>CM059569.1:9759212-14559212 GCA_030386875.1 Morinoia aosen | reverse complement strand
AAATTTCGAACAAACGAAAAATATTTTATTCTTCTCTTTGGGGTCCAAAAAGAGCAGGAGCTCTCACAAAGTTAGAGATAATCTTAGGCCGCCTGCCCACTGATGAGATTCTATTGGTGCGACGCCTTGCGAAATCGCATGGTTCATTTGTAGCACTGTAGGAATAACATTGTGTTACCTAACTCACTGCCGATTGAGGCGAATCGCATCGCATGGAATCGCATCAGTTGGCGGGCGGCCTCACACAACAATAGAGAAAATATTTTCTGAAGTTGTAACACTCAAAAGAATTCTACCATAATTGTCTCACATAAGCATTATATTTAACAACTAAAGCAATACAGTTTAATTGCACTATTTTTATACAAGACAAATAGAAAATTACATATTACTAATCGCAGCTCAAGGAAATGGACGCTTTAAAATCAGGTAATTCTATAGGTGACCATTAACTTTTTTGTACAATTGTACCCACATTTCTACATAAATCAGAGAATGTTGAAACAGACGAAATAGGATCTCATTTACTTCAATTTCACGAAAAGTGAAGGCCTCATACAACACTAGGAAGCATTCTCTCTATTCTGAAACTGTGGAATAATATCTTATCACTTATTATATGACATTGAAATATTTATTTAGTACGTCATCAACTAAGCGAATAAGTGAAGGAACATTGACCTTCCTATAATTTTTTTAAAACTATTTGAACAAATAAATAAACAACTTTTTAGCTTAGTTCAGGGTACTCTAACCTGTTATTAAAGTTGGGTCGCACAGAATTCTTAAAATATACAGCACATAAAAAAGAAAATTTAATATAAAATTTAAATTTAAATTTTCGCCCGCAAAATGTTTTGGAATAGAATTTAGAATTATGTCACAATAAAGTAACATTGGCTGATATTCTGAGCCTTAGAACCGGTCTAATTCTTCAATAGACCGTGGTTTTTGAACAAATTCAAGTGAAAAAAATTTGTTTTAAAGTAATCCTTTCAGCTACAATTCTCTTTTGTGAAGCCGATATTTTATACGGCACTCCACTCTAAAGCAATGATAGTAATTTTCTGACAATACCTAACAGTATTACATGCAAGCAATCATACACAATGCAGTTAACCATATTTTCTTTGTATGTTTTCCAAATACAATAATTATCAGTATGAGGATTTCATTTCAATTATTTAATATTGGGAGATATTCTCCCTGGGTTACCTTTCACGCTTCTGAAATAGAGAGTTACGATTCTAGGGTTAAGGACCATTTTTTTCGATTGATTTCTATCCTGTTTTTCAGCACCTCTGATGTTCTTCTTCACCATTTATTTCATAACCTTTCTTTTCATAACCATAACCTTTCATAACCATAACATATCTTTCATAACCTTTCTTCTTAATTTAATGTTTTCATGCGCACTGGGTCCTTTGCAGGAACACCGTTTGTGCATAGATTCCACGTTTCTTTAACTCCATACTAAATGGTGCATTCATCTTCATCAAGAAATCCCACTCGGTCACAATAAATTTAGCCTAAAAAACCATTGTTTTCACAGAAAGCGATATATTCCAATTTTCTACTGAACTATCGTCTACAAATTCTAATCCAAACTCGTGAGCAAGCGAATATAAGTAGAAACACATCCTTCGATTCCATAAACTTTTTTCACATTCAACTGAAGAAAGAAATTAACAATTGGCTTTTTGCATTTTGTTCTCTCTACCTATCATATTTGAACATGTTCCTTCTGGTAAATGCAAACTGGTCGCCAAAACACGGCTGTATCAAAACTAATTAATCCCGTTGCATCTCGCGTAAACTATTTGTTTCACTCAAACTCTCGACTTTAATATATGTATGTGCATCACCTTTAAATTATTTTACCATTCTCCTTCCTAATCATCCGTGAAATTAGAATCTGAATTCCCCGAAATAGAACTTTATTAACCGTATCACACCCACGTACAAATTTCTTTATAATGCCACTGAAAAATAAGGGCGACTTTTGACAAATACAAGGGTATAAGAACCTCTCCTCTGTGCCGGATGACCATACTGTCGTAGCTCACAACACACTGGGTAAGTCATGCGTGATTATGTTTAATAACGAATGTCTGTTTTTCCTAGTATCTTCTTTGTACAGTTCGTAATAGAAAGTCGCTATTGTGTTTGACCATTCTATCACGAACATTTTTGTATATTTCTCTCTGTTTTTCAGTATTTAATACGCTAGGATAAGGGGATGGAACTTGTCTCTTAAAATATATTTACATAATGGACGTATCTATGGGGATTAGCATTCCCAGGGGGAAAAGCAGGAAGGCCCTAGTTGAGGGTTAGACAGGCCTTCTTTTTGTGGGAAGCGGCCCATAAACGGTCAACTATATTGTCAATTTCATTGACTCGATATATTGAGAAATTTTTGCCCCGAGTCAATTAATTGACGGCCGTCAATGATGCCCATAGAAGATCAATTAAATTGTCAATATTGATCAGTGTAAATTATATTTACCATAAAATTGATCGTTAATGGGCCGCTTAACACGCTACCGCGCGTTTCCGCGGCTGGTCGGGCTGGTCGGAACAGAACAGAGAAATCGATTTTTCAGCTCGAAAATTTTTTAATTATTTCTAATGAACATGGGCAATAAAATTGCTCGATAACCTTATCACCTCGTATGATAAGTTATTTTTCAAAATAACTCCCGTAAAGTATCATGCATGAATACCAGCTCATAAATAGTCGATTTCCCCTTTGATGCACATGTTGCCAAAAATGCGGGAACATGTTGCACAAATACTTCTACTTGAAACCATCTTTTTCTGCCCACTGCGGTGCTGTTTTATCAGTACCTACTACTTCTTTCTTCAACTTTGAGATCTTATTTCATAATTTTCCTTTTGTACTTGCTGTGTCTATGATCTCTGAATGGATTCCATGTTCCCTGAATTCCATACTGAATAGTGCCTTCCTCCTTCCTCGCTTTGGAACGCCTTTGAGGGGGAAATCGAGGCTTTAATGTAACCCAATTATCTAATCCAAGAAATTGACGAATTCTTCCTGGTCTAGAATATACTCGTATTACGACACCGTGGTCGGCTGCCTTGCGATAAATGTAATTTTCTATTGAATAGGAAATTTCTGTTAATGCATCCATGAATCTTAAGACTTGTTCCCCTTATGAAATGCAAGCCCGATTTTTACCCTTATCGTTCTGTCATAGGACAATCCCCTGAGCGACACTGCTGCTGACACTATTGAAAAGATCAGAAGATTAGTTCGATTGAATTCTGTGGTTTCGAGACTTAATGAACACAAATGCTACTCGTATTTCTGCACCACACATCTTTCATAGGAAACGTTTTTAACCCTTTCAATTTGCAAGGAATAAGACTGCAATTAACATAGTTAACGCACTTAGTTCGTCCCAGTATTTTCTTGACAACGCTGACCTCGAGTACTTTTTTGAGCTTTTTCATAACGCATGACTTCACGTGCTTAACCTTATTGGGATTAGTTCACCATTAAATTCTACATGTACACACGTACAGCGTTTGGACATAAATCGTTATTATAATTTTAAAGACAGTTATTTTGCTTGGTACTAATTGAAATTGTTTAACAGCTCAGCAATCCTGTCAATCGGCTTTATTCGATGCTCCTTAATTGTCCACTCTCGCCTCTTCCTTGAAGGGGATGTTTCCACCACTTAGAAAACTTGACAGCTGGATACTTATGGTTACCAAACCATGACTTTTAACTGGAATTTGTGCAACGATTGCAATCTTTATGACGGACCCCTCATGTTTGTGTTTAAACCATTGACTACGTAAAAAGATATATAATTTGTCTCGTTGGCATCAACTTTCAGCAGCTTTAACATTTCTGTTCACAGAGCTACTCTTCACACTTCTTTGGAGAAGAACAGCAGGACCCCTGAAGTGTAATCTTAGACCAAAGTATTGAAAAATGGCCGAATACTCTTCAACCGATGAGTTCAACGAGCTTCAAAAACCTTTGGATTGTCCTAGAAATTCGACAGAAGATCGTAGTATTGTTTTTGAAATTCCAGTGTATTACAAGCATTATAACAATCGCGATGAAGTTTGTCTTCTAGGAGCAGTACGTCTACCACATAGTTCGAGAGGAATCCGTACGATGTCGTTAGATTGTGGTATTAGTGATACTTATCGGGCACATAGCCCCCAAAATCCAAACCCTCAAGTTTTAGGTGTTCGAAGTGTCGTAATAATGCCCTCGAATGTTATATACAGAAATTTTGCTGAACATAAAGACTGGACAGAAGAACATGTAAAATCTACACCTTCGTCAGAGGAAACTTATGAAAAACTTCCTCAAGATTTAAATAGCAAAGTTCAGCTTCACAATCTGTCGTATCCATATACAACAGTTCTGGTTTTATTTAAAATTAATAAACAGTGTTACCCGCTCTGCATAGAATTATTTACAAATGCCAATAGTAACTTTTCAATCGGCATTGGCGAAGAACTAATCTATTTCCAAATAAACTCTACACCTGAGAGGAACCCGCCGTCCACGGCGGGTACTCTTTCTGTGCATTTGTTCGTATCAGAAAATATGTATACCCTCTATATTCCTAAGTTCGAGATGAAGGAAAAGATAAAATTATATTTACGGTCTACACTTTATCTCGTTGAACTTAATTCGTCAGTAACGTCACTTGTAAGGGCAGCCGTCCCGATCCGACCCCTTTACTTTTCCTATGATACTATTCATCTTCCATTAGTGGAAGATAGTTACACTAAATTAAGTGGGCCAGACAATTATACGCCACCTGTCTTTGACAGAGGCACATGGACAACAAACGATAAGGTCACAATAACTAGAAAAAAATTTACATCATCCTCCTCATCCTCGAGCGATAACAAAACTGAAATGACGTTGGGTACGAGAGGAACCCTTGTGACATATCGAAATCGGAAGCTTCATTATATAGGGAACGGATTATATAGGGTTGTTTTGACGGAAAGCAATGATTTGCAAATTTTGCAAAAATTTGCAAAAGTAACCCTAGCCGTGAGTCTCGAATAAAATGCTTTGTCGTTGTGAAATTTTACTGCACCTTGCATTTGATTTTTAATTCATGATTTTTAAGAAACGACATGTTCAATGTAATAAAAAGAACAATAAATATTTTAGTAACCTCAAGCATATTCTATTTAACTTTATTTCATCCATGTAAAACGATGTGTAAACAGTTTTATACCTTCATCATTCGCGGAGTAGGAGTACAATGATCGTGGTGTACAATGGTTTTTATATTGTACAAAGTTTTCGGTGATCACCCTTGCCGGTACAATCATTTTTAAATAAAGAACTTTGAAGGCTTCCGTGTAATAAATTTCAATTTTTTCTAGTGTGGGTCGATTTCCATTGCTGGCAAAAGTTTAACTATTAGTTAAAATCGTCAATAAACTTGGGACTCGTTTCAGCAGCTAGAAGGCTGAAGGTGGGTCGAGACCTGGCTTCGCTGGAGGTCGTTGCGGAAATAACGTAACGGGAAGTTTATACGAAGTGGAGAAGTTAGAAGCTAAGGATGCTTTATTTCAATCGATCAAGCCCGATGCATTTCATCTTGTACAATGGTTTTTCAAGCCCTTAGTAGGGCTGTGATGTTGCACTAAACATCCTATCATGGCTCCATTACCACATACATGCGTGTGTTTGTGATTTACACATGATTTCATAAATTGTATTGAATCACAAGTATACGATTTGTTACAAATCGCAGACATAGGTATGTGGGCGATTCCTAGGCCTGTGAAAATATGACTATAGCATATTGTCACAGCCCTACTTGTTAAGCCGTCAGACATCTGTGTAGAGTGGGATATTGTACAAAAGTTCTTATACCCAACGGAGAAAAATCGCCGCCGCACTGTACAATTTTCCGTGATATTGAAAAATTTTTAAAGGCCATAAAATAAGTTTGAGCGACATATAAGTTTTACTCTGGAAAGAGAAGAGTAACAATCACAATCGAAAGCCGACGTAACGGACACAGGAACATGACGAGCTGTAGGAACCTTCATCAGTTCAATCCCATGCCTGTACAGAAAATTTACAGGATTTTCGTTATGTATGTTTAATAAATTTAACCTTTCTCGCTGTTACATATAATTTAAGGCTACACTGAATTAATGCCACACTGTAACAACTTAATAAGTTTAGTTAAACATTTCTACATTTCAGTTATATAATAAACCATTTATCATTGTTCTTGTCTAAATTTATACAATCCCACTTTATCGGTGGCATGTCTTTGGCTGTTGCATGCACCTCTCACCCGTCTACTCACCTGACTTTGCTTCGCGGCATGTCCTGAGGCTCACGGGGACTTTGGAGGTTCATGGACTGTAGTTTCATGGCCTATTACTTGCCATTCCGTGAGCTGGGTATTTTGGACGACGTTTTCCCCATGCATTCCTAGCTATTACTGATAATTAAATCTATAACTTATAACTGTAACTATAACTTAAAACAAACTATAAGCTATGACCTCTATACTTATATCACCATTACGATAAATATACGTAACCTATAATTAAAACAATTTATACAATCTAGGACCAACTCAACAAAGCACGGGTGCAGCCCTTCTACTGACAGCAACGTTGCACTGCTAATCAGGATAGGAAATTTCACTGTTCCCTTTACCAATTTTACTGGTACCAAATTATTGAATTATTGAGCTTAGTGAAGGGAAAGAAGTCGTAGACAAGGATTGATACAGGAATACCTACTCACGAGCAGGTATCCAGCTGACCCGGCACCTTCTCGTGGTGGTACCGTTGAAATACCCAACTGCTCTTTCCTCTATCTTTTGAGTTCTCTTTCGAGGGATTAAGATTTTAGTTTTTTCCAAATCCCCGTTGTTGGGTAGAACTAACTCGGGCGTCGGCCCGAGCTCTTCGGAGCTTGGGTCTCATTTGCGTAGTTATTTTCTCTTTAATTTGCCCTATACTCCAGGGCCCTTAAATAACCTATAAGAATAGACTTAAGTTACGCAGACCAATAGTCCATATTGGATTACTACTTTGGATCCCAAAGTAAAACTTTAAGCACTTCTGGCAACAATCAGCGAATACCTCAAACCCCGACTTCGAGGCGGGGAAACCCCCTCTGAAGCCGGGAGTATGCACGCCAAAAATAAAAACAAATCAAAACAACGAACAAACCCCAACAAAAACAACCTAAGCACTGCTACCCTATTAAAAATTATAGGAGTGGCATCGGTGATTCTTGGGAGCGCTCCCAAATATGCATGGTTGTTTCATCCATGCGTCTCCTATGAGGCAACTTCGAAGTGTCCACTTTATAGGCGCGCCTGCGCCTCTGTCCCAACCGGTGGCCACGCATGGCTCAGCATGGAGCACTACCGTCGCGCTCCCAAGGCGCGACCAGTTTCTCCTATTCACCATCGGAGAATCATGAGAGGCCCAGGATGGCCACCTCTTAATTTAATTTTAAAAAAACGGCTGCGCACAGCTGATTTCCCATTAGTCACACTTTCCAACCGTCACACTGCTCAAACCGATTCTAACCAGTTTGCCCTTGAATTACCTTAGTTCTTGCGCGATTAATCAATTCATCATAAGCGAACACGGTTGATAGCACAAAAAAAATGTACCAGAGTATGTAAATTAAATACATCCCTACTCACTTGCAGAAAATTTCAAGGGTGCGTGTTCATTATTAAGCTGACATTAATGGGACATGTTTGTGACGTATAACTTATGCTTGAAGTTTTCGCAACGCAATAACTAAGGTAATTAATGGGCAACTGGCTATATTTGGTTGAGAAGCGTCAACGGTTGAATGTGCAATAATGGGAAATCAGCTGTACGCAGCCTTGGAGGCGAAAGCCTGCAGGGAACAATATAAATGTACCTTGAACAGAATATAGCAACAATACCCTAGGGTCGTTAGAAGAATACGAGGCCTGTCGGAAAAGTATCCGACCTTTGGCCAGAAAAAATACTTCAACAACCTGACGGGGTTGGGACCCTAATCCCCTTCAAAGTAGGCTCCTTGTGCTTCCACACACTTAGCCCACCGATCCTTCCACTGCCGGAAACACCTCTGGAAGTCTTCTTTTGGAATGGTGTTCAGCTCTGTCGTCGCGTTCCGCATTATCTCTTCTCTACTCTCAAAACGGGATCCTTTCAGTGGTGTCTTCAATTTTGGAAACAACCAGAAGTCGCAAGGAGCCAGGTCTGGAGAGTAGGGAGGTTGGCGAACGGTCGTAATTCCATGTTTGGCCAAGAAATTGCGGATCAAATGGGATGAATGTGCGGGCGCGTTGGCGTGATGCAAGTGCCAGTTGTTCGCAGTCCACATGTCTGGTCTTTTGCGCCGAACTGCATCACGAAGTCGCCGGAGAACATCCTGATAGTACTCCTTTGTCACTGTTTGTCCTTCCGGTGCGTTTTCGTGATGCACAATTCCACGGACATCAAAGAAAACAGTCAGCATCGAAGGAGTCAAACAGGCAATGCGACGATGGAGCTGAACACCATTCTAAAAAAAAACTACCAGAGGTGTTTCCAGCAGTGGAAGGATCGGTGGGCTAAGTGTGTGCAAGCACAAGGGGCATACTTTGAAGGGGATTAGGGTCCCAACTCCGACAGGTATTCGAAATATTTTTTCTGGCCAAAGGTCGGATACTTTTTAGACAGGCCTCGTATACTCGTAGCTATATATATAACAAAAACAATCGTCTAGCAGATTTTTCATCTTTCATTCCTAAAATTAGAAAGGAAAATAAATTGACTTCACCTTGCCCGAGCTTAATTACACCGGCTATTCATATACACGCACTCCCTCACCTATCCCCACACTGAAACCCTTCCCACACCCCCCCTCCCACACACCTACCCCCACACCCCCCTCCCACACACCTACCCCCACACCCCCCTCCCACACACCTACCCCCACACCCACACACAACCCCCCCTCCCCCTACACACACACACACACACACAAATATGTATCTGAACACATCGTTGATTACCTTCAAGAACGTCCTTCAATTCAAAGGTTGCTGAAGACTGACGAGGGAAAATTCAGGTTTGGTTTCCACATTTTGTTGTTTTTACATTGCTCACATTGAGGTTTTGCCTTCACTACCAGCCCCACCACAACGATGAATCGTCTAAAATATCAATTGACCGAGGTGGTAAAACTGGCAGTGGGGTCCTTGCTCCGTTCATGCTCTTGAAATAATGCCTCTCCAGACCAGCATTCTACGTCTCTTCCATCTCTTGTTTCTTCTGACACCCTCACGTACTATACACCCTCACGTAATACACACTCGCACTGATATACACTCTAACACTACTTGAAACGTTTTAAATAATAGAGACACGATCCAGACATCTGTCACGCACAACACCAACTTCAAAACTGACGCGAAAGACGGCAACCGTCATTTCTCTCGAGAAAGATGGCAGGCATCTCACCTAGAGGCCACCTGCACAGGTGGCCTCTGGTAGCAACATGGGAGAACTTGCTCGCATCATGCTTATGAGTCGCGCCCTGGAAGTGTCAGAAGGGAAGAGGCCTCGGTTCGCTTAATACTCCTTTAATTCACCGCTGTCTCCTTTAATCAACCATGCTACTCCCTTAATTTTTAATAGGGTACCAACGTAGGTGCAACAAACCCAAAAACTAACACTATCACTATCAAAAACCCAGGAAGATAAGCGAAAAAAATGAAACATTTGACCTAACAACCGAAAAAACTCTACCACCGGAACCAAACGGTGCTACCTGTAAAGTGGACCGATTGGAGGCTAAATTAAATGAAGTGCTGAATAGACTTGCGGCAGGTGATGCAAGCAAATGCATCAACCCCGATAGACATGAAGTTGAAAAAGAAACACAAAATGTAGACGATCGAATAAGGAAAATCGAAAATACACTCGAAAAAATCCTAGAAATGACGAAAGCACAGAACATAGAAAAAAACAGTAAAATCATGGAGTGCGAGAAAGAAAATGTGAGAAAACAAAGCAAAGCTAACAAATACACACCCATATCGTTGAACCAAGAAACGACGAAGAACGACCATTATACAAAGTTCTTCTCGGTCAAATTCAAAATCGAAGAGAGAAACCAAATAAATCCATTTTGCCTCCAAGAAGAAATAGTCAAAATAACTGGTTTAAAGGCGAAAAGAATAACTTATTCAGGTAAAGATAGCTTTATCATAGAAACTCGAAACAAACCCCAATCTGAGCGCATCACCAGACTTAATAACGTCGACGGCATTAATTGCCAGATCAGCGAACACCCGTACTACAATCAATCCAAAGGACTAATATATGTTCAAGAATACGATGTAGATAATATGGAAGATTTTGTGGAACGCCTGAAGAGCCAGTACAATATCAGTGACGCTGTCCGTGCCAGTTTCATTAAAACTCGATTCTCCCAAACCACCCCACTCCTACTAACCTTTAATAGCTACACTACACCAGACTCTATATATATCCCAGGCGAAAAATCAGATATGATAGTATACCCGTTTATTAATAGACCAATGATTTGCCACAAATGTCAAAACTACGGCCACAGAGCCAAACACTGCCATAACGAAGCAAACTGTAAACGCTGCGGAGAAGCAAGCCGTGACAGCGAACACTGTGGCAGCACCCTCTCCTGCATGCATTGCAAGCGTCAACATGAAACTGGCCACAGAGAATGCCCGAAACATACCATGGAAACAGAAATATGCAAAGTCCAACAAGAACAACGAGTTAATAGGCGTCGTGCTGTACAGATAGTCACAGGACACTCCGAGATACCAATATCAGATACGAACACCCCCACAACTCATTTCAATATAACAATGCAGGAAAACGAAAAACGGAAAATCACTCCATGGCTCCTAGAAAAATGTATTGCAAACCAAATCCAAGGAAAACCCAAAAATATCCGATCGGGCGGCAAAAACACATTTATTGTAGAATTAGATCACAAACGACAAAAAGATGAAATACAGAAAATCAAAGACATAAACAACATCCCTGTGCAAGTAACAGAAAATAACTATGTAAACCTATCAAAAGGACTCGCCTGCATCTATAACTACGACTTCATCAACTTTGAGAAATTCAAACAAGGTTTAATGGAAAACCATATAATCAAAAATGTTGAACCAGCAAATTGGATAAAAAGCCGTAACACCAATACAAAAGCAATACTTCTAACTTTCAGAGCCTCAACCCCCCCTCAGTATATCGACATCCTTGGCCAAGACTGCAAGAGTAGGATATATGAATACTTCGACCGCCCTATGATGTGTAAAAAGTGTTTAGAATACAATCACACAACTAAAAGATGTACCAGCGAAGAGTTCGTGTGCGGGAAATGCGCATCGAAAGGTCATGACGCAGCTAATTGCACGGAAAACAACTTGACATGCTACCACTGCGGGAATAACCACAAAACTGGAGACCGGAAATGCCCAGAACAACGCAAGCAACAGGAATTAATATCTATCCGTACTAAACAAAATGTCTCAAGAGAACAAGCCCTCATAATATACCACAAACGATCCCCACAACTCGATCAAAGCTACGCACAAAAAAACAGAAATCAAACAAATGAAATACCTAAATTACCAGCACCCCAACCATCTATTGTGACTACCAAAAACCAAACGATCACCGAACAAAATATGTATCACCCATTTAATAACGAATCAGGTACAACTGATTACGCAGCCGATACACCAGAAACCCAACTACCGCAAACTTCGCAACGCGACCACGAAACATGCGAAAAAGAGATACTCCGCATTAAACCCAACCCAACACAATTGCTCAAACCCACAATAAATATCGAAACAACTGCTGAAAGATCTGAAAATGAGGAAGATGGCACGAGCGAATGCAACCCTATTATGAGACAAGAAGCCAGGCGAATATTTAACGAATTCAAACCCTCAAAGCTCAAAGCAGCACAAACCCAAAACAAGAAGCGATCAAGATCACGATCAAAATCACGATCCCCCACCTACAGCCGCAACAGACACGACAAACGACAAAATTACTCAGATAAGGAACGACCACACTACTCTCGTGACTCTAGGATTAGAGATAAATCACCCAAAAGAAAGTAACAAATTGAACGTTTGAAAAACAAAATCAAATCAAACACACCCCATGACTAACGTAGGAATCCTGCAATGGAACTGCCAAGGCATCAGAGTAAAGAAAGATGAACTAATGGAAACAATAAACAACCATCAACCCAGTATAATAGCACTTCAAGAAACAAAGCTATGGGATAACTGCCAGTTTAGAATAAACGGCTACAGTAATGTGCTACGACACGGTCATTACAACAGAACACCTCATGGAGGTGTTGGAATATATGTCCATAGCTCAATACCTTTTTGTGAACTGAATCTACAGACTGAACTACAAAGCGTGGCCATTCAAGTTAACATAGGACAGCTGATAACCATCTGCAGCATCTACATACCCGGTAGATAAACAGTTACAAACGAAAAACTAAATAACCTAATCCATCAACTACCGAGCCCGTTCATCCTAGCCGGCGACTTTAACGGACACAGCACCATATGGGGCTGCAAGAATACAGATAATAGGGGGAAGTTGATAGAAACTGTTATTACAAATGATAACCTTTGCCTATTAAATACCGGTTCACCCACTAGAATAGGATACAATTCAGAAACAGCTATTGATCTGACAATTTGCTCACCTGCATTGGCCGTGCTATTAGATTGGGTTGCTTTCGGCTCGCCGGGTGATAGCGATCATTGCCCAATTTTGATTACCTACCTTAACGAAAATCGTCCCAACCAACCCCCATCAACTATCTGGAACTACTCAAAAGCTAACTGGGATCTATATTCCAATAACAATGCATGGAACGAGCCGATGTTGAACACAACTAATAACGAACAACTACTCACAGACTTATATCAGCGGTTCTACTCAGCAGCTGAAAAAGCCATTCCAACTTATATACCGGGAAAATACTACCCCAAACCATGGTGGACAAAAGAACTCCAAGAATCAAAAGAAGAAAGAGAAAAATTTTACAAGAAATACCACCGCAACACAAATCTTACTAACTTAATTAACTGGAAACGAGCAAGGGCAAATCATAAATACAAAATTCGAGCAAGCAAACAGGAAACGTGGAAGAAATTCGTAAACCAACTTAATAAATATACACCAATGGCCAGATTATACGAAACAATAAGGAAAATAATCGGTCGGGTACAAAGAAAAGTCCACATATTGATCGAAAACAATATACACTACAGCACAATCCCTGATATTGTAAATAAACTGGCTGAGAAGTTCAGCGAAGTGTCAAGCGATCAAAGCTATTCCCCTGAATTTCAACAAATAAAAACCGCAAATGAAACTATACCGATCCATTTCAGTTCGCCAAACGTAGAAATCTATAACCAAACTTTCCATATGCATGAATTCGAATCAGCCCTAAGAAAAACTAAAAACACATCACCAGGAAACGACAAAATAACATACGACATGATCAAACACCTAAATCTACCAGCTAAACAATACATCTTGAACACTTTTAAGGGAACCATGCCGGCCGGTCGGCCAAAATTTGATTTTTCATCCGTAGATTTTTTTCTATCGGACTTACGTCTATGAAAATTTGCAGACTACTAGATCTCTAGATTCCCAACAACTTTTCTTCTACAAGTTTTTTGAATTGGGATATAAAAAATGAGTTATTCATGATAAATAAAAAAATATATGTATAACATTCGTTATAATGGGGCCGAAATTTAGAAAGCTAGAGCAATGCGGTTTGTTGCATGCGAAAGTACAACGTATTCTCGAAAAATGCTGTTTACTGGTTTTTTAATTTGAATTCATTTTGAATTTATTTAATTTTTTTGAAAAAGCTATAATCAGAGTTCAAATTTAGGGTAAAAAGTCTACGGAAAAAATTTCACGTTACAATTTTTGAAAATCAAACAATGAGCAATTGTAGATTACACCTGTGACTTCCAAATGCAGCAAGCCACATTGCTCTAGCTGTGTAAACTTCGGCCCCATTATAACGAATGTATTGAAAATGGTGATTGTTCAATATCGACGATTTAAGAAAAAAAAATGCTTCTCCTCCTACAGTTTTTGAGCTACAGTGATGAGTTTGGTATCATTGGATGCAGAAAAACAAGGGCTTTACAATGTATTAGGAAGTTTTTCAGAATTCATTCTTGTTTCAAAGTTATGACGTGATAAATTTGAATTTTCTTGAGAATATTTTGATTTTTATTTATTTAAATTTTTTTAATTTTAATATTGGAAATTTGAGGAAAAGCATTCAAGTTTTTGGAATGTCCACGTTATTCTGCATCCAATGATACCAAAATCATTACTGTAGCTCAAAAACAGTAGGAGGAGAAGCATTTAGAAACCCCCCCCCCCCCAAAAAATGTCGTTTTCTATGATTTCCCATTTTCTTTTCAAGAAAATCGCATTTTGTCATAAATGATAAATGATTCTAAATTGCATTTCCTATCAGTATACCAAATTTCATTGCTCTAAATTCAATAATGAAAAAAATATTCGGATGAGGGATGCTTACCTTGAGGAATATGAATAATGAAATATATATGAAAAAAAAATAAAATTGAAAATATGAGAATTTTTTTTTCCACGTTATTCTGCATCCAATGATACCAAAATCATCACTGTAGCTCACAAACTGTAGGAGGAGAAGCATTTAGAAAACCCCCCAAAAGTGTCGTTTTCTATGATTTCCCATTTTCTTTTCAAGAAAATCGCACTCTGTCATAAATGATGAATGATTCTAAATTGCATTTCCAATTAGTATACCAAATTTCAGGCTCTAGGTTCAAAAATGAAAAAAAGGTCCGTAAGGGGGATGCTCTCCCCCTCCCGGGGGGGACGCTAGCTTTGGGATACGTTCCTGATATTTTTACAGACATTCGGGGACATAATTCAAACTCATTTAAAGCAATAAAAAAAATTACGCCATTTATTAAGAAAATCACGGGATGCTTCCCTTAACAAATTCTGGACAACGGGCTACTTCCCATCACAATGGCAGCACTCAATAATAATACCAATCCCAAAACCTGGAAAAGACCACAGTAAATCGAACAACTACGGACCGATCGCACTTACGAGCTGTCTGAGCAAACTTATGGAACGAATGATCAATAACCGACTAATATTTTGATATGCATGACATAATAAGTAAAGCGCAGTGTGGATGCAGAAGGGGGCGTAGCACTATAGATCACTGGGTCAGACTAGACTCAACCGTAAGATTAGCCTTTGTAAACAGAGAACACTTCATTTTAGTGTTCTTTGATCTCGAAAAAGCTTGTGACAGAACATGGAGATATGGGATTATACGTGATTTATTTGACATTGGACTCACGGTTAGACTACCAATTTTCATCACCAAATTCTTAGAACATAGAACCCTGAGTGTCCGAGTGGATAACTATAACTCAAACACCTACGAACAGCGAAACGGAGTCCCTCAAGGCAGTGTCCTCTCAGTTACATTATTTGCCCTCAAAATAAACGACATAGCTAAACAGATTCCGCCGGACAACAAGTTCCATTACTCTCTATATGTTGACGACTTGCAAGTCGGATACCACTACCAAGACCTCCAGGTCATTCAAAACAAAATGCAATCCTGTATTGATAATATATTTAAGTGGTCTCAAAATCATGGATTCAAATTTTCACTGAGCAAAAGTAAAACAATTCATTTTAATATTATACCCGGACTATTCATCAGCCCAACTCTCAAAATCAACAACGAAAAAGGAACAGCAGGAGCCATAGAACTTATATTGATGTAGTTTAAATTGTATCAGACACAGGACATAGTCTTAAAAATTTTTTACTGTGCCAGCAAATGAAATAAATATTTTAATGCTTTCACAGAAGAGCTAGAATCATATATGAATACCCTCAGGTATCAAATTTGCTTGCAAGCATTATTATAACAGAGCATCAATGAAATGTCAACACATGCATTCAAAATCAACAACAATCAAGCAACATTTTATTTTAATGACATCAATTCAGTGAAATAAATTGAAGAATGCTTTGTGCCAGTAAGTAGTTGATAAAAATTAATCAACTACTGCATTGCTAATTACAATTAATAGTCACTTGCGGTATGATATAGAAAAGAGCCCACAGGGATTTGAACCCCAACCTTCCACTCATTCAGAGTGAACGCTCTTCCGTTAAGCTATAAGCTCCATGAAAGTCATTGCGCAAGTAACATTTTTGTAATTATTTGCCAAGAATTAAATTGCACTGCTAATTACTAGCACATTGCAAACATATTATTCAAACTTACCTCAAATGCTTTCAGTGCATGCTGGCTGAACATGAAACTCTGAAGAACTTAGTGGATGTTGTATTCCGGCAGCCACCGAGTTCGTGAGACCAGATATGCGCATTGACAGGGGATCAAATGATAGACACAAAATATTTCAGAAAAGTATGGATTGACAAATGTACTATGTACATGGAAATACAAATACGTTGAGAATAGTCCCAACAAATTCAAGGAGCATTTCCACCAACTCCTTAGACAAAGGAATTGTTATTTCCAATGCCATGAGGCCTCCTTCATGGTTGGTCGCTGACCTTTTGGGCGGAGGTCTCACCGTGGCAGAGCCAATGAGGTTGTTCATTCATGGCTCTACCACAGTCCTAGTATAACCGCATCCATATGCACAAACACATGCTTCTTTTGATATCTATAAATCTATTCAAACCACTGCTTCCAACTGACTAAAACTAAAGTTCAGTGAAAAATTTCACAACTTGAGATTAAGTTCATATAATACGTCTCTATTCAATATAGCTTTCTTTGATATTTACAAATCTATTTAAACCGTTGCTTTCCGTTGAATAAAACTAAAGTTCAGTGAAAAACTTCACAACTTAAGATTAAGTTCATATAATACGTCTCTATTCAATTCAACTTCCTTTGGTATGAAATCTATTTAAACCGTTGCTTTCCCTTGACTGAATAAAATTCACTGAAATACCTTCACGACTTGAAATTAAGTTCATAAAATAATTTGCAACCCATTACAACTTCCTTCCTTCCCATTGAGCAATCAAAATAATTCAGTGCAAAAGAATATTAGCCTTAAAATTAGCTTCGTCTAAACTAGCTAGCTACACTCAGGCTACTCGAGGATTTTCCCCTCTTTCACAGAAATTTTCTCTTCCGGAAATCCAATCTGTAGCATATGTTAGATTCAGTGCAATTATGTTGTTTACTTCCGATGCATGTGCAGTTTTGCCGGCTGGTGACCTCAAAGCAGCTTCTGCAAAAAACAACCAGTAGAAATGCTCATTCAATGTAGTTCAAATGAGCTATATGCAATAAACAAAGAAAATGAGATGAATATTTCCAATTGCTTATTCTCCTTCAAAATATGGTTCAAGTCTTAAATTTTTTATTGGAAAAAACAAGCACTCCGTTAGATTCAGCAAGCCGTTTTACATCCAAAAACACTCAATTTGAAATTTTTTATCATATGTAGAAAAATAGCATGAGTTCTGAAAACATTGGAACTGAAAATTTGGGGATTTGTATGCCTTATATCAAGAAAATTCGAATAGAAAACAAATAAATAAAAACAATATTAGAAAGTTCAAATATGTTCCTATCCTTCATATAAATTTCATTTATGTGCTTGCAATAGTAATCACACAAGTAGGTTGGGAGAGGTGAACCATGCTGTTTTTTTTGAATAAAAACATTTTCTTTACAAAAAAATGACTAAATAACATTGCTAGTAATAAATATTATGGGACCAAAAATATCATGCCATTTTTCTATGTTTTTTTGCAAAAAATCATGAATAAAAAACATTGCTATTAATAAATTTAATGGGACCAGAAATTTCATGCCATATTTCTACAACATGTTTTTTTGCAAAAAATCATGAATAAAAAACATGGCTATTAATAAACTTTATGGGACCAAAAATATCATGCCATTTTTCTACATGTTATTTTGCAAAAAATCATGAATAAAAAACATGGCTATTAATAAATTTTATGGGACCAAAAAAACCATGCCATTTTTTGAAACACGTTTTTACAAACAAACCATGACTAAAAAATATGGTTATCAATATATTTTATATGACGAAAAATAACCATGCTGTTTATAAAAAACTTTTTTGCAGAAAAATCATGATAAAAAACCATGGATTATAATGATTTTTATATAATCATTTTATTTTATAATGATTTTTATAATGATAAATTAATATCCGTGATTCTAGTCATGACTTTCTGTAATAAAAACATCAAAAGGAAACCACACAGTAAAAGTGGTGGCAGATAACCCTCAATTACCTAGAGGAGTTTGAGAGGAACAGCAGGAGCAACAGAACTTATATTGATGGGGTCAAAATTCAGAGTTTACTAGCTCTAGGCCTACTATGTCTGATTTTTTTGGTCATATAAAATAAAATCAGACAAGTAGAGATAGTGAGCTCTGAATTTTGACTACATCAATGTAAGTTCTATGGCTACTGCTGTTCCTCTTAGACTCCACTAGGTAATTGTGGGTTATCTGCCACCACTTTTTCTGCATGTTTTCCTTTTGATATTTTTATTACAAAAAATTATGACTAAAATCATGGATATTAATATATATATTTTATGTGTCAAAAAAAAACAGATATACTTAACAAAATTTGAGTGTGCCAAAAAAAACAATAAAACACATAAAAAACATTTATTTTTGCAAAAAAACTGTCAACAAATAACACCGTTTTTTGCATCACCAGATACTCCTCAACTGAAAGCAGAAACAAGCAGGCAGCATTTTTTACACTATGTTTTGTATCGTAGAACTTCATACACTTCATTAAAGAGAATTGATGTATTAAAATCTAGTCGCTAAACAGAAGCAATGCACAATGAAAGGTACGTACCACGTGTGCAGGAGTAGAGCTTCAATGTTTCTGATTTTTTGGGGGAAGCTGGGGCACTTCATCGTCACTATTGGTGTCACTGCAAGCACTAATTGCACTTTCAAGCAGTTCACCACCACTGTTAGGTTCTGTAGAACTTTGGTCTGAAGCCTCTTTTGATTTCTGTTTACATTCTTTGTAAGTAGATGCCGCTGAAATAACTCGGCACTCAATACAGCACCACTCATTTGATGGTGGTTCACATTTTTTAATCATTTTGGATATTTTATCCATGGACTGCTTTTTCAGGCCACCAACAATTCTGTTCATTATGAAGTTTTTAAAGCCAAGAAGTTGGATAACATTCCACAATATTTTCCTTCTCAAAGTACACAATTGAATACATTTTAATGATTCGAAGAAATCAATAAGGTTCAGCTGTCTTGGAATAAAAATTGAACAAAAAATTCACATGACCCACAAACTGCAGTGTAAATGAAATTATAACATGAAAATTAATGCTAGGAATATGGGAACCTAACTAATGCACAATATTGACACAAGAACATAAGCTTAAAATGAACAAAGCACATAAAAGACTAAAACATAGAAATCAACATTCATAGAAGAGGAAGTACAATAAACTTTATTTTGAAGGGTAGGATCAAACATTGGTAAATCTGAAGGATATGTCAGTTGTCGATTTCGTAAATTTCGTTGCCTAAACATAGTTAATTACATCGAAATAAACAAGTTTTCTTCTATGCACTTTTCGTCTCAAGTGAGTATTTTATTAGTTATAGCGGTTAATGACTCACCGCAACTCGTGTTTCAAGCGCGGGAAAAACAATGGAAGACGATTAATGGACTCAACAACATGCGCGGGAAAAACGGGGAAATCTGAAGGATATGTCAGTTATCGATTTTCCACTTTTTGGTGCCTGAACCTAATTAATCGAATCAAAATAAACAAGTTTTCTTCTATGCATTTTCCGTCTAAAATGAGTATTTTACGATTTATAGCGATAGGTTTAGTTTCGTCTATGATGGCGAATGCGCTCGAATAAACAGCTACTCATTGATTTTCGAATTTTTGTTGCTTGAATCATGGTTATAACATCGAAATAAACAACTTTTCATCTATACACTTTTTTCTTCAAACGAGTATTTAACGAGGTAAAGCGGTAGGTTTGGTTTCGTCTTTGATGACGATCGCGCTGGAAGCGAGTGCGCATTGCAGTGTTGCTGTCCGACAAACTCATTGAAACACTTGCCGCTACAAACACTGGAGTTGCGGCAAGTCATTTACAGCCATAACTAATAAAATACTCATTTGAGACGGAAAGTGCATAGAAGAAAACTTGATAATTTCGAAAATTAACTATGTTTAGGCATTGAAATTTACGAAATCGATAACTGACATATCCTTCAGATTTACCAAAACAGGGGAAGACCCTTAATGGACTCAACAACATGAGGAACACACACAAATGGCAACAATCGAATAATATGTAATGAAACTATTTTATAATCTAAAGAAATTTAACTAACCTCCGCGTGAATGAGAAGATATTATTTTGAGTTCAAAAATTCAGCTTCGGGATCTATAACGATCGAGCGTTGTTTTTCGGATAGCGGCGGGTAGAGTTTTGCAGTTTCGATGAAAAATGATGCAAGAGGGATTTCTTTTCGTGGGCGGTTATGAATAAATTTCGAGACAGATACTGAATTAAGAATTCCCGTTTCATTCCGGGTCGCTTGACCCACTCTTTAATGTCTCTCCACAGTCTTTCAATTGTTTGAGTATGAATTGATCGATTTGTCTGATCAACAAAATTTTCACTGTGGTTAATGGTGTGGTGCGTATATCCGTGCTCGTGAAGGGAATCCATTTATCGTGATATATGACTGATGCACGTAAGATGTATTTCTCAATAATAGGAATGAGTGTCGCTTTGTCTCTTTTCGTCCCAAATTCTCCTGTTAAAGGCATCACAAATCGTTTCTTTGAGACTCGCTCAATTCCTCCAAACAACCAAATCTGATTCAACACTCTACCTCTTTCGTATTTTCTGCGCACAAGTAGTGTTTCGTCAATTTCGACTTCAATTCCGTCTCCACCGATAGGCTCTTGATTCGTAAACCAATTTTCCGTTACTTCACTGCAAAATGAACGCCAATCGACAACCGTATGTTGACTTAAATCTAGGCACTCTTCAAGTGTTTTTACATCCCAGTTACGACTGAGAAAATTATTTACAACAAGAATTATTTTCCAAGGCTTTACCTCCGTGCCTGATAAAAACGATCCTTTATAGTTCGAAACCGTGTAACGACAAAATTTCCTTTTCTTCGAATGCGGAAGAGAGTGCGAACGATTACACTGCCACAAATTTTTCTTTTTTAGATACCAACACAAGTTATTACACTTTGGACAAATGACTTCCTTTGGTAAGACTCCGTGATTTTTTAAGAATGCAAGTGCATCATCAAAATTATCTATGAATTTCCCGATTACTCTAAAATAATCCGCCTGACACGACACACATGTAGACATCGCCACAGTTTGGACGCAACTGACGGCATCGCAGCTACGTATATGGTGGCCTCCATGTATAAGGCTCCATTTGAATTATCACCGGTTCTTTTTAACGTAAACATAGCTCACGTCGGTAAATGTATAGTGTTTGACCATAATCGATTTTCCACTTTTGGACCAAGAAACATTGTAGATGAGACGAAAATAAACAAGTTTTCTTCTATGCAATTTCCTTCGGAAATGAGTATTTTAGGAGTGAGAACGGGAAATGAGTTACCGTAACTCCAGTATTTGAGGCGGGGAAAAATACACCGCGCGGTCCGACGTGAAAGTAAACAGGCGTTCCCGCGCGCCAACCAAGCCGACGAAGAGCAAACCCCCTATTACAAACGTAAAGAGGTCGGGTCGTGAGGGGTTGGAACAGTTCTTTTAGTGAAAGTTATAAAACTAAAAGAACTGTGGCTACCCCTCACGACCCAACCTCTTTACGTTTGTAATAGGGTGATGCACTATGGAGTTCCGGTAACTCATTTAACGCCATAACTTTTAAAATACTCATTTCCGAAGGAAAGTGCATTGAAGAAAACTTGTTTATTTTGGTCTCATTAACCATCTTTCTTGATCAAAAAGTGGAAAATCGATTATGGTCAAACACTATACATTTACCCTTACGTCCACCACTATAACTAATAAAATATTCATTTGAGACGAAAAGTGCATGAATGAAAACTTGTTTATTTCGGTTCAATTAACTATGTTAGGCATTACAATTTGCGAAATCGACAACTGACATATCCTTCAGATTTACCCAAACATTTTTTTTAGATGTTTCGGTCAATGTGAAGTTTAATGCAACCACGGAAAATAAGAATTCCGATCTTAGGAATCACTAAAGGAACCCATTTAAGAACGTTTTACATGAATGACATTCTGCTCGCTGATGCGTTATTTTCGAATAATCGAACTTTGAAGTTGGCCTTTGCGCCAAAGGAAGCGAGCGCGTGAAACGGAATTTAATTAATAACGGAAGCTATCACAAACGTAAAGAGGTTGGGTCGTGAGTGGGAGGCACAGTTCTTCTAGTGAAAATTATAAATAAAGCTTTTAACCCACCCATTAGGGTGACGACCGCAATCTTGTTGACATCGGGTCCAAGATGGCGGCGCCCATGGTGGTCGCCATCTTTGACCCGATGTAAACAAGATTGCGGTCGTCACCCAAATGGGTGGGTTAGAAGCTTTATTTATAATTTTCACTAGAAGAACTGTGCCTCCCCCTCACGACCCAACCTCTTTACGTTTGTAATAGGGGGTTAGCTTCCGTTTATAATTGAATTACGCTCGCTTCCTTTGGCGCGGGAAGGCCAACTTCAAAGTTCAATAATTCGAAAATAAAGCATCAGCGAGCAGAATGTCATTCGTGTAAAACGTTCTTAAATGGGTTCCTTTAGTGATTGTTTGGAATATAATTATTAATTTCCGTGGTTGCATTAAACTTCACATCGACCGATGTTTTTTTTGATAATTTTGCTTTCAGAACTTTTGCTAACAATTAAAACATCAAAGGGTGAGGAAGAAGTTTGATATTTGGCAGCAGGTTAGATTTTCATTAACTTTTTCATAGTAACACAGTTTCCTGTAACATTTGTAACCAAACCAAATTCTTTGTTTTCTAGTAGGCCTACGATTAAAATGCAAGAATTTTTTAAATAGATTTGGAATTATTCTATGGTTATTCAGAGTTATTCCTCTTGATGTAATTCGATTACTATTATAAAACTTAAACCCTCATTTATGCTTCTGCTAAATTGTGCAAGTGGAGAATTTGATGATCTTTTTCTTCTTTTCATTCTGCCTAAGAAACTTTCGGTAAATCTGAAGGAGATGACAGTTGTCGATTTTCCACTTTTTGGGGCCTGAACCTAATTAATTGAATCAAAATAAACAAGTTTTCTTCTATTCTTTTTTCGTCTCAAATGAGTATTTTACGATTTATGGCGGTAAGTTTAGTTTCGTCATTGATGACGAATGCGCTCGAATAAACAGCTACTCATCGATTTTCGAATTTTTGTTGCTTGAAACATGGTAATAACATCGAAATAAACAACTTTTATTCTATACACTTTTTTCGTCAAATGAGTATTTAACGAGGTATAGCGGTAGGTTTGGTTTCGTCTTTCAAGACAGAGCGCTGGAAGCGAGACGCCGTTGCAGTATTGCCATACAGCTCGATCCAAGAATTTCTTTCCGCTTCAAAGACTGGAGTTGCGTTAAGTCATTTACCGCTATAGCGAATAAAATACTCATTTGAGACAAAAAGTGCATAGAAGAAAACTTGTTTATTTCGATCTAATTAACTATGCTAAGGCATCGAAATTTACAAAATCGACAACTGTCATCTCCTTCAGATTTACCAAACTTTCAAATGGAATGGCAAAAGTTGCAGAACAAATATTCATGTACACCATATTGTTGAACATCATCAACTAAGTGAATAAGTGAATGAACATTGACATCAATATAATTTTTTAAAAACTGTTTGACAAAATAAATAAACAATTTTTCAGCATAGATCAGGTTAGTACGAATGTTCGATCCAGATGCCAGCTGCATAGCACCGAGTCACATTTTAAAATATCGTCGTTCTAATCTCTGAAATGACGTAACATATATATATATGATCTGAAGATACATCGACATAAAACTTTTCAGAGTAGTTTTAATAAACTAACATCACGAAACGCAATATTATTCACCGGAAACACTGCAATCTAGTACACACACGTTCACGTTCACTGTTAAGCTTCGCGGGCTATGACTCAGCGTCAGCGACGCCAAGTACGTAGTAGATGCCAAAGGCTACAGATTATTGTTGCTGAATGTCATGACAATACTAAAATTGCTCATTCGGTCAATATTTATTTTAGGTTCTGCACTGAAATTAATAATTTGGGGGCAAATAATCAATAAAGGAACACATTTAAATACCTTTCACATGAATGACATTCTGCTCGCTGATGCGTTATTTTTGAATAATTGAACTTTAAAGTTGGCTGTCGCGCGCCAAACGAAGCGACCGCGCCAAGCGTAATTTAAAAAATAACGGAAGGTAAACCCCTATTACAAACGTAAAGAGGTTGGGTCGTGAGGGTTAGCCACAGTTAATATAGTGAAAATTATAAATAAAGCTTCTAACCCACCCACTAGGGTGACGACCGCAATCTTGTTTATATCAGCTCAAAGATGGCGACCACCATGGGCGCCGCCATCTTGGACCCGATGTAAACAAGATTGCGGTCGTCACCCTAATGGGTGGGTTAGAAGCTTTTTTTACTAGCGTGCCAAATTTCGACCACTCGCGCGAACACAAACTTGAACTCACTCTTTCTCCCTAAAAATATAGTAAAGAAGACCGGTAGGCGGCAGCAGAGGGACTTTAAAACGCCGTTAGGTACAGAATTCCTGGAGATTTCTTGAGTTCACCTCGTGCGACTTTACACTTAAGTTGACCGACTCGTAACTTTCGAACGGATGCACCCATCGACTTCAAATCACTCTCAAATGAAAGAGTGAAACATTTCTAGTTTTATGGTGTCCTACACACTACCACGGCCTCAGCGGTTTTCAAGAAAATAGAGAAATTCTGCGTTGAGCCTATCCGACTCGCGCGCCCTCAAAGAACTAAAGTTGACTGATTCGTAACTTTCGAACGGATGCATCCATCGACTTCAAATTACTCTCAAATTAAAGAGTGAAATATTTCCAGTTCTATGGTGTCCTACACACGACCACGGCCTCAACGGTTTTCGATAAAATAGAG
This sequence comes from Morinoia aosen, assembly GCA_030386875.1. NCBI lineage: Eukaryota > Metazoa > Arthropoda > Malacostraca > Amphipoda > Talitridae > Morinoia > Morinoia aosen. The sequence continues at coordinate 14,533,844 of CM059569.1, read as the reverse complement.
AAATTCTGCGTTGAGCCTATCCGACTCGCGCGCCCTCAAAAATCTTAAGTTGACCGACTCGTAACTTTCGAACGGATGCACCCATCGATTTCAAATCACTCTCAAATGAAAGAGTGAAACATTTCCAGTTTTATGGTGTCCTACACACGACCACGGCCTCAACGGTTTTCGGGAAAATAGAGAAATTCTGCGTTGAGCCTATCCGACTCGCGCGCCCTCAAAAAACTTAAGTTGACCGACTCGTAACTCGCGCGTTGTCAAAACATCCTATCCTAAGAATTCGAAATAATAATATCCCCAACTTCACTTACAATGAACAGACCTTTTCATGACAAAAGAAGGCATGGGAAATTGAAAACAAATAAAATTAACCTCAGAGTCATATCATTTTCTATATCAATATTTCCCGAGAATAAAAGCTTACGTTTTTCCTGTTTTACCGAGCTATATTTTGATCGCTATTCAAGCCTTTTTAATGGATATTTAATTTGTCCTGTGCTTATGCACTATCGTTAAGCCCTAGAAAACCTATAACATAATTTCTAGTTCTTTTTCAAGAATTTGTTGAACCCTGAACGCATTGTTTGTTTCTCCTCGCGGTTACTGTGTCCATATAAGTTGTGTAACGTTTTTTCTTTTGTTTTCATTTTATTTAAGAGTTAAACCAATCAAATGGTCATTCACACAATTGGTTTGGTTTTTATATTTTCCAAAATTTGATTGAATGACTATTACGGGAAAATATTTATGATAAACTAATTTATGGTAGTGCATAACAAATTATTATTGACTGCCTGTTTTTTTCATATGTCTTTGAATCAGGTGATTTAGGCGTTTATGCATTTACATCCGCTACGATTTTTGTGTTTTGTTTTCCGTGCAGGCTAATACGTTTTTTTTTATTTACGTCATTCTTAACGTATCTGTTTCGCTACCTCCACGACTTATTTGAGGATGTATGCTCAGGTATTTTTGGGGACTTTTTCCAACATTTATTTCACTTCAACAGCCGTTTACGATGCGTCTAGTTCAATATTGACGGGTTTAGTGCATTTTTTATTACAAATTAATAGCTTTACGTAAAAAAATTTGGCCTTTGTATTGTTTTTTAAAGAGTTAAATTGATGGATGAATGAAATAAAAAAGTTCTGAACGTTTCAAGAATACATTCTTAGGAGGGAGAACCATGCTTTGAACCGCGAATTTTTATGAACCGCAAATTTTTACAGGCTCACTCGCCGTATGTATAAAACTGCCGAATTAATTTTTATGTTTTGAATGAATTTATTTCAAATTCTACTTTAAGCACTTTAATGTACTATGAAATCTTTCTCACAACCCAATGTATAGATCCATTGTATCAGCATTTTGGAGATACAGATTTTTCAGTTTAACGTTTTCATTGGCATGGGTAAGTTTCGTTGAAATTTTTAACTTTTAAGAAACAACGGATGGGTTACAGATTTCAGTTTTCGCATATGAAACTGTACAACTTATATTGGAAAGAAACAATTCTGTTCTTTACTTCATATTTAAAGTGAGACTCTTAATCTGACTCAAAAAAAATGTTTGTGAGTGGACAGCTAGACGCCGGGATTATTTTGCTGACACTACAAATGTCTGCTGACCAAGCCCCGAAATGTTTTTGAGACTCAGAGGCCTGCGCTCGGTTTGTTTTGAGATCCCTCCTGCATTTGCGCTTTGGATTAGGATGTCTTCTTGCTCCATGCACACTGCGTTAGTTTTATGACTAGCGTTTTGGTGTCAGGTTGTCATTTCCATTAGTCACAGCAGATCATCATCTAAAATTTGACTCATCAAAGATCAAAACTTGTGGGTATTCAGTAAATAGAAAAGTGTTCCTTGATATTTTGTGAATTATTTCTTTTCTAAAAATGGAGAGTGTTATCGAGCTCATGAAATCGTTTCCGAGCAAGAGCATTAACAGCAAACAAAAACTTTATAGAATTCTGTCTATAAAGTTAGGAACTCATAAACATGAAAGATCAAGAAGTCGTTTCAGAAGACTCGAATTGTCAAGTCCAGCGTTCAACTTCCAAGTGGCCAGAATAGTTCAGGTAAATTTATAAACTTAAATTAGTTTGGGCGAGTGCGACTCCGATTACATTTATGCTATTTTAATTCTTCTCGTAGGCTTTCGGACCGCCATAGCCGTGTGGCTTTCGGACCCGCCTCCGTGCGGGTAAGCCCGGGTTCGAGTCCCGGCGGCGCTGGTGGCGATTTTCTCTGTTGGGTATAGGGGTAAATAGGGGAAAGTCCTATCTTGAGTTCTCTAAGTGATTAATCATATTAAGCAGCAAGATTTTAAATTATTTTCTCACTAATATCTTTAAATAAATATGTTATGTAGAATCCCGGGAATTTCCGGGAAAATGGGAATTCCCGGACAGGGAAATTTCAGCCAAAAATCATCCCGAATCTCGGGATCCCTGGATGCAAACCCTAGTGGTATCCTACTTTGAGTTTTAAAGTTTTTTTAAGTCCCTGTAACTCGAAAGCTAAGTAGTTTTTGTCATTTTATCCTTCGCAAAAATCGATTTTTTCTACTTCATAGACTTATGGTTGAAATTTGTCCGTACAAAAAAACACCCTTTATAGTGTAGATTATTCTTATACAGTAAAATACAAAGTTCCTGTGCATAATTTCTCTTTCGTTATTACAATATTCAATTCAGTATTGAAGAAATTAAATTGGTTGGTCTGTCTTTTTTTTTTTTTGGTCTGTTTCCATTTCACGCTCTTAAAAGGATACTTAATGACCGTACCTGTGATACGAGTTTGACCAGTGCACAAGCACATGAATATTCTAATCGCCGGTACTATTTGAATCTTTTCACCAGCCTCTCAACATTCATTCTTCCAACATGCCCAAACCATCCAAGCACTCTTTGAAGTGAGTGGTCTTCGAGCGCGAGGTAGACCACGGATGAGTTGGATGGATGGGGTGAGACGTGCTTTGTATGAGAGGGGTCTGACTGTGGACGTGGCGAGAGGGATGGCTGCGGACAGAAGTGAGTGGGGGCAGTGCATAAGAAGGTAATTTTATTTTTGACGCGTTACTGGAAGCTGCCCGCGTGTGATGGGGTTGACCTGTCCTGTGCGGGGGGAGGGGCTGCACTCAATGAAGCGGTCGGGGTAAACCAGCTATGGCTGTCGGGCCTGACTGTGGAAGGTGGTTGTGTTGGGCTGCTGCTGATCCTGGTAGTTCAGATGCGGCCAGTGCTGCCTCTCTCGCCTCCTAGTGACTAAGTGTGGTGATTGTGGCCTGCTGTCGGCTACCCTCCCATTGGGAGGATAAGCCCGGTATATGTATGTATGTATGTATGTACTATTTGGATGGATATATTGGTTTGTCATCCACATCTGGAAGATTTTTATATAGACAAAAACGAATCTCGTCATTTATGACGGGATTACTCAGGTGTCTTCTGAGTAGGCAAATGTGAGGACCAAAGGGTAGTGATACGCTGGAGAGCGGCGGAGGTTTACTGGCGGCTGATGTTGTTACAGGGTGGGATGCGGACCAAATGCGCATCTAAGAATGCGGCGAGTATACTTATCCTCGCAAAACGGGGTCAAAGGGACAAACACACTAACGCGCGCACACACAAAGTAGGCAGCGCCTACCCTGAGAAGCATAGATAAGTATCAACTAAGTATGCACCAATTCAACGAAATTACAATAGTTGATTCAATTACTATGCTCAAAATCCCAAAAATGATGATATACATGGAGATAAGGTAGGCAAAATTCGCACGCTGCCTTTCTTATTTGCATCTCCACTATGCATGGTAACAATGTAGAAAAGGCGTTATATTGTTGCTCAACACTATTTTATATCTCGGCTATAATATGCCGAAGTTGTTCCGCTTTCGTCGTACGGGGCAGACGTTTTCATATCGTTTTGTTTAGGAATAAAAGCCACTTTTAGCTTTTTTTGTGTGTAATAAGATACTGTCTTTTATTCTCGTCTGAATTTTACTAAGGATTTGGTATTTTTTATTTTAATAAAATCCTATGCTCATTGCATTTTTTATTTTAGGCGCAATTTGGAACGTTTTCAGCAAGAAAATTTGTACTATGGCATAAATGCAACAATCATTGCAGTTGAGATAGTGCATAGCTTTCAGCTACCGCATGTGTATGACGGAATGAAGTTTTTGCTGGTGTTGAGTTATTGTTTTCACTGTAACTCGATTACGTCGTATTTTATTTTTTCATGTGTCCCACGACCGATATTCATTTGCTTAGAATATTTCGAAAACTTTCTGAAGAAGAATTAATTAATTATATAATTCCGAGAAACAGATACTATTTCACTTCTTACAATTAAGAACATAATTATGAAAATCTCCATTTAGCGTATGCCGACTTAGAAACTGGGGTGCGATCAAGAGATCAAAATTAAACATGGAAATGGAATAGTGAAATAAAAAATAACTCTTAAAGAACCAAACAAAATTCAAGGAATCACTTTAGAAACGAGGAAAATTTTTTCCTATTATTAAATTTTAACTTGAAGGAAGGAAGTAAGGAAGTAGAGGAACAAGGAAGTAAAGAAAACAAACAAAGAAATCGTTTTGAAGTACGTAGGGACTACATATTACAGAAAAAAACAAATAATATTCCAGTTTTAACATTTAAACAAGCTAATTTAATTTTCATTATGAATGTGATTACATAACCTGAAAACCAGAAGTTTTAATGTATCAGGCCGTAGCTCCAGATTTTGGCAAAGACTAGCCATTGTCAATGTATCATAACGTAAAGACTAGACGTATTTATGATCACAACAATTCTCAAGGTTTCTGCAGAGACCAGAGAAACAGAAATAAATAGAATGAACATCAGATGCTTTCGACAACTAATTCCGGCTTTTTAACATTAAAGTATGCATTATTGCTGCAGTGCAAAAATTATATTTCGCACTCGTAGGTATCACATATGTGTGCGAACCCAAAATGATGACAGTATTTAGGGTATAGTATTTTAATTTTATTTCGTTTATTTTCGGCTTTAAAACTTTAAAGAACAAATGATTTGAAAATTTGGGATCGCTGTTATAATTTTAGGATCGGATTATCGTATTCGAAATAAGCCATTGACCAGGATCGGAAGCTCGGAATCAGATTAATATTTTGAAGATCGATGCCCGCCACTGCTTATTTTCACTTATACTCGTATTTCATTTTTCGCTTCACAGAAAAAATGTGCTAAATCCCCAGTACCTCACACTGGAGGAGTTCGTCTCAATGAATATTTCCACGAAGAAAACGCCTCAGCATCTGCGGGGAAGTGCTCTAAGGTGAGTTCTTCTAATCTGTTCTCATTGTCTAAAGTAAAGTGGTGAAGCAATTGTTTTTCTTTCTGTTAAGATTATTCTTTCTGTTGATCGAAAAGTATTTGAGGCAAAGAAATGATAAAGAAATCCGACTCACATGTGCTGAATTCATTGTATCCACTTTTCAGATACCTATTTTTAATTTTTCATTTTGCTGTCGCTCGGCTAACATCGTCAGTGGTCTTAGCTACTCACCTCTCATTTGCTGCCTCAACATTTGCTCTTTCTAATTTTTCTCTTAATAAGATATTCGACCATTGAATGTTGATTTCATTTGTATTCTCATTTTCACCTTTATTTTTTTGTGTCAGTTCAGTTGTGTCAGTGTCTATACTTATTACCTAATACTATCATTGATATCTAGTCAGTATGGGTTCGTATACATACAAAATGTCTCAATAAAATGTACGTACACATCAAATGATGAGAAAACTTTATTTGCATACATAGAGTGAAATGAATGGACTTCGAATACAGAAGACAAATGTAATTGAAGAATCATGTTCGCAAAAATTTAAATTGATGACCGTTTTTGCCCAGACAACGCTGATAACGCGCACCAAAGGATTTGCAAACGACGCGAAAAATGGAGAAAAGGATGAATCATCGGAAAAAGATGAATCATCGCCGGATTCTCAAAAAGGATCAGAGGCCAATTACGAAGTGAAATATGAAGATGAAAACTTAGAAGAAGACGCAGTAAATAAATCTACGGAGAAAGAATTTCTTATGGAAACAATTTTTTTCAAGATCGAAGAGATTTAGCTTGGCTCCTGATCAAATGGCTCATGTAGAACGTTCGTTTTCAACTGTTAGAAAATTTAGTACCGATAGCAAACATTTGGTAATGCGTTCATAAACAAAATATCTTTTGTGTCACACTTCCCGTGTAAGATAGGGGAATAATAAGCTGCAAATCATAAAAAGCGTTCCTGTGTTGCAGTTTCAATTGTAAAGTAGGGACAGGAATAATATTTAAGAAAGGAATAATATCAAGACTGATTTGTTTCTTTGACGTTCATACCTCACCGATCGAAATTGGTTCCATGTGGTAGGTATTGAAGACTCCGGCTCAAATACGCCCATAAAACACTTCTGTAGAATAATTTTGCAAATGTTTAAAAAATTTAAAATACTTGAATATTTTTTAAATATTTAGAAATGGTGTAACTTCTGAGATAATTCCTTGTTTTTTAAATTCTATGATTATACCTAATGTTTGAAATTTTTAGATAAGATGAAATGTTTTAAATTCTTCGAATAAAGGCTTCTTTATAGCCCAAATTATAGCCTCAATATAGCGGCAAACTGATTTTTGGCAGTTTTCCATTATAGTGGGGTTGTGATGAAGGGCATAAACATCACAAAGCCTCGAAGACGGGAGCACTAAATGAGACCAAAGGAGCTACTCAAGCCTTGGCATATAGGATTCACCTACAAAAGAAAAAATGGGTCGTGGTCGTCGTCTTCGCTGTACGCTATCTCGAGAAAGCTGAGAAGGTAAGGTAGGAGCTAAAATATATGTAAAGGATGTATTCAGTTTATGTGTAAAGAGTCCAGACCTTCAAACGATCATGTGCATGTTGAATTCATCCTAATTATGTTGTAATTTTCACAATATCTTTCCCCAATGACAAATTCAAGTTGACAGTATTAGGCATCAAACTTATTCAGAAATGAACATGACTGCAAGTACAGAAAAAATGAGACTTACAGATACTAATATTAGCCCGTTTGAGAGTTATTTGAAGTCGATGGGTGCATTCTTTAAGAAATGACATGTGGTCCAAGCCAAGTTTTTTTGAGTGCGCGCGAGTCGGATAGGCTCAACGCAGAATTTCTCTATTTTCTTGAAAACCGTTGAGGCCGTGGTCGCGTGTAGGACACCATAAAACTGGAAATGTTTCACTCTTTCATTTGAGAGTAATTTGAAGTCGATGGGTGCATCCGTTCGAAAGTTACGAGTCGGTCAACTTAAGTTTTTTGAGGGCGCGCGAGTCGGATAGGCTCAACGCAGAATTTCTCTATTTTCCCGAAAACCGTTGAGGCCGTGGTCGCGTGTAGGACACCATAAAACTGGAAATGTTTCACTCTTTCATTTGAGAGTAATTTGAAGTCGATGGGTGCATTCGTTCGAAAGTTACGAGTCGGTCAACTTAAGTTTTTTGAGGGCGCGCGAGTCGGATAGGCTCAACGCAGAATTTCTCTATTTTCCCGAAAACCGTTGAGGCCGTGGTCGTGTGTAGGACACCATAAAACTGGAAATGTTTCACTCTTTCATTTGAGAGTAATTTGAAGTCGATGGGTGCATCCGTTCGAAAGTTACGAGTCGGTCAACTTAAGTGTAAAGTCGCACGAGGTGAACTCAAGAAATTTCCAGAAATTCTGTACCTAACGGCGTTTTGAAGTTCCTCTGCTGCCGCCTACCGGTCTTCTTTACCCTATTTTTAGGGAGAAAGAGTGAGTTCAAGTTTGTGTTCGTGCGAGTGGTCGAAATTTGGCACGCTAGTCTTTTTTTTTGTAATTTTCACTATAAGAACTGTGGCTAACCCTCACGACCCAACCTCTTTATGTTTGTAATAGGGGGTTAACTGCCCTTATTAACTAAATTACGGCACCGGCGCCAACTTCAAAGTACAATTATTCAAAAATAACGCATCAGCGAGCAGAATGTCATTCATGTGAAAGGTTTTTAAATGTGCTGTTTTAGTGATTCTAAGCAACGAAATTTTTAATTTCCGTGCAGCACCTAAAATAGATATTGGCCAAAAATATTCACACAGTAAACATAAAAATATATAACTTGACATGCTAGAACACCTAAGCATTATCAATAAAATGCCATGCCCTGAATCATACACCATGTGATGAACAATGCACTATGAAAAATGATCAGTGACTGCCCAGTTAGAACTTACCTTCATTGCCAGAAATTTGTTTTTCATTCAAGCGTTTAACGAGATTAACTAAGAGCTGTCCTCTTGATTTTCTGTTTGAAATTTTACAATACTCTACACATTTCGCCAGATTATTGAGGTCATTTTTTAAAACCACATGTTGCATCTTAAGCCTTGCGTGACACAACTTCAACTGACGCCGGAAGAAGAGATTAACTACACAGCAGGCACCGAGTCACTCCGAGCGAAGCAATACTAAGAAGATCTGTGATTGGTGGAAACCGGAGAGATATTAGAAATACGTAAAAACATTAACTTGCATGTTAATAGAGCGTTCCATACGTAACGAATTTTTAAGAGGACTATTTTGTTCATATAATGATGGCGATGACAGTAACTTAAGTGACAGTGTCACGCAATAGTGCTCGTAAACATGTTTAACGTGCTATGTTAATGCAAGCTCGTTTGATTCGACCGCTCCGTGAACACAGCTCCCAAGTTTTTGTGCTTCTGAGAGATTCGCTCTGATGTTACGTCAGGGTTACCAATGGTTTTCATCACTTAATCTGGAATGCAGTAAAATAATACATACTTAAAGTAGTTTAGATTTTCATACACTTGTTCACATTTAATTTAGTGTATCATTATTAATGAAATTGTTTATTTCGGTGTTTCCATTTCATGCTTAACCGCGGTAAAAGTAGTATAGCGTTTAATAAGTAGTTGGGTTAAAAGATGGCAGAAATCTTTTCAATAGTAGCCCACGCTGGGCTCCCATATTCGTTGTAGGAAGATAGGGCAGCGCGGCAAATGACGTGCACATTTAAAACAGACTTGACTCAAAACCAATGACGTTTTCAACTCAGTTTTAGGGTAAAATTATATAATCATTATATAGTGGATACGATGAAAGTAACCACTATACTGAGGTTCCTTGTGATTTAGGTCACGGGCTATGAAATCTTTTTCATATATCAAAACAATGCTCCAAGCTCCATGCAAACAAGAAATTTAATGTAAAAATAATTCGTGCTCACATAAGCCATGCGCATGTAAGATATTATATTCATCAGCTAAAAACTGAAATAGACTTCACATTTTTTCGCGTTTTAGTGAACACGAATGAAGTTAAAACACCTCTGTTCTTCATTGGCATTGATGGGTAGCACCAAGGAGCTTTAATGGAATGGAGGCGGCATCGCTATCTTTTGCCAGTCAAGCGCGTGAAGCCACCTTTGCCGACCCAAGCCCCATTGGGTCCCAGTGTGAAGGTGGTGTTGCAGTGGAGGGGTAGCACCACCTTCATCATCAGCGACTGAAGACCGCGCTGTTAAATGGCAGACTTGCGCTACTCTGTGCTATACATTTTTTTCTTAGGCATATATTTCAATTGCGTCCTCGCTGAATGATAAAGAAACTCATTTTTAAAAAACTCGTCCTTGACCGCATCGTGGATAAGCGGCGCCCTATCACGCTGAGTGTCTGACACGCACTGAGCCCCATCTCCGTGTGTGTGCCCGTATACCCTACAGCTACCGAAAACTGGCTTCACTTCAGAGCGCTGATGCCGCCTCCATTCCATTAAAGCTCCTTGGGTAGCACCAGCGACAAAATCACTCGTTGAAAAAAATCTATTAATGAATTCTTTTGAACGAACCGTTATTAGGTATTTGTGTAAAATGAAATTCATATTGATTACCTTAATTCCCTATCAAAAAAGCCTTCAGTAATGAATATTTCCTGGTTACAGAAGCGACACGTGTGATTTTAAGCTTTTGAAATTTTGTTCGCGATGATAAACCATGAAGCCTGCATCTAATAAGATCATCAATTTCGACCCCTTGGTTTCATTCTGCGTGTTTTAAATTTCGTACGAACATGCTACCTCCAGCTATCTGGGCGTTCCCTACGATAGAGTCACGGATGACAGTCACTGTCACGGATAGAGTCACTGTCACGGATGCCAGTGTACGCACGTGAGGTGATATAAGAGTAGAAGCGTTGTTTTTTCGCTTGCAATTGGTCCACTGTACATATTTACTTTACTGTATTTTAATAAGCAGAACACAACTGTAACATATTTTCAAGTGTTTAGAGCATGAAAAGACGATTGCGTTGGAAAAAGAGGATACGCATGTTTTTCATGATTACAAATCGCATGAGAAACTATTAATATTTGTAAAAAAACGTTAACTTTGAGCTAATTTCATTTCAAATAACTCAACTGTTATTCGACGATATTGCGTTGGTATGTTTTGATAACTGTCGTACGTTAATGTTATTTATGAAAATAACTAGGAGACAACATCCTGAAAGAATCATTACAGAGAAATGATTAAACTGTATTTGTGAACTGGAAATTGGGTTATGTATTCATGTTTGTCGAAGTTATATATCAGTAAATTTGATTATAAGTTCTATACGGAAGTCATTCATTGTCAGCAAAACAATATTTTGTGTTGAATATTCGTAAGCTCGTTAAAAAGAATTATTTGCAATGGATTGGCCAGCAAGTTCCGGTAGCTGCATAGGACGATTGTGACAATCTCAGCTGCTCATGTGTGCTTGGTATCGCTCCGTGTAGGTTACTAGGCTTATGATTACAACGGCGGGCGCAGGCACGGCATTTGAACACTGCGTGGAGAGACGGAAATGATGTTCGGATCGCTACACTCATCTTGCTGGGAGTCAATTTTCAAAGGGATTCACTACATTTATTTTCGTAGGTCAAAGAATCCAAGATGATTAAACGAATTTGTATCTAAAAACATAGGTGAAAATACTTACAAAATTGGCGACGCAAAAACGAAACACGTGGTAAGCTTTGCTGGTAATTTTCTTTGTAATTTATTTTTTTTTCAGCTCATATACTGAATTTTGAATGCAGTCTCTAGCGCCCAATAGATGTTGGTCAATTCAGTCGCGAAATGGTTTGGCAAGAGAAATTTTCTTTTGCCTGATACTGATTTTTTAATGAATAAATGGAAATCTATGCTTTTAAATAGAATTCCTTTATGATTTGTATTATCGTTTTAGACTTTGATGGTATTTTTGTTAAATGGTAATTATACTTTACATGCAGTGAATGAAAGAGCTGCTAGGTAGCCTACCTGTCAGCAATTGCGTAATAGCACAATGCTTTCACGTGCATTAGGTGTAATCATGGCATTTACGTAATGTTGGAAAATCTCTTTGGTTTAAATTAGTTGTTCTGTTTTTGAATTAAATATTCAATAATGCTAAGTTCAGTTCCTAGCGTCGTATTTAGATGAACAATAAAGTCGTGTTCTGGCTCTTGTTGCTTCTACGGAAATTCTAGGGGGACCTGGACTGGCATTATGTGGCATATAATTTTGAGACTTGTTGAGGACACCATTTCAGGTTAAACGGCGTTTCGCATGTGCGCGTTGCCTCCAACGCTGAGTGCGGTGCTGGGGTTAGATTCCGCGGCGCCGGTGTCTGGCATGGGGCGAGTCGAGGCGTCCCCTGCGTAAATTTCTTGTTCACTCTTCTTCTTCTCTTCGTCAGCTCTTTTTGTGTTTTTTTATTATTCTAAATTTGTGCGTTCGTGTGTTGGCATATGCGTGATTAAATTCCTTCACGTAAAGTGACGTTTATGTCTGCTCATCCTTAAGTGTTCTTGAATTAGCAAACTATTAAATCAGGCGGCTTGTCTGAAACTCTAATTAAAAGGTTCCACCTGATTGACGAATCGCCGTACTCTGATGTGGTTACCTTCTACTTAGACGTTTAAACCTTAGCTGAAACAAACCAATTTCTACTTCAACTTTAGACTTCAAACCTTAAACATAACTTGCTCTCTATCGCTTTCCTTGCTATTTTCCTCTAAAGTTCAACTTTTCGTCCTAGTACCAAGCGTTTCTACACTGAGTTGTACCATAAGCGCAGATGTGCATTGAAAATTAATATCCTCAATTTGATCGAGATGGAATGAAATACATGTATAGATATTACCAAATTTTGGTGGAGTCCTTCGAATTGTAACTCATAGTGTGATATCCTTCGCAGTATCTCCTAATCGTCTTGACTAAGTTTCTCCTGCGGTTTCTTATTTGCAGCACTACATCGGTGGTTTTCTTGGCGCCGGTGTTAACTTTATTCAGTTCTTTAATTGGATTATTTACATTCATACGTGTTCTTAGGATATTATCTTTTTTTCACGAACTCTACCATTATTTTCCAGCTTACGTTGACAGTGAGATTGGACATATTGTGAGAGCCACAGTTATTGTCTGGCTGGGGACGTCAAGACGCTGATTTCGTTCAACTTACAGCCAGACGTAGTCGACTAGCGATTTGCCAGTCGAACCTCCTTACGTGAAGTCTTAACTGCGAACGCAGAGATTTTTATATTTTAAAATTTTATTAATTTTTATATTCTATAAGGATTTTAAACTAATAATAGAACAGATCTTTTATATGTTAACTCGTAATGTGTGCCGTTGAGACGCTTAAAAATGAACAAAAAGTTCACCTTTGCGACACTCGAAAATGAACAAAAAGTTCACTGTTGCGACACTCAAAAATTAGCAAAAAGTTCGCCGTTACGACAATTGAAAATTAACATAGTTTTCTGCTGCGACGCCCAAAAATTTCGAAAAAGTTCGCCGTTGCGACAACTATTAATCAACATTCAGTTCCCGTCGCAAAACCTAAAAATAACATGTTCGGCGCTGCGACCCTTTGATGTAAACTTATGTAAGGCGTATATGAGCTGTGAAAAAGTGTTTTTGCCCTTAACTGGCGGGTAAAGTCCAATTTGCTCGCTTTATGGGATGTTCGGTAAAGATCTCATTACCGACACATATTATCTAATTCTGTAGGGTTTAGTATTAAATTAGAAATGCTGTTTCCAACAGCTTCTTGTGTATTTCTTCTCTTTACGCAGCAAAAAAAGTCAGAATCATACTGCTTGTGTAAACAATCTGAAGTTTGACCTTTTGTAGTAAACCTTGCACCAGAAAACTTTTCAAAGCGACTCGACAGTTTAATTACACACCAAAAAATCATTGACATATTCAGGAAGCCGTACCTGCCTAACAATATCAAATACGTCGTCAGACTGATGGAACTCTACTCTGATTTTCAATTAAGTGAACCACTCGGATTAAATCAAATAGAATACTGATCAGGAATAATGTTTAAATTACACCAGACAACAGATGGTTCATGTGGAAATAACCTCAGTCAATGTATCTGAGTAGTACATATAAATCTGAACTTACCTCCTTGGGTAATACACGTCTGCAGCTCACAAGGCTTCGAAAAGAAAACGAACAGCTAGGCCAATTGGTATTTTTAGCTACCTGGCATCGGAGTTTCAGAAATATACAACCGCCGGTCTAAATTTCAATATTTAAAGGAAAATATTAATGTCAAGTTTTTTGCAATAATTTCAGTTGAAAAGCATTTGTCACCAGTTTTAAGCCCGAATAATTTCTGGTATATGAAATAATATTCCAAGCTGGGATCGCGTCGGGGTTGTGTTCAATACGTGGTGCACGTCATCTCTAATTAGTTTTCAGACCACCTAACAAATTTATTGAAATGACTAAGCTATTTAGTCCCGCCGGGGTTACACAGCCTAGTCTCGAACTCCGGCGTTGTTCTTGATAAGAAAATGCAAGAAAATGGTACTTGCCCTCTCATAAATGTTAAAAAATTATCAATCGGCTAAAATTAAGGATTTTGTTTTGCAGTACCAGTAAATTCATAACCAATCCATTAATTTTCATAACAGCTGACATGGTTTCAGCATGACTCAAAACGATATCAAAACAGTTTTCGAACATTCTGGAGATTGAGATGGGCAACTCACAGTATTCTTAATAGTGTATTCATTTAGTAATAAATCAGATAAGTTTATCGAGCAATGAACCAACATCTTCAAAATAGTATACCAACTTTCTAATAGTATATCGACTTTTAAGTGTATCACAACATTCTTATAACTTTTATGGAATTTCATTCATAGCTTCGTTCCTATAAGAGTTGTTTACGCTAAGCGAGAGGAAGGAGCCATCCATAATGGACACGTACATGGGGAATCTACACACAGGGTGTGTTCCCACACTGGACGTCCTTGCGTAGTACCACAAGCGTCTTCCAGCGCAGTTCACCCAGGGCATTGGAACAGCAAGTTAGGATGAAAGTTCCAACACTACAAAAGTTGAAGAAAACATTTGGCACTGAAGAAAAGAATAGAAGTGAACGGAGAAAAGATGATAGTGCGTAAATTTAAAAATACAGTTCAACAAAGAGAAGCATGTACCTTTAACTTTGGAACTCGCGCTTTGCAACAGTGAGCGCCGCTTGTCACAAATGCATATTTTGTTGATCCATAGTGGATGTCTCACGATAAATATAATCGTTGAGTGTGAAACCTTTCGACTCTTTTCTCTCCATATACAATATCCTACCCTATTTTAGATTTATTAAATGTGTATCAACAAACTAAACACAGTGGTTTTCCTGGTAACCAATCACAGTTGAGATTCGATTGCTGCTGGAAGCCAAGGACAACTCTAAGCCACGACTCAGCAGCGCATGCTACGCGCCCAACAATATTCAACGTCAATTCGAGGGTTATCAGAGTTCGGTTGAACAGACAGTGACTCTATGCAGCATTTCCACGTTTTTACCGAAGCTGATGCGTGTGCACGTAAGCTTTAATTTGTGCTGAGATAGCAGTTACGTTCGAATTAAGCACAGAATTGAAGGTAAAAGTGAGCAAGAAGGGCATTTAACTGAGCGTAGCATGAATTTGATGCAGAATTTGTTTGCTTGAAAAAAAAATACGCCTCATGCATTTGTAAGTTTATTGCACGTATTCATTTTTGTCAAATTATAAACACATAACATTGTGACAAGCTCTCATGGGAGGTAAAATTAAATACTAAATGACACAAGCATGTACGCTCATTCAACCAAATTTACCGCTGTAGAGGTACCTCGCGATTAAGCGAGCGCAAGAAGCTACAGGTTTCTTTGGAAATGAAAGGCACCTGTGTGAGCGCGTAAATCAGCATGGAAGCTAATGTGACCGTTTATTAGGATTCTTATTCTACTTCGGTGGCTGTGCGTTACGTATTTGACGGCATGAAACTTGGAAAGCTTCTCGAGAGTGAAGGAACATACTCGTATTTTTAGCCGCAATGTAGTCTGAAGAAGACGAAAGGACGATTTCTTTCTCAGCTTATTCACGAACAATTTCACGCGTTCGAACAGATAGGACGTGAGACTCCAAGGGTTTTTCGCTTTTATTCTGGTACCCACTTCAATAGCACACATCCTAACGTAAGAACGGTTTCTGTAAAAATAAACAGACTAAATAATACGATATGAAATTGAGAAGTATCACGATAATAAATGCAAGATAGATATAGTAAGCATTCAAGTTGAATGATGAAAATTGTTGCACGAGACAAATGACTTAGTTTAATGATACGTTCTATTATTACACTTATACCTACCTAATAGTTCCCTCGCACCGACCCTAGCCACCACCAACATGCTTCTGCCTCTCTTGCCCTCGATCGGGCTTCAACTATTCTACGTTTTCTACTTCGGAAATCTTAGTTAAGAAAACTGGACAAAAAAATTACCAACTGCGGCTACATAGTCTATTTTATTCTGAAAAGCGATGAATGGGGTGGTGTTGGAATGATGTGTAGTCTTGCGTATAAAATAAATTAGTTTGCTCACAAATGCTTCTAATGATTTTAAAGACATTTACAATGATTCAAAATTATGCTTATAAAAACTCTTATTGAGTATAACGCATAAATATATTTTACATTTAATTTACGACTGACGACTAACAAAAAAGGGACGAGCAACTGCGAATCGTTATCAATGAATGCGTGCGCTACAAGTTTAAAATTGTACTTTTCAAGTTCACTGGAAAAATAAAACATTTACTTGCAACGAATAATTTGTGGGAATTTTCGGATTTTTTTAAAACAAGCTACAAAATTTATCAATCATTGTGTAAACTTTCTTTAGCGGCCACATCCAAGTTTTGTAATCTCTCGAGTTATATTCACTCTGGAACTAGTTCTCTTATAAAATGAATGGTCACAAAAATAATGTATCGTAAACATTTTTTATCGCAGCTTAATCAATAATATCCAAGGAGGTTTAATGGAATGGAGGCGGCATCAGCGCTCTAAAGTGAAGCCAATTTTCGGTATCTGTAGGGTATACGAGCACACACACGGAGATGGGGCTCAGTTCCATGGAGCTAGGATATATGGAGGGAGCATAGCCGTCTGTGAAGAGAACCAGTTTTTGAGATTTCTCCTCTGTCTGTGGTAACCAATAGCTGTCTCGCAAGTGTGACGTCAGCACGGAAGCCAGTTACCTACTGACTACGCGAGAGTGCGGATGCGCTCGCTGAATGCTCTTCCAGCTGATGAGTTAATCTCTAATCATTAATTTGGGATTCTAAGACTCCGAAAGATAATAAATTGGTTTCCTCACTTGAGGACACTTAATAATATCAAAATTTCTAGCAAAGGTACATTAAGAGTTGAAAACTATGAAGATTACAGGCCCTTGATTATAACAAATTGGAGCGACTTGCACGCACACCTCACCCTATGACTTGCGGTGTGGTACTAATCTTGCTTCGGAAAATGGGAGGGGAGTCGTAGAGGAGGTGGGAGGAGCCAACTTTAGCCAAGCGTCTGTGGTTGGCTCAGAATTGTGACGTGTCGGGCATTCACACTGCCCGAGTCTCTCAACTTTTGCAGCCAAATTGAGCCCGATCGGAGTGCGCTATGCTCCCTCCATATATCCTAGCTCCATGCTCAGTTCGTAAGTGGCACTCGACGTGGAAGGGTGCAGCTTATCCATGCTGCGTTCATGGACTACTTTCCCCATATGCCGAGCTCATGCATTATACACATGTGCAGTTACTTTCAAAAAAGATTCAGGCATAAGTTTTCACGTGTACGTACAGAAATTTCATGAATAGCAAACGGTGTTCAGTTCTTGATGTTGGAGGTTGTGCTACCCCTCCACTGCCACACCACCTCCACACTAGGACCAAATGCCGGGTGGGCGGGGCTTGGGACGGCAAAAGTGGCTTCACTCGCTTGACTGGCAAAAGATAGCGATGCCGCCTCCATTCTATTGAACTTCCTTGGTAATATCGATCTCCAAGGTCCCCTTAAAAAGGCACATGACAAATTGCACATCAACTGAATTAAAAGAAAAATAACTGTTACACTATAGAGCTAAGCAAATTGAAGTAAGATGCTCTTACGGATGGCTCATTCCAAGATCTGAAAATACTCGAGTTGTGTGATTCTCATCAGACGTCCATCAATAATTTCATGTACGAAACTTTTACTAATGTTGGCAACAAAGATTACATTAGTTTAGTTAGTACGTGTACAAATTTACTTTCTGTTAAAATTGGCGCCTACTGCCTACTGTTTGGTTAATAAAGCGTGATAATTGTTCAAGGCTATTAGGTTCAGCTAATGATTAATTAAATCCGAGTTTGTTGGGCTGCCTTAGAATTCAACGAGCTTTTTTTGGGGCACAAGGATTGATGATCAGTTGTGATGATTTTAATCACTCTAAGTACAATAATTCTCCTGTTTATAAACTACCAAATAATTGTTTCAATTAATTTAAATTATTTGAATAAATACCATTTTTATAACAGCACCCAATCATAAATTCATTTCTGATACAGCAACCTCTCGTATGAAAAGATACAAAACAAATAATGAAAAATGGATTTAAATTTAGTGCATTTAAATTTGCTCTTCGTCGAGGTACAGGCGAAGGCTTCCTAATCTCCCGAAGAATTTTTTATAGATTCATAGGAAGTTGAATGATCATGATCTCATGAAGCAGATATACCTGCCATTTAATAGTTCCGTTTAATTCCGAATTTAGCAGTAACATTTTTTCAACCTCAAAAATATCTCACATGTATGGCCTAAAATTCGTGCTAGGATTAGAATAGATGAATGTTTTTTCAGTCATCTCAAGATGCGGTGAATAGTAGGAAGTCTCTGGGTTATTGAAAGGAAATGATAATGTGATAACAGAGCAGTAAAATACCAGTATTCTAGTACAAGAGAAGAGGCGTGTTCAATACAGGATTCACATTGTGGTGGTAAAACTACGCTCGTTTTAAGTACAAGAATGAATTTATCACTATTCTCCACCGCAATTAAATATCTCAGAGTTAGCTGGATAGTGGTATTTTCATTACTGTAAGATGACTTAACCAAATGAATGAATAAATTTAGGACCAGTAATCAATCACAGCTTTAAATTTTTTCAAGTCTACAGCTGAGTCGTAAGCGAAGTGGAATAGAAGCTGAAGTTAATATTTTTATTTATCGTAGAAGATGTATTTTAGGAAATATTATTTTGGATTAATAAAATAAAGTAAGGTATTGATGCAGAAAACAATGAAACGAAAAATCTTAAAAATATTTATTACTAAAGTTGCGTTCATAAGATAGGTCTCTACAACATTGAAACCGAGTGAACCTTTCTTTCAAAATTCAGCTAAACGAACACGCTTGTTGAAAATAAAATGTAAAATACGTGAAAGCGGGTTAGAACACAGAAACAATTTTCCTGTGCAATTATAAAAGCCTAAACAGAAACAGTAAGAAGTGTGGAAGCGGATTATTGGCCAACTGTTTAACAGGGAATGAGCTCTGAATTACGTTAAGTGATGATTTTAGTTTACGAGTATACAGAGATTCACAAATGTGATATATATTCTTTGATGATTTTAGTTTACGAGTATACAGAGATTCACGAACGAGTGTATTACATATTAAGTGATGATTTTAGTTTACGAGTATACGGAGATTCACGAGTGTTCATATCAAAGTGTGGGGAAGAGATGCCTAAAGTCTTAATATTATCAGTGTCAATAACATTCATTGATTATTCTTCAATTCTTGATCGTTAGTTGCGTGAACAATTTGGAAAAATAGAGCGGTCCAAAAAATTTCACCCTCGATAATACTATTTGTTAACAGGGAAGACATTTTGAAATAGGCAACTTTTTTAATCATGGCTGTAGCAAAGACGCATGCGCCTTATAAACATTTCCGAGCGATTCGAAAAAAAAGTTTCTGAGAAGTGAAATCGATCTAGAAATTTAGCTAAGGCGACGCCTATAAAAAATGGGATATCCATTTTACATTTTCAAAGTTTTGAAAGTCTACCGAGGTAAGTACACTATTAACTCATGCTAGTATTATTTCTGTCAATCGGTGTTGGCTTACATATAATAGAACATTGGCTTTCAATTCGGTTTATAAAGGTTTCTAATAAAGTGTTCGTTCAGTTATTTCATTTTCTATTTTCCCACCATAATTATCAGGCAGTAATCAAAATAATATCTAGTCACCTATATGAATAGTTGGAAATTTATTAGTTACCCACGAAAAAAATCATAAACAATTTTCTATCGCAATCATTCAAACGAGAGAACTGTTCACCAATCTGTGGACCAATCACAGAAGCTGTCTTATGCCCCTTTGGCAGACTGCAGAAGTCCACTCCTCCGAAACGTAACGCAAGGAAGAGAACACCCTCTGAGAACGGGCCTACTGTATGTAGTCGCCTTCCACTCGACTCATGAGCCACATTAGTGTAACAGAAAAGGAATCTGGAGTCTTGTAGGCTACTCCTGCGGTTCAGACCCCTGATTTTCGAAGGCGTGTCGGATAGTCCACTAAAGCTTTCAGCCCTTCCATTCAGGAATTTCCCATAGAACCGGTCGCATACTTTCTGCTCCTTCTCATTCAGCAATCCGGGATCATTGTAAACAATTTAATCATCCTTTCAGAACAAAAAATTTCTCCACTCTGTGTACCACCAACAACGAACAAGATCTTCGCATTTTAGAATCTTAGTTCAAATCTACTCATAAACCTGGCTTAAATAAAGACTTGAGTGCCGTGAAACTGAACATAGCGTCAATCTACTGACATATTTCTGTGTGTGTGTGTATTTATGTGGAGTGGGTTTGCGCGCGTCTGTTTGTTAGGTTCCCATGCGTAAATGTATGAATGTATGTACTGGTAAAATGGTGGGTGAATGAGCCGATGAGAGTGATCGTTTTACCGGCAGGCCGCAGCGGAGACATTTCAAGAAACACTTTGCGAGAAGTACAGGAATTTCTGGAGAATTTCTTGAGTCCACCTCGCATGATTTTACACTTCAGTTTCCCACTCGTAACTTTGGAAAGAATGTACCTATTAACTTCAAATTGCTCTCAAACGAAAGAGCGAAACATTCTCTATCTAAAGGGTGGGGCAGAAAAATCTATCCGATTTCAAATCCCTTTTTCTCAGAAGAGGGAGCAGGTAGAGTAGTGGGGTAAAAACCGTTAGAAAGCCGGTTTTATGCCATTTGTCAGTAGTCAACATGCCTTGGTCTGGTGAACATCGCGCTTTTGTTATTGAGCGGTTTATCGAATGCGGCGGTTCGATAATTGCTACACAACGTGCTTTTCGAATTCATTTCGGACTCGGGCGTCATGATCCTGTTCCACATCACGCTACGATTAAAGTGTGGGTGTCAAATTTTAGACAGACGAGTTCAGCATTGAAAAAGAAGTCGCCTGGACGTCCCAGGACAGCAACAGGACCTGAAAACGTGGCCAATGTGAGAGCCGCGATTGAACGTTCCCCGCGTCGTTCGGCGCGAAAACATTCGCTCGCTTTGGCGATTTCCAACCGCAGTATTCGGCGCATTTTGCACCGGGACCTCAAAATGCATCCGTACAAAATGGTTGTTGCACAGGAATTAAGTGAAAGGGATTTTGAAACCCGTACGAACCTGTGTCGCGATCTCCGAGAACTCCCAAACGACGATGTTGTGCTCTTCACGGACGAAGCCCATTTTCACCTTTGTGGTGCCGTTAACAGGCAGAATTTTCGATATTGGAGTGACGAAAATCCTCGAGAAATCCATCAGGAACCCCTCCATAGCCCAAAAGTGACTGTGTGGTGTGCTCTTTCCCGCCTAGGCGTCTGGGGGCCTTACTTTTTTGAAGAAAATGGGCAAACCGTAACGGTCAACAGCGAGCGCTATTGTTTCATGCTGGAAAATTTTCTTAGACCCAAAATGGAAGAAAATGGCGTGGAAAATGTGTGGTTTCAACAGGATGGTGCAACCGCCCACACATCGCGACGATCAATGGACATTCTCAGGGAACTGTTTCCCGGTCGCCTCATTTCCCTGAGAGGTGATCTTGGCTGGCCGCCGCGCTCACCGGATCTCACTCCATGTGACTTCTTCCTTTGGGGTTACCTCAAATCGAAGGTTTACCAGCATCGACCAGGGACCCTTCTTGCTTTACGAAGGGAAATTGCTCGGGCAATTGAAGAAATTCCTGTGGAAATGACGGTGAAAGTCATGGAAAGCTACCGCGAGCGCCTAAATCAGTGTATCCGCTCCCAAGGACGACATTTGAGTGATGTGCTTTTCAAAACTTAAATTTAAAAATGGCATAAAATTTGCGATATGCTAATAAAAAAATTTTGTTTACAAGTTGAGTGGTTTTAATTTTATAACGTTTTGAAATCGGATAGGTTTTTCTGCCCCACCTTGTATATAGTATAAACAACACCCTCAAGGTATTCTGAAAGTTACAAAAATTCTTCGATAAACCTTGCAAACATGCGCGCACTAAAAACACTTCAGTTTCCCACTCGTAACTTTGGAAAGAATGTACCTATTAACTTCAATTTGCTCTCAAACGAAAGAGCGAAACATTCTCTATCTATATAGTATAAACAACACCCTCAAGGTATTCTGAAAGTTACAAAAATTCTTCGATAAACCTTGCAAACATGCGCGCACTAAAAACACTTCAGTTTCCCACTCGTAACTTTGGAAAGAATGTACCTATTAACTTCAAATTGCTCTCAAACAAAAGAGCGAAACATTCTCTATCTATATAGTATAAACAACACCCTCAAGGTATTCTGAAAGTTACAAAAATTCTTCGATAAACCTTGCAAACATGCGCGCACTAAAAACACTTCAGTTTCCCACTCGTAACTTTGGAAAGAATGTACCTATTAACTTCAAATTGCTCTCAAACGAAAGAGCGAAACATTCTCTATCTATATAGTATAAACAACACCCTCAAGGTATTCTGAAAGTTACAAAAATTCTTCGATAAACCTTGCAAACATGCGCGCACTAAAAACACTTCAGTTTCCCACTCGTAACTTTGGAAAGAATGTACCTATTAACTTCAAATTGCTCTCAAACGAAAGAACGAAACATTCTCTATCTATATAGTATAAACAACACCCTCAAGGTATTCTGAAAGTTACAAAAATTCTTCGATAAACCTTGCAAACATGCGCGCACTAAAAACACTTCAGTTTCCCACTCGTAACTTTGGAAAGAATGTACCTATTAACTTCAAATTGCTCTCAAACGAAAGAACGAAACATTCTCTATCTATATAGTATAAACAACACCCTCAAGGTATTCTGAAAGTTACAAAAATTCTTCGATAAACCTTGCAAACATGCGCGCACTATAAACACTTCAGTTTCCTACTCGTAACTTTGGAAAGAATGTACCTATTAACTTCAAATTGCTCTCAAACGAAAGAGCGAAACATTCTCTATCTATATAGTATAAACAACACCCTCAAGGTATTCTGAAAGTTACAAAAATTCTTCGATAAACCTTGCAAACATGCGCGCACTAAAAACACTTCAGTTTCCCACTCGTAACTTTGGAAAGAATGTACCTATTAACTTCAAATTGCTCTCAAACGAAAGAGCGAAACATTCTCTATCTATATAGTATAAACAACACCCTCAAGGTATTCTGAAAGTTACAAAAATTCTTCGATAAACCTTGCAAACATGCGCGCACTAAAAACACCGCAGTTTCCCCCTCGTAACTTTAGAAAGATTGCACCTACTGACTTCAAATTACTCTCAAACGAAAGAGCAAAACATTTTCTACAAATGTGTAATAAACACATCCAAAAAAGTTTTCTGAAATCTACAGAAATTCTTCGATGAACCTTTACGACTCCCGCGCCGTCGAAAGACTCAAGTTGACTCATTCGCGCTCGCGCGTCGTCAGAACATCAAACTTTCCTGTGTTCTCAGAAACGAAATAATAATATTCTTAACATTACTTTCAATCAATAGACTATTTCATTTGCATTTGTTGTCAAATTCAATGCGAAATTAAGGTAACCCTTTCGCGCTCGCGCGTGGTCAGAACATCTAACTTTACTATGTTCTGGAAAATGAACTGATGATATCCTCAACGTTATATTCAATCAACAGGCCATTTCATTTGTATTTGTTTAAAAATTCAATGCCAAATGTCAAGGCCGGAAACACATCGAACTAGACCGTGACGTATAAAACGATGACCACGTAAATTTTTTATACAAAATCATAGCGGAGGAGCATAAGTTTCATTTCTGAGGATACATTCTTGAAGCGAATCAGGATATCACTATAATTTCATCATGTAATTCATCAGTTACAAAAATACATGAACAACTACTCGTATTTCTAACCTACAGCTACCAGTTGAAAAAGAATAAATGGAATAAGCCCGTAAATACTCGTATTGACAGTGTTGCCTACAAAGTGAGCGAACCGTAAAAGTTTGTTGACCTGCAATAAAATTTAAAAAAAATTATAGAGCACTGAAGCATTCTGAAAGAATGTGTTGAGACGTCGAAACAAACACATTCAGAATGACATAACCTCAAAAATAATACATTAGCCTGTACAAAAAACTTACCGCGGAAATTGTCCCGTGGGAAAATACATTAACGCATAAATGACCTGTTTCGCCGGAGACAAAGTAAAAAAAGACATACCTTACAAATCGGAAAAAATCATATAATTTACAACGAAATAGTTTAACATAAATATCAGTAAACATACTATTAGGATTTGAACAACACCAACATAAGTGGACGAATAGGCATTTCAATGGTTGAACCTATAAATAAAAGTATAAGCAATGCAAGGTAACACACAAGCTTATTTTGAGATAATACCCATGAGCAAAAGACAAATACTCAGATTTAGCAAAAAAATAGAAAGAAAGACTGAAAGCGTATTCTAGCTTTGAAAAAATTCGTAAGCACTGGGTGAAATCAAATATCAACTAAGGCCCACAACGGTGCGGGTCAAGTTCTACATAAACTTAAGTAGAACAGGGGAAAATTAAAGCATTTTATTTCAAAAGATGTTGCTGTGGGTAAGGATGACACTGAGACTAATGATAGAATATTTGCATGAATGATGATTTATACCAAACACACAAAATTTTGAGTTTCGTGCTTCTATATTTTCATAAATGGCCCTAATATATGTTTTGATTTTGTGACCGTGGATAATAAAAGGAAATATCCACGTCGAAAAATTTCTCATGTAATGACTTTAGGAAATACGAAGTGAAGATCAGTATAGCTATCGGTTAGCAGCATTGTTCAGGACTACAGTCGAAAACCGAGAATAAAATTAACCTTGAAGTGAAGACAAAGGTCCAGTATTTGAGTGGGTGAAGTGTAATACTTCAAGAAGGAATTTATGAGGTGAGAAATTTATTATTAAGTGCTGTATTTGTGCACTACAATGAAGTATTGCAGTATGTAATTGCCACTAGGGACTCATGAAATGCCATGGTGCATGCGACTTGGAGTTTTTCATTGTTGCTGAAACTTTTCGCAAGTTATTACAGAAAAACGTCGTGAATTTGACAATGATTGAAATAAGTCTTAGGAAAACGAAAACAGTAATAATTAACCTCAGTGTCGTATCCTAAATTGTATGGTCTTTTCTGGTCTTTTTTCTGGTCACTCAACTTGTAACATTCCCTAAGTCGTCATCTCTTTATTATCGTAAAGCATTCACGTAAAACCGTGCATTTTTTGTGTGGTCTTTAAATTGAAATATAAATGGAGATCACAGCAACATCTTTTGAAATAAAATGCTTTAATTCTTCCCTGTTCTACTTAGGTTTATGTAGAACTCGACCCGCGCCATTGTAGGCCTTAGTTGATATTTGATTTCACCCAGTGCTTACGAATTTTTTCAAAGCTAGAATACGCTTTCAGTCTTTCTTTCTATTTTTTTGCTAAATCTGAGTATTTGTCTTTTGCTCATGGGTATTATCTCAAAATAAGCTTGTGTGTTACCTTGCATTGCATATACTTTTATTTATAGGTTCAACCATTGAAATGCCTATTCGTCCACTTATGTTGGTGTTGTTCAAATCCTAATAGTATGTTTACTGATATTTATGTTAAACTATTTCATTGTAAATTATATGATTTTTTCCGATTTGTAAGGTATGTCTTTTTTTACATTTTCTCCGGCGAAACAGGTCATTTATGCGTTGATGTATTTTCCCACGGGACAATTTCCGCGGTAAGTTTGTTGTACAGGCTAATGTATTATTTTTGAGGTTATGTCATTCTGAATGTGTTTGTTTCGACGTCTCAACACATTCTTTCAGAATGCTTCAGTGCTCTATAATTTTTTTAAATTTTATTGCAGGTCAACAAACTTTTACGGTTCGCTCACTTTGTAGGCAACACTGTCAATACGAGTATTTACGGGCTTATTCCATTTATTCTTTTTCAACTGGTAGCTGTAGGTTAGAAATAGTTGTTCATGTATTTTTGTAACTGATGAATTACATGATGAAATTATAGTGATATCCTGATTCGCTTCAAGAATGTATCCTCAGAAATGAAACTTATGCTCCTCCGCTATGATTTTGTATAAAAAATTTACGTGGTCATCGTTTTATACGTCACGGTCTAGGTCGATGTGTTTCCGGCCTTGACATTTGGCATTGAATTTTTAAACAAATACAAATGAAATGGCCTGTTGATTGAATATAACGTTGAGGATATCATCATTTCATTTTCCAGAACATAGTAAAGTTAGATGTTCTGACCACGCGCGAGCGCGAAAGGGTTACCTTAATTTCGCATTGAATTTGACAACAAATGCAAATGAAATAGTCTATTGATTGAAAGTAATGTTAAGAATATTATTATTTCGTTTCTGAGAACACAGGAAAGTTTGATGTTCTGACGACGCGCGAGCGCGAATGAGTCAACTTGAGTCTTTCGACGGCGCGGGAGTCGTAAAGGTTCATCGAAGAATTTCTGTAGATTTCAGAAAACTTTTTTGGATGTGTTTATTACACATTTGTAGAAAATGTTTTGCTCTTTCGTTTGAGAGTAATTTGAAGTCAGTAGGTGCAATCTTTCTAAAGTTACGAGTGGGAAACTGCGGTGTTTTTAGTGCGCGCATGTTTGCAAGGTTTATCGAAGAATTTTTGTAACTTTCAGAATACCTTGAGGGTGTTGTTTATACTATATAGATAGAGAATGTTTCGCTCTTTCGTTTGAGAGCAATTTGAAGTTAATAGGTACATTCTTTCCAAAGTTACGAGTGGGAAACTGAAGTGTTTTTAGTGCGCGCATGTTTGCAAGGTTTATCGAAGAATTTTTGTAACTTTCAGAATACCTTGAGGGTGTTGTTTATACTATATAGATAGAGAATGTTTCGCTCTTTCGTTTGAGAGCAATTTGAAGTTAATAGGTACATTCTTTCCAAAGTTACGAGTGGGAAACTGAAGTGTTTTTAGTGCGCGCATGTTTGCAAGGTTTATCGAAGAATTTTTGTAACTTTCAGAATACCTTGAGGGTGTTGTTTATACTATATAGATAGAGAATGTTTCGCTCTTTCGTTTGAGAGCAATTTGAAGTTAATAGGTACATTCTTTCCAAAGTTACGAGTGGGAAACTGAAGTGTTTTTAGTGCGCGCATGTTTGCAAGGTTTATCGAAGAATTTTTGTAACTTTCAGAATACCTTGAGGGTGTTTTTTATACTATATAGATAGAGAATGTTTCGCTCTTTCGTTTGAGAGCAATTTGAAGTTAATAGGTACATTCTTTCCAAAGTTACGAGTGGGAAACTGAAGTGTAAAATCATGCGAGGTGGACTCAAGAAATTCTCCAGAAATTCCTGTACTTCTCGCAAAGTGTTTCTTGAAATGTCTCCGCTGCGGCCTGCCGGTGATCGTTTTTACTGTAGTTGAATCATCAGTAGGATTAAAGTTTTATAGATGTTTCTTTGCTGTAAATTTTTTTTCATTTTTAACATGTATGAACTTTCTGTAGTTTGAGATTTTTGATCTTTTTGACCTTTTTGTTTGTTTTTCAGCACTGAAGATGGAATTGAAACATTCCGAAACGTTTGTCATTAAAATAAATAAATAAATATGTATATATGTACGTTGGTTCTCCTTTTTATCTTACGCGTGAGATTCCCTATGAATCGACCTATTGGAAACATAATATTATAGCCATGGCGATAAATTAAATATAATTTATTACAGATTATGTATCCTTGATGACATATGATATTTCATCGGTGACAAGTTAGAAACCTATTTGCCACCAATTAGATATCCTTTGTAATAAATTCGATATTCTTTCTTGCACAATAGATTTCCTGCGTAACAAATTAGATATTATGTGTAACAAATTTTTATCCTTTGTCACGAATTAGATATATTTCCCACATACGAGCATTAAATTGTTGTTCGGTCACTTGTAAAATAAAGGAAGAGAGTAATTCGGAATTAAGTGAAGCCCTTACCTCAAATACTGTTTGCTCAACGAACTTTCAGCGATTACGAGCAGAAAATTCCTACGATTCTTCAAGTGAAGTGTTAGCGACAAAACTTGTATGCGTGTTCATATATCTAATTTCAAAACAGTGACTTGTTCAATATTAGCTAGGAAAATATAAACAATTGCTTAACGATCGGTACAGAGCTGTATACCCAGTCTAACTTTTTCGCCGCCTGCATGCATGTTTTTCACCGCCCAAGTAATTAAATCTCTTAAGCGGCGAAAAACATGCGTGCTCCGCTCCGGCGAAAATGTTTGACTGGGTATTCTGGGACTGACATGCATGCTACAATACTTCTCATATCTTCCTCTGAAGTTGTAAGACATGCCTAATGCAGTACAAAAATCACATAGAGAATTAGAGAATTAGCATAAAATATGTATCTCGACTTAAAATCAACAGGAATTACTAAATTCTGCCGTCAAGAGTCATAAAAAACTTATTCATTAATACAACACATTTTATGAATGATTCAAGTTTCCTTTCCGCTTGTTGAAAAACCAGGAAAGAGTTATTACAATCATACCGAGGACAATCATATATGGATAAGCTTTTTTCCCTTCGAGCAGATGAGTTTCAGTCCCTGAACACAGAAGTTCCGGAACAATTTCATTTTCATCCAAGAGCGGTCCTTCGTACCTTCAATCTGAAAAGGGGAAATGTTCTATGGTATTTAAACATAAGTGAATGACTTTCTCTAACGACTTGCAAAATAAATTGGTTACCTCACACGCTTCATCCTAGTCGTAGCCTTCAAGTAGAACAGATAAGAAGTATTACACGTACGTTCACCCAAGAGATAACAGGTTTTCATTATTCAACAGGTATCCTTTCAGATAGTTTTAACGTTTGTGATCCACAACAGGTGTGACACTAAGAGCCCATTCGGTTGTAATAAATTTATGAATTCAAGTTTGTCACATTTTATAAAGTTGTTTTGTATAGAAATCTATTGTTATATCACTTTATTCACTTACTAATGGAAATTATTAGTTTAGTTGCACGTATGCCCCCATTATATTAAAGAAATATAACGAAAATGTCAACCCAGATTACTTTTCTCCTCTTTAACAAGAAATTCTATTCAATATTATCTGCGATACTTGTACAAGTTGTTATCCCTTACGCCCTAAGAAACTTAATCCCTCGTATCTCGCCGGCATCAGACAGGTGGGTGGCCTCAACGAGGCGAGGTGTAGCCACAATATTCGCGCCTCGTTTGATACTCCCTCACTCAATCTCTTACAGGTGCTACTCAGCCAACAATTGAAATACAAAAGTGCCAAAAAATGAATCAGTAATTTGGAAATGAAGAATAAGTGTAATTAATGACAACTGAGTTTAAAGTTTACTTAAAATAATCGATGATTTCCGTGTTTAGAGAAAAGAATACAAAAAGATGAAAACCATGTTAAAGCTCGTTTGCAAAGGCAATTACATCCTCTATGCAACTGAAAAAAGTGAAAAATTGGATTAGATTTCAAGCTGACAAAAATTTGAATGAAAGAGATGATACGAAAATACCTTGCGAAGATTATATTCATATCGCGCTCTTAATAACTATTGTTGAGCTATGTGAATGAAATTCATCTTCTGGTAACCTCAAAGAGAACACTGATTCATCCTAAAAATGATAGAAACAAATTTAACATGTCGACTTTGCATGAGTAGATGTTAAAATCTCTTAGCTTTCGATGATGCAAAGTTCATATTATTGTTGAAGAAAATAGATGACTTGCCTTGTATGTTATATTAATTAAGACGAGGAAAGTTGGTAAGTTGAAGTGATGAACTCTGCTATAATGTTTGTGAATGCTACTTACCTATCTCTGTGACGCATACATCTGGTTTCGTGCGAACTCGTTGTGTATCCACGATCGGTAGAACTACAGCTTGCCTGTGTGTAAGTGAACACACACGGATGCGCTTCTCAGGATCTCGGGCACTTATGGTCGAATTGAAAAACGTAACGACTTTTGACATAGCTTCATCAAAGATGGAAATATAACCTTGTGGTTGTATAAGAGTTTTCTCCTTAAAAGTATTTTTCACTTATATTACAATGACTTAAATTTCCCAATTTTTCAACTCTGATTTATTTGAAAAATAGTTGCTTCAACAGTTTTTTAAATGTTTTTTAAGATTTCCTGTTCATGATGCTTGCATTTGCACTCTGTTGCAATTGGTCGTGCTCAGTATGTATTGAAGCCACCACCTCGTGATGAGATACAACCTTTTAACAAACATTTTATGCTCAACATAACCACTCATATTTCAAGAGAGGCCAAAATCATTGCGCTTGATACTTTTCCACACACTCCATTTGCATACCTGAAGCGAAACAGTTTTTCACCATTCTCTTCTGATAATTTGATCATAAGTACACGTAGCTACTTACTCAATGTTTCATTCCAAACTGATATGACGACATACAGTGAATAAGTATTTTATCGACGGCACTTAGAGGATTCCTTTTTGTTTTCTCAATCACAAGATCATGCGATTCAGTTTTGTCGATAAAATTAATCCTTGTAAAAGTGTTACAGTGAAAAATGGATAAAATAGTGAAATAGCTCTTGAGAATATCATGGCATGGAAGTAAGACTCAAAATTCATGTTTTTAGTTCACAGGAAACTTAAATTTACCGGCCTTTGTGATAATTGTTTCAGCTTCCAAAGGTCATGTCATACTGTGTCAAGCATTTCTTCATAACAAATTTCTTGACTATAAATTTACCCCCACCGCTGGCAACTTTGACCATACCTGAACAGGAAATATTTATTGGCCTACCATTTCCTGGTTACTCAACCAGTGATTTTGAACCAGAGTTCTTAATGAAAGTAAAACCATATTTACTAAAGTTGACGCAAAGGTTCACAATAATAATACTGTTTAAATAGCTTCATTTTTAAATGGGAAAGAACGACAAAATTAATGTCTCGGAAGTTGCAATGTATATGTGTTCACTATGTGTGCAACTACTGTTCTGAGTAGTGTGTTGGAAATATTGCCTATCAACTATTTATTTGTCACAGGCAACATTCAGGGCTGCCTCATAAAACAGGTAGTTCATGTATTCATGTTCCTTTCAATTCGCTATGAGAGACCATTTCTACAGTTTCAATCGCTTCATCAAAATTTACAATTTTTTTACACTGTGCCGAGCATAAATGAACAGAAAATGAACGTGGTATAAAAACATACCAAGCAGAGTTTATATGTGCGTCTATGATATTCCAAGTCTATGTATCTATTCACTATTGAATATTTGAAATGTAGTTTGTTAATGAAAAACTTGTTGCGAATTTCCCGCCCACTACTAAGTTTATCTGCAATTATAGTCATAATAGAACGAAATGAACGTTTGGGGGAGGGGCATGAAACGTTATCATCGGGCCGGATCACCTCTGGGTGTACTTTTTCTTTAATATAAATAATCTTATGGGCCATGATGCAGCAACAATCAGTGAATTCCTAGAAAAGCTTTACCAAACGTACCAAGAGTGCGTACATTATAAATGTAATATACATATATACCTTAATGCATATAAGCATATTTTATTAAATATATTTTGATAATAGAAGTTAACTATATTCTGCATAAATTATCGTGGTTGTCTAATATTTTTGATGGGTAAGGGCTTGTGATTTGGCAACCGTGCATTTCTGGGAACAACCCCTAAACGGTCATTTCATTCTTGTCCGACCATAGTTACACTCAATTTAATTTTCCCTCAGATATAAAAAAATTTACTTCACCCAATCAATCTTAAATATCTGCAGTCCTCTTTGCTCTGAAAACTCGACCCAATAGTGAAATCCCCATATTTTCTTATGTACAGCTCAAACCGTTAGCTAAATCCCCCCATTTTCTCAACTGTGGTTTGCAAATTATTTCGGACAGTGGAGAAATAAAACAATTATTCGCTAAATTGAAGTTTTATTTAAAAATTATGTCAGTGATATGAGAGTTGACACATTTACTAAGATATATGACCTCCTTTCGCTTCTACAAGCATTTGCATTCGATTTGGTACAGATTCTAACAAAGTTAAACACATTTTTGTTATTTCTCCATCATGGTACCCGACATTAATAACAGAACAAATCAGTTTTTCATTGTCGAACAGTCTTCTTTCTGGAGCCTACGTGTGATTATAGCCCATATATTTCCTATGGGATTAATGTCAGGAGAATTTTCAGGCCAGTCTAAGACCATTAATCCACTATCTTCATAGAATGTGAGCATTTTGCGTGAAGTATGGCATGGAGCGAGATCCAGCTGAAAAATGCCGTCTCCATTAGGAAGTCCCGTCTCATTGTAGGAAGCAAGTGAGTCTCCAATATTGCCTTGTTTTTATCACTGTTCATTATGCCTTCAACATGGATAAGCCGTCCTGTACCTTTAGCACTAAAACAACCCAAGAACATCTTCTTAGATGGATGTTTGGGCCCTTCTTGAATGTGTCCTGGCCGAAGTGATTCTCCTTTGCTTCGTCTCACGAACTGTGATCTGTAACCATGCACTTCAAAATGAGATTCATCGGAAAAGATTACTTTTCCAATCGTTTGCCGTCCATCAAGTATATTTACGTGCCCAGCAAAGATATTTTTTCACAGGAGATGCCAATAACTGTTTCTTTTGTGGTTTTCTTGCAAATCTGCCAGCCTCGAGGAGCCTCAGTCGGACAGTTAAAAGAGACATTTACGCCTGCTGAAGACAAATCTCTCTAAGGTCTACACTTGTCTTTTTGGGACCCTTCCGACTGATTGTAATTTTGCCATCGTGATGTGTTTTCTTCCACATCTTCCTCATCGCAGTGTTGAAGGTTCACGAGTGTCTTCATTTCTTTTCAGGATATCGGCAACGGTTGACTTAGCCTCCTTCATTTTCTCAGAAATCTCTCTAATGCTAAGACCACTATGATTTCTAAGAGCTACAACACTTGCACGCATCGTAGGAGTAATATCCATCACGAATGGAAGGTAAATAATCAGTCAATTTGAAGACGTTTGCAGAAACACTTCATGAACAAGTCCGGGAGTAGCACTGACGCCAGAATTTCACCCGAATAGCTGCGAGATACGACCTAAACGGTTGCTAGATACCAACAGAACACTTATATGTAGAAAAAAAGAATCTTTTGAAGCATAGCACAAAAATTGAACTGATTAAGAAAAAGATGAAAAATGTGACACTGTCCGAACTAATTTGCACAGCATATCTCTTTGCATACTCTAAGTGCATTAATGTTGAACTCTTTTTGGGATAGTATGATCTGTAATACGTAAAACAATTCATTCAATTATCGCTACTGTACGCTAGCATAAAAGAAAACCATTACGTTCAAACCTCTGTTAAAATAAATTTATATAATGAATTATTGATCTTGACCAATTGTAATTTTTGGTGAAGAATTTTATTATGTCATGAATTATAAATTGGTAGAAATCCCTGCAGGTGATAAAATATGCTTCTGCGATTATAATCACATTGCTACGTAAAGTCTTAAGTACTCTTCGCTGACGAAAAGCAGAAGCCACTTTGCAAGCCGGTTCTCAACAGCTTTGAAAATTGAGAAAATCTCTTCGTTCACCATGGGAATACCTGCAAGAGAAGCCCTCAGTCGGCTTTTTCCCGATGTACGGCAGGTACACGGAGGCAAAAAAGCATCTCGATGACAAAGAGCCCGCGAGTTTAGTAGCACTCCTTGAAGCGAGCGCTAGACAAGCGAAGAAAGACACTTGAAGCGGTAACTTCCTAGTAGATTTCCCCAAAAATCTGGCTTATGTTGGCTCAAAAGTTTCCCAATTACGGCCTTATGGTGCTGTGTTCAAAGCAACAATCCCTATCAGGCAACCGATGATCACTGCAACGGACTTGTTGCAAACTACAACATTCACCTCTTGAAGAAATTTTATTTCATATTTTAAATTGTTCACGTAATGTAAAGTGCACTATTGTGTTAAAATACGTTACTTTTTTCTATAAATTGATCTAAGCAGCCAATTTTCTAGCGCAAAAAAATCAAGAAAATTTTTCAGCGTTAGTTGCACTAGACTGCGATGAAGAAACGCGAGAACAAAACTTAAGTTCCACTGTTATTTGTGTTTCCAAATGAATGATGTTAGTGGAATGCAAATAATTATTTATTATTATTCAAGACTCGGTTGCAACATTCTGTTCTAAATACATTTTTTGTTTATGATAGAGTTTTTTATCAACAGCTGTTTTTTACACGAAATACATTAATGACACTCTTTCACTTTTCAGCTGTAGTTCGCATTGTAACCTATTCTTAAATTACCTGAATTCCAAATATGCTAATATTAAATTTACGATGGAGGTTGAAACAAATGATTAGAGCTGTGACATTTCATAACGTGCATATATGTATGCATGCCATGAGATATGCAGAATGTTTTATGCGATGCAAATAATTATCTCGTGAATTTGCAAAATCACCAATGCAATTATGCAAATGCAATATAACAGATGTAATGTGCAAAATGCTTTATGCATATGCACGATATCATTGCATATATGCTGTAATCCGAATGGTGTAATTTGATTTTTTCTACTGAAAGGCCCTATTACATGGGACAACACTTAGCCTCGGTTACGGCAACTGAAATGATGCAACTTGTGGGTGCGCTATCACACTAGGCAACCAGTGTGGCGTTGCGAATTGCAGAGGGAGGTTGCTGCTCGCAGTGGCTGCGGCATTTGACATCTTCATTTCATAAATAAATGAAAAGTATTAAGAACGTTTACAAAACTTAGATCCTGTTTTGCGCTTTAAAATGTCCTTGCATTATTTATTGTCTTTATTCTCCAACAATGGATGATATTGAAGGGTCCTACGACTATTGATTCAACGTAATTCTTTTGATGTATTATTGACTTCTAGGAAAATATTTAATTTGTGAGATTCAATATAAAATGCTGTAATGTAAGCATCATAATATTGCAATAATTTTTCAACATCTTTTTTACAGCTCATATTCGCATAGCAATATAATAATTGGTTTTTATACCGCACAGAAATAAGCAAAATAAACAATAAATGCTAAATTACTTAACCGAGCCCATTCATTTCCTATATTGATATACGAGTTTCAAGTAGTTAGGTTCAAGTCTAAAAAACAATTAAATGGTTTGATCATTAGAAGCTGAATAAAGTATTGCCTATTTTCTACCCGTTACCTAAGATAGAAAATTAAAATGAATGTCCTGACTTCATAGAGTCAATCTTCTTTTCCCTGTCCCTTTCGTGGCAGTTAGTAATGTTTTTTCTATTTGGTTTGATGGCTTCGATAGTTTCATCATATTCAGCTGAACTGTTTAAACTTATAAATCTATGGTTTATTATTTTTTAATTTCTGACCACTTTATTTATCATAAAATACTACATGGTAAACATTTCAATATAAGGAAAAGTGACAGCATTTGAAAATGAAACGTCACGAATGTTTGGTAAATGGTTATATTCCGCTTTATTTTGTACATAAATAATTGCGACTAATCATGTGCCCAAAATGATACTTAATTGCGCATGTATTAACACCTAATAGCATTCCATATTGTAGGGCATTTATTTAACAACACTTTCCCTGTGACGAGCACCACAGGTGGTACATGGAGGTAATTTTCATATTGCTGTTGCAATCTCAATTTTCATAAATATTTAATCAAAGCTGAAAACAGGCGCGATCCAGTTATGATTGGTATTTTCGAAATAGTTTACTACAATTGGCTTAAAATTTGAGTTTGGTGTTGAACTTAATACCTAGTTCAGCAGTCAACGTGTTAAATCCTTCGACTTCCTATTGAATGGCCGACCGTGTTTATGTTGGCTCAGTGGGAGGCGGTGTCCCATAGCATAGGGCATTGATGAGAGCCTTCTATTATCAATTGTATGGCGGATCGAGACCATAGTGACCAGACAGAAACGGTGTGTCAGACATCCTCATACTACGACGCTCAGTCGAGCACGGCTCCGTCGCTCTGAGGTGCACGAGGTTTTTGACCAAGCGCGGAAACCAAAACTCGCCCAGCAACTGCAGTCCGTTGCTCTCAGAAGCATCCGTCGCTGCTTTTTAGGGCAATTGTTGCCCCGTGTAATAGGGCCTTAAAACTGCAAATTTGTTCCTTAATCCAGAAATTTTGTACAATGACAGTACCTGATGCCCAGGTTACCATCTTGACCTATTATTCAGTTGTTAAATTTGGTTCATAAGTAAAATACAACAGAGGAATCCGAACCGAATTTAATGAAGTGTGAAATTTTTAGGAATTGCATAGTGTAATAGTTTTTGTACACCTAGTGATAGTTTTCTTGTCTTCTACACATAGGCCTACCTATACGTACAGAAGTGTTGAAGTGGAAATGCAACTGTGAAATTTACATCAATTCCCAAAACATATGCATTTAGTGAATTAATAATAAAAACCGTTTTTGTGCTCTGCTTGCTCATTAAAAACTGATAGAGAACTCAATAAGTTAATCCCTCCAATTCCGGACAGTCCACAAATTTTAAAAATTTGCATCATTATAGTGATTTCGCTTTCTGGACTTACATAAGGACAATCAAATCTGCTATTAACATTTAGTGATTACATACTGATTTGAATATTCCTGCAATATTTGGTTATTCAAAACCTAATGCAAATGTTGGGTATTCGTGGGATGTCCGGAATGAGCGGAAATATCTAAAGGAAGAATATGCAAACTTTGTTGCAAAAATTTTGTATTCATTTTGTATTGAAATTTACAGATGTATTGGATAATATGTTGATGCTTGAAGAAGTGAACAAGTTTCTTTTAGTATTCTAATGATTATCATTATTTATTAGTTACACCATGCCTTAAGTACATTAAAGTGTAAGGAATGATACTTTCAAGAATGAATGGTAAATCTGAAAGAGATGACAGTTGTCGATTTTTCACTTTTTGGTGCCTTAATCTAATTAATTGAATCAAAATAAACAAGTTTTCTTCTATTCTTTTTTCGTCTCAAATGAGTATTTTACGATTTATAGCGGTAAGTTTAGTTTCGTCATTGATGACGAATGCGCTCGAATAAACAGCTACTCATTGATTTTCGAATTTTTGTTGCTTCAAACATGGTAATAACATCGAAATAAACAACTTTTATTCGATACACTTTTTTCGTCAAATGAGTATTTAACGAGGTATAGCGGTAGGTTTGGTTTCGTCTTTCAAGACAGAGCGCTGGAAGCGAGACGCCATTGCAGTATTGCCATTCAACTCGATCAAAGAATTTCTTTCCGCTTCACAGACTGGAGTTGCGGTAAGTCATTTACCGCTATAACTAATAAAATACTCATTTGAGACGGAAAGTGCATAGAAGAAAACTTGTTTATTTCGATCTAATTAACTATGCTAAGGCATCGAAATTTACAAAATCGACAACTGCCATCTCCTTCAGATTTACCGAATGAATTCCCAGATTATGCCTGTGGGGACGGAAATCTGTATTGTACTTATTACCGGAAAACTGTGAGTTTGTCATGCAGTCTAATAAGATTAATACACTGTTATTGTCAAAACATCTGCTGCGATTTCATGGATATGAATAAGGAAAAAATCTTTTTGGTTCAGCATAAAGTTAACCGAATGTGACCCATTTTCATCTACGATAAAATCACTGAATGGTCTTAATTTAAGCTCCATGTCTCATTTAACTTCGAAATCAACTTTTTGTTCTCGCCGTGGCTGAGTGGTTGAGAACATACACTTCCGTGAAGGTGTCAAGGGTTCGAATCCCAGCGCTGCATGGCGATTTTGCCCGTTGGGTAAAAGGAAAACTCAAACACAATACCCCACTTAACGCAGATATCTGAAATGGGCACCGGCTCGACCGGGGAGCAACCGTCCTGGAGTTAGTTATACGGCACTCGAAAAACCAATGTACAAGATGATACTTATCATGCTTAAATAATTGGAATAAAGCATCTTTTTTCCATATTGCTAGCACGAGAAGATCTTCCCATGATTAAAAATGTCAACTCTATTTTGCATGGCTATTCTGTTGAGGAAGTCAACGAAGTAGTTGGTTAGCTCTCTCCATCTGACATGGAGAATCCTAAATTTGCTCCCCTGGTGTCGTGCGATGTAGAAAGAGTGTGTTCGCAATACAAAAGTATTCTTGCAGATAATCGGAAAAGTTTCCAATTTTCAAACCTTAAAACGTGCATTATCATTAAATGTAACCACATACGTTAAACCATGTTTTACTTTGAAATCCAGTAAAATCCTATTTTCATGTTTTCTTCATTAGTAGCAAATGCTCGATATTGTAAATATTGAACACCAGCGTAATGAATAATTACCTTAGGTTTCAATATTTACAATATAGAATAAGTTCCAACTAACTGATGTCGATTATTCAGCAGTGCATCTGGAAGATTTGATCGCATATTGTTAGCATATAAGTGCGAGTACTGTGCATACGACGCTCCGCAATCGCATGTGTCTAACCTGAAGCTGCGTATTTTATGCGATTATGATTTCATTTGCGCGTGCATGTATGCATGGACATATTGGCACAGCTCTACAAATGACTGTCTCCCTTTTGTAGACACTCTGAAAACGCGCAGGGAGGGGAAACTTGAAACATCTGACTTTCGTAAGCAGACATTTTATGAGTATTTTCAGTTTTTATATTTCCCGTTTAAATTTAATAGCATTAAGATCATCCAGGCCCCTGGCAGCCCCCTTTCGGTCCTGTAAGTTATTTTTTGTTTTTTTTTGTTGGAAAAGGACCCTTAAGTGGTGGACTCCCAGGTAGCAAGAAATTGTTAGCCCAATATTGGGTTGATAATTATTTGTTGACCTGATATTGGAATCTTGGTTTACAATAATAGGCTAATAACAAGACAATGTCGAAAAAAGATATATATATTTATGTTATCAACTTGTTATTGGGACAATGTAGAAAATAGTTTTATTTTTAATATTAAACTAACAGTGTATATATATATGAATGATATTCATATAAGTGGTAACTATCTCATAATAATACAAAATCTCGAAATTTAATAAAAATTTGTTAAAATATAAATTGTTATTGCCCAAACATTGGGTTGACATCGTACGCCAATAATACGGAGTAATTTGTATAAAATGTACCAATTAAGTTAATGAATAGCTATTTTAGTCATTAATGAGTGCAGATATATTAGACATATATCAAGAAATGTGAATACGTTACAATAATATGTAGATTTAGAATGACTGTAATCACAGGTTCACAGTTCTTGTTTTTTCAGCAGTCCAATGAGTTTCAGAGGCCTAGTTTTTTTAAAAAAATATGCTAAAATCGTTTGTCATTTGTTTTTATAGCAATAAATATCTATATATTGAACAATTACGAATACATGACACAAAACAACTCGTAACGAAAAGGGTAAAAACATTTTTAAGCTACTTCATGCTCGATGAAACCTGTTTCAAGCGAGTAATGATCGACTGGCTGATCGTTGAACGGCCGCGCGATAACGACGACGCTTAGGCCGCGGCCAGACAAACAGCAGTGAAGCAGGGCTGAGCAGAGCAGTTTCGGCTCGCTGGTAGCTGCTAGCTTATGCTAGTAAGTTAGGCGGCAAAACCAACAGCAGTGCCAGTCCTGAGTCCGCAGCAGTTGCAATCTTGGCGCTAAGAAGAGCAGTGCTTTGTGACTGTAGTTAGCTCAAAATTAATTCATTAAATAGCTGTAGAACTGGCAATATTTCATCTAAATATGTTTATTTATGTATATTTCTATGCTATGCATTATGCTGTTAGCATTACAAGTACATCCGTACGCTCTCCGTATTAAGTCGGAGGATAAGTGAAGGGTTTAAGTTCAAAAAAGATGAAGCAGTGAACAAAACTTTTGTCAGTATTGATAACCATAAAATTATCCCAAATCTGAAAAAAGACTCATGCGTTTTTTGCATGACAAAACCGTTGCATCGATTGAAGAGATAGGCATCAATGATTTGAAAGTTAGCAAATACAAGAAACTCAAATCTGCTACAAAATATCCATGTGATTCCTCCCTCTTAGATATATATGTATATAGTTAGAGATACTAATGAAAGATCAGTAACCTCTAAGAAAGATATTGAAAAAATGTGTAATAGTACCAGATAAAAAACAGTACTTGATATCGCCAAGAGTGTAGCTATAGGTGTTTTCAAACAACAAACTCTATCTAAATTGTATTCATACATATTGTGAAAATTCTGCTGAATAAACGCATGCAACCTCCATTTTCCCCCATGCAATTAGTCTGATAGCTACAAGCAGTGCAGAAAGCGCAAGGCCACTGCACACATTACTAAATTCTCACACATATGCTAATAAATGATAACCTAGTAAATTTTGAATTTCTTATGTTATTTTAAACGTCTTAATAACTCGTATTAAGATTTGTACTTGATACGGCAGTTCCTCAGCTATTTAATTTGTTTTAGAGCAGAGAGAAAAGTTTGTTTGTATCCAAAACTGCAGTCGTTAAATTAGT
This sequence comes from Morinoia aosen, assembly GCA_030386875.1. NCBI lineage: Eukaryota > Metazoa > Arthropoda > Malacostraca > Amphipoda > Talitridae > Morinoia > Morinoia aosen. The sequence continues at coordinate 14,493,315 of CM059569.1, read as the reverse complement.
TGCATAGAATCTTGCACTAATTTAAATTGATTTTATCATCAAATCTTGAAATTAAGAGAATAGTATTTTGCAAAATTTTGTTGACAGCTATTGTCCAATTCATAGAACTAATATCTCGAAATGCAATTTTCTTATGTCCGTGGTCAAAGGATTGTTACAAACACAGTTGATTCATGATACCTGTCAGTAATACTAAATAAGGTAACAAATTTCTTTGAAAAATGCACAACATTATCTAGTAAAAGCAGGAGAGTTAATTAAAACCTTGCCTCCTACATGTAACTAATGATAATGTAATGATGTAACTTGCTTTGGGTAATCGTTTTAATCTGGTAATCTGCTCTTGAATCGTTTTATCGAACATACTGTTAAATATAGCCGATTTGACCTATATTGTAAAATACAGCATAAAATATCGAGTAAATTATCTCAATGGTCAGTCTAATGCGAAACTAGGTTAAGTAAACTAGGTTAAACATTATTGTACACCTTAGAATAACATGATGATAGGATGCCCTAGAAGTCGCTGAACTTGTTCGGGCCCACAGGTAGCTATACTCAAATTTAACCATTGTACTAGACTTAAGAATCATTCTACCTCTGTATCACCTGTGGTAAATAAATTGTTTAAATTGTTTAAATTGTTTAAAATTATTATCAAATGTTTACATCTCAACTCTATACAGTTTCTACTGTATTATGGGTCTCTAAAGCAATGTAAATTTTCCACCGGTAATCATTTAAATTCAATAATGGAAAGAAATTGTGGGCGTTCTCTTCCCGTGTCAAGGGGAGGAGACTAATTGTATGAGAAGCAATGGACTTTGCTTGTATTCATGTGCATATTTTGCTTATTTCGCATTTAATAATATTATTTTGTATATAGAATGGAAAACTAAAAACTATAAATACTGATCCGTGTAATAAGGGTATTGAATTAGGAATGTATTCAATTGTAATTTTTGAAGTGGATGATTCTGTGGAAGGTGTACCGTCCCGATGGCTAACACATGTTGATGGTGCAACATTTTGTTGCTGGCCTGGAAAGACCCCTCAGAGTGGGATGACTCACCTTATCAAAAAGTGCAATCCACCATTGTCATCTTGGAACCTTGTGAAGTGCACATTGAAGGTTAAAGCTGATAGCTTTGCAGAAATGAGGGAGAAATGCCAGGAGGCATCATATCTCACAACAGCAAGTGAACATACTGACATTGAGCAATCCCAGCCTGCATGAGTACCTGTAATGCCGGGGCCACACTACGATTTTTCGTTCGTCAAATGAATGACGGACACTCGTCATGTCAAACGGCCGTTAAGCAAGTCAGGCCACATTCCGACTGTGTGGGGCTCTGACTCAGCTCTGTGATGAGCGTCCGACGTTCATCGAACGTAAACAAACCGAACTAGGTATGCGATACCGGCTAGCCATTTTTGAGAACCCATCTAAGATCCTTCGCGAATTACCCTGACAAAAAGGGTAATTTCTAAACTATAAGACGTACAATCTTTAAATTAGTACCAAACTAATGAGCGTGACGAGTAGCACATATTTATGTTATTAAAAATTTTTTACGCCCCTGTGAGGGGCAGGAAGAGGGCCTCTCGTGGCCCGTTGTCGATACCGTCGTGCGGTCGACGTGAGGGTTCGTGGAAAAGGGGGCTGTCTTCTGTGCAGCTACCTTTCTCCGGGGCGCTAGCTTTTCTTCGCAGCTGCCCTTCCTGAGGTTCGTGTGGGTACCGCCTACGCCGTAATCAGTCCGCTAGGGCAACAGAAGTAAATTCTGTTAGTGCCGAACTACGGCGGTGCCGCTAGAGGGAGGTGTGTGTTTGGGTACCGCCTACGCCGTATTCAGTCCGCTAGGGCAACAAAAGTAAATTCCGTTTTGTGCCGAACTACGGCGGTACGTTTAGAAAGACGAGCAACTGTCTGCGCCGTATGAGACCGTTAGGGCAACAGAAATGAATTCTGTTAGTGCTCAACTGCGACAGCGTCTTCCTAAACGACAAACTATGCGGAATAGTTCGTCCTTCTGAGGTGGCTCCTTAAACCCCTTATTAGGCGAGATGTCGTATAAGACTAAAGCCTGTGTCAACAAGGAGAAAGGAAAACTCTTTTCACCTCAGGGTGTGACTTGTTTAATGCTGAATCTCTTTCAAGTCCCTATTACATTCACCGATATATCTTAACAAAGACAGTGATTTATTTTCTATTGCAAAAATAGTGCGTACAGACGTGAGCTACTGCATAACAGGGTACAACACTCAACATTGCATTTAAAATATTAGTCGTATTTAGCTAGATAACACAAGAAACATTGGAATATCGACATGTAATACAAATGATATGTAAGGGCTAACTAAATTAAATGCACAAACGCAACATCAGCGCGGAGAAATAGACAAGTCGGCGTTCAGAGAGCTGGACACATGAAGAAAATACTTAAGATTATGGGAAACTAACACAAAAGGCTCGACAACCCCTGTGCGGCCTGACACCCATCAATGGTCGGCCGATTTTCTCTATAAGGCTCATTTTGAAAACGTTATAATTCCTGAACTATTGCACCTAAAAATTTGAAATTAGTCTCATTGTAAAGATCGATTCATTCTCCAAGCCTGAGTGTATAATAAAACTGTCATACGCTCCCTGGGGGATGACAGAGAGCAAGGTTTCTCCACCTTCTCCTAGCCTGGTAATCCGCGCTGCCGAACGCCGCGCTCACCTAAGTTATGAAGTGCTGTTTGAATTCTTGTCCATAGCCTTGTCGTTCCCCACATCGTGGGTCTTCGAATCCCGGAGGTGACGATTTTTTTTTCTCAGTTGTAGAATAATCATTTTCGTGTGTCTTACTCGTGTAAACTTTTGTTAGACAATATTATAAGTAGAGCTGTGCAATTGCATAACTTGCATGTATGCTCTCTTAAGAATGTTTTATGCATTGCATAAAATTATCTTGTGCATGTGCAAAATCTCATGTGCAATTAATTACGCATGTACACTATGACAGATGTAATATGCAAAGTGCTTTAAGTATATGCACAATATCATTGAATATATCCTGTAAGGCGAGTGGTGTAATTTGATTGTCCTGTTTTTAAGGGAAAACTGTAAATTTGTTCCTTACTCCAGAAATTTTGTACATTTATGGGAACTCCCGCATACATACTCTCACTTGCAAGCAGCATCACAAGTTTTCCCGGTCCACTGTCGTCAGTACCTGATCCCCAGGGGACCTTTTTGACATGTTCTTCAGATGTTAAATATGGTTCATCAATAAAATACAATAGAGGTGTCCGAACTGAATTTAATGAAGTTTGAAGTATTTCAGGATTGCATAGTGTGATAGTTATTGTACATCTAGTGATAGTTTTCTTGCTCTCTTCTACACATAGGCCTACCTATACGTACAAAAATGTTCAAGTGAAAATACAGCTGTGAAATTTGTATCAATTTCCGAAACATATGCATTTAGTGAAGGAATAATAAATACCTCTGTTGTGCTCTGCCTGTTCATTAAAAAATGAGAAAAAGCTCAACAAAGTAATCCCTGTAATTCCGGAAATCCAACGAATTCCCGAAGTTTGCATCATTATAGTGATTTCGCTTTGTGGACTTAGAGCTGCAATTGACATTTAGAGATTATATACTGATTTGAATATTCCTGCAATACTTAACTTATTAAAGCGGACTTATTAAAAACCTAATGCGAATGTTTGGTATTCTGGGATCTCCGAAATGAGAGGGATTACGTAGAGGAAAATTATGATAATTATTTTCTAATTTTTTATTAATTTTCGAATTGAAATGGAGCGATATATTTCATAATATGTAGATGATTGAAGAAGTGAACAAATTTCTTATACTATTCTAATGATTATCATTATTCAGTAGTTACACCATGCGCAAAGTACCCCAAAGTGTAAGGAATGATACTTTCATGAATGAATTCCCAGAATATGACTCTGTGGACGGAAATCTGTACAATACTTATTGCGGGAAAACTGTTCCTTTATCGTGAAACATTATAAGAGTCTACACTGTTTTTGTCCAAATATCGGCTGAGACTTCATCTTTATCAATAACGAAGATAATCCTTTTGGTTCAGCATAAAGTATACTAATATTAACCATTTTCATCTACGATAATAATGAGGGCATCTACGGATGCTTTATTTCCAATTTCAAGCCTTATACATATCACCTTATACATTGGATTTTCAAATGCCTTATAACTAACGCCAGGACGCCATTACGCTTTCCCCCGGTCAAGACCGGTACCCATTTCAGACACCTGGGTAGAGTGGGGTATTGTGCTTGGAATTTTTCCCCTATACCCAACAGAGAAAATCGCCACCAGCGCCGGGACTCGAACCAGGGTCTGCCTGGACGGAGGCAAGTTCGCTAGTCTCACGGCTACGACGAGCATATAAAATCAAGGAAAGCTGGTAGATCGCTTTGACTACGTTCCTTTCTGTCAAGGTGTCGCGGGTTCGAATCCCATCGCTGCGCATCGATTTTTGCATGGCATCCAGTGAATATTTTCATGTTTTCTTCATTAGCAGCAAATGCATGATATTTTAAATATCGAAGACTATTGTAAAGAATCATTACTTTACGGTTCAATATTTGATATATCGCACAATATCCAACTAACTGAAGCCCTTCATTCAGCAGTCGCATATTGCTTGCATATAATTGCGAGTACTGTGCATACGACACTCCGCAATCGCATATATCTAACCTGAAGCCGCATATTTTAACCGCTGACAATTTCACATACGCGTCCATATATGCATGTGTATATTGGCACAGCTTTAATTATAAGCATTATTAGGTTTCCTCAAAGCGTTACTGCTGAAATAGAAAGTTAGTATCAAGTTCTTAGTTGGAAAAGTTATGCCAATTTGCCAATACAAAATACGCCAATACAAGCGCGCCCCAACGAGAGTGTTCTCAACTATCCGCAGTTTTGGGCAGCTGCGCCGCAACAAGTTGCGGCCGCAATTGCGATCGCAACTTTTTCTGTTGCGGTTGCGGTTGCGCCGCAATAATTTTTGGAAAGTTGCGAACCTGTTGTTGAAACCTTTATTGTAGCACCTTGAATGTATATGTGTATAATACTGATAATGTTACAGTGTTCTTGTGTTAGAATGTGTTTAGACAGTACTCCGCGCTGAGAACTGAGCTCATGGTTCTCGGGCTTGGCTGGAGCCCACTCCACCGCTATCCTTCGTGATGTAAACTGTGTCCTGCTGTGTGTACTGATTATACAAACTCCAAGTGTCTCGTCTTACTTAACCTACCTCCAATAGGTTATGGGCCCAGAAAACCTTCCGATGAAGCAATATCAAGTGAGGTTATCCTAAGTCCCGATGCGAAAAACAGCCCGGGACAGCGAGAACAGACGTTGGTGATTTGTTAGTGCTGTGTGAGACAGAAACGATGAAAGAGAAAGAAACATGGCAGGCTCCGTAAGTGAAAGTGCAAAGAACTGCCTCACGGCTCTTAATGATAAAAACTATCCTACGTGGAAGCTGCAAATGAAGATGATCCTGATGAAGGAAAAACTGTGGAACTTGGTTCGAGGAACGGAAACCATGCCACAGACTACGGACGAGACTGCTCGAAGAAAATTTGAAGAAAGACTTGACAGTGCACTTGCAACAATTGTGCTTGGTGTCGAAACAAGTCAACTTTATTTATTGGGTGATCCTACTGACCCTGTGCAACAATGGCATAAGATTGAAGATACATTCCAAAAGAAAACTTGGTCTAACAAGTTCAGACTACGCAAAAGACTCTACAACATGAAACTAAAAGAAGACCAAGACTTACGAACTCATCTCAAAGCATTTATCGAAATATTTGAGTCCTTGAGTGTGATTGATGACGCTGTTGATGAAGAAAGTCGTGTAATAATCTTGCTGTCGTCACTTCCCGACCATTTCTCCACACTGGTGACTGCACTGGAAGCTCATGAAAAACTACCGTCATGGGATATTGTGACAGAGCGTCTTCTGAATGAAGAAGCAAAACTGAAAAACCAAAGTGCTTCAGACTTCAGTGAAAAATCCCTTGTGACCTCCAAATTGAAAAACTCAAGGTGCTACGAATGCGGAAAATTAGGACACCTACGTACCAAGTGCTGGATCTATCAATAAAAGTTGAAGAAAGAAGATGGGAACCACACAGAAGACCAAAACAATTTTGTAGCAGGTAAAACAAATTATATCAGTGCATTGTCTGTGATAAATATCAATAATTGTTGGGTAATTGATTCCGGTGCAACAGCACACATGTGTAATAATAGGAATGATTTTTCTTGTATGAATGAGCTATCTAGTCCAATTAACATTGAAGTTGGTGATGGTAGAAACTTGCAAGGTGTTGGTGTAGGTGATGTTGAAGTTATGGTGTTGTTGCCTAAAGGTCTAGTAGATACCTGTGTTGTTAAGAATGTTTTGTATGTACCTGGCTTAGCCTACAATTTACTTTCTGTGCCTCAGATTACAGAAAGTGGAAACTCAGTTTACTTTGACGAAAGCTCATGTAAGATTGTAAATAAAGACGATGAATTAATTGCCTTAGGCAGTAAAGTAGGAAAATTGTATAAACTTAATTGCACCCTTAATTCAGCTGCTAAATGCATGAACGTTTCCTCTGATGAAATTCTGTGGCATAAACGATTTTGTCATCTAGGATTCAATAATCTTAAGAAATTAGCAACTAAGAATCTTGTTAGAGGTTTTGATTGTTCTGTGAGTGGAGATAACATTTTTTGTGAAAACTGTTGTGATGGTAAAAATCATAGGCTTCCGTTCCCCAAAACAAATCACAAAAGGGAACGCCAACCCTTAGAACTTATCCACAGTGATGTGTGTGGCCAGCTTAATCCCATATCACTTGGGAGTGGAAGGTATTTTGTAACCTTCATAGACGACCACTCCAGATATACTTGGGTGTACATTATCAAACATAAGAGTGATGTTTTTAAAGTTTTTCAGGAGTTCAAATCCTTGGTAGAAAATCACTATGATCACAAAATTAAAATTCTGCGCTCCGATAACGGTGGGGAATACATCTCTAATGACTTTGAACAATTCCTAAAAAGGGAAGGAATTATCCATGAAAAAACTGTGCCAAAGACACCTGAACAAAATGGAGTTGCAGAAAGAATGAATAGAACTCTCCTTGACTCTGTCAGAGCTATGCTGTCTGGTTCAAAGTTACCAAAATCATTCTGGGGTGAAGCTACATCAACTGCCGTGTATGTCAAAAATAGGAGCCCTGCTAGTGCATTGAATGATATGACCCCTTATCAGGCCCTTAATGGACACAAGCCCAATGTACAGCACCTCAAAACCTTTGGCTGCAGTGCGTACGCACATGTCCCCAAAGATGAGAGGGAAAAACTTGATCCAAAATCTAAACCGTGTGTTCTTGTAGGATATGGAAGTGGATCCAAGGGATATCGTCTGTATGACATCAGCAGCAGAAGGATATTTTTGAGTAGAGACGTTGTGTTCAATGAATCTCAGCAGATGCCAATTGAGGAGGAGCCTTCTGAAGTATATGATGGTAATTTTACTCTTCTTCCTCAGGATCCAGAACCAGAAGACTCTGAGGGAGGGGTGGAGCATAGACAGTCAGATGCTGGGGTGGAGGGAGTGGAGCCTAGACAATCAGCCAGGTATCGACGCGCTCCTGATAGGTTTGGTGAATGGGTGTATTTAATGAAAAATGAGCTTGATATATCACCTTGTGTTCAAGAAGCACTCAGTGGACCAGAAGCAAAACTATGGGAAACAGCTATGGAGAATGAGATGGAGTCTATAAATCAAAACAAAGTGTAATGTCGTGCGCTAGCGGAATTGATCTTCGCTTCGGCACGCCATTGAACGGAACTCAGTAGGACGCCCAAAGGGAAACGAGGTCTCTTCAGGTTTTTTATTTCTTATCCCGTTGAGCCGTATATCTGCACAGACAAATATGATTCAGACTCGGGCTAGGAATTACGTGACAAAAACCCCAATTTAAGGTTATAGTCGAATGAACAATTAATTTATACGGTGCTGCATGACGAGAAAGGAGCATCCTACATCTTGAGCAAAACACAGATAACAGCTAAATAATGTTAGAACTAGGTATGATAGTCTAGTGACGGAATTCATAACACAGTATTCGTTGTTACACGAGAGGGGTTTAGCTTCCCTTAACCACGACAAGATGTTCTGAGATAGGAAGGAGGAAGGCACCATTTATATATCACCGCACGACAAGAAAGAAACTTCATACCGGAGACATAAGAGGCAATCGGGTAGTGCTAACGCTAGGCATGACATTTCAATGACCGGTGGGCGATAAGAGTGGTCACGGGGCATAGCCCTCAGAACGACATAGCACAATGATATTCCATGACTCAATTATTATCATTATATAGGAAAGTTTTAGCCTCCCGCAACTACGACAAAGATGTTCCAAGAGAGGAAAGAAGAAGGCACCATTTAGTGTGGAGTTGGAGGAACGCGGAATCTGCGCACAAGGTGCACAGGAACAGCAAGCTAGGAAATAAGTTCACAAAACAAGAAAGGTTTCCGTTGCGTTGGCAAGGAAGAGAATAAGTACCTAGTCGAGGAACCCATTATCAAGAACACCCTGCCAAAGACACACAGCTAGAAACACATTTAGAAAGAACACATTTATGATACACACACGAATATTGTAAAACTCGTGTCACTAACGCTAGGCAATGATACATGAATCGCTTGTTTCGCCCAATGTTCAAAGTGTCTTTTTGATGAAGCATAAAAGGATACATACATGAATACACATCCGTATCTAACAGTCTTAACACAGCGGTCATTAGTCAATAAGCACTTTATTTGAACAAAGGTGGACGATCGCACAACAAGTTTTAGTTTTCGCACTGCTTCACAATATAAAAAGATGACGAGTTAGGTAACATCACAAGTTAAAAGAGGATACTCTAAAATACTTACAGACGATGAGGAAAGGTCCCTCAGTTTAGACCTGTGACATCTTATTTTAGTCTGCAAAATAAGTGCCTACTCTGGCTTTCTTTACCCTATCTGTGGAAAAGAGACAGCAGAAATTAGGTCTCTGAAGCAGGGGCAAGTCACTAAGGTTATCAGATCAGCCATTATCAATAAATTCTATTATCAAAGAATGAGAGAGGCAAGTACACGTTTATCAACGTCGCTTTGAGAACACAAATCGTATGAGCTAGTGGTCTCGAGTTCCTGCGCCCATTCTCAGTCTACTGAATGCCGTGACTTTAGGCTTCCACCTTGCTGACTGGCGCAACTTGCCCAGCACAGCTCATAGGTAAGAAGCCACTCGACTAAATTTATTTTACTTTGCTATTAATGAATGTTATAAATAATACAAAGACAAGAAATAATACAAAGACAAGAAAAACACCAAGACTTCTTAACATCAGTTTCTTTTTGCAAGTCAATCAAATTTTTTTTTTTTTCTTTGTTGTTTGATACTCAGCCATAGAAAGTGTATCTTGGGAAGCTCGCATAAGTTTACTACATCATACTTCACATCAATTACTTTTGCTGTGCTAAATGATACTTGAAAACAAAAGATGTTCTTCTTTACCAATAAGTTATAAGAAATTCTGTATCAGCTGATCAGAGTAAAAGAGATAAAATTAGTAAGAACTCAATTTTCTTCAGTAAGTATAGTAAGGCCATCTGATTTCAGTTTCTAAATTTAGCATCAAATCTGTGACAGAATTTGGCTCCACATTCAAAAACACAAATTACTTGGGGCAGTGAAATAGAGATAGGAAAGTTCATCAGTTAAATCACACGCTTTTCTTCTAAAGTACTGCCAAAATGGAACCTGACATTTCCAAACATTACACTGCAGCGCACTTGCTATGACACGTTACGACGGCTAGTCTAGCTTAATGTGGGTGGTTCACCAGCGACCGGAAGCATCCTCGAATGCTCTAGAAGCCGGCTGTTCACCGCTATCTAAACACAAATATGTTAAAAACACCCGAAAATATAGCTAGCGCGGCAACACGTAAACCGAAAGAGTTTCCCACTCAAGTTCACTCTCTAACTACACAATAACTTAATATTAACCGGGAACATGTTCCTCCCACGCACTTCAAAACAAATAAAACGTTGGCGTCATTCTTGCGGACGAAGCGCGGATCCGCAAAATGTTGCCGCATAAATTTATCAAAATTCTTCAAATTTTCTCACGTCTTGTACGACGTGACACAAAGTATGGTCTCTTGTAGAGTGTCCTAATGACAAAAAACCTATCAAATCAAAGTGGATCTTTAAAAGAAAAACCGGACCCGACAGAAGCATTTGCTCGTACAAAGCTCGCCTTGTGGCTCAGGGCTACTCACAAAAATATGGCACTGACTACGACGAGACCTTCAGTCCCGTGGTTCGATTTGAATCTGTCAGGACAGTATTAGCTTTGGCTGCCAAATGCAACATGCAAGTCCATCACATGGACGTTGCAACAGCCTTTCTTAATGGAGAACTGGTTGAAGAACTGTACCTGGTTCAACCTGACGGTTTTGTTATCAAAGGCAAAGAAAATCTTGTGTGTAAACTACAAAAATCGCTCTACGGACTAAAACAAGCTCCTAAGTGCTAGAATACTACACTAGATAGCTATTTGAAGAAATTGGGTTTTGTACAATCTAAGAGTGATGCTTGTATATACACTCGTGTTCAAGAGAAGAAACTGTGTATTGTGGCGGTGTATGTAGACGATCTAATAATTGCTTCTGAGTCTGGTGACGAAATAAATCAAATAAAGATGAGTCTTTCTACCCAATACCAAATGAAAGACCTTGGTGTGCTGAGTTACTTCCTAGGTGTAAGTGTTGTACAATCTAAAAACAATGTTTTCTTAAATCAAGCTGCTTACACTGAGGCTCTGTTGTCAAAATTTGGCTTTGATAATTGTAAATCTGTTGCAACTCCCGCTGATGTAAATGTAAATCCGATATGCTCCCCAAATGATGTCGAATTTGACCCTGCTACTTATCAAAGTGCTGTAGGTAGCCTTTTGTATTTGTCAACCAGAACTCGACCTGACATTGCATTCGCAGTGAATAATGTTGATAAATACAGCTCCAAACCTCTTGAACAGCATTGGATGTGTGTTAAGAGAATATTCAGGTACCTGAGAGGCACCTCCAAACTAGGTCTCTTGTATAGCAAATGTTCTGATACTTGCATTGGTTATTCAGATGCTGACTGGGCTGGTGATAAAAATGACCGAAAGTCTACCTCTGGTTACTGTTTCACCCTCAGTAATTCGGTAATTACGTGGAAATCTAATAAACAAACTTGTGTAGCCCTCTCAACTGCAGAAGCCGAATACGTTGCTCTTGCCGGTGCGGCTCAAGAGGCTGTCTGGTTGAAGCACTTACTCAGTGATCTAAAATTTGGTACTGTGGAACCAATGGTTATAAACGAAGACAACCAGTCAGCCATCTGTCTTGCCAACAATCCCAATTGGTCTCATCTGACACACATTCAATGTGAGAAGGAGTATTGAAACCTTTATTGTAGCACCTTAAATGTATATGTGTATAATACTGATAATGTTACAGTGTTCTTGTGTTAGAATGTGTTTAGACAGTACTCCGCGCTGAGAACTGAGCTCATGGTTCTCGGGCTTGGCTGGAGCCCACTCCACCGCTATCCTTCGTGATGTAAACTGTGTCCTGCTGAGTGTACTGATTATACAAACTCCAAGTGTCTCGTCTTACTTAACCTACCTCCAATACCTGTTGCGATCGCAACAATTTTCGACGTGTCAGGCCACAACTCGCAACCGCAACATCACGGTGTCAATTAAATTTGCAAAATAACTTCAATAAAGTTCAATACGCGTTTCATTCTCGTTTTAAACTAAACCGTACAGAGTACAACTCATCTGGCAACTGTTTATCATTAGCGTTAGGCGATACAGTGAAACACATACACTTTGCTTGCAGTATATAAGTATATTTTAATGTAACTCATTATATAACATAAGTTATTAGGAATGATGTGAGTTGTCAGTGTAGAATTATGTGTTATACGGCAAATTTACATAGCTAGATGATGCGATTTGCCAATGTACTTCAAATCGACGATTTTATCTTGGCTTCCTCTCTGCATCCACATTTTAAGCTAAAATGGCTAAACGAAGTGCAAAGAGTGGAGGTAATAACAACAAACTAATCGCCCATCTTAATGACAGATCGGAAAATGGTATTTCAGCTTAGGGAAGCAGTGCCGAGGACGTAGAGGACGAAGATGACTTCTTCAACGTCGTAATGAAATCGGATGAGATGGAAAAAACGAAGAGAAGTTCGTTGAAACAAGTCGATGATTGGCTGAAACATTTTTGTGAGGCAACGTTGATCGTCATTACCGTGCATAGACATTGTCACATCGAGATCACGAACCAGTATTAAAATCATAGGAGAGGAATAACAAAAAGCAGAGGAATATCATATATTACAGGAGCATATGCATGGTTTTTCTTTATGCGTCATATAGGCAATACAAATGTTCTGCACTTTTCTGTTTTCTAATTTATTTGCTATATATACGGAACTCCTATCAAAATATAGCTACTAGCTAAGTACCTTCTCATAATTATTAGTAAAAAATGAAATTCATTTTATTTTAGGGTGTCCCAAGCAAGCGAAGTGAATCGGACACACTCCAGCATCTTGTTGCCCTTGTTTCCTGTCGTAAGAAATTTAACCAGGGAAATTTTCAGCTTCATATCTCGTCTTTTACTGGTCGCGCATTTCATTCAGTTTTGTGCTGGGCGTCAGGTTGTGCAGCGGTCACTGGTATAGCGTGCAGCGGTCACTGGTATAGCGTGCAGCGGTCACTGGTATAGCGTGCAGCGGTCACTGGTATAGCGTGCAGCGGTCACTGGAATAGCGTGCAGAGGTCACTGGTATAGCGTGCAGCGGTCACTGGTATAGCGTGCAGCGGTCACTGGTATAGCGTGCAGCGATCACTGGAATAGCGTGCAGCGGTCACTGGTATAGCGTGCATCGGTCACTGGTATAGCGTGCAGCGGTCACTGGTATAGCGTGCAGCGGTCACTGGTATAGCGTGCAGCGGTCACTGGAATAGCGTGCAAAGGTCATTGGTATAGCGTGCAGCGGTCACTGGTATAGCGTGCAGCGGTCACTGGTATAGCGTGCAGCGGTCACTGGAATAGCGTGCAGCGGTCACTGGTATAGCGTGCAGCGGTCACTGGTATAGCGTGCAGCGGTCACTGGTATAGCGTGCAGCGGTCACTGGTATAGCGTGCAGCGGTCACTGGTATAGCGTGCAGCGGTCACTGGTATAGCGTGCAGCGGTCACTGGAATAGCGTGCAGCGGTCACTGGTATAGCGTGCAGCGGTCAATGTTGTAAGGGCATTAGGTATGTGAGCTCTATTTTACAATAACAAATATTTTTCTTGTTTCATGAACTTCTTCCTAAGCTTAATGTTTCTATGCACCTTGTGCAATGTGCATAGATTCCGCGTTCCTTCAACTACATCCTAAATGATGCCTTCATCCTTCCTCTTTTTGAACATCATTGTTATGGTAAAGGGAGGCTAAAACTTTCTTATATAATAATAGTAATGCTTCCATAGGATAAACCGAGCACGCGTCTCGTAGATACTTGTGAATCAGACTCCTATAACGGTTTTCAAATTTTCGTCAGCTTGTTTGCTTTTTGCTTTTTCACCGGACTTATTGCGGAAATTTAGCTTTCACAAATCTTATGGTGCCTTATGGGGTGAGTAGAGGGGTGAGTGGTGCCTCGCTGTAGAGGGGTGAGTGGTGTCTCGCTGTAGAGGGGTGAGTGGTGCCTCGCTGTGCTTGTTTGTGTTGCTTGTGTTTTTATATATGATTTTTGGTCATGTTTGTGCTTGACATGACTGAAAAGAAAAGAATGATAGGTATGCAAGGTTAGCATACGTTTCTGGAAACAAATTTTATTGCCATCTATAAGATGAGCAAGCTGTGAAATTCATTGTGCAGGCTTAAGTGTGTGCTTGTTTCTTGATGTGCGACGTTTAGTATAGCTCATTTTTGGCTAACCTTGTTTCTAAGTATTCTAGTAGCGTTTTGTGATATAATTGTTTTAGAAAGATTGTATGATTTCATAAAATACTGGCCCCTAATAAATGAGGCGTAATTCGTATACAAACATGTTTACGTAGCAGGATCTGAGGAACCGTAGACAACTGCAACTTTCTATTCTTAAGCATGGAATGAATCTACTTTGCTTGTTTCAATAAAGGCACAGTGCGGCCCAAATTTTAGCCTCACTATTACGGCCAGCTGATTTCTGCTAGCTTGCCTATATAGTGGGGTTAGAAATAAAGCCTACTCACAACACGAGAAGAAAACTGGATTTTAAACAGTTACAACGACGAGCTTCGGAAAACGAGCGGCAGATATGAAAACGGACACGCGATCAACTCGTCTCGGATGTTGAAGGAAGGAAGAAATTTTAATTTCGTCGTCGATGACCCGTTCTATTTGAAGTTCGAAGGTGCAGTAGTTTAGAAATTCGACTCAGCGGAAAATGAAACTTATTGGCCGACTTCCCTGCCTTCGTGCTGTACTCTCATTTATATGCAAGCAATATGCGACTGCTGAATGAAGGACTTTAGTTAGTTGGAACTTGTGCTATTTTTCAAATATTGAACCGTAAAGTATTTATTCTTTACGATAGTCTTCAATATTTAAAATATCATGCATTTGCTGATAATGAAGAAACAAGAAAATGTTCACTGAAACATGAAAATATTAGAAACATGAAAATATTCACTAGATTCCAAAGTAAAACACGGCTTAACGTATGTGATAACGATGGATAGTCATGCAAAAAGTCATGCGCAGCGATGGGATTTGAACCCGTGACACCTTCACGGAAGGGAACTTGGTCATGCGAGCACCGAAAGTTGGTTTGGTAAGTTCTTTCTCATTTTTTAATGAACAGGCAGAGCACAACAGAGGTATTTATTATTACTTCACTAAATGCATATGTTTCGGAAATTGATACAAATTTCACAGTTGTATTTTCACTTGAACATTTTTGTACGTATAGGTAGGCCTATGTGTAGAAGAGAGCAAGAAAACTATCACTAGATGTACAAAAACTATAACACTATGCAATCCTGAAATACTTCAAACTTCATTAAATTCAGTTCGGACACCTCTATTGTATTTTATTGATGAACCATATTTAACAACTGAAGAACATGTCAAAAAGGTAACCTGGGGATCAGGTACTGACGACAGTGGACCGGGAAAACTTGTGATGTTGATTGCAAGTGAGAGTATGTATGCGGGAGTTCCCATAAATGTACAAAATTTCTGGAGTAAGGAACAAATATACAGTTTTCCCTTAAAAACAGGACAATCAAATTACACAACTCGCCTTCCAGGATATATTCAATGATATTGTGCATTTGCTTAATGCACTTTGCATATTACATCTGTTATAGTGTACATGCGTAATTAATTGCATATGAGATTTTGCACATGCACAAGATAATTTTTTGCAATGCATAAAACATTCTTAAGAGAGCATACATGCAAGTTCTGCAATTGCACAGCTCTACTTATAATATTGTCTAACGAAAGTTTACATGAGTAAGACACACGAAAATGATTATTCTACAACTGAGAAAAAAAAATCGTCACCTCCGGGATTCGAAGACCCACGATGTGGAGAACGACAAAGCTATGGACAAGAATTCAAACAGCACTTCATAACTTAGGTGAGCGCGGCCTTCGGCAGCGTGGATTACCAGGCTAGGAGAAGGTGGAGAAACCTTGCTCTCTGTCATCCCCCAGGGAGCGTATGACAGTTTTATTATACACTCAGGCTTGGAGAATGAATCGATCTTTATAATGATATATATTTCAAATTTTTAGGTCCAATAGTTCAGGAATTGTAAAGTTGTCAAAATGAGCCTTAAAGAGAAAATCGGTCGATCATTCAGAGGGTCGGAAAACACCTACCCATGCCTCCCCAGGGAGCGTATGACAGTTTTATTTTACACTCAGGCTTGGAGAATAAATCGATCTTTACAATGAGACTAATTTCAAATTTTTGGGTGCAATAGTTCAGGAATTATAACGTTTTCAAAATGAGCCTTATAGAGAAAATCGGCCGACCATTGACGGGCCACGAGTGGCTCTCTTCCTGCCCCCCACTGGGGCGAAAAAAATTTTTAATTACATAAATATGTTGTACTCGTCACGCCCATTAATTTGGTACTAATTTCAAGATTGTACGTCTTATAGTTTAGAAATTACCCTTTTTGTCGGAGTAATTCGCGAAGGATCTTAGATGGGTTTTCAAAAATGGCTAGCCGGTGTCTATGGGCCGCTTAAAACTGATAATGCATTATTTAAAAGTGCATGTAGAAATTTATTTTAGATATTTAATTTTCATATTTCAGCCGCAGTAGTGTTCGAAATGGCTAGCTCTCCAAAAAATGGCTAAAAAGTGGTATAAGCAATCTTTTAAAGAAGAATGGTTGAAGGACGAGAATTTGAAAGAGTGGCTTAAAGAAGATCCAAGTAAAAAGGGTTTTAGTTACTGCGTATGCTGCGATGCAAAAATAAGAAACGCAAATAAGTCAATGTTGTTAGCGCATAGTATGACAGCTAAACACGAGAATAACATGAAATGTGCGAAATCAACGACGAAGTGGGATGTATTTTTCAAGAAACCGAAGCTTACAAAAAACGAGGAGGTGGCAAAGGCAGAACTGATGATCTCTGCTTTTATTGCCTAGCATCATATGCCATTTGCTCACACTGTTCATTTGATAGAAGTGTGTAAGAAAGCTTTCATGACAGCACTATTGCTAAAGGGGTTAAAAAGCAAGCAACAAAAGCATCTTATCTCATTCGAGAAGGAATTGCATACCATGAAAAATTGGCGAGACATCATCTACGGAGCATATGTCACCAGCGTAATGAAAATAATGAAGGCCTCTACGGATGCTTTATTTCCAATCAAGCCTGATACATATCACCTTGTACATTGGATTTTCAAATGCCTTATAACTAACGCCAGGACGCCATGACGCTTTCCCCCGGTCAAGACCGGTACCCATTTCAGACACCTGGGTAGAGTGGGGTATTGTGCTTGGAATTTTTCTCCTATACCCAACAGAGAAAATCGCCACCGATATTTGCGCTGCAGAAAAGAACTAAGAGGAGGAACAGGAATAAAATCGGCATTACCATCATTGTTTTCCCTCATGTATGGAAACTTTTACTTTTTCCTATTAAAATAACACTTCTAGGTTTTTTTGAACGAATCTGGGTTTTTTCATTTTCAATCTAGGTTAATCTGAAAATTTAGAGTGGGAGCCCTGCTTCAGAGCAGTGCTGCCAGCGAGATACTTTCCTTTCCGCCAGACGCGACCGAAAAATTCCCCCAGAATCAACTAAAATCCCCCAGAATATAAAACAAGAAAAATTATTTATATATATTTACTTACCAATGGTTATTAAATCTCCACTCACTCCTCTTCTCCGGCCTCTAAAGTCACCGTCTCATTGGCGGCGTCTTCCAATCGTTTTGCATACTTAGAACTGGTTGTTCCATTTTCGATTTCACAAATCAACGCCTTGCTTGGCTCCTATTTGGTGCAGTCACAATCATTCTTCCTGATTGATTGTTTTGCCAAAATTCTGTCAGCCTCGTTTTAGCCTTGAGTGAATTCGTCTTCTTGGTTTTTATGTTGTTGACTTGGGAGAATACGCGTTCAACGCAAGCTGAAGAATGCGGTAAACATGTTAAATTTGGCATAAACTGTGAAAGTAGTGCAAATTTGGAGTTTCCAAGACCATCTTTAATTGAACCTAAATCATACCAGTAGCGTGGTATGTTATCATTTGACACTTGAAGTGGGAGCTCTTTAGCTGTGAGCCGATAGCTTCTCCACTGATCGTCAAGTTCATTCACTTCTTCTGACTGTACTAAATTAGGAAACTTGCTAATAAGATGGGTTAAGAAGGCTGGCGATACACTTGTGTTTGAAGCAACAGCTGGATCCAGAACGTTCAACTTGGCAATTAAACTTTCTTCACTCAGTGAAAATTTTTTTTTATTTGAACGCATAGTTCGACAAGAAATTTCAAACAATCATTCTTGAATCTCTGCAAAACTTCGGTGGGCAATGGTTTATTTCTCAAATGCATCGTTGCTAGTCCTACCAAGTAAATGTCATCCATTTTTTTGTGGTTGCATGCATTGATTGGGTCGATATGTGCTCGCGATAGCCATGTGCTATAGGTTCCGCCGCCGTGCGGCCGGGACCCGGGTTCGAAACTCGGCGCTGGCAGTGGCGATTTTCTCTGTTGGGTATAGGAGAAAAATTCCAAGCACAATACCCCACTCTACCCAGGTGTCTGAAATGGGTACCGGTCTCGACCGGGGGAAAGCGTCATGGCGTCCTGGCGTTAGTTATAAGGCATTTGAAAATCCAATGTACAAGGTGATATGTATCAGGCTTGATTGGAAATAAAGCATCCGTAGATGCCTTCATTATTATTATTATATTATTATTATATCTGAAAGTTTGGCACACTGCATTATTTTCTCGGTGACAAAACAACTTAGGATGTTTCTATATTCCGTGGTTACCATCATATGTAAGCGGTGTGACCGAAAGTTTACCGATTGGAATTCGACGTTGAGCGAATTCACTTTTCGCAAGATGTACTGCAGAAATAAAAGTAAAGGTTTCGTTCCTGAATTGTTCAATACCTCGTAAATTCGTCGAGCTCCATCAACTTTATCAACGGTTGTTTCACTCTGAAAATACAATTGTAGCGCGTCGTAATTGTCAACAATAGCATTTATCACATTTTCTCGCGACAGCCATCTTGTTTGCGCTAATTTGGGAATTTGGTGTTTGGGCGCAGACACTGCTTCTTGAATCAGTTGAAAATCGTTCTTCCGTTTTCTACTGCGACTGAAGTAAGAGGTCAAATCCTTCAGAAATGCTTCAAAATAGGATAGCAATACGGTTACGGCATGACTGGCGCACAGAGCGAAGGAATGGTGCACGCATCCTATAACAAATACCGAAGGTATGTCATCTTTCAATAATTTATGGAAGCCATTCTTTACTCCCATCATTGATGAGCAGTTATCCGCACCTAAGCCAATTATGTTTTGTATAGGTATTCCTCTGTTGTTAAATAGGGCTTTAAGTGAAGCATAAAGACCTCGAGCGCTCCCGTCTTCAACGACCACGGTATCTAAAGGGGCTTTCACACGATCAGTTTTTTCGTCAGTTAACACTGACACTCACGGTCCGCAACACCATATTTGGGCATGCGTGCTCTCTTTTGCTCTCTACTCGGCACTCGCCACTGTCGGGTTTGACTGCTGCTTTGCTTCTATTTGCGTGTCAGTTTTCGCCCACCCGGCGTCTAGTAAGGATGGCTGCGATCGCTCTCCCGTGTTAAATGGTCTCAACCTGGTCTAAATCATTAATTAGCTATTTTCGTCAACAGCCTGCTTTGTGGAAAGTGCAAAGCAACGAATACAAGAGCAGAGATATAAGAAGCAAGTAGCTCAAATATGTTATTGAAGCAATGAATCAACACAGTATTAGTTTACGTGAGAATGGGTTGAAGGAAAAAATTAATAGGCTTCAAAAACAGTTTAGGAAGGTATATAGAGCATTTGCTTCCAAAAAAATCTATTATTTAGCAGAGGATAGCACCTGGATTCAAAGGTGCGGGAACAATAGTTCATTTTTTACAAGAATATCATAATGCATTCGTCCTGTTGTAGTGACAGCGGCTCAGCGCCATTGACAAAGGATTTCCAATCGTATTTAATATTCACTCAGGAAATACTGCAAAGGCATATTATTTTTGTTTCTTAGAATGAAAAAATTAAATATTTAACCGAAGTGCGATTTCAACACTTAGTCCGGCATTTTCAAATAAAATAAAAAACTTTTTCCATGAATTCTCCTCAACATTTAATTTCAGCATGCAAATGTTTCCTGAAATGATTCTAAGCGTTTATTAGTTTATTCGTAACGCTGTCACATTCAAATGGATTATTAAATATTATCACACAGTAATTTGAGAGGCTTATTATATTTTATAATATTTGCTTGCGGATGCCAGATTTACGCGTGCATTCTATCATACAGTTCTAATGAATGTGCGCTAGATTTCAATTGTTATTACTATATCCTTGTCAGTGTGTCGCTAGGAAATGACCGAACATAGTTCTTCAAGAAAAAAATTCAATTTACGAGCTGTACTATTACACGCTGGTACATGCAAAACTGTATAGAACGAGCGGAAAATATTACCTGCACTTGAAATTATTATGAAGTAGATTATTACATTTGTATTGTAGTAGTTGTAGTATTTGTTAGATCTGGTGTGACCAAATTTTACAAATGCTGAAAAAGGAAGGAATGCGACAAATAATTAGTGAGCGAAATTTAGATATTTAGCCCTAACTTACTACAAATCCGGTTATAACTGCCATTTTCTGGATGTTTAGCCAGCCATTCTTTTACCCACTATCTATTTATGGTGTTTTTCTTCTCTATGACCGAAAAGCCGATGAGTATGCTTGCTTTGACTACGACGAATCTCTCTCGACTCCGCATAGTGAAGCACTGCCAAGCTTGCCAGTGACGCGCCACTTCAGTCACGCGAACGTACGTGTGAACGCGAGTGTTTTGTTGACTCTGGAGTGTCAGTGTTGACTCACGAAAAAACTGATCGTGTGAAAGGCCCTTTAATAAGAGTCTGTCAACGACGTTTAACGTGTTTTTGTCAAAATACCGAACAAAGACAGCTAGCACCTGTGTTACAGATATGTCGGTACTCTCATCTATTATTATAGAGAAATATTGCGCTTTACATATATCATCTTGGGATTGCCTTTCATGTGAAGCTATACCGTCCTGTATTATATACGTCAACTTTGTCCTTTTCATGGACAATTGTTGAACTATCTTGCTGTCGGGGAATGCTCTTTTACTCATAGACAGGAAGTGATACACATTTGAGAATGGTATGTCATGCTCAGCAAAATATGCAGCAGTATAAAGTTCACTTTTTGCAATCTTTTCGCTTTGTTTTGGTTGTTGTTTCATCAAAAACTGCGAAATATCACAACTTTTTTGCGCATTCGTAATTTTTCCTGTGTTTCAAGGTATCACTATGCTTTTTTAACATTGATTTATTATAATTCTCGAGAGTAGTGTTGCAACAATTACAATAAACAGAGTTAGGATCATTTGCATCACGCCTCAGCCATGTTTGCAATTCAGGAACATTGAGCCACTCTTCTTTAAATGATTGCTTGTACCACTTGGTTTTTTTCGGAAGAGATTCCGCACCCTCACTCATCATGGGTGTTTAAAATAAAAGCCCGTTTGCACAAAAAACGACAGAAGACCGCGTCGTATACGAACACAAATCAATGACCGGCCGCGTGTGTCATGCCTTTCTCCGTCTTTAAGTCATTTCGGTTTTAGCCCGCCATTTAAATGAACCGTTTCTCATTTGACTGTTCCGAAAGTTCCAGAACGAATTCGTGATTTTGAAATGAGCGATTTTAGGTCAATAACTTAATTCTATCAGCAAAATTAATCGTTAATGTCACTAAATGTCGATTTATGAAGTCGATAATATCTTTATTAAAAATAAGAATAAAAAACTCCGATACATATCAAACGTTCTAGTTCTGTTCGCGCATGTAGAATTGATTGCCGGAGTTCTCTGCCCGTTCGTAGATTCTGTCAGCGGGCTGCACATTCTGGGGTTTTAACCACGGATCTGGGTTTTTTATCTGTCTCCTGGGGTTTACAGTCATGAATTGTGTTGGCAAAACAATTAATTTCAAGGAGCTAAAATTATTGTACTACTTGGTAACCTCGAAAACAATGGAAAAGGGTAAGAAAATTTATTCATTAACGCCTTTTTTCGCTGATCTGGGTTTTTCTTTTAGCGTATGCTGGGGTTTTTTGGTAACATTCTCGCTGGCGTCCCTTGTGGAATAGCTCCCGCTTCACTGTAGCAAGAGCTCTTCCGAGAGCAAGGTGTGACATTTCGTGCTCAGGCGCCCTCCTAATTTCTCTTGTGCCTGTGCCTTAAATGTGTGTTAATCCTTTTTTAAGGGATGATCGAACTTAATAAGTGTAAGAAACTGAAGTGAAAGTGTGCCTTATATCTGTAAGAACGGTAGATAGCCATTCTTCCTTTGCGTGTGTCAAATTTTCAAGTGTGAACTTCAGTAACTTCAGAATGTTTTCACTAGGCGTTTTATCTTATTCAAATGATTTTTTATTAATACAGTTCTATCATTTTAATTTTGATTGTGCGTACTGTTATCTTCAATGCGCTTGCGTACTGTAAAACTTCTGTTGTATCGGGAAAAATTATTGGGTTTAGGTTGCACTCATCAGAGCATATCTTGAATGAATGATCAGCCACTCATGAAGTGTATTTTTCAGTTCTCTGTAAGTTTTGACCACTGAGTCTCAAAATCATTTGTATGATCGAAGAAGTGCGTTATTTATTGAAGGGGCCGAGATGCTTTAATTTGCAGAGTTATGATAGTATTTGATGCTCTCGTGCATTTACGAGTCATCTATATGCAGGTGTGTATTGCTGCGCCTCGAGCGCCTTATAAAAAATGGCCGACCTTGACCCCCTTTCGTGTCTTTGTAAAGTTAAGCCTAGTTTGTTTTGCAAGTCGCGTGTGCGTATGATAATAATTTAATGTGATTTCTTTTACTTTACAGGCAATGTAAAACATGAAAGGTAGCTTAGGGTATGTGTCATAGCGGAGGTCTCGCATATAAAGATGTAAGTATTTTTAAGTGTAAAGACGTACCACCTTGTTTCCGTCGTGTCGAGTGATCTAAGCTCTAGTAATAAATTGAAGACGATTAGAAACTTCTTATTTAATTTTACATTTTTTCTCGCAGTGCTTCTTAATTTTCTTGAAATCTGCGTTGTTTTCGAAACTGTTTAAATCGCAGAGGCATTGATCGCCTTTGTGATCGTGATAACTAATTTTTAAAAGATGTATTACAGTGACGTATTCTTTTCTTGTGCCGTCAAGCTAATTTAGTTGTGTCTTGTGCCGCCGAGCTAATTTAATTGTGAACTTGAATACTTTCTTTGTGCCTTCAAGCTGATTTATTTGTAGAACTAAATAACCTTTGTTTTTACAGTGACGTATTCTTTTCTTGTGCCGCCGAGCTAATTTAGTTGTGTCTTGTGCCGCCGAGCTAATTTAGTTGTGAACTTGAATACTTTCTTTGTGCCTTCAAGCTGATTTATTTGTAGAACTAAATAACCCTTGTTTTTACAGTGACGTATTCACCCGCGCCCAATACATGCTCCTTCTCTTCCGGTGTTTTTCTCTCCCGGGAAAATTCGGGAGTAAGGGCGCGACAGCGTGCTCAACTATCACTAAACTGAAGTTCAAAAGTTGGTTAGTTGCTCGTTTCGAACCGTGCGCGCGTGATCTCAAATCGAACGACGACGAAACCCGTTTTTAACGCGTTCGAAATCACGCTGTAAGTATTTCTCCCCAGTGTACAGTGAAGTACACTCGGTGTATTTTCTATTTTTATACGTATGTGTCTTAGCCTCGATGGAACTTCAATATTTAATAAAATATTTAAGCAGAATTTCAGTAATTTTTGCATAATGGTGATTGGGTATCGAAATTCCCCCAGAATATTGCAATTTTTTCAGAGAATCCCCCATTCCCCCAGACTTCCGCACATTCCCCCAGATCTGGGGGAAATCCCCCAGGTCTGGCAGCACTGCTTCAGAGTCATTCTGTTATTTCCGCTGAGAGTGGTAAGTCGAGTTCTCTCGTGAATGAATTTAATGCGTGTTGTATTTTCGCTTATGGCAATCGATAGGTGAAAAGTAATGGGTTGTACAAAGTCCCGTATGTAGGGATGAGTAAAATTTGTGTGGCTTTTACACTGAATGAGAAGAGGTGGCTCTGTTCTCTTTATTATAATTGTGAATGCGGGTTATATGATAGCATTTTTGTTATAGGCCTACATGCTGCTGAACGTCGCCATGTGGTAATGGAACGGCTTGGCTATTAGTACTTCACGTTTACATGAAACTGGTGAAAATACCTCGGCACGCTGATAATGGTTCATCAGCGTTTTTGTTCAGATGAATTCATGGCTATGTTTTAAGCAGTAGGCTATGTTAGTTACATAATCACTGGTTTTATGAACGTCGGTATCGTACAGTGCCCAATTCCTTAAATTAAAGTGTCTATTGAAGAATGGGTTCCCATCAAAAAGCTTTGCTAAAATTAGGTGAACTATTGCTTAGATGTATATATATTGCATTTTGTGTAGAACGTTGAAATTCTATCTTAAGTAGTATTGAATTGATAATCTTAAACTAGACATAAAAACGAGAATGAACTTGTTTGTGAAAGCCTACTATCTACCACCCAATTTACATAATCTATTAACCAAGGGTCCACTCCAAGGAGGGGCTGCCAACCAAATAAGATCAAATAGGTAACCTTACTTTGCCTTGCTTAAAACTTCTGTAAATCTGAAGGATATGACAGGAATCGATTTTGTAAACTTCATTGCCTAAACATAGTTAATTTAATCAAAATAAGGGTCAATGTGAAGTTTAATGCAATCACGGAAAATAATAATGCCGATCCCAGGAATCACTAAAGGAACACATTTCAGAACGTTTTACAAAAATGACATTCTGCTCGCTGATGCGTTATTTTTGAATAATTGAACTTTGAAGTTGGCCTTGGCGCCAAAGGAAGCGAGCGCTTGAAACTGAATTTAATTAATAACGGAAGCTATTACAAACGTAAAGAGGTTGGGTCGTGAGGGGGAGGCACAGTTCTTCTAGTGAAAATTATAAATAAAGCTTCTAACCCACCCATTAGGGTGACGACCGCAATCTTGTTGACATCGGGTCCAAAATGGCGGCGCCCATGGTGGTCGCCATGTTAGACCCGATGTAAACAAGATTGCGGTCGTCACCCTAATGGGTGGTTTAGAAGCTTTATTTATACTTTTCACTAAAAGAACTGTGGCTACCCCTCACGACCCAACCTCTTTACGTTTGTAATAGGGGGTTAGCTTCCGTTTTTAATTAAATTACGCTCGCTCCTTGGGCGCGCGACGGCCAACTTCAACGTTCAATAATTCGAATATAACGCATCAGCGAGCAGAATGTCGTTCTTGAAAAACGTTCTTAAATGGGTTCCTTTAGTGATTGTTTGGGATATAATTATCAATTTCCGTAATTGCATTAAACTTCACATTGACCAAAATAAGGAACAAGTCTCGCTGAGCGGCGAAGCCGCTCAGCAAGACTTAAGCCCGAAATAAACCAGTTTTCTTCTATGCACTTTCCCGTCTGAAAAAAGTTTTTTATTGGTTATAGCGGTAAATGACTTACCGCAACTCAAGTGTTTGAAGCAAAAAAAATCATCAATCATGCGATGGGGCATAGTCGCACTTTTGACACGCTCGTCATCATAGACGAAACTAAACCTACCGCTATACTTTGTTAAATACTCATTTGACAAAAAAAACTATAAAAGAAAAGTTGTTTATTTTGATGTTATTACCATGAATCAAGCAACAAAAATTCAAAAATTGATGAGTAGCTGTTTATTCGAGCGCATTCGTCATCAGAGGTGATACTAAACCTATCGCTATAACTCGTAATATAATCATTTCAGACGGAAAGTGCATGGAAGAAAACTTGTTCATTTTGCTTGAATTAATTACGTTTAGGCACCAAAAAGTGGGAAAATTGATTACTGTCATATCCTTCAGATTTACCAAAACTTCTTTTATGTAACAAATGAGGCTACTACAAACCTCATGCATCCCTGGGGTAAAATTACCTCTAGTTCAAATCACTCTCATATCATTGCCTTTATTTGTTTGACTAAGGAATATTTTCGCTAACAAATGTGTAGGAAAGGTCACTAATACATTTTCCACTTTTTGTTGCCTATAAATAGTTAATTAGAAATGAACAAGTTTTCTTCTACGCACTTTCTGTCGTCAATGAGTATTTTATTAGTTATAGCGGTAAATGACTTACCGCAACACCAGTGTTTGAAGTGGAAAGAAATTCATCAAGCATGTAGTATGGCAACACTGCAATGGATTCTTGCATCCGACACGCTCGTCATCAAAGATGGAACTAAACCTACTGCTATAACCCGTTAAGTACCCATTTGTTGCAAAAAGTGTAATGAAGAAAAGTAGTTTATTTGGATGTTATTACCATGATTCAAGCAACAAAAATTGGTAAATCTGAAGGATATGTCAGTTATTGATTTTCCACTTATTGGGGCCTCAACCTAATTAATTGAATCAAAATAAACATGTTTTCTTCTATGCACTTTCCGTCTCAAATTAGTATTTTACGATTTATAGTGGTGAGTTTGGTTTCGTCTTTGATGACGAATGCGCTCGAATAAACAGCTACTCCTCGATTTTTGAATTTTTGTTTCTTGAATCATGATAATGACACCGAAATAAACAACTTTTCTTCTATGTATAAATAAACAACTTCTTCACGAGGTATAGCGGAAGGTTTGGTTTCATCTTTGATGACGATCGCGCTGAAAGCAAGTGCGCATTGCAGTGTTGCTGTCCGACGTGCTCCTCAAATTACTTGCCGCTTCAAACACTGGAGTTGCGGTAAGTCATTTACCTCTATGACTAAAAAATACTCATTTGAGACGGAAAGTGCATAGAAGAAAACTTGTTTATTTTGTTCAAATTAACTATGCTTAGGCATCAAAATTTACAAAATCAATAACCGACATATCCTTCAGATTTACCGAAATTATCACCCAAAAATATCAAATTATAGCAGTATATTAACTTCTGTCTAAGATGGCGGGAACGCATTCGAGCGCGTCGGAATGGTGCGTCCATTGCAGTGTTGCCATACGGCGCGCTCGATGAATTAATTCCCGCTTCAAACACTAGAGTTGCGTTGTCATTTACCACTATATCTCGTAAAATACTTATTTCGGATGGAAAGTGCATAGGAGAAAACTTGTTTATTTTAATCTAATTAACTTTGGTTAGGCACTGAAAAGTTAATTATAGATAACTGACCGACGCTACGCATTTACCGTTATAGCGGTATGTTAATTTTTGTCTGTGATGACTGGAATGCGCTCGATCGTTTGAGCTTGTCAGAAGGGAGAGTCCACTGTAGTCTTCCCCTCATAACAATTTCTTCCTGCTTCAAACACTACAGTTGCGGTAAGTGATTTACCGCCATAACTTGTTAAATACTCATTTGCCCCCAAAATTGCACAAATGTAAAGTTATTTATTTTGATATAATTACTATGATAGAGGCAAAAAATTTTTGAAAATCAATTAGATGCATTTCCTTAACATTACCTCTGGGTTAATAGGACATATTTTTAGATGTTTCACACATAAGACATTTGGCTTGGAGATGCTTATCGAGATATTCAACTCAGAAGTCATAGGAGCGTTTTATATAAAAGTGAAGAAACAGACACGTTAACATGCTGTAATATGCTATTGACGTTATGATGTGTAAGGTTTGGTTAGGTTAGTTGAACAAACTACCTATCTCAACCTAACATAATTTAACTCGGCCATACCAGGACTAATGTTTTGCATCTAAAATTGGGTCAATATGCAGTTTAATGCATTCATGGAAATGAAAAATTCAGTTCCAATGAATCACTAAAGGAACACATTTAAAAACACTTTACATGAATTACGTTCAGATACGAGTACCATACATAGTCAGTTGTTTAGTTGCCGTACTGTTAGGTCACGCCCCCTTTTCTGGTGGGACACGCCTATTTTTTGGTGGGAGAAGTTTGGCTAAGTTAAAGTAAGGTATTTTAGGTTGATTTGATATTCTAGGTTATTTATGTTATTCAAGATTGCTGTGTTATTTTAGGTTGATTTGTTATTTTAGGTTGATTGTTTTTTTAGGTTGATTTATTTTAGGTTTATTTATGTAATTTTAGGTTGAATTGTTATTTAGGTTGATTTGTTATTTTTAGGTTGATTTATGTAATTTTAGATTGATTTATGTAATTTTAGATTGATTTGTTATTTTAGGGTGATTTATATTATTTTAGGTTAGTTCATTCAACTAAACTAACCTCACCCATCGTTACATCAACACCGTATTACAGCATCTTTACGTGTCCATTCCTCCATTTTATAAACGATGTTCCTACAACTTCAAAGTTGAATGATTCAAAAATTACAAATCGGCGAGCAGAATGTCATTTCTGTAAAACGTTCTCAAATATGTTCCTATAATGATTCTTGGGATTGGAATTTTTTATTTCTGTGACTGCATTAAACTGCATATTGACCATGAGTTGTAGCGGTATGTTAATTTCTGTCTTCGATGGCTGGAATGCGCTTAATCATTCGAGCATGTTGGAAGGGTCCTGCCCTAGGAACAATTTCTTTCTGCTTCAAACACCAGAGTTGCGGTAAGTAATTTACTGCCATAACTTGCTAAATACAGTAATACCTGCTAAACTACTGACTTTAAAACCACTAAACTTCAAAACTCCAATTTCGGTTTAGAAACTGTGCTAGCCAATGTGCAGTTGTCTTACCCTAGACAGCTTCCCAAAAGTAAATAAAGAAAATGTATGTTCCTCAAAAATGGTAGTTATATTTAATTCTACTGAGTTAATCCCTACTAGTGATGCAAAAAAAACGGTTTTATTTGATGGCGTTTTTTTTTTGCAAAAAAAATGTGTTTTCTTTGTTTTTTTTTGCACACACCTAAATTTTGTTAGGTAGATGTCTGTTATTTTTATACACCTAAAATATATTAATATCCATGTTTTTTAGTCATTTTTTTGTTATAAAAACGTCAAAAAGAAACCATACAGTAAAAGTGGTGGCGGATAACCCACAATTACCTAGAGGCGTCTAAGAGGAACAGCAGGAGCCACAGAACTTGTATTGATGGAGTCAAAATTTAGAGCTTTTTATCTCTACTATGTCTGATTTTATTTTTGTGACTAAAAACATCAAACATAGCAGAGGTAATAAGCTCTGAATTTTGACTCCATCAATACAAGTTCTATGGCTCCTGCTGTTCCTCTTAGACTCCTAGGTAATTGTGGGTTATCTGCCACCAATTTTACTGTATGGTTCTTTTTTATGTTTTCATTACAAAAAAATGACTCAAAAACATAGATATTAATGTATTTTAGATGACCAAAAAACATGCCATTTTTTTATAAGTTTTTTTACAAAAAATTCTGACTAATAAAAATGAATATTTACTTGATGTTTGTCAACGATTTTCATAATTTCGTAGCTATAGATAGGTAATATAGTCAATTTTAAGACATTTTACACAAATGACAATGTGCCCGAACATGCTTAGTTTTCGAGTTATTTAAGTTTGAAGTTATACGAATGGCGCTCCTGAATGGCCTTTTTTGCGCAAAAGCAGTCACTGTTTTTGCAATAGAAACGGAAGCTAACCCCCTATTACAAATGTAAAGAGGTTGGGTTGTGAGGGGTAGCCACAGTTCTTTTAGAGAAAATTATAAATAAAGGTTTCTAGTGATATTTGTTTACGTCGACTCCAAGATGGCTGCCGCCATCTTGGGTACCGGGTGGCGCCATGGCGGCAGCCACATTGTAGTCGATGTAAACGGACGTTGCTGAAAACCTTTGTTTATAATTTTCACTAAAAGAACTGGCTACCCCTCATGACCCAACCTCTTTGTTTGTAATAGGAGGTTAGCTTCCATTATTAATTGAATTACGCTAGCCGCGCGCGCTTGCATGGCACGCACAAACCTGGCTTTGAAGTTAAATAGTCCGAAAAGAACGCATCACCTGCAGAATGTCATGCTTGTAAAACATTCTTAACCCGCGCACTGTAACTGGTCGCCTCATTTACCAGGCTCACTGGTTGCCAGACGTAAGGCATAACCCCAAGTTGTTATACACCAAAATGATCGTCTCAGCGAATGCTACACAGCTGGAGCCAGAAACCCCCACATTGTGGGGGTTAAGGCAGAGCTCCAACCACTTGGAAGTTGGGAGGGGTAAGCACAGTCAGTGTGGTAAATGAGGCGACCGTGAGAGGGTGTGCGTGCGAACAGTCAGTGGCAGCCTCAGTTACCAGCGAAACTACTCAGGGCCTTATTTCGCCTTATTTCGTAAAAATGGCAAATAAGACAAATCTGAAGTCAGTAGCGTGTAGAGCAGTATTTTATTCATATTGTGTGAAAATTACAAGTTTCGAAACACTATACTTACAGTAATATAACCAGACATGCAAACATGCATTTATGTAGGAACTAAAACGAAGAATGGATAACACCTAGTAGACATAAATGGTCATAACTTTTTTTCTAATTGTTGTAGAGGAAAAATAAAAACATCAGCAGGTTTGGAAGGATTTTCTGCATAAAATAGCAGTGAAAAACATTACATTGTTCCCAAAACACAAAAATGGCCATTGATCTCTTTGAAGCAATGTTGTGCAAAAATCTACGGAGTTTGACTCCATATTACAAAGAAACGGTTCAAGTTATCAAAAATCTGACAACATCAAAGTGTAAAGCAACATTTTTTACTCATTACTTCATATTTTTACATCTCTGCCTATTACGGTAAGTGAACAGGGAACGGCAGAGTAACGCGGGTAAATTGACTACTTTTCTGAGGGATGCGCGACCGTGCGCGGGTTAAATGTGTTTCTTCATTGATTCTTTGCTGCAAAATTATGAAAATCATTGACAACAATAAAGAAAATATTGACCAAAAATAATGACTGAAAAAAACATGAATAATATATTTATTAGACCAAAAAAAATTTTTTTTTTCTTGCTAAAAAATCATGACTAAAAAAACTAATACCGTATGAGACTTAGAAAAGACCATGCTGTTTTTTTGAAAAATGTGTTTTTTACAAACAATGTCAGAAAACCTGGATATGAATATATTTTATGTGACCAAGAAAACCATCCTGTTTTATTTTGTATTCTCCATAAAAATCTTGTCTTAAAATCATGGATATTAATATATTTTATGTCATCAAAAAATTCATTGTTTTTTTAAAAAATTATTCATTTTTTGGTCACGAGTTGTAAAAAAAACCATGAATATTGATTTATTTTATATGACCAAAAATCATGTTTTTTGAAAAAAAGTTTTTTGTGCATAAATTCATAACTAAAAAAACATGAGTATTATTAAATTTTATCTGACCAAATAACATGACATTTTTATAAACCATGTTTTTTTCACAAAGTCATTAATATCCATGTTTTTTAGTCATGATTTTATTTGGTAGAGAGAACATGATTTAAAAAACCAGCATGCCTTTTTTTGCACCTTTAATATATTAATATCCACATTTTTTAGTCATGATTTTTCTGTAAAAAAGATGTTAAAAAAAAGCATGGTTGCTTATGGTCAAATAGGGTATATTAATATGTGTTTCTTAGTCATGACTTGTAACAAAAACATATTCAAAAAACAGCTTGAATTTTTTGGTCACAAAATATATTAATACCCATTAGAACCGTACCAGGTCTTAGAATTAAATACCTTCAAAGATTCTATTCACTCTATAAAACCTTTCGTAGGTTATAAAAAAACTCCATAAAGGTTTTATGGAGTGAATAGATTCTTTGTAGATATTTTATTCCTAGACCTAGTACAGTTATAATAAATATGATTTCAATATTAACAGCGTTCTTTGTTTATAAGTTTGTCTGATTGAAGAAAATAACTTTCCTGATATTTACATCCGTGTTTTTTTTGTCATGATTTTCTAAAATGTTTTTGAAAAAAAAAATTTTTGGCCCAATAAAATATAATTATAGTCATGTTTCTTTAGTCAAGATTTTTCTGTTGAAAAACGTTTAAAAAAACAGCATTGGATTTTTTAGGTCACATAAAATATATTAATATCCATGTTTTTCAGTCATAATTTTTGTATAAATAACATGTTTGAAAACAAAACAAAATGGTTTTTAGTCACATCTCTATCAATGACCATAAGTAAGGATATGTTATCGAACACCATTTTGGGAGTTGAAGGTCATTCACATGTATTGTAAATTATATGAAATATCAAAACATGAAACCGCAGAAAATGAAAAATTTCATACAACCATAGAAAAACCTCAATTAAGAAGCATGCTGTTTTATTTTGTAATCTGACAAGAAAACAAAGAATGTAATGTGGTTCTTTTTCTCACTGAGTTATTTTCAGACAAAGTATTAAAAAAAACAAAATATCCACATTTTTTGGCCATGGTTTATTTGTAAAAAAAAACTTGTTTTATTTTTTTAAAAAACGGCATGGTTTTTTTGAGTCACATCTCTAATCCCTACATATGGAACATAAAACTAAATAAAGACTTGAAATGAGGAAAATAGCTGGTGTTACGAAGAAAAAACGAAAAAGTATAGACAAATTGAAAATCATGGAAAAGTTTAAAGCTGGAATGAGAGTAATGGCGATTTCTCGTAAAACTGGAGTTCTTGAATCCACCGTTTGACTCCCTATTCAAAATAATGATAAAATTGAGGGGTAGGCCAGACACGTACCTAATGCAGTATCGCAAAGTAAAAAAAAGCTGTACAGAAGAGATGATTGCTGTTACTGAACCTGTGCTATACCATTGGGTTCAAAGCCGAAGAGAGTGACGTACCACTGAGTCCCAAAAAGCTAAAATTAGAAGAAGAAGAAGAGATGAAAGAACTTGCAAAGAGCTAACTTTCATGATGAGACAATAGAAACTGTGGAAAAAGAAATAAAATGTACTAAATATGAGATCTTAAATGATGAATTAGTTCAGATTTATAAAGATCTGACAGAAGCCAACACTCCTGAAGAATACTTAGCAATATAAAGCAGGAATACTGATGAAAATGATAATTGTAAAGCATTAGCTGAATTCAATGAACTTGTAACTAAACTCAAGTGAATTGAACATTTTTTTTATAAAAATTCAAAAATTGAATAAAACATATTTCAAAAGCAAAATAAGCTTGAAGGTATTCACAACATCTTTAGAACATTCGAATGGATCTTCAGAGCCCTAAAATTTTTTAAAATTTACCCATACCCCCCTCCCCCCATCAGGGAAATTTCTAAAAAAAACTCGTTTCTCAGCCAATATACGGAGATAAGTCTTTTGTTCAATTCACAATGAAATGGTCTACAAATTGAGATCCAGTTTTTTGATATTGCTTTGAAAAAATGTAAAAAATGTTTGAAAAAACAAAAAATTCAATTATGTTTACATGGTATTAAAAATTTTGTATTCAACTTATCATAAAGCTACCACTCAGATTTATAGTGCTTACCTTGATCTTTACGATGCTGAAGAGATATCTTTCATAAGTATAAAACTGTAGGAGAAATTGAGCTGCACAGCCAAAAAATAATTTTGAGAGAAAAGCGTTCCAGTTTATCAATTATCTCTCCAACAGTTTTTTTAACTTATGGAGGAGATCTTTTTTGCATCGTAAAGATCAAAGTAAGTACCATAAACCTGCGTAGTTGTTTTTTGAAAAGTTAATTATAAATTTTTTTTAATGCCCTATAAAGTAATAGTTAAGAGTAAACATTTTGTTTTAAAAAATTCAAACATTTCTTGAATTTTTTATCGAGCATATCAAAAAACTATCTCAATTGTGTAGACCAGTTCATTGTGAATCTAACAAAAAACTAATCATCTCTATGTACAATATTGACTGAGAAATCCAGTTTTTTAGAAATTTCCCTTAGAAGATGGTATGGGTAAATTTAAAAAATTTTAGGGCTCTGAACATCCATTCGAATGTTCTTAACATGTTGTGAATACCTCCAAGCTTATTTTGCTCCTGAAGTATTTTTTTATTCATTTTTTGAAATTTCTAAGAAAAAAATGTTCGATTCCCTTGAAGAGCAGGCATCAGAAATAGAAAGAAATCCCAAGTGGCTAATATGATTTCAGCGATCTATTGAAGCACTGATGAGCTATTATAGAGAAGAATAAATAGCTGATCTATATATTCTACTTTATTTACATTTTCATATATACATATTAACTATATAACTGTATCGATGAGACCTATAATTTCAGTTAAATCTACTTACATAACATGTTTGTAAAAATATATAACCTTGTTTTATAACATCTATGCTTTATGTATTCAATCACATATAAGCTGAAAGTATTATAATTTTTTACCATCCTGAACATAAAATCATTTTTTACAAGAAGAAATTTGTGAAAACTTCAGCAATTTGCACTGGTTTATGTAATTAACAGAGTTACGTTTCCAATTTTTCTGTTATAAATAAGTTTCACTTGAACTCTGTTTTCCTTAATGTGTCTTCAAAACTGCGCAGCAATTTTGGAACGACTTAGAGCAGTTTTGCAGGTATTACTGTACTCATTTGTAACAGAAAGTGCATAGATGGAAAATTATTTTAGGTCTAATTAACTAGGTTTAGGTACCGAAAAGTGGAAAATCCATTAATGACCTCTCCTTCACATTTACCAGTATCAGAGTTTGTTTGAAGGGAACGTCCGGACCGAATTTGGAATTTTTTCATTGCTTTATTTGCTTGATATATGCTTACTCCACAAGCTGTCAAACTTGTAGAATGATCTGAGCACTGTAAATGGGGGAAATGGGGTTGAGAAGGAGGAAGGGGTCCAATCAGCAGCCATTGCCGACCAGCAAGTGTATGTGCCACGCCCCTGAAAATACTTTGTTGGTTTTAGTGTTTATTGTTCTATTCAATACAGAAGTTCCTATTTTACAAGCTAGCTAAGGTTTAGAATGTTGTGGTCTTTGTGAGTAGGAGAAACGGGAGGAAGGGGAGTGGATTCGAATGCAGCTGATAGTGTTGGACAGTCATCACATTAGATACGAGCCTGAAATCAGGGTTGGCACATAAAAAACCCACCCTAAAAAGCCCAAAAAAACCCACTATTTAGTGGGTTTTTATTGGTGCTATTTGAATTTCACTTGTTTTCAAGCTTATAGAATCAAAATAAGCTGAATATTTATGTTATCAAAAATTTGTCCAAGGCATTTGCATGACTATGACAATAAATATTGAAAAAATACCACTATGAAAATAAAATAAGAAAAACCCTAATCACAAAAAAAACTCGAGGGGCTAGTATATTTCCATGAGTTCCATGTCCAAAGTAAAAAACAAAAACTAAGAAACAAATGCAGTTTGACTATTTGAGAGTAAAGAGACTTATGAATTCTTCCTCTGTCTTCTTGACTAGACTGCTACTACAGTACTACTTTATTTCTCTTTCTACATCCACTGCCATTTATCGTTGTCATCCACATCATGATTATTTGTGAGGTGGCGATATAATGAGACCAATTTCTGTGCGCGTTCCGATCCTAATCTATTTCTCAATTTATTCCGCACAATTCCAAATGTTGAGAAAATTCTCTCAACAAATCCTGAACTTGCAAAGCAAGAATGAAGATTGCTTATAAACTTGCAGAAACCCTCTGCCAGTGTTTTTTTAAGAATCTGCATTTTCTGCTGTTTCATGTCTTGAATATCCCACCATCAATGAGGAGTCATTGTCTTAGTGATATTCTTGTTGAACAAGTGTTTAAGGAAGATGTTGGAGTCCTTCAATTTATGCAAATAAATCGCATTGATCAACTCCGGATTGTACTCAGCCAACCACTCTTCAATATCTGTCTCCTTTGAGAGCTTTGCCGGAAATAAGTCTAACAATTATAGTCAGATGGGGCAAGACACGACCGCAGCCATCATGGGGTAAGAAAGAAAATAAACGACTGGCCTATGGTGAGCATTCAAGCTGCACTGAAACAAATTTGACGATGGAATCTGTTAGAGCATTTATTTCTAATCGTTTTAGTGTTTGTTGCTATCCTGAACTGCAAAAAATGATTTTTTGACAAATTTAAAAAAAAAAATTTGGTATGTCACTACATGTTGTAACATGTAACAGTGTGGTTGACTGACTTGGCTTGCACTGCTAAGCCCTCCAGCTCACACAATACACATGTTAAGTTGTTAACAGCATAACTGTTAAGTGATGTGCAGCTGTCTTGCTTCAAGTTGCTTGTGGTGGTTACTTATGATGTGCATGGTGCTTCCCTCTCACATGACTTGCGTCTGTCTTCTGCTAAAAGAACTTACTATGAATTGATAAGCATAGCGATTCTCTTTGCACATCTTATATCTTTACAGATAGCACAGCTATGTCCCTATGCATATGGTAATTAGTAAGTGGTAATTGTGATGGACAAACTTAATTCATATATTGTTCATAGAATGATTTAATTCATATAATGATGTAATATAAGGTTGGTGTGATGTGCTAAGCACAGTCAGTAGCGATAGGTTGGAACCGGGGTAGTAAAAAGGTGAACACTGACGCACAAATTTATTTGCACGCCCCAACTGGGCTTCAACTAGTTACAATCCCAAACTTACTAACTTAATGCGCAAGGATTCAACGCCACCTAACGCCTTTAACAAATTTACAAAGTCACGAGCCAAAGGAAAATCCCGCGGAACTTAAACTATAGCGAGAGCAAGAGTGTGAGCAAGAGCGGATAGGAGCGGTCGGAACGTGGGCATAGCAGATCCTGAGACAGGAGATACAGCACTAATTAATGCCTTTGGAATATACAAGGATACAACATATTCGTTTTCAACAAGACACTCGTTTCCACTAAAACATTCCACCTACCACGGCCACACTTACCCCGAGCATCAGCCCCTCCGCACCAGTGACAGCGACCAAGTGTCCGCAAACCACTGCCCCGAAGTTCTATTTTCCAATCTTCACTATAGTTCTTTATTTTATGTACACCGCAGGCTTTCAACAAAACAAACAACTCTACTTGATTCAACACTAAACAATACACATACACTGTAAGGGAATAGAATTCTAATCAACATGCTACAGTTGGAAATAAAGTAATCAAATAACAATATTTACTCAATAAGTGTATATAAATCTGGAAAAGAGGCAACTGGAGCTATGTTAATAACTATTTTAAACAAAAAAAGGTATTACAAAAAACCCAATAAAGCCCCCCCCCAAAAAAACAATAAAACCACCCAAAAAAACAATTTAACCCAAAAAAAACCACGTGGTTTGTTTTTTTTTAAAAACCCAGGGTTTTTTCCATCCCTGCTAGATATGCTTCCTTCACAAGCTGTAACGTTTGTAGAACAATCTTTGCATTGTAAGTAGGGGAAATGGGGTTGGGGTCCAATCAGCCACCAGTGCCAACTAGCAAGTGCAGTGCCATGCTCCTGAAAATGCTTTTGTGGTTTTCATTGCTTTATCAAACACAGAAGTCCTTAGATAACTGTTTACAAGCTAGCAATAGTTCAGAACGTTCTGAGCTTTGTGAGAGAGGGAAATGAGTGGGGGAGGGAAGAGGTTGTTTCAAATGCAGCTCCTAGCTCTTGACAGTCACTGTATCAGACATGACCCAGAAATGTATTGATTTTGTTTTGTTAGTCTATTTGACACAAAGTCCAAAGTTCACAATCTAGCAAAGCTACACGACCTTTTTTGCTCTGTGACAGGTGGAAAGAAACGCGGGTAGGGGAGGAGCTCATTGAGAAGGATGCTGCAGCGGTGATACATATATGTGATACCCCTTGTTCCACTGGTTCCTTCAAGGAACCACAAAAAACTTAAAGGAGTAGATATTCATATGCTTAGATAGCTTTCAAAATGTCAACCACATGTATTCTAAGCAACATAGCTTGCAAATGAAAATAATGAAAAATGGTTAAAAGATACACTTCCTGAACAATTGAAGATAAGAAGTTCAAAAGATATTGCATCCAGAAGTTAAAATTGTAGAGCAATGATTTGGGTCTCATTGAATGCACATGAAGTTGCTGCATGGCTGGATGTGGGTTTGTTTTGAAATTTACAATAGTTTTTAAGTTATATTGAATAATCTACAAAAAATGGACGACTTTCTGAAAAACAATTTGAAATTTTGTGAAAAATAAACTATTGGAAGTTCTTAAACAAGCTCAAGTTCAGCCATGCAGCAACTTTTCCCTCATTCAATGAGACCTAAATAAATCATTGCTGTACAATAATATTTGGAAAAGATAGCTTTTGAACTTTTCGCCTTCTACTATTCTGGAAGCGCATTTTTCTATAATTTTTAATTTTCATTTGCATGCTATACTGCTCGGAAAAATTGAGGCGATTGATGTTCTGAAAGCTATCTGAACATATCAATTTCTGGAATGTTTTATGTTGTTTCTGGAAGGAACTGGTACCAAAGGTATCACATATACATATGGAACTGGTATCACAGATATGTATCACTGCTCCAGGAGCGCACTCAGCGGCGTCCTCCTTGATGTGCTCCTCCCCTTCCCGCTTTTGTTTCCCCTTCTCACAGAGCAAAAAAGTTGTTCTTTGCTAGATTGTGAAGTAGGGAGTTCTGTGCTGAATAGACCAACAAAACAAAATCCAGCTATTTCAGCCATCTAGCGAATAAAGCACTGAAAAAAACAGAATACAGATTCTGTGCAGACGTCCTCCTTAATGGGACTGGACTGTTGTGGTGAGAATAAATCTCTCACTTTGTAGATGAATTTTTCTGAAATTTTTACCATAAGTGAAAAACAATGCAACAATATTTGATCAATGTTGAATTGAATGCATCAACAATTTTGGAAACAAATAATATTTTTAGGTTATTTGAGGCATTTTACATCGATAATAGTGTGCTCGGAAGTGCTTAGTTTTTGATACAGCATAGATAATGTCAAGGTAAGAATAGCATTGATGTCAGTTGTGATATAGCTCTTATGGTGTTAAGTGGATGCAGAGCTCGAACAGTTTTTGGCCTAAAAACATCGGTCTCAGTACGTCTAAGTTACGTTATTGTAAGTGTTTTTGGATTAGTTCATTTAACTAACCTAACGCAACATATTGTTACCTCAAAATTGTATATCAGCTTATTTACATGTAGGTTTGTTCAATTTTATATACGACGTTCCCATAACTTTGAAGTTGAATATCTTGCAAAGCTAACATTTACGCACACTTATTCATGTTAATCCTCGTACAATGTCTCGAATTACATATATATGGTGAGAAAATTTTCAAAATCATTGACGTGCAAAATTCTATATTGACACAATATTTTTGCACTCTGTTTTGTTTGTAAGTTGATTAAAAAATTAATTTTTTATTTACACAGAAAATTTGGTATTGTGCAAATTTTATCTCCTACATTTTTGAAGTGATAGAACCAGCAACATGTTTTCTAGTTGGCTAATTTTATTGTCTAGAAATCACTGCAATGAAGTTTTTATTATTTGAATGCTGAATTTTAAAAATCAGTTTCCTTCAAACTCTACTCTTTTTCTGTTTCCATCTTATGTCTTGTATATTATATTTCCAATAGGGCGATTCTTCGAGAATCTTAGTTGTAGAATAAAAAGAAGAACCAGAGTAAAAATGAACATTACAATTAATGCAAACATTTCGGAATTAAAATTCCATCATCAGTGATGGAACAGAAGTGAAAAAAATTGTTTTGTCTATTTTATAAACATAAATCATTTATTACACAAAATTCTCTAAATGTCTAACAAGCCTAATTTGTTCATTCATACTCAAACAATAGCATACTCCTAATTCACAGAAGCACACATTTACACGCTAATTCAGATACTACAGCAAAACTATGCATACACATACACACAGAATTATGTCAGTAGGTGGGGGCAATTGATAACTTTACGGCACTAATGTCTTTGTTGAGGTTAGGTTTATGAGTGAATATGAAAAAGGACTCTAGAATTCTTAGGTTATGCTCACTATTAGCTTGGCATAAAGTTGAAAAATTTTGTATTTTTGAATGAATGGTTTGAATTTCCACAGTGGTCCCTAATTGCTGATTGGATGGAGTGGTTAGTGCACGATCGGTTCTATGTAATATTCCTGCGTGTTGGCTATGTCTGATGAATTGTTGGAGTTTGGTACTACCAACATAAGACTGCATGCAGCAGTCAAACTTATTAAAATAGACACAGCCACTCCACAGGCACTCATCCAATCATTCCTTTCTGCTAAAAAAGGATGCAATCTTGAAACTATTTCTATAAAACACTCCGACATTGTAGGCGTGGCCCCAAATAGGATTTTTGTTTGTCTGTAGTATCCAGCGTGCATCAGCCTGAATTCATTCCGTTCATTCCATTCATTTGAGTGATTTTATATATTAAGTATGTAGAGTGTAAAGTTTAAGAGTTTAAATGTGTTTGAAAGTTTAATGTGTGTTTTTAATTGATTTTGCTGTTTTTTTCATTTCTGAATTGTCTCTTAATGCACTGTGTTTCCTTTACTTTTAGTCTCTCAGATTTACAGTAAAACTAGTGTAATTATTTCTTGGCAGAGCTATTCCTTCACCTTATACAACCAAGTGTTGATCTGGTGAGTGTTGCTTATTGTACAGTTTGCTTTGCTTGTATATATATTTTTTTTATTGCTCTAGGCTAAGATTTACTTTATGTTGTGCATGATGTTTTCTTTTGGCATATTGGTTTTTTCATTTCTTTTTGTTGAAAGTTTTTCAGTTTTGCTAGATTTCAAGACCATTTTTGTAGTAATATTTTTCCTGAGTTACTCCTTTGAATTTGTTGTTGAATGATTCCATTTTAACTCAATTTCATTCATATTCATTCCATAGCCCATTTTTTTGGTTGATTGGTTTCATTTTTAGTTAGTGCATTTACTTTATTTAGCATGAATTCATTCTGAGCATGGTTTATTTTGTTCTGCTTCTTACTTTATTTTGAAGTTTAATTTTGAGAAACCAAAAGGAATGGTATGGTATATTTTCTTTTTTCCTGCATTTTTATTTTTGTTTTATTTCTGTTTTCAGGGCTTTTTTTGGTTACACTGGCTTCTGATTTATCTTCACTGTTTCTGAGCCGTGTCACTTGTTATTGCATGTACACTCACCTGTTCCACAATAAACTATCATTTGTCTGAACCAGTTGCATTACTCCCTCACAATGTGGTTCACAAACAGCTACGTGTAACGATGGGTAAACGTTAGAACCCCAAGTACCCCATCCACTTACAACGTCGATCGTTGTAAAAAACCTACTAACCAACGAAACTACCTCCTTCTTCAGCTCTGCATTCAAATAACCCATGAATGGTAACCCGACGTACAAGATCTGCTTTGGTACGCTCAAGTTTGCAGGAGAGGGGCAAATTTTACGATCTAAAAATTAGTCTACAGTTCTGAATGAGTGATATCGGATATTTGTTGTTGATTAATAATTTTACAATGTACTCAATTTCAAGATGGAATATTTCATACTTACTGGAGATGCAGTATGCACAATGAAGTAAACAGTAAACACATGATTTTATTACCCTTTATACACACAACTGAAATAGTTCATAGCAAGACCAGTGAATGTTGGCTTCCTATAGACAGAAGTAACGAGTTTTGAATTTGACTTTTTATGAGAAAGTCTAGGAATGGGGTCTGATCATTTTGTTCTACCTCTATGCAGTCTTACGTTGGTAGTACTAAACTCCAACAATTCATCAGACATGGCCAACACGTAGGAATATCTCAAAGAACCGGTCGTGCACTAACCACTCCACCCCAATCAGCAAATAGGGTTCACTGAAAACTCGAACCTTTCATTCAAAACTACTAATTTTTCAACTTCATGCCGAGCTAATAGTGAGCATGACCCAAGAATTCTTGAGTCCCTTTTCATATTCACTCATAAACCTAACCTGAAAAAAGACATTTGTGCCATAAAGTTATCAATTGCCCCCACCTACTGATGCAATTCTGTGTGTATGTGTGTGCATGCGCGTGTGTATGCATAGTGTATAGCTGTTGTATTTGAATTAGCGTGTAAATGTGTGCTTATGGGAATTAGGAGTATGCTATTGCTTGAGTATGAATGAAAAAATTAGGCTTGTTAGACAATTAGAGAATTTTGTGAAATATATATGATTTTTGTTTTTAAAATAGACAAAACATTTTTTTTCTCTTCTGTTCCAGCACCGATGGAATTTTATTCTGAAACGTTTGTATCAAATGTAATGTTCGTTTTTACTCTGGTTCTTCTTTTTATTCAATGTCTTGTATAGTTTTCAACCCAAATAGAATATTGAAAATTGATTGCAGGAGTGCTTTCGCTTCTTTTTAAACACTATTGAATGATATGTATGTTATTCCTGTACCTTCAAAACTGAGTGAAGATCCACTTCAAATGAGTAAAGTTGCAAATGTTTAGGACAGCCATTTTTCCCCCAGAAAATTTTATTCCTGCTATTTTCATACCTCTCAACTCAAATACACAAACCAATGAACATATAGGCAAGCCAATGATATCATTAGATTAGTGAGAAAATTTCTATTAGATGGGCTTGAAAACATGAGTGAAAAATTTTGGATTTTTTTCTTCAATTTTTTTAAATTTTTACTTCATAAGTGTTGCTCAAATCTGTAAAGGCACTTTGCTAACTACATATTACCTGTTTTTGGATGTATATGTAGCGCCCATATAAGCTCCCGCTCTTGTCGAGGGAGTCAGTCGTAGTTCACGGTCAAAGGCGTGACCTTGTTCTACCCAGCTGCGCCGTACCGCGCACCGAAACCTTTCCTTTACACTAAGAGTGTACGTCAAGAAGCTGAATACAGTCGATCGCTCTTATGGTGTTTCGCTATCCTGAGAATAGGATATCGGATAGATTCGAACTCTGGACTGTACCTGAGAACAACCCACCAGGTATCGAATCCTGTCAGTGGCGCCCGAACCAGGGTTGTGAAAATCTGTGAACAATTTTTTTTTCTTTCTTCGGTGTTTTGAACTTGTGTTAAGGTACTGATCCCAGCGTAATAGTGCATTAATGATAATAACAATAATGGTGCATTATTAGAGCCGGTGGATTGACAGTGTGAGAGACAGTGTTTTAGTGGTGATATTTCTGAAGGAATGAGCGTGGCTCGTGAACACTCCTCATCGAGTGAGCCTGAACTCGAGGATAGTCTAGTAACATCGCCAGGGTTGACGGACGCCGAGCGGGAATTGTTGGATAACATTCCAGATAACCCTCGTAGTCCCCGACCCAGTCGTTCCCGAAAACCGCCAGCTAGATACTCCCCGGCTGATTACGACGCGCCACGACGATTCTTCGGAGAGGCAGTATCGACGACAGCAGCAAATATGGCAACCGCGGTGACAACAACTACGTCAACAATGACGACTACAGTTTCCTTGAATACAACCACAGTGGTTGCATCAGCAACAGGGACGTCCCCGAGTGTGTTGGGACCGACTCTAAACGTGATTCCAACTGCAGCAGTGGCGGGCACTAGATTGCCAGGACAGATGGAACTCGTAGCCCCATCCACGAGAGACATTGTGAATTTTAGAGGTCGTCCAATGCCTGGCGACCCGCCGTCTACAAGAGGGACCGCGGAAACGAATGTAAAGGTGTTTTTGCAGCAGTTGGAGTCGTACTTTACAACTTTTAATATCGTCGATGACAAGATTAAGATTCAACGTCTCGTTTCAACAGTGCATCGTCGCTTTGGCGATGCACGGATAGTTGTCGCGCAGTTCGAGGACGAGGAGTATCAGGATTATTCTTACGACGATGTGGCTGCGGAGATGCTTGCTATTTACGGCGATAAGAGCGCTTCCTCTTTCGTGGAGGCGGCCAGAGAGGCGTTGAGTCTCACACAGCGTTTAAGCCCGGAAACGGATCATAACGTGTTGATTGCCCTCACGCGAGAAGCTGCGCGGAACGTGATGAGCACGTTCCTGAATCGCACCAGCTACAATTATCGGCGTGAGCAGCGCCCACTGCCGGAAGTGATCACCAATGTCATCTTTGCGCTGTTGGCGTCGGACCTATTCACAAAAAGGGTTCTGACAGCGACAGTATTGAACGCGGGCGAGAATAGCAAAAATTCCACTATATATCGCTCGCTCAAGGACTTCATTCGGAATGCGGACAAAGAAGTGTTGACGGCAAACTTCCTCAACAGCAAGGGGAAGAACTCACGGCAAGCAGTGAGGGTTTGCCGAGAAGATTCCGATGATGATCGGGAGGATTTGTCCGTTATGGACAGCTACAACCCGGACGAACCCGACGACGACGGCATCAACCAAGAAGAAATATTCCATCTCAAGAGACAAAGCTCAGGACGGTATCAGGGAAAGAGCAAAAGGACTCCGAGTGTAGTGTCTTCGTATTCATCGCCACAGACCCGGCAGAACACCGGTCATCCGTCCGCGGCCAGTTCCCGTTCAAGTGTAACTTCGTACTCGCGGGGCTCTTTTGGAAACACTGAGGGGTATCAACAGGCTACAGGCGCCATACCAAAAACTCAACCTCCCGCTTCCCAACTTTCGTGGCGCACCGCTGCGAGAACTACCAATCTGAGGAACGACGGGGCTCCGTTCAACAAATACAAAAACTACGGGGCTATGAACTACCGGAACGACAGCGGCAACGTGCATTACGATGCAAAACCTCCAGTGGAGA
This sequence comes from Morinoia aosen, assembly GCA_030386875.1. Lineage (NCBI taxonomy): Eukaryota > Metazoa > Arthropoda > Malacostraca > Amphipoda > Talitridae > Morinoia > Morinoia aosen. The sequence goes on along the minus strand of CM059569.1, from coordinate 14,448,637 downwards.
GAGCGCGAGCCCAGTTTCAGCAACAAAGGGAACAGTTCCCTCAGCGGTCAGCTTACAACGGTCGACCGGCAAAAGATGAGTACAATGATGCCTCACGTAGGGGTAGTCGGATTTTCTATTGTTATGGCTGTGGTAATCCGGGACATTTCCGTCGGGATTGTCCCTTTGAACGGTACTCTCGAGAATGAAGGTTAAAGCGACCTGTTCCTCGCAGCGTTGATGAACTAGAGATTAAGTACAAAGTTAAGTTGAATGTTGACTCGAATGGAATCGACACGGAACAGGTCGCTGGGACTAATGTAAGGTGTAGTAGGGTGTACACTAATTCCGGAAGGGGGAGACGTCTTCCTTTCGGAGTTGGAGAGCATTCGAAACCCTTGCAACAGCGTAGTTCGGCAGATCTCGGGCTAGATAGACGAGGGCCGACAGACCGGTACCGTTGTGCTAACATATCGATCGCAAAGGATGATGTTGTTAAATTTGACATGTATTCATCTGTAAAGTGTAACGATGGTAATGTAGCATATAAGAATTTCCTAAATGAAATCTCGAAATTTTATGGTACGAAAAAGCCAATCCCTGAGTCGCCGGCCCAGGGGCCCGGAAAAACCCGACTAGAAGAGAAAATTTGTCAATCAGAAAAATCAGAGAGTCTGAGTGATGGTATTCAGAGTATAGGTAGTGATGATAAAAAACAGAAACCGTTCTGTCCTCGCTGCGCTAAACCAATCAGAGCAAAGAAGTCTGCAGTAAAAGGATCAGATGAAATTCTGGTGTCCCCAGAAACACAATGTACATTACATGCGATAAAGCCGCAGCACCAAGTAGTTAACCTATTGAGAAGGCAAACAACCGAAACAGATCAGTTGATGCGCGCACCCGTAGTAGAACTAATTGTAAATGGAAAACGCTTACCGGGCCTGGTCGACACCGGAGCGACCATTTCACTAATTAAGAGAAAATGGATAACCACACCATTAGAACCAAGTGTGGTACGGGTATCGAGTGTATCAGGGGAACAATTGAATATAATGGGAAGAGCAGGACTTTTGATTAAGTTACCGAACGGGATGAAAAAGTGGGTTACCGCTCTCGTTGTAGGAAATGATACTCACATTCCTGGCGAAATCTTAATAGGAACTGACCTTTTGAAAGACTGCAAAGCCGTAATAGATTTTACCAAAGGTAAAGTAGTGTTTGAAAATCAACCCTTAAGGTTGATTGAACGCGGTCGAAAACAAACTCAGGATGTTCGTGCGATGCTTTCAACAACCGCCGGGGAAAATACGAAAGATAGGGAAAGCCCGCCGGGCGAGGCACTAAGTCATAAACATGACCTGAATTGCTCGAACGTAAATTCCTGTCGTGCCATGTTTTCGAGCCGGCCGGATGCGAACTTAGGTAAAGCCCGAGAGCTAGGCCCAGCGGTCAGTAACCTCTCTGGTGAGGGCGATGAACCCCAGCAAGGAGTTCATACTCAAACGTTACCAATGCAAGATGCCGAGCGCATTAACTTACATGTAGACAGAGACACGACGATTCCTCCTATGGAGGAAGTAACCCTCAAGATTCGGAAAAGATATTTACCCGAGGGGACGTATTTTACGAACCGAACGGCGATTCAGGACCAGGTATTACTGGCGGAAGCGCTGACAGTAGCATCAAAAGGACAAATACCGATCAGACTAGTGAATGTGTCTAGCCATCCATGCGTACTTAAACGAAATACCTATCTAACCACGTTGGAACCAGTAGACCTGGAAACAGTCTACAATTTAAATCAAACTCCAACGTCGGAACCTTCTATTCCGCGGGACGGGCAGACCCTACGGAAGTTAACGGGAGAAGATATAAACACAGATGTGACTGGTCCCACTCGCGACAAACTATTGACAGTTTTAAATAATAACAGAAAAGCAGTTGCATTGAAGGGCGAGCCACTCGGCCTAACTCATCTGGCCGAGATGGATATTCAATTAAGGGATCCTACGAAAATCTTGTATACTAGACAATACAGAGTACCGCATAGTCAGCAGGAAGAACTCGATGCCGCGGTAGAAGATATGTTAAATAAGGGAGTAATCTCGAAAGCTCAGTCTTGTCACAACTCCCCAATAATCATGGTTCGTAAAGCAGATGGTACGGGTAGACCGGTAGTTGATTTGAGGCATTTGAATGAACATACATTACCTTTACGATTCCCTCTACCGGATATACAAGAAGTTCTGGACCAGATGATGGGCTCTAGAATTTTTTCAACAATAGACCTTCAGTCTGCCTATTGGCAAGTCCCTCTAAAAAAATCAGCGGCTCCGTTGACCACGTTCACTACACGAACTGGTAGTTACCAGTTCAATCGCGTGTGCTTTGGCCTTAGAAACGCTCCCGCTTTCTTTCAGTCCCTAATGACGCGGGTGCTGCATAAAGTCATTGGAATTTCCGCTCTGTGTTATCTCGATGATATTATTGTTTACAGTAGGGATGAAGAGGAGCATTTGCGTCATTTGGATGACGTGTTGGGAGAGATTCAGAAAGCAGGGCTGACGATAAATTTAAAAAAGACCAAGTTGATGAAAACAGAAATTGAATTTTTGGGCCACTCACTCTCCAGTAAAGGAGTCACGATTCTCAAAGAAAAAGCTCCCTTAATTAAGAATTATCCCCGACCCCAGAATAGGACAGATTTGAAACGTTTCCTCGGTTTTGTTTCATATTATAGGAGATTCATCATGAACTTCGCCAACCTGGCGATTCCACTTTCGGATTTGCTCAAGGAATCTGAACCATTCAAGTGGGAGAACGCTCAGGAGACCGCGTTTCAAACGCTTAAAGATAAATTGCTAGAAGAACCCATTTTACAATTCCCTGATTATAAGAAGCCGTTTTACATAGTCACGGATGCGAGTGGCTATGCGGTGGGCGCCGCTTTGGTACAGCCTGACGAAAATGATTTTTTGAAACCGGTCGGTTACGCTTCTAAGTCTTTGACCCCGACAGAACGACGTTATAGTACCACAAAACGCGAAGCCTTAGCCGTTATTTTTGCGCTAAAGAAGTACCGCCTAATAATATTAGGATACGAAGTGACAGTACTCACTGATCATCGGCCGCTCGTTTCGATGTTTCATCGAACGCTCCCCGCGGATCCAACGTTAAGCCGTTGGTCGATTCAGGCTCAAGAATATTCAATAACCTTACGTTATATCCCAGGTAAATTAAATGTCATTGCAGATACGCTCAGTCGTACTCCGTTCAACATTGCTGATACGGAAACACTAACTAACATTGAAGAAGACTTTGAAGACCGTATCTTAGCCCTTGGGAGTATTCCAGATATGTTAAAATGGGGAACCCTTCCTTGGAAAACAGAAGAAGAACTCGTGTCCGCGCAAAAACTTTGTGAAGAATTCGCACGAATTAGAAGGCTACTCGAACCCAATACGATGGTGGAATCGGTAAAGAACCGTCCGAAAAACCTCTCTCATTTTTTCTTGGAAAATGACCTTTTGTACTATAAGCGAGAATTATGTAGAACAGGAAAGAGATCTATCAAAATCACACTCTGTGTACCCACGATCTATTTGTCCGATACCATCTTAAATTGTCATGTACCCCCCGAAATGTCCCATTACGGACATGAGAGAACATTAATCAGATTCCAACAGAATTTTTACCACCCGGACGAGAAACAACAGGTTTTAAATACTGTTGCTCAGTGTGACAGTTGTTACCGGAAGAATGGTCGAATTACGAGAAAAGTACCAGTACGAAAATATCCCCTTCCAGATAAACCCTTCGATGTGTGTATAATGGATTTGTTAGGTCCGTTGCCAATCACCTCGAACGGGTCTCGTTACATTTTGGTAGTCACTGACCAGCTTAGTAGGTTTGCCATTTTAATGGCAATTCCAGATAAAACGGCGAACACGGTAGCTCACGCTTTACGCCACAATGTATTCAATCATTTCTCATGCCCGAAAATTATACGCAGTGATAACGGTCGAGAGTTTGTGAATCAGGTCATTCAAGCATTATGTACAAACTACCAAATTAATCACATAACAGGGTCACCTTACACCCCCGCGTCACAAGGAGGTGTTGAAAGGATAAATCAAAAAATCATAAGGGGAATGAGAAATTATGTAGAGGCAAATAATTGTGACCAGTGGGATGAGTTTTTGCCAGAATTACAAAGTGCAATAAACACTAGTTTTAACCGAGTATTGAAGGACAATAGTCATTTTTGCTTATTCGGATTTGATAAGTCGCATCCAATCACAATCTTCGATAAAGCATGTCGCGAACCTATCTACAATTATGATGATTACCTTAAGAAAATGACCAAAGAATTCAAACAAATGAGAGAATACTTGTCAGAGGTTCTGGATAGTAGTGCCGATGAATATTTAAAACAAGCAAACAAGAACAGAAGCTTCCGGGAGTTAACTCCGGGTCAGCGCTGTTATTTAAGGCACGTACCTCACGAGTCAGAATATAATAAATTGGCAAGTCGGTTTGACGGCCCATACGTTGTAAAACAACGTACTAGAATTCATCAATACGAATTGGAAGATCCGGTTACAAAAAAGATCAAACTAGGTCACATTGACAATATCTTGGAACTCAAAAATTCGGCGTAGACCCTTGACAATTCTTGCGTAAATGTGCTTATTTATAGGTAGTCGCCATGTTCGCGGCGTTCTACTTTTAGTTATTCCTCCCTTTATTTGACTAAGTTGTTTCATGTATTCCCATGTAACCCAGCTTGCGTAATAATAGTAGTTAAGTTATGTATTGAATTTACATGCGGTATTCCGGTATGTCATTTATGTACTCCGCTTAGTAGTGACCGTTCAGTGAAAGCGATCCTTACTCAAGTACGATGTATTTTTTTTTGTGTGTTTGGATTTTGTTTTTCCACTTTCTTTTCGCTATCTTTCCCTTTTCTTTATGTCTCATGATCGTTTATGGTCGTTTTCTCTATACTACTGCAGGAAAACAAAAGAGTGAACCTCTTAGCAAAACGAAACGTATTAGGTATCGATCAGGAGGGCTGATCGATTTAAAAGAGGGGAAGAGGCGCCTCGTAATTATGTGAGCAGTTAAGTGAATGTTGCTAGAACATTCGTTAGGAACGGAATGTCAGGTTGAGAGTAAGGAGTGAATCGTTGCGAAAGGTTGTATGTGTGATGACGAGTGCTTGCAGTAGGCATAAACGGTTGCTACGGATGTTACCCGATAGCAGTGAACTGTAAATAGACGGCGCGGTTACGTCACTGTTTTTCTTCTCGCGTCCGTTTGACGTCATACGCCGTCCGGTGTCCTAGTTCTTTTCACTATAAATCCTTGCCTCTGCTAACCCAGTGCATTCACTCCGGTGGAACGCGCCGTTGGCACTTTCTCTTTCGTCAAGCCTCTTTCGTCAAGCTCCGACTCCGGTGGCATTCTCGGCAACAGCATCATGGGTGCTGCACCACTCTATCGGTATGCACGTTTAGGACCCATGTTTTATTCATATTTGTCCTATTATTCATATCCTCTTACATATTTGTCATTTAAGAATATAATTCGTTATGTTGTGTCAGTATTACCATTAAAATTTGATAATCTACCGGATCGGTTGCGTTGTAGGAACATTTAATTTAATCATAGTCTACCGGATCGTTTGCGTTAATGTATTGTAGAAACATTTAATTTACTTAAGTGGTTCTGTGAATTTTTTTTTTTGCGTAATCTGTCCTGAATACAGTGCAGTATTCAGAGCCTAGCAACACTTGGGTGCTTGGCATTTCCGGCCGATGATAACGCGCGCTCTCGGTCTGGTGTATTGCTTTCGCTGTGTTGTTACATGTAAACTGCTAAGGATCTATGTTATGTATGTACGCTAACGGTTCGGCGTCTTGCAGAGTGCCGCGTCTGGGACTCTGGTTGCTGCTGGGGATATTGGTCCTGGCACAGGCGGAAGCAGAGTCAGGCACTCCGCAGTTGGGCGGCGAAGCCACAGCGCATGTCGGCGTGGTGGTGGAGCCATATCCGGATCTCAGATCGGTAAGGGGGCACTTATTACTTAAACTGAAGTTAACGTTGAGAGATTTCGTTAAGGCAAATTTGAGCGCCTTGGGGACTCATTTTGAGTTCATCATTTTGCGTATCCGAGGGATAGTTACAAGTAATCTCGGTGTTGTCCAAGTGAGAGTAGTGAAGGAGCAGATCGTTCGGATCTGTTTCTTAATGGGACGCTTATTAACAAAGGTGGTGCCGCCGGCAGACGTAAAACGGCTAGAAGTGCAGTGGAGGCGTCAAATATTCAACCTATTTAAAAACTCCTCAGCTCCTAGTACGGTGACTTGTGTGGGAGTTGAGTGCAATAATGCTACGTCAACCTTTGAGGATCCTCCGCTGACTTTTCGCCGGTTGACTAGTCTGAGTGTCGCCAATCATTCCAAGGCACGTAAGAGGCGCGGCCTCCTTAATTTGGGAGGCGATCTATTAAAAACATTTTTCGGGACTGCGACAGAGGGAGATATTAAGAATTTGGAGAACAAGACCGCGTATGTGTCGCATGAGGTTGACCTGCTTCGCTCCAATCAGGGACAAGTCATTGAGCTAGTAAATCACACGGTCGCCACCCTGGGGAATATCCTGACTGATCTAGAGCAGACCACAGAATCAATTCATGGACTTACCGAATATCATGTCTATACCACCATTCTCTCGGAGCTCGAGACTTGTGTCGTGTACTTAACAGAGCTGCTTAGCGAGAGTGTAGCAGAGAGGGCTACATTGAATAGTGGACGAGTACCCCCGGTAATTGAGCAAGAGACATATATAGGATATGTTAGGGAAATGGAACGTACCCTAGGTTGTGTGTACCCATATACACCGAGGGAAATCCGAGAGAACTATGATCGAGCACTCAGAGTAGCGAAGGCCTGGCCCACTAGGATGCCGGATTACTATGTGATCCAACTACCATGTGTGGCCCCAGATGACCACTTTAGATTGGTTAAAATACATGTTACCCCCATGCCAACTGAGGATGGTGGTTATGTGACCCTTAGTGGGGTCCCGCCGCTGTTAGCGTATTCTAAAACACACATGATGATGCTCTTTAATCTCGATGACTGTGTGGTACTGGAAAGCATGACACTTTGTGATACAGTAAAACCTCTGCAGGTGCTCACTTCAACAGACTGTGTTCATAGTTTACTGCAAAATAATGCGACCAGTGGTGAATGTGTCTATGAGCGGTTTACTGATACTACTCGGCCTTATGCCCTGTATGTACGAAACGTGTGGTATGTATGGTTCTTTAGGGCCACTTATCTCACCACCATTTGTCCCACAGGAAACCGGGTGTCCTCATTAAGGGGGTTTTTGAAGATTGAGGCTCCATGTTCTGCTCAAACGCAGGAACATCAATACCTTACTCAGAATCAGTTGAGTTTAAATGCCACTGAAATGCCAGTTGTGTTAATTCCCATGACGGAACTGACAGTCACCGTGCCGGCGCACCGGGTACTATCGGATACGAGGGGGGAGTTACTGCAGCTCAACGAATCATTAAATAACTTCTACACTCGGAAATGGGTCAATGATAGGCCGCGAAGTGTGGACAATGATATTACTACGTATGGCCTTTTGTGCTTGATCATCCTTAGTTCAGGGGTGCTGGGTTACTGGATCGTGTTCAGACGTAGAGCTCATAGGGTTAGATCTGCTCACCAAACTTCGTGTATCGAAATTGGTCTTCGCACTTTGCAGGATGATACCCGAACTCAGTCGGGATTACAAAATCAACTGGAGCAGCGGATCGTAGAATTAGCCGGGGAAATTGAGAAGCTCCAAGTAGACCGGGCTCACCCTGTGGATACGTATGAATCTATCTCAGATAAGAGTCCTGGTTATCTCCCTATGAGACCTCCCATTGAGGCTCCACCCCTACCCCCAGGGATAGACTTGTCAAGGGATCTGGTCTATAAACGAGGCAGGCAAATTATGCCTCTGATTCCTGAACATGGCCCACCATGCCCTTCTGGCTCTTGTGTTCCTCTCATTTGCACCACCCCACCGCCGGTCAAGCCGGTTCGCCGTCAGTTCACTTTTCCACGAACTGATACCCCTCCCCATTCTCCCAGTCCGACTGTTTAGGGTTGTCCACAACCTACCGCTCATTACGGTATTCTACATCCACGGTGTATCCCGTTCATCGTACAACCTTTAACCTTTTCACCCTTATTGGTTCCTTGAGTACGCAAAGCACATGGATTCACACTGAGTCCGTGGATTCACTGAGTCCTTAACATTACGTTTGAATTTTCAATTATACCCGACTTGTGGTATCATATGCCCCTTACCAGTTTGATGTTTTGATGTTGTGCCCTGTGTATGCCATTTGGGAACCTATATTAACCGCATGTGTTCTTTCCACATGGTCGCTTTGTTGCTGGAGACGGTTCGTGGACGGAAGAAGCATCCTAGAAGCATTCAAGACGAACAAGAACTCGTTATCCATTGAGTATTAGTTGCTTGTGCGCTTTGTGTTATCATTAGGATCCGTTGCTTTTGTTTGTATTTAGGACATTGTACTAGATTTAATGGTTTCATCGTTCCGCATTGACGCATAAAGATTCCATGGATTCTACTTGTAGCCTTTTGTTCGTTCCATGGTAATAAGTGCTTGGCTTCGTTCGCATTAGTAAAATAAGAGCGTTAGACATTGGGTTTTATATAATTGGAAATGAGCCATTATACAGTTGTTATTGCATAGAATTGAGGTTGAATCTAAGCTTTTACGAAGAGGTTGTTATGATACCTGGAAAGTGGGGACACTTTCCATTATGGGGAAGGGGCAATTGTAGGGTTTAGCTTATCTCTCATGTATCCTGTTTGAAGGTCAGCGCCCATATAAGCTCCCGCTCTTGTCGAGGGAGTCAGTCGTAGTTCACGGTCAAAGGCGTGACCTTGTTCTACCCAGCTGCGCCGTACCGCGCACCGAAACCTTTCCTTTACACTAAGAGTGTACGTCAAGAAGCTGAATACAGTCGATCGCTCTTATGGTGTTTCGCTATCCTGAGAATAGGATATCGGATAGATTCGAACTCTGGACTGTACCTGAGAACAACCCACCAGGTATCGAATCCTGTCAATAGTATGTTCTAGAGTCTTTGGAACTTGAAGAAAATTAATGTACATTCATGACTTAGTTCTTATGAAAGGCATTGTAAATCAGGAAATTCTTTTGGTATGAAAATTTATTCCAAATTGTTACCATGTCCCTACTCTGAAGAAAACCAATGTTTGTGAATATATTTCAAATTTAAATTCACTCTGTTGATTTTTGGTCTCAAAACTTGAATGTGAAAAGTTCAGTAATGGAAGAGCTTTGTTTAATTTTCTTGGATTGCACTACAGTGAAATGGAGTTTTGCTTGAATGCCTGATTTCACATCTAAAAGTTGCACGTTGATTCTTAGAAAAATGGCTTGGTTTCCTCATTTTGCTTCTTCTATCTACTGTTACCAAGTTCAATGAGTTATGCATCACGATAGGATGATTGGTTGTTAATCATGTTCTACCAATTGACTTCAAGTTTTTTGTACAGAGTATTGAAATAAAGCTGAAGATTTTATATTTATGTTGATGAGGAAAATAACCAAATTGTTAACTGTATGATGAATATCAAAAGTGAATTTTGAAACATGCTGTATATTGAGTAAGGACAGCTACTACCCTGGAATGGACCTAATGGTTCAAAAGTCACTGTAAGCATTTCTATTGCACTTAGGGAAACAAAAATGCTTACAGATGTGTAAAATTAAATTTCAAACACATTTGCATCTAGAAAAATTTTTGATTTTTGCAAAAGAAAAAAGTTAATACATGAAAACAGAAAAAAAACATTGCGCCAAACCTATCTCAGTCTACAATTTTCAACGTAAAAGCGGGATTTTGGTCTCATTCGAAGCAGAAGGACTGTACGAAAGCCGTCATGTAGGATTTTTCTGATTTTTTGAATTAGAAAAAAGTTATGGTTACATATGTCCGAAAAATTTCTTCAAAAATAAAATCCTATACTATTTCTAATCCCAGATTGCAGCATTCTATTGTAACTAGATTAACAAAAATGAATTCATATATGTAAAATTGAATTATGAATACATTTGATTCTATAAACATTTTTGATTTTTGCCATAGAAAAACAAAAAATTGTGGAAAAAAAAATTCAAAAATTTGCTCACTCAACAATTTTCAACGTAGAAGCGTGTTTTTGGTCTCATTCGATGTGGTTCGACATTGAAAACAGCGTAACGAAGTGGAACTCAATTTGAATTACAAGTTTAATTTTTATAGGTAGATGACTCATTTTTTGGACTTTTTTCTACATGTCTGAAATATGTAACTATAACTTTTTTCTAATTCGAAAATCGAAAAGATCCTCCTTGACGTCTTTTGTACAGTCCTTCCTCTTTGAATGCGACCAAAATACCGCTTTTACGTTGAAAATTGTTGGGTGAGATAGGCTTGGCGCAATGTCCATTTTTTTTCTTGTTTTCAAAGAGTATCTTTTTATTTTGAATGATGGAAATTTATAGAAGCAAATATGTTTGGAATTCAATTTTACATATCTGTATATATTTTTGTTCCCTTGGGTTCAATAGAACTGGGTAAAGAAAATTTGAAAAATTGGATGATTCAGGTAAAGTCCATGGTAGTAGCTCCCCTTAACACATTCACTGCATATTGGGCCATATGTGTACCGATAGGTAAATTGCTCATTCATATGCTGGTATACATGAATGATAATTGCAGCTGTTTTGCTACTTTTTAAAAAGTAATTATCATACCAGGTGGAACGTCTCGTGCAATTGTTTTTTTCTATTTTTAGGGAGGATAGAAGTGTATTCAAGCAGTAAAGTTGATTTTTTAAATTGCTATTTACAACCTAACCAATCCAACCATTAACAACTGTGGATACGCAATGAACGTGATAATTTTGTCTTATAAATATTCCTGCAAAAAGCCAAGCCGGAAGATCTATTTATAAAATGATCTATTACCTCAAATTCTGCATTATTTTCTTGTGCTTTTAATATGTTAGAAACTTATGTTTGGGTGATTTTCTTGTCAAAAAGTATTATTTTCCCAATATTTGTAAGGTTCTAATTGCAAGTATACAACAAAAAGTCTTCCAAACTAGATGCTAATTCTTGAGAGTATCAAAAAATGTCCCAACTTCTAGCATGAGTTCTCATGAAAGTTTTCATTGAATTTACTTTTTAATTGATAAGGTTAATGCTCTGTCACACTCTAATGTAAGTTAGTGAAAAGGCTGTTCTAAAATAAATAAACTATCACATGAAAATTGTGGAATTTTGATTTGGTCCATCATTAGCTGGTTTATTCAGATGCGTGGACATCCTTGGTTATTCATCTGATTCATTGTGGGTTTGTGTGCAAAGTTTCTTCTGTGATTTTTTAGGAATGTTGAACAGACTGGCCAGTTCTTTTTATTTCATCTATTTGAAAAATAGATGAATGAATAAATGTACCAACCTTCTTGAAGATCGCATTCTGTATCTTATGCTGCTTTTCTATGCTTTTTTTTTAACATTCTCTCATTTGGGATTCTTCAAATACCAGTGTCGCTCTTGAAATGAATTGAGCCTTGATGAGTACAAAGTCTTTGGTAGAATTTTATGTTCCTACCTGAATCTTGCAATTTTTCAATTTAAGCGATATTTCTACAGTGGGTGGTAGAATTTTCAAACCGTTGTTGTTCTTTAAACATGTGATTGTTGATTTTTATTTGTTTTCAGGTAATTTAAGCTTTTAGGATAGTGTATCAAGAGAGTGCTAGATCGTAAAATTTTTTTGCCACAATGGATTTCGAAGTCCAATTTTGTTTCTTCAATAGACTTAAAGATGCTGTAATGTCCAAGGATCCAAAAAAAGTGGAGGTAATAATTTTGACTGAAATATTGTATGAGAAATTATATAATCATTTTGTGCCATGTAGATCATGTTTATATTGATATGACAAGCATCCTCTATATGGTGTTTATTTGTTTCTGCAATATTTTTGCCTGTTGAATGAGGAATTATAAAAACCATGGATATTTGAATTCCTGATTATTCAATATCAAAACCAAAATTTCATACTTGAAAAAGGTGCCTTCAGCTGAGTAGTGCTGGTTCAACTTGCCAGTATTAAGTTACAATTACCTGTTATCCTCATTTCCCTGTTCACATTTCATTAGAGATTCAATTTTTGATGACCTATGTAGATGGCTAATGGATTGCATCTCATTAAAATCATTTATCTACGTAAAAATGATTGAAAATTTGCCCAAATGCTTGTTATTGAATGTTGCTCTCAACTTGCAGGAAACTTTGAAGGAGTATGTGAAAAATCACATTCCTATTGCTCAACTTGTGTCCATGCAAAATGACGGCAGTGATATGCTCCTCCACGTTGCTGTGCAAATGGGCAACCCTGATATTCTACGGCAGCTCCTTGTGTACTCTGGTAGGTAATTACACGGTGTATCTCCATTGTTTTAGTATCTGGGGTTGTGTCCAAAATTCTGAAATTCATGTTTTTAACCCTTTCGGTATGATAATTCAAATGGTTTAGGTAGAAACTTACAGGGAAAAAAGTTATGATTACCCTGGATTATCAGTGAAATTGTTCTTGTGTGGGTGCGTTTAGCTTAAGCTAGTGCTTCTTTATTTTAATTTTAAATTTTTTTGAATCTTCAAAGCTCTATGCTTGGAGACGGAAATTTTTGACGTTGATTATAAAGGTTTTGGATTTACAAAGAAATTATTCGTAAGTTTTTGTGCCCCAATTTATCAAAAATGAGCAAAGTTCAGATAAAACTTGCTCAAGTTAACACGTTCGCTACGTGTTGGTCCGTATATGTACCAACAGGTGCATTACTGATTTACGTGTTGGTAAATATGTGTACCACTGCTCATGTTTTCATAAGTTCTGAAAATCAACATTATACCTTTGTATTTTATTAAAAATCTAATTATCTTCATGTATGCACTTAGAAAAGGCTAAAATAATGTAAAAATAGCTATAATTAGATCCCTTGTCAAAAAAGGTTTTTGTATATAACAAAAATCACGATGAAAACACATCCATTTTTAATGAAAGAAATTATGCCCTGTTCCAGGAGAAACTTTTAATAATGCCAAGTAAGAATAAAAAATCACAATAAAAACAGCCATTTTTACCAAAAAAATATCCTGTTGAAGGAAAACTTTATATTAAGTATAAGTTGAAAATCACATTGGATAAGAATAAGTTCTATTTATTAATTGGCAATTTTTTTGAACTTTCCAACTATTATTGGCTCTACGCATATTTAGTTTTTGCCAGTGAATAGAAACAATTGTGGTGATGCAGATTCAGATTTCCTATGATTTGTAACCAGGGATGGAAAAAACTCCGGCTTTTAAAAAAAAAAACCCGAGCCACATGGGTTTTGTGAGTTAAATTTTGTTGGGGTTTTAGTCATTTTTTGGCTTTATTGTTTTTTTTTGTAATACCAGATTGTATTTAAAAAGTTATTCACATAGCTCTAGTTGCCTCAATTTCAAATTTATATATGTGTAATAATTGTGTGAATATTGTTATTTGATTACTTTATTTCCAAGATTATATTACATTATTATATGAATTATTACATTATGTGAACATTGTATGAATTAAGAGTCCATCATCAAAATTTGTTCCAGTGCAGCTTGAATGCTCACCATAGGCCGGTCGTTTCTTTACTTCCTTACCCCATGAGGGTTGTGTCTTACTCCATATGACTATAATTGTTATATTTACTTCAGGCAAAGCTCTCACAGGAGACAGATATAGAAGAGTGGTTGTCTGAGTAAAATCAGAAGTCCATCGGTGGGCTTTATTCCTATAAATTGAAGGACTCCAACATGTTCCCAAAACACACGTTCAACTAGGATATCACTAAGACAAGGACTCCTTGTTGGTGGTGGGAAATTTAAGATATGAAACGGTAGAAAATGCAGGTGCCTGAAAAGACACTGGCAGAGGGTTTCTGCAAGTTTATAAGCAATCTTCATTCTTGCCCAGGAAGTTCAGAATCCATTGAGAGAATTTTCTCAACATTTGGAATTGTGTGGAATAAATTGAGAAATATATTAGGATTTGAACGTGCTCAGAAATTGGTCTCAGTATATCGTCACCTCACAAATGATCATGATGGGGATGAAAATGATGAAATGGCAGTGGATGTAGAAAGAGAAACACAGTAGCACTGTAGTAGCAGTATAGTCTAGAACACAGGAAAAATTCAGAAGTCTCTGTATTATCAAATAGTCGCCCTGCATTTGTCTCTAGATTTTTGTTTTTCACTTAAGAAATGGAATTCATGGAAATATATTACACCCTTGAGTTTTTTTTTGTGACTAAGGTTTTTCTAATTTGATTTGTATAGGGTTGGTGTTTTGTTTTTCAATGTTTCTTGTCATAGTCATGCACATGACTTAGATAAACTTTTTGACAAGATAAATAATTAGCTCATTTTGATCAAATAAGGTTGAAAACAAGTGGAATTTGCATAAGAATAATAAAACCCCCCAAAAACTAAAAAAACACTAATTAGTGGTTTTTAGTATGGTTTCTTTTTGGCTTTTTTGGGTGTTTTTCTTTGGGGCATTTTTTATGTGCCAACCCTGTTTGTAACTCATATGTCCTCATGGCTCTTTTCATTTTGAAAACTTTTATTGACCGACAAGTTCTCTGCTCCTCCTATCGAAAATTTGTCTGAACATGTGCTGTATTAATCAGGGAAGTATTTACTGCAACAAAAATCATTTTCTACTACTACACTACTTTTATTTCCATGAAAGATTGCTGTATCCATTGCTGAAAAATGAAAATAAATGTATTCATAATTAATTAATGATACACTCAAGCCAGATATTATGTAAATTTGTATCGTAATATCAATGCTAAAATAAAATTCTGAGTATTCATTTGGAATATAAGCATGCACGAATCGAAGATACGTGTATCTAATTTGCACCAACACGTGACAGTCATTTCAGGGCAGCACACGTGTATTGGGTTACATATGCACTACGGAGGCGTGGTACACATTTGGCCTAATACGCGTGTCAACAATAAATTTTATGTGGGTGACGATTTGTACCCTAGTTGTCCCACGCATTTTATTGTATCTACATGTTGCGTAGAGTTACACCGAGCTAGTCACCTACTGCCGTGACTGTGGCACGAGCCAAATTGATGCAGTGGTGGACAATTGCAACCGTCGGCAAGGAAAGACTGCTAAAATAGATACCGTATTGAACATGTTAAGGCCATCGAACGGTTTTTTCCTCTGAATTTTCAAAAAGTAAATAAAAATACTTCTGGAGTGAAACAGGCTTTGAGGTATTAACAGCATGTTTATAACAGTCTAATAAACATATATAGCCCATAAAATTTTTAAATTTACCCATATCCCCCTTCCCCCCCCCCTCCTCAAGGGGAAATTTCTAAAAAATCGAATTTCTTAGCCAATATTATACATAGAGATAATTAGTTTTTTATGTTCGATTCACAATGGACTGGTCTACAAAGTTGAGATCCAGTTTTTTGATTTCGCTTCAAGAAACTTTTAATAAATATTTGAATTTGAAAAAAAAATTTCAATCTCGTCTTCAAATGGCGATAAAAAAATTTTTAATCAACTGATTGAAGAGCTACACCTCAACATTATAGTACACACCTTGAACTTTACGATGCAGAACAGATCTTAATAAGTGAAAAACTGTAGGAGAAATGATGCCGCACAGCCGGAAAAAATTTTTTTCAATGAAAACGCGCTCAACTTTTTCAAGTATATCTCAACCAGTTTTTTACTTATGGAGAGGATGTTTTTTGCATTGTAAAGACCAAGGTGATTTGTTTGTGGTTTCATAAGTTGAATAGAATTTTTTTTATGACATTCAAAGTAACAACTAATATATAATATATTTTTTGATAAAAAATTCAAAACTTCTTGATTTTTTTTGAAGCGATATCAAAAAACTGGATCTCAACTTTGTAAACCAGTCCATTGTGAATCGAACAAAAAACTGATCATCTCTATATATAATATTGGCTGAGAAATAAGACTTTTGAGAAATTTCCACTTGAGGGGGGGGGGGGGGGGGGGTAAGGGGGTTATGGGTAAATTTGCAAATTTTATCGGCTATGTATGTTTATTAAACTGTTATAAAGATGCTGTTAATACCTTAAAGCCTATTTCACTCTGTAAGTATTTTTTTTTTACTTTTTGAAAATTTAGAGGAAAAACTGTTCAATGGCCTTAAAGAAAGGTTATTGAATGTGTTGCATGGACCCTGTGGCACGAACTAAAAGGTAACTTAGAGGAAATGTTTAAGATCTTGTTTCATGACTGCTTGTAGTTGTGCTTATTTTGTTATTTACTCCAAAATATTCCCTCACCAGTGAAATTACTTTGTAATTAGTAGTGATGTACCAATGTATCGGTATCCGTATTGGCAGTGTCGGCTATTTTTAGTGGTATCGGTATCGGCAAAACCCGGCCGATACTTTACCGATACTTTCCAACAATACTTATTTTATCATTGAAACGAAGGTCATCAATCACGAAAGTAAAAGTATGTAACCTAATAATACCCGTTGTGTGTTTATTTATATATTTATTTGGTGTCCGCTTCTTAAGAAACATAGGTTGTGTGAGTTCGCGGTATCATGGATACCGAATTCCTCAGTGTAACATTAAAAGATGGCGTTTCCATGCATTTAAATATTTGACATTTTATCAGGATAGGTTTTGATAGGATAGGTTAGCTTAGATTAGGATAGGCTAGGTTAGGTTAGCACAGGTTAGGTAATACTGGCAGAATTTTTTCTTGGCTCCACCTAGCTTAACGATGACATTGTCCATGGAATTTCCACGGGCCCTGCTACTATCAAATAACCCCCTTTGTTTATTTGGAGTCCGCTTCTTCCATTTTTTTTTTGTCACGCTCATCAGGAGAGTTATAGTGACCGTATCTGTGATACGAATTTCACCAGTGCGCAAGCACAAGAATATTTTTCATTACGGGTGCTATTAGGATAGATACATTTGTTGGGCACATCTGGAAAATTTGTTCAAGAAAGTTAGTGAATCCTGTCATTTTTGACGGGCTGTGCGTACTTGTAATCAATCGAAGAGCCTATGCATACCTAGTAAATTAGTTAGCTAACTATTGAATTATAGCATTTAATCAGGCCCGCTAACTGAATTCACTACTTTGAATTCCCCATGAGTCATGGTCATAACTGAAAGCTATGTAGCATGAATGGTTAAACCCTGTAGCGACATTAAATAATTATACTTCTACGACTAAAACCTAAATAATTTGACCTAATATCCATTTCTTAAAGTATGTGACAGGCTAACAAAAACCAAACCAATTTAATAAAGTTGAAGATGCATTTGAAAGTTTTTGTGAATTTAATATAGAAGTAGCTGAATATTCTATTTTAATTTTACTTGTAAAACATCAGATATTCCGAAGCTAAGAATTTATTTTAATTTAGCAAGTATATTGCCATTCATAATGAATCTTGTATTTTTCTTCTATGTTAAGATGTTTGAAAAATTCACGAACAATCCTAGAGTTGTATACATCTGAACGGGTTAGTTGATTGCTTTAATCGCAACTTGATGAGGAATTTAAAAACGAGGAAAATTCCAAGGAACTTAATCATATATACTAGGAATACGTTTCAGAGACCAGCTCCATCATCAGTTCGTAAAAGTGAAATTCATTATGACTTCAATAAAAGGAAAAAGAAAATGTTGGAAACGGTCATTAAAGGAAATCACAAAAACAAAGCAAAAATCAAAACTTGTCCTGGAGAAAATTAAATTGACAAGATCTATTTTCAATTTGCAATGGGTAGGATCTGACAGAATTGTTGAGGGCTGGTATTTGTTTGAAAATATGTAGCGATTCTAAAATTACAAGGTCACATTTAGTTGCAGCCGAATCTAGGATTTTGAAGTCCGCAGAGGAGATTGGTACGTTGCATTTTACTGCGTGATTATGTACGAATTGTGCAAATTGGTTCCCAGTGCAGAAGCTTCGACCCTGATTTTCGGCCATTCTGAAATAAAATTTTGTGACGTCGTGCCAACGAATGATGATGTGCACTGCACACAACTGTACAACTGTTAAGAATTAATCAGAGAGGCTGGCTTCTCCATCAAAAGCGTATCCTTGTACCGGAATTGTACAATTTTGAGGTTGCTTCTTTTTTCCGGTACAAGGATACGCTTCCAATGGAGCAGCGAGCCTCTCTGATTCATTCTTAACAGTTGTACAGTTTTGTGCAGTGCACATCATCGTAAGTCGGCATGACGTCACGAAATTTTTATAACAGAATGGCCGAACATTGGAGTCGAAGCTTCTGCACGAGGAACCAATAATATTAGCACACCTTTCACACTACGCAGTACTTAACCACGCAGTAAGATGCAACGTACCAATATCCCCTGCGGACTTCAAAATCTTGAATTCGGCTTCAACTGCATGAGACCTCAAAATTTTAGAATCGCTACATGCTCGTATTTTGAAAAGAAAACCGGCCCTCAACAATTCTGATAGTTCCTACCCATTAAAAATTGTAACTAAATGATAATCTTGTCAATTTTTGTTTTTCTGGGACATGTTTTAGTTTTATTTTTATTTTCTTGATTTCCTTTAATGACTGTATCCAACATTTTGTTTTTTCTTTTATTGCAGACACAATGATTTGTACATTTATAAACTGATGATGGATCTGGACTCAGAAACGTATTCCTAATAAATATGATCAAGTTCCTTGAAATTTTTGTTTTTAAATTCCTCATCTTGTAGGTGGTTGCGTGTTTGCAAATATTTTTGGTTTCGGGCTCATCCAATTTTAATGTTTTCTTTTCGCCGAAGTATGTACTCGTATTTGGTGTGAATGAAACGAAAATGACAACTCTTTTTTGGTGAACTTATTGTTTTGGTCCACTTTTGGAGCCAGTTGCTATTATAGCTAGTCTACATTACGTTGCAATACGATTAGAAACATATCTATTCAATGGATTTCATTTTATTTTTCTCAACAATATAGTTAACCTAGCAAGAGCTGTTTTATTATTCATAATTGCAAACTTTATTGTCCATATTTTTATATTATTAGATATATTAGCAAATAATTTTATTATAACGCCCATGCAGGGCTTATAATGGTTTTATTTTGATACTAGTGTGCACGGACCGCCAAAAATGGGATTCAATACCTTTCATGAACGAATTTTCAAGATGCAGATGACAAACAAAACAGTATACCCATCCTAACAGTCCCGGCAATGACAAATATTCTTGTACTTGCGCACTGGTGAAACTCGTATCACAGATACGGTCATTATAACAATCCTTATGAGCGTGACAGAGATGGAAGAAACTGACACCAAACAAGTAAACCAAGGGCAGAGGTATTATTAGGTAGCAGCATGACCCATGGAAATGCTAAGGACAATGGCTAGAATGTATAAAAAAAATATACTTTTGTCTACTTTTTTAAGAAGAAATTTCTTAATTGGTATGTATAAGAGTAGACAATTCATCCAAAGAAAATTCTCCCTAGAAAATTCTCGTCACGCTTAGCAAATTTAGCGTATGTATGCATAATAATAGAATATTCTTAAAAACTGAAGAATTTGCGTCACATTTGAAAGGCAGGCCATCAGGTGTCTTCGAGCAATTGCCGGTGGTGGTCGTCATGTATTATGGCTGCGTTCATAAATATTAGAAAACCTAAAATGTATCACGTTCGTTGCTCAAGGCGTCATGTCCATGACTACAAACGTCTTTTCCGA
This sequence comes from Morinoia aosen, assembly GCA_030386875.1. Lineage (NCBI taxonomy): Eukaryota > Metazoa > Arthropoda > Malacostraca > Amphipoda > Talitridae > Morinoia > Morinoia aosen. Next base: position 14,428,725 of record CM059569.1, on the reverse strand, counting down.
TTTGACGAGGATAACTTACTACTGGACAATCATGGTGTTGAGACCAGAGGAGGAGCATTATCTACAAAACAGCGGCTTAAAGTATTTCTTAGGTATGTGAAGGATCCAGGTTTTCAAGTCGGAGTTAGTGAAGGCTTAGGAATGGACCAATCTTAAGTTTGCCGTTCGGTTCACTGCATTTGTGAGACTCGTACAAAATAAATACCTCTAAACCAAATCCACAACCTATAAAGTTAGACCAAATCTCTACCTAGAAGTTAGTTAATTGCATTTAGACACCTGAAACATACAGAGTACTTCAATAAAAAGAACGGTGTGTCAGTTATAGATCTTTATGTTCCTACGAATACAAGCTAGTGAATATGGCGCTCTCTTTTTCCCCAAGAATATTCTACTTTACTCTCTTTTATTATGAAGCAAATAGCAAATTGTTATGCATACCACATATAATGAATATTCCATTTTCTACTCATGATTTGCTTTTTGCCTATTTCTGGAAAAAGATAGAATATTATATTTTTATACATTCCAGCCAATGTCATCGTTAAGCTTGATGGACCCATGGAAAATTTCCATCAACATTATCTAACCTATGCTATCCTAATCCTGTAGTGACTCGCACCGCCGCAAAGCACCTTCATGACGCAAAGGCCTAGCGATCGTCATTACATGGTAGCAACTGCGGTTCTTGTAGGCCCTACACCACTAATGCGTTGTCCACTGTTGCCAATACGTGGAACGGAAAGTCGGGTAGGTTTAAAATATTTAAGCCGAGCACATATGCACAAGAACACACAAGTTCTCTTGACTCGGAGTTCCCCTCCGGTGACGAATCACCATTACGCAAAAACGATGACTTTGGGCACAGTTATTCTCAAAATTTCTATATATGATTTAAAGTCTTTTAATTATTCAATATGGCCTGAAAGCTGCACAAAAAGCGACATGGTTAGGAAAAATGCTCAAATTACAGCAATCACAGCAACCTATGCAATACCACTAACCTATCCTGATAAAATTTCAAACATATCAATGCAAGTACAGACGATCTTTCAATGTTACACTGAGGAATTCGGTATCCATGATCCCGCAAACTCAGACATCCTATGTTTCTTAAGGAGCGGACACCAAACAATACATAAACAAACACACAACTGGTATTATTAGGTTAGATGATTGTTAAAGTATCGGTATCGGTAGTAGTATCGGTCAAAGTATCGGTATTTTCGAGTATTGGAGTATCGGTATTGGCCAAAAAACGGTATCGGTACATCACTAAAAATTAGGTTAGAAATCCTAAACTGGAAGCCCTAGCCAACTTGGCACTGGAGTTGGCGTCAGTACCGTAAGGGTTAATGAAATGGTCGTTATTCAAACAATGTTCTCTTATAGACGAATTAGATGGCTTAGTCAGATTATTGCCCGTACGAAAGGAGACTCCCCTGTGTTGTGCACACCTCACAAATAATTGGAGCCCAGTGCTACCGATGTAAGATTGCTCGCAGCGGTCACACGTACTGTATATTGATATACCACTGAGGTGCGCTACAACACATCTGGAATATCCCTTCTTAAAGTAAGACCCGACTTTTTTATCGTTTTTGAAGTACACACAAAGATTGATTTGCGGAAAATACTTCTTAATTATTGACAATATTTCAAGTTTTATTTTCTCTGTACGGGTTCCTATAAACAGTAACTGAAAATACAACCTCAACTTTGGCATAGTAAAAACTTGTTGCTTCGTAGTAAACTTTCTCCCTAAAAATTTCCGTAACTCTTTAGTTAAACTATTGTAGAAATTATTCAAACAGGAAATTTTTTGCTAATCAATTCTAAATTGGACAATTTGTAAGAAGAAGATATTTCTTTGAAAACATAAATTTTAAAATTTTGGGATCGACCCAAATATATCTGATCTCTGCATTTTAAAATCGATATACATTTTAAAAAACAGTCTATTAATAAATGAATGTGACACTGCGGTCAAACTTTCAATTCTTGGTTGAAATGTTTTATAGTTTTTGTTTCATTAAGATGTCAACGTTTTTATCTGTTGGTTTATTAAAAAAATTAAAGTTCAAAAATAGTTATAAATACTTAGACTTATAGTTTTTCAGAATGTAGGCGTGGCCCCAAATATTTTCCTTGCGTATCTGTAATATCCAGCATGCATCAGTCTGAATTTATTGTTTGGTCCAGTCTTTTTGAATGATTTTATATGTTGAATATAGAGATAAGAGTTCAAATGTGTGTTTTTAAGCGTTCATTGGTTGCGCTGTATTCATGATTTTGCTCCCCTCAGGGGGATACAAGTATTGTATCTATGGGAATTAGCGCTCCCAGGGGAACCATGTGTGGGCCCGACCTAATGGTTAGGTAGGCTTCCTTTTTGTTGTAATAAAATAGGTTTTTGTTTTGTTACGGACCATTTTTTCGGTTCACTGCTGTCCTGTTTTTCAGCACCTACTACTTTCTTCTTCAACTTTTTTCTTGTTTCATGAACTTCTTTCCTAGCTTACTGTTTCTGTGCACATTGTGCATAGATTCCACGTTCCCTCAACTCCATACTAAATGGTGCCTTCCTTTTTCCTCTCTTGGAACATCTTTGTCATGGTTAAGGGAGGCTAAAACTTTCTTATATAATAATAATAATAATTCATGATTTTGCTGCATTTTTGTGTTTGAGTAGTTTCTTAAGGGGACTGTTCGGGGTAAAACAAAAGTCTAAGTTCTCGGTGGATTTTTCTGAGATATCAACCGTAGGTGTAAATTGTTATGAATATTTATTTTATTTGTGCGTATTTTTCGTAACCATACATGGAAAAGATTATTTTAAAAAAAATCATGAAAAACATGTGTTGCGGAAAATCCTACTCCAATTTTGAACTCAGAGAACTGAGAAAATATTTTCTACATAGCAAATTGTCTTGTCCAAAGATCCGGTGCAAAAGTTTTTCGATTATTTGATTTTTTGAGTTTTGAGAACTTGTTTCCCTAAAAATTACCTTTTTTTCCACTTTTTTAAATAATTTGCTTCAAATTTTTAGGGTGAATTGAAATTAAAAAAAATTTTGCAATGGATCTATTTTCCCTTTCAAGCGCTATTGATTGTTATGCTCGTCATCTCTGTACCTTCAAAACTGTGGGAGGAGGTTTTCGAAAATCAAAAAGTGAGTGTGCAGAAAAACCATTTTTCCCCCCAAAATTTTTTTGTTCTTTACTAATTTTCCAATTGAGTCTTATCAGCGATTCTGTACCTTCTTATGTACCTTCAAAACAGTGGGAAAGATCCATATCAAAAGTCAATAAATACTAGTTTCAGAACAGGTTTTTTTTAACAATATTTTTTTCAAAGCTGGCTAATTTTTTTTTTAATTACCTGTATTGCTTTGTAGCATTTTTTAAGCCCTTTTGATTGATAAAATTGCCATTCCTGTAGCTTTGAAACTCTGGGAGGCGTTTATGTTTACATAGCCAGCTAATTAGCTGATGACTCAGCAGCCGGACTCAAAACAAACACTCAATTACACCATCAAAATTTATCACTGATTAATAGAATGTTTCGTTTGAGTACAAAAGCATTTCAAGCAAGGCCATGAATGAACTCTCATGCTATTCCCATAGAGAAACACTCAATACTGGCTTGTAATGGGGGGAAGAGGGAGGTCACCCATCCATTGGTGCACCCTAAGGTCACACTAGTGAGCGTCTTTTACCCCGTCCAGAAGACTAACCAATTGACGTACTTGAAAGCCAATTATATTGTTGGATGCGCGAGAAAAATCTCTATATGAGTTTATGAACCATAAATTGACCATAATCCAGAAATAGACCCATACTGTGCCCTTAATGCACAGTCCTTCTTTCACTTTCAGTCTCTCAGATTTACAGTAAAACTAGTGTAATTATTTCTTGGCAGAGCTATTCCTTCACCTTATACAACCAAGTGTTGATCTGGTGAGTGTTGCTTATTGTACAGTTTGCTTTGCTTGTATATATATTTTTTTTATTGCTCTAGGCTAAGATTTACTTTATGTTGTGCATGATGTTTTCTTTTGGCATATTGGCTCTTTCATTTCTTTTTTGTTGAAAGATTAAGTTTTTCAGTTTTGCTAGATTTCAAGACCATTTTTGTAGTAATATTTTTCCTGAGTTACTCCTTTGAATTTGTTGTTGAATGATTCCATTTTAATTCAATTTCATTCATATTCATTCCATAGCCCATTTTTTTTGTTGATTTGTTTCATTTTTAGTTAGTGCATTTACTGTATTTAGCATGAATTCATTCTGAGCATGGTTTATTTTGTTCTGCTTCTTACTTTATTTTGAAGTTTAATTCTGAGGAATCCAAAAGGAATGGTGGGGTTTATTTTATTTTTTCATGCATTTTTATTTTTGTTTTATCTATTTTTTCAAGGCATTTTTTTATTTCTGGCTTCTGATTGTCTTCACTGTTTCTGAGCCCTGTCACTTGTTATTGCGTGTACAATCAACTGTTTCACTATAAACCATCATTTGTCTAAACCAGTTTCATTACTTTCTCACCATGTGGTTCACAAACAACTGCGTGTAATGATGGGTAAATGCTAGTACCCCTAGTATCCCGTCCTCTTACAAGAACACTGAGGATGGATTTTTTATGATCCAAAATGTTTGTATTTTATCATGATTTTCTTAGCTATGTCGGTTATCCTTTTTATCACAAAAGTGAATTTCCTGGAAACCGTCCAATTTCATCTATTGTGACTATTATGGTATTGTCTTATTTTGACCGACAGTTTTGTCTTGATCTTTCTTGTGCAGCCTTCAAGTTCCCTTACCTGTCAGGTGATAGCTTCACATACAATTGGTCTTTGAATGAGTTATTGTGAAACTGTTATTGTAATTCTTAAGCTAGTCTCAATTTTTCCAATGAGTACCTCATTCTCGGCCCTTGTTGCATGTGACTCATAGCTGTAGCCAAAAGTTTGGACATCCTGCATAATTTAGGTTGTCTGGAAATATTGCATGCAGTCTAGTATGACAATTAGCATTAGTAGAGAATTAATTAATGATATGGGAAGAATTTCAGAACAGGAACCAACACTTTTTTGTATTTTGACTGTAAATTTAGTGAATGCAAGAATGAATAATGTTCGGTTCCACAGTAACTGATGAACAAGGGTTTACCAGGTCTGAAAGTTGAAATAAAAATTTACCAATTTGCCTCTACAGTATGTAATAATACAAACTGTATCTCTTAGTGCAAATTATTTATCATTCTATTATAAATGGCCCATTGTGTAGTTGTCTGCTTGATGTGAAATGGTTGTCTTGGCTTCAGTATTTTGAATAACTCACACAAAGTTAGCAAATCATAGGACTATCCTTTACTGAATGGATTCAATAATAAATGTAGTGTTATCTTGAATGTGCAGCAGCTTGTCTGTGAAGATTGACGGTTGTATATGAGGCCTGTCTAGAAAGTATCCGATCTCTGGCCAGGAAAAATATTTTGAATACCTGAAGGAGTTAAGACCCTAATCCCCTTCAAAGTAGGCCCCTTGCACTTGAACACACTTAGCTCACTGATCCTTCCACTGCTGGAAACCCCTCTGGAAGTGTTCTTTTAGAATGGTGTTCAGCTCCGTTGTGTTCCCCATTATCTCTTCTCTTCTCTCAAAATGGAATCCTTTCAGTGGCGTTTTCAATTTTGGAAACAACAAGAGGTGGTTTGTGTCATGATAATGCCCCTGCACATTCATCCCAATTGATCCACACTTTCTTAGCCAAACATGGAATTACAAGCCCATGTTTGGCTAAGAAAGCGTGGATCAATTGGGATGAATGTGCAGGGGCATATCAGGATGCAAGTTCCAGTTGTTCGCCGTCCACATGTCTGGTCTTCAGCGGCAAACAGCATCTTGGAGTTCGGCGTTGGTGTTCCGTTTGCCAGCCTCCCTACTCTACAGACCTGGCTCCTTCTGATTTCTGGTTTCCAAAATTGAAGATGCTACTGAAAGGATCCCGTTTTGAGAGCAGAGAAGAGATGATGGGGAACACGACGACAGAGCTGAACACCATTCTAAAAGAACACTTCCAGAGGTGTTTCCAGCAGTGGAAGGATCAGTGGGCTAAGTGTGTGCAAGTGCAAGGGGCCTACTTTGAAGGGGATTAGGGTCTCAACTCCTTCAGGTATTCAAAATATTTTTTCTGGCCAAAGGTTGGATACTTCTTAGAGATGCCTTGTATGCTTTGTTGGCGCAATGCAAGATTGGTTTTGGAATTAAGGTAATCAGATATTGAGCCACTTAGCTCATTTCTGTTGCCATTTGCTATTTTATTCGAAATATGTGTTTTATATAGAAATGTTCCTTGTGCATGATTTCTTTGCTTTCTACAGTCCATAATCACATATTTTTAGTTGCTTAAGACTGCCTTTGATGTGGCAGGGGAGTCACAAACTATTATGACTGCTTTGCAGTGTTAACTTTTTACTTTCTTCTGATGTTGAGATGCTACTACATATCAGATATTGGCAGTGCATCTCACCGGTGCTTCTTTTTCAGTGCTGATGTAGTAAAAAATAAACTCATTTGCCTCTATTGACTGTCATATCTTTGTTACCGTTCAATGCTACACACCGAGGAACATATGTGAACATATAGGAATGTTAGGGTTTCCTAATGGCTCCTTGTACAGGCCAGGGAAGGGGTTAAGCCAAATCAATGATTTTGTTATCCAAAAAGGCAGTTGCTGCAACATCTGTGAAGTTTTGCCTAACAATGGTTATTAAATGACCTCTTCGGTTCTTTTAAAAAGATTCTCCATCAAATTTTTCTTTAGGAGCTTTTGGAATTCTAGTTTTTGAGTTGTGCCCATCCCATTCATATTGTTATCCAACAAACAATCAAGAAGATTCAAGATTGTAAAATACCCATCAAAATAAAAGTAAGTTCCTAGTAATAGACCTACAACTATTGTATCCATGGGAATTGGCACTCCCAGGAGGAAAATGTGTGAGGGCCCGAGCTAGAAGTTGGAAAGGATTTCTTTTTGTTAACACGTTAACTGCGATGGGTTAAACTGAAGTTCAATATTCAATTCCAATTTTAATTCAATTGTAGTAATCTACTTAGAAAATATCAAACATAAACTGGATCAGGCTTTGTTGAGCTTTCATTAAGTATTTATAATCAATGAGTTAGTGACTGCAGGTGGGTCAGCAGCACTTTGAAAACCACCTAAAGGGGTGTTTACACTAGGGGACATTTCGGCCGTTAGGCGCGACTCGTGTAGACGAGGCTCACCGCTGAGGCTCATATTTGTGTGTGAGCCCGAAGTTCCCTATTCGCTCTGATCGAATTCGTGAGGCGCGACGCACGTGAGCCTCGCAGCTCAGACCCCGGTCAGTGTGTAGTTAGCAGTCATCAGATTAGGTCGTAGCCCTTAGCTCATCGATTATGGCTGACATAGCGCTGCCACGAGAAACTACATTGCTTTTAATTGAAATTTAGTAAGCCCATCAATGTATTTGGCAGACCATAAGCTGCGAATATAATGAGGCTGCTTTCCATTATATATGGATGAAAATAAAAGAATATAGTATCGTTTCACTCATGTAAATAAAAAAGAGATTACGTAGCTTATGATGCAGTAGCAATATTCAGACAACCTCGTCGACTGTAACCCATCTTTAATAGCAGCTGGCCACACATTGACTGATTTTCTCTCAGGGTTGCCAGATGATTTGCACCACTTTTAGCCAAATGTTCCCAGAAAATTAGCCACAAATAGCCACTTGTATTTTTATTTCACACATAATTATAAATCAAAGATTTTGACAAATATTTTATCTTGTCGAGTTTATTAAATTGATTCAATGGCAGTGTTTTCAAATTCTTGTAAAAATGATTTTTCTGAATTATTTTTGCTGCATCCTGTTTGGTCAAGTTCATTGATATCTTGTGCTTAGAGTGCTAAATATATGTCGCTTGTGAAGAGGCTGAGCATTCTTTCTATTAAATGAAAGTCTTTGCAACAAGTTTTATTCACTAACAAATGAGATTAATTCTAAAGAAGGAGTCTATCGCTTTATTCGCTTATTTGTTTCTTTGTTTACTCCTCACATTTGTCACAAATGAAAAATGCGTTCCAAAAATGCATTGAAAAGTTTGGGCATCGCTTGACCAATATCAGTAAAATATTTTTCTCAAAGTGCATTTTCAGGCTTGAAAACCATTGCCCAAAATTCAATTGGGTCATATGGTATGGTTCCTGTTTCGATCTCTTCTTTTCAGTAAATATGAAGAAAATTTAAGTACTGGTTTTCAATTTGCAGACGTCATAATACTTTGAGGGCATGAAAAGATTTGGGTATATCCCTAAAATTTTATCTCATTTGACTTGGCACTCTTTCAGGTTTCAAAAGGCGAAGACTCTTCACGTTACGGCCATCCAAAAAGCGACATTCTAATTGTCTGCTTGCCTCGATAACAGCATTAATACATTTTTCTTTAATGACATCCTTCTCTATCCGATGCATTGTAGATTCTCTGAGAACCAGCTGAAATTTGGTTCCAAGAAATCTTGAACCAATTTTTTATTCGAGTGATGAAGCATTTTAAGACCTTTATAACTTGCACACATCTGCATGTGTGCAGATGTAAACTCTGAACTCTTTTCAGTACCGTTCATTCCGGGAACAAACACGTTAAATTTAGGAATAAGTGTAATTCTGTCGTATTTATGCAATAAATTATTAACAATCAGTAAATTAGCCAAAATTAAGGTGGTTAATTCTCAAAATTTTTTCCTTAGCCACAGTTCATAAAAATTAGCCACTTTGGTTAAAATTAGCCACATCTGGCAACCCTGTTTTGAGCAGCCCGCGATCCGTGGCACGCTCCATGTCTAGTCTAAACACACTTGGCTCATGTGAAGCTCCACACGAGGCGTCTACACGTGAGCCTGCAGCAAAATGTAGACCAGTGTAAATGGCCCTTAAGGGACCACGGGTAGGTCCCTTCGCAGGGAACGTGTTGAAATAGAAGAGATTTTTTGTTACATTATGGACCATCTTTTTTCGGTGCACTGCTGACCTGTTTTTCAGCACCTACTACTTTCTTCAACTTTTTTCTTGTTTCACAAACTTCTTTCATAGCTTGCTGTTTACTGCTTTTCATAGCCATATGGTTTAAGGACCCGCTCTTCCGTGAAGGTATCGAGGGTTCAAGTCCTGGCTCTGGGTGGCGATTTATTCCTTGGGAACTGAAGAGAAATTCAAAGCACAATACCCCACTCTATCCAGGTGTCTGAAATGGGTACCGGTCTTTACCGGGAGAAAGCATCATGGCGTCCTGGTGTTAGTTATAAGGCATTTGAAAAAAACAATGTACGAGGTGATATGAATCAGGCTTGAACTGGAAATAAAGCATCCTTAGATGCTGATGTTTGTTCTGTTTTTTCTATGCACCTTGTGTATTGATTCTTGCATATCTTTGAACCTCTTTGTTGTGGTAAAGGGAGGCTATAACTTTCTTATAATCTAATGTAATCCACTGTTTGATGTTTACTATTCCATTGTTAAGATTTAATTCTCTAAGTTAATACCCAAAATATAAATTTATATTCAGTGGTACCTCGAGATACGAGTTTAATTTGTTCCAGTACCGAGCTTGTAAGTCAATCGGCTCGTATCTCAAAAAAATTTCTCCTATTTAAAATAACTGAATTTTATTTAATCCGTTCTAGACCTATGAAAAATCCCCAAGCCATTGTAAATTATGAATAAAGATATGTTTTCAAATAACAAATAAACATGCATAATTAACAAATACATAACAAAATGTGATATAAAGAGTTATTTAGCATAATAGTCTTACCTTAGAGTGAGATCAGTGTGGCCAACGAAGGTGAACCGCAAAGAGGAGGGAGAGGGAAGGAATGCAGACACTCAAGACAGCTATGTAAATGGCGTTTTAGAACTAGAAACAATTTTTGGAACTTTGAAACTAAAATTACAAAACAAAAATCGCAAAACAATAAACTCAACTTTAAACCTAAACTAAGCTTAACATTTACGTAAATTTAATTATGTATCACTTGTTTTTACCTTCTTGGCTGCACTTTCTGCGCTTTCACTCGCAGCTCTTTTCAAGAAAAATGTATCTGAAGAACTTTGCTTTTGCCGGCCCTTCAAGATGTTTCGAAAATGTGACATGAGCAGAACCTTCTACATTTCCCCGTGGACATTTTGTCCTTAATTGGGAAAGAATTGTGGTTCCTTTTCCTGGTGTAGCACTCATGATTGCATCTTTCTGTTTCAGTATCGTACAAATTGTCGATGTACTACGGTCATAGATCTTTGCGAGTTCAATCACTCGTATGCCACGGTCATGTTTTCCTATTATCTCTTGCCTTGGTTCAATTGACATCATCCTCTTCTTCCTGACACCATTGTCCTTAACACTCACTTTCTTCGGCCCTATGATACGAAAAAATTCAGTAATTGCGCAAAAAAACAAAACAGTACAGCGCATATGATACACTTTGAGTAAAGTGGGTAACACGTGCGACTGAGCGAGAAATGCTCCCGGATGATGCTTTATTCTGCGCCCCAACTAGCGGGACGCTCCGGAAACACGGCTCGTATCTTGGATTTGGGATCGTATTTTGAACAAAAATGTGGCCCAAGCTCCGGCTGGTGTCTCAGAAAATTCGGATGTTAGGCTGCTCGTATCTCGAGGTACAACTGTACTTAACAATTTTGTAGACTTGTCAGAAGTGGGTCTATATGATGATGAAGACTGACATTTACCTCCAGCTAGTGAGCGATGCCATGAGATACACAGTTGCTGGTGGCCTCAGCTTGGTGCCAGCTCTTTCCAGGTGTAAAATGCAGTGTTCAAAGCTCAAGATAAAGTACAAAAATTAACCTTACAGACACCAACAAAATTTGTTGAGTATACTCATCTAGGTTCTCAAAGGGATTCACCATGGACTGAGTTTCTAATATTTTTTCTTTTATTTATTTTGTAATTGTTTAATTATTTCTTCTTTTCAGCTTTTTCTTTCTTCCCTTTAATTCTTATTCTAATCCCTCACAGAGATGCAACTGCTGTATCTGTGGGAATTGGTGCTCTCGAGGGGCAGGTGCAAAATCCTGGGTTAAAAGTTAGATAGGCCATCATTTTGTTAAAAAGAATAAGTTTTTTGTTACAGGCCATTAGGGTCTGTTTTCCTATATTGCTTTTTTCAGCACTTATTGCTCTCATCACCTTTTGTTTTTGTTTGTCACCTTTTTTCTTTATTTACTATTCTATTTGCTGAGTATCTTATGTGAAACTCACCTATTATCCTAGTTCTGTGCCCTTGAATATTTTGCCTTGATCCTTCTTTTCTTTGGCATACCTTTATTGTGGTTAGGAGGTTTAATCTAATTCATCTAATCACTTTAACAATTTTAATTTTTTTTATTCGTTCTATTTTTTTTGATTTGCTTCATGTATCATTATTTTTCCCATTGGCATGGCAATGCATCTTTTTTTTGTTCTGAACACATCAATAGGAATCTTTGTGTCTTTGTATGGTCGAAAGTAAGTTTAGCTGAATTCAACAATGCACGCCCTGATCTTGACGCAGATGAGGAGAGTGTGAATCAGTGTACTACTCACGACCGTCTATCTCCAATCTCGCTCCTTTTACGGAGGGACCACTGCTTGGCATCAGCTGAGGTATGGTGCCAGTGTTGAATGTGATATTTTTGAATAAGACTATCAAATTATCTAAAGACTTTTTGGGGAAAATTCATCAAAGGTACAAGGAACTTGATTTATAATTTCTCAGGAGTTTTATGGTTTGTTCAACATTGGTAGAAATTGAGTGAATTAGCAAGCTTCATTGTACCAGTCTTGTTTTATTCTACTAATTAGTCTGAGTTGTCTATAAGACTGAGTATTATTCGACAGAAAATGGGGAGGTATGGTGAAGATGAATTATAGAATTGAGAGAGTGGTGTAAAAATATGATTAGAATATGTTGAGAGCTGTGTCCATTCCTCCAACCTCCAAATATATTGGAAATAGTTTTTAAGTTTGAGATTCTAAGACAAGAATATATTTGCAATGTATTATTTCATATCATTTTGTATTAAAGTGGCTCTCTGAAGTATTCTCTGCCCAAAATTGTGAGGCAGTTGACTAAATGAAGGTTGAAAGTTTCATTGTACTGGAATATAAAATATTAACTGATGAATATTTGCTTGGACTTTATTTTGAGTTATTTGTGGTGTGCTAGTAGTTTGAATGAAGTATTATTCCTATATATTGCCTTATACATGATTTTTCTTGCTTTTTGTTTTTAGGAGATGCTGCTTAGTCTGCTTGCTGCAAAAGCAGACCCGAATCTGTTGCCTTCATCTCTCACCTGCGGGTGTGATGTGCGTGGCACACATTACGATCATTTGCCTTTATATTATGGTATGTATGATTCCATTTTTTTTCTCTGTATAGTTTTATGATATGATCTTTGACATTAATTTTGGTTAAAAATTCAATTTCTGATGACGTACATTGGTGGCCCATGCGTTGCATCACTGATTGAAATCATTCCTGACTACCTTCTATTTTTTAGTATAACTTGGTTGACAGATCCATCATTGGTGATGTTTTGTTGTTCAATTGTTACATGTGAGAACATGTTCTGTTTGCTAGCTGTTTAGTTTGAGTGTTATAATGTCCCCAATTCTTTGAAACTTTATTCATTAGATGTTTCCCAGCTCTGCAAATTGCTCATCAGCTCACTTTCTATGGAACAGTAATAAGAATTATATGCAGCAAGGTTGCCATGTTTGAATTTTACATTTGTTATACAGCTTGTCAAGGCAATTACATTGTTGTCTGTTGCATAATTTGAGCCCTTAAGTTTGTGTGCTCATGTATCAGCGCTTTGAACCAGAGAGCTATTACTGAACATCTGGTAGTAGTTCTGCCAGATGTGATCTCAAATGCTTAGGATCACGGTGAAATGCTTTATGCATTTCACCGTGAAATGGAATTTTTGCGGCAATTCTTTCACAATAATGGCTTCCCATCCAGATTAATAGATTCTGCCATGAAGAAATTTTTAAATGTCAAGTTTCATAACAGGTTGCCTATAACAACTGTGGGAAAGAAGGATTTTTACTTCTGCTTGCCTATTTTGGATACCAATCCGAGAAACTCAAGAAAGAGATACTTTCATTGTTAGCTAAACATTTTACGCATATCAATTTTCGGATTATATTGTTGAACAGATATAAAATTAATTCTTTTTTTCACTACAAAGATAAGCTCCCTAAAGCATTGCTTTCGCACGTCGTTTACAAATACTGTTGTGCACTGTGTGCGTCGGAATATGTTGGGTCCACAAAAAGGGCCCTCCATGTTCGTGTGGCGGAGCATGCTGGAAGGAGCTTCCGAACCAATAATCCCCTTGCCTCTCCCCCTCACTCTTCAGTACGCACTCATGCCGAGAAGTGTGACCTGCTAGTTCGCTTGGACAACTTCCAGATAATAGGAACCACATCTAGTCAATCAGACCTTCGTATTTTAGAATCTCTTTTTATCATGAAAGACAAACCTATTTTAAATGAAACTGAATCGTCATTCCCTCTGTTAATAGCATGTTAGTATTGTTCTCCATCCTTTTTAGTCCACTTCTTTTTATTTGTTTTTACTATTGCACTTATTTTCAATAAAATGTATTTTTTGTCTTCCATAGATCTTGTTAATGCTGAAGATGACTCCTGTAGTCGAAACGTTCAATTTTATATATCATTTTAGGTCCTTCTATTTATTAAACAATTAACTGATAATGGATCTTTTAAAAGCGACTATCCTTGCTATTTTATTTATTGTTATTCATTATAACTTCGAAATTTACAAAGCTAGAGCAATGCGGTTTGTTGCATTTGAAAGTCAAACGTTGGATCTATCTAAATTACGGGTGAATTTTTTGAATCATTTCAATGAGAATTTTTATGAATTTTTCATTGTAAGGGTCAAAGCAAAAGTTATAATTTTAGGGTAAAAAAGTCTACGGTAATCTTTACAGAAAAAATTTTGGAAATTCACCCGTAGTGTAGATAGAGCACATATGTCACTTTCAAATGCAACAAACCGCATTGCCCTAGCTTTGTAAACTTCGGAGTTATAACGACAAACGTCTTGATAAGTTACTTTTTTGATAAAACCTATTTTTAAGAAAAAAAATGCTTTTCCTCCTACATTTTTTGAGCTACAGTGATGATTTTGGTATCATTGGATGCAGAAAAACAAGGGCTTTACAATGTATTGAAAAGTTTTTCAAAATTCATTCTTGTTTCAAAGTTATGACGTCATAAATTTGAATTTTCTTGAGAATATTTTGATTTTTTTTCTTTTTAATTTTTAAAATTTTTATATTGGGAAATTTGAGGAAAAGCATTCAAGTTTTTGGAATGTCCACGTTATTCTGCATCCAATGATACCAAAATCATTACTGTAGCTCAAAAACTATCAGAGATAAAGCATTTAGAAACCCCCCCCAAATGTCGTTTTCTATGATTTACCATTTTCTTTTCAAGAAAATCGCATTTTGTCATTAATGATAAATGATTCAAAATTGCATTTCCTATCTGTCTACCAAATTTAATTGCTCTAGGTTCAAAAATGAAAAAAAAGGTCCGTAAGGTGGATACCCTCCCCCCCCCGGGGGGGACGTTAGCTCTGGGATACGTTCCTGATATTTTTACAGACATTCGGGGACATATCTCAAACTCATTTAAAGCAATAAAAACAAAAACGGGAGAATCGACTTTTGGACTGCAGATGCCCCCAAAAAGCTCCCTAAATGCTTCCCTTACGAAAGTCAATGAATAAAATTTTCTGAAACATTTTGACCTCCAGGGTCATTATCAACCTGAAAACATGAAGAATAAAAACTAGTCTAATGTTAAATTTACATCAACCGTGGAAGAACAGCAAAAAAACACATGAAAAGAACAAAAAAAAAAATGTTCAAAGCTAAAATTGTTAGTTGTTGAGGAAAAGCTGACTGCACATCATTCAAAACTGGTTTTTCTTTTAAAATGTGAAGAGATTCTGAAATGTGTAAGTTTATTTGGTTTGATGCAGAGGAAATTACTCTGAAACTGCCTTACATTACAGAAATATTGCACTTCTCTGCGTATGAGCGGACTGAAGAGTGAGAAGGTGTGAAAAGTAACTTATTAGTTTGAAAACTCCTGCCAGCATGCTCTGCAACACGAATACTGAGGGCTCGAGTAGTCGAGCCCACGTACGCACACTGTGCGCCACTAAATTTGTAAATCACAGATGAGACCACTCAGGGGGATACAACTATTGTATCTATGGAAATTAGCGCTGCCAGGGTAGTGATGCAAAAAAAAACGGTTTTATTTGATTGCGTTTTTTTTTGCAAAAAAAACGTGTTTTTTATGTTTTTTTTTTGTTTTTTTGCACACCTAAATTTTGTTGAGTATATGTCTGGGTTTTTTTGGTCACCTAAAACATATTAATATCCATGTTTTTTAGTCATTTTATTGTTATAAAAACATCAAAAAGAAACCATACAGTAAAAGTGGTGGCAGATAACCCACAATTACCTAGAGGCGTCTAAGAGGAACAGCAGGAGCCACAGAACTTGTATTGATGGAGTCAAAATTCAGAGCTTACTATCTCTACTATGTCTGATTTTATTTTTATGTGACCAAAAATTCAGACTTTGCAGAGATAATAAGCTCTGAAGTTTGACTCCATCAATATAAGTTCTGTGGCTCCTGCTGTACCTCTTAGACTCCTCTAGGTAATTGTGGGTAATCTGCCTCCACTTTTACTGTATGGTTTCTTTTTTATGTTTTCATTACAAAAAAATGACTAAAAACCATAGATATTAATATATTTTAGGTGACCAAAATAATATGCTGTTTTTTTAAAAAATGTTTATTTTTACAAAAAATTCTGACTAATAAAAATGAATAGGGCCTAGTAATATATTTTATGGTACCAAATATAACCATGCTGTTTTCTACAAAGAATCATGACTAAAAAACAATATATTTTATGTGACCTAAAAAGCCCCATGCAGTTTTTTATAAAAAAAGTTTTTTTACTAAAAAAATCATGACTGATAAAACATGAATAATATATTTATGAGACCAAAAAAATGTTTTTGTACTAAAATATCATGACTAAAAAACATGAATATATATATGAGACCTAAAAAACCCCATGCTGTTTTTTAAAAAATGTTTTTTTTACAAACAATGATGTATAAGAAAACCTGGATATGAATATATTTTATGCGACCAAAAAAACCATGGTTTTATTTTATGTATTTTTCATAAAAAATTGTGTCTTAAAATCATGGATATTAACATATTTTATGTTACCAAAAAATCATTGTTTTTTTTAAACATGTTTTTTTATTAATAAGTTATTATCATTCATTTTTAGGTCATGACTTCTTTGTAAAAAAAACATCCTCAGGGGGATACAATTATTGTATCTATGGGAACTAGCGCTCCCAGGGGGACAATGTGAGGGCCCAAGCTGAGAGTTAGGTAGGCCTCCTTTTTGTTGAAATAAAATGTTTTTGTTATGTTGAGGACCCCCTTTTTTCGGTTCACTGCTGTCCTGTTTTTCAGAACCTACTACTGTCTTCTTCAACTTTGATCTTGTTTCATAATCTTCCTTCCTCTCTTTTGCCGCATTTGTTGCTGGGGAGGGAGGCTAAAACTAATGACTAATCTAATCTGTAAAAAAAACATGGATGTTGATTTATTTTATGTGACCAAAAAACCATGCTTTTTGAAAAAAGATTTTTTAAAAAAAACATGAGTGTTATTAAATTTTACCTGACCAAAAAAAACATGACCTTTTAAAAACCATATTTTTTCACAAAAAGTCATTAATATCCATGTTTTTTAGTCATGATTTTTTTGGTAAAGAAACCATGATTTAAAAAAAAAATAGCATGGTTTTTTTTGGCACGTAAAATATATTAATATCCATATTTTTTAATCATGATTTTTCTGTAAAAAAGATGTTTTTCAAAAAAACAGCATGGTTGTTTATAGTAAAATGAAGTATATTAATATCCGTATTTTTTAGTCATGACTTTTTTGTAACAAAAACATTCAAAGAACAGCATGGATTTTTTGGTCACATGAGATATATTAAAATCCATTAGAACCGTACCAGGTCTTGGAATAAAATATCCACAAAGAATCTATTCACTCTATAAAACCTTTTGGAGACTAGCTCCATCCTCAGTAAGTCATTCAGTCAAATGTTTTTCAAAGGAACAGTGAAAATTCATTGTCTATTTCACCAAATTAAACTGAATGGCTGAGGATGGAGCTGGTCTCCAAAAGGTTTTAAGGAGTGAATAGATTCTTTGTAGATATTTCATTCTAAGACCTAGTACAGTTTTAATAAACATGATTTCAATATTAACAGCATTCTTTGTTTATAAGTTTCTAAAGACGATTCGATTTAAGAAAAATAACTTTCCTGATATTTATATTCGTGTTTTTTTAGTCATGATTTTTTTAAAATGTTTTTTAAAAAAAACAATTTTTTGGTCCCATAAAATATGATAGCCATGTTTTTTTAGTTGAGATTTTTTTGTTGAAAAACAATGTTTTAAAAAAAACAGCATTGGATTTTTAAGGTCACATAAATATATTAATATCCATGGTTTTTATTCATAATTTTGTTTAAAAACATGTTTTTTTTTAAAAACAGCATGGTTTTTTAGTCACATCTCTATCAATGACCATAAGTAAAGATATGTTATTATAACACACCATTTTGGAAGTTGAAGGTCATTCACATGTATTGTAAAATAAATGAAATATCAAAGTATGAAACCGCAGAAAATGAAAAAATTCATAAAACCATGGAAAACCACCAATTAAGAAGTATGCTGTTTTATTTTGTAATTTGACATGAAAACAAATAATGTAATGTGGTTCTTTTTCTTGCTGAGTTATTTTCAGACAAAACATTTGAAAAAAACCAAAATATCCACGTTTTTTTTTGGCCACGGTTTTTTTTTGTAAAAAAAACGTGTTTTTTTTAAAAAAACGGCATGGTTTTTTTTGAGTCACATCTCTATGCCAGGGGGACAATGTGAGGGCCCAAACTAAAGGTTAAGTAGGCTTATTTTTGTTAAAATGAAATAGGTTTTTGTTTCGTTATCGACCATCTTTTTTCGGTTCACTGCTGTTCGGTTTTCCAGCACCTACTACTTTCTTCTTCAACTTTTATCTCATTTCATGAACTGATTTCTCATCTTACTGTTTCTATGCCCCTTTTGCATAGATTCCCCATTCTCTTTTCTCCATACTGAATGGTGCCTTCCTTCCTCTCTTCCCCCTCAGTGGGATACAACTATTGTATCTATGGGAATTAGCGCTCCCAGGGGAAAAATGTGAGGGCCCGAGCTGAGAGTTAGGTAGGCCTTCTTTTTGTTGAAATAAAAATGTTTTTTGTTATGTTAAGGACCACCTTTTTTCAGTTCACTACTGTCCTGTTTTTCAGCACCTCTGACTTTCTTCTTCAACTTTTTTATCTTATTTCATGAACTTTTTTCTCATCTTACTGCTTCTATGCACCTTCAGCATAGATTCCTCATTTTCTTATCACCATACTAAATGGTGCCTTCCTCCTTCCTCTCTTTGATACGTTTTTTTTTGTAGCGGTTATGGAGGCTTAAACTAACTTTTAATCATAATCTTAATCTCCTTTCTCTCGTCAATACGCTCTATTTTTAGTAGCAGTTAGGGAGGCTTAAAATAACTTATGATCTAATCCAAATCACAGATGAGAGCATAGTTTTAGGAGCATACTTTATAATTGAAGAATGATCCTGTTTGTACAAATTGACTAACACTAGTTTAAAATCAATCTGAGGAAAATATTTCAAAAGGAGAATGACAAGGTCTTTCTTAAGTCTCTCTAAATGATGACCGAATACAGAAACGGAGAAAAAGTTCCTTTTTAGGAGCGCTAGGTAAAGTTACATCAGTAGAAAAATTTCTGTTCACAAACTTCCTAACCTAAAAATCAACTATTGGTGAAAGGAAGCCATTGTTGCTGAGAGAAATGTTTAAAAATTCAAATTCCTTCTGCATAGTTCCAAATGAAGACGACACAATAGGCCCAAGAAAACAGTGGTTTGATGCTATTTAATTTAAAGGAGAATGAACAAAAACTAAAAAAAAACTATTTCCTAACCCAGTAAATGTTTGCTTATAAAAAACAGTCCTTTGAAACCTACCCTTTTTGCATGTTATAGTAGCATCTAAAAATGAGAGACAAATATTCTATTCGGTGTCCATAGTAAATTTGATATCAAGGTGTTGCGAGTTCAAATATTCTAAAAATAAATTGCAATGGGAACTATTCCTAAACAATAAAAAGTATCATCAATATAGTATTTATAAAACATAGGCTAAATAATGATCATCATATATATATTCATCAGGACAGGAATCTAACCAGTGCTGTTCATGATAACACATGAAAATATTTGCAAAAGTAGGTTCCATTGGAAGACCCATTCCTAATCCTTCTGGTTGCTGATTACATTGTCGAAAATAAAAAACGAATTCAAGTTGGAAAGTTGAAGTAGGGATTTTAACAAGAATTTGATTAGGCCATTGATGGAGTTTACGCTACATGATACCATTGACATTTGCTTCAATGATTTATTTACTTCTGTTGATGAATAATAGTATAGTATTTATTTACTAGTGTTTCTAACATTACCTGCTCCCATTAAATACCATTAACTTTGAAAAAATTCATATTTTCTAACGACTCTACAATAGGTTGTTTCACAACAGGAGAAACTAGAGCGCTATCCGTTGGCGGGTCATTTTGCAGGAAACATGTGGAAGAAATGGTCAAATCCCGTCACTTTTAATGGATCGGGTACACAAGCAGTTGTATGGAACAACCATTTTAAAATACTACAGTATTTATATAATATATGATGAATTGACTTCATTTTTTATATATTGATTAATCAATCGGGTACATTTTCTGAATTTTTTTTCAATTTCAATCAAAATAGGAGAGCAAAAATCACTGATGAAAATTTCATTATACTGAGAACGTTTTGGGTGAATTCCCATCATCAGCTCATTAAAAGAATCTGACATATATCACTGAAATAAAAAATGAACATAAATGTACAAACAGACATAAACACGGATTTAAAAGTTGAAATAAAAAGTATAAATGTGAAAATGCAGTAAATAACAATGAAACAACTTAGAACCTATGATGCTAAGAGGATATGAACTCAATTGGTTGTTAAGAGAAGGCTTACATTTAAAAATGAAAAACGATTCTAAAATTCTAAGATCTAAACCACTTCAAGCTACACGTACTACTTTAAAATGACGAGAGTGAGGAGGTATATTGCACGTTTCAGTATGATCGCAAACAGCGGAGTGAGATGGATGGGTCAATGGAACCCCAGTACGGTAACTAACTCCAACATGCTCGGTACGTGTGGTCATGTCAAAGTACTCGGGTGCACATCATGCACAACTGTATAAATACACTAGTGAGGCCTGCATGGTAGAAGGAAGTTTGTCCTTATAATTGAAAAAAGAACCAACCGGAAATTTGTTTCTTAATATATGAAATTTTATGCCTGTAAAATGTCTAGAAAGTAGGGCAAGTAATTCAGTTTTGAGTTTTTCTGAATACGGTCCAAAATATGGTAATCACAAATAAATTGCTTGAGAGATTGGTTCTTGAATGACCGAATTTGGTTCGACATTATCATTTTGAAACTTGTTTGCTAAAAACTTTCCAATTTGGTTCTCAACAAACGAAGATTTAAAACCATTTTGACGGAAAAATTCTATCAAAAAAGAATACTAAATGAAGGACGCTAAAATTGGAACAAATTTTGTAAGCACGTAAGCACGAGCAAGCAAAGTTTTAATACAATTCAGTTTGAAATTAAAAGTGCAATAACTATGGAAACTCATTCCTAGGCCAGAGAAAGTATTTTTTTGTACACCGACACTTCAAATTTATTTTCTCGTTTAGTCACTAAACAATCCAGGGAAGGTAATTTATTATGCTCTTCACATTCCATAGTGAATTTTATATTTTTTATGCTGACGATTAATGAATTAAAAAAATAATGTTGCATGGGATTCTTCACGGAACAGCAAAAAAGTATTAAACGTAACGACTAAAATACGGGCCGGAAGTCATTGGGGCACAGTTTTAGCCATCTAGTTTCGTAAAAGGACATTAATATATTTGCAAAAATTAGGCCAAGAGGTAGGCCCATACCAAGGCCCTCAATCTGCTTATAAAACTTCCCATTGAACACAAAAAAGATATTTTTCCACAAGTTCTCAGTTTAATGAAATTTTTGTCAGTGATTTTTGCTCTCCTATTTTTATTGAAATTGTTTGATCAAGTATAAGGTAAGTGAAACAACTGAAGAGTACAAGGCATGTGAGGAACCCACCTTGTGCATAGATTCCCCATCCTCTACTGTCCCTCTTCTCTCCTTAGGGGATACAACTATTATATCCATAGGGATGAGCACTACTACAAGAAAATTATGAGGGTCCAAGCCAAAATGTCCAAGCTTCTTTATGTGGAAATACAGTGCTGGCAAAAAAAATTCGATTACTCTCCATAAAACCTGTATTATTTACAGATTTTAAGAAGCTGTAAAATATGTTGGTTATAGGTAGAGACTTGCGGTAAATTGTTTTGTGCAGAGGAATCACGTAGCTTGCTCAGGCAGTTCAGCGCCAGTTGACTACAACCACTGGTCAAGTGAGGTAGTGTCATCGTTTTCCGCTGTATACTGTGTTTTCACAAATCTGACTTTTTACTAAAAGTGTTGTATTTTAAGAAATCCTATAATGGCTGCAAAGAAAAAACATGGAAGTGACCAAATAGGTGCTATTATTGCATTACATAAGGTTGGAAAATCACAGAAAAATTGCAAAACAGTTTGAAATATCTCTAAGTACTGTGAATTTATGGATTTGGTGCCATAACAGCAGTGATGGTTCATGTATGCCAGTCCAAAATATAGGTAGTGGGAGACCTAGAAAGACTAATTTACGTACTGATAAAATGATAAAACGTAACGTGTTAATAAAATCACAAATAACAGCAAAAGAAATTAAGTCTGAGCATTATAATTTGCTCAATGATGTGTCTGAGGGCACAATACGTCATCGGCTGCAATAAGAGCTTGGGATCCCGTCGCGCCATGCTGCCAAGAAACCTTTCCTGAATGCCAAAATGCGCAAGAAAAGAGTTGAGTTCTGTAAACAGCATATGAATTTAACTGTTGATGGTTGGAAAACAGTTCTCTTTAGTAATGAGTCCTCTTTTTTAACACTTGAAAGCTGTTCAAGAATTGTGCGCCGCCCGCTTGGCTCAGATGGGATGGATGGGATGGGATTCACTATTAAGACAATGAAACACCCTCCAAGTATCATGGTTTGGGGGTGTTTAAGCAATTTTGGTAGGGGGAGTTTATATTTTCTTCTTAAGAACACAACCATAAAAGGTCAACAATATTTAGCCATGTTAAAGGAAAAAATTCCATTGACAATGCCTTTACGTGAGACAACAACTTTTAGTCACGATGGGGCTCCTTGCCACTAGGCAAAAATTGTTACTAAATGAATGGCTCAATGCTAATAACATTCGTGTTCTAGATTGGCCTGGTAATAGTCCAGATCTCAATCTTATAAGGAATCTGTGGCTCATTATAAAAAATAAAGTCAAATGTCATGATACTGGTTTGCTTCCCAAGCTCACAAAGCCATCTAAAATATTTGGTGCACTGAAATATCACAAGAAATATGCCAAAATTTGATCAAATTCATGCCAGAACGTCTCAAAAAAGTCATCATCAAGAACAAAAGGCATATGACAAAATATTAGTATACGGTATTGATTTACATAGGTGATATTTGTAAATTGATTTTGTAAAATGTAAGTAAAATTGCCATGGTGATTGGATTTTTTTTTGCCAGCACTGTAATTCTTTTTTTGTGAGGTTGACTTTCTTTCTTCTCTGATTAAAGTTCTCCTGTTTTCCTGCACCTATTACTACTTATTTCCAACTTTTATCTTGTTGCATGAACTTCATTCTAAACTTGCAGTTTTTATGCATCTTGTGCATAGTTTTGCATTCCTTTATCTCCATGCTAAGTAATGCCTTCCTCTCTCTGAATTGCCATTTTTATGTACTGGGAGGTTTAAACTATCTTCTGCAATCTAAAACCAAAACTGTTCATAATCGATCAGTTCTTTGTTTTCTTCAAAATGCTTGTGTTATAATAAAGGAGGCTTAGACTTACCGCTACAGTAAAAATTACTTAATTTGTGGTAAAATTCTGGTATGCTTAATTTTAGTGTAATAGCAAGCTTTTCTGTGTTGCTCTGTTTCTGAAATATGGTGGCAGGTACGATTCAAAATTGGACTTGTTTATTTAATGTTTAAAGGTATCATGAATGTAAAAATGAGGCATTAAAAGTTAGTATGTGGAAATTGTATACACCAGTTGAAGCAACTGATTGTTGAATGTATTTATAGACAATTTCCTGGAGATGATTAAAGAACACTACTCATGGGCAATCATTGAGGCATCAGATACTATAACAAAAGTTGCCTGCAATATTTTTCAATTATGAGCCTAGTTTTTCCACATCAGACAGCCGTGTTTAGCCTGACTTTCGATATCTAAGATTTTCCACTCATGATGAAAATTGCTCATCGGTCAACGTATTGAAGGTATCATGATAGAAATATGTGATTTTTAGTACTACATTTTTACAATCATCAAGAAATTACATGTATCAAAATGTGGATTTTCATCAAATCAAATATAATGACAATTAGAATGGAAAATATAGAAATACATGTGCAGTATATGGTGCACCTATCTATGGCAAATAGCAGTAATTTGAAATTTCATTTCTTGGATGCTCTCTGGAATCACAGCTTCTGAGTTCTCTCTCATGAAGCTCCAAGTATATTCTGCCCACATACGAGAGTGCCACGAGCTTTGATACCATTCTTTCATTGTTTGAATGTCCTGATAAAATGTTGCCCTTGTACTTCAATCCCACCTCCAAGTTTCTCTGGAAGCCTGGCGTAATGGATGTGTTATAAGTGTGTCTTGATACCCCTTCAAGATCAAAGACCTCATAGGCTCATTGAAGATCTTCCACAATCTATTCATAGTTGTCTGCTTTCTTATTCAATAGAAAATATTGCACCATGTTACAAAATGCATTCCAAGCATTTCTTCTTTCTCTTTCATTTGTGCTAAGAAATTTAGATATCTTTTCAATGTTCTTATTTAAGGTCTATCAAACCAGATCAGGAAATTTTCAACATATAGTCGTATAGTTGAAGCATTCTCTGCTGTGATGGTGAGTTTTGACGATCTGCTCCATCAATCCAAATTTGGTGTGCAAGAGAGGAAAGACAATGTTTCTTGTCCCCACTAAATGATCATCGATGTCTTTCGTATTGCCAGATGCGAAACTTTGACGCTTAGAGCATTCATTTTTCACCCAATGCTCTGTAGTAGCGCCACTGGGGCAGTAACAGAAAATGGGTATTTTGCACACTCTTCATACTGATCTAAAAGAACGTTGGCCATCTTTAAATCGACCCAGAGTAACCGCCCATTTACCTGACTTTGCAACCTTTGTAGAACAATCGGGATATTTTGTTCTTCCACAGGTTTTACGAAATACTTATTGGTGCAGGTCCACATTTATTTCCATTGTGTGACAGAACACCTTTAAAACTTATTTTGGAACTGACACTAAAAAGCCTCCAATCCTTTAAATCATATGCTGGAAGTCCCAGAGAGAGAAGTAGCATTTTTACTTCAGTACAATAGACGAGCTGGCCATCTGATCTGAATGGAATTACCTAAGCAGTTCTGCTTCCCTGTTACGATAAAATGACACTTGTGCCGGGTTTCAACATTGGATTCTTTTGCAGTGTTTAAGTGAACAGTTATGACTTTTATAGAGAAAGTTCTCTAACCAAATCACTCAAAGCAGACTAGCAGTAAACAGAATTGGTGTATCTCAATCTTTATCACAGACTGAAAAATATTTGTATTGTCTTCATCACCAGAAGAAAGTGAGAGTAATCTGTGTCATCAATTTCTGGAAGCTCAGTAGGTATTGGGACACATGTTTTTTCTCTCTGGGTAACTGGTCAAATAGCTGATGGAATACTTGGAATTGCCGGTATTACTAGATTTTACTAATTGTAAACTTTTCTTATACAAGGCAGAAATAGAAGTCATCAAGTTGATTACTTGACTATAGACTCCAGGCTATAGGTCCTTCAAACTTCATTTTAGCATTTTTGCCTTGAGATCATGATCTCAAAATAGATTTTGCACTCCTTGTGACAAACCCAATTCTTTTCTTGGTCTCCAAGTGGTACTTTGAAGTGTGCCAAACACTCTTATCAAATTCAGTATTATTTTACTTCTAAATCTTCTTCGACTGATGCAGCATACAATATTTCGGTCAGTTGAGCCTTGTCTTTTGTGAGATGTAGAGGCCGTTGTTAGATCAGCCACACTTCATGCTGTCAAGGAAAAAGTTTTTAGCTACCCAAGTTATTCTTTGAATTTCTACCCTACCCCCACATCTTTGCATTGTTTTACAGAAGACAGTGGAATAAAAATAATTAACAGCAAAACTCCAATGTAAAATAGAATTATTATAACTTTTTATGGACAAGTGATGTTCAAGTTGAAATCTTTTTGTTTATTTTGTATCATTAAAAATAGAACTCTTACGCATGTTGAAAGAAAATGAAGATAGCCGTTAGGTTTTTGGGAGACTGAATTTAAAGTATATTTACCAAATAATCTGGATGCACCATACAATCCTTTTTTTTTTGCTATAATTTGAAATAGAAGGATAAATTTTCCTTAAAATTCATGAAAATGTGATACATATTATCGGTGCAAAAACGTGATTACGAAAATATAAGATCAGATTTGAATATAGCACCCTCAAATTTGTCTATAGATGTTCCTAAATTCAGTGCAGCAAAATTTTTTTTTGTATCTCGGTGATATCCTTTTATGATAATGCTGTATGATTTGTAAATTGACATTTACAAACCTTAACCTTTTAATAGGTTCTGGTAGACCGTCTTTGGAATATTTCAAGACTGAACTGTTCTTTTTAGAGTGTACATGGCCCTGCATTCTAAAACTTGAACTTGTCATGTGCTGATGGTACTCTTTTGAGCTTGAGTGTATATTTCAGGGACCAGCTCTGATAGTTTTCTGCTATATTCCTAATTATGTAAAGATATGAGGCTTCATGTTCATACCAATGAGTTATGGATGCATGGAAACCCTCCCCAATGCTGAGAGCTGTAAATCATTAGCCTTCATGTTGGTGAATCTTTTGGGAACCTTCTCTGTAAAGTTTGTTCACTGTTTTGAGTAATTGCAGCAAAATTCCGTTCATGCCATTCCCATGCATGGTATGTTATAAGTGAGTGTGTAACAGATGTTTCTTTGTGCAGCGTTACGGACAGAGCAGTGGCGAATGGCAGAAATTTTGCTGGATGCTGGAGCTGACCCGCAGAAGGGTTACGACTTGAGTTATCCTATTGATTTTTGCTTGGTAAGTCTCTGTTGGCTGCATTGCAAGTGACAGTATCAATGCAATGAATATAGTCAGAATATATGTAGTACTTCTCCTAGATACTAAACATCAAGTAAACTGTGCATTCATGCTTAGAAATATATAAATTGTAAAATCGAAATTCGTAGAAGAATGGGTTGCGTAAGGGGAGCTAAAATTCAATGACTGCTGTCTGAAAACTATATTCAGGGTGCGTACAGGCATGGAGAAGCATGGAAAGTAGTTGAATTTCGAAAATAAAATTCAAGGCCTCGAAAGTAGTGGAATTTTAAAAATGGTCATTGAAAGTCATGAAATTTTAGGATTTTCGTGAAAAGAAAATTTTACTGTTGAAAATTTTCGTTCCGTTTGGTCCGCGTTGAGCGAGGCGTTGTCAGTAACCTTCGAGTGTTACTTGGGCTCTGATTGGTTGATACAGCTACGTCTTTAGTGTCCGCGATTTTGATTGGTTCTCAGGCGTCACGTGAAACCAAACGCGCTCAGTGTGACTGAAGACACGCGCTCGCTCGGACCATTGTTGACCTGTCGCCACTGTTGAACATTTTCGAGCTGAGTTTTTATCATCGGTCTTGACCATCCCGTGTGTGTGTGACTAGAGTTACGGTGCCGAGACTGAGCTGAGGAATTATCGTCATGCCAGGCAGTTGTTCTTTCAACAACTTGTGGTTGCGAGACAAAGACTTTCAACAATGGATAGCACCGCATCCCAAACTGAAAACAATGGCGGTTTGCACCGCGTGCGAGTCGGAGTTCGACATCGCCAACAATGGAATAGCGGCGGTGAGGAGTCATGCAAAAGGAACAAAGCATGCCAAGAACGTGAAAGCTCAGACGACGAGACTTGCCAACCCGAAGATCGGGGATTTTTTCGTGACTTCCCAACCATCTACCGATCCTCCGACGCCTGCTGAGGGCAGTTCGGAGGCTCAGACTGAGAGCAGTGAGACCGTGCCAGCAGTACCAGAGTCTGCTAGTACCTCTACTTCATCGCCATCCAGGGTGACATCGATGAGGTGATGAGCCAGTTTTCAGAGTTCTTTGATGAGGCACAGAGGAAGATCAGCACTTTCAACAGTTTTCAGCAAGACACTGATTGGCTAGATGTCTTCTGGAGCAGCCAGCTGGCCACATCCTCCCTCAAGAAACTGTGGCTGGTTGTGAAGATGCTACTGGTCCTGTCACATGGCCAGGCTTCAGTGGAAAGGGGCTTTTCTGTGAGCAGGCAGCTCATGGAAGTCAACATGGGTGAGAACACCATCGTGGCGCAGAGAGTGGTCATGGACCACATCAAACATGTAGGAGGTATCTCCAAGGTTGACATTTCCAAGAAACTCCTCTTTTCAGCTTCACAGGGCAGACAGCGCTATCAACACTACCTGGATCAAAAGAAGGAAGAGGCAGAGAAGCAGAAGAAGGGAGAGAAGAGGAAGAGAGAACTGGATGAAGTGGAGAACCTGAAGACAAAACGGAAGAGGATGGAGGAGAGTCTGCAAGCGCTGGTGGAGGATGCTGACAGCTTTGCACGGAAGGCAGAGGACAAGAATGATTTGCGCCTACTGGCAAAGTCAAATGCATTGAGGAAATCAGCCAAAGACAAGCAAGAACAACTCAAGGGGCTGAATGCGGAAATTAATGACAAACTTAATGCACTGGCAAATGCATAGCAGATGCTATTGAACTGTCCAGCGTGACTGTTTGGTGTTGTGATGATCATTTACACATTTATGAAAACAAGACCTGCAAGTTATGATGAATGTTCTGTGAAGTTTATGACTGAAATACATTTATTGTGCTGCAATTTAACTTTGTGTGACATTATTTTGGGCAGAGAGAGGTAGTGAAAATGTGATTTGGTTGGCATAAAAAGTCATGAAAAAGTAGTGGAATTTTGAACCTCAGAGCCTGTACGCACCCTGTATATTATATCGTGGTGTCTTGCTTGTTCAACAGGAAAAACCACATCTTGTGCAACGCCTCCTTGACCTAGGCGGTTACCATCCCCATCTCCTGAGCAAAGTCGTAAAAGAGAAGTTTGGGAGAGTTAGTGAAAAGGCTACACTACATCTGTGCAAGATGATCCTGCCGTACCACTTGTATGTTGTGTTCTACTGCGCGGACTAGTCTTGTTGAGTTGGTTGGGGCTATACTAGGGCTGAACTTGACTGAGATTTGGTTGTAAAAGTTCTGTTGGACATATATTTTGTTTACTTTCACGAGTAAAAACGGCTTAAATATATATCATTGCTTGTGCGATGGTTATATTTTTCATTAACTTGATCCGACCAATTTCAATGTTTGTATATGTTCGTACAAGTGAAATAATTTGTAGGCATACTCTAATTCCTCATTTGCTGAGTAATGTTGAAACTATTGTTGGCCATTATAGGTTCAATTTGTTGTAAGTTTGCTTTTAAATTTTATTTTCATGAGTATGATGGACTTACTGTGGGGTGCAAAATAATACAACACGTTGAAATCGCCCGATTCAATATTTCTCGACCATGTAGAGTTACGGAAATTGCAGTACATAAAACAATGGTATGAAAAGGTTAAAAGTATATCTAAAAATTACAAATATTTTATGGATAAATTATATACGAACATGTATAATATAATATAATATATATTATATAATATCAATTATAGGAATATTTCTAGTCAGGTGTGATGTTCCTGTCACCTTTATTTTATTTAAATGAATTCAATCTTTTACTTTGGTATCATTTATGTTGTCAAGTTATGCCATGTTAGAATAACTCTAGAGCTTTTGGTTCTCGTATCATGTTTCATTTGTTCCCTTTGCTAGTAGAGCTTCTCAGGAGGATACAAGTATTGTATCCGTGAAAATTAGTGCTCTAAAAGGAACATGTGAAGTCCTGAGCTTCTGGTTAGGTAGGTGTATTTTGTTTGAATCGCCAAAGTTTTAGTTTTGTTATGGACCATTTTTTAACAGTTCACTCCTGTCCTGTTTCTTAAGGGGGTCATCCCAGGCCCCTGTCGGTCCAATGACTATTTTCTATGTTTTTACTGGGAAAGGACCCTTAGGTGGTGGACTATTCGGTCCTAAAATTTTTTGGCGCTACGGACACTTGATCCCCCCCCAGGGTGGGAGTTAAGTGGAGCAAAAATCCTGAATTTTCGACCCCATATCAACCCCATATAAAAAGAAAAACGGGAAACGGAAAATTTTCAACCGTAACTTTGTTTGCAACGCTTCAAGGATTCTAAAACTGTCTTTGGTTTGGTTCTAGCATAAAAACTCAACGACTTATATTCCTTTGAAATATCCATAAAAATGACCTAAAAAGTCAATATGTCTAATTTTTACAAAAAACTGAGGCCTGAATCGAAAAAATGAATAGAAGAAATTGTGCTTCTTTTCAAAAGTTACATTCCAGGAGGACTATGTAAGGGCCTGAGCTAAAGGTTAGGTAGGCTTTATTTTTGTTGAAATAGAATAGGTTTTTATTTTGTTACGGACCATCTTTTTTCTGTTCACTGCTGTCCTGTTTTTCAGCACCTCCTACTTTCTTCTTAGACTTTGATCTTGTTTCATGAACTTTTTTCTCATCTTACTGCTTCTGTGCCCTTTCTGCATAGATTCCACGTTCCCTTAACTCCATACTAAATGGTGCCTTCTTCTTTCTGCTCTTTGGATCGCCTTTGTTGCGGATAGGGAGGCTTAAACTAATTAATAATCTAATCTTCAAGAGTTACATATAGTCAAGTTTCATAAGAATCAGACCATGAATATAAAATTTCATGATTTTTATAAAAAAGGAATTCTTTTTAAATTTTTTTGGGAAATTACAACTCACAGTGTGTATATAAAGTTATGCTTGGAAATTATCGAAATATAAATGAAAACAGCATTCAATTACATAAATTGTCTAATATATTACACTTCAACGAAAAAAAATTATTTTTTGGCTCATACCCAAAACCTCTATCAACATTCAAAAGAGGACTCGTCATTGAGTTTTGATGCTAGAACAAAACCAAAGACGTTAGGAATATTTATCTTAACGATCAGACTAATTATAAAATTTAGGGCAAGAACCACACCACAAAGCATATTATTTTTCTCAAAAATTAAAAAACACATTTGTGGTCATCTATAAGAACGTTTCGGGCCGAAACCCATCTTCAGCTAAGAAATCTGGAATGATACAAAAGTCGTACGTAAAATAGAAAAACATGAGCCAGATATTTAAACAAAAACATTTATAAAGCAAAAAAATTTTTTATTTTAAAACAGACACGAAAACTGCACCAGCTTCGCATCACAAAGGAACAAAAGACAAAACGCTTAAAAAATAAAATCGAAGCTAACTATCCTAAGATCACAAAGGGACGGAAGGGCAAGTGCTCACTGGAATTCGGTGAGAGTAACTGACTAACCAGCTAAAAGTAGAGGATGCGCACTTTGCATGTCGTTGAGCTCAGGTTTGGATTTATGAATATGCAGAGATTCTAAGATTCTAAGTTTTATGGAAGAACTAGAGGAGCCAATGATAGAAAAGTCAGAGTCTGAGATTTTTACGTTACATTGAAAATCAGTGTGTGAACGGATCGAAGAGTGGGGTGGGTGGCAAAGACGAGCACCTGTTCTATGACTGATTCCAACGTGCTCAGCTCGCCTAACGCGCAAAGTTCGGTTCGTAGAACCAACAGGCAGCTTGATGGTCTGGGGATGGGACTTCCCCTGGGGCCAACGTTTGCCAATCTTTTTATGAGCCATCACGAAAAGGCTTGGTTGCGGGATTTTCCTCAAGAGTTTGCCCCCAATATTTTATCAGAGATACATCGATGATAGTTTCGTTTTGTTTAATGACCCTTCCCATCCCCATCTCTTCCTTGAATATCTTAATAGTAAACACGATTCAATTAATTTCACCATGGAATGCGAAAGCAACAACCAGTTAGCGTTTTTAGATACCATGGTCACCAGGCGCAATGGCACGCTGGAAACTTCTGTGTTTAGGAAACCCTCTTTTTCGGGCCTTGGTTCTAGTTTTTTTAGTTTTTGTTCTTTTAAATTAAAAATCAATGCAATTAAAACTCTGCTATCTAGAGCTTATAAGATCTGCTCGACATATGAGGTTTTACATGCTGAACTTCAATTTTTACATTCTTTTTTTTTACTGACAATGGTTTTCCTCTTAATTTAGTTGAATCAAAAATTAGGTATTTTCTGGATAGCACACACAAAGCTGATCCTACGCCTTTGACCGCTGCGAAATTGGATATGTTTGTTTCAATGCCATACTTTGGTCAGCAGTCTGAAAAATTGAAACGTGAATTATTGCAACTTGTGTCAACCTACTTTCCCCAAATTTCCCTCAAGCTCATCCCTGTTAATTCTTATACAATAGGTTCCTTGTTCCATTACAAAGACAAAATTCCAATGTGCCTCCGCTCTTGCTTAGTTTATCGTTTTCGTTGTGCACAGTGTGCATCGGCATATGTTGGTTCTACGAACCGAACTTTGCGCGTTAGGCGAGCTGAGCACGTTGGAATCAGTCATAGAACAGGTGCTCGTCTTTGCCACCCACCCCACTCTTCGATCCGTTCACATGCACTGATTTTCAATGTAACGTAAAAATCTCAAACTCTGACTTTTCTATCATTGGCTCCTCTAGTTCTTCCATAAAACTTAGAATCTTAGAATCTCTGCATATTCATAAATCCAAACCTGAGCTCAACGACATGCAAAGTGCGCATCCTCTACTTTTAGCTGGTTAGTCAGTTACTCTCACCGAATTCCAGTGAGCACTTGCCCTTCCGTCCCTTTGTGATCTTAGGATAGTTAGCTTCGATT
The DNA here is from genome assembly GCA_030386875.1 of Morinoia aosen. Lineage (NCBI taxonomy): Eukaryota > Metazoa > Arthropoda > Malacostraca > Amphipoda > Talitridae > Morinoia > Morinoia aosen. Next base: position 14,396,166 of record CM059569.1, on the reverse strand, counting down.
TTATTTTTTAAGCGTTTTGTCTTTTGTTCCTTTGTGATGCGTAGCTGGTGCAGTTTTCGTGTCTGTTTTAAAATAAAAATTTTTTTTGCTTTATAAATGTTTTTGTTTAAATATCTGGCTCATGTTTTTCTATTTTACGTACGACTTTTGTATCATTCCAGATTTCTTAGCTGAAGATGGGTTTCGGCCCGAAACGTTCTTATAGATGACCACAAATGTGTTTTTTAATTTTTGAGAAAAATAATATGCTTTGTGGTGTGGTTCTTGCCCTAAATTTTATAATTAAACCAAAGACAGTCTTAGAATCTCTGAAACATTTCTAACAAAAGTACAGAAGCAAACTTACAAATTTTACCCCAATTTTTTTTTTCCAGTGTCAAAACCAAAAATTTGTGTACATATGATTTAGTGATAAAATATTGCATTTATATAAAAAAGTTTCAAATGTTGAAATTTTCTTCTGTACTTTTGTTGAAAATGCTCCAAGGATTCTAAAATTATGTTTAGTTTTGTTTTAGCATTAAAACTCAATGATGAGTCCTCTTTTGAAATATCCATAAAAATGTACTAAAAAACTAATTTTTGGTAAAAAAATAAGGTCAGAAAAATACAGGAGTAAAAGTTTACTTTCAAGAAATACATATACTGGCCAAATTTCAAACAAATCAGATGAAAATAGTCAAAATCTTGGGATGACCCCCTTAAGGGGATCGAACGGTTTTTTCCCATGAAATTTCAAAAATTGATGAAAAATACTTCAGGAGCGAAATAAGCTCGGAGGGATTCACAACATGTTTAGAACATTCGAATGGACGTTCAGAGCCCTCAAATTTTTCAAATTTGCCCACAACCCCCTCCTCCCTCCTCAAAAGGAAATTCAAAAAAACCTTATTGCTCAGTCAATATTGTACATAGAGAGGATTGTTTTTTTTTGTTTGGTTTACAATGAATTGATCTAAAAAGTTGAAATCAAGTTTTTTGATATCGCTTTGACACTAAATAACTAAAATAAGAGCAGCGTCCATCAGTCCGAAGCCAGCCGAAAGTATGTGATGAGCGTAAATGTGATATGGACCGTGTGCACTCGGCCTCAACAACTTTGGGGCGATTGAATTTTTTATTTTACGGCCTTTCTTTCATTTTGCTTTCTTTCTTATTTCAAATAAACTTGGTGGACTAGTAATGATAATGCTTTCATACGTAACATTTTATATTGAAAATATTTACCAATAAAATTGAACGTTTCGACTCAAGAAGTCATTCTCAAAAAATCGCTCTGAAAAAAAATATTAAAAACATCAAAGGTAAATGTTAAAAGTAAAACTATATAGAAGTAAATAAAATTGCTAAACCATTTGCAAAGGAAAAGCGGATTGTGAGTTATTCAAAACACTCGTTCACATATGAACGTTTCCATGGAGGTTTTCAATTTTTTTTTTTTAAAGCAATTTGTTGAGAATGACTCGTTGAGTTGAAACGTCTAATTTTAACTGTTAAGGTTTTATATATGAAATGTTACGTATCAAAACCTATTACCTGCGTTACACCTAGAAGAAACACAAATTGAAATTTGCTGCCCTAATCTCTTTTATATTTGACTTCTCTGTTATTAAGTTTTGGCTGCGTTTTGTGCTTATGTTCTCATGTGCTTATATTACTATATTACTATATATTTTTTGTGCTTATGTTACTCAGTGGGGGTTCTCTGTTATTTTATGTTTATTTTCTAAGCATTTAATATAAATTTCGTTATGTGATGGATGACTAATACGCATAATGCATTTATGAACACTAAAATGAAATTTATTAAATTCTCTAAGAATTACAAAATTTTACATGAAAGACTGGAATTTTCAGTATAGCTGTGTTGGTGAATTTAGTCATGTTTAAAACTTCTGTTCAGAAAATTGTTACGGAGTTTGACCGTTTAGGCATAATCAGATGGTGACATCTTTCTTTGTGTTCTGTTCACCTGCCACTGGTGATCAAGTGCTACATTATATATTTTACTAATAGGATTTTTCTGTTTTTTTTTTAGTGGCCCAGAGGTGCCCTTGTATGTGATATGGGATGCAGCGGATTCTGGCTTCCTTGAAGTATTACTCTACCTGTTATCGGAACTAAAGCCGGGCATTAAAATGGACTACGACTCCCTCCCATTTGCACTCCTGGCCGTGTCGGAGGTTATTACTCCTCAAAATTACAGAAGGTGAGATGTGTATGATCATAGTCAAATTTAGTTTGTGATTCAAGTGTTGTGAAAGTTTGTGTACTTACATTCTTGGAAAGGAGGCTGAATTGTCTATGTACTTCTATGTAGATAGATGTGCTCTACATCTTGCTAATCCATATTGTTGTTGGCTACTTGATATTTTACATAAAAGTTTCATCGTGTAAGCCATCATAAACATCAATTTACTTAATTAGGAGCATTTGTGAAGGTAGTGTCAGAGAGGGTGAGAGGGGTTGAAAGACTCCTCAAACCCTAATACTAGGATCTTTGAATGTAAAGGGGTGTGGCAGTAGAACGACTGAGAATTAGGGATAAGAGGTTGGAGAGGATGATGAATCGTAAGATGGATGTATTGGCCCTGAGTGAGACGAAGTAGAAAGGTAGTGGTGAGATGATGTTTGGAAGTGTGTGTGTGTGTGTGTGTGTGTGTGTGTGTGTGTGGAAGAATATCTGGTGTGCTTAAGGGACATGCAAGAGATGGAGTGGCTATATTATTGAGTGAAAGAATCCGAGAGAAAGAATTTGAATGGTGTGAGGTGTGTGTGCAATAATATGGGTGCGAGTACAATGGAGTGTAGAGTCATGGGTGTTTGTGAATGCACATGGACCAGGATCGGAGAGGAGTGAGGAAAGAGAGAGAAGAGTTTTGGGAGAAGTTTGCGGAGAGTGTTGCAAGAGCAGGGTTGCGGAGTCGGGAGTCGGGAGTCGCCGGAGTCGCATGTTTAAACGAATTGAGTGGGAGTCGTTCATTCGGATGTGGTGGAGTCGAGGTTGAAATCATTCATTCGGATGTGGTGGAGTTGAGGTTGGAGTCGCTATTTTTGGTGTCTTCAATTCTAATTTTGCAAAAAGTTATTTATAATTGTTGAAAACTGAAAGTGAACTAAGCAGAGTTGAAATACTTTACTGAAAACCTAAAAAATTTGCAAAGTTTTTATTGATTGTTTTATTCGAGGTTCGAAACAACGTACTTATGCCTATCACCTAAACGGTCAATGGTCATTGATATCTAGTCATTGTTGGTTCGCATATGTGATACCTACGAGTGTGAAGTATAATTTTCATACTGGAGCTATGATGCATATATTACAGAGAAAAAGCCGGAATAAGTAATTGAATGCATCGCAAATTCATTCTGTTCTGTTTCTCTCATTCCCCCTTCAATTAATACATATGATGTAGAAACTAGTAGTTAATGTGCTGCAAATTCCCTACAGAAAAGCTCAGCTGATGTAATACATTGTACTCGCATAAAGAGTAGTAACTCTGCACGCTCTTTCTGTGTCTATATTCTATACCAGTTGTTCCTTATATCAATCTTTTCTAGTCTTTCTTTTGGTTATGCTTTGGTGTATTGATTGATAATGACTAGTCTTTGCAGTGACCAAAAGTTATGTTGTGATCATAAATATTTCTAGTCTTTAGGTTGTGATCTATTGATAATGACTAGTCTTTGCCAAAACCTGAAGCTATGGTCTGAGACCTAAAGGCTTCCAGTTTTCAGGTTACGTGATCGCCATTGATAATGAAAATTCAATTCGCTTTTTTAACATTAATAACAGTAATATTAGTTTAGGTTTTTCAGCTAAATTGTGTACCTATGTACTTGAAGTTTATTTCTTTGTTTTGTTTACTTCCTTGTCTTTCAAGTTAACATGTATTAATAATAAACATTTCCGCTCATTTCTAAAGTTATTCCTTAAATTTTGCTTCGTTTTTCAAGACTTATGTTGTATTATACTATTTCATTTTCATTTTTAATTTTTATTGTTGGATCACTCACCAGTTTCTGAGTGGGCATGAGCTGAAATGGAAATTTTTATAATCATGTTTTCACAATTTTAAAAACTGAAATAGTGTCTGTTTCTCAGCATTATATAACTAATGACTTTTTCTTGAGAAAGTTTTGGAAATGTCGTAAGGTAATCAAAATCGGTATTGAAGACACATGAAAAAATAACTACAATGCGAAAGAGTTGCAATGATAATAATAACAACACTATCAAATACTTCACTTGGTCACACACATGTTGTAACTGAAAGCAATGCACTATTTCTGCTGCAACGGTTGTTACATTTATGCGATAGTACAAATTTTCTTGCGGAAAACGGACCAAATTTCACCAAAAATACAAAATGAAAAGAACGTGGACATTAATTAAAATATGAAAGTGTCAAATACACGGTAAAAAGTCAAACAAGAATAAAAGACAGTATCATATTACACAAAGAAGGTAAAAGTGGCTTTCATTCCTAAGCAAAACGTTCCGAAAATGGCATCGTGATTTTTCGTCGTGACCTCTGCGACAAAAGCAGAGCAACTTTTACGTATTATGACCGAGATATAAAATAGCGTTGAGTAATGATATCTCATCTTTTATGCATTGTTACCCTGCATAGTGTAGGTAGAGAGAGAAAAAGGCTGTGTGCAAATCCTGCCTACCTTATCTACATGTATGTATGATACATCATAAATTTAGGGATTCTGAGCATAGTAATTGAATAAACTATTGTAAATTTCGTTATTGCAGCATACTTATGAATAGATTAAACTGTTTATAAACTATGCTTATAAGGGTATGCACTGCCCATTTTGGCTACTCTATATTTTATATATATATATATATATATAAATAGAGTGAGGTAGAGAGCAAGAGATGGAGATAGAGATGTGTAGAGATAGATATGTATATAGATGTGTAGAGATAGATATGTATATAGATGTGTAGAGATAGATGTGTATATAGATATGTATATGTATAGATATGTATATGTATAGATATTTAAATGTATATATATAAAAGTGTACACGACCCGTCGTAAATGAGGGGATTCAATATTGTCGTTGTACAAATCTTCTAGATGTGGATGACAAATAAATAAATCTATCTTAATAGTAGCCACAATTACTGATGCACTGATGAAACTCGTATCACAGATACGATCCTTAGGCATCCTTTCAGAGAGGGAAAGGGATAGACCAACTTACCAATTTTATTTGTTAAATACTGAATTGTACATTGCAAAATTACTTAGAAGTTATGCACACAAAATACCCAAATGTATTTTTTCATTTATTTGTTTAAAGAGACACTTGGCATTTTATTTGATAAGCATAATGAACCCTATATAATTTTTTTTTGTGCAGACAAATTTCAGTCAGGTACAAAAACTCAAAATAAATTTATTTTCACGAATGATAAAATGCCAAAACTCCTTAGTTTTTGAGTTATAAGGACTTGAAGAAACTTTAAAACTCAAACTAGGATACCTCGTGCGTGCCAATGTTAACGCTAGTCTTGATAGTTCAGACCGCACTAAAGCAGTTTTTGTTATTTATACGATAAAACCTGCAAACATTGTACCATTACAAAAAATTTGCAATTTTAATGTTCGTTAGGAATAACACTAAGTCTTCAATGATAAACTTTAGTAGCTATTTCATTGAATGAATAAAATGTGCAAACATTTAATGCTTTATAGCTTGTAACTACAGATACTTTACCTAACTGTAAAATGCTTGCATTTCTCTTTGTAAAAATATCAAAAACCTGTTTTAGTGGGGTAGGAACTTCAAGACTTCACCTTTTTTTCACTTCAAAATAATCTAAGTCAAAGTCAATTTAATCCAAGTCAAGGTCAATTTAATCCAAGTCAAGGTCAATTTAATCCAAGTCAAGGTCAATTGAATCCAAGTCAAGGTCAATTTAATCCAAGTCAAGGTCAATTTAATCCAAGTCAAGTTCAATTTAATCCAAGTCAAGTTCAATTTAATCCAAGTCAAGTTCAATTTAATCCAAGTCAAGTTCAATTTAATCCGAGTCAAGTTCAATTTAATCCAAGTCAAGGTCAATTTAATCCAAGTCAAGGTCAATTTAATCCAAGTCAAGGTCAATTTAATCCAGTCAAGGTCAATTTAATCCAAGTCAAGGTCAATTTAATCCAAGTCAAGGTCAATTTAATCCAAGTCAAGGTCAATTTAATCCAAGTCAAGGTCAATTTAATCCAAGTCAAGGTCAATTTTATCCAAGTCGAGATCAATTTAATCCAAGTCGAGATCAATTTAATCCAACTCGAGATCAATTTAATCCAAGTCGAGATCAATTTAATCCAAGTCGAGATCAATTTAATCCAAGTCGAGATCAATTTAATCCAAGTCGAGATCAATTTAATCCAAGTCGAGATCAATTTAATCCAAGTCGAGATCAATTTAATCCAAGTCGAGATCAATTTAATCCAAGTCGAGATCAATTTAATCCAAGTCGAGATCAATTTAATCCAAGTCGAGATCAATTTAATCCAAGTCGAGATCAATTTAATCCAAGTCGAGATCAATTTAATCCAAGTCGAGATCAATTTAATCCAAGTCGAGATCAATTTAATCCAAGTCGAGATCAATTTAATCCAAGTCGAGATCAATTTAATCCAAGTCGAGATCAATTTAATCCAAGTCGAGATCAATTTAATCCAAGTCGAGATCAATTTAATCCAAGTCGAGATCAATTTAATCCAAGTCGAGATCAATTTAATCCAAGTCGAGATCAATTTAATGCAAGTCGAGATCAATTTAATGCAAGTCGAGATCAATTTAATGCAAGTCGAGATCAATTTAATGCAAGTCGAGATCAATTTAATGCAAGTCGAGATCAATTTAATCCCAGTCGAGATCAATTTAATCCCAGTCGAGATCAATTTAATCCCAGTCGAGATCAATTTAATCCCAGTCGAGATCAATTTAATCCCAGTCGAGATCAATTTAATCCCAGTCGAGATCAATTTAATCCCAGTCGAGATCAATTTAATCCCAGTCGAGATCAATTTAATCCCAGTCGAGATCAATTTAATCCCAGTCGAGATCAATTTAATCCAAGTCGAGATCAATTTAATCCAAGTCGAGATCAATTTAATCCAAGTCGAGATCAATTTAATCCAAGTCGAGATCAATTTAATCCAAGTCGAGATCAATTTAATCCAAGTCGAGATCAATTTAACCCAAGTCGAGATCAATTTAACCCAAGTCGAGATCAATTTAACCCAAGTCGAGATCAATTTAACCCAAGTCGAGATCAATTGAACCCAAGTCGAGATCAATTGAACCCAAGTCGAGATCAATTGAACCCAAGTCGAGATCAATTGAACCCAAGTCGAGATCAATTGAACCCAAGTTGAGATCAATTGAACCCAAGTCGAGATCAATTGAACCCAAGTCGAGATCAATTGAACCCAAGTCGAGATCAATTGAACCCAAGTCGAGATCAATTGAACCCAAGTCGAGATCAATTGAACCCAAGTCGAGATCAATTGAACCCAAGTCGAGATCAATTGAACCCAAGTCGAGATCAATTGAACCCAAGTCGAGATCAATTGAACCCAAGTCGAGATCAATTGAACCCAAGTCGAGATCAATTGAACCCAAGTCGAGATCAATTGAACCCAAGTCGAGATCAATTGAACCCAAGTCGAGATCAATTGAACCCAAGTCGAGATCAATTGAACCCAAGTCGAGATCAATTGAACCCAAGTCGAGATCAATTGAACCCAAGTCGAGATCAATTGAACCCAAGTCGAGATCAATTGAACCCAAGTCGAGATCAATTGAACCCAAGTCGAGATCAATTGAACCCAAGTCGAGATCAATTGAACCCAAGTCGAGATCAATTGAACCCAAGTCGAGATCAATTGAACCCAAGTCGAGATCAATTGAACCCAAGTCGAGATCAATTGAACCCAAGTCGAGATCAATTGAACCCAAGTCGAGATCAATTGAACCCAAGTCGAGATCAATTGAACCCAAGTCGAGATCAATTGAACCCAAGTCGAGATCAATTGAACCCAAGTCGAGATCAATTGAACCCAAGTCGAGATCAATTGAACCCAAGTCGAGATCAATTGAACCCAAGTCGAGATCAATTGAACCCAAGTCGAGATCAATTGAACCCAAGTCGAGATCAATTGAACCCAAGTCGAGATCAATTGAACCCAAGTCGAGATCAATTGAACCCAAGTCGAGATCAATTGAACCCAAGTCGAGATCAATTGAATCCAAGTCGAGATCAATTGAACCCAAGTCGAGATCAATTGAACCCAAGTCGAGATCAATTGAATCCAAGTCGAGATCAATTGAATCCAAGTCGAGATCAATTGAATCCAAGTCGAGATCAATTGAATCCAAGTCGAGATCAATTGAATCCAAGTCGAGATCAATTGAATCCAAGTCGAGATCAATTGAATCCAAGTCGAGATCAATTGAATCCAAGTCGAGATCAATTGAATCCAAGTCGAGATCAATTGAATCCAAGTCGAGATCAATTGAATCCAAGTCGAGATCAATTGAATCCAAGTCGAGATCAATTGAATCCAAGTCGAGATCAATTGAATCCAAGTCGAGATCAATTGAATCCAAGTCGAGATCAATTGAATCCAAGTCGAGATCAATTGAATCCAAGTCGAGATCAATTGAATCCAAGTCGAGATCAATTGAATCCAAGTCGAGATCAATTGAATCCAAGTCGAGATCAATTGAATCCAAGTCGAGATCAATTGAATCCAAGTCGAGATCAATTGAATCCAAGTCGAGATCAATTGAATCCAAGTCGAGATCAATTGAATCCAAGTCGAGATCAATTGAATCCAAGTCGAGATCAATTGAATCCAAGTCGAGATCAATTGAATCCAAGTCGAGATCAATTGAATCCAAGTCGAGATCAATTGAATCCAAGTCGAGATCAATTGAATCCAAGTCGAGATCAATTGAATCCAAGTCGAGATCAATTGAATCCAAGTCGAGATCAATTGAATCCAAGTCGAGATCAATTGAATCCAAGTCGAGATCAATTGAATCCAAGTCGAGATCAATTTAATCCAAGTCGAGATCAATTTAATCCAAGTCGAGATCAATTTAATCCAAGTCGAGATCAATTTAATCCAAGTCGAGATCAATTTAATCCAAGTCGAGATCAATTTAATCCAAGTCGAGATCAATTTAATCCAAGTCGAGATCAATTTAATCCAAGTCGAGATCAATTTAATCCAAGTCGAGATCAATTTAATGCAAGTCGAGATCAATTTAATCCAAGTCGAGATCAATTTAATCCAAGTCGAGATCAATTTAATGCAAGTCGAGATCAATTTAATGCAAGTCGAGATCAATTTAATGCAAGTCGAGATCAATTTAATGCAAGTCGAGATCAATTTAATGCAAGTCGAGATCAATTTAATGCAAGTCGAGATCAATTTAATGCAAGTCGAGATCAATTTAATCCCAGTCGAGATCAATTTAGTCCAAGTCGAGATCAATTTAGTCCAAGTCGAGATCAATTTAGTCCAAGTCGAGATCAATTTAGTCCAAGTCGAGATCAATTTAGTCCAAGTCGAGATCAATTTAGTCCAAGTCGAGATCAATTTAGTCCAAGTCGAGATCAATTTAGTCCAAGTCGAGATCAATTTAGTCCAAGTCGAGATCAATTTAGTCTGAGTCGAGATTAATTTAGTCTGAGTCGAGATTAATTTAGTCCGAGTCGAGATTAATTTAGTCCGAGTCGAGATTAATTTAGTCCGAGTCGAGATTAATTTAGTCCGAGTCGAGATTAATTTAGTCCGAGTCGAGATTAATTTAGTCCGAGTCGAGATTAATTTAGTCCGAGTCGAGATTAATTTAGTCCGAGTCGAGATTAATTTAGTCCGATTCGAGATTAATTTAGTCCGAGTCGAGATTAATTTAGTCCGAGTCGAGATTAATTTAGTCCGAGTCGAGATTAATTTAGTCCGAGTCGAGATTAATTTAGTCCGAGTCGAGATTAATTTAGTCCGAGTCGAGATTAATTTAGTCCGAGTCGAGATTAATTTAGTCCGAGTCGAGATTAATTTAGTCCGAGTCGAGATCAATTCGAGTCCGAGTCGAGATCAATTCGAGTCCGAGTCGAGATCAATTCGAGTTCGATTCGAGATCAATTCGAGGTCGAGTCGAGATCAATTCGAGGTCGAGTCGAGATCAATTCGAGGTCGAGTTGTCGTGACCCTCTCGTTTCCGGCATTATTCGTCGTTATTTCTTTCCTTTGCTTTCATTTCTTTTGATAACCGTCGTAACTTAAGGCCACATTATTCTATTTTGTCAATAAGATCAATTGAGACTTTTCAACGTCTCCAACATAATTAGTAATTTACGTTATTTTATAAACAATTAATATGGTAGCGGGTTAACCTTTTCTCTATGACAGAAACGATAATTCTTTTCTTATTAAAGGGGAAATTCACGAGGCATTGACATCACTATTTATTCCCTAATCTTGACACAGAAATAATCAAAATGGATCTAACGCACCTAGTCACATTTGATAAAACATCGGATGTACGCTGAATGTTCCTATGAATTACCTATTGCACAGAGGCAAGAAATGAGGATGCATTAGAGCGGATAAGTGTTATACGACAGAATGAATGGGACTTATCTTATGATTCCAGGAAAGTAGCTGATATGCGTTCCGTGGCAACCAATAATTTATAGTTTACGTTACTGGATGATGTATGCGAATTCACTTGAATATAAGTTGTTCAATAAAGACAAAGCCCTGGCCAGCCCCAAGCTGGGGACCGGCCCCGGCACTACGTGTTTTCAGCTCTTAACTCAGCGGTTGCCACGGTCCGACTGACTCTTTTCAAACGTAACGCTCTTGGCGATGCGAACATTTGAGATGCTAACTAGTAATAACGGCATCACAAGATTGGTATATGAATGGAAGATATTTCCCCGATTAATTTAAATACGCTGCTACTTACTCTTGTTAACATATTTATACTAACAATCCCCGCAAATATTATTAATTAGAAGTAAACATTACATAAGAGAAATCATTAGAGTTCCTGGCATCTTCTGTTGGGCTGTCGTTGTCCTCGAAGTCCAAGCGGAGATTCTTCCCGAAGGTATAGACGATTTGAAAGAATAGGCGATTTGAAGTGCTCCCACGTTGATACTCAGACTTAATATTGTTTGGTCTTTTAGAACCATTTAGGAATACGTTATTTGGCCAGATAACGATTCTAGATTCTTAGCGATATTCCGTACACAGTCATGCGGAGAAGCATGACAGAGTCGAGATCCATTCGAGGTCGAGTCGAGATCCATTCGAGTTCGAGTCGAGATCCATTCGAGTTCGAGTCGAGATCCATTCGAGTTCGAGTCGAGATCCATTCGAGTTCGAGTCGAGATCCATTCGAGTTCGAGTCGAGATCCATTCGAGTTCGAGTCGAGATCCATTCGAGTTCGAGTCGAGATCCATTCGAGTTCGAGTCGAGATCCATTCGAGTTCGAGTCGAGATCCATTCGAGTTCGAGTCGAGATCCATTCGAGTTCGAGTCGAGATCCATTCGAGTTCGAGTCGAGATCCATTCGAGTTCGAGTCGAGATCCATTCGAGTTCGAGTCGAGATCCATTCGAGTTCGAGTCGAGATCCATTCGAGTTCGAGTCGAGATCCATTCGAGTTCGAGTCGAGATCCATTCGAGTTCGAGTCGAGATCCATTCGAGTTCGAGTCGAGATCCATTCGAGTTCGAGTCGAGATCCATTCGAGTTCGAGTCGAGATCCATTCGAGTTCGAGTCGAGATCCATTCGAGTTCGAGTCGAGATCCATTCGAGTTCGAGTCGAGATCCATTCGAGTTCGAGTCGAGATCCATTCGAGTTCGAGTCGAGATCCATTCGAGTTCGAGTCGAGATCCATTCGAGTTCGAGTCGAGATCCATTCGAGTTCGAGTCGAGATCCATTCGAGTTCGAGTCGAGATCCATTCGAGTTCGAGTCGAGATCCATTCGAGTTCGAGTCGAGATCCATTCGAGTTCGAGTCGAGATCCATTCGAGTTCGAGTCGAGATCCATTCGAGTTCGAGTCGAGATCCATTCGAGTTCGAGTCGAGATCCATTCGAGTTCGAGTCGAGATCCATTCGAGTTCGAGTCGAGATCCATTCGAGTTCGAGTCGAGATCCATTCGAGTTCGAGTCGAGATCCATTCGAGTTCGAGTCGAGATCCATTCGAGTTCGAGTCGAGATCCATTCGAGTTCGAGTCGAGATCCATTCGAGTTCGAGTCGAGATCCATTCGAGTTCGAGTCGAGATCCATTCGAGTTCGAGTCGAGATCCATTCGAGTTCGAGTCGAGATTCATTCGAGTTCGAGTCGAGATCCATTCGAGTTCGAGTCGAGATTCATTCGAGTTCGAGTCGAGATCCATCGAGTTTGAGTCGAGATCCATCGAGTTTGAGTCGAGATCCATCGAGTTTGAGTCGAGATCCATCGAGTTCGAGTCGAGATCCATCGAGTTCGAGTCGAGATCCATCGAGTTCGAGTCGAGATCCATCGAGTTGGAGTCGAGATCCATCGAGTTCGAGTCGAGATCCATCGAGTTCGAGTCGAGATCCATCGAGTCCGAGTCGAGATCCATCGAGTCCGAGTCGAGATCCATCGAGTCCGAGTCGAGATCCATCGAGTCCGAGTCGAGATCCATCGAGTTCGAGTCGAGATCCATCGAGTTCGAGTCAAATTAAACCAAACCTAAATTGAGTTAAGAATTGACGTAATCACTCGTTAATTTGAGCGTTTATGCATTAAATATGCGTCTATTGTATGTAATGGGCAAGACAATCGTTTTTCATTTTAGGAAGGAATACATGAAATTTCAGCCTGTGTCCGATGTTGCTATCTAAAGACAATCTGTCGTAAAATGTGCTAAATAACCAGCATCAGGAGGCATAGTGTGATTCAGATATTTGAGCTGTGTAAAAGATACAAGTCAATTACAAAAACTTCTTATTATACTATTCACTAAAATTGTTATAAGATTTTACATCTGACAGTTTGCATCCACTCGAATATTTATGTTCAAAAGGTAATTTTATATTACACATACAAATAGAAGTTAACGAAAAATCTTTCAAGGAAAAGCCTAGAAATAAACAGGCACGGAATGAAACAAGGTAATGTTGGTTGCATTTGCACCGAGGTAAATCTTAATGACCATGAATACCAACAAAAGTTATTCAAAGACTGAAGGTCCGAACTGGTGGTAACGGGACAGATGACAAGGCCGTCTGTCCGCGCTCGAAAGACGGACTGCGGATCCACTGGGGTCCTAGAGTCGTGCTGTCCTCGAGCTGCCCGTCTTCTTCGTTAAGGGAAAACAGTGCTCAAGTGGTGAAGCCGGTCCTGGCTGCCGACGGCGGCCGTCGTAATGCTGCAGATCGGTGGATCCCCGGGAGGAGGAGGCTCGGGAGGGATTAGTCCCTCATGACTAGACGCGGGTGTCTCGTAGAAGTCGGCTATAAGCAGCCAGTTTACGCGGTTGCGTCGAGGCGTAGATAAATAGAGCCAGTAACGAGCCCTGTCTCACCGCGTTGGAGTCTGGAGAGCGACCACGTTCGAGTTCGCTGCGTTCCCCATTTTAGCTTCTTATTTGTGGTCTGATGTGAAGAAGGCTGGAAGAAACTTCATTAACTTTTAATGCAAGTCAGGGCAATGAAATGAAGGTGAAGCCAAATGCCAGTGATTGTTCCTATTGAATTTAGATGACATTAGCTTCCTAATTAACCTACGGTTGAGGATTTTCCTAACAGAAGTATCGTGAAATTATTTACACTCAAATAGATTTATATGCGTGAAATTCCACTATCACATGTGTGAAATATAAACATTCTACTACATAAGATTATCAGTGGACGATATGTAGATTTAATCTATAAAATGTAGCAACAGTCATTTTTTCACTCGTCCTTACGATTTGCGTAAAAACAAATTACAATTTTTTCATTGATTCCATTTTCGTAAAAACAAGTTATAATTTTTTTCATCATTTTGGCATTTAATTTGATGGGATGGCAACACTTTTGTTGCTAATGCAGGAATGTATCAGTGTAGTAATTTAATCCTATAAATTGCATTCAAACGGAATCGTTCATAAGTACTCAGTGAACATGTGATAAAATGACATTTCACGCTTGTAAATCTCTCAATGAGAGTAAATAAATCCACGATACTGCTATGGGCATCATAAAACTACCTTTTGAACATAAATATTTGAATGGATGCATACTACCATAAATGTAGAATTTTAACAACTTCAATGAGCAGTACAATACAAAGTGAACTGCTTATATTTTATATTTGACTGGTATTTTTTATGCCGGTTAAAGATCTGAATCACACTCTGCCTCCTGATGCTGGATACTTAGCTAATTTCACGCCAGCTTGTCTGTAGGTTGTAACACAGGCGAAAGTTTTATGGATTCTTTACTGAAAGGGAAAATGATTGTCTTGCTCATCACATCCAATAGAAACATATTCAATGCAAAAACGCTCTAATTACCGAGTGATTGTGTCAATTCTCAACTCAACTTAGAGTTGGATTAATTTGAAAAAGGTAGCGCTAACATCGGCGCGAACGTGATATCATACTTTAAGTTTCAAAGTTTCTTCAAGTCCTTATAATTCCAAAACTAAGGAGTTTCGGGCATTGTATCATTTGTGAAATTGATTTATTTTGCAAAAAATACCCTATATATAATGAAACGCTAAGCGTCTCCATCAATTCATAAATGAATATGCGTTTTTGTGTGTAATTTCCCCTGTATTATTACAATTGGAATCAGCTTGATTGGATGGTGTCATAAATACCATTCAAATGATGTGAAAAACCTAGCATTTGCTCACTTTTGCTTATAAGTAAAAAATTTTGTTTGAAAATTGAATCGATTGTTAAGAAAATGCAGCTCATCGTTTTTAAAAGGCATGGCAAATTTGTTGAAAACTTTTTTGTTAATAATATTGTTGGCTTACCTTTAACGTTGCCCGGTGCCGACACCGACAGCAACCGCAAAAACAGCTGCCGCAGCTGTTTCACCTTCCTCGTTCTCTCAGAGGAACGAAAACAAGGCGCTTGCCGGCCTTACACAAGTACCGAACCGCGGCGAAGCTAATACGACCGGAGAACGAAAGCACGCTCGTCTGCACTCCACCGTTTCCATAAGCACACTGCCGATGCGGGGCGGGCGGGCGGCAGCGAGCCGAGGCGGTTGCGACATAGTACGACAACTGCCGCAACCAAGGAAGTTGGATACCGCAACCAAGTTAAACCTCCTTGGCCGCAACGTACAACCCCACAAATATTTTGAAACATAATACACAGTTGCTTGCTTGGTTGGTGTGTGCGTCTGTGATGTTCATAAGGCTTGCTTAATGACCGTATCTGTGATACGAGTTTCACCAGTGCACAAGTACAAGAATATATTAATCGCGGGTACTCTTAGGGTGGATCTATTTGTTTGTCATCGATATCTTGCGACTTTTTTAAAGGAAACTATCGAATCCCGTCATTTTTTCAAAATCATGCACACCGGTCGATGTATATTAGTAAAACTATATTTTTAACATTCCATTGCTTATTTAAAAGTCGTTCGTACATAATGATCATAATGACCATATGTACAGGTTGCAACACCTGCAAACAGTAGTATTCATCTAATGAATTCTGGAAAGGTGGAGTTGGAGTCGCAAAATTCTGGAAAGGTGGAGTCGGAGTCGCAAAATTCTGGAAAGGTGGAGTCGGAGTCGCAAAATTCTGGAAAGGTGGAGTCGGAGTCGCAAAATTCTGGAAAGGTGGAGTCGGAGTCGCAAAATTCTGGAAAGGTGGAGTCGGAGTCGCAAAATTCTGGAAAGGGTGAGTCGGAGTCGCAAAATTCTGGAAAGGGTGAGTCGGAGTCGCAAAATTCTGGAAAGGGTGAGTCGGAGTCGCAAAATTCTGGAAAGGGTGAGTCGGAGTCGCAAAATTCTGGAAAGGGTGAGTCGGAGTCGCAAAATTCTGGAAAGGGGGAGTCGGAGTCGCAAAATTCTGGAAAGGTGGAGTCGGAGTCGCAAAATTCTGGAAAGGTGGAGTCGGAGTCGCAAAATTCTGGAAAGGTGGAGTCGGGGTCGCAAAATTCTGGAAAGGTGGAGTCGGGGTCGCAAAATTCTGGAAAGGGTGAGTCGGGGTCGCAAAATTCTGGAAAGGGTGAGTCGGGGTCGCAAAATTCTGGAAAGGGTGAGTCGGGGTCGCAAAATTCTGGAAAGGGTGAGTCGGGGTCGCAAAATTCTGGAAAGGTGGAGTCGGGGTCGCAAAATTCTGGAAAGGTGGAGTCGGGGTCGCAAAATTCTGGAAAGGTGGAGTCGGAGTCGCAAAATTCTGGAAAGGGTGAGTCGGAGTCGCAAAATTCTGGAAAGGGTGAGTCGGAGTCGCAAAATTCTGGAAAGGGTGAGTCGGAGTCGCAAAATTCTGAAAAGATGGATGTGAAGTCGGAGTCGCAAAATTCTGAAAAGATGGATGTGAAGTCGGAGTCGCAAATTTATTCCTCCGACTCCGCAACCTTGTGCAAGAGTGGGAAATGGTTGTAGAGTTGTGGTGATGGAGGACCTGAATGCAAGAGTGGGTGATGAGGTGGTAGAGGGTGCCGTCGGCAGATATAGGGTAGTTGGGGTGAATGAGAGTGGCAGATGCTTGGTAGAATTGTGTGTGGAAAGTAAGTTAGTGGTTCGGAGTAGTATGTTTGAGAAAAGGAGTATGAACAAGTACACACATGTGAAGGTGAATGAAGCTGTGATAGTAGAGGTTATGTTTTGATTAGCAGGGGAGTGATTGGTCGTTTGCTTGACGTGCATGTGCGCCGTGATGAGATGAATGGGTTTTTGGATCATTACCTGGAAGGAAAGTTGAAAGTGAGTGGAGTTCGTGTAACAAGTAGGTGTAAAAGAAGTGAGGGAGGTGATAAATGTACACAAGTTGCATGAATCTAAGCGAGAATGTATCATGAAAAGATGAAAGTAGAATATGGCAGGGTGAAGGTAAGAGAGGGTGGCGGAATGGAAGGGGAATGAAAAGTATTCGAAGATGCAGTGATGAAGTGTGTGGAGTAAGGAAGGTGGGAGGAGGGATAAGAAAAGGGAGTGAATGGTGGAACAAAGATGTAGGGGCGGCTGTGCGAAGAAAGCCTTCAAAAGATGGCTGCAAAGCGACAGCCAGCAAAATTTCGAAGAGTATAGGGATAAGAAAAAAGTGAGGCGAATGGCAAGGAGAGCTAAGGGAGCGGCGGATGAGGAGTGGGAGAGGAAGTTAAGATAGGACTTCATTGAGAAAAGGAAGTTTTTTTGGCAAGGTAGAGAATTAGGAAAGGACAGGTGAAAAGTGAGATGAGTGTAAAGGATGCAAATGGTAGGCTGCTAGTGGGGGGTTCTGATGTGCGGAAGAGATGGCGGAGTATTTTGAGGTACTATTGAACATGGAACACGATGATAGGGTTACGAGAGTGTTAGCTGTTGGAAGTGATGTTAGAATGCCTGTGTTTGGAGAAGTGAATAGGAGTCCAATAAGAAGTGATGACGTGAAAGCTGTGTTGAAAATGAAGAAAAATGGGAAAGGTCCAGGTATCGATGGCTGCACGGTTGAATGTCTAAACGAAAGGAGGAAATGCGGTTGTTGAAGGATTGGTGCGTCTGTTTAATGTGTGTTTTGATGCTAGTAAAGTGCCTGTAGATTTGAGGTGCGCGAGTGTAGTTTCGTTGTATAATGGGAAGGGTATGAGAGACAGGCTCGCTGAGTGCAGTAATTTCAGAGGTATAAGTCTACCGGGTGTCGTTGGGAAGCTGTATGGAAGGGTTTTAATTGGAAGAGTGAATGTAATGGATTGTGTGCTAGCTGAACAACAATGGGGTTTTATAAGTGGTAGAAGTTGTGTGGATCAAATGTTTGATGTGAGCCAGATGAAAGAAAAATATTTGGCGAAAGGAAAAAATGTTTATTGGGCATTCATTAATCTGGAGAAGGCGAATGACAGGGTGGACCGTGAGACATGGCATGTTATAGGCTTGGATGGAGTGGGTGGGAGACTGTTGAATGCGATCAAGAGATTATACACTGATAGCAAAGCATGTGGGAGAGTAGGGATTGTGGTGAGTGACTGGTTCCCAGTTGTGAAGGCCTGAGACAGGGATGTGTGATATCGCCGTGGTTGTTCAATTTGCTTATGGATGGTGTAGTGAAAGAAGTGAATGCGAGAGAATTGGGAAAAGGTGCGCAGTTGGTGAAACAAAATGTTGCGAATTGGGAAGTGTGTCAGCTGTTGTTTGCAGATGATACAGCGCTTGTGGCTGATTCAGAGAAAAAACTGCGAAGACTGGTTGCAGAGTTTGATAGTGTGCGAAAGGCGGAAGTTGAGAGTGAACGTAAATGAAAGCATCGCGATGAGATGTTCAAGAGGTGGAGTGTTTGGAAAATTGGATGTGAGGATTAATGGTATAGTTTTATAGGAGGTAGAACATTTTAGGTACCTCGGGTCGGACGTGGCTGTGAATGATAATATGGAAGTAGAAGTGAGGCATCGAGTGAGTGAAGGCTGCAAAACTTTAAGTGCTATGAGGAAAGTATTTTAATGCAGGAGTATGAGTGATGGAAGGGTACTGTTTGAAAGCTAAATCGTGCCAGTTTTGCTGTAGGGATCAAAGTCTTGAGGTTTGAGATCAGCTGAAAGGAAGAAGTGGAAAGTATTTGAGATGAAGTGTTCAAGGAGCATGTTTGGAGTAACAAGAAGAGATAGGATTAGTAATGAGTTGGTGAGGGGGCAGACGGGTGTTGTCAAGATGAGTAAACGGGTGGATGAAAAAGTGCTTGGATGGCTTGGGCCTGTCGAAAGAATGAATGCCGAGCGGCTTATGAAAAAGATTTATATGTCAGAGGTGAGTGGTATTAGAGTGCGAGGAAGGCCACGGATAAGTTGGATAGATAGGATGAAACGTGCATTGTATGAGAGGGGTCTGACTGGACGTGGCGAGAGGGACGACTGCGGACAGAAGTGATTGGAAGATATGTATAAGGATGTAAATTTTGACGCGGTCATTGTAAGCGTGCCGGCATGTGATGGGGATATGATTTGTCCTGTCATGTGTGTGGGGGGTTTGCTGCAAACGAATGAAGCGGTCGGGGTAAACCAACTTTGGTTGTTGGGCCTAGTGTTGAATAGGGTTGTGCTGGGCTGCTATTGGTGCGGGCAGCACAGAGTCCAATGCCGCAGGATTTCTACCCCGCTCACCCCTCTCTCCACCTCCGAGCAGCTACAGCAATGTTAGGTTAGGTTAAGTAAGTTAGGTAAGGGAAGAGTCCCCTTTTAAAAAAAAATTTCATAATTGAACCTATAGTAATGGAAATTGGTATACAGATAGGAAATGCAATTTAGAATCATTTTCCATTTGTGGAAAAATGCGATTTTCCCCATAGAAAACGAGATATTCATTGAAAACGAGACTTTGGGGGGGTTCTTCAAAATGTATTTCCTCCTACAGTTTTTGAGCTACAGTGATGATTTTAGTGTTATTGTATGCGGAAATACTTCTAGATTTCAAAAACTAACTTGGCATTTGCCAAACTTCAGTCTGAAGTTGAAAAAATTGAAAAATTCAAAAGAAGGTATTTTTTCTTAAAATTTCATAGTTTATGACGTCACAACTTTCGATCGAAAATGAATTTTCGAATGGCTTTTTAGTTTTTGGAATGCCCACGTATTTCCGCATCCAATGACACCAAAATCATAACTGTAGCTCAAAAACTGTAGGAGGAGATACATTTTGAAGCCCCACATTCCGATCCTGCAAAATAACTCAAAACAGGTAAACAGAGATATATAAACAATTTTAATTTTTTCTTTATTATTTTTTATTGGGTCAGCTAGGACCCTTGAAATCATTATACAGTAAAAAAGAGACATAGAAGAAGGCATAGGAACGTCAAGCCCTGAAGAAAGTGCCAAGGGGGAGGTGTAACATGATAAAATATCACTTCCCCCTCCCCTCCCCCCCATACTTCAAACCCCCGTAGCGGGCGAACCAATGAACGTACGAACTTCATTTTTTCACAGGATGTACCTGACATCTTACCCTTCCTATGGCAGCTAAAACCCAATATCTCAAGAAAATTCGACATTTTGGTTAGACTCTTCCCTTAATTAAGTTAGGTTAGGTTGGGTTAGGTTAGGCCAAGTTCAGTTAGTTCAAGGTCAAGTTGAAAAGTTTGAGAATCCCCGTTTTTGAGTGCCGAGATGGAGGGTCGAATGGCCAAACACCAGCGGTCGTTGTTATAATTTATTATAATGATTTGATGCTGGTTAACTTTGGTATTCCGCTGTAGTATCCACTTACTAAGTACTTGTAGTGGTTATAATGCAGTGATTAATAATGACTGTATAACGATCAGGTAGGTCAATAAACCTCAGTAGTACTACATAGTTGAATAATTGGCGCGAATGGCAACTTAATGTAAATAATTGGCGCGAATGGCAACTACTCGGAGGTGGAGGGAGAGGGGTGGGCGGGGTAGAAATCCTGCGACACTGAACGCTCTGCATCCGGGCAGTTCTGGTAGGGCCTGTGCTGCCTCTCCCCCCTCCTAGTGACAAAGGATGACTAAGGTTGAATGACTGTTTCTCTTCCCTTTGGCTTGTTGTCAGCTACCCTCCCGTAAGCAGGAAAAGCCTGGTATATGTATAGTGTTTTCTGTGATTGTAGAAACATTTAACTATAAAGTGTATGAATTTCTTTCCTTATGGAAATATTATTGTAAATACGAGGTTCATTTAATTCACTTGATTGTTCTCTAATTCAACAGTTAATCATTTCTCACTAATTTCGTGACTTAAGATCAGAAAATATATTTTCAACGTTGAATTTTTTTTTCTTGCAGGTTTCTCTCGGCGTATTTCAGATTTTTAAACGTCAACAAATTTGATGGACCTGCTTATTTGTTTCTTCTGCTCACCGTCCGGAAGTGAGTAACAATTATGGTTTTGTGATAAGACTGATGTGGTCGAAAACAACTGGGAACATGTGGAGAGTATTCAACTTTGTTATGTGGTGATGAGAGATAGCAAGAGTATCTTTCACAATTGTGAACTCCGCTGCAGGGAGTGAATTAGCCTCCTAATGGCTTGCTATGTTCTCCTTTGAACCTAATGATAAGTGCCAACCATATATTTGTTTTTATAAAAAGGCTTTCTTCAATTAAGTTATTCTATTCTTTTTTTTACACCATGGTGTATGAAATTGATGAGATCACAATTCAGATGCGAGATTCTCTAGAGTTTGGAGCTGCCGGGCTTTGACTTGCTCTGCTACGGGGCACGTGGAAGTAGGAAGCGATGAATTACACCGTGCAGAGAACATTGACTTCAATGTCAGAGCTAGTGCCATATTCATTGCTACGTAGGATTTTTGAACTAATTCCTGACAATACATGAGCACTCGACTCGTCAATAAATTTTCTGATAGCATGGTGATGGCTATAGGTACCTACGGAAATTTTAACTTTCGTCAAATTCGCAGGCATGGATACATTTTTCACGAGGGTCTTGCTAGCTCAGAATTTCACGTCCAAAGATGACGCGCTGGTCCTGAGACTTGAGCTTCCTGCAGCACATTCAGCCAATGTAGTTCCCATCATCTGTAGTCTGTAGAAAGATGACGAGTAGATACATTCTGTGGTGATTCTTTCCCTTCTTGGGTGACTAGGTTGTTTGGTCTATTTATGACTTTTTGTCCTGAATATTCTATTTCTGTCGTCCAATGTTGGAAACCATAGAAAATCTTGAGAATAAATCGCTGACTTTGGACTGTAGCTTCTCAGGCTTTCACCCCTCAGGGGGATACAACTATTGTATCTATGGGAATTAGCGCTCCCAGGGGAAAAATGTGAGGGCCCGAGCTGAGTTAGGTAGGCCTTCTTTTTGTTGAAATAAAATGTTTTTTGTTATGTTAAGGACCACCTTTTTTCGGTTCACTACTGTCGTGTTTTTCAGCACCTCTGACTTTCTTCTTCAACTTTTATCTTATTTCATGAACTTCTTTCCCATCTTACTGTTTCTATGCCCTTTCTGCATAGATTCCTCATTTTCTTATCTCCATACTAAATGGTGCCTTCCTCCTTCCTCTCTTCGATACGCTCTATTTTTGTAGCGGTTAGGGAGGCTTAAACTAACTTATAATCTAATCTAATCTTCTCAGGCTTTCAGTACATTAGACTAGAGTATGATTGAAACTCAAGTTTTGTTATATTCATCCTCAGGGTCAACATCAAGTAAATGTGTTGCAGCAAACGACTGCATACTCGATATCAATCTCCTGTGAAAGCACTAGTTTTCACAAAAGATTCCCGAAGCCGGGCTGTTAGTAAGGAGTGGTGTCAGTTTTTGCTTTATTGGTAGATTATCCGATACGTACTCCATTTGCATTACGTTATCTACTCTATTCAGGAATGTTTCCGAACTTCTCTCTGAGGTCATTGGAGAACGGCAACTCTGCAACTGAAACTCATGTTTTGGTTGGTTTCTGCTGTTCAGTAAGTATTCCTGAAGTGTCATTGTTCGTTACTCATTTTTCTTGCAGCAAACACGCTTTTTGCATAAGATTTTTCATTTATTGTCCTGATAATGCTCCTTGCTGATTTTTGCTTCCGTTCGAAATACATAAACAAGTATCTACTTCAAACTTTTCATTTTGTTGCTTAGTTAACACGTTCACTGCGTTTCCGCGGCTGTTACGGTTGGTCTGGTAAAGTTGGTAGTAGCAGAATAAGGGAAATCGATTTTCCAGCTTGAATAAATTTTGATTCTTCCCAATGAAGATGAAGAATATAATTGTACGATAACATTTCGCCTCGTATGATAATTATTTTGTAAAAACATCGCAAAACAGATAAAATGTCGTGCGTTTATGCCGGCACGTAAATCGGCAATTTACCTGTTGGTACACATGTGGCTCGATACGCAGTGAACGTGTTAAAATCATCTATCGTGTTTACAAGGTCATTACAAAAGACTAGAAGTTCTATTGTACTCCTGCCATTGTCCAGCCCGTTCTCGACTCTCGAATTACGTTAACAATCAGTACTCCCCTCAGGAGGATTGGGATAGGCGAGGGTTGGGTAAACCTTTAGACTCGGAGGCCACATGACACCAAGAAATTGTCAGAT
Organism: Morinoia aosen; assembly: GCA_030386875.1. Taxonomy (NCBI): domain Eukaryota; kingdom Metazoa; phylum Arthropoda; class Malacostraca; order Amphipoda; family Talitridae; genus Morinoia; species Morinoia aosen. Next base: position 14,372,911 of record CM059569.1, on the reverse strand, counting down.
ATACCGTGCCAGCACCCGACGCGTGCTTGTGACGTGGCCCGCTAATTTACACATGGCAGCGATCGCCGCCGCCGATGACCGCGCCGTTCAGTGGCGCTAGGCGGGCCGGAGGATTCAACGTTTGTGAAACGAATAGTTTGTGGCCCGCGGGCCGTAATTTGCTCTGCAATGGAATATGCAAAGGTTAGTTAAATTTCTCCACGTTATGGTGACCGGTGCCATCTGGAAAGATGCTCTTGGATTCCCACGGCTATGAATTGGCCTTCTTTTCTATTTGCAGGTCGATTTATCACTAATGAAATTTGAATTTTCCAGAATGAATTCTTATGTGTTACTGACGAAATTTAACTTGTCACCGACGAAATTTAACTTGTCACCGACGAAATTTAACATGTCACCAATGAAATTTAGCTTGTCACCAATGAAATTTAGCTTGTCACCGACGAAATTTAACTTGTCACTGACGAAATTTAACTTGTCACTGACGAAATTTAACTTGTCACTGACGAAATTTACCTTGTCACCGACGAAATTTAATTTGTCACTGATAAAATTTAACTTGTCACTGACGAAATTTAACTTGTCACCGACGAAATTTAACTTGTCACCGACGAAATTCAACTTGTCACTGACGAAATGTAACTTGTCACTGACGAAATGTAACTTGTCACTGACGAAATGTAACTTGTCACTGACGAAATGTAACTTGTCACCCACGAAATGTAACTTGTCACTGACGAAATGTAACTTGTCACTGACGAAATGTAACTTGTCACTGACGAAATGTAACTTGTCACTGACGAAATGTAACTTGTCACCCACGAAATGTAACTTGTCACTGACGAAATGTAACTTGTCACTGACGAAATGTAACTTGTCATTGACGAAATGTAACTTGTCACTGACGAAATGTAACTTGTCACTGACGAAATGTAACTTGTCACTGACGAAATGTAACTTGTCACTGACGAAATGTAACTTGTCACTGACGAAATGTAACTTGTCACTGACGAAATGTAACTTGTCACTGACGAAATGTAACTTGTCACTGACGAAATGTAACTTGTCACTGACGAAATGTAACTTGTCACTGACGAAATGTAACTTGTCACTGACGAAATGTAACTTGTCACTGACGAAATGTAACTTGTCACTGACGATATGTAACTTTTCAGTGACGAAATGTAATTTTTCAGTGACGAAATGCAACTTTTCACTGACGAAATGTAACTTTTCACTGACGAAATGTAACTTGTCACCAACGAAACATCACTTGTCACCAACGAAACATCACTTGTCACCAACGAAACGTCAATTGTCACCAACGAAACATCACTTGTCACCAACTAAACGTCACTTGTCACCAACGAAACGTCACTTGTCACCAACGAAACATCACTTGTCACCAACGAAACGTCACTTGTCACCAACGAAACATCACTTGTCACCAACGAAACGTCAATTGTCACCAACGAAACGTCACTTGTCACCAACGAAACGTCACTTGTCACCAACGAAACGTCACTTGTCACCAACGAAACGTCAATTGTCACCAACGAAACATCACTTGTCACCAACGAAACATCACTTGTCACCAACGAAACGTCAATTGTCACCAACGAAACGTCACTTGTCACCAACGAAACGTCACTTGTCACCAACGAAACGTCAATTGTCACCAACGAAACGTCACTTGTCACCAACGAAACGTCACTTGTCACCAACGAAACTCACTTGTCACCAACGAAACGTCACTTGTCACCAACGAAACGTCACTTGTCACCAACGAAACGTCACTTGTCACCAACGAAACATCACTTGTCACCAACGAAACATCACTTGTCACCAACGAAACGTCACTTGTCACCAACGAAACATCACTTGTCAACAACGAAACGTCAATTGTCACCAACGAAACATCACTTGTCACCAACGAAACATCACTTGTCACCAACGAAACATCACTTGTCACCAACGAAATTCAACTTGTGTCACCAACGAAATTCAACTTGTGTCACCAACGAAATTCAACTTGTGTCACCAACGAAATTCAACTTGTGTCACCAACGAAATTCAACTTGTGTCACCAACGAAATTCAACTTGTGTCACCAACGAAATTCAACTTGTGTCACCAACGAAATTCAACTTGTGTCACCAACGAAATTCAACTTGTGTCACCAGCGAAATTCAACTTGTGTCACCAGCGAAAACCAACTTTTGTCACCAGCGAAAATCAACTTGTGCCACCAGCGAAAATCAACTTGTGTCACCAGCGAAAATCAACTTGTGCCACCAGCGAAAATCAACTTGCGCCACCAGCGAAAATCAACTTGTGTCACCAGCGAAAATCAACTTGTGCCACCAGCGAAAATCAACTTGTGCCACCAGCGAAAACCAACTTGTGCCACCAGCGAAAACCAACTTGTGCCACCAGCGAAAACCAACTTGTGCCACCAGCGAAAACCAACTTGTGCCACCAGCGAAAACCAACTTGTGTCACCAGTGAAAATAAACTTGTGTCACCAGCGAAAATTAACTTGTGCCACCAGCGAAAACCAACTTGTGTCACCAGCGAAAATTAACTTGTGCCACCAGCGAAAATCAACTTGTGTCACCAGCGAAAATCAACTTGTGTCACCAGCGAAAATCAACTTGTGTCACCAGCGAAAATCAACTTGTGTCGCCAGCGAAATTGAACGTGTGTCACCAACGAAATCGAACTTGTGTCACCAACGAAATCGAACTTGTGTCACCAACGAAATCGAACTTGTGTCACCAACGAAATCGAACTTGTGTCACCAACGAAATCGAACTTGTGTCACCAACGAAATCGAACTTGTGTCACCAACGAAACCGAACTTGTGTCACCAACGAAACCGAACTTGTGTCACCAACGAAACCGAACTTGTGTCACCAACGAAACCGAACTTGTGTCACCAACGAAACCGAACTTGTGTCACCAACGAAACCGAACTTGTGTGTCACCAACGAAACCGAACTTGTGTGTCACCAACGAAACCGAACTTGTGTGTCACCAACGAAACCGAACTTGTGTGTCACCAACGAAACCGAACTTGTGTGTCACCAACGAAACCGAACTTGTGTGTCACCAACGAAACCGAACTTGTGTGTCACCAACGAAACCGAACTTGTGTGTCACCAACGAAACCGAACTTGTGTGTCACCAACGAAACCGAACTTGTGTGCCACCAACGAAACCGAACTTGTGTGCCACCAACGAAATCGAACTTGTGTGCCACCAACGAAATCGAACTTGTGTGCCACCAACGAAATCGAACTTGTGTGCCACCAACGAAATCGAACTTGTGTGCCACCAACGAAACCGAACTTGTGTGCCACCAACGAAATCGAACTTGTGTGCCACCAACGAAATCGAACTTGTGTGCCACCAACGAAATCGAACTTGTGTGCCACCAACGAAATCGAACTTGTGTGCCACCAACGAAATCGAACTTGTGTGCCACCAACGAAATCGAACTTGTGTGCCACCAACGAAATCGAACTTGTGTGCCACCAACGAAATCGAACTTGTGTGCCACCAACGAAATCGAACTTGTGTGCCACCAACGAAATCGAACTTGTGTGCCACCAACGAAATCGAACTTGTGTGCCACGAACGAAATCGAACTTGTGTGCCACGAACGAAATCGAACTTGTGTGCCACGAACGAAATCGAACTTGTGCCACGAACGAAATCGAACTTGTGTGCCACCAACGAAATCGAACTTGTGTGCCACCAACGAAATCGAACTTGTGTGCCACCAACGAAATCGAACTTGTGTGCCACCAACGAAATCGAACTTGTGTGCCACCAACGAAATCGAACTTGTGTGCCACGAACGAAATCGAACTTGTGTGCCACGAACGAAATCGAACTTGTGTGCCACCAACGAAATCGAACTTGTGTGCCACCAACGAAATCGAACTTGTGTGCCACCAACGAAATCGAACTTGTGTGCCACCAACGAAATCGAACTTGTGCCACCAACGAAATCGAACTTGTGTGCCACCAACGAAATCGAACTTGTGTGCCACGAACGAAATCGAACTTGTGTGCCACGAACGAAATCGAACTTGTGTGCCACCAACGAAATCGAACTTGTGTGCCACCAACGAAATCGAACTTGTGTGCCACCAACGAAATCGAACTTGTGTGCCACCAACGAAATCGAACTTGTGTGCCACCAACGAAATCGAACTTGTGCCACCAACGAAATCGAACTTGTGTGCCACCAACGAAATCGAACTTGTGTGCCACGAACGAAATCGAACTTGTGTCACCAACGAAATCGAACTTGTGTCACCAACGAAATCGAACTTGTGTCACCAACGAAATCGAACTTGTGTCACCAACGAAATCGAACTTGTGTCACCAACGAAATCGAACTTGTGTCACCAACGAAATCGAACGTGTGTCACCAACGAAATCGAACGTGTGTCACCAACGAAATCGAACGTGTGTCACCAACGAAATCGAACGTGTGTCACCAACGAAATAGAACGTGTGTCACCAACGAAATAGAACGTGTGTCACCAACGAAATAGAACGTGTGTCACCAACGAAATAGAACGTGTGTCACCAACGAAATAGAACGTGTGTCACCAACGAAATAGAACGTGTGTCACCAACGAAATAGAACGTGTGTCACCAACGAAATAGAACGTGTGTCACCAACGAAATAGAACGTGTGTCACCAACGAAATAGAACGTGTGTCACCAACGAAATAGAACGTGTGTCACCAACGAAATAGAACTTGTGTCACCAACGAAATAGAACTTGTGTCACCAACGAAATAGAACTTGTGTCACCAACGAAATAGAACTTGTGTCACCAACGAAATAGAACTTGTGTCACCAACGAAATAGAACTTGTGTCACCAACGAAATAGAACTTGTGTCACCAACGAAATAGAACTTGTGTCACCAACGAAATAGAACTTGTGTCACCAACGAAATAGAACTTGTGTCACCAACGAAATAGAACTTGTGTCACCAACGAAATAGAACTTGTGTCACCAACGAAATAGAACTTGTGTCACCAACGAAATAGAACTTGTGTCACCAACGAAATAGAACTTGTGTCACCAACGAAATAGAACTTGTGTCACCAACGAAATAGAACTTGTGTCACCAACGAAATCGAACTTGTGTCACCAACGAAATCGAACTTGTGTCACCAACGAAACCGAACTTGTGTCACCAACGAAACCGAACTTGTGTCACCAACGAAACCGAACTTGTGTCACCAACGAAACCGAACTTGTGTCACCAACGAAACCGAACTTGTGTGTCACCAACGAAACCGAACTTGTGTGTCACCAACGAAACCGAACTTGTGTGTCACCAACGAAACCGAACTTGTGTGTCACCAACGAAACCGAACTTGTGTGTCACCAACGAAACCGAACTTGTGTGTCACCAACGAAACCGAACTTGTGTGTCACCAACGAAACCGAACTTGTGTGTCACCAACGAAACCGAACTTGTGTGTCACCAACGAAACCGAACTTGTGTGTCACCAACGAAACCGAACTTGTGTGCCACCAACGAAACCGAACTTGTGTGCCACCAACGAAATCGAACTTGTGTGCCACCAACGAAATCGAACTTGTGTGCCACCAACGAAATCGAACTTGTGTGCCACCAACGAAATCGAACTTGTGTGCCACCAACGAAATCGAACTTGTGTGCCACCAACGAAATCGAACTTGTGTGCCACCAACGAAACCGAACTTGTGTGCCACCAACGAAATCGAACTTGTGTGCCACCAACGAAATCGAACTTGTGTGCCACCAACGAAATCGAACTTGTGTGCCACCAACGAAATCGAACTTGTGTGCCACCAACGAAATCGAACTTGTGTGCCACCAACGAAATCGAACTTGTGTGCCACCAACGAAATCGAACTTGTGTGCCACCAACGAAATCGAACTTGTGTGCCACCAACGAAATCGAACTTGTGTGCCACCAACGAAATCGAACTTGTGTGCCACGAACGAAATCGAACTTGTGTGCCACGAACGAAATCGAACTTGTGTGCCACGAACGAAATCGAACTTGTGCCACGAACGAAATCGAACTTGTGTGCCACGAACGAAATCGAACTTGTGTGCCACCAACGAAATCGAACTTGTGTGCCACCAACGAAATCGAACTTGTGTGCCACCAACGAAATCGAACTTGTGTGCCACCAACGAAATCGAACTTGTGCCACCAACGAAATCGAACTTGTGTGCCACCAACGAAATCGAACTTGTGTGCCACCAACGAAACCGAACTTGTGTGCCACCAACGAAATCGAACTTGTGTGCCACCAACGAAATCGAACTTGTGTGCCACCAACGAAACCGAACTTGTGTGCCACCAACGAAATCGAACTTGTGTGCCACCAACGAAATCGAACTTGTGTGCCACCAACGAAATCGAACTTGTGTGCCACCAACGAAATCGAACTTGTGTGCCACCAACGAAATCGAACTTGTGTGCCACCAACGAAATCGAACTTGTGTGCCACCAACGAAATCGAACTTGTGTGCCACCAACGAAATCGAACTTGTGTGCCACCAACGAAATCGAACTTGTGTGCCACGAACGAAATCGAACTTGTGTGCCACGAACGAAATCGAACTTGTGTGCCACGAACGAAATCGAACTTGTGTGCCACGAACGAAATCGAACTTGTGCCACGAACGAAATCGAACTTGTGTGCCACGAACGAAATCGAACTTGTGTGCCACCAACGAAATCGAACTTGTGTGCCACCAACGAAATCGAACTTGTGTGCCACCAACGAAATCGAACTTGTGTGCCACCAACGAAATCGAACTTGTGCCACCAACGAAATCGAACTTGTGTGCCACCAACGAAATCGAACTTGTGTGCCACGAACGAAATCGAACTTGTGTGCCACGAACGAAATCGAACTTGTGTGCCACCAACGAAATCGAACTTGTGTGCCACCAACGAAATCGAACTTGTGTGCCACCAACGAAATCGAACTTGTGTGCCACCAACGAAATCGAACTTGTGTGCCACCAACGAAATCGAACTTGTGCCACCAACGAAATCGAACTTGTGTGCCACCAACGAAATCGAACTTGTGTGCCACGAACGAAATCGAACTTGTGTGCCACGAACGAAATCGAACTTGTGTGCCACGAACGAAATCGAACTTGTGCCACGAACGAAATCGAACTTGTGTCACCAACGAAATCGAACTTGTGTCACCAACGAAATCGAACTTGTGTCACCAACGAAATCGAACTTGTGTCACCAACGAAATCGAACTTGTGTCACCAACGAAATCGAACTTGTGTGCCACGAACGAAATCGAACTTGTGTGCCACGAACGAAATCGAACTTGTGTGCCACGAACGAAATCGAACTTGTGTGCCACGAACGAAATCGAACTTGTGCCACGAACGAAATCGAACTTGTGTCACCAACGAAATCGAACTTGTGTCACCAACGAAATCGAACTTGTGTCACCAACGAAATCGAACTTGTGTCACCAACGAAATCGAACTTGTGTCACCAACGAAATAGAACTTGTGTCACCAACGAAATAGAACTTGTGTCACCAACGAAATCGAACTTGTGTCACCAACGAAATCGAACTTGTGTCACCAACGAAATCGAACTTGTGTCACCAACGAAATCGAACTTGTGTCACCAACGAAATCGAACTTGTGTCACCAACGAAATCGAACTTGTGTCACCAACGAAATCGAACTTGTGTCACCAACGAAATCGAACTTGTGTCACCAACGAAATCGAACTTGTGTCACCAACGAAATCGAACTTGTGTCACCAACGAAATCGAACTTGTGTCACCAACGAAATCGAACTTGTGTCACCAACGAAATCGAACGTGTGTCACCAACGAAATCGAACGTGTGTCACCAACGAAATCGAACGTGTGTCACCAACGAAATCGAACGTGTGTCACCAACGAAATAGAACGTGTGTCACCAACGAAATAGAACGTGTGTCACCAACGAAATAGAACGTGTGTCACCAACGAAATAGAACGTGTGTCACCAACGAAATAGAACGTGTGTCACCAACGAAATAGAACGTGTGTCACCAACGAAATAGAACGTGTGTCACCAACGAAATAGAACGTGTGTCACCAACGAAATAGAACGTGTGTCACCAACGAAATAGAACGTGTGTCACCAACGAAATAGAACGTGTGTCACCAACGAAATAGAACTTGTGTCACCAACGAAATAGAACTTGTGTCACCAACGAAATGGAACTTGTGTCACCAACGAAATGGAACTTGTGTCACCAACGAAATAGAACTTGTGTCACCAACGAAATAGAACTTGTGTCACCAACGAAATAGAACTTGTGTCACCAACGAAATAGAACTTGTGTCACCAACGAAATAGAACTTGTGTCACCAACGAAATAGAACTTGTGTCACCAACGAAATAGAACTTGTGTCACCAACGAAATAGAACTTGTGTCACCAACGAAATAGAACTTGTGTCACCAACGAAATAGAACTTGTGTCACCAACGAAATAGAACTTGTGTCACCAACGAAATAGAACTTGTGTCACCAACGAAATAGAACTTGTGTCACCAACGAAATAGAACTTGTGTCACCAACGAAATAGAACTTGTGTCACCAACGAAATAGAACTTGTGTCACCAACGAAATAGAACTTGTGTCACCAACGAAATAGAACTTGTGTCACCAACGAAATAGAACTTGTGTCACCAACGAAATAGAACTTGTGTCACCAACGAAATAGAACTTGTGTCACCAACGAAATAGAACTTGTGTCACCAACGAAATAGAACTTGTGTCACCAACGAAATAGAACTTGTGTCACCAACGAAATAGAACTTGTGTCACCAACGAAATAGAACTTGTGTCACCAACGAAATAGAACTTGTGTCACCAACGAAATAGAACTTGTGTCACCAACGAAATAGAACTTGTGTCACCAACGAAATAGAACTTGTGTCACCAACGAAATAGAACTTGTGTCACCAACGAAATCGAACGTGTGTCACCAACGAAATAGAACGTGTGTCACCAACGAAATCGAACGTGTGTCACCAACGAAATAGAACGTGTGTCACCAACGAAATAGAACGTGTGTCACCAACGAAATAGAACGTGTGTCACCAACGAAATAGAACGTGTGTCACCAACGAAATAGAACGTGTGTCACCAACGAAATAGAACGTGTGTCACCAACGAAATAGAACGTGTGTCACCAACGAAATAGAACGTGTGTCACCAACGAAATAGAACGTGTGTCACCAACGAAATAGAACGTGTGTCACCAACGAAATAGAACGTGTGTCACCAACGAAATAGAACGTGTGTCACCAACGAAATAGAACGTGTGTCACCAACGAAATAGAACTTGTGTCACCAACGAAATAGAACTTGTGTCACCAACGAAATAGAACTTGTGTCACCAACGAAATAGAACTTGTGTCACCAACGAAATAGAACTTGTGTCACCAACGAAATCGAACTTGTGTCACCAACGAAATCGAACTTGTGTCACCAACGAAATAGAACTTGTGTCACCAACGAAATAGAACTTGTGTCACCAACGAAATAGAACTTGTGTCACCAACGAAATAGAACTTGTGTCACCAACGAAATAGAACTTGTGTCACCAACGAAATAGAACTTGTGTCACCAACGAAATAGAACTTGTGTCACCAACGAAATAGAACTTGTGTCACCAACGAAATAGAACTTGTGTCACCAACGAAATAGAACTTGTGTCACCAACGAAATAGAACTTGTGTCACCAACGAAATAGAACTTGTGTCACCAACGAAATAGAACTTGTGTCACCAACGAAATAGAACTTGTGTCACCAACGAAATAGAACTTGTGTCACCAACGAAATAGAACTTGTGTCACCAACGAAATAGAACTTGTGTCACCAACGAAATAGAACTTGTGTCACCAACGAAATAGAACTTGTGTCACCAACGAAATAGAACTTGTGTCACCAACGAAATAGAACTTGTGTCACCAACGAAATAGAACTTGTGTCACCAACGAAATAGAACTTGTGTCACCAACGAAATAGAACTTGTGTCACCAACGAAATAGAACTTGTGTCACCAACGAAATAGAACTTGTGTCACCAACGAAATAGAACTTGTGTCACCAACGAAATAGAACTTGTGTCACCAACGAAATAGAACTTGTGTCACCAACGAAATAGAACTTGTCTCAGACGAAATTCAGTTAGTCCTAATTGAAATAAATGAGATGAGTGGAGTTGTTTTGGGTGGGACTTGATTCATCTCATTAAACCTGAATGAGATGTTCACGTCGCGATTTATTGCGTTTTTCATATTATATATGTAAATATTATTCTGTCTTTTATTCTGGATTAAACTAAAAGGAATGTAACCACAAAATGTAACAGATTCTCGCATACCTAGAAAGTGGGAAGGAAAGTCACGCAAAATGAAGTCTGCCACATTTCAGACGGCACGGCACATTCATGGCAAAATTGAAAATTATGATTATGATCCAATGTAAAATATCACTTCTCGAGTTACTGAAGACAATTAAGGGAAGCGAACAGTTTTTTTGGCCCAAAACTGGTAATGAGATGATTGCTTGAAAATGCTCCTAACCCCTTCCTCTATCGCGTAGAAACGTCATTTGTCCTGTTTTGGGAACCAAAACCCCCATAATTACCCCCAAATTCCCCCCAATCGTCTCTATGTGCAATATTGGCTGAGAAATTGAAATTTTAAGGAACTTGCCTCTTGGCGGGGAGGAGGGGGTGGGGAAGGGGGTGTGGGTAAATTCTCAAAACTTTATGGGCTATAAATGTTTATTCGAATGTTATTAACATGCTGTGAATACCTCAGAGCTTATTTCAATCCGGAAGTATTTCTTTTTAGTTCTTGAATATTTCCCAGGGAAAACTCTTCGGAGCTCTCTGCAGTTTGCAGCAAGTATTAGTGACTTATTAGTGGTAGTGATGTATTACAACTATGCAAAACTAATCTGAAAGGTTTTACTTATTAGTAGTGTATTAGTTTGTAAGTTCTGATGAAAAAAACATTTTAAATTTTTAAACTTGAAAAATGTTAAAAAAATTTGGGTTACAACTGTATATATGAATGTTAAAAACATGCTGTGAATACCCGAAAGCTTATTTCCCTCTGGAAGTATTTGTATTCATTTTTCAAAGGATTGATGGGAAAATTTGTTCGCTTAAGTAATCTTAGTATGCGCTTCGTCAAATTTGTTGCAAAATTACTAGAAATATTTTAGTCACTTCATGTGGCTCTAATACTTGGACTGCTTCTTATAGGTGTATTTTATAGCATAAGCAGTAAATGCATCGGCGTCCCTGAAGAATTTGTTGAACTGTTATTCTCTATGTAATTTTCACTTTCTATTTCAATGGGCAACTACTAAGATTTTTACATATTACATGGTCTTTTCTATGTTCTTTTCAATTTTGATTTTTCTCTGTTTTGTCGAGTGTATCAGTAGTATTTTATGCACTGCATGCCGTAAACTACCTAATCTTGCGAGCCACTCATTCACTTGCACTCTTTGTCTACCTAACGAACGCTTAGCAGCACTCCAGTCCATCTTGGGTTTGCCTGAGGTGCTTATTTGCCTGCAGCGGCGAGCCACTTGCCTAGCCTCCGACGTGCCGGCTGGCGACCGGAGTGCGCAGTGCGGTCCTGCGAGTTACTTACTTCACTTGCGTCATTCCTAGACTGTTGCGCCGCGTGTTGCTTTGAGTGGAGCGAGCCATGGCCGTCTCTATTTATTGTGAAATGTCCAGAGTTCATTGGCACGATATCCCGAAATCACTTAAATTTCGCATCACATTGCGTTTGTGCAATAGTATCATGTATGTTATCTCTGTCCCAGTAGGTGAAGGCTTAGCTCTTTAGTATTCTGGGCTGACCAATTTTGCCCATCTTGTACCTCCGTTCGTTACCCTATGTCTAACTCATAATCGCTTTCTATTGAGTGGGAGAGTCAAAAAGTACTGGTAAAAATATAAATTGCAGTAATTCGTTATAATCTATACTGCTCTAACTCCTTATTCTCCACGGTACGAGCTGAATGACAAGAACAATCAGTATGATTGAATGACAGTATGATTGTCTGAAGTCATCACAATCCAGCAAAGTCTCCTGTTAAGTTGACATCAGAACTGACAGTAGCTGTGAGTTATTGTCCTGAGCTTTCTCTATTTATGTTCCAATGTTGAGGTATTTTCGCTGGGAGTAAAGCAAGCTTCATTTGAAAATTAAATAAACGTTCAAAAAGTGGACTCTGTGCTGAAAGAAACATTTACCTTTGAGGATTCAGTACTCGTCTCAACACCAGCAGTGGGTCATGTTAAGAGAGCGCCGCGCCATCTGGGAGGGGCGAGCACCGAGTAACTTCTCAAATTCAGCAATTGAGGGAAAGTGTTCTGGGGAAAATTGTGGTCGAACACGGATTAAAACATTCTCAATATTTTTGAAAAAAATAAAGAAAGTGCAACTCGGCTGTCTCCTCGTTCTACTTGAATTTCCACCTTTTGAAGTTGATTTTTTGTAATACTGTTTTAATGTTAGCAATTACGTATTTAAAGTTAATATTCGTATTTCGTCAGACGACGCTTGAATAATATTTGAAAACTTATGTAAGTCGCTAAAATTCAATTGCAACGTTGAATATGATTTCTCAGCTTTATTGTCAATAGTTTTTCAATGTCTGATATTTTTGCAAGTATTGACTGGACCATACAATGTTGTGATGCGAAAAAAGTTCGGCTGTTGCCTTCCCTCTCGTCTCGATCTGAGGGCTTCAAACCTCAACAGTCAGAGTGTAAGAGAAAACAACGATATGAAATACGGTACAGAGTAAGAGAATTGGACAGGATAGAAAGAAAATTTGAACAGTGGGTTTTACATGGTGTGCACTTCGTGATAACCTAGTCAACTGCATGGGAGAAATGACAAAACTTGAAGGATTAAAATGGGTTTTATTTAATAAACACGTGGATCAAAAATACGAGGATTGTCGACAACACATTCTGACCTAAATTGACACACACAAAAAAAGAGAAATGTGCGCTTCTGGTCGCAATGAGCGCTAGAGCAATGATCGCATGATTTAACGTTACACAAAATTTTATGACAACTATCAAAAAACTTCCCGCACAACGTCTAAAGATAAAAAAAATCATAATGAATGGGCTAACGTAAGCATGAAATAAGCGTGGAATAATGCAATATATAATAGCAAAACCTTGCTCATCACAAGATTTCAAAAAAAGTAAAAAATTTCGCATTGCGCACCACTCGAACACTTGCTTTAAAACCGGACCACACCTTTCTGCCGAGTGCAAAACACCACAATGAAAAACAGATTAGTTTTTTAATTAGCGCGCCATATTTGAGAGCACTGTTCTATGTGCTAATTTGTATCAAACTTGTATCACTATCACCACTTTCCAGAGTTCTCAATAACACAATATTCAAGCTCTTCTGTGATGCGTTGCCGGCGCCACCTAAATGTCATTCCCGTTTAAGTCTTGAAGGGTGCCCGCTGTCAGGGCTCTTCCGCTGCGGCCGCTCCATCGCCTTCGTGGACCGGTGCTGAAGATCTGAGACACTGGGCTCAGAGGTCTCAGTTTTGAGCACCGCTCACTGAGTGCTAGAACACCACTGTAGAACTCGCGGTTTCTGGCGTTGTTGAAGACGTGGAAGCTGTGCGAGTTCAATATGCATGCTGGCGTGTTCATGCTAGCTCGAAGTCGACATAGAAACTGACATTTTAAGTTCTCTCGGACGAACGATCGACACATTTTTACGTAACGGTTGTCCCCTCGAAGTTGATGTGCTTCGAGCGGAATCTAGTTGCCGGTTGCACTTCAGTGTCTGCTGGTGTCCGACGCTGACTCATGGTAAATTCGATGTAGTCACATAAGCACTGTATCGGGTGCACTTTTCTCGATGTTTTCTTCTCGAGTTGCTGTTCCACCCGGGGATCACTGCGGCGGCTGGATCCCCGGTCCGTTCACCAAAATGAGCGAGTCTCTGGTCGTGTCACCAAGCGAAAAATCCTCTCGATTTCTATGTATTTCCTTTTATGTGTGTCGCCTCTTTCTCGAAAGATCCAAAGTGTTTATAGTTACAGAGCAAGTGTTTCACTCCTGATTGGCGTAGCTCTTCGTTGTCCTGAAGTCTCGACATCTAATTGGTGCGTGCTCTGACACACCCACTACGCGCGTCATTTCAAGAGCTCTCATTGGCCTGGGTGTTGCGGCCTTCTGCTTTCAAGAACCCTCGCCCCCCCCCCCCCCCCCCCTCCGGACGCTCAACCGTTGCCTCGGCCTCGCTGTTCTCACGCTTGCGTGTGTGTGTTGTGTCGTCTGAGCCAGCCTTGTTTGGTGAAGTGCTGACCACTAGAGCTCGCGAAATTCCAGACGACCGCCGGCCAAGCAGAATTTCCCCTATGTATAGTCCTGCGGTTACGCCATCCTGTAATAAATCTTCAAAGCTGCCCAAGCTAAACTTTCCCTCTGTGGAACCCCGTTGTTACGACATCCTGTCCACTGTCTCTAGCTCAACAAGATATTGTATTTCCTAAAGTAAAGTATTGTCCAAAAATTGTAGTTCCGAAAGTATTTTCCACCACAAATGCGACACCTTGTTTTTTTACCGATTCCTGTACCCATCAGGGGGATACAACTTTTGTATCTATGGGAATTAGCGCTCCCAGGGGACTACGAAAGGGCCCGAATTGAAAGTTAGGTAGTCCTTTTTTTTTTTGTTGAAATAAAATGTTATGTTTAGGACCACCTTTTCTCGGTTCACTGCTGCTGTCCTGTTTTTCAGCAACTACTACTTCTTCGACTTCTTGTTTCATAATCTTCTTTCCCAACTTACTGTTTCTATGCCAGGGTGCGTACAGGCATGGAGAAGCATGGAAAGTAGTTGAATTTCGAAAATAAAATTCAAGGCCTCGAAAGTAGTGGAATTTTAAAAATGGTCATTGAAAGTCATGAAATTTTAGGATTTTCGTGAAAAGAAAATTTTACTGTTGAAAATTTTCGTTCCGTTTGGTCCGCGTTGAGCGAGGCGTTGTCAGTAACCTTCGAGTGTTACTTGGGCTCTGATTGGTTGATACAGCTACGTCTTTAGTGTCCGCGATTTTGATTGGTTCTCAGGCGTCACGTGAAACCAAACGCGCTCAGTGTGACTGAAGACACGCGCTCGCTCGGACCATTGTTGACCTGTCGCCACTGTTGAACATTTTCGAGCTGAGTTTTTATCATCGGTCTTGACCATCCCGTGTGTGTGTGACTAGAGTTACGGTGCCGAGACTGAGCTGAGGAATTATCGTCATGCCAGGCAGTTGTTCTTTCAACAACTTGTGGTTGCGAGACAAAGACTTTCAACAATGGATAGCACCGCATCCCAAACTGAAACTTGGAACTGTGGCCACATCTGAAGGAGTTTGTCCAGGCTGTCAAGTCTGGTAACATTCCACAGCCGAAAGGGAAGTCGTGCAAGACAATTGAAGGACTCTCACTGGACCCCCTCTTCGAGGCCAAGGTGCAAGCGTTCCTGTCAGTTGCGAAGATCTTGAACCCCTTTCTCAAAAAGTTTCAAGGAGACGCGCCACTTCTGCCTTTCATGTGCAATGACATCATCAAGATTTTGAAGGTTCTGTTGGAGAGGTGTGTGAAAGCAGAGGTGCTGGAAAAACTGACCACACCAGCTAAGTATGCTGCCCTCGACTTCAATGACAAGACCATCTACCTGCAAAATAGCAAGATTGACCCTGGCTTTATTGCTGCAAGTATTTTGAAAGATCAGATGGCTGCAAAGAAAGTGAATGAGAGGCTTGCTTTCTCCTTCAGGGATGATGTGAAGAATTTCCTTGTTGCTGTCATCAAGAAGATTGTTGAGAAGTCACCTTTGAAGTTCGGGTTGGCCCGAAACATGGGCTGGCTGGTGCCAAGTGTCTTTGTGGATCGCACAAAGAGAGAGAAGACCAAGTCCATGCTGAAAAACTGTCTGCAGCTGCTCAGCGATGCTAAGAGGCTACCACAGGGTGACATCGATGAGGTGATGAGCCAGTTTTCAGAGTTCTTTGATGAGGCACAGAGGAAGATCAGCACTTTCAACAGTTTTCAGCAAGACACTGATTGGCTAGATGTCTTCTGGAGCAGCCAGCTGGCCACATCCTCCCTCAAGAAACTGTGGCTGGTTGTGAAGATGCTACTGGTCCTGTCACATGGCCAGGCTTCAGTGGAAAGGGGCTTTTCTGTGAGCAAGCAGCTCATGGAAGTCAACATGGGTGAGAACACCATCGTGGCGCAGAGAGTGGTCATGGACCACATCAAACATGTAGGAGGTATCTCCAAGGTTGACATTTCCAAGAAACTCCTCTTTTCAGCTTCACAGGGCAGACAGCGCTATCAACACTACCTGGATCAAAAGAAGGAAGAGGCAGAGAAGCAGAAGAAGGGAGAGAAGAGGAAGAGAGAACTGGATGAAGTGGAGAACCTGAAGACAAAACGGAAGAGGATGGAGGAGAGTCTGCAAGCGCTGGTGGAGGATGCTGACAGCTTTGCACGGAAGGCAGAGGACAAGAATGATTTGCGCCTACTGGCAAAGTCAAATGCATTGAGGAAATCAGCCAAAGACAAGCAAGAACAACTCAAGGGGCTGAATGCGGAAATTAATGACAAACTTAATGCACTGGCAAATGCATAGCAGATGCTATTGAACTGTCCAGCATGACTGTTTGGTGTTGTGATGATCATTTACACATTTATGAAAACAAGACCTGCAAGTAATGATGAATGTTCTGTGAAGTTTATGACTGAAATACATTTATTGTGCTGCAATTTAACTTTGTGTGACATTATTTTGGGCAGAGAGAGGTAGTGAAAATGTGATTTGGTTGGCATAAAAAGTCATGAAAAAGTAGTGGAATTTTGAACCTCAGAGCCTGTACGCACCCTGCTATGCCCTTCCTGCGTAGATTCCGCGTTCCCTCAACTCCATACTAAATGGTGCCTTCCTCCTTCCTCTCTTAGGACATCTTTGTCGTGGTCAAGGGAGGCTAAAACTTTCTTATTTAATAATAATAATAATAATAATGATAATTATAATAATAACTACTCATAATACAACTCATACTACTCATAATATTACTCATCATCCTCATAATCATACCGCTTCCAGCAATGCGCAGTTTTTTGACATTTTTACCCGTTTTCAGCATGGCCATGCTGGAAATTCTTCTGCAAGAAGTAAAACAAAGAAAATTAGGAATTGCCGGATGGAGAGTTCTTCTTGAAGATTTCTTTCTTGTTCGTGACAACTGTAGTTATGATGCATTCGGCTTCAATAACTTGGAAACTCTTCTGCGGCGTAGAATGTACAAGACTATTTCGCCTACTTCGTGAGTACCAGCCCACTTTCTCCTGTCAGTGGTAATTGACGAGTCTCATTGTAACTTTGCTTGTATATCTTGATACGAGTTCTGTTGGTATGCTCATAAATTCACTGAGTAATGGATTTGTGTTCTTTGGTTTGCTTGTGAACTTTTTATGCTCTATCGTGAATGTGTCTGGCTTTTTGGATCAAATAATTCATTCATTTTCATGTATTTTCTTATTTTGTCTTTTTTTTTGAACATCAATAATGCTAAAATTGTCTTATTTTAGCATTAGGGCGTGTATGGAGGAAGTCAGGAATTGGAGCTTTGATGTGCTGAGCGCGGCGGCTTGCTTCACCATTGCTCCGTGCGCCTTCGCGGAAATTCTGCCTACACTGCTAGAACTTGGTGAGTCTTCATTTGAGAAAGCTTAGCATTTTGAGTTGTCCGAGGTATTAAACTTTACTGTGTGATATATTTTAATTTTATTGTGCAGCAGATGCGTGAGGTACAGTATTCTTTGAATTGTTGGTATTTATATACATTGGTTTGATTGCTCTGTGTTCACATAGTTGACATTTCAATGACTCGCATAGTTTATGAAGTGAATAGATAGCAAGGTAGAAGGAATTGTTCTTGCGTGAGACGTTTTCACTGATCTTTATCCTCGTTTTAACAAACCTTCTCTGAAATTGGTGTGACTGAGTAGAAGCTGAAGGGTATTCTGTCTATGTTGGAATATCTAGGTCGGCGATTACTCGCATAAAACGCTGCCTGTGCGCTGACGTTTCACTAGGTCTTACGTCTGCAAGAATCACTGCTGTGGTCATTGATCAAAGTGTTCTTATATCGAATACGAAAGGAAATATATCGTTTTAATTGTGGTGTGATAACCTCGCGACTTGGTCGCGTATTGTCAACGGTTGTGAGGATTAATGCGTTATAATCTGGACATGACGAAACAACACAATTAAGATAACAAAAATGGGTAACTCTTCTTGTTAATTGAACATTGTTCTAAATGAGAAATTCCTCTCCTAGGATTGAAATCATCTCCGTTGGCGTTAGCGTCGTTTGTCACGCGAGCAATACCTGGCAAGTGCAAGTTTCGCATGACCAACCCCGAGTTTCGTGATGTGCTGACCCGACTGTCCAGTAACTGCTGTGAGGAAAATGGCACGTGTTGGTTCAGGTGTGTTGCGTGTGATAGTACTTCTAATGTACCCTTGTGAGTATACTTCAATCATACATTTACTTTTAGGAACTGTTTTACCGATGTGCAAAACTTTACTTCAGACTGAAGTCATCTGGAGGCCGAGTTTCGAACATTTAATGTCCTTACTTCACCAGACAAATGAGTTCCATTCTCTGCAGACTGTTTTTGCCGTGTCTTTCCTCAATAACGCATGAATGTATCTACAATTTTCAATTTTATGTTGCTTGTGAGTCACTTTCTACCAATTGCAATAGCTGTATCCTCAGGGGGATAAAACTATTTCTTCTACGGGAATTAGTGCTCCCATAGATGTATTGGAATTATCTATGAAAAATGTTGGTTTTAATTTGAACTCTGTATTGTTTACTAAGGGAGGACGTTATCTAACACTTGGCTCTTTTTCTCAGGGAACCGTTTTTCGTCAATCTCTGTTACGGCGCGTTGATGTTTATGCCAAGAAACCGAGCGTTCGTGGTATTACTCTATCTAGGCGTCGACATCGGAGACGTCTTCCGCCAGTGAGTACAATGGCAGTTCCGACTCTTTGTTGACTGCTGCGTCCTCTAATAAGATAAATGCCGCATCGGTAGCCTTATGACTACTGTCGTTCGTGAGAGTAGTTTGAAGTATTTTGAGGTCTCATAATTTGAATGTCGAGAAATGGTCACCTATTGGATATTATGAGAAAGTATTAGTAATAGTTTACGTACCGAAACTGGCTAACTTCTTAGTTTTTGCATGGATTGAAGGCACCACGTGTCTGGGGTTTCGCAACTGATCGAGTTGTAAAATCTTTCTGTGCTTTCGTTCTGAAGCCGCCGCAGGCTTTTAAATTTCCGAGCTCACATAAGCGGCTCTTTCTCTCTACTTCTCGAAAATGAAATATTTTACTGCCCTAAATTTGTCCCCCTTAATTTATAACTTTGAAATATAAATGTAGAAAATATTGTTAACCTTTTTGTCAGGCGTACAGTTTTTCAATTTTCATAATCATTCTGTGCCTAATCTTCCCGGGTCATTTTCATTGGTTTTATTAAGAAACGAACCTGAACCGTCCCTACCTGTAACTATCGGTTGTGTTCTAACTGGATAAACATTTTGAGCCATAAATTGCACTTATTGTTGTCAGACCTATAAGCAAGACCAATTGAAATTTGACCATCAGCAGACAAATTGCGAGATATTTGGGAAAAATGCTAGTAAATTGTTCGTATGAATAGGAAAGGTTTTACCCTTACAACCATCCTTGAACACCAGTACTGTTGTTTATGTGAATAGTCGCCCTGTTTTTATCGTGAGCTAAATAGCTGAGCGAGTTAAGCGTTATTTAAATTCTATTTGTATTTTTTCTCATTACAATTGGTAGTCAGTCGAGTGCTGGCCTACGTCCGGTATGATCGTGAGCTAATGCTGAAAGAAATTTACGAACTGTGGAGTGTTTATTCGGTATTTCGGAGTATACTGTAATTCAGGTTTAGGTAGGGACTTCTGCTCAAGATGGAACTTGTAAGCCGAAAGACTCAGCGGTTCTAGTCTCCACTGAGGTCGGGGATCCAGTGTTATCCCGTGTATCTAAAAAAATATTTCCAATTATGTCAAATGTGCTAAGCGGAAGTCGAACCGACTAGCTGAATAGCTCCCAATACTCTCAACATTGGTTTAAAAACACGTCATTTAATCAGAGTGATGCAGAGGAAACGCATGTTTTTCAATATTGAATTTCTGGGACACAATGGGTTTAAAAGAATGAAAACAAGTATTAAATGATAGGTTTTTTAATGAAATTTTTGAAATTACATACCATATTTAGGTTCGGAAAATAATGTCTTTGAGATGACGTCCTTCTTGCTGGATACAAATTTGGATCCTCTTCTGAAAATTACGGACGGCTCTCCAACATTTCATTCGGCACTGCTTCAATTTCCTGACTAATGGAATTCTTAAGGTCATCGAGTGTGCGAGGCTTGTTGATGTACACTTTTGATATCAAATATCCCCACAAAAAGAAGTCACATATCGACAGGTCGGGTGAGCGAGGGGGCCAGTGACGTTGCGCTGTGACTACAGAATCCTTGTTTCTAGAAAACTGCTCGACAACAAACACACGATGTTGTACGCTCCAACGCTCCATAGCGACTGAAACGGCATTGTATGGGCCGTTTGCCAACATTCGTTCAAGGTCAATACCCCCTCCCGTCGCCGCATACTAGCGGTTCTAAAAACGTGCGTTTCCTCTGCACCACCCGTTAGAATTATTCATTCAATCACTAACATCTGCTGGCTTCGTTTTCCAGTTGGTGCCTCAGTAATTTACTTGCCCCATACCGAGGCAAATTTTGACGACTGTTGCCAGGCTTTCTCACAGGAGGTCTTAAGCCTTGCAGTCCTCTGCGGAAAGCAAGAATTTCTTGACCAAGTCTTCTTTGTCCTAATTGTGTCCACCATCAATGGTCAGGTGACGTCTCGGTAGCACTGGTATAGCCAATGGCTTACAACTCAGCGTTCCTTTATTCTTTAAAAATTCGTTGGTTTCCTGAATATCCATGAATTTTCATAATTTTACCACCGATATGCGATTCCTAGTTTTTTTTGCAGTTTTTAGTTCTTAGGTTTTCTTGCTTGTTTCAGATTTTTTGATTCAGTGCTCGCGCTACTTTTGAGGGTGATCGTTGTATACAGAGATGTATCTTTTGTGTTTAAAACGTAATTCATTTAGGACTTGTTAAACGTAATCGCCCATTTTGCAAACGATTGTCATGTTTTACATAACTTGAAAACTGTTACGATATTTTGCAGAGAACCGTTTATTGACGTTTCGCAACTAGATGAAAACACCGTGAAAATCATAAAACACTTCGAGCCTCGCCCAATGACGTCTTGGCTGCCTCAATCTCCAACAGCTTCAGCTATCATCGCCAAATTTGATGAACGTAAGTGACCGATGATAATTATGTGCATGTTCAAGGAAGTAAGGTAGGACTCTTGGAGTGAGTAGTTGAACAGTGAGGACAACTTTGTGATGGAGTTCAATGCATGAGATGACTTTGAGAATGTGTCAAATGAGTGAGGAAAGGTGCTAGAATGAGACCCCATGCGATGTTAGAAACTTGGCATAAAAGAATTGTCCAAGCCCCTGTGTTGACTGTTTGTGTCAATTTCTTGAAAATATATAGCCTTTCTTTCATTTCTTGTCATATAAGTTGTTAGAACTACCTGGAAATTGTGTAAACAAACAGCGAGGTCACATTTCTCTGTATGAGAGCGTATCGCATATTCCTGAGTAGATGAAAAGGGAAGAGGCGTTCCCTTACATCAAAATAGCTGATATCGTTGTTGCAGTGGTGAGTTGGCCCTCGAGATCAAAACGTTTATTTTTGTTCTATTTAATGAATAGTGAATCTCGTTAAAGGATCTATCTTGAACGTTTTAGATATTACTGTGTGTGAGTGTTATATTGGACGTCTAAACAAGAAGCTAAGAGCATATATTTTGTTCATTTATTTTTATTTTATTTAAATAACATCGTTTTAAATGAGCAATAATGCTGCCCTAATACGTGCAACTTGTTTTGCCTTCTAAAAGTGCTCACATCTACATTGGTTCAGGTTCAGCACATGGTTGTTCGTTGTGGATGTGGCCGTGTTATGCACCAATATATATCTAGGCTGTAAACTATGCTGAGGAATTTTCTTAATTTTTTAAAAAGATTTTATCGAAAACAGGCTTCATGATTTATTTCAAATGCCAGTTTAGGATTGATGTATAATTAGTTCCCTTGATGATCTCGCATTTCTCCATTGTATTGACTAATGGGGTCTGTATTCGTGCAGGTGAGCCTGCATCGCTGATGCAGCTGAGTAGGCAGGCCTTGCGCTCGGGACTTGGCTACTGTAGGATAGAAGAGAAAATTAAATCCTTGACGCTTAAAATGCCGAGGGTGATCTATGATTATCTTTGCTTCCGAGACAATTCTTCTCGTAGCATGTTTTGAGATGAATCTGTTCGACCCTGAGGTATAGGATTGGTAATGTTCTTGAATGTTACTTTGGTTTTGTATTTATTTGGGAACATTTTTTGAAGTATTCCTCTATGGTTCCTGACTTGTTTCATCAATGATTGTAACTATCCTTGCTAGGGCGTAATACTTTCATCCGTTAGTAGATTCTCATGAGCATTGCACGATTGCCGAAATATTTCCTTCAGCTGCAGTTGCAGTGACCTCAACAACCCATCAGGTGATATGAGACCAAGAGCTTCCTAGCAAGTTTAAGAAAGAAAGTTCAAAGTAGGATGCATCGCTTGTAAAAATTTTAGTTATAAAACTAAAGTATGAAGAGAGCTCGGTACATCTCTTGTCATATCTTCACATGAAAATAACTCCTTTTTTTAATTTGGTCAGCATCATGAAATATAGTGTATCAAATATGCGTTGAACGAATATCAAAATTGTTTGGTTAAATATGTTTCAGCAATCAAAACTTCAACCACTTCTAGTTAAAGCATTGATGCGTTGTGTTAACTGCCCATTTCTTCATTATCGTTTTCACGAAAACTTGCGACTGTAATATGTTCAGTGATATGCAAGCCTTACCTTTGATGAGTGAGTGAGGCACGCGATCGCTTACAAAATTGATTCTCCAGTTATATGTTGGACTTCGGGCTTTATCTTTCGTGCCCATTTAGCTTCTTCCAGTTTTCATACCTTCTGTATAACCTTTTTGTCTTATTTTGATGTGCTTTCATAGCTCGGTGCAATGTGCTGGGTATCCAGTGTGGGAGCACAGATTTTGCATAAATTCCTAGTTACGCAATGTATATTTGCTTCCTCCTCGTCATCCTTCTGGTATCGCTTCCTTTGAGCTAGGTGAGTTTTGAACTAATTAACGTGGTTATAATGTTGCACTCGATAAATTCTAAGCTACAATGAAGAAATACGTCTGGCCAATGATTTGTAATAAAATGCCTGTAAAGGATGGCGGTATTCTTGTGTAAGACATGTTCTCGTGGATAAATCCAGCGTTTGTGTAATTGTATCATCCGTCTTATGATCTATTTTGTATTACCGTTACAACTCAGACAGACATGCTATGGATGCCTCACAACCTTCCCCTCTACACCCGCCCTTTCCGCATCGACTTTGAGAGTTTCAAGCCATGACGGCTTCCAGCTACCCTTGTTCTCCTCGGAGAATATATTTCTACGATTTTGTAATTTCACCCATAAAAGATCTTACTCCTTTTATGTAAATTAAATATTGGATCCAGTTTCTTGGGTCGAGTCGGGTCAAGATTGTGGACTTTTACACCTATTTCCTACAAACCATTATGAACGTGTATGTTTGCAAGCGTAACAACACGCCTTCAAGTAGCATGCCTAGCTAGGTGATTACCCGCGGCGCTGAGAGTGGGTGGTTGACTATTCGAGATCACCAATCCATTTGACTCTACATGTGGAAACTTTCCAAAAATTTCCGCGACGAAAATTGAAAATGTGAGCTGATTTCATATATCAACTTCATTTTTGTCTCTATCTCCATTTTGGGGAAATTATACAAAGCTTAATTATCGTATTTTATTGACATTTGTTTCAAATATCACATATAAATTAGAATTTGCTAAGCGTTCTAGAGTAGCTTGTACCACATTTCAAGCGGAAAATAAATGAGCAAACTGTTTACATTTTGTAATATAATCCAGCCGCATTGTCACGAAACAGTGATAAGGCTGTCGCCTCCACTATATTCGTATTGAGGGATTTGAATCTCGAGGTAAGAGAAAAACGGAAAATTAGGGCTGAAGCAACACAGGAGGAGAAATAATAGAACAGGTGGAAAAATAGAGGTAGAGTAACCACTGATCCGCTCGTTCACCTCAGCACCCGAGTTGAACACGGGAAAACAAAACGACTAAATAACCTTCATTGATTACTTCATTTAAGTGAGCTAATGAACACGTGATTGACATGAAGCATCCTCGGCAAACATTAAGAAGTTTACGAAAAACAATCCGAGTGAGAATTACTTGCGCGCGCACTTTGTGACTCCAACACAACCGATGCACCGTAGCAAGAAAAATCCAACACAATCCTAGGCGATCGTAGCGCGTGCGAATAAGCACAAATCACGTAATGGCAAGTTACCTATTAATCATGCTGAAAGAAGAAAGATGATCGAATAACACCAAATTCTTCCTAATCTCCTGGCGCCTATGTAAAAAGGCTGCCACGCTCATTTACTTGCATCACTCTCCTTATGGGTTGGTGGGTAGGCGGTAAGGCTATGACGCTTCAGCTTAGTGTGCGCTATTTGTACCACTGTGATGCAGCCCGAAGCCGCGGAGGCTTCCTACCCTCCTGTGGACAACAGAGAGGTTGAATGATCTATTCCCTGTGATATGAACATCATTAAATCCCCTTAAAAATGGAATTGATTGATTTAACCTTACCCACTTTAATTAGAAAACAATTTCAAAGATTCCCTCTAGGTTCCAATCGAACGTACCGAACATATTCATTCCCCATCTGAATACATACTAGAATAAAATCAACATTAATCCCGAGGTTTAACATTTTACTTGACAAACTCGCCTTTCTCCACACACTGAAAACGTTCAGTTGACTCAACGCATTCCATTCAACATGAATTCCCTCTGATATGAGAAACAACCCCATTTTATCCCACATTAAAAAATATAAGAATCACTGCCCCGCTTGAGAGCATCAATTGAAGAAAATACCCAAAGAACAAATTGGCTTTCTTATTGCTTTGATATTCAAAATAAAAATCACAGCGCCCCGCTTGAGAACATCAGTTGAACAAAAACACGAAGCCTGGCGTTACTCGATAAACACACAACAGCATGTTTACCTCCCCTGTAGATCTCGGAGGCCTAAATGTTGCACTTAACCAGGAGCACGCAGAAATAGACCGGCTCTTCCTAATCCCTGCACTTTTATACCTCCCCCGCACAATGGACGTAAACTGTGGCTGTGCGGGATGCCCGCGAAAGCCGGAGGCCTCCCTATTGGCCAATTTTTGAGCGTCACTTCCCTGTGCTACATGTCCCTCTCTCCAATTCCATATTACTCCGCACATCTCTCTCAAATACAAACACCCCTTAGTCCCTTTACTCGTTGATAATCAATTTTTTCAACCCACTATTTTCTATGCTGTGTATTTATTTTGCCCTCGTCTTATCATGTGTTCAGTTTTACGCACGCGCTTTCAATACAGCCCCTCTCTAGTGATGGAAAAACGGGTTTATTTGATAGCTCTTTTATGCAAAAAAACCTGTTTTTTGTTTATTTTTTTGTTTATTTTGCACACCTAAATTTTGTTAATTATATGTCTGTTTATTTTTGGACACCTAAAATATAATAATATCCATGTTTTTTAGTCATTTTATTGTTATAAAAACATCAAAAAGAAACCATACAGTAAAAGTGGTGGCAGATAACCCACAATTACCTAGAGACGTCTAGGAGTAACAGCAAGAGCCACAGAACTTATATTGATGGAGTCAAAATTCAGAGCTTACTATCTTTACTATGTCTGACTTTATTTTTATGTGACCGTAGTACAGTGGTTAAGGGATCGGGCTCGTGTGTTGGAGTCGCGGGTTTGTATCCCGGCGCTGGCGCAGAGATTTTCCTCGTTGGGTATAAGGGGAAGCTCAAGCACAATACCCCACTCAACCCAGGTGTCGGAAATGGGTACCGGCTTTACGGGGGAACCGTCGTGGTGTCCTATATATAGGGTTAGTTATAAGACATTTGAAAAACCAATGCTAAGATCATATGTTTCAGGCTTGATTGGAAATAAAGCATCCCAAAGATGCCGATGTTATCCTGTTGACCCAAAAAAATCAGACTTTGCAGAGATAATAAGCTCTGAATTTTGACTCCATCAATATAAGTTCTGTGGCTCTTGCTGTACCTCTTAGACTCCTCTAGGTAATTGTGGGTTATCTGCCATCACTTTTACTGTATGGTTTCTTTTTTGTTTTCATTACAAAAAAATGACTAAAAACCATAGATATGTGGTGCCTAGTAAAATTCTGAATATATTATAATGAATTATATATTAAAACTAAAGTGTTGGTTGCGATTTAAATTGCATTGCAATCTTTTAGTGACCTATAACAGGCTCTCGCGTAAAGTCCTAACCTCGATTTCCTTTACCTCTAACTACCTGGCTTTCCCTATCTCAGTATCCTCTGTGCGTTCCGCGTCTGGCCAGGGTAGTGTTGTGGTGCCTAGTAAAATTCTAAATATATTATAATGAATTATATATTAACACTAAAGTGTTGGTTGCGATTTAAATTGCATTTTATCGACCCCAAAAAATTAAATATTTCACAAGCGCATCACGCATCGAAATACTAAAGGCTTTATGGCAACATTTTGCCAAGGCCGATCGTCAAGTGGTAGACACCACGGTATACTAAAGTGGGTAAAGTCACTTCTACGGGTACAGCCGCGCACATTCGCTAATTCGACTGGCCAATAGAAAGCTTCGTATCAAACAAGCTGGATGACATCACTCGCACGCAGCATGACGTCAGCGGCGGCAGCGTGCGTGCTACCACGCAGCGTACTCTGCCTTCCAGACGTACGATCAACAACAGGACCGACTGCCGGTATGCCTGCACGTATCCGGATTTGGATTTTTGGAAAATTTAATTCCGTCCGGCTACGTGCAAATTTACAAGAACTAAAAGGTCGTCCATCTTCAATTTAATTATAACAGTAGCTTCGTAAATTGAAAGCCCTTTCCGAAAAAAATAGAAAATTTACTTTTATCAATCATAGAAGACGTTTTATTATCTTTTCATGCGGATGAGGCTGACGATTGCGCACCGGATCGTAAGGATAATATAAACTTCTGTACTTATATGTTTATTTGAAATAAAACATGCTATATATTTCGCTTCACTGGAAACGATTATACGCAATTTTAAGCCTCCGTGACCGCTACATGAAAGGGCGTATCGAAGAAAGGAAGGAGGAAGGCACCATTTGGTATGGATTTGAGAAAATGCGGAATCTATGCACGAGATTCATAGAAATAGTAAGCTATGAAAGAAGTTCATGAAACAAGACGAAATTGAAGAAGAAAGTCGTAAGCGGTGAAAAATAGGACACCAGTGAACTGAAAAAGATGGACCATAACAAACCCAAAATCTTTTCTATTTCAACAAAAAGAAAGCCTACACAACCTTCAGCTCGGACCCTCACATAATCCCCCTGGGAGCACTCATTCCCATAGATACAATAGTTGCATCCCCCTGTAGGGGAGATACCCTGTACATAAAAATATTAAATTGAGGAGCAAGATGACAAAATTAACGCTGAAGAAGAAAATCATAGGTGATGAGAAACGGAACAGCAGTGAATAAAAAGAAAAGAGAGTTTTTGAGAAAAGAAAACAAAGCTTTTAAATTGTAACAAAAAGAAGCCCTACGAAACTCAGACCTTGGGACTTAACATAACTAGTTCTTCAAGAATGGGGAGCAAAATCAAAGAGACAATAGTTATTAGTCCCTGGAAAAATATTCTCCACACTTAAAAATACACTAAATTTATATCACGTACATTTTTGGCGATAATGAATGAAATAAACTATTTTCCTCTCAAAACAACATTTGGTACACCTCTCTATGCGCGTTTCGACATTTTCCAGTTATAAATTCCAAAATCCACACAAAAGAAACATAAAACTAATTGCTTGAATCTAGGAAAAGACTTGAGTAATCACATACGACGAGTGACTAATTAATAATAAGCTGCAGCACTCCCAATGCATTAGTGCTATATTCAAACATCAGGACACTCTCCGTGCCAGTAAGTAAAGAACTATAAAATAAAAATAACCTGAACACTTAAAATTCACAAATGAATAAATTTAGTTTAATGGATTATAAAGATAAAGTTTAGAATGACCAGTTAGTCAAAATCACAATTTGAGTACCAATTCTTTTAACTCTGCAATACTGCATGAAACAATATATATCATAGTTTTGCAGAGGTTTCCATAAGTTAGTAATAAACAACCTTTCCAAAAAAGTTGCAGTGTAGAGGGTTATTATTATTAATATTATTATTATATAAGAAAGTTTTAGCCTCCATTAATTGCACGACAAATATGTTCTAAGAGAGGAAGGAGAAAGGCACCATTTAGTATGGAGTTGAGGGAACGCGGAATCTATGCACAAGGTGCTCAGAAACAGGAAGCTAAGAAAGAAGTTCATTAAGCAAGAAAAAGTTGAAGAAGAAAGTAGTAGGTACTGAAAAACAGGACAGCAGTGGACCGAAAAAAGATGGCCCGTAACAAAACAAAACCTATTCTATTTCAACAAAAGGAAGCCTACCTAACCTTTAGCTCAGGCCCTCACATAGTCCCCCTGGGAGCGCTAATTCCCATAGATACAATACCTGTATCCCCCTAAGGGGTGCAGTGTAGAGGGAGAATGAACGGAATAACAAATACATATAGCTCATACATATTAATTTTTTTTGATAAAATTTTTACTTAACTGTGCACTGATCCCAATAAAGAAATAAACTATACACAGCATCCACTATGTTTAATGAATAGGCAACATCCTACTAAATATTAGTTCACAGCCTCATATTCTTCGCAAACTAGTACACAAGGTTTATCCCCCCCCCCTTGATTCAAGAGAACGCTTCACAGCCTTAAATTTGTTTTACATTAACAAAATAAGGCTACCTCAAATTGAACACTAATGGTTGTTTATTAGCAGAAGTAAATCACTGCGAAGTTAATCAAAGCAAAGTGAAGTGAATCATTTATGCATCATTTTATTGAGGTTTCAAGTTCATGGACGGATGGTCTAATTAAAGGCTAATAGGACGTGGTGGCTAAGAAAACTTAATGTTTTGGCAAGTACCATTAATTTTTTAACTTAAAATGCTGAAAGTACTTGAAAGATTGACCTACCCAATGGCCAATAAAGAAAAACCCCTGGAGGCCCTGGGCCTAGCAACACCAAGGGAAAAAAAGGCATGCATCATTACTTGCAACCTGTTGCAAGAGAAAATGGAAATATAAAATCTTCCAAAAAAGGTTATCCAAAAGTCAGCAGTTTAACCCCCCAAAAGTACTACCCTAACTCAACCATCTCTATTAGAAATGCAAATGCACGAAATTCTTGACAACAATGCAATATTAGCAGCTACAAATGAAACTGAAAAGCCCACTAATCCACAAAAACAAACTTTGGATGAAAGCCTTGAACCTGCAGAAAAAGAAGCTCATGGGAAAAAGAAAAGGAACTTAAGCAACAACTTGGAGTTTTGTACGACTGACTTGTCCTTTGAGAGTAATCCATCTGCAGTGATACCTAGGGGTAGGCCTCTAAATACAACTATAGATACCATTCCTAACAACCAAGAGCAATATACAAACAATCAAGCAACTTTCTCAAAAGCCAGATCTGCTAAAATTGATTTGAACCTGCCAGAAAACATTGATAAAATCCCTGATTCTTCCAGGCATGTCATAATCTCTGCTACAGATGAACAGATCAAACTAACAAAACTGAGTCCATTCAGAGTGCAGAGCCTAATCAATCAAATTTTTGGCCCAGTGGAACAAGTGGAATACAAAAAATAAAAAATAAACAGGAAGCTTAATAATAAAAGTAAAATTCTTTGAACAAAAAACATTACTTGCAGCCAAATCCTTGGATAAAATCTCTATTAATACTCAAATAGCCTGGGGAGCCTCTACTGTATGTGACGAGATTTATGCACCTGAATTTTTTGGCGAGTCTCTGGATGAACAGCTGCTGCTTCTTGTCCCTACAGGAATAGTAGGTATCAGGAAAATGTACATGGACCCAAAGCGAGCTGACTCTCCTATGTTCGTTTAGACTTTTCTAGGAACAGAATGCCCTAAGGAGATTAAGGCAGGATATTTTAATTACTAAGTCCATCCTTTCTATCCAAAACCAATCTATTGCACAAAATGTTGGAGGTGGGGCATACCGCTTCCATCTGCCGGAACAAAAAAATTCGCAGACACTGTTCATCAGCAGAACATGACTAAGCAAGCTGCAAATCAGACAACTGCCATTGCCCTAACTGCAAAGGGAATCATTCTGCTAACTCCAACAACTGTTCCAACATATGTCTAAGAACACGAAATTTGCAAAATCAAGGACAGCAAAAATATTTCTTTTAATGAATCACGTGCCATCTACTCTCAACAACAAAAAAACAACTAGAGATGAACACTGAAGAATATATTACCCTCGAATCACAGCACATATTCCCGGCTCTGACTCAGTCACAAAAGCAAAATTTTTCTCGGAATACATATGCAGCTGTAACCCGATCATATAGTACACGCCCACTTCACAACAGAACCACCTCTCAGAAGAGGTGGTTCTGCTTTTTTGCTGACAAAAAACATAAGCAGATGATAACCAGCCAAAGCTGCAGGAATCAATCTACACCAATACAAACCACTAGAAGAAGCCAACACGCTTCCCTGGGCTCAAATACATTGCCTGAGACTGATGTAGCCTCTGGTTATCCTCCGGATCACAGGAACATGCTAGAAAGACAATCTCAATTAAGAGATGCAGACAACTCAAATGCAACACCACATCTGCCGAAAACCTCCCAGGAGAAACAAACGGTGGACTGCTTTAAAAATCTAATCATCCAACTTCTCCCTGCTATTATCAAAATCTTAATGGCAAACACTATAACTGAAATAGACAGCCTAAAACAAATAGAAAATATATTAGAAGCTAGTGAACTAATTTCCGAGTTCCTCACATAATTAAATATTACCTCTCTCATCAGTCAAGCATGACCTTAACAATCCTACAATGGATTTTAAAAGGATACTTTGCAAAACTACCTAACCTTCACTTGCTTATTGATCAACATCAGCCAGGAATTACATGTATTCAAGAATCATTGTCACAACAGCGCCATAACATATAATTAAAGAATTACTTCAGCCCTTTCCGATATGAAAGACGGGAAGGTAGAGGAGGTGGGGTGATTACTTTTATTCACTCCAGCATACCAAAAATAACGACACAATTAACTACTCCATTAGAGCTTGTGCTCTGCAAAAAATTTATCAACAAAAAGCGTATCAATATAATAAATATGTATTTGCCACCCCATTTGGAAAGTTATGGTTTAATGCAGAAGTTACAGGACATCAGTTATCAGGTTACGGGATCTAGCATTATTATGATGGACTCAAATGCTCACAGCTATAGCTGGGGCTCTGACGTCAGTGACACAGAGGGTAAAATAATGCAGAACTGGATGACTGAACACCTAATATTACTGAATAATTCAGCCCCAACTTTCTTGTCTTCCAGAGGTACATATACACACATAGATCTAGCAATAGTCACCGAGGATCTGCACTCCAAGTTTACATGAACACTTGTAGTGACACATTTACAAGTGATCACTTTCCACTGATTATTGATTCACCTTTATCAATTCCCAAGGC
This sequence comes from Morinoia aosen, assembly GCA_030386875.1. Taxonomy (NCBI): domain Eukaryota; kingdom Metazoa; phylum Arthropoda; class Malacostraca; order Amphipoda; family Talitridae; genus Morinoia; species Morinoia aosen. The sequence goes on along the minus strand of CM059569.1, from coordinate 14,340,743 downwards.
CCACCTACCAAAATGGCACTTGCGCAATGCAGATTGTCAATATTTGAAACTGCTCTAGTGTTCCCAAACTGCTCAAAATAGACAATATCTGATGCTCATCAATCCATAACCAAAGCAATATTGGCAACATCAAGGCTAGTCAAAGCTTTACACAAAAAAGGACAAGCAGCTGATGGACTGATGAGTGCAAGATGCCCCATAGGAAATACCATAAGGCCTACAACCATTACAAAAATCACTTTGAGAACATGGATACATGGATCGCATTTAAGAAAGCAAGAGCGATTTTCCGAAAAACAAGTACTAGAGGCTAAAGCCGTCAGTTGGAGGGAATTTGTGACAGGCCTTAGTACCTCTTCTCAAGCGGAGGTCTGGCACAAAATTAAAGCCATAAAGGGAATACAAAGCCAGAGACAAATACTGCTCAAAAATTCAGGCTAAGAAATAATTACATGCCCAAATGAAATTTCTGATATATTGTTGGACCAATATGCCTCACATAACAACTTAGATTCTCATGATCCAATATTTGATGAACGTAGGAGCATCTGTGAACAGATCTCATTTTCAAAGGATACAGACCATGATTACAACCGCCCTCGCACTGCGTTAAAACTCAAAAGAGCAATACACAGCTCTAACTCTAAAGCACCCGGACCAGATTCAATATCTCTTGAATTCAATAAACACATGAATGAAAAACAAACAAAATTCATATTTAATTACTTCAATAGAGTTTGGGTCTCAGAAATTCCAGAGCACTGTAGGGAGGCTATAATATGCCCGATCCTTAGACCGGGATAAGTGCCAACAGACCCAAGATCAAATCGCCCAGTAGCACTTACTAATGTACTTAGCAAACTTTGTGAGAATATAATAAACTGGAGACTCCTGAAATATATAGAACAAAACAAATGCTTGAATGAGAATCAGAGCAGTTTCAGAGCAAGCCGTTGCACTCTGGATGGACTCGCACGTATTGGAAACTCCATTCGGAAAGCAATAATCCTACAAGATTTTTATGTTGCAGTATTCATTGATATAACACAGGCTTTTGACACTGTCTGGCATTATGGGATATTGCAAAAGCTACAGATTTTAGGATTTGCAGGTAACCTACCTCAAACCATAATGTCTTTCATCAAAGAATGCAAAATAAGTCAGAATCAATGACACCTTATCCAAGCAATGTTTCCTGAGGTCGGGTGTTCCACAGGGATCAGTGATCAGCCCAACATTGTTTAATATCATGACGAATTATACTTCCAAGACTGTAACCCCCTACTGCAGACATCCCTTCATGCTGAAAACGGAGCTGTTTGGGTTACTTGCTCTGACTTGACTGAGGCACTTTGCATGCTGTAGAATGCCTCAGATGCAATTCTTGTTTGGTCCTTCAAATCTCTTTAAATCTTGTTTGGGGCTTCAAGTCTCTTCCACTTCGACAAAAGGAAAACTTCCTCCAATCTCGGTGGCTCCGTTGAACACCACGGCAGCATTTTGTTCGCCTTCAGACACCTCAATGATAAGTGTAATCATTTCACTTTCTTCTGGCACCTGAAAGGCAAGAAAAAATGTGAGCTCAAGTTAACAATTTTTTTAATGAAGTCTTTGGCTTTATAAACAAGCCTTTCAGTTGCAGTTAAGGGTACAGATTTAAATCTGTTACAGAAAATGGAGCTAATATGATAAGTTGAGATGCAGGCGAGAGCAATTAGAAAAGGGGCCAGTTGTGAAGAATGACGCTCAACAGGAAGCACCATTGAAAAGTATATGAAAAAATGGATATGATATTCTTAGTTAGTTTAAGCCTCCCTATCCGCAACAAAGGCGATCCAAAGAGAGGAAGGCACCATTTAGTATGGAGCCAAGGGAACGCAGAATCTATGCAGAAAAGGCATTGAAACAGTAACATAAGATAGAAGTTCATAAAACAAGATCAAAGTTGAAGAAGAAAGTAGTAGTTGCTGAAAAACTGGACAGCAGTTGACCGAAAAAAGATGGCTCTTAACATAACAAAAGCTTTTTATTTCAACAAAAAAGGCCTAACTAACTCTCAGCTCGGGCCCTCACTTTGTCCCCCTAGGAGCGCTAATTCGTATAGATACAATAGTTGTATCCCCCTGAGGGGAAATGGAGATGATAAACTATATCATAATATTACATGTAAAACTAAAAAGAAGTCTCAATGGAGAAAGAGAAGAAAAGAGACAGAAAGTAGGATTAGATTATATGTTAGTTCAAGCCTCCTTAACCGCTAAAAAAAGCAAGTTTCAAGGAGAGGCAGGAGGAAGGCACCATATAGTGAGAAAATAAAAGAATGCAATGTGGGATATCATGGGGGAAATAGGATATGAGGGGGAAAAAGGAAACAAAAGATTGGTAGTAATAGACAGAGAAGTGTGGAATACATGGGTTAAAAACAAAGCCTAAGTTTATGCACTATATCTATTTTCCACAATTCCTCTCTAACATTTAATGTTGTCTAATATATTTAGATTTTTGAGAGATATTAAATAATAATCATAACCTAAACTTTTAAAAACCTTTAAGGAATAAGTGTAAAAATGAAAAAATCTATTCAATAAGACTCCTAACAATTGAGTCAAGAAAATCTGTCTAGAATATGGACAACATTTAAATTTTTTTTCTGACATGTATGTATTCTTTAGCGGGTTACCAGACTCATCTCACCTCTGCTAAGAAGCCCAAGGTCTCTCTTGATTGCTTGTCAGGAGCTTTGGTTGGGATGCAGGGATAGGAACCAGTGTATGAAGGTGGAACATTATCCAATAGCAGTGAGTGATCAGTAGCTTGATAGGGTCGCATGCCCATTCCATGTCCTGAAATGTCCTGAAATTATTCGAGCAGATTCGTCATCAAAGACAAAACTAAATCTAAAGCTATAACTCATTAAACACTCATATGCGACAGAAAAAGCATAGCAGAAAACTTGTTTATTTAAACCTAATTAACTATGTTTAGGCTTCAAAAACTGGAAAAATTTATTCTTACCAAATGCTACACATTTACCGTAATTTTCCAGTTAAGTAATATTTAAGGTAATGTTGAGTAAATACTCATTTGCACAAGAAAAGGAATAGAAGAAAAGTGGTTTATTTTGATGTGATTACCATGATTCAAGCAAAAAAAAATTGAAAATCGATTATTGTGTTGTTCTGAAAATTTACTCAAATTTTGGTCAATGTGAAGTTTAATGCAATCACAGAAAATAAGAATTCCGATCTTAGGAATCACTAAAGGACCCATTTAAAAACGTTTTACATGAATGATTTTCTGCTCGCTGATGCGTTAATTTCGAATAATTGAACTTTGAAGTTGGCCTTTGCGCCAAAGGAAGCGAGCGCGTGAAACGGAATTTAATTAATACCGGAAGCTATCACAAACGTAAAGAGGTTGGGTTGTGAGGGGGAGGCACAGTTCTTCTAGTGAAAATTATTAATAAAGCTTCTAACCCACCCATTAGGGTGACGACCGCAATCTTGTTGACATCGGGTCCAAGATGGGGGCGCCCATGGTGGTCGCCATCTTAGACCCGATGTAAACAAGATTGCGGTCGTCACCCTAATGGGTGGGTTAGAAGCTTTATTTATAATTTTCACTAGAAGAACTGTGCCTCCCCCTTACGACCCAACCTCTTTACGTTTGTAATAGGGGTTAGCTTCCATTTTTATTTAAATTACGCGCGCTTCCTTTGGCACGGGAAGGCCAACTTCAAAGTTCAATAGTTCGAAAATATAGCATCAGCAAGCAGAATGTCGTTCATGTAAAACGTTCTTAAATGGGTTCCTCTAGTGATTGTTTTGAATATAATTATTAATTTCCGTGATTGCATTAAACTTCACATTGACCCAAATTTTGAACAATACCAGTGAAATTTGGGTCAAATTTTACTTTATTGTTTTCAACAATTTTCATAATTTTATTGTCAAAAATCAATACAGGAACACGTTCAAAAACGTTTTACATGAATGACATTGTGCACGCCGATGCCTTATTTTTGAATTATTCAACTTTGAAGTTGGCTTGTGCGCGCCAGGGGAGCAAGCGTGCCAAGCGTAATTTAATTATTAACCAAAGCTAACCCCCTATTACAAACGTAAAGAGGTTGGGTCGTGAGAAGTAGCCCCAGTTCTTTTAGTGAAAATTTTAGGAAAAGGCTTCTAGTGATGTCCGTTTACATCATCTCCAATGACTGCCACCCGGTACCCAAGATGGCATCCGCCATCTTGGAGCCGATGTAAACAGACGTCACTACAATTGTTTTTTTATAATTTTCAGTAGAAGAACTGTGGCTACCCCTCTTAACCCAACCTCTTTACGTTTGTAATAGGGAGTTAGCTTCCGTTTCAACTCTGAAATTGCGCAAAAAAGGCCATTCAGGAGCGCCGCTTGTATAACTTCAAACTTACATAGGCCTAACTCGAAAACTTAGCATTTACGAGCACATTGTCATTCGTGTAAAATGCCATAAAATCAACTATATTACCTATCTATGGCAACAAAATTATGAAAATTATTGATAACATTTAAGTAAAATTTGACCAAAGTTTTGGTAAATCTGAAGGAGATGACAATTGTCGATTTTGAAAATTTCGATGCCTTAGCATAGTTAATTAGATCGAAATAAACAAGTTTTCTTTTTTGCACTTTTTGTCTCAAATGAGTATTTTATTAGTTATAGCGGTAAATGACTTACCGCAACTCCAGTCTTTGAAGCGGAAAGAAATTCTTTGATCGAGTTGTATGGCAATACTGCAATGGCGTCTCGCTTCCAGCGCTCTGTCTTGAAAGAAGAAACCAAACCTACCGCTATACCTCGTTAAATACTCGTTTGACGAAAAAAGTGTATAGAATAAAAGTTGTTTATTTCGATGTTATTACCATGTTTCAAGCAACAAAAATTCGAATATCGATGAGTAGCTGTTTATTCCAGCGCATTCGTCATCAATGATGAAACTAAACTTACCGCTATAAATCGTAAAATACTCATTTGAGACGAAAAGTGCATAGAAGAAAACTTGTATATTTTGATTCAATTAATTAGGTTCAGGCACCAAAAAGTGGAAAATCGACAACTGTCATCTCCTTCAGATTTACCAAAGTTTTTTTTATTGTAAACCTAGTAAAATTTGACATCACATCCTAGGCTACTTCCAAATTAATTTACACACAGAAATTTAGATACAACTGGAGCTGATAGCACCCTACCACAAGATTTAGGTCACCTTTTTGGAATGAAAAGCTTCAAGGTATTAATAAAATTGGAAATAAGCAGTAAGTCATTTTTTGGCATTGAATTGTAGCACATCATATTCCTATTTTTTATTTAATTTATATTTTAAAATGCAGGCGAGTCGACACCATTTTTCCATGGAACTAGCATATCATATTTGAACTGTTCCAATTGTATCCGGGTTCAAAGCTTTGATAAAGAGATGTAACTTCATCCAGTGAAAAAATCAGTTGAGCCATCCTTTTTAAATTATATTAAAATAATATTAAAAGTTTAATTTCTTACCTTCCCGTTCCAAACTCCAGTGAACATATAACAATAGCACAACATCACTTTTCATTGGAATGTGCGTCTTAAATGCTGATAGGATTTTTCCGTAGTCGGTCTTTTTGAAATGGCTGCTGCTAACATAAATAAGAGTTATTAATTGAAATTAAACTGGACATTTTAACTCGGCAAAATCCATTCTTTAGAATTGAAACCAAAACATTGAAATATCTTGGGTAAATTTTTAGAATTACTCCGACATTAAATTAAGGAACACTTATTTAATTTCACGTGAGGCCGCGACATTTCACTTCACTTGATTCGCTCACACTTCGTTTGAACGGCATGCCAGATTGTCGTACCAGTAACGCTTCGCTTACAGTAATGCCAGATTTCGGGTTAGCAGTGTTGCCAGATGCAACGTAACTTTATGTAAGCGGCGCTGCTAATGGTGCGATGCCATGACGTCCCTCGCACGCAGCACGATTCGATAAAAGACTGGTTTGCTGCTACCTGTTCTTTCGTGTACTATGGTAGACACCAGCCCATTTCCCAACAACCACTAGCACGATGTAGTTGTACCGTGTCCTCCATAAAACCGTCTGGGGTGAGTGTCTACTTTTGGTAAAATGTGCTTTTGTGTACTATGTGATTGTGTTAAATGTGTTCATGTGTAAAAAGCGCACAATTCGAGTGAAATGAATTGTATTCTAGACCATCATGCTATTGATATAGTTTGTGTTGAAGTGAATAGTTACCTGACGCACGGCAAGTGACCGGCGATTGATTCGGCGGACATATAGAAGGGCCCCAACAATAATTATTGTGATGTCACAAGCATTTAGATTTTTGTAGGATGTAATTAGAGAACATCATGTAACTAGTTCTTAAAACTCGAATCTAATTAGCCATTAATTGTTATCATTTGATAGATCGCAATAGGTAGTAGTTGAAGAATAAATGATAGTTAATGTGTTTCCAATGTCACAAAGGTCGGTTAATAAGTCGTATTTCGTAAAGTAGCCCGTGTACGAGTCATTTCTGCTGTAGCAGGCGGATGGACCCCGTCCTGCATTCACTAAAACCAATTATTATTTCTGGCGAATGAAATTAATTCTTTTCCTTAATTTTTATGTAACCGTACATTTTTTTGTTAGTTCATGCTTGCATTATTTTATATTATATTAATCCCTTTTGTTCTTCGTCAGATCACAGCTACCCCCTTACGTTTACACTCTTTTAGTCACACTATTTTGCGTTCTCGTTACTTCTTGAGATTACTGGCCTCAGTAATATAAACAATAAACCCATTTCTTCGACCGACTCGTTACTATTCCTTGACGAGCCTTACACCCCATGATAAGACTCGAAGGAGGTGCTACAGAAAATTAGCAACCTTCAACAGATATTGATACATTTTAGGTGATCAAAAAAATATGCTTTTTTTAAAAACGTTTTTTTTACAAAAAATTCTGACTGATAAAAATGAATATTAATATATTTTCTGGTACCAAATATAACCATGCTGTTTTTTTAAAAAAGAATCATGACTGAAAAAAAAATTTAAAAAAACCATGCAGTTTTAAAATAAACAAATTTTTTTACTAAAAAATCATGACTGAAGAAACATGAAAAATAATATATTTATGAGACCAAAAAAATGTTTTTTACTAAATAATCATGACTAAAAACACATGAATATATTTATGAGACCTAAAAAACTCCATGCTGTTTTTTATAAAATGTGTTTTTTACAAACAATGATGTATAAGAAAACCTGGATATGAATATATTTTATGCGACCAAAAAACCATGCTGTTTTATATTATGTATTTTTCATAAAAAATCGTGTCTTAAAATCATGAATATTAACATATTTTATGTTACCGAAAACATCATCGTTTTTTTCCAAACATGTTTTTTATTGCAAAGTTATTATTATTCATTTATTGAACATGACTTCTTTGTAAAAAAACACCCCTCAGGGGGTTACAATTATAGTATCTATGGGAACTAGCGCTCCTAGGGGGACAATGTGAGGGCCCAAACTGAGAGTTAGGTAGGCCTCCTTTTTGTTGAAATAAAATGTTTTGTAATGTTGAGGACCACCTTTTTTCGGTTCACTGCTGTCTGTTTTTCAGCACCTACTACTGTCTTCTTCAACTTTGATCTTGTTTCATAATCTTCCTCTCTTTGGATCGCATTTGTTGCTGGGTAGGGAGGCTAAAACTAATGACTAATCTAATCTGTAAAAAAATATGGATATTAATTTATTTTATGTGACAAAAAACCATGCTTTTTGAAAATTTTTTTTTACAAAAAACATGAGTGTTATTAAATTTTATCTGACCAAAAAACATGACATTTTAAAAACCATGTCTTTTCGCAAAAAGTTGTTATTATCCATGTTTTTTAGTCCTGATTTTTTTGGTAAAGAAAACATGATTAAAAAAAAACCAGCATGGTTTTTTTGGCACATAAAATATATTATTATCCACATTTTTATTCATTATTTTTCTGTAATAAAAAAGATGTATTTCAAAAAAACAGCATGGTTGTTTATGGTAAAATAAAGTATAATAATATCCGTGTTTTTTAGTCATGAATTTTTTGTAACCAGAACATTCAAAAAACAGCATGGATTTTTTGGTCACATAAGATATATTAATATCCATTAGAACCGTACCAGGCCTTAGAATAAAATATCCACAAAGAATCTATTCACTCTATAAAACCTTTCGGAGACTAGCTCCATCCTCAGTAAGTCTTTCAGTTAAATGTTTTTCAAAGGAACAGTGAAAATTTATTGGCCATTTCACCAAATTTTACTGAATGACTGTCATGCCTTTCTCCGTCTTTAAGGCATTTCGTTTTTAGCCCGTCATTTTAAATGAACCGTTTCTCATTTGACTTTCCGAAATTTCCAGAGCAAATTCGGGATTTTGAAATGAGCGATTTTAGGTCAATAACTTAATTCTATCAGCGAAATTGATCGTTAATGTCACTAAATGTCGATTTATGAAGTCGAAAATATCTTTATTTAAAATAAGAATAAAAAACTCCGATACATGTTCAACGTTCTAGTTCTATCCGCGTATGTATGATTAAATGCGGGAGTTCTCCGCCGTTACGTAGATTCATTTCAGCTGGTTGCGCATTCTGGGGTTTTAATCACGGTTCTGGGTTTTTATCTGTACACTGCGGTTTACAGTTAAAACAATATCAATACAAAACAATTAATTTCAAGAAGCTAAAATGATTGTACTACTTGGTAACCACGAAAACAATAGAAAAGTGTAAGAAAATTTATTCATTAACGCCATTTTTCGCTGATCTGGGTTTTTTCTTAATCGTTTGCTGGGGTTTTTTGGCAACATTCTCTTGGCGTCTATTGTGGCTTCAGCTCACGCTTCGTACTTGAGCAGGAGCTCTCCCGAGAGGGGGGTGTGATATTTCGTGCTCATGCTACCTACCTAATAAGCCTTGAATGTGTGTTTGAACCCTTTTTTAAGTGATGATCGAGCTTAGTAAAATAAAGGAACAGAAGTGAAAGTGTGCCTTATATCTGTAAGAACGGTAGATAGCCATTCTACTTTTGTGTGTGTCAGTTTCAAGTGCGTGTTCCGGTAGCCTCAGAATGTTGTCACTGTGCGTTTTGTCTTATTCAAGTGATTTTTTATTAATGCAGTTCTATCGTTTAATTTTGATTGTGCGTGCTGTTGTCTTCAATGCGTTTGCGTGCTGTGGAACTTCTGTTGTATCGGGAGAAATTATCGGGTTTGGGTTGCACTCATTCAGATCATATCTTGAATGAATGACCAGCCACTCATGAAGTGTATTTTAGTTTTCTGTAAGTTTTGACCACTGAGTCTCAAAATCATTTGTATGATCGAAGAAGTGCGTTATTTATTGAAGGGGCCGAGATGCTTTAATTTGCAGCATGATTAATTTGAAGGTCATGTGCATATTACGAGTCTTCCATATGCAGGTGTCGTGTATTACTGCGCCTCGAGCGCCATATAAAAAAAATGGCCGACCTTGAGCCCTTTCGTGTCTTTGTAAAGTTAAGCCTAGTCTGGTTTGTAAATCTCGTGTGCATTTGATAACAATTTAATGTGATTTCTTTTACTTTACAGGCAATGTAAAACGTAAAGATTAGGTTAGGATATGTGTCATAGCGGAGGTCTCGCATACAAAGAGTAAGTATTTTTTAAGCGTAAGACGTACAACCTCATTTTTCCGTCGTGTCAAGTGATCTAAGCTCTAGTAATAAATCGAAGTCGATTAGAAACCTTTTATTTAATTTTACATTTGTTTTCTCGCGGTGCTTCTTATTTTTCTTGACATCTGCATTGTTTTCGAAACTGTTTAAATCGCAGAGGCATTGATCGCCTTCGTGAACTTGAATATCGTGAATTAGCGCTCCTTTGAAACTGTGGCTACTCTGTAAGGTTGCTGTCCTTATCGGTAGAGTATTTTTTATGAAATAATTTCGTAATTGAGTAGAGTTTCTCTTTTGTATCGTTCGGGCCCCCAAAATTAAGGTGATGTTTTTTAGCCCTTTTTAGGTATTTCATTTGTTCACGATAGAATTCACGAGAAATATTTTAAAAATATACATACATTGATTAGGCTTTCGATTCCCCCTCTTTTTCTGTCTATTACGGAAAGTTTGCGTATCTTGTAACTTATAGCTTTTGTTTTTTTGCTTTCGTCTCTATGACTCAACTTTCTTAAGCCGTTTATCTCTTACTGAGAAGTCCATGATTGAACTTGTGTGCAACCTAAACTTCACACCCTTTCGATGTCATTATAATCTAATCTTTACTGAGTACGTGAGTAAAATTGCAGCAATTGGGTGAAAATCCTGACTTTGAAAATAATAATGGTGGCTCTATTATGAAACGGCTTGCCTTGCTTCCGAAGCCTAGGTAGTGCCTCCATGTGTAGAATTAAATAACTCTTGTTTTTGCAGTTGACGTATTCAACCGCGCCCAATACAACCTCCTTCTTCTTCCGGTGTTTTTCTTACCTGGCGAAGGGGAATAAGGGCGCGACAGTCAATCTTTGTGGAGTGGCATACTCCCGAGACCTCTGCTGACACACAGCTGCATCGCTCCTAAACGAAGTAAGTGCCATTAGACTTCGCGGCGTAGGGGCATTTATTAAAAAATGGATTCGGTTAGACCACGGCAGGACTCAAGAGTCGTGCGGCTTGATCACATGACTCGTCTTCAGGAAATAATTAAATCAAAAATGTCAAGCGCCAGAAGGGAAGCCTGGACTGAAGAAGAATGGAACCAGGAATCCCTCGAGTGTCTTCACCAATTTCAAGATTGGCGAGGACTCGTAGAAAACGAGTTAGAATATCTAAGAAAAATTGGAGCCGGACAAGAAGCTAAAAATCTCATGGTTGACTGCCGGCAATTAAAGAGGCAGGTAAAGTGCTTTCTCAACCCTCGTGTGAACGACCTTTCCAGCGAGAGCTCCACGTCAACTCACTCAGGAAAGGACGGTCGAGGATCGGGGCCAAAGCGAAGCACCTCCTCTAGAGCTATGTCTGTGGCGGAGTCCACGAGGCTGGTGGACCTGGAAAGTTCTATAAAGAGGATCAACATTGCGCACCAAGCAAAAGTTGCGGAGCTCAGGTCGCAGTGTGAGCTCGCTGTGAAGCATGCTGAATTAGAAGCAACGGCAGAGAAAAGTAAAATCTCACTTCAAATAGACGAAATCAACAACAGAGGTCTCTCCAGCCCGGACGGTTCGATCGGCGCAGTCAGCGAGACGGAAAAATCTAGGCACACCGAAGAATGGGTCTCGCGGAACCACGGCAGTGTGGTTTATTGCGCCACTCCACCTAACCTTTGTGACTCTCAGGCACAGCAGCGGAACGCTGCTGCCCAGTTTCAAGATCAAAAGCGAAATAAGGCCTCCAAAATGCGTCAAAATGCCCCGTGCTCATCGACGAGTTCCGACTCTAGTTTTTTGAGCCGTTCTGAGGTACGTCCCCCACCGAACCTGGAGAGTAGAGGAATCTACAATGCTGGACTTCGAAGTTCTCGCCCGCGGAGAGTTCGGGAATCAAGACCCACTCGAGCCGCTGACAACAATCACTGGAACTCTACCAATTACAACCCTCAAGACCCGCTTTTGTGCTACCTAGAAAAACCATTGGCCAGCGGTGACTACTGCGCGGAAAACGAACTTAGGCTCGACGCCGCTTCAAGACATCTAGTTTTAATGGAACTAAAAAAGTCACCTCCCAACCCTTTCCGAGGCGAGCCCAAACGTTACCATACTTGGTTCGCTGAGCTTCGCAACGACTTAAGGAACCTTTCTTTAAATCCGAGCGACGTGGTCGGCATCCTAGAAGCGCGCACATCTGGGGAGCCTCGCGACACAATCGTCGGATTGAGGACTTCATTCGGGAGTGATCCGAAGCGAACTTTGGACGAAATTGTCTCTCAATTAAGAGAACGATATGGCTCGTCGGAGCAAATCACGGCGGAGTTCAAGAAGATGATCGAGAGATTCGACCAAATAAAAACGACTGAATTTGATCCCAAAACCGCTCAATCGCTGCAAAAGTTGGGCGACCTGTGCTACAGCATCCAGGGGCAGATGAGGGAGGTGAGAGACTTGGAATACTACAATTATGCTCTGGGCCTCGAACCAATTTATGAGAAGCTCCCGGATTTTATTAAATGCCGATGGAATAAATCCAAGCTCAACTACCAGAGATCTCATAAGCGCCATCCTCCTTTAGAGGAATTCTGCAGGTTCTTGCGCGAGAACGCTCAGCGCACGTACTCGGGAGTTCTCACCAAGTTGGAAAACGACCAGCATACTGGACCTAAGGGCAAGTCCAGCAAGCGAGCCACCGTGCTTGCTGTTGAATCCTCGCGAGTGGACGAGTACACGTGTCTTTTGTAAGCGCCGACAGCAAGGTGGCTCCCAGAGCTGCCACAAGCATACCACGTTTGGAACTCTGCGCGGCCGTCGAGTGCAGCGAGGCCTCAAGAAGAATATGCGAAGAGATAAGCGTCGAGATCAACGACGTAGTGATGTACTCAGACAGCAAGGTAGTGCTGGGCTACCTCAACAACGAAACTAAAAGATTTTCAAAGTATGTGACTAGAAGAATTGAAGCGGCTACGAAGGTTCGTCCCAAGGAACTCTGGCGGTACGTAGCCACAGAGTGCAACCCGGCGGATATGGCCTCTCGTCCCACAAGCGCAGAGAACCTGAAGAGGATACGCTGGTTGACGGGCCCTTCCTTTCTGTGGGAAGATCATCTGCCTGACGAGCAAGAGGGCGCAGATATCTCGCTTTCAGTGAGTTTGCCCGAGGAGAAACTCGTCCAGGAATGCTCGAATTTCGTCACCTCCCTTCAGACCCCAGAGCTTCAGCGTGAAGTTCCCGCCTACTTAACTGGTGACTTTGTCTCTGTTCGTAGAGCATCAAGACTGGCGACGAACTTCTATTTCAAATGGAAGGACCGAACTCAGCAAAGAAAAGGAGTGGCTCTGGCCATCAGACCCTTGGAATCACTAAACTTCGGGGGTGAGAAGTTGGCCATCTCTGACGTTCAAGACGCAACCTTTCAAGACGTGATCAGTAATCTCAAGAAAGAAAAGGACATTCCTCTGCGCCACCCTTTGTCTTCTTTGAGCCCCTTTATTGATGCTGACGGTCTGTTGCGAGTAGGCGGACGCCTCAGGCGCGTCAACTTGCCCGGGTGTATAAAGCACCCCATTGTGCTTCCCGAAGACCACCCGTTCACCTCTAGCATTGTGTCTCATTATCACAAACTCTCCGGGCATCAAGGTGCTCACATTTCTCATGGAGCCGTACGAGATGCAGGCTATCATATAGTGCACGGAAAGAAGGTCATCCGTAAGTTCGTAAATGACTGCGTAGTCTGCAGAAAATTGAGAAGGAGACCCGAAGAGCAGAAAATGAGTGACCTACCAGAGGACCGACTTGCTTGCACCGCTCCCTTTACGAACACAGGTTTGGACGTGGCAGGCCCGTGGCAGGTCGTCGAGGGAATCTCAACGAGAAGCAATAAGAGGACTTCTAAGGTATGGGCCTTGGTGTTGACCTGTCTAACCTCTAGAGCGGTGCATGTGGAACCGCTGCCTGCCATGGACACTTCCAGCTTTCGAAACGCTCTCAGGCGATTCATGTGTGTTCGTGGATCGTGCAAAATCATAAGGAGCGACCGCGGTTCTAATTTCGTCGGCAGCTATAACCAGGACCTCGACATGAGGTCACTCTCCAAGACGCTGCAAGACTTCGATGTGCAGTGGATCTTTAATCCCCCTCACGCACCCCATTTTGGTGGAGTTTGGGAACGTAAAGTGGGAGCTATAAAGAAGGCCATGTTGTTCTCGCTTTCCCAGTGCGGCATGCGAACACCTAGTAGAGATGAGCTCTACACCTTTTTTCAAGAAGCAGCATCAATCGTCAACAACACGCCATTATGGTCCCTATCGAGCGACCCTAATGATCCACAACCCCTGACTCCAAACATGCTCCTAACGTTGAAAGAAGCGGGCGACAACCCTCCTCTCTGCGACTCCTCCCCTGCGGACCTCATAGCCTACGGAAAGAAGCGCTGGCGTAGAGTCAACCATCTGGCAGAGGTCTTCTGGCAGAAGTGGAAAAGCGACTACATACAGGAGCTTCAATCGCGCTCCAAGTGGACGAAGAGGACAACCAACTTGAGCCCAGGAGACATCGTCATGCTCGTCGAGCCCGCTCCGAGAAATAAATGGGCGATGGGTAGGGTAGTCAGGGTCAAGAAGAGCGGGGACGGTCTAGTGCGTTCCGTAGTGGTATCTCGGGCCGCTGCTGCGGGAGGTACGATAGCGTGCGAACGTCCGATAGGCAAGGTAGTAAGTTTAGGTCTCCGAGGAGACAACTAGATCTCATAGTGTCAGATTCTCGAATCCATTTGATTAGTGTACTCTATCTATCGCGCCCGTCGCAACTGTGACGCGTCCTTCCAGTCTCTCTGTCGAGCTTACCTATTTTTTAATATGCTTATTTCAAGCGATCGGCGGAAGGTGTCTCACTGCTGCTGATGGGGGGAGGTGAAGAGCTGCAGACTTCTCCTTCCTCTCCCGGTAGTGGTGTGATGCGTGAAGCACGTTCGTTTTTCCTCCCCTATCTATCTCTCACTAAGTCAGTTGCGGTTTGACTACTATAGAATATTAGATTTGAATACTGACGGGGTTCGCCTCTAATTTTGTTGTATTATTCGCTCGTAACGTTCCTAACACTAGTCACGTGCGTTGTTTCTTGTGCCTATCGGAGTAAGGAACACTGATCTCTATCTAGATTTAAGAAATTTCGTATTGTAACGGATTGATTTATGATCTTTAAGTATAAGCGTAATGTTACTGATTATCGTGTACCAAGCTAACGTACTCTTTACGTGCTCTCTTCAAGCCGTCGCAAGGATGTTTGCCTGTGTATTTTTCAAAGAAAAATAGGGGGGAGTGTCATGCCTTTCTCCGTCTTTAAGGCATTTCGTTTTTAGCCCGTCATTTTAAATGAACCGTTTCTCATTTGACTTTCCGAAATTTCCAGAGCAAATTCGTGATTTTGAAATGAGCGATTTTAGGTCAATAACTTAATTCTATCAGCGAAATTGATCGTTAATGTCACTAAATGTCGATTTATGAAGTCGAAAATATCTTTATTTAAAATAAGAATAAAAAACTCCGATACATGTTCAACGTTCTAGTTCTATCCGCGTATGTATGATTGAATGCGGGAGTTCTCCGCCGTTACGTAGATTCATTTCAGCTGGTTGCGCATTCTGGGGTTTTAATCACGGTTCTGGGTTTTTATCTGTACACTGCGGTTTACAGTTAAAACAATATCAATACAAAACAATTAATTTCAAGAAGCTAAAATGATTGTACTACTTGGTAACCACGAAAACAATAGAAAAGTGTAAGAAAATTTATTCATTAACGCCTTTTTTCGCTGATCTGGGTTTTTTCTTAATCGTATGCTGGGGTTTTTTGGCAACATTCTCTTGGCGTCTATTGTGGCTTCAGCTCACGCTTCGTACTTGAGCAGGAGCTCTCCCGAGAGGGGGGTGTGATATTTCGTGCTCAGGCTACCTACCTAATAAGCCTTAAATGTGTGTTTCAACCCTTTTTTAAGTGATGATCGAGCTTAGTAAAATAAAGGAACAGAAGTGAAAGTGTGCCTTATATCTGTAAGAACGGTAGATAGCCATTCTACTTTTGTGTGTGTCAGTTTCAAGTGCGTGTTCCGGTAGCCTCAGAATGTTGTCACTGTGCGTTTTGTCTTATTCAAGTGATTTTTTATTATTGCAGTTCTATCGTTTAATTTTGATTGTGCGTGCTGTTGTCTTCAATGCGTTTGCGTGCTGTGGAACTTCTGTTGTATCGGGAGAAATTATCGGGTTTGGGTTGCACTCATTCAGATCATATCTTGAATGAATGACCAGCCACTCATGAAGTGTATTTTAGTTTTCTGTAAGTTTCGACCACTGAGTCTCAAAATCATTTGTATGATCGAAGAAGTGCGTTATTTATTGAAGGGGCCGAGATGCTTTAATTTGCAGCATGATTAATTTGAAGGTCATGTGCATATTACGAGTCTTCCATATGCAGGTGTCGTGTATTACTGCGCCTCGAGCGCCATATAAAAAAAATGGCCGACCTTGAGCCCTTTCGTGTCTTTGTAAAGTTAAGCCTAGTCTGGTTTGTAAATCTCGTGTGCATTTGATAACAATTTAATGTGATTTCTTTTACTTTACAGGCAATGTAAAACGTAAAGATTAGGTTAGGATATGTGTCATAGCGGAGGTCTCGCATACAAAGAGTAAGTATTTTTTAAGCGTAAGACGTACAACCTCATTTTTCCGTCGTGTCAAGTGATCTAAGCTCTAGTAATAAATCGAAGTCGATTAGAAACCTTTTATTTAATTTTACATTTGTTTTCTCGCGGTGCTTCTTATTTTTCTTGACATCTGCATTGTTTTCGAAACTGTTTAAATCGCAGAGGCATTGATCGCCTTCGTGAACTTGAATATCGTGAATTAGCGCTCCTTTGAAACTGTGGCTACTCTGTAAGGTTGCTGTCCTTATCGGTAGAGTATTTTTTATGAAATAATTTCGTAATTGAGTAGAGTTTCTCTTTTGTATCGTTCGGGCCCCCAAAATTAAGGTGATGTTTTTTAGCCCTTTTTAGGTATTTCATTTGTTCACGATAGAATTCACGAGAAATATTTTAAAAATATACATACATTGATTAGGCTTTCGATTCCCCCTCTTTTTCTGTTTATCACGGAAAGTTTGCGTATCATGTAACTTATAGCTTTTGTTTTGTTGCTTTCGTCTCTATGACTCAACTTTCTTAAGCCGTTTATCTCTTACTGAGAAGTCCATGATTGAACTTGTGTGCAACCTAAACTTCACACCCTTTCGATGTCATTATAATCTAATCTTTACTGAGTACGTGAGTAAAATTGCAGCAATTGGGTGAAAATCCTGACTTTGAAAATAATAATGGTGGCTCTATTATGAAACGGCTTGCCTTGCTTCCGAAGCCTAGGTAGTGCCTCCATGTGTAGAACTAAATAACTCTTGTTTTTGCAGTTGACGTATTCAACCGCGCCCAATACAACTGCTTCTTCTTCCGGTGTTTTTCTTACCTGGCGAAGGGGAATAAGGGCGCGACAATGACTGAGAATGGATCTGGTCTCCGAAAGGTTTTATGGAGTAAATAGATTCTTTGTAGATATTTCATTCTAAGACCCAGTACAGTTCTAATAAACATGATTTCAATATTAACAGCATTCATTGTTTATAAGTTTCTAAAGACAATTCGGTTAAAGAAAAGTAACTTTCCTGATATTTACATCCGTGCTTTTTTAGTCATGATTTTTTTTAAATGTTTTTCAAAAAAAAAAAATTTTTTGGTCCCATAAAATATAATAGTCATGTTTTTTATTCAAGATTTTTCTGTTAACATACAATGTTTAAAAAAAAGCATTGGATTTTTAAGGTCACATAAATATATTAATATCCATGTTTTTTAGTCAAAATTTTTGTATAAATAACATGTTTTAAAAAAAAACAGCATTCTTTTTTAGTCACATCTCTCTCAATGACCATAAGTAAAGATATGTTATTATAACAAACCATTTTGGGAGTTGAAGGTCATTCACATGTATTGTAAAATAAATGAAATCAAAGCACGAAACCGCAGAAAATGAAAAAGTTCATAAAACCATGG
This sequence comes from Morinoia aosen, assembly GCA_030386875.1. Taxonomy (NCBI): domain Eukaryota; kingdom Metazoa; phylum Arthropoda; class Malacostraca; order Amphipoda; family Talitridae; genus Morinoia; species Morinoia aosen. The sequence goes on along the minus strand of CM059569.1, from coordinate 14,322,934 downwards.
AAAACCATCAATTAAGCAGTATGCTCTCAGGGGGATACAATTATTGTATCTATGGGAACTAGCGCTCCCAGGGGGACAGTGTGAGGGCCCGAGTTGAGAGTAAGGTATGCCTTCTTTTTGTTGAAATAATATGCTTCTGTTATGTTAAGGACCACCTTTTTTCGGTTCACTGCTGTCCTGTTTTTCAGCACCTACTACTGTCTTCTTCAACTTTGATCTTGTTTCATAATCTTCCTTCCCAACTTACTGTTTCTATGCCTTTCTGCGTAGATTCCGCGTTTCATTAACTCCATACTAGATGGTGCCTTCCTCCTTCCTCTCTTTGGATAGCATTTGTTGCTGGGTAGGGAGGCTAAAACTAACGACTAATCTAATCTAAGCAGTATGCTGTTTTTTTTGTAATTTGACATGAAAACAAATAATGTAATGTTTCTTTTTCTTGCTGAGTTATTTTCAGACAAAATATTAGAAAAGAAACAAAATATCCACGTTTTTTTTGCCACGGTATTTTTATTGTAAAAAAACGTTTTTTTTAAACTGCATGGTTTTTTTTAGTCACATCTCTACCCCTCTCCCATACTTACTCCCCCATTTCTCTTATTTTCGCCCATCCCTATACCCCTCTCGGTCCGCAGCGGCAACCGGTTGCGTTTGGAGCGCCGATTCTCTACGCATATATATTTATGCATATTTAAATATCAAAGCATCACAATCATGAACTTACTAATAAATTTAACAATGTAGTAATAAACTCGTAAACAGACATTTACATTACATTTTCAAGAGGGAAATTTTACGTGCTCTCTTTAGCAAGGTTACTGATGCAGAATTGTTTTATCGTTATTTGTATCTTGGAAGGAACAGTCTGCAGAAAAAGATTTGATCAGGATTACTTGCGTAAAACAAGTATTCCAGCCACCCACACCTTCCTGAGGTGGCACTGTTAGTATACCCACTTGTACTTGTAACTCATTACGTAGTCTTTATATAAATTGACTACAGGGTTGATTAGGTTAGTTATTGAATTTTTATGACTGGGTAGAGACAACGTGGGGGGCGCGCCTAACATCTGGGTTTTTATTTATTACTCTTGTGTGATTATCTCATTGTTCCATCCCTTGAGGTGGATACAACTATTGCATATATAGGAATTAGCGCTCCCAAGGGGATTATGTGAGGGCCCGAGTCAAAGGTTAGGTAGGCTTTCTTGTTGTTGAAATATAATAGGTTTCGTTTTCTTGTCTTTTTTGGTTCACTGCTGCCTTATTTTTCAGCACCTTATACTTTTTTCAACTTTTTCTTGTTCCAGAAACATCTTTCTGAGCTTACTGTTTCTATGCACCTTGTGCATAGATTCCGCGTTCCCTCAACTCCATACTAAATGGTGCCTGCATCTTTCCTCTCTTTGGACATCTATGTCGTAGTAATGAGAGGGTAAAACTTTCTTATATAGTAATTATAATCTCATTGTTCTGTGCTTAAGGGGATCATCCGGGGCCCTTGACAGATCCTGTCGATGTAATGGTCATTTTGCATGTTTTTGTTGTAGAAGGACCCTTAGTTGGTGGACTATTCGTTCCTAAAATTTTATGGCGCTACGACAATAATTCCCCCCCCCCCGGGGGGGGGGGGGGGGGTGAAGGGACCAAAATATTTCAATTTTTCTGATTTTGACCCCCATATAAAAAGAGAACAAATAGAAAATGGAAAAAAGCCGAATGTGAGTGTGTTAGAAATGTTTCAAGGATTCTAAAACTGCATTTGTTTTTGTTTTAGCATCAAAACTGAAGGAGGAGTTCCATTTTGAAATATCGATATCAATGAAGAGCACCCAAAATCTTTCAATTTTCCCGATTTTGACCCCATATATAAAGAGAACAAATGGGAAATGGAAAAAAGCCGAATGTGAGTGTATTAGAAATGTTATAAGGATTCTGAAACTGCATTTGTTTTTGTTCTAGCATCAAAACTGAAGGAGGAGTCCCATTTTTAAATATCAATATTAGTGAAATATCAATACCTAAAAACCAATATGTCGAATTTTTGCAAAATTTAAGGCCTGAATCAAAAAAATGAATAGGATCAATTGTGTTTCTTTTCAAAGGTTACATATCATAGTCAATTTTCATAGGAATCAGACTGAAAAAAAAATTATTTTTTTAATAAAAAAGTAAAAAATTTTATATTTTTTTTTTTGAAATCACAATTCACAGTTTAATATGAAGTTATGTATGGGAAGTATCGAAATTAAAATTAAAACTGCATTCAATTACATCAATTGTTCATTAAATTACACTTCAACACAATTTTATTTTTTGCTTATACCGACACTTTGAATTTTCAATATTCATCCTGGGACTAGTTCTCGAGTTTTGATGCTAGAACAAATCCAAAGACCGTTTTAGAATCCTTGGAACATTTCTAACAAACGTTAGTTCTGCTTCTTTCAAATTCGAATTCTTTGGAGAAATATATAGCTCTAAGCCCAAAAAATTGTTGCTGATTTTTTAAATTTCCAAAAATTTTGAAAAAATAGAACAAATTTGAATTTGAAAAAAACTGAATGAGCGTTTGTTAGAAATGTTCCAAGGGTTCTAAAACTGTATTTGTTTTTGTTCTAGCCTCAAAACTGAAGGAGTTCCAATCTGAAATATCAATAAAAATATACAAAAAACACATTTTTCGTTAAAAAAACTAAGGCCTAAATCGAAAAAATGACAGGAGTAAAAAAAAGTTCACTTTCACAATAGACATATACTGGCCAATTTTCAAACGAATTGGACGAAAAAAGGTCTCAAACCTGGATGATCCCCTTAAAGTGCTGAAAAATCCGGCGTCCTTGATTTATGAAGGGGACCCGCTCCTTCAAGCAGAAATTTTTAGAACGAGTGAGGAGTATTCAACGGGTATTAATGGAAGACTCGCAACGGTTATGCGACGAGGGAACCAAAGAAGGCGCTTTCAGCGAGATGGAGTGAGTGAAGAAGATCACAAATACTAACAAGAATCGAAGAAGCAATAGATTCAATGTTCGATGGGATTAGTGAAGATAATGAGAAAAGCTTGCCTGATGTCTTGAGTGCCACTGAGAAAACGAAAATTGAGGGGCAGTTGGCAGAAATCGAAGAAGCAGTGTTGTGGGCTTAGTCCATTGTTATAGCAAACTTGAGAGAACCAGGACCAGGTAGCAGAAAATGGAAAGGAAATATATCCCTTCAATGCTTGCAGAGGGAAAGTACTTTCCTAGGAACTTCCCCGTCACTTTCGGCGCTGAAAAGAAGATGACAGTGAATCCTTCTGACTCACTGGCTGTAACTGGCTCTAAACCAAAGAGGATTTTCAGCATGAACCGTGAAATGATGGTGGAGGTGCGGAGTTTAGAGCAAGCGGAGAGGATTGTTGACCTAACATGCGTGGAGGGTACACCGTACCAAACAGCTGAGGATAGCCGATTTAATCATTCAGTAGGCCTAATCTACATAACGTATACAGAAGAATTCAAGACTGGACTCCAGGAACAATACAACGTTGAGGAAGTTACTAAAGCAACCTGCCACAAATCAAGGTATCTGGAGACCCAAGCCTTTTTAATAACTTCCCGACAACCGACCGTCCTATGTAGCGTTTACATTCCAGGGGAAAGGCAAGACACCAAAGTGTACCCATTCAAGAACAAACTAATGATGTGCTTTAACTGTCAAGCATACGGACACACCGCCAAGCGCTGTTGCAATACCTCAGCTGTGTGCAGGAAGTGCGCTGAATGAGGGAGCACACTTCTGTTAACTGCACGTCGGACCAGCTGAGGTGTCCTCACTCTGCTGGAAGCATCGATTGTGTGTGCGAGGGCAGTGAGACAAGAAATTTGCTGGAGATGAGGATGTCGTGGTATAGATTATATTAGGTATATATATATATATGAAAACCAACGCTACAGAGGCAAGCAACCGGCTCCATAAGCAGCCGTGCGCGGATCGTGAGGGGTATAAGGGGTGTAACGAAAAGGGAGGAGCACGTAGGGGGTAGAGGCTGTATCAAGAGCTAGTCCGAAATACGTCACATATACGGGAGTTATTGTAAATAAACAAAATAGCACAAGAAAATAGTGGGTGAAAAAGTTATTAGCTACGAGCAGGGGACTAAGGAATCTTGGTAATTGAGAGTAAAGAGCGGAGTAATTTCGAATTGGAGAGAGGGACACGTAGCATAAGGGAAGCGACGCTTAAGAACGAACCAATTAGAGGGCGAGGATTTTCGCGGGCATCCCGCACAACCAACGATATGCGTCCTTTGTGAAGGTGAGGTATAAAGGCTTAGGATGAACGTAGAACCGGTCTATTTTACTTGGTGCTGTGAAGGATGTACGCTGCCTGAGAGGAGAGGAGAGGTGAGAATACGTGGTTAAATTTGCTTGATAATTCATGTGGAGTCATCGATGCGTAGTACGTCTAACTTTTGGACGCAGTGATTTGCAGAAAGCTAATTAGTTTTGTTTTCATTTTTGATTACATTGATTCTCTCAAACAGGATGCTTTACATTGGGCTTTTAGTATGAGGGTAAAATTCATTTCTCAAAGGGGATTTGTTTATGAGCTGGCATAAAATTGGGAATCAGAATGTTCGTGTGCTTATTGGAGGGTTTTAATTTGTAGATTGTTCTCAAGCAGGGAGTGTTTAGAGTTCACTTTAATATTTGTGTGACGATTTCTAAGAGAGGAATCAGAATATTCGTGTGTTTATGGGATTATTGAAGTGCAGGCTAAATGGTTTTCATTTTAAACTGGTTCCGAATGTCATTAGGCGGGATTTAATAACGTTCATGTCTCGGAGAATAGATTACTCAACCCCGCTTATTATTTGCACAGGCGGGTTAGGAAGCTGGCATACGCGGCAGCTGAGACAGCGCGTAGACTTGAGTTGCGTTATAGCATCACGACCGGTGTGCTCTTCACATCCGAGGGCAGTGGCTGCAGCCGGGCAGTATCAGAGTTGTGAAGCGGTCAGCCGCCTGGTACTCGTCGCTAACATGAGTACCCGGGATACAGTGATTACGTGTCACAACCGGTCAACGATCGAGGAGTATTCAGTTTCAGTAAGACCAAAGGAACCAACAGTGAATTGATAGCAACGAAGCATTGACAAAATGCGAGTGCTGTGTGGCAGTAATAACTCTAAAGGATGGTCGTGGTGCCAGTTTGATATGAAGCAGCACACTGAACGGTGCAAATTCAAAATTTGGCGCGCTGTTTAATGAATTGTGTCTTGTGTTAATTCAACCCAAACGCGAGGTATTCATGTATTTTATTTTGACTCAAGTTGTGCGTAATGCGAAATGTTCTCATTTTGAATACCTGGTGGTGAGCAAGGTTTGATGTCATGTATTTCCTTTGTCCCCGTTTGTCGATGCAGCTGAGGTGTAGCTATCTCATTGAGCCGAATGAGAGTGTTTCGCAGATCATTAGCATCTTGCCAGAGGGCTCTGGTGCGAATATGAGTGTTGCGATAGTATAATTCAATGTGCCGAAATCCACGTGTTCATCTTAAAATAAATCCATGTTAATCTTTCAAATTCTTTTATTCTCCATGTCTGGAATGCAGGTGTACGCAAGCATGAAAGTATAATACTCGAAAATTGTGCGGGGGTTGAAATTCCCTCAAGCGTCTGGGAAGGGGGCCCTAAACCACACCCTTTTCTCATATCGCAACAAGGAGAAAGTAACGAAGAGACGAGCGAAACAAATTAGAGAAAGCACAAGTGTACCCGAACAAGTAAAACCATCCAAAAAATTCCTCACCCACTTTGACTGCAAGATAAACGAAGCTCATATGCGGAAGATGTCCCCGTGGCCTCTGGAAAGGCGCATCTCTGAGCACTTTGGCAGTAAACCTGAAGTGATCAAATCTCGCAACAAAATAGTATTCACAGTGGAAGTATGTGACGCATTACAGATCCTAAAGATGCAGCTGCATCAACTAAACCAATTGCCCATCTCCGTAGAAAAAATTGCAACTTTGCTGTCTAAAAGGGTCTCGCACACATTTATGAGTAAGATTTAAACAACTTCGAAGAACTTCGATAGTCTCCAAAGGTCTTTTGGAGAAGTGCGGCGTGCAAGACGCGCTTCTCGCAAACCTCGAAACCATTTAGCCAAGTTCATTCTAGAATCGTTCAGGCATCCCATTGTTAGAAACTTTTTTGATTTAAAATTGTTCGTTTTCGAAATTAAATGTGTAACGTGTCAGCTTAAATGTTGTATTCAGATTCACGGTAATGTCGTGTTCAGGCTTCCGTAGCTTCGAGGAAAGGGCAGGAGGGGCTTGGACCGACTTCAAGAGATACCTTGCGATACTTTTGAGATACATATTGAGCTAGATTGGTGTTGCGTTGGAGACGTATTCGTATCACCTTGGAGCCTTCTTAGGCTACCAGTGTTGGTGGATCCTGCCGCGCTTCGCAGTTACAAGTCGAGGCATCCCCGGCATAACTTCTCTGTTCTCTCCATCTCTTCTCCGTCAGCTCCTTTTGTTCATTTTTATTTCTCAATTAGTGTGTATGTGTGAGCGTGTGTGTGGTTAAGTTATTTCAGTTATAGTGGCTTGTTATGGCTGCTCATCTTAAGTGCTCTAGTACCTCGAACTATTAAATCAGACTGCTAGTCTGAACCTTAAATAATAGAAGGGACCATCTGACTGACGAGTCGACATACTCTGATGTGGTTACCTTCAACTTAAAACTTATACTAACCTATATCTTAAACCTTAAACCTTCAACCCTCGAAACTCGACTTACTCAGGAGCACTTCCTTAACTATCTTCCTCTCAAACTTCAAGTTTCCTCTCTGTGCTAAAAGTTTCTACACTGAGTTGCACCAAAAGCTCAGGTGTGTATTCATGCTTATACTCAATTTATCTGATTTAAAACGAAACAATTGAATTAACTTAAAATTTTGCTGGGGTTCTTTTCGAGTTTTAACGGTGGATATGATTTTGTGTTTCCCCAGTATCCTCGAACCGTTTTGACGCAGTTTTATCCGTTTCTAACTTGCTGTGTTGCGGCAGCGGTTGTGCTTGGCGATGGTGTCGAACTAGGTAATTTTCTTAACTTGAATTTCGCTTAATCCTTAATTAAACTCGAGTATATTCATTCATATGCGGCCTTCGAATGGTGACGATTTTCTTCAAATTCTGCCTCTACTTTCCAGCTGACGTTGGGAGATTGGACGAGTTGTGAACCCGAGTTCCGGAGTGACGGGTTTTGTTAACTAAACATACAGCTTGGACGCTGTACGCTGCCGACTTGCCTGCCGAAACTCCTGGCCTCGATCTCGACCTAACTGGGAACACGAAGCAACGCTTTTATACTTTTAAACCTTTTTAAAAACTTTTAAACGAATAAATTGCCATTTTAAAGCTTAATCCTTGACAATTAAAATAATTAAAAAGTCGCCGTTGCGACACCTTAAACCTTACCTTATTGAAAGATCGCCGTTGCGACACCTTCAACTAAATGTTAGATCGCCGTTGCGATTGTTTTTAAATGTTTTAGTTTTATCAGTCTGAACCTGCTCGTCTGGCGCCGTCAATGACTGTTTAACTTCTCTATGGCCTTTCAGTTTGTCGAACCTGAGTCAAAATTAGTTATACCCCTGCCGGGATATTGTCAATAATATTTCTATTAGAATTTCTGAAACTTCTACAATCTGAAAGTTAAAAGTAGAGAACGAATGAAAATAAAATTACTGTGTATTCCTTCTCCTTCAATGATTGTGAGGGATTTAGAAAATTTCCCACACCATACTTCCAGAATACATCGACATAGGGGAGCAAGCAAAATTTAAGCTATTTGAAATCAAACCATAACCTATGTTGCGCAAGAAATGCCAAGAATCAAGGATTAAGTACTGCCAAGGAGAACAAATTCACTCCAGATGCTGTACTGTTGGTCTCGGAAATGACGATTACAAATCTGATGTTATAAATATATCTGAACACGTCAATGGTTTGCTCTAACCGCAACAGCAGAATCATAAGAACGAAGAAAACTCTGATAAAATTTATTATCTTTACTAAGAAAACGTTTCGAAGTCCCGCTCCATCATCATAGCAAAGGGAGAAAAATCATGTTTGAAATGAAAAATCGAAGTGCAATCGAATATAGGTACTTGAAATATTTTATGAGGATAAATACAAAGTAGGCCAAGGAAAAACAAAGCGCAGAAGCATAGAAAATACACTTTAAATGTAAGTATGAAATGAAATTAGGCAGGTAATGACGATGTTACTACCTATTCACTATTAGCAAAGGGCACGAACTGTCTATATTATTCAAACCAGGTTTGAGGGTGAATGTTCAACTCAAAAACTATTCTGAGGTCATACGTGGCTGAAACAGTCTGGAATATTGAAATCGGTGGGAGATATAGGGACATAGCATTTTTCGGCATGATTTCGCACTGTAGAATGCGATGGGTGTGCTATTTGATTCCCAGTAGGAACCTAGTACCTCTATGCTCTGCCACTCTGATGTAGAAAATTAGTGACGTCATACCGGCGTAGGAAAATGTGTTGTGCACGCAACTATATGAGTACACCAACGGGGCTCTCATAACACTAGGAAGCGAATGTTTGTACCGGAAAAAAAGCAACCTTGAACCAGAGTGACATGTAAAGTTATTAAAATATTCAGTGCTGAGTAATTTTAATTCACTCTACTAATGAAGTTCGCCCAAAGTGGGGAACTTAATTTAAATATGTGGAGTCTGAAGAACAAATCAATTTAACAGGGTCACCAGCGCGTGTTAACGCACATTGAATTTAGTGGTTAGTTAAACTCAAAAGGAGTTGAAGTCGGTGTTCGGATGCTTTATGCATCACTTTAATCAAATCAACACTAGAACTTTACCACGGACTGGACCAAGCAGAAGGGCGAGGAAATATGGGTTTGTTTTCTCTGGCCTTTATTTTTGCTGGGAGACTTGTCAACACCCGTCGGTCGCTTCAGGATGAGCTGTTCCTGGTCCAATCTTGAGTAGGGATGCAACCGGCTCGCAGCTGTTGTTGTGAGATGGTGACTGTATGTGGTGGAGGTTTGGTCTGCATGGAATCCCAATGGCTCTTTGAAACGGCTAAGCGTCAGTAATTAGAAACAGCTGGTGACTGCTCAATTCCCCAAAGGTTGATAAATATGGGTCAGCGTCAAGCGAGTTAGATGCAGCCCGAGAGTGCTCAAATAGTTACGTCGCTTGGACGAGGGACGTAGCGTGTATGAGGAATGAGGGGTGAAGGGGAATGAGGAAACGGGAATCGCCGCGAAGGAACTGAGTAGGAAAACCAAAAAGAAAGGAGGCAGTTTTTGTCCTCTGCCAAGTTTGGCTACCGGGTTATTTACCCCTTTATATGAGTGGGCAAGGTAGGTGAACGTGGCAGTGGAGTGTGAAGTGTCTCGTGGCTTCCTGTACGGGACGACAGAGCTGGGTTAATGTGCACAAGGTATTTAGGCGAGCCATATATTAACACATGCCAGGCTGTAAACAATCTGCGATTAACATGCCGCCTCAAAGCGAGGAGTCTCTTCGAAAACGACCCCCACCTGCACTCTGGCGCCGGAGTGCAGGCAGGGATCAACTTCGGAGCAATGACAATTTTGCTCGGAGCCAAACCTTAGCCTTGATATTTTTAATGGCATGAAACTACAACTTTAAACTAATAACTTGCACCTAACCACTTTCAAAAACAACAGAACTGTGATAGCTCAATTCTGGCTTAAGAAGTAATCTGGCTTCTCTAACACATCAGGCAATTTTAATTAATAATTGGATTGGAAATGTTCCCAATTTAACACATGAATTGAGTTTGAATTTAACATGAATAACTTAATCGTTATTCACGCTAGGAATCAATGCTTAATGGCTAAGTCAACTAAAATTACTAACTACCTAACCAGCCTTCAAAACATCAATACTATTCATATGTAAGAATACTGGTCCTATTTATAAAAGATGTTGTGAAATGTAATTAGGTATTTATTGAGATAGTTCTGAGCCAGACTTCATGAAACAAAGTTCCAGACTTCAACGTTGACTGTGCCACTATAAAGATTTCACAGTTATTTCAATGCCCTAACCATAATTTAAAAAGGCATTTATTGAGAGCACACAAATCTTAACCCTCGGCTTACGAGACATGATAAAAATTAAGACGGGGTTTCTCACTAACTAATTTCCCTGTGAGCTAGAATTGCTCCAAAATATTGAAATAAATTGGGTTACTTGAGGGCATTTTGGAAAAACAGAACTTACTAATAATTGCAAAAACATGAAGGACAGAACTAAAAATGGCTCAGGCAACATGGAAAAATTTCTTGGCCAGCTAGGTAAATAACTAAAAAGACTATCTTTTATTCCATCATGACTTGGCGCGCTAGGACGCCTAGTTTGGCCGTTAATTCGAAAGGTTGAATTTAGAGTCGGCCAACTGAGGAGAAATTCTTGACCTTGAATTTATTTAAAAAAACTAACTAACTGGATTTTGGAACGGCGCCCAAAATCTCCCTAATCAAGCGCTAATTGTATGTGTAAGGTTCTCACAAAATCTATGATTAGTCTTTACACTGAATTATTTTCTTTGCAAAGCACTAAAAATTTTCATTGATTCTAGAAGGAATCTAGACAATGATTTACTAGAGAGTCTCAGTAATTTTTAACCAACACAACACCTACTTTTGCTCGATACTTCTTAGGCTATCAATATTAATAATAAGAGTCACAATGGAATAAAACTACTTCTCTTAAACAACAAACACGGAGCTATTACACAAAGCTATCTAAAAGAATCTTAATACTAGGCACGACATTACAAAAATTAATTATCCGATGAATCTAGATATGAATGGGCATTAAGATACTTAAACTAAATAATTTACCGTTACGTAGAAAAGAACACGTCTAACACCAAAATCTCACCCGAGGAAGCAATGCACTCGTGACGCGCACACAAGCAGTGATTTATAAAAAGTGAGCGTTAGGTGGCGACGAATGTTGCCACGGTGCGTCTATGAGGAGTCCCTAAATATTTTGAACTGAATTCTAGAGAGACATATTTTTTTGGTTCACAATTTTAATGGATTATGGGTAAAGTTGAGTAAATTTCTTATTCCAAAAATAATGAGAGTGAATATTATGCGATACTTGGATTTTTAGATGGGAGTTTTAAAAATTCGTAAATTTTGGTTGGTAAGGGGCTGGAAGCATCCACTACATACTGATTATCAGACGATGTCTAAATACGGAAATGAACAGTACAACCGGTCTTTACTCTTTTCTTCGACAGCTTGTTCCATGTATTGTTTTGACAATGTTGAGGTTCTATACAATAAAGGCCTGTTTACACAATCATTAGGTGCGCGCGTGCGCAGTGAAGAGAAGCGCAAGCCCCGCCCACTTTCTTTCGCTCTAGGCTCATTTACTGCTCAATGACAATGCGGACTATGCTCGTTTTCATGGCGGTGGCCAGAGCTTGTCAGTATCATTACAGCCACGCTGTCTTTGAGCAAGTAAATGCTCCTGAAGCGAAAACAAGTGGGCGGGGCTTGCGCCTCTCTTCACTGCTCACGCGCGCACTCGATGGTCGTGTAAACAGGCCTTTATGGACACGAGCGGAAAGTTAAGCAGGTCTTTTTTTGTTGAATAAAATGTTTTTGTCTTGTTAAGACCATCTTTTTTCGGTTCACTGCTGTCCGGTTTTCCACCTCCTCTGACTCTCTTTTTCAACTTTCATCTTGTTTCATAACCTTCCATCTTATCTTATTGTTTTCATGCGCAAGGAATTCATCGCAGGAACACCATTCGTGCATAGATTCCACGTTTCCTAAACTCCATACGAAATGGTGCCTTCATCCTTCCTCACTTTGAACATCTTTGTTGAGGCAAAGGGAGGCTAAAACTAATTGTAACTCAATCAATTTTGGATCTTGTCTTTCTCCAGGGATGTTTATGTTGTACGGCGCATATTGTTGTCCAAATGTCATAAGAAAAGCCTACGTTTCAGCGTATCGCGGTTCGATGAAAGTTGCTCTGGTTACATTTGTCACGAAACAGATGAGGCTGACGCCTCTCTGTATCCTTAGTGAGGGGCTTAAACCTTATAGTGGGAGGGGAAAAATGAAAATTTAGAGCGAAAAAACACAGAAGCAGATATAATAGAACAGGCTGAAAATAGAAATAAAGTAAGCTTCTGTTCTGCTCATCCACTCCAGTATTTCAGATCAACACGGGAAAATGAAAAAGATTAAGTAAACATTTATAACTAATTTATTTGAGTGATCTAATGATCACGTGATTTATTTTGATTACAAGCACATATTGAAATAAATATGAAAGAAATTAGTACTCCTCGTATGGAACTTTTGTTTTAGGACGTCTTATATTAAAAAATTTTTAAAAACCAATATGTTGGCATGTATCTCATGTGGCAACTTGGAAATAAACGGTGAGTTATAATGCAACATTACAGAAAAGCGGAGAAGAGGTAGGCAGATTACTTTTGAAGAAAAACAAATTCTAAAAAAATGATACTGATCGAAGATTGACATTTTGGTGATTCGAATGCGTTTTTTTCAGCATTGGTCTTTAAAATGCTAGTGTGAGGCTTATCATACCTATGCTCAGATTTAAAGAAGAAACGTCGTTTCTATCTGAAGACTTTCGTTTGTCTTAACTAAATAAAGTATGAAAAGCACGAAAGTACAAAATTGTCTTAAAAATGGGATCATAAATTTCCGTGCTTATATAAATATGAAATCACCAATGCACATCCTCAAAAGTTCAAAAGAAAAGATCTAACTCAATAAATATAAACGTGTCGGCTTTGATGGAATAAAATATTCGATTTTTACAGTTGGAAACTTTTCAACTAATTACCAGAAATACCACGAAAAATTTAGGGCACCATAGTTTTAGCTAAGTGCACAATCGTTTGTTTCTGTGAGTACAAAAGCACTCGAACATTCACGTGTCTAGAAACACGGAAATATCGAAACATCAAAGAAAACGCGTTATGAACGGCAAAGCCGTCGCATTTATCCATGAGCATTTACGATGGCACAGCTTCACTCGAAATAATAACCAATCTTCAAATGATTTCAGTGCAAATAGAAGGAGGTCTAATTACATACAATTTCTTTCCTTCGTTATTACATTCAATGAGTGCGAGCGAGCGTAGCAAACACGAGCCATTGCGGAATACGCTAAGTTTAAGGGGATCATCCGGGGCCCTTGCCAGATCCTGTCGATGTCATGGTCATTTTGCATGTTTTTGTTGTAGAAGGACCCTTAGTTGGTGGACTATTCGTTCCTAAAATTTTATGGTGCTACGACAATAATTTCCCCCCTCCCGGGGGGGGGGGGGTGTGAAGGGACCAAAATCTTTCAATTTTCCATATTTTGACCTCATATAAAAAGATAAAAAATAGGAAATGGAAAATAAGCCCTACTGAGTTTGTTAGAAATGCTCCAAGGATTCTAAAACTGTCTCTGTTTTTGTTCTAGCATCAAAACTGAAGGAGGAGATACGTCTTGAAATATCAATATCAGTGAAAAGTACCGAAAATTTCCAATTTTCGACCGATTTTGATCCCATATAAAAAGAGAACAAATGGGAAATGGAAAAAAAGCCCTACTGAGATTGTTAGAAATGTTCCAAGGATTCTAAAACTGTCATGGTTTTTGTTACATCTCAAAAATCTGCAATGTTGAACAAAGTTACTTACACCTTGTTTTATTTTAACAACAACAACAGAATAAAGAAACGCACTAACGCAAGCGGGAAGAAAGGAGGCAGCGACTAGTTAACAATAATAATGCCATCTTCTTCAACAGTATAAACTATAACACGAGTTCCTACACTACTAATATGGAAAAATGAAAACCGTCAGTATTTTAGGTTAAGGGATTATGAATAAAAACGCCAGGTACAAGGTTATAAAAACACAATTAAAAGAAACTCAATATCGATACGCATAAATTCAATAATTTTAAATAACATTTCGCATTTAAACTTGATCGATTTAACATGGATATGAAAAATGGGTGTACACGTCCGTGTACTTGAATAGTTGCAAGTTTGGCATCGTTCCTTGTCTCACACAGAGAAAATGGAGAACTGCTTTCAAGGTTAATTGAAGTCAAAGTTCTTGACTGCGCCCTAAGGTTAATTTCAGACTAGGCAATCAATGTTTGTTGACAGTCGCTCGGCGTCATGCGGTCTCAGCCAGACACCGCACCGGAGTTAAAGGTACTATGTTTTTAAGTATTACTGAACAAGTTGGAAGCTTTCAATGCTTTGAATGACTATTAGAATATTTAGATATCAATTTTTTATTAAAACAAACGACGGTGTGAACGCAGAGGTAATTGTAGATTGTGGAACTCATAAGAACTTAAATTACGTGTAGGGCTAGTTTACGATTATAAAAACATCGATTAGGTATCGAGTAAACATTTGGTTACATGAAATTCATGTTAGTTATACACCCAACAAAACAAAAAGGAATAATCACTAGTCACTTTCAAATCGTAATTCAATCGTAATGAAATGGAAAAAGAGTCCATAATTCCTAAAAATAATTAGCGTCGTTATCCTTCCATTGCACGAAGGTGGTTTACCCCTAATTATTTTGAAATCATTAACTGTCGTCAAGGCCGTCGCTGTTGCTGACAGGCGCTTGGCGCTAGGATTCCTGGGCTGGACACCGCATCCTAGTGTGTGAAGTCTTCACGTGTTTAATTAATGCGTGACTCGCTCGAATTTGCTGTGCTTCTTTGCACAGCAACGTTAAGCTGAATTGGAAACGAAAACAAAGAACAGATATAGCATGGCCATAAAATTTTTAATGTCATACACAACCAATAAAAACTAAACCTAAATACAATTATAAATGCAATTAAAATATCAATCTAATCGTCTTTCAGATTTTTGAAAGTCAACAGTAAAAAACTAAATATTGATTGAATTATTTTGTCACGATACTATGCTGTTGTTAAGCACGTAACGTAAGAGGAATTGAAACCCCCGACAGCAAGAGAAAGAAGAATAAAGATATGAAACACACAGTCAGAGAGTTGGAATGAAAGGTAGGACATCAACAGTGTTTAGTTGGTGTGCACTCCGCGAATACCGAGTTGACAAGCATGGGGAGAATAACAAACATTGAAAGATTAAAACACATTTATTTTTAAGATGAACGCGGTGATATGGGCACAGGGAAATATATATCGCCACAATAATTGCACACCAATGGCCTCAGGCAAGATGCTCTTTATTAGCGACATGACAGTTTTATCCGGCACAATGAGATAGCTACATCTTAGCTGCATAGACCGACCCCAGAAACAAATCGCACTTTGGTACGCTTCGTGTAGTACTGAATGGGTCAACATATTCTGGCCCAACATGACACACAACATGAGAGATGCGAGTTTGAAAATTAATGAGCGCCAGTGAACGATTGCATGCTATAACGCAACACAGCATTTCTTGTCAACCGTCAAACAGCGAATTTACGTACAAAAATAACATTATAAACATAAAATTAACACCCTGGCTAGCGCACACATGAAATGAAATGGATATGCCAAAACAGGAAGAACCTTGACTCACAGCAAGGTGTCATAATACAGAACACTTCGCATTATGCACAACACAAAATTAGAACCTGAGCTGCATAACCGTATAACGCAACTCACATTTAATTGCACGCCACTCGGAACGCCCTATTCCATGTGCTGGCTGTACTAGAACTTTCACACTTAAAAATCACTTTTCTGAGTTCCAAACCAGTAACTTGGCCTAAACATTTTCTTGCAATTGTAGATCACGATGAATTAACACACTTCCAATACTGCTTGAGAATTCACGTAGTGCAGATCAAACCGCCCCGTGGTCCCGAAGTTTATTCTCGCTCGTCGGCCAGTCGTAGTGCGGAGCGCTGCACTCAGTTCCCATTTCGAGCCCTGAGTTCCGCCTCCGCTTGACCACTGCCGGACTCGTAGTGGCGGCATCATTGCGGACTCTGAAGGCTGTGCAGCTTCAATATTTCATGCTGGAGTTACTTGTGAGCCCGGGATTGATGTAGAAGCGCTTCGAATGCTTTCATGATGCACGGGTACTGTGCGGTTTCCTCCGTGAGGCTGAGGTGCTTCGTGTAGCCGCTGCTGCAAGATCGGTACTTCGTGAGGCTGAGGTGCTTCGATGATTGATGATGATTACATGGGTTTCTTGAAAGTTTCGATGAGCTACTTATACCTGCTGCTCATGCAGAATGCACCCCGGCAGCGTGCCGGGGTCGCCCGTTTGCGTGCCCTCCTCAGGTAAGTGCACCTCTTCCACACTCGCTTTCACCAAAAAGAACCCTGATTATCCTCGTCTCACTCCTGTTATGTGTGTTGCCTCTTTCTTCCCAGAACGTTCGAGACTCTTCCAAGCTACAGAGAAAGTCTCTCAATTTCGATTCGATGGACGCTTGCCGGTTCTACAGACTTGCGCTCTCATTGGTCCGCGCTCTGACACACCTCCACGCGTGATGTCTTCCAGAGCGCTGATTGGCCGAAGAGATGCGGTGCATGCCAAGGTGCGAGGGTTCCCGCGCCTACGTATGCGTGCTGTGCGTTTTGTGTTGTGTGTGTTGTGTGGGTGTGTTGGCTTGAGATTTGTGTTCGTGTGCAAGACTGTGTGTTTGTGGACGCCTGAACCTTAGCAAGTTTGGTCGAAACGCTGACCACTTGAGCTCGACAGATGTTTATGGCCCACTTCTTCGAAACCTGAGAACAACGCTGTTCCTTTGCTTAGAACAGAGAAAAATCGCCCTTACGCATATATCGGTATTCTCACGCTCAAGCCAAAGCCAATGGTTTTTCACATTCCCAAGTGTCACAGCGACTCACGGGACTTAGCCAAAAAATACCTATGAAAAAATAGTATCAATTTGAATATAGCTTTACGTGATTTAGCCAAAACATATCATGTGGTATAAACATACATATTACAGGTATAAACATACATATTTCATAACAATTAAATACTAACTGAAATACTAACTATTTCTGAATCAGTTCTGAACTGAACATGAAAACAATTTAAGTGAAAACTATTAAACTGGTTGTCAATCAAATCAGTTAACAACAGTATCCAGTTTCAACCAGGAAGTTTCTCACGATGTATTCACGACGTATTTCGAATAATTTATTAATGTCCTCAAGTCGCGAGGTTGAGTTTTTTCATCAACATTGGTGCTCTGTTGATGTGATGCATTTAGCAAATGTGGAACTCGCCCATCATTTTTAATTGGCTGTTCAGCATCAAAATTTGAACGTAAATATTGACTGTTGTGAAACATTCCAATTGCACAGATCGTGAGAACATTCGTTAAAGGATGTCTTCTGTGATATTCGTTAATCATGAATTTTAACGTACAACACTTAAGCTTTAACATAGGGTAAACTGTTTAAAAGGGTAATTCATTTGCTGTTAACAATGAAAATCAGTAATACTAGAACACACGACATTATTTAACACAAACATACAAGAGATTAATATGAAACGAGATATAGCATATATGAGATTAATATGATGCGAAGCAAGTAACGCAAAGTAGATGCTTAATATTTAATTAACATAATACATAGAGTCACACAGTCGTATTTCTAGCAAAATGGTAACTTGTCACGTCTGAAACGTTAACGTCGCAAAAATAGTTATACGTGAAACAATACGTTGTAACGTTGTCAATTCCTTTTACTTAGGGGCAATACATGGTTCATGTTACTTTTATGGATTATATCCCCTATTTTGATTTCGACCCAGTTTCCTTTGATTTTCGTAATTAAACCAGGACCTCTCCACGTCAGATCTAACTTGTTTGTTTTTAAATGGTTATTTAACATAACCCGGTCACCAATTTTGAAATTTTGGTCCCTCCTTTTTAGGTTCTGGTACATTGTACGTACAGCAGTATTATTCAAAATTAGGTTTCTAACGTTTTCTACGGTTCGCACCGCTTCCCTTGCACGAAAATTCACTAAGTCAATTTCGTCATCGTAACTGTATGAAATGGGAGATCTTCCCCGCGGAAAAATGGGCATGTGTCTCTATTGAACACTACATAACTTGGTGTATCACCTAAAGTAGAATTAAATGAATTGTTGATGGCGTTCTCTACCATTTCCAAGCAATGGTCCCACTCAGTATGAGCTAGGGAATTAATGTACAATTGTAGTAAATTGCTTATTTTCTTGTTATTTCGTTCAACAATTGCACTTGAAAGGGGGCTAAAAGCTAGAACTTCTTTTTTAGCAATAGCATGAATTTCGGCAAATTGTTTCACTGCTACCGATTTGAACTCAACTGCGTTCTCACTTACCAGTGTTTTGGGATACCAAAATGAGCTAAAACAACTTCCTGAACATGATATTACTGTGTCTATTCGACGGTTAGAGGTCGCGTATAATTTACAGAAGCGTGAAAAAATATCAATCACTACGAGTATGTATTTATTCCCACTATCGGTAGTTTTAAGGGGACCAAGAAAATCCATTGAAACTACTTCAAAAGGTTACTTTGCTAAAGGGGCTGTTAATATTTTAATAGGTACGGAAGGATTTGCTTTAAGAAGTTTGCAAACTTCACAATCCTGAACAAATTTTCTTACAACCGTTAAAATATTAAAGTACTTAAGTCTAAACTTGAGTAGCGTGTGCAACGCATCTGTATGGTACATATAGTGTAGGCTTAAGATTGCTTTATTCAACAACGAAGCTGGCATGACAGCTGTTAATATTGTTGTAGTTCGGGAGTCAATGCGTCGTCGTCGATACAATATGTCATTGACAATTAAGGAGATCATCACACTTTTTCAACTTTTTTCGTCCGATTCGTTTGAAAATTGGCCAGTATATGTCTTTTGTGAAAGTAAACCTTTTTTACTCATGCCATTTTTTCAATTTAGGCCTTATTTTTTTTGAACGAAAAATGAGTTTTTTGGTATATTTTATTTATATTTCAAAATGTATCTCCACATTGCGTTTTGATGCTAGAACAAAAACAAAGACAGTTTTAGAATCCTTGAAACATTTCTAACAAACTCAGTAGGGCTTTTTTACAAATTCAAATTTTTTCGATTTTTTTGAAATTTTTGAAATTTCTGAAATGAACAAAAATTTTATGGGTTTAGAGCTTTTTATTTTTTTCGAAATATTCGAATTCCAAAAAAAGCCCAACTGAGTTTGTTGAAAATGTTCCAAGGATTCTAAAACTGTCTTTGGTTTTGTTCTAGCATCAAAACTCAATGAGGAGATACATTTTGAATGTTGAATTTTTTTTTGGGTATTAGCCATAACAAAATTTTTTGTTGAAATGTAATATAATGAGCAATTTTTGTAAATGAATGCAGTTTTAATTTTTATTTTGATAATTTCCATACATAACTTCATATTCACACTGTAAATTGTGGTTTACAAAATGAAACAAATAAAAATTGAACAATTTTTTCATTTTCAAAAATGAACTTTTTTTCGGTCTGATTCTTATAAAATTTGACTATGACATGTCTCTTATGAAAAGAAACACAATTTATTCGATTCGTTTTTGTTATTTAGGTCTTTAGTTTTTGCAAAATTTGACACATTGGTTTTTACGTATTGGTAATTCACTGATATTGATATTTCAAGACGTATCTCCTTCAGTTTTGATGCTAGAACAAAAACAAAGACAGTTTTAGAATCCTTGGAGCATTTCTAACAAACTCAGTAGGGCTTTTTTTCAATTTCCCATTTTTTCTTTTCTTATATGGGGTCAACATCGGTCGAAAATTGAAAATTTTTGGTACTTTTCACTGATATTTCAAAATGGGACCCCTCCTTCAGTTTTGATGCTAGAACAAAAACAAAGACAGTTTTAGAATCATTGAAACATTTCTAACAAACTCAGTAAGGCTTTTTTCCATTTCCTATTTGTTCTCCTTTTATATGGGGTCAAAATCGGTTAAAAATGGAAAATTTTGGTCCCCTCAACTGGGGGGGGGGGGAATTATTTTTCGTAGCGCCACAAAATTTTAGGACCGAATAGTCCACCAACTAAGGGTCCTTTTCCAACAAAAACATGAGAAATGACCCCCTGACCAACAGGGAACAGGATCCTGGGATGATGTCCTTAAATAACTCGGTAAGTCAAGAATTACAGACGTACTTTTTTCAAGTAACGCTTCTCTAATTTCAATACAAAAGGGATCAAGCTTTTGCTCGTCAATGAACTCTTTTAAAGTCCAGGAGAACTGTTTTTCTGTCGGGACATAGTCAATTAATTTTGGTGTCAACACGTCGTTATCGTGTGATTGCATCGTCTGGTCAGTGAGAACGTCTTGCTTTGCTTGCGTCTTGGCTCGCGTCTGCGCTATACATGCCTCAGATTCAAGTTCAGGCAATAATGAGATCGTCCCACTTTTTCAACTTTTTTCGTCCGATTCGTTTTAAAATTGGCCAGTATTTGTATTTCGTGAAAGTAAACTTTTCTTACTCAAGTCATTTTTTCGATTTAGGCCTTTTTTTGACGAAAAATGATTTTTTTGGTATATTTTATGTATATTTCAAATTGTATCTCCTCATTCAGTTTTGATGCTAGAACAAAAATAAAGACAGTTTTAGAATCCTTGAAACATTTCTAACAAACTCTCAGTTTTTTTGTATATATAAATTTTTTCTTTTTTTTAATTTTTTGAAATTTCCAAAAACAACAGCAATTTTTTGGGCTTAGAACTATATATTTTTTCGAAAAATTTGAGGTAAAAAAAGCCCGTGAGAGTTTATTTAAATGTTTCAAGGATTCTAAAACTGTCTTTGGTTTTGTTCTAGCATCAAAATTCGAGGACTAGTCCCATTTTGAATGTTGAAAATTAGAAGTGTTGGGTGTAAGCAAAAACGAAATTTTTTGTTGAAGTATAATATGATGAATAATTTATGTAATTGAATGCAGTTTAATTTTTATTTCGATAATTTCCATACATAACTTCATATTCACAGTGTGAAATGTGATTGCCAAACCAAAAAAAAAAATTCTTTTTCAAAAATACTGAAATTTTTTTGTTTTCAGTCTGGTATTGATATTTCACTGGTATTGATATTTCAAAATGGGACTCGTCATCGAGTTTTGATGCTAGAACAAAAAAAAAAGACTTTTTGAATACTTGGAACATTTCTAACAAACTCACATGGGCTTTTTTTCCATTTTTCATTTGTTTACTTTTATATGGGGTTGAAATAGGCTCAAAATAAAAGACTTTGGTCCCCTAACCCCCGCCCTGGGGGGATCTATTGTATAGAGTGCCATAAAATTTTAGGACCGAATAGTCCACCACCTAAGGATCGTTTTCCAACAAAAACATGAAAAATGACCACCTTAGCGGCAGGGGCCTGGGACGATCTCCTTAATGTGTCACAGCTTTCTAATTCTTTCATAGTTAGCTGATCATTGTTGTTTGGTAGCCTACTTAGGTAGTCGGCTACGACGTTTTGTCTACCTGGTAAATAATGAACGATAGGGTCGTAAGAATGTATGTTTATACACCATCTGGCTATGGCTGTGTCTTCTGGCAATTTCCTTGTGATTAGAGGCGCTAATGGACGGTGATCCGTATACACATGGATGGGATACCCAATAATTAGGTATTTGAATGCTTTAAGAGCACTATAAATTGCAAAGAATTCTTTTTTCGTGGTTGCGCAACGTTTTTGACTAGAATTTAAAGTTTTCCTGATATATGCAACTGGACGCATTAATTTATCGCCTGAATCTTCGGGCTGCATCATGACAGATCCTATGCCAAAATTTGATGCATCAGTAAATTTGTGAAATGTCTTGGTAAAATCGGGGTGTCGTAAAACAGTCTCAGAAGTCAGAGCTGCTTTTATGTAGTCAAAACTTTTTTGCCAGTCGTTTGTCCAGTCGAAATTTACACATTTTTTAACAATCTGTACAGGGGATTTGCAATCACTGCAAATTGAGCTATGCAGTTGCGCAAATAGTTGGCTACGCCAAGGAATTGCTGCAATTCTTTTACGTTTGCTGGTGCTGGACAATTTTGCAATTTCTTGGAGTATTTGGAATATATACCTTCTGCGGAAATAGTATGACCTAGGTACTCTATTTTTTTCTTGAAAAATTGACATTTTTCGATTTTGATAGATAGTTTGCCGGAACGGAGCGTCGAGAGGACAGTTTTATTATCGCACAAATGTTGCTCATTAGTTTTTGAGTAAATTGATATATCATCAATGAACACAGAGCACAATTGTCCTAAAATAGGTGCTAGAACAGAGGACATCACGGTTTGAAAAACGCTCGGACTCGAAGTGAGTCCGAACGGAATACGTCTGAATTGAAATTTTTGATAATTTACACTAAATGCTGTAAATTTCCGACTTTCCTGTTCTAATTCCACCTTGTGAAAGGCAGATTTCAAATCCAAAGAGGAAAATACGGTATTGCCACCAAGGGTAGACAATATTTCATCTACTCGTGGTATAGGATATGTCTCCTTGATCACAGTTTTGTTTAAGGCTCTGAAATCTATCACGGGTCTAATTTCACCCGTCTTTTCTTCACCACAATCATTGGAAAATTGTACTCTGATGTTGACCATTCAATAATGCCCTGTGAGAGCATTTCTCTGTTGACCTTGGCCAACTCCTCCTGATATTTATGAGGTATGCGATATGGCGGTATGTTTATAACCGGTGCATCAGTTTTTAGTACAATCTTATGTTTTGTCACATTCGTGACACCTATAGTTTCGCATTGTAGCGTGATTACGTCACGGAAATTGTTCACCAATTCCAGTAATTTTAATTTCATGTCAACTTCATCGCATGTTACATCATTACATGTTAACGGACGGCTTCCGTCCTTCTGTACATTAGATACACTTTCGACTTGTGCACCAAACTCACAAAAATCTCCGCGAACATCGACCTTCAACTCAAGTCTCTCCGTGGCCATGGTCTTTGTTTCATTAAGTCCTGAGATGACTTTGTTTGAATCCGATGTAACCTCAGAGTTTATCTCAACATTATTCGCCTCATTAAGCGCTTCCTCTGCATTTGTGAAGTAAAGTTCGGCCTCAACTTCCTCTTCAGGTAATGCTTCCATGTTACACAGCATTGTGTTTTCACTAAAATGTAAGGCCTCATCTGTAGGTTTCAGTACTAATAAAGATACATTCCCATTTTCATTGACTGTAACTATTGATTCCGCTATCAGTGCTCCGTTATTCAATCCTCGTTTCAACACGATATAATTACCTTGTTTAGCTTTTTTGACAAAGGCATTAATGAGCTTGATGCAATTAGCAGGCACTTCCATTGCGTCACAGTGAACCACCAGAAGTCTATTTTTTTCTCTCTTACCACTGGCTTTGGCAGCTCGTGTACACACTCGATTTTAGCCTTTTTTTCTTGCCTGTTCTTACAGCGTCTTTTTTTCTCTCGTGGCCATTCATCAAGCCCCGGCATCTGGTGCTCTTCTTAGCACAGGCAACTACTTCTGACATTAAACAATCACTGTTTATTATATCCATTTATATGGCATCTCTACTTATTATAGGTTTACTCTCTATTTCATCGAAAGGTACTCTGGTTCCCTCCCACATGAGTGAACCATCCTTCAAATTAATTACTTCGTTGGTTAACACATCTCATCCTAAAATTAAATCATATTTGAATTTGGCATCTTTAATTACTAAAGCACTAGTGTTGAGTACTTTGTCAGTAACAGGTATAGAGATATTTAAGTCAACCTCACCGCTAACATTACTTTTTGCGTTTATGCCTCTAACGCTCAAAAAACTTGTTTTTAGCTTTTCTTTGGGGTATTTGATGTTACTGTAACTAATGAGGCATTTTTCGCTACCGCTGTCAAGCAGCGCGCTTAGGTACTTGTCTTTATTAGACAGTATAATTGTCGGCTGTTTAGTTCTCCTAAACGTAACAAGATCGGCTCCGTTTTCACGTCGTTCTCTACATACAACTGTAGTGTTAAAATAGACTTCAACTGCTTTTTTCTGTGATATCTCATCAGCCAGTTCTTCATCTTTCAACTTGGCAAACCTATTTCATTTCAATGTATGATTCACTCTCATCATGATTACACTTTGTCATCTCAGTATCTGGATTCGTTTCGACCACAGCGTTAGGATTAACGAGAATCGTGCGGTGATCCTCGGGCTTCGTCTTTTTTTTCTCCACCTTTTTTACGTCCACCTTTAACTACTCTCGCTCTAAAAAATCTCTGTCGTCTCTTTCGTACTCCTCACCCTAGTGCACCTCGTGTCTGCCACGGTTATTGCCTCTGTAGGCATTATACCTACGCAAGTATGTTTTATATTGCCTGATTTCATTTTCTGACGCTCTGCAGTTTCGGACGAGGTGTTCCTTCGAACCGCATGCAAAGCAGGGGCCAATGTACGCTCTTGGTTTGCTCAGATCTCTTTGAGTTCGACAATTGGCTTCGACATGTCCTGAAACGTTGCATATACTGCAGAATGAAGAGCCTCTCGTTCTAGCTGCAGAGTGCACTGGGGCATGATTCGAGCTTTCTGCCCGCAAAGTATTTCATTCAAGGGAACCTATTCTTCTACCACCTACATAGCCACTAACATTTCTTCCTACTCTAGGATTTCTCAACCAGGGTCGAGGACATGACCTGCGACCCGCGAAACGCCCTCTACGGTAATTTCCGTAGGAAAATTCACTTTCCTGAGGGGAATCTTGCTCATCAATATTGTCTTCTGACTCGACAACTTCGGCTACAAAGGTTTCTCTATTGTACTGCGTCTCGTAGTGAGTCGCTACTATCTGTTTATTTTCGGGCTGATTTCGAACCGCGGCAACAATTCGTGCCAATAATTCCTCTGACGTATTAAACGACATATCAAATAGTTTCTTAGCAAATGATTCTTCAAGTATTGATGCTAACACGCTGATGGCGAGACTAAGATCAATGCTGTCTCCTACAAAACGGTTTAGTTCTACTTGATTTGAACTTGCCCTGGAAAATGGGTGTCTCGTCCACGCTATTGAATTTGAGTTCAACAAATGGTCCGATAACTTTCTGATTCTAGCAAATGCGGTTACCAACTGGGCCGCAAGTGCGTCGTTCCTAACGACACGTAACTTATTTAAATCGCATGCTAATGCGTGAATTGATTTTTCGCCTCTGGCGACATATATGTCGTCCAAGATTTTGACGACATCTTCGAAAGAATATTGAAGATCGGAATTTACCAACTTGGTTATTATGCTATTAAAATCTCCTACCTGTTTGTTAGCAGATCTAACTAACAACTCTTTCTTTGCACTGTCGGAATTCACATCCGGTAGTAATGTCATGTAGGCACGCAAGTTTCCTATATGAGTTTTAAATGTTTTATTCTCAGTGAAATCAGGATCCTTTAGTCGTCATCGTCGACGGAAAAGGGATAACTCAGAGCCCGATAGGATTGTTCCTGATCTTGGCATGTTTGCTGCAATTTCTCTTGCTAAACTGCTAGGATTTGTACTAGGGCCAACGGCCGCGCTAGCTGATGGTTCAGTCATTTCTGGATTGCTCTGAGCACGAAATCTAGTTTTAATTATTCTACCTCTACTTGTTTTGATTGCTGTTGTTCTAATAGTTTCTTCTGACACGGACCTGTCCGACATATAGTAGTTAACAATTTTTTACACAATATTAATACTTGCAAATCAATATTACACACCCTAGAAATCAATATTACACATCCTAGAAATCACTGCAATAAACACACAATTTATGAAATAAAGGACTCATAAATTTTTTTTTATCACTCACTTCTGAACGCTATAGCTATCTTGCACAACTTCAATTTACTACTGCGGCTTCACTGCACTTGCTACTCTGCTTTTGCCTGACGCATGCTGTCTATGCACTGCGCATTGCCTTGAGCCGATGCAAAAAATAATCTGCTGCTCGCAGAGCAAAAAAAAATTTACTTACAAAAAAAACTGTTGCCCTGTCTGTCTGTGCTGTCTAGCAATCGCGCTGCTGCGATAAGGCGGATAAACTATCTGTTAATTCAGTGCAAGCTATTATTTACCTAGTTTCCACTGGGTGAATGAAGGAAGTTGTGTAGTCGCTCGCCACTGTAGACGTACACTGGGATAAGGGGAGGAAGTGAAGGAAGTGAAGTCGCTCTCGCCCCTGTAGACGTAGTAGTCTTTTGTAGATCACTCGTTGTAGGGTGTTGCTCCAAATTGTAGTTGCAGTACTACTTCTATGTCTTCTCCTGATTCAAAGATGAGTACTTTGGCACTGAAGGGGTAGCAGGTATCTATTCACGCTAAAAATTGGACGTAGGTCTCTACCAATGCAGGATACGGGATCTTGAAGCTGATGTTGAGCACAGGCGGTAGTAGTTGTCGAAGACTCGAATTGTTGTTGCTGCCAGTCATTTGCGCGATTTAAGAATTTACTCTTTTCTTGACTCTTCCTGAACTTTAAAAATCTTCGTAGTAAGAATTTCTCGTAAGGTGATGTGTTCACGACCCGGACAGTAAAGTGAATAATATTCATAAAAAAAGTTATGAGCTACAGGAGAGATTTTGTGCTTAAAAGAAAGCGTAACTAATTCCCCATCTTATGATATGAGTTTCATATCTGTAGATATAGTATTGGTTTTACAGCCGTTTTCAAAATCCCGAATTCTCTGTCCGGGTCGAGACCGCGTGTTCACGACCCGGATGGGGGTGTGGTCTCAACCCGGACAGATGTTTTGGTCCACCAAAAACACACTTACACCAGTGTTTTATATTTTTTCTTACCCAGAACATCCAGAACATGACACTGAAAGGTGAAATAAAACAATTGGTAGCAAAATATCAATGTAATAAAACAACCGACTCGGACTCAACATCACGTGCACACTGTCCGAGTCGAGACCACGTACATCATTTTTTTTAAATTAGTAAAAAATATAAACAATTGACCTAGGTTAAATATTTTAATTTGGAGAAGTAAACACATATTAATGCTGAAAATAATTCACTTCTATCTATAAAACACTTCGAAAAATCACTCGGTATTTAGCCGTGGCAAACACACATTTCCACCCTTTTCCACGGCTTTGTCTCACATAAAAAGTGGTGTCGGGCGTCGTCGAGTGCGGAGCTGAACTGACGCTCCGCGTAAACGCGGCGTCAAACATTTCAAAATGTAAGGGAACAAAACTTTCCCAAAACCCCAAACTCGAACTGAGTATCTGTGAATGTGCTTTCTACCTCATTGAATCGCGAAAGTGAAAAACAGTAATCAAGTACAATCATTTGTGACCAATTTAATCGTGCAAAAACAGACTGGTGCTCTCTGTAAACTTTGTCTCCACTCGAAGTCTGTGTAGCGACCCTCGGTGTAGCCTCCCTCCCTGGTCAACCGCAACACCTGCTCCTCCCTCTTCCGCATATAGGACAAACGTACCACGAATACCAGCATGGAAACAAAAAAGGCCCGATGCACTGGCAAATTTGAATTTTGGGAAGACAAACATAAAACACAGTGATAAATTTTTTGTTATTTTATCAGTTACTGCAACAAAAAAAAATTATGTTGAGTGTCTATGACACTCAATTTTGACCTTTAATCCTCAAAATTGTGTTCAAATTACTTTACCAGTAAGTAACTATGTCCTTTTATTGAGAACTTTTGGTGAAACAGTGACATAAAAAGTTATTTAGAGAAAATATTTTCTGTAAATGTTGAAGGTCGCAAAATGAGTGAATAAAATGTGAAACCCTGAAACAATAGAGCTCTATGAGGGCTCAGCTACGCCAAGTCTGCGCCTGCACCCCTTCCTCCCCCTCAGCCTACCCTCGCCTTGCAAGAATTGCCACGCTGTAATAGTGGCTAACTTAAATCTGTGTTCACTGCTAGAACATAATTCCACAACGTGAGGTGAATTTTCAGCAATATGACGTCTTTTGGATAGCTCACCATAGCAATCTTTACACGGAAAAAAAATTGTATTGGTTTCTTCACAAGCAGACGAACGAGAAACGCCAAGCTGGATCACCGCAAGCATCCTGCTCCCCTCCCCCTCGTCTCTGTCTACTCCACCTTCTCTTTTCCTCTACCCCTCCCCCTCTGTCTTACGGGCGGCTTCTCTTCGTCTGGCATTAAAAGGCGGTCTTTTTCGTTTTCAAATGTGAACAAGCAATGCAATCCCTCATTCGCAAATATTTCAATGATGGCTATCTTTCTTG
Organism: Morinoia aosen; assembly: GCA_030386875.1. Taxonomy (NCBI): domain Eukaryota; kingdom Metazoa; phylum Arthropoda; class Malacostraca; order Amphipoda; family Talitridae; genus Morinoia; species Morinoia aosen. Next base: position 14,294,624 of record CM059569.1, on the reverse strand, counting down.
TTGAAAGTTAATAACCAAATTTTCAACCTCCTCTGAATAAACAAAAATAACTTTCTTTTGGTGAAATAGTGACCCACCAGTTAACTTTGGAGAATAGTGACATAAAAAGTGAAAGAGGGATTACAAATTTTGTAATTATGAAACATTGAGAAACTGAATGAGTAAAACGTGTCAACCTGCTAAAGTCTGAACGTCATTATCGTCATTATTCACGGCCGACCAACACTCTCCCAGTTCCTCGCCTCCTTTCTCCAGCATTTAAGGGCAACTCTATCTTTTTATGTTTTTGGTGATGTTTTTATAGCAATATTTTTGGGTGTTTCGAATTCTAAATGAGAAGCTAGCCCTCACTCATGTGTAAACGATTACCCTTCTACCCAAGACGATCGTTACTCACTCCGTAACAGCTACACAGTGAACAATATTTTGAATTATCTTCACCTTTATTCGCTCATCCAAAACAACTCCACAATGTCTCATTACGAAACTCGCTCAGCTACTCGAAAAGCAGCTTTATCTGGAGAAACAACATCCCTCACAACAGCGCCGCATGAAAACTCAAACCCCAAAAAGCGGAATTTATCTGAACCGTTCACAAAACGCAAGAAAACACCACCAAAATTCTCGCGTGTAAAATCGCTCGTTAAAAAGCCTAAGCCGCTCACAATGACTACAAAAACTCCGACAGAGAAACGGTATGACGTCGACGAAAGCACCGCAACTCCCAAAACATCACCAGTGCCGACCGACAGAGAATCGACGGAGAGGTGCCCGACAGAAAATCGAGCAGCAGAGTCGCCCGTCTCTGACGAAAATCTCCCAAGCGCTGCTTGTACCTCATCAGTGACGCCAGCTGCCACAGCACCACCGCTAGCTCCTTCGTCTCGTCCCAACGATTGTGCCATGGCGGCATCTCCCCTGTCCTGCGTCACTGAGAAAGCTCAAAATTGTTCAATAACGACGACGACACCAACGTCAACGTTGGAACGCGATAAAATTTTCGATGTGACGAACCAGTCAGAGAGTAAAAGGGGTAATTTCAATAGTAATTCTAGTGATAAATTGTGTGTAGGCCTTTCAGGCGGTGGAGTTGGTTTTGAAAGTTTGAAAATGCATACGCGGCAGCTGACACTGGCAGTAAAGTACCTCAGAGCGTAAACTGCGAGGATAACTTAAGATTTTCAGTGGTGAACAATACAAACAGACCTGCTATCGCTTTTGATGGGTACTTACATCCTCTCCAAATGACCAGTTCCCAAACTATTCACGAAATAAATAACATGCTGTCCATTACAGCTGCATTTCTCAATAAAGCTTTGAGACAAAATTGTCCCCCAAGCCCAGCGTCGATTTTTTCCACTGTATCAAATATTCAAATGATTACAGAACAGCTTGTTGCTTTAAGTTATTGTATCAGCGCTCATGATTTTACGCCGGTGGTAGCTGCGAGTAACCATCATTATGCGAAATCCCCTCTAGACAATTTTCTCCACCTTGGAGACATTAGTCTCACAAAAATCAACAGAGATGACATTGATAGCGCATGCAGGATTCAGACCATAACTTCGGAACGTCTAAATGATCTTTATGATGAGATCGAACGCGCACCTCCTTTCAGGAACTATATAATTAGTTTCAAAGGTTTGAGCCTCTCGTCCGATAATCTCACTAAGTTAAAAAATGTGATCATGACAAATAATATTTTTTCTCATATTTATGTGGTGAGTGCTTGCAGTGGGCAGCAATTGTAAATGGTATCGAGCCTGTGCAAAAAATTGGTCTTAAACTGATTCCGCTGCGAGCAAATGTAAAAACCGGTCCTGTTAATGAAGCTACAACAGTGTCCGCATTTAGCCTGGTACGCGAGACGACACGCATCATTTTCTTCAACAAATTGCTCTAAAATCACCTTTGAGACTAACTTCACATTTTATCTCCTGTGTCAGAAACTCCCTTGATCTGAATGAAGAAATTCAATACTCTAATGATTATGCAAAACAGCAAAATGAGTTGAATGATTGTTCTAAGTTGACCGCCTATCCACGTGAAACCTCCAGCAGCATAAACCGATGTTTGCCTTCATATAATAAACCCTCTACTCCCCCCTCCTCGCGATGTTTGCCCTCATATAACAAGCCCTCTCTTGCATCTGCCACAAACAATTGCGGACTGCCTACAAAAAATAGGTATTCATTGCCATCCAATGCTGATGAAGAGGATGAAAAGCCCCTCTTAGACACGAGTATAAATCAACATCCAATCACATACTCGGAAGCAGTGAAATCAACAGGCAGAGAGAAATCGCTGCAAAATTGCAGTCGACAATCGATGGAAAATCCACTACCAAACTGTATGCACAATCATCACCAGAAAAATATAATTGACACGAGCATTTCTTAGTTCTCTGCAAATCCCCGTACAAGAAATCACCACAGAGCGGGAATTCAGAGCCAGAAAAACGTAAATTCCCCGCACCTCTCAGAACCTCTTAATGATGTAAAAAGTACGAAAAAAACGTCTCCAGCCGCATTTGTGAACGCATGAATTCCACAATGGATGAGTTGAAACGATCATGGAACATAGAGCTGATTCCCACCAAAGCCGATGGACACTGCCTCCTCCATGCAGTAGCTCATCTACTTACAAAACAACCAGCATCAAAATGGAATTACAATTCCTTAAAGGCTGCAATCAAAACAGAGAGAGAAGCAAACAACAGCACATACGCTAAGTTTGTAGACAAGAACAGTGGAGACGTGCAAAACCTCATAGATAATTACATTGACGACAAACGTTTTGACCAAGCTGCTGTAGACCTTGTACCACTAACCATTTCATATGTGACAGTCCAAAAACTTCTCCTCCTGGATGAACAGGATCATTGTGTTTTGAAAATATCAGTCGATCCTATTTCAGAGTTATCAAGTAATAACCCTCCACTACTGCTCCATCGCAAAAACGATCAGTACAGTGCCCTTGTCACACAAGGCAAAAATCAGACCGGGGTTACCTCATCTTGACAGAGTGCCGCTGCCCAGCCAAATAGTATACTTTCTTACATAGCAGATGCTGGGCCAAACACCCTGGGCAACTTAGACAAAATCGATAAATCCCCTGAACGATCCCATCGAGATAGTAACTTCGCTACCTTTAAAAAGAGTGCTAATATAGGTAAATTCAAAATTAAGCATGTAAATGCTCGAAGCCTGAATGGTAAATTAGATGAAATCAGAGTAATGTTGGTCACTGAAAAAATTGACATTTTGTGTGTCTCAGAAACATGGTTTGATTCAAAGTTCATATTTTAACATTCCTGATTACGTGTTGTACCGCTACGATGGCGCTAAAACCAGCCGAGGTAGTGGATCTTGTATTTGTGTGAAAGAAATGTACTCAACATCTTCACTACTAGCGAATAAAGTTTGCGAAGGCATTGAAATGGTTTTGTTAGAAGTGCAAATAAATAAACACAAATCAATACTCATTGGCAGCCTTTACTGGCACCCATCGTGTCCCCTAAATCTAACACTAGATTTCATTGAGGAAACCTTCAAAGAAATCCTTCAGGCAAAAAAATCATTCTTTGCTTTCGGAGATTTCAATGTTGACCTAACGGACAAAAACAATCAGCTAATCAAACGATTGTATAAACTAAGCCTATCACAAATGGTCAAAGAACCGACTCGCATCACTAAAGTCTCTGCAACTCTCCTCGATCTAGCAATCACAAATAAATCTCACCGCAATACTTAGTACAGTAATATCACCTTCTAATCCGATCACCACTCAATAGAATGTGAAATTAATATTGCAAAGGAAAGACAAAAAATACCGCATAATAACCTATCGCTCGAAAAGGCACTATTCAGCAGAACTATTTCAAGAAAAACTACTCGACAGGCTCACCGAATTCCAGAAAATGATGCAATCTGCCGATGTTGACATTCAAGTGTCAATCTTCAACGAGAACTTCACAACAGCTCTCGACGAATGTGCACCTTACGTCACCAAAAAAACAAGCCAAAACGGACTGTTTGGATTACTGACGAAGTTAAGGAGTTGAACAGAATAAAGAAAATTAACTTGCGAGAGTACAAAAACAATAGATCAAACAGTACCTTATACGAGATATATAAAGAACATGAAAAAATTCTTCGAAAGAAAATCACTGAAGCGAAACAAACTCACTTCCACCAGGCACTGATAACGGCTAAAAATAACCCGAAACGAACTTGGGAAATCATTAGTGAGGTAGCCCCGTATAAAAATTTAGATCGCATAAGTAATTTTGAAAATCCCTTGGCAACAGCCACGGATTTCAACACATTTTTTTCAAAAGTAGGGGCTCAAGTTTTCAGTGAGGTGTGTACCAATCCAGATGGAACGACAATTGAAAATTCATGCCCCACTGCACCCTCGAGGACTGATGTCAAGTGGAGACCACGCCCTGTCGATTTACCGGAGTTACGAAATATCTTATACTCACTAAAAAACACAAAGGCAGTTGGACATGATGGTATCAGTCTTCAATATATCAAAGACAGTTTCCCTGTTACAGCACCATGGATTCGTCTGATAATTAATACATCAATAGTAACCAACACGTTTCCAAACCAATGGAAACACTCCATTATTAGACCGTTGCATAAAAGTGGTGACCTAAATACAACATCAAACTACAGGCCCATCAGTCTTTTGCCTGTCATGTCCAAACTATTGGAGAAAGTGGTGACAAATCAACTGTCATTTCACCTGAACGAGTCAAACCTACTCCACCAAAATCAATATGCCTGTAGAAGAAATACTAGCACTCAAGACGCTCTGCTCAATATATCTGAAAAAATATACAGTGACATCGATCAAAAGAATGTAACACTCTTGCTGCTACTCGATCTCTCATAGGCGTTCGATAGCGTCGAACATAAAAGACTTCTATGTAAAATACTGAACTTGGGAATATACACGCAATGGTTTGAAAGTTACTTGTCAAATCGATCTCATGCAGTCCGCATAGAAAACAAATTGTCCCCATTCATTCAAAACAATTTTGGTGATCCCCAAGGATCCATTCTTGGTCCGCTACTGTTTTCTATTTTCATTAATGATTTCCCTCCAATGCCTTCTAACACACGGATCTCAATGTATGCAGATGATGTTCAAATTGCAATAACAAGTTCTGTATCGGAAATCCCACAGACGCAAATTAAAGCCGAAACTTTACTGACTAGCCTGAAATCACGGTACGATCGAAATGGTCTGAAATTAAATGCTAATAAAAAACAATGCGTTATTTTTGAATCCATAGATTCAATTAAAAAAACTTCAGATCTTACTCCTGCAGTTGGAAATGATAAAATTAATGCATAAGAAGAAGTTAAAAATCTAGGTATCTGGTTCGATAGAAATATGTCCTTCAAATCTCACGTTGAGACTACTTGCAACAAAATCTACGGAACTTTAATGTTTTTTCATCGTATAAAACGTATGCTAGACGAAAAATCCAGATTATTAGCCATTCAATCCTTTGTGTTACCGCGCATTGACTACTGCAGCCTAGTATGGGGAGACTTACCTCAATACCTTCAAAGGGACACACAAAAATGCATGAATTTTGCAGCCAAGGTGGTATGCAACGGTAATTTCAAAAGAAGTGATCACGTAACCCCTCTCCTCAATAAACTCGGCTGGATTCCTATCCAAGAAAGGCTCCTCATGCATAAGGCCCAATGCGTATTCTCCTCGTTATATCTTCCTCAGAGCAATGCTGAGATAGTGCGTTTCCATCCACCCACTGTAACCAATCAAAAATCGAACAGAAACAATAATGTCTTAGTCAACTATCGTTCATCTTACTTAGGGCAGAAGGCTCTGTCCATATCAGGCGCCTTACTGTGGAACAAACTTCCCCTGAGTATTAAAGTCCCTCAAAGACCGAGAGAATTTAAAGCCAAAATAACTCGTCATCTTGTGTCTCAAAAAAAATTCTTAGTTACAGAACATACTGAATAAGTACTGACGAATCTCATTTGCCTGGTATCTCCATTGCTGAACAATCTCCCTCGCTCATTGTTTTATAATTCAAGACATCACACAACAGTTTTGAAGTATGCGTAGGTATTGTGATTTGACCGCTATACGTTGTCATTTGCAAACATGCTTACTTGTATATGTGTGTACGTATATAGGTGTATGTGCGCATATGGGTGTGTATATGTGCACGTACACCTGTGTGCACTAGAGTAGATAAACAAGTCGAAGGTTGCATTTTATGTCATTCCTCTCCGTTTCTGTGCAAGCATCAAACTAGACCGTCATGGTACCTATGTGTGTGTGTGTTTATCAATTGCAGACATTCTGCACCATATTACAAAGATAATGTGTTTTTTCTAATATGAAATTGTAAAGCATCCATGTAAAAAAATAAAACAAATTCGTTGTGTGTTCATTCGTTTATACTGCAGTAATATGCTTATTCTGCTTATAGTTATATGCTTATAATAATGTGATACATATGTTTGTTTATCAATTGCCGACAATTTGCGCCATATTTCAAAGATAATGTGATTTTTTTCTAATATGAAAACTTTATAGGACATTAATGTTTTCTTTCTTACTCACGTCCCACAATCGTTTTCATGTTTCTGACTTTAGGTAGACTGTTTTGTGCCACTATTTTTAGTACGAAATTTTATAAAATTCATGCTATAATAAAAGATATTTTCTCTGTTTCCCTCGATTGGAATTCTGATTCATACTGACTAGTTTACGCTGATATTTGCGCACATGCTGACTTGTGTATATGTGTACGTGTGCACGCTATGCGTATGACACTCTGTAGAATACGTATGTATTGCCTCGATGCATAGAAATGCATTTGTGTATGCTTACGAGTTTGGTGTAAGTATGTGCGCGGGTATGTGTGTGCATGTGCATGTGTATATATTTACATGTATACGTGCACATATGTGTGTACTAGACTGACAACTAGCATTTTACTAGAGATAATGTTTTTTTTTTCTGTGTACTCTCAACTTGTAACATTACCTAACTCGTCATCTCTTTATTATTATAAAGCATTCATGTAAAAACTATACATTTGTTGTGCGATCATCCATTTATATTTAAATAAAATCTTATTAACTAATGACCGTTATGTTAAAATTGTTGAATCAGAAATACAAAACTTATAATCTTCTTGGTCCTCATGCTTATGTGTACATATATGTATATATATGTATATATATATGTGTGTGTGTGTGTGTATGGATATATGCACACATACATACGTATGTGTACGTATGTGTGTATATGGATATTTATTCATATATATATGTATTTTTCCATGTATCCTTAAAATGATACTTGTGAACATTGACCGAAACAAGCGATTTCATATATTATTTCCTGCGTCAAGAATTGCGAAGTTTTATGTTATGTACATGTAAACTGTCAAAAGTGTTTTCACCCCACAATGAAAATGCATCGTCCATGAAATTTTGTTATCTCTTATAATTATCATTACATGTATTATCAAATGTAGATTAAGCTAGGTTAGGAGTAGATTGCCATCAATCATTTCTTTTCGACTAGTGACACGAGTTTTACCATACTTGTGTGTGTGTATCATCTAAGTGTATTAATTTTAGGATATTTTAAAAACCAATGATTGTACTTTTGTACCATCTCTATTGGAAATAAACTGTTTTTCTATTTCTATATGGTACATTATAGTTGCAAGAACTATGCAATCATTCACTTTTTAATTGTTTTTTCCAGTACACTTAATTCGCATGAATTGTCAAAAATTGTCCGAGTCGAGAACACGGCATAATTTTGTTTAGCGGGCACTCCAAACGAGTCCATTGTTGTTTAGGCAGTCCGTATTATCACTGATTTTATGCCAATAACGCATATTACATAACGAAACTTATCACAAGTTGATCACGCCTTATTCGTGGTCATGGCACAATATATCCTGATGCCGAAAATTAAGATCGCGACCTCTTAAAATCGAAATTCTTACCTTGCTTTTTATTACAAGCGGAGCGTCGGCGGGGAGGTTTGCAAATGACGGCTATTTAGGACCGCCCTCCCTCATACGTCATAGCTCTGACGTCATCCTAGGCTCAATCGTTCATTGGTTAATCAAGACTGTCCGGGTCGAGACCTTGTCCGGGTCGTGAACACATCACCCTAAGTTTGTAGTAATCTTCTTGTAACGTTATAACTTCTTCACAGCGTCGTGGGTTTGACCGAATCTGGCCACCATATGTGCCGCTAGAGGTGCGGCTTGGTCGTGGTAAGGAAACTCGGAGACGTTTCTTAGGTGTTTACTTCAAGGAGGTGACGAGAACTATAGCGCCAGGTCTAAGTTGTCTAGTGCTTATAAAGACTCCGACGTGAATGGGGGTTGGGGTTTTGCGTACAACCTCTTACAGTTTGTCTATTAGTACGCCTTGTACGGTGTGTCTATTATTATGCCTCGTATGGTTTACCTATTTGTACACCTCTTACAGTTTGTCTATTAGTACACCTCGTACGGTGTGTCTATTATTATGCCTCGTATGGTTTATCTATTTGTACACCTCTTACAGTTTGTCTATTAGTACGCCTCGTATAGTGTGTCTATTATTATGCCCCGTATGGTTTATCTATTTGTACACCTCTTACAGTTTGTCTATTAGTACGCCTCGTATAGTGTGTCTATTATTATGCCCCGTATGGTTTATCTATTTGTACACCTCGAATAGTTTGCCAATTAGTAATTAGTACTCCTCGTGTGAAAGTTTTGTTTTAGGACGTCTTATATTAAGAAATTTTTAAAAACCAATATTTTGGCATATATCTCATGTGGCAACTTGGAAATAAACGGTTTTTCTTCTTTTTTCTTTTTCTTTATTAGATGTTAGTTTAAGCCTCTTAATCCGCAACACAGGCGATCCAAAAAGAAGAAGGATTAGATTAGATTATAGTTCAAGCCTCCCAAACCGCCACAAATAGGGTTCCAAAGTGAGGAAGGCACCAATTAGGATGGAGTTAAGGGAACGCGGAATCTATCCCCAATGTGCGTACAAACTGAGCTTAGTAAAAAGTTTATGAAGCAAGATGAAAGTTGAAGAAGTATGTAGTAGGTGATGAAAAACAGGCAGCAGTGAACTGAAAAATGAAGGCCCATAACAAAATAAAAAACTATTCTATTTCAACGAAAGGAAGGCTTACCTAACCTTTAGTTCAAGACCTCGTACATTCGCCATGGGAGCAATAAGAATAGAAAGCATTGATTATTGTTATGCGGGAAAGTTAAAATTACCCACATTTACGATACATTGTTGTAAGAATTTTATACGGAAACGATAAAATGCAGAAAACATAGAAGAATATGAGATCGTTTAGCACTTCTCACTACAAAAAAAGGAGTTTCACAAACAGGATGGAAGAAGGCACCATTTGGTAGGGCAATAAGAGATCAGGGAATCTACGCACAAGGTGTGTTCCCGTATGAGATGTATTACATGAAAGCAGCCAGGTAGACAATTTATAATAAAAATCATGCTTTGAATATGTTAGATTTCAAAACACAGGAAAGCAATGAAGCGAAAAATAGCCGATTCACACTTAACAACAAACTTTAGGTTAGATCATTAGCAGTATAAGCCTCCCTAACCACAACAAAGTTCTATCAAATAAATGAAGGAATCATTCGATATAGACTTGAAAGAACGGGGAATGTATGAACAAGGTTTGTCCCCCCCATACATGATTCCATGCCCGTAATTAATAGGAAATAAAGAGGGCAATTCATGAAACCGGGTAATAGGTGAAGGAAAACGTCAGAAACTGTCAAAAATTGACAACAGTGAACCAAAAAAGATGGCCCATAACAAAACAAAAACTTACACTCTTTCAATAAATAGGTAATTTCCTAATTAGAACTCAAAGTCAAGAATCCCAATTAATTTGAAACAGATTCGTTGGGAGCACTGCAAGCAAGAATGCTCAGGAATGCACTCAGGAATATCACCCTCGAGAACAGCGTGTCAGGAAATAATGGAGGAGCAGTACAAGACTGTCATTAAACATGCTACTTATAAGAAAATAAAAAAAACACACAGAAAATGCGGCCGTAACATCAGCTAAGGTAACGTACCGCGCACTTTTAGGGAGTGGGAGGACTCCATTTAGCATGGAGTGGACGAGCTGATAGAAGTAAATCAAAGTCTAAAGTTATTTTTTTATTAATATTATTATTACTATTATTTGTAATATTATTTTCATATTTTTATTATTATTTTTAGTATTATTTTCCGAGTAGGTGGTATCATGGATACCACCCTGGTGGGGATCTATTGTCCGTAGCGCCATAAAATTTTAGGACCGAATAGTCCACCACCTAAGGGTTGTTTTCCAACAAAAACATGAAAAATGACCACCTGAGCGACAGGGGCCTGGGACGATCTCCTTAAGTTTGGTTAGGATTGGTAGGATTAAGATAGGTTAGGTAGAGTTAGGATAGGTTAAGTTAGGTTAGGATAGTTAGGGTTAGGATAGATTAAATAAGGTTAGGATAACTTAAAGTTAGGATAGGATAGGTTAGATCAGAATAGGTTAGGTTAGGATAGGTTAGGTTAGGATAGGTTAGTGTGTGTGCACCATATACATCCACGCCCCAACCCTATGCGCCTCGGAAGCGCAGTCGGCCCCTCAGGCCTACCGCTATCGACCGCGTCCCCTTCTCCAAATAAACTCCTGTGAAAACGTCTCCTGTGTCTCCTTACCACGACCACCTTTGCCAGCCGCACATTTGGTGGCCAGCGCTTCTACGAACCCACGACATTGTGAAGAAGTAATTAAGAGATCAAGAAGATTACTACAAATTCGAAAACCTACGAGAAATTTCGCCTGTGAAGATTTTTGAAGTTCAGCGAGAGTCAAGAAAAGAAGAGAAAATTTGTGAAATCGCGTCAATGACTGGCAGCAACAACAATACAAGTCTTCGAAAACTGCTACCGTCTGTTGTCAACATCAGCTTCAAGATCCCGTATTCATCTCTTCTAGAGACCTACGTGCAGTTTTCAGCGTGGATAGATACGTGCTATCCCTTCCGAACGAAAGTCCTTGTCTTTGACGTCGGTAAGGACATAGATGTAGTACTGGAACTACAATTGGGTGCGACACCCAACAATGAGTGATCTACAAGTCTACGGCTACTTCGTCTACATCTACCCTGCAGTCATCCCAGTGTACGTCTACAGTGGCGAGCGAATTCACTTACTTCATTCAGCCAGTGGAAGATAAGTAAGTAGCTTGCACTCAATTAACGTTTAGGTTGTTCACCTTATCGCAGTTGCGGTGCAACGCGTGCAGGTAGAGAGTAGTTTTGCTCTGCAAGAGGCAGCTTTTTTTGTAAATTGGGCTCAAGGTCGCGGCAGTGCTCTAGCTCAGGCAGCAAGCTTGCATACGTAGTGGCAGCGCAGTAATGCCAGTAGTAAACTGTTACAGTACATGAGAGCTATAGAGTTTAGAAGTGAGTGATATTTTATTGATGAATTCTTTCTTTCGTTAATTGTGTTGCTATTTGTGTTTATTGATTTTAATGCTGTGGTGTGTAAAATTGATCATTTTGCGAATATTGATTTCTAAGTGTTAGGATTGTGTTAAAATTGATTGCCCACTGCATATCTGATACGTCCGATTCGGACGAATTTATTCGATCAACATCGACCAAAACTAGTAGAGGTCTTGTTAGTGTACCTAGATTTCCTGCTAAGAGCAATCCAGCTATGACTGAACCAGCAGCTAGCGCGGCAGATGGCCCAAATACCAATACTAGCATACCAAATGGTTTAGCACGAAAAATAGCAGCGAACATGCCGAGAACAGGGACAATCCTTTCGGCCGCAGAGTTACAACTATTTCACAGTCGAAGACTTCGGGAAGATCCCGATTTCATTGGAAATAATACATTTAAGAGGCATATAGAAAATTTGCGGGCTTATATGACATTATTACCGGATGTAAACTCTGATAGTGCTACAAAAGAATTGTTAGTTCGATCAGCTAATAAACAGGTAGGACATTTCAATTCAATAGTGACCAAGTTGGTTAACTCCGACCTTCACTACTCGTTTGAAGAGGTTGTAAAAATCTTGGACGACATCTACGTAGCTAGAGGCGAAAAGTCTATCCACGCGTTTGAGTGTGATTTAAATCAGTTACCCTTTGTTAGAAATAACGCACTTGCGGCGCAGTTGGTAACCGCATTTACTAATATTAGGAAGTTGTCGGAACATTTATTAGAATCGACTTCAATAGCGTGGTCGAGACACTGTTTTTTTCCGAGCTAGTACAAGTCAAGCAGAATTAAAATGGTTTGTAGGAGACGGTATAAATCTCAGCTTAGCTATTACAGTGTTAGCATCCTTGCTCGATGAGTCTTTTGCGAAGAAACTTTTCGATGCACCATTCAATACGTCGGAAGAACTATTGGCACGAGTAGTTGCCGCTGTTAGAAATCACCCCGCAAATAAACCAATAGTAGCGACCCAGTACCAGACGCAGCACAATAGAGAAACTTTCGTAGCAGATGTTGCTAACGAGTCGGAAGAGAATGTTGATGTGCAAGATTCCCCGCAGGAAAGTGAAATTTTCTACGGAAATTACCATAGAGGGCGTTTCCCGAGACGTATGTCCTTTCCCCGACCTTGGCTGAGAAATCCTAGAGTAGGAAAGAATTTTAGTGGATGTGTAGGTGGTAGAAGAATAGGTTCCCTTGAATGTAACTCTTTGCCGGCAGAAAGCTCGAGTCATGCCCCAGTGCACTTTGCAGTTAGAACGAGAGGCTCTCCTTTCTGCAGTTTATGCAACGTTTCAGGTCATGTTGAAGCCAACTGTCGAATTCAAGGTCAGAGCAAACCGAGAGCCGTTGACCCCTGCTTTGCTTGCGGGGGGGGGGGACATTTTGTTCGAAACTGTAGAGCGTCAGAAAATGAAATCAGGCCGCATAAAGCATACTTATGTGGGTACAGAGCAAATAGAGGCGTAAATAGCCGCGGTAGGCACGAATCACGAAAAAGACAGTAGAGTTTTTTTGCATGAAGGGTACTAAAAGGTGAAGATAGGAGCGAGTCGGTTGAGCCCGAGTGTCACCGCAAGACTCGTTAATCCTAAAGTTGTGGTCGGAACGAATCCAGATACGACTTTGATGACTGAGTGTAATCATGATCAGAGTTAATCATATATGTATCCATTTTTTATATGTAGAAATAGATTTGAAGTTTTGAAAGATGAGGAAATGGCCGATGGGATACCCCAACAGAAAGCAGTTGAGGTTTATTTTAACACTACGGTTGTAGGAGCGGGACGTCTTAGGAAAGAAGGCGATCTTGTTACCGTTAGAAAATCCAGTAAGCCCACAGTTATCCTCTCTAATCAAGATAAGTATTTAAGCGCGCTGCTAGATATTGGTAGAAAAAAATGCCTCATTAGTTACAGTAACATCAAGTACCCAAAGGAAGAGTTAAAACCGAGTTTTTTGATCGTTAGAGGAATAAACGCCAAGAGTAACGTTAGTGGTGAGGTTGACTTGAATATCTCTATACCTGGTACTGACAAAGTACTTAGAACTAGTGCGTTAGTTATTAAAGGTGCTAAATTCAAATATGATTTGAATTTAGGACGAGATGTTTTGAACAATGCAGTGATTAATTTGAAAGATGCTTCCCTAAAGTGGGAAGGAATGACGGTGCCTTTCAACGAAATTGAAAATTAGCCTACGATAAGTAGAGAAGCCATATCAATGGACATTGTAAACAGCGACTGTCTGCTGTCAGATGTAGTTGCTAGGCAGAGCAGTGACCACGGCAGAGTTAGTGTCCGCGAGAGAATAATACGTGAGAGAAAAAAGACGCTGCGCTCGAGCGTGTAGCGGAGCAGCTAAGGCTAGATGTAAAAAAGGAAAGACCGCTGATGGTTCACTGTGATGCAACAGAAGTGCCTGGTAATTGCATCAAGCTCATTAATGCCTTTGTCAAAAAGGCTAAGCCCGGTGAATATCAGTGTTAAAGAGAGGACTAAGAAGTGGAGTCTAATAGCAGAATCAATAGTTACAATTAGAAAAGATGGTAATGTACCATTAATGATACTAAACCCGACAGATGATGCGATTCATTTTAGCGAAAACACTATGTTGTAAAACATGGAAGCATTAGCTGAGGAAGAAGTAGAAACTGAGCTTTATCTCACGAATGTAGAGGAAGCGCTGAAAGAAGCGAATAATGTAGAGATGAGCTCTGAGGTTAGGTCGGATTCACTTGAAGTCATCTCAGGTCGTGGTGAAACGAAGACCATGGCCAAGGAGAAACTTGAGTCGAAGGTTGACGTTCGCGGCAATAATTGTGAGTTTACTGGTAGTAAGGAACTAGGAATTGATGCACAAGTCGAAAGTGTGTCTAATGTACAGAAGGACATACGCCGTCCGTTAACAAATAATGATATATCATGCGACGAAGTTGACGTGAAATTACCACTAGTAAAATTGTTGAATAATTTCTGTGACTTAAAAGGAGAAACGAAGAACTGCTAGGATCACCAGTTGTCAGAGGCAGGCAATGTGGAAGCCTGGACCCGATGGTGAACCCTCTGGAGTCTGCTGGTTCTCCAGTTTTTGGAGCGGCTGGGGTCACCACTTGTAAGGCCAGGTGTTGTTGCTGCTTCAGCCATTGAGTTCCGTTTACGGCGAGTGAAGCAGCGGTTTTACTTTTCTTCTCCTGCAGGCGGTATCGGTGATACGCAGAGGAAAAGTTGAAACTTTTTGTTGAATAAAATTACATTGAGACATTTTAGGATTACTGAACAGTTGCATGACTAGAAATGAGATTTTAGGGGTAACTAAGGTAGAGCACTGCGAAGTTATTGAAATTTTGTGTTTTGACGGTGCGCGAGTCGGGAAGGTATTTCAAGAAATTTCTGTTCATGCCACATAACTGTTTCCGTACCGTCTCGGTTGCGGCCTGCCGGTTACTTTGATACTAAAATTTTGTACAACGATGAAGGAAAGGAACATATTCAAATAATAGAGGGACTGCACACTCATTAGCTTAAACCTAGCCTCAACGAAAATACAGATTACTGTTTTGCTTTAAAGTTGTTCTGTAGGACTGTGGATTAGACGTTTGTAACCTCCGTTCGCCCATTTGCCTCTATCTCTGGTGCCGTTAACATGTGAATATCTGATGTGCAATAACAACTAGTCAGGTGTAGTTTCAATCTTGTACAAAATTAGTCCGATCTAGTCTTCTCACAATGTGATAACCTTCATTTTTTCATCCAGTCTGATGTAGTTTAAGTTTTGCGTTCACATAGTTTCACCAATGTGATTTAGTGGTTCTTTTGCATTTTACAGCCAGAAGATGATGTTTTTACATCGAAACGTTGCATTTAGAGATTGACAGATTTAGAATTTTAATGATTGATTGTTATTTTAGTACAGATGATAACTGATTATCTTCGTATTTTAATACGTGTTGAACTGGAACAGTATCGCAAGGTTAAAAAATTGAAAAAGGTTATCAGTTAGTTTAAGCCTCCCTATCCGCAACAAATGCGATCGAGAGAGAGGAAGGAAGGCACCATTTAGTATGGAGGTAAGGGAACGTGGAATCTATGCATAAATGGCAGAAACAGTAAGTTGAGAAAGAAGTTCATGAAACAAGATGAAAGTTGAAGAAGTATGTGGTAGGTGTTGAAAAATAGGAGAGCGGTGAACAGAAAAAAGGTGGTCCACACAGAAAAAAAAACATTTTATTTCAACCAAAATGGGGCCAACCTAACTCTCTGCTTGGGCCCTCACATTTTCCACCTGGGATACCTAATTTCCATAGATACAATAGTTGTAACCCCCTGAGGGGCATAAGTAAATTTTTATTAGTGGAACAAGTTTTTCGTTTTGAAGTAAAGGTGTTTGGTAAACAAGATATGATGTGAGGTAATTTTTCTAATCGCATTTAGAACACTGTTCATTAAACACTAAAGGTAACACCATTAACAGTTCTATGTATATTTAACTTTACTGGAAATAATGAACAAAATAATAACCCCATTAATCACCAGTTTTCAGTGGGCTGCCTTTATTTCTCCTCATTGTATTCACTTCATTGGACATTGCGTAACCATCTGCACTAACTTTGTTAATAAAGCAAGTAACTTATTTACACAATAAGTTAACAATTTATTAACCTTGGCGAAAGTCTATATCAGAGTAGAGTTTGTGGTGAAGATAAAGGTAGCAAATATAAGGCAGGGCATTTAATTATGAATGAAATTCAATTCCTTGACTATTAATTCCAATTATTTTTCTATATTCAATTGAAGTTTCATACACTATTCAACAGAGCACATGTTCTGGTTAGATTTAGTTTACTTGTAATGTTAGCAGTCTATTACTAAGGCATACATTATAGATATCGCTAATGACATTTTAAATTGAGAAGAAATTCCCTCAGCATTTTTTAGGGGAAGACAGTCAACCATGAATCATGTGAATCATGATTAACTATTCCAGTAAAAAATGTCAAGTGCATTTCTTTTCAATTTAACAAGTAATGAACTTGAACTGTTCCGAAAAATTGGAAATTGAAAATGAATTATCCAAGTGCACAAATTATGCTGAAGAACTACATTTAACTCATGAATGAGATATAGCTATACTTTTTAATGCATGTTAGTATTTTCCTAAACAGCGGACTATTTAAGTTTAGAGCAAAATAGACTAACAATCTCGAATGCCAAATCCATGTTATGTCAGGCTCTTAAAACCTTGTAGTTTCAATAAATATGACTTAGTAGGCCTAAATAAAATGTATAATTTTATATCATTGTACGTTGTTATTATCCTTTCATTTCAAGCTTATTTTAAATATGAATATTAATACACATATTTCGTTTTCTGTAGAGCAGTAATTAAATAACCCAGTACATTCAGTAAGCAAGGACACTGCTTAGTACAGCTCCCCTCAGTGGGATAGAACTATTGTTTTTATGGGAATTAGCACTCCCTGAGGGAAAATGGGGCCTAAGCTCCTAATTGGATAGGCCTTGTTTTTGTTGAAGTTAAACGTCTTTGTTATGTTGAGGACAAATCTTTTTTCACTCCACTGCTGTCCCGTTTTTTAGCAACTAATTTTTTCTTCCAACTTTGATCTTGGTTCATGATCGTCTTTCTCAAATTAATGTTTCTAGACCCTTTCTGTATAGATTCCTCGTTCCCTTGACTCCATATCAGGTGGTAACTTCCTTTTTCCTCTCTTTGGATCGTCTTCGTTGCAGAAAGGGAGGCTTAAACTCACTAATAACTAACTAATGACTACTTAGTACAGCTTTAAATGAGTCATGAGAAAATTTTAATTACAGAATGAGGTACAGAAAATCTAGCTAATAACTTGTAAATCTATATAAGACAATGGAATTCATAATGTACAGGATGAGTATGTTGTTACACGAAATATAGGAATTTAAATATAAAGAACAATATCACTACTGATGAATAGATGATCATAAATATGTATGATATTATGAGACAAGAGAAACAGTTAGCTTTAATTTACCAAAACGCTATAATAATGTAACTACACCTGACGAAATGTGAGCATTATTAAATTTTGGTCAATTTTTATTTTTTTGTTGTCAACGATTTTTAAAATTCCGTTGTCAAATTTTGATAATAGGGTACATTTTGAGACGTTTTACACGAATAGTATTTTGCTTGCAAATGCTTACTTTTCGAAATATTTAACTTTGAAGTTAGAGGAACGTCGTATATAAAATTGAACAAACGGACACGTAAATAAGCTGAAATACGGTATTGACGCAACGGAAGGTGAGGTTAGGTTAGGTAAAGTTAGATTAATTAAATTACCTAACCTAAGCTAGCTCATGTAAACCTAAAATAACTTAACTTAGCCATATCGACACCGATGGTTTTCGCCAAAATAACTGCGCGTGTTACATATCTGCCTTACTGCCGAAGAGCCATATCAAAACTGCTGTTAACGCTATTCCCCCTCAGGAGGATACGATTATTGTATCTATGGGAATTAGCGCTCCCAAGGGGACAATGTGAGGGCCCAAGCTGAGAGTTAGGTAGGCTTTCTTTTTGTTGAAATTAAATGTTTTTGTTATGTTAAGGACCACCATTTTTTGGTTCACTGCTGTCCTGTGATGTCACTCCTGGTTCACTGCTGTCTAGAGACTTTTTTGAGGGAACTAAACAATCCCGTTATTTTTGACGGATCATGTGTACCAGTAAATATACATAATGGTAAAACTTGATTTTCAACAATCTGTTTTCAATTTAGAAGTCGTTCGTAAAAAAAAGAATAAAATAAACATATGTACAGGTTGCAACACCTGCATCCAATAAGAAATAAAATATTCATCTTATAAATTGTGGATCGATGGAGTTGGAGTCACAAAGTTGTGAATAGGTGGAGTCAGTGTTGGAGTCGCAAAATTCTGGAAAGGTGGATTCGGAGTCGGAGTCGCAAATTTATTTCTCTGACTCCGCAACCCTGGTCAAAACATCACGAAACTCAGGGCTGGTAACTTGGTCAATTACTATACAGTCAGACGCTGCTCGCATCGCAAACGACGTGAACACCAGCGGAGAGGACTTAAATGCTAAGAGAGAAGAAATTACTTCAATTCTAAGAGCGATCAAGTCACTAGTTCATCACATTACAATTGAAATTAATTTTTTCCCTTCATATTCAATAAAATCACTTTCATCAATGACTTCAGTAGTGATTTTTTGCAGACGTAAGACTGCGCAAGACGTTAGCCGACTGACAGCGTTTTATACGAGTAATCGCCGAACAAGATATTCCAACAAAGGCGGAGGCCGAGTTGAAGTCATCAGCTTCTTTCCCTTAGTCTCACAAATTTCATAGGTTTATTTAAATGAGAAGAAATATCAGGGAATATTTTTAACGCAAGATCAATTCCTTTTAAATTGCAATTAATTCAATGAATAAACCATACGAGTTCTTAAAATATCAACTGTGTCTACACAGAGCAAATCAAATGAATGTGTATTTTTCAATACCAATAACTTAGAAAACATCTCATGCTTATGGTTCACAATAAAATTCCTACAACATTTCAGACATAAGACTTCAATCACAAGAACTCGAAAAAGCTAAGATTTCCCAAAATAACTCGCCGATTTCTAACATTTTCACCAGAAAACCGGTGAAAACCGCGGAAAACTTATGGAGTGAGTCACAGCGCTCAACACATCAAAGCTTAATACCCTAATGCAAGAATGAAGAAATGTTGGCATCAGTGCAGTTCACAACATTATTGCAGAAAAATGAACGGATTATTTGATCCAAAAAGCTCAACACATTTATGAAGAAACACTCATAAAACATTCATAAGCTAACCACAGATCACTTTTAAACCATTCCTTGCTGGGTTTATGTACTTGCAAACAGAACTCGTACATGCATACGCTAACTAGGAGACAGCGACACAGATGTTACAATGAGACTTGCATCAGTTCAACACTGACGAGAGAAAGTGGGCTGGTACGTACAGACTATTTTTGTCATAACTTCCGCTCCACACTCAAGGTTCCGAGCCATTTTGAACTTTTCTATCACGGTTGAAAGAAGTAGAATGGAGCTTCATGTCAGATTCTCTACATTCGGTAATTCCCAATTTTCTCAGTTTTGCGTCCTGAAAAAGCATTTTTAGCAAGTCCCTGCTGAAAATGCGTCAAAATCTTGAAAAACTGCACGTTTGCTCAAAGCGGTAAACAGTAAGGCGTCGTATTTGTGTGGCGCAGTCAAAACTAGCAGAAATGTAAAGACGTTGAAAAGCTAATGGTGTCACGTGAAAAGGTCCCTCCTCCTTACTAATTTGCATTAGTAAGGAAATCAGGTTCTCGGAATAGAGGGATTGGCATACCTCCACACAAATTGTCAAATACACAAGAAATACGAGAAGTTACGGGATGACAAAAATTGCACAAATCGTAAAAGTCATAAACATACACTAAAACAAGGACGGTACTCTCCAATGAGAAGAGACACGACTTACGCCAGAGCGTTTCTGTGCGCATTTTTCTTGGTGGACGAGAGTTGCTGATCCTGTGGTTTCGGGTATAATACTCGAATTCGGTAAACAGGTTTATGAATTATAAAAGAAAATCCTATTACACTTTTGTGAGACTAATGCACAATGCTTATCATGAAGGGAATTAACGCACTGCTCAACAATCTACACACCTACAATTTACCTCCAAACACAACATACTATGATGCAAACCAAACGCTAACGACAAATTTTGAGGTAATTAGGGCATAACATTTCCAATGGCTACGTTAATCTACCTATTGGCCGGCCAGCCCGCATCATCAAACTAGACACCAACAACACATGTAGACAATGCTAGACACGAATAATACTGTACATGTGGAGTATTAAGATATCCTCTGTCGTCTTGACCGCTTTCATTTCACAACCAATCGTCACCAAACACACGCAGCGGCATTCTCAGGCCCCGGATCTCAAGAGCGTTTTTGGCATCGACGAGCTACAGTTCATTTTAGTACGACTTCAGTTCATATTGTGGATAGGCCATATTTTGAGCGATGGCGTGATATGTTGACTTGAATTGGGGAACTCTTGACTTCTTTTCTTCATCATTATTTGACCAATTTATTCATTCCCACCATCTGCAATATAAGAAGTTTTTGCTCTCCTCAATTCACTTTTACAGCTAAATCCAATTAGTATTTGCTTTTATGTTGAAGAATATATCAATACATATATATAGCTATATATGCAACACTAAATTTTTGGCAACTAAGTTTCTGAGCAATTTCTTAGTAATAGGATTTATGACTCACCCCTTCCCAAAGGATTCATTCGTCCGTGTTAATTTTGAACATTGCTCCGGCCGTATTTTTCTGGTTTTCCTATTTGGGAATTATTCTTTGAAATAAGAACGAAACCATACATCAATACACTAATTACATTTTATCGTTGAACTTGAATGCTCAATATAGGCACTTTATCCCGATATTTCGTTAAATACGTATGTCACCGCACGTATGTCACCGCGAACACACCTGTACTTATTCGTACTTCACTTTACGGCGGCGTCAGTAGAACTGCCTTCCCTCCTAAGCCCGATCTTGGTTGTGGCTCTGTTCTTTTTCCCACGCCCTTTTAGAAGGAACCAATCATGTTAGAGGTGTTCATTTTAGCTCCACCTTTGCTCATAAGCACGTGAACACTATTGGTTGTTCTGATGCTCGAATTCCCTCCTCTCAAGTATTTCCAGCCTTAAGCATATTTCGAAAGTTTTCTACAATATATCCTCTCGGCTGATTTTTGTAGCAATTTCTGTGCTCAGCGGTACGAGGTTCGCCTTATCGGGTTTCTAAACACACGAGCGAGGGTTCCTAAACACACGGCCAGCGCCCCACGGTCCTTATCTCACCTTTGCTCTCGTTTTCTCAGGGTACCTGTCTTCAAATCCTTCGCACCGCTAACACAACACACGGACTCATGGAACCATATACACACGCACACCCTATACACACAGCTTTGAAAGTTTTATCACGCGACACATTTTTTCGCAAAAGGGTCTCAATACATGCTACGATGACGAAAATTTGTTAATAATTTCTAGAATTTGTTGGCCCGTTACTTCTTTCTTGACAATGGCATTCAACGAGATGAGAAATTATATTCAACGTAGCAATCAAATTTCGGTGACTTGCGAGTGTTTAAACATTTTCCAAGCGTCGTCACACGGAATACGATAAAAACTTTAAATACAAAACTGCTAATATTAACAACAGTGTTAAAATAAATAAAATTAAAAAAGTAAAAATTGAACGAGAGCGTGAATTCAGCCGAGTTAAATTTTCTTGGTTATTTCCTTCAACATTTTTTTAAATGTTTCATTTCTGTGTTAGGATTTGATTAAATTATCTTAAAAGGCGTTGGAGAGAGAACATGAAAGTATAAATATGGTGAACATATGGTGTAATTTAACGCTATGCTCGTTTGCTGCAGCGCAATTAATGTAAGCCCCGAGGCTGGGGTTACCGTCCTCGTCAGGTAGGGAAGGAAACGCTGGAAGGTTTTTATCAGTTTACTGGTGATTGGAGCTCGCTAGTCAGGTACTGCCGTCGGGAAATGCTTAGTCAAAATGCGATTCCTCAGACACGACGAGCACTTTTACGCGGCTCGGCTCACGAATGTATGAAGGGAGGCATATACCTCCCACATACGGAAAAATATAGGCCTAGAAAAAAAAATGTTAACAAAGTTTTTAGGTTTGAACAATTTCAAAAACAAACTCTAACCAATACCGCAGATAGCACCGTCCGCCACAGTCCAAAAAAACACAACACTATAGAACTGGTTACAATAATAATGCCAAGCAAAAGTGTAGAACAACGCAAATCAAAAAGTATTAGGGCGGCTGAAGCGATTTAAAAATTTAAAATTAAATTAAACTACTCGGTACAACACCATTACACAATACATGGTTCGTAGGCCTACTAGGCAGTATAGCAATAACACCAATAATGAAAATAAACAACAATAAAACGCATTAAAGTAAGCAGGAAGAAGGGAGGCAGCGAACATTATAGAGCCTTCTTTTTCAATATTATAAAATTAAAACACGAGGTACTACATTACTCGGTACATTTCAAATAAACTAAAAAACCGTCAGTATTTTATTGTAAAGGAATAGGTAAAAACGCCAGATAACACAATTATAAAAAACAATTAAAATATAATCAATCTCGATTCGTTTAAACATCGACAATTCTAAACAACATTTTGCACTTAGCATGTTTCTTGTGACGAAATATCTTGCGGATGTTTAAAGTAATAAACAAGTTAAACAATGGGTAATAATATCATTAATTTAAAAACGTGAAGCGCAAAAATCGTCAATGCCAATACACAATATATTGATTTATATGCGTCACAAACTTTTCAAATATGAAAAAGGGTTAACAAATCCGTAGAGTTCAATCGTTGAAAGCTTAGTATCGTTATCCCTCCATTGCACGAAGGTGATTTATTCCTAATTAGTTTGAATTCACTGCGCGCGAAGGTTAGCTGCCGTGAAGTTGTTTACTGTTGTTGGCATGCGCTTGGGCGCCAGGATGTCTGGGCTGGACACCGCATAGTGCGTGTAAACATCACGTGTGTATTGTGTAATACGTGAATCGCCCGTATCCGCTGTGCTTCTTTACAGTAACGTGAAACTGAAATGGAAACGAAAACAAAGAACAGATTAGCAGGGCCTTGTATGAAAAACACAATGTCCTAAAGAAATTATGATCTAATTAAATCAAAATAAAATCAAAAACATAATCAATGGATTAACCAGCTGCCAGCTACTAAAGGACAAGATCAACATTGACCTCTCCGACACTGACATTACGTCAGCTACAAGAATGGGGAAAAAACCAGTAACTGGGAACGTAGATCAAAGAAACATTACATTTGAACTAAAACATTATAACAAAAAACGTGAAATTCTCAACGCCTGCCGAGAAAAGAAACCACAGTTCTTCTTCATAAATGAATACCTCATACCTTCACGAGCTAACGTCATGTACATTCTGAGGATGGCCAAAAGGAAATTCCCGGATAAAATTGGAATCCCAAGAACACAGGATGGAAACATCTTCATATTTAACCCCGGAAACCAAGATTCAAGACGCAGCGAGATCAACACGCCAGATGACCTCGAGCAATACCTGATGCAACAACTTAATATGACATCGAAGCAGGTCATGGGTGACTAGACTAGGTGATCCTCTAAATTAGATATGTCAGTTTCGTGTTAGTTTAACCTCAATTAGGTATCATGCCAGTTAAACCTCAACTTGATGTTAGTCTAAACTGAATCTATACAAATGTATAACAGATGTGTTTGTAAACATTTAGGACAGCTGTGTATGAACTTTTGAAACAACGCAATCAGCAATTTTTCACCTCCCAATGTTACTGTGAATTTTTTCCTTTTTTACCACTAAAGTTAGTATTACGCGTAAACCATATAAGCTGGTTATATCATTGTCGTTATAATCTTTAAAACTTATTACCTGTTGTATGTGAACTTGTAAAAACGCCTTCATGCGGCAATCTGTTTACACCAATGTTGTGACATTGAACTCCAATATTATTCGCTCATGGACTGAGTTTATGTGCACTACGTAATCGCACTAGATTTTTTTTATACTCTATTTTCTCGTACTTTATAAGCTAGTTTTTTAGACAGAAATATCCCTTAAAGCTTGACTCTGTATTTCGTTTTTAAGCTCTATAGTACCTACTTCTTACTGTTTACTAATTTTAAATGACTGATCACCCTGAGATATTCGAGGAAATCGACCCAGATCTCAATCATTTGAACAGAATATATCCAAACCTAAACGACTCTCAAGAGTGTAGGTATACTAATATATCAAAATTCAACGAAACTATACGAATAACTGACCGAGATTTCTCACTCCTGTGTTGGAACTGTAGGTCACTCTATCCAAAATTGGAAGAGATACAATGTACTATTACTGAACTTAAATATAACCTAGACGTGATTATGTGCGCACATGTCTATCACATGACATCTCCGCACATGCCTACCTGTATCTGTGACACCTATAAGGCTGCTCTTATCGAAGCCTAGGTGCTCATTCTGTCAATATCCGTCCTCCCGCCAACATCTGGACAGTAAATCTTCTCCAAGCCACTTGTGTTTCACCTTGCCCTACATGAGTGCACATGATCCTGCACATGTGGTGGCCTTTAGTATGTGGTAAACTCGTACTCACATAAGTGTTATCAAGTGTACAAGTATTGATAATTTTGAACATTATTCAGTCTCGATGTGTACCGGAACAAATAATCAACTCTGGCAGCCCCAAGAAACTACCCTGGTATTTGGCATTAGCATACCAAAAATTGTGCTACTGAACGCCGACACCCAAATTAGTATATTGCTCCACCACAATTCACCACTCAGAACAAGAGTTTTGATATATGAAGCCGGCGACGACATTGAATTAGTCTTCGAGGTCAAGATCTGCGCCTTCCCAGCGGCAAATATCCAGTAAATGAACATTTTTGCTAATTTTTGAAGTGCTACAAACATTTAAGTCATCAACAATTTATTTTAAGTTGTGTTGCAATACTTACTACGACAGTGTAACTAACTGTACCAGTGAAATCGTATCAAAAACTGTAACCAGTGATAAGTGATACGTGCTACGATTTAAAAGTATCAATAAAATCGTGCAACATCAGTCACCAATATTACCAGCTCTTCAAAAGAGCAGTAACATCGCAGCAGCAAAGCGTCGAGATCTGCAGCAGACTTCTTGTTGCAGTTAAGTTTTTTTTAAGGAATTTTTCTTTTCTCGCCTCTGAGGCGAGCGATTCTCTGTCTCCAAGTAGGCTATATATTTTTGATTGCATTTTTTTTCGCCGTATACATCCGATAGAGCACTGCTGAGCCACAAGCGGCAGTTGCATTCTGAGCATTGTGAGAGACTGTCCGTGCCCGACGTATCTGGAAAAGCAGTTTTACCACCTATTTGCCTTCAATTATCGTCGTAAGTTTCAGATTTTTATTGTAATTGAATAGGAGTGTTAGTGGAAGTGTCTGAAACACTTTGATGTTAATTTTTGAAGCTTTAAATTGATATAAATTCACATTCCCTTGCTGTGAAGCAGCGATTTTTTTTTTAAATCTCGTCGAGAGCTTTATCGTGAGCAGACGCAGTCACGTGTGCACTGTGTGGTATTGTTGATCACTCACAAGTCTTTTTGTGGTGCTAAAAATTTTAAGTTTCAAGATTAGTGACGCTATTTCTTGTTTTTCATTGAAAGTATTGGTGATTAAGTATTGATATTTTGCGGTGATTATTTTACGTGTATATTTATTTAATTTTTTTGTGTGTTGATTGATTTTAGGAGAAATAATTTCTAGTTTTTGTTTTACAAAGTACGGATTTAATTTTTTGATTGATCTTTGATTAATTTTGAATTTTTCATTGATGATAGGAGATTATTGAATTATCGATTTATGAATAGAATAGATGTCTGACTATTCTGATAGTGAGGACGAAATAATACGTACAGATCCTACTGTAACTAGATCAGGACGAGTCAGTACCCCCAGAGTGACTAGTACTAAAGTAGTTAGCAAAATGACAACCCCAATTACAGCAGTTGCTGGTCCTAGTAGTGCTAATAGTAATGTAAATACGACGCAACTTGCACGCGATATTGCCGCAAATTTAACTGTTCCGAATGTAGGTAGCATAATGACTAGTGCAGAATTTCCCACCTTTAGGGGAAGACGCCGAGTCCAAGATGCTGAGTTTCTCGAAAATAAGACATTCTCGACACATATTCAAAATCTAAGGGCTTATATGTCCCTATTGCCAGACGCCCAAAGTGATCAGAGGCGCAAGGAATTTTTAATACGATCGGCGAACAAGAACGTCGGAGATTTTAATACGGTAGTTACGAAACTAGTAAATGCCGACCTAAATTATACGTTCGATCAAGTTGTTCAAATACTAGAAGACATTTACGTCTCACGTGGAGAGAAAAGCATTCATGCATTGGCTTGCGACCTAAACGAGTTGCAATTAGTTAAAAATAATGCACTTGCTGCACAGATCGTAAATGCGTTTTCGAAAATAAGAAAGCTAACCGAGAGTATTCTGAATTCAAACTCACTAGGATGGCAACGACACGCGTATTTTCAAAACTGCGCGACTCAGGCAGAATTAATAAAATTTGTTGGTGATAGCATGACGTATAGCCTGGCTTTAACTACGTTAGGACCCTTGCTAAATGAGTCTTTCGCCAGAAAAATCTTTGAATCCCAGTTTAGTACTGCGGAAGAATTATTGGCTAGATTAATTTCTGCTGTGAGAACCCAGGCCGAAAGTAAACAAATACTCGCGCGTACGTACCAAGTCAGGCACGAGAGTGAAGCTTACGTAGGTGAGATAACCGGTGAATTTGAGGAGAGATTTGACGAGACAGAAGAGTTTCCGCAAAGTGAGGTATTCTACGGAAGTGTAGGAAATCACCGAAGAAATTTTCGATCAGGCGCACGTAGGTTTATTCCTAGGCCCTGGCTCGCACGAAGTACTCGCACAAGAGGTAGAGAATTTAGTAGTTACGTAGGAGACAGAGGAATTGGTTCTCTGGAATGCAATATGACAAAAACAGAGAACAATAGTTCTGGTCAGTTGGCAGGAAAAAATTTTGAGTACAGAACCAAAAGAGAGCAATTTCCGCGTGGATGTTTTGCGTGCGGCGGAGCCCACGTAGTAAAGAATTGTAGAGCGACAGGTACGGAAATGAGAAATTATAAGGCGTATCTGCGTGGTAGAGGTAACGCAAATCGAGGTAAAAATGAAGTGCATTGGGCAGAAACCGAGTCAGGAGATTTTTTACCCTAGGTAAAGGTAGAGAGGAGGAATTGAAACTGATTGAGCCCGAGGTAATTAACGGTACCAACCTCGTTAAACTGGAGACCGTGGCAAAAATTCCAGATACCACCGAGATAACCAAATCGTACATTGACCCCGTGTTTAAATGTAAAAATAGATATAGTTTGCTGCAAGAAGAAGAACTAGAAAATGATCATGATCAAAGTAAGACTGTCGAATCTTATTTCTCTGTGAGCGTTGTAAAAAATGTTGATAAAAATGCTGGATTAGTATCATTTAAAGAGTCCAACAAACCGACCATTATTCTTAAAAATAATGACCAGTATTTAAGCGCTTTGATTGATAGCGGCTCAGAGAAATGTCTCATCAGTTACAGACAGGTTAAAAATTTGAGTGAAGAAGTAAAGCCGAGTAAATTGAGAGTAAAAGGCGTTAACGGGAAGAGTGACGTCACTGGTGAAGTAGAGTTAGCTATTAAAATTCCCGGCACTAATAAAGTAATTAAAACAAGCGCACTCATAGTCAAAGAAGCGAAATTCAATTATGACCTAATACTAGGTCGAGACGTTTTGAAGAACGCAGTCATAAATTTCAGAGATAAGCAACTTCTTTGGGATAATATGCCAATCACTTTTCAAGATTTAAATGTGGAACCTTTGTTAAGTAGAGAAGTAGTAATGAGGAAGATAGTTAATAGTGACTGTCTGTTGTCAGAGATTGCTGTTGCGAGAAAGAGCAACAGGAGATTAAAAAATGATGCCTGCGGAAAAAAAAGAGAGAGCTCAGCAGTGGCTGAGCCAGCACAGTCAAAGAGTACGAAGCAGTCAATAGTGCACGGTAATCAGTCAAGAAATACGAAGAAGTTAATAGTGCACTGTAATCAGGTTGAAATACCTGGTAATTCCGTAAATGTTGTATATGGATTTATTAAAAAACCCATTGCAGGAGAGTATATGATTACTAAAAGATGTCTCGAAAATGGTGCTATGATAGCCGATTCAATTGTTCAAGTAGACGACGATGGTGTGGTACCATTTATGATGCTGAATTCAAGTGATGAGACACTATATTTATCAGAGAATACAATGATATGTAATGCGGAATGCATCGATACTGATGAAATCGAGAGCGAAGTGTATTTAACAAGTGTTGACACAGCACTAAGAGATGCTAGTGAGGTCGAATTAAATTCTGTCGCGGAGTCAGGTACGACTAAGGTTGTTTCGTCAGGTGGTGGAATTAATGCCATTGTCGATAGTAAACTTGCGTTGCACGCTGATACTCGTGGCAGAGGTGAAATTCTTGTTGACGACAAGGGTTTAGGATTAAATGCAGAAGTAAATGCAGTTTTAATAAGTGGAGAACGTGGAGAAAAGGAGTTGAGACGTGACTTGACAGACAAAGACGTTTCATGTAATGAAGAAGACATTCAATTACCCTTAGTTAATTTGTTAAATAAATTTAGAGATGTAGTGACTTTAGAAGGCGAACAAATAGGTGTTACTAATATTTTGAAGCATCAAATTCAGTTGAAGCCTGATGCTCCAGTATTAAATTTAGTTCCCTATCGTATACCACACAAGTACCAAGAGGAGGTAATGAAGATAACTAATGATATGTTAGATCAAGGTATTATAGAAGAGTCAAACTCCGACTTTAATTTTCCTGTCATTGTAGTTAAGAAAAAATCAGGAGATTTACGCCCCGTAATAGACTTTCGTTCCTTGAATAAAGTATTAATTAAACATTCATATCCCATTCCCCGCATCGATGATATCCTAGCGACTTTAGGAGGAAACGCGTGGTTCTCTAACCTTGATTTGCGCAGTGCATTCCATCAAATTGAATTAGAAAAAGAGAGTAGAAAGTACACGGCATTTAGCGTTAATTATCGTAAGTATCAATTCTGTCGTGTACCTTTTGGTCTTTCTACTTCTCCAGGAATTTTTCAAAAGGCAATG
Organism: Morinoia aosen; assembly: GCA_030386875.1. NCBI lineage: Eukaryota > Metazoa > Arthropoda > Malacostraca > Amphipoda > Talitridae > Morinoia > Morinoia aosen. Next base: position 14,265,154 of record CM059569.1, on the reverse strand, counting down.
ACCTCAGCGCTTACACCCATTTTGGGGAAGCTCGCGTTTGTTTTCCTCGATGACATTTTAGTATTTTCTAAAAATAAAATTCAACATTTATCGGATATAGAAAGCGTTCCTAAAATGCTTAGATCCGGAAATTTATCATTGAAGCTTGAGAAATGTAACTTTTTCAAGCAAGAGATCGAATATCTGGGCCATATCATTGCCGCAGATGGAATTAAATGTAAATACTCACAAAAATTGCAAAATTGTCGAGCGCCAACCAATGTTAAAGAACTGCAACAGTTTTTAGGTTTAGCGAACTATTTTCGCAACTTTCTACCAAATTTCGCTGAAGTAGCAAGTCCCTTGTATAATCTTTTGAGAAAAAATGTAGTTTATACTTGGACTGACGAATGTCATAAAAGTTTTGAGTTTATAAAATCTCTATTGACGTCTGACACAGTTCTGAGACATCCCGACTATAACAAAGACTTTCATGTTTTCACTGACGCTTCCAATTCAGGAATTGGTGCTGTTCTAATGCAGGCGGATGATTCAAGCGACAAAATTCTAAGACCCATAGCTTATTATAGTAAAAAATTAAACTCCAGCCAGCGTAGATACTCGACTACCAAAAAAGAATTTTACGCGATACACGCTGCTTTAAAACATTTTAAATACTTAATTACAGGATATACGGTTCGCGTCTACACCGACCACCGTCCTCTCGCGCCATTTTTTAATAAAAAATTACCCGACGACACGAATATGTCACGCTGGTGCATCAATGTACATTCATTTGACCCAGTTGTTAAATACCTTCCTGGGAAGGAAAATGTTGTGGCTGATTATTTAAGCCGTTTACCAATTAATAATGATGAATTAACCCTTAAAGAACTAAATGGTTGTGAGGATTTGGAATCCGCACATGAATCGGAAGTTTGCATTGCAGAGACACGAGCACGAAAAAAAGGACTGCACGTGACAAGGAGCGAGGTGATTGACCTGCCGCATAGCGACAATGCTGACAGAGCAGCAGACAAAGAAGCGCGACCACCGCTTCTAGACTATGTACCGAAAGAAGCAGAAATTTCTTGGACTATTAAGGAATTTATCGACGAACAAAACACCGACGCATTTTGTATAGAAATTAAGAATGCTTTATTGCATGACCGTATTTCGACTATTCCAAATTTAGAAAAGTTTTTAATTTTAAATGATATTGTTTATCGACGACGAGAAATTGATAATAGACCTAGTACCATATTAACAGTAGTTGTACCTAATTCGTTAATGAGTAAGGCTATATTAGCTATCCATAGTCTTTATCACACGGATGAAAAACATACGTTGTTTAAGTTCAAATTGAAGTATTACAATTTATTGGAGAAAACCCTTGTAAGAAAATTTGTTAACAACTGTGAGGTTTGTAAAATTCTTAAAGCAAGACCTTCAGTTCCAATCAAAATTTTGACAGCTCCAATAGCTACAAAACCTTTTGAAGTTGTGTCTATGGACCTTTTAGGCCCGCTTAAAATTACCGATAATGGGAATAAGTACATACTAGTAGTTATCGACCTTTTTTCCCGTTTCTGCAGGTTGTATGCGATCTCCAATCGCAGTACTGACAAAATAATTGAATGTCTAAGTAACTGTTTTGCACTATTAGGTTATCCCAAAACACTCATCTCAGATAACGCGTTAGAGTTCACATCCGTGGCGTTAAAGCAGTATGCAAAAATTCATGATATTGCTAAGAGAGAAGTTTTAGCTTATAGTCCACATTCTAATGCGATCGTTGAGCGCAATAATAGAAAAATAAGTAATCTTTTGAAGTTATATGTTAACACTCTTACTCATACCGAGTGGGATCAATTGCTTGAAGTAGTTGAAAATGCGTTAAATAATGCATTAAACTCTACGTTAGGCGAAACGCCGAGCTTCGTGATGTTCAATCGCGATACATGCCCGTACTACCAGGCAGATAATTTCGATTCAGTAACATATAATTTTGATGATGAATCAGATTTAGTTAATATTAGAGCCAGAGAAGCCGTTCGAACAGTAGAAAATATCAGAAATTTAATTATCAATCACACGACGGAGCGAAATCTCTATAGAAACCTTAAGCGGCGCAACAAAGATATTAACGTAGGGGACAGAGTTCTTTTGAAGAATCATACGAAATCCCATAAGCTTCAATTAAATTGGATTGGGCCTGCGATCGTCCAAAAAGTCAAACGAAATTATGCTGATATCAAAATTGGATCTAAAATTGTTAGGAGTAATCTAAATCATTTGTTACCCCTTAAAAAGGTAAAAAATGTGAGTTAAAATAATAGTCTTATTAGGTTATTGACGTTGACAACACGACGATTTACGCGTAATTTTTTTTTAACAGTTATCAATAATGCTAAGGATGTAATCATAATATTAAGAGTTATATTGCAAATATGTTTTGCGTTCATTTTAATCTCAGTAATCCGTTGTATTGTATAGGTTATTCTTATTCTTACGATGTACTCAAGTCAATTGAGGTTATATTTATCGATTTCACCGCTGAGGAATTTGTATCGTCTAGCTTTCAGTTGTCGCTAAGACGTTTTATTATTTTTTTTCTCAAATTCACTCAGACATTCGTATTGCTAAATTGACGTTTTTTAATTGTGAACGTCTGATCAGGCTGTAAATTGAGTTCGCTGAGCTAGAAATTTATACAGCGAGATGCGCACTTGCGGTCTTGCCGAGCTATTTTTATCTGATCCGGAATGTCACTGATCTAGATGTCGATGATCCCGATCGTCCGACGATCAGCAGAATTTTAAATTAAATTCATAAGACAGGTGTCTTGTCACCGGATGTAAAAAATTTTTTTTTATCTCAGAAATCAGCGATTATATTTTGTATGCGAGAGTTATCGTGGTTCAATGACTTTTGTCAGTCAACCGAGATTGATACCAAATTATATGTTGTATTTATTTTAATTGATAACGGCCATGCTAATTTTTCTGTATCTTTCCCTTGCAGGAGCGGGTGCTCGATGGGAAACGCACAATCTAACATTGACGTGGATACGTTGGTGGCGGCTTTGTCCACTCATTCCACGACGATAAACGAAAAGTGGGTCGAAGAAAACGCGGTAACCAAGATGGAATTACTTCCAGACCGTGTAACGGACATCGTCATTATGGGATTGATCCTGTCTACGATGATTATGGGGACTATCCTCTATCACATCAAGAAGCAAGTGAAAATGTTAATGGCGACGCAGCGTGAGAATTTTTCTCATGCCATGGCGCGGGGCAGGCCGCCAAGGGTCATCCATCAGGACCAGTGATACACGTCGCGCGCGATCTTGTGGTGTTAAATGTGCCACACTTAGGGCGGGCTGGACGTCCCAGAGATGCAGGACGCAATGGCCGTCCCAGTAAATCTTGCAGGGGCGCGACGAGTTTAAATTGAAAATGATTATTTTTTGATAGGTTGAAAAAATTTCATTGAAACGAAATTAGAAATAATCGGAAAATTTTGGAAGAGTGTTTAGATATTAGTTGAAAAGTAAAGCGTTATGAAATTATGTGCAGTGAAGTAGGAGTTGCGCATCGCGAGAAATATGCGATGCAATGCGCGCAGTGTTTTTTTTCTATCCATGTTTTAATGTGCTATTTATCTAATTTAATAAGCATGCGTTTAATTTAAGTATACTATTTTTAATATTGACGCAGAATTTTAATTAGCAATTTCTTATTTTGTTTTTGGTGTTAGAAGTTTGACATTTCTAATTTGAAATGTTGTGTTTTGATTGCATATTTTTTTAATTGTGTGACGATTCGAAATTCGAAATATTGCGATTTTTTTTATAAATGATTGATTGCGACTTATTATTATTGTTTTGTTTAAATTTTTTTTAGTAGGAGTATTATGCGAAAACACAAAAGGTATTTGCGATGATGCAACGGGTAATTATTTTTTAATTGATATGGCATAGGGTGTTTTTAACAATATTAAAATGGCGTTTCAATATGACCTTTTGCACCGTTCTTCATGGCTGTCGACGTGCTGATTATATTTAAGCACGGTAAGTCAGCAGCTTTGCTTTTTGCGTGTTTTCTTTGCTTTGCTTATATGCTTTTTTAATTATTAAGTTTTTCTTAATTTTTTCAAATGCATTTTCATTGTTTCTGTTTGGAGTGTGTTAAAAATTTATTTTTAAATGCTATGTTCTTTGGTTGTATGTGGTGAAATGTTACCTGGTTAACAGAAACAAAAGTGTTTAAACATTTATTTTGGCTACGTTTTCGGTGCGTAAATTTTATTTTGTTGTATTTCTAAAAATTTACTTAACCGTATTTTTCGTTTTGGCGTTTTATACTTATTTTAATATACTAAACCATGCTGTATTAGCGGCGAGGGTAAAGTATTTAAGTATTAATATGGAATATTTATTTTTTTTTTCTTTCGTTAACATGTTCTCTGGAACTTGAAATTAGTAACTTAATTAATTCATTTTTTCTTGAAGTTCTAACATGTTGCTTAAATGCTTAGTTGCTTAGTTACGTTCTAGTTTTTGATGCGTTTTAACTATAACCTTCTTGCTTTGCGTTAACATATAATCTTATTAATGGTGTTAGCGGTGTTTCTTTAACAGTTTTTCAAACTGCGTTTGTTAATTAAGGTTATTAATCATGGTATAGAAGTTTCTTTCCACACGGAAGGGTACGTATAAAAGTGTTCGCAAAAAGATACCCTCGTGATTGCTTGTTTTCCTTGAAGTATAAATGCTTGGTTGAAGATATACTAAATTGTTCAGTATCTTTTTGATTTGGTTGATAGTATGATTTGTGATTTAACGTAAATTCATATTAAAAACGGTTTATGATTTATGTAGTTGAAATCATTTCATAAGCGTTAACTTTGATTTAGAATTGTCATGGTTATTTTTTTTAATTAATTGTGATTGGGTCACTTTTCTTTTTTTGATTAATTGTTGACCACACTTGGTAACTATTTTTTGTTGCGTGGTAACTATGCTTTCAGTCCGTGAGGTTTAGGTTACCGTTTATTATTTTTTTTTGAGCGTGGTCCTCTCTCTAAGGAAAATGAGGGGGACTAATGTGCGCACATGTCTACCACATGACATCTCCGCACATGCCTACCTGTATCTGTGACACCTATAAGGCTGCTCTTATCGAAGCCTAGGTGCTCATTCTGTCAATATCTGTCCTCCCGCCAACATCTGGACAGTAAATCTTCTCCAAGCCACTTGTGTTTCACCTTGCCCTACATGAGTGCACATGATCCTGCACAATTAGCTTCACTGAAAGCTGGCTAGATGACTCGACTAAAGACATGATTCGATTTGAAAATTATCATAGTTACCATTCGCTAAGAAAACACCAGCGGGGCGGAGGCATCAGCATATATATATCTAACCACATAGACTCGAGAACCATAGCAAGTGCAACAATGAATCAGGATCATATAGAATCACTCTTCATGGAACTGTCTAGAGATGGTAAACGCATTGTGCTTGGAACGGTGTATAGGCCTCCTACAGCCTGCCCTATATCTTTCCTGAATGAGCTGAATCGTATTATTTCTCAGTTAAACAGGCCCTTATACAATGACATAATAATATGCGGTGACTTCAATTATGATCTACTGAAACATGAAAGCTATGAACCAATCTCTAATTTCCTAACAACCTTTTCGTCTCAATCCTTCCTTTCGATCATTACAAAGCCTACACGAATAACCTCAGAGTGTGCTACGCTGCTTGACAATATCTTTATGACAGACCCAAGTGATTTTCTTGCTGGAATAATTACTTCTGACTTATCAGATCACTTCCCAGTTTTTCTTATTAAGAAAAATGTCTATATTGCTTGCACCAAGGCACGGGCTGAAACTTACTCATATCGTAAAATAAACGAATCAAATCTTGAAGAAATGCGCAAAGTTCTAGAAGAATCAATGCCTACATTGCACATCTCTCAACAAAATAATAATGCTAAGAGCATTGATGAAGCAGTAGTAAAGTTGACTGAAACTATAATGACCACATACAATCAGTGTTGCCCAATTGTAACTCGGACAGTAACCCCGAAAAATAAACAAAAGCCCTGGATTACTAGAGACATCCTAATAAATATAAAGAAACGTCAAGCGTACCTAGCCCTCCTTTGCGAAGGGCGAATATCTAGAGAAACATATAACCGATTCAGAAACTATGTAACAAACCAGATAAGAACATCAAAAAAGAACTACTTTACGCTCAAGTTTACTCAATTCAAAACTGACGTTAAAAAGACTTGGCATCTCCTTAACTCTTGCTGTAAACCGAATAATGCCGATAAAAAGAAAATTGAATTTGTCATTCAAGATAATGTGAAATACCATGAGAAAAAAGAAATAGCTGATCTCTTTAACAACTTCTTCGTAAACGTAGGGAAAACTATAGCTGATGGTATTCCAAGTGAACCTACTGATCACCTGGAATTTATGGATCATATTCGAGAACCCAACTCCTTTTTCTTTACGCCTACAAACTCCTCCGATGTAATTACGTGCATAAACAACATGAAAAATAAATCGAGTGGGTTACAAACGTTTCCGACTAAAGTACTTAAAGTTATTGCTGACATTGTAGCCCCGCTGATATCAAATATTATTAACAAGTCTCTCTCACTAGGCACTTTCCCGAACTCCCTCAAAGTTGCTAGAGTAACCCTATCTTTAAAAGTGGTGAAAAAACCTGTGTAAACAATTATCGACCTATCTCCGTACTACCAATTATTAGCAAAGTATTCGAAAAGATTGTGTATAAAAAAGTGTACTCTTATTTTGAACAAAAATCATTTCTTTACGATAAACAATACGGCTTTCGCTCTAAAAAATCAACAACACAGGCTATATTAAATCATTTACAATTCCTCTATTCTAATATAGATGAAGGAAAGCCTGTCTTCTCTGTATTTCTTGACTTCCGAAAAGCAGTCAATTGTGTGGACCATAAAATACTACTCTCGAAACTACACTGTTATGGCATTCGAGGGATTTCCCATGATTGGTTCAGATCATACCTGACAAATCGGAAGCAATACGTTGTCATTGACGACGCAAAATCAGACCCACAGACAATTAGCCATGGAGTTCCACAAGGATCTGTTCTTGGGCCTCTCCTGTTTCTGATTTTTATCAATGATATTGTAAAATCTACATCATTCTTCAAATTCATACTTTTTGCCGATGACAGTACGCTTTCTGCGGTCCTTCCGAACCAAAATCCAGCTATGATTGTGGAGAGTATAAATAATGAACTTCATAAGGTTTAATCGTGGCTCAAAGCTAATAAAATAAGCCTTAATATTGATAAAACAAATTATATAACATTCTCATACAAGAAAGATGTATCTCTCCCATACATTAAAATTGGCGAAAGTGAAATCGAAGAAACCAACTCATGTAAGTTTCTGGGCATCATAATAGATAAACATCTGACCTTCAAAGAGCACATCACTCATATTAGTTCTAAATTATCAAAATCCATCGGAATCCTAAATAAAGTTAAAAATTTTCTGCCTGAAACAGCTTTACTAATGCTCTACCGAACGCTTATTTCTCCATACTTGCAATACGGAATAGAAGCATGGCACGGAACTGATAAAAATAAAACTAACAAAATTTTTACTCTACAGAAAAGAGCTGTCAGAGCGGTAAAGAACCTAGAATATAATGCTCACACAAATGATTCTTTCAAAAATTTACAAATACTTAAACTTTCGGATCTCTACAAAATCTCCATCTGTAATTTCATTTTCAAAACATTAAGAAATGATGGCGACAATAGCCTTAGACAACTATTGACTGCGCAAACTGGTCATCACGACCATTTAACCCGAAATAGAAGTAAATTCATGCTTCCTTATTATTTGAAGGCCCGGTCGCAACACACTATCCTCTTCGTTGGAACCAAAACTTGGAACTCTATACCTGCGGAGATCCGTAAATGTAATTCGTACAAAGTATTCAAAAGACATTTTGAGTCTCACTTCCTATCAGAATACTAGTCGTGTAAGATCACCATGTCAAATCTTGCCTCCTACATGTAACTAATGGTAATGTAATGATGTAACTTGCTTTGGGTAATCGTTTTAATCTGGTTATCTGCTCTTGAATCGTTTTATCGAACATACTGTTAAATATAGCCGATTTGACCTATATTGTAAAATACAGCATAAAATATCGAGTAAATTATCTCAATGATCAGTCTAATGCGAAACTAGGTTAAGTAAACTAGGTTAAACATTATTGTACACCTTAGAATAACGTGATGATAGGATGCCCTAGAAGTCGCTGAACTTGTTCGGGCCCACAGGTAGCTATACTCAAATTTAACCATTGTACTAGACTTAAGAATCATTCTACCTCTGTATCACCTGTGGTAAATAAATTGTTTAAATTGTTTAAATTGTTTAAACGTTACTTGCCCTCTAAACTTGAAAGTCAACCGTAATACTAACTGCTTCCGAATTAGTTAACTGCAAGTGAAAAACAATTAGACTAATTATTGTCAATTAATAAATTGACAACAGTAGCTAGTAGCAAACGCATCCGCATACAGAGCTGCATACAGGAAATGTCCAGATATTTTTAATGCTCATTCGAATCGAAGTGATTTTTGATTAAAGCTCCCACGATGCACTTTGTCTCATCAACGTAAGGCCTTGTCAGCGATTGCTTTTTGCAAATGCAGAAGTCGCTCACCATTTTTAAAATTGGCTGTTTAGCATCAAGTTTCGAGTCAACGTGGCGTCGATTGGCATCAATAAAAAAACAATTAAAAAATGCAACAGCTCAGATCGTTAGAACATACTTTGAAGGACGTGATCTGTGATATTTGTTAACTTTGAAATATAAAGTACAAAACTTACGCTTAACGTAGGTTAAACGGTTCAGAAGATTATTTGCACTGGGCGTGTTTTGGAAACAATAATACTAGAGCATAGGCACTTACGAGATTAAAATGAAGCACAAGCAAAAAACAACAGAAAAACAAATAAATACATACGAACATACACAAGCACATACTTTTACGGTATATACACACGAATAGTTTTCAGAGTAAAAATCAATGTTGACGTTAATGCTCTGAATTTTCAATCGTTCAATCAGTAGCAACTTGTCCCGTGGAAACTTTGGAGGACTTCGATAAACTGAATTTTTCTACCACTTATATATTTCAAGTTACATAGCATAAAACTTTACAGGTCACGAAATTCGAGTAGGCTTGCAAAATGACTGTTATGACGCACTTAATCGTAAACGTGCTCAGAAAAAAACATTAAGTGCATCTTCTCTCATTTAACAGATTACTAAGAAATGAATTGAATTTTGCTCCTACTTATAGTTATTGTGTACTAGTCAATTATTCGTCAATTGTCCAAAGCACATCTCATTCATGACTATTCAGCTAGTCGTATTCGTGACTATTCACCTCGTCATATTTATGGCTATACACCTAGTCATATTTATGGTCACGCTGACATCTGTCAGGGCCCTGATGCCAGCCAGAGCCTCCGGAAATACAGCACTCACGGCCTTGGTCGAGTTCAATGCCTGGTACAGCCTGAGCTGCGTGCTGCTCTGCACACTCTAGCTTTCTATTACTCGATACTCTTAACTATCAGACCACCACGTGTGGTTAGTTAATGAGCGTCTATCGCCTCTCATTATTCCCTATTTGGTAATTCTTCTGTTCGCCAGCACAATGACAACCGCAATCTACAATGCTAACCTCTGACCGTCATGGTATCAATGGTATTACTTTCACCACATGAAGTTATGAACTAAAGTCAGAGTCCCATCGAAAATCAACAGTAACAGATTCGCTGTCTGCGTGAATTTGTTCAATACTATTTCTCAGCAGTATTAATCAACCTCGCTGGTAAATTTACCTGGTAATCTTTCAAACCATTTATCAGATATACCCACAGCCTTGTAATGCAATTATTTACCTCTCTGGGTTTATCATTTACATACACTAGAAGAGTCTTTTCTCTTCTTTATTTATACTCTCTCGCGGACACTAACTCTGCCGCGGTATCTGCTATGGCTTCTCTACTAATTGTAGGCTTATTTTCTATTTCGTTGAAACTGAAAGGCACAGTGGTTCCGTCCCACTCGAGGGAACCATTTTCGAAATCACATTGCATTTCTCAGCACATATTTCATCATTATTACCTCATCCTTACTTCATATTTCATCATTGTTATTTCTCTTGCTAGGCTTAGTCCTCAGCTGCATTGTATTAATCGCACGCTATCTCTCACTTTCTGTTCTCTTAATACAGCGAATTGTTCTTTCAATAATGGATCCTTTGATCGGTAGTACTTTCTCAAAATTCAAATGCAACGATTCTCTTGCAACAATTTTTTTCTTATTCTCTAATGCTAGAACGTTGAGTTTTACAAAGGTCTTCAGCATTACCTTTGGGCAAAGTGACACACTTCCCACCAGCAACATTCTACCAGACGCAACCAGCAAAAATAACTCTAATATGAATTTTTAAAAATGACACAATAAATGTCCAAAATATAGTCACCTTAAAAATGTCCTTCCTAGAAAGCATTTAAACGTCTACGTCTATTTCGCAAGTACATCCCCGCCAATTTAGCCGTGATAGTCATTGTACTCGTTCCACGCGCGCTGGTTACCGAAATTTGAGGCATGGTTACGTTCTTAGATTGGTGTCTAGGTATTACACATTTTACATCACTGCTCAACTGAGTTTAACGGTTGCTCAAGCGCAAATTTATACAACAGGTACTAAAACAATACAAAACTATTTAAATCACTTATAGCAACCCTCCAATATGAATGCAGAAATAGAAAGAAAGCTGCTGCCACTCACTTTAAAAGACAGCTCTCTTAAACCCTTTAAAACAGCTCATGTCTAGGGGTTATTGAATACACTGCTTGCATGCACTGCAAGTGCAGCCGCAGTATGGCCTTGACGTCTGCGCGCACGGCTAATGCAAAAAAAACTGCCTGGCAAAAACTCTACCTCTGCTGCTGCACGCTGTCTGCCTCACGCGCAATGAATATCTAGGCTGCAACGGAACTGTTACAATTAATTGTTGCTGCTTTACTTATCTTAAATTGTAGTTTTAGTTGTCGCACGATGTCGCGATCTCTGCAGTCGTTGTAGGCGATGCATCGTTCCTGCTTCGTCCGTAGCACGAAGATAATGTTGCTGTAGTCGGCTGAACCGTTCGTTCGTTCGATGCTTATAGAAAAGACGGAAATAGGGTTTGACGCAGAGTGTGTCGGGAAGAGTAGGGGTGAAACGGAAAAGGATAGATAGGAAACTGATAGAGATGCGCTTTGCGCATATGATGCTAGTGTTTGGGGGTAATTTTTTGTAGGTAGTTTAGGGTGGTAAAAGTTAATTACCCGTCAGGGTTTTGTATGGTTGGGTATTTAGTTAGTGGGCATCTTTAATACCGGACGTGGGTGGGTAGGCTTGCCGTAGGGGTTAAGTCTCTCCTAGCGCAAAACTTTCGCTTGAGTCGGTGCTGGTCAGTCGAGTCTGTCCGTCCGTCCGTCGTTAGAGTCGTGTTAAGTGTATTTTGGTCTCGGTTGAGGTGCGAGTGTTTTCATTTTTGAGCTCTGGAATTGTTTGTGCGGAGTTTGCGGGGTGTCTTCGGGAATGTGAGTTGTAAATAGAGTTGTGGGTGCGTGTCGTGAATGTTTTGCCAGATTCTTTTTGCGTGTTTGTGGAGTGTAATGTTGATTGGTTTCAAGTTTGCTCGGCGGTGTAGTTGTGCAGAGGTGGAGAAATCTTGCCATTCTGAATTTGTTATGTATCTCGTGGCTCGGTTTTGTACGCGTTGGAGTGTTGAGATGGATGTTGGTGGAAGTGTGTGTAGGGGAATGGCTGGGTAGATGAGAGTGGATCTTACTAGGGCGATGTAGAGTTGGCGTTTTACTTCTGGGTTCAGGTGTTTGAATCGGTAAAGGCGTGAGAGGTTTTGATGTGCTATTGCTGCTCGTTGTCTGGTGTGGAGTGCATATCCGGTTGTGCTGATTGTGAGACCCAGAACTTTGCCTGAGCTTGTGTAAGGGTGTGGGATGTTGCTGATGTGCACTGTTGGGTGTTTGCGGCGGCTGATAGCAATTATTTTGAATTTGTTTGTGTTGGTTTTTATTTTCCATTTTCGTTCGTAATCGTTGATTTGGGCAATGGCTCGTGTTGTTAGAAGAGCTGCCATGTTATATGAATGCTTTGCGGATATGATTTGTGTGATGTCGTCTGCAAAAGCTATGTAGTCAGTGTTGGGTATTGGTGGGGGGAGGTCGTGCGTGAAGTAGTTGTACAGTGTTGGGGAGAGGACTGCTCCCTGGGGGACACCTGACTTGATGGAGAAGGGTGGGCCAGTGTAGTTTGCGATTCGTATGGCTGCGGTGCGGTTGGTGATGAAGCTATACAGGATTTTTGTGAATAGGGTGTGAATTTGTAGCTGTGACAGTTTGAATTTGAGTCCTGTGTGCCAAACTTTGTCGAAGGCCTTGCTTACGTCTCGTAGAATGATGTCTGTTTTGTTTCTCTGTGTTTGCTTGATGTGGAGAGTCTCGTGTAGCTTGGCAAGTGCGGTGTGTGTACCTCTTCCGTGGCGGAATCCGTGTTGGCGGCTGTTGTAGATGTTGTTGATGGTTAGGTGGTCTGTTAGCCTGTAGGTTAATATCTTGTCTAGAAGCTTAGCGTGGGTGTCGAGTAGGGAGATGGGGCGGTAGTTTTGCACCTCGTGTTGGGAGGTGGAGGGCTTCGGTGGAAAGGTCATTATTGCGTGTTTCAGTTTGTTTGGGAAATAACCCGCTGAGAGGGCGTTGTTATATATGTACAGAAGGTACTGGAGCATGTTTTGCGGTAAGTGTTTGAGGTGGTGTGTGGTTATTTTAGTTGGTCCTGGAGCTTTTTGGGAGAACGTACGGAGTGCGTTTTTGAGTTCTTCGATTGTGATAGCTGGGTAGTGGAAATTGTGAAGGCGGGAAGTGTCTCCTGTCTCGTGTGGTTCGTTTTGGGGAGCGATGTCGTTCATTTGTGTTTCTATGGTGTATATATGTTCAACGTCGAAATCGTTGTTGGGCTCATCAATACCTGAGTATATGTTTGACCAGTGTTGTCGGAACAAAGGTTCCTTGGATTGTGGTGAGTGGTAAAAGATGCCGCCTTCTTTAATGTAGGGGGTGCTTTGTTTATTGTTGTTGCCTGACATACGTTTGATGGCGGACCAGAATTGTTTGGGATTGTCCATCTTTTTGATGTTAGAGATGGTGTTGTTCCATGTTGCCGAGTAGATACGTTGATATACAGTTTTTATCTGTTGTCTGAGGCTGAGGAGTTCTCTGTATAGTGGGGGTGAGTGGCCGTGTCGTTGGAGATGGTCGTAAATGTGTTTGTGTCTCGTTTGAAGGACGAGTATGGCATGAGTGGGTTTGATGCCTGGTGTGGTTCTGTGTGTGATAGTTGGAATAGATTGGTTGGAGGCTTCGTTGATGTGGGATTCCCATGTGATTAGGTGGTTGTCTATGTCCTCTAGTGTAGGGCTTGGGTCTTGCGGTATTGTGTGTTCAGCGAGAAGGTTGCGGTATAGTTCCCAGTTTGCATTGTGGAAGGAGGGTCGTGGGCGGATGGGAATTTGTATTGGGTTGGCTGATATTGTGGCTATGATGGGGATGTGGTCGGAAGGTGTTAGTGGACCTGGTTCGAGTATGATGTTGTGAAATGTTTGCGTGTTTGTTAGTACGATGTCTGGGCTAGTACAAGCGCGGTGAGTGATTATCGTGGGGAAATTAGGGCCTATGTGGAGACATTTGTTCCTGTCTATTAGTGAGTGGACTTGTCTCCCCTTCCTGTTTGCGTATGTGTATCCAAAGGTGGGGTGTATGGCATTCATGTCGGCTAGGAGGTAAGTGGGTTTTTTTCGGTTAAAGAGAGTGTGCATGTCGATGTAGTTTATGTAATCAATGCGTGGAGGTATGTAGGTTGTGGCAAGTGTGATTGGGCCTTGTGGTGTTTCTACTGTGATGGCCAACATATCTGTGTGGAAGGTATCGTGCAGCTTGAATGGGAGGTCTTTTCGAATTGCTATTGCTACTCCAGCGTGATTTTCATTTACTTTGTTTGTGGTATATGTGTTGTAATTCCAAATTTTGATGGGGGTGTCGTTACGCATGCAGTGTGAGTTTAGCAGAATTATGTGTGGATTGTATTGACGGTAGATGTTGCACAGTGCTATTTTATTATTTTGCCAGTATTGGACGTTGTGTTGGATGACGGTTAGTGTTTTATTCATATTGTGTGTATCCATTATGGAGTCGAGTGTTTGGGTTTCTTGTGGGGGGTGTCAGGTTTTGAGCATGTGTTCATCATGTCGATGTGTTCGTGTGTGATTGTGGCTATAGGTGCCGCTTCGAGGTTGAATTGGCCGTCGATGATTTCTTTCCAGATTTTGTCCGGGTGTGGGTGTACGGCAGCGATTTTGAGGCCAGGAGGTTTTTTTGTTAGTTCTTCTATTATCTGTTGGTTGGTGGGTTTGCTTGGGATATGCTGTGAGTTCGTGTCGCTGCAGAATAGTGAAACCTTTATTTTGTCATCGTGTCCAGGAGATTCTTTGGAGGATGGTTGTCTCTTCTTTTTCCGTTTTTTTGTTTTCTTTTTGGGGCTGGACTGCATTCTCCAGTTTTCTTGCAAGTTGTCGTCGCTTGTTTCGTCCTGGGTTGAGTTTTCTTCTGTTGAGTGGTAGCTTGTGTCCATTGCGTCATCGTTGGGGTCGGTGATTGCTTGATTTGCAGGTGTCTCCGTTGTGTCTGCTTGGGGTTGTTTGTTTTTTTTCAATGAACATGTTGAATATTTTTTGTGAGTCGCGATTGGGGAACTGGGTGTACACGGCGTAATTTTCTTTGAGGTACTTCGACAAGATTGATCCGAAATCCCCTCCCTGTGTGAGGTTTGCGATGTGGGCCTCGATGATGATAGCGGCCAGTTTTATATGCATTTCGCTGGTGAGTGTGAGCGTATGTTCTGTTTTTGCAGTTTGTTGGATGGCCGTTTTTGAAATTTCAATGTATGTGCTCTTGGTTTGGTCGGTTTCTTTTTTTTGGAGTTCGTCGTTCTTCTTGCGGATAGCTTCTTTCCTGTATGGGCAGGAAGCTGCAAGGGTGCGGTGGTTTCCTTGGCAGTTGAGGCACTTCTTGTACAGTGAATCGCACTGTTGGTAGGTGTGGTCGTGTGCAGCGCATTCAGAGCAGTTTGATGTCTTGACAGTGCATTGGTATGTAGAGTGGTCCTCAATTTTGTAGCATTTGAAGCAGATCCGTAGGTGAGTGTACTTTTCAAGTTCCATTTGCGATGGTGTGATCTTTGTGTTGAACATGAGGAGCCCATTCTGGAGAGCGCGCTGTGTCGTGGCAGTGTCGGTGAAGGTTACTTTGATAACGTGTGTGTAGATTTTGATTTTGTTTATTTCCATGATTTTTGCCCATTGTTGCACTCGTGTTATTTCTTCCTGTATTTCTTGCGGTTCGCGTTGGCCAATGCTGCTGTCCAGTTGTCTGATGAATATGGTTCTTTTGGCTCTGAGATCTGGGGGAATGGTCGGTTTCAGATTGATTTTCTAAAAGTGTTTGGTGGCTTTGTCCGAGGTCAGTTTATCGATGGCGGTGATGTCATCGGTTATGGCGTAGAATCCGCTTGAACCACCACGTAGATGTAGTTTTTAGGTCTGTAGTCGCCCGTAGATCTCTGAAGATCTCTGTAGACGCTGTCCTTATTATCAGTTTCTTGTTGCTCTGACTGTCTCTGCAGATCCTCTTCTTAGACATTATAATTATTTTCTTCACCAGACGATTTTCACTGTATTTTCTGATTTTCTCTTGATCTCTCTGCAGTTATCAGTTATCTTCTCCACCGTGTAGATTTGCTGTAGTCACCTGATTCTCTCCTCAAACTTCTGTAGCTTTCTTGTCGAATTCTATACCTTCTTGAAGTCCCAATTATATGTTCTTTACTTCGTGGGTCCGTCAACTCTCTGGCCACCATATGTAAGCCCCGAGGCTGGGGTTACCGTCGTCGTCAGGTAGGGAAGGAAACGCTGGAAGGTTTCTATCAGTTTACTGGTGATCGGAGCTCGCTAGTCAGGTGCTACCGGCGGGAAATGCTCAGTCAAAATGCGATTGCTCAGACACGACGAACGCTTTTACGCGGCTCGGCTCACGAATGTATGAAGGGAGGCATATCAACGGCTTTCACCTCATTTTGCATTCATTTTTCCCCTATCTTCTACCAGGATAGAAAATTTTACAAAATCCAAACAGACCAATTTACCTACTGATATATCAACCATTATGTATGATTATAGAATTTGGCTTACTGAATAAAAATTGACATACTTTAGATACTAGAGCTGAACAAGTAACTGTTCTTTTGCACATAAGATCGAGAAATCATAATAATATAAAATAATTGTCTTTAAATAATCGAAACATTGAGATGGAATGAAAATATAAAAGTTAACGATTAAATTGAAAAATTTGAAACGCATAACTATGAAACACAAATAGGAACTGATTTGAATCGTAAACTAACGATATCAGGATCATTATCCAAAATCAAGATAAGTCTCTTTAAATTTGTAAAAGTTTTATTTATATAGAATGAGCTTTAAATAAAAAAGATGGAAGTGATTATAATTATAAATGCGAAAAAATAACAATAATCAACAATGGTTTAACGCATTTGTTTGATAGAGTTTCTTTCAGAATTAGAGATGAGGCAATTGAAAGCTATTGCTACCCTTGAATTATCACAACTCTAAAAGCATTAGTTTGTTATCTGCGAAAATTCAAAAGAAAGCATTAAATTTTTCACGAACGTTGATACTAAGAAGAATGGAAAATCAAACGAAGGATTTAGTGATCGAAATGACTACTTAAGTTCAGCTAATGGGAAATTTAGCGCTGCCATCCCACTCGAACATTCGTTTTGATTTTATGAAAATAATCAGAAGGCAATTTATGGAGTGAAACATGATCTTAGTTAGAGAAGAGGTGATTATTCTAATGCTATGTTCTAAACGGATGAGAAAGATGCAAACCAGCATGATGAAGTAGTTGATGGTAAATTTACTATTACGAAACTAATTTGAACTATGCCGGTGTAAAACTGTCTGATGACTATAAGATCATATATATATTATTAAGTGTTAGATAGATGAGTATAAGATCAAATACGAGGCGTGTCCGTGAAATTAGTTCCCCGGATTTTCTTCTCATCAAAAAACTAGTTTAATTGCAAAGAAAAGTAAATTTTTTTCAAAGTTCAGTCATTCTATTATTTTTCTACATAATCGCCGTAGCGTTCTTTGCACTTCTGTATTCGAGGTACCCACTTCTTTAAACCAGAGTCATAGAACTTTGCCGCCTGTCCGTGTAGAAAACTAACAACCGCGTTTTGTACCTCTTCATCTCTCTGGAATTGGGTTCCGCCAAGGTTTTTCTTCAACTCGGGGAAGAGATGGAAGTCACTTGGTGCTAAGTCTGGGCTGTAGGGTGGGTGAGACACCATTTTCCGTCCAAATCTTTCTATGAGGGCTGTGGTTCGATTGGCGGTGTGAGGTCGGGCGTTGTCATGGTGAAAACGCACTCCTTTTGTCAGCATTCCTCTTCTCTTGTTCTGAATTGCACGTCTAAGATTTTTCAAGGTCTCACAGTACCGTTCAGCATTGATTGTTGTCCCGCGAGGCCTAAACTCGCGCAACAATACACCCTTTAAATCCGAAAAAACGGTAGCCATGATTTTCCCGGCAGACAGGATTTGTTTGAACTTCTTTGCTCTTGGCGAAGAATGGTGCTTCCACTGCTTCGATTGCTCCTTTGTTTCCGGTGTCGTGTAGTGTACCCAGGTCTGGTCACCAGTAACAATGGAGTCCAGAAATTCCTCTTCAGTTGTTCCGTGAGAAGCGAGAAATTCTTGGGCCGCTTCAACCCGCTGCCGCTGGTGGTCTAAAGTGAGCAGTTTTGGTACCCATCTTGCGCAGACCTTTGAATAGCCTAAATGTTCAGTCAAAATCTTTTTCAATTGTGGTTTTGCTGACCTCCAGAATCTTTTCGCACAGCTCCCGAACTGTAATCCGTCGATCTTCAAGCGTTGCCGCTTCGACTTTGGCAACTGTTTCGTCGGAAACCGATGGCCGCACTGCACGGGCTTCGTCGCGGACGTCTGTTCGACCATTTTTAAAGTCCCTGACCCATCTGCGCACCATCCCGGAGCTCATACACTCTTCTCCATACCCTTGACAAAGTTCTTCGTGAATTTCCTTCGCCGATTTCTTCTTAGCGGCCAGGAAACGAATAACAGACCTCAACTCGCAGCTGGCGGGAGACGCAAGAGTAAGCTCCATCGCTGACGGCTGCTGAGCCAAGACTAAACGTTGCAGCGACGCTGGCTTGGTAAGGGATTGGAGTGGGGGAACCAAACAACCTGCCTCTGTTGTCTGGTCGCGCATAGAAACGATCCTAGCGCCAGCGGCAGCCCGTGGAACTTATTTTGCGGACACGCCTCGTATGTTATATCGTCAAATTAAGGACAAAATAACATTACCTATTCCTTACTTAGAAATACAATTAGGACAAAAAATTGTGAACTTTCAACATAAATTCTTAAATTGTACATTGAATCTTAAAAACTTCGATGTCTAATTTCAGCATTCAAGCTAAGAAAGGTAATTCACAAGTTGTAGCCAATGTAACATTTGATCATTGTAACTTTACTAATGCATAGATTTAGCTGAAAAATGAACGTTACCTGATCACAATTTAGAGATTTATTTCGATTCCAACAATTTTGATACACCTTATAAAATGTTAATGCATTATGTATCTTATAAAAGTTATGATCTCAAATTAAGACACCATAAATATTTACATCCTATCTACATGTTTGATATCAGCAGAGAAAATAAACGTATCAAAGAAACTGCAAGTGATATTGAAATTAGAGCATAATTGAAAACGAATTTCCTGATGATACACAAGCTTATGCAGTGATTTTATCTGATGGAATAATTCGATTACAATCTGAAGGTGATAAAATGAACTTCAACTACTGAAAACTCCCCCTAGACACTTTCATATAATAATGTTTATAAATGATTTACTGTGTAAAGTCTATGAAGAAAACTGATACTCGTAATCTACAAAGGACAATAAGGTACTGGTGAAAGGTCGGTGTTTGATTTGCAAAAATATAAAGATTTCTCTTATCTCTAAAGATCATGTGAAAAAAGAGGATTTTATACTTATAATTCCAGCTCTATACAATTTAAAGAATTTAAACAATTTAAAAAATTTATTTGCCACAGGAGATACAGAGGTAGAAAGTTTCTTAAGTCTAGTACAATGGTCAAAATAGAGTATAGCTACCTGTGGCCCGAATAAGTTCAGCGACTTCTAGGGCATCCTACCATCACGTTATTCTAACTTGTACAATAATGTTTAACCTAATCCACTTAACCTAGTTTCGCCTGAGACTGATCAAAGAGATAATTCATTCGATATTTGATGCGGTATTTTACAGTATAGGTAAAATCGGCCATATTAACAATACATTCAATAAAACGACTTAAGAGCAGACTGAAAATCGGTTTTCTTACCCGTGGCAAGTTACATTATTAGGACCAGACATGTAGGAGGCAAGATGTGACTAGGTGATCTTAAACGACTTGTATTATGATTGAAAGTGAGACTCAAGATGTCTTTTGAATACCTTGTAAGAATTACTTCCACGGATCTCTGCAGGTATTGAGTTCCAAGTTTTAGTTCCAACGAAGAGGATACTGCGTTGCGACTGGGCCTTTGAATAGTAATAAGCATGAATTTACTTCTATTTCGAGTTAAATGGTCTTGATGACCAGTTTGCGCAGTTAATAATTGTTTTAGGCTATTGTCGCCATCATTTGGTAATGTTATGTAAATGAAATTACAAATGCATTCGTTATAGAGATCTGAAAGTTTAAGTATTTGTAAATTTTTGAATGAATCATTTGTGTGAGAATTATATTTTAGGTTCTTTACCGCTCTGATAGCCCTTTTTTGCAGAGTAAAATTTTGTCGGTTTTATTTCTATCAGTTCCGTCCCATGCTTCTATTCCGTATTGCAAGTATGGATAAATGAGCGTTTGGTAGAGTATCTGTAAAGCTGCTTCAGGCAGGAAATATTTAACTTTGTTTAGGATTCCGATATATTTTGATAATTTAGTGCTAATATACGCGATGTGCTCTTTGAAGGTCAGATGTTTATCTAGTATGATGCACAGAAACTTACATGAGTTGGTTTCTTCGATTTCACCATCGTCAATTTTAATGCGTGGGAGTGATAAATTTTTCTTCTATGAAAATGTAATATATTTCGTTTTATCGATATTAAGGCTTATTTTATTAGCTTTAAGCCACAATGAAACCTTATGAAGTTCATTATTTATACTCTCCACAATCATAGCGGGATTTTGGTTCGGAAGGACCGCAGAAAGCGTACTGTCATCGGCAAAAAGTATGAATTTGATAAATGATGTAGATTTAATAATATCATTGATAAATCAGAAATAGGAGAGGCCCAAGAACAGATCCTTGTGGAACTCCATGGCTAATTGTCTGGGGGTCCAATTTTGCGTCGTCAATGACAACGCATTGTTTCCGATTTGTTAGGTATGATCTGAACCAATCATGGGCAACCCCTCGAATGCCATAACAGTGTAGTTTCGAGAGTAATATTTTATGGTCCACACAATCGAATGCTTCTCGAAAGTCAAGAAATACAGAGAAGACAGGCTTTCCTTCATCTATATTAGAATAAAGGAATTGTAAATGATTTAATATAGCCTTTGTTTTTGATTTTTTGAGTGAAAGCCGTATTGTTTATCGTAAAGAAATGATTTTTGTTCAAAATAAGAGTACACTTTTTCATACACAATTTTTTCGAATACTTTGCTTGTGATTGGAAGTACGGAGATAGGTCGATAATTGTTTACACAGGTTTTTTCACCATTTTTGAAGGTTGGAGTTACTCTAGCAACTTTGAGGGAGTTCGGGAAAGTGCCCAGTAAGAGAGACTGGTTAATAAGATTGACTATCGGTGGGGCTACAATATCAGCAATATTTTTAAGTACTTTTGTCGGAAACGTTTGTAACCCACTCGATTTATTTTTCAGGTTGCTTATGCACGCAATTACATCGGAAAAGTTGGTCGGCGTAAAGAAAAATAGTTGTGTTCTCGAATATGATCCATGTATTCCAGGTGATCAGTAGCTTCACTTGGAATACTATCAGCTATAGTTTTCCTTACGTTTACGAAGAAATTGTTAAAGAGATTAGCAATTTCTTTTTTCCCATGGTATGCTACATTATCTTGAACAACAGGTTCAATTTTCTTTTTATCGGCGTTATTCGGTTTGAGAAATGATACGATTTAGCTCATTTAGGAAGGATTTAGGACAGGCTGTAGGAGGCCTATACACCGTTCCCAGCACAATGAGTTTACCACCTCTAGACAGTTCAACGAAGAGTGATTCTATATGATCCTGATTCATTGATGCATTTGCTATAATTCTCGAGTCTATGTGGTTAGATATATATGTGCTGACGCATCCACCTCGCTGGTTTTTTCGTAGCGAGTGGTAACTATGATAATTTTCGAATCGAATCATGTCTTTGGTCTAGTCATCTAGCCAGCTTTCGGTGAAGCTAATCACGCCTAGGTGATATTTAGGTTCAGTAATAGTACATTGTATCTCTTCCAAATTGGGATAGAGTGACCTACAGTTCCAACAAACGAGTGCAAAGTCATGGCGAGTTATTTGTAAAGTTTCGTTGAATTTTGGTATATTAGTATACCTACAGTCGTGCGAGTCGTTTAGGTTTGGACATAACCTTTTCAAATGATTGAGATCCGGGTCGGTTTCTTCAAGTATATCAGCGTGATCAGTCATTTAAAATTAGTAAACAGTAATAAGTAGGTTCTATATAGCTTAAAAAAAGAAACGAAGTACAGAGTCAAGCTTAAAGGGATATTCCTGTCTAAAAAGTAACTTATTAAGTAAGAGAGAATAGAGTAAAAAACAATCTAGCGCGATTTCGTGAGTACACACAAACTCAGTCCATGAGCGAATAATATTGGAGTTTGATATCACAACATTGGTGCAAACAGATTGCTGGGGGCGTTTTCACAAGTTCACATACAACAGGTAATAAGTTTTGAAAGATTATGGCGACAATGAAACAATCAGTTAATATGGTTTACGCGTAATAATAATTGTAGTGGTAAATAAAGAAAAATTCCCAGTAATATTGGTGGGTGAAAAATTATTGCTTGCGTTGTTACAAAATTTCACACACAGATGTCATAAATGTTTACACACACATCTGTTATACTCGTATATTTGTTATCATACTGGAGTTCGATATCACAACATTGGTGCAAACAGATTGCTGAGGGCGTTTTCACAAGTTCACATACAACAGGTAATAAGTTTTAAAGATTATGACCACAATGATACAATCAGCTAAAATGGTTTACGCGTAATAATAACTTTAGTGGTAAAAAAAAGAATAATTCACAGTAATATTGGTAGGTGGAACATTGCCGATTACGTTCTTACAAAATGTCACACACAGATGTCATAAATGTTTACACACACATCTGTTATACATTTGTCAAGTCTAGTCACCCATGACCTGTTTCGATGACATGTTCAGTTGTCGCATCAGGTATTTCTCGAGGTCTTCCGGGGTGTTGTTCTGAAGGCGTCTTGAATCTGGGTTTCCGGGGTTAGATACGAAGATGTTTCCTTCCTGTGTTCTCGGTATTCCAATTTTATACGTGAATTTCCTTCTGGCCATTCGAAGGATGTTTATAGCGTTAACTCGTGAAGGTATGAGTATTCATTTATAAAAAACTTTGGTTTCTTTTCTCGGCAGGCGGTTAGAATTTCACGTTTCTTGTGATAATGTTTTAGTTCAAATGCAATGTTTCTTCGATCTTCGTTCCCAGTTACTGTTTTTTCCCATTCTGTTAGCTGATGTGATGTCAGTGTCGCAGAGGTCAATGTTGATATTGTCCTTCAGGAGCTTGCAGACGGTTTCCTTTCAGATTTCGTTCGAGTGTGATTGCGGTAGATCCTTTTCAGAAATGACGAGGGTACATTTTTTGTCTTCAATGTCTCGGCGCTGATCACTTTTTTACAACTGGTCGAGACGGAAGGCTAAGCTATCTAATTTCTCATTCTGTTCTTCAAGAGTTTTCTTGTGCTCTGCTTCTTTTCCCGCTATTGTTTCAACTATTGTTTTAAGGTGACTTATTTCAATTTGCATTTTATCAATATCACTCTTAAAATTTGTCATCACTGGGTCGAAGTATTTTATTAGGACAGAAACCACTTTTTTGCCGTCTTTCGTTAGGCTAGACACATCAGGATATTGACCAAACTTCGGCTGAAACTCACTGCTGTTATTGTTGCTGCAGCTGTTGTTGCGTTGCTTCTTGGGCCCCATCTCGTTGATTGAGCGTGTTTGTTTCCTTGTGTACGCGAGGGATGAGCACTTTCACACTTTTTGAGGAAATATTTTTACACTTAGTTCGATGATTTTTTATTTGTTGTTTGTTTAAGTCACATTTGAATCCTCATGGCGAGAGTGTGTACCCATTCAGGTTAGGAGTACAATCTTTCTAGCGTTAGGCACTTTGTTTCGGAGCGAGCACAACCCACGTCCTCACCACACGGAGTCTCTAAGGACACTTATTAGCAGGCCTTGGAACTGCTTTCTCTTTGGCTGGAGGTGCTTCTGCAACAGTATCTGCTGTTAATAAAAAGAAATCTAGCGGCAAAGTTTAGTAAAAGACTGAAAGGCATAATGAAGCAATGGAAGAAAAAAAAGGTTCAGGTATGAGGTTAACTCCGAGAAAAAAACTTGTGGAAAGGGTCTTTACATGAAACACCACCAAAAAAGTAATATCTATCAATCCATTATCTCAACATGATTTGGAATACTTCATAAATATGTTGAAAATTTCGATTGTTCGAGTTATTTACGTGAGAGATAGTTAAGGGAACCGTGCCGACCGGTCGGCCCATAACTTGATTTTCCATCCGTAGATTTTTTTCTATCGGACTTACGTCTATGAAAATTTGCAGACTACTAAATCTCTAGATTCCCAACAACTTTTCTTCCAAAAGTTTTTTTGCATTGGGACATAGAAAATGATTTATTCATGATAAATAAATAAAAATTAATATATAACATTCGTTATAATGGGGCCGAAATTTAGAAAGCTAGAGCAATGCGGTTTGTTGCATGCGAAAGTACAACGTGTGCTCCAAAAATGCTGTTTACCGGTTTTTGAATTTGAATTTATTTTGAATTTATAGAACTTTTTTTTTGAAAAAGTTATAGTCAGAGTTTAAATTTAGGGTAAAAAGTCTACGGAAAAAATATCACGTAAAATTTTTTGAAAATCAACTAGACAGCAATTGTAGATTACACATGTGACTTCCAAATGCAGCAAGCCACATTGCTCTAGCTTTGTAAACTTCGGCCCCATTACAACGAAAGTCTTGAAAATCGTGATTGTTCAATATCGCCGATTGAAGTTAACAGTCAATGGAAAAAATGTTACAAATAAATTTTCGAAAATCAAACCCGTTGCTATGTCTGCGCAGTTGTGCAGTTGGGCGTATGTAGGTTCGTACGAAAGGCGAGTTCAACGCCCTGGTGAGGTGTCGCAGTGCGCAAGCTGAGTCAGCAGAACCTAGAAGGTATATAAAGACGTGCCCGGCTCATAAAGTCGCATTTGGACCTGTGTACCTCTCTACCCAAGTATACTCGGAACATCTCCTGGACTTTAACTACCCTTCCGGCCGAGATACTGGTGGCCATTTGAGTGTCGGAGCCACGACGTGAAGAAATTGTACTTGTGAAGTGAAGGAGATCCAGTGACTTCGGCGAATCAAGACGGCGGAGGTAACGTCAGAAAGTTCAAGAGAATTACCGTGAAGATCGTCTGGTGACGGGATAAATTGTGCCCTCTACGAAAGGGAGTCTGCGCATCACTCCGTGACAAGTGGATCAGTCTGGCAATACCGTCGAAATAATATGGACAACGGGTCCGTCAGCGGAAGAGAAGTATGTAAAGCATACGATAACGTGTTTCGTATTGTTGTGCGACGTGTCTCGGAAGAAAGGCTGCGAAATACATGCGATCTGGAGTTCCACGTCCCACTTGGTGAAGCCTACAAGGTGCGTCTGTCTTTGGAAAGAGACGGCGATTTCTGTAACCTGCAGCTTTGCGTAAACTTCCACCGAGATCGGCAGTAGGAGTGCCGTGGACGCCTGTGAGGTTCGTTTCATCCGTGCAAGTGTGATTGCACATTCTACGATCGACGCAAGTGATTCAACATCTACGACTACGTAGTGCGTGGTGTATGTGGTACCAGGTTGTTTACTGAACAGTGATTGTTAAACTGTGTTAGTATAAAGGAACTGTGAGTGGTGCTGATAACGTGCAGTGTGGGACTTCGAACGCATATCGACTCTGCGCGCTGAGTACAGTGCAAGCGCTGTTGCTCTCCCGACTCCAAGCGCTCAGCGCGTGACCTTGGCATCAGCTGTCGCGTCGCGACATCTAGACGGCTGTGGCAGTGCGCACTCAGCGCGTGACCTTGACAACAGCTGCGGCGTCAGCTGGGCTGCTGTGGCTGTGCTGCTGAGAACCCAGTTGAGTAAACAGTATTTTCAGGTTTTGATTTATTTTATGTATCCAGGTCGGATCTTCTGCCGCAGTGCTTTGTGTCATTTTCAATTGTTTAAGATCGGTACAGTTGTATTCTTGTAGAGAGTTCATAACAGTTCTTTTATTTATTGATCGATTTTGCTAGTGTTAAATTCTGTGTCAGTGGGAAGGTATTAGTACTTAATTTCTTACAATTTTTTTGATGTGGATTTCTAACGTGTCATTACTTTTATTGAGGAGTGATTTTAGCGGTGTAACACTTTTTCTTGTCGTGCCATACGATGTCAGACAGTGATTCCGAACCTGAGTTTATTCGTTCTGTTGCAACCACGACTTGCAGTGGGCGTGTATCAGTGCCGAGAATTAGTACTACGATTCCTATTACGACGTTATGTCAGGACCGGTGCCTACCACAGTTGTGTCTAACGTCATGACAACTCAAACTGTAACGTTCAGTACACCGAGTGTAGCTACAATGCCTAGTAGTAGTGGTCATTCTGCTAGTAGTGGAGTAACTACGACGTTGCAAAGGGGCAGTACCATACTGTCAAGCGCCGAACTTCCCTTATTCAGAGGTCGTAAAAGGGGCGAAGATCCGGACTTTTGTGAGACAAAAACGTTTCGTACTCACGTTGCGAATCTAAAAGCATACATGTGTTTACTTCCTGACATCACGTCAGACGAGGCTAGGAAGGAATTGCTCGTGCGAAGCGCACACAAAAGTGTTGGTGACTTCAACGGTGTAGTTACGAAACTAGTACATCCTGATACTAACTATTCTTTCGACCAGGTTGTGAAAATTCTGGAAGATATTTATGTCTCGAAGGGCGAGCGATCAGTGCATGCGCTAGCTTGTGATTTAAATCAGCTCCGGCTTTTGCGTAATGAAGGATTAGCTGCTCAATTAGTGACCGCCATGGCTAAGATCCGGAAATTGAGCGACCATATCTTAAATAGTCCAGACGTAGCGTTACAAAGACATCCCTTTGTCGTTGCTAGTGCGAATGCTAATGAATTAAAAAGGTTTGCAGGAGATTTGGTTGTGTTCAGTCTAGCTACAGCGATTTTAGCTCCATTATTGGAGGAAAAATTTTCCAAAAAAATATTTTCGCGACCATTCTTAACATCTGAGGAGCTATTAGCTCGTATTGTTTCCGCTGTGCGAAATAACCCTGAGAGTAAACAAATCATTGCGCACAAGCCCAGTGTCCAGTACTCGTACCCGACTAGGGAAACTTATCTAGTGGACGTACCTGACGAGACCTTGTGTGACGAGCAGGAATCGTTTTCCGACGTTTACTATAACTCACAACAGAACAACCGACGTTTTCAGAGACGAAGACCATTTTTAAGACCGGGGTGGAGACCTGCGAGGTTTTCGCGAGGACAACAACATGCCTATATTGGTGATAGAGCTCTCGGTTCAATGGAATGTAACGAAGCGTCCGTGGAGAATCCACAACAGATTAGTAGTGAACGGACAAAACGACAACCTTTCTGCTCACTCTGTAATACCCCTGGTCACGTTCAAAAGATGTGTATGCAACAGCGAGGTCAGGGTAAAACGAGTTTCCGTGGTAATGCTTGCTATAGGTGTGGCAAGGTAGGGCATTTTGCTCGTAAATGTCATTCACGCGGTAGAGGCCGCGGTAGAGGAGAAGCGTACTACGCTGCAGCTCCGGAGAGTGATGATTTTTTAGAGTAAAATCAGACGAGTTGATGAGTGTAGGTGTAGAGAGGGATTCTTTGCCAATGCCCGGGGGTAATTCCACAGCTCTCGTTACCAATGATGTGGTGGTTTTGAAGCCAGATACTATAACTAAGTCGACCGAAGTGGTGGATCCGTTATTCCGGTGTGAAAATAAGTTCGAATTACTAGGTGAACAAGAACTTACTGTAGGTGCAAATTTTGAATTACCCGTAGAAGTTTGTTTGTCAGCGACGATAATGAATGAAGGTCGTTTGAGAAAAGAAAGCGATGGTTTGTTTTCTTAAAGAAGATCGAAAAAACCTACGATTAGTCTGCGTAATGATACACGATTGATGAGCGCTCTGATTGATAGTGGGAGCGATAGGTGTCTAGTCAGTTACCGGAATTTAAAAGGTCTTAACGAGCGAATTAAGCCTAGTGCTTTGAGTATCCGGGGTATAAATTCGAAAAGCCAGGTGACAGGCGAAGTTGATCTTTGTATTACCCTGCCTAATAATGGAGAAATAAATACTAGCGCTTTGATGTTGAAGGACGGCGAATTAAATTATGATGGAATCCTCGGTAGGGATATTCTGAAAGATGCCGTGATTGATTTTAAAGAAGGATTCATTGTTCTTGACGGAGTTAAAAAGCCGTTCCATGATGTGCGAGAATTGCACGGTCAAAGTAAGAGAGAAGTATTTTTCAATACCGTAAATAATGCAGAGTGTCTGATGACAGACGTAATTGCCCAGAGGAGGCGTAAAAAGAAATACCTGCAGAAGCAGAGGGAACCTAGAAAAATAAGCCTAGTGCATGGCGATAGAAAGAGCCAAGAAAATGGCGACAGGCAACTAAATGGCCTAGAGATAAATGCTGCGCAGCATTGGGGTACCCCAGTGAAAGAAGTGAAAAAAACTAAAAGACGAGCGATAGTTGTTCACTGTGGATCAGTGGAAATGCCGCGTAATTCCTTACGAGTAATTAATGGGTATGTCAAGAGGGTTAAACCCGGAAAGTATATAATGAATAAGAGAATTCTTGGAAATGGCATTTATGTGGCCGAATCAGTAGTGAATATAGGTTCGGAGGGTTTTGTCCCTGTCTTACTTTTAAACGTCTCGGAAGACGTAGTATACCTGAGTGAAAATAGCATGCTGAGTAATATTGAAGCAGTAGACGATATGGAAATAGATCAAGAAATATATATGTCTACGGTGCACGAAGCTGTGCGTGAAGCAAATGTATGTGACGTCAACGGTACGGCGGATCTACCCAAAGTCGACAGTTGTTATGGTGGAAGCTTTAATACCATCACTGGTAAAGACGTTGGGTTGGGGTCTGACCAAGCAGGGCATTGTTGCAACAATACTCGTGTTGACGAAGTAGGAACTAATGCACAGAAAGACGATGTACCAGAGGGAGGTAGGAGCGAACGACACCCTCTGACGAGTGACGACGTAGTTTGTGACGACGATGACGTTAAACGCTTACTGATAAAATTATTGAATGATTTTAGAGACGTAATTACTTTCGAAGGCGAAACTATTGCCGTTACGAATGTTATGCGACATAAAATTGAATTGAAACCCAATGCTCCAATACTTAACATTCCACCCTATAGAATTCCACATAAATATCGAGAAGACTTGGTGCAAGCGAATAAACAGATGCTGGATCAAGGTATTATTGAACCGTCCAGTTCTGATTATAACTTTCCTTTGATTATTGTGAAGAAGAAGTCGGGCGAGATTCGTCCAGTCATCGACTTCAGAGCGTTAAATAAAATTGTTATCAAGGAGAGCTATCCGATACCCAGGATTGACGAGATTCTTTACACTCTTGGTGGAAATAGTTTATTTTCCAGTTTGGATCTTCGATCTGCATTTTACCAGGTCGAATTGGAAGAAAGCAGCCGTAAATATACCGCTTTTATTGTCGGTTAAGAGAAATATCATTTCAAGAGGCTGCCATTTGGCCTGACATCTAGTCCAAGCATTTTCAGCGAATAATATCTTCCGTTCATGCAAGTATTATCGGGAAACTAGCGTTTGTATTTCTCGATGATATATTAGTTTTTTCTAAATCCATGAACCAGCATTTAAAAGATTTAAATAGTGTTTTGGAGAAACTGCGTAGTGGGAATCTTCCCCTTAAGCTTGAGAAATGTCAATTCCTAAAGAGTTCGATAGAGTATCTAGGTCACATAGTGTCGGCAGACGGCATTCGTTGCAAGGAATCGGAGAAGCTACAAAAGTTTCCCGTTCCACGAAACGTGAAGGAATTGCAGAGTTTTTTGGGTGTAGCGAACTATTTCCGGAACCATGTCCCTATGTTTGGCTCGATTTCGTATCCGCTTTATCAGTTATTACGGAAAAACGTTGAGTTTATCTGGAAGCCTGAGTGTCAGGAAGCTTTTGAAAAAATTAAATCTGTTTTGACATCAAATACCGTTTTACGGCATCCTGATTTTAATAAGCCTTTCCATGTATTTACAGATGCTTCTAATTTTGGTATAGGAGCAGTGCTTTTACAGCACGGTAACGATTCAACTAAATCAATGCAGCCGATAGCGTATTACAGTAAGAGTTTAAATTCGACGAAAAAGCGATATAGTACGACCAAAAAAGAATTCTTCGCCATCGTGAGCGCGCTAAAAGCTTTCAAATATCCCATTCTTGGATATCCAATCTATCTGTACACGGATCATAAACCATTGCAGCCCTTGTTCTTCAAAAAGCTTCCCGACGATTCAGCAATGGCACGTTGGTGTTTAACAGTTAATTCTTTTGATCCCATTGTAAAATATTTCCCCGGTAAACAAAACATCATTGCCGATTGTCTAAGCCGATTGCATGAGCAATTGACTGTTTCTGATCTTGAGGACTGTTCGGAGTTTCAGGAGGTCGACGTGTTCCTTGTGACCACCAGACGTGGAGCACTGAACCCTGGCGTAGACATAACAGACCCTCAGACGCACTCTAATCGACTGGCGCCGACAGCGGCTGCCTCACCGCAGCTGACTGACTACATTCCTAGACTGAAGGATGTATCTTGGGACCTTGACGAATTTCGGATGGAGCAACAGCAAGACCCATTCTGTTCTGAAGTTAAGGACGCATTACTAAATGGAAGTACATCTACGATTCCTGATTTGCAAAAATATTTGATTTTAACGACGTACTTTACAGACGGAGACAGATAGATTCAAGGACAAGTACTATTTTGACTTCGGTTATGCCGACATCACTAATGAACAAGGCAGTGCTCAGTATACATTCTTTGTATCATACTAATGCCTTACATACATTGTTTATATTTAAATTACGATATTTTCATTTGTTGGAGAAAACTATCATTCATAAATTTGTCAAAATGTGTGATGTCTGTAAAATCCTTAAAGCTAGTAGTACTGTACCTATTAAAATTTTAGACGCACTAATTGCTAAAGAACCCTTCGAGGTAGTTTCGATGGATTTCCTCGGCCCTTTGCCAACTACGGGGCCGCAGAATAGATACATTCTGGTAGTTATAGATTTATTTTCTCGATATTGCAAACCTAATGCCATCTCAGACAGGTTGGCAGACACCGTTGTTTCTTGTCTAGACGACTGCTTTTCGACGTTCGGCTATCCGAAAACACTTCTCAGTGACCAAGCTTTGGAATTTAAATCTGCGGCAGTTAAAAAGTTTGCTCAAGTTCACGCAATTGCGAAAAAAGAGGTTCTACCGTGGAGCCCACATAGTAACGCTATTGTAGAGAGGAATAATAGAAAAATCACAAATTTACTGAACTTTACATAAATTCATTAGTTCACACAGAATGGGATCAGTGTCTCAACATCACTGAGAACGCTATAAACAACGCCCTTAATACTACGTTGGGGGATACACCCTCTTACATTATTTTCAATCGTGACACTTGTCCAAATTTCAATGCCGAAACGTTCGAAACAATTTACAGTTACGATACCGATGTTGATCTGGTAAAATTTCGAGCTAAGGAAGCGGCCCGTATTGTAGAAAACGTTAGAGCTGTGATAATTAATAACACCAGTGACAGAACAATGAACCACAACTTACGCCGTAACAATAAAAATTTTGCCCTTGGTGATCGTGTTTTGTTACGCAATCATCTGAGAAAGCATAAGTTGGAGCTGTCATGGGTCGGGCCAGGAATCATTACTAAAATTAAATGCAATTACGTAGAGTTGAAAATTGGAAATAGGATTTACAAAAGTAACATGAACCACGTATTACCTTTACGTAAAACGGTTTGAACAAGTGTACGACTTACGACTGACTGTGTTCCAATGTTTAGCTTTTTATTTTTGTGTGTTGATGTATTTCTGTTCTCAGATTCTTGTTTCGATGTTTACGTTTATGTATCAGCTTTTTACTTGGAATTCTCCTTATATTATTGAGTGTATTTTTCATTTAATTTTTAGGTGTTTGAAGTATCGTAGAATCTAATTCCGCCATTGATGGTGTCACTCGTTTTTCTTTTACATCCAAGGTTTGCATCTGCTATCATATATGCGAGACTCAATATCCACCATGTGCTTATGTGGCGCGGTACCTGAACGCTGTGCGAGCAGAGTGCTGACGCCAGAGCTGTTTATGCGGTAGCTCAGTAGCGGGCGTGTCTGTTCGGGACATGAGCAGCGTGGACATGCTGTTTGTTTCTTTCATTTGCGGCTGTCCTTTTCAAATCCTTGCCGTAATTACTATTAATTACCTGTTATTTCCTTTGCGGCCATGCTAATCGGACTGTCTCTGTTTCGATTTCAGAACGGACACGCTAACGTCCCTGACGTCAACGATGGGGAATCGCATGACTACTATCAGCGTCGAGGCGCTTACGAACGCCTTGGCACAACACCAAGGAAGGGTGTCGGACGACTGGGTGCGCGCAAACGCCATGATTGACATCCTCCCAGATAGAGTTTCAGACCTAGGTCTTATCTTTCTTTTCCCTTTTTCCTTGGCGTTAGGTGTCTCTCTCTTCTATTTTCGCCGGGAATTAAATCTTCTGTCGGAGCGAATGAGGTCTGAGGATTTCATCCTCCGCCGACAGCAGCTGCGTTCGAGCACTGCCGACCAGCAGCTGCGCACAATGCCAGCGCCTAACGACCCATAGCAAAAAACGTGCCGCGAGTGTGTTAGATGCGATGGTACTTCACGGTTTTGGGTGTCGCCTTAAGGGCGTTACTCATTCACAAGCGATGTAAGCGGATGTTTTCCTATTTACTCAGGAATTATTATTAAGTTGTATTCTCACCTTTATGTTTTTAGTATTTACTTTTACCTATGTTCGCGAGGATGCTCGAGTTGATGCAATGTTCAAATATAGAATTACGATTTATTCCGTTTTTGTTTTCGGTGACTGAATTTATGCGAATATTTTGTTCACTTAAATTTTAGAGGCATTGAAATTTTTTTTTTCATGCGTGTTTACTATTCTCTTTAACGAGTATATTGTTTTTCTTTTAATTTCATGGCGAGTGTCGATGCTAATGTACGGGGTATCTGCGTGCCGTGTTTCATTTTATGTTTGAGTGTAAAATTTTTTTTAGTTGTTGTTTCAACGATGCGATTTTTTTTCTCATTTTTGTTGCGTTATGAGTTTCATTTCCTTTCACAAATGTTTGTAGAGTTCATTGAGATGTTGATGTTGATGTTCGCGACTTTAGTTTTGGATATAGATTCAGTGTGTAACCGGAAAGTAAGTTAAATCCTGGTTGCTAGCACCGTAGAGTTTTTTTCCTCGACTTTGTATTTATAGATGTTATTTTTATTGAAATTAGCGTTGGATTTTTTTCCTTGCGATTTTTATGGCGATTTTGAGTGAACGCGTTTGTTTTTCCCTGTTAATGGCTGTTGTTTTGCCACGAAAAATTAATTATTATTTTTGGTTTCCCTACCTATGATGCTTTTCAGTCACTCTGTCGATTATTGGTTTACTATTCTTCCCTTTGATACCATTATTTTGAGTTTGGTGATCAATCCTGTATGTGGGGAAGGTGTGTGTCTGCGCAGTTGCGCAGTTGGGCGTATGTAGGTTCGTACGTAAGGCGAGTTCAACGCCCTGGTGAGGTGTCGCAGTGCGCAAGCTGAGTCAGCAGAACCTAGAAGGTATATAAAGACGTGCCCGGCTCATAAAGTCG
Source organism: Morinoia aosen (assembly GCA_030386875.1). NCBI lineage: Eukaryota > Metazoa > Arthropoda > Malacostraca > Amphipoda > Talitridae > Morinoia > Morinoia aosen. Next base: position 14,231,481 of record CM059569.1, on the reverse strand, counting down.
CATTTGGACCTGTGTACCTCTCTACCCAAGTATACTCAGAACATCTCCTGGACTTTAACTACCCTTCCGGCCGTGATATTGTCATTTCAGATGACACATATTAATTTCAAAAGCAACAAACCGCATCAATATACCTATAAAATTGCCGGAGAAATGACGGACTTAGTGTCTATAACTTACGTATCAGAAGAGCCGATCGAAACGGCCTGCCCCAGACGGGTAATTTGCCGCTGACAGGGGGCCTGCCCCAGACGGGTAATTTGCCGCAGACAGGAGGCCTGCCCCAGACGGGTAATTTGCTTCTTTCACAAGCCAATGAAAACTCTTGCAACTAGTACCCAGGCAGCATTAGAATATCCTAAGGATATTCCCTCGGTGTCCTCTATGTTCGCTGTATGTCCTCATGTTCGGAGCTAACATTGTTTCGATATTATACGGATATCGTAAATTAACTATACCCCTTTTCAATATTGAGAGGATATCCTCAAGATAACTTTGACGTATTTTGAAGTCTAATAATAAATATAGTTGAAAATAAAATATTTCCTTGAGTTTTTTTCTGTCTAATTGAGATTGGACATGTTTAAAAATTTGTTTCTATCGTGAAGTATTATAGGTGTTTGCAGATGGTCTCCTCTTAATATCCACCGGATATTACTCAAGGACATAGTTATCTCTGAAAATAATTTGTCTTCATGTTTATTTTGAGTTTAATTATCTAAACACTATTATACAATCAAATAAATCTTTTGTCACCTTTTTACGAAGGGTAAATTCATGAGCGTCATAATTTAAACAAAAATAAAAATTATAAACACTCTCAAATAATTTTTTCCATTCAGTAAATAATTAATTTCAAACAAATTACATTACGAAATTATCATAAATATGCTCTCCCCTGAACGAATTACGTTTCTATTTGTTTGAAGGCAGTAAACGTCCGGAGATTTACCTCCTTTAATTTCGTATAATATATTAAATGACTACTTGAAATAGAAAATCTAATTAAATATGTAAACTCTTATCAGAAATATAATGAATTAGTAAACTATTTTCTGCACGAATGTACCTAGACCTACTGTCAAACTTAAAGGTATGAGTATAATTATATAGGAATTTTACATGCAGTGAACTAAACAATAATGCCAGTCACATAATAGGTATTCACGTTTTCTTTCAAGCCCCTCAAAACACTTTCTTCACATACCCAACTTATTTAAAGAATATGTTCATTAGGCTATGATAGTTCAAACACATATATGTCTTTGTAAATATAGATAATTACAAGGTTTTTTATAAAGACATGGAAGTTTTTTAGTGCTTTCAGAAGTGTTACTACCATATATACGGAGGTACGCACATGCGTACGTACTTTGCAATAGCAACAATACTATTCATTTCATTTTAGTTATTTCGAAAATTTGTAGGGGCCTTCGATAAATATTATCTATTTCAATGTGGAAATGCAAATTTTTGGGGCTTGTAAAAAATTTCACATTATTTTCCGGTAGCATTCTGCAACGGACTAGTTTCAATTGCGTTCTATAGATGAGGGTTGCTTATAAGCACTGCACAGCGTGCAGCGGCGCCGTGGCAGTTTCAAGCTAGCTGCTTGTGTAGTGTTGACGCCCTCTAAGATTCATACGTGATAGCGTTATTAAGTGAATGCTTGTGACATTTTTCTTTTAAAAAATGTCGTGTAAGAAAAACTACTATGGTATATGTAGAAAAACAACCGAATTCCGAAACAAATTAAGAAGTGTTGGAGTAAACAGTGGAGTAAATTTAGGTGAGGATAGCGTTCCTAGTATAGCGCCATCTTGCAATGAAGCTCTGGCAATACCTGGGACAAGTGCTGGTTCAAGTCATGCTGACATAAGTATTAGTGCTGATAGTGAACTTGATAATGTTTCACTTAACTCTTGTGAGTCTGAGTCTGTTTTCTCTGTGACTAGTGAACCTAAGATAGGTGTATCAGGTAATGATGCTTTGAATGATGAGCTGTCATCAGACAGTGATTCACATCGTCTTCCTGCGCAGCCTGTTGAAGATTCAGAATATATTAATAAAGACATAAATAAAAAATAAAGCTTATGCTGATGATTATGATGACATGATTGAAACAAGACAGCAGGCAGCAAATCTTACAAGTGAAGCAGTTAGTAGTGACAGTGAAGTAAGAACCCCTGTGACAAAAAAGAAAATTCATACTCAATCATTTTCTGATGAACTTCTTCCATCTCCTTCAAGGATGAAACAAGTTAGACTTCCTTCAATCGGTAAGTCCTTATTTATAGGTAAGTAATGTCAAATCATTTTAGTTATATAAATTATGAGAGAAAAGAATGAGCTCAAAGCCTAAGTTTTTTTTTGAAAATTGTTTATCTTGCTGCTGAGACTGTTACAGATTCTAATTATAATAATGAAGAAAATGTGTAACCAATGATTTTAGAAATTGGGCACTTGACATAAAATTGGATATTTGCCTAGGTACTGCAATGATGTAAATAAACAATTTTAAAGATAGATAATCTAAATGAATGAAAATAAATAGCTTATATAAACATTTGGTCAATGTGAAGTTCAATGCAATCACGGAAAATAAGAATTCCGATCTTAGGAATCACTATAGAAACCCATTTAAGAACGTTTTACGTGAATGACATTCTGCTCGCTGATGCGTTATTTTCGAATAATTGAACTTTGAAGTTGGCCTTGGCACCAAAGGAAGCGAGCGCGTGAAACGGAATTTAATTAATAACGGAAGCTACTACAAACGTAAAGAGGTTGGGTCGTGAGGGGGAGGCACAGTTCTTCTAGTGAAAATTATAAATAAAGCTTCTAACCTACCCATTAGGGTGACGACCGCAATCATGTTGACATCGGGTCCAAGATGGCGGAGCCCATGGTGGTCGCCATGTTAGACCCGATGTAAACAAGATTGCGGTCGTCACCCTAATGGGTGGTTTAGAAGCTTTATTTATACTTTTCACTAAAAGAACTGTGGCTACCCCTCACGACCCAACCTCTTTACGTTTGTAATAGGGGGTTAGCTTCCGTTTTTAATTAAATTACGCTCGCTTCCTTGGGCGTGCGACGGCCAACTTCAAAGTTCAATAATTAAAAAATAACGCATCAGCGAGCAGAATGTCGTTCTTGAAAAACGTTCTTAAATGGGTTCCTTTAGTGATTGTTTGGAATATAATTATCAATTTTTGTGATTGCACTAAACTTCACATTGACCAAACATTTTAGCTTCACTGCAACTGAAATTTTCACCGCAGATACTAATACTGGGACTCAAAATTCACAGATAGCAAAACTCTATACCAATGCTAATACACTGATTATTTTACAAATTTACAAAACAAGCTAGATACTTTCCATTCATTGCTACTCAGATAAAATTATAAGTCTTATGGAATTGCATGTTGTTGAGCACATCTTGAGCAATGATACCCATACTTTGAATCAGCTCAAATTACATTAACATTATATTATCTGTGCTTGTCTATTTACGTATGATTGTTATTTAAAATATTTTTTTTGTATGTGCAGCACGTGCACCTGCAGTTAAAAGCGGCAATGTACCAACTTCAACGAAGAATTGTTGTTGTGCTGCCTTGAAATCTGAAGTAGAAGAGCTTAAAAATCTTGTTGTTGAAGGATTTTCTAATATTCACAAGGAAGTTGTTAATGGAAGTGAGGATGCCAATAGGGCATATAAGACTTTCAAAAAAATTGCTCGTGCATCCAGTTCAGGTGAAATGTTACTGCAACATAGTAAGGAAAGTAAGTTACCATCATTTCCTATTAAAACAAATGATGATTTGATAGCATTGGAGGAACTTCTGAACAGTGAAGATGAAAGACTAAATCTTGTAATGAAATTACAAACTGTTGGAGGTACTCACACGAGAGCTATCATAAATAATATGATGAACTTCTGTCTTGCAAGAGAACTAGCACTGGACTTCAGTATGCATGGTAAAACTGGCAAAAAACCTTTTAAAGATCTGAAGCTGTTCAGCTGCATATTGGGTAAGCAACACTGATACTCTGTATGTATGTAAAATTGAAAATTTCCTAACTAGGGTGACAAAAAATGTTACCTTTCTTTGGGTCATCATGAAGTTAACTAGCTAGATGCTAGGTTTAAATAAGTTGTGCCATGAAGAATCAGATTCAAAGTTTAATAATTACATTTACTGTGTAAATGATGAAAACCAGTTAAACCACAGGGTTCAATACTTATCAAGTTATCACTATTAATAATAGTAAAAAAGGCAATGGCTAAATATATCTTTGAAACTTGTTCATTGCACAACTTCTTTCAACCTTTCTACTTTAGTAATTAATTAGTTGTAGACATGAATTTTTTTCCATTCTGTCCGCTGGTGGAAATTCATCTCTAAATTTCTTCTTCATTCTGGGGCTATAGAAAAAAAGAAATATACATATGTATTTGCATATGTTATGATTTTTGTAGTCTGCTATATCCATAAATGTGATTGTATAAATTCATAATATAGCTACTAACTAATATTTGATTTAGGGTAATGTTCGAATGGCCGGTCGGTCCGAATCGTGGGTCATTCTTAGTTAATTTTTAATTTTCGCGCTCGGTAGATATCTAAAAACTCAACCCGCAAGGCCTGTAGTGGTGTGATCTGCTACGCGTCTAACGGGTTGGCTTTTGGATTGCTACCGACCGTCAAAATTGAAAATTTACTAAGAATGACAGACGATTCGAACCGGCCGGCCATTCGAACATTACCCTATATCTGTATGATTAATAACATTTCATGGTACTTTTTTACAATATTTTTATTTTTTTAACTAAATTTTATGCTTCAACAGATGCCTTGAAGAAAAATCCGTTCTCTTCTGAAACTAGCACGGATCAAATTGTGAAACTCATGGCGTTGAACTTAACACATGCCAAAGACAGACTCACCAAAAAGAAAGGTGCTGTTCAAGAGTCTGGTGCGCAGGGGCAGGATGAGCCTGAACCTGGACGTGAACTTTGAACGAATTGTGAGATACATATCTGCAGCTGAAAGAATTTGGATACATTCTTATGTTCTTTTTATTTCCATTGGGGTTATTGGATGCTCGTTTATTTCTTTACATTGTTTAGGTCCGTTCTGTTTATTAATTGCTAATTTGATTAGTTAAAGTTTCTTGAATTTCTGTCTCTTACTTTCTTCTATTGATTTTCATTTTATGCATTCTGGTGAGACAGGTCTCCTTTTTGTTCTAATAGATTAGGTTTTGTTGTGTTACGGATCATTCTTTTATTCGACCGGGCAACCGCTGTCCTTTATTTCAACGCCTCCTCTTACCTTTTCTATCTTTTTCTCTTGCTTTATAAACTTCTTTTTCTCCTTTGAACATCCTTGCTAGTGAGGGAGGAAGGCATAAGCGTTTATAATATATGTACTTTGGGCTTTAGCCTAGAGTAGCTATGTGGTATAGATATATTTAAGTAATAATATTTTTTATTTCCAGTATTGAGGTTAATGCCACTGAGCGTTTTGGACGATGAATGATGTTCTTTTTTTTGTAGTAGTGTTAATTATTTCTAGTTGAAAGGACATAATTTACTCAAAGGACTGGGTAGCTACTAGCTATAACTGGCAATATCATATAGCTAGTTATTATATTTTTGTTGTAGGTAACTATGGTATTTCAACCTTAGTTATGTTCAATTCATTGCCATACCTTGTCAAAATAATCTGGGCAGTTAAATTTTTTTCCTAAATTTTGAAAACATGCCTAAACTTGAAAATATTTTAATTTATCTATCTATATGTAGGTGATTTGTGAAGAAAGGTGTGCTTACTGTAGTTTTATTTTATTTTTTTGGTATATAACTTTTTTTCCACAATGTTGGCATCAGAAAATTTGTAGAGAATTAGCTATAGGATGAATATGAACCCTGGGTAAACAATTCATTTTGATTATACGTCTGAAATGGTTATTTACTGAATAAATGTTTATGCGGTTAAACTTTTTTTATTTTTAATTTAGATTCTTGTGTCGATTTGAAAAGTTTTAATTTCGTAACTGGAGCATGTGGTTTGAAGGACAAACTTTGAGGATAGATGGTTTATTAAATCTCATACAGTATTACATTACTATGTTGTGAACAAAGTACTGCACACACACACATATACACACACACACACACATGCACACACACCTACACACACACACTGTCCTGTCATATTATTTGGTATCAGTAGCTACATATGCTAATTCAAGTGGTTTATGTAGGACTATGTGAGTCTGTAGTACTCTAGTGAAATTTGAGGACAACCGATCTCAAATTTTACTAAAGTACTTCAGATTCATCATGGTGAGACTTCCACTTTAATATAAAGTCAACGACGGTTCACAGAGGGTGCCTCTTGGGAGACCGTGGAAATGACCCTCTTTACTCTACGTTTATAACACTTAGTTGAATTTAATTGGAATGATGATTTCTTTTCGAGCCTTCTGTACTGTAAAATGTTTTCAAGACGCAATTTATTTGATGAAATTTTTTTCAGTAGTTAGACAAAGGGTTTTCAATTGGATATTTTCAATAAGCTCATTATTTAACTTTTATAAATAAAAATACTGTATCTAATTATTAATTGTTTCATGTTTCAGAGATTCAGACGGTTTTGCAGAGATGATTGAATTGCGGGTGAAAATCAACCTAACAAACATCATCAAGGAGTGGGTATGAAATAATTGTTCATATAACTAGCTATAGAATTCTTTTACATGGAATCGAGTAGGTAAGTTATTCATTTTATCAAAATGGTTAGTTACATTGATATGAACTTATCTTCATTGACCTGTAATTGATTGCTCTTCTTCATAATTTTAGTAAGTTTAAATTTAACCCTTCCTAACCTGCATGTTTTTATTTGACAATTTAAAAAAAACAGTTTTGTTGGTAGTGTACTTTAGATGGAATCTATCTAATTTATTATACCTAGATGGGTTCAAAGTCAAGTTCCTGCTGTTTTTATCCGTTTCTGTTCAGTGTTTGATAACACAAGGAAGTGGAAGTAGGTATCTAGGGTGTTAGAATGTTTTGCAAACTTTAAAAATATCACGAATAATGTAGTTAGTATGATTAGTAAATGAATTTTTGAACGACTAATTCTGTAGTGATATTATCACTATAATACTTTCAGAAAGTTCCGTAGACCTTCCATTTAATATCAGTAGTGGATATTCTCTTTAGAGGTATGTGCTGGTGACCCTGGTGGAAGTTGATTTCTAAATTCCTGCCTTCAGAGTTGAGGGGGACATCATTGGAATATTTGAATATTATATTCCCAGGATATTTGATTCTGATGTCCTCTGGATGTCTGCTTGTAATATCCCCTGAATGTGTACAAATTTGTATATCGCGAGGATGTTATCAAAGGACAATCCTGGGACATCCTGAGAGGATATCCTCTGAATATCTGCTTGTAATATCCCCTGAATGTGTACAAATTTGTATATCGCGAGGATGTTATCAAAGGACAATCCTGGGACATCCTGAGAGGATATCCTCTGAATATTTGCTTCTAATATCCCCTGAATGTGTACAAATTTTATATCGCGAGGATGTTATCAAAGGACAATCCTGGGACATCCTGAGAGGATATCCTCTGAATATCCTACGAACAAACGAATGCTGCCTGGGTAGTACCCTACCCCCGCGTAGTAGCCCCTCCCTCCCCTCCCCTGGAGTACCCCCGGAGGGAGTGCGGTGTTCTGTCATCACCGACCCTTCAAAAGCACTGTTTTTTATACTTTCAATTCAAATAGATAATGCTTTACTATTGAAATGTATATTACACAAAGATAGGCAGACGTGAACGGCCTCACCTTCGATTTATCGCTGAGTAACCCCCCTTTAATTCCTTCTGGGGGGCGCTGTAATTGCAAGACGTTCCCAATATTTTGACAGTGATTCAAGAACATCTTTACAAGTCTTTTAAAACAATAAAAAATTACGCCATTTTTTAAGGAAAACACGGCATGGTTCCCTTACCCTGAATACCCTTTGGAAACTAAATGCTGTATCCTAAATTTAGACACTGAAAAAGGGTTAGGAACGCATTGGACTTGTTGGTAAAGAAAATATCTGCTATAACCTTGACAGTTATGGTTTATTTTTTCAATTGAATATAAAGACTATTTAACAGATATTATGATATTTCTTTCTCTACTTAAAAAATTCAGAAGATGGGTGATGTCATACGTGGATGTTTATGTCTAAAAATGTTAAAAAATTTGCAAAACGAAAACTTTAATGGAATTTGTTTAGGCCTTTATACAACTTTAAACAAGTTTAAAAAATATACCCAAATTATTTTTTTATCTAAAATGTCGTGTGAAAATATTTCTGCAGCAAAGTTGGTAGTTTTACCTTCTTGCAAAGAAAAACGTGAACGTGAAAATAATTCTAAAGGACTTTTGCAAAATGTAGAGCAAATAAAAAGATTACTTGAAGATTGTAATCTAGAGTCATTGAAAGACACAAATGAAGCGCTCAAAAATTGAAGACCTGAATTGGAGTCAATTATAAACGAGTGTGATGAGAAATATGTGACTCTGAAAACTGATTTACAACTAAAATTTTCTGATGTACACTCGATCGTAAAACTAATAGAGTAATTAATTTATTAAAATTTAATGTTCTAGAACTAAAAATTGTTTCAACTGATGAACGCTATCATGTATAGACTCAACACTGAGAAAGAAAATCGATGAAATTGATGCAAATTTTGAAAACGTTGATTGAAACACAACTCCTGTTGTAAAAATTCATGAGATTGATGACAATTTGAATAGTCTAGAGTCAGGTATTGAAAATAGAATTGATGAAAAACTGTCGATTAAAAAGTCAGCATTAACTGATCAGATTAGAGGAGTTAAAGCTAACTTTGAAGTTGTGGACTCAAATATTGTTGATTCTTGTTAAAATCCCTGAAATTAAAGAAAAATTCATGAACCTATACTCAGGGGCGGAGAATCAAACTGATTCAAAGACTTTTATCCTCAACTCAACATAAGTTGATTATCTAAAATAATTGATCATCATCATATTGACTCAAAAAACCAAAATTGATGATTATATTGACTCAAAAAACAAAATCAATAGTAATCAAGTCGAGGAAAAAAAATGCGTGTAATTGATTGGCGAACGAAAAGAAATGGGCTTGCAGACATCACTTAATGACAAAATTGAATAAAAGCTGAGAATTAAGAATCAACTCTGAAATTTTATACAGAAAATACTCTGTATAAAAAATTAGAGGCGTTATTAACTCTGGACAACAAGGAAGCAAATCATTATTATTTTCACAATCAGGATCGCCTAGATTAGGTTTTAAATACCTTGATGAAAATCCAAATGTCGATTTAAATAATAGAAGACTTGCAAATATTTTTTTCCCAATTGAAGAACTTGAGGCTGCGAATAAAAAATACGTTGACGAAGTTTCAGAAAATTTAAGGATTCATCTCAGAAATTGTACTGAGGTAATAGGATATTTTTATCAATGAAAATTGTCATTTCAGAAGTGATGCTATCCAATCCTCACTTGATCAGAATACCATAGCTTGAATAAAAACTCGTTGAAATAGAATATCTTGAATAAAAACTAGTTCTATTAATATAGAATATCTAAAGGAAAAATAGAAGTAATTCGGACGGGTTCTATAGAACACATAGAGTTTTGAAAATGAAATTAAGCGCTTAGAATAAGATAGGGTAAATAGTTTGAAGTTAGGTTATGCTATTCTAAAGAGTATTTAACGAAATCAGTTCATATTTGGAAACGGTTTGACAAAATGTACTAACGTTGAAACGTTGTACAAAATTAGTCCTATCTAGTCTTCTCGTAGAGTGATGACCAATATTTTTATTCAGTGTGATGTAGCTTATGCTTGAATTCTTCACAATTTCATGCAGTAAGCAATGATCGTTAAAATAGAAGAGTAAAATTGATGCAAATAGTCTTTGAGAATTAGCCCAGCTGTAGTTCTGTAAAACGAACCCAAAATTTTTTATTCTCTACCTGACTCAGATTTAAGTACTTTCTGTAAATTGTACATACTAGCCACGCTGCTGCCGTTTTTAAAATCACACGCGTAATTTATAGGTATCCAGCAGTAATTTTAATGATTCATCTTAGTATTTCAATTTTTGTCGTAATTTTCACCACTCAGAACTTGAAACATTACCAAAAAAAATTTATTGATCACTGCAATTCGGTATTATGCAGCTATGCCGTACATGGTAATAAATAATAAACTTTACTCCCATAAGACTCAAGAGAATTTAGGCGAAATAAAGAACAGTCCTTTGCTTCAATCGGCTACGAAGCAAACCTTGCCGCGTTTTCACTCCTCCGTATGTCAATATTTCAAGGCAATTATCCCGTGAGGCTAGCTAGCTCTCAAATCAGCGCTTTCCGTGCTTCTCAAAGTGGATCAGTAAGGGAAATAGCATCTTGCTCATTATGGACTCTATAGGAGTAGACTGACATTGATTTTCTACGAATAATTGCATTTGTCTGACAAGGCCTCGGCGTCTGTTATTTACTCTCTGTATATAAGATCCGTTCATGATAAAATTTCATATGAAAAACTAAATTTCTCTCTCTCTCCTGATGGTTATGTTTTACATTATTGAACGCATGCCTACAAGCAACATGCGTTATTGCTGTGTTCAAAGCTACTTAAATAGGTTTCATTATTTTCAGGAGTAAAAGTTGCATTATTTTGAAAGTAGCGTCAACATTCATCGTAATGAGAAATTGAGAAGTATAGGTGGTACGTGGCTGCGAGAACGCAACGTATTTCGCTCCACAACACTATACTTCATTTATGTTTCGGAACTTACAAAGGGCAAGTGTACACAGACTAATAAGTATCTTCAACAATTTACAGTTGCAGACGCAAACTGACATAGGATGCTACGTGAACTGCCAGTAAGTTATCGGTGGTTACGTAGACTTTCACCAATTTAAGCAAGGCAGCCGACCTCTTCTTCAGTGCGAGTATATCGTTAGCTTCATAAACTTGTTAGACTAAACACATTTTGGGCTCTTTGTCCCCTACCAAAAATAGTCCACAAGATAGCAGTTGGTGCTCAAGCATTCTCGTGAATATACAGTATTGTACGAGCGTAGAATAGAAAAAAGAAAAAGCATATCATCCCTTTTGCAGCCATAGAGAGAGAATTGTAGGTGTATGCTCATATAACGGCATAAATGATGTAAAAATGTCAACTGTGAAATGGGTACGATTAATTTTTTACTCGAATTATAAAATGATAGAAAAGCTTTAACGGAAACCGTTCCATTTATTTTGCACCGTATTCTCCCCCTTTTACTCCAAGCTTCAGAGGCTGGAAATGTAGCGTAAATGAATTGAATCTGTAAAAGTTGTGCGATAAATGAAAATGCTTTCGTGTCATCCACCAAAAATACGGCATCTCGTTCTCCCCGCGTGAAGGCAAAATGTTCCATTTTTCAAATATGAACTGAGCTTTCGGGAGTGACATGCTGTTCTTGATTTTCGACTAAATCACATCATTGGTTCAGGTTAGCAATCATGATACTCGTGAGTCGCCAGTCACAGCACACGCTGACGGCTTTCTTTCATATAAATGAATGTTTCTGCACGAGTTATTAGGAATTCTAAAAACTTTGTCCTCCAGTCACCCAGTGTCGGCAGAAATCTCTCAGTAATCATCACAAGCGCCCACGCTTTTGACTATCCGTATCTATTCGCTAAAATTCTCGGCAATTCCTGTCAAATTTAGATGAACGCCTTCTTTAAGGATACCGTCCTAAGCCCCTGCCAGGCTCCTGTCGGTCCGGTGTGCTTTTTTCATGTTATTGTTGGAAAAGTACCCTTAGGGGGTGGACTATTCGGTCATAAAATTTTATGGCGCTACGGACAATAAATCCCCACCCCAGGGGGGTAAAAAGACGAAAGATACGGGGGTAAAGGGACGAAAATTTTAAATTTTCGACTTGATTTCGACCCCATATAAACATAAAATATAAAGAGAAATGGATAGTTTCCCAAAATACTTTTGTTGAAAATGTTTCATAGATTCTAAAACTGTCTGGTTTTGTTCTAGCAGCAAAACTCAATGAGTTGATACGTTTGAAATATCCATGAAAATGAACTCAAAAACCAATATGTCAATTTTTTTCAAAAACTAAGGCCTGAATAAAAAAAATCAATAGATGAAATTGTGTTTCTTTTCAAAAGTTACATATTAAATTCAAATTTCATAAGAATCAGACTGAAAATGAAGAATTTCATAATTTTTACATATGTATAAAATTTTTATTAATATATTTGGAAATCAAAATTCACAGTGTGAATATGAAGTTATGCATGGACATTATCGATATAAAAATTAAAACTGCAGTCAGTTACATGAATTATCAATTTTATTACACTTCAACAAAAATTTTATGGTTTATACCCAAAACATATACCTTTCAACATTCAAACTGTATCAACTCATTGAGTTTTGATGCTAGAACAAAACCAAAGACAGTTTTGAAATTCTTGGAACATTTCTAACAAAGTTATAATTACTCTCCCAAATTTTAGAAAACAAAAAAAGTTATTTGGCTCCAAACCCAAAAATAATTGTTTGTGATGTAATAAAGTATCGCTTATCACAGAATTTTTTTTTTTGAAATAATAAAATTTTAAATTATACCTTTGTTAGAAATGCTTCAAGGATTCTAAAACTGTCTTTGGTTTTTTTCTAGCATCAAAATTCAATGAGTTGATACGTATTGAAACATAGATAAAAATGTATCATAAAACTGATTTATCGTAAAAAAATAAGGCCTAAATCGAAAAAATGACCCGAGTAAAAAAGGTTTACTTTCAAAATATACATATACTAGCCAATTTTCAAGCAAATCGGACGAAAAAAGATCAAAATCCCGGACGGTATCCTTAATTCGAACTCTGTGGTGTTGATGAGCGTGCGCTGGGCATCCTGTTGGACGCGCAAGTGTACCATTGGCTGTTACCGCAAAATTGTGACAAGACGTTTTTCTTCACCACTAGAAATAGCGATTCGGCTGAACTAATTAACTCATCTTGCTTAGGTACCTGCCATTGCTCATTGTCAGGCAGCAAGTGGTGGCGAGTCCAATTTGTGTTAGTTACCCATATTCTTAAGTATTTTCTTTATGTGTTCAGCTTCCTATATGCCTCCTGGGTCTGTTTCCATAACCTGATGATGCTTCTGTGCATTTAGTTTAGTTAGCCCCTAAGTGTCATTTGTATTGTATTTCAGGATTCTAGCATTAGTCTGATTATCAAGCTGAAAAGCATAAATATTTTAAATGTAATTTTGCGTGTTGTACCCATGCTATGCGGTAGTTCATGATTGTACTCACTGATTTTGCAAAAGGAAATAAATCACTGTTCATGCTGTAATGTATTTGTGTATGTAAGAGGCACTGCAAAGAGATTCTGCAATAAAAAATTCACATCCTGAAGTGAAAAGAGTTTTCCTATCTCCTTTTTGATACAGGCTTTAGTCTAATACGGCACCTCGCCTTACAGGGGGCTTAAACAATCACCTCGGGAGGACAAACTATTCCGCATAGCTTATCGCGGTACCGCCGCGTTCATTCTCGTGGTACCGCCGTAGTTCGGTACAAACAAAATTTACTTCTGTTGCCCTAGCGGACTAATTACGACGTAGGCGGTACCTACACGTACCTCAGGAAGGGCAGCTGCGTGGAAAAGCTAGCCCCTCCAGAAAAAAGTAGCTGCACAGAAGACAGCCCTTTTTTCCACGAACCCTCACGTCGACTGCACGGCGGTATCGACACTCATGAAAATGTTACATTTCACCCTGATAAAAATAAGATGCCTATCCGGCTACTAGTTGATCTGATCGTTATATTGAGTGAGTATATCAGGTCTATATGACAGAATTTACATCAGATCGTGGAGTGATGGCAATTTCTAGAAGGTTTTATTATTTTACTTGCAACCAAATTTTATAACCCAATCTCCGTGTTTTTCCTTTCTAGGCGTGTTAACAGAAGGGACGAGGCTTGCTCCTGAAGGCAGTACGATGTTGTGTCTTATTTCTTCAACAGAGTCGCCTCGGCGGCAAAGGTGCAGTTAAGGGTGCCCTCCGAGGCCCCTTTTCTATCCTATGCTCATTTTTCTTGTTTTTATTAGAAAAGGACCCTTAGGTGGTGAACTATTTGGTCCTAGAATTTTATGGCGCTACGGACACTAGATCCCCTCCATGGGGGGGTTAAGGGGACCAAAATCTTGAATTTTCGACCCCATTTCGACCCCATATAAAAAGAAAACAAAAGAAGAAATAGAATATTTGCGAATATCCTTTTGTTAGATATGTTTCAAGGATTCTAAAACTGTCTTTGTTGTTTTTCTAGCATAAAAACTCAATGAGTTATATTCTTTTGAAACATCAATACCAGTAGACTAAAAACCAATATGTCAAATTTTTTCAACAACTAAGGCCTGAATAAAAAAATGTATAGAAGAAATTGTGTTTCTTTTCAAAGGTTACTTATAATCGTCAAATTTCATAAGAATCAGACTGAAAACAAAAAAATTCATAATATATGATATTGGTAAAAACATTTTTAATTTTTTAATTTTTGGTAAATCACAATTCAGAGTGTGAATATGATGTTATGCATGGAGATTATCGGAATAAAAATGAAAACAGCATTCAATTACATAAATTTTCCATTATATTACACTTTAACAAAAAATTTTGTTTTTGGCCTATACTGTAAAATCACTTATTTTCAAAATTCAAAGGAATAGAAGTCATTCAGTTTTTATGTTAGGAAGAAAACAAAGACAGTTTTAGAATCCCTGGAACAATTCTAACAAACTGATATTTCTTGATTTCCCAATTTGTACGTTGTCTTTTGTTCTGCTAGTTCAAAACCTAAAAATTCGGTATATTTTAGGTTTTGATCAAATCTCGCAAATGTAAAAAAAAATCAAATATAAATTCAGGAATGTCAGTTTGTTTGCAATGTTACGAGGATTTCAAAACTGTCTTTGTATTTGTTCTAGCATAAAAATTCATTGACTTCTATCCTGTTGAAAACATCCCAAAAATGAACCATAAAACGAGTTCAAAAAAACTAAGGCCTAAATCAAAAAACATCGCGAATAAAATATGTTTCTCTTGCAAAAATATATATAGTGGCCAAATTTCAGACCAATCAGATCAAAATTAAATTTTGACGGGAGGGCCCCCTTAATTAATTAGTTCGGAGTCCACTGCCCGTCGAGGTCATTCTCATGCCACCCCAAATAATGTCAACGGACGTTTATTTTTACGTCGTGCCCGATTAGAGTAACTGAATTATTATTCGTGAAAGTTTTATGGACACTCTCGTTGTGGGGAAAATTCCCCACAGATTCGCTCGGAGTGTACTTTAATTTCTGTACTATTAACGTAAACTGCTGGTGCTGCGTGGCAGGTGAGGTAGCGCAGCAGCAGCGCATATCAAAGGAGTGGTGTCAGGTAAATCAGGTGTGTCGGGTGTGTCAGGTATACAAGAAGCCAGGCTGAGTCTCGGTCGAAGGCCTCTGTTACGTTGGCACGTCGGGAATACGCTCGGCTCGTGACGTGGAGTTGTGACGGTCGCCAGCCTAACTCTTCCATCCCTTCTTCCTGCATGTTCAATAAAGTGTATGGTGTGATTGTGTGTGGGAAAGCGTTGAATTTAGGTTCTTTTTCATTAATTAATTGCATGATTAAGGCGGGTTACGAACCGCAATTAACTTTCTTCTAAAAGGCGTGTTTGCTGCTCTAAAAGGGGGCCAACCTTGCCCGGTCGCAGTGAACCGCCGTCTTTATTAACTATTACTATTAACTATTACTATTAACTATAATTACCTATCATCTATAAATTACTATTGGGCTTCTGCCTCCATTACTATTGACATTGTACTGCGACTTCTATATCGCCATTACTGCCATCGTCTAACAGTCGCTTTGCGCACTGGAGGATAAATTCTTCAGGTTGGTAGTTGTGAGTCTAATATTTGCCGATAATTGAAACTTAATATCTCTGTTTACCTTTATCAAGAAGATTGACTCTGGTCTTACCCGGTACTTATTTTTTCAGTATTTAGCGGGCACTTCGTCGCACTGCGCACTTCGTGCTTCACAACGTTGATAGCCAATTAAGCCATCTTGTGGGACAGCAGTAGCCGCAACTAGGTAATTACGTTGACCATTAACTACTTTTACTCTTTCTAAATTCTTTGTATAGCGCTGTTTCATAATATAATCTTATGTAATTATTTTCTTGTGTACATTTCTTCATCTTTATGTACAGCAGTGAAGGGACTGGAGGCGTTGGTCGCGGTTTAGCTGCTCTGGCCCTGGTTGTACCGCAGTCGCCGTGCCCGTTTCCTTCGTGTAGCGTCAGTTTGGCGCTAACTTCCGTCTTCCTGAAGTGCTTGTAGCAAGCTCGCACGTTGAAGTGCGGTCGATACTCCGTGACGTCCGTTAAAGCTGGTGCTGTAAGCCCTGAAACGGAGAGCTTCTCCAGACTCCTCGTTCCTGCGCCTGTAGACTGTCATTACCTGACACCCTAACTTTGAACCTTAAAATTACATGCGCATTTTAAACCTAAATAATAAATAAATATATCAATAAATGAAGGAATAAACAAATGCGATACTTGAGGGCGAATTGTCCTTTAGTTTTTAAAAATTAATACTTTGTAAATCGGCTACTTGCCGTATTGTGTTTGGTTAAGTACTTGTTGCCTTGTAACTATAAAGAATCTTCCTTGGCGTTCAGGCGACTGATTGAAAATTAAATTTGGAAACTTTGTGTCCTTGTCTTTATTAATCTTTGCAGCTTTGAAACGGCTGTTGAGTCAAATGTGTCGAGGTAGTTCCTCACATCGTGTACCCTCTGACATTTACATAGTCTTAATCGAGCCCCCTTCCGAAAGACTGTTTTGTTGCATGATGATGTGGTTTATTTAACATTTCTGGTAGTTCATCAACAAGAAGACTTCTTAAGTAACAATTGTCTCTAAAATGGTAAAAATGTTTCGCGCTCAGAAAACCATGTTCCAACAAAGTGTGTATGAGCATAAGCAAGTTTGTATCAGCAGTGCGTGCGGATTAAATTTATCACACACACACACACACACACACACACACACACACACACACACAAAAATAAATTTGTTAATATCGTATAATAGCAACTTCGACGAAAGTATCTTACTCATAAATTACATGATACAGTATCTTCAGTGGACAAAAGTAGCTTCAGTGTAAGTGGATTCACAATTCAATGTATTAATTATTGTGAATTACATCATCATTCCATAGTCCGAGAAAAATTCTCCAGATTTGCTCGCAGACAGTATCACATTCTGAAACCAAAGGATTGTTTCTGTGTTTTGGATTAGATAATTTGTTCGATGCGTTGTACCATATAAGGCTCAGACGGTCCTCGTATTAAGTGAGCATATGCAATGATATTCCGCTGGCTAAACTTTTCGACAACACGCAAATTTTCGGTTGAGTTGCTTCACAATAGAAATATTCCATATGTTCCATGTTAACTAAACTAGGTAGCCCACTCCACGTGGCAATGTATAATAAAACTGCGGTGGCTGAAGAAATGCACTCCACAAATGCAAATTTTGCACACATGTATGAAATTAATTTTGAGGGGGAAATTAGTTCAGCTGAAAATACAAAATTTGGTAAAGGTTTTTACATAGTTTCGTTCCGATAAAAAGTTCGGAACATCAACAATTGAATTGAGCCTACGTAGTATTCCACCAATATGCACCCAGAAGATAGTGAATTGAAACTAAGCATCTGCTACCTATTATTCCACAATTTTACGACGTACAAACTCCTCATTAAATACTCCCCAAAAATGGAAAATTTTATGAGATTTTGATTTTACTGCCATAGAATGTGTTACGTTAGCTGTCAGGTAAATCCTGTGAAAAAATGAGTTTCGTACGTTCGCTTGTTCACTCGCTACGGGGGATTGAAGTTTGGGGGGAAGGGGGAAAGGTGGTGTTTCATCATGTTACAGGGCCACTTATGCTATTTCTTCACGGCTTCATCTTGTTAAGTAAGCTTCTATGTTTATTTATTACTGTACAAAGATTTAAAGAGTTCTAGCTGATCGTATGAATAATAATAGCAAAAAATTGAAATTGTTCATGTTTTTCGTTACGTCTATTTTTGAGAGGTCCTGGCGTGGGATTTCAAAATGCATCTTCTCCTACAGTTTTTGAGCAACAGTAATGATTTGAATATCATTGGATGCGGAAAAACGCTGAAATTACCATAGCCTATAAGGCAATTCGTAATTCGCTGTCGATCAAAAGTTATGACGTTGTGCGCCATTCGCCACACACGCCCCTTACCCCGTTCGCCCCGTTCGTGCTCTCCGTGGCACAGCGGTTAAGGGATCGAACTTGTGTGCTGGAAGTTGCGGGTTCGTACCCAGCGCTGGCGCGGAGATTTTCCCCGTTGGGTATAAGGGAAAGCTCAAGCACAATACCCCACTCGACCCAGGTGTCGGAAATGGGTACCGGCTTTACCGGGGAACCGTCATGGTGTCCTATATATAGGGTTAGTTATAAGATATTTGAAAAACCAATGCTAAGATCATATGTATCAGGCTTGATTGGAAATAAAGCATCCCAAAGATGCCGATGTTAACCTTTAACCTAACCTTCGCCTCAGAGGTCTTATAAGCGGAGAGCTCACTGGGGCCCGCGCTCAATCGACCGCGTATCTCGTCTGTACCTCACCAGCTACGGTCCATCCAATAAAGTACCTCCAAGATGTCCTCTACCATTGTTTCACTGCCCGTATATATACACTGCCCTTATATATGGTGGCCAGAGAGTTGACGGACCCACGAAGTTAACTACAAGTACGGAAGTTTACGAAAAGTGCATCTCCGAAGATTTACAGTGCAACGATAGCAGTGGAAGTCGGAAGAAATAGAGAAGTCACATCGATGACCGGCAGCAACAGCGACAATCGTATCAGACAGATACATTCATCGGCCATTATCCTCGGGTTCAAGATTCCTTTTTCTGCACTGTTGGAAATCTACGTAAAATTGTCAGCTTGGATAGATACGAGCTCTCCCTTTCGCACGAGAGTCCTTATTTTTGATGCTGGCGACGACCTTGAAGTGGTGTTGGAATTAACCTTCGGAGCATCGGTTTCCACGACGAGTGATCTGCATTGATTCGGCGCACTACTGTGAATACCACAAATACCACGTTAAACTCTTTGGCGGTCATCCGACAGTACAGCGACGTCGAACGCCTTCACGCCCTTCAATTCGACGCTTTATGTTAAGTAAGAACTAAGAGTAAATTTCATTCGTGCTTTGCTAGAAGTGCAGTTGCATTGCAGTGCGTGCAGAGCGAGTGAGTAGTTCTATTTGCAACTTATTGTTTTTGCATCGGCCCAAGGGCGCGAGTCAGCAAGCGAGAGCTAAGCTCTGCATTGCACAGAGGCGTCAGTCAGATCCTGATGCAGTGGAGGATAGCAGATTTACATAACAGATTTACAATTGCAAGCTGGCTGGAATATTTTCAAGTGGGTGTAGCCTTATTGTTGTTATTATCATTGACGGTGAGCTTACCAAATTTTTGTGTTCCTTGCGTTAATTAGAAGTGTGTCAAATTTATTTTTTCCTACCCGATGTGCATTTATGGTGATAAGATGTGTAAATTCGAGTGTAAATTTCATTTTTAAAGGGAAAACTATATGTCTGAATCTTCCGATTCGGGAGAAATCATTAGGTCTACGTCGACTAAAAACAAGTCGCGGCCGTGTGGATGTGCCTAGGTTTAGAGCTCAGAGTGTTACAGCAATGACTGATTCAGCAGCAACGGGGGCGAGTGGCTCACAAACTAGTAAAAGCGCGACAGATAGGACGCTTCTGGAGCGCGAGAGATAGCCGCAAACATGCCTAGGGCAGGAACAATCCTTTCCAATTCTGAAATTCCATTATTCAGGGGACGCAGAAGGAGGGAGGATCCCGATTTCCTTGGAAACAAGAGTTGGCAAACCCATGTAGATATCTTGAGGGCCTATATGGCACTTTTACCAGACATAACTTCAGATGTTGCCAAAAAAGAACTCCTGGTTAGGTCAGCCAATAAACAAGTAGGTGATTTCCATTCTATTGTGACAAAATTGGTGAATTCCGACATACGTTATTCATTTGAAGAGGTAATCAAGATTTTGGACGATATTTATGTCAGTAAGGGCGAAAAGTCCATATCCACGCGTTGTCGCGCGATTTGAATCAGTTACATTTAGTGGGAAATGATGCGCTGGCAGCCCAGTTGGTAACTGCTTTCGCTAAAATACGAAAATTGTCGGATCATTTTTTCAGGCTAGTACAAATCAGCCGTAGTTAAAACGGTTTGTAGGAGACAGCATTGTGTTCAGCTTGGCTATTTCGGTGCTAGCGACATTGTTAGACGAGCCTTTTTCGAAGAAAATCTTCGATTGCCAGTTCAGTACGTCGGAAGAGTTGTTGGCACGATTGGTTGCTCCTGTAAGGAGTCAATCCGAAAAAAGGAAAATTTTAGCGGCTCATTACCCGACTATGTACGATAAAGAAAGTTATGTGAAAGATGTGGCTGATGATTCAGAGGAAAACGGTGATGTGCAGGAATCCCTTCAGGAGAGTGAAATTTTCTACGGGAATTACCGTAGGGGTCGTTTCCCGGGGCGCAAGTCGTGTCCCCGGCCTTGGTTAAAAAATCCTCGTGGTAGAGTGAGAGAATTTAGTGGCTATGTTGGTGATAGGGGAATAGGTTCCCTTGAATGTAACACTTTGCGGGCAGAAAGCAGATCGAATCAAGCTCCAGTGCCCTTTGCAGCTAGAAAGAGAGGTTCTCCTTTCTGCAGTTCATGCAATGTTGTAGGTCATTTTGAAGCTAATTGTAGATCTCAAAGAGGTCAGAGTAAATCAAGAGGATATGCCGGGCCATGTTTCGCCTGTGGGGGACAACACTTTGTTAGGAATTGTAGAGCATCAGAAAATGAGGTGGAGAACTACAAAGCGTACCTACGCAGGTACAACGCAAATAGGGATGGTAATAGTCAATCTCGTGGTAGGCATGAGGTACACTACGCAGATTCTGAGACAGATTCTCGAGATTTTTTAGCGTATGTGCAGTAGGAGGTACTGGTGAGAAAGAGATTGAGCCCGAGAGTCAGCACAAGACTCTCGTTAATCCTAAAGCTGTGGTCAAAACAATTCCAGATACGAGTGAGATGACTAATTCTGAAACATTCATTGACCCGTTGTTCAAATGCGGAAATAGATATGAATTATTGCAATATGAAGAGCTTGCGGGTGAGAGTCAACAAAATAGAGCAGTTGAGGCTTATTTTTCCCCTTGTGTTGTAACGGGAAATTTTAAGAAAGAAGGCGCCGGACTAGTTGCTTTTCGGAAAGCTAGAAACCCTACTATCATATTGAGTAGGAAAGATCAATATATGAGCGCGCTACTAGATAGTGGCTCTGCAAAATGCCTCATTAGTTACAAGCAAATTAAGTGCCTGAATGAGAAATTAAAGCCTAGTTGTTTTAGCGTCAAGGAAATAAACGGGGAAAGTAATGTTAGTGGATAAGTCGACCTAACTATCTCAACTCCTGGTACCAACAGAGTACTTAAAACTAGTGCTTTAATCGTTAAAGATGCTAAATTTTATTGTGATCTAATTTTAGGAAGAGATGTACTACGTAATGCCGTTCTTAATTTCAAAGATGGATCCCTCGAGTGAGAGGCTATAAGAGTGCCTTTCAAGGAAATAGAAGCTGAACCAGCGATAAGTAGAGAAGCTGTGTTTAAGAGTATTGTAAACAGTGACTGTTTACTAGCTGATATAGTAGTTGCCGAGAAAAGCAACAAAGGCCGCGGGAAGGTCAGTCACCGCGTGAGGAAAAATTGTGACTGCACGGAAGAAAAAAAGTTGTGCTCGAGCAAGCGGCAGTGAAGCCAAGGACAGAGATGAAAAAAGAGATCTCCCCTAGTATTTCATTGTACGACGGTTGATGTACCTGGTAATTCAATTCAGGTCATTAACGGTTTTGTAAGGAAGGTAAAACCGGGTGAATATTTAGTGCTGAAACGAGGTCTTGATATTGGGGCACTGATAGCAGAGTAAATTGTTCACGTTGAAGAAGATGGAGTAGTGCCGGTAATGATATTAAACGCGCAAGATGACGCCATTCATTTCAGCGAAAACACAATGTTGTGTAATTTAGAATTAGTTGCTGATGATGAACTTGAAAGTGAGATATATTCCCCTAGTGTAGAGGTAGCGCTCAATGACGCTAATAACGTGGAGAGAAGCTCTATAATAAATTAAATTAATCTGTAAGGAACTTATGAACACGAACTTGCAAATTATTCTGTATTTTATCAGAAAAATATAAATCGGTTCAAAAACAAAAGTTGAACATTCTAGCGGTACAAATAGAGATTTCAAGGATAGAAATGCGGCTTCGCTTCAATCTTGAAGATTACTCTTCACTGGCTGCCGGAGAACGCGTTAGCTTGTGCAATGCCAAGCAGAAACCAGCCACCGAAGCGATCATCGCCATTTACTGAAAAGAGAAACCATAGTTATGAATCGTAATTAAGTATTGGCGTTCCAGGCAGTCTAAACACCAAGGTTATATTTGAAGTTTTCGTTATTCGTTATATTTGAAGTTATCGTTATTCGTTATATTTGAAGTTATCGTTTTAATAGTTATTACGTGTCCAGCACGAAGTTATAGTTATAATTACAGCTAGTTTTAATTGTTATAGTTATAGTTATAGTTATAGTTACTAAGACCCTATACTTTCAGTTAAAGTAAAGAAGTTTTTGCCGTATTGATGCATGGGAATGAACGTGCAACTCTAAATCCAGCTCACTGAATGGACCGTATGGTTAACGCAGAGTGAGCTAACCTCCAAAACTCAGTGAGTGGACGAGACTTGGAGAGACGAGATGAGATGAGACGAGACGAGAAGTACGGGCGCAGCGGACGGCGGCAGGTGTGCGGCCTCAGCCCATCATAGCGAAGGTGCACCGAAGGTTACTGGCTGGTAAAGCGCAAAAGCACAATTCCACCAGCGTGGAAGGCGGAAGTCGCAAGCAGAGCAAACATCCGCAGGCTGTGAGAAATGGCTGAGAATAGTGATTAGTGCGGTGGTAGAAGAAGAAGTGCCGTGGTCAATCCGTCACTCTGCAGGTAACTTCTCAGGCGGAGAAATGTTGTATTCATCGGAGGGTTTCAAGTTAAAATACAATTTGACGTGTTTAGCTCACCCAATAAATAAATTCAGTGATACTGGACTTAGAAATTGCAACTGTTATGAAAGATTCAATAATTATGAAATTTTACAATATACTGATAGTTTGCTCTAGTTTTCTATTTTTAATTCTTAATACTAATTTGCCAATACTAATACTAATGTAATAGTAATTTGCGCCATGGCTATATACAGGAGGACCTGTAGAATATTCTGCATAAGCTCTAAAGCTAAGTCAGGTTCATTTACAGTCACCTCGGATCGTGGTGGAATTAAGATCATGGCCAAGGAGAAACTTGAGTTGAAAATTGACGGACGCGGCGGAGATCGAGTTCTTTCTGGTAATGAGGAACAAGGAATTAATACACAAGTAGAACATGTGTCAAATGTACAGCAGGATGTACGTCGTTCTTTAACGAATGATGACGTTTCAGCCCCCAAGTTGACATGGAGTTACCTTTGGTAACATTACTAAGTAAGTTTCGGGATGTAATCACGTTGGAGGGAAAAGCGATTAGAGTTACTAATGTTATGAGTCATAACATTAAATTAATACCGGACGCACCAGTCCTGAATATTACCCCATACAGAATTCCTCATTAATATCAGCAGGAATTAGCAAAAATAACTAATGAAATGCACTCACAGGGAATAATTGAAAGTTCAATGTCGGATTACAATTTTCCAGTAAACGTGGTTAAGAAAAAAATAGAGAACTTAGAATAGTTATAGATTTCAGGGCATTAATTAAGATTGTGGTGAAAGAGTCGTATCCTATACCCAGGATCGATGAACTATTATCGACGTTAAGGGGTAACACACTATAATCGACGTTGAAACTCAGGTCCTCGTTCCATCAGGTCGAATTTGACCAAGAGAGTCGGAAATTTACAGCCTTTAGTATAGGTTGTCGAAAATATCAATTTAGACGAATCCTGTTCGGGCTGTGTCCCAGTCCGAGCGTGTTTCAGCGGGTAATTACCTCTGTTCTTACGCCTATACTAGGCCGATTGTGCTTCGTGTTCCTGGATGACATTTTGGTATATTAAAAGACTAAAGTCCAACATTTGTCTGACATTGGAAGTGTCCTTACGATGCTTCGGTCTGGGAATTTGTTAATATAACTTGAAAAATGTCACTTCTTCAAAACAGAAGTTGAATATCTGGGACATATTATTGCGGCAGATGGTATAAGGTTGTGCGCGAGCGTTTACTCATGCCTTTATTGTCTTGCGTTTTCTCTTGTCTTCCCCCTGATCCTCGCGTCTCGCAGCCTTTATAAGGCGTTGTCACCTTTCGGTTGACGCTCAATCATATTCGTACCTCGACTGTACCGCACCTGCTTCTCTCCAATAAAGCCTCCTCCAAGAACACCTGAAGCGTATTATTGGCCTCCACCGTATATTTTGGTGGCCAGTATGGGGATCGAACCCACGATATCCGCGTTATCAGCACGGCGCTCTCCCAAAATCAGGAAGTTAAAAGCGAGTTCTACGAAGACTTGATGAAGTCGCGTTCACATATGGACCTTTTGCCAGACAGCGTCACCGACGTCCTGGTGATGCTGCTTGTGTTAACAACAATTTGTTGGGGACCATACTCTACTACATCAAGAAGAGTTTGGAGGTTCTCTCCGAGCGCTCCGAGCGTTTCGAGGATTTTCAGCTACGTCGAGGGGCGCTGAGGCCACCAAGATGCAACAATCACCAGGATCAAGTGTAGTTACAAACATTAACATTAGCGGTGATGTGATGGTGCTGGTGCAACAGCCTGGCGCAGGGCGGGCCGGGCGGCCGCGAGAAGCAGGACGCAATGAACGTCCCTGTTCCACTGCTAATGTGCAGCCAAAAGTTTGATTTTGAAAATTAGGTTGTGTAAAGTGGAATTAAATATCCAATGAAATAAATTGAAAAATTGGAAATCGAAATTGGAAAAATAAAAAGTTAGTATTGAAATTGGGCACTCATTTGAGTTATTTGAGTTATTTATAACACTTGGCAACACAAGCAAAAACGAGGGCCGCTGAAGCGGACAAAAGTAAAAATGCCTTGTTCAAAGGTAAACGGAAACAACTCGGAACAACTAAAGATAAGCAACTCTAGCTTATACAGACACAAGGTTTAAGGATGTGCACTAATAGTTCATCATGAAATTAATTAATTAATTTACCGTCCAAACCTAGTTCGAAAACACTGAGTAGAATTACTAAATGCTAAAATAATTAAAAAAATGATAGAACGCAACATCATTTACGAACTCGAAACAAACAACTATAGAGATTTAAACTAAAAAAAAATACAAAACAAAAAAATATTAAAAACACGCCATTTCCATTAGCACATTAACGATTTACACTAGCAATTACCACTCACTTTTTACACTGTAATATAGTTCTAACTTGAAATACACAAAAAATGAATTATTTAAAAACATAAAGAATCGCATCGAAAAATTTAGGAACCACATAACATTGCAAAAATAGAAAATGTTAATACATTAATAAATGTTAAAGACACGCAATGAAAAAAAGGCAAATTTTAAAATTCTTCCGGTTACACCACTTCACAACCATGTTTGGTACAAAACGCAAAGAAAAACGATTAATCGCTTAGACTTAAAAAGCAAAGAACGAAATGCAAATTGTTACTTAGCAAAACACCAGCTGCTACCACCGGTCAGCATTAGTGCCAACTTACCGTGCAACCAGATAGACAGCACGCCGACAGAGGTAGGGTCGAAAAAACGCCATAATTTCTCATTATTGAACACAAACTAATAAATAAAAAAAATAATCTCCAACAATTCGAAAAGGAAAAACTTCGAAACTTACACATTAGGAAATATGAATTGTAAACAAAACAACACCATCCCAACACCCTTTTTTAAAATTTAATTCGTGATATCAAATACCTTTTCCGTCCTGTATAAAGTTGCTGGACGTTCGTAAAATTACATGATACTATTACATTAAGCATACAACAGTAGGATTATATGTGTTATTAAGCAAACTTACTTCTAAAGAAACACAACTACACTTCTATAATAATTCAATAATTCCAATAAACACTTCAATAAACACTTAATTTTCAATTCCGCAATTCTTAATTTTCAATTTCCCATTATTTATTTTTCCAATTTCAATACTAATTTTTTATTTTTCCAATTTCGATTTTCAATTTTTCAATTTAGTTCATTGAATATTTAATTCCACTTTAAACAACCTAATTTTCAAAATCAAACTTTTAGCCGCACATTAGCAGTGGAACAGGGACGTTCATTGCGTCCTGCTTCTCGTGGCTGCCCGGCCCGCCTTGCGCCAGGCTGTTGCACCAGCACCACCACATCACCGCTAATGTTAATGTTTGTAACTACACTTGATCCTGGTGATTGTTGCATCTTGGCGGCCTCAGCGCCCCTCGACGTAGCTGAAAATCCTCCAAACGCTAGTATAGTAGTGTGCTACTATTTTGAATCTGTTATTATTGTTAGTTGCGTTGTGCTATAGGTGCTTAAGTAGAGATCCCTGTGTACCCTGGAGAGTAACATCCATGATCGACCTGTTAAGCGCAATAGCGAGAGCATGTGGAAGGCTTCAGAAGATAGGTTGTTAAGGTTGTTGAGCTTTGGAGCCTGTAGAGGACGGCGTGACTAGCTCTGTACTGATCCGTGTATACTTTCCTCCCGTGTCTACGTTGTGCGTGATATGGTGGGTCTGAGCATGGACAAGTTAATAAAGGCTAACGTCCGGTGCTAGATGACTCCGCCGTAAGATAGTCACCGATGTATAAAGCAGGATTGTATAGTTTCATGTAGCATAGTCATGCCGACCGGTTTTATCGTAAGTGGTATGTTTCAAAGTGCAATATCCTGTCTGCTGGATGTCAATAAAGCGTAAGTTTCATATTTCGGTGTTTTTATGAAGGCCGGTTTGAGAATAGCGCCACGAGATTGGGTCGGAAAATTAACAGGAACTGGTGCAAGTTGTCAAGAGAAGTTCGGTCGTAACTGGTGCTCAGGTGTGTTTGGTAGACCTATTGGTCGGCGACTGTACCGAAGCCTGGAACGTCTCTGGAATTTGTTGGCTGAGTCGAGCTTTGGATGCTCCCGAGATAGGTTAGTAGATTAAGACGGAACCTTGAGTGCATTGAAAATAGGGTAGCAGCGCTACACCCGTGTTTTACGTTGGTTAGGCTGGTAGAAGTGGGAGTCGCGCAGCCCAGTTTATATAAATTCCGCGACACCGACTGCCAGACCTACCACATTGGTGGCCAGTATGGGGAATTGAGACCAAGTTCTGGAGCTTTAAGGGGGCTGATACGAAGCTTGGAACAGTCTCAAATTGGAGAACTATCAGGTGTAAAAACGGGTTGTGAGCTGTCTGGGGGTTTCGCTGGTGTGCCAGTAAATTGAATTTGTGAAGTATGGCATCAGCAGCGGATATGTCAGACGTAATGCTGCAGCTGGTGCAGGCTATAGGTAAACTTGGGAAAGAAGTACCTGAACCAAGCATCTTCAAAGGGGGAATTGGTAATGGAAAAGAGTTAGATACGTGGCTACAGGGTTTTGAAAAATACTGTAAGGTGCAATATGGGGATGACACGGAAACATGGCTGGCTAGTTTACTCAAATATTTACAGGGAGAGGCTAAGGAGATTGTGGAAGCCTGTGGTCCTGGTGTGAAGTATGAATTTGTGAAGAAAAGATTGGTGCAAGAGTTTAGTGCAAAATTATCATTAACGGATACGGAGTTCGGGGCGTTCTTTTCCGCAGAACGAAGGACGGGCGAAAGCTTATTGTGTTATTCCATTCGCTTGGAGAGACTAGCGCGGGAAATGTTGCAGGAAAATGACGAAGTCAAAAGGGAAGGGATAGTAAAGAGCAAATTAATTAGTTCACTGCGGAAGGAGCTTGTGAATCGATTACGGGTGCAGTTGGGGCATTTGGATGGTGTGACTTTGAAGCAAGTGGTTAATCTTGCTACCGTGTTGGAGGAGCAGGAGGACGGGTGCATGAGGAACGAATTTGTGTGTGTTAGGGGGGAGAGACGAGTGCGAGAGGATGTGCGAAAGGATGTGAACGAACAGTGGCGAATGAAGAGCGCGTGTTTCTATTGCCATGAGAATGGGCATTTTGCGAGAGCCTGCCCTCGGAAAATGGAGGAGAGAAGTGCTCGCGCAAGAACGGAAGTATGTGCGTATTGTGGACGAATGGGGCATCTAATGTCAGCATGTGTTCGGTTTAAGAGTGAAGTGTGTGTATGTGTATGGTGTGGGGAGAGTAGCCATAAGAGTTTTCAGTGTCGAGAGAAGCCGGGGTTACTAGAAAGGACTGGTGCGGTTGGGGGCGCGCCAGCGGAAGTAAAGTCCCCAAGGGCTCGAGTGGCCAAATTAGGAAGGAATGTCAGGAATGTGCTGGCTTATAAACTTAGCTTGTGTGCAAGTGGGTTGCCGATGTGTGCATTGCTGGACACGGGAGCCTCGGTGTCAGTTCTATCGGATACCTATTTAGAAGAGTTCCCTGAGCTGAAGTCAAATTTGCGACCGGTGGAGACTATGGTGACTGGTGTGACTGGGACACAGCTCGGCGTCATGGGAGAATTACAGTTGCGGCTTAGCCTTAACGGACAGGAGGTGGGTAGCCAGAAGTTTCTAGTCGCTAGGAATTTGTCAGCCTCGACTAGAGTTATTTTGGGATTGGATTTTTGCCAGCAGTTTGTGAAGTTCCACGATTTGCAGACCGGTACAGTTAGTTTGGTACTAGAAAACGGACAGGAGGTAACGGTAACACTAATTAGAGTAGTGCCGGAGGATTTACAGTTCCCAATTCGTAGTCAGGAAGCGATGACTTTGCCAGCGAGGACGATAACTAGAGTAAAAGCTAAAGTTCCGGGAGCCAGCGAGGGGAGCGAAGGCTATCTGGAGCCCGTTAAAGATCCAGGAATGGTGAGGATAGCTTCATCGGTGAATTGAATGTGTGGGGATGAGATAGTGGTCGAGCTGGCTAATGTATCAGATGAGGAAGTTAGGGTACGGAAGGACCTCGTTTGGGGAACGTTTGTGACTGTGCCGGAATATGCGCTGCAAACTATAGGTAATGAAAATGCGCCCTCTGAAAAGGCGCAAGCGAAGGCGTTAGAATTTAATTTGGACAAGACTAATCTGACATTGGAAGAGCAACGGAAAGCCCGGGATTTACTGGAAGCTTACAGTGACCTGTTCGCAAGTACGGATGCTGAATTAGGCCATACTAACGTGTTACAGCATAAAATTTACGTACAGGGAGCACGGCCGATCAAGCAGAGGAATAGGCGCTATCCTGGCAAACTGGCAACGGAAATTGAGACTGGGTTGGCTGAGTTAGAACGGAAAGGTATAATTAGGAAATCTGAGTCGGCCTGGTCGTCTCCTTTGGTGCCGGTGCGCAAACGAAATGGACGATTGAGGTTGTGTGTGGATTTCAGGGCTCTGAATAGTGTGACAAAAATGGATAGTTTCCCGTTACCACATATGGGTGAGACTTTGGACAGACTGAGGGGACACGTTTTTTTTTCGACGTTGGACCTTGAATCTGGATATTACCAGGTGCCTTTGACTCCGGAGTCGCGCGAATTAACTGCGTTTTCTACGGGGACTGCGTTGTTTGAGTTCACGCGCTTGCCGTTCGGGGTTTCCAATGGCCCGGCCACCTTTTCGAGGTTAATGAGGATAGTGTTGGCTGGTTTGCCGGGTGATAGTGTTCAGGCGTACCTGGACGATATCATGGTGGCGGGCCGGGATTTCGCTGAACATTTGGATAACTTAGACGCAGTATTTCGGAGATTACGTGTTAATGGCCTTAAGATTGCCATTGCGAAATGCAGTTTCTTCCGCTCAGAAGTGGAGTATCTGGGTCACGTAGTAGGTAGGGAAGGAATTAGACCTTTGGGGCGCAATGTGCAAGCAATTCAGGATTTTCCAATACCCACGACTGTCCGGCAGCTCAAGTCCTTCCTTGGGATGGTGAATTTCTATAGGAAATTTCTGTCACTACCAACTGAGGTATTTGCCCCTTTGAATGCGCGAACGGCGAACCGGATTTTGAAGTGGGATGAGGAAGCTACGCAGAGTTTTCTGGCTATTAAGAATTCCCTGATTGAGGCCCCTGTGTTGGCATTTCCCAATTTTGATTCGGACGAGCCTTTCGTCCTGACTACGGATGCTAGTGCGACGAGTGCCGGAGCTGTGTTGTCCCAGTGACAGGAGGGTCAGGAGAAAGTGCTTGGGTTCGCGGGGACTAACTTCAGTAAGGCTCAACAGAAGTATAGCGCGACAGAACGGGAGTTGGCAGCTATTCGTTTTGCAGTACGTCATTTTAAACCTTATTTATCTGGGCGAAGATATGTAATAAGGACTGACCATCAACCCCTGCTGTATTTGCATAGAATGAAAGACGTGGATGATCGATTGATGCGTACCCTGTTAGATTTGGCCATAGGGTCCTATACCATTGAGTATCTCCACGGGAGGAATAATGTTGTTGCAGACTGCTTGTCTCGGGTGAACTATCCGTGGAGTATGCCTGAAGTACCCGAGGAGAGCATTAGTGCTGTTGAGTATGATGTCCTAACCAATATACAGGGTGGTCCAGACTCCTTGTTTCAGGCTTTGTGTGTGTTGCTGGGTCGGAGTGACGCTGAGACCATTCGGAAACGCTGTTGTGATGTTGTCCTGCAGAAGCCGGAAAGGTATGGCTTGGGGAAGGCGGCTGCACATAGGAAGTGGGCCACCACCTGGAGTAGTCCGGGGGTATTTCCGCCATGGGAGGCAGTTCAAGCGTTCTCTGATGTGTATGGACTCAAAGTCGTAGTGTGTTTCCGGCCGGGGAGTCTTGTGGAGGTAATTCCTGAAAAAGGGGCGCAGGCGGTGGTGGCACTGGAATGTTTGGGTGGCCCCTATCAAGCTGTCTCAGGATTATGGGAAGCAATCTGTCAATGTGGCTATCGCTTCGGGAACTGAAAAAGGTAGTATGTTGGGAGCTAGTTTACCGACTATTGCTGCAGGTCAGGACGCTGACCCAATTCTGGTTAATGTGAAGGAAAGTTTACGGACAGGACAGGCTAATTTACACTTGGGAGCCTATAAAAGATTGTTTAAGCGATTATGCTTACGGGATGGGGCAGTGTGCATCAGGAAAGGGAATCCTCGTGGAAAACCTGTTCCGGTTGTCCCAGAGAGAGACTTGCCAGCATTAGTGATGGCGTATCATGAACATCTAGCTCATGTGGGAAGAGATAAACTCTTGAATGCGTTCAGGAGAAGTTATTTCGGGCTTGGCCTGGGAGTTGTGGTGCAAAAGACGGTGCGGGAATGCGTAGTTTGTCAGCAGCATAAGGGGGATGCTGTTAAGGATTTTCCGTTGCATAGGCTGGACAAGAACTTAACGCGGCCGTGTGAGGTGTATGCAGTGGATCTGTTGGAACTTCCCCGGAGTAAAAGAGGTTATGTGGGAGTCTAGGTCGGCATTGATCTGTATAGCAAGTTTGGTCATGCAGTACCGATACGCTCAAAGCAGGCCATGGCTGTAGTGGGAGCCCTGGAGCGAAGCATTTTCACGAGCCTACCAAGGACGCCGGAAACAATCAGATCAGATAATGGGCCAGAATTCACCTCACGGGCATTTCAGTCGCTGTTGAGTAGTTACGGGATCCGACATCAAACCATCGTACCTTATGCTGCCCACATGAATGGAGCTGTGGAAACATTGAACAGGACCATTAGGGACAGGTTAGCAGCCACTTGTGCGAAAGTTCCAGGAGATTGGGATTTGGTCCTGTCAAGGGTCATGATGCAGTACAATCGGCTAATTCATAGAGAAACTGGAAAAGCGCCTGGGGAGTTCTTTGTGTCTGAGGAGGTTACGCCAGATTTGCCCAAGGTAACTGAGAAGGAGAAATTCTGGCGACCTGGAGGTTCCCACTTCCGGCATTTTGACGTGGGCGATTACGTCTTGCGGAGGATCGTGCATTTGCCCGGGGCTGAACGCCACAAGCTCGCGCCCCGTTTCGAAGGACCCTACCAAGTAGTGCGATGTTACCCGGATGGAGTGAGCTACCAGCTGAAGATAGAAGGGCCTCGAGCCCGGTATTTGCGGGCCCATGTAGGGCAGTTGAAGCAGTTCCATGGGAAACCGAAGGTTGGTCCGAATGTGGCCGTGCCAGTAAAGGCGCCGCCCTGGCAGGGTGCGGCGCCGGCGCAGGGACACCGGCCGCGGGAGAGAGGCCGACATCTTGTCCTTGGGATCGACTGGGAGCTCTTACGAGGAATCAGAGCAGGAACAGTGAGGACTCCTAGTGCAGAGAGGGAGGATGACGCCCCCTCTTCGGACGGGGCGCAACCCGAGGTTGCGGACGGTACGGAGTACCACATGGAAGAGAACAGCCCTGACAGCGTGGTGAGTGGGCCTGGGGAGGTAAGTTACCCCGCGTCCGGTTCGAGCTCCTCAGATATTTCGGATTTCTTACACCAAT
The DNA here is from genome assembly GCA_030386875.1 of Morinoia aosen. Taxonomy (NCBI): domain Eukaryota; kingdom Metazoa; phylum Arthropoda; class Malacostraca; order Amphipoda; family Talitridae; genus Morinoia; species Morinoia aosen. Next base: position 14,198,580 of record CM059569.1, on the reverse strand, counting down.
ACGACGCGGCGCTGGTCCCGAGAACGTCAACACCGGGTGAGGAAAGTAACAAGGTTAAGCCGGACCAAGTTGGTAAGAAATATCCGCTCCGGGTGAGACCTAAGGTAAATTACAAAGTGTGAGTGTGTGAGAAAATGGTTTGTTTGGGCGAGTTGCTGCGTTTCCGGATCATGCCGATTTGTGTTGTATAGCGAACGGATGTGTGCTTGTTTTAATAGAAGTTCTGCTTGTTAGTGTAATAATATTCTAGGTTACGGGCAAGAAATTGTCCTCTTTTTTAAAAAATTAGTCGTTACGGAAAATTCTTAATAAAGATAGTAGTAGATAGAAGCCTTGTTTAAACTAGTAGAGAACAGAAAAGTCCATCGGCAAGGATCGATGTTCTAATACCCCCGTGTCCTCAGAGTCGGGTTCTGCTGCTGGTGGGTGATTCCCGAGCCAGGGATGCGACCTTGGCCGCCCCTCCCGGTTGGAGGCTCCGCCTGTGCGTGTGTCCGGGAGCTGCTTTGTCCCGGTTGACAGAAGCAGCGCAGAACGAGCTGCGCGCTGGGGAACGGCCGGATCTGCTGGTCATGGTGGGTCTCCACTGTGACCTGTCGTATCTGGCCACCTACGGTGTGTCTGCGGCTCGGGGCCTCCTAAGGTTGGCGGAGCCGGCCCCGTTACCCGAGGTCCGCTTGGCCGTGACTTCGGCAGACCATGTTGTCCGCCATTATTATGGGGTTCCGGTCGTGTGGTGCCTGCCGGCTACCCCCGATTTAGCCCGTTTTAACACCCTACAAGGCGTACGGACGCGGCGGTGGTATGAGCTCCCCGAGTTCCTCTGCCAGGAAGCAGAGTGGTCGGCCAGCCGATATAGGTCGACGGTGCGGGAGTTGGAAGGATATTTCCAACGACAGGGGGTCCACACCATCCTGATGGATCGATATCTGGGGCTGCACCGGTATTCGGATAGCCAAGACGGGGTGCACCCTATACCAGGAGTGGGAGCTGACGTCTGGAGAAGAGTGCTGGAGGAAGCGGTAGCCCGCCGTCCCGCGATTGGTCCATCAAGAGTCCGCGGACGAGTGTTGTCGCTGGCGGAGCGATTCCGACGCAGAGAGCGGCGCAGGCGGCAGAGCTGGTCGCGACGGATGAGAGCCACGCTGCGGGCGGTCGATCTCAATACCGCGGACCGGTGGCCGGGTTACCCCTTTTTGCGGCAGTCGACGTACCAAGGGCGTCGTCAGTAGTGTGCCTAATTGTTGTTTGTTTTATTGGGGTTTTGCCCGTTGGGAGCCCCGAGTAGGTATTAAAGGGGGGAGGGGTATAGTAGTGTGCTACTATTTTGAATCTGTTATTATTGTTAGTTGCGTTGTGCTATAAGTGCTTAAGTAGAGATTCCTGTGTACCCTGGAGAGTAACATCCATGATCGACCTGTTAAGCGCAATAGCGAGAGCATGTGGAAGGCTTCAGAAGATAGGTTGTTAAGGTTGTTGAGGTTTGGAGCCTGTAGAGGACGGCGTGACTAGCTCTGTACTGATTCGTGTATACGTTCCTCCCGTGTCTACGTTGTGCGTGATATGGTGGGTCTGAGCATGGACAAGTTAATAAAGGCTAACGTCCGGTGCTAGATGACTCCGCCGTAAGATAGTCACCGATGTATAAAGCAGGATTCTATAGTTTCATGTAGCATAGTCATGCCGACCGGTTTTATCGTAAGTGGTATGTTTTAAAGTGCAATATCCTGTCTGCTGGATGTCAATAAAACGTAAGTTTCACATTTCGGTGTTTTTATGAAGGCCGGTTTGAGAATAGCGCCACGAGATTGGGTCGGAAAATTAACAGGAACTGGTGCAAGTTGTCAAGAGAAGTTCGGTCGTAACTGGTGCTCAGGTGTGTTTGGTAGACCTATTGGTCGGCGACTGTACCGAAGCCTGGGACGTCTCTGGAATTTGTTGGCTGAGTCGAGCCTTGGATGCTCCCGAGATAGGTTGGTAGATAAAGACGGAACCTTGAGTGCATTGAAAATAGGGTAGCAGCGCTACACCCGTGCTTTACGTTGGTTAGGCTGGTGGAAGTGGGAGTCGCGCAGCCCAGTTTATATAAATTCCGCGACCCCGACTGCCAGACCTACCACACTAGGAGCGCTCGGAGAGAACCTCCAAACTCTTCTTGACGTAGTAGAGTATGGTCCCCAACCCCATTGTTGTTAACACAAGCAGCATCACCAGGACGTCGGTGACGCTGTCCGGCAAAAGGTCCATATGTGAACGTGAGTTCATCATGTCTTCGTAGAACTCGCTTTTAACTTCCTGATTTTGGGAGAGCGCTGACACTAAAGTGTCAACATCGACGAGGCTGACTTTATTTCCCATGGTCACTACGTCCATGTAGAGCCGTCAAGAGATTAGTAAGAGCTCGGAAAAACTGCAAAATTGTAGGGCACTCATAAATGTGAAAGAGTTGCAGCAGTTCTTAGGCTTAGCAAATTATTTTAGAAACTTTTTACCAAATTTTGAGGAAATTGCCCACCCTCTGTACCGCCTTTTAAGGAAAAATGTTATTTTTGATTTGAACGACGAGTGTCAAAAAAGTTTTGACTATATTAAGTCTGCTCTGACATCTGACACTGTTTTACGACATCCTGACTATAATAAAGCTTTCCACATATTTACTGACGCATCAAATTTTGGGATCGGAGCTGTTGTGATGCAAGCCGAGGATTCAAGCGATAGAATAATGCGTCCTGTAGCTTATTTTAGTAAAAGTTTAAATTCTAGCCACAAACGCTACAGTACGACAAAAAAGGAATTTTTTGCTCTTTATTCAGCTCTTAAAGCATTCAAATATTTAATAACTGGATATCCTATCCATGTTTACACAGACCATACACCCCTCGCTCCTCTTTTTGCAAAAAAAAACTTCCAGAGGATACGGCCATGGCTAGATGGTATATAAATGTTCATTCATACTACCCTATTGTTAAATATCTACCTGGTAGGCAAAACGTCGCAGCCGACTACTTAAGTAGGCTACCTAAAGGCGATAATCAAATAACAATTAAAGAACTAGATAGCTGTGAAGATCTGCAACCTGGAGCTTGAATCGGAAGCATGCATGGCAGAGACTCGGTCTCAAAAAAGAGACTGTCTAGACAGCCAGACGACCTCAGTGACCCGTCATTGCTGAGCGACAATACCGACGCTGTCTTGACACGCAATGAGACGCAACCGAAACTAATTGATTATGTACCAACAGAAAAAGAAATTTCCTGGACTATTAAAGAGTTTATTGACGAGCAAAAACAAGATCCTTTTTGTATTGAAGTTAGAGAAGCGTTACTTCATAGAAGTATGTCTACCATTCCGGATTTAGAAAGATATTTAATTGTAAATGATATTTTGTACCGTCGCCGACGCATTGATACACGTCCAAGAACCATTTTAATATCAGTTTTGCCAACTTCCCTCATGGGGAAGGCAGTTCTAGCAATCCACTCGTTGCATCATACGGACGTTTTGCACACTTTATTCAAGTTTAAATTGAAATATTTTGCAATAATTTGGAGAAAACGATTGTGAGGAAATTTTTAAAAATTGTGAAGTTTGCAAACTTCTTAAAGCACGCCCTTCTGGGCCCATTAAAATCTTGACGGCTCCCATGGCGAAAGAACCTTTTGAAGTAGTTTCAATGGACTATCTTGGTCCCCCAAAATTACCGATAGCAGTAATAAGTATATATTGGTTATAATTGATCTTTTTTCTTGCTACTGCATAGAACTATGATTAGTGTTTGTGTGCGAATAAGGAAGAAGCCGAAGCAATGACTCTCGAAGTTTGAACTTCAATCATTTGAAAAATAATTGAGGTATATACATTTTCCCATCTCAACTGCAAGCTTCTGCATGCAGTTATGAAATGATAAGCTTCCCATTGAATTGAATTTGTGTTTTGTCGCGGAATTTGATCTCCAATGGTAATTGAAAACGATTTTCATACTAGCATTATAGATTTGTTTAGTTAGATATAAAATTTTAGTTAGATATAAGATTTCGTGGATTGTTTTTCTTAGAGGGGATGTAAAAAAAGCCATAGCAGTTTTTAATTTCAAACAATTTATTTTTTAAAGTTTGTATATCAAATAACCATGCTTAGTGATCAGGAATGCATGGATAATTTACATATGCCAGTATATTATATATTGATATATTTATAAAAATTTCTGTATATATATATATATATATAAGCGATACATATATATGTAAAATAGATGATGTATTTGAAATAGTTCAGTAGCTACTATAATGATGCTAATCATGTTCCATAATGGGTATAATTATTCTGAAACATTCATCCTGTTCGTACACTTATGATTATTCATTTCTTGACATGGATATCAAATTTAATTATTTATAAAAATTAACTTGTATTATTGGGTTAATATGTCTTTAGTGATAGAAGTACATTCTTGAATAGACGTATAATTAGTAAAATAACAGAAAATACATATAATTGAAATAAACTGTTACAAAGGATACAAAATTAGCGCATGATTAACAGCAATGAACTTAATTAACAGCAATAAACTTTCACTACCTAATACAAGAAAAACTTAGCAGAAATATATTTCGCTGAACATTTTTTCTCAGTTATATTTCGAGTCGTTCTTTAGCAATGGACGAGTTAACGTCCTGTATTATCCACGAAAAAATTCCTCACAAATTGGTTGCTCTAATTTTACAACTATGAATTATAGGGAAATATTTACGATGATGACCACGTTGCGAAACAATTTTATATTCCAATGGAATATAAAATTATAATATAAAACTGAGGAGAATTTGAAGTAGCGGAACATCGAGAAAAATTGGATAAAATCCGAACAAAATTTAAGACAGCACTTGTATAACGTGTTGTAGTAGGAGTAACACATGCATACGTTTCGTAGTAAGAGTAGCGCATGCATAAAGTATCGTAACGTAGTAAGAGTAGCACACGTATAAGATGTCGTAACGTAGTAGGAGTAGCACACGTGTAACGTAACATAGGAATACAGAGAAGCGAAAAAGCTTTGCTCTGTGCTTTGTGTGAACTGAATGCTGGGACTCTTTGTTGCTCTCAAATTTTAGCGGGGCAAGTGCACTCGATCAACTGCAACGCCTCTGGAGGAGAACCGCTCTAACCAGTTGACAAGTACGACATTATTGGTAATTTTCAAGACAGTTTGATAATTTTAAATTAATAGATCTTTTGAAAATGCTTTGCTGAGTTCTATTACAATCGATGATAACCGCTAGCATTTTGAGTACATTTGTTCATTCTGGTAATCATCGTTCATTTCTTTTTCTGATCTTAATCTGCTAAGAAAAGCCATTTTACTTCTAGGAAAGTGGAACTTATTGCATTTCATTGCAATAATTGAATGTTTTGTTTTTGTTCGCACTTCACTAAAATGCAATCCGAAATTCATTCCGCGTGTTATCGATATACGTCTTCTAGGATGCAAAGCGGAGAAGTGTTCTAAAAAGAAACCTTGAATAAGTTATTTTGAAAGCGACTGTCATCATTTCTTGAAAGTTATACAAAGTTTCCAACATACTTTATGCAAAATTCGGGTAATAAAAATTCGCGGACTTTAACAAATACAACAATCTAACGTAAAATCATGTTTTCTGCACTATTTAAACAATTTAAACAATTTATTTACCACAGGAGATACAGAGGTAGTATGTTTCTTAAGTCTAGTACAATGGACAAGTTTGAATATAGCTACCTGTGGGCCCGAATAAGTTCAGCGACTTCTGGGGCATCCTACCATCAACATTATTCTAAGGTGTACAATAATGTTTAACCTAAATCACTTAACCTAGACTGTTCAGCGAGATAATTTACTCGATATTAGACTGATCAGCGAGATAATTTACTCGATATCAGATATTTTATTTTAAAATATAGGTTATATGGACTATATTTAACAGTATATTCGATAAAAGGTTTAACAGCAGACTGAAGGCAAATTACATATTACATATTACCCATGGCAAATTTCATTATTGGAAACAGTCATGTAGGAGACAAGATTTGACTTAGTGATCTTACACGACTAATATTCCGATAGGAAATGAGTCTCGAAATTTCTTTTGAATACCTTGTAACAATTACTGTCACGGATCTCCGGAGGTATTGAGTTCCAAGTTTTAGTTCCAACGAAGAGGATACTGTGTTGCGACCGGGCCTTTGAATAATAAGGAAGCATAAATTTACTTCTATTTCGGGTTTAATGGTCGTGATGACCAGTTTGCGCAGTTAATAATAGTTTCAGGCTATTGTCGCCATCATTTCTTAATGTTTTGTAAATGAAATTGCAAATGGAGATTTTGTACAGATCTGAAAGTTTAAGTATTTGTTAATTTTTGAATGAATCATTTGTGTGAGCATTATATTCTAGATTCTTTACCGCTCTGATTGCTCTTTTTTGCAAGGTAAATATTTTATTGGTTTTATTTTTAGCAGTACCGTGCCATGCTTCTATTCCGTACTGCAAGTACGGTGAAATGAGCGTTCGGTAGAGCATTCGTAAAGCTGTTTCAGGCAGGTAGTTTTTAACTGTATTCAGGATTCCGATGGATTTCGATAATTTAGAACATCCTGCTATGGATGCCTAAATCATCTATAAATATCAGGTGTAGTGTGGGTAATTTCTCTACAAAGTTCTGGTGTGGTATGGGTAATTCCTCCATGATTATCTAGATGACGGGGTGATAAAAAGGCTAAAAAATCATATATAATAATGTTGTTATACTGCTGAAGCCAATATAAATAGTGAAACGATTTCTATAATTCTATACCTCATGATGTCTAATGCATCTTTGCCAGGTCTGCGTACAGATTTGCCTCATATACATCGCAGAGAATCAGTGAGTGTATCTTTTCATCTGTGGTATCACAGTGGCAGAAGACACTGAATTTGTGTTTTCAATCGAAGCTCTACCAGATAATAGTATTTTCTTCATTGCTTTCGTCTTGAGTTCCTAGAAATTAGCTCAGTGAGTTTTGTTGTTTATGCAAAAACTGGTAATGTGTAGTCGTAACAATGCATGTGCCAGATACTAATATCAGTATTTACTGAAACAAATGGATTTCATTACGATTTAAATCATACAACTTTTCTCCAATCACATTTGCAAAGTTTAAGTGAGTAGAACCCATTACGTAACTATTTTATCAAAGCTTCGCATGTATTTGTATTGAAGTGCGTCTTTTTTCAACAGACAAAACTGGCCGACGGTCCGCCACCGCTGCGTGAGGATGAGCACAGTTAGAGCGCCTACTCGAGCCGCGACCCGGCGGCCCGAAACCTGAGCGTTGGACCCAGTTGGGTGAAAGAGAAGAGAGGAAGAAAAACTTTATTTTCAATAAAGTTGATACATGCAACAAATGACATTGTGTTTTAAGATATCTTAACATTAAGATCCTTAGTCGATATTCACACATGGGTATTGCAATAGCCATGTCAATCGTCGAAACAAATGATTGAGAGAAGAGCACGAAAAAATGCGTTCCTTTCTTTGCTTTCATCAGATTTTGTAAATACATATCAATACAAGTAACTAAGAAAACATAATCCTAGTGACATAGTGTTGAATGCATTCTCATTAGGTCACACTTATATTGAAATATGAGCATAGTAATCAGTGATATGAGGGATTAATGTTGAAAGTGAGATAGACAAATTTAAGTTATTCTTCGTCTAAAACAATGAGGTCGCCATTCGAAACAATTCTTCATTCTTGTCTATTTAAAAAATTTTAAACAATTTAAACAATTTAAACAATTTATTTACCACAGGTGATACAGAGGTAGAATTTTTCTTAAGTCTAGTACAATGGTCAAATTTGAGTATAGCTACCTGTGGGCCCGAACAAGTTCAGCGACTTCTAGGGTATCCTACCATCACGTTATTCTAGGGTGTACAAAATGTTTAACCTAGTTCACTTAACCTAATTTCGCATTAGACTGATCATTGAGATAATTAACTCGATATTTTATGCTGTATTTTACAACATAGGTCAAATCGGCTATATTTAATAGTATGTTTGATAAAACGATTCAAGAGCAGACAGAATATTGGTTATGGTACCCAAGGCAAGTTACATTATGACATTATCATTAGTTACATGTAGGAGGCAAGATTTTGACATGGTGATCTTACACGACTAGTATTCTGATAGGAAGTGAGACTCAAGATGTCTTTTGAATACTTTGTACGAATTACATTCACGGATCTCTGCAGGTATAGAGTTCCAAGTTTTGGTTCCAACGAAGAGGATACTGTGTTGCGACCGGGCCTTTGAATAATAAGGAAGCATGAATTTACTTCTATTTCGGGTTAAATGGTCGTGATGACCTGTTTGCGCAGTCAATAATTGTCTTAGGCTATTGTCACCATCATTTGTTAATGTTTTGTAAATGAAATTACAGATGGAGATTTTGTAGAAATCCAAAAGTTTAAGTATTTTAAAATTTTTGAATGAATCATTTGTGTGAGCATTATATTCTAGGTTCTTTACAGCTCTTTTCTGTAGAGTAAAAATTTTGTTGGTTTTATTTTTATCAGTTCCGTGCCATGCTTCTATTCCGTATTGCAAGTATGAAAAAATGAGCGTTCGGTAGAGCATTTGTAAAGCTGTTTCAGGCAGAAAATTTTTAACTTTATTTAGGATTCCGATGGATTTTGATAATTTAGAACTAATATGAGTGATGTGCTCTTTGAAGGTCAGATGTTTATCTATTATGATGCCCAGAAACTTACATGAGTTGGTTTCTTCGATTTCACCTTCGCCAATTTTAATGTATGGGAGAGATACATCTTTCTTGTATGAGAATGTAGTATAATTTGTTTTATCAATATTAAGGCTTATTTTATTAGCTTTGAGCCACGATGAAACCTTGTGAAGTTCAGTATTCATACTCTCCACAATCATAGCAGGATTTTGGTTCGGAAGGACCGCAGAAAGCGCACTGTCATCGGCAAAAAGTATGAATTTGAAGAATGATGTAGATTTTACAATATCATTGATAAAAATCAGAAACATGAGAGGCCCAAGAACAGATCCTTGTGGAACTCCATGGCTAATTGTCTGTGGGTCTGATGTTGCGTCGTCAATGACAACGTATTGCTTGCAATTTGTTAGGTATGACCTGAACCAATCATGGGCAATCCCTCAAATGTCATAACGGTGTAGTTTCGTGAGTAGTATTTTATGGTCCACACAATCAAATGCTTTTCGAAAGTCAAGAAACACAGAAAAGACAGGCTTTCCTTCATCTATATTAGAATAGAGGAATTGTAAATGATTTAATGTAGCCTGTGTTGTTGATTTTTTAGAGCGAAAGCCGTATTGTTTATCGTAAAGAAATGATTTTTGTTCAAAATAAGAGTACATTTTATTATACACAATCTTTTCGAATACTTTGCTAATAAGTGGTAGTACGGAGATAGGTCGATAATTGTTTACACAGGTTTTTTCACCACTCTTAAAGATAGGGGTTACTCTAGCAACTTTGAGGGAGTTCGGGAAAGTGCCTAGCAAGAGAGACTGGTTAATAATATTTGATATCAGCGGGGCTACAATGTCAGCAATAACTTTAAGTACTTTAGTCGGAAACGTTTGTAACCCACTCGATTTATTTTTCATGTTGTTTATGCACGTAATTACATCGGAGGAGTTTGTAGGCGTAAAGAAAAAGGAGTTGGGTTCTCGAACATGATCCATAAATTCCAGGTGATCAGTAGGTTCACTTCTTATACCATCAGCTATAGTTTTCCCTACGTTTACGTAGAAGTTGTTAAAGAGATTAGCAATTTCTTTCTTCTCGTGGTATTTTACATTATCTTGAATAACACATTCAATTTTCTTTTTATCAGCATTATTCGGTTTACAGCAAGAGTAAGGAGATGCCAAGTCTTTTTAACGTCAGTTTTGAATTGAGTAAACTTGAGCGTAAAGTAGTTCTTTTTTGATGTTCTTATCTGGTTTGTTACATAGTTTCTGAATCGGTTATATGTTTCTCTAGATATTCGCCCTTCGTAAAGGAGGGCTAGGTACGCTGGACGTTCCTTTATATTTATCACGATGTCTCTAGTAATCCAGGGCTTTTGTTTATTTTTCGGGGTAACTGTACGAGTTACAATTGGGCAACACTGATTGTATGCGGTCATTATAGTTTCAGTCAACTTTACTACGGCTTCATCAATGCTCGAAGCATTATTGTTTTGTTGAGAGATGTATAATGTATTCATTGATTCTTCTAGAACGGTGCGCATTTCTTCAAGATTTGATTCGTTTATTTTACGATATGAGTAAGTTTCAGCCCGTGCCTTGGTGCAAGCAATATAGACATTTTTCTTATAAGGAAAACTGGGAAGTGATCTGATAAGTCAGAAGTAATTATTCCAGCAAGAAAATAACTTGGGTCTGTCATAAAGATATTGTCAAGCAGCGTAGCACACTCTGAGGTTATTCGTGTAGGCTTTGTAATGATCGGAAGGAAGGATTGAGACTGAAAGGTTGTTAGGAAATTAGAGATTGGTTCATAGCTTTCATGTTTCAGTAGATATAATATCGTGGTTTTTCATCACGATATTAGGATTGGTAATTGTAGCTGCAAACTACAGTATCGGTAGCTGTAACTACCGTAACTGAAGCGTTAACTCCAGGAGTATGAAAAGGAAACTCTTAGCTAGGTTCCTATTCTTGTACTGGCTCATCGATACACAGACTCTGCTTATAAGCTATAGCGCTCGGAAGTTAAACAATGCTCTTCCGGTGCATACCAATGCGATGCGCCCTAAGGCACGGTTCCGGCGCCTGCGGTCGGGGCGCTTCCGACCCATCCGACCCAAGTACGATAAGGACAAAGGGCAATGCTCAACAAGCGCTTCCGTCGGCTCCGTCTTGCGGTTAAGACGCTTCCGCCGGTGCCACGATATCCCAAACCAAGTGTGATAAGGACATCATGCCTGAAAAGCCTATATTGAGATACTACAATTTCCCTCCCTTTAGATAAATATATTACATAAGGAAGGAAGACTCAGCAACCTATTCGCATTACAGGTTTAGTTACTCTACTTGATCTACTAGGTTCATTTTGTACATGTGAACTGCTTACAGGTTGCAAAGCAGGAGTCTTTTAGTCTTACAAGAACACGGCGTGCTTTACAAAATACAGGAACTGCATCAGGCAACACATCAAGATGAACGGTATCTTTAACGTTAGACTGTGAATCAGATGACAAGTAAGAATGATTAAACAGATCATCAGAGAATTGAGTTACATACATAGGTTTTAGCCCTGGACACAGAATATTTAGGATTGACTCTATTTCTGGAAGTAACAATAGTTGAGCGCAGCAGAGGGAGTAAGTTTTGTGACACTTTGAGGAATACAATGTGACTGAAATAACGCGTAATTTGTTTGTACATCAGAGAAATTATGAACATAGTTACCGTCACAAGTATCGTTCCTAGGCTTTTGTAGAATAACTTCATTCTTCCGCTGTAGAGGCGTACTTGAACTCTTCATTGACACATCTTCTCTTCCGACGTTGCACTGAGAATCGCTCCTTTCCAGCTGCACTATGTAAGTGCGAGCTGCGTCAAATTCTTCTTGTGTAGGTCCCCTTCGTGTAGGCTTAACAGGAGGAGGTCGTGCTGCAGTCGTAAATTGCAAACTTTAGAAATGTGGCCTATTTTCCACATTTTTTGCATTTTATTAATTTAATTTTAGGGCATAGCAATTCTTTGTAAGGTGCTTCTGCCTAGTTCCGCAGCGAATGCATATGTAATTCGGCTGTAGTTTTTCTGTAGTGAAAAACGATGAAGGTGAATCCTCACAAATAATATCTGGAGCGTCGAAGTTTTACTGTTCAATGAGTTTTGCATGTTCAACGCATTCGTTGAAGGACTTGCTGTCACACTTCTGTAGAACCGCGCTGAGAATTTGCGCTGAATGTAGACCGGCCACAAGAGCATCTCTCAAGAGACGATCGCGACCGCAATTTTCGTAGTTGCACGAAGATGCTAAGTCATTTAACGTTTTAGCATAACTTTGTATGGATTCATTAACACTTTGCTCTCTGTATAGAAATGTAACAGATGCGCCAACAGTGGATTTCTTGATTTTAAATTGTTGTATTAACTTTCCTTCAAGTTCCTCATATGTACCATCAGTGAGTAACGTAGGTTAAATTCTTCGTTGTAGATCAGTAATGGTGTTTACAGGCGAAGCTTCAACTATAATACTAGTTTTGTTACCACCATTGTTTCCCGCCTTCTGAAGAACGTCTGCACAGTGTACTTGAATCGTTGTAGATATTACTCACTGTTTCCACTCCAACGTCAAATGCAGGACAGCAAACTGTAGAATGCGCCATCTTAATTTCAGAGCACTTGTAACGATCAAATTTACTTTGGAGATTCGAAGTCTCGTCGCCATTTATAATATCGTGGTTTTTCATCACGATATTAGGATTGGTAATTGTAGCTGCAAACTACAGTATCGGTAGCTGTAACTACCGTAACTGAAGCGTTAACTCCAGGAGTATGAAAAGGAAACTCTTAGCTAGGTTCCTATTCTTGTACTGGCTCATCGATACACAGACTCTGCTTATAAGCTATAGCGCTCGGAAGTTAAACAATGCTCTTCCGGTGCATACCAATGCGATGCGCCCTAAGGCACGGTTCCGGCGCCTGCGGTCGGGGCGCTTCCGACCCATCCGACCCAAGTACGATAAGGACAAAGGGCAATGCTCAACAAGCGCTTCCGTCGGCTCCGTCTTGCGGTTAAGACGCTTCCGCCGGTGCCGCGATATCCCAAACCAAGTGTGATAAGGACATCATGCCTGAAAGGCCTATATTGAGATACTACAGTAGATCATGATTGAAATCACAGCATATTATTATGTCATTGTATAAGGGCCTGTTGAATTGAGAAATAATACGATTCAGCTCATTCAGGAAGGATATAGGACAGGCTGTAGGAGGCCTATACACCGTTCCAAGCACAATGCGTTTACCATCTCTAGTCAGTTCTACGAAGAGTGATTCTATATGATCCTGATTCATTGTTGCACTTGCTATGGTTTTCGAGTTTATGTGGTTAGATATATATGTGCTGATGCCTCCGCCCCGCTGGTTTTTTCTTAGCGAATGGTAACTATGATAATTTTCAAATCGAATCATGTCTTTAGTCGAGTCATCTAGCCAGCTTTTGGTGAAGCTAATCACATCTAGGTTATATTTAAGTTCAGTAATAGTACATTGTATCTCTTCCAATTTTGGATAGAGTGACCTACAGTTCCAACACAGGAGTGAGAAATCTCGTCATTAATCTTTGTCATTACTTGATTAAAAATATCCATGATATAGTTTCGTTGAATATTGATATATTAGTATACCTACACTCTTGAGAGTCGTTTAGGTTTGGATATATTCTGTTCAAATGATTGAGAACTGGGTCGATTTCCTCGAATAACTCAGGGTGATCAGTCATTTAAAATTAGTAAATAGTAAGAATTAGGTACTATAAAACTTAAAACGAAATACAGAGTCAAGCTTTAAGGGATATTCCTGTACGAGAGAATAGAGTAGATATAAAAAAAAATCTAGTGCGATTACGTGAGTACATATAAACTCAGTCCATGAGCGAAAAAATATTGGAGTTCAATATCACAACATTGGTGTAAACAGATTGCTGCATGAGGGCGCTTTCACAAGTTCACATACAACAGTTAATGAGTTTTAAAGATTATAACGACAATGATATAATCAGCTGATATGGTTTACACGCAATAATAACTTAAGTGGTAAAAAAGAAAAAAAATTCACAGTAACATTGAGAGGTAAAAAATTGCTGATTGCGTTGTTGCAAAAGTTCTCACACAGCTGTCATAAATATTTACAAACACATCTGTTATACATTTATATAGATTCAGGTTAAACTAATATCAAGTTGAGGTTAAACTGACATGATACCTAATTGAGGTTTAACTAACACGATATTGACATATCTAATTTCATACATAACTGTGAAGAATGACGTAATTTTGACGTTTGAGGTTGATTAAAATAAACGTTTAAGAAAAAAATTCGTCACCCCAATTTCTGGAAGTTTAACTCTTATGGCCGAAGTCTAAAATCATTTTAAGCAAGGTTTTTTTCCGAGTGAAATGATGAAAGAACGATTAATGCCTCTTTCACTGTCTCTGACTAATTTGCTCTAGGCTAATAATTTAGAAACAAAAAGTGAGTGATAGAGATGAATTAAAAGAATTGGTTCTAAAAGTGTTGTATTATAATTTCTTGGTTGGTACCTTTTATTTTAGCCAGCATTCATTTATGATCGCTGCCGCATTGACTTCGGTATTTATTTCTGGTAAATGTTTTCCTCGCGTGGAATTTAAGAACAGGTTTGGAAAAATTTTAGGATGCGGAATAATTTTTTGATCGTATACTTTGTATTACAACACGTTTTTGCGCTGGAGGTATATATCCCATATTCATGAACTGTAAGAAAGATTTATTCTTCTATTCAGCAGTGTTGCAATAGCACCGATTGATTTGGTTTATTTTGGTAAATTTACTTCTCATTCAGTGTCCACTAAACTAAAAGATTTTTTCGTTTTCTTTGAACATGCATAATATTGCCAGCTGTTATGATACGAAAGTAAACAAATAGATTTCAAAGAACACATCACTCGTTCATTATTGCAAGTTACATTGCATTTTGTTATGTATTCATTATTCTGCTCTTTTTTATTCATTAGTTCTACAATGCATTGTTAGAAAGGTATTAATTTTTTAGTTGTCACAGAAAAAATAAACAAAGCTTTGGAAAATTTACGTGCTTGGGGTGTAGAGCGGCTGAGAGATGTGCTTCTGAGTAAACCGTTTAAACTATAAGGCCGAATCTTTCTAATTGTTTATTTATATTTTAAGTGATCGTCTTTAGAATTCCGTTTACTTCAATTTACATTATCACTACATGTTTGCGCTCCTGTGTGACTATTACAGAGAAGCATAGTACGTACTGAACCCTGTGGCAGGAACTGCCTTATAATCCTTTTCTGGGGTTTCTTTATTAGTCAGGAGTTCCTAATTCGAAGTATACTTAACTTTGCAAGAAGAAGTTACAAGTAGGCAAGTATGTACTAATTCGTCTCAAACCTTTGGCTTGTTCAGTTGCAGACACTTACAGTTCATGAGAGTATAATAAGTTAAATAGAAATGCACAACGGAAAAGAAATGTGCCTCTTGAACTGTGCCCTTTAAGTTTCAAGGTTGGTGCATCACTTAACTCTAATTAATTACTGAGACATATCATGACCGATGTGAGATGCGTAATATTTGCCTAATAAGTGGTAATTGGCATCTACTTCATTCGACTAATGTATTCATGTTCCTCCTTTTAGAAAAACTTTGAAGTCTTCTCGAGACAGCCCTTTTTTAACCACGCCCTATTGTCGCTGATCGCCCCCGCATGCTGAACATGTTACCTCAGCTGTGCCGTTCAATAAACGCACCCTCATTGTGGTTCGCGGCTCTACTGCTTCGAACGAGGTTCGAACTGCATCTACTATGTGGCTCTACTGCCAACCCGCAGTAGAGCTACAGGAGAGCAGTGGGTTATATATGAATGGTCTAAGGATCAGATTTTGCAATTGCAAATAAAAAATTTCCTCAACGATCCTCCAGTGGAAAGGAAGACATTGTCTCTCCTCCCTCGAGCTTAAAACTTAGACTTTTGAATCTTTTCGTCAAATCTTTTGATAAGAGTGGAGAATGCTTCAGCTATATATGTACAACTTTTCCGGGTTTTAGTGAGGGGAAGAAAAAGGCTGTAATATTTTATGGACAACAAATGAGAAGACTTATGAGAGATTCAAATTTTATCACATCAATGAATTTGTCAAAAGAAAGAGTTTGGGATGCATTTTGTAAGGTTGTGTAGAATTTTCAAGGGAATAAAAACTGAACAACCATGTGGAGATTGTGAAAGACCTACACACTAATGAGCCTACGAGATCTTGGATGTAGAATATTCATATTCGCTACTTACACAACCATTTGGATAATTGTCCGCAGAACCTTGAGATGTGAGCGAGGAACATGAGAAGCGTTTTCATCAATACATTAGCACAATGGACGAATGGTATTAAGGCCAGTGGGACTCGCATTTGATGGCGGATTGTTACTGGAGCTCGATATGAGATAATCCAGAAGCTGATTATCACAAATCAGACAAGAAAATAACGTTCAGATAAAAGCTATTTGCCATTGATTTGTGCACCACTTATATGTATTTTCAATTTTCGATTTTAATTTTTTCATAATATTTGATTTGCAGTAAAGGACTTCGTAATCTTTGTCATTACTTGATTAAAAATATCCATGATATTTGAATTTCGTATTTTTATCATGATACCTTCGATGCATGGGCTGATCAGTGATTTTCCCCAAAAATTGAAACTGATATACTTTGAAATCCTCATGTGTTAGACAAAAACTGAGTTCACTTTTCTAATCAGCAGCCTAAATTTCGTTAGAATTTGTATTAAAACGTTTTGTCAAAAATTTAGTGCTGACCAGTGTATAATTCCTATCGCTGTGTCAGTCCTAATCTCTATTGCTGCCTCTCTACATACACTCCTGATAAAAAGTTTAATATCACTTAAAAATTTAGAAAAATACCAACTTTTCAGTGATAAATAATTAAATGCATTCAACTCGAGACCGGCGATTACTAAAGGTAAAAGGTGAGAAAGACAAGAAAAAACAATTGTAACTATTTATTAAGAAATCAACACTCTTAATGAAAAATGACTTTTCAGCTGATCAAAATGATAAGACCACGTACAATTATCATAGGAAATCTTTCTTGAACGACGTTGAGGTGAGCAAATATTGAACTTAGTAGAGTTCTGCCTTCATTCTTGTTAATAACCTAAAAAATTCTCCGTGGCATACTAGAAACGAGGGTTTCCAGAAGGGCTCGAGGAATGTTGTCCCAGTTCCTGAAGATTGCAGCACAAAGTTCGTTTACTGGCGCAAATTGTTTACCATTTCTATAAATATCTCTCGTCATCCACCCCCAAACATTTTCTATTGGGATTAAGTGCGGCGAACCTGCTGGATAACGCAAAACAGTGACCCCATTTTCTTGAAAGAAAGTCGTAGTCTGGCTGGCGGTGAGGACTGCTGCATTTTCCTGCTGAAAAATCCATCAATCACCACACAAACGAGGACTCTTGCTGACAAAGATGATCTTTGCAGCATTCCGACGTAACCAGCAGCTGTTTGACGACCCTGCGCCTCGTGAAGCTCCATGGTTCCTCTGTAGAAAAATGAGCCCCATGTCAAAACGAAGCCTCCACCCCTATGGCGCGTGGAAAACATTTCAGGAGGGATTTCTTTGTCATGCCAGTACCATTGGAAGCCATCATGGCCATCCATATTGAATTTTTTCTCACCAGAAAACAAAACTTGAGACCAATTCTCAACGTCCCATGTTTGGTGCTCACGAACAAACTGTAAACGGGCCATTTTTTGACGTTGAAGCAACCGAGGACTTTGTAGACGCTGTTTGTTCTTCATGCCGTCTTGTCGTAAGTGCCGCCTGATCGTTACTGCACTGCAATCAGCATCTGTGAGGGCCCTAATTTGCTTGGAGGACCGTCCTCTGTCGTGAGAAACCACCCGTTTTATTCTCCTACCCAATGCAGCTAAAAAATTTTCGGTCTACCACTCGATTTTTATGTTCTATAATTCTCTGGGTCCTTTAGGAAGTTGTAAATTACAGTTTTACTGCGGTGAATCTCAGCTGCGACTGCGCGTAGCGATAAGTCTTGCTTATGCCTTTCGACAATTCGACCACGTTCATATTCGGAAAGTTTGCTTACTTTGGGCAAGGTGAAACCTTTACGCGCTATCAGTGTCAACCTGTAACTAATCTAAAATGCCGTAAATTACCCTTAAACTAAATTTTCTTAACCTGGTCTTATAATTATGATCAACTGGAAAAGTCATTATTCATTAAAAGTGTTGATTTCCTAATAAATTGTTACAATTGTTATTTTTTGTCTTTCTCACCTTTTACTTGAAGTAATTACCGATCCCTAGTTGAATGCATTTAATTATTCATCACTGAAAAGTTGGCATTTTTCTAAATTTCCAAGCGGTGTTAAACTTTTGATCAGGAGTGTATCACGCGATGCATCGACAAAAGTTTCCTTTTTTCACTACCTGAGGTAAACCTTTGACTTGCAAAGACAATCTACAACGTTTTTCGTGTTGTCACTTCTGATTCTGATGCAATTGATCAGTTTCTGATGATAATATTAAACTTCTAGTCTATAGTGTGAAAAGAGAGGGATTTTACGTACATATTACGGTAAAGGCTCATTGTTGAATAAACTTTCATACACGTAAATTCAAGAGAAATAATTAACTGTTTTTAAAAGAATGAATGTAAAAGAGCCACATTCAACATAAATGGATCATTAGCACTATCATATGCATTAGCGCTATCAATTAAAATTTCCAAATAAATAATCTAGATAATAGGGTCCGGCCCACATTTTTTGGGCTCTACTGGGCTGGAAATCATTGAATCAGGATTACTAAAACTTTCAAATATTCGAGAGAATTCTAGCATTTCTCACGCTGCGTCAACATGAACAAATTGAAAATTTTTCCAATTACGAACATTTAAAAGCTGTTCGTTTCTTCCTAGGAAAAAAATGGTTGGTCTGATTGAGAAAACTTCAATTGTGGTAGCCATGGGGAAAGATAACCTCGTAAGAGGAGTTTCATGGTAATCCATCACATCGCAATGTTCATGTATTTCAGAAGTCACTGATGCTGACGCGACTGTGAATCATTTGATTGCAGTACAATCGTTTTTGTACTTAAAAGTTCATATCGTAGTTGAGTAAACAGCCTTGGAAAATTTAAACCTTACGAGCCGTCCATCAGAACCTCTGCAGCGATGATCGCTCAGTGGAATTTCTGGTAAAATATTGTGCGTTGTGGCTTTCTTAAAGTTTGATAGTTGCGTGCTATTACCTATTTTTCCACTTCAAAGTAACTAAAACACACGGTTGTTTCCCAGTTAGAATTGTATCGCCGGCGCAACGGTAATTATGATCGGTTTTCATCTTTTATCGAAGTATTCCAGCGGGAAATATAATACCAGTGATCAACGGTAATTTTAGACGCTACAACTGCCCGCCGACGATGATGACCGTGATTTACCGTCGATTTCTGGCTGTCATTCCTACCGTAGAAATACCACGGTAAAACTACTGTTGTTTTTCAGACTATACTTCATAATTTGAATTTATCGTCAATGATAGATAGCGCATGAATAAGTTTAATCAAGGACAAATCAGATGAAATTATGTTATGTATTACTGGTGGAAAATGAAATTATATGAATTAGTTTACGTAACCTTCACATGCTATAATTTGAGCTTTGGTTTTCTTATTGGGAAAGTGAAAACTTTAATTCGAAGATTAGATTTAAAAAATCGAAACTTCAACTTGGATTTTCACTTAAAACTTTCCAATATTTATACATTTTACTTTTATACATTGTAATATGAAGTTCAAATTCTTTAACTAGGGCTTCAAATGTTTTGAATTTAATTTCAAGTGTTTTAATTTTAACACTTTATACAATATATTAAAAGTGTAACTGTGGAGTTTTTTGACTGCGCGCTCAAGAAATTTCTGTAGTTTCCACAAAACCATTTCTGTACCGGCTCGGCTGCGGCCTGCCGGTCAAAGTATTTTCTTTTAGCTCATGAGCTAATAGAAAATGCTTTGCTCTTTCGTTTGAGAGTAATTTAAAGTCAATCGGTCCAATCTTTCAAAAGTTAGGAGTGGTAACTTAAGTATTTTGACTGCTTGCTCAAGAAATTTCTGTAGTTTCCACAAAACTTTCTGTACCGTCCCGAATGCGGCCTGCCGGTTTTTAAAAGAGTTAGAGTACGAAAGTACAATTGTTTATCACTTTCGTATTTGTAACAATTCTAAACCTTATTGGCCTATTTTCTAATAAAATAATTTTATGTGAAGTGATCGAAAATGAACATATCAAAAAATACAAGCCTACCTTTATAAATCCCCAGCTGTTATTACTGAAATATTTTAAATTAGTGAATCAACATGCAAAAGTTATTGGAACCTTCGTGATTTTTGAACTTGCATTTGAGCTTAACGTTATTTTAAGGTATCACATTGCTCGCTGTTGTTCATTGTGGTGGTGCAAGTTTGAGCGTTGATACTACTTACTGTTTGGAATGCTTCAAAGTATCAAGGTCTGAACATTGAAGTTTCATAGCTTATAATATTGGAACCAAGATCTAATTGCCTTAATGTTGGTGTTCAAGATCTTTTGATGTGTTTTACTGGTAACGTGAGATTTCAAAATTATTCTCTGTGCATTCACAAGAAAAAATTGTTCTTTATACGTGGACACACATCAAAGTTACCACTCAGGTTACTCTACTGTAATAAACAAGGATCAAGGTATAAAGAAGTTACGTAAGTTCTTTGGTATCATTAAAATTACCAGTATAATTTATTTCAGCTGCGTTTCTTAAAAATAGTGGGGATGAAAATGTGTGTGTAACTGAATCAAGCTACTGATTCATGCCAGCAAAATCATGGTTTGAGCAAAATTTTAATGGAAAATATTTTCTACCCTCAGATTTATTTGTGCTGATAGTTACTCTCTGGAAATTTTTGGCAATTTTCTACTGCCAATTTTGTTTGTATTTGTGATGGTGCAAATTGTTTTCTGATAGACTAAAAATTTATTGATAATGGTGTATAATAGGCTAAAATATAACCTTGGAGTCCGGCTCTGGAAGGAATATTTTGATGAAATGTGAAGCCTGCAATGCTCACTCATTGAATACTAAGGTAATGTTTCTCATTGGATCAATAATTTTCATAATGTTAGTATAATAATTATTTAGATTAGTTTCAGTGTAAATGTAAATTTTCAGAGTGACTTTCTTTCTGGTGGAAAGTATAACCTTTTTGTAATCACTACAGAAAATTAGTGGTCAATGTTCTGGAGAGGACAATGTTCCATTTTCCACTTTTCGGTACCTAAACATAGCTAATTAGATGTAAATGAACAATTTTTTTCCGTGCACTCTTCGTTGCAAATGAGTATTTGACGAGTTATGGTGGTAAATTACTGACCGCAACTCTAGTGTTCGAAGCGGAGAGTAATTCATCGAGCGCATTGGGTGGCAACACAACAATGGACTCTCCCTTCCGACGCGCTCGAATGATCGAGTGCATTCCCGCCATCTAAGACAAAAGTTAATATACTGCTATTACTTGTTATTTTTGGGTGATAATTTCTATTGTGTTATTAATTGAAAGATCATAGAAGTAGGTTCAGGCTCTGTGGGGCCAGCAAATGATGAATTAAAAAGTACCCAAAAGCACTCTACCCAAACTAAACTTGCAACTCGTTTGAAGCTAATTTGCGACGGAAAGTTGTCAGGCCGCACAGGGGTTGTCGAGCCTTTTGTGTTAGTTACCCACAATCTTGAGTATTGTCTTCATGTGTCCAGCTCTCTGAACGCCGACTTGTCTATTTCTCCGCGCTGATGTTGCGTTTGTGCATTTAATTTAGTTAGCCCTTGAATATCATTTGTATTACATGTCGATATTCCAATGATTCTTGTGTTATCTAGCTAAATACGACTAATGTTTTAAATGCAATTTTGAGTGTTGTACCCTGTTATGCAGTAGCTCACGTCTGTACGCGCAATTTTTGCAATAGAAAATAAATCACTGTCTTTGTTAAAATATATCAGTGAATGTAATAGGGACTTCAAAGAGATTCAGCATTAAACAAGTCACACCCTGAGGTTTTCCTGTGTCAAGAGTTTTCCTTTCTCCTTGTTGACACGGGCTTTAGTCTTATACGACATCTCGCCTAATAAGGGGTTTAAGGAGCCACCTCAGAAGGACGAACTATTCCGCATAGTTTGTCGTTTAGGAAGACGCTGTCGCAGTTGGGCAATAACAGAATTCATTTCTGTTGCCCTAACGGTCTCATACGGCGCAGATAGTTGCTCGTCTTCCTAAAGGTACCGCCGTAGTTCGGCACAAATCGGAATTTACTTCTGGTGCCCTAGCGGACTGAATACGGCGTAGGCGGTACCCAAACACAAACACCTCCCTCTAGCGGTGGTACCACCGTAGTTCGGCACAAGACAGAATTTACTTCTGTTGCCCTAGCGGACTGAATACGGCGCAGGTGGTACCCACACAAACCTCACCCCACACACAACGGTACCGCCGTAGTTCGGCACTAACAGAATTTACTTCTGTTGCCCTAGCGGACTGATTACGGCGTAAGCGGTACCCACACGAACCTCAGGAAGGGCAGCTGTGAAGAAAAGCTAGCGCCCCGGAAAAAGGTAGCTGCACAGAAGACAGCCCCCTTTTCCACGAACCCTCACGTCGACCGCACGACGGTATCGACATATTCTGGCGCCCGAACAGGGACCCAGAATCTTTGCGCGACTACCAACGTTGCCTTGGATTTCTGGGTTCTAATCAACTACGCGGACACCGCATCACTAAAACAAGATGAACCTCGTCGCTCAAGCTCGAGAATACGTCGAAGCCCTCGGCCTCACTCCCACCGATGCGGAGTACCGGGAAGAATTTACCAGCCGCCTGAGGCATTTGAAAGAAGCCGCAGAACGAGCAGCAGAACGAGAAGCCGCGGAACGAGCAGCGGAACGAGAAGCCGCAGAACGAGCAGCGGAACGAGAAGCAGCACAACGAGACCACGAGCTCAGACTCCGACAACTCGATGCTCAAATCGCTCCTCAAAATGCTAGAGTGAAGATACCTCCACCGGCTCCATTCGATCCCACGAAAGATAGGATGGACGAATTTTTGCAACGCTTCTGTACTCACACCACAGCGATGGGATTTACTGAAGTCGATGCTGTTGTCATGCTCCATAATTTGATCACACCGAAGGAACGTCGACTCATCGAAACCCTGCCCGCAGCAGATCGCTTCAAGCTTCCTGAAATTAAATTGCTCCTACTAGATGCTCATAAAGTTACTCCGGCAAAACTACGTGCCAACTACTACGAATTGAAGCCAGAAGAAGTCGACAATATGTCACGTTACCTACGGCGACTCGAACAAGCCTTTGACGCTTGGTTAAACGGATGCAACATCGAAGCCAACTACAAGACTCTTCGTGACTTCTTTATTGTTGACCGAGCTTATTCAAGCTTGCCGCCCTTCCTCGCTACTCAATTGCGTGACAGGAGTGGTAACACAGTCGCAAGCCTAGCCTAGGAGAGCAAGGTGATAGCTTCTTACAAGCAAGACCTCATACATCGCTCCATCAGCTTTGTAAGGGTCGCACACTGACATCAACGACGGATGCGGGCCCTCCAGCACTCAAAGCATCAGTAGCACCAGAGCGACGCTCGACATTTCCTGTCCGAGCCCCGAGCACTCCAGCAAGATCACCCAACTCCAGCAACAACTCTCGAGGAACGCCGCCAAGAACTTCTAGCACACGTGGTGGTCCCACCAGCTCAGGATCGGTCAACACTCCGCAGCGCGAACAACGAGGACCTTACAATGAATTTTACTGTACTTTCCATGGCCCCAACCGATCGCATTCCAGTGATGAGTGCCGCCAATTGCAGAGGAGGCAAGGTGATGGTCACAATAATGGAGCAGCCCATGCAAGCCCACCTATCTCCAGTACTACCGCTCGAGTAAACAATCTAGCAACGCATGAAGAAGCAGATGAATACAACGATATTCCCCCAGTAGCATGCAATCACATCGCCTCGAACAAGCTGATTGAATTGGGACAGCTGAAAACATGCTCCGGCACCGTGAACCAACAACCCGTTCAAGTACTACTCGATGGAGGAGCAACAGCGGTCTTCGTCAAGAAGGCTCTCGTCCCAGCTGACGCCATTTTGAAGAAAGAAATTACCGTTCGGCTGGCCAACAATCATTCCTTCGAGGCGCCTCTTGCCCGGGTCTCTCTCGTTTGCCCCTATTACCACGGAAAGGTGACAGCCGTAGCCATGGAAGAGCTCTCCCATGATGTCATCCTCGGCTGAGTCCCCGGAACCACCTCCTTCGAAGAACATATGACCGACTATGGAGAGCAACCAGTTGCTGCAGAAGTCTCTCACGTTGTCACAAGGGCAACAGCAAAAGCGATCGAAGATCCCCCTGCCGGACCAAGCACTGTCGATATATTGCAACACAACAAAGAAGACTCCAAGAAATTACAGCGGGAGTGCAAAACATTGCAGCTTTTATTCAAGAAAGTTGACACCGGCAAAGAAGAAATGCACAAGGATGGCAAAGTCATTACCTTTGAACTCCATGACGGCGTTCTCCATCGGAAAACGTTACGAGACGGTCAGGAAACCCATCAACTTGTAGCCCCTGCAAGCGTGCGCCCACAAATCTTGGAAATGGCTCACGACAATCCACTTGCTGGCCATTATTCCCAAAAGAAGACTCAGGCTCGACTAGAACGAGATTTTTATTGGCCGTCCCTAGCAAAAGATGTGGCCCAATACTGTCACTCCTGTCATACCTGCCAGACGCACGCTCCATCTCGACCAAGAAAGGCACCTATCTCAACCCCACCGATCACCACTCCATTCTCCGCGCTAGGTGTTGATTTGGTAGGCCCATTACAACCAGCTTCGGCACGTGGCCACCGATACATTCTCACCGTGGTGGACCAAGCAACTCGGTACGCAGACGCAGCCCCGCTCAGACCTATAGATGCAGAAACAGTCGCCCAGGAGCTACTCGAAATCTGCAGCAGAGTTGGTTTCCCTCACACGCTAACAAGCGACAACGGCACTCAGTTCACAGCTGCAACCTTCGAAGCTTTCCTGAAACTCGTCGGTATCTAGCACCGATTGACGCCATTATACCATGCCTAATCGAACGGCATAGTCGAACGCTTCAATGGTACGCTCAAAGTCATGTTGCGGAAGTTAGCCGTAGAACAGCCGCGGGATTGGGACCTGTATCTGCCTTCACTCCTTTTTGCTTTTCGAGACGTTCCTCAGGCCTCAACCGGGTATTCTCCTTTCGAACTCATCTACGGCCATCGCGTCCGTGGACCTTTAACCGTGCTCAAGGAATGCTGGACCGATGGTAGCTTGCAAGACGACACGAGCACTGCTCAGTATTTAATGGAAATGAAGCACCGATTAAAGAAACATGTAAAATCGCTCGCGAGAATCTAAACAGGAGCCAAGAGAAAAGCGCCAAGTTCTTCAACAGACGTACCAAGATGCGAACTCTAAAGCAAGGAGATAAAGTCCTCGTATTTCTGCCCGATTTACGAAAGAAGCTACTTATGACTTGGAAAGGTCCCTATACAGTGAAATCACGCCTGGGAACCTATACCTATACATTGGACGTGGATGGAAACAACAAAGTTTATCACATCAACCTCCTTCGCCAGTACCACGACCGGGAGCAGCAAAGTTCCGCCTCACCAAGCGAGACAGATCGCGAGGAGGACGACGAGAGAGTAGAGGAAGCATTTGCAGCGGTTGGCCTCGCCCTAGAACCTACCTGCGAAGAAGAAGAACTCGACCGGAAAGTACCAGAGATACCGTCACCCGTCGGAGAAACCATTGAAGACTGTCTCATCTCTTCTACGTTGACTACAACACAACGCTCAGAACTCCAGGAACTTCTTGAAGAATATCGCGATCTTTTCACAGATACTCCCGGAAGAACCAGCACGGCAGTTCATGAAATAAAATTGAAGGATCCTTCCAGTTTTCGACTTCAACATTCGTATCCACTTCCCTTAGCACTGGAGCCTGAACTGCGGTCAAGTTTAGAGAAGTGTATGATGATTGGAATCGTGACGCCATCCACATCACCTTACTATTAACCGCTCCTTGCCGTCCGGAAGAAAGACGGAACCCACCGATTTTGTCTGGACTGCAGGCACCTCAACAGCCAGACAGTATTCGATGCCGAGCCGATAGCAGACACCACTGCTATTTTCACAAATTTTGCGGCAAAACAATATTCATCAAAATGGATCTGACCAGTGGATATTGGCAAGTACCTCTACACCCTGAGTCTCGCCAATACACCGCCTTCAAAACTAGGTCTGGCCTCTATGAATTCAACGTACTGCCATTCGGCCTAGCAAATGCTCCACCCACTTTTTCCCGCCTTATACGTCAAGTCACTGCAGGACTGCAAGATACCGAGGTCTTCATGGACGACATCTTAATTGCCTCGACAACCTGGGAAGATCATTGCACAGCATTAGCTAAACTGTTCGAAGCTCTCTCTCGACATGGCCGTCCAAATGCGAATTCGGATTTGACAGCCTCCAAAGTATTTGGGTCATCAACTGTGCAGTAATCAGATCCAGCCTCTGGAGAACCGAGTCGAAGCCTTGAAATCGGCTCCACTCCCAAAAACCAAACGGGAGCTCCGAAGTTTTCTCGGTACTGTTGGGTACTACCAACAGTACATTCCTAACTACTCTCAACTGACATCTAAACTCCATGATTTCCTAAAGAAGAACTCCCCAGAACAAATACCTTGGACCGATACAACAGAAGATCTGTTCGAAAGTTTGAAGACAGCGTTAGTCAAGAGACCGGTCTTACAGTTACCAGACCCCAGATGTCCTTTCATTCTGAGGACAGATGCCTCCCAAACTGGACTTGGAGCAGCTCTCCTCCAGCCAAGCAAACGAGACTTCCGTCACTACGCGTCGGTAGCATATGCTTCACGTCGACTGAGAGGAGCAGAAATAAACTATTCTACCATGGAAAAAGAAGCGTTAAGCATCTACTGGGCTCTACAGAAGTTTGAGGTCTACCTGTATGGACGAGAATTTGTGTTACAAACCGACCATCGACCGCTCCTTTATTTACAACAGGCCGACAAGTTGAACCCCGATTGAAACGCTGGGCTTTGTATTTCAGCCTTTTCAGGTTCCGAGCAGAACACCTTTCGGGAGTCGACAACCACCTTGCGGATTTCCTGTCTCGGCTACCATAGCAGAGACACCCTCCCCCGGGCGTGTCAGGCCGCACAGGGGTTGTCGAGCCTTTTGTGTTAGTTACCCATAATCTTAAGTATTTTCTTCATGTGTCCAGCTCTCTGAACGCCGACTTGTCTATTTCTCCGCGCTGATGTTGCGTTTGTGCATTTAATTTAGTTAGCCCTTAAATATCATTTGTATTACATGTCGATATTCCAATGTTTCTTGTGTTATCTAGCTAAATACGACTAATATTTTAAATGCAATTTTGAGTGTTGTACCCTGTTATGCAGTAGCTCACGTCTGTACGCACAATTTTTGCAATTGAAAATAAATCACTGTCTTTGTAAAAATATATCAGTGAATGTAATAGGGACTTCAAAGAGATTCAGCATTAAACAAGTCACACACTGAGGTTTTCCT
This sequence comes from Morinoia aosen, assembly GCA_030386875.1. Taxonomy (NCBI): domain Eukaryota; kingdom Metazoa; phylum Arthropoda; class Malacostraca; order Amphipoda; family Talitridae; genus Morinoia; species Morinoia aosen. Next base: position 14,171,040 of record CM059569.1, on the reverse strand, counting down.
GTGTCAAGAGTTTTCCTTTCTCCTTGTTGACACAGGCTTTAGTCTTATACGACATCTCGCCTAATAAGGGGTTTAAGGAGCCACCTCAAAAGGACGAACTATTCCGCATAGTTTGTCGTTAAGGAAGATGCTGTCGCAGTTGGGCAATAACAGAATTCATTTCTGTTGCCCTAACGGTCTCATACGGTGCAGATAGTTGCTCGTCTTCCTAAAGGTACCGCCGTAGTTCGGCACAAAACGGAATTTACTTCTGTTGCCCTAGCGGACTGAATATGGCGCAGATGGTACCCACACAAACCTCACCCCACACACAACGGTACCGCCGTAGTTCGGCACTAACAGAATTTACTTCTGTTGCCCTAGCGGACTGATTACGGCGTAGGCGGTACCCACACGAACCTCAGGAAGGGCAGCTGCGAAGAAAAGCTAGCGCCCCGGAAAAAGGTAGCTGCATAGAAGACAGCCCCCTTTTAAACGACCCCTCACGTCGACCGCACGACGGTATCGACATATTCTAGTATAATAATTATTTAGATTAGTTTCAGTGTAAATGTAAATTTTCAGAGTGACTTTCTTTCTGGTGGAAAGTTTAACCTTTTTGTAATCACTACAGAAAATTAGTGGTCAATGTTCTGGAGAGGACAACGTTCCATTTTCCACTTTTCGGTACCTAAACATAGCTAATTAGATGTAATTGAACAATTTTTTTCCGTGCACTTTTCGTCGCAAATGAGTATTTGACGAGTTATGGTGGTAAATTACTGCCGCAACTCTAGTGTTCGAAGCGGAGAGTAATTCATCGAGCGCATTGGGTGGCAACACAACAATGGACTCTCCCTTCCGACGCGCTCGAATGATCGAGTGCATTCCCGCCATCTAAGACAAAAGTTAATATACTGCTATTACTTGTCATTTTTGGGTGATAAATTCTATTGTGTTATTAATTGAAAGATCCTAGAAGTAGGGTGAGGCTCTGTGGGGCCAGCAAATGATGAATTAAAAAGTACCCAAAAGCACTCTACCCAAACTAAACTTGCAACTCGTTTGAAGCTAATTTGCGACGGAAAGTGCATATAAGTAAAGTTGTCTATTTCAACCTAATTAGCTATGCTTAGGCTCCAAAAAGTGGAAAATCGATTATGGTCCTCTCATGACCGTTTACCAAATTACATTCCTGTAATATACTTTATGTGAGAATTTTTGGTACATGCATATTAGTATTACATTTTTAGATGCAAAAAGTTATTACAGATGAGGCATCAATGAGAGCAGTTTCCTACTACATAAAATAGTCAAAAATGATGAAGTCGGTAAGATCTTGTTTTAACATGTGTTGACATTACAAATTATATTCTGAGTCACCTCAGTTGTGTTTTTAGAGATGAGGTGTGGTGTATTTCTGAATCAATCTTTTAATGGACACCAGCAATATTTTTGGGGAAAAATTAAATTTAATATTTTCTCCAATTTATTTCTACGGATAGTTACTTTCTGATATGCCTTTGCTCACATCCCACTACCTATGTACAATGTCTTTGCAGAAGTTCAAATTATGTTCTTGATTGCTTGCGCAGTAGAAGCATTAGAGGAATGTCATGATCATAATTAATTCAGAAGATTGTTCTCAATGAAATGATGAATTTGAATTAGTTTGTCATAATTTTCAACTCTACCAAATCATTTCAGTTCATCATGTGTTAAAGAAGTAATGAAATCACTCAGCATATTTTTATTGAAACAATGTCCATTGTTAAAAAATTCTCTAAATCTGTGGTCTATAAGAAGCAACGTTCCAATGTACAAACATGTTCAGGCTAAAATTAAACAGAAAAATATTTTCAGTTATTGATAAAATGCAAATCTAACACTCAAAACTACATCTGACAAAGTAATAAAGTTGGAAATGGCAACACAAGAAAATAATTAGAAACTAAATTTGCACCACGGCAATATGCACTACTTCAGTATGATAAGGTAACAGTGTTAACATATATTTAGTAATACACCTAGAGCAATACTGTTACCTACACCTTTTTATTTATGCTTATAAAAAGCTAAAGTTCTATTTTAAAAAGCTCAAGTTTAATTCAAAACAGGTCATAATATAAAATATGTCAAGTATATTTTAAAACAGATAAAATTCTTTTGAAAATCTTATGTTTCTAAAATTGTTTACCTACACCTACATATGTACTTGACCTTTTATAAATAACATTTGAGAGTTGTGTGTCAAAATTGGATGTTTTAAATTGAACTTGAGCTTTTTTTAAATCAACTTGAGCATTTTAAAATAAAATTTGAGCATTTCAAAGTTAAACTTGAGCATTTTAAAATTAAACTTGAGCATTTTGAATTTAAACTTGAGCATTTTAAAATTAAACTTGTGCATTTTGAATTTAAACTTGAGCATTTTAAAATTAAACTTGAGCATTTTAAAATTAAACTTGAGCATTTTAAAATTAAACTTGAGCATTTTAAAATTAAACTTGAGCATTTTAAAATTAAACTTTTAAAACTTGAGCATTTTAAAATTACACATGAGCTTTTTTACATCAAACTTGAGCTTTTTTACTTTGAACTTGAACTTTTTTACTTTGAACTTGAACTTTTTTACTTTGAACTTGCACTTTTTTACTTTGAACTTGAACTTTTTCATATTGAACTTGAACTTTTTAAATTAAACTTGAACTTTTTTAAATTAAACTTGAACTTTTCATAATTAAACTTCACCTTTTTAAAATTAAACTTGAACTTTTCTACATGGAACTTGAACTTTTTTACGTTGAACTTGAACTTTTTTATATTGAACTTGAACTTTTTTACATTGAATTTGAACTTTTTTACATTGAACTTGAACTTTTTTATATTGAACTTGAACTTTTTTATATTAAACCTGACATTTTTACATTGAACCTGACATTTTTACACCTGATGTTTTTATGTTGAACCTGAGTATTTTTTACATTGAACCTGAGGATTTTTTAAATTGAACCTGAGGATTTTTTACCCTGAACTTGAGGATTTTTCAAATTGAACTTGAGGTTTTTTAAATTGAACTTGAGGTCTTTCATATTAAACTTGAGGTTTTTTATATTGAACTTAAGGTTTTTCAAATTGAACTTAGCTTTTTCAAATTGAACTAAGCTTTTTCAAATTGAACTTAGCTTTCTCAAATTGAACTTAGCATTTTCAAATTGAACTTAGATTTTTCAGATTGAACTTAGCTTTTCAAAGTGAACTTAGCTATTTCAAATTGAACTTAGTTTTTTCAAATTGACCTTTGCTTTCAAATTGAGCTTAGCTTTTTCAAATTGAACTTGAGATTTTTCAAAAAATGTGTGACCTAGTTATAAAATCCGAGCTTTTTGAAATGAAATCCGAGCTTTTTGATATGAAATCCGAGCTTTTTGAAATGAAATCCGAGCTTTTTGAAATGAAATCCGAGCTTTTTGAAATGAAATCCGACCTTTTTGAAATGGAATCCGAGCTTTTTGAAATGAAATCCGAGCTTTTTGATATGAAATCCGAGCTTTTTGAAATGAAATCCGAGCTTTTTGAAATGAAATCCGAGCTTTTTGAAATGAAATCCGACCTTTTTGAAATGAAATCCGAGTTTTTTGAAATGAAATCCGAGCTTTTTAAATTAAAAGTAAAAAGATGTAGTTTCACCAGTACTTATTACTGCGGTAAAAATTTTGCTTCTAATCATTTTCTAGTGCTGTCATTTTCAAAATTATCACTGTCTGATGTAGCTTTGGATATTAGATTTGCATTTTATCATTGTGACTGTATGTGTTTTTATTTGTATTTTCAGCCTGAAGATGATGTTTGTACATCAAAATATTGTTTTTTATAGACTATAGAGTAGGGGAATTTTTCAATTATTGACAATATATCAATAAAAAAATGCAAAGTGAATTTCTTACCACTGTTCTCACCATGATGTTCTGGAAAGATTTTGTAATGTTGAAAAGTTGAAAAATAAATCTAGTTTTCCACACTTGCCCTGATGTACTTGGTAATGTCTCCAAACCTTGTGTTAATGATGGATTAATTTCAGAATCATCCAATAACGGAAATGAAGTGAACTGCTCTTAACTCCCTCTAATTCTTAGTCGCATCCTGATAAACGCTTAGACTTGTTCAGCAAATCTGTTTCATTTAACAGTTAAAATTCAATGTGATACTCCTATTGAAAACAGCCCAGAGTCAATAAAACTTTGGAAATTCAGTAAGTGAAATCCATCTAGATTTGCTTGAGTCTGAAGCTAGAGACATAAGTTCTTTTCATGCAGTTCCTCCAATGAAGCCTTTGCTGATACTTCAAGTAAACCTGTCATGATGAAATGTGAAGTATTTAATTCTTATGATTCAGTACTAATGAAATGTGTTGATTATTGGATATTTCTTTCATTCCCATAACAGATTGTCTACTAGGTAGTAAGGTAGTAACAAGTAGAAAAATTTGAAAAACATCAAAAAAGAATGTAGTAGTGAAATTTGCCTCGGGGGTCAATTTTACCTGTCAGGGTTGTAAAAAATTGTGAAGTGGGATAATTCACTGAAAATGGAAAGTAAAGTAAATATGCCTATAGTGTTTGGAGATTTTCAAAAATTCATTTCTCTCAGGATCAGTTATATGTTGCAGTTTATGGGAAATATTCCTGTAACGGGAATGGACACTTCCCCAATGTCTAATAATTTACAGTTGGTTTATTTTTTGCATATGATGAGCTGTTAAGAATTGTTGAAAAATAAGACAGGGTCTTGGCCAAACATTTGTTTGGGTCTGTTTGGGAAGGGGTACACAAAAAATTGGGTATTTTTTGCAATTATGACTTGGACGCTTCATTTAGCAATAAATTTATAATTTAGTATTTTAAGTATTATTCAACTTAAAATTTTTCTGAACACATCCTATGGCATGTATTATTGGCTCAAACTACTCATTATAGGATGATATCTTACATCCTGGACATTTGGACGACATTCATTATGTAAAAATTTAGAAGTCATTTTTTGCTGTTGAAGGTCGTAAAAGTAGTAAAATTTGGAAATGAAATATCAGGAGACACCCTGCATAATGTTTGTTTTAATTGCTTTATGTTTCGGGGTAAATGTGAAATTTTGAAATGCATACATTTTTTCCAATCCATACATACAACTCATTATTTTTTCCAATGCATACATACAACTCTATATTTATTACCCATAAATTACTTTCCAGGATTATTGTGTGTGGAATAAATTTGAAAATTCTAATTTTGTTTATGAATAAGGATGAACATAAAAACTCATTACAGAAATGACATCAAAGATACCAGTTTCCAACTGCATTCAGTAGGGAAAAAGGATAAAGTTGTTGAAAAGTACTGTGAAAATGTGATGCTGGTCAGTGATTGCACTCATAAAACTTTTCATTGCCAGTATGAATAACACATATTACGCTGTGTTGGCTCTCATTACAGTACCTACCCTCAGAGGCTACGAAGTATCATACAAAGGCTTGACTCACTGGCCTATCCACCGTTTATTTAGAACATAACAATGCATGAAAACTTTCCTGTGGAGGTAAAAGTGGCATGAATCTCGATCCATATTAAGATGTTCAAGTGTCCTGGTTATTCATTATTCAGTATGATACGGTGTGGTAAAGGTTTTTAAAAGCAAAGCTTCATTCTTCTTTCAATTAGGCAGTTTCCAAAATGGGGAGCGCATTTGATTTCGATTTAACACACACAATTACATTCTCCTTTTAATTTCTAAATAACGGAGCTTCATCGATGTGTGGGTGTCAGTCTGCACGTCACCAGCTCACCATGACGTCATGAAGGTGGTGTGGCCTTGGAAATGTCCTACTCTGGGTTAGGACAAGCTCGTCTACAGACGAAAATCTCCTTCAAGGAGCATTCCACCTGTGAGTTATTATAAGGTTCGTGTAAGCTCACACAGTTCTTTTCATTCATTAACAAACATCTTTCCCCTCAGGGGGATGCAACTGTTGTATCTATGAGAATTTACACTCCCATGTGGAAAATGTGTGAAGACCCGAGCTGAGAGTTATGTAATCCTTTTTTTATTGGAATAGAATGTTTTTGTTATGTTAAGGACCACCAGTTTTCTGTTCACTGCTGTCCTGTTTTTCTGCACCTACCACTGTCATCTTCAACTTTTATCTTGTTTCATGAACTTAATTTTCTACTTACAGTTTCCATGCCCCTTCTGCATAGATTCCGGGTTCCCTTATCTCAATACTAAATGGTGCCTCCCTCCCTCCTCTCTTCGAAACGCTCTTTTTAGCGGTTGGGGAGGCTTAAACTAACATGTTATCTAACTAATATCTTATATAGCGTTCCATCATAGTAATACCCCGCCGGCGGAGACTGCTATTTTATCTATGGGAATTAGCTCTCCAAGGGGGAAAATGTGAGGGCCCGAGCTAATAGCTAGTTAGGCCTTCTGTTTGCTGAACTAAATTGTTTTTGTTATGTTAAGGACCTTTTTTTCGGTTCACTGCTGTTCTATTTTTCAGCTCCTACTACTCTCTTCTTGAATTTTGATATTTTCTCAAGAACTTCTTACTCAACTTAATGTTTCTATGCCCCTTCGGCATGATTCCGCATTCCCTTGACTCCATACTAAATGGTGCCTTCTTCCTTCCTCTTTTTGCATCGCATATATTTGGCCGCGGATAGGAAGGCTTAAACTAACTATTAATCACCTTTCGTCATAGTAATGCAAATAATGGGTTTCTTTGATACAAATTTTTTGTAACAAATACTGCCAGATTGGTTGAAACATTTGAAAACGTATTAGCATTGCAGTGGGCAAAATCGATAATTAAATGCTATTTTGAATAATCTGTTTTTTCTTCCAACAATTGGTTATTCTTCAGTATATTTGAGCATAACATGGACGTCAGTGCTCAATATTACGTTTTAATATCAGTTTGTTTTATTCATACATCATTTGATTCAAATTTAACAAGCCAAATGGGTTCAAAGTTTCCTATAAAGATAAATTATCAATAACACAACGCCCAGCTGTCAAATTGGTTATCGATATCAAGTGCTGTATTCAGGGTTGGGTTAACCGGTTTATTCTCTGATGGCAGCCAAAGCCAGTTGTGCCAAATGTTTCTATCACAAGTAGAGCTTGCCTAGCTTGCTCCGAACGCAGTCATTCAGCAAATGGTAATTTATTTTATTTGGTTTTCATTTGCACAGTTAATATTTAATAACGTATTTCAATTTATCAGATGCATTAGCTGGAGTCGGGTATGATAAAGATAAGAAACTGAACGCGTCAGCCATCCAAGGGGTCCTGCGTCGTTGCAACGATTGGGCTGGCTCAGAGACGACGGGATTGAATCAGAGAAAAGTGGCCGGACGAAACCACTGCACTTCCTCAAAGTCTACTTGCTACTTCATCGCTTACTATGACCACCTCTCAGTCACCTTATTTGCCTAGCTCCGTCGACATCAGGTTACGATGCTCCTCCCTTAAGCTGGGTTTAGACGGAGGGTGCTTTCCTCGGGGCAACCCCCCTTCTCCCTCCCCGCCTCTTCAAAAAAAAACTGAACCCCTGATCCAATGCCTCCCACCCGTTCCCCATGCGTGTCATTGCTGCCAACCCTCATGGTGGAAAAACTCAGGGGCAACTGACCGGTGTTGCCAATTTAGCGTATTTTCAGCTAGTTTTAGAGTATTGAGATTCCATCTAGCTCTTAAAAATCTGGATCTAGCTCATGGCGGAAAATCCAGAGTATTTGAAGTACGGTTCGGCTATTATATACATACTTTCATATTTTAGGCGCAATTATTTATAATTATAGAGAAAAGTGTTAAACTAATGATGTAACAATTTCTAGCGGTCAAGTTCAGTACATGTAACGTTTTTTTGGCCACACATCATTCCATGCCAGCGGCAGCCAGTCATGTATTGGTTGCGGTGAGTAGTGTGAGTTAGAAAGTGTGGCGTAATAACTCATCATGCTTAAGCAGTACACGCAATACTTCCGTTGAAGTTGGAAGTCTTTTCCTGAATGTTGAGGCTGCCCACTGCCATACAATGCTGACAATGCAAAGGCATAATGGGACTATTGTAAATGTACCAAAGGCGCATAATTGTGTGTCCTAGAAAAATTGATGTGAGCCAAAAACACGAGCAATTTTTCGCATGTTGCCGGGAGTGTTCGTCAGCCAAAAATCACAGCTTTTGATAAAGACGCTACCGAGTGCAGCGCAGGGTAAATTGTGTTTGCATATTGCGGAATATAGTTCCATTGCAATTGCTGACTGTCGATACCGTCGTGCGGTCGACGTGAGGGTTCGTGGAAAAGGGGCTGTCTTCTGTACAGCTACCTTTTCCAGGGCAATAGCTTTTCTTCGCAGCTGCCCTTCCTGAGGTTCGTGTGGGTACCGCCTACGCCGTAATCAGTCCGCTAAGGCAACAGAAGTAAATTCTGTTAGTGCCGAACTACGGCGGTACCGTTGTGTGTGGGGGGGGGGTGAGGTGAGTGTGGGTACCACCTGCGCCGTATTCAGTCCGCTAGGGCAACATAAGTAAATTCTGTTATGTGCCGAACTACGGTGGTACCGCTAGGGTGAGGTGTGTGTGTGTGGGTACCACCTACGCCGTAATAAGTCCGCTAGGGCAACAGAAGTAAATTCTGTTAGTGCCGAACTACGGTGGTACCGTTAGGAAGACGAGCAACTGTCTGCGCCGTATGAGACCGCTAGGGCAACAGAAGTTGAGTTCTGTTAGTGCCGAACTGCGACAGCGTCTTCCTATCGACAAACTATGCGAAATAGTTCGTCCTTCCGAGGTGGCTCCTTAAACCCCTTATTAGGCGAAGTGTCGTATAAGACTAAAGCCTGTGTCAACAAGGAGAAAGGAAACTCTTTTGACCTCAGGGTGTGACTTGTTTAATGCTGAATCTCTTTGAAGTCCCTATCACATACACTGTATATTTTAACAAAGTCAGTGATTTATTTTCTATTGCAAAAATAGTGCGTACAGACGTGAGCTACTGCATAACAGGGTACAACACTTACAATTGCATTTAAAATATTAGTCGTATTTAACTAGATAACACAAGAAACATTGGAATATCGACATGAAATACAAATGATATTTAAGGGCTAACTAAAGTAAATGCACAAACGCAACATCAGCGCGGGGAAATAGATAAGTCGGCGTTCAGAGAGCTGGACACATGAAGAAAATACTTAAGATTATGGGTAACTAACACAAAAAGGCTCGACAACCCCTGTGCGGCCTGACACGCCCGGGGGAGGGTGTCTCTGCTATGGTAGCCGAGACAGGAAATCTGCAAGGTGGGTGTCGACTCCCGGAAGGTGTTCTGCTCGGAACCTGAAAATGCTGAAATACAAAGCCCAGCGTTTCAATCGGGGGTTCAACTTGTCTGCTTGTTGCAAATAAAGGAGCGGTCGATGGTCGGTTTGTAACACAAATTCTCGTCCATACAGGTAGACCTCAAACTTCTGTAGAGCCCAGTAGATGCTTAACGCTTCTTTTTCCATGGTAGAATAGTTTATTTCTGCTCCTCTCAGTCGACGTGAAGCATATGCTACCGGCGCGTAGTGACGGAAGTCTCGTTTGCTTGGCTGGAGGAGAGCTGCTCCAAGCCCAGTTTGGGAGGCATCTGTCCTCAGAATGAAAGGACATCTGGGGTCTGGTAACTGTAAGACCGGTCTCTTGACTAACGCTGTCTTCAAACTTTCGAACAGATCTTCTGTTGTATCGGTCCAAGGTATTAGTTCTGGGGAGTTCTTCTTTAGGAAATCATGGAGTTTAGATGTCAGTTGAGAGTAGTTAGGAATGTACTGTTGGTAGTACCCAACTGTACCGAGAAAACTTCGGAGCTCCCGTTTGGTTTTTGGGAGTGGAGCCGATTTCAAGGCTTCGACTCGGTTCTCCAGAGGCTGGATCTGATTACTGCTCAGTTGATGACCCAAATATTGGAGGCTGTCAAATCCGAATTCGCATTTGGACGGCTTCGCCTTAAGGCCATGTCGAGAGAGAGCTTCGAACAGTTTAGCTAATGCTGTGCAATGATCTTCCCAGGTTGTCGAGGCGATTAAGATGTCGTCCATGTAGACCTCGGTGTCTTGCAGTCCTGCAGTGACTTGACGTATAAGGCGGGAAAAAGTGGCTGGAGCATTTGCTAGGCCGAAATGCAGTACGTTGAATTCATAGAGGCCAGACCTAGTTTTGAAGGCGGTGTATTGGCGGGACTCAGGGTGTAGAGGTACTTGCCAATATCCACTGGTCAGATCCATTTTGATGAATATTGTTTTGCCAGCTAAATTGGTGAAATAGCAGTGGTGTCTGCTATCGGCTCGGCATCGAATACTGTCTGGCTGTTGAGGTGCCTGCAGTCCATACAAAATCGGTGGGTTCTGTCTTTCTTCCGGACAGCAAGGAGCGGTGAATAGTAAGGTGATGTGGATGGCGTCACGATTCCCATCTTCATCCACCTCTCTAAACTTGACCGCAGTTCAGGCTCCAGCGCTATGGGAAGTGGAAACGATTGTTGAAGTCGAAAACTGGAAGGGTCCTTCAATTTTGTTTCTTGAACTGCCGTGCTGGTTCTTCCGGGAGTATCTGTGAAAAGATCGCGATATTCTTCAAGTAGTTCCTGGAGTTCTGAGCGTTGTGTTGTAGTCAAAGTAGAGGAGATGAGACAGTCTTCAATGGTTTCTCCGACGGGTGACGGTATCTCTGGTTCTTTCCGGTCGAGTTCTTCTTCTTCGCAGGTAGGTTCTAGGGCGAGGCCAACCGCTGCAAATGCTTCCTCTACTCTCTCGTCGTCCTCCTCGCGATCTGTCTCGATTGGTGAGGCGGAACTTTGCTGCTCCCGGTCGTGGTACTGGCGAAGGAGGTTGATGTGATAAACTTTGTTGTTTCCATCCACGTCCAATGTATAGGTATAGGTTCCCAGGCGTGATTTCACTGTATAGGGACCTTTCCAAGTCATAAGTAGCTTCTTTCGAGAATCGGGCAGAAATACGAGGACTTTATCTCCTTGCTTTAGAGTTCGCATCTTGGTACGTCTGTTGAAGAACTTGGCGCTTTTCTCTTGGCTCCTGTTTAGATTCTCGCGAGCGATTTTACATGTTTCTTTCAATCGGTGCTTCATTTCCATTAAATACTGAGCAGTGCTCGTGTCGTCTTGCAAGCTAACATCGGTCCAGCATTCCTTGAGCACGGTTAAAGGTCCACGGACGCGATGGCCGTTGATGAGTTCGAAAGGAGAATACCCGGTTGACGCCTGAGGAGCGTCTCGATAAGCAAAAGGGAGTGAAGGCAGATACAGGTCCCAATCTCGCGGCTGTTCTACGGCTAACATCCGCAACATGACTTTGAGCGTACCATTGAAGCGTTTGACTATGCCGTTCGATTGGGCATGGTATAATGGCGTCAATCGGTGCTGGATACCGACGAGTTTCAGGAAAGCTTCGAAGGTTGCAGCTGTGAACTGAGTGCCGTTGTCGCTTGTTAGCGTGTGAGGGAAACCAACTCTGCTGCAGATTTCGAGTAGCTCCTGGGCGACTGTTTCTGCATCTATATGTCTGAGCGGGGCTGCGTCTGCGTACCGAGTTGCTTGGTCAACCACGGTGAGAATGTATCGGTGGCCACGTGCCGAAGCTGGTTGTAATGGGCCTACCAAATCAACACTGAGCGCGGAGAATGGAGTGGTGATCGGTGGGGTTGAGATAGGTGCCTTTCTTGGTCGAGATGGAGCGTGCGTCTGGCAGGTATGGCAGGAGTGACAGTATTGGACTACATCTTTTGTTAGGGACGGCCAATAAAAATCTCGTTCTAGTCGAGCCTGAGTCTTCTTTTGGGAATAATGGCCAGCAAGTGGATTGTCATGAGCCATTTCCAAGATTTGTGGGCGCACGCTTGCAGGTGCTACAAGTTGATGAGTTTCCTGACCGTCTCGTAACGTTTTCCGATGGAGAATGCCGTCATGGAGTTCAAAGGTAATGACTCTGCCATCCTTGTGCGTTTCTTCTTTGCCAGTGTCAACTTTCTTAAATAAAAGCTGCAATGTTTTGCACTCCCACTGTAATTTCTTGAAGTCTTCTTTGTTGTGTTGCAATATATCGACAGTGCTTGGTGCGGCAGTGGGATCTTCGATCGCTTTTGCTGCTGCCCTTGTGACAACGTGAGAGACTTCTGCAGCAACTGGTTGCTCTTCATAGTCGGTCATCTGTTCTTCGAAGGAGGTGGTTCCGGGAACTCGGCCGAGAATGACATCGTGGGAGAGCTCTTCCATGGCTACGGCTGTCACCTCTCCGTGGTAATAGGGGCACACGAGAGAGACCCGGGCCAGAGGCGCTTCGAAAGAGTGATTGTTGGCCAGCCGTACGGTAATTTCCTTCTTCAAAATGGCGTCAGCTGGGACGAGAGCCTTCTTGACGAAGACCGCCGTTGCTCCTCCATCGAGTAGTACTTGAACGGGTTGTTGGTTCACGGTGCCAGAGCATGTTTTCAGCTGTCCCAATTCGATCAGCTTGTTCGAGGCGATGTGATTGCATGCGACTGGGGGGATATCGTCGTATTCATCTGCTTCTTCATGCGTTGCTAGATTGTTTACTCGAGCGGTAGTACTGGAGATAGGTGGGCTTGCATGGGCTGCTCCATTACTGTGACCATCACCTTGCCTCCTCTGCAATTGGCGGCACTCGTCACTGGAATGCGATTGGTTGGGGCCATGAAAAGTACAGTAAAATCCATTGTAAGGTCCTCGTTGTTCGCGCTGCGGAGTGTTGACCGATCCTGAGCGGGTGGGACCACCACGTGTGTTAGAAGTTCTTGGCGGCGTTCCTCGAGAGTTGTTGCTGGAGTTGGGTGATCTTGCTGGAGTGCTCGGGGCTCGGACAGGAAATGTCGCGCGTCGCTCTGGTGCTCCTGATGCTTTGAGTGCTGGAGGGCCCGCATCCGTCGATGATGTCAGTGTGCGACCCTTACAAAGCTGATGGAGCGATGTTTGAGGTCTTGCTTGCAAGAAGCTATCACCTTGCTCTCCTAGGCTTGCGACTGTGTTACCACCCCTGTCACGCAACTGAGTAGCGAGGAAGGGCGGCAAGCTTGAATAAGCTCGGTCAACAATTAGGAAGTCACGAAGAGTCTTGTAGTTGGCTTCGATGTTGCATCCTTTTAACCAAGCGTCAAAGGATTGTTCGAGTCGCCGTAGGTAACGTGACATATTGTCGCCTTCTTCTGGCTTCAATTCGTAGTAGTTGGCACGTAGTTTTGCCGGAGTAACTTTATGAGCATCTAGTAGGAGCAATTTAATTTCAGGAAGCTTGAAGCGATCTACTGCGGGCAGGGTATCGATGAGTCGACGTTCCTTTGGTGTGATCAAATTATGGAGCATGACAACAGCATCGACTGTCAGTAAATCCCATCGCTGCGGTGTGAGTGCAGAAGCGTTGCAAGAATTCGTCCATCCTTTCTTTCGTGGGATCGAATGAAGCCGGTGGAGGTATCTTCACTCTAGCATTTTTGGGAGCGATTTGAGCATCGAGTTGTCGGAGTCTGAGCTCGTGGTCTCGTTGTGCTGCTTCTCGTTCCGCTGCTCGTTCTGCGGCTTCTCGTTCCGCTGCTCGTTCTTCTCGTTCCGCTGCTCGTTCTGCGGCTTCTTCCAAATGCCTCAGGCGGCTGGTAAATTCTTCCCGGTACTCCGCATCGGTGGGAGTGAGGCCGAGGGCTTCGACGTATTCTTGAGCTTGAGCGACGAGGTTCATCTCGTTTAAGTGATGCGGTGTCCGCGTAGTTGATTAGAACCCAGAAATCCCAGACAACGTTGGTAGTCGTGCAAAGCTTTTGGGTCCCTGTTCGGGCGCCAGAATATGTCGATACCGTCGTGCGGTCGACGTGAGGGTTCGTGGAAAAGGGGCTGTCTTCTGTACAGCTACCTTTTCCGGGGCGCTAGCTTTTCTTCGCAGCTGCCCTTCCTGAGGTTCGTGTGGGTACCGCCTACGCCGTAATCAGTCCGCTAAGGCAACAGAAGTAAATTCTGTTAGTGCCGAACTACGGCGGTACCGTTGTGTGTGGGGGGTGAGGTGAGTGTGGGTACCACCTGCGCCGTATTCAGTCCGCTAGGGCAACAGAAGTAAATTCTGTTATGTGCCGAACTACGGTGATACCGCTAGGGTGAGGTGTGTGTGTGGGTTCCACCTACGCCGTAATAAGTCCGCTAGGGCAACAGAAGTAAATTCTGTTAGTGCCGAACTACGGTGGTACCGTTAGGAAGACGAGCAACTGTCTGCGCCGTATGAGACCGCTAGGGCAACAGAAGTGAATTCTGTTAGTGCCGAACTGCGACAGCGTCTTCCTATCGACAAACTATGCGAAATAGTTCGTCCTTCCGAGGTGGCCCCTTAAACCCCTTATTAGGCGAAGTGTCGTATAAGACTAAAGCCTGTGTCAACAAGGAGAAAGGAAACTCTTTTGACCTCAGGGTGTGACTTGTTCAATGCTGAATCTCTTTGAAGTCCCTATCACATACACTGATATATTTTAACAAAGACAGTGATTTATTTTCTATTGCAAAAATAGTGCGTACAGACGTGAGCTACTGCATAACAGGGTACAACACTTACAATTGCATTTAAAATATTAGTCGTATTTAGCTAGATAACACAAGAAACATTGGAATATCGACATGTAATACAAATGATATTTAAGGGCTAACTAAAGTAAATGCACAAACGCAACATCAGCGCGGGGAAATAGATAAGTCGGCGTTCAGAGAGCTGGACACATGAAGAAAATACTTAAGATTATGGGTAACTAACACAAAAAGGCTCGACAACCCCTGTGCGGCCTGACACTGACCATCTTTCGTGAGTGTGTTGCAGTTCATTTACTGACTGTTAAACGGCACAGGGTATCAAACTTCATTTCACGAAGTGCATGGAAATTTTGTGAATGTTCTTGCACTTTATTTTGTCAGTAAACTGTGTGCTGATATATCTCAGAAAAGTTAAACATACTAATTGCTGAAAGCACTGATACATCAGATAAAAAGTTACTTGGTGAGATATTTTTGCAAATCATTGAGAAAGGATGTTTCGACACAACTTGGTCTGATGCTTATGCCAGTCAATTGAATGGCCTGTATCTAATGCTTGAGCAGAAGCTTTCTCAGAAAAGTAGATTTTATTGTTAAATAAACCTATAATTGGTTCCCTCAATCAGCTAAAAGGCAAGCGCCTTATTCTGCCATAGCTACAATACAGGAATATAAAAAGCATTGAAATAGCATGAAACAAACTGAGCTTGTTACAGTAGAAGAATATTGAATCCACGACAGAACTTTAGGTAGAAGTAACTGAATCTAAAAATGCTGCAGGGAACACTGCATTCAATCACGTTTCTTTCATAGCAATGAATTTCTTAGCATTGTCACGCTCAGTCGCCGATGAAGAAACACTTTCTTAGATCAAATCAGTCCATACTTGCAAGTCACTTTTAATATATTCAACGTGCTAGGCTCAATTAATATTTTTGTAATTTACTGTCTAAACAAAATATATCATTCAACAATTATCTAGCGGATTTCTGTTAGAAATCTAGCTCCTAGCTGCGCTATAGAGTTGGCAACACTGCGACTGACTTGGTAGTCTTAAAAGTAGGGTGTATCTGTCAGTTGTTCATTTAATTAAAAAGTACGTACCTGTTAACAATCGTAACACATAATTTTTGCTGTTATGCTATTGTTAACACAGGATGACTCGTGAAAGGACTTGGATATAATTTGTGTTACTTATTTCTGTAATAATTCTTGAATTCTTCACGAATACGTTGACGTTCTTGTGCCGCCCTCCGTGGAATACTTTGCAGGTTAATAACATGAGGCATTTTCGGCATTCCAAAAATTTCTGTGGCTGGAATGTCAAAAAACGGATGCCGAAATAACATATGCATCAACGAATTGAGTTCATTTGGAACTAGTCGTTCCTTCCGGAGGATACAATAATTGTATATATGGGAATTAGCGCTCCTAGGGGGAAGATGTGAGGGCCCGAGCTAAGAGTTAGGTGGGCCTTTTTGTCGAAATGCGTTTTTTTTGCTCTGTTAAGGACGACCTCTTTCGGTACACTGCTATCCTATTTTTCAGCAAGTACTACTTTCTTCGTCAACTTTTATCTTGTTTCATGAACGTATTTCCAAACTTATTTATTATATGCCCCTTCTTCATAGATTCCGCATTCCCTAATATCGATACTAAATGGTGCCTTCCTCTTTCCTCTCTTCGATACGTTTTTTTTGTAGCGGCTAGGGAGGCTAAAGCTAAACTAGTTTCAAATCTAGTCTTTAACCCAGTCTTTGATGATCGTACTAACTTGATATCGGATCTGTTCATCTATTTTTGGTACCAAAAAGAACCCCACTGTATTTCGCTTGTCTCTTTGGGATTTCATTTATGCTTTATTGAACATAAGGGATCGGCATTACGAAAACTTCAGGGGCTGGAATGTCAGAAAACAGATATGAAAATATTTTCATCCACGAATTAACGAGTTCACCCGATACTAGCACTTATTGATCGAACTAATTTGATGTGGCATCTGTTCATCTATTTTTGGTACCAAAAAGAACCCTGGGTAATTTGTGTTTTTTACATGGATTTTATTTTCGTTTAATCGAACAGGATGTACCGGCATTACATTTCTGTGCCTAATGGCACCAGTTTTATGAAAAAGTTCCACATGAAAAATTTGATTTCATTTGTTTATGATGTGAATATCTTGTAAATTAACACGTTAAGTGCTGCGTGACCCACCGGTGGTAAAAATTAGGACGTCATTTGAAGATCTCTTGAAGATCGTAAAAAGTACTAAAAATTGAAAATGAAATATCAGAAAACACCCTGCATAATATTTATGTTTGAATTGTTTTCATGTATCTGTGTAAATATAAATTTCAAAATGAATTTTCTTCTAATGAGGAACATAAAACACTGCACATTTATAACCAGAAATTACTTTCCAGGGATACTGTGTGTTTGGAATAAATTTGGAAATTCTAATTTTGTTTATGAAAAAGGATAGACATAAAAACTCATTACAGAAATGACATCAAAGATACCAGTTTCCAACTGCATTTAGTAGGCAACATGGATAAAGTTATTGAAAAATACTGTGAAAATGTGAAGTTAGTCGGTGATTGCACACATAAAACTTTTCATTACCAGTATGAACAACACATATTACTCTGTGATGGCTCTCTTTGCAGTACCTACCCTCAGAGGCTAGGAATTATTGCACAAAGGCTGGACTGACTTGCCTATCCACCGTTTATTTAGAACATAACAATGCATGAAAACTTTCCTGCGGAGGTAAAAGCGATATGAATCTCGATCATACTTAGATATCTAAATGTCCTGGTCATTCATTATTCAGTATGATACGGTGAGGTAAAGGTTTTTGAAAACAAAGCTTTACTCTATTTGCAATTAGGCAGTTCCCAGAATGGGGTGCGCATTTGATTTCGCTATATCACACACAATTACATTTTTTAATTAATTTCTAGATAACGCAGCTTCAGCGATGTGTTGGCGTCAATCTGCACGTCACCAGCTCATCATGACGTTATGACGGTGGTGTGGCCTTGGAAATGTCCTACTCTGGCTTAGGACAAACTCGTCAACGGACGAAAATCTCTTTCAAGGAACATTCCACTTGTCAGTTAATATGAGGTTCGTGCAAGCTCATACAGTTCTTTTCATTAACTAATATCTTTCTCCTCAAGGGGATACAACTGTTGTATCTATGAGAATTAGCACTCCCAGGGGAAAAATGTGTGAGTGCCTGAGCTGAGAGTTACGAAAGCCTTTTTTTGTTGGAATAGAATGTTTTTGTTATGTTGAGGATCGCCAGTTCACGGTTCACTGCTATCCTGTTGATCTGCACCTACTACTGTCTTCTTCAACTTTTATCTTGTTTCATGAACTTTTTTCTCAACTTACTGTTTCCATGTCCCTTCTGCAAAATTCCGCGTTCCCTTATCCCCATACTAAAGGGTGCCTCCCATCTTCCTCTCATCGAAGCGCTTTTTTTAGCGGTTGGGGAGGCTTGAACTATCATGTTATCTAACTAATATCTTATATAGTATTCCGTTATAGTGTTACGACACGAGCATGGGCCTGTCGGCGTCTCGTTACCGAAAGAGGAATTTAAACCTCCATAGATGAAGGATAGAGGAAAATTAAGATGGAAATACACAGGAGGAGAATGGGACAGGAAAGAAAGAAATTAGAAATAGTAGTGTTCGCATAGTGCACCACGAGTCTCCCTTAGTCTATCAGCATGGATAATAACGACAACATTGAAAGATTAAACATATTTTTATTCTTGACCGTAGAATGTTGAACACGTGAGTTAAAGGTGATAATTGGCAACAAACACTGATACAAAGTGACACATACCATGAAAAAAAACGTGCGCTTCGAATCATGATAGGCGCCCGCAACGGTTGCATGTTTTAACGTTACACAAAAATTTTATGATGACTATCAAAAGAAGATCTACTCACAATACACCAGAACAAGAAAATAATTAATAGCTGGGCTAGAGTACGCCCGAAATAAAAATGGGGATAATGTAAAACAATAAAACCCCTGACTCACACAAGGTGTTAAATGCGGAACACTTAAATTTGCGCTACGCTCAATGTGAAGCTCCACACACCACAATAAACAAACAAATCGAAATCACTCCAGATAGCGTGCCATTTCCAACACTTTCCAATGTGCTGTTTTGTACCTAAACTTGCACTTTTAATCACCGTTCAATTTCTCAACTCCACTATGTCACCCTAACTCTTCTGTGATGCGTCGTTGAAGTGAGGCGAACTCTGCTTGCACTTATGGCTTGAGGAATGTACGAATGTTCAGTTGATCAGACTGACATCCGCTGATGCCCCAATGCCGGCGGCCGGATGGTGCTGCTCCCTGTATGCAACGCGTTTACCGCTCTTAAGTGCCGAAGGAGCTTGCGCGGGATCGATGTCGTATGACTGCAGCTTTCGTAAATGCGTGGTTCCAAGGGGCATGCTGGAGTTGCCTGTGAGATTGGAACTGGCGTAGACAAACTGAATGCTTTGGCTGCAGTTGTTGACACGTTTGCACTTGACGATCATTGCTGTGAAGCTGATGTGCTTCGAGTGGATTTCTGCCGCAAGTTGATACTTCGATGGCTGCTGTTTTCCCGGCTTTTCACTCGTGAGACTTCAATGTTGTCACCTCACACCGATGTTGAAGTTTTGGTACTCTTGTGCGAGGTACGCCGGCAAAGCCGGAGTACTCTGTTTGCGTGCGTGTCCTCACTCTCTCTTTGTTGCGAAACCCCGCGAAAAGACCTCGATTATTCTTGTCGTATCCTTATATGTGCTTGGCTCGGATCCTTCTCGAATGTTCACGAATGTTCGCAGTTACAATGACAGCATTTTACAGCTGATTGGAGGAATTCTTCCTTGTCCTGACGTCTCGAAATTTCATTGGCTAGGTGCCCGCTTTCTTGTGACACACCTTCGACGCGCGGCCTGTTCATTGGCCCAGATGTTGCGGCTTTTGCTAAAGCCAACCCTCGTATCGCGCCTTCGTGCGAGGCCTGTTCCCATGCCCAAGCGACGGCCGGCTTAACGGTTTGGACATTCCAACGTCTATCGCAGCTTTTCGCACTTTTACCTCAAACTGGCCTCGCAACACATCGTATTACATAAGATATAAGATATTTCACTACTAGTTTATAAGATATTTCACTACATACCCCGCTCGTCCCAGAAAAATTTGAGCCAAACTGCAAGTTTGGTTCAAATTTTCTATCGTGATATCAATTTCGTGATATCAATCAGGTAACTCCCCACATTATAAAAATTTTTTAAGTGTTCACCGATAATCAATACCTTCATGTTTCCCAACATCGAACTCTCATTTTATATCTCAGTTTCATTTGCATTCTTGATGACACGCTAATGATAACGCAGTTTTTCAACAAAAATCTTCCTCAATACCTGACATACTCTAAATGTTTGAACCGCACATTTCTAACATCAAAGAAGCACCAACGAACACAGCAGATTTGAAACACATTTCGCACAAACATAAACGCATAAAAAAATATTAATGAAACTCACGACATTTTATTATTTCCGGCTTGCCCTCGGCAAATCCAACGACATAGTATAATCATGTAAATCAGAGACAGTTTAATAGCCGAATGTAGTACATAGAGAGACATCAGTTGAGGCTCCACTCCTAAATCCACCTAGCAATTAAATCTCAAAAATGGGGGTAATGTTTCAACCTCAAATATTTTCTCCATGATCATGATTTCATCCTTCATTTCCTTGTAGATTTGCATGTTTATCATCACAAACGTCATCCTCAAAGTCATCATCTTTCAAAATCACCTTTAAGATAACTCTCACTATCAAAATCATCATTATCATAATTACTATCGCTGTTATCATCATTGCTATTATCATCAACACTGTTATCATCAAAGGGGGCCCTCTGGGAATCAGGACTTAACTAAGCTAACATTTCCACGAAATCCATCCTTGCGTCACGTTATTACGTGGAAAATTCCGTCGATCACTCCATGCGTCGCGTAAACAACGCGGAAAAATTCAGTCGATGATTGCGTCAATACGCGTGCAAATTCCTTCGTTGGGACTCGTCAGTCCTTTTATACTCCTTTCAGTAATAAATATGCTTGTCTACGAATGCCTCCAGGTTTGGTCAGTGATCCCCTCGTCGACTAGAGAAACATTTAACCCCTGTGGTTCGCATTAAGGCACCGCAAATTGTGGAGTTGATGAAGCTTGTATAACAGATACGCTCATCTTACACTTTCGGCTGGTGGGGGTCACACACGGACGCACGCGGCTTCTTTTAAAATATTCTTACCGATCATCCTTGCTTTATATTTTGGCATTGTTTGTAGGCTGATGAATTTTTCAGCTAAACCTATCTCGTTGCCGTGCGCTAATGGTGACCATTGTCACCATACTTAAGATGGGCATCATTGTCATCATACTCATCACACAATTAATGGCGTTAGCGTCAAAAGCAATGTAAAATATAGAAATTATCTGTTTTCAGGACCGACAGCCGCAAAGCTAGTGCTGTGAGAGTCGCTTGCTCGGAAGGGAGCCCTCTGAGCTACCGTCGCCGCATGCCCTTCATCCCCTTCACGCTGCTCAACGAAACGGGCTCTGCTCTCACCTTCACCACCTTCAGTTCCTTTGCGTGTGGGTGAGTGCTGATGTAGAGATAATTAGCCTAGGTAGGCAGAGATGGACTGGTGTGATCCAGAGGTATGTCGAATATCGTCTAAACACAACAGGTCTCTGTTTGATTTGTTTTCGAAAAGTATATATCGAAAGAAGAACGCACTGTTCACAGGGGATTTTTACAGTACCGTAACTCCTTAAGGGGATTCAACTATTGTTTCTATGGGAATTAGTGCTCCTTGGTGCAAATGTGAGATCCCTAGCTGAGAATTAGGTAATCCTTTTTTTTTGTTTAAAGAAAATGTTTTTTTTTCTGGACCATATTTTTCAAGTTCACTGCTGTCTTATTTTTCATTTGCTCCTTTCATTTTTTGGGGCCCCTCAGGGGGATCAACTTTTGTATCTATGGAAATTATCGCTCCCAGGGGGCCAATGTGAGGACCCAAGCTTAGAGTGAGGTAGGCCTTTTTGTTGAAATTAAATATTTGGTTGTGTTGAAGGACCATCTATTTTTCGGTTCACTGTTGTCCTGTTTTTCATCACTTACCACTTTCTACTTCACCTTTGATCTTGTTGCATTAACTTCTTTCTCAAATTATTATTCCTATACCCTTTCTGCAAAGATTCAGCATTCCTTCAACTTCAAACTTAATGGTGCCTTCATCCTTCCTCTCTTTTGATTGCATTTGTTGCTGCAGATAGGGAGGTTTCAAATAACTAATAATCTAAGCTAATCCCTTTTATTCCCATCCTTTCTCCTGTTTGCTTTCAGGGATATTCAGATTCATATGCATTTCGTGGTGAACACTTTTGGTCCTACTCACCATTTCACGGTTTGCAATGACTCATGGCCATCCTCTTCACCTCGATCTTAGCACAAGTCTCCTTTCACCACACACACAGCTCTTGCAAGTTCTAACTTCTCTCACTGTGACCATGAATTGCACCTACATCACAGAAATGCTGTTTTGTTGTGAGTTTGCTAATTTTTCTGTTCCTTTCAGGTTCTGGAACGGAAGAAAGTGGACCCTCAATCCATTAGCAAGAAAAATAAGGAGAAGAAGAGGAAAGGGCTGTAAATGTGCAAGAGAAGTATGGAGAAACGATAAATTTTCGAACCAGAAAAAGTGAAACGGCCGTACGTGTTTATAAATGTATATACATTTGATACTGAGAGGAAGACTTCTTCAACGTTCAATTGTTACCATAATAGATTCAACTTAGAAGCACCCCTGGGGGGTTACAAGTATTTTATCTGTGGGAATTAGTGCTCCTATAGGGAGCATATGAGATCGCGAGCTGACGTTTAGGAAGACCTTTTTTTAATGGAATATTTTTTTTTTGACGGACTGATTCAGTCCTTGGTTTTGTTTGGCAAAATCAGTCATTTCTCTGGCTTCTGCAAGACAGGTCGTGAAGTAATCGATTCAAACTTTCCCGAGCCTAACACTTGTTGGTCGCAGATAATGTTCTTCATCATCAAGTTTTTTTCTGAAGTTTGGAACTTTACAATCTATCAGAGTACATCGTTATGGAAGACCTATGTAAAAGAAAAAGGGGACAAAATAACGAACAATTAAGTCTCTTCCATTGGTGAAACTTGGTCCCGACAGTGTCCCATTTTGATAACACCGATATGACCTGTGTTTCATTTACAGTTCTGCAGCGCTACATGAGCGTTGAACAAAATATAGATGTTATTGCGTTTACTTGATTAAGTTGAATTTAATTCGCATGTTCTCCAAGTATTCTGTGGTACAGCGGTGCATTGCAGAGTTTTACAAATGTGTATCTTACTATAACTTTCAATTTTGAATGATGAAAAACACGGAGCACTTCTGTTGAAATGAAGAGGAGTAAATTGTTCTTAGAAATCTACTATGCAATTATTAAGCTACCATACGACTTGAAGTGGTTCAAATTAATAATTGGAGTTGAGGGATTCAGGACCCAATATATATATTATCCTCAGAGCGAGACAACTAATGTATCAAAGGAAATTAGCTAATATGGGAATATGTGAGGTCCCGAGGTGAGAGTTAGGTAGGCTTTTTTTGTTGAAGTGAAATGTTTTTTGTCACAGAGAGCTGACCAGGAGGCGAGGCGAGTTGGGGATAGTGATCAGCAAGCTGTAAATCAAATGGTACCCTTTCGGGACTACTATCTCGGGATCAGGGCTGCTGTGAGAGACGTCTGTGGCAACAGGAATGGAACAATAGAACGGACAACAAACTGAGAACTATTTAACAAATTGTAATTTTTGTATTAAACAAATTGTAATTTTGATTCGTAATTCGATGCACATGTTTTGAACATGTACAGAGAAACGCAAAATGAAACGATTTTCATTAGTGACAAAAATCTCGAAACTCCTTCGTTTTCGAAGAATTATTACCTGAAATAATTTTTGATTCCTGTTGGATTAGGTTTACCCTGCAGCCAACGAGTAAAATCAAACTTCTTGGGCCGATTGTTGGCGCGCGCTTTAGGCTATCCCTACGGGAATCGAAAATTATTTCAGGTCATAATTTTTCAAAAACGGAGGCGTTTTCTAGTTTTTGTCACTCATGGAAATCGTTTTATTTTACGTTTTTCTGCATATGGACGAAGTATGTGCATCGAATTACAGAACACTTTGTGTATAATAATAAAAGGACGTAGTGTTCAACAATGCTAAATTCCTGCACTAATGTATTCATCAAATAAATACGGATGCAAGGCTACTTTTGTCAGTGTAATAAAACTTAGCCAAATGCATGTTTTCCTGTATTGAGGGATTTTTATTGGGAAAAGTGTAGCTGCTTGAATGCCTACAGCAATTCTGCCAATATTCCTGTAGCCACTTCAGCAGCTACACTTTTAGTTCAATGTTGCTCGTTATTCGTATTTTCAATTATTTAAACGTCGATCGTGTATATAGGGCAATTTGAATTGTAACTAATCTGTTGAACACATTGTTTAAAACGCAATTTGATGTAGCGGTGATTATTCAAAAATCGTCTGAACAAATCGGTAGGTAAGAACAAGAGAGCACAACCGATTACGAAAAAGATTAAAGATAGATATTTGTACAGAAGATTAGGACTCCGGGAGCCTATTTTCACTATTTATACAAGGACTATATAATATATATTTTACAATATCCACCCTCTTTTAAGGACATTAATTTTAGCCTCTATATATATAGGCTAAAATTAATGTCCTTAAAAGAGGGTGGATATTGTAAAATTACTAATCCTGCCTACTTTGATATATAGTTTAACCAGTTCTCTATCAGAATTGAAGAGTTTCTTGAAGCGCAAAGCATTTTTTGCCAGCGTAATTTCATCCTGTGGTTTATGCAGGATGAATTTTCGTTTACAAACTATGAACGCGGTGTTTATTCAGAAATATACAGTAACATTATTTGGACTTTCATTTGAGTTATCCTTTTAATCTTTTGAAAAGCAACATTTGAATTTGAGAATTGAAATGAGGTGTTAATCGGAAACGGAGCTTTGTATTGATAAATATTAAATTTTTTCTCAGTATACACACAAATTTTAATCGTTACGGGGCTATTAAGCATTGTATACGAGATTCTCATCGTTTTTCAGTATCAAAGTTTCCAGACGATTTTAAATTTTTCAATACGTATGTGCGGAAACCGGGCAGTTCCAGCCATGGTGCAATCTTACGAACGGCAGCCAGTGCATCGCTGCCGCCATGTGGTGTGGTAACGTAATCACCTCAAACGTCTCCTATTGGCTGTCTTGTCTAACGGTTGCGAGAGCTGTCCCCTTAGAAGTGGACTTACCTGTCTTATGTATACCGTGAGTCAGGCCTTCCACGCTCAACATTCTTTGTACTCTTGGCTGACATTTTTTTTACCCTAAAATGCTTCTTGATTGCCCTAGAAAATATAAATGAGGGCAATATAGTAATTACCGTAGAGTCTTTAATAATGCTATTGGGTTTACCCTTAATTGCATAACATTGAGAGCTTTTTAATAGTTTCCAGGGATTCATTGATTATTAAATGAATGATTTGAACACCTTCATTATGAAAATGTATACAAAATAAACCGGCAGGCCGCAGCCGAGACGGTTCAAGAAACGGTTTGTGAAGGGTACAGAGATTTCTGGAGAATTTCTTGAGTCCTACTCGCGCGACTTTAAACTTTAGCCCACCATTCGTAACTTTTGAAAGAATGCACCTATTGACTTCAAATTATTCAAAACGAAAGAGCAAAACATTTTCTACAAAGGTGTTATAAACACATCCAAAAAAGTTTTCTGAAAACTACAGAAATTCTTCGATGAACCTGAACAACTCACGCGCCGTCGAAAGACTTAAGTCCACTACTCGTAACTTTTGAAAGAATGCACCTATTGACTTTAAACTACTCCCAAACGAAAGAGCAAAACATTTTCCACAAAGGTGTTATAAACACATCAAACAAGTTTTCTGAAAACTGCAGAAATTCTTCGATAAACCTGTACGACTCACGCACCGTCGAAAGACCCTAAGTCCACTACTCGTAACTTTTGAAAGAATGCACCTATTGACTTCAAATTACTCTCAAACGAAAGAGCAAAACATTTTCTACAAAGGTGTTATAATCACATCCAAAAAAAGTTTTCTGAAAACTACAGAAATTCTTCGATGAACCAGTACGACTCACGCGCCGTCGAAAGACTTTAGTTGACCCTTTCGCGCTCGCGCGTTGTCAGAACATCCTACTTTCTTCTGTTCTCAGAAACGAAATGATAATATCCTCAACGTTATATCCAATCAACATGCCATTTCATTTGTATTTGTTTAAAAATTCAATGCCAAATGTCAAGGCAGGAAACACATCGAACTAGACCGTGACGTATAAAATGATGACCATATAAAATTTCTGAACAACATCATGGCGGAGGAGCATAAGTTTCATTTTTGAGAATACATTCTTTAAGCGATTCAGGATATCACTTTAATTCCATCATATAATTCATCAGCTACAAAAATACAAGAACAACTATTTCTAACCTACAGCTACCAGTTGAAAAATAATACATGGAATAAGCCCGTAAATACTCGTGTTGACAGTGTTACTTACAAAGTAAGCGAACCGTAAAAGTTTGTGGACCTACAATAAAATTTTTGAAAAATTGTAGAACACCGAAGCATTCTGAAAGACTGTGTCGAGACGTATAGACCGACCGGGGTTGAAAATTTGGCCAGGGCCGGGGCCGGGGCCGGGGTCAACAAATTTGTCATGGCCGGGCCGGGGCCGGGGTTATCAAATTTACCATGGCCGGGGCCGGGGCCGGGGTTCAGACCGTGTCAGGACGTGTCACGACGACGTAATGCAAAACGCCGGTTAGTGGCTCAATGCATGTTGCGGTTGGGTTCGTAATGTTGTCAAGTCACTAAAGTTTTGTAGACTTGCAGTTGCTGTGTTTGTTGAATTAATTAATATAGAGGCAATTATAGTAATTGAATATACCGGGTGTTCCACGAAAATGTCCACGACTTTTTAATTGATTCTATCTCCGCTTAAGATTAATATATTTTAATTGTCTTTTTTCACAATGTGGTAAATTTTATTTCCTTTTCGAAAAATTTACTAGTTTTTAAAAATCGTTTTATAAGCATTTTCCAGGGATCGATTTGCTGAAAAAGGCAGAAAAACTAATTGTTCAAAGGAAAAGTTTTAAAAACAACTGGTGGTTTTCTTCTTAATTTATCAATACCTACTGTAAACGAACGCAATTTCAAAACATCACTTCCATCATTAATAGTTCTTCGACAACGAATTGAAGTGTTTCAAGAACCAAAGGAAAACAGTGAAATAATCCGCAAAACTCTTCGTTCAATGGTGGCTAGAAGTAATACTTGCCTTGAGAGAAATGGAGGGTATGTCGAAGAATACTCAATTACTTTAGTTATTTAAACAATATTTAAGGTTATGTTTTGTTGCACTTTTAAATTTTTGTTTGTTCGTTGTTTTGGAAAGTACAAAATAAGGAAGAATATCAACATTATTTTAAACGCTTTTCCTTTGAACAATTAATTTTTCTACCCCTTTCAGTAAATCCATCAATGTAAAGTGATTATTAAACGATTTTCAAAAACCTAGATTATTCTAAAAGAAAACAAAATTTACTACATTGTTAAATAAGACAACTAACAAATGTTAATTTAACACGGAAACATAATCAATTAAAAAGTCGGGGACATTTTTGTGGGACACCAGGCATAATGACTAAAAGCAGTGCATCAGCAGTATGGGATTGCTTTTATATGTCGGTGAACAATGTAGGAATTGCAGTGTGCACCATTTGTGAAGCAAATTGCAGTGTGCACCATTTGTGCACCATTTGTGAAGTGTGCACCGACAATGAACGGCTGTTGCATCTCAGAAAATTTTCTCATCTAAATCTTCATGGGGCCATCTAAAATCAACACAAAATGATCAATTCCTGGAAGCTAAAGAAAAACCAAACAAAGAAAGAGAATTGAAAAATAAAAATAAAATTGAACAAGAAGAAAAACTAAATGTCTAAGTATTGAAAGCAAAGCCAGTTTAGGTTGCAGCAGTGGCAAAACAGCCGATAGTAGCACGTTGTCTTCGTCTACTGGCAAACAGCTGACTTTAAAATAAAACATTTACTGAATCCAAAAACTGGGTGCCTAATAATACTGACCAAATACATGGAGAGAAATTGTTAATTTACTGGATTTGTGACGCGCTCAATCCTTACCACCCTGGGGAAAAGGAAACTTGTTGAACTTTATAGAGTTTTTGAATAATTCCATCAGAGAAGGTAATTAGAACAAGACTAATTCTGAACCTCAGTATCCAAATTCAGTGTGCCATTTCAGAGGAAATACAAAAGCAAGTAAACGAAAATAGCATCTTCTCATGAGCTACTGATATTTCGATCTTTCAAGTTGAGATTCTTTCATGTCAATAACTGCGCACTGGATTATAATTACACTGGATGGTAGTATACACACCGCTTTTTCTACTTAGTGACTGCATGTTCTTCAGGATTGCGATGAAGTCGACAAATCTCTCGAAAAATCATCCTAAATTTTATTTAAAAGCATGTGAATTTTTCACGTGCGGTTTGCCGAGCACACAACACCTTTTTCACTCCAAATAAATCCAAGTCTAGTTAAATTTAATCCAAGTCAAGTTCAATTTAATTGATGTCAATTTCAAATTAATCCAAGTCATGTTCGAATTAATCCAATTCAAGTTCAAATTAATCCAAGTCAATTTCAAATTTATCCAACCCTAAGTTGAGTTAAAAATTGACATACTAACACGTTAATTTGAGCGGTTTTTGTGAACGTGTATCTATTGGAGTAAATATGTATCTAATGGATGTGATGAGCGAGACAATCGTTTTTTTCTTTAAACAAGGAATACATAAAATTTCCGCCAGTGCTGCAATCTATGGAAGGACAAGCTCTCGTAAAATGTGCTAGGTATCTATCATCAGGAGGTAGAGTGTGATTCAGATTTTTGACCGGCGTAAAAGATGCATGTCAATTATAAAAACGTAGCATTATACTACTCATTCATGCTGCTTTAAAATTCTACATTGATAGCAGTGTTCAAACATTCAAATATTTATGTTCAAAAGGTAATTTTATGTTACACATACACATAGTAGTTTCGAGGATTTATTTACTCATAGATCTTACATCGATCCTGAAAATTTACTTCATCATATATATATGAAATCATATATAAACAAATACAAAAGATTACTACCGGACGATATGCAGAATTATTCTTCAAAAGAAATATACAAATGGGATTCACTGCGTACTATATAATGTACTATTCCGTAATCCGTGTTAGTCGATGTGACGAAATGTACAAAAAATCCTCTTACAATATACAATAATAATACAAGTAACAATGATTCTAACTCAATGCGTATTTTATATGTATGTGTATACAATTCAATATATATTATAATTTCAAGACTCTGTGCATGCGCGCTTACTCTCGCCCCCTACCCTGAGCATCTCAGAGGCTTTATAAGCGATAAGCATGGTTTCTGTTTTCAAATAACTTTTATGATAGTCATCTAATGAATATTGTCACCCATATCAAGATAAATTGAATGTATAAACGAACATATATTGAATTGTATGCACATACATTTAAAATACGCATTGAGTCAGAAACATTGTAACTCGTATTATTATAGTGTACTAGTCCACCCCCCTTTATTTGAAAAAAAAGAGAGCGAAATGAGAGAAAGGCCGTAAGAAATTAAAAAATACAATCTCTCGAGAGTTGATGAGGCCGCGTGAACACGGCCCGTCAAAATATGTAGGGCTGGAGCTTGTATTAGATACGCTCATCACACACTTTCGGCTGGCTTCGGACAGACAGACCGACGGACGGACGGACGGACGCGGCTCTTATTATAGTATAGATTGTCAGAGGATCCTACATTTCTTCACATTTGTGTAATACTCATATAAACTGTAATCAAACGGAATCGTACTTTAGTACTCTGTGAATCTCATTTGTATATTACTTTTAAAGATTAAATCTACGTATCGTCCGGTGGTAATCTTTTGTATTTGCATGTATATGATTCCATATATATGTGATCAAGTGAAATTACACGTATATAAATATTTATGAGTGTAAATAAATCCTCGAAACTACTACGTGTATGTCTAACATAAAATTACCTTTTGAACATAAATATTTAAATGTTTGAACACTGCCATCAATGTCTAATTTTAAAGCAACATTAATGAGTAGTATTATGCTAAGTTTTTATAATTGACTCGCTTCTTTTACGCCGGTCAAAGATTTGAATCACACTCAGCCTCCTGATGCTGGACACTCGGCAGATTTAGCACATTTTACGACAGCTTGTTTTTATAGAGATTGCAACACTGGCGGAAATTTTATGTATTCCTTGCTTAGAGGAAAAACGATTGTCTCGCTCACCACATCCAATTGATACATATTTAACACAAAACCGCTCAAATTAACGTGCGATTATGTCAATTTTCAACTCAACTTAGGGTTAGATCAATTTGAATTTAACTTGGATGAATTTGAATTTGACTTGGATTTATTTGAACTTGACTTGGATTAATTTGAACATGACTTGGATTAATTTGAACATGACTTGGATTAATTTGAACTTGACTTGAATTAATTTGAACTTGACTTGAATTAATTTGAACTTGACTTGGATTAATTTGATGTAAAAAAGGTGTAGTACAATACTAAAATCCCCGGCCAAAACCCCGGTTTAGGGCACTATTCAGCCGGGGCCGAGACCGGGGCCGGGGTGGGCAAAAATTTTCGGGGCTTGCCGGGGCCGGGGTCAGCAAAAATGGCCGGGGTTGGCCGGGGCCGGGGCCGGGGCCGGGGCCCCGGTCGGTCCATATCGAGACGTCGAAACAAACACTTCCAGAATGACATAACCTCAAGAATGAAACATTAGCCTCGACAAAAAAACTTACCGCGGAAATCGTACCGTGGGAAATACATTAACACATAAATGCCCTTTTTCCCCGGAGAAAATGTAAAAAAGATCTACTTCACAAATCTGAAAAACTTATATAATTTATAACTAAATAGTTCAATATAAATATCAATAAACATATTATTAGGACTTGAACAACACCAACCGAAGTGGACGAATAAGCATTTCAATGGTTGATCATATAAATATCAGAATAAGAAAAGGAAGGTAACAGTAAAGCTTATTTTGAGATAATACCTATGAACAAAGGAGAAATACTCAGATTCAGCAAAAAATAGAAAGAAAGACTGGAAGCGTATTCAAGCTTTGAAAAAGATCATAAGCACTGGGTGAAATCAAATACCAACTACAACGGCGCGAGTCGAGTTCTACATAAACGTAAGTAGAACAGGGAAAAGTTAAAGCATTTTATTTCAAAAGATATTGCTATAGGTAAGGATGACACTGAGACTAATGATTGAATATTTGCATGATTGAAGATTTATACCAAACACATAAAATTTTGGGTTTCGTGCTTCTATATTTCCATATACGGCCCTAATATATGTTTTGATTTTGTTACCGTTGATAATAAAAGGATATATCCACCTTGAAAAATTTCTCATGTGAATTTCTTTAGGAAATACGAAGTGAAGGAATCAGTACAGCTATCGGTTAGCAGCATTGTTCAGGACTACAGTTGAAAACCGAGAATAAAATTAACCTTGAAGTGTTGACAAAGATCCAGTATTTGAGTGGGTGAAGTGTAATACTTCGAGAAGGAATTTATGAGGTGAGAAATCTATTATTAAGTGCTGTATTTGTGCACTACAGTGAAGTATTACAGTAAGTAATTGCCACTAGGGACTCATGATATGCCATGGTGCATGCGACTTTGAGTTTTTCATTGTTGCTGAAATTTTTCGCAAGTTATTACAGAAAAACGTCGTGAATTTGACAATGATTAAAATAAGTCGTAGGAAAACGAAAACAGGAATAATTAACCTCAGTGTCGTATCCTCAATTGTATGGTCTTTTCTGGTATTTTTTCTGGCCACTCTCAACTTGTAGCATTACCTAACTCGTCCTCTCTTTATTATCGTAAAGCATTCACGTAAAAACTGTACATTTTTGTGTGATCTCCATTTATATTTAAATAAAATGCTTATCAAGTAATGACCGTTATGTTAAATTGTTTAATTAGAAATACAAAACTTGTAATTTTCGTGGTCCTCATGCTCATATATTTATATATATGTTTCAAGCTTCCTTGAAATGAGATTTTTGAACAATCGGCCGAAACAAGCGATTCATATATTTTTTCCTTGCGTCAAGAATTGCGAAGTTTTATGTCATGTATATGTAAACTGTCAAAAGTGTTCTCACCCCACAATGAAAATGCATCGTCCATGAAATTGTGTTATCTCTTATAATTACCATTACCTGTATCATCAAATGTAGATTAAGCAAGATTAGGAGTACCCTACCCTCAATCTTTTTTCGTCGACTTGTGACATGGGTATATTACAATACTCGTGTGTATGTATCATCTAAATCTATTAGCTTTAAGATATTTTAAAAACCAATGATGGTATTTCTGTTCCATCTATATTGGAAATAAACTTTTACTTTTCTCTCATTTTTCTTGTACAAATCAGTATCAAGTCCGAGAGTAAAAGCTGAATTTTTCCCTCATCTATCAAGATACATCTGGAGCTCCACTCAAGCCGTTTTACTGGATATTTGATTTCGTCATGTGCTTATGTACTTTCTTTAAAGCATAGAAAGTTATTTCTACTTCCCTGTCAAGCATTTGCTCAACCCTGTATTGAAGTATTTGTCTTTTCCTCGCGGTTACTGTCTCAAAATGAGCTGTGTTACCTTTTTATTATTTTATTTCATTTAGGAGTTCAACCAATCAAATGTTCATTCGTACCCTTAGTTTTGTTTGATATCTATTCCAAAATTATATAAAACAACCTTTACGGTTAAAGATTTCTGATGAACTAATTTGTGGCAGTGCATAACAGATTATTATGGCATGTTTGTTTTTATTTCTACTTCTTTTTATCAGGTCATTTAGGCGCTTTTTCATTCCTCCGCTACGATTTTTGCGTTATGTTTTCCGTAGAGGCTAATGCGTTCAATTGAAGTTTATGTCACTCTTCATGTCTCCTTCGATGCCTCAATGCGTTCTTTCAGGATGCTCAGGTATTTTGGGCTATGTTATTTTCACAATTTATTCCAGTTTCACAAGCGTTCAAGATGCGTCTAGTTCAAAGTTGACGTTTTAAGAGTATTCACGTGATTATTGTATATTTGATTTAAAATTATTTGATTTAAATATGTAAAAAACATTTGCGTTGGTATTGTTCTTAAGAGTTAAATAGATGAATTGTTGAAATCAAAACTTTCCGAACCTTTTAAGAATGCAGGATATTTTCAGAAATAAAAACCATGCTTCTCCGTCATGAAATAGTTCAGAAATTTTATATAGTCACGCCCAATACGTCATTGTCTACTTTGATGTGTTTTCGACCTTGACATTTGGTATCGGATTTTCCAACAAGCTCCTATATGAAGTGAACACTTTTTATTAATTTCCTCTCAGCCACATCTCCTACAAGTGGCTTGGCAATTGCCTTGTGTTACAATTTATGTGCCACTTATTATTGCTCACCTAGTTTCCAATGTTTCGCTAACTCACAACGAATTAGAACTGCACATATTTACTGCTTACTCGCCGTAGATATAACATTGCCAAATTGATGTTTATGATTTGATTGAATTCATTTAAAATTCTAATTTGAACACTTCAATTTTATCATTCTTAGAGCACTATGTATAAATGATTGCATCAGCTTTTTGGAGATAAAAATTTTTTTGTTTCAATATTTTTTTCCAGAGGTGAATTTCGTTAAAGTTCTCAATTTTGGCGGAAACGATGGATGCGGGAACAATTTCAGCTTTCGCATATGAAACTGTAAAAGTTTAATAGGAAACAAACGATTATTTTTTAGTTCATATCCATCGTGAAAGTCTTAATCTGACTCATAACCAATGTGTGCGAGTGACAGCTAGGCGCCGCGATTGTTTTGCTGACACTGCAACAGCCGGTGAGCAAGCCCTCTTACTGATTTAGGACCCAAAGTCCTGGGCTGGTGATATATTCTTGCTCCATGCATGCAGCGTTAGTTAAATTTCTAGCTTTTTCGTGTCAGGTTGTTCTTCTCATTGACCACAGGAGACCTCATCGAAAATTCGCCTTTTCAAAGATCAAAACTTGTGTCTATTAAGGCTATAGAGAGGTGAAGGCGTATTATTTTGTGATTTGTCCTGTGAAAATGGACAGGGAACTCAAGCTCTTGAAATCTTCTCCGAGTAGGAGCATTAAAAGTAAACGTCAACTGTATAGAAAATTATCCCACCTTTTAGGAAGTAGGCGATTCGAGAGACAAAACGCGCTTCAGCCAGTTAGAGGGGACCAGTGCAGCGTTCAATTACCAAGTGGTCAGAATACTTCAAGTAAGTTTATAAACCTAAATTCATTTTACGCAAAAACAGTTGATGTCGAAAGGAGTTACATAGATAGGCGTTCTCGATCATAGCATACGATTGCGTAGGAGATAAAATGAATTACTCTCTGTTATTAAGCTAAATAAATGACAACTCCAATATCGCACCTAGAGATTGTTATATGTTTGCATATGTAAATTACACTGTATTCTTAATAATGCGAGTATTACTCCTACAAGACAAAAGTCCGATCACAATACTAGTCTTAACAGAAAAAATTTAAATAAAGCGAAGATGACAAATCCGTCTCGCGTGCTTGTCGGTCAACTGTTGAGGAAGTGTCAATCTCAGTGTGCGACCTCTCGAGTTTAGTACAGAAAAAATTGAACTTAAAGCGAAAGAAGAAAAAGAAAAGAACAACAGTTTATTTTCAATGAAGTACAAAGATTAAATGTTGATACATTGGTTTTTAAAATATTTTAACATTTTTATTCTTAACTGATTATAAAACATTGGTAGGGTAATAGCCATGTAAAATGTCAAAACAGAAGTGACTGATAGAAAAACACAGCAAAATGAGTTCCTTTCGTTACGTAATCTGATTTCGACAGTGTATTTAAAAGAAAGTAACTAAGAAAACATAATCTTCGTAACGCTTAGTTTAAAAACACTCTCGTTAGTGCGCACATGTATTGAAATATAAGCTAAAAACGCATTCAAATGCCTTCACCTTGAGCCCCTCAATGGCTACTCATACATGGTTATCGTAATACCCATGTTAAGTGGGGAAACAAATTATTTAGATCTTAAATTCCTATTCATGCAGGGTTCTCATCATACCCAGGATAATTGTCGAAACATGATTCGGAGAAAAGTACGAAAAAAATGCGTTTCTCTTTGCTGCGGTCGTCGGATTTTGGCAATGTACTTAATACGAGCGACTAAGAAATCATAACTCATGTGCCACATTGCTGAAAACCCTCTCGTTAGGTCGTACTCGTATTTGTCCTACGTACCCATATACGTATAATGTTGAAGGAAATACCGAGAGGATGTGAAGCCCGAGATGGTTTTTGTTGTTGTTCATAGACTGTAACTTTATTTCCCTTCAAATTTCCAGTAGAAAACTACAACCTAGTTCATTTTTCCTCTTTTCGCAGACTTATTTCCCTTCTGCTTACTTTCCATTCAGGTATTTTCATACGATTACACTTAGCGCGACTGTTATTTTCGAGGTAGCAAAGGGGCGTTTTAAGTTTCATTTTTATTGTTTATCCTAATACTCATTTTCAATAAGTATTTATATGAATGTGTGGGTGTATGTGCGTGCGCACGCATACGTGTAGATTTATGTGTGTGCATGCGTAGGTAAACAAATACATATATAATATATATCTTTCTATTTCTATTTTATCCGTAAAAACAAACCCAAAAGGCTCATTACATTTCACTTAAATATATTTTACTCCAGCCAGTTGGTGTCACTACTCACTTAAGGGCCGTTTACACTGGTCTACATTTTGCTGCAGGCTCACGTGTAGACGCCTCGTGTGGAGCTTCACAAGAGACATGTGCGTTTAGACTAGACACCATTGGAGCGAGCCATGGAGCGCGCGCTGCTCAACAGGGCTGCCACTCTAGATATTATATAGCTAGATCTAGATGTTTTTGCTGAAGCCTAGATGTAAAATTTCGAACCTAGTTATTAGCTACAAAATTTATATAGTTTTTTCAGCGTGCTAGAAATTTTCTAGCTAGAATTACATTTAAGCTATGTATATGATAGATTACTGTAAATTCGAAGTAGGAAGTCACCATAATGGTTGGTTACTGCTTCATTCTTATTATATTTGTTAATTTACTTAAGCAAATTGTCTGAATAGTGAAGCAACCATATTCTGATCATGTTATGTTCAGATTATGAACGACACCAAGACGGCTATTTCACGGTTCATAAGCTACAGCACACTATCTCCAATTGCAAAACTAGTGATGATATCAGAAAATCATGGAATAAAATGCACATCCATTATCAATAATGTAATGTGGCCTCATTTTGACGAAAGACCGACCAATGATATTGGTAACAAGGAGTTCAGTTTATTGT
Source organism: Morinoia aosen (assembly GCA_030386875.1). NCBI lineage: Eukaryota > Metazoa > Arthropoda > Malacostraca > Amphipoda > Talitridae > Morinoia > Morinoia aosen. The sequence continues at coordinate 14,134,651 of CM059569.1, read as the reverse complement.
TGGATGGAGCAATGATATTTCTATCATGAAACTACTTGGTGTATCAGTTATATACTAAAGTAATGCATCTAATAAAGTAGAATCAACTTACTTAGTAATTGCAAAATTATTAAAAGTGATGAAGATAGCGGTGTGAAAGCATTAAAACAATTGTTGATAAGTAGGAATCTGAGCATTGATAATATGCAATGCAATAGAGACTGACCTTTCTACTCGCAACACGTGTAAAATTGAAGAATATTTGGATACCAAGCTTTATTAGGGTAAATATCAGGATACTAGATAATTTATATAAAGATAAATTGCCTAAAATAAAGCAATTTATGAAATAAATATCCTTATATGCTATTGTTCAACTAATTTATTATAGTAGATAATTAATTTATTTCTAGATAAATTTTTGAATGTTTTATTATTAAATCTATATGTTTCTCGATATTTTTTGAGGTCACACTAGATATTTTGGTCAAACACAAGTGGCAGCCATGCAGCACAAAACCAAGTGGCAGCCATGCAGCTGTAGACGAGCTCGTGTGAATATTGTTGCTCCATCGTAGCTACGTAATCTCTTTTTCATTTGCATGAGTGAAATGTTACTATATTCGTTCATCTTCATTAAAATATAATGGAAAGCAGCCTCTTTATATTCACAGCTTTTAGTCTGCCAAAGGCATTGATGGGCTTAGTACATTTCAATTAGAAGCAGTGTAGTTTCTTGCGGTAGTGTTGAGTCAGCCATGACGGGTGAGAGAGAGGCGCTACCTCACTTGATGACTGCCATCCGCACACTGACCGTCTAGAGCTGCGCCTCGCACTCGTGTAGCCGCTGCACGGATTCAACCAAAGCGAATCGGGAAATTCGGGCTCACACACACAAATTTGAGCCTCAGTGGCGAGCTTCGGCTACACGAGTCGCGCCTCACAGCCGAAATGTCCCCTAGTGTAAACACCCCTTAAGAGTTACACTCATAGGCATCACGATCACATTAGACGATCGCGCAGAAAATAAAATTTCACGCTGTTGTTCAGCTTAGCTGTATTCATATTGATTTATTGAAGCGAGACTTTTGTTTTATTAGAAATTAATTATAACGAAAAATGAACGCACTAACAGTGAGATTTTCACGACAATATTTTCCATTGGGGAAAACATTTTCCCCATTTTTATTGTTTATCCTAAATCTCTGTAGTTTTCAGAAAACTTTTTTGGATTTGTTTATAACACCTTTGTAGAAAATAAAGTTTAAAGTCGCGCGAGTAGGACTCAAAAAATTCTCCAGAAATCTCTGTACTCTTTACAAACCGTTTCTTGAACCGTCGGCTGCGGCCTGCCGGTACATAATAACGTCTTTACATTGAAATTCCAAAAGATTTATCCAAATGCAGATCGACAAACAACTCAAACACACAAGCACTGTGGTTGACAAAATTGAAATCCAGGCTTATGTGACTACTGTTCACTACAGATAAATAATACTCGTAATTACTGCAGGAACATAACACAAAATTTTGGATGAAAAATGCACACCTATATAATATTTTTCCCACTAGTTGTTCGAGTCTTTTGACCAATCCAAAACGAGAAATGAATGAAATCTACGTGCGTTTTTGGGTAGAGCCTTCGATCAATCAGTTTAAACAAAAAAACTTAACTTAATACAAATATTTTATAATCTCCTGGAATCTAGACTACTCACATAAATAATGTGATATTCTCTGAATACATAGCACAAAACTACAGTTTACATCCTAATTATATTTTCACTGATGAACCTATTTACGAAACCATTGATATTTGCATTAATTCTCTGTTTTCTTATCCGTCCTCTTCAATCATGGGCTTCTGAAATTATATTAGATTTCTTTTAGAAGTGTGCTCGCAAAATATCTTTTGTTATTTCCAATGGACGTATAAATAAACATATTGAGGGGCTAGGGATGGGTTTCCCATTAGGACCTACGTTTGCCAACATTTTCATGTATCACAATGAACAGAAATGGTTAGATCGGTGTTCGACTTCATTCAAACCGGCTTCTATAGGTGCTACATTGACGATGATTTCGTCTGTTTTAAAAACAAATTTGATACACACTCTTTCCTTCAGTATTTCAATTCTAGACATTCCAATATAAAATTCACTTTGTATCTAGAGAAAAAACAATTAATTGAATTATCTTGATATCAATGTCCCCCTGATCTGGTAATAAATTCCCAAACTCTGTCTATAGGAAACTAACATTCTCGGAGGTAGGTTTAGGTTATTAAGCTATTGTTTTGTTTTAATAACGCGCGTATATAGTATTTTTTCAAACTACACTGTCATTCATAAAAATTTATTTTTTGCAGCCTTATTTTACGACCAATGGTTATCCGTATTCAGTTTTTTTTGTTCAATTAACAATTTCGTGAATGGTAAATTCATTCCGAAATGTTATGTTCAAGCTCTGAACTATAGTTACTGTGTCAGAAAAATTCGCTGATTTAAAATTGTTTATTTTCAAAAGTAAACGTAAAACGTGTTCAGCTTAAATGTTGTATTCAGACTTACTATAATGTCGTGTTCAGGCTTCCAGGAAAGGGCAGGAGGGGCTTGGACCGATTCAAGAACAGACGACCTTTTGATTCCTTTGAGGTTCGGTGGCGACACCTACTGTGCTAGATTGGTGTTGCGTTGGCGACCTCTTCGTGTCACCTCAGAGCCTTCTAAGGCTTCCAGTGTTGGTGGATCCTGTGAAACATGGCAGTGGCGAGGCGAGGCCTCCCGGCATAACTTCTCCGTTCTCTCCATCTCTTCTTCGTCAGCTACCTTTGTTCATCTTTGTTTCTCAATTAGTGTGTATGTGTGAGCGTGTGTGTGGTTAGGTTTTCAGTTAGAGTGGCTTATTATAGCTGCTCATCTTAAAGCACTTTAGTACCTCAAACTCTCAAATCAGACTGCTAGTCTGAACTTTAACTTATAGAAGGGACCATCTAGTTGACGAGTCGACATACTCTGATGTGGTTACCTTCAACTTAAACTTATATTAACCGATATCTTCAACCTTAAACCTTAAACCTTCAACCCTTAAAACTCAACTTACTCTGGAGTACTTCCTTAACAATCTTCCTCTCAAACTTCATGTTTCCTCTGTGCTAAAAGTTTCTACAATGAGTTGCACCATAAGCTCAGGTGTGTATTCATGCTTATACTCCATTTATCTGCCCTGCACACAGTACTATGGTTTCGCAAGCCAAGACGTTGAGCAGCTGCACGAGTGCTGGTTCGTGGATGTGAGAAGGCAGAACGAAAAAAATTGAAAATACTTTGAATTTTGATGGGGTGCTTTTCGAGTTCTAACGGTGGATGTAATTTTGTTTTTCCCCAGTATCCTGAACCGTTTTGACGCAGTTCATCCGTTTCTAACTTGCGGTGCTGCAGCAGCGGTTGTGCTTGGCGATGGTGTCTAATTCGGTAATTTTCCTTACTTTTTTTAACTGGAATTTCGCTTAATCCTTAAATTAAACTTGAGTATATTCATTCATATGCGACCCTCGATTGGTGACCGTTTCTTTCTATTCCGCCTTTACTTTCCAGCTGACTTTGGGAGATTGGACGAGTGGTGAATCCGAGTTCCGGAGTGGCCGGGATTTGATAACTAAATATACAGCCGGAAGCTGTCCGCTGCCGACTTGCCTGCCAGAGCTCCTGGCCTAGTCATCAACCTAACTGGGAACACGAAGCAGCACTTATATTTTTAAACCTTTTTTAAAACCTGTTCAACGGACAAATTGTCCTTTTAAAAGAGTAATACTTAATAATTAAAATTATAAAGTCGTCGTTGCGACATACTCACCAGTAAAACTTGACCTATGTGAAGTCGCCGTTGCGACACCCTTAATCTAAATGTTAGATTGCCGTTGCGATTGTTCTCAAATGTCTAAACTTTACCTTCGCGTCTGGCGCAGTCAATGACTGTTTAAGTTGTCTGTGGCCATGGTTGTGAGTCTGTTGAATCTGAGTTGAAATTAATCATACCCCAGGCGGGATATTGTGAACAATATTTCTATTCGAACTTCTAAATCTTGTGCAACCTGAAAGTTAAAAGTAGATAACGAACGAAAATAAAATTCCTGTGTATTTCTTCTCCTTTAATGATTGTGAGGGATATAGAAAATTTCCCACAACTGCGTTGCACCATATTTTGGATGTCAATCGGTTAAGTTGAAAAAAATCTTATAAAGCTTATAACTGAATTTTTCCCGGATGCTTTATTTTGTATTATTTCAGTTAACAACGAACTATTGGATAATTTTTTTAGATTTAATTCCAACGACCCTCGTCTATAATTTTAGTTGTGCGCATTGTGTATCGTAGTATGTGATCTCCACGCACCGAGCACTTTACGTAAGGGTTGCTGAACAGCAAGTCGAAGTCATCGTACATGTCGCTTGCTTACTCCTCCTACTAATTCTAGTATAAGACTACATTGTAGTATTGGTTCCTGTGAACAAGTTATTGACATTAGTAGATGTAAAATATTAAATACTTGGGCTGCCAGCTTAGACTCACGTTTTTTAGAGTCATTATCTACTTATAAACTCAAACCTTCTCTCGACGAAATGCAAAGAGCATACTCTATGAAAATAGTTAAGCGGTAAATTCGTTTTTTTTTGTGCTTGCATTCTGCGATTCTGTAATCTCGACTATACGGACATATCCTTAATTTTGTTTCAAGACATTTTCTTCTATATTTCTTTTATTGTATATCTGTTTTGCAGATAAGATTTTCCATGATAAAAACGTTATCACGCCTTCTGCATGTTATATATCTACGGTATTGGCATTGCTGACGATTTAGCTGTCGTGGCATTACTTCCCACATTATTATTAGCCTTCACTAGATAGTATCAATTGGGAAATTAGATGCAGTGAAGCCAGATTCTTTAAGGTAATACACTGAATGCATCAAACCAAGCGCGGTTTCATTCATTCAACTGATTCTTTGTGAAGTTTTGTTCAAATTTATTTAGCTAAAGAAACGTTCAACGAAAGCATTTGAAAGTGGGAGGGACAAAAACGTTGAAATTATAATTTTAAGACTTGGATAATTTGGTAGCCCACTGGTATCTTTACTGCTAAACTGTTTCCAAGTAATTAACGGCTGATATTTCTGATCTCAATTGTTCATCCAAGTAACGTTTTCGCCACTCTTCCTCAAGACGTTTCTTATCGACTAACTTTTCATTTGAAGAATTTCGTTTAGAATATATGATACAGGTTTTGGAGTCAATGTTGCAGCATTACGCAGATTTAGCCAGCGTAGGAGTTCATGTACAGAATTCTCGACGGAAAACTTTTTTGAATTTGTCAAAACTCTTTCAACCAAGAAGCATCTACAATAAGTAAAACAAACTTTGTCTTCTGAAATAATACCAGTTATATCTCTAACATCGTTTCAGTTGCTCTTATACCAATGTATACAGGGTGTTTTTTTCTTTGAAAAAACTTCGAACTTAGGTACAAAAACTCAAAATAAATCGATTTTCATGAATGACAAAATGTCCAAAACTCGTTAGTTTTCGAGTTATGGCGTCGCAAAGCATGTTTAGAAGTGCATGTTATAACTGGGCCGCACACCAATTGTTATATAAAGTTGTTAGTTCTCGAAATTGTCGAATACAATTAAAGCATTTTTTATCATTTCATTATGGGTTATCCATTCCATGTAATGAACGACAAGATTTCAAGATGCAATGTGAAACTGAAATATTGAAATAAAATTTATTATTAACAATCTACATTACTGGAACGCACGTGTTGCAGTATCAGTTCGGCATTTGTTGACACGCCGTTGCACTGTGACCATGGTTAGATTTACCAATGCTGAGAAGGCAGACATGCATTTGATTTATGGAGCTGCAGGCGGAAATGGTAGGCTCGCTCTGACGATGCACAGAGAAAGGTTTCCTAGGCGCGAAGTGCCTGATTTCCGGTATTTTGCTACTCTGCATACGAGATTGCGTGACCACGGCAGCTTCAACGTTAACACAGGGAATGCTGGGCGCGGCCATCATCCACAGGAGGATAGAATTGTGGAATACTTTGAACAACATCCAAGAACCAGCACTCGTGCAGCTGCTCAACGTCTTGGCTTGCGAAACCATACTACTGTGTGCAGGGCACTACATCGTCAGCAATTACATCCGTACCATTTCCAAAGAGTGCGAGGGCTTATGCCATGTGATTTTGAACCTCGTATGCTGTTGTCACGAACGAGGATATTGAAAGTCCGGGAGAGCTTCCAAGTATACTTGGGTAGAGAGGTAACACAAGACCGAATGCGACTTTACAAACCAGGCACGTCCATATATACCTTCTCGATTCTGCTGACCAAGCATCCGCAATGCGGCAACCGCATCAGGGCGTTGCACTGGCATACGTACTAACGTATGTACGGACAACTGCGCATACACACCTTCCCCCCTCGTAGGAGTGAGCACCAAGCAAAAAAAATAATTGAAGCAAAGATTAAGAATTTAAAACCAAAAATCAACACAGCAAGGTAAAGGCACCTAGCTCCTGAAAACCAAAAATAAAAACAACACTTTCCAGGCAAAACAACTGCCATGAACAGTAAAAACATACGCGTTCAGTTAAACTCGAGAAAAAAAACATCGCAAAGAAAAACACAAACGCTTATTACATCAAAACAAGCATCGAAAAATATGAAGTTGATCGAACTCTACGGTTCCAACAACCAGGATTTAACTTACTTTCCAGCCGTATACTGAAGTTATATCCAAAACAAAATCATCAACACCAACCATGAACATCACAATTAACTCTAACATTTTTGATGAAAACAGTTGAAATCAGAACGCACTAAAAATAAAAATAAATCATATCGTTGAAACAACAACTAAAGAAATTTCCACTCAAACATAAAATGAAACACGGCACGCAGATACCTCGTGCATTTGCATCGACACTCGCCATAAAATGTAAATAAAAACAATACACTCGCTAAAGATCATAATAAACACGCATGAAACAAAAAATTATACAAAATCTCTAAAATTTAAATGAACGAAATATTCGCATGAATTGAGTTATCGAAAAGCAAAATGAAACAAATCATAATTATATACCTGAACATTGCATCGACTCGAGCATCTTCGCGAACGTGGGTAAATACTTAAAATACAAGGGTGGAAATACAAACTTAATAATAATTCCTGAGTAAATATTAAAACATCCGCTTACATCTCTGGTGAAAGAGTAACACCCTTTATGCGACACCAAAACCGTGTAACACTATCGCAACTAACACACTCGCGTTACGCCCCTCTTTAAGGGTCGTTATGTGCTGGCATTGGGCGCAACTGCTGATCGGCAGGGGTCGACCGCAGCTGCTGTCGGCGGAGAATGAAGTCCTCTGACCGCATTCGCTCCGACAACAAATTTAATTCTCGACGAATGTAGAACATAGACACTCCAAGCGCCAAGGAAAAAGGGACCAGAAAAATAAGAGCTAGGTCCGAAACCCTGTCTGGAAGGATATCAACCAGTGCGTTCGCCCGCACCCAGTCGTCCGACACCCGGCCTTGGTGTTGTTCCAAGGCGTTAGTAAGCGCCTCCACGCTGACAGTCGTCATACGGTTCCCCATCGTGGATGTCAGGGACGTTAGCTTGTTGCGTCTTGAAATTGAAACAGAGACAGTCCGATTAGCATGGCCTCAAATGAAAGAAAAAGAATTCAATAGTATTAACGGCATAATTTTGAAAATGACAGCCGTAAATGAAAGAAACATAATAGCATGTCAACGCGGCTCATGGCCCGAGCAGACACGCCCGCTACCGAGCGACAGCATAAACAACCCTGGCGCCAGCACTCTGCTCGCACAGCGTGCAGGTGCCGCGCCACGTAAGCACCAGGTGGACCTTTAATCTCGCATACCAGTGGGCAGATGCAAACCTTCATTATAAAAGAAAAACGAGTGACACCCTCAATGGCGGACTGAGGTCCTACGATATTACAGACGCCTAAAAGTTAAAGGAAAAACATATACAATAATATAAGAAAAATAAAAGTAAAAAGCTGATATATAAATGTAAACATCGAAACAGGAAACTGAGAACAGAAATACTGGAACACACACAAAAAAAATAAAATGCTAAACATTGGAACGCAGTCAGTCGTAAGTCGTACACTCGTTCAATCCGTTTTACGTAAAGGTAATACGTGATTCATGTTACTTTTGTAAGTCCTAATTCCAAATTTCAACTCTACGTAATTGCGGTTAATTTTTGTAATGATTCCTGGCCCTAACCATGAAAGTTGCAACTTATGCTGTTTCAAATGATTCCGTAACAAAACACGATCTCCAAGGGCAAAATTTTTATTTTTACGGCGAACGTTGTGGTACATTGTCCTTTCACTGGTGTTATTAATAATCACTGATCTAACATTTTCGACAATACGAGCCGCTTCCTTAGCTCGAAATTTCACCAGATCAACATCAGTATCGTAACTGTAAATGGTTTCGAATGTTTGAGCCTGAAAGTTTGGACAAGTGTCTCTTCCAAAAATGATGTAAGATTGTGTATCACCCAACGTAGTATTAAGAGAGTTGTTAATTGCGTTTTCCGTGATGTTGAGACACTGATCCCATTCTGTGTTAACAATGGAATTCACGTATAATTTAAGTAAATTTGTTATTTTTCTATAATTCCTCTCTACAATAGCGTTAGTATGAGGACTCCACGGTAGAACCTCTTTTTCGCAATGGCGTGAATTTTAGTAAACTTTTGAACTGCCGTTGTTTTGAGTTCTAAATCTTGGTCACTGAGAAGTGTTTTCGGATAACCGAAAGTGGAAAAGCAGTCGTCTAGACACGAAACAACTGTGGCTGCCAACCGGTCTGATGTGGCATAAAGCTTACATTACCGAGAAAATAAATCTATAACTACCAAAATGGATCTATTCTGCTGCCCCGTAGCTGGTAAAGGACCGAGGAAATCCATGGAAACAACCTCGAATGGTTCTTTTGCAATTGGCGCGTCTAAAATTTTAATAGGTACAGGACTGTTGGCTTTAAGATTTTTACAGACATCACACATTTTCACAAATTTACGAATTATAGTTTTCTCTAATAAATGATAATAACGTGGTTTAAATTTGAACAGCGTGTGCACAGTATCTGTATGATACAAAGAATGTATACTGAGCACCGCCTTGTTCATTAACGATGTCGGCATAACCGAAGTTAAAATAGTACTTTCCCTAGAGTCGATCTGTCTCCGTCTGTAGAATACGTCGATTAAAATCAAATTCTTTTGCAAATCAGGAATCGTGGACTTACTTCCGTTGAGTAATGCGTCCTTAACTTCAGAACAAAATGGATCTTGCTGTTGTTCAGTCCGAAATTCGTTAAGATCCAAAGATACATCTATTAATTTAGGAATGTAATCTGTCAGCTGCGGTGAGGCAGCCGCTGCCGGCGCCAGTCGGTCTGGTTGCATCTGAGCGTCTGTTGCGCCTACGCTAGGGTTCAGTGCACCACGTCTGGTGGTAACAGGGAACACGTCGACTTCCTGAAACTCCGCACAGTCATTAAGGTCAGAAACAGTCAATTGATCAGGCAATCTGCTTAAACAATCGGCAACAATGTTTTGTTTACCGGGGAAATATTTTACAATGGGACCAAAAGAATGAACTGTTAAACACCAACGTGCCATTGCTGAGTCGTCGGGAAGCTTTTTGAAGAACAAGGGCTGCAACGTTTTGTGATCTGTGTACAGATAGATTGGATATCCAAGAAAAGGATATTTGAAAGCATTTAGCGCGCTCACGATGGCGAAAAATTTCTTTTTGGTCGTGCTATAACGCTTTTGCGTTGAGTTCAAACTCTTGCTGTAATATGCAATTGGCTGCATTGATTTGGTCGAATTGTTTCCGTGCTGTAAAAGCACTGCTCCTATACCAAAATTAGAAGCATCTGTAAATATATGGAATGGGTTATTGAAGTCAGGATGCCGTAAAACAGTATCTGATTTCAAAACAAATTTAATTTTCTCAAAAGCTTCCTGACATTCAGGCTTCCAGATAAACTGAACGTTCTTTCGTAGCAATTGATAAAGTGGATATGAAAGCGACCCAAACAGAGGAATATGACTTCTAAAGTAATTGGCGACTCCCAGAAAACTTTGCAATTCTTTAACGTTTTGGGGAACGGGAAAATTTTGTAGCTTCTCCGACTCTTTGCAACGAATGCCGTCGACACTATGTGACCTAGATACTCTATCGAACTCTTTAAGAATTGACATTTCTCAAGCTTAAGGGAAAGATTCCCACTACGTAATTTCTCAAAAACACTATTTAAATCTTTTAAATGCTGGTTCATTGATTTGGAGAACACCAAGATGTCATCGAGAAACACAAACGCGAGTTTCCCGATAACATTTGCAAGTACGGAAGACATCACTCGCTGAAACCCGCTGGGAGAAGAAGAGAGTCCAAGGGGACTCTACGAAACTGAAATTTCTCGTAACCAATACTGAACGCAGTGTATTTCCGACTACTTTCTTCTAATTCGATCTGGTGGAATGCGGATCGCAGATCCAAACTGGAAAATACACTATTTCCACCAGGAGTGTAAAGAATTTCGTCTATTCTAGGAATTGGGTAAGAATCTTTTACAATGATTTTGTTTAAAGCCCGAAAGTCAATAACTGGGCGTATCTCTCCAGTTTTCTTTTTGACGCAAATTAAAGGGAAATGAAATTCAGACATGGACGGTTCTATTATTCCCTGGGCGATCATTTGCTTGTTTGCTTGTACCAACTCCTCTCGATATCTATGCGGGATTCTATAGGGAGGAATGTTAAGTACTGGAGAATTTGGTTTCAATTTAATTTTATGTCGCATCACATTCGTACCGCCAATAGTTTCGCCTTCTAACGTAATTACGTCTCTAAAATCATTCAATAATTTTATCAGTAATGGTTTCGCATCACACTCGTCACAAACTACGTCGTCAATCGTCAGTGGGCGTCGTTTGCTCCTACTTCCCTCCGGTACATCGTCTTTCTCTGCATTAATTCCTACTTCGTCAACACGAGTATTGTTGCAACAATGCCCGGCTTGATCGGACCCCAACCCAACGTCTTTACCAGTGATGGTTTTAAAGCTTCCACCATAACTGTCGACCTTGGATAGATCCGCCGTACCGTTGACCTCACACACATTAGCTTCTCGCACAGCTTCGTGCACCGTTGACATATATATTTCTTGATCAATTTCTAGATCGTCTACTGCCTCAATATTACTCAGCATGCTATTTTCACTCAGGTATACCATGTCATCCGAGATTCAAAAGCATGACAGGGACAAAACCCTCCGAACCTATTTTCACTACTGATTCGGCCACATAAATGCCATTTCCGAGAATTCTCTTATTATTTATATACTTTCCGGGTTTAACCCTCTTGACATATCCATTAATTACTCGTAAGGAATTACTCGGAATCTCCACTGACCCACAGTGAACAACGATTGCTCGTCTATTAGATTTTTTCACTTCTTTCTCTGGGTTACTTCGCTGCTCCGCAGCATTTATCTCTAGGCTATTTAGTTGCCTTTCGCAATTTTCTAGGCCATCTCTACCGCCATTCACTAGGCTTCCTTTTCTTGGTTCCTTCTGCGTCAGCAGATATTTCTCTTTACGCCTCCTCTGGGCAATCACGTCTGCCATCAGACACTCTGCATTATTTACGGTATTGAAAAATACTTCTCTCTTACTTTGACCGTGCAATCCTTGCACATCATGAAACGGCACTTTTACTCCGTCAAGAACAATGAATCCTTCTTTAAAATCAAGCACGGCATCTTTCAGAACATCCCTACCGAGGATTACATCATAATTAAATTCACCGTCTTTCAAAATCAAAGCACTAGTATTTATTTCTTTATTATTAGGCAGGGTAATACAAAGATCAACTTCGCCTGTCACTTGGCTTTTCAAATTGATTCCCCTGATACTCAAACCACTAGGCTTAATTTGCTCGTTTAAGGCGTTTGATATTGCTGTAACTGATTAGACACTTATTGCTACCACTATCAATCAGAGCGCTCATTAATCGTGTATCATTTTTCAAGATTATCGTAGGTTTTTATGATCTTCTCAAAGAAAACAAACCATCGCTCTCCTTTCTCAAACGACTTTCTTTCATTATCGTCGCTGACAAACAAACTTCCACGGGTAATTCAGAATTTACACCTACATTAAGTTCTTGCTCACCTAGTAATTCGAACTTATTTTCACACTGGAACAACGGATCCACTACTTCGGTTGACCTAATTATAGGATCTGGCTTCAAAACCACCACATGATTGGTAACGGGAGCTGTGGTCCGACCCCCGGGCACTGGTAAATGCTCCCTCTCTACACCAACTCTCTCCATTACGTCTGATTTTATTCTAAAAAATCATTACTCTCAGGAACTGCAGCGTAATACGCTTCTCCCCTTCCGCGGCCTCTACCGCGTGAATGACATTCACGAGCAACGTGCCCTAACTTACCACACTTACAGCGAGTAGTACCTCGGAAACTCGGTTTACCCTGACCTCACTGTTTCACACACATCTTTTGTACGTGACCAGGGCTATTACAGAGTGAGCAGAAGGGTTGTTGTTGTTTTGTCCGTTCACTATCAATCTGTTGTGGATTCTCCACGAACGCCTCGTTACACTCCATTGAACCTAGAGCTCTATCGCCAATTTAGGCATGCTGTCTTCTTCGCGAAAACCTCGCAGGTCTCCAACCTGGTCGTAAAAATAGTCTCCGTCCCTTTAAACGTCGATTGGTATCTTGTGAGTTATAGAAAACGTCGGGAAACGATTCCTGCTTGTCACACACGGGCTCTTCAGGCACGTCCACTAGGTAAGTGGCTCTAGTTGGGTACGAGTACTGTGCACCAGGCTTGTGCGCAATGATTGGTTTACTCTCAGGATTATTACGCACAGCGGAGACAATACGAGCTAATAGCTCTTCAGATGTTAAAAATGGCCGCGAAAATATTTTTTTTTGAAAAATTTTCCTCCAACAATGGAGCTAAAATTGCTGTAGCTAAGCTAAAAACAACCAAATCTCCTGCGAACTTGTTTAAATCATTTGCATTCGCACTAGCAACGACAAAAGGATGTCTTTGTAACGCTACGTCTGGACTGGTTAAAATATGGTCGCTCAATTCCGGATCTTAGCCAGCGCCGTTACTAATTGAGCAGCCAACCCATCATTTCGCAAGAGCTGGAGCTGATATAAATCACAGGCTAGCGCATGCACGGATCGCTCGCCCTTTGAGATATAAATATCTCCCAGAATCTCAACAACCTGGTCGAAGGAATAGTTAACATCAGGATGCACTAGTTTAGTAACTATACCGTTGAAGTCACCTACACTTTTGTGAGCGCTTCGTACGAGCAATTCCTTCTTAGCTTCGTCGGACGTGACATCGGGAAGTAAAGACATGTACGCCTTTAGGTTAGCAACGTGAGTACGAAATGTTTTCGTCTCGCAAAAATCCGGATCTTCGACCCGCTTTCGCCCTCGAAATAACGGTAGTTCGGCGCTGGACAGTTTAGTACTGCCCCTTTGCAACGTCGTGGTTACGCCACCACTAGCAGTATGACCACTAGTAGTAGTTATTGTAGAGACACTCGGTGTACTGAACGTTACAGTTTGAGTTGTCATGACGTTAGACCCCACTGTCGTAGGCACCGGTCCTGACATAATTGTCGTAATAGGAACCGTAGTACTAAATCTCGGCACTGATACACGCCCACTACAAGTCGTACTTGCAGCAGAACGAATAAACTCACTCTCGGAATCAGTGTCTGACATCGCATGTCACAACAAGGATTAGTTTTACACAGCCAAAATTACTCCTCACAAAAAGAAAAACAATAACACGTCAGGAATCAATATCAAAAATTTGGTATTAAATTAAATATTAACACCCTCCTACTGACACAGAGATTAAACACTAGCCAAATCGATCAACAAATAAAAGAAATCGCTATTAAATCTCTACAAGGATAAAACTATACCGATCTCAAAGATTTGAAACTGACTCATAGCACTGCTGCAGGTCATCTGACCTTGAGACAAAAGGAAACAACTAAACACTGAAAATGTTCTGTACTCAACTCAGGTCGTACTTACACAGCCACCGCAGCCCAGCTTGCGCCACTGCTGATGCCAAGGTCACGCGCTGTAGCGCCCGGAGCCGGTCGAGCAGAGCTATCGCACTTGACTGTGCTCGCCGTGTAGAAGTCCGTTCGAAGTCTTACTCCTCACGTTATTGGCACCGCTCACTGTTCAATTAATCCTTTACACTAACACTGTTCAGTACGCAACACGGTACCACGTACACCTCGCACTTCGGCGCCGTAGATGTTGAAACACTGGCGTCGTATATAGAAGTTCCAACCACGCTTGCACTGATGAAGCAAACCACGCAGACTGCCGCGGCACTCTTACTGCCGATCTCGGTGGAAGTTGATGCAAAGTATCACGTTGAAGAATTCGCCTTCCTTGCGCAAAGACAGATTTACCTTGTAAGCCTCACCAAGGGGAACGTAGAACTCCAGATCGTACGGATCCCGTAGCCTTTCTTCTGAAACACGTCGCAGGACAAAGCGGAGCACGTTATGATACGCCTCGCGGACTTCCCTTCCGGTGATGGACCCTTGGTCCATAGTATATCGTCGTTATTGCAAAACTGATCCTCTTGTCACTGAGTGATGCGCAGACCTTCTTTCTTAGTAGTTACAATTATTCTCGTCACCAGACGATCCTCAACGTCGTTCTCTTGATTTCTTCGTAGATATCAGTTATCTTCTCCATCGTGTTAATATGCTGAAGTCACTGGCTCTTCGTCTCAAACTTCTGTAGGTTTCTCGTCGAATGCTATATCTTCTTGACCCCTCAAAGTATATCTTCTGAACTTCGTGGGTCCGTCACTTTTCTGGTCACCAGTGTCACGACCGAGGATATTGAAAGTCCGGGAGAGCTTCTAGGTATACTTGGGTAGAGAGGTAACACAAGACCGAATGCGACTTTACAAACCGGGCACGTCCATATATACCTTCTCGATTCTGCTGACCAAGCATCCGCAATGCGGCAACCGCATCAGGGCGTTGCACTGGCATACGTACTAACGTATGTACGGACAACTGCGCATACACTGTTTTGCCAGTGGTTAAGGAGACCGTCTGGGTAGAAATTGGGATATGTGTTGATTTTCTGTTTTTATATGCATCTTATAGAGGATTTTCTTGCGCTTCCATTGATACTTTTCGTTTACGTCTACTCCGAAAAGTGCGCCCACCAGAGGGGGGGAAAGCGATGGGGGTGGAGTGACCTTGAACCCTCCCCCCCTCATTATTGGGGGTCGATTGAGCGTGTTTCTCTGCGGGAATGGCACTATAGTTCGTTAATGGGCTACTCAAAGTGCTTCCATCATTCAGATGAAACATTCTAATGCTGAGTAGATATTTTTTATAATTTTTAACAATTTCAGAATTTAGCTGTTCTGCCGTATCTATGATCCCGCAGCTTTCCTTCATAGCTCGATGACAGCTGCAGTATCATAGCTACAGCAGTGGCGAGCACACCAATCCAAAGAGCTTGAAAAGAGCTATAAAACAAAGGAGTTGACTAGACAAAACCGTATTTTGGTCGAAAAAACTGAAAAATTAAAAATTTTTTTTTGTCATGAATTGAAGAGTGGAAAGGTTTAATGGACTACTCCACACGTTTTCAAAAATCAGGGGTCTTAACCGCAATAGTAGTCTACTGAGCTCTAGATTTCTTTTTCTTGTATTCTCGTGTGGCTCAAGAGTCCATTGAAGGCGACTACATGCGGTCGTCACGTTTTCTTCCTACGAACGGCACCGGTGAAGTGGACTATCCAGTGGTCTGCCAAAGGAGCTTGAGACAGCTGCTGTGATTGGTCCACAGATTGGTTTACAGTTCTCTAGTTTTCATGAACATGATAGAAAATTATTCACGAATTTTTTTTGTGGGTAACATAATAAATTATCAATTTTTTATTTTGGTGACTGGATATTATTTTGATTGTTGCCTGTTAATTATGGTGGAAAAAGTACGAATGAAACAAATGAACGAGCACTTAATTAGAATATTTTGTAAACTGAATTGGAAGCCAATATTATATTATAAGTGAGCCAATACGGGTTTGGTGAGATAGTACTAGATTGAGTTAACGGAGCATTTACCTCGCTGGACTTTCAAAGCTGTAATTAAAACAGCAAAATAGATATCGCACCGTTTATAACCGTCGCTGAAGCTAATTTTCTAGATCGATATCACTTCTCAGAAACTTTTTTTCTTGAACCGTTTGTAAATATCTTTGAGGCGTGTTGTTTTTGGCTACAGTACTGATTAAAAAAATGAAGATTTGAAAATGTGGCTTCCCTGATAACAAATAATATTAACGACGCCTGAGTTTTTCGGAAAACTATTTTTTCAAATTTTTCATGCAACTTACGATCATGAATTGAAGAATAACCCATGAAAGTTATTGGCACTGATAATTTCAAGACTTTTGGCAGCTCTTCTTCAAACTTTGATGTGCACACTCGTGAATCTCTGTATACTAGTTAACTATAATCATCACTCAACGTAATTCAAAGCTATTGGGGTGAAAAAATGTTGGCCTATAATCCACTTCCCCACTCCTTCCTCCGTTTTCCCTTTCATAATAGTACTAGAAAATTTTTTCTGTTTTTTGAACCGCTTTCACGTAATTTTTATATTTTCGGCAAGTGTGTATTCGTTTAGCTGAATTTTGAATGAACGGTTCATTCCGTTTCAAAGTTGTAGAGAACTATCTTATGAACGAAAGATTCGAACAAATCTTCTTGAGACTTTTCGTTTCTATAAGTTTCTGTGTTAATACTTTACATCATTTTCTTTATCAAAAATATATCAGTCGAAATGCACCTCCTACGATATTTAACAATATTCACTCCAGCTTTTATTCCACTTCGCTTATGATTCAGTTGTAGACTTGAAAGAAAATTTTGAAACTATGGTTGACTACTGGTCGCAAATTTATTCATTCTTTTGGTTAGGAAATTTTACAGTAATGAAAATACTTCTATCCCGTTAAACACCGAGATATTGAATTGCAGTGGAGAATGCTGATATATGCATTCTTCTACTTAAAACAAGCGTGGTTTTACCACCACATTGGGAATCCTGTATGGAACACGCCTCTTGTACGAGGAAGTACTGGTATGTTACTCCACTGTTATCATCTTATCATTTCTTTTTAGTAACCCAGAGGCTCCCAACCATTCACCGCATCTTGCGATCATTGGAAAACATTCATCTAGTCCTAGCATGAATTTTAGGCTACAATATGTGGGATATTTGTAAGGTGAAAAAAATTTTCACTGGTAAGTTCAGAATTTAACGCAACTATTAATGACAAGTATATCTGAATCATGGGGTATGATAGCTCAACTTTGCTGAATCTTCCAAAAATTCCTCGGGAGATTTGAAAGCTTTCGCCTGTATCTCGGCTCAGAGCGAATTTAAATGGAACCGTACATCTTTTACATTTTATGCTTTATATCTTTTAGTACGAGAGGTTGATGCGTTAGAAACTAATTTTTGATAGGTACTGATGCGGAACTGGTATATATTAAAGCAATTTATTCATCGTAAGTGAACATCAGAATAATTGGTAATCTTTACTTGTGGTCCCGAAAAAGTTCATTGAATTCTACAGCAGCCTAACAAACACAGTTTTAATCATTAGCTTAACCTGGTAGCCTTGACCTATTGGCCTAATCAAATAATAGGTTGGTGATAAATGTAATTCCTAAATAATTACCTACCAACAAACATGAAAATGTGTAATGAGAACGATTGAAATGAAAAATTCTAATGAATTTCCATCAAGACCCATGAAAAAATGATAGAAAAGTGCACGACGCATATCATTCATGAAAAAGAAATAAGTGAAATTCATGAGTAAATTATCTTGATATTTTCAATCCTCCCAAGACGAACGATTTGCCTTTTCATCATTAATACTTAGTTTAGAAAAAGATTTGTAATTTATTTTGAGTGCGTTATAGAATTTTTTATCGCTGATTTTACCAAGAATCGAGTAACAAGGTTTAGTTAAATTTTGTTGAGATTGTTCTCTTAAAAAGTAGTACGAAATTGTTTCTACATTTTTCTAGGTAATGGTACAAAATGTCAATTTGAGCGCATACTAATTTTTTGAGATTTTTTCGCCATCGTTAGTCAAAGTTTTGTTCATGAAATTACTTAGGGATGAATGACAAAATCATACAATTCATGTGTTTTCAGAGTCTCAAATGAATAATTTGTTTGAGTATTGTATTGCGGGAAATTTTCTGAATTCTCACACAATCATTCAAGGAGAAGGAATGCACAAGAATTTATTCAAATTGTTTCTCTATGTTATTGTCAAACCGTGGATATACGAGTGAATTATTAGTCTACGTATACCAAACATTCCAGAAGAAGTTTATTAAAGCACGGCCAGATTAGAAGTTAAAAAACTCTTTGATAATTTCAAAAGAGTTCATATGTACCTGACAGAAAGTGTGCATTAAAGTATCGTAACGGCGATCTTTTATTTAATTTTAGTGGTCTGAAATTATATTAGTTTAAAATTTTTTAAATTCTTGTTAAAATGGTAAAAGCTCTGCGTTCGCAGTTGATCCGATCGAGGGAAGCAGGTACGCTTGGCAGGTCGCTAGTGGACAGCGTCCGACAGTAATTTTACAGGAACATTGGATCTCAGCGTCTCCAGCCAGACCAATACTGAGGCTGACAAACGTCCAATTTCTGTTAACGTCAGCTGGAAAATAACGGTAGATTTTAAAGAAATCATTCAATATCACATGAACTCATCTGAATGAATATAACCATATATGAGGCGAGGTCAAAGCTAAGGAAAATTACCTACACCACATCCAAGCACAGCCGCTGAAGTAGTGCGACAAAATTGAAACCACGGTAGACAAACTGCGGGAAGATGATTAGAGGATACTGCGAAAAACAAATAACACCGTTAGTTACAGTAGAAAAATCCCACCATAATTTAATAATATCTTTAATTTATTTCATTTTATTTCTGATTACCTGAACGTATTTGATAATTAACTATATACCCCTGACCCACAAGGTCAGGTGGGAACTGGGTGCAACGTTGGGTAGGAACGCTTGGTATTATTCACGCACACGCTGACACACACACACACACACACAAACACACGCACACACTAATTTAGAATAGAGATAAAACACCAAAGGAACTGACGAAGAGGAGATGAGGAGTGGACAGGGAATTTACGCAGGGGACGCCTCGACTCGCCCCATGCCAGCGGGATGGGATGCAACCTCAGCACCAAACTCAGCGTCAAAGGCGACGCGCAGCTGCGAAGCGCTTAACCGGAACTCGTATCCTTAGTAAGTCTCAAAAGTAAATCAAAAACAACTGCCAGGTAAAGCCGGTCGAAGCCCTTCTTACCCTTGCGGAAAAACTGCAGGAGCCTTAACACAACTTAACTGTTAATCTAAATACGACATTAAAAACTGAACACGATATTTCCCATTTAATTTAAAAAAAGAACGACATAAATTCAAATCCGATAAATTTTCCAACAGTGTACTTTAATTTTCTTATCGCTAGTAATGATGATTTTCGTTTTTAATCCAGTGAATGTGTAATTTGTCATGGCGCCTTTTTGAGAATAGTTTGAGGATCGATATTATTAGGTATGCTTCGATAGATTTTTTTACTTGATATAATTTTCATTATTATGCTTTTTATAAGAGAACTAATGAATGATTGAGTATAACTCGAAAGATTACAAAACTTGTTGGTGGCTGATTAAGAATTATTTAATTGTGTTCGTATGAGTTTACACCATTATTGACAAATTTTGTAGCTTGCCTTTTGCAATTAAATAATTCCTATACACTGTCCGTTACAAATGAATGTTTTAGTTCTCCTGTGGACTTGAAAAGTCCTATTTTAAACTTGTAACGCATTCATTCATTAGCGGTTTAGAATTGCTCTCCACTTTTGTTTGTTAGTCGTCAAAAGTAAAATATTCTTAAGATATATTTATGTGTCATATTCTATTAGTCTTTATAAGCATAATTTTAAATAATTTTAAAAGAAGTAAAACATTTATATACAGATTAATACATTTTGGACGCTAGATGAACTCCACATCTCTCCAATGCCACCCCAATAATCTCTATTTAGAATAAAATTGAATATATAGGGGCAACAGGAAAGAATAACTTTCTTCACTCTCGAGAAGCTTTTCAAGTTTCATGCCGTCAGAGACGTAACGCACAGTCACCGGAGTAGAATAAGTTCCAATAGATACGGTCACATTCGATTCCATGCTTATGTACACGTTTGCACTTGTGTCTTTTATTGTCATTAGAAACTATGGTAATTTTTAGGAGGAAATTAAAAGAGGACAATCCACCACAGATGTATTGGAGTCTCCGTAGTTTTAAGAAGACATCGTTGTTCAATGAAGTAGGTTTAACATTTAGAGACCGTTTAGAAGAACTGGTTCAGTTATAGGAACGACGCATCCTGGAATGAAAACAAGAAACCTAAGTTCAAATCAACCAAGCTAACAGAAAGTTACTATGTTTCAGTTATAGGCACGTTGCTTTGTTCATGAACAGGAATCTCCCTCTGCTCACCCAAAAGATAACGCAGGCTTATTCATAGTATAACCAGGCGACACGCCGACGATGGGCCTCCACCAACCACAAGGAAAGTTTAACCAAGCGCCACCGAAGAAGTAGAGATGCGCCGCGTATTCTTATCTGAACAATGTTCGATTTCACAGTTACGTTTACTAGGACACGATAATACGAAGTATTCGACTAATTCTCAAAAGTATGGCAATATGATCAATATAAGAGTTCAAATACAACAGCCTAGTTTACGTACCTATTTGTCGCCTTCAAAAGGGACCATAAACAAGAGCCTCTGAAGCTTTTAGAAAGAGGAAAATAGATTAAGGAATAGTTCCACTCAATACCAAGTAGAAGGTTAATTTGTTAGGAATCATGCGATATAAGCATGGCTTAATGTTAATTAGTTAAGATAAGGACATCGCCTCAAGTAAGTTTAATTTAATTCTGCTTTCAAGCAGCCAATACATTTCAAAGTTAAAGGTCAAATTCGTTTAATTCTGCGTAACGCAGCCGATAAGTAAATCCGCCCCACGGGCAGCCAGAGGGTCACAGACAACTCCTCCACTTCTAGTTAAAGGTAGTTTAGTTTCATTTAATTTATTTAGTCGTTTTAATATGGAAGATTAAAACCGGCATTAAGCCAAACTCACGAACAAACTAAAGAGTGGAACGAAAGAGGCGCAAACATGCAAATTCATAACTCAATAAAACGAAAACACAGTCACACAAACTAAACCTTAAGCTGAAAAGAAGAAATTTAACGGAAAAGAACTTAATGGGCGAACAAAACGGCTCTCAAAATCAATCTGCCTCAGCTTGCGCAAGACCCGCCTATCACACATCCAATTGCAGGTGTCAAACAATTGACTGCACTTAAGCGCATGCTAAGTTTTCTAATTCAACTCTGAAGGTCACGGTTAAAGAATGAAATTTTCAATAAAACCTGTGGTTTCTTAGGCTCGCTTAAATCGCAAGATACCCCTAAAACGATAAATTTGGTTGAACGAGTGCATATACTTGTGTGCGTTTAGTTATTAATTTTACCTCCCATGGGAGCTCTGTCACAATGTTATATATTTATATATTTGTATGTATGGGAAAAAATGAAACAAATGAATACGTGCATAAACTTAAAGATTAAGGAGGCGTACTTTGTCTAAACGAACAAATTCCTCATCTAGTTCATGCTTAGCTCGGTTAAATGGTTCTCATGCCCACTTTTATCTTTAATTCTATGCGCAATTCAAACATCACTGATATCTCAGCACTAATTAAAGCTTTCATGCGCATTGCACACGTATTAGCTTCGATAAAAACGTGGAAACGCTGCACAAAGTCACTGTCGGCTCAGCCGAACTCAGATGATAACCCTCAAATCGACATAGAATATTATCGTTCTGAGTGGTCCAAGGTCGTTCGGCGTCCTGCAGCACTCGAAACTCAACTGTGATTGGATACCAAGAAAAAGATTATGTTTAATTTGTTGTCAAACATGGAATACAAACTAAATTAGTGCAATAATTATTGCATATGGTGAGAAAAAAAATGGTAGGTTTCACACTCAGCGAGTATATTTAATGTGATATTTCCACTATGGGAGAACCATGTATTGCATTCGTGGTAAGTGGCGCTCCCATTGGTGAAGCACGAGTGCCCAAGTTAATTAAAGATACTTCTTTTCTTGAAGTATGTTTTTTTTATTTATCAATACATCTTTTTTATGCTCACTGTTATCTTTTTCTCTAGAGCTGAATGTTTTCTTCTTCAACTTTTGTAGCGTTAGAACTTTCTTCCTGACTTGTTCCAATGCCTTGGGTGACCTGCGTTGGGAAACGCTCGTGTTACTACACAAGGATGCCTGCCCAGTGTGGGAGCACACCATGTGTATAGATTCTCCAAGTATGTGTCGAAAATGAATGGTTCCTTCCTCTCGCTTAGCGTAAACAACTCTGTGTTTAGAACTAAGCTATGAACGAACTCCTATAATAATAAGAATGTTGTGATACGCTTGATAGTCACTTGAAACACTATTAGACAGTCGGTAAGCAGTCTTGAAAATAGTTTGTTCCTGAATGAACTCAACTTATGAATCATTACTAAATTAATACATTATTAAAAATACTGTGATTTGCCCCATCTCAGTCTCCAAAATGTTTGAAAACTGTCTTGACATCGTTTTAAATCATGTTGAAAGCATGTGAGATGTCATGAAAATTCAAGGATTGGTTATTAACAGCTATCACAGAACAAAGGCCTTGGTTTCGGTCGATTGATAAATTTGTCCTTACGTCCTCGAGGTTGCAAGTACCGTTTCCTTCCGTTTTCCTCTCAAGGACAACTCCGAAGTTCGAGACTAAGCAGTGTAACTCAGGTGTGACCGACAAGCGTTGTCATTTCAAAAAAAATTGTTAAGTGGTTTGAAAACTAATGAGAGAGGACGTGCACCATTGAAAACAGAATCCGTAAGACTAGATGAACAGATGAGACTTGATTCCCGCTTGGAAAATTATTTCATATACCAGAAATTAGTCGAGCTTAAAACTTGTGAAAAGCACATTTTAACTGAAATAAATTATTGCTTGAGACTTCATAGTAACATTTTCTACTAGATATTGAAATTTCAACGGCGACAGCAAATTTATGAAAATCCGATGTCAGGTAGAATACTTATTGGCCTGGCTGTTTCTTTTTCCGTTCGAAGCCCTGTGAGCTGCAGACGTGTATTGACCATGGAAGTGAGTTCAAATCTTTGTGTAATTTTCATAGATATTAATGGAGTTAATTTTCACTCGAAGCATTTATTGGCAGGTGTAATTTAAAAATCATTCCTGACTAGTATTTTATTTGATTTAATGCGAGCGGTTCGCTTAAAAATCGAAGCAGAGTTCCTCAACAACGCTAGAGTTCCTGGCGTTATTGTGATTGTGAAGCAAGTACCTGAATATATAATAAAGAATATATCATAAATTTTTTTTGCTGTAATTCAATATTGAAGCCTTTTAAAATTATTCTCGATGCTGAAAATATTGGTGCAAGGTCTAACACCAACGGTCACACCTCAGCTTGCACACACAAGCAGTATGTTTCTGACTGCGTTACACAATTTCCCTGATTACAAGTAATGCACGTGAAAACATTGTGCTATTACATGGTTGCTGAGAGGTACCAGCAGCTCTTTCATTCACTGCATGTAATGTATTAATTACTAGTAACCAAAAATGTCCTGTGAGTGAAAAATGATTATAAATTGCATTAAGGTTTTCTATTTTACCTGCATAGACTTCAATTTATTCAAATAAAAATCAGAGTCGGTTAATGGGAAAATTTTTGTGGCCAAAGCATTTTGAGTCTTACTTTACCTAAATTTATTGGTTGTTAGAGACTGCAATCAAAATTGAGCTGTAAAAAATACTATAAGTTATAAAAAAAACAAAAGCTAAGCTTCTATTTACGACGTTTTTAGTTTCAAAGTTTCAAATTTTGTTTGTATTTTCACCTATTGTAAGATATAAATTCTGTTAATACCTTTGGATCCTTTGCCTAACAAAAATAAATGCAGTGAAGCACTTTTAAAGTTGACTCACAGCAAGATTAGTGTAGCGATCTGACCATCATTTCTGTCTTCACGTAATGTTCTAATTCTGTGGCAGCCCCTGCCGTTGTAATCATAAGCCTCGTGAACTACACGGAGCGATATCAATCACATGTGATCAGCTGAGATTGTCGCGATCGACCTGTGCAGCTACCAGAACTTTTTGACAAATTACTGCTTAAAGACACGTCAATCCTTCCCTGGGCATGACTCATGTTTTCACTCACAGTGACTTTATCACACAGTCATCAGAATAGGGAAGAAACTTCCACGTGCTTGTAAACTTTTGATAGAACGTATTACACACAAATTTGACAGGCTATACATTATAAAACTATAAATAAAATTCATCAAATTTTTGGTCGCTTAGATCTGCAGGGCATTGACCCTGCTAAGAACCATGAGCGACTGCGCAGTTTTCGATCATTAGATCATTCGCCGGAGCAAAAATTTGCAGCAGAAAGCTCTTCTCCGTAGCATTAAAATACACTTTAAAAATTCGTTACTCAATTCTTGCTATTTTTATTGTGGAATTGACAGAGTAGACTTTTTACCCGTAATAAGTTTAATCATTTAAATTTTTGTTGAAAAACAATTGTACATATGGAAGAATATTGGCAATATTGATAAAATAATGCAAAGAATTATTTTGAACGAGCTGCGTTCGCATACCAAAATTTGATACAAAACATTGTTTTGTTGAATGTGAATGACTTCCGTATATAACTTATTATCGAATTTACTGATAAATAACTATCACAAACATGACTGCATATTGCATAATCCACTTTTCTGTTCACAAGTACAGTCTATTCATTCCTCAGCATTAATTTTCTTGGCGTGTCATCTAGTTATTTTCATGAATAAGTTGACGTATATGAAAGCTATAAAACACACGACTCAATATCGTACAATAAGAAACAGTATCCACGTGTTCGTCCTATCGGTAACCTGGGATGAAACTAACTGTAAGTAAATATTGTTATGTTACATATATTATTTTCTCCTGCGGCTTGTGTTTACGAAAAGCGTACGTATCCTCATTTCAAACGCAAAAGCAGTTTCAAGCCCGAAACACTTGAAAATATGTTACAGTGGTTTTCTGTCTTTCAAACTACAGTGAAGTAAATACAAAATTATGTACAGCAGACCAATTACAAGCGGAAAAACAACGCTTCTATATCACATCACGTGCGATACATGCATCCATTAATTTCTAGGGAACGCGCCCTGTCTTCGCTCAATGCAAATAGCTGGAGGTAGCATGTTCGTACGAGATTTTAAGAAAATGCAGATTATAACCAAGGGATCGAAATTGATAATCTTATTTCCTGCAGACTTTTATTAATGGTTCATCATAGCCATCATAAGTTAATTAGCTTATATCACACGTGTCGCTTCTGTAGTAGGAAAACGTTCACTGCAGAGTGCTTTGTTGAATTGAACGAAATAATACAAATCTAATTTTACACAAATACCTAATCATGCTTATTTCCAAAAATTTCATGAATAGATTTTTTCAACCAAGTAATTTTGCGTAGGTGCTACGCATTGGTGCAAATGAAGAACGGATGTGTTTCAACTTCATTCATTTTCACTGGAACGCGAAAAATTTTCAACGTGTATTTGGGTTTTAGCTGATGAATATATTATCTTACACGCGCATGGCTTGTGTTAGCGCGGATTATTTCCACGTTTTCCGTCATATAACTTGTGTGTATTGAGCATGGGGCGTCATTTTGATAAATGAAAATCATTTTATAGCGTGTAACCTAAACCACAAGGACCCTCAGCATAGTGGATACCATTATTGTATAATTAAAATTTTACCCAAAAACTGAGTGGAAAATAGCATTGGTTTTGAGCCAAGTTTATGTTAAATGTTCGTTTTCATTTTAAATATCATCGGATCATTTGAGACAGCTATGGCGGGCTGAATTGCTGACTGATTTATCGAAAAATGAACTGCTTGTACTCATTCCTTAACGAGTAATACTAAAATGATTTCTTCAGGTTTTTTGTATTTTTCATTTGGTTAAAAAATCTACGGTTGGTCAATAAACTTTGTATTATATCAGGAAAGGGGAAACTATCGGATAAGGACGTCTTTATACTAATTCCAAAGGTGATCTGAGTGCGAAAGTTTTGCAAGGAATTGGTTCAAAGGAAAGTTCTCTCCCCGTCAATTTTCTGTATTGAATTTGAAGTGACTGTAATTCAATGTACTGTTTTTCACAAATAATTCACTATTTGCAAGCCTACCTCAAACAACTTTGTTCTAATTCGATTTCTCGGAGTATGGATTGATTCATGAAAACGTAATTTTTTTCCCATATCTCACCTCAGGCCTGTTCCTCACAGTGTTGCAAATGTTAGCATGAATGTTAGGAGAGAATAGTTTTACGAATATTCACTAGCTACCATTCGCCTCAGCTTCTTTGAGCTCAATGTAAAATAACGCACAACGCAAATAAGGAATTGATTGACTACACAATTCATTAGCGCATCTGTAAAAAATATCTCTCTACTTTGCTATCACTATTTTCATCAGCAAGCAAATATGGGAAATTGTACGAATTTCTAGCCTTAGTTCGGCGAGCTGCCTTGTTTATTTTATTCTGCCAGCTCGCCTGTTAGATTTAAGCTAGATTTAAGAACATCAGGTTAGTAAATTTATTTTCATGATTTAAGGGGCAGGATGTAGGAAACAATTTCTTGGCCCGGCAGTTTCCGTTCTTCTTAGCGACTGACGAGCGATAAGAAGTATACTCAAGCGTGCGTTAGCCCCGAATAATCTGACTTTTCACAGACCTCCAATCGGGCACCACCATCGGCGTAAACTGCTCATTTAATGCCATATCCTACGTAATCTACGGGGAGCACGCTGCTCCACACTTACCTGCTGGAGGCGCTTGACTTCCACGCTGCTCCACACTTACCTGCTGGAGGCGCTGGACTTCCACGCTGCGTCCACTTACCAGACTGGGGACAGGCGGACGTAAATCCACTACCAGGGGATCTACATCTCGTGGCGTTATGCCTTGAGGTGAGGAAGCTTGCCGGACTTGCCAAACCCCTAAAGTTTCCGAACCCCTGCCATTTATATCATGGAGATTTCCTTTAGGACTCGAACCATTATCACGCATTATTCTGAGCAATATATTGATGGATCGCGTTTGATGGTGGCTCATCAAACAAACTAAAATTAATTACGTAAATTCTTTTTCAGGCAATTAAGGATCAAGTACCTGTATGTTTACTCTCATTCTTTACTTCCAGTGCTTGGAGACTCAGGGAGGGAACGGCGAGCGGCGGGCCTGGGCAGTGAGGTGGCTGCTCGTGTAGCCTGCCCCCCAACTCGTACCATTTGCCGCCAAGCGCAAAGTTCCGGCTCGATTTATAGTTCTTGGATTGTGGATTGAGTTGGAACGGCGAGCGGCGGGCCTGGGGGGTGAGGTGGCTGCTCGTGTAGCCTGCCCCCAACTCGTACCATTGCCGCCAAGCGCAAAGCTTCCACACAATTTAAAATTCTTGATAACTTGCTCGCAGAAGCAAATAAATTTCTGAAACGGTACTTTTTCTTGATCCTTTACACGGCGATCCCAATTTATTAGCTAAAAATTGCTCACGATTTTTGTGTTCCATTGACCGATTATAATACCTAAAGTTTAGCCAATAATACTGCTGTAATCGAAACGAAATGCCATGGATCTAAATGTAAAACATATCAGCTCGCTAGCCGCGCTGCCCGATTATCTTGCAATGAAAGATGAGAACCCTGTGCGATTGGAAGATTTTCTTCAGCTTCGAACCTAACTTCTCATAGTACGCTATACTACTTTTACCGCGGTTAAGCATGAATTGTTAACACTGCAATTAATTAGTTATTATCCACTGAATTATCTGTTAAATTGTGAATGACACTCAAAACTATCTTAATTAAGTACGTATTATTTTACTTCATTCCATATTATTTGATGAAAACTCTGTATTAGGAACCCTGATGCGACAGCAGACCGAATCTAAGCGCCGCACATGAGAAAGGCTGGTGTGTTCACAGAACGCTGGAATTGAGGTTGCATTAACTTCGCAAAACACGTTAAACATGTTCACGAGGACTATTGCATGACTATTGCACCATCATTGATGATATGAGCAAAACAGTCCTCTACGAAATTTATGACGCATGGAACGCTTTATAGAGCTACATTCATGCAAGTTAATTGTTTTGATTTCTTTCCAAGTTCTTTTCGGTTTCCACCAATCACAGAGCTCCTTAATATTGCTTGATACGTAGTCTCGCTGGCGCCACAGAGCAGAGCGATCGGCGGTTTCATTTGACTTGGACAGTCGAAGTGGTCATCAAGTGCTCAGGCGGAAGCATGTGTAGGTAGAAGTGAATGCCCACATTAATGTTATGAAGCTAGTAACTACAGGTATATTGTGTCTTGAGCAGAAAGCCATTTAGTCTAGAGAACAGCTTTTGGTTCATCTTGCCGAAGCTAAAGCTTGAATGAAGTACAAATTCCTGGCAATGAAGGTAAGTTCTAACTTGGCATTCCCTGATTATTTATCGATGTGTATTAAAACCACCTAGCGGTCTATCATGCTAGATTAGATATATCGATGTCAACTAGATATATTGATGTCATCCGTTAAAAAAACATTAAAGTAGTATTATCTGTGTATGTTGATGTGTTGTCCTGAAATAATTGTATTGAAGATACTGTAAGGTAATTCAGTTACTAATTACTTGGTGTTTAAGCCATTAAGCGAATTTTATCTAGGCTAGCTTTTGCATTTTTTTTTGTGGCACTGAATACCGGTACAGTCAGTAAGATTTTTGTTCATGTTTTAGCAGGATAGGATGGTTGTTTACATTGGATTTCACACTAATCTTATATTTTATTATGTGCAAAAGGTAATTCCGACATTTCCGACTGGTTTAAAGGGGAGACTATCTATCCACCATAGGTTTGGGTACAGCCAGGAACAGGAAGTATTTTCAGAATTATTGGTCATGGATTGTGAAAAGAGTCCTAACTATTGAAATCTAACATTAAAATAGCCAAGTTTTCCCACACATACAATTTGTTGTCTAAATAATGACATGTTTGATTTTAAGAAAAAAAATTTTCAAATAAATTTCCCGTCAATTAAATTTGCACATTTTTCTTTTCTAATTCAATGTCATTCGGTAACTTGATTAGTTCTTGAACAGCAGATGTTCAAGTTTTTAACTTGGTGGATTTCTCATGATTTGTGAAGCAGTTGCTATGGTGCAGGGTGTAATTTGGGGATTGAAGGATACAAGTTAGAAAAAAGTTCCAAAATTTTGACCCTAAAAATAGTTGGTAAATCTGAAGGAGATGACAGTTGTCGATTTTCCACTTTTTGGTGCCTGAACCTAATTAATTGAATCAAAATAAACAAGTTTTCTTCTATTCTTTTTTCGTCTCAAATGAGTATTTTACGATTTATAGCGGTAAGTTAAGTTTCGTCATTGATGACGAATGCGCTCGAATAAACAGCTACTCATCGATTTTCGAATTTTTGTTGCTTGAAACATGGTAATAACATCGAAATAAACAACTTTTATTCTATACACTTTTTTCGTCAAATGAGTATTTAACGAGGTATAGCGGTAGGTTTGGTTTCGTCTTTCAAGACAGAGCGCTGGAAGCGAGACGCCATTGCAGTAATGCCATACAACTCGATCAAAGAATTTCTTTCCGCTTCAAAGACTGGAGTTGCGGTAAGTCATTTACCGCTATAACTAATAAAATACATTTGAGACGAAAAGTGCATAGAAGAAAACTTGTTTATTTCGATCTAATTAACTATGCTAAGGCATCGAAATTTACAAAATCGACAACTGTCATCTCCTTCAGATTTACCAAATAGTTTAGTTTTTCTCATTTTATAATGGAAGGTTCATATGATCAAAAATATTTTAAGTCATTTACACGTTTTAAATTTTTCATTGTTATTTGAATAATGTTCTCACTCTCCTTTGATGAATTTTTAGACTAATGATCAGTAAATAATCAAGCATTTTAAACTTTTCAAAAATTTAAATTTAGTTTAGTGGTTGAGTTTTTAGAAAAAAGAAAGAAAAACAGTTTATTTCCAATAAAAAACAAATTTATGTGCCTATTTTTCTCTATAATATTCACCGTTCTTGTCTTCTAATGATTTTCTTTGGATAAACCCAATTTCGTTATTTTCGAAGTAAAACTTATCCATCATATAGAGGGCATTTAAATGTCCTCGCCCTGAGTTTAATACTAGCACTTCTCTCAAATTGTTGCATCATTTAACTGTACCTCACAAATATGAAGATAAAATATTCAAAATATAAGCAGTGACAAACCTAGTGAGTCGCAACGCAAATATTGAAAAACTCTTGCACGCTCAAACGTTTGAACCTGAAGTTGAGGGCCGACAGCGTCAGAGCCTTTGTATGGGCCTTCGAACCTCATAACTTCCGAGATCGGACTGACGCATACCATTATCCGCTCTGAATCATAACTCAAAGAATAATCATCCAAGGGAGGTATCAATGCAAAACGTTAATAATTATGAGTGTTTAGCAAATTACCAAATGAAGAAATAAAGTTGAACCACTTGCAGGGATTGATGTAAGGGTACAACACTTCTGTTTTAAATTTTTGATTATTTCTTAATACGATAACCTGTAAAAAAGCGCGCATTTCAGAAGAAAAGTGCGCAAAGAAATACAATATTGCTGTCATAGTGTCGCTTCTAACTCAATTTTATACATGCATGTTATTTTTACTATTTAGCTATAGTGTTCACAACATTTTGGATACTTCAATTTCATGAATAGAAAAGAGACATTCATTTTCGCTAAGGCCGAATAGCTAAAATATTATTTTCCTCAGGTACCGGTAATAGTACTAATGACTGTAGAAAAAAATTGTTTAACCTCACTGTTTGAAGTATATTGGAAATGAAAGTATCATTGTAATAGAAATATTAATTTTTTTTGTGGTCACACAAAAGATCTAGAAGGGTAAATTCAAAAGTTGGTGCATCCTCTATTGCAAATAGTTATTACATGCTCATTGCCAGAACATGATTGTTGAGAAATTGATGCTATTTGATATTATTTTCACCAATTTAAAATTTCTACGTGCTCTGTCAAACTATTCGATCATCCATTGCCGTTAGTTTTGATGGACTCTGCACACAAATCTTCAATTATTTCTGTAATGTCACAAAAGTCTTCGAACATGAATTGGTTGGACGACCGTGTAACGCGTGCTAAAAAGTATCACGCTTTGAACATAAGTTTTCATTTATTCATTTGTATACTAAATGAAATTGGAAAGCGTCATTTTAGAAAAGAGTTTTACGATCATAAAAACCAAAAATGGGCAAAGAAACTGTTATTTACAGGCTCTTAGTTGCAAGCCACTGCTCTATTTTCGTAACTTACGAATATAATGTAGGACAGAGAAAATAATTTCGAGCAGTTTGTTTCCTAAAAGTTGTAGAAAACGATCATTTGTTTTCAAAATATGAGATAAAGATACTTAGTAGATTAGCATGTTTGGTTTCGTAGTACTCATTTCAATAGTCGAAACAAATTATCGAGAGAAAACAATAAAAAAGCTGTCGCTTTGAGGCGGTAATCAATGTTTCATAATTTCTATAAATACAAATTAAAAAACTATAATCCCAGTGACGATGCATTGTTGACACTTTTATTTGTGCGCATTTACGTTGAAATATGAACTTAAGAACTTGCTATATCAGGGATTAATATTGAAAACAAAATGTAGATTTAAAAATTTTGCGTTTATGAGTATAAGGTCGTCATTCGACATCTTTTACTCTTACGTATCAAATATGCATATAGACAATTTGTAAAAATGATATAGCCTAGCTACATATTTTTTCGTTGAAGTGTATCAAGTGGCTTTGATTAAAGTGTATTGGTAAAATCAAATAATTTATATGTTTTAGCGAATTAAGATTTTTTAAATGTAAAACATGTGAACTTATTCTTGTAAAGTTAATGAATAAACATCTAGCCAAAATTTTCGAATAGGTAGTCGTATTCATCACGAAATAACCATTACGTTTTATTGGACTTCATCTTAAGGTGCAGTTGCCCGTGGGATACATAGCATAGATGACATAATTGTTCTTTTTGTGCTCTTGTCACTAGAAAATTAGAGTATTTTATTCACAAATGTAAGCACATAAATTGAATGAATCTTTATTAGCTTTTAGAGAGTCTTGTTGCAATTTTAGATGAATAAGTCATGAATCTAACTTATTACATTTCTCTTTCCGATGAATAATGTTTAAACAAAGTCATGTGTTTGACTGGCAAAATCTTGATTATCATTAACTTGATATAACGAACTCTTATTTATAGATAAATGTTCTCAATCTAAGCACTTCCCCCTCACGGGGATACAACTATTGTATCTATGGGAATTAGCGCTCCCAGGGAAAAAAGTGAGGGCCCGAGCTGAGAGTTAGGTAGGCCTTCTTTTTGTTGAAATAAAATGTTTTTTGTTATGTTAAGTTCCAACTTTTTTCGGGTCACTACTGTCCTGTTTTTCAGCACCTCTGACTTTCTTCTTCAACTTTTATCTTATTTCATGAACTTCTTTCCCATCTTACTGTTTCTATGCCCTTTCTGCATAGATTCCTCATTTCCTTATCTCCATACTAAATGGTGCCTTCCTCATTCCTCTCTTCGATGCGCTTTATTTTTGATGCGGTTAGGGAGGCTTGAACTAACTTATAATCTTAATATTAATCTAAGCACTTCAATGCAAAAAAATGGTACGTTATTTTACGAACAATATAAGGGAAGAACTAGATTTACATTTCAACTATTTCGCACCACGTTCATAGGATTAAAATTTTAAATGTCTCATAACATTACAATATATCA
Organism: Morinoia aosen; assembly: GCA_030386875.1. NCBI lineage: Eukaryota > Metazoa > Arthropoda > Malacostraca > Amphipoda > Talitridae > Morinoia > Morinoia aosen. The sequence goes on along the minus strand of CM059569.1, from coordinate 14,101,339 downwards.
TTATATCCTTAATTTAACATCAGTACATCACACTGCACACACACTCTGCCAAATTGTTGCGGCAGGATAGAAACATCGGAATGACGTCAAAGGAACTTCTCCGCACTCCTTAGTTCATTTACATCCAGCAAGGGGTTTTTCTTCCCGGAAGGTGATCGCAAGGCTAATTTCTTCCTTTGAAAAGACTGGAATTTATTCTGTCTGCTACGGTGAGTGGGGAACAATAACGAATTACTTAAACTGTAAATATTTTTTCCATAAAAATTACTTCTTCGTAAAGCTGAAAGTTTTCTCTTTCTAACGATGTAATTTACGTCCAAATACTGGAAGAACTATGGTGTAAAATTATATTTTAATGCGATGTGTATTAATTTGAACGAGAGTAAGTTCCTTGGAAGTTCCTTTCGACAGTCACGGCGATCCATTTACCTCCAAAATGTCGTCTGAGGAGCTTGGTGATGCTCTGTCTTATCATAGTTCATTCTTCTAGAATGGTACAGTGCTCTCCGTGGTACAGTGGTTAAGGGATCGGGCTCGTATGTTGGAGTCGCGGGTTCGTATCCCGGCGCTGGCGCGGAGATTTTCCCCGTTGGGTATAAGGGAAAGCTCAAGCACAATACCCCACTCAACCCAGGTGTCGGAAATGGGTACCGGCTTTACGGGGGAACCGTCATGGTGTCCTATTTGTATATAGTGTTAGTTATAAGACATTTGAAAAACCAATGCTAAGATCATATGTATCAGGCTTGATTGGAAATAAAGCATCCCAAAGATGCCGATGTTAACCTTAACCTTCTACTCTACACTGGAAAGCTACGTGAAATTAGCGTTTTCGTGAATTGTTCCGTATTAGAACGTATTAATAACCTATTTGCTATCATTATTGATCCAAATTAGGGTGCCGATTAAGGTTTTGGGGTACGATAGAAATAGTTCACAAAAATTCGTTCGACTGCTACTACAGTTTCGAAGCGCCATTGTGTCCGGTCAGCACAGGGTCCAATCTCGCGAATTTCTACACCGCCCAACCCTCTCCCTCCACCTCCAAGCAGCTACATAAAGTTGCTATTCGCGCCAATGATTGAACCATGTAGTACTACTGAGGTTTATTAACCTATCTGTTCGTTATACATTTATTATTAATCACTGCATTATAACCACTACAAGTACTTAGTAAGTGAATACTTCAGCGGAATACCAAAGTTAACCTGTATTAAATCATTATAATAAGTTTTGACAACGACCTCTGGTGTTTGGCTATTCGACCCTCCATCTCGGCACGCAAAAACAGGCATTTTTAAACTTTTTTACGTTAACCTTTAAACTAACTGAACTTGGCCTAACCTAACCCAACCTAACCTAACTTAACCTAACCTCTTAACCTAACTTAACTTAACCGAACCTGAATTAATTTAACCTAACATTTCTGTAGCTGCTCGGAGGTGGTGTTGTAGCTGCTTGGAGGTGGAGGGAGAGGGTTGGGCGGTGTGGAAATCCTGCGAGATTGGAACCTGTGCCGTGCGCACGGTCATAATTAAGTTCCCTGATATTCTACCTTGCAGTATGGTGGTCATCTGAAAACTACCGTAGAATCCGAGTTAATAACAGTGCTCATTCACGCATTATTTCTTTTAAAAGATGGATTTGAGCAATTTCAGATTTTCATTTTTGTTTTAAATGTCTACTTCATTTTCTAATAAGTGTTGCTGTCTTTATTGTTTCTGGGTTCTCAAGCTATAATTTACATTTTCAGACTCTCTAGAGTCTAACACACAACTCTAATCCTTTACAACTGCTAACAGTAAAGCACATAGTTGCACGCAAAAAGGCTTACCGCGTTTGTAAACCTGTTTTTCATTACCTATATTTCAATAAATAACATAATTTTAGTAAAAACTTCATTCCCGACACTCATTTAAAATTTCTAATGCGTACGATTTTATATCTATTCGTTTCAAAAAAATATCAGTGTGCTGAATCTCCAAGGAGATACGTTGAAACTTGATTGGAAAGAATAAAATTTCTTTTTGCAGTAAAATATCTCACTGAAGTTAAACCGTTTATTTTAGTTAGTTACAAGTTTCATGTAACTATTTACATCATCGAAATGTACATCTAATTTTCGTTTTTCATTCACATCCGGATCAACTCAACCCCAACGGAACTACCATACAAGCTGCACAATTCACATTCATTTTCAAATGCATTTTTCACTGAGAAACAATGGACAGCGCACCACATTTGTGCCTTGCACAAATGTGGTGCAAGGTGTATTGGCTTCGTTTTGTGTTTTCAATTGATGCTCAAGTATTTTTCGAATATCTCAGTTGTGAATACATGTTAATGAGTAAGAAAGAAAACCACTTCCATTTAGGTCGTAGACGATTTTTGCTACTCATTTCCGTGAAGAAGTCCTGCATGAACATGATATTTTTTCTTCTAATGGTTCTATTTTTATCATTGATCACTGTCGAATTCCGTTTCGAAGTAAGATCCATCTTTTTTCGGTTCACTGCTATCCTTTTCTAAGACACCTGCAACTTCCTTCCTAAGCTTTCATCTTGTTTGAACTTCCTTCCTGACTTGCTGTTTCATGCGCATCGTGTCCTGTGTAGCAACACTCGTGTTACAGCATAGGGGTGGCTTGTGTGGGAACATTCGTTGTGCATAGATTCCCCGTGTACGTGTCCATACTCGATGGTCCTTTCACTGTTACTCTCTTAACAACGCCGTTGAAGTGCTCTCTTAACAACGCCGTTGAAGTGACGACTGAGGTTTAAACTAACGTAAAAAATAAAAATAGTAATAATAATCATCTCCATTTCATTGGAGATCTCGCAACTATTTAACCAGTATTCTATGTCTAACTTTGACATGGAGTCTTCTATAACAATGTACCTCTAACTGAATCTATTCAAGTTGTGTTTGACACCATTTTCTCTAACGATAATTCAATTTTCAATTACAACAAGAAGCAGTTTAAACGCTCACTATAAACTGCCCTGACTAATTCATTTTTCGTGTTCAATAGTAAAATTTATAAACAAATTGACAGACTCGCGATGGCTCCAACCTCTCGCTTCTGATTGCTAATTGTTTTTACCTAACTGAGAAAATACCTATTTAGAAAACAGTCCTGTGAATTTAAACTTGTTTTATCGTAGGTACTTGGATGACACTTCTGTTTTACCTCACTCAAAAGACTAAGCTACTCAATTCTTTCAATCTACTACTAAAAATGACCGTTGTGTGTTTATATGTTTACTAACATCCACGACCCGTCATAAATGACGGGATTCAATACCTTTCTTGAAAAATATTTCCAGATGAGGATGACAAACAAATATATCCATCCTAACAGTACCCGTAATAAAAATATTCTTGTCCTTGTGTACTGGTGAAACTCGAATCACATAGACGGTCATCATAACTATCCATATGAGCGCGGTAGAGAGGGAGAAGAGGACTCCAAAAACCAAGGGTATAATTAGGTAGTAGCAGGACCCGTAAAAATTCTACGGACAATCTAATCGTTGAGCTAAGCAAACCCGTAATAAAATTCCGTCATCATTACCTAACCTACGCTGACCTATCATATCCTAACCTCTCCTATCCTAACCGAACGTATCCTGATAAAATATCAAACATATCAATGCATGTAAGGGACATCTTTCAATGTTACACTGAGATTTTCGGTATTCATAATACCGCACACTCAGATAACCTATGTTTCTTCAGAAGCGGACACCAAATAAATATATAGATAAGTATATAAATATACACACAACGCGTATTGTTAGGTTAGATTTACATGTTGTGTGCCATGCTCTTAAAAAGAGATAGGAAGAAATTAGCACTGGCGGTCTTGGTTTCAGTTCACTGATAAATTAATACTTTCATTTTTGTTGTACGAGTGCAGTATAAAAAGTAACTATAAATTAGTCATTTTCAATAAAATCAGAGAAATACAGAGCCTTATATATAGTCTCAAATCCGTATCGTGGATGCCTAGTTCTGCAGAGCATTGCATATTACAATACACATACACAAGCTCGCAGTTGCTGTCAGTAATGCTGAATTTCGGTATCCAGGGTATGACACGAATAGCTAAAAGTACTTCTAATTACGGCTCAAAAATACTGTATTCTTAGTGTGTATTACGTACACAAGAAAAAATAAGTTACATTTGGGGTAAGGTCATGTTCAAAGATCATGTTCATATCATTGTTCATATGAACAATGATTTCATAATATTGAGATCGTACTCATTTTGAGCTTGGCAAATTGTATTGAAATTTGGAAATTTTAATGTGTCTTTAAACCTATTACAATGATCTCTAATTGTAGACTGAGAAGTGAAAGTGTAGGGACGAGCAGTTTTATGGGAGACACCCGAATGCTGGCTGCGACGAATAAGTTGCTGGAGAACAGTAATGTTCTTTCAAGACTGCTAGCAGCAGCTATACACACACAAATTACGCAGCAAATATCGAGGTCCTCTTGTTCATATTCCATTGTTCGTACAAACCGCGTTTGAGCAGCGGTCAAACTTAATCAAAATTATTTATTGCTCCAACTTGGATCTATTAGTTAAATTAGGGTTACCGAATTGTAGTCTCTTTTTAATTTCAGAAGCCATGTAAATTTCTCTCATTTAATGTTTATTGTTTCAACCGTTTCAGCTCTCGAGATGAAACTTTACCGTATCGAAGTTTTGCCTATTAAATACGTTCATCATTGGCGCTCATTTTAATTTAAAGAGTAAGATTTCCTTGAAATTGTCCATTGAGGAATTTTAAATAAAAAACATATCCAATTACAAGCTAACATCAAGTAAAAAACGAACCCGTATGTGAAGATCTGGCACAGCTGCACATGTGATAGATGAGACTTCTCACGAGAACATGACTCATTACGTGGCATTCGACGCTTTGCATCATTACCGCCAACTGAAGCAACTCTTATCGCACGAAAACCTAATAAACATCTTGCATCTGGCAACAACTCGAGACTTGCTTTGCAGCGCTCAACTGCTGATGCGCTGCACGGCGGGAAATTTCATGTATATAAATTCTAGTGACTTACGTACAGGAAAAGGTGTAATGAAAACGTTATACCTGTATTTACAGCTGCGTAATGACGAAGAAAATTTTGGAAGCTACGCAAGAAGAGGACGGCTGCATTCGACGAGTTGTTAGGAAAGGTGTACCTCAAATTGAAGGGTCTTGACACAAACTTTCAAATATCGCTTATAGTATGTGACTTATATGTTATAATGTTAGCTCATTTATCGCTAATAGATGAGAATAGCAACGTAATACCATATTGTAAGCAAGATTGTCTACCTCTCGCGGTCGCCCAAGCATGCATCACTTTTCGTAGAAAAATTTCTTAGTATTCTCATGAATAATTCCCTATTAATTATCGTTATATTCATCAATATGAAACCAAAATGGCATTATGGCAAACTGCACGGAAGCTGGTGACCATCACTTCATTGCTCGAACAAAATGCAACACGCAGCATTTAGGTACAACAGACGAATGAGAACGATTGAAGGCAAGAGTCGGATCGGGCATCAATTTGATCGATCGGCTATTTTCGCTATTTTTCGCTTGGTTTTCAGAATGATTCGGTTCTAGACTGAAAACCCATATAGGAATAGAGAAGAAACAAGCGAATTGTTTGAGAAATGAACGAATGTTTTATAGACGCTTTAGACAGACGCGCATCGGCGAGGTGCGCCGGCAGACACCTAACTTGGGCGTGCGGCTGCGTCGAAACTATTAGTCAGGACTTCACGTAGTTTTCAACGAACATAGAGCAAACGTAGTTCTTTCGATTTGAGGTGAAGAGAACGAATTTTGCTCAATTTGCTGCGGAACGGTGTTCTTATCGAAGACATTAATACCGTCTATTTTAACCAAATTAGGCAACCGCTGTGAAACCGTTGTCACGAACGACTGTTTATCAGATAGTTCATTTCATGTAGTTCGAACGTTCCCTTTAGTTAAAGACTGCATGAAAGTACTGTACACCACTGCACGTAACCCGTTCAGAATGAGGCCGTTAATTTGTGATGCAATTAGTGTAAATCGCTATAAGTGAACTGATTATATGCAACAGCTTGTATTTTTGTTCAATTCATCACTGATAGCGTGGGCTTGCCTACCAATGGTACAGTCACTGTCTGCGTTGCATCCCAAATTTTTTTCGAACCTAATCATTTGAACGTTTAATACGTAATGTGCAGAAAAATATTAGAAATTTTGGTTTGATTTCTTCATCTTAAAATTATTTGTTTTCATTATAAATGACCCGCAGTTTTTCAAAAGTTCAACTTTCAATAAAGAAATACGTTAGGAATCCTGGTAAACACATCACACATTCCTCGTGTTCATACTCACGAGGCTGTGGAGCACATATCGCAAATCAAAAAAGTCTGAAAAATAAGTAGAGCATATACTCTGGCTCTTATTGTATCGGAGGTTGTGGTCGACACTGGAAGGAAAATTCAGAATTCTAGCGTGGCAAAAATTGTGTCGAGTAGATGAAAGGGATAAATGGAAACATCCGTGATGAAAGAAAGGACCAAAAAAAAAAGACAGAATGACTTGACTTTGGTTTTCGAGGAATTTCCCGTAGATGTTTATCTCTTAGGGATTATAACAAGATCTAATCTTGTTTAAGGCCCCTTCATCCCGTCAATCTTCTAGGGTCAGAAGAATGTAACCAATAACCAAATTTTTTCATATGAGGTTTATTAGAGGTTATGGGCGAGACAGTTTCCCTAAGTAGGATCTATAAAGTTCGTAACTGTAATAGAGAGAGGGAGAGAGAACCATGGCAACCGTCCCCTCACGTAACCTACACTAAACAGAAAGAACAGAAGTAATACTAGGCTAATGCAAGATAAAATATATGAAGCGTAATGGCATGATATTTTACATTTATGTCACATACACGCCCTCAGGATTACAGCAGCATACACAGATCTGAAGGGCGTTCCGACGTGGTACGGGAGGATAAGATACCAGGATATGCTACTGTGGGATTAAACATGGATTCTCACGGCTCACTTAATCTATCTCCTCATGCTCAAGAATAATGCCCACTAAAGGGATAAAACTTATTATTTACAGGATGTAGCGATTCCAGTGAAAAAACGGGAGGGCTCAAGTTATAGATTGCAGGATTATTGTCTATGAAATGGAGAATTCTTTTCTTGAGTCAAGGATCATCTTTTACAGTTTACCTACTGTCCTTTTATCAGCGGCGATTACTTTCCTTTTCGACTATCACCTTGGTTCTCGAGATATTTTCTTGATTTGATATTTGTATGGGCAGGGTATATGGATTTCCTTGAGCATATTCGTCTTTTATAAGTCGATACTTAATGATGAAAACAATTTTTCAGGGAAATACTTTTTTTAGTTGAACGATGGTTCCATCTTTTACAACAAATATTACATCTTGTTATTGGGTGTTGATTGGTGCTGGCATATTTATTAAAAACACGTTTATCGCATATTTTACTTCGTTGACGCTCCAGCGGATTCAAAAATGATGTACATATACGATTGAGTTAAGCTCATTTGTTAAGTTCAATTAATTTTGTATTGACGTCAATGTCTGATACGATTGTCACGATTTCGGTTTTGGAAAAAAGGGAGAAAAATACTTATATATTACCAACAATCACTCGAGTGGTTCACGGTCTTCATTGATCAAAATTGAATATTTTTGACGAGCCACTGCGCTCGGATTAGATTAGGTTTGCGAAATTTGAAGATGATTACTCAAAATTATTAAACGACTCTCAGTACAGGTGAACTAGTATTTATTTCCGTTGTAATGACCAAGCGGTCATTTTGCACAGTGCAATTCAGTTCTACAGACGTAATTTTACTTTTTGAAATTCATTTGACAAGATTTTCTTCGAACCTAATTTTCCTGGCCAGAGGAGCAAAAAGGAATATAATGAATTAACAATATTGTAAACTATTCGTGAAGCAAGTAATCTGGGATATAATCATAATTTGAACATCAGGAATTTCATATAAGCGAGTTTTTATTTGTTGGATAAAAAGTTCATCTGTTATTTCTGTCTTATGATACTATTTTGAGATTTTATAATGTTTCGGGAAAGTATATTTCGTCTTAAAATACGAGCTGGTTAGTAGATTCATGAATTGCGTTACAATTCTCGTTCATATTAGCAGTTTTAAAGATTTCGTATTGTAACTTTTCTCTCTTGTTCGATGTACATTTTGTGTCGTGGACTTTATTGCTGAATTATTGTTTAATGCTCACGATTTCTCTTTTGACACTCGTGAAGCATAAAATTTGCATGTTTCCACCAGTGGCTGAATGACCAAAAACAATACTTGCAATTAACATGTAATAATAGAAACTTGATATTCGTTTCTTTGAAAATGAATGTGCAGCTGTCTTTTACACGCAAAAATGTCAAATCCTAGTGCAAATGTATTAAATCTCAGATGATAATTTGAAGAAAAATAGATACATATCCATGTTTCAATTTATTAGCCAGAAGTACTTCAAATGCTAGGTAGAACCCCTGATTCCGTAAAATTCTTACAAAAGTGATCCTCGTTTCTGTTGTTCGATAATGGTGCGATTTTTACTTGAAATTACTGTTAACATATTTTTATCTCAGCTTCCACAGCTGAGATTATTTTACACAGCGACAGCCAGCAAAGGGACGACCCGTAGTGTCGTGGAGGGAGTATATATGGAGGGAGCATAGCCGTCTGTGAAGCGAACCAGTTTTTGAGATTTCTCCCATGTTTGTGGTAACCAATAGCCGTCTCGCAAGTGTGACGTCAGCACGGAAGCCAGTTACCTACTAACTACGCTAGGGTGCGCACATGCTCGCTGATTGCTCTTCCAGCTGTTGAGTTTATCGTAATCATTAATTTGGTATTCTAAGACTCCGAAAGATAATAAATTGTGTTTCCTCACTCGAGGACACTTAATAATATCAAAATTACTAGCAAAGATACATTAAGAGTTAAAAACTGTAAAGATTACAGGCCCTTGAATATAACAAATTAGAGAGCGACTTGCACGCGCACCTCATCCTTCGATTTGTGGAGCGGTACTAATCTTGCTTTGGCAAATGAACGAGTTGTAGAGGAGGCGAGGAGGAGCCAACTTCAGCCAAGCGTCTGTGGTTGGCTCACGTGTGGGGCCTTGCCAATGCCCCAGTCTCCCAACTTTTGCAGCTAATTTGAACCCGTTTGGAATCGGCTATGCTCCCTCCATATATCCTAGCTCCATGCGTAGTGTGGACGCGTGAACGTGTTTACCTACCATGTGTCAGGTGTATTTTAAATTTTTAATTTACATACTCTTATTAATCTGCGCTAACATTTGTACGTCAAAATTGAAGAACTGATATAACTGGAGACCATTGCATAGCTGTTTTATCAGTTGTCAGATAGTTTTTTTCGCATGTTACGTATGAGATAAAAATCGATTCTGATTTTACCGAGTAAAACGTTAAAATAACCTGCCAATCAATGGAATGGATGCCTGTATTCTAGTATTTCTACATTTCTGAATGAGCATGTCTTTGACATTTTATTTCCCATGTACGTAACCTTCAGACAAAAAACGTAAATGCTAATTCAAGTCAATGTATTATTTATTTAGGTATGACTTTTCATCAATAACATTTGTCAATTATGTGTTATTGAAATTTTTTCTGAAGTTATCGTTAATGTGCAACCTACGGAATTCGAAGATAACATGACGAAAACACTATTTGAGCAATTTCTATGAACTTCGAATATAAATTTACGAAGGAAAAGGGCGCAAACACTTCAGCTTCGACCTGATGACTTGTGCTTTGGCAACATTAGATTTCGGCACATCCTAATTTCCGCGCTAAATAGTCCATTTTCTTAAAGTAGTTTGATTATGTCTTATAGATTACAAAAGCTTGAATTAAGGAAGTTATTTATTTATTAAATAATACTGACTTTATTTCTTTCCACGATGGCTACTTCACGTAGTTTCAATGAAACTAATATTAAATTTAGTTGATTACATTTTACGCAAACGTCAGATTAGCGTTCAAGCAAAATTGTAGGGCTAAAACTCTTGGAGACTTTTTATTCTGTGGACTAATATTAGTCAATTTGCCTGTAAACTAATGTAAATGAATGGTTGAGGGTAATTTCTCAGTGTTACAACGTTCATGGTTTCGGCATTAACTCAAATTAACGGGTCGGTTTCTAATCTTCCAGTAGCCGGTATTTATGACACATAAATGAATTTCAATGATAACTGTTTCATCGTTTCCTATTTGTATTGAACTCATGGCTTTCGTGATGAGTTGACATAACTTACGTTATGGGAAATAAAAATTACACCAGCTCCACAGAAGCTGTCCTGACAAGTCACAGAAGTGTAATACTAAACCAATTAGCTTCCTTACTGGTTCCATGTTAGAAAATGATTTATTTTCTGTTTACCCCGTAGCATTAGTCCTAATTAAGGAAATAATTAGGTTTAGCAGCAAAAAAACTTAGATCAGTCGTTGCATGGTATGCTGGAGCGAAACGCGCGATAAATTGCAGGTGTCTATGTCCATGAATCAATTCAGTTGAGTGCGTTTCGGAGATTGTCCTTCTAGGAGAAAAATATGAGGTTCCGAGCTGACAGGTAGGCCTTGATAGCGATGTACCGATACCATATTTTTGGCCGATACCGATACTCCGATAGTTGGAAATACCGATACTTTGACCGGTACTACACCGATACTTTTTGCAATTATATTAAAATGAAACCATTATAAGCCCTACATGGTTGTTGAAATGAAATTATTTACTAATATATCTAATAATATAACAATAGTGGCAATAAAATTTTCGATTAGGAATTATAAAACTGCTATTGCTATGTTAACTATATTGTTGAGAAAAACTAACTAAATGAAATCCATTCGATAGATAAGTGTTTCTAATCGTTTTGCAACGTAATGTAGACTAGCTATAATAGCAACTGGTTCTAAAAGTGGATCAAAACAATAATTTCTCCACAACATGATTATCATTTTCGTGTGTTCCACACCAAAATACATACTTTGGCGAAAAGAAAACATTAAAAACCTCTAAACCGAAAACATCCACAAACACAACCCCAACACTAAGTTTGTTCGTGAATTTTTCAAACATCTTAAGATAGAAGAAACCTGCACGATTCGCAATGTACGGTGATTTACCTGCTAAATTAAAATAAAATTATTAGCTTCGTAATATTTGACAATATTCAAGCTAAAGTAAAATGAAATTTTCAGCCACTCCTAAATTAAATTTATAAAAACCTTAAAATGCACCTTCAACTTTATTTGATTTTTGTTTGCCTGTCACATTCTTTAAATAATGGAAATTGGGTCAATCTATATAGGTTTTAGTTGTGAAAGAATAATAATTTTATGTCGCTACTAACTATTCATGCTACTTAGCTATCACTTATTGACCGTACGTGCCTCATCGGGAATTCAAAGGAGTTAATTCAGTTAGCGGGCCTGATTAAACACTGTAATTTAACAGTTACCTAACTAATTTAACTATTTATGAATAGACACTTTATTTGATAACACTTTTACTTCCATGATTTATGACCTTCATATATATGATGAAATACGTATTATTGGAAGGTATCGGCCGGCCGATACCGAAACCACTAAAAATGACCGAAACAGATACATCGGTACATCACCAGACATGAGAACCATTTTTATCGGTTCACTGCTATTCTGTTTTTCAGCACCTTTTTTCCAACTTAAACCTTGTTTCATGAGCTTCTTGCTCAACTTCTATGCATCTTGTGGATAGATTCCGTGTTCCGTGATGCTTCTCATTGGATCGTCATAGTTGCGGATAGAGAGGCTTGAACTAACATCTAAAACAAAACTACAGAGATTGTACTTGAATGTTTCTAGGGCACCAAGTTCTCGAAGGATAGTTAGTACTCTCGCATGGTTGACCTTCGCTGTAAAGAGTGTAGGATGGTGGAAAGACTGTTTGCGACATTGGCAAAAGAAGTGACTCAACGAATGTATCGCAACTAATGATACTAAGTAATCGTTTTTTTTTCCAAGCCTATTCTGTTTCCCCTCTCTAATTAATGGCTTATTCGTGGACGTTACTCGGATTCCGTACGGTTAACCATTTCCATAAGCGCCCACGAGTCTGCGTTGTTTCGGCGGGATTTTATCTCATTGCGGAATATAGGCATTTTGATTTATCTTGACGAAGCAGACTGTTACGGAATTCTATCGACTTGTGAGCATTCAAAAACATAGGATTTAGCTGAATGTCAACTGTTATGTGTACTTATTCATGAATATAATTGCAGAATGGCGAACATATTTTGCACGGACACAGCCTCATCGGGACAATCCTATGGTTTGCGAATAGTTGGAGCACCACTGATCGGATGAAGAAGAATCAGCTTCTCATCTTTGGGCGGCTCCACTGACAAATTCAACGAAACTCTGGGTAAGCTACTGAACTAGTATCACTTGATACAGATTTGATAGTAGCAGCACTCTGGTATTAGCAGAATAGCTTTAAATAAGTTTCCTGTAGAAAGGAATATCAGTAGTGTGGTATAATTTTAAATGTCATAAAAATATTTAGCTATAGTAGTGAAGTGCACGCAACGCTGTTCCAGTTACAATTTAAAGTAAGCTTATTCTTGGAAAGCTCACAAATTTTTCCGTCGATGAAATGAAGGATCAACCCCAGTCGGAAAATTATTATACCCACTGGACCCGTGTAGACATTCACGATTGGTTTGTTCAATACAATTTTCTGGCTCAATAAATTCTACTTGAACCTGAACTCACTCAACCAGAATGTGTTAACTCAAATAATTATTTTTCCGAGTTTACTTCATTTTATGCTTCAATAAGGGAAATAAGTGAATCGGAGCTATCAAAACAAATTTACCCTAATCTAACTTGAACCTAACCTAACTTAACCTACCTTCATCCATCGTAAGGTATTCAAGTATTTGGACGGAAACTTGGCAACCCCCTGCTTTTTCATTCGGAAAATATCAACACGATTGAAATTTTTAATATTGCAATTCGAAATATCAATGCACCTGTACTTACATAATCGAATCTAACCACACTTAATTAGGTAATTTTCCTAATTTAACTTCATTCATCATAGACTGTTCGAATCGAAACCCGTGGACCAGTGCTTTGTGCTCTCATTACTGTAAGCTTGTTAAAAAATATTTTTTTACGTTGCGATTCGTAAAACCAGAAAGATTAAACATTCGACATAATGTATAAATTCTGATGGTCTTATCCCATTCATATACGATATAAGTTGAAACGCTATACATACTTTCATAACCATGAAACTACCCTCCTAAAAAGGAGCTTGAATTTACAGCTGTTGAAACCGTTTGAAGAACTTCTGATCCGCGACAAAATTTCCCCGTGGAACCAATTGTTTTGAAACCAGAATGATATGAGTAAAATTTAACTCCAAGAAATTTTTCCTCGGACATAAGCATAAAAAATAAGTTATTGGGAAAAGGAAGGGTTTTGGGGCACTAGTGAAATCGAAATTTCTAAACACAGAATTTTAGAGTAAAGTAAGTTATTTCAATTGCTCTTCGACGCAGAAAACGTTGCTTCATAAATTACATGAAAATAATTTCAAATATGTCAAATAGTTATTTTTAAGAAATCTTTCAAGTAATAGTAAAAATTTATTTTTTTCACTTTAAAAGCATTGTTGCCGCAGTTCTTAATTTTGACCCCAGTTAAGAAGTAGAATACCTGTGTCTGTGATAAACACGGATTATTTAATCGTGTGTTTTTGCCGGTGTGACTCGTAATAATTGTGCCTACATTTTGTGACTATTCTATAGATTCATTTACTGTTATATTTGATTTGAACCGTGACTTTGAATATTCTGTAATGATTTATTGTTAGATTTTTACGAGTGTAGGAACAAAGTTAATGCTTAGTTTACTCATATATATTTCCTTTATTTGCAGAACGAGGCTCATATTATTTTCAACCCGTAGCCATTCCGTAGCCGTTCTTTATTACTGCCGTTGCCATTCAGCCGTGGCCATTATCTCGTTGTGCTACCATTGGCTCCCAATTACTGTTCCATGTGATGTTGACCAGCAGAAACAAAAAATGTAAACTTAAAGACTATAATTTCAAACCTGAATGTGCTCCTGTTGACTATTTATGTTCAGTAAAATGGTGGTAAATGAATAACTAAGGCCGGTGATGCCAAGTGAAGGTGTGTGGCGCCTTCAAGCATCATATAAATAACTGGACGTTTATCCAAAATCTCTTCGGTCACAGTTCAGTAAATTTAATTGCCAATATAATGAGCCCTTAAACAAGTCGCTACGTCGATAAACGAGCAAGAGGTTCATTTTTCAGTGCAGTTATACAAAAAAATTAGTGTTCAGTTTGAGAGGAAAGCTACAATCTAATAGTTTCCTTGATACGGTGACTTGTGCAGGCTTTAAATTGCGAGGAATGTTTTTTTTCATAGGAATGATTTAGGATTGCTACAGTGCTCATCGATTTAATAAAGTGTAACGGTCATACTAAGTACAGAAACTAACTAACTCAGGGTCAGAGAGAATTATAATAAAACAAATTTCACTCCAGAGTACCCCGTGCACCGAAATGAAGGTGAAAGGGCTTCTCTGAAAGAGCTACAATGGTGGTGTCGTTTTAGATTATGAATGAATGCATTAAAAAATGAGTGGGAGTAACATTCCGAATGGAACTTTATTATCCGCACTGTTATTAGTTCAATTAATAATTAAATTCCCAAAATTTAATATTGGGATCGATTTTTTAAGTCACTCGTTTGTCATCTTGGTATTACTCGTTATCCCATGGCTTAACGTCTGGCAGTTAACGAAAATTATAAGTTTATATCCTAATTTTCATTCAGCTTAAGCATTTATAACATAGATTGATCTTTTTTATCGAATGCGTGCGACTGCATTAAAAAAATAGCTTCATCTGGTCTCACGTCTTCAACACACGGTCATTCCTCGCTTTATTTTAAGAGTTCGGGCACGTGCATATTGGACATCAAATAATATGCTAGCGTGAGTTAGGATTCTATATCATTAACTGAGCGGCGTGGAGTCCTCAGCTTTGGAGACTGTCACACGGCTTTTCCTATGCTTTAAAGATTTTAATCTTATGTGCCCATAAGGCTTCTTCTAGGCTTCATATCTTATTTTGTATGTCTTCGTCATTTTCATCATCAATTTTTTTATATAATTTAATGCTCTATAGGTATGTTTAATTGAAGTTTTCATTTCAATTTTTATGACGGTGGACTTTCTAGATTTTAACTCCTGGTATAACCTATAAATGGTTCATAATTCCTAATAGTTCAAATGCGAGTGGAGGATACAGTATGATTGCTTAGAGCTTTTGTGTTAAACATCGATTTCCTTCGTTTTATTGGAATTAATGGACTGCAGTCATCATTGTTGCCTCATTTCCAGAAAGCGGTGAAAACGAAGAGATGAGGATTGCCCTAGCTGAGCCCTAAGGAGACCAACATTGCAAATGACGGTGAGAGTAATGAGTATGCCATTACCTAATAAATTATTGTTCCCCAGATTGTGCAAGATAACGCAATAGATCTGTTCTTGAGCAAGTGAAAAAAATTAGTTTACCAAATAACAAGTTTTGCCACCTAGTATTCAACATACATCAATTTGTTGAAAATTTGTGTGTGCCATGTGATGTTAACCCATTCCTTACCACCAAATAATTATTCCAGATTGATGAATTTTACTGTAGTAGCTAGTTTAGGTCCCATTAAGAGACGAACAGAGCGATTTCGCGTTACGTAACGAGTTATGAGTAACGCGGTACGAGGTGGGAGTGTGGGACGAGTCCTAATGGGTTTCCGAGGGTTCGATCTTTCATTTTCAGAACTTCCTTAGGGTGAATAAAGCGATCGAAATGGAGTTTCCTTTTTACTGTAGGAATGAAATTGCACACACACTACATTTTACTGCACTTTTACTTGTTGAACACAAATCCCATTCTCAAAAAAATGTTTATTTTTGGGCAAGAAATACAAAAATTTGCAGTTTACCTTTTAGAAAACAAATTGCACAAACATTACATTTTGCTGCACATTTACTCGTTGTGGAACTCCCAGAAGCAGTCGACAGAGAGGAACAAGTTACGCTTGGGGCAAAAGTAAGTGGACCTGTTGTCGCAAGGGCGCTCACCCTCTGTGCACTTCTTGCACCTCCCCCTGTGCTCCTTCTCGTGCTTTTTGATGCGGTGGCTGACGTTGTCGTACCTCACGCCGGTGAAGAGTTTCGTGAACATCTTCAGCTTATTGTGCAGCGGCGTAGACACATCTGCCTAGGAAGGGTGAGGGAATACTTACCGTGGCACTTGACGAGCCCCTCCACCAGATTCCTCATGCAGTTGAGATGGGTGTGCTGACACTTGCTGAAGGCAATTCCACGTGCAGTGAGTGCCATGTTCCTCAGGCGTCAGGCGTTTATGGCCGCTACATTGACGGACCAGGGGACAAAGCCAAACCACCCATTCTTTTTTTTTGACTGAGCAGCGGTACAGGGCCACAATCTAGTCCAGCAGGTCTACTTACTGACCTGCTTGTTGATGAAGACCTGTTCGCCGGCTTCTTTGCAGTACCTTTTGGCTTACTGGGGCTGGGTTCATCGCCCTTTCCTCGGTTTTCTTGGTCACGTTGTGGATGTTGCTCGCCACGTAGACAGCCTGTTATCCCTCCAGACCGTTCATACCTCGTCCTCCTTGTATACACACCTAGAGGCGCCCCTCTATCTTCTAGGCAGTTTTAGGATCGGGGAGGAGCACTTGGAGAAGATTGTGCTTTCGGATGGTCCCTGTTCCACCAATGCCATGGTTTGACAACTTCTGCAGCAGGGGGAAGGAGGTGAGCAAGTATTCGAAGTATATCGCATAGCCACGCTGCACGCCGGCTTTCTCAACTTCCTCATTACCATGTTGGAACCCTGGCCGAGCCCGATGTCGACGATGGCGGTGTCGGCCCCCAGTAGGGCTCGAAGTAAAACCCAGGCCGTCAGCTGAGCAGATAACCCACACCTTGATGCCGAACCTGATTCGCTTGCCCTGATGAACTGCTTTGTATTGTGGCGATCAGAGAAGGGAAAAGACAGAGACGGAAAAGAAGCGGATGAGGTTGGTGTATTTGAAGGCCTGCTTGTTGAGGTTGTTGAAGATTGGCCGGACCTTCTAGTATCTGACATCATTGGCTTGACAATTGTCTGCATAGTGAAGGCCACTGAGAATCCCTTCAAACTTGATTTTGCTGATGTTTTCCGCAACAATTTTGTAGTACACGTCGTCCCTCTGCTCTGAGAAGAGGGGGCGGGAGGGCAGAGAGTTATACCGAGAGAGCATCATGACTCCCCTTGACGATACGCACATTGTTCACGGTTAGACCGTTCTGCCATTTGGCCCACGTCTTGCTTTTGGGCTGCTTGGCATAGAGCTTTGACTGCTCAACGACCTGCTCCATGAACTCATGTGGCATCATCTATTTGTTGAACCGTATGGGGGGAGTCAATAACAATGCTCTGAAGGTGCTGCCAGTTCGGGTTAACCTCGTCCAACTTGAACTCGAGGATCTCAGTGCCGACTTTCTTTTTATCCTACTTATGCCAGCCGTCGTCATCCCTAGGCTGAGGTTCAGCCTGTGGTAATTTGCCCTCACGGGCAATATCACCTCGGGTACGACGGGCTGATGTGCAGCTCTGCCTCGACGAGCAGTCGCATCAGCTGTACCTCACTGCTCTCCTTCTCTCTGCTCTGTCTCGTTATCTTCCAAGTGATCCCCTCTGGTGGGACTGGTGTCACTCTCGTCGTCAGTGTCAATTTCCCTCATACCAATAATCTAGGGCGTCTTGGTGGCCACGTTGCCCAATTCAGGAAGAGGAAGTAGAATGATGCGAGGCAGGACATCTGGGTTCACAGATTGAACATTCTCAACATCCTCGTCATCATCGTCGTTACAGTCAGTGTCGCCAATCTGTTCAGGCGATTGCAGGTACACTCGGTACTCCTCTGTGTTCTTTTCCTCCAACACGTCGTCGGAGGCGAAGCGCAGGTCTAGAATTTCATTTGTATTGAGGTTTTTCGACTTGAAACAATTATACTGTATGATAGAACGCTTGGTCAAAACGGGAAGACTTGAAAAAGCGCAAGAAAAAATCACTGAGACATCGGAAACCCACCGGGACTTTGAAGTCCCACAAATTTCAATTGACGATTATCAGCATATAAATAAATTTTTCAGTATAAAACTTTTCATGGATAAAAATACTAGGTACAAAACGTGTCAATGAGAACAAAACCATTAGTTGAAATTATTAACTTGTAGAGGAGAAACTTGACTTTGCAGCCGCTCCCAATACTCCTTTTTATGCGACATTCTGAAACTTCGTGTGCAAAGGGATGAGGTCACTTCCGGCTCCAAGTCTATAAATATTGAGTACTTCTACCCCGGCCATTATATTATTACTGCTCGTGAAAAACATCGAAAAACATTGAAATATTCATGTTAAAAAAGTGGGACTTTAAAATCCCTATGGTACGGAATGGGTCAATATTGATGAACTAAGAACATACATACTAAGCAACAAAACGGGCTACAAACCGCCTCTTGAATCACTTGTAGTTATGCG
This sequence comes from Morinoia aosen, assembly GCA_030386875.1. NCBI lineage: Eukaryota > Metazoa > Arthropoda > Malacostraca > Amphipoda > Talitridae > Morinoia > Morinoia aosen. The sequence continues at coordinate 14,082,576 of CM059569.1, read as the reverse complement.
CGGTGAGTTTTTGTCTAGTGTCCCATTCAAATTCCGTTAAAGTGTTCGCTAAACTTTTAACGGGAACCTGAAAATAAAAGTAAATAGATTGGGTACAGGATGACCGTAAACCGCCTACCTAATCATTCGGCCCCTGAAAATATAGTTTTGTGATAAATTAAAGGTAAAACACGAATTATTTGCACCAGAACCTAAACGGAACTGACATTTTATGCCGGTTAAATACAACAGGTTTTTAGTTTTCGAAAGTTATTTCCGTTAGAAAGGGCAATCCATGAATATCGCTCGAGAGAAAGTTCAGCATCGAATTAGTCGTCTCCATGAGAAAAAATTTATCGCAATGGTAGACGACCTCTAGAAATTTAAAAAAGTCCAATGAACCATTACATTGTATACACGATGCCTATGCACTGTACTGATCTGAAAAAATTGTAGGTCCCGTTAACATTTGCAGTCACTTAGCCATTCATGAGTGAGAAGTTCAGACGTTTAAGTTTTCTTATAAAATCATTGCTGACATGAAATAACCCATTATAATTATGAATTTCTTCTAGCTAGTCACACGAATTAATTTTTGAAGTGAGCCTTTAACTCAACGGTAACACAATGAATGTCAAAATTTGCGTTTACAAAAAAATTAATATTTGTTGGTACGATTTTTATAAAATAACCCCTAAAGACCACTGTGATGATGGGATCTTGCATCTCTAGAGGGAGCATGTGAGGGTTACGGCTAATGGTTTAGGTAGGCTTCGTGTCGTTGAAATAGAGAGATTCTGATTCGTTGAAAGCCATGTTCAGTTCATGGTTCCTCTTTTCTCGGCGCTGACATTTTTTTCTGAAATTTTAATCAATTTTTCTGAAACATTTCCTGACTGGCTCTATGTGCAGGGAAGCTGCGGGGAAATACTCGTGTTCATAGAGGATTGAAAGTAGTATCCAGCCATAAAATTTGGTTCAATATTTGACATAAATTCGAACCATAACTAATTTCTCATCAGTTGGCTCTCCTAACACTTTGGCTGAGGTAGGTAAAACTGGAGTTTAATATTTATCTCAAATTTAAAGTCGATGTTTGTCAGTAATGTTGAAAATAGCGAGCATTAACTGGACCGTGCCTTCATTGAGTTTTCATTAAGTATTTATGAAGAATGAGTTTGTGGCTACTGGTCGATCAGCCGCTTACATTTATATGTTATGCTACTGTTAGTATTTATTAGTATTGACTTGGATTGCAGGAAATGGCTCACAGCGCAGTCAAAGTGTTTAGAAACATTCTTAATATTCCCCAGCGTAATCAGCCGGCTACTCAATACAGCCCGGCGCGTGGGTTCCACGTACAGTATTCCGGAGACGGGGGGAGGGAAATAATTTCACTGCCAATCACTACCTCTGCCCTGCAAAATGAGACTTTCATTAGGATGTCCTTTGTTGGTACACACAGCGTGTGTAGATTCCCATTGAAGTATTCATTTTTCTACAGGAATAATGATCACGTCGTGTTATGGCTAAATGTATGAGTAAAACATTCACAATCAAAATTGATAATGATAATATGTAATTAATAACTGGTGTATGTGTGAAATCCAATGGTAATAGTATCTGCTACTTATGTGCAGTTTTGCCAAGAGACGTCGTAGATGCAGAGATGGAACCATCCAGAGTTCTGCACTGCTTCCTCGCTGCGGTTATTTCAAGTTATGGCAAGAAAGTCAACACTCCAGCACTTACTCATGGGAATCCTGTCATATCGCCTAAATTAAGATCTGTGATTTAAGCATCCAAATTCAATGAAAACTTAACTTACTTTGATGCAACTCACTGGACGCCGTAGCTTTTAAATATATATGGTGCTTGGCTTCAGGGAGGTAAAATGACAGATCCTTTAGTTGAGAGATTCATTTTCCACTTCTCTTGAAATTGAAGACAAAACTTGGTTACTAAACCCTCAAAAAATTAAAATAATAACTTTGTTACTATGTTTGTAACGAACCTTGGATGTTCATTGCGGACATCTTGCCAGCACCTTTATATTACTTTAAAAAGTTTTTCCCTCTTTAATCAAGTGCGCTGGATACCTCTCGTAAGACACTTTGAACAGAACATGAGCGGCTACACCTAGTGAACGGATTCCCCATTTGGGAGTTCGGGTCCTACAAATTTCTTATTCATTCATGTGGGAACACATATGACGTAATTGAAGAGTTTGCCGTGCTTCTTCTTAAATGATATTAAAAAGATATTTTTATTTGAGCTCTGAAGTGTAAAAATAAGAACCTTTACCGAAGATGAGCTCAATTTTTCTCCATGAATGGTCTTCTTGACCTGTGCGAAAAGAGCAGGAATTTGTTATGCCACTATTAATCTATATTCGTGTCGACTTGGATTGCAGGAAAATCTTTTCAAATATGTAGAGGTCATGCATATGCCATAGTTTATTGATTGCTAGTCAAGTAATGTAGGTATTTTTTAAAACTTCATTGAGAAACGATGTTCATTTAGAACTTTAAGCACGTAGTACATGTACAGTTAGCGACGAAATTATTCGTACACCCCTCGTCTTTCAAAACTTCCTAGAGTTACTCAAAAACAATTGTTGCCACAGGCATAAGATTTTCACAGGATGTGGAACACATATTAGTGACAATAGTACGAAGTTTCTAGAACAAAATATTATTTTTGAAATATTTTACAAGCTGAACTTCAGAAACACGATAAGACATAATTATTCATTCAGTGAGTAGTATTACTCTTTTTCGAGGTGAATCTACCAATTGAGTACATTTATAATAATAAATAGCGTGATCTTTCATCTTCATAACATTTAAATGCCTTTTATTATATTTTTTGAACTTTTCGGTAGTTTCAGATGATATATTGTTCCATTCTTCTGTGGCGATGCGTTTCAATTCATGAAGATTCTTTGAAGCTCTCTTGTTGATGTTGACTTTTAATTCCTGCCAAAATTTTTCAATGGGATTGAGATCAGGACTAATCGAAGGCCATGACAGCACATTTATATTGTTTCATTGGAGCCAGTTAGTTAGTTGTTGACTTGGCCGTGTGCTAAAGTCATTGTCTTGTTGAAATACCCATCGCCTTCCGAGTCCCAAGCTATTTGCCGATACACTCAGGTTATCGTTCAAAATAGAAATATAGTCATCAGAGATAATCTTCCTTTCAATTGCAACCAATTTTCCAGTACCCGATGTAGCAAAACAACCCCAAAACATCAGTGAACCACTTCCGTGTTTAACTGTTGGCACAGTGTTCTTGGGCAGGAAAGCTTCACCATTCTTACGCCAAACCTTCTTCACGTCATTGTGCCCAAAGAGCTCGATTTTGATTTCGTCACTCCATAATACTTTCTCTCAAGAGCATCTGTCGTTATCCAAGTGTGACTTAGCAAAGTTCAAGCGAGAAGCAACATGACATGGTTTGTGGAGTGGAGTCCTTCAAGGTCAGCGTCCGTGTAGGCCTTCCTTGTTCAGACAGCGCTGGATTGTGCGATGTCTCACGCTAGTTCCCTGAGCGTTCAATCTCTCGGCAATGTCATCTAGCTTCACTCGTGAATTAGCGTTGATCTCACGACACAATTTTCGAGAAGTTTTCACCGAGAGCTTTTGTTTGCGACCACGCCGAAGCCACGTTACTACAGTACTAAACTCAACAAACTTTTTCAAAACAGATTGTACTGTAGATCTTGGGATGCTTAAACGCTTAGAAATGTCCCCATAACTATCTCCAGCTTTGTTGCAGTCAATTATCTTCTGTCTGAGGTCCACACCGGTTTCCTTAGTTTTTCCAATCGTGGCGCTAGTGTACGAATGACAAAGCTCAACTCCTCTGGCTTCCCGTTAGCTCTCACAATTTTTTAGAATGATCTCACTTTTAGAATGTTCATGAAAATTTTAAACACAATTTTTTCAATAAAACGAGTATAACGGTAAAAACTTCTCAATGAAATGTAATGGTCTCAATTGTGTGAATGTTTTTGTTACTTCGTGTTTCTGAAGTTCAGCTTGTTAATTCTTTCAAAGATAATATTTTGTTCTAGAAACTTCGTATTATTGTCGCTAATATGTGCTTCAAACACTGAAAATCTTATGCCTGTGGCAACAATAGTTTTTGGGTAATTCTGGAAAGGTATGAGAGACGTGGATGTACGAATAATTTCGTCGCTAACTGCCTTTATCATTTGTGTAGTGTCTATCTGTTGACTCAAACTGTCAGTTAGATTTCACTGGCAGCGAGTGGCACTCAGTATGACAGTATGTTCTATTTAGGCACACTCGTGGTAAAAAGGCAAATTTGATAACACCGGGATACACAGAAATTAACTCTCGTTCTTTGATAAACGATCAGCAGTCTATCAGAAATCTTTTTCGAAAAATTCCGTAAATACAGTGTGGGACATCTAGGTGGAAAGTCTATTTATGTGTCTCGAAATTCCCTGGGTTTCGGAATGAACCTGCGTTGACTTCTGTTACTTCGTGGTTCTGTATGACGAACATGACCAAATGTAACAAATAAATATTTTCACGCCACAGCGACTTATATTTCCGTTCCGACTTTGATGTATTCATTTTTTATCGTTGATGAAACTTTGATACGGATGTGTGAATTTTTATTTCCTAATAGATTTTAATTAGACCCAAATATTTTGTACTTAGTAAGTCAGTGATGGAGTCCTTGCCGACTCACGTTGGTTACTACATTTCGGAATCTGTGTTTTATTCGCCTATGCACTACACTGGAATTACTAGCTTTGGTTGATTAGATGACTTCGTATATTACTCCTATGCTTTATATTACTCCTGCCTGCTGGTACGCGCAATCTAAAGGCTACGAATGATTCCACCAACAATCCAAGAAGATTTAGTAGATGAATATCGAGGCTAACTTTCAGATGTCGAAATGGCTAAACAGGATACACTTTTAGGTATTTTTTCGACACATATTATCACAGAAAGCGGACAGAAAATTTATTCCGGCTGTTACCATCTTCATTACCGTTCTTTATTACGGACACAGAAAAGAGGGGAGGTTGCACCGAAAGAAAATTAATGTTTGGTAAAATTTACGTGACTCGGAAGTAAAATAAAGAACATATATACGCATTAAAGCGAAATTGTTACGAGATATGCTTCCGTAATTAGTTTTCAACTATCATGAGCTAAACTAAATTCTGTGACTTCTTAGGGCAATGCAAGTGAAACTCATACACGAGCATGATAAGCGTGACTTTTAAATATTTTGAATATTAACGTTGATGGAGTCCTCTAACTGAAACTTTAACTCCTGTACATGGGCTAAATCATAGTTCTTCAGATTGCAATTTGAACAGAGATCAGTGTTACCGAAGACATTTCAGATGATTCAAAATATACTTTAGGAGCACTACAAGTAGTGAACAACAGAAAAGTTAGCGTTAAAGTACGTGAAATGGCAAGAAAAATAATTCGGTTAGTGTTCAATTAGTAAATTGATTTTTTCCATTCCATATTCCTAACAGGCCGCAGATTTATTAATTGCAGATAGCATAAACGCAACTAGCACAATAACCTTCATTGATTGTTATAGAGTAAGAACCACTATTTTTTCTGGATGAAACGTTTCTTATAAATGAAATACTCCCCAACTGTAGAATGAGCAGCACAAATCATATATGGTGAAAATGAATCGGTTGATAAAGAGAAAATTTTTAACAACGTGTCTAGAGAGAATATCCACCTACTAAATTTACCTCAACCAATAGTATCAGATCCAGAAATGAGCGTTAAAATGAAAATGGAAATTAGAAGCACGGACACACAGCTAGAAGAATATCGTGTGTCATAAAACACGAATAAACTTGTGTTTAAATCAAAATCCTCAATCATATGCGCATAATTTTTATTACTTTAACAAGCGTAGAATGCTAAAATAAAGAATATTACTATTGCTGAAAATGAAACACTCCAGTAAAATAATCAATTTGGAACTGAAAACAAAGATAAGAAGATGAAAAATGGGAGGAGCTTCGTGTACTTGATGAACCAATAGCAAAGCTGCTTTCAAAACGTCGTGAGGAGAGCTTCACTGGCGTTTAGTCTAGTAAAAAAGATCTCGAATGCACCTCGCTTTGAACCGATGAAGTCGACCAGAACCGAGAAGTCTACTAATGCATCCTCTCAATGACTTTCTCAGCGATACCGAGGTACTCTACTAGAGTCCACTAGTCTTGTACATTTTTTCCGGAGGAAAAAATGCAAATAGCCCACTAAAGCGTTCCACCCTTCAATTACACCTATTCTCTTTTGTTATTTTATTTTTTCCCTGAGTTACACAGCTAAACCAATGTAAATTATATCAATCAAAAGGGCTTGAAAAGAGCTACAAACGCTCAAGAGTTCATTGTAGAAAACCCTGTAGTTCAAAAGATAAAAAGTAAAACAATTTTTCTTGGGAAGAAACACGTTTTTCTGGAAACTTGATATTGGTTTCTCAAATCTATCTCCTTCCACAATTTTAAAGCTACGAGAATGGTTTATATACCATTCGATAGGGCTTAGCAAGGTGTATCCATAAGCAATAGCATTTATTGATGCATTTATTGTTTTGAAAATTACACCACATAAAAAAATGAAAAATATATCTTTTTTTTTCAATTCCCAAAATCCACAAAAAGAAGTTATCGAAATTCCCTATTGCTTATGGTTATATAGACATATAAGCCATCTAAAAACGAAATACTGGTTCTGTAACGTCAAAATTGTAGAAGGAGATAGATTTTACAAAACTCCCCTATTTTATCATATTTTAAAAAAAAAGTGCAGCTACAAAAATTTCGTCGCAATAACAAATGATCTATGCATCATTTCACACCTACTGTGAAAATTCCAGAGAAATCCATCAATAAATAACGGACTTAATTTTTTACCCAGACGGACTCCTTAATGCAACAGGAAAGAATGAATCGTGGGTTCTCAAAACTTATTCTCTTCACAGATGAAGCTTATTTCCGTCGTGATGGTGTTTCGAACCGTCACAATAATCATTACTGGGCTGAAAATAACCCTCATGTTATTCAGCCTAATAGTCACCAGCACAGATTTAGTGTCAACGTGTGGGCGGGCATTATTGGCAACAATTTAATTGGTCCGTACCTATTACCTTCTCCTCTCACGGGACCTGCGTACACCATCTTCTTACGCGAAGTTTTGCCTGGACTACTGGATGACGTGCCTTTGGAGACACGTAGGCGAATGTGGTTCCAGCATGACGGAGCGCCAGCACGTTACTTTTGTGAAACACGCCTGTTCCTGAATAACCAATTTCAAAACCAATGGATTGGCAGAGGTGCTCCTGTAAAATGGCCAGCTAGGTCGCCTGAGTTGACGCCACTGGATTTCTTCTTGTGGGGAACCATGAAGGACCTCGTGTATGCCACTCCTGTTGAATCGGAACAGGATCTGGTTGGACGCATTGTGGTCTGTGGACTCAGCTGGCCGTATTACGGAAATGCCTGGCGTGTTTCAATCTGTAAGGCGCTCACTGGCTGTTAGATGTCGTAAATGTGTTGAAGTTCATGGAGGCCATTTCGAGTAAATGCTGCAATAAAACTGTAATCAAGTTTGTTCTTGCGTTAAAGTTCTTACATTTAAGGTTTGCATTGATTATGTTTTTTACCTGTGTCCTGCAATGCTTACTGAATAATGGTTAGCTTACATGATAATAATTGATAATTACTGGTTTAGGACAATTTGTTCTTATTTTTTAAGCGTGTACACGCAAATTTCATTGTGAAATTACAAAAATACTACATTAGTGGGGCCCAAAAACCTCTTTAACTATCAAAGGTAGCGCTAAAAATGGGGCGCGCGTGCAATCCAACTTGAAGTCCTAATATTCTTCAAGTAACTATAACTCGAAAACTAAAGAGTTTTGGACATTTTGTAATTCATGAAAATCGATTTATTTTGAGTTTTTGTACCTAAGTTCGAAGTTTGTTCAAAGTAAAAATAAACACACTGTATATATATATATATAAGTCATATATATATATGTACATTCAATAATTAAAGTACGTAGTGTTCAATATTTAATTGCTACAATAATGTATTCATCGAATAAATATGGATGTAAGGCTACCTCTGCCATGTAGTAAAACTAGGCTAAATGCATGTTTTACTGTATTGAGGGATTTTCACTGGGAAAAGTGTTGCTGCTGGAATGACTACAGCAATACTGCCAATATTTCTGTGGTTACTCAAAGCAGCTACACTTTTAGTTCAACGATGTTCGTTATTCAAATTTTCAACTATTAACACGTCGATCATGGATACAGAGCAATTCGAAAATTAACTAATCTTGATAACACATTCTTTTTAACGCAATTTGATGTAGCGGTGATTATTCAAAAATTGTCTGAACAAATCGGTAGGTAAGAGTAAAAGAGCACAGCAGAATATGGAAAAGGTGCAAGAGAAAGATTTGTACGGAAGATTTGTACTTTGGGAAGCTATTTTTATAATTTGAATTTAGACGAGGCCTCTTATATATATATATATATATATATAGTCACCAGCACAGATTTAGTGTCAACGTGTGGGCGGGCATTATTGGCAACAATTTAATTGGTCCGTACCTATTATATATATATATATATATATATATTCAGTATATTTTGGGAGTAATCCTTTGATGATGTAGACAACCACAATACCATCCTAACACGCGAAAACCTAGTTAACAACACTAAAATAATAAAGAAACAAATAGATTACAACCGGCTGCAAATAAAGGAATCACTCCTTATTCAAACGCGCAAGCCAACCATGAACCACCAATCAACAGGAATACAACGCATCTTGAAACTCTACTCCTAGGGACGGTACAGTCCCTAGTATCAAACCATTGCATCCACGTCCAAACAACTGTCTGATTCCTGCTTCACAACATAGTCACACAAATAATCCGTCCAGCTGTACCTTCCACTACGGAACCTAGGTCACCTAGCCCTCCTCACTTCGCAGACCAACTGTACGCCTTCTAACTTGCATCAAATGCACATTTTCCTCATTCGTGAAACCGCAGCCCCCCAGCCCACATCTCCTTTCTAATAGCTGCACAACTTGCAATGTTTTTAGCTTGATGATGTCAGTGGACACAGGACGAAACGCGTCGCAAAATTATAAATATAAAACGTTAGGGGAAGTTTTAAGTTTAATAAATTTTGATCAAAGTAAACTCTTCCGGAAACTAGAAAAATGAACAAAGTCAATATTAATAATCAATATGGCATTATTTTTTATGAAACATATATATATATAGTCTAAAGTAAATGTCCATTAAAGATGATGGGCTTTGTAAAATAACTAATCCTGCGACCTATGTATATCGTTCAACAAGTATTCTTAAAGAATAGAAAACTTTCTGTGCTCTCCGTGGTACAGTGGTTAAGGGATCAGCCTTGTATGTTAGAGTCTAGGGTTCGTATCCCGGCGCTGGCGCGGAGATTTTCCCGTTGGGTATAAGGGAAAGCTCAAGCATAATACCCCATTCAACCCAGGTGTCGGAAATGGGTACCGGCTTCACGGGGGAACCGTCATGGTGTCCTATATATAGGGTGAGTTATAAGACATCTGAAAAACTAACGTAAAGGGCCGTTTACACTGGTCTACATTTTGCTGCAGGCTCACGTGTAGACGCCTCGTGTGGAGCTTCACAAGAGCCATGTGCGTTTAGACTAGACACCATTGGAGCGAGCCATGGAGCGCGCGCTGCTCAACAGGGCTGCCACGCTAGATATTATATAGCTAGATCTAGGTGTTTTTGCTGAAGCTTAGATGTAAAATTTCGAACCTAGATATTAGCTATAAAATCCATATAGTTTTTTCAGCGTGATAGAAATTTTCTAGCTAGAATTACAATTAAGCTATGTATATGATAGATTACTGTAAATTCGAATTAGGAAGTCACCATAATGGTTGGTTACTGCTTCATTCTTATTATATTTGTTAATTTACTTAAGCAAATTGTCTGAATAGTGAAGCAACCATATTCTGATCATGTTATGTTCAGATTATGAACGACACTAAGACGGCTATTTCACGGTTCATAAGCTACAGCACACTAACTCCAATTGCAAAACTAGTGATATCAGAAAATCATGGAATAAAATGCACATACATTATCAATAATATAATGTGGCCTCATTTTGACGAAAGACCGACCAATGATATTGGTAACAAGGAGTTCAGTTTATTGTTGGATGGAAGCAATGATATTTCTATCATGAAACTACTTGGTGTATCAGTTATATACTGAAGTAATGCATCTAATAAAGTAGAATCAACTTACTTAGTAATTGCAAAATTATTAAAAGTGATGAAGATAGCGGTGTGAAAGCCTTGAAACAATTGTTGATAAGTAGGAATCTGAGCATTGATGAAATGCAATGCAATAGAGACTGACCTTTCTACTCGCAACACGTGTAAAATTGAAGAATATTTGGATACCAAGCTTTATTAGGGTAAATATCAGGATACTAGATAATTTATATAAAGATAAATTGCCTAAAATAAAGCAATTTATGAAATAAATATCCTTATATGCTATTGTTCAACTAATTTATTATAGTAGATAATTAATTTATTTCTAGATATATAAATTTTTGGATGTTTTATTATTAAATCTATGTGTCTCGATATTTTTTGAGGTCACACTAGATTTTTTGGTCAAACACAAGTGGCAGCCATGCAGCACAAAACCAGTCAGTGTGGCCTGCTGCTTTGAAATATGGATTGCTGTAGACGAGCTTGTGTGAATATTGTTGCTGCATCGTAGCTACGTAATCTCTTTTTCATTTGCATGAGTGAAATGTTACTATATTCGTTCATCTTCATTAAAATGTTATGGAAAGCAGCCTCCTTATATTCACAGCTTTTAGTCTGCCAAAGGCATTGATGGGCTTAGTACATTTCAATTAGAAGCAGTGTAGTTTCTCGCGGTAGTGTTGAGTCAGCCATGACGGGTGAGAGAGAGGCGCTACCTCACTTGATGACTGCCATCCGCACACTGACCGGTCTAGAGCTGCGCCTCGCACTCGTGTAGCCGCTGCACGGATTCAACCAAAGCGAATCGGGAACTTCGGGCTCACACACACAAATTTGAGCCTCAGTGGTGAGCTTCGGCTACACGAGTCGCGCCTCACAGCCGAAATGTCCCCTAGTGTAAACACCCCCCCTTATCCTGCACGGGTCCTTGGTGCCTTATCCTGCACGGGTCCTTGGAGCCTTATCCTGCACGGGTCCTTGGAGCCTTATCCTGCCCGGGTCCTTGGAGCCTTATCCTGCCCGGGTCCTTGGAGCCTTATCCTGCGCGGGTCCTTGGAGCCTTATCCTGCGCGGGTCCTTGGAGCCTTATCCTGCGCGGGTCCTTGGAGCCTTATCCTGCGCGGGTCCTTGGAGCCTTATCCTGCGCGGGTCCTTGGAGCCTTATCCTGCGCGGGTCCTTGTGCCCCATCCTGGCGTGTGTTCTGTGACCGCTGTTGTGCTCGCCAACCATCACTGTTCTCCACCTGCATTCTACCGTTAACTATAAGTTAAGATATATATTTATATATTTTTCTTTATTTATGAAATCATAAAACTATTGGTTGTTTCGTGTTTCAATTCCCGAGGCGGTTGGGGTACCTAGAGCGTTTTGACCTGGCATCCCACCATTAGAGGTGTACGGAATTCTTCCGTCGCTTGGCCCTGATATGGATGAGTATGACGTGCTAATGTGTGTGAGCTCTAGAAATTTTCTGTCGAAGCAACTCTTGTGACCGCAACTTTTGATGAAAGTACAAAAACAGCGAAACCTAAAAGATGATGTTGGGTAAAACCATGGCGAAATAGAGCTAACAATCGGAATCGATTGAGAGAAGATCTGCTTTCTGGTGTAAACGATTGCAGGTAAATGAGATTGTTCTCAAGGAGAAAATTATTATTTTTTAACGTTTCTTTTAGACGGATCATGAAACATTTTATTGAAGTGTTCCTAATTCATTTGAGACCTCTTTTTCACCAAAATCCTGATAATAAATTTAGAAAAACTTCAATACACGTACATTTTAAGACCTTATTGGAGATAAAAGTTTATGACATCGAAGGAAGACGAAACCATGCGTAAAAAAGCAAAAGTAACTCGTGAGAATGCCATAAAATTGAAATAATTACTAACGTTTGATAGGAATTACGGTTTTTCACGTAGGTATGTTGTGATGGTATGAACTCAGCATCCTGTTGAGGGAAGGCTTCAACTGATGGAAAGTTTTACACTGAAATTACTTGAGTTGGAGTGTAAAATTTTAAATTTACCGCTTACAAAAGCGTGGTAACATGACCGAGTTGAGCAATGCTCTCTAATTGAGGAATGAAAAGAGGATCCAAGAATGTTACCAGTTCGATGATTTTTGCCGGTGCGCTCAGCAACCCTCAAAGCGAGCAACTGGGAAGGGATTGAAGTCATTTAACTGTCAAGGTTACTCCATTTAGGTTTCAAATTTTTATCTACTATTATCTGTTGAAATTGTGCAAGTTTTTCTTGTTGAAAATGAGCTTAGGGAATAAAACGTTGAAAAATTGATTCAAGATAAGCTTTCTCCATCGCCTTCGTTTAGAATATGATGATGCTATGTGTGATATATAATTTTGGTGTTAGTCATTTTTTACGTGTTAATTCTAACAAGAATTATGCAAAAGTTTTCTTATTCTTTGCAGAAGGTATAGGACATACTGGGCAAAGTTAGCTCAGTAATCAGCAAGCAAGACACAAAGTTCCGGAAATGCTTCTCTGCTTGTGATAGACACGGAATTACCTCCTGATACCTCGTTACAGATGATCGAATTTCTGACGGAGGAGTGTTCAATAAATCATCCATAAAGCAAGCATTCGATTCTAACAGCCTGAACATGCCCCATACTTGTGAAATTCTCGGGACTAACTTCCTTTCTCCATATGTCATACTGACAGATGATGCGTTCCCATTGTCAACTTGTTTAATGAAGATTTTCCTCGTACGAACCTTTCTCACGACCAAAGAGTTTTCAGCTAGTCTTTCTAGAGCTCAAAAAACGGGTAAACGCATTCGGCATACTGTCATGTACGTTCAGAGTTTTCCGTACTGATATATACATCACAGTCGAGAGAATCCAGTCCACCACTCTAGCAACTTGCGCTCTTTATTATTACCTAAATGATCATAAAGACTTCCATTTCATCAATCCCCTTGCTCTTGAAAAAAAGACAGTATAATTGGATCGTGCACAACCGGCAGTTGGTGAGAAAACAGTGGACATCATTCGGTTCGTTGTATAAAGGCGGTCGATCGGCTGTGGCAGCTACAGCCATCAGAGTACAGCTGAAGAACCACTAAACAAGCGGAGGAGGGGCTGTATGCTGGCTGGATAAAATGTTGATACTCCACTAACATTACTGTGGAAATGCGACCTAAAGGTGTTAAAAATATCTGAGAAATTTTTGTTCCTCATTATTTTCTAGCATTACTAGTTGGAAAGAACGTATTAGGTCAATCAACAAAATAAATTGTTCAAACAACATTATGTATTTCACTCCAGTTTTTCATCGTTAAATTAAACATTGACAAATCATTATTTTACTTAGGAAGGCAAACTAAAGAAGTACATCAACATGATTTAGGAAATGTTATTACTGCATACTAGATTACGTGTTAAGGTTAGGATTATCCATAATCTTAATTCACAATCATGCATTGTGGCAAAATCCATGTGCAGAGTTTCAACAAGTATGAAAAATCCGATTTTTATAAATAAAACGTTAACCAATGCTACCAAATAAACAGTTTTGTCCACACTCATATCTAGCTTATAAACCTGCGACTATATCGAATAGTTACATCGATTCATCATGCAGATATGGCGCATAGCTATAGTTCGCATCCTCACAAGTTAAATTGAATAAGTTTTTGGTCACCTTGGATTAAATTATACTACAACTCAACAGCATATTGAAAACTTTATGCATACGTGTTCTTACAAATGATTACGTGCGCATAGAAACGGCGAATAATAATAAAAATAAGTACTAGTTACTATTAAAACTATTTAGGTTAGGTCAAGTCTTCTTAGTCACGATAACGACGTGATCACTAGAGGAATAGAATGAGCCGAAAAAACATGATCACTAAAACAAAAACAGAAACACTTTTTGACGAGCTCGTGCCCTACCATTCTTCTCCTGGAAGCATTACTTCCCTTAGATACAATAGTTCTTTTCTCGTGATGGAGAAACAGAAAATCGAGACTTATGAAGTAAGATGAAGGTCAAGGGTGAAGTATTTGGGATGGAAAAATAAGTCAGTGAAGAGCAAAAATAATAGGATGGTCCGTAGCATATTATAGAATACTATTATACTGTCCGTAGATATGCTACTTTAACACATAAGGTTGAACTTAATTGATCCTATCATACATTGAGATACAAGAAAGGAACAATTTCACAGTCAGGCAGGGAAGCAATTTATAGAAAGTTCATGATTATTATTAAAGAGGCCAGTAAATGACATCTAACAATTGTCAATTCTTAGAACAGAGTTTAGCAAGTTTCGACATAAATTTCATTTGTTTTTCACCCGCAAGGCCATTCACTTTACCCCGCACAAGTTCACAGCAAGTTTGGTAATGTAATTGTCATTTCCAGCACTCTTTTTTCATGCTAATGAGCTCTCAGTATTAAAAAATTTCTCATGAAATAACTCTACCGTACTCAATTGAATTGCTCTTATCTTTTTTACTCCTTTTACAGGTACAAAATCCCCCACTGCCCATGACATCAGTAAATGTATCTGCTGCCGGGAAAGGCTTGGTGCAGGCGAGACAATTTTGAGGCTTGGATCCACTGCTTACATGAACGATGTCGTTATCAATTTCCGCTGAAGTGCCCATTAACTGAGTTTCTACAGTATTGTCAGGCTCTTCCTGAAACCAATCTGTCGACCAACACAACAAAACTCTGTATAGGGTTCTTTGATTATTTGCATTCCACTTGAAATGGGGGTAACAAAATCATCACTTGAATTAATATTCATGCTGCTTATGCTACAGTCTGGGGGCCCATAATACGCAAAAAGGCCATAAGGTTAGTGTGCATCCAATGCTTGCTCTCCACAGCTCCAGACCCTGATGATTTCATCCTTTCAGAAGCGCGGAGCCGCAACAAATAGAAGCATGGGAGGGATGTCGTCTTTTTTAGAAGATCTGAAAAAAATAATATGATTTAAAATTATTCTTACACCATTGATATAATATTCCTGTACATAGTTACTGGTAACATTAATTCTTGCAATAGTGTTTGTGACAGACTTGATTATTCAAGTACATAGTAAATATTTGTATGCTTCAGTACATAAGCTTTATTGCAAATAAACATGTTTTGTTAGGGAATAACAAAAGAAGTACAGATATGTGTAGTGAAATGTTTGAAAATTGTATGTTGAAAGAAATATCATAAGGTATTGCTAAAATAATGTTTAGAGTACACAGTCATACAATCTGGTTCTGACTTTCATCCAACACTGAAAATCATTAGCTAATGGAGGAAAAAGTTTTTCATGAGTTTCATTGAGAACTCAAATGAAGAATAATTGAATTCTCCACTTTATGTTACATGAGGGTCACACATGACTACAAAGATTCACCTAAGTCATAATGATAGTTTTCACAAAACCTCAACTGTATGATCTGAATTAGAAATTGCCCTCCTAGCAAAATGTTCACTTTGTTCAGAAAAAATTCTATCAGGCTATGTTCACTTCACTTCTAAAACTGTCTGTAACAATTGCGCACTTTTCCACAAGCTTCTTGCCTAAATTCAGAACAATTTGCAGAGAATCTCACCTATTTTCAGAACCCTAACTTTTCTGCCAAATACTTTTAAACAAAGGCCAAAAATACTGAATGCCCAAATTCTACTCTCATGCAGAATGGCAACAAGACATCTGTGCTAATTTTCACATCTGCAAAAAGGTACAAACTTTAGAGTACAACAACATTGAGCAAACCAATTCCATCATAGATGACCAGCACCATGCAAATAGAGTATTTACAATATAATAGGTTAAACAAAAAATTCCAAATTTAGAGCAAAATTTCAGAATCTAATGAGGTACAAATAACTGGCAGTTTAAATAGGTCACCACTGACATTTATATCACTTGCTGTACTCCACAGAACAACCATATCATTACAAACATTATATAAACTCATAACTTAATGTCAATAATGTTTGTCTAACAACACTGGTAGGTAATAATAGCGCTACTCATCATTTTTGTTGTGTTCAACTTTGACATACTTATGCTCATTGTACAGAACTTGAAAGTTAAAAACAGTAATCTAACACCATTTGCTTAAACATAAGACTATGGAGTAATCCTGAGGGAAATATATAACTAACAGTAATCACAAAAAACAGTGGATTTTTCCAAAAGGATCAAGTCATTAATAGTTGTCTCTTCAATTTAAATGAATGAATGAAGGCATCTACGGATGCTTTATTTCCAATCAAGCCTGATACATATCACCTTGTACAATGGATTTTCAAATGCCTTATAACTAACGCCATGACGCTTTCCCCCGGTCAAAACCGGTACCCATTTCAGACACCTGGGTAGAGTGGGGTATTGTGCTTGGAATTTTTCTCCTATACCCAACAGAGAAAATCGCCACCGCCAGCGCCGAGTTTCAAACCCTGGTCTCTGACGCACGGCGGCAGAACCTCTAGCACAAGGCTATCGCGAGCAATAATTAAAGAAAAAGTGCAACATGAATAAAAATACTCAGAGATATTTTTTAGCTTGCATCCACATTTTCAATTACATTATTTTTCTCATCTACGCCTCTTTGATCTGAGCCATTGTTCACTCTTCAAATTTGAGAATGGAGTATCTAATTCAAAATAAATATTTTTGTTCCTTTTAATCGATGCTAACTTCAACCAAATTGGCTTAGAAGATAAAATTAGCCATCTGAAAATTCAAACACTGCATTATCAAAATGGTCAATTTCATTGTTGAATGAAATAACTGCTCATTCATAATATTTAAATAATTTAACTCACTTTTAACACCTGCAAAAAAAAAAAACAAACTCCTGAGGCATTCTTGCACACCATTACATTTACCTAGAAGTATGCTGAATGGTGGTCCCAAAAATCTGAGTAAATTCACAATGTTTATTAGTCAAGATTGTTTTCTAAAGGTCTACATAATTAATGCAAGTTTTAAGCTATACCTAACTTCTGGTTGTCTAGAGTCTGTAAATCGAAAGTCATTAGAATTAGATGAATCTTTTTTCACACAACACAATAGTTGAATAAATTCAACACTTTAACATAACCTATAATTCTATTCAATTATATAGAAATTTTCATAATTTAAAAACAAATAAATTTTAATACACTGAAAGGAACTACAATAAAAACGCCTTCAAAACAAGTTCTTTGACACATCTTTCTGCAAATAGCATTCATGAGCAATGCTAAAAATTTAAAAACCAACAGTTTTTCATTTACTACATTATTAATCATTCTGACATTGTTGGAATAAAAGTTAAGTCTGATTGGTAATGTATAAAGTCAGGGTATGAAGTCAGATTCATCCCATCTTTGCCGTAGCATTGCCGAGCAAAAGAATATATTTAATGTTAAGACTGGATCTTAAATGACACGGGTCGTAAAGTTTGTACCAGCTTTCGTGCTATGGTCTTGGGAAAGATATAAGAGAGACGTTCTCACTACAAAACACTGCCATAGTAAATTTAATAATGGGATGTGCGTGGGCTGCGGCGGTCACACCGTCATAAAAGACGACGCAGGACTCGTAGAGCGCGACCACGTAGATTGGTCAAGGGCACTATAAGTTATTGGAAATATATATAAAACGACGGCCAACTTCAGTCGCGGGACGGCGGGCCAAGCGGGAGGGCAATAAGGGCTGAATACGTCATGGTCGGAGAAAGCGGGGCCCCCACGAGAGCTCACCCCTGCATCCCTTCTCCCCACAAAACCTAACCCCCCTTTTAGGGAAGGAGGCGCGAGACCAGGGGAGAGCGGGCTGAGAGAAACGACATTCGGTCGCCGGACGTGAGCGTGAGGAGTCAAGGGGTTCGAGTCGGAGAGGGACCAGAGACGGATAGAGTAAAGTAAATAATACCCGTCGAGCGGAGTTCGGGCAGTAGAGGCTCCCGTAATAGCAGTTCATAACTTAAGAGCGGCGTCTCCATTAGTGAAATTCAATACTGTGATTGTGGCAAAGCGTATGCGTGACGTTCACCTTGGATCGTGTCCCTGGGATTGTTGTCGGGCGTTTGTGATACGTCCCTTTGGATGGGTTTCCGTGGATTGTTGTCGACGTATGCAGACGTCATAGAAAGAGTGGAGTTGTGTTCAAATACTTGTTAAACTGTCCGTGATAAGTGTCGAGACTTGCCCCCGTTAGCGTGTTGTTGGGACAAGTTGATTGTAAAGTCTTGGTAAAGTACTCGCGGATCAGGTTAATTACCGCTAGATCGTGGCGTCAGTCTCAACTCGTAAATGTGTTCGACCGGTTAGCACTAACCTAATAAATGATTAAATTGTCAGTCGTCGTCCCTTACCTCTCATCTCTCTCAGAAACTAGCGCCTGAAACACGCGCCTAAGCGACGCCATTGCTACCAAATTAAATTCGCACGATTAATTTATAATTTAAACTTAGTCGGAGCTATCCGCTCCTGGTGGCAGCCCTATCATATCATAATCATTAAACATCATTCCTCATTATTTACTATAACTTCATGCGGACTGAGTCTGTTCAGAAAAGAAACAGACGGGAGAATTGAAACTCATAAATATAGAGTGTTTATGGATTATCCTAAATATAGAGGATGAATTAAACTTCAAGGCCATAAGGCAAGAAAGAGCGGAGGAAAAACCCGACTCATTCAGTGGTGGCAGCTAATTGCGAAGGCGGATACTAGTCGCTGAGAGAGAGCGAGGAGGAAATAGAGCTGTTAGGTGGTGAAAGATTGAAACAAAAAAAAGAAGAGAAGAACCAGAAGCAACCACCAGAGCTGCAAGCAGGGCGACGGCGTCCAAGATCAACAGAAAACTGTAAGTAAACACCATTTCATTTCATTTCTGTGTATGTCTTCAACTGCAAATTTTACTTATTTATCGTTTTTCTGTTCGATGTGTGTCGTGTGAGTGTAGCCCTAACAGATAGTGCGCATATCGCGGTGCAGCCGGGAAGTGTCATTTTCTGTGAGATTGGAAGCGGACCCAGCCATAAAACCTTACAGCCAGTCCTTGAGCGCGAGAAAGCCAAGAGAAAGTGCATTTCAATTTGGTAGAGATTGCTGCACCTGAAAAGTAGAAGCATCGAAGATTCTTTAGGAATAGTATATTTTTTTTTATGTCTCCGAAAGAGACATTTGATTCTCGTGCTCGTTGTGTTGTAAATTAGGTACATATTGGGTGAATATTGTGTTGGAGCAGGATTGCAAATTTAGGGATTGTGGTGCAAATCTAGATGGCAAATAGCCATCATTGTGTCATAGTGAGGCCAGCTGAACGTAATTAAGCTGTGGCACGGGAAGGAAACGCCATTGTTCGTGAGACTAGGTACGGACTCAGCCATAAAATTGGGGAGTCGAGCAACGCTCCAAGTTAAAATTTTTTTACGGGCGTTCAATGAAAATATATAATATTTTTGTGTGTCTTGGGCTGAACTAGAGACAGTGAAAAGAATATGTACGAGTAATATTGCAAATCGAGGGAACGATTAACGTAAATATTTACGCAAAAATTGCGTTGGTATATGACTCGTTTAATTAACGGTATTTGATAAGGAGATTCCCTCCTGACTTATGATTTGATGCCCTACGCACGAGAATCCGCATTTCGGTAATTTTGCCAAGTGGGGCCCTCGCATTTCCTCTCTTGGATACACCCGGGAAAAAATTTTTTTTTGTGTGTGCTTTATTCATGCTGGGCATTTATTACCTGTATTTATCGTAAAAATTAGAGGTTCAGTGTAGTGCGTCGTGAGTTGCAACTGCAAATAAATAGAGTTGAAAAAAAAAAATATATAAAATAACATTCGGGCTGATCATCGCGGAATTCAAGTTTCAAGATGGGAAAGAACGAAGATAGCAACTCGGGAAGTGCCGCGGCAAATAAACAGGACGCAGGAACCGATCAAACAGCAGCAAGCGGGCCAGTGCTTGGCAAATTGCCAAAATTCGACGGAAAGTCGAACGTGGTGAAGTTTCTAAATACAGTAAAAAAGAGGGCACTCCTAGAAAAGTGGTCAGACGCCCGAAGCGCTGACGTCATCAGATATCTCTGCACCGACACCGCGGAAAACTTCCTGGATTCAAACCCCGAGCTCGAAGAATGCGATCTGACGGAGCTGACCAAACGCCTTGAGGATCGTTTCCTTAAAAGCATTTCGCTGACAGATGCACATATGGAACTGGCTGCAATAAAAATGAACCGGGGCCCAATCGAAGAGTTTGCTTCGCGACTGGAGACCGCCTCGGTTGCCTTGGCGCATGTTATAGTGGAGCTGCAAAAACCAGCATCTCGCGACAAGCTCTTGGCGGAAGTGTTTATCAATGGTCTCGACCCGGCATTGAAAAGGACAATGGCAACATACGAACCAAACAAGCTCGCAGATTGTGTCAAAATGGCACAGAAATGCGAACGAATGCTGGAAGATGAAAAGCAGCGCAGGCACATTTGCGCCATAGAAGAAGTAGAAGCAGCCCCACTCCGGCCACCACCGAGGTGCTGGGCGTGCAACCAAGTAGGCCATTTCTCTCGAGAGTGTCGCAACCCGGCGGTGATTCCGAGACAAAATACATTTGCCCAGAACGTACAGCGAAGAACCATAAACTGCTTCAACTGCGGCCAAGCCGGCCATATGGCCAGACAATGTAGGGCACAGTGGCGGTCACAAAACCCAGCCCAGCCGAACCGACAGTTAGGCGAGCCACAAGGCTCGAGCCCCGCAGCCCATCGGAGTTTCAACGTGGATAACAACGCACCGTGGCGATACGCACAAGGCCCGCCTAATAGAAAAAACTAGGAAACCCTGTCGACACAAACGAGGCCAAACCGATCATCCAAATTAAAATCAACGAGCAAGAATGCGAAGCATTCCTGGACACGGGATCGGTGTGCTGCTTAATAAGGCCGGAAATGGCAGAAAAAATCGTGTCGGCAGGAGCAGGTACAGTAAGAATAAAGACAGCCAAGCTAAAGTTAAGTACAGTAAGTGGCGCAGAAATAGATGTGCGGGGCAGGATCGCGCTGAACATTAAGATAGGAGGTAAAACGTATGTGCACGACACGGTTGTAGCGCAGGTCGGAAATTATCCAGGAGACATACTAGTAGGGCTCGATTTACTCCAGCGCATAGGTAAGGTGACGCTGGACATGACCGGTAGATATGGTAGTAGAGTGATCGTGAACGGTCATTCGTATGCATTTAAGGACGGTAAGTATGCCGGAGAGTCGATCAATTTGATCAGACAAAGAAAAAGGGTAAGTATGCGACAGTCTGAGGTCGCGGCGGTGCTACCAACAGTGAGCAGTGACGATGGTGAGTATGGTGTAACCGACGAGCTACCCGAGGCGGAAGTACCAAGCCTAGAGCATCTGCACACGCAGCAGCGTGAGAGTTTGTTAGCGCTCATCGGTAAGTATGCGCCAGCCATTTCTCAGCATGAGCAAGATTTAGGACGATGTGACTTGCTCCCACATCGAATTGACACCAGGAACGCGGCGCCGATCGCTACGAAACAGTGGCCGCTACCCCAAGCAACACGCGCAGCAATCGAAGAACAAGTGCAGAATATGTTAAAAATGGATGTAATTGAGCCATCAGCAAGCGCGTGGGCATCTCCAGTGCTCCTCATCAAAAAGAAGGACGGCACGCATAGGTTCTGTGTTGATTTTCGACGAATTAATGAAGTCACGCTCGCAGACAAATATCCAATGCCACGCATCGAGCAAATTTTGGAGTCACTCGGAGGCGCATGCTACTTCTCAGCAATAGACTTGAAGTCAGGCTACTGGCAGATTCCTGTCGCGGAAGCAGACCGCGACAAGACAGCATTTGCTACGGAGTCGGCTCAGTACCGATTCAAAAGAATGCCCTTCGGCTTGACTACAGCTCCGGCCACATTCCAGCGTTTGGTCAATCGAGTGTTGGAGCCAGTGATTGGGAAGACGAGCTACGTTTTCATAGACGACGTAGTGGTATTTTCGAAGACGTTTGAGGATCACATCGCTCATTTGGAAAAAGTTCTCGCTCTCCTTCAGAAGTCAGGTTTAAAAATGTCCCTGAAAAAGTGCAGCTTTGCAAAACCCTCCATCGAATATTTAGGTCATGTTGTCTCGAAGGACGGAATTCAAGTTGACCAAAGGAAAATCACGGCCATTCGCGAGTTGTCACCACCGAAAAAACCGAAAGATG
Source organism: Morinoia aosen (assembly GCA_030386875.1). Classification (NCBI taxonomy): domain Eukaryota; kingdom Metazoa; phylum Arthropoda; class Malacostraca; order Amphipoda; family Talitridae; genus Morinoia; species Morinoia aosen. Next base: position 14,060,050 of record CM059569.1, on the reverse strand, counting down.
TACGAAGAATTTTGGGAATGGCAGGCTACTATCGAAGACACATACCAAACTTCTCTGAACGCGTCGCACTTTTGACGGCTTTGACTAAGAAGTGTGCCAAGTTTGTGTGGACGAACGAACATCAGGCCGCATTCGACGCGCTTAAATCGGCTCTAGCTGAAGCGCCGGTGTTGGGTTACCCAGATTTCGAGCGACCGTTCAGGCTGCATACCGACGCCAGTGATGTCGCTCTGGGAGGAGTACTGACGCAAGAAAAGGACGGCCTGGATCACCCGATAGCATACTATTCACGGAAATTTACACCGGCAGAGACCCGGTACTCTACCACAGAACGAGAAGCTTTAGCTATTGTGGAAAACGTCCGCCATTTTGCTCGATACCTCTACGGTCGGAAGTTTCAGATCCTAACTGACCATCAGCCGCTGCGATATTTGTTCCAATACAAAGCTACCGTTCCGCGGATCGCCCGCTGGGCAGTGCTACTGTCACAGTTCGAATATGAAATTTCGTATAGACCCGGCAAGGAGAATGTAATCCCAGACACACTCTCACGCGGAGTGGCAGCCGTCCGCCCGACCGTGACGGAAGCGCTGGACCCGTACGAAGTCTTCTGTGCGGACAGGGTAAGTATGGAGCAGCGCAAAGCACAGCACTGGGCCAAAGTCATCAACGCATTGGAAGGTAAGGGCGAAATGGTGACAGATCCGAGCCAGTATAAGGATTTCGTGCTGGACAGAAACTGTCTATTCTACCTGGAAGTTAAAGACAATGGAGACATTCGCAAACGTGCAGTGATTCCTGAATCCCTAATAAAGCCCGCGTTAATAATGTCACACGATACGCGAATTTCCGGACATTTTGGAGCGAAAAAGACCCTCCACCGTGCTAGAGAATTATTCTTTTGGCCAAATATGGCACGACACGTGCAAGAGCACGTGAAAAACTGCACGACGTGTCAGAAACGAAGTCCGCACGGGGGCCTCAAAGCAAAAATAGGAGAATTACCGCCAGTCTCACGACCATTAGAGAGGGTGGGGATTGATCTCATTGGAGAGCTGACACAGTCACACGCCGGACATAGATATATTCTGACGATCGTGTGCCATTTCTCGAGACACGTGCAGGCATACCCACTGCGCGATAAGAAGAGCGAAACCGTGGCGCGAGCGTTCATGGACTATGTATGCAGGTATGGCTGTCCGGAACACATCGTGTCAGATCGAGGTACGGAGTTTACCGCCCAAAATTTCCAAGAAATGTGCCGCATTTTAAAGTCCAAGCTGCATTTCACCACGGCCTTCCATCCAGCCAGTAACGGTATGACGGAAGCCTTCAACAAGTTAATAAAGACTACGTTGGCCACAACAGTAGAGAAGGATCTCACATCATGGGACGAGCAGCTACCTTTCGCCACGCTCGCCCTAAACTGTTCGTATCATGCCTCGGTAGACAACACACCGTACTTCTTGTTCCATGGACGCGACGCTCCTTTGCCACTGTCTGATATTCTGCAGCCCAGGATACTAAACTATGCTTTGGAGGAGAATTTTCCTCACGCCGCTTTTGCCAGATTGCAAATTGCGTTCGAAAACGCGATGGCAGCAAGCCAAAATGCACATGACAAGAATGTGAGATATCAGCGCGTGAGAGATAAGGAACTTAAAGTCGGTGATTGTGTATTCCTACGGAATACAGCAGGAAGGAACAAGGCGATGGGGAAATTTCGACCTAATTGGCTGGGGCCGTTCAGGATTCAGGCCCTCCCAACACCGATGAACGTCGTAATACGACAAGTCCACGGCCGCCGGCAGGAGATAACGGTACACAGAAATCGACTGAAGCCCGCGTCATTTAAACCAGAGGAGGCTCTCGTAATACGAGACGGGCATCCCAGCGGCAAAGGGAGGAGCGTCGAGCACGTCACCAAGGAACTGCACGAAGATAGCGATTCGGAGAGCAGCGATGACGACATCTATGTAACAAGGCCTGAAGCACCCTCACCCCTACCCACCCCGGCAGCCAGGCGTCCTTACGCTCTGAGATCGGCCGGTCCGGTGGAAGAGTAGAAGAGGGGACTACAGAAGTAAAAGCCTATGTAACAAGTAGAGAATAGATTAAGCCTACTAATCTAAATTTCCTTACAGATTAAAACTAGCAAGTAAATAATAGATAAGCCTAATAATTTCATGTTCTCTTTCAGATTAACCTAGTAAATAAGTAGGTAGAAAAAACTGACTAATCTAATTTTCTTTGCAGATTAAACCTAGCAAAATAAGTAGTAGACACTAATCAAATTCCTTTACAGAATAGCTTAGCAACAACTAGGTTAGCAGAAAAAATTTCTGAGTAGTCGACTGCTAGGCAAATAACTTGTAGGAATGCTAGCAGCCAGCACGAGCGACTGAGCGCAGAGCTTTAGAGCCGGCACAGGATGAGAGTCATAAAATCGAGAGGCATAAAGGAACTCAGTCCGGGCCTGGGAAATACGAGTAGAGACGGGCATACAAATTATGATAACGCACTAGGAAAAGTGTATCGGGCTGGCTGCGCATTTTGAATGACGGGAATAAAACTTAGATATATTGACTTCACATCGAAATAGGAATTTGATTGCTGGTCAATGGTTTGAGATGTATAAGGAATGAAGAGGGATTTCGAAGGAAACTAGCCGTCTAGGCAGAGATATAAGTAGACAGTTTTAAAATACAAGTATAGCACAGCCACAGCTGATGTTTTCTTTAATACGGCCAGTAGTGGGTACGGCTAGTTAGTCCTCTCATAACTAGTAGGTTACGACTGAGTGGACGAAGTTTTTTTTGAGTAGCCTGAGAAATGACTAGTTATAAGCACTAATAAACCATTGCCTTTCAGGTGTAGGTTTGAAGAGTCAGCAACTTGGATGGGAAAGAAATATATCCTTCTCGTAATTGTTTGTTAGCGTGAAAAATTCCCCGTGAAGGAATTTTTCTTGGATCGTCGGAGGGGAAGAAAATTTAAGAAATTAAATTTTTTTATTATTGCGTCTAAATGACGTTTTAAAAAGAGAAACCTGAGCCTGTCATGAGCCGAGTGGAGCCGATAATAAGATCGCGTATAGCAGAACCCTGAGAGTTGGGTAGAATGCTTAGCGAGACAACAGAGTAAATTAAAGACGTCCATTACGGACCTAGCATAAGCTTTAACATTACGGTCTTTAAAAATAACGTAGCTTAGCGTGGAAAGGCAGGCCGGTCGAGCACGGGCGAGGCAGAGACTCGAGGCATGTGCCCACGGGACAATGAAAGCCACAGAGGGACCATAAAACTTGAGATGCGTTCCACGCTGGAACTCATGTAATATGAGCGGCGACACGCCGGAGACTAGAGGAGGCAGTCTGAGCAGAGAGAAGCGCACAGCGATTCGTGTGCGATGCTAAGTACGAGATAGATGGGAGAACAAAGTAATCAGAGATGAGCAAAAAGAATATAGATAACAGAGATGGACGGCTCCTGTGCTGAGAAATCAGAGCGTGAACCGCACCAAACCGACGCTAGAGCTGAAATATTTAATGATAAATGTACTAAGGTTATTTTGAAGATTTTCAGGAAGGCGACAGCGAGCGAGGTGCGGGTGTGTGCGTGTGTTAAAGAGCACCACAGCGGCATCCAGCAGAACGGAAGTAGCAGACGACGTAAGAGAGAGCGGAGAGGCACTCGGAAATGGTAAGATCGGGAATACCCCTGCGCGTAGGAAACACGGGTGTGAACTGTGGATAGTGTTATGGATGCCGGGTCTGCTAATGAGCGTTGGAGTGATACGGCACGAAGCATGACTGAGAGGGATTGATGGGCCATCCAGAGGCATGTGCGCAATGCTTGAGGCATCGCAGCGGGTACCCGATACCATGAGATTTGGAGGATTAAAAGATAAGTCGTGTGCGACCGGTACAAAAAAAAAAAAAATATACATGCAAACGCAGGGACGCCTACGTATTGCACCCATACGAAATTTATGCTTGCTTCTCACGAGAGATTAGCAAATGTCATTCAATAAAAGAAGACAAAAAAAGGGAGAAAACAGTCAGCTGACACGGAAAGAATAGGAATTAGGAAAATTCATCCATCATTTAATCATAAGGACCTGCACCGCGAAGAATGAAAGAAGGTGTGTGTTGTCAGAGTATGTGCGGTAACGTGCGCAGGAGTATGTGCTGTATAGTGTGCAGGAGTGTAGGGACTTAGTCATTCAAGTCTGCTAGGACTTGTTATGTTCATGAATTCCATAATCATATATCAGTCATCATGTAACAAACGCGCTCCTTATGAGGCGAAGAAAGGAAAATTTTTGAAAATAGGCTCTATATTGATGTCTAACCCATGTAACATAACTAATGCTCGAACGTGTGCCGTAGGAAACGGTGACGTATATGCACCGAGGGCGGAGAAGGAGGCCCAGCGAGGTGGTGCGCCAGCTCGGAACCTACGTCGCAGCGCACCACTACGAGGCGGCACTGTGGCTACCCGACGGGAGTCTGGCAACCGTCTCGGGGGAGACGGACTGGGCACGGGCGGCTGCGACCCTGGAGGGGCGCGCGCTAATCGTCCACTTCGTCCCGAGGCCGGGATTCCACCTGGCCGGGACGACCCTCAACGACTTCATCAGGCACCTGGTCGTGCCTCGGGATGGCGGAGTAATCGAAGCAAGGACGGCGGGCACGACGTTCTCATCAGCGTCGGTGTTCCCCTTTTACGCCTGGAAGGAAACACTGCGACATCAGGAATTCCGACTGATGATCAGTTGCTAGCAACGGTTATAACGCGGAACACTGTAATGCAAGATTCATGGTCATAGTAGCTGAGAGTCGCTGGACGCCACCCACGGCTGTAGTAATGTCACCGCGAGCTAGGCGAAATACAGAAATACGTGTCTCATGCTAAAGTAGGGTCATTGCAATTTATTGATGTCTTCGGGAAATATTGGGGGCACTCGCGAGGAATATCTTCATTGTCTGTCGTCTTGTTTTTTTTTTCGGTGTCGTTTCGGGGTGCTTCGTATCAGTGTTCGCCAGTCGGGTAAGAAATGCACTGAGGCCAAGACATAGAAAAAGAAATTATGTCATAATTTCTTTTTGCGCAAGTGGGGGAAGGGTGTATAAAGTCAGGGTATGAAGTCAGATTCATCCCATCTTTGCCGTAGCATTGCCGAGCAAAAGAATATATTTAATGTTAAGACTGGATCTTAAATGACACGGGTCGTAAAGTTTGTACCAGCTTTCGTGCTATGGTCTTGGGAAAGATATAAGAGAGACGTTCTCACTACAAAACACTGCCATAGTAAATTTAATAATGGGATGTGCGTGGGCTGCGGCGGTCACACCGTCATAAAAGACGACGCAGGACTCGTAGAGCGCGACCACGTAGATTGGTCAAGGGCACTATAAGTTATTGGAAATATATATAAAACGACGGCCAACTTCAGTCGCGGGACGGCGGGCCAAGCGGGAGGGCAATAAGGGCTGAATACGTCATGGTCGGAGAAAGCGGGGCCCCCACGAGAGCTCACCCCTGCATCCCTTCTCCCCACAAAACCTAACCCCCCTTTTAGGGAAGGAGGCGCGAGACCAGGGGAGAGCGGGCTGAGAGAAACGACATTCGGTCGCCGGACGTGAGCGTGAGGAGTCAAGGGGTTCGAGTCGGAGAGGGACCAGAGACGGATAGAGTAAAGTAAATAATACCCGTCGAGCGGAGTTCGGGCAGTAGAGGCTCCCGTAATAGCAGTTCATAACTTAAGAGCGGCGTCTCCATTAGTGAAATTCAATACTGTGATTGTGGCAAAGCGTATGCGTGACGTTCACCTTGGATCGTGTCCCTGGGATTGTTGTCGGGCGTTTGTGATACGTCCCTTTGGATGGGTTTCCGTGGATTGTTGTCGACGTATGCAGACGTCATAGAAAGAGTGGAGTTGTGTTCAAATACTTGTTAAACTGTCCGTGATAAGTGTCGAGACTTGCCCCCGTTAGCGTGTTGTTGGGACAAGTTGATTGTAAAGTCTTGGTAAAGTACTCGCGGATCAGGTTAATTACCGCTAGATCGTGGCGTCAGTCTCAACTCGTAAATGTGTTCGACCGGTTAGCACTAACCTAATAAATGATTAAATTGTCAGTCGTCGTCCCTTACCTCTCATCTCTCTCAGAAACTAGCGCCTGAAACACGCGCCTAAGCGACGCCATTGCTACCAAATTAAATTCGCACGATTAATTTATAATTTAAACTTAGTCGGAGCTATCCGCTCCTGGTGGCAGCCCTATCATATCATAATCATTAAACATCATTCCTCATTATTTACTATAACTTCATGCGGACTGAGTCTGTTCAGAAAAGAAACAGACGGGAGAATTGAAACTCATAAATATAGAGTGTTTATGGATTATCCTAAATATAGAGGATGAATTAAACTTCAAGGCCATAAGGCAAGAAAGAGCGGAGGAAAAACCCGACTCATTCAGTAACAGGCTACTTGCTTTTTCACTAAACTGCAAGACCTAGCACTGAATTTCACTGTTTTATACGTCGATACCACCATGAAAACAGCTGAAAACCATTTCTTATATATATCTTAAGCCAAAAATGGCCACAATCATCATTTAAAGTCAACATAACAGCTGCGAAACTTGTCAACACTGTCCGCTGTCTTTGTTCTTCGTAGTTCATTTGGTGACTGAAAACCTCCGACGACCTTTCCCGAAATGACGAGCATCCATTTATCAAATGATGAGCGAACGGGCCTTCCAGCGTTCATTTGACATACGGAGTTCATTTGACGAACGAACGTTAAGGGGTGTTTACACTAGGGGACATTTCGGCCGTGAGGCGCGACTCGTGTAGACGAGGCTCAGCACTGAGGCTCATATTTGTGTGTGTGAGCCCGAAGTTCCCTATTCACTCTGACTGAATTCGTGAGGCGCGCCGCACGTGAGCCTCGCAGCTCAGTCTCCGGTCAGTGCGTGGAGGGAGTATATATGGAGGGAGCATAGCTGTCTGTGAAGAGAACCAGTTTTTGAGATTTCTCCTGTGTCTGTGGTAACCAATAGCCGTCTCGCGAGTGTGACGTCAGCACGGAAGCCAGTTACCTACCAACTACGTTAGAGTGCGCACACGCTCCCTGAATGCTCTTCCAGCTGTTTAGTTAATCCTTCAATCGTAAATGATTAATTTGGGATTCTAAGACTCCGAAAGATAATAAATTGTGTTTCCTCACTTGAGGACACTTATTAATATCAAAATTACTAGCAAAGATACATTAAGAGTTGAAAACTATAAAGATTACAGGCCCTTGATTATAACAAATTAGAGCGACTTGCACGCGCACCTCACCCTTTGACTTGTGGTGAGGTACTAATCTTGCTTTGGAAAATGAGAGCCATTGATAGGAAGGGTTGTAGGGAAGGTGGGTGGAGCAACTTCAGCCAAGCGTCTGTGGTTGGCTCAGAATCGGGCATTGAGAGTGCCCGAGTGTTTCAACTTTTGCAGCCAAATTGAGCCCGATCGGAGTGCGCTATGCTCCCTCCATATATCCTAGCTCCATGGGTCAGTGTGTAGTTAGCAGTTATCAGGTTAGGTGTAGCCCTTTGCTCATCGATTATGGCTGACATAACGCTGCCACGAAAAACTACGTTGTTTTTAATTGAAATTTACTAATCCTATCAATGCATTTAGCAGACCAAAAGCTGCGAATAAAAGCAGGCTGCTTTTCATTATATTTGAATGAAAATAAACGAATATAGTATCATTTCACTCATGCAAATAAAAACGAGATCACGTAGTTTATGATGCAGCAGTAATATTCAGACAACCTCGTCGACTGCAACCCATCTTTCATAGCAGCTGGACACACATTGACTGATTTTCTCCCAGGATTGCCAGATGATTTGCACCACTTTTAGCCAAATGTTCTGAGAAAATTTGCCACAAATAGCCACTTGTATTTTTATTTCAAACATAATTATAAATCAAAGATATTGAAAAATATCTTATCTTGTTGAGTTTATTAAATTGATTCCATGGCAGTGTTTTCAAATTCTTGTAAAAATTGTTTTTCTGAATAATATTCGCTGCATCCTGGTTGGTCAACTTCATTGATATCTTGCGCTTGGAGTGCTAAATACATGTCGCTTGTGAAGAGGCTGAGCATTCTTTCTATTAAATGAAAGTCTTTGCAACAAGCTTTATTCGCTAACAAATGAGATTAATTCTAAAGACGAAGTCTATCGCTTTGTTCGCTAATTTGTTTCTTTGTTTACTCCTCACATTTGTCACAAATGAAAAATGCGTTCCACAAATGCATTGAAAAGTTTGGGCATCGCTTGACCAATGTCAGTAAAATTTTTTTCTCCAAGCGCATTTTCAGGCTTGAAAACCATTGCCCAAAATTCGATTGGATCATATGGTATGCTTCCTGTTTCGATCTCTTCTTTTCAGTAAATATGAAGAAAATTTACGTACTGGTTTTCAATTTGCAGACGTCATAATACTTTGAGGGCATGAAAAGATTTGGGTATATCCCTAAAATTTTATCTCATTTGCCTTAGCACTCTTTCAGGTTTGAAAAGGTGAAGACTCTTCACGTTACGGCCATCCAAAAAGCGACATTCTAATTGTCTGCTTGCCTCGATAACAGCAGTAATACATTTTTCTTTAATGACATCCTTCTCTTTCCGATGCATTGTAGATTCTCTGAGAAGCAGCTCAAATTTGGCTCCAAGAAATCTTGAGCCAATTTTTTATTCGAGCGAAGAAGCATTTTAAGACCTTTATAACTTGCACACATCTGCATGTATGCAGTTGTAAACTCGGAACTCGTTTCATTACCGTTCATTCCGGGAACAAACACGTTAAATTTAGGAATAAGTGTAATTCTGTCGTATTTATGAAATAAATATTATTCACAATCAGTAAATAGCCAAAACTTAAGGTGGCTAATTCTCGAAAATTTTCCTTAGCCACAATTCACGAAAATTAGCCACTTTGGTTAAAATTAGCCACATCTGGCAACCCTGTTTTGAGCAGCGCGCGCTCCGTGGCACGCTCCATGTCCTAGTCTAAACGCACTTGGCTCATGTGAAGCTCCACACGAGGCGTCTACACGTGAGCCTGCAGCAAAATGTAGACCAGTGTAAACGGCCCTTTAGCCTAGTGTAGCCCCGGCATTACGGGTACTCTTGAAGGCTGGGATTGCTCAATGTCAGTATGTTCACTTGCTGTTATGAGATATGATGCCTTCTGGCATTTCTCCCTCATTTCTGCAAAGCTATCAGCTTTCACCTTCAATCTGCACATCACAAGGTTCCAAGATGACAATGGTGGATTGCACTTTTTGATAAGGTGAGTCATCCCACTCTGAGGGGTCTTTCCAGGCCAACAACAAAATGTTGCACCATCAACATGTGTTAGCCATCGGGACGGTACACTTTCCACAGAATCATCCTCTTCAAAAATTACAATTGAATACATTCCTAATTCAATACCCTTATTACACGGATCAGTATTTATAGTTTTTAGTTTTCCATTCTATATACAAAATAATATTAATATATGCGAAATAAGCAAAATATGCACATGAATACAAGCAAAGTCCATTGCTTCTCATACAATTAGTCTCCTCCCCTTGACACGGGAAGAGAATGCCCACAATTTCTTTCCATTATTGAATTTAAATGATTACCGGGGAAAATTTACATTGCTTTAGAGACCCATAATACAGTAAAAACTGTATAGAGTTGAGATGTAAACATTTGATAATATTTAATTACCTCTCTTGCTTTTACTTGATAATGTTGTGCATCCTTCAAAGAAATTTGTTACCTTATTTAGTATTACTGACAGGTATCATGAATCAACTGTGTTTGTAACAATCCTTTGACCACGGACATAAGAAAATTGCATTTCGAGATATTAGTTCTATGAATTGGACAATAGCTGTCAACAAAATTTTGCAAAATACTATCCTCTTAATTTCAAGATTTGATGATAAAATCAATTTAAATTAGTGCAAGATTCTATGCAACTAATTTAACGACTGCAGTTTTGGATAAAAACAAACTTTTCTCTCTGCTCTAAAACAAATTAAATAGCTGAGGAACTGCCGAATCAAGTACAAATCTTAATACAAGTTATTAAGACGTTTAAAATAACATAAGAAATTCAAAATTTACTAGGTTATCATTTATTAGCATATGTATGAGAATTTAGTAATGTGTGCAGTGGCCTTGCGCTTTCTGCACTGCTTGTAGCTATCAGACTAATTGCATGGGGGAAAATGGAGGTTGCATGCGTTTATTCAGCAGAATTTTCACAATATGTATGAATACAATTTAGATAGAGTTTGTTGTTTGAAAACACCTATAGCTACACTATTGGCAATATCAAGTACTGTTTTTTATATGGTAATATTACACATTTTTTCAATATCTTTCTTAGAGATTACTGATCTTTCATTAGTATCTCTAACTATATACATATATATCTAAGAGGGAGGAATCACATGGATATTTTGTAGCAGATTTGAGTTTCTTGTATTTGCTAACTTTCAAATCATTGATGCCTATCTCTTCAACAGATGCAACGGTTTTGTCATGCAAAAATTGCATGAGTCTTTCTTCAGATTTGGGATAATTTTATGGTTATCAATACTGACAAAAGTTTTGTTCACTGCTTCATCTTTTTTGAACTTATTCCCTTCACTTATCCTCCGGCTTAATTGATGAAGCGGAGCATTGGATGACCGAATTTTTCTTCGAATATCACCCAAGCAGCTCTCATAAGAGAAGGCTGAAAAATGAGTCCAGAACTCCTAATCTTGACACATCATCAACAAGATGAATAATAGAATGGTCATTGAAAACAACATTCATATTATTAAATATTTTTTTATATTGTTTAACAAATGTAATACCAAATTTTCTAGCATGGTTCAACATTTCTTGATCCAAAATGAAATATTTATCACAGAGAATCCTCAAAATTTACATTAGAGGGATGAAATTATTGGACATGTCATCTCATAAAACATCCTTGAAGATCAAGATGCCTGTGTACATTACAATATGTCTGAATTCTGTAGCTTTGAATCTATCAAATTCTTGACATGATCTTGGTTTCCTATTAAAATCACATGGGAAATACTTTCTATTAACAATAACTCGGTCTTTTATGAGAGCTTTTTGAGCAAAAGAAATTTTATGAGGAACTTTATGCATATATATGTTAACTAATTTGCGAACAATGCAAAGTAATATTGAATGCATATAGTCAATAACAAACGAATCAATCATGTTTATGTTTAACGAAACAAAAGGACTTGTTCCTTTGTGATGTTCAGGTTGAGTTTTATCCCTAAATGTGGAATCAGTTCGTAGAACAACATTAGTAGCATCACATGAAACAGATCTAAATTTATATTTTCCTTTTACACAGCACCTGCCACTAGCATAAAAGCCTCCGTGAGTTTTGGTCTGCTTCAGAAATGCTTTGGCAGGTGCATCAGCAATAATTGAGCGAAGCTCAACATTTACAGTTTTATCTTGGATTTTGTTTCCACATTGCATAAGAATTGAAAGTTCCCTGCAAAATTTTTCAAGAATCGGTGATACCTCAGGTTTTCTGTCACCATAATAGACAGCAGCAATAAATGGCCATGTTGAATGATGAGAATACAATTGAGAAATATTACAGGAAACCAGTATTGCCCAAATTTGTGTTTCGAGATTTGTAAACCTGAGCACTATCAACATTAACATCAAGTTTAATAACATCACACGATTCAGACAAATCAATCTGGCAGTTTTCCTTTATTTGATTTTTAATGCAAAAATAGATGAATTGGCCCTTCTCCATATCTACTATGTAACCAGTTTTTGTCTCTAATAGTGTTCTGGGATCACCAGGAAGTGAAGGATGGTGAGGCTTCAAAATGGTTAATAGTGCATTAAAGCTATTCAGGGGGATATTGTATTCATTATAGCATTTTTCAAGACTTTCATGAAAACTTTCCTGTACTAGTGAAGGAGAGTCAGAACGAGGAAGAGATGATGTTGATAAATTGGTAGGAGATACTGATGAAACAGATGCACTTTCAAAATTAGAAGAATATATGCCTAATGCAGCAGGACTCTTCTGTTCTTCAACGCTAATAGTCGCCTTCAATGATTGTCCAGATTCTAGTCTATTTGTTAAATCCAAATTTTCACTCTCACCGAAGTCATCACTTTTTTCCACAAAAGTATCATTCAATTCACAATTTTCATTAGAATCGACGTCGTTGATTGTTTTATAACTACTAAGATCACTTCCACTTTCAACACTGCCAATGGTCTCCAGAAATTTGGCATGAGACTTTTTCAATAGATGGTTGTTTTTCCGAGGCATTTTCGTTGCTACGTCACTTAAAAATACAGAAATGTTTTCTAGCCTCAATTATTGTTTTCATCAAAAAATAACGATTAACAGTAAAACACGAACTCCACTATCCACGCCGAAGTCGAGCCAACAACTATATCCATAGAGCGTAGGCACTCCTGCCTGTAATAGGTGATGCGCCTGAATTCACACAAGTAAGTATAGAGCGTAAGGCCGCGGTCAGACAAACAGCAGTGGAGCAGGGCAGAGCAGAGCAGACCCGTAGCGGGATTTTATGTTAGTGGTATTCCTATTAAGGTGGCCAGACAAGTAGCACAGAGCTGGGCAGGGCAGCGCTGTCTGAAGCAAGCGCCAGCGGTGTTTTATCTTGGATGAGAAAACACGGTTAAACACCGCTCCGGAGCTAGCAGTAAGTTGCACCCTAGCGTTCGTACGGGGAGGATGTCAAACTTCAGATCTCCTAGGTGCAAGCTATTCCTGCAATCGGGGGTGCATATCATAATATTTCGATCATGACTATGTTCGTGAACTATAGTCATTTATAGAAGACGCCATAAGTTAGTGTTAAGTGGGCTTGTATTGTTATTTATACGTTTATAGGTACTTTCCACCTTATAAACCGAGAACTAAACGTATTCCAAGTATTTTCTTTGAAAATACCTACACTTTAGAGCGTGCCACTTCTCTGACATTTTAAACTAGATCTTTCGTGTTGGGCGCACGGCACTAAAATTCACTTCAAACATACTTTTTTATGTACCAACTAATAGTTTTTTAGTAATAGTTTAGCCCGAAGTGCTGTGCACGGCCGATACAAACATATTCAAGTTTACGTTTCATCAGGATTACTTTGGTAAAAATAACTTTGAAAGCATGCAAGTAAAAAACTATTAGTTTCTCCAAAAAAAACGATTGTGATGTTCGAGTTCTGTGGGAAAATAGCAATTAAATTGAAACGTAGTGCCGCAATCCAAATACAAAAAAATCCTTTTACACTTTGAAAATGTTCATTAATATAACAATTCCAAATTCGGGTGGTTATATCCATAAATGTATATTTTTATACGTTTAAACGAATAAGTTCCTTGTTCTGTAATGTATCAAGACGTAAAGAACTGCAAAATAATTCATATTCAAGTATTTAAGAGGTTTCAAGTCATTCGTCAGTGAATTATTTGCATTATTAGTCCCTCAGCAATCATAACTTGCATGTCATGCAATTAATTTCTTGATTAATTTTCTGGAGCATATATAAAACACTATTAAAGCTATTAAATTCATTGTGTATAGCAACATTGTAGGTAAAATATGGTAAAATATTGTTAAAATAAAGGACGTCTTGGTAGTGAAGTTTCCATTTTTTCAAAATTTTGGGATCAGCAAAGACAAATTAAATTTTTTGACCCAAGCTTTCGGCTAGATTAGCTCTAGCCGTCATCAGGGGAACGATGTATTTTTAAATAAAACCTCTTATGGTATCCGCGGGTATCTAGTATACAAAACATTTTTTAAAATTTTTTCATGCAAGCCGAAAATCATTGATCAAGGGCGACTGATGAGCATAGGAAGAAACTGCGGGGGGACATCAAGATGACGATTAATTTGGTTAGGTTCCTAAACACTGTACATTGCTTCGACAATTTTTCGAGCGTATTAATTTTTAACATTTTATGATATACATACATTTTCAAAATCAAAAGAATGGTTATCTTCTTCGGAATGCTAATAGACAAGGGATAACCTATTCTTCCTCTGCACATTCTTCGCATGCTCATCAATTCGTTGTTAAAGATTTTTACCCGTTTCCACAATGTAACATGCTTCACAATTTTTACATTATAATTTATATATAAGATTACTTTTTTCAGAATTCTATCGTTTATCTTTAAGTCTGATTAGGCTGGTTTTTATTGTATTCGAAAATTTGAAAGCCAATTTAACATTGAATGGTTTTAAGATTCGCTGGACTCTTTCAGAACAACCTTTAATATACGGGACGCTTACATAAATCAGGGGGCGTTAGGAATTTTCGTTGCTTTATCGAAGTATGGGGAGGTTTTGATTATTTCCACCAATCATTAGTCGGTTGCTATTACGTAGTTACGGAGGAAAATTATTCTATTTCAATAATTAATCCACTGTTGAAAGTTCTTACTTCAAATTTTGCTCACTACAAATATTAACTGCTCTCTGATAAAGGGATTTCGCTGCACTCCTCCTCTGTGATAAGGGATGATAACTGAAATAGTCTAAGTACCTGCCTGTGTTTGTTGGTTTCCGGTAGACCTGGAATTATAATCTATTATTGCTTAACCGATTCATTAATATATCTAAGTACGGGATGCATCCATTACTTTCTAATTCCATAGTAAATTATATGTTGGTGTTGAACCCATTGATATGCTGGAGGAATGTATCAGGCATATCTTCTGGTAGTGCAGTCAATATATCGTCAACGTAACGTTTCCAAAACAGTGGCTGGCACGGGGGTGTTGATAGGAATTAATCCTCCATTGCTTGCATTGTTATCTTGAATGCATTGAGTTAGAACTACAAGGAAAAATTACTATTGAATTAGTAAACAGTCTCTAGTAAGCCGCAACGCTAAAATTGCAAAGAAAGTAACAATTTGAAAAATAACGTCTTAAAGAAAAGTATGATCAACTATCTCAATAGCAAAAACCTACCTTTTAAATGAATTGCGTAAAAAACTTGTCAAGCAAACATCTAACCGAAGATTAGAAAAAAATTTTGATTAAAGGGAAAAACTTTGTGCTCCCTCATTCTAAGAAAGATAAAATTGACTTCCTTGGCAACACGGAAACTGTAATTAGATAACTAACCGTTCCAGAGGAAGAAAAAGCCGCTCTTCGCTCTCGAGTAATAACTGCATTACAAAGTAGCTAGCGGGTCACGAATATATCTAGAAAAGAAAAAGTTGCCATTAAAGAATTAAGAGAGGATAACTCAATCGTCATCGCACCTGCAGATAAAGGGAACTCGCTGGTAGTTATTGACCGACGAGATTATGAATAAAAGATAGCTGATCACTTGGCGAATAGTAGTACCTATAGGATAATGAACGAAAATAAAACCTATTTAGCAGTAAAGAAAGTGAACAAGCTAATAAAATATTTGAAAGATGAAAATGAACTCACCGACTAATAGCGTAAAGCCTTGTACGTAAACAAGTGCGTGACCCCCCTCTTCTACGCGCTAATCAAAACACACAAGGAAAACTACCCGATTCGTTCTATCGTATCTTTTATTGATTCACCAACTTATTAAGTTGCCAAATTTTTATCGGGAATCCTAACCCCAATTACAAACGAGGCATCGCAAAAACTAAAAAATAGCTTTCAAGTCAAGTAATTTTTGCAAGAAATCAACATTCCGGACAATTATATCCTAGTTTCTTATGATGTGAAGAGTTTGTTCACTTGTATACCTCAAAATTTTGCTCATTAATGTGTCGCCGAAAAATTGCAGAACTTCAACTCACCTCTTCAAGTAACTCCGATTTCAACTGAAGCTATTTTGCGATTCCTCAACCTATGCCTGGAATCTAATCATTTTCAATGGAATCACAAAATTTATCAACAAGTAGAAGGAACACCGATGGGTTCCCCTATCTCTGTCGCGTTGGCCGAGATAACAATGCAAGCAATGGAGGATTAATTCCTATCAACACCCCCTTGTCAGCCACTGTTTTGGAAACGTTACGTTGACGATATATTGACTGCACTACCAGAAGATATGCCTGATACATTCCTCCAGCATATCAATGGGTTCAACACCAACATATAATTTACTATGCAATTAGAAAGTAATGGATGCATCCCGTACTTAGATATATTAATTAATCGGTTAAGCAATAATAGATTATAATTCCAGGTCTACCGGAAACCAACAAACACAGGCAGGTACTTAGACTATTTCAGTTATTATCCCTTATCACAGAGGAGGAGTGCAGCGAAATCCCTTTATCAGAGAGCAGTTAATATTTGTAGTGAGCAAAATTTGAAGTAAGAACTTTCAACAGTGGATTAATTATTGAAATAGAATAATTTTCCTCCGTAACTACGTAATAGCAACCGACTAATGACTGGTGGAAATAATCAAAACCTCCCCATACTTCGATAAAGCAACGAAAATTCCTAACGCCCCCTGAAATGTGTAAGCGTCCCGTATAATAAAGGTTGTTCTGAAAGAGTCCAGCGAATCTTAAAACCATTCAATGTTAAATTGGCTTTCAAATCTTCGAATACAATAAAAAACAGCCTAATCAGACTTGAAGATAAACGATAGAATTGAAAAAAGTAATCTTATATATAAATTATAATGTAAAAATTGTGAAGCATGTTACATTGGGGAAACGGGTAGAAAACTTTAACAACGAATTGATGAGCATGCGAAGAATATGCAGAGGAAGAATAGGTTATCCCTTGTCTATTAGCATTCCGAAGAAGATAACCATTCTTTTGATTTTAAAAATGTATGTATATTATAAAATGTTAAAAATTAATACGCTCGAAAAATTGTGGAAGCAACGTACAGTGTTTAGGAACCTAACAAAAAATTAATCGTCATCTTGATGTCCCCCCGCAGTTTCTTCCTATGCTCATCAGTCGCCCTTGATCAATGATTTTCGGCTTGCATGTAAAAATTTAAAAAAATGTTTTGTATACTAGATACCCGCGGATACCATAAGAGGTTTTATTTAAAAATACATCGTTCCCCTGATGACGGCTAGAGCTAATCTAGCCGAAAGCTTGGGTCAAAAAATTAAATTTGTCTCTGCTGATCCCAATATTTTGAAAAAATGGAAATGGTAAAATATGTATTACATCAGAGGTAAAATATAAGAGCGTACGGATGTACTTGTAATGCTAACAGCATAATGCATAGCATAGAAATATACATAAATAAACATATTTAGATGAAATATTGCCAGTTCTACAGCTATTTAATGAATTAATTTTGAGGTAACTACAGTCACAAAGCACTGCTCTTCTTAGCGCCAAGATTGCAACTGCTGCGGACTCAGGACTGGCACTGCTGTTGGTTTTGCCTCCTAACTTACTAGCATAAGCTAGCAGCTACCAGCGAGCCGAAACTGCTCTGCTCAGCCCTGCTTCACTGCTGTTTGTCTGGCCGCGGCCTAAGCGTCGTCGTTATCGCACGGCCGTTCAACGATCAGCCAGTCGATCATTACTCGTTTGAAACAGGTTTCATCGAGCATGAAGTAGCTTAAAAACGTTTTAACCCTTTTCGTTACGAGTTGTTTTGTGTCATGTATTCGTAATTGTTCAATATATAGACATTTATTGATATAAAAACAAATGACAAACGATTTTAGCATATTTTTTTAAAAAAACTAGACCTCTGAAACTCATTGGACGACTGAAAAAACAAGAACTGTGAACCTGTGATTACAGTCATTCTAAATCTCCATATTATTGTAACGTATTCATATTTCTTGGTATATGTCAAATATATCTGCACTCATTAATGTCTAAAGTAACTATTCATTAACTTAATTGGTACATTTTCTACAAATTACTCCGTATTATTGGCGTACGATGTCAACCCAGTGTTTGGGCAATAACAATTTATATTTTAACAAATTTTATTAAATTGCAAGATTTTTAATTATTATGAGATAGTTACCACTTATATGAATATCATTCATATATATATACACTGTTAGTTTAATATTAAAAATAAAACTATTTACTACATTGTCCCAATAACAAGTTGATAACATAAATATATAAATCTTTTTTCGACATTGTCTTGTTATTAGCCTATTGTTGTAATCCAAGATTCCAATATCAGGTCAACAAATAATTATCAACCCAATATTGGGCTAACAATTTCTTGCTACCTGGGAGTCCACCACTTAAGGGTCCTTTTCCAACAAAAAAAAACAAAAAATAACTTACAGGACCGAAAGGGGGCTGCCAGGGGCCTGGATGATCCTCTTAATGCTATTAAGTTTTAAACGGGAAATATAAAAACTGAAAATACTCATAAAATGTCTGCTTACGAAAGTCAGATGTTTCAAGTTTCCCCTCCCTGCGCATTTTCAGAGTGTCTACAAAAGGGAGACAGTCATTTGTAGAGCTGTGCCAATATGTCCATGCATACATGCACGCGCAAATGAAATCATAATCGCATAAAATACGCAGCTTCAGGTTAGATACATGCGATTGCGGAGCGTCGTATGCACAGTACTCGCACTTATATGCTAACAATATGCGATCAAATCTTCCAGATGCACTGCTGAATAATCGACATCAGTTAGTTGGAACTTATTCTATATTGTAAATATTGAAACCTAAGGTAATTATTCATTACGCTGGTGTTCAATATTTACAATATCGAGCATTTGCTACTAATGAAGAAAACATGAAAATAGGATTTTACTGGATTTCAAAGTAAAACATGGTTTAACGTATGTGGTTACATTTAATGATAATGCACGTTTTAAGGTTTGAAAATTGGAAACTTTTCCGATTATCTGCAAGAATACTTTTGTATTGCGAACACACTCTTTCTACATCGCACGACACCAGGGGAGCAAATTTAGGATTCTCCATGTCAGATGGAGAGAGCTAACCAACTCTTCGTTGACTTCCTCAACAGAATAGCCATGCAAAATAGAGTTGACATTTTTAATCATGGGAAGATCTTCTCGTGCCAGCAATATGGAAAAAAAGATGCTTGATTCCAATTAATTAGGCATGATAAACATCATTTTGTATATTGGTTTTTCGAGTGCCGTATAACTAACTCCAGGACGGTTGCTCCCCGGTCGAGCCGGTGCCCATTTCAGATATCTGCGTTAAGTGGGGTATTGTGTTCGAGTTTTCCTTTTACCCAACGGGGAAAACCGTCAACGAAGCGCTGGGATTCGAACCCTTGACACCTTCACGGAAGTGTATGTTCTCAACCACTCAGCCACGGCGAGAACAAAAAGTTGATTTCGAAGTTAAATGAGACATGGAGCTTAAATTAAGACCTTGCAGTGATTTTATCGTAGATGAAAATGGGTCACATTCGGTTAACTTTATGCTGAATCAAAAAGATTTTTTCGTTATTCATATCCATGAAATCGCAGCAGATGTTTTGACAATAACAGTGTATTAATCTTATTAGACTGCATGACAAACTCACAGTTTTCCGGTAATAAGTACAACACAGATTTCCGTCCCCACAGGCATATTCTGGGAATTCATTCTTGAAAGTATCATTCCTTACACTTTAAGGTACTTAAGGCATGGTGTAACTAATAAATAATGATAATCATTAGAATACTAAAAGAAGTTTGTTCACTTCTTCAATCATCAACATATTATCCAATACATCTGTAAATTTCAATACAAAATGAATACAAAATTTTTGCAACAAAGTTCGCCTATTCTTCCTTAAGATATTTCCGCTCATTCCGGACATCCCACGAATACCCAACATTTGCATTAGGTTTTGAATAACCAAATATTGCAGGAATATTCAAATCAGTATGTAATCACTAAATGTTAATAGCAGATTTGATTGTCCTTATGTAAGTCCAGAAAGCGAAATCACGATAATGATGCAAATTTTTAAAATTTGTGGACTGTCCGGAATTGGAGGGATTAACTTATTGAGTTCTCTATCAGTTTTTAATGAGCAAGCAGAGCACAAAAACGGTATTTATTATTAATTCACTAATTGCATATGTTTTGGGAATTGATGTAAATTTCACAGTTGCATTTCCACTTCAACACTTTTGTACGTATAGGTAGGCCTATGTGTAGAAGACAAGAAAACTATCACTAGGTGTACAAAAACTATTACACTATGCAATTCCTAAAAATTTCACACTTCATTAAATTCGGTTCGGATTCCTCTGTTGTATTTTACTTATGAACCAAATTTAACAACTGAATAACAGGTCAAGATGGTAACCTGGGCATCAGGTACTGAACACAGCGCACTGTCATTGTACAAAATTTCTGGATTAAGGAACAAATTTGCAGTTTTAAGGCCCTAATACAGGGGGCAACAATTACACTAAAAAGCAGCGACGGATGCTTCTGTGAGCAACGGACTGCAGTTGCTGGGCGAGTTTTGGTTTCCGCGCTTGGTCAAAAACCTCGTGCACCTCAGAGCGACGGAGCCGTGCTCGACTGAGCGTCGTAGTATGAGGATGTCTGACACACCGTTTCTGTCTGGTCACTATGGTCTCGATCCGCCATACAATTGATAATAGAAGGCTCTCATCAATGCCCTATGCTATGGGACACCGCCTCCCACTGAGCCAACATAAACACGGTCGGCCATTCAATAGGAAGTCGAAGGATTTAACACGTTGACTGCTGAACTAGGTATTAAGTTCAACACCAAACTCAAATTTTAAGCCAATTGTAGTAAACTATTTCGAAAATACCAATCATAACTGGATCCCGCCTGTTTTCAGCTTTGATTAAATATTTATGAAAATTGAGATTGCAACAGCAATATGAAAATTACCTCCATGTACCACCTGTGGTGCTCGTCACAGGGAAAGTGTTGATAAATAAATGCCCTACAATATGGAATGCTATTAGGTGTTAATACATGCGCAATTAAGTATCATTTTGGGCACATGATTAGTCGCAATTATTTATGTACAAAATAAAGCGGAATATTACCATTTACCAAACATTCGTGACATTTCATTTTCAAATGCTGTCACTTTTCCTTATATTGAAATGTTTACCATGTAGTATTTTATGATAAATAAAGTGGTCAGAAATTAAAAAACAATAAACCATAGATTTATAAGTTTGAACAGTTCAGCTGAATATGATGAAACTATCGAAGCCATCAAACCAAATAGAAAAAACATTACTAACTGCCACAAAAGGGACAGGGAAAAGAAGATTGACTCTATGAAGTCAGGACATTCATTTTAATTTTCTATCTTAGGTAACGGGTGGAAAATAGGCAATACTTTATTCAGCTTCTAATGATCAAACCATTTAATTGTTTTTTAGACTTGAACCTAACTACTTGAAACTCGTATATCAATATAGGAAATGAATGGGCTCGATTAAGTAATTTATCATTTATTGTTTATTTTGCTTATTTCTGTGCGGTATAAAAACCAATTATTATATTGCTATGCGAATATGAGCTGTAAATAAGATGTTGAAAAATTATTACAATATTATGATGCTTACATTACAGCATTTTATATTGAATCTCACAAATTAAATATTTTCCTAGAAGTCAATAATACATCAAAAGAATTACGTTGAATCAACAGTCGTAGGACCCTTCAATATCATCCATTGTTGGAGAATAAAGACAATAAATAATGCAAGGACATTTTAAAGCGCAAAACAGGATCTAAGTTTTGTAAACGTTAATACTTTTCATTTATTTATGAAATGAAGATGTCGAATGCCGCAGCCACTGCGAGCTGCAACCTCCCTCTGCAATTCGCAACGCCACACTGGTTGCCTAGTGTGATAGCGCACCCACAAGTTGCGTCATTTCAGTTGCCGTAACCGAGGCTAAGTGTTGTCCCATGTAATAGGGCCTTTCAGTAGAAAAAATCAAATTACACCATTCGGATTACAGCACATATGCAATGATATCGTGCATATGCATAAAGCATTTTGCATATTACATCTGTTATATTGCATATGCATAACTGTATTGGTGATTTTGCAAATTCACGAGATAATTATTTGCATCGCATAAAACATTCTGCATATCTCATAGCATGCATACATATATGCAAGTTATGAAATGTCACAGCTCTAATCATTTGTTTCAAGCTCCAACGTAAATTTAATATTAGCATATTTGGAATTCAGGTAATTTAAGAATAGGTTACAATGCGAACTACAGCTGAAAAGTAAAAGAGTTTCATTAATGTATTTCGTGTAAAACAACAGCTGTTGATAAAAAACTCTATCATAAACAAAAAATGTATTTAGAACAGAATGTTGCAACCGACTCTTGAATAATACCCGGTTAGGACGAGAACTTTGCGAACAGGTAGTTAAGACATATTTCTATAATTTCGTGAAGCATACATTTGTAAATAAAGAGTCTACATCACGAGAGGCCATAGAAAGACAGCATCGCCAACAGAAACGACATCATCAATAAAAGATTCAGAGTTTAGAACGGTGTAAGAACTAGTCGTGAATGGAGATAAAATAGGAACTAAAAATTATGTAAGACTGACGCTAGGGGTTCGGTAGGCTGCAAAGATAGGTCTGGATGGAAAATTTACGTGAAAGTTAGGGTAATGAATTTTCGGCAAGCCGTATAAAACATCCGGGCCAGAACTAGAAACAAATAGACTCTTGTATAGTTTATCAAATATTTTACCAGCAGATTTTAGTATACGTAGGAAGTTACTGAATTTATTTTCTATGCGTAGAGTAAATTTTAATATTGCATCACATATAATTCTCAATTTTGACAAGTCTGCGATTATGTTTTTCATACTACACAAATATTGTTCACGATCAACTAGTACAATGCCCCAACCCTTATCAAGACGAGAGTTTATAACGCTTTTATTCGAGGCAAATTGTTTCAGTAACGAAACATCAGTCATAATAAAAATAGATATTTTGTACGGTTTGAAGTTGAAATGTTACTTTACGGGCAATATTTTTTTAAACTAGTCGTTCAGCAGCAAATTCAGATGATTCAATAGATTTCATGCTAAAAACTAGTTTCTCAAAACATGAAAAGAAATTCGGCTCGTCTAATTTATAGAAAGGAAGGCAAAAATCCAATCCATACGCTAACGAACAAGTGACACGGTTAGAGAATGTTACTGAGCTGAAGTTGAAGACGACTTTACTGGGATCACACGCAAGGAATGGAAATATAAACATGTGTTTTCGTTGGCAGACATTTTATTAGTTTTCAGTTTTTGTAGTTTCCGTTTTAAACTTAATAGCATCAAGATTCTTCTACACAGAGCTTTTAGAGTATGTTCAACATTTGCTACCTTTCATAATAAAATTGAATTTTTGACGAAACATTTTTGTAATGACGGCTTTTCATCCAGGCTCGTCGAACATTCAATTAGAAGGTTTCTCGATGGTAAATCCTTCCAAAGAGAGGAAGGAAGAAGGCACCATTTAGTATGGAGTTAAGGGAACGCGGAATCTATTCAGAAATAGCATAGAAACAGTAACATGAGAAAGAAGTTCATGAAACAAGATGAAAGTTGAAGAAGAAAGTAGTAAGCGCTGAAGAAACAGGACAGAAGTGAACCGAAAAACATGGTCCGTAACAAAACAAAAACCCATATTATTTCAACAAAAAGAAAGCCTACCTAACCTTCAGCTCGGCCCTCATATTGTGCCCCTTGGAGCGCTAATTCCCGTAGATACCATAGTTGTAGCCCCCTGAAGGGCAGCAATTTCATTTGTTTTACCTATTTTCGACAACCAGTCGGAAAAAAATGATGAAAGAGGTCATTGCAGTATTATCCAAACATTTAATGAACATTGATTTCAAAGCCATATAACTGAACATAAATCAAGTATAGCCAATTTTCAACCATAAAGATAAGCTCCCCAAGGCTATACTCTCTTCCATTGTTTACAGGTACAGTTGCACACAATTTGCGTCTGAAAACGTCGGGCAATCTACGAGATCCCTTCGTGTTCGTGTAGCAGAGCATGCCGGACGGAGCTATCGAACGAACTTGCCTCTAAAAACTTCTCACTCAGCTGTTCGCCGTCACGCACAAAGTGCGACCTCCCCGACCCCGTTTGCATGCACGATTTTATAAATGTTGCTACCGCATCTAGTCAAATAGTTTTCCGTATTCTAGAATCGCTTTTATCAAGCAAGACAAGCCAGTTTTAAACGACACGCAATCCTGCAATCTAATACAAATAGCTTGTTAATTTTCAAATGTTTTTCAGGTGAACTGATGTTAGTAAACAATTTTTCAGATACTGAAGATGACCTTAGAGTTCGAAACGTTCGATTTTTTAACTCTCTTGTTTGATTAAATATAATGGTTAATTTGAGAGTTACTGTCCTTGTTTTTCATTTCTTTCATGATTATGCTAAAGGCTAAACACCAATCGTAATTAGTAAATGAAGTATTAAGGATTAGAGAAATGCGTTGAAGATGAATGCTGCTGGCGCACCACACCCGCCGACAAGCCTGGACTCCCGACATCACACGTCGCTTCCCATGCTGGCCACCATATAGAAACATTCTTGCGAGTAAAACAAGGAAATACAATTAAATGGAAAGATTACCCGTTCAGTCTCGGGAAAACTGTCATTGCGACCTATCAACGAACTGCACAAAACTTTATGGGTATGGGCAAAAATAAATCGTGCGAGCGAGACTTCGGGTAGACAGGCCTGACTAGCAGTGAGACGATGCGTTCAGTAGAAGGGCTGCACCCGTGCTCTGTTGAGGTATAGTTTGTCAAGATACAGTTTTAATTATATGGTAAGTATATTAATCGTAATAGTGGTAAAAGTATCGAGGTTATTTCTTATAGTTTTATGTTATAGTTTAAAATGTAGTTTTAGTTAAGTTAGTTTTAATTATAAGTTATAGTTTTAGGAATGAATGGGGAAAATTTTTAAGATACCCTGCTCAGGGAATGGCCAGTAATAGGTTATGAAACTGCATTCCACGAATTTCCTAAGAAACTACCCGTGAGCCTCAAGACATGCCGCGAAGCGAAGTCAGGCGAGAAGATGGATAAGTCGTGCATGCAACAGCTAAAAACATGCCACCGATAGAGACGGGGGAAATAAGTTTAGAGAAGAATAATGACAAATGGTGTATTAAATAACTGAACTGGATAAATTATTTGTAACTAAACTTATTATCAAGTTCTTACAGTGAGTTATTAAGTCGCAATAAATTTAACAGCAAGAAAGCTTAAATTTATTAAGCATGCAACGAATACAGGAAATCCTGTAAATTTTCTGTACAGGCATGGGATCGAACTGATGAAGGTTCCTATAGCTCGTCACGTTCCTGTGCCCGTTACGGCGGCTTACGATTGCGACGGTACTTGTCTCTTTCCATAGGAAAACTTGCATGTCGCTTAAACTTATTTTAAAACCTTTAAAAATTTCTTAATATCACGGA
Source organism: Morinoia aosen (assembly GCA_030386875.1). Taxonomy (NCBI): domain Eukaryota; kingdom Metazoa; phylum Arthropoda; class Malacostraca; order Amphipoda; family Talitridae; genus Morinoia; species Morinoia aosen. The sequence goes on along the minus strand of CM059569.1, from coordinate 14,034,523 downwards.
AAATTTTACTGCGCGGTGACTTTTTTCCGTCGGGTGAAAGAACTCGTAGAACACGCCCGAGGGTTTTAAAATATTTATTTTTCTCTTCATTACAGCAGTGATATCGTTTCCCAAACATTGACAAATGGAAATTCTTGGTAAGTCGTAGTGAATTCTCAAGAGCGCAAAGCATTTTATTCAGGACATACGGCGAGGGTTTATTTTTACAAATTTTTGTAAAATAACCAAATCCTTAGTTTCTGTCAAAATAACCCTGTAAAACCATTCTCTATAAAATGGAGTTTACAATCGCGATATGTAATAAGAGTTCATTTCATATCCAACTTCATTTTTGTTTTGTGATGGCTTGAGGATTAGGAGGATGATTTAAATTTTTTCCAGCTATTTTGACAATCATTTGTACACCTTGTACCTTGGTCAAACACAGATAGCGTATCATTTTCTGGCCAACTTAATTGACTAGCTACCTTCCACTTATAGGATATGTAAAGTGCTAAAAGAAAATTGAAGGGGCCGGTACGGGACGTCTGCCCTGACAAGTGACTCTAGGGAAGAATCGAGTTTAACGAGATATTCAGTAGATCTTAGATAAAACGTAATCGTTTCCTCCTTCTCGAACGGGAGAACATGAAGCGTATACATATTTCCCGCTACAAATAAATGCACCGTAAGAGCACCCGCCGGGGATGGCCGATGCCTCCCAGGTGTAGGTTTTACCTGGAAATGGATGAGTTTTTCGCCAACTCAGACTGAAAAGTTACAATTGACATTCGTTGATAAATCGATGCAAAGTGGGTAACGGTGATATTATTATATTTAAATAAGACCAGAACTGTTGTATCTGGTGATGAAAGATTTTGAAGCTTAAGTGGGATATTTATATTTTTAGAATTTTTTTTTTTTAAGTTTGCTCTGAAGAAGGTGCAGATTTCGCGTATTCATCAGTCAAGTTTTCGTGTTAAGTGAAATTTATTTATATTACTTTTGATGGAATTATCCTGACACCTTCAAGACGTTCCAAAGCTTGGGGATTAGGATCTTTGGGGCTATATACCCGGTAAGTGTCAATAGTACTAGAATCTAACGACAGCTTGCTAATTACTTTTGAAAAACTATGTGGCAGTGGTATTGTTCCTAGGTGACATACTTGGTTGCGATTATTATGTTTGAAGTACAGTGGTACTTCAAAAACTAGGCTACGGTCTTCTGTCGAACCTCGATGACACTCCGAAGCTTTTTATGAACATTTAAGTCTTCCATTGAAAAGTAATTAGCGATTTTTGAATACTTCGGTGTAAGAGTATACTTCTTTGTTGCTGCGTGTTCAACTCGGAAGAAGTTTGAAGAGTCTCAGTGAACAGAAATGTGAAAGCTGCTGAAAGTTAATGCTAACGAGACGAATAAAATCGTCTTCACGTAGTCTTAATGGTTTAAACACAAACACGACGGGTTCGTTATAAAAATTTGAATTATTTCACAAATTGCATTTTCATAGTTATGGTTCGGTAACCATCGGTCTCCAGCTATCAAGTTTTCCAAGCACGGGAAAAAAACCCATCAAGGAAGAGGAGAGAACGTTCCCAAGGAGGGGACCGTCTAGTCAGAATCAAGAAAATGGCCGTGCCGTTTTTTGTATGGTACCTTGATCTATGAAATTTGGCATACGTGTGTATTTTGGAAAATAAATAGGGGCCGCATCACATACTTTTATCCATTTTCACCATAATGGGGGAGATAATGGAAGAAAGTGTGCAGGGAAAGGGATATTTTTCAAGCCACTTCTTCTCAAAAAGTTACTAACGTAGAGTAATGATCCAAGTATCTCATTGGATGCACAAAGGGTTGCTGAATAAGGAGTCGAGGTTTATTTTGAAACTCATAATAGTTCAGTTTTAATTATGTTAAAAAAAATTCAAAGAGTGATTCATTTTTCCGTAGATTTTTTTATGTAATTAAGACACCATTATGAAATTCAATAAGGTCCTCTAACTCTTTATGCAGTAACTCTTTGCGCATCCAATGATACCAACAGCATTGCTCTACAATCACTAGTTTCTGAGAAGTAGGGGCTTGAATCATGACATTTGAGTTGCTCGAAAAACGCATTTTAGTACAGAAAGTTTTTTTTCTCATTTTCAAGCTATATTACTAAGAAATCAGCGCAGGTAACGTAATGAAAGTGATTCTAAAATATTTTCTTGACTTTGGCAATCTTTCATCGTAGTATTTTGTGGTTCCTGGTCGAAACCGGTACCACAAGTGGTACAGGGGCCAGGTACCAAGCATGAGGATCAGGGGGGACGCAAAGCTCAGGTGCATCGGAAAGGAGCGCTTCGATCCTAACTAAGCTTAGCAGATGAAGTCCAGCTAATGAGTTTGAAAGGCAGCTTCAGCTTATCGTTTGGCATCATACTCACGTCGGCTTTCATCTCACACTGAACATCTGCGTGGCCAGCAGTCCTATTTATGTCTACGGCACAGGAAGGGGCGGGGGGGGGGGCGGAGGTCTGTGGGAGGTACCAAGATCAACGTTGCCAAATCGTAAAAGCTCTTGAAGACTGAGTGATAAATACATATGTCTTTAGAAATGAACAGTACAGTCGGCGAGCAATATCTTGGTGAAATGATTTGGCACATGAGCGCTGACACCTCATGCGACCCTCCCCCGACGTTTCTTCTCCCTCCGTTTACTCGCCTCAGATGCTTCAGATGCTTTCAAATTTTTTACTGCTTATCAATTGTGCATTGCTCTACCGAATTGAGCAATAAAAAAAATTCTGCCTATTTTGGACTTCTGACTAGACGGTCCCCTTAAGCTGATGGGCATGATTGCGGAGCGGTAAAACAATTTCAACGTGCATCAAGCAAAATAACTATCTTAAAAATTATAATAACGAATTATGTTCAAACGCCGTCCTAGGACATGAAGAATTCAGTTCTGAACTAATACCAATAAGTTTAGGCAAGTGAATTCATGGATTACGAAAAGCTCAAAAAAGTACTGTCGCGGTAAGCGTTGTCAAGAAAATACTGGAATCAACTAAGTGCGGTAACTATGTTAATTACAGTCTTATTCATTGCAAATTGACACAGTTATGAACGTTTACTAATAAAGATATGTGGTGTTGAAATAGTATCTGTGTTCATTGATTCTCACCAACACATAATTCAATGGAACTATTCTTCTGATCTTCTAATCTAATGTACGCTTGGAAGTGGGAAGCAGAAATTTTGTTCGCTGCAAAATAGTCGGAAGGGGGAAAACCAACTTGGAGCAGAATATGAGGGTGTTCATATGCTGCAGTGGGATCGTCCTGTGACAGAACTAAAAAGGTAAAAATCGGGCTTGCATTTCACAAGGGGTTCAAGTCTTAACCCACTATGACCCAAATTAATCTTCGCCATTACATTTTTTTTTGCTTCTGATAAGTAATTTCTAGTTAAAGTAATTTCGAAGACAGGAAAACAAACTTTCAGCATAGTTTTATTTATATTCTAACGTTCTATATGAATAATACAGTAGATATACGTAAGTTTTGGTTTGGACGGCACACTTTAGCCATCAGAAATTGAAAATAATGATCATATATTCATACATTGGTATAATTTCGTGTGGAAAAGGACACTGTATATATGTATCAGAAATACTTCTTTATAAAGAGACCATCAAAATAAAATTAAACATTATCTAAACTACGTGAAATTTAATGGGCCATGTCTAGAGCATGTCTCAATTGTAATTTATAAGCGAATTTTTTTATTCAGGTACAATTCTCAATGTTGATCCGTCTGCTGGAGTACTGCACAGATTTATGTATATATATTGATAAATTCATAAATAGACTATAATATACTCAGCTAGTTCAATTTTCATAGAAGCGTCTTCAACATCGCATCAGCACCCGTTTCTTTTGCAATAACTTCTGCAATGCGGCATTTAGGAGAGGTGGTATAGAATCTGGGGGGATCCATTGTTACAAGAAAAATTTGGCGTAACGACCCACTGTCCTACATGGATATTAAAAAACTTGCTCGATAACTCTACAAAACCAGCTTATTTTTGTTAACCAGCTCCGCCTAACTGAGAAGCACGTGACAGTAGAGTGATTGGAATATTATGACACTACGCTCATTTATCCAAGCATTAAGTCTCTTCGCTTCACTACCATGCAACACTGCCTGAAAATGCTCACCTGAGCGAAAATGAATGGTATTCTTATAATATCTTTCAGGAAGGATGGTGGGTCATAAAGGGTTGAGATTCATGGATGGATTAACAAATTTCGAATCCAGCAGAAAGTTATATTCATCGTAATGCAGCCGACCACCGTGCCGTAATATATCCTAGACTAGAAAAAATTCGTCCATTTCTTGGATTAGATAATTGGATTATATTCAAACCTTGCTTTCCACCACAGAGGCGAGCCAAAGTGAGGAAGGAGGAAGGCACTATTTAGTATGGAGTTCAGGAAACACGGAATCTATACAGAGAGATCACAGAAACAGCAAGTTAGGAAAGAAAATCATGAAATAAAATCTGAACGTTGAAAAGAAAAGTAGTAAGTACAGAAAAACCGCGCCTAAGTGAGCAGAAAAAAGATGGTTTATAATAGAAGTATTTTGTTCAACACGTTCACAGTGTACTGGGCCATGTGTGTCCCTACATGTAAATTGCCTATGTACGTGCTGGTATTAATGCGCGACATTTATCTGTTGTGAGAATTTTTTAAATAATTATCATACGAAGTGAAATGTTATCGTGCAATTTTATTTCTCATGTTTTTTTTAGGAAGAACTATGATTATTCAAGCTGGAAAATCTGTTTCCCTATTTTGCCACTTACAACCTAACCAAACTAACCGGGTACAGCCGCGGAATTGCAGGGAACGTGGTACACAAAAAGAAGGCCTATTTAACCCTCCCCTCGGGCCCCCCCATATTTCCCCTGTGAGGGCTAATTCCCATATATACGTCTATTTCGTAAAACTCTTCAGAGACCAGCTCTATCCTCCTAACTTTGCGTATTAAATACTGAAAAAAGAAAGAAATAGAAAACAGAAATGTTCGTGATAGAACGGGAAAACACAATAGAGACGTTCTATTACGAACAACTTTAGGCGGAACATACTAGTAAAAACCTTCATTATTTAACTTAGTCACGCATGACTTTCCCAGTGTGTCGTACGATACCACAGTATGGACATCCGGCAGAGAGGATAGGTTCTTAACCCTTGTATTTGTCACAGGTCGCCCTTATTTTTCAGTGGCTTAACAATAAAATTTGTATGTGAGTGTGATACAGTTAGTAAAGTTCTATTTCGGTCAATTTAGATTCTAATTTCACGGATGATTAGGAAGGATAACGGTAAAATAATTAAAAGGTGATGCACATACAAATATTAAAGTCGAGAGTTTGAGTGAAACAAATAGTTTATGCGAGATGCAACAGGGTTCTTTAGTGTTGATATAGCCGTGTTTTGGCCACCCTGTTTGCACTTACCAGAAAAAAACATGTTCAAATACGGTAGGTTGATAGAACAAAATGCATAAGCAACTTTTTATTTTATTTTTTTCAGTTGAAGGTGAAAAAAGTTGGTGGAATGGAAGGATGTGTCTCTACTAATATTCGCTTGCTCACGAGTTTGGATAAAATTTTGTGGAGGATAGTTAAGTGAAAAATTTGAATATATCGCTTTCCGTGAAAACGAAAGTTTTTAAGGCTAAATTGATTGTGAACGAGTGGGAATTCTTAATGAAGGATGAAGGCACCATTTAGTATGGAGTTAAGAAAACGTGGAATCTATGCACAAACGGTGTTCCTCAAGGGATCCCGTGCAAAAAAAAACAGTAAAATAAGAAGGAAGGTTATGAAACAGGATAAAAATTGAAGATGAACATTAGAGGTGCTGAAAAACCGGCCAGAAATCAATCCAAAAAAGATGGTCCTTAATCTTTACCCCGGGAGAATTTCTCCCAATATTAAATATTTGAAATAAAACTCTCATCCGATAATCATTGTATTCGGAAAACATACAAAGTATATATGGTTAACTGCTTTATGTTTGATTAATTGCACGTAGTACTGTTAGGTATTGTCAGAAAATAACTATCATTGCTTTAGAATAGAGTGCCGTATAAAATATCAGCTTCACAAAAGAAAATGCAGCTGAAAGGATCACATTGATACAAAAAAAATTTCACTTTAATTTCTTCGCAAACCACGGTCTTTTGAATAATTAAACCGGTTCAAAGGCTCAGAATTTCGTGCAATATTACTTTATAATGGCATAATTCTATTCAAAGACATTTTGTGTGAAAAAATGTACAATCATTTTCTAATTTTGATGTACATTCTAAAAATTCTGTCTTACCAAAATTTAATGACAGGTTAGAGTAGCCTGAACAATGCTGCAAAGTTGTCTATTCATTTGGTCAAATAGCCTGAAGAAATATTCATAAGGATATCAATGTTCATTCACTTATTCAGTTAGTTGATGACCTGCTGAATGAAAATTTCATTGTCAGATAATAAGTGTTAAGAAATTATTCCAAAGTTTCGGAATAGAGAATGTTTCCTAGTGTAGCATGAGACCTTGACTTTTTGTGAATTTGAGTAAAGAAGATCTTTTTAATTTCGTCTGTTCCAACATTCTCTGATTCGTTTTTCGTACAAATGTACAAAAAAAATTAAAAGTCACCTGCAGAATTATCTGATTTTATAGTGTCCAGTGCCTTGAACTACAATTTATTTCATCATTGTGTTAGACATGCCTAATTTTACGAGAACCTAAATTAACTATGACACTAATAGCAGAACTTATTTATTTAAGGACGTTCGGACATTTTTAGATTTACTGGGCAATGTGCATACAGATGTAGATATTTTTTTCTATTTAGAGTTCTTTGATATGATACCATTCATTAACGTGATCTCCGATTGATGGAGGAATTTTTATTTTATTTATGTGGTAAATAAAATAAATTTTTTAAAGGTATTGTGATAAATTAGAGTTTTATTTGTGCGTGATAAAAGATGTTCGAATTTTTGTTTCAAAGTGGAGAATTCATACACCGAAGCGTGAGTCCTTAACTTTTCAAGTTATTTGTGGAACTGAAAATGGAGAATAAAATTGTTTTCGATTGTCAGTACATTTTTTGACTATACGGAAATGGGCTCACAAACGTAGAATAATTTTGATCATTTCCAGTTCAATGTGAATAAACCCACAGTGCTGAATTGGTGTTCATTTTTTTACTGTTTTGAGTTCAATTAGTTTCCGCGAGGTAAATACAGAGAAGATGTTTGATTTCAGTGTTCAATAAAATGGGTGAACTGAAATGATGTTGTTTTTATTTGAATGGAGGAATGTAGGATGTGGTAATGCTGAAACCTATTATGAATACATGAAGGATTTTGAGTTACCAAGAATGCAATTTAGCGTGAAATTAGGGCTTTTTTCATTGGAGAAACGTATGGGCCTTGGAACCGTCACAATTGTTCGTATTGTTCGAAATACATTGAACACTGTTGCGTGGGAGGAAGATTTTGGAAACGCTCTCAATTTATTTGCAGATTTCAATCAATTTGTTCAACTTTGAATAAAATCATGAAATTTTTCTACACAACGGTATGAAATGTGTAAATTTTTTCTGTAAAATAGCAGAATATGCATACTCCGTGAGTACTGAATTTTGTTTTGTGTTAATATTGCTATAATTTGAAATTTAATATTCATGGGGTTGTACAACATAATCCTCGAATAATTAATTGATTTTGTCTATACTAATTTTTCTTGAAGTTAAAACTACGTTATAAGTTCAATAGATTTCCCCTAGATATGTCATGGCTGCCCTATGTGAGTCATGTCGCCTCCATGACACACAACTATTGTGTGCCGGTTTTGTGACAAACGTATGGCACACTTCAATGTGTCAAAATGACGCTTTATTTTTTCAGAGTACTGTTGTTTTTCAATCACAATTTGGTCGATATTCGAGCGTGTTATTGAGTTTTAACTAGCGGTATGTGTTGTTAACGTGCATGCGTTATCGATTGGATACTTTATTTTTGATTGATTATTTCGTGTCTTGAGAATTTAATTTTGGGGAGCAGGAGGTATGTGTCGCCCGACCAAGGAGCACATAAAAGCTCTCGTCACCCATGCATAGGCGCATTTTGTCTCGTGCGCTTCCACACCCACAGTAGTAAAGTACCGAAGACCTTCGTTTTCTTACCTAACTAATCCCTTCAGTAATACGGCGGCATATTGAGAAGGCAATGCTACAGTAAACAAGGGAAAAAATCGAGTACCGTCTTACTATGGTTTGAGCAACTAATAGTGCCTATGTACTGTAAAAGTCTACATCAACGAGTGTATCTATCCCGACAAATCTATCTTTCATGTCAATAACTTTGAATGGATTAATTTTCCTTGATTTTGAGACCAAATCGTATCATTTTTCTTTTGAATATATTAATTTGTTCTTAGCCTTTTTTCAATGATTGCAAAATCTCGATCATTGGGCAAACAGCTATGGCCAGTTTCCATGAAAAGGTACTCCCTAGACTCAAACGCTTTGATGCCACACATGTACATGAAGAAGCACATAACGGCCTTGTTTCTATTTTGTCCCCCCAAGCATCACTGAATGTTTGAACATTTTTTATTTGGGAACAATCTATACAATTCGGGTATGCTAAAATTCTTGAACAGGTTTCTTTTGATCCTCGTTTTCCTTCACTCTCTAGCCACATTGCCATCTGACCTCCGTCGTCTTTTCCAGTAATAATTAAGGAGGTCATCCCAGCCCCTAGCGGTCCAATGAGCCATTTTCTGTTTGTTGTTGAAAAAGTACCCTCAGGGGGTGGACTATTTGGTCCTAAAATTTTATGGCGTTGTGGACACTAGATCCCCCCCCTCCCCACATTCAAGGGGGTGCAAGGGGACCAAAAATCCTGAATTTTCGACCCCATATGAAAGGAAAACAAAACGGGGAATTGAAAATTTCCCACCATACTTTTGTTACATTTGTTTCAAGGATTCTAAACTGTTTTTGTTTTTTTCTAGCATATAAACTCAATTAGTTCTATTCTTTTGAAATATCAATAAAAATAAATTAAAAAAAACAATTTGTACAGTTTTTCCAAAAACCAAGGCCTGAATCGAAAAAATGAATAGATGAGATTGTGTTTATTTTTATAAATTACATATAATAGGCAAATTTCTTGAGAATCAGACAACTCTAAAAGTTCATTATATATATATATACAAGAATTTTTTTCTAATTTTTTATTATTATTTTGTATATTACAATTAACAGTGTGAATATGGAGTTACGCAGGGAGATTATCGAAATAAAAATGAAAACAGCAATCAGTTACAAAAATTTTCCATGATAATTCAATTCAACATAATTTTTTTTTGTTTGTGGGCTCTACTGAATAATCATACATTTTTACATTCAAAAGAAAACAAGTCATTGAGTTTTATGCTAGAACAAAACCAAAGACAGTTTTAGAATCCTTGAAGCATTGCAAACAAAGTTACGCATAACGATTTTTAATTTGAAACTTTTTTATGCATAAATTAGTTTAAAAATTTATATATTATTAGTGATCAAATCAAAAACTTAAAAACAAAGAAAGTTCCAATAAAATTTATCATCTTTACCACGAAAACGTTTCGGAGTCAAAATCCGTTGCGGAAAATTTCGGAATTTTCTTCGTTAAAAGTTATTGATAAGGTTGCGATTGAAAGCAAACCACTGACGTGTTCAGATACATTAGTGATCAAATATCGCATATAAAAAACTAAAAGTTTCATATGGAAAATTTGTACGCGTTACTTTGTTGGCAATGCTTCAAAGATTTTAAAACTGTCTTTGGTTTTGTTGTAGCATAAAAACTCAAAGACTTGTTTTCTTTTGGAAATATCCATTAAAATGTACCAAAAAACTAATATTTCGTATTTTTCAAAGAAGTAAGGCCTAAATTGAAAAAGTTACACTAGTACAAAACAGTTTACTTTCAACAAATACATTTACTGGCCTCATTTCAAACGAATCGGATGAAAAAAATTGAAATTTTGGGTTGACCCCCTAAATACCTACGTTGTACACCCAAAGTTGACGCTTATAAAACAAGGATGATGTATTCAGTCGTGGCAATGGTTGAGTTTTCTGCCAATAGAATGTCAATGACAATAGAGATGAATCATTTTCTGCTAGCTCTCTGGATTAATTTACCTTAGATTTGGCATTTTGAGCCCTACTTTGATGCTTTTCCAGGTCTGATTCAAATTTCACTTTACTCAACAAATCTTCCGATATCTTTTCATTGCCGCTGCATCGCAAACAGTACAGGTATCCGTTTTTGGAATATAAATACCAATGTTATACATGGCGAATTCCCTGTAAAAAATGGTTTTACTCACACATTTGGCATTACATTTGGTTGGGTTCTCCATATAGAGATCGTGAAGAATCGGTTTTGACAGATTTTCATTGAAATATAACATTAATTATTGTTCGAATAGTGGCTGGTAAATTTTGGAAATGAGTCTAAAAACTTTCTAATGCACTCTTTCTCGTATTCTGATATTTTTTATAGCAAACTGATCCCCTTTTATCAGTAGAGCTCATTTTCCCTTTACATTTCTTGTTCAAACAATACTCGATTCGCATTTTAGAAATTCCAAGGGTTTTGAGATAGGCTATACTTCTTTACAAACCCTAACGTTTTCTAAAGCATAAGTGCGAGACACTTGGACTTCTTAGTAATTGCGTACATTCTTTTTGGCGGGTTTTCAGTTATTGTATTAACAATGAAATTTGACTGCGCTTGCCAATTTTGACTACTCCAAAATCTTTCGAATAAATTTTTACGTTTTTTCCTGTTAAGTCATTACAGTTGTAACGGCAGTTACACTGGTGATACACAAATTTTTTGTTTTCATATATTTACCGTTTCGCGTGAAATAGCAGCGTCCAGAATTCCTCGCTAATTTCCTCGCAATATTTGGGCGTTGCAATGGTCCAAGAGGACTTCGTAAAACTTCCGTACTGGGACCCATTTGCGAGACCCATTCGCACTTGAATCCACTGCAGCAGCTACAGACGAATATGTCGCTGGAGCCGTTCCGGATGTCGATGCGACTGCTGACTGCGCGCTGGAAACAGTCGCTGGCTTCCATTGATGATCGAAAATCAAATAGTTTATTGCAATTCGAGAATGACAAGCACAGAACAGATCAGTGCATACAAACTTTAATCGATTTAAATATACGATGAAGTGTGGGCACAGGGCCTCCAAACATTGTAGAATGTGTGCCGCTAAACACTTTGCAAACCCAGAATGTTTATTATGCACTTATAGTCTGTCCAGTCCAAACTTTGATCGGCCTATTATACTTGTATGTTTTTAATGCAGTGCCTAGATTCTTCAATGCCGTTCCGTCTTCATATTCAAAATGCTTCATAAAATCCGATCTTCTTTCCTGACAGCTGTAAGATTTCATAACTCACAGAGCGCAAATCTTGCTGGGTTTCTAATTATATAAGTCTTCATTCGAGACTGATGAAACTTTTTTTCGATTCGCATAAATACCTCAAATTTAATCACTATTTGCAACGCATCGTAGGTTACAGTTGGTTTCATCATACTCGTCGAACCTCCTTTTAGAATTCATAGCAAAGAATGAATTCCGTACAACTGCCTTCAATCCTCCCAAATTTTTATTCTCTGTTGTGTTTCGTTTTTGTATTCTATACTCCAATCAAGGTTTGCGGCCTGACTTATTTTCAAGTACAAAAAAGAACTGAACTTCCTCTAACGCGTCCTTATTCAATGTTACGCTCCTCCTCCTTAGAACCTTATTCATAGCTCACCTCATACTCACACCGCAGCTTGTTAGTGTTACGATTTACCCCTAACTCATACCATAATGACTTAGCCTTTCTAGAATATTTTGGTCAGACGAAAGCATACACGGTAAGTATCACGCTAAGTCTGTTGGAGTAAAAATAAATAATCTTTAACTTGAAATACAGAAAATGGTCTCAAAATAAAGAATCTCTAAGACCCTAGCACTATTTTGAACCTGACAGAAGAAAATGGTGTTCATGGATAACAGAATATTAGTGTAATAGAAACTAACTCTCAACATAAAATTATAGAAATGTACCTTTCCTTAAAAAGTGGGTGAAAAATTATTTCATCTGAATACCATAATTGTGTTCATTTTGAAATACTGTCTAATGAACGATACGCACTCACATATCTAGGATAAAATGAGAAAGTTACAAGAATTTAAATCCTGAAAAAATTTTGTTAATTTCTAAAAAATGAAATGCCGTTCAAAACTGATGTGTGCTATTTTACAATTCGGTGATGGGCGCAGCTAAGTGTTTATCGCAAAATCATACCTATTTCATGGAGTGTTTCGGACGGACTAATGGAGTCGTCCAATCTTTCCAATTGACCAACAGAGGAAGGGGCAGAGGGTGAGCTAGCCAAATATTCTGCATCGTCAAAAATGCAAGCCCCAACCGTCTGCAGCGATGTTTGACCCGCTTCGGTATCATCTGAATGTAAAAAATAAAATAGTTTAAATTAAAAACGCGAGAAAAAAATTTATGCTGAAACAGAAAGTCAAAGTCACACAAATAAACAAATAGAACAGTGAACTGACCATTAAGGCTCCAGGGCTTCATTGACAACTATTTCTTATGTGTGACCCGTGGGGTAAGAAAATCTCCATTGTAGTTTCTGAGTCAGCGGAAACAACGGGGCAACAGGATGAAAAATTTTCCCCAAATTACTTCTGTTCTTACGAGTGGACGAGCTGTCAAAGAAGGGACACACTGAATGTGCGTAGGTGCAATGGGTGAGACAAAACTGATCGCAAATTAAAATATTGTCTGAGAGGCGAAAGTTGACTGAGTTAGAATGGAGTCTGTGACTCACTCATTACGATGGAGTATGAGTTTGCCTGGTGCCTGGTAAGTACCCAAAGTCTGCTGTCATAGATGGTTCAGCAAAATTTATACGTTAAAGTTCCAGCCAAAACGTGATAACAGTTTTATAACATTGCTAATCATGTTAGTTCACTTACTGTTTGTCAATTAGATAAATTGCGACCAACATCAGCCGCATGCTGAGAAAAAAGGTGTCAATAGAATTACAGTCACTGCGATAAAATGAAAAATGCTTGCTCAAGCTATATGAGACAGTCGTGTCGAACTTGAATAATTTCTTGAAGTAGAAAAGTTGGTGAAGAAAAGATGAAATTTGCTTTGCGCTAAATGTGAAAACTATGAATGAATGTTGTGGGTGAAGAGGACAGGAGTGTCGACGAAGTTCAAGTAACAGAACATATACATCGAGATGTGTGGATGCAAGGGAGTGCGTATGGCCATGAGAGTGTATGAAGTTGAGAGGAAAAAACCCTTTGTTAAGTCCTGAAATTAATACTTGAATGACTGACTCAAGTTCATACGCGGCTGCCAGAAGTAAAATCGTTTGAAGAGCTGTTAATACAATACTTTGATGGTTTAGCTACGAAAATTGATAAGAAATGTTTTTGTACATGATCCAGCAAAGTTGATCAGTCTGCTAGATTAGCAATAGGCCACAGAAATGGGCGCCAGAAATGCTCGGTTTTGATTGAGCATGTTCAGGAATTTACATGGTGTTTAGCTGGAGGAAAAGTAGTTATTACAGCGATAATGATTTGTGACATAGTAAGTCCAATATGTGAAAACAGCTGCATGCGTTGACTGAAGCATGCTGGATTCTATTTCTGCTAAAAACCGAAGATGTGCATGAGTAGTGAGAAAGATCACCGAAAGAAAAAGAAATCCGCAAGGAAACCACAGTATGAGACTGAATGAGTAATCAATACATTATTAGAGCAGATTGAAGAAATGAGGAGCGTACCAAATCAGTACGGGAGATGGAATAAGTTGAGAGCAGCTGGGGAACTCAAAATCTGCCAGGCTAAACTTGCGTGGACTGTATATCAGGGAAACAAATTATATCAGTACCAGTCACGAAACAATGAAATTACTCTCAAAATTGTAGGGTTTGTGTGCTTCAATACTGCTGCATACACATGCAAGGAAACATATAGGTCTTGTTATGGCACATGTTCAAAATCACTAATGAAAACGGTAAACACTGGAAACTGAAACATCTTTCCCTAACTTCAATTCTTAGAGATTCAGGTACATTAGAACATACCTATTTCGCAAAGTACTTTTGAAGGAATAATGGAGATGCAGGAGATTTGCAGTGGTGCCATTGCGACAGTTCATGACGCGGGCTGCGTCAAACGATAATTTTCTTGATCGCCAGGATTGCAGTGAATCATTGGTTGCGGTTGTGGGCTGTCCTGTGCGTTATCATCTGAATAGAGAAGCGTTGATTAGCATCAAATGAAAACGGATCTTATCCGCTCACAGCAAATTGACCAACTGCTAACGTTCAATGTTTAACAAAAAATAAAATGAACAAATCGTAAACTTTCCAGTAGCGAACGCTTTAGGGGGAATAAATGATCACTCCATATTTTTGTCCCCGAGATAAATTTTCCTACATTGGTTCGTCAAAGAAGAGGAAGAAGAAAAAAATAAAGAATGTTATCTAATCTATTTTGTGTTGATGACAACGAAATTAAGTGAACTGAAAATAATTCCTTTCTCAATGTATGCTTTGTGCACCTTGTGTTTTGGGTTCATCAAACCTATGTATACTCTACGAAAAAATGTTATTTGCATAAAATCGAAATATACGATACCCTGTTGAATCAGCGACAAATTCCAGTTCAATGCAGTAGTCTGGGTAATAGTATCAACATTGCGAATAGCAGTTGTAGTCGTAGTGGTGGTGGTTGTAATATTATTAGTAGTTATAGTACTATGAGTGATAACAATACTAATCGTAATAATAATAAAATTAATAAGTGTAGCAATAGTAATAATGGAACTTATAGTGAAAATAATAATAGAAATAATAGTGGTAATAGTAGTAGTGGTAGCAATAGTAATGGTAGTAACAACAACGGTAGTAACAGTAATGGTAGTAATAGTTGTTATAACAATAGTAGTAATAATAATTTTAGTAATTGTAATAGTACTAGTAGCGGTAGCAGCAGCATTAGCAGGCGTAGCATTGACAGTAACATAATTAGCAGTAACACTATTAGCAGTACCATCATTTGCAGTAGCGGCGTTAGCATTAATTAACAGCATCAAAGTTACGAACTTGATTCGCGTTAAAACTTACTCGATTCACAGAGTGTTTTGAAGGGATAGTAGAGGTGCAAGATGCAGGCAGTGCAGCTTTTGTGACAATGAGAGCTGGGTCATGGTTCGGTGTTCTTCCTCGTCAGTGCTCCATCACAGGCGGTTTTTGGTAGTCATCCACTGCGTTGTCATCGGAATTAAAAGTGCAATGATGTAATCAAATTCAAATGTATCTTAAAATCCCTCTAGGAATGACTCGTTACTCGGTGATGATCTCCAACTCCAAGCTAGTGTAGTTTTTTTCAGTTGCACATACGATGAGTTGCGTCTATGTAAGTGCTGTCTGAGAGACACGAAAAATTACACTAACCCCTTAATAACCCAGTCGTGACAATCGGTGTTTTTTCATTCGCACTGTGATGACTTGTATGTATAGAGTTGTGCTATTCAAAAACACGATACGCCTCTATGATCTATAAACCCTAGGCCAATTTGCTTATATTGAGAATTTGTTAAAATTTAAGAAAGAAGAAACCACTCAAAAGACTGATCATTTCATTCTCCTAAAATTTTTTGGATACCCACTCCATGTTCAGTCAAAAATCAATCTGTAAAATACGGTACAGGAAAAATTACTAAAATTGGAAAAGATCAACTAGAAAAGTACACCAACGAAATGAACACAATATACCCAAAAGTAAGACAAAAATAATGTATGTATGAACTTACTATCTGTAATGGGGTACGAACCATCAGAATTGTTGAGCACTGATTTTTCTTTAAAAATATGTACACTGTACTGGCTTTAGAACTCTGATCTGTGAAATCAAAGCTTCCGCTGTGCGATAACACGTTCGTACATCGGTGCTTCGTTGGCCACCCGGCTGCACCCATGTCAAAGTTTCTCCACTCTGTGTGCGTGTGCGAGTCTGTGCACTTGAACGGCTTGTCACCGTCACCAAGAACCACGCCCACTTCAACAACTGCCACACGTCGCTGCGTGAAATAATTGAGTGCAAACAAATACAGAATATTTTGCCATAAAAGTATCATTTAATTATGGAATAAAATACTGTAAGTTTCAATTTACACATAAAAGTGACAGCCGTCTTACGCGACATGTATTGTATAATGAGTTAGACCAAATAACAGCACAGTTACTGCGATTCTAACGTACATCATAATGGATTGTTCGTATTCACGCTGTATTTTTAGAAACGCAAATCTCTTCAGTCTATGTTATAAATATGCAGTTAATTTGAGAAATTAACCGACTCATGTTGATATCAATTAAATAAAATTATTCGAACACGTTCTACAATATATGAATTAAATTTAAGTATTCAAGTGCTGCAGCTTTCTGTAAGATGCCTTTCGTGTCAAGGAGCTTTAATGGAATGGAAGCGGCATCGCAATCTTTTGCCAGTCAAGCCCCGCCCACCCGGCATTGGGTCCCAGTATGGAGGTGGTGTTGCAGTGGAGGGGTAGCACCACCTCCATCATCAGCGACTGAAGACCGCGCTGTTAAATGGCAGACTTGCGCTACTCTGTGCTATACGTTTTTTTCTTAGGCATATATTTCAATTGCGTGCTTGAAACGCGTCATATTGAAAAAACTCGTACTTGACCGCAGCTTGGATAAGCGGCGCCCTACCACGCTGAGTGTCTGACACGCACTGAGCCCCATATCCGTGTGTGTGCCCGTATACCCTACGGCTACCGAAAATTGGCTTCACTTTCGAGCGCTGATGCCGCCTCCATTCCATTAAATCTCCTTGTTTCGTGTATATTTACGCTAAATAAATTTGATTAATTTACTTAGAAAATTTTGGTGAGGAATTTTATGTGCTCATATCAGTATATTTACTTGTCACTTCCATCTCGTTTAATATCATACTATTTTGGTCGTACAGTGCAAAGTAAAGGAACCTTGAAACTATCATTGACGATGAAGAGAACTTGACGCTAACACAAGAAGTAATGAATGTTATAAATTTCAGAAGAAATGTTTCACCTTTTTAGTTTCCCTCTGGAAATAGTCCCCCTTCCCCTGTCATATATGACACACAAGTATGATGCTTCATCAATACCGCCTTTTTTCAGTTGCTCAGGCGATAAGATAGTTTTTAAATTAATATTAATGCTCGTGGCTACACTATTCAATGCTACCAATTTAGTTCTTTTTTTTTTGTGTCTTTACTTGACAACTATGATATATTAGACGTTATTTTACTTCATTTTCAGAATTTCCTATATAACGTATGGAAAATACAATATAAATGAAAGACATTTGCATGTAATAATATTTATTTCTATATGTGATACATGCTTTCATGAATTATAATAAATTTAGTTGCGATCGCGATTTCAACTTCTTAACTTTACGAAATATTTTCAGTTCTTCCGGAGTTTAAATGAGAAAGAATTCGTTCGTCATTTTTTACTGCAAAATGTCAATCGTTAAAATTACATACATCTGTCATTCTATAAAATGGAACGTTTCGATGAGAAACTTTGTATTTAATAGATTGACAGAGGTATAGAATTTTACCAATTTGCATTTTGCAGTAAAAAAGATATTACCATTGCTTTATTATTGAACAAACTTCTAATTAAATACCTCTTAGAAACATATGAAAGAATACTTTTTGAAAGCGTTGTTGCGTTCTATGAGACATCAATGAATTTTAGCGTTTGGCACATTTCTGTCTATATTTAGGGATAAATTCCTTTTTCTTTTAACAATTTTGCCTTTCAATAAGGAGCTTTTCCTCTTGGTTGTCCTGTTTGGCGTCTGGCAATGCTCGTTGGCCGACATGGAATTTTTTTCCTGAACGCCCCTGATCTTTTAAAAAGGGTACAACCTGCAGTGCGAAGGAAAGTTGACACCTGCGCAGGATTCCTACAGGCTTTCATCCCCTTTTCGAAGACGTCAAGGGCGCCGAGCATGCAGGGGCTCTGAGTTCGCTTCAATTTCTTATTAAACATGCTTGTAAATTCATCGATTCTCTCGTCAATTGATTGAGAGTTATTCAGTGTCTGTGTAGAGGTTCCGACGACTTCTTCTGTATCAACAGATCTGTCTTTTCGGTTGCATGTCTCTATTTGCTCACTAACATCCGATACTGCGTTAGCAGGCGCATTTGCAAACAAACCATCGAAAAAAGTCGATGTTGGCATTGCTTTGTCACCGTATATCACCTTGTACAAATGTTGCTTCTCAGCCGCAGTGCAGGTGTAAAGCTGTGGAAGGCGGACTGCGCTGTACTGAGACGCTGCAACTTGATGTTTGCACTCGCTACCTGTATTTCCACTGATACAGCTGCACGTGAGGATGGATAGGTCCACTCTGTACTGAATGCCCACTTGCGAAGCAGAATTTTCTGTATAAACTACTCCTTCAGTATGGGTGACAGCTGACAGAGGAATGGTACTGCTGGCAGTTTTAGAAGAACATTCCTTTTTGAGGATGACATCTGACAGACGCAAACGAAGGTAACTGTCGTAAACATCTGCCATCACCAGCAGCAGCTGTGCACCGTTGTGGGCCTTATTCCTGCACACAAATATTTCAATAATTACTATTATTAATTAATGCCGCTTACAAAAATTACTACTATCAATAATTTAGATTAAAATCGTGCTCAAATCTAAATCTAAAATATATGGGCACTAATCATTTCTCCCTCCTAACACATATAATTGAGTATTTAAAATTGTTTCACTATAATAAACGGGGTTAAATAAAATTTACTATAAAACACACAAGCTTTCAATATTTTCAAGATTCAATGTATGTATAAGTTTCATCTTCGTTTCACCATTGTAAGCATTATTTTTCAACTTTGAAAAATATGGCTACGCTGATAGAAAATTAATTTAATTAATCCTCACCGCTGTACTTTATTTTTGTATTGACTTTGGTAGGTCTTGATTTATTTCATGTTTTAATTTTTCAATTATAGGGAATTATTCGAAAAGAAATGTAATATTCATAAATTCCATTTTTATTGTTAAAAAACTCATGGAACCTATATTTCAGTCAATTTCTGACAGCAACTACATTCACAAATGCAGCTAAATGAGGTCGAGGATGATTAGGCTACCATCTCCCTATTCAGCCAATGCCTTCGATGAAAGGTAACTTTTACAAACTGCATCAGCAGTACAATACCTGTTGAGGACAATATCCTTGATCACCATCATCATGCTCTCACACACGTTGTTGGTGTTGTGACCACGCAGTAGCGAGCCACACCTCCAAGGTAAACTCCACTCTTCCCTTCGTTCCACCGCTGATCTGAAGTATCTGAAACCAATACAGTTTTTGATATACTACGGCTGAATACTAAATTTATGTTATTATATTACACTCATCAATACCGCCAAAAAACACTCATGTTTTTTGTGCAGCTACATCAAATTTTTGTCTGTGCGTTATAACTTCAAGGATTTTGGAAGCAGTTACTTACTCGGTGCATTTGAAGTTATTTCGTGACAGTTCTGAATCCAGGAATTCAGACCAAATGTGGTCGACGGAACTAATGGACTCAGCGTAAACCAGCTTTTTCAGGACTGAAATCAGCGGTTTGCGGTGCTCCTTGGCGATACAATTTTTGGCATTCCACAACCAGCGCCATGCGGCCTGTAGGACGTGGAAGACTCAGAGGAACAATTATTTACTATGAGGCCACACCCCGCGCAGTGCTCCTCTCTCAGCGTCACTGTCATCAGTGATGATACACTCAGGGCGCCGTTTTCCGTTGAACGCAACGTCACCCAGCATATCTTGGAGAAGACCGACACCTGTAAAACATTATTAAGGGGGAATACAGTAAAAAAAAGAAAAGCTACAAATGTGACTAAAATACCTTTATGAGCAAGTTTTTAGTCATATGTTAGTTATATGTGTAATAGTTATAATTTTATAAAAAAATTTAATTGCAAATTAAAACACATATCTCTGACATAGTCTTCTTTACTTTGTGTTGAGGACAGTATGACTCCAAGTGGAAGGCCCCCAGCTGCGCTCGAGCAGACAAGAATAGTGAACATTCGGTCTTGTCAACGTGGCTAGTCGTGTCCACAAACACCACCTCGGTGGCTGATTGCATTTCTTTGTGAACTCTATACATGAAATCGGTGACAAGAACGGCAACATATCCACCAGAAGTCTCAGCAAAATTAATGAGATGCTGCGGCATTTTATTCTTGGTTCGCTGCATAGCTTCCAAGACGGACATGTCGTCGAAGTTACCGCGGTTCTGTGCCATCCACCTCGCCCCCAGACTCGCTAGAGAGTTTAATGTAGCATTTAATCTCCTGTCTGCCAGCAGCGCAATGCCACTTTGAAAATTATGCTTCAGTTGGTGATGGCGTCGAGCTTTGGGCACCAAACATGCCTGTAAAATTTTGGTTCATATTATTATATATTTAGTATTTGTTCACATATTTCATGAATTTGGGGCTCTATAATGAGATATAAGAAGCGAACAACTCATTATTAACTTCAATATAACTTCACCGTCAAAAATAAGGGCTAAATAATATATTTATTTACAAATACACTTATTTTCAAGTAGAATAAAAAAATATTGACATAACTGAATCTTGAAATAGCCACAGAAAAAACTTTTTTCGACTGAATTAAATTAACAAATTGTTCAAACGTTCGTCATTCTTTTCCATTTCATCAGAAATAATCCACCCAACTTAATGATATATGAATTATAAAAAGTAAGAAATACTATACGCTAGTTATTATAAGATATGCATCAAAGTGTCAATTTTACCAGGTATATTGAGTCAAATAACTCGTAACAAAAACTAATCGCATATTGTAATACTAAACAACTGGGCCGTGAATTTTACTTACAATTTTTCTGTACTTGCAATTAATGAAAGGGGAGGGGGTGACATTTATAACCTTATTGTTGTACGGTTATGGATAACTGAAGTAACTGCTTAGATTTAGTTGAGGAACATGCCTGAATAAACGTGCCATAGTGCCACAATTGTAACATCGATACGTGTAAAATTAGAATAGTATTCATACTTGTACTTCTCAGGTAAAATCATGCTTTAAAGTAGTAAATAATGGGTTCGAAATTATTTATTCTCACCTTGCTCAAAGTAGGAGTAAAACTCTTCCTTGGTGCTTTCTGACATACTGAACTCGCTAAGGATAGCAGCGGAGGAGCGCGAATAGTTGTAGCGGCCAGTGAAGGTGATACGGCAGGGGTGAGGTGTCGATCCTTCAGTGCTGATGACCGCTCTTAATCGTGCCGGACAACTGAAGTAAAAATTAGCTATACTGATACATCCAAGCAAACAGTGTAAGCTCCTTTAAATGTGAAGAAATTAAATATTTGTAATACTGCACATAAACCTTGATACTTTGGTATCACAAGTATTTTTGTACGAGAACCATAGTAATTTTTGAACTCACAGAAGTGACTACTGAATAAAGCAAAAAAAGTGAAAAATATATGCAAGCGGTCCGTCCTAGTTCAACGGGAAAAAAGTTTCACCACGCTTCGACTAGTTCGTTTGCATTGAAAAATATAATGAAGCCTTAGTTAGGCTCTATCAAAACGATGAAATTTTTAATTCTCATCGGTGTAGTTCAGTTTGACAGTAGTTATTTATGCTCTTCAGATCGTTCACAAATAATTACTGCTAGTACTATATAATATGCTTAAAACATATGACTTTTACAATGCAAAATTTTTTGATACGAGTATTGAAGTACTTTCTACATTCAACCATGTTTCGTGCATAAAAGATATTTGAAATAAAATAGGAGAGAGTTTTTTCCTAACGGACAAAAATTTATGAAAATAATAAGTGGAAATCCTAGTTATTGAAATATTCAAACGAATAACTGAACATAATAAGTAACTAGGCTCAAACAAACCAAACTTGAGTAAACCTAAACGATATATGTCAAAGTTTAATTAACCGAGCTAAATTTAAATAATTGCACATAATTGATTGTAAAAAAATACTTGCCTAGTATTTTATTATCATTTGTTCACACGTTTATTTACCTATTTCTAACTTGTAACTACAGTAAGGAGTCCTTGTCACACGTAAGTATACATGCAGATTTAAAAAGGATCTCTCTGGAAACTGTGAGCACAATTCAACGTAGAAAGCATGTAATTCAATATTTGTATGGTTAGAAAATAAAGATATGTTTTAAATGAAGTACTTACTTGGTATTAGTTATTTTGACTACTTTGTGCTTCCGCACCGCATGGTGACAAATGTAGTTGAGTTCCAATATTGACTCTTTCGCTTTCTTTCTTCTCTCTGCATAGTCCAGCTAACATTATTTTTCTGCGAGAATTCATTTAACCAGTCGTTAAACTCGGTGCGGCTTTTAATAACAACATTAATGCTCATTACATTTTCCTGATCTTGACCGTTCGCCGGTAAAGGAAGTAATTTAAAACCATCGGATAATTCAACACCTTCCATATTGCACACAAGCCAGCACTGTACACGGTCATTTCTGAATCACGACCGGGAATTTTTCTAAAGCATTAGCAAGTGCATAACCTCACTGCATTGCGATATCTGGTAACTCATCATAGTTCGACGATAGAACGACTTTTGACCATAAGGTTAAGTTTTATAGGTTTCCCATAGAAGTATCATTTGGCAATGGATTAAAATACTCTATGTTTTACTCTACCCTGAAAGTCATAGTCGTCTTAAATGACATTATATTATGAGTTAGACCAAATGAGAGCAGTTACTGCGAGTCTACCGTACGTTATGATGTATCGTTCGTATGTCACGACGTATAGTTAGCAGTGCAAATTTCTTAAGTTCATATAATAAATATGCACTTAATTCGAGAAATTACCAGACTCTTTTTAATATAAATTAAATGAAAGTATTCTAACACACTCTTTATTTAATATAAGTATTCAAGTTCTGAAGCGTTCTGTAAGATGCCTTTCACGCATATTTTCGCCAAATAAATTTGACTAAGTTACTTCTAAAATTTTGATAAAAAAGTTATATGCCCATATCAGTATATTTAAGGGAATTTAAACAATTTAAACAATTTAAGCAATTTACACAATTTATTTACCACAGGTGATACAGAGGTAGAATGTTTCCTAAGTCTAATACAATGGTCAAAGTTGAGTATAGCTACCTGTGGGCCCGAATAAGTTCAGCGACTTCTAGGGCATTCTACCATTACATTATTCTAGGGTGTACAATAATGTTTAACCTAATTGACTTAGCCTAGTTTCGCATTAGACTGATCAACAAGATAATGAAGTCGATATTGATGTTTAATTTTACAATATAGGTCATATGGACTATATTTAACAGTATATTCGATAACGATTTAGGAGCAGACTGAAAATCGGCGATATTATTCATGGCAAATTGCATTATTAGGACCAGACATGTAGGAGGCAGGATTTGACTTGGTGATCTTACACGACTAGTATTCTGATAAGAAGTGAGACTCAAGATTTCTTTTAAATACCTTGTAAGAATAACTTTCACGGATCTCCGCATGTATTGAGTTCCAAGTTTTAGTTCCAACGAATAGTATACTGTGTTGCGAGCGGGCCTTTGAATAATAAGGAAGCATGAATTTACTTCTATTTCGCGTTAAATGGTCGTGATGACCAGTTTGCGCAGTTAATAACTGTTGTAGGTTATTGTCGCCGTTATTAGTTAATGTTTTGTAAATGAAATTGCAGATGGAGATTTTGTAGAGATCCGAGAGTTAACTATTAGTAAATTTTTGAATGAATCATTTGTGTGAGCATTATATTCTAGGTTCTTTACCGCTCTGATGGCTCTTTTTTGCAGAGTAAAAATTATATTGGTTTTACTTTTATCAGTTCCGTGCCATGCTTCTATTCCGTATTGCAAGTATGGTGAAATGAGCGTTCGATAAAGCATTAGTAAGGCAGTTTCAGGCAAGAAACTTTTAACTCTATTCAGGATTCCGATGGATTTTGATAATTTAGAACTAATATGAGCGATGTGCTCTTTGAAGGTCAGATGTTTATCTGTTGTGATGCCCAGAAATTTGCATGAGTTGGTTTCTTTGATTTCACCTTCGCCAATTTTAATGCATGGTAGAGATATATGTTTCTTGTATGAGAATGTAATATAATTTGTTTTATCGACATTAAGGCTTATTTTATTAGCTTTAAGCCACAGTGAAACCTTATGGAGTTCATTATTTATACTCTCCGCAATCGTAGTGGGATTTTGGTTCGGAAGGACCGCAGAAAGCGTACTGTCATCGGCAAAAAGTATGAATTTAAAAAATGATGTAGATTTCATAATATCATTGATAAAAATCAGAAAAAGGAGAGGCTCAAGAACAGATCTTTGTGGAACTCCATGGCTAATTTTCTGTGGGCGCGATTTTGCGTCGTCAATGACAACGTATTGCTTCCGATTTGTTAGGTATGATCTGAACCAATCATGGGCAATCCCTCGAATGCCATAACAGTGTAGTTTCGAGAGTAGTATTTTATAGTCCCACACAATCCAATGCTTTTCGAAAGTCAAGAAATACAGAGAAGACAGTCTTTCAGTTATCTAAATAAGAATAAAGGATTTGTAAATGATTTAATATTGCCTCTGTTGTTGATTTTTTACAGCGAAAGCCGTATTGTTTATCATAGAGAAATTATTTTTGTTCAAAATAAGAGTACACTTTTTATACACAATTTTCTCGAATACCTTGCTAGTAATTGGTAACATGGAGATAGGTCGATAATTGTTTACACAGGTTTTTTCACCATTTTTAAAGATAGGGGTTACTCTACCAACTTTGAGGGAGTTCGGGAAAGTGCCTAGTAAGAGAGACTGGTTAATAATATTGGATATCAGCGGGGCCACAATATAGGCAATAATTTTAAGTATTTTAGTTGGAGACGTTTGTAACCCACTCGATTTATTTTTCATGTTGTTTATGCATGCAATTACATCGGAGGAGTTTGTAGGCGTAAAGAAAAAGGAGTTGTGTTCTCGAATATGATCCATAAATTCCAGGTGATCAGTAGGTTCACTTGAAATACCATTGGCTATAGTTTTCCATACGTTTACAAAGAAGTTGTTAAAGAGATTAGCAATTTCATTCTTCTCATGGTATTTTACATTATCTTTAGTGATATATTCAGTTTTCTTTTTATCGGCGTTATTCGGTTTACAACAAGAGTTAAGGAGGCGCCAAGTCTGTTTAACGTCAGCTTTGAATTGAGTGAACTTGAGGGTAAAGTAGCTCTTTTTTGATGTTCTGATCTGGTTTGTCGCATAGTTTCTGAATCGGTTATATGTTTCTCTAGATATTCGCCCTTCGCAAAGGAGGGCTAATTACGCTTGGCGTTTCTTTATATTTATCACGATGTCTCTAGTAATCCAGGGCTTTTGTTTATTTTTCGGGGTAACTGTACGAGTTACAATTGGGCAACACTGACTGTATGCGGTCATTATAGTTTCAGTCAACTTTACTACTGCTTCATCAATGCTCCTTTCATTATTGTTTTGTTGGGTGATGTGCAATGTTGACATTAATTCTTCTAGAACGGTGTGCATTTCTTCTAAATTTGATTCGTTTATATTACGATATGAGTAAGTTTCAGCCCGTGCTTTGGTGCAAGCAATATAGACATTTTTCTTAATAAGAGAAACTGGAAAATGATCTGATAAGTCAGAAGTAATTATTCCATATTCCAGCAAGAAAATCACTTGGGTCTGTCGTAAAGATATTGTCAAGCAGCGTAGCACTTTCTGAGGTTATTCGTGTTGGCTTTGTGATGATCGGAAGGAAAGATTTAGAATAAATGCATTTAATAAATTAGAGATTGGTTCATAGCTTTCATATTTCAGGAAATTATAGTTGAAGTCACCGCATATTATTATGTCATTTTAGAAGGACCTGTTGAAGTGAGAAATAATGGGATTAAGTTCATTAAGGAAGGATATAGGACAGGCTGTAGGAGGCCTATACACCGTTCCAAGCACTATTCGTTTGCCATCTCTAGACAGTTCTACGAATAATTATTCTATATGATCCTGATTCAGTGTTGCACTTGCTATGATTCTCGAATCCATGTGCTTAGAAATATATGTACTGATGCCCCCGCCTCGCCATGGGAATGGTAACTATGATAATTTTCAAATTTAATCATGTCTGGTCGAGTAATCTAGCCAGCTTTCGGTGAAGCTAATCCCATCTAGGTTATACTCAAGTTCAGTAATAGTGCATTGTATCTCTTCCAATTTTGGATAGAGTGACCTACAGTTCCAACACAGTAGCGAAAAATCCTGCCTGGTTATTCGTAGAGATTCGTTGAATTTTGATATATTAGTATATCTGCAGTTTTCGGAGTCGTTTAGGTTTGAAAATATTCTGTTCAAATGATTGAGATCGGGGTCGATTTCATCTAATATATCAGCGTGATCAGTCATTCAAAATTAGTAAACAGTAGGCAGTAAGTACTATTGTATAACTTAAAACGAAATACAGAGTCAAGATTAAAAGTGTATTCCTATCTAAAAACTAGCTTAGAAAGTATAGAAAAGAGTAAAAAATCTTGCGTGATTTCGTGAGTACACACAATACTCAGCCCATGAGTGAATTATATTGGAGTTTAATATACAAAATTGGTGCGTACAAAGTGCTTAACGCGTTGTTACAAAGTTCACATACAACAGGTAATGAGTTTCAAAAAAAATCTAGCGACGATGATTATCTAACCAGCTAATATGTTTTACATATAATAATAATTTTATTGGTAAAAAATTACATACAATTTATGAGGAAAAGCGAACAGGTTGGATATCAATATTCCATTATAACATTGGTAGGTACAAATTGCTGATGGTGTTGTTGCAAGTTCCAATACAGTTGTCATAAATGTTCATATATATCTGTCATACGATTGTCAAAATTGAGGTAAAACTGACGTATATATCTTTAGAGGTTGGATCTCATTCATGACATGAAGTTAAGCAGTTTGAAGATTTAGTGTACAGGTATAGAATTCTAGGCGTTATTGACATAGGAGTATATAATTTGATACAGTTACATGTTTTGATACCTAATTGAGGTGATCACCCAAGACCTGTTTCGATGATTTATCCAGTTGCAGCATCAGGTATTGGTCGAGCTCTTCTGGCGTGTTAATCTGACGTCTCAAATCTGGTTGTTCAGGAGTAAATGTGAAGATGTTTCCATCCTGGATCCTCGGGGCTCCAATTTTTTCCGGGAATTTTCTCTTGGCTACTCTCAAGGTGTACATGATCTTGGCTCGTGAAGGTATTAGATAATCATTTATGGAGAACTTTGGTTTATGTACTCGGCAGGCAGAGAGAATTTGACGTTTCTTGTTGTAATGTTTCAGTTCGAAAGCGATGTTTCTTCGATCCTCGTTTCCAGTTAGTGGTTTTCTTCCCATTCAGTTAGCTGACGTGATGTCAGCATCAATGAGGTCAATGTTGATGTCCTTCAGAATTTTGCAGACTGTTTCTTTGCAATTTTCGTTGGTGTGGGATTGAGGTAGTTCCCCCCCGGAAATGACGAGAGTACATTTTCTATTTTCAGGTTCTCGGCGCTGATCATTTTTTTTCAAGCGATCGAGACGCGACTCCATGCTATGTATTTTCTCATTCTGTTCTTCAATAATTTTTTGTGTTCTGCTTCTTTTCCCGCTATTGTTTCAGATAGTGTTTTAAGGTGGCTTATTTCATTTTTCATAATGCCAATATCACTAATACATTTTGTCATCACTGAGTCGAAGTATTTTATTTAAGACAGACACCACTTCCTTGCCGTCCTGTGTTAGGCTAGACACATCAGGATATTGACCAAACTTTGGTTGATACTCACAGCTGTTAATGCTGCTGCTGTTGTTGCTGTTGTTGCGTTGCTTCTTGGGTCCCATCTTGAAGATTGAGAGAGTCGGCTTTATTGTATAAACGAGGGTTGCACACTTTCACACTTTTTGAGGGAATATTATATTCTTAGTTTGATGATTTATATGTTTATATCGCATTTGAATCCTCATGGCGAGAGAGGGTACCCATTTAGGTTCGAAGTTCATTCTTTCTAACAATAGGCACTTTGTTTCGGAGCGAGCAGAGCGAGCGCAACGCACATCCTCACCATATGGAGTCTCTGAGGACAATGAACGCAATGGACACTGAATGCACTGAGACACTGAAGGAAACGAACGCTTCTTCCAATGAATTTTTTGAAAAATAAAAAAAATACATCCGAATGGAAACAAGCTCTCGGGTGTTCTCAGCATGTTCATAACATTCGAATAGACAGTTATAGCCCATTTATTTTTAAACACTCGAACAATTTTCTTTAAAATTTCAATTTTTCAGCCAATATTGTTTATAGAGAAAAACGTTTTTTGGTAGATTCACAATGCAAATACCTACCAAAAGCACGGAATATTTTATTGGATTTGCTCTAAAGAAAAAATAAAAAAAATTCATGCCTATTTGACTATTATAAACATCATAATATCATCATTTCTATGGACATTAAAAAAAATTAGAATTTAAATTTGCGGAAAAAACCCTAGCATTTATAGTACTTACATTGATCTCTACGATGCAAAAAAGATCTCCTTCATAAGTGAAAAACTGATGGAGAAATTGAGCCGCAGCCGAATAAAAAATTTTCATGAGAGAAATAGTTCCAGTTTTTTAATTATTTCTCCAACAGTTTTTACTTATGGACAAGATCATTTTTCATCGTAAAGATCAAGGTGAGTACTACGAACCGGCGAAGTTTTGTTTGATCAGTAAATTACAAAATGTTTTATCGTCATTTAAAGTAATAACTAAAAGTTAAAATATTTTGTGATATAAATATAAAAATTTTTTATATTTTTCTTTTCAGCGAAATCAAATAAACTGGATTTTTATTTTGTAGACCAGTTAATTGTGAATCGAAGAAAAAAACTAATCGTCTCTACGTACAATATAGGCTGAGAAATAAGATTTTTTAGAAAACTCCCTTTGAGGGGGAGGGGGAGGGGGTATGGGTAAATTTAAAAAAGTTTAGTGCTCTGAACATTCATTCGAATGTTCTAAACATGTTGAGAATATCTCCAAGCTTATTTCGCTCCTACGCTCTTGTAGTAATTTTTATTAATTTTTTAAGTTTTATACGAAAAAATTGTTCGATTCCCTCATTAATTGTTGCTTCCTTTTCGTTTTGCTTAGTCCAGCTAACATTTTCATGCGAGAATTCATTGGAAACAAAGAATGATAATGAACATACATGTACTTGATCCTTAATTAACTGAAAAAAGAATTACCGTAATTAATTTTAGTGAGTTTGATGAGCCACCATCAAACGCGACCCATCAATATATTGCTCAGAATGTATTGATAATGGTTCGAGTCCTAATGGAAATCTCCATAATATAAATGGCAGGGGTTCGGAAACTTTACGAGTTAGGCAAGTCCGGCAACCTTCCTCACCTCAAGGCAAAACGCCACGAAGTGTAGATCCCCTGGTAATGGATTTACGTCCGCCTGTCCTCTGTCAGGTAAGTACGCAGCAGCGTGGAAGTCGAGCGCCTCCAGCAGGTAAGCACGCAGCAGTGTGGAAGTCGAGCGCCTCCAGCAGGTAAGCACACAGCAGCGTGGAAGTCGAGCGCCTCCAGCAGGTAAGCACGCAGCAGCGTGGAAGTCGAGTGCCTCCAGCAGGTAAGCACGCAGCAGCGTGGAAGTCGAGCGCCTCCAGCAGGTAAGCACGCAGCAGCGTGGAAGTCGAGCGCCTCCAGCAGGTAAGCTCGCAGCAGCGTGGAAGTCGAGCGCCTCCAGCAGGTAAGCACGCAGCAGCGTGGAAGTCGAGCGCCTCCAGCAGGTAAGCACGCAGTAGCGTGGAAGTCGAGCGCCTCCAGCAGGTAAGTACGCAGCAGCGTGGAAGTCGAGCGCCTCCAGCAGGTAAGTACGCAGCAGCGTGGAAGTCGAGCGCCTCCAGCAGGTAAGTACGCAGCAGCGGGGAAGTCGAGCGCCTCCAGCAGGTAAGTACGCAGAAATGGCTTTGAGTGAGCAGTAGACACCGATGGTTGTGCAAGATTGGAGGTCTGCGAAAAGTCTGATTATTCGGTGCTAACGCACGCTAGAGTATGCTTCTTATCGATCGTCAGTCGCTAAGAAGAACGGAAACTGCCGGGCCAAGAAATAGTTTCCTACATCCTGCCCTTTAAATCATGAAAACATATTTACTAACATGATGTTCTTAAAACTAGCTTAAATCTAATAGGCGAGCTGGCACAATAAAATAAACAAGGCAGCACGCCGAACTAAGGCTAGAAATTCGTACAAGTTACCCCAAATAACAGCACAGTTACTGCGATACTACCGTATGTCATTGTGTATTGTTAGTTTGATCATCACCATCACCATCATCATCACCATCACCATCACCATCACCATCACCATCACCATCACCATCACCATCACCATCACCATCACCATCACATCACCATCACCATCACCATCACCATCACCATCACCATCATCGTCATCACCATCATCACCATCATCATCATCATCATCATCATCATCATCATCATTATCATTATCATTATCATCATCATCATCATCATCATCATCATTATCCTTATCATTATCCTTATCATCGTCATTATCATCGTCATTATCATTGTCATTATCATTATCCTTATCATCGTTATTATCATTGTCATTATCATTTTCATTATCATTGTCATTATCATTTTGATTTTCATTATCATTATTATCATGCAAATTCCCCAATCTCAATATGAACTCTTTTTATCTCAATAAGCTATGTTCCTTTTAACTGGCTCATTATTCATTCAATGTTAGTCAAATTTCTATTTGAAATTGAGTTCATAATAATTGAGATTCCATGTAGCCTACTGTGAAAATTTTTTTTAAGAAAAACCCATTGATCATGTTTCTGGACCAAGAGGAACCCTATGTAAACTATGTAAACGTTGTATGGTCACCTTTGGTGGCCAACTCTACAAGGTCACCTTTATGAACAACTCTGTATGATCACTGTTCATAGTATTAAAGGTCACCTTTGAAAGTGACTAGATGTCGGATCAAAAGCTGACTTATTCAAAACCTAATCATTTATTTTAAAGCTGTGTAAAGCCATAGTAGGTATGCTACTATTTTTCTACTACAGTACAGAAGCCTGCATGATGTTTCTTTTCATTATAATCACGGCAATGAGCGGTGAGAAAACGACTGCAAACTTTAAAAAGCAAACAAATTATTTGTAATGGACCATTCATGCTCATTCAGTGCAATCAAGATATCACAATGATTACTTCACAATCGCCATAAATAAATTATTTTAAAGTGTTTCGGAAGTTGCAAGCAAATTGAAATAACTTGGATAAAAAACATGAGATGATTCAAAGTGTTTTACCATCACTTATTCAAAAAACTACTTATGAGAGAATTTTGGTCGTGTTAAATTTCAATGCAATACAAGCAGTTACTGCCTTACTGGCAATAAAATACTGCGACAATTTAAATCATTCATCTATTGACACATTACTTCTACAATAGCATTTGCAGCTAAATCTTGCACGGAAAGCTTAGTATATATTTCTTAATGTAAATTAAATGTTTGGGTTATCTACTGCATTATTTATTTCAGCTAAAGCTACCAACAATATTTCTTACTATATTGTCGATAAAAATTTGAAGCCCATATAATTTCTACTTTCGATTAACACACTGCTATTATACGTCAATCCAACAGCTATTTATTTTTCAAAATCAAGGGTATGAGAAAAATCATAATTAGAGTGAAACTTTGATTTATTTCGTTAACTTGGAATAAACGAACCAATCAAAAGTTTTACTTTACCTTGGTCTTGCACAGCTCATTTTGGAACTGCTGAAGATTTCAATAACTTTCTTGCATTTCTGAATGGAGACAAAATGAAGTTATAGTCTAAAGGACTGAAATGTTCGGCACACACACAAACCCTCTACTGCCTTTTGGATCTCTTATCCATCTTCAACGTTACATTACCACATGCTGCAATCCACTCGTCGTAATTTCCTTCTGGAAATAGGAAAAACGACAAATCAGGACATTGACGGTTATCATTTCCACAATTTTCCATCAAACACTTTTTAAAGCGTACGTAAGGGGCCATTACTGCAGCAATCTTCGTTACACCTCTGTCACAGCTGCAAATTCAAACAGAGTCTCTTGCCAATTTTCGTCACGTGACAATTTTTTAGCTCCGTGATTGGCCAATTGGCACCTACGTCATCGCGGCCGAAGCTCAAACTCGCTTAGTGATAAGTTGAGGATCTTCAAGTAAATGGTCTATGATATGTCAGTTCATGACGGTCAGTCATCGTACAGCGTAGTGGCAGTTACTGACTTTGCAAAGGTCTCGAGTGGTGTTTTGAATGTGTTCTTCGTAATTATTGCATTAGATAAATTGCGACGTAGTATTGCGCCAATTGCCAAAAACATGTTTATTGATTGTTTTCCGGGATGTTGTGGCGATCAACCGTTACGCTCATCCTCAGATTTTTCTCGTCGGTTGGCGAGCTCAAGCTGAGTTTAATTTTTTAAACTTACTGTAGTTGCGTGAAGTGTTGTTCGTCCAATTGTTTTGAAACTAGAGCAGTGGTATTCATATCAAAGTGTTCTGGATAGATTACTGAGCAAGTTTACAAAACAATTCATATTCCCTTGATTCATTTGCATGTTCTATTCTGGATATTCATGGACATTGGAAGTATGAAGAAGATAGAATTATTTTTGTGAACTCATTTTCAGTAGCTCTAGTAGAAAGTGTAGTAAATAAAGATATTGGTAATCAGCTGTTTTACGCTACGTTAAATAGAGAATTATGTGAGTAGATGTGCAATGTCTCTTTCCTCATGATTTGTTACATTTCTACATTAACGATTTCTCTGACCTAATCATTTATGACTTATAAACAGATTGAATGAGCTCCTTTGTTTTTTAATATCGTTTTTGAGTTGGCATAATTGGAGTACAAAATTATTTAAATTATTCCCGTGCTATCCTGTGAGGATACACATGTTGCCGTGAAAGAATGTCCTCTAAATGGTCCCTTCATTATCCCCTCTCCTGAAAATACCGTTGTTGTATCAATGAGAGGCTTAAGTTACATTCTGTAAATAATGACAATGATAATTTTTCTTTGTGATTTTTCAAAGAAATATAAATTTAATATTATAACTCATGTGTTACAGAGGGGTCACAAAGACTGGTTTCTTTTTTCAAATGTGTATTGATGTCACAATAAGATACTTATGTTTACCATATTAATAAGTGTAATTGTTTGCTGACCTTGTATTGATGCCACAATAATTTATTTATTTTCACCATATTGGTAAGTGTAATTGTATTTTGACCTTGTATTCATGTCACAATAAGTTACTTGTTTTTACCATATTAAAAAGGGTTATTGTATGCTGACCTTGAACAAAAAATAAGACCAATATGCTTTTTGCAGAGCTTAATATCAGCGCCAACAAGAATAGAGAAGAATGCTGGTGATAAACAAAACTGTGAGTTGATAATGAAAAATCGATTGCTGTAAATATATACCATTGCCAAAAAATAGCACTGCGTTGTATGACTCTTCTAGGACTTAGCACTCCTACAGGGTCCGAGAGAGATGTGCATTAGGGTCATTTTTTATTGTAACTAGTTATTAATTTATTTCTTATGAGGGACATTTTTATTCATTTTTTGGTGTCCATTTCAGCGTATCTTTCTGTATTCAACTATTCTCTTGTTTAATTTGTTTTTCAAGATTTGTAATTCTGTGCATTGAGTCCTGTGCAACAGTGCACCCTATCTATGATTTGAGGGTATGGTATTGTAAATAATTTTTTGGTAGGTAATTGCGCTAGCTAATTATCCTTTTATTCTAAAACCGCATTAGTAATCCAAGGGAATTTATTTGTACTATTCTCTGCCTTTATTTTTCATTTGTTTCCCTAATGAAATATTTTAAATATTATTTTTCAGTGTTTGAACTTGTTATAAAAAAAGCGGTTCAGAATTCAGCCAATAAACAAGCACAATCAGTCAATTTCAAGTGCCAACCTATGTAGTTTATGAATGATGCATTTCATCTGCAAAAAATTTTTTTAGTTGCTGGTTCACTGGTCACCCAGCTGAGGTAGGGGTATTGTGAACTAACATTGTAACTCTGATTTAATTTCTTATTTTCTTTAATGATATTCAAATTGTTCCTGCTGGGAAATCATTTCTATAAGGTATAAAAATTTGAGATCTCTCAAGAATAATATATATAATGTAGATGAGCGATGAAAGGGGACTTTGTATACATGAGTTGATATTTCTGTATATTTAAAAAAAATATGATGTTTTTTATTGGTTAATTTCTTGATGAATAGATATAAGAGGAACTATATATATATAAAGGGTCTTGTATAATTCGATGTACGTCTTTTAACCGTATACAGAAAAACACAAAATAAAACGATTTTCACATATGACAAAAACCTCAAAACTCCTTTGTTTTCGAGAAATGATGGCCTGGAATAATTTTAGAGTCCCATAGGAATAAGCTTACCATGCAGCCAACGCGTAAAATCTAACCTCTTTGGCAGGCTGTGGACGTGCGCTTCGGGCTATTCCTACAAGAATTAATTATTTAATTGAATAATTTGAACTAATTGTTCAAAGGAAACTATTATAGTGTTCTTCATATCTCGATACCTACTGTTAAAAATAATTTCACAATGATGAATCCTACATATCACCAAGTATTTAAATTCTCGGAGAGGTCATTGACTTTCTTATTTCATTATTTGAAGACACCTATAATGCAGCTCACTAACGTTTAAAGAATTTTCATCGTATTAGAATATATAGCAATGCAAAATTGTGACAAAGGTAAAGGAGGATTTCATTTTCTTTCTAATTTTCTAGCTGTACGATACACAGTCTTCTTATCGGGCGAGTTCCTTTCCAGGAATTTTTCATTAATTACATTTCGGACTTTTTCACAGTTTTTCGTTGCTTCATATTCCAATATAATAAAAAATCTTTGATCGTTAGTGAGCTACATTTTAGGTGCCTTCAAATGATCAAATAAGGGAGTAGATAACCTCTCAGAGGGTTTAATTACTTGGTGGTTAAGTTGGATATATCATTGACAATTTATTTCCAACGGTATATATTTAGAAATGAAGAACACCAGTGTTGTTTTTCAAACCTTTCCTTTGAACAATTAGTTTCTCTACCTCTTTCAGTAAATCGTTCACTGTAAAGTGGTTCTTGAACGATTTTCAAAAAACTTTGATAATTCGAAAGGGAAACAAAATTTACTACATTGTGAAACAGACATTTCAAATATGTTAGTTTAAAGCAGAGAAATAATATATTAAAAACGCGTGGACATTTTTGTGGGTCACCCGGTCTAATGTAGACGCTCCTCAGTGGGGTTCAACTAAGGTATCTATGGGAACTAGTGCTCCCAGGGAGGAAAATGTGAGGGCTCGAGCCAAGAGTTAAGTAGGCCTTCTTTTTGTGGAAATAAAATGTTTTGATATGTTAAGGACCACCAATTTTCAGTTCACTGCTGTCCTGTTTTTGTAGTACCTACTACTTTCTTCTTCATCTACGTTTGTGCGATTGCTACGGTTTGTTCGGTTAGGATGTGAGTAGCAGAATAATTGAAAAACTGACTATACTGCTCAAATTCATTTTTGTCCTTTCTAAAGAGTGTGGAAAATATGAGTGCACGATTATTTTTACGTGGTATGCTGAAATCAATTCTGAAAAAGGTAGGGAAATAATGGAAATGCTATTCATTTATGCCTATATGCAAATGAGCAATTTACCTAGTGGTACACATATGTCCCAAAACTTAAGTTAACGTGTTAATTCCATACTAAATAGTGCCTTCCTTTTCCTCACTTTGGATTGCATTTTTTGTGGATAGGGAGGCTTAAACTAACCAATAATCTAATCTGTCATCTAGACGAGCGTTGAAAGGGAACTCTGTGATATGGAAATTGCATACCCATGCTTATGTTTATGTAGGGAATATATGTTTGTAAAATGAAGCATTTTAAACGCATTGGGATTTTATGTTTAATTCCATTATTATTTTGGTGTTCCATTGGTGGGAAGGCTTTGATTAATGAAAATAAAATATTCATGTATATTTCTATGTAGAGAATGTTTAGTTTTTGTAATAAAAGTTAAAGCACGTGCATCGATCTCACTGGATGTACAATGTTGTACTGAGTTTATTGGGTCAATACATTTAAGTGTGGATGTATTTTAAGATCCAAAGCTTGCAGTGCGATATCGCACACCTTGTCAGGTGAGACACGTGCAACCGGAAACCATATTTTTACCTTTAATCCATGGACGGCCAGCCGCGATTCGAATCTGGTTCTCAGGCGGTACACGGCCGGTAGGTATGGCGGGTCACGGGTAGAGATGTGACTAAAAAAAAACCATGCCGTTTTTTTTTTAAAAACACGTTTTTTTACAATAAAACCGTGGCCAAAAAAAACGTGGATATTTTGGTTTTTTTTTAATATTTTGTCTGAAAATAACTCGGCAAGAAAAAGAACCACATTACATTATTTGTTTTCATGTCAGATTACAAAATAAAAGAGCATACTTCTTAATTGATGGTTTTCCATGGTTTTATGAAATTTTTCATTTTCTGCAGTTTCATGCTCTGATATTTCATTTATTTTACAATACATATGAATGACCTTCAACTCCAAAAATGGTGTGTTATAATAGCATATCTTTACTTATGTTCATTGATAGAGATGTGACTAAAAAACCATGCTGTTTTTTTTTAAAAAACACATGTTATTTAAAAAAAATTATGAATAAAAAACATGGATAATAATATATTTATGTGACCTTAAAAATCCAATGCTTAAAAATCCTTAAAAATCCAATTTTTTAAACATTGTTTTTTAACAGAAAAATCTTGACTAAAAAAACATGGCTATTATATTTTATGGGACCAAAAAATTGTTTGTTTTTAAAACATTTAAAAAAAATCATGACTGAAAAACACGGATGTAAATATCAGGAAAGTTATTTTTCTTTAATCGAATTGTCTTTAGCAACTTATAAACAAAGAATGCTGTTAATATTGAAATCATGTTTATTAGAACTGTACTAGGTCTTAGAATAAAATATCTACAAAGAATCTATTCACTCCATAAAACCTTTCGGAGACCAGCTCCATCCTCAGTCATTCAGTAAAATTTGGTGAAATGGACAATGAATTTTCACTGTTCCTTTGAAAAACATTTGACTGAGTGACTTACTGAGGATGGAGCTAATCTCCGAAAGGTTTTATAGAGTGAATAGATTCATTGTGGATATTTTATTCTAAGACCTGGTATCGTTCTAATGGATATTAATATATCTTATGTGACCAAAAAATCCATGCTAGTTTTTGAATGTTTTTGTTACAAAATAGTCATGACTAAAAAACACGGATATTAATATACTTTATTTCACCATAAACAACCATGCTGTTTTTTTTAAACATCTTTGGTCAATATTGAGTTGAATGTTGTCAACGAATTTCATAATTTCGTTGGTATAGATAGGTAATATAGTGGATTTTTAAGACGTTTTACACGAATGACAATGTGCCCGGAAATGCGTAGTTTTAGAGTTATTTAAGTTTGAAGTTATACAAACGGCGCTCCTGAATGGCCTTTTTTGCGGAAAAGCAGTCATTGTTTTTGCAATAGAGGAAGCTAACCCCCTATTACAAACGTAAAGAGGTTGGGTCGTGAGGGGTAGCCACAGTTCTTTTAGTGAAAATTATAAATAACAGTCACTAGAAACCTTTATTTATAATTTTCACTTAAAGAACTGTTGCTACTCCTCATGACCCAACCTCTTTACGTTTGTAATGTAACTTCCGTTATTAATTAAAATACGCTAGCCGTGCGCGCTTCCATGGCGCTCACAAGCTAGCTTCAAAGTTGAATAATTCAAAAATAACGCATCACCGGTCAGAATGTCATTCATGTAAAACGTCTTAAAATCGACTATATTACCTATCTATACCTACGAAATTATGAAATTCATTGACAACATTAAACTCAATATTGACCACATCTTTTTACAGAAAAATCATGATTAAAAAATGTGGATATTAATATATTTTATGTGCCAAAAAAAAAATGCTGGTTTATTTTAAATCATGTTTTCTATACCAAAAAAATCATGATGTAAAAATATGGATATTAATGACTTTTTGTGAAAAAAACATGGTTTTACAATGTCATGTTTTTTTGGTCAGATAAAATTTAATAACACTCCTGTTTTTTGTAAAAAATCTTCTTCAAAAAGCATGGTTTTTTGGTCACATAAAATAAGTTGATATCCATGTTTTTTTACAGATTTGATTGGTCATTAGTTTTAGCCTCCCTACCCAGCAACAAATGCGATCCAAAGAGAGGAAGGAAGATTATGAAACAAGATCAAAGTTGAAGAAGACAGTATTAGGTGCTGAAAAACAGAACTGCAGTGAACCGAAAAAAGGTAGTCCTCAAGATAAAAAAAATACATTTTATTTCAACAAAAAGGAGGCCTACCTAACTCTCAGCTTGGTTAGGTAGGCCTCACATTGTCCCCCTGGGAGCGCTAGTTCCCATAGATACAATAGTTGTATCCCCCTGAGGGGGTGTTTTTTTTTACAAAGAAGTCGTGACCAAAAAATGAATCATCATAACTTTTTATTAAAAAAAAAAATGTTTAAAAAAAACATATTTTTTTGGCAACATAAAATATGTTAATATCCATGAATTTAAGACACGATTTTTTATGAAAAATACATAAAATAAAACAGCATGGTTTTTTGGTCGCATAAAATATATTCATATCCAGGTTTTCTTATACATCATTGTTTGTAAAAAAACATATTTTTTAAAAAACAGCATGGGTTTTTTTAGGTCTCATAAATATATTCATACTTTTTTAGTTATGATTTTTTTAGTAATAAAACAATTTTTTGGTCTCATAAATGTATTCATGTTTTTTCAGTCATGATTTTATAATAAAAACATGTTTTTTTAAAAAACTGCATGGGGCTTTTTAGGTCACATAAAATATATTGTTTTTTAGTGATGATTCTTTGTAAAAAAACCAGCATGGTTATATTTGGTACCAGAAAATATATTAATATTCAATTTTATTAGTCAGAATTTTTTTTAAAAAAAACATGTTTTTAAAAAAACAGCATATTTTTTGTTCACCTAAAATATATTAATATCTATGGTTTTT
This sequence comes from Morinoia aosen, assembly GCA_030386875.1. NCBI lineage: Eukaryota > Metazoa > Arthropoda > Malacostraca > Amphipoda > Talitridae > Morinoia > Morinoia aosen. The sequence continues at coordinate 13,994,943 of CM059569.1, read as the reverse complement.
AGTCATTTTTATGTAATGAAAACATAAAAAAGAAACCATACAGTAAAAGTGGTGGCAGATAACCCACAATTACCTAGAGGAGTCTAAGAGGTACAGCAGGAGCCACAGAACTTACCACAGAACTTATATTGATGGAGTCAAAATTCAGAGCTTATTATCTCTGCTATTTCTGATTTTTTTGATCACATAAAAATAAAATCAGACATAGTAGAGATAGTAAGCTCTGAATTTTGACTCCATCAACATGAGTTCTGTAGCTCCTGCTGTTCCTCTTAGACGCCTCTAGGTAATTGTGGGTTATCTGCCACCACTTTTACTGTATGGTTTCTTTTTGATGTTTTTATAACAATAAAATGACTAAAAAACATGAATATTAATATATTTTAGGTGTCCAATAAAAAAAACCAGACATATACTCAACAAAATTTAGGTGTGCAAAAAAAACAAAAAAAAACACATAAAAAACACGTTTTTTTCAAAAAAAACGCAATCAAATAAAACCGTTTTTTTGCATCACTAGTCACGGGTGATTTGTGGGCGGTGTTGTATCCGATAACGGGGCCATTTAAACTGCGCGTATGCCAACCATAACACAACCTTACTGCCAACGCTATTCCCTTCGCGATATGACCTTAATTTTCAATTGGGTATGTTTCTCATTGGCTAATTTGTGTGTATTGCCACGTAGGCTACGTATCACAAGGCGTACAGACCAGGACACTCGAGTGAGTTACATATTCTTCTGCGTACGCATAAAATACCCTTAGCTCACTTCGAATCTCTCTGTTTCCTTACATATTGTTCATTTACCATTAATTTTCATCCCTCTTTATTAGGTTTTGATATAAATCGACTCTTCAACGTCTGTACACAGTTTGTACTAGAATCTAGCCCATCTATGAATGCCCCCACCACCCCCCCCCCCCTGTCCGTCAAAGCCTAGCCCCAATTGCTTCTTCTGCGTTTTTGTAGTTTCACGTGCTTTTCGCAGTATTTCTGTTCGCAGTATGTTTCCTTTCACAAATTTTAAGATTTTAATACGTCGAGTTTACTGATATTTAGTTTCAAATAGGTTCACGGTATTATACATTAAAAGGAAATTCAGTACGAGAAAGGTTAAAAGCCCGTTCAATATATAAGTGAAATACATATTTGTTACCGTCAATTTCATTGGTAACATGACTAGCAGTACTCTCAAGTTGACTTACACACAATATTGCCTTCATCAAAGAATTATTAGTATGAAACTGTGAACAGATGTTTAAAGCAATCTTTGGGAGGGAAATTTTCATTTTTACTGGCACCGAATGTCAAGCCCAGTGAAATTATCCAATATGACGAATAAGACAACTTGAATGAGAATGAAATTAAAGTAAGAGAAAGTCCAAAATCTTCATGAGCAGGTAAGCAGTTTACCACACTCTCTGACTATAAAATATTTAAAAACTTGAGCAACCTGATATAAACAGTTTTGAGCTTTTCTTAAGAGGTTGTTTGCCAATTTCACGCAGTACTGAAGAATGATAAATGATTAGTTTACGATAAAATATTTCATGTTAGGCATATCTTCGAAATCCATGCATTAACACACAATAGCACAGTCAAACCTTAGGAATAATTTGAATGAGCAATGCTGTTGAGGTTTGGTCCTAACGGCTTTGCTTGCGGGAACCGGGAAAATAGAACACCAACGATTTTAATATATATATCAAAAAATAATGGAATATATAATGCACTTTAAATTCATAATAGCAGGTAGCTAACAATAATACCCATAAGAAACTTCAATTAGAAATGATACAAGACACAATGATAGTCCTAAAAACTAAAGTCCGCCAGCCAAAGTTAGGTGCCTGCAACTACTCTACCGGTACCTCTGCCCGCCTCGACAGCATCCAGTTTTACAATTAATAAATAGGGGACCGACGCAGCAGAAGTAACAAGACGTCAACGCAGCAGAAGTAACAAGACGTCAATGCAGCAGAAGTAACAAGACGTCAACGCAGCAGAAGTAACAAGACGTCAACGCAGCAGAAGTAACAAGACGTCAACGCAGCAGAAGTAACAAGACGTCAACGCAGCAGAAGTAATAAGACGTCAACGCAGCAGAAGTAACAAGACGCCAACGCAGCAGAGGTGACAAGACGTCAACGCAGCAGAGGTGACAAGCCGTCAACGCAGCAGAGGTGACAAGACGTCAACGTAGAGGTAACAAGGCTCCAACGTCGAGGTAACAAGGCTAACACGAGCTAGCGTAGGTGGCTTTTGGAGGTGGTTTACGCAGGTGGCTTTTGGCTGGGCAGTGCTTAGAGAATCCCAAACTGGGGGATCTGCCGACCTCACTGTTCAGAATAAGCGAGACCGAAATTATTACCTGCAATACAAATCCATCACACAAGTTCCTTATACCACATATGACAAGAATCCGCAAAACCTAACAAATCTATAATAACACGCACCCGTCCACGCTCATCCAGTCTAGCACGACGACTGACCGTCTGCATGCGATCGCGCGTGACCTAAGGGATTCTAATGTATTCAGTCAGAGATAACCCCTGACAAATGCATTCTGCAAAACTAAAAGATTTTGAAATTTGTATGAGGAGCTATACATTTTTTCCTTTCAACTGCATTTTTAACACATTCAGTGCCCAACACTGCTCACACTCATTAAAAGTGATTGAAACTAAAATATGCTTAATTCAAGAAATCCACAATATCTCAATTTTGATCCTTATTTGAATAGTATGAAACAGATGACAAGAAAAATATGATAAACTATTTTCGGAAAAAATTACTGTAGTAGAGAAAATGCATCAAATACTCATCAGGAGAAGGTCGGCTGAATGGTGTCACTAGCTCACCAGAAGTGGAAAAGAAAAGTGGAGAAACTACGAAACCGAGCACAATTTATTCCAAACCAGGTTGGTCACAGCCGCCTACAACAATCATTCTTGACTTCTTTACTTAGCTCTCATAACTCAAAAGGTTGTTTAACGCAGAATTTATGATAACACTGGATGGAACGTAAGGCTACCTGTAATTTCAAAACTCTTCTATAACTAACATCAATTATTGACAGATATACTAATTAACAAAATTTTCTAGCCCTAAGCAGAGGTAGTCAAAAGGATACTGTTATGAATTTTGACCATTTTAAAACATACATATTTTCCAAAACCTTTTACTCGATACATCTTCAACAGTTTCCTCCCATTGATAGCTATCTATTTGTGACTTGTTACTTACATACGAGTACTTACCCATGCTGATCAGTATCTGAACCAAATGGTGCAAAGACTTTGAATAGGCTCAACTATACAACCATAAAGCATACGCAATGGTTTACCTTTATTGATAGTTTACTGATCGGCTTTCATTCAACAGTTTTTCTCGGTTGTGGTTGAAAAAAGATAAAGTTCAAGAGTTAGTTGAATAATTACACAAACAAAAACGCAAGCTGAAGATTATGCAATTCAACTAACTATTTGGCCAGAAAATATTCTTCGATCCATGGAAATCAAATCGGCAATGGCTTCACCGATTTTTAAAGATTACTGCAGTTTATTGCAATCATTCTTAGCATACCATTGAAGATCTACGCAGAAGTATCTGCATTTAGAGTAGATTTAGTGCAGCATTAGGGAAGTGAAAATCCGATTTTGAAGTGCAGGTCGGCATCGAATTTCTGCAAAGATCTTCACTGACCAAGAACGAAAAATTTCAATAATCTGTAATAAATTACACTAATCAATGAGGATCTTTTATAGTAAATCTTTGCCGATTTTTCCCAAATGAGAGAAGAAAACATAGATATAAAACTAATCATTTCACCTAACAACAAAACAGTTTATTCATTAAAACCAAAGCAGTGCTCTTCGGTTAGAAAAGCAATAACATTAGCATCCGTGACTAGAAATAAAACTAAGCTAGCAATTTAATCATTTGGTACGGCAACACCCATTTGTAACAGCAATCTTTCGCAAGCAAAAATGATAGGAATATAACACTTGTTACTTCCAACTTTGACCCTGTGTCAAAAGAGCAGCATGTCGCACGAATCCCTCCCTCCCATACATTTCTTATATCTATAAATCATTGTGGGACACCATAGTGAGATTAACCATGGCATTAAGGGGGTCCTCCCGTCAAAATTGAATTTTGATCCGATTGGTCAGAAATTTGGCTACTATATGTATTTTTTCAAGAAAAACATATTTTATTCGAGAAGTTTTTTGATTTAGACCTTATTTTTATTTATTTTTTGAAAAACTCGTTTTTTGGTTCATTTTTGGGGTGTTTTCAAAAGAACAGAAGTCAATGAATTTTTATGCTAGAACAAATACAAAGACAATTTTGAAATCCGTGTAACATTGCAAACATTGATAGGTCTGAATTTTCCATTTGAAATTTTTTATATATATATGCGATATTTGATCATACCTAAAATATACTGAATTTTTAGGTTTTGAACTAGCAGAAAAAAAGACAACGTACAAATTGGAAAATCGAGAGCTATCAGTTTGTTAGAATTGTTCCAAGGATTCTAAAACTGTCTTTGTTTTCTTTCTAGCATAAAAACTCAATGACTTCTTTTCCTTTGAATTTTGAAAATAAGTAACTTTACAGTATAGGCCAAAAACAAAATTTGTTGTTGAAGTGTAATATAATGGAAAATTTATGTAATTGAATGCTGTTTTCATTTTCATTTCGATAATCTCCATGCATAACATCATATTCACACTGTAAATTGTAGTTTACAATTTAAAAAATAAGTAAAAATTTTTTTTACTTATTTCATAAAAATCATGAAATTTTTTGTTTTCAGTCTGATTCTTATGAAATTTGACTATTATATGTAACTTTTGAAAACAAACACAATTTACTCAATACATTTTTTTGGATTCAGGCGCCTTAGTTTTTGAATAAATATGACATATTGGTTTTTAGTCCCCTGGTTTTGATATTTCAAAAGAATAGAACTCATTGAGGTTTTGTGCTAGATCAAAAACAAAGACAGTTTTAGAATTTTGGAACGTATCTAACAAAAGTACATTCTCAAATTTTCCATTTCTCCTTTTGTTATATTTTTTTATGGGGTCGAAATTTGCTCGAAAATTTAAGATTTTGGTCCCCTTACCCCCCCCCCCCCCCCCTGAGAGGGGGGATCTATTGTCCGTAGCGCCATAAAATTTTAGGACCGAATAGTCCACCACCTAAGAATTATTTTCCAACAATAAAATGAGAAATACCCATCGGAGAGAAAAGGGGCCCCGGAGGACCCCCTTAATATGGCCTTAGCAGACCATCTTTTCATTTTTATTTATGTCGTGAGAATAACTGGACTAGATTCAAACGTGGCGACTCTAGAGCCGCAGAAATGTTTATAAAATGAAGTGATGTGTAATTGATTGATTATAAGAAAGTTTTGGCCTCCCATTACCACGACAAAGATGTTCAAAAAGAATGAAAATGAAAGCACCATTTAGTATGGATTTAAGGGAACGCAGAATACATACACAATTGGCATAGAAACAATGAGCTAAGAAAGAAGTTGATGAAATAAGAAAAAGTTGAGGGAGAAAGTAGTAGGTGCTGAAAAAAAGGACAGCAGTGAACCGAAAAAAGATGGTTCGTAACAAAACAAAAAATCTATTCTATTTCAACAACAATAGAGGCGACCAAATATTTAGCTCTGTACTTCACATAATTTCCCTGGGAGAGCTAATTCTCATAGATACAATAGTCATATCCCCCTGAGGGTAGTGAGGTAAAAGTTGAGTAATTTTTGAATTAATAATTTTTTTGCACTCTCCCAGGAGCTGCCAGTTGTGCACTGTGCACAGTGCATTGAGTGCAGTGAGGCACTGAGGATGTCTGTGTCTATGCTCCGAAACAAAGTGCCCAACTGATTAATGATCATGCATTTCTAACCAAAAAAGTGTGCCCACTCAGACCATGAGGATTCAAGAATAAATTTTATCTAACCAAATTAAAAAAATCGAACAAAAAGTGTGATATTCCATCAAAACAAGCACTCAACCCTTGCTTCTTTTTGAGAGTGTCTCCCTTCTCACAAGATGGCGACAAGCCCAAGCAAGGACAACAGCGAGGGTACGCTGGAGCTTGACTATCCAGACGTACGAGGCCTGCCGAAATAGAGTAAGCAAGTAGTTTCCATCCTAATTGATCTCTTCAAATCAGTAATGAAGAAATTTCAAAGCGAAATTAGTGACTTGAAAACGATGATTGAAACACTAACGAAGAAAGAATCAAATCAAAATGCAAGGATTGAAGAACAAGATAAGAAGATAAATAACATAGTCTCTTGTCTAGAGCGACTCGAACGGAAAGAAGAACGTGAAGAATTGGAGAACAAGAAACGCACTTTGGTTATATCAGGGGAACTGCCGCAATCACGTCCTGAAGAAAATTGCATAGAAACGGTGTGCCAGCTCCTGAAGGACCAACTCAAAATCAACCTGAGTAACTCTGACATCACCACAGCGAGTAGATTGGGAAAAAAAAACTCCACCCGGAAACGTCGATAGAAGAAACATTTCTTTTGAGCTACGACAATACGAAAAAAAGCAAAAATTCTGACAGCCTGCCGTGTGATTAAACCGGAACAACTCTACGTGAATGAATACTTAGTACCTTCGCGAGCAAGTATAATGTGCACTCTGAGATTGGCCTAACGAAAATTTCCGGAACAAATAGGACCCGCAAGAAGTTTGGATAGCAATATCAACGTCTTCTCTCCAAAGATATCTGGACAAGTAACTCAGAGACCTCTGAAGAACTAGACAAGTACTTGTTGCAACATATCGGCAAGTCCTCAGAGGAAATTATTCGTGATTAGTATTTTTTTGGACTGACGTATTGAGTTTAATATTATTTTGAAATCTGTCCACATGTTTTCTTCTTGGTTTTTGATTGAATTACCTTTACCTCTTCAAGGCATCCACGTCGACCTTGCAGCTTTGTTTTGCTGCTTACTAAATTGTTTTTCAATTTCTTTCTTTTCTCCTTTTTATCGAATGCTCATACCGAACTTGCTGCTCAGACTTAACTCGTGTATATGTTTCTAAATCTGGAAACAATTTAGATAGTCAATATTTTTAAATTCCATGAATAACTTCACTGTCACTTCGTTTTTAAATCCATTTCGTCCTTGCTACATCTTATAAGTGTTATATGCGGATACCACTGGTACGACAGCCTTGTAACTACATTATTTGCCATTTATGATCCCTAATGTTCCTGCTCATGAACTGAGTTTGCGCTCTCCTTATGAAATCATACTAGGTTTTAGACAATTTATACTAATAATCTCTGTATGTTTTTAGTTTCTCTTTTTTTAATTTAATTATAAGTAGAAATGTCCTTATTTTTACCTTGATCCTGTAGTTTGTATTATTTTAATTTTTACGTTGCATTTTACTTACTGTCTCTTAATAATAATGACTGACCATGTTGATATATTCGACAATATTGATCCAGTTCTCAATCATTTGAATAGACTGCACCCAAACCTAAATGAAACTGGAAACTGTAAATACCTAAATATTAAAAAATTCAATGAATCGATGAGGAAGACCTGTAACGATTTTTCTCTATTATGTTGGAACTGTAGACCCATTTTTCCGAAAATAGATGAAATATCTTGTTCTATCACTGAGCTGAACAGCAATTTTGATGTTCTCAGTTTCACCGAAAGTTGGCTAGACGACTCATCCAAAGACCTGATTCAAATTCACAACTATTATAGCCATCATTCACTCCGTAGAAACAAACGTGGTGGTGGCATCAGTACGTACATATCTAAACATATATCTTCCAAAGTCATTTTCGTGAATCGTGAACATATTGAGACTTTATTTATAGAACTCACGAAAAATGATAAACGGATTTTGCTTGGGACACTAGATAGGCCCCCAACAGCTTGTAACGTCTCTTTCCTGAACTAGCTTCAGTGCATAATATCTCAGTTCAACAAGTCTCTATATAGTGACGTAATAATCTGAGGGGATTTCAACTACGATCTTCTACAATATGATAACTGTGAGCAAATCTCAAACTTCATAAATGTTTTTCAGTCTAGCTCCTTCCTTCCAATCATCACGAAACCTACACGTGTTGCTTCTGAATCGGCTACGTTACTCGATGATATTTTTATGTTAGATCCGACTGATTTTCTTACCGGAATAATAATTTCTGACTTATCTGACCATTTCCCGGTGTTTCTCATCAAGAAAAATGTCTATAGTCCTTGTACCAGCCCACAGGCTGATACTTATTCATTTCGTTGTGTAAACGAATACAACTTGGGAACAATGCGAACTGTTCTAGAAGAATTACTGCCATCATTAGACATCTATGAACGGGACAATAATGCGATTAACATTGATGAAGCAATACTAAATTTAACTGAAATTATAACGATCGCATATAACCAGTTTTGTCCAATAATCACCTGCACAATTACGCCGAAAAATAGACAAAAGCCCTGGATTACTGAAGATATCGTGATCAATATTAAGAAACGTCAAGCGTACCTAGCCTTACTATACGACGGGCAAATATCTAAAGTAACGTGTAACAGATTCAGGAATCATGTGACAAATCAAATACGAACCTCAAAACGAAACTACTTCACGCGCAAATTTACTCAATACAAAATTGATATTAAAAAAACATGGCGCCTACTAAATTCATGCTATAAACCGAATAATAATACTACGAAAACAATTGAGTCCGTCGTTCACGAAATTGTAAAATACCACGAGAAAAAGATATTGCAACTGTGTTTAACAACTTTTTTGTAAACATAAGAAAAAATATAGCCGATAGTGTCTTCAGTGAACCCACAGACCACTTGCAATGCATGGACCCTGTCTGGGAACCTAACTCTTTCTTTTTCACGCCAACTAATCCCTCCGATGTAATTACGTGCATAAACAACTTGAAAAATAAATCAAGTGGATTGAAAAAATTTTCGGCTAAAGTTCTTAAGGCTATAGCTGATATAATAGCACCGTGCATATCTTACATTATCAACCAATCCCTTTCTCAAGGTATCTTCCCAACTCTTTCAAAATTGCGAGAGTCACCCCTATTTTTAAAAATGGTGATATAAACTGCATTAACAATTATAGACCTATCTCTCTACTACCAATTATTAGCAAAGTATTCGAGAAAATTGTGTATAAAAGTGTATTCGTATTTTGAACAAAAATATATCCTCTACGACAAACAATACGGTTTTCGTTTTAAGAAATCTACGACACAAGCTGTATTAAACCATTTGCACTACCTTTATTCTAATATGGATGAAGGAAAGCTTGTTTTCTTCCGTATTGCCTGACTTTCGAAAAGCATTCGATTGTGTGGACCATAACGTATTACTCTCGAAACTACATTGTTATGGCATTCGAGGGGCTGCCCATGATTGGTTCAGATCATACTTAGCAAATCGGAAACAATACGTTGTCATTGACGACGCAAAATCAGACACACAGACAAATTTCCATGGAGTTCCACAAGGATCTGTCCTTGGGCCTCTCCTATTTCTAATTTTTATCAATGATATGATTAAATCTACATCATTCTTCAAATTCATACTTTTTGCCGATGACAGTACCCTTTCTGCGGTCTGTCCAAACCAAAATCCCGCTAGGATGGCGGAGCGTATAAATAATGAACTTCATAAGGTTTCATTGTGGCTTGAAGCTAATAAAATAAGCCTTAATACCGATAAAACAAAATATATTACATTCTCATACAAGAAAAATATATCTCTCCCACGCATTCAAATTGGCGAAGGTGAAATCGAAGAAACCAACTCAAGTAAATTCCTGGGCATCATAATAGACAAACATCTAACCTTTAAAGAGCACACCGCTCATATTAGTTCTAAATTATCAAAATCTACCGGAATCCTAAATAAAGTTAAAAATTTCCTGCCTGAAACAGCCTTACAATTGCTCTACCAAACGCTCATTTCACCATACTTGCAATACGGAATAGTAGCATGGCACGGAACTGATAAAAATAAAACCAACAAAATTTTTACCCTGCAAAAAAAAAGAAGAGCGGTAAAGAATCTAGAATATAATGCTCACACAAATGACTCATTCAAAAATTTACGAATACTTAAGCTTTCGGATCTCTACAAAATCTCCATCTGCAATTTCATTTACAAAACATTAAAAAATGATGGCGACAATAGCCTAAAACAATTATTAACTGCGCAAACTGGTCATCACGACCATTTAACCCGAAATAGAAGTAAATTCATGCTTCCTTATTACTCAACGGCTCGATCACAACACAGTATCCTCTTCATTGGAACTAAAACTTGGAACTCAATACCTGCGGAGATCCGTGAAAGTAATTCTTATAAGGTATTCAAAAAAAATCTTGAGTCTCACTTTCTATCAGATTACAAGTCGTGTAAGATCACAGAGTCAAACCTTGTCCCCTACATAACTGGTCCTAATAATGTAATTTGCGTTGGTTAATTTTGCCGATCTTCAGTCTGTTCTTGAATCGTTTGTCGAATATACTGTTAAATCTAGTCCATATGAACTATATTGTGAAATGGAGTATCTAATTTCGGGTTAATTATCTCATTGATCAGTCTAATTTGTCACTAGTTTAAGTGAATTAGGTTAAACATTACTGTACTCCTAAGACCAACCTTGATGGTAGGATGCCCTAGAAGTCGCTGAACTTATTCGGGCCCACAGGTAGCTATACTCAAATTTGAACATTGTACTAGACTTAAGAAACATTCAATCTCTGTAGCACCTGCGGTAAATAAATTGTTTACAATTGTTCAAAAATCTGCTCTAAATGTAACAAAATAAATATCAATTATTCAGTTTTATAATACATACCGTGACGTGTATCTTGGTTTGACAGAAACGAGTATTGTAAATATTATAGGTAGCCTCCTCTGAGGAATTTTGTCCTCTATTTCATTTACGTGTTACTCTTCATTTATCAGTAATAATTCAAATCGACTATTAACCTCATGTTCCTCACTAATTTCACCAGATTTTTACATTAGAATCATTGTATATTTACTTCAATAGGAATGGCTTGCATCCATTGCAAAACCTGAAATATAAGAAAACAGGTCGTGAGAGGCTGCTGCTGTCAGGCGAAAGAGTACCATTACCTCATAAAGTTTCACATCTACAACATTGCAAATATTTGGTTGATACGAACATTTCCTTATGATAAAGAGCTTTTGGCTTTATGCGTAGTTAAAATACACAATTTTGCCAAGCTAGTAAAAGTATTTATAAGTTTTCTGCTGATGGATACAGTTACAAACAATGCTATGGGAAAAATAATAAATTTATACCTTTAAAACGTGAACATTCACACAGCCGGTGTTCCGAAAAAACGAGTACGCACAGACTCCCTCGTTGACGACAGACGCACTACTAATTTCTTCCCATAATCGAGCCCATACGAGCAGTCTGAGATCAAGCTATTCCGGGTTCCATTCCTCGTCCTTGCTTCTGATGTTTAATGCCTAGACCTTCGACTGAGGTGTATCTTCATCAACGCCTGAAGCAACCTCCAGCGAAGATGGTCCTCGTTTCGCGTGCCAGTCTCGGTCTCTTATTTCCTTTTGGGGACCATCCGGATTTGTGAACTTTTTTCGTCCGATTCGTTTGAAAATGGGCCAGTATATGTAATTTGTAAAATTAAACACGTTTTAATCCTGTCAATTTTTCGATTTAGGCTAATTTTTTTTTGCGGAAAATAGTTTTTTTACTACATTTTTACGTGTATTTCAAAACCTATGAACTCATTGAGTTTTTATGCTAGAACAAAACTAAAGACAGTTTTAGAATCATTGAAGCATTCCTAAAAAAAGTTTTTGAGACATTTTAACATTTTGAAATAAAAATTTTGCGATAAGCGATATAGATCATAAACTAAAAGATAAACATTTTGGGGGTTTTGAGCTACATAAATTTTTATTTCTCTCAAATTGGGAAGAAAACTTAGCATACTTTTGTTAGAAATGTTCCAAGGATTCTAAAACTGTTTTTGGTTTTGTTCTAGCATCAAAACTCAATGAGTTCATACCGTTTGAATGGTAAAAATCTATGATATTACAGGAGAGCCCAAAAACAAAAATATACTATTGAATTGCAATATCATGGACATTTTTTGCACATAAATGCAGTTTCCACGATCTATTTTTATGTACGAATAATGTGCAACATTTTTCTTTCGAATTTCAATGCAGCATAAGAAACATCGAACAGACTATATAATATTTAGGAATATACTATATATAGAAATATTCGATATTATTTGAGTACTCACCATGTAGCTGTTTTGCGTTTTTCAGTTGGGCACAATTCATGACGTGGATTTTCGTCCGAGCTTGATGTGTGCAGGAATCCAGACATACATGCATTACGCATTTCCTCAATGCATTACGCAATACTCAATGTAAAAGTAAGGATCATTTTCCAACAAAAAAAATTTGGGAAACTTTTGATGATTCTTTACCCCCTTTGATCCCCCATGGGAGGGGGTTCTAGCGTCCGTAGCGCCATAAAATGTCATGGCACAATAACCCATCCCCTAAGGAACCTTTTTCGACAAAAAAACAGTCATGTGAGCCCCGGGGGCCAAATTTGGCCTCGGATGGTCTTCTTAATGCCAATTCGGCAGCGCCGTCTAAAAATTAAAGTGTAGCTAAAGGATAATCCTATCAGATGCGATAAAACTGAGTGCCATATTGGTTGTTGTTCTAACATGAGTTAGTCTAAACTTCCCCAACAACATGAGACGTTCAAAAAGAGAAATAATGAAGGGTCCATCTAGTATGGACTCGTACATGCGGAATCTACTCACAACCTGTGTTCCTACACGGGCCATCCTTGTGAGGTAACACCAGTGTGTTGCCAGTAACTGAACACCATGAGCGTGGAAACAACAGGTCAGAAAGAAAGTCTCATCAAGAATAAAGTTCAAAAGTAAGTATTAGGTTTCTGAAGAAAAGGATAGTAGTGATCCAAAAAAATTGTCTTAAGAAAACAAAAAACACACTATTTCATCAAACAGATGGCATACCTAACCGTTAGATCGAGCACGCACATTATCCACCTAGGAGCTCAATTCAATTTGAATATGTACATTTTTTGATGATAGACCATTTTAGAAGCAATGTTGTGGTGGATTTTACAACGAGGAATAGTTTTGACGCATATTTACAATTATTCAACCATTTCATGGCATGACATCAGTGGGTGATATGGAGAAGAAATGCAAAGAGATGCAACATTTACGTTAAGCAGAAACGATAGGATTTCCAGCCAGTTAGGTTTAAAATAGAACCTTGGTCAACTCACAAGAAAACCTGTGTAGGATTCAAAAACATCATGAATCAAATGAAGAAACTCGAAAACAAGATTAGACTGCAAAAAAATTGAACTGTCAAACTCTGTACTCATATATGCTAAGCATATGCGATTAATAATTTATTTAACAGATCAGCATCGGTATATTGCATCAGAATAGCTAAGAAGTAGGGAATGAATAAAACATTATTATTACAAATTAAATTTAATAGGCTGAAATGCTAAATTCAACAAACATTGAATGAATGCATTAAATATTAAGTGTAATCACCAATGATTTGAACGCAGAATGGATGCACTTTGCATTTTTTGTTTATCTCGCCACCGGTTTTCCCAAGCCCAGTGTAGCTAAACTGGACAGCAAGCTCTTGTGACATCATTCTTATGCGGATGCGACGTATGGTGTCTTCGCTGTTGACACCAACGTAAGGCTTGAGCATGTCAATCGGAAAGTAATAGTTCAGTTGAAACCAAAGTTTACTATGTGCATGATCAATTCGTACAAAATAACTTTATAGAAAATTTCAAGCAATGGAGGAAAGTAATGTACATCATTCTGGTTGAATTATTTCAACATTTTATGGTTTGCATGCTTTTTACTGCAACATTCAATACTTTTTTTGGTTTTCATTGTTCATATTCCTTAAACTTTCATACCTATACCAGATTGCTGAATTTTAATTCTTTCACATCACTCTTCAGTACCAATATCTTCATTATCCAGTATCAGTTGACCATATCTATATCATGATTTGACTCCATTCAAATTAATCTTCACCTACTTGAATTTCTGTTACAAACTCTCTTACCTCACAGTAAACTATGGTACATATGTAGTTAACTATATTCCATTCCATTCCTAGTATGAGCTTCATTTCTCCCACCAGTCATTTGCATCAACAAGCATTGTTTCTAATGTTTAGCATCTTTCTCCTACATTCCACCTTTTTGCTTATTTTCAACTTTACCTCTACCCATTAACCAACCAAACTCAGTTTTCAGGTTCTCAGTCTTAGCCCTTTCCACTTTCACATGTGCAATGCTTTCACTACATTCAAACTCCAAATTTTTTCCCATTCCTCTTTTCATCTTATCCACCCTCTTAACAAGCCAATTAGTGATATGTATCGTTATCCAACAGATATAGAGCATAAGACGGTGTTTTTAATTAACTTGAGAACACTTAGTGCGTTCATTTCACAGCAACTCATTCCGAATGGAAGGAATACACTTTGTCATATACATACCGGTAAAAACATAATTAGTAAGATAAATTGTTCTATTGCTTCCAAAGAAATTAAGGGATGATCTTTCATGATACCTCTTGTGGTTCACCATTGATTACAATAGCAAAGCTTAAATTAACATATCATTGAAAGTTGAAATAAAACTTACATTGGCTGAGAGATGGCGTGTTCTGCTGTCCGGGAGAAAGCAATACTCTTAGGAAGCTGAGAAGAAGTTGCTCTGCTCTCATCAAATTCTCACTCTGTAATTGAAATCCCAGTGATACCATACAGGTTATTTTCGCAGGGTTCATGCGTTGCCGGTGAATGAAGAAAATTGTATTGTAAAATAATCGAAATAAATGAATAAATTTTTTTCAAACGCTACATATTCATTACCTGTTCATTATAGAAAACTATTTCACGACCAAATAATTAACTTTCTGTATTATTTTTAACGAAAATAAATATTTTCCATTTGCGACTTGTTTATTTCTACAAGGTGCCCACACTGTGTGAAAGAACTTCAACATTATGATGGGGACAATTACAAAAAGAAACCCACAAAGATCAAAAACATACAATTTCTGTTGAATTTTAGAAATATTTGAGATTTCAGAATGATTTCTGAAAGGAATGTATTGCGCCCAAAATTCAAAACATTTAGCAAAAAACTGGCATTATGTTGCATTTTGACATTCATCTTGCAATTGGCAAACCAGTATTTTATGCAACACGAGCTGAAAGGAATTTAAATGACAAAGCACCAATGACATAGACTAAATATAATCCTTACTTGAGCCTGTGACACACCTTGCATTACGGCAATGCTATTTGTCGCCGTAGTGGTAACGTAGAACAACCGCTGCTGACAGACGGGCTTGTGTATGAGTGCGCACTGCGCGGTGACGGTGTAGCGGCATTCAGTTGCAGTTGAGCTTTGAGAGGAGAAGGACGTCAGACGACAGTATAGCAGCTGCGCTCGGCTCATCACGGAGCGCGTCACCGAAGCCAGGGCTGCCACTTTCGTTTGACCAAAATAATCTAGTTTGACCTCAAAAAATATCTAGATTTAAAAATAAAACATCTAAAAATGAATTAATTATATTTAATAATATATTAGTTTCAAACAATAGCACGTAAGAATATTTCTATCATAAATTGCCTTATATTGGTTAATTTATTTTTAAATAAATTATCTAGTATACTGATATTTATCATAATAAGGCTTGATATCCAAATATTCTTCAACTTCACAAGCGTTGCGTGTAGGAAGGTGGTGTAAGATTTTTCTCATCAGAATATAGTTCGAATACTACATCAGCAGGATGGCGTTTTTCACCTTGCCTTGCAATCTCAAAATGTGTTCTTAAATCCGGCCATTGAGCAACAATTTTTTTACAACAGGCTGGACGAACAACCATCGAGTTTTGCAACCTGAAGGAATTTTCAATGGATGTGAACCAATATTAATTAATTCATAAAGTTAATTGTATTGGCATGGTCTTAGAAAATTTCGCAAACTTATTATGGGTTTCTGCAATCAAAAATACCACGTTCCTTGGTAAACATTCACCAGAAGTAGACATAGCAAGCTGGTATGAGCGGCATACACATTTCACCAATATTAAAAAATAAATTTTCTTCTTTGAACTTGGCGTAAACTCCCTTATTGATTCCAACAATGACACTTGTATTGTCAGTCTCTGTTGCATTGCAATTGTCAATGCTCAGATTCCCACTAATCAACAATTGAAAGGCAAAAAGCACAAGTAGGCTAAGCGCAAGATTCTCGATTTTTTCGAAAACAGTCAACACCTATGCTAAGCATCAGACCCTACTTTAAAACGAAAGGCTATGTTCATGAATCGGCGTGAAGCGTAGTAAGATAAGCGCATTGGTGCTATTTTCTATTCGCGGCCAATTGAAGAAAACGAGTTTTTATGGCATCCTCAATTAAACCATTTAGCTAACAAATGAGCTCCAACAGACCTGAGTACATAATGTGAAAAGTTTTCATTCATGTTATATCACTACTGCAGCTCACATATGAAAATCAATGATTATTCATTTCATAATTTTTGTACATAAATTAATAAAATTGATGAAACCTCATTTAGTTGCTTGCATTATCAATCATTTGTGTTACATCAGGTAAAATTCTTAAATCAATATTCGTAACTGGCTGTTCTTGCGTATAAAGTACACACTTACGAACATATCAACACTCATATTCTAAAAACCTATTTATTGGAACTAGCTTTATCAGCGCAACTTTCCCACACGACCGAAGTTCTCCATCTTCTATTACCAGAGCAATTTTTGTTCTAACAACAAAAAAAGTACAAAACATTTCAACAAATAAACTTTTCATTTCCATTTCATTGTGTCATATTTTCCCAACAACTTTCATACTATTACCAACAACATTATTCATTATTAATTCTCAGCGCAATAATACTGACATGATACTACCCGCAGTCAAGTACGTGTGACAAGTGGTGTGCGACATGATAACTGATTTTGCACATAGCGGTCAATGTGTTGAAATCAGCCAATGGCGTAACGTAGTTACAGAGACCCAATGGTTTGCTTGAGACTTGAAAACAATTTGTTATTTGTTTTATGATGTTCATTAAATGTTGAAGGGATAGATCAATAAATTCAATATCTTAAATGCTCTGAGTTTTGAAGCTTTCTGTACACGAAAATACAATACATTAGGTCGCACTGATTTTCTCTTACTTATAGTAAAACATTTTCAGTGATGGAGATGAAATCATGTTTTGACATTAATGCGTAATCAAGCTGCTCAAGCGATCTCCTTGCAACCAGGGTTGCCAGATGATGTGCACCAGTTTTAGCCAAATGTTCCCAGAAAATTAGCCACAAATATATACTGATTTTAATTTTGAATAAATAAGAAATATTAAAAATACGTCAATAACGTATTTTGTTGAATTCATTATATTGATTCCATGGCAATGTTTTATAATTCTTGTAAAAAATTGTTCTGAAATATGGTTGCTGGATCTTGGTTGGTCAACTTCATTGAAATCTCCTATATAACTTCATCCTCTCTATCTCTTCTTAATATGAAGGAAATTCACGTGCTGATTTTCAATTTTCCAGACGTCCTAACTCGTTATGAAGGCTTGAAAAGATTTGGGTAAATCCTGGAAATTTGGTCTCATTTGACTTAGAACTTTTCCAGGTTTGAAAAGATGAAGACTCTTCATTACATTATCGTCATCCAATACCAAAACTCAACTTGTCAGCTTGCCTCGATATGAGCATTTATGACATCTTTCTTTAATGACATCCTTCTCTTTCTGTGTCATTGTCGATTCTTTGAGAAGAAGCTCAAATTTGTTTCTAATATATTTTGATCCAATCTTTTGTTTAAGTGACTGATGAAGCCTCTAAAGATCTCAATTTAATTAACTTACACACATCTACATGTGTGCAGATGTAAACTCTGAAAGTCGTTTCATTACCGTTTATATCGGGATCAAACACGTTAAGTTTAGGATTAGATATAATTCTGTAGTATTTGTTAAATAAATATTATTAACGATCAGTAAATTAGCAACAATTAGTCTAAATGAAAGTGGGTAATTCTCATAAATTATCCTTAGCCACACTTCATGAAAATTTGCCAGTTTGGTAAAATCAACCAAATCTGGCAACCCCGCTTGCAACGTGTAGCACTGTACAATACATCTCATCAGTACTGATCGTGGAGGGAGTATATACGGAGGGAGCATAGCCGTCTGTGAAAAGAACCAGTTTTTGAGATTTCTCCCATGTTTGTGGTAACCAATAGCCGTCTCGCAAGTGTGACGTCAGCAGGGAAGCCAGTTACCTACTAACTACGCTAGGGTGTGCACATGCTCGCTGATTGCTCTTCCAGCTGTTGAGTTTATCGTAATCATTAATTTGGGATTCTAAGACTCCGAAAGGTAATAAATTGTGTTTTCTCACTCGAGGACACTTAATAATATCAAAATTACTAGCAAAGATACATTAAGAGTTAAAAACTGTAAAGATTACAGGCCCTTGAATATAACAAATTAGAGAGCGACTTGCACGCGCACCTCATCCTTCGATTTGTGGAGCGGTACTAATCTTGCTTTGGCAAATGAACGAGTTGTAGCGGAGGCGAGGAGGAGCCAACTTCAGCCAAGCGTCTTGGTTGGCTCACGTGTGGGGCCTTGCCAATGCCCCAGTCTCCCAACTTTTGCAGCTAATTTGAACCCGATTGGAATCGGCTATGCTCCCCCCATATATCCTAGCTCCATGGTACTGATCCGAACGTCGTGAGTGATGGGCAAGTTTTCGAAAACCTCCCGGGGTTTTCAAATACTCCGAAAATCGTTGGAACGACGTGCCAAAGTTAGACGTCGATTGTTTGGAGGTAAGTAACCAATATGTCTTTATTAAAAATAGAAAGCATTGCATCACTTTTTTTTGCACAACGACTTCATTTAAATCAGACATGTACGTACGAACGCGTCGTAGAAGTTTTGAAGTTTCTTAGCACAGTAATTTATATTGTTTACCCAAAATTACAATCATCTATAACAAATATGTCGTAATCTGATCAGGTCATTTTAACAGCTACAGTTCAGTTTAAATCATACATCATTTCGGTTCAAAATCGGAAACCTAATCATATTATTCTAACCGAGATGCGCCCGAGCGGCCAGAGAACCACAGACGTACGTACGTGTGAACTCTTAGCTGAAGCTTAGTTAGAACATTGCCAGCGGGAGTACACAGCGCAGCACGGTTACTCAAAATTTTATACGCGTATTCTTTTCGAAACGTTTCGTATGCAGTTGCGTTTGAAATCAAGCACGGACTCACTAGTGTGTGTAGGGCTTCGCGTCCGCTATTTTTGCCTTTCTCTTTTTTTTAGTGCCCTCTGTACGCTCGCTCAAACAAGTTGTAAAGAGTTTTCAAATTAAGAAACAGGCAAAGGCTGATACCTTCGGAGCAAATCGCAAATGCATTTGTTACCATATTTTTTTCCTTCTTCAAAGACAGCACTTGACCGCGAAATTTTTTTAATATTTTCTACATTACAAATTGTTTTCATTGTACTAGAATGAAGTAATATTAATAGACTGCATACCTTTGTGTACTATACAGTTATATTTATTTTCAGCTGTGGGACTTGAAACCGCAAACCGTTCATATTGGGTCATGAAGTTGATGAAATACAATGAAGGCTAAGTATGATAGCAATGGAAAAATTACAACAGAGTTGATTTTATGGTTATATAATGTTATCGTTTGATTGGTGAAGTAGGGGATTTATGTATTAGGCTTTCACTTTAATCCGTTCGTTCATTTTAGTGGGACTATCCTACAGATTTAATTTAATTTTCCTGACTTCGTGATGATGGGCATGTATTTTTCCCTATATTTTCTTTCATTATTTGGTATATTATTATTTTATTTTGGGCAATTTGTTACGGACTGTTCCATACATAGGTGTATTTTTTTAATCATTTCATTTTCGGTTTCCAAATTCCCTCCTTTATCGCTTAGATTTTTCCCAAATGTTTTCAATTACATTGATTTTTCAAAATTTCTATAACTGAAATTTTTCACTATTGGTTGCTCTGCGAGTTATTATTGCTTAGCGGACGTCATTAACCCTGGAACACTGAATCTGTTTCCCTGTTACACGGCTACTGAACGTGGGTAGTTTATACCCGTTTTTGGAAAATTAAAGAAAAATAGTAAATATACAAATTTATTAATCCTATCCCGTCCACACTAAATATAGTCCTCTTACTTAGTAATGAAACTATTTAGAAAACTTACTTTAAGAAACTTGAATTAAAAAGCAAAAAGAAAGGAATGTAAAAAAGTGAAAAATCTTGAATATTTTTGCAAAAAAAATAGGCAAAAAGAAACCCTCTAATAAAAATCGCTCAGATGCTCCCACACTCTTCCAAGGATGTCAGGCTCTCATCCCAGGGGGTCATCAATGCACAGGCAATGCGGGAACTGTAGGGAAGAGGGTAGGAAAAACACCCTTTTTTAATGCACCATAAATGACAAATTGTGGAATATAATGTGTTTTTTGCTCATAAAACCCATTGAAACTGTGTATAAAAGGCTACTAAGATACAATAAAGGCTTAGCCTGATGATCGCCCACACCAAGCATCTCCATTGGTGTCTATCCCTTGCAACCTCCTGTCATTGATGTTGAAACTTCCCACTTTTTTGAAGTACTTATTGAAATTGCTTATTATATTTCTTTACATAACATAAACACTTTATCACACATCCGCATATACAATATCGTCAAATAATATTTAGGTGACAAGGTGGCAGAAGAGGTGGCAAGGCCAGTTGAGGGGGTGATGATGTCATCTTGTGAGATGGTGGAGGGGAGGTGCCTAGGCCTCTTCCTCTTCTGACCAGCCACCTTTGTTTCTATGCGGCGGCGTGGGACGTCTTCTTCTGAGTCAATGTCAGGAATTTTTATCATTTCCTGACGACTAGGAACATATTCTTTGTCAAGGTCACTATCATACAGTACCTCTGCTTCAATAGTAAATTCCACTCTCATAGTCTGAGGAGAGAACCCCTCAGGGGGATGCAAGTATGGTATCTATGGGAATTAGCGCTCCCAGGTGGACTATGTGAGGGCCTGAGCTATAGGTTAGGTAGGCTTCCTTTTTGTTGAAATAGAATGTTTTTGTTTTATTACGACCATCTTTTTTCGGTTCACTGCTGTTCTGTTTTTCAGCACCTACTACTTTCTTCTTCAACTTTTTCTTGTTTCATGAAATTCTTTCTTAGCTTCCTATTTCTGTGCACCTTGTGCATAGATTCTGCGTTCCCTCAACTCCACACTAAATGGTGCCTTCCTCCTTCCTCTCTTAGAGCATCTTTGTCGTGCAGTTAGAGGAGGCTAAAACTTTCTTATATAATAATATATAATAATGTCCGAGGCAAGAAGCACTTCCAAAATTTGCAAATCACTAAGGTTTCGTCTTGGTCTTGCCATTGTGTCACTACACTGAACTTTGAAAATCCTGAAAAAGCGTTTACAGCCTGAAAAGAAAGACAATTATTGGTACACCAACACTTATAGCATCCATTTGTAACTATTAACACTGAACCCGGGTACACATTACCCAGTTTTTTCTATATACTCTTATCACTGAACGTGGGTAAACGGTACCCGAA
Source organism: Morinoia aosen (assembly GCA_030386875.1). NCBI lineage: Eukaryota > Metazoa > Arthropoda > Malacostraca > Amphipoda > Talitridae > Morinoia > Morinoia aosen. Next base: position 13,973,106 of record CM059569.1, on the reverse strand, counting down.
CATGTCTGTAGCGCAAAATCCAGGCAGAGGAGTGGAACGACGGGACCTCCCCCTATAAACCCATAGGGGAGAATGAAGCTATACGGAGTCCCAGCGCGCTGGCTTGTGAGAAAGAGGGTGGAACACGAATGACGTCACCTACCACGGGTAATCTATGCCCACGTTCAGTGTTCCAGGGTTAACATTAGACATGTAAATTCATAATATGCGTGTATTTTCTTCTGCTTCGTAGAAAAGAAATCATTTCTTCAATAAATTATTTTTTTCCCTTAGAGAGTTTGATCATTTAATTAAGCAGTCAAATTAAATGTACTTCCATACAGCATTATTTACGACGCGAAATCCAAATAATAATCATTCTGTTGTTAGTCCGATGCACGCGAGTAGACAGTGCCGCACAGATGTACGTACGAACGCGTCGCAGAAGTTTTGAAGTGGGTTAACAGAGTAATTTATTTTCTTTATTTAAAAACATAATCACCTTTTTCAGTAAATTTCACAATAGTCTTATCAGGTAATTTTAGCTGTTACATTTAATTCAGTTTCAATCATTCATTATTTAGGTAAAGTAATGGGAAACCTAATCATTCTTATTAGTCCTTGTGCGTAAAGGGTCCGTCCTGTGCAGTGGTCCCGAGTTTACCTCATTGCCAGAAGTCGCTGTATCGTCTAACTCTAATGAGTTACCAGATGTCTCAATGCAGTTAGGTTATGCATTTGCTACAGGGTTGCCATATTGGCCTTTTTAAGGCCAAATATCACAAATCTGGCTTTTTTTGCAAGCGTTTGGCTTCGTGATTATAAGGTTGGCCTTTTTCTTAAATTTGGCTTTTTTCTGGCTTTTTTAGTCATTTTCCGGTTTTTGTGCCGTACAAGGTGTAAAACTGAAACGTGACAGTTGAACGCAGAGCAACAGGATCAGCTAGTCTTCAACAGGATCAGCTAGATCTTGCTGAATATTATAAGATCTTTTGCGAATATGAAATCAAGTAATCAAAGGAGAATTTGCAGATTTGCACAGGCTGTATTTAGCTCAGGATTGTATCAACATTAGTGAGCCGCAGTACCGAAAAATTAGTATCATAGACTGGAAGGAGGAGGGCATTTTAACGGTGTTGAGATTCCTAAAGGCACCATGCAGTTTTGACTAGGTTAAAGAACTCTCAGGTTATGCGTTCATTGCCTGGTGACTCCCGCTAGCAATGCTATTGTTGGAAGAATGTTTTCTATGATAGCAGTCAAAACAAAGCCCAACATTAGATTACGAACTTGAAAGCTAGATGAGAAAGTGCAAATCCGAGCACATCTCAACAATATTTCTTATGTTGTAAGGACTTCAAAGTGGCCTCAAGAATGCAACCTAATATCAAATCGAGCATCTTTTATCAAACGGAAATCAAGAAACTAGCTCTCTGGCTGCTTCTACCTCTCAAACTTCTGCTGAGGATGAAAAGTCAAAGTAATATATGTTATTCCTTGAAGAATAGTGCAAGTTAGGTCTATTTTTCCTTTGTATTTAGATTTTTTTTAATGGCTAGTAGAATTATGATACTCTGAGGCACGGGCCTCCAAACTACGGCCCGCGGGCCAAATCCGGCCCGCCAGTGTGATCAATCCGGCCCGCGACACTTGAGCCGACCGCGTACTCGGCGACTACTCTAGAAATTATAGATAATGGCAGGAAAATCAAAACTTTTTTGGCCCTTGGAACTTATTGGAGCAATCAATATGGCCCTAAGTCTGGTTTTGGAGACCCCTGCGCCTATGGGCATCTACCTGCTATATTAGTTTACCTTTAAATAAATTTGGCCTTTTTTGGCCTTTTTCTTGGTGAAATTTGGCCTAAAATTCCTGTAACCATCTGGCAACCCTGATTTGCTAGAAAACAGCGCCAGTCGTGATTTGGAAATGGCTTTGCGTAGTGCGAGCTTATATGCAATATGGAAGGAGTTAAATTACGAGATAGTTTTAAATTCGTGCGTCTACTGACGAAGGGAAAAAATGCGGAAAACTAAAATGAGTAAAAAGAAAAAAGAAAGAAAGAAAAACAGTATATTTCCAATATAGATGGTACAAAAGTACCATCATTGGTTTTTAAAATATCTTAAAATTAATACACTTAGATGATACACACACACACGAGTATTGAAAAACTGTGAAAGAAATTTTTGATTAAATAAATCTAGAAATGTACGAAGTGGCATAATTCAATTATTCATAATGAATAATGATAAGCTAAATAAATAATGAAATATATACGTGTAATTTTCTTCCATTAATAGTATACTTCTCATTACTTATTTAAGAAGTTTTGAAAATGACGTTAGATATCGTCTAATATGTTATTGTTGTCACGTAAAGACGGAAAAAATTAACTTACTTTGTTCTAATAAATAATGTGGCAACAAGCATAAATATTCATTTTAAAATTATCTCATCGCGAGCGCAACTGAAAAGAATTCCGTATTGATGAAGCATTATACTTGTATGTTGTAAATGATAGGGGAAGGACTGTGTACAGAGGCTGTACACAATTACCTGACGCAAACGAAAAAGGTCAATATTTTTGACGAAATCCATAACATTTATTACTTGGTGTGTTGGAGTACAGCTTTATTACCAATGTGAGCATAGAAGTTCCTATATTTTGCACCTTGCCACAAAAACAGTAAAATATTAAACGAGAGAGAAGTAACAAATAAATATACCGAGATGAGCTCATAAAATTTGTTAGTAAAATTTCTAGGTAAAGTAATCGAATTTATTCGACGTAAATATGCATAAAAGACAACTTACAAAACGCTTCAGCTTCAGAATATTTTTTATTTAATTGATATTGTAAAGCACTTGGGAATTGCTCGAATTAATCAATTCATTTTAGAAACTAAATGAGATTTGCATTGTTAACAATACAATGCGCCATAACGAAGAATACATTATGACTAAGATAGTATCACAGTAACTGCTGTTATTTGGTGTAATTCTTTATATAATATGTGTCGTTTAAAACGGCTGTGACTTTTAGGAGTAAAATGAAACATAAAGTATATCATTCCATTATTAAATGAGAGTTATATTGCCGAGCTATACAATAATAAATGTTCGCACATGAGTTGTGTTATACAGCGACGAGAGGCAGCTGTTGAAGTGCTCATGGTAGTGATTCTTGGTGGTGGTGACGAGCCGTACACGGAGTCGCTCACGCACTCTGAGAATGTGCGAGGTTGACGGAGGTGCTGCCCGAGCACAGACGTACATACGTGTGAACTCACAGCTCAAGCTTAGAAGCTAGTTAGGAGACTACATACCAGCGGCAGTACCAAAGACCAGTACAACTGTACTCTAAAATTATGCACCTATTCTTCTCGAAACGTTTGGTATGCCGTTACGTTTGAAATAATGCAGGGACACACTCGTTGTGCATATGGCATTGCGCCCGCTATTTTTGCCTTATTATGTTTGTAGTGCCCTCTGCACGCTCGCTCAAACATTTCAAAACAATCTAATTGAGAAATAAGCACAAACTGATTCCTTCGAAACTTCGGAACAAATCGCAAATGCACTTGTTACCATATTTTTTATTTTTCTTTAATGGCAGCAGTTCACATCGATATTTTCTTTTTTTACATTACAAATTGTCTTCGTACTAGAATTATGTTATCTTAATGGACTACATAGCTTTCTATGTTATAAAATTATTTTTATTTATCATTTGGGACTTAGAACCACACACCGACCATATCGTGTCATTTCACTTCAATCCGTTCGTTCATTTGAGTGAGACTATCCTACAGATTTCATTCATTTAGTTCATTTGGTATTATAGTTTTTTAATTTCAACAATTTGTTACGGATTGTTTGTTCCATGCATAGGTGGATTATTTTTTAATGATTTCATTAGTGGTTTGCAGGTTTCCTTCTTTTTCGCCTTGTTTTTTACCTTTTAATTTTTTTTATTCAAATGGACGATGTTTTTATTTTAGGTTCTGATTTGATTTTAGGTTATGAGAAGGACGTCTTCAATAATATTTAATTTTTAGAACAATTTTAAAACTGAATTTTACATTATATTTTTTTCGAGTTTTTCGCATTACTCGCTGATTGTTTCGATTTATGCAATTGACTTAATATTTATAACTTTTTCAACTAGTTTTTTCTTCATCTATTATTTTCAGTACTCTGCTTCATTTATACTGCTTCGTTATTTCATATTCTCGTTCTATTGTATCTACAGTCGAGTACTGCTCTTTTTAAATGAAATATGTTTTTTTAATGTGCAGTTTTGTTTTCACAATCCTAATTTAATACAGTGTGAGCAAGCGCTCAGTTGATATCTTTATATAATTTGTAAATTGATATAATTTGTTGCACGTCTCTTTTCATTTCTTCTACATAACTACGACTTGTTTCGGTCTGGTGCTACCTAAACATGACTAGTAGTCTAAGCAGAGAGGTTACATTTACCGGTCGATTCATAATTTTAATTCTTTTATCTCGGTCGCAACACCATGGCATTCCCTCAGTGCTCATGTAAGACGGGAAATATGAGTTTGTTTATTTGTTAACGTAGAAGCAGCAATGAGCAGTTGAGAACAGTGATGCGACAACCCGATGCAATGCCCTAAATAATAAATAGTAACAAGTATGAACACAAAATTCGCTTCATTGGTTGAATGGCCAAAACTAAAGAAGCACCTCGTTGGAAGAAGTTATCACTTGAACCAAAATTGCATCAGAATGTTAGAAGACTTTGTAGCCAATGGCACATAGAATTATGGTTACTGTCTGGCCCATCGAATCATGGAATTATTATTATTTGCTTCGTTGTTTTAGTGAATTTTGAATGTTCGATACAAATAAAATATAATGCCAAACGCTGTGATACAGGGGAATGTTCGAAACTCTTCTGAATTGTTTTTTAATTGGCTGATGCATTTAAAGTCAGAATGAAACAAATTAAATATATTCAGAAATGTTTAAAAATTAATGAGCAGCATACTGCTCATTAGATGTTGGTTCTGAGAAGGAGGTTAGTCATTGAACAACCGTCACTGAAAATGTCTGAGTCATTCTCATTTAATTTCTTGATTTACTTTCTTTTAGAAGACAACGCAGAGGCGAGAGAACTACCTCACATCATGGAGCACTGCAGTGCTGCTGTGGAAAAAATTTCCAAGTATCAAAACGCTTCAGCGTCGCCGCCACCTGGAACTTCGTGCTCCCTCATTCCATCAAGAGTTCTCCGTGAGATAGGTATGCCTTTATACGAATATTTTTGCATTGCATGGGAACGATGTGATTCACGTTGTTCGTACCTTGAAAAAGTTTTGGAGGTGTTGAGTGAGAAGATATTTTGGATCTTGCGTTCTGTAGAGTAAATAAGCTCATTTTGAAAATTTTGAACGGAGTTTGGTGAAAAATAAAACATTACTTAAAAAAATGCAATTGCCTGAAGTGATAGTGTAAATACCTTGGGCTCTCAGAACGGCACAAAATATACTTATAATAAAAGAACACAGCCCGCGTAGGATTGTCTCAGAGCTGTAAAATTCTTCCTCTGAAGCAGATGCACAAAGTTTTCTTCATGAATGACCACAGTGGCTCAATGATATATTTAGGCATGGTGACTGTAGAGACCATGGAAGATGTAACAGTCCTAGCGCTGGTTTATGAGTCCGGGGTGATTTGAATAGGTTCAATACGGGCTCAGTCATTCAAACAGGGCATTAGTCGCTGTAGTTCAAAACTCTACAGCATGAGATGATGACGTATTCCTTCGCAGTAATACGTCAACGCAAGTTTTAAATGAGTCAGACAGAATACCAGGATATGGCTGCCCAAACCCTCACTTTACGACAGACATATAAACGATTAGCTCCTGAAATTTTAAATTTGTTGCCTTTACTTTATATCCCGAAATCTTCGCAGCTTAACTTTACTTGTGGAATCAGCTATTAACGTTTCGACGCTCAAAAAAATGGCATATATGTTAGCTTTGAGTGCGTGTTTTAATTTGTTCATTTGAGAAAATCTATCCAAATTTCCATTCATACCGCCGCAGTAGATCGCAAGATGTTAGCTTTGAGTGCGTGTTTTAATTTGTTCATTTGAGAAAATCTATCCAAATTTCCATTCATACCGCCGCAGTAAATCGCAAGATCATAGTACATTCCTTCGTGAATCTTGCATGAAACCTCTTTGTGTTTTTCCCTCACTTTCCTCGTGTTTTCTCAGCTTGACCCTTCAGGAAAATACATGCATTAAGACGCTACAAAGAAAGAAAAAAAGAAAGTTTATTTTCTATACAGATGATACTAAATTCATCTTTGGTTTTTAAAATATCTTAAAGTAAGGGTTCTTATATGCTACACATACATGAGTATCGTAATACGCATGTCACTAGTTGAAATAAAATGACTGAGGGCGATGTATTCTTAATGTTACTTAATCTATATTTGATTATATACGTAACTACAATAATGAAAGGGATCACAATTTCAGTAACGGCGCATTGTTGAAAACACTCGATTTAGTGCACAGTTACATTAAAAAACGAGCTCAGAGACTTGCGATATGAGGAATTTGTTGGAAGTAAAAGCGGTGGATTAAAGTAATCTGCGTCTAAGGCAGCAAGGTTGACAAGGGGGAACGTATGGTCCGGAGCTGATGGATAGGGAACCCTTTTTTGTTGAAATTATGCGTTTGCTTTCAACAAGGACTTTTTTCTGTTTAATGCTTCCCGTTCATTCAGCACCTACTAAATTCTTCTTAAGCTTTTATCTCTGAAGTTTCAACTTGACTTATTTTCTATTCTCAGGTAGACTTGTGTAGGAGCACACCTGTGCATGTGTTTCTTGTGTTTGTGTTCATACTTGAGAATTTTAGTTGCCTTTAGCGCTACAAAGCCTTTATCGCTTTTAACACTGATTTTAGAACAACTTAGGGGAGTTTTTATTCATGATCTCCAGGCCACATGTTTTTTATTGCTTTAAACGATCCGTCGACATACGAGTACGAGGGAAATTTGTTTCCCTGGTGATACACTACGGTCACAGTCGCTGATAAAGCCTATGCCCTAAATTTACATGTATATTTTTAATATCACTTTGCCCAATTCTCTAATTTGTTACTTATTTCTCCTTAACTGTACTCCTCACCATTCAAATGTATTTTCAATAATAGAAGTCAATTTATTCAGATGATAACGCAGCGGCGAAATACTACCCAATACGGCAGAACTTCATACGGATTATGAATATTTAGGCAGCGCTCCAACGGCACCCACCGCAGTACCGGTTGAGAGATCGGACGTCTCCCCAACTCCATCTGGAACGTTATGTGAAATCGGTATGATAATTTTTTAAATCTATATTAGTACTTAAAGCGCGATTCTTAGGGAATCTTATTCTCAAAATAAAAAAAGAACCAACGTTATAGAGAACATTTATCATAGCAAACATTTCGGAATAAAAATTATTCCATCATCAGTGCTGGAAGAAATAAAAAGTAAGGGGTGAATAGAAATACCATATATATATTGATACATATATATATAAATATGTATATCTGTTATATACATATATATATATATATATATATATATGTATAGGTGTAAATATGAGTGTGTTGTTTATGTATAGCTGTGTACGCCTGTATGTACTGTGCATATTACCTATACGCTTATGTGTGGTATTTTAGTCGTTAGAAAAAGTTTTATTTTTTGCGTTTTTTGCTTGGTATTTCCATTCAGATCGTTTCCGTCTTATTCATGACTGAAAATTACTTTTTATTTCATCCAACACTGATGATGGAATAATTTTTATTCCGAAACGTTTGCTATAATAAATGTTCTCCATAACGTTGGTTCTTGTTTTTATTTTTGTAAATCTGTCTCATTAAATTAGTTTTTCATTTGTAATAGCTTCATCGAAGTCGACGCTCATTTAGTAAATTCTATTCTTTAAAGTGCATTTAAAATATAAAACTAGATTACATTTTCAGCTACTTCAACAATAAAAATTTGTTTGGTTTTGGTTGCATTTAGCTAGGTTTTGCACACTATTATTCCTTAATGGTTCTTCAAACTATTTCAGTTCTCTCTTAATAATTTTTTTGCTAATGTCGATCAAGTCGTAACGGTGAGCTTACTAATGGTGCTGATGAAGTCGTTTGGTGAACTTTTGAGGATTTTGATGCTCTGTGTTTACACATGTTTGATTCATGGGTCATTTCTGAAAGTTTTCGGTTGTATTATTTGTTAGAGACGACAACTTCCTAAATTTCTCGAAAGTTTACCCATTTTGAGATTAATGCTTCAAGACAACAAAGAATTTTCTGCGTACGCATGGATCGAATTTCATGACTCAACGTCTGATTCCTACGATGTTACGGAAAGTAGAGCGGTACTACTAGAACCGGTAGCTAAAAGCTAATGAATGTATGTGCCAAGGACAACTGCGTTTAGTCGGTTGCCAACACTCTAAAAAACGTACAACTAATTTCTGTCATTGATTAACACGGAGAATTTTACCAGTTCGTCCTCACGAACTTGTACAACAGGTGGCGTGTTTTGAGCGGATAGGGTGAGGCGATCATCACTGCTCTTAAGTTGGAAAATTTCTATCGCCATTTTATATTTTACTTTAATAACGGTGTAGATGTTCTTTATTACCAATTAATTGGAGATTTAAGTCTCTATATCCACATTGAATGGTTGTAGCTTTCGATTTATCTCTGCAGTTTCAACCTTTTCTGCGTCACCCTAGTTTCACCCCTGTAGTTTCGCCCTAGTGCTAAACAAATTGGTTTTCCGCGGTTAGTCGAAAGATCACATTCTCACTGTCATGAACGAAGAAAGTAGTTAGGAAAATATTGAAGGGCATGTTTTGAGCATTGACTGATCATCGAAATCGTACGAAAGAAACGATAAAAAACTGCACTCATACTTCTATATATTCATGATATTAGCGATAGGTCGTGAGTTCTTTTGGTGCAAAAAATTTGCAAATGAAAGATGTGCGCAAATGCAGACTACCTTCATGATAAATTACTTTTCGTTTTGATGCGCGCTGTTCTCGTTGTTGAGTACACAAATTATGTGGGGTTATCTGCAAACTCTCTGTATGTGGTTATTAGGTCGAATTACGAATTGAAAACCAAATGAGCTTTGCCATTCAAACGCACTATTTGTCTCCATTTACTCTCGCTTCAACAGTAGGAAATGGTTCTGAGAATTAGCGTATGTTTTATAAGTAGAAGTGATGTGTGGTAAAAAATGTAGAAATGAGCAGCTACTGTGAGAACATGATTTTTTTCAGTTCAGATACCTTGTTGTGGTGGGTAAAAAGTTGCTTAACTTTCAGTTTTTTCTAAACATTCGATCTAACTTGCGAGTCCCCAAGTCCTACCGTACATCAACATAGCTGCAGTAAACTAATATTGAGCTGAGACTTGTAAATGAAGTTTTTTGAGGAAAAATTGACATGATGCGTGCGGTAAAAACACACTTGCATGTTACCTGCACCTAATCACGCAAAGGATGAGTCTTTAGTGTAAATTTCGACTGTCACTTTGTTGCCTATTTAATTAGAAACCATTCTATCATATTTAATGTTATTTGTTACTTTCAGTCAAACACCCATCACGAAAATGATCTTAGTAATTAATAACGCAGTACATTTGACTCCGAATAGACTTTCTTTTCATGTGTGATGTGTGTCATGAAATTTTCCCCCAAAAAATATGTTCCTCTTCTCTGGTAACATTACATGAATCAATCTTTCTGACTTTCAGGTCATCAGAACAAGATATCTGCAGAGATCTCGAGGGCCGAATCAGCGGTCACAGAGACGTCAGGAGCAACAACTCCAACGCTATTGATTACTCTGAATAAAGAAAAAAGCCCCAATCCGGTTGTGAATGGCCAAATGGGTCCGAGTGTGGAAGTTCTACAGATTCCACCTGAACCTCTAGAACGACCAAGTTTGTCTAGAAAACTGGCGAGAAATTCCGGGCGTTGTTATTTTAGTAGGACAGGAAAATTTGCTGAAGAGAAAAAAATTTCAATACTTTCGTTGCAACTGCCGCTACAACTGCGGTGACTTATCGGAAGATAAACGAAAAGAAATATTTAAAAGATTTTGAGCTTCTAATAATTGGCAAGCTCAGTCGAATTTCATTGCAAGTACAGTTACTGAAAATCCACCTAAATGGGTTTACAGAATTTCTAAAAAATCAAAATCTCGATCATTGTTCTTAGATGAAATGGGAGTGTGCAAAGAAGTGTACCTCAAAACTTTGGCCATTTCGAAAATGCGAGTCGAATATTGTTTAAACAAAAAAAGCAAAGAAAAATTTGCTCCCCTGATAAAAGAGGAAAAATTGGTCATAACAAAACTTCTGAATGCGAAAAGGAACACATAAGAATATTTTTAGATTCCTTTCCAAAATTTACCAGCCATTATTCCAATAGTAGTAAACTTTATTTTCACGAAAAACTAACTAAGCCGATTCTCTACGAGCTTTATGTAGAAAATGAAAAACAGTCTGGCAGAAAAGTCGTCAGTACACCAATTTTCTACAAAGAATTTTCCAAATACAACATAGGTATTTATGTCCCAAAGACAGACACTTGTGCAGTTTGCGATGCAGCTACTATGAAACTAAAATCGGTTGAAATTAAACAAAAAATCGACATTGAATTAGATCTGGAAAGACACCATGGACGGGCTCAAGATGCTAGATCTAAGCTAAATAGTTCTAGAGAGTTAGCAAAAAAAGATAGTTCAGTTCTGTCGTTCACTTATGATATGCAAAAAACTCAGCCATTACCTCGACTGAACACCTCATCTGCATTTTACAAGCGACAACTTTGGGTCTATAATGTAGGAATTAATACTGGGCATGACAACCGAGGGTATATGGCGATGTCGCTTGAGAGTGAGGGACGGCGAGTGTCGAAAGAAATTTGTTCAAGCATCTCAGCTTTTTTGGATTCCATTGATTGCTCTTCTTTAAAAAACGTTCAAACATTCAGTGATGCCTGCGGGGGACAAAATCGAAATAAAGCTGTGATATGTTTCTTCATGCACATGTGTGACGTTAAAGGTTTCGAGTCTTGGGAGCACACGTTCATGGAAACCGAGCACAGTTTCTTGCCTAATGACAGAGATTTTGCAGTTATCGAGAAGAAAGCGGAAAATAAATTAATTTATTCGAAAGAAGAATAATATGACTTGGTCTCAAAAGCTAAGAAAAGTAATTCATTCAAAGTGATTGACATGAGGAATAAATTTTTCGAGACAGATGCTCTAGTCAATTCACGGCTCTTCAATTCAACAAAAACAACGGCGAGTGAGCAATTTAATTTCCTCAAATTGAAGGCAATCAAGGTCGTTAAAAATTCTCCTTCAGTCTTCTACAAAACAACGCAAAGTAACAATGAATTCCAGCTCAACTATCCTACTAAAGAGGGGCATGAAATTGTTCTTGAAAAATCTGTGGATTCAGTTTCCATTAGCAAGGAAAAACACAAGGATCTAATGCACTTGCTAAATTTTGTGCCGCCAGTCTATCATGATTTCTATAAAGAACTTCCCCACGTTTGATTCATATATTATTTCGAAGTACAAGTAATTAGACGTCTTGAGACTAACCAAAAACTAGAGATCCAGTGCTCTCAAAAATTGTGTATGCGTCTTTTGATATTATATTAGAGATACCCGTTATCTGGAAGATATTGTTTATGACTTCAATAGTACATTAATTCAGATTGAAATTTTTGCGCAGAACAAGACCTCTGGTGATACGTAAATAGAATATTCATTACAAACTTACATCATAAGCTACGAGTTTGTTTTCAATTAAATGAATTACGTATCCTTAAATTTTGATGAAATATATTCATTTGGCGTGGACTTCAGGTGTGTACACTGAAAGAAATAATGGCCCTATTTTGAAGCACCCAGGTGCCTCTGACGTCTTGTCCCAAAACCGAGTCACGAAGGTGCTTCATTAATGAGACACTTGAGATTTGGAGGCATGCCAGTGTCTCCAGACCCGATTCAGAGACGTTCCAGTGTCTCAATAAAGACGCTCCAGTGTCTCATCGATGAGACGCTAAGGCATCAGTTTGAGGCACTTTTAACTGGTGTCTCATTTAGAACTCTACGGTTATTGACCGTAGCATTTCACTACTAGTAGTAGTAGTCATACTAGTAGTAGTAGTAGAAGTAGTAGTAGTAGTAGTAGTAGTAGTAGTAGTAGAGGGCTTGCTGCTGACGCTACTACTATTACTATACTACTATTACTATACTACTACTACTACTACTACTCTACTACTACTACTCTACTACTACTAATGCAATGCATTACATTACCTTGCATGGTTGACGCTCGTATAGCCTGCAGTTTCACCGTCAATTAGAAACGCTCTCGAAGTTAGGGAGGAATGAAAAGCTGTTACACAAGAACATCTATGAATACATTTTTTAAAAATAATAAACTGAGAATGGCTCTCAGTCCCCCCATAGCTTATTTGTTTTATTCTAATAAATTTAAAGTAAGTTTTAAATGAGGATAGGAAACGTAATGCCTTATAAAATAGGCAAGAATTAATTAAATCACAAATAAGCAATGGTATTACTAACTTAACTCATGTTATAAAAATGAGTTAAGCAGAGGGTATCATCCCGACCAAGGGACTCATTGTTGCTGAGTTGAGAAGGGTGAATGAGAAAAATAAATCCAAGCACAAAATATAATAAAAACCTCCATTAAAAATCAAATGAAACAGTGCAGAAAACAAGTTAACTTTTGAAAATATAATAAATCATTGTTGCTGAGTTGAGAAGGGTGAATGAGAAAAATAAATCCAAGCACAAAATATAATAAAAACCTCCATTAAAAATCAAATGAAACTGCAAAAAAACAAGTTAACTATTGAAAAAATAATAAATCATTGTTGCTGAGTTGAGAAGGGTGAATGAAAAAATAAATCCAAGCACAAAATATAATAAAAACCTCCATTAAAAATCAAATGAAACAGTGCGAAAAACAAGTTAACTATTGAAAATATAATAAAAATTTACATCCATAATAGATTCCCTGTATATTCCTTTCTTCATTCTACCTTTTTGTTTTTTTGCTGTATAGCCTACACGGGAACCCACACTCTGCAGGGATACCAAAAAGGTAGAATAAAGAAAGGATTAGATTAGATTCTGTTACTTTAACAATTTCTAACCGCTAAAAGAAACGTTTCGAAGAGAGGAAGGTCCCCTTCAATACGGAGATAATGGAACGGAATGTATGCAGAAGGGGCTTAAAAGCAATAAGTTGAGAAAGAAGTCCATGAAGTGTGATAAAAGTTAAAGAAGAAAGTAGTAGGTGATGAAAAACAGCACAGCAGTGAAGCGGAAAAAAAGTGTTCCTTGACACAAAAAAAATGTATTTCAACAAAAAGAAGGCCTACCTATTCAGTTCTCAGCTCGGGCCTCACACATTTTCCCCTGTGAGTGCAAATTCTAATGGATACAATATTTTTACCCCCCTGAGGGGAAAGAGGAAAGGATAGAATAAAAAAGTTCAAGACAGCGGGAGCAACTGAAAAAAAGAGTAGCAATGAATCGAAAAGAAAATTTTCCCTCGCCTAAAAATAAACTTCTTCCATTGAAACGAAAGCTGACCCAACCATAACTTGATTTACGTCAAAATAGGGTTCAAACTGAACTGAATACCTAAATTTAGTTTGCATTTTTCAGCATTTTTAAGTTCTGGACAGTGTCGAGGACGATTAGAGGAGCCTTGCACTTGTCCTTCAACCCAATAAGTCTTCTTTGTATGAAAAGCAACGTTTTTTTACATGATTTGGGGTAGCTCATGTTAAATATATAGTAACACGCTAGCCACACAGTAACACCTTGCAATAAACCCTTCACGCGGCATAAAAAAAGAGTAGCAATGAATCGAAAAGAAAATTTTCCCTCGCCTAAAAATAAACTTCTTCCATTGAAACGAAGGCTGACCCAACCATAACTTGATTTACGTCAAAATAGGGTTCAAACTGAACTGAATACCTAAATTTAGTTTGCATTTTTCAGCATTTTTAAGTTCTGGACAGTGTCGAGGACGATTAGAGGAGCCTTGCACTTGTCCTTCAACCCAATAAGTCTTCTTTGTATGAAAAGCAACGTTTTTTTACATGATTTGGGGTAGCTCATGTTAAATATATAGTAACACGCTAGCCACACAGTAACACCTTGCAATAAACCCTTCACGCGGCATAAAAAAAGAGTAGCAATGAATCGAAAAGAAAATTTTCCCTCGCCTAAAAATAAACTTCTTCCATTGAAACGAAGGCTGACCCAACCATAACTTGATTTACGTCAAAATAGGGTTCAAACTGAACTGAATACCTAAATTTGGTTTGCATTTTTCAGCATTTTTAAGTTCTGGACAGTGTCGAGGACGATTAGAGGAGCCTTGCACTTGTCCTTCAACCCAATAAGTCTTCTTTGTATGAAAAGCAACGTTTTTTTACATGATTTGGGGTAGCTCATGTTAAATATATAGTAACACGCTAGCCACACAGTAACACCTTGCAATAAACCCTTCACGCGGCATAAAAAAAGAGTAGCAATGAATCGAAAAGAAAATTTTCCCTCGCCTAAAAATAAACTTCTTCCATTGAAACGAATTCTGACCCAACCATAACTTGATTTACGTCAAAATAGGGTTCAAGCTGAACTGAATACCTAAATTTAGTTTGCATTTTTCAGCATTTTTAAGTTCTGGACAGTGTCGAGGACGATTAGAGGAGCCTTGCACTTGTGCTTCAACCCAATAAGTCCTCTTTGTATGAAAAGCAACGTTTTTTAACATGATTTGGGGTAGCTCATGTTAAATATGTAGTAACACGCTAGCCACACAGTAACACCTTGCAATAAACCCTTCACGCGGCATAAAAAAAGAGTAGCAATGAATCGAAAAGAAAATTTTCCCTCGCCTAAAAATAAACTTCTTCCATTGAAACGAAGGCTGACCCAACCATAACTTGATTTACGTCAAAATAGGGTTCAAACTGAACTGAATACCTAAATTTGGTTTGCATTTTTCAGCATTTTTAAGTTCTGGACAGTGTCGAGGACGATTAGAGGAGCCTTGCACTTGTCCTTCAACCCAATAAGTCTTCTTTGTATGAAAAGCAACGTTTTTTTACATGATTTGGGGTAGCTCATGTTAAATATATAGTAACACGCTAGCCACACAGTAACACCTTGCAATAAACCCTTCACGCGGCATAAAAAAAGAGTAGCAATGAATCGAAAAGAAAATTTTCCCTCGCCTAAAAATAAACTTCTTCCATTGAAACGAATTCTGACCCAACCATAACTTGATTTACGTCAAAATAGGGTTCAAGCTGAACTGAATACCTAAATTTAGTTTGCATTTTTCAGCATTTTTAAGTTCTGGACAGTGTCGAGGACGATTAGAGGAGCCTTGCACTTGTGCTTCAACCCAATAAGTCCTCTTTGTATGAAAAGCAACGTTTTTTAACATGATTTGGGGTAGCTCATGTTAAATATGTAGTAACACGCTAGCCACACAGTAACACCTTGCAATAAACCCTTCACGCGGCATAAAAAAAGAGTAGCAATGAATCGAAAAGAAAATTTTCCCTCGCCTAAAAATAAACTTCTTCCATTGAAACGAAGGCTGACCCAACCATAACTTGATTTACGTCAAAATAGGGTTCAAACTGAACTGAATACCTAAATTTAGTTTGCATTTTTCAGCATTTTTAAGTTCTGGACAGTGTCGAGGACGATTAGAGGAGCCTTGCACTTGTCCTTCAACCCAATAAGTCCTCTTTGTATGAAAAGCAACGTTTTTTAACATGATTTGGGGTAGCTCATGTTAAATATGTAGTAACACGCTAGCCACACAGTAACACCTTGCAATAAACCCTTCACGCGGCATAAAAAAAGAGTAGCAAAGAATCGAAAAGAAAATTTTCCCTCGCCTAAAAATAAACTTCTTCCATTGAAACGAAGGCTGACCCAACCATAACTTGATTTACGTCAAAATAGGGTTCAAACTGAACTGAATACCTAAATTTGGTTTGCATTTTTCAGCATTTTTAAGTTCTGGACAGTGTCGAGGACGATTAGAGGAGCCTTGCACTTGTCCTTCAACCCAATAAGTCCTCTTTGTATGAAAAGCAACGTTTTTTTACATGATTTGGGGTAGCTCATGTTAAATATATAGTAACACGCTAGCCACACAGTAACACCTTGCAATAAACCCTTCACGCGGCATAAAAAAAGAGTAGCAATGAATCGAAAAGAAAATTTTCCCTCGCCTAAAAATAAACTTCTTCCATTGAAACGAAGGCTGACCCAACCATAACTTGATTTACGTCAAAATAGGGTTCAAACTGAACTGAATACCTAAATTTAGTTTGCATTTTTCAGCATTTTTAAGTTCTGGACAGTGTCGAGGACGATTAGAGGAGCCTTGCACTTGTCCTTCAACCCAATAAGTCCTCTTTGTATGAAAAGCAACGTTTTTTTACATGATTTGGGGTAGCTCATGTTAAATATATAGTAACACGCTAGCCACACAGTAACACTTTGCAATAAACCCTTCACGCGGCATACCTCAACACCTTCAGAAAGAAGTATACCCTCTGCATCAGGGTCGGCAGGGTCGCTGAAGTGAAGCATAGGAGCAGGTCCAGTATTTTCCTGGAAATAACGAATATTGTAAGAACACGTTCATAAAAACGATCAAGAGCCAAACCAAGCTAACAAAATGAATACCTTAAGGCCAAAGAAATCTATGTCACGTGTTAAATATATTGTGCAATTTACTCCACTTATTCCTTAGTGTTCGGTGCTTCGTGTAATCCGGGACTAGGTTCCTGAATTATTCATCAAGAAATGCCGAAAATGTATCAACATGCGTTTGAGGAAAACGTACAAACGAGTACACAATTTTAGCCTTCTAAGAAGCACATGTCTTGCCCAATAACTTGAATTAGAATGTACATAACAAATAGAAGTCAAATCTTAATTTGAACATGAACTGAATTTTATAAAAATCTTTTAGCATGAAGTATTGGCTACACTTTTAGTATGAAGGTAACTGCTCATGAAGAAAACAAATTCATCGAGGCATATCGATAAGAAGTATCATCATGCTTAAAAACTGAAAGCTTTCATGCGTTTCATTAGGGAATGGAAAACCTTTGAATGTAGTAGACAGCACCTCTCAGTGCACAATTCTGGGAATAAATAGTCTAGTGCAGTGTTATTCAATAATTTTTGGATGACAGCCACTTAGGTTGCTTGAGGTAGCCCTAATTACTGCAAGTTAGCGTATATTATGTGAATCATAGATTAATTTAACCTAATATTTCCCGTAGTGTGTTTATTTATATATTTATTTATTTGTTTGGTGTCCGCTTCTGAAGAAACATAGGATGTCTGAGTTTGCGGTATCATGGGTACCAAATTCCTCAGTGTAACATTGAAAGATGGCCTTTACATGCATTGATATGTTTGACATTTTCTCAGGATAGTTTCGGTAAGGATAGGATTGGTTAGGTTTGCATAGGTTAGGTAATATTGACAGAATTTTTTCACGGGTCCACCGATGACATAGTCGGTGGAATTTCCACGGGTTCTGCTACTACCTAACAATACCCTTGGTTTATTTGTTCGGAGCCCGCTTCTTCCCTTTCTCTGTCACGCTCATAAGGATAGTTATAATGACCGTATCTGTGACACGAGTTTCACCAGTGCACAAGGACAACAATATTTTTATCACGGGTACTGTTAGGATGGATATAGTTGTTTGTCATCCATTTCTGGAAAAAAATTCAAGAAAGGTATTGAATCCCGTTATTTTTGACTGGCCATGCACACTAGTTAATTTACATATTTTCCGAGAGCCAAGAATTGAGTCATAGCAAGCCGAGCAAAGATGACCACTGGGTTAGTGGAACGCATTTGGTAGAGGGTGAGAACGATAGTTCGATTCATAAAATCCAAGTAAATTATATATGCTTCACAATTATAAACAGATCCAGTCGAAGCATTTTGTGCATGTATAAATAACTTGTGGTAACATTTGTTGTAAGCAAGAAGTACATATAATTATGAAAAAACGTTCTTCATGGAGGTTTGCATACATTAAATTGTATGGGCCTGCCATGGACGCATGGAAAATCGTATTCCCCTGACAAGCAGAAAACATGTAGTAACATTAGTCTTCAGTAGACACTCATGAGTAAACCAATGGTAATGATCTAATTGTCTTCATTTCTTACACTCGTAATTTAGAAATATAAGCTTCTCGTGACAACTGACCAAAATGCAATGAAAATTAAAAATCATTTGAATGAATACATTTACCAGTAGAATATTGGGAAAAATATCGCTTGCATTAAAATAAATAGATCCAATTCCATAATGAAGCAAAATTTATCAAAGAAAACAAACCAAAAGAATTCGTGATGTAATTCCCAACAAACCCAAAATAATTAGAGCAATAGGTAATTTCGTAATTTATACCACAGTTTCACTTACATCAAAACATCAAGCACAGAGACATCACATTAAAAATTCATTGTAACTTACTTCTGGGGTAGAGGTAAAGCTTACAGATTCCTTCATTAGACTGGGCACTTGAAGAAGGGCACTGCATACCATGCGTTCTGCCGACAAAATTAATATGAGTTAATTATCCGTAAGTCAATATCATACGCGTAAAGTATAAAAATCTCTATCTCTTGAACATCTCATAACATTATTCTTCCCCCATGCGGTCTCAACCTCCTTTGGTCAAACAAGTCTCAACTTTTATACCAATCTGCACAACCTAACACCCGACTTAGCAACCAATGCAGCGTCATGTGAAAACAATAACTGCTCTACACCAATGGCACTGCCCCGTATATCGCTCAAGCGTATACCTATACCTGAAACTCACATCGATTTCTCTCACTATACCATGTAAGTACAATCAATCACAAGGTCATCAAGCAACACTGAGGTTAACCCACTTCATCTGTAAAACAATCACTCACACTTTTTCAATTGCTGACAAACGTTCCACGTCTTACCATAAAACACAAACTACTCGAAATACCTTCAAATACTGCAGGTGATAGCTCAGGAGGGCAGTGTGGCACATGCATTTTACGCATATGGAGAATGACTTGCCAGTACTCGAGCATACTGTTCTGGAGAAGTGTGGCAATGTCTTGTTCCGTCAAACGGTTGAACTCAAAACAGATCTGAAATTCATGGTTAAGTTATTGCAATGAGAGCTTGAGTAAATTAAATTGTTTTTGAGCACATATATTGTAACGTAATTTATTATCACCATTTAACTTCAAGTTTCTACCTGATTGGGATCGAAGAGAGCAGGATACAATTCTTTAATGAATGCAACAGTGACAGTCTCATTAACGATGAGGTTTCTTCGATGAGGGAAAGTCAAGCGCATGGCTTCATCAATTTTTCTATGATTTGGGAAAGCTTTCTGTACTTCCTTAATCATTTCACTCTGGTGCCGCGCAATGGATACATCATCTTCGGTTGATAATTGCTCAGGCAAATAGTTCACCATTCCAAAAGCAGGAACATTTTTTGGAAGCTTACAATCGCTTGCATTCTCCTTAGCAGCGTACTGCTGCCTCTTTTCACGTTTTGCCACTACACACGACACTGAACTGTCTCTCCTTTGTCTAGTGTTTCGTGCTTTTCTGGACATCCTCACTTTCCAGATTTCCTAGAATTAGGAAGCACTAATTAGATGAAAAAGAATTTACTAATATGTATATTACATATCTGCTTCACGCCGTTACACTGCATATATGATACTCAAATTGTGAAAGATGAGGAATCTATTGCAAAAATGTTCATTTTTATCCGGATATGACTATGAATTTCAATAAGTGTCGGCCACCAACCTTAGCATCACCGAAGCTAATACACTGTTGTAAATAGGGATACTTTACTAGGAGTGCTGTGGCCACTGCATCATAGTTGCTCGAAGATGGGTAACTGCAACAGACATGAATAGTTAGTAAATTACATCACTATACCTTAGACCAAAAAAACCTTGGTTCAAATAGTAAATCATTTTTATTCATTTTAGCAATTTCAAGTCTCATGAGATAAACTTACAAAGTAAATTTAATTATCTCGTTGTAAAGACAATCCAGCAGGTCGGCACGATTTTTTTTCGCCAATGGCTTTTGGGCATCCAAAAGTTCCTTCAAGCTTGGGGGAAATTGTTCACACGGCAGTTGAAACACTTTCGGCCACTGAAGTGATGCAGAACAATTTTGCCCAGAAGTTGCAAGAGGCTCATTAACTGTGCAGCCGACAGATGAATCAAGGTTGCTTGTAGCCCTGTTGCTAGTAGAAAATGCTTGCACACTGAGAGAAGTAGAACTGACTACAGAATGTGGTTGCACGCAGAGACTAGACGGTGAACAAGGGTCAGGTACTTGGTTGCCATCTTCATCCACATGAGAATTTGAAGACAGGCTGGGATGACCTTGGATACTTCTAAGAACCCGAGAAACAATAGCTGTAGTACAGATATTGGAAAAATTATTCGGAATATGAATCGTTCAAAAAAAACTTGCTCAAAATTTCAAAACAAAATTTTAAAATACATTCAAAAAAATTAAATTCCTGCAAAATAATGAACTGCTGCAATCTATGATCCAGTTACTCACTTTTCACTAGTTGAAATTTGGTCTTTGTTGAGTACTAATTTAAGCAGGCCTCCATCAGGTATTTCATCATCCTCAACCTCATAATGCAGGTTGAGTTGGGGACAAAATATCTCCAGCCGACAGGTACCATCACTGGACAGGAGGCCTTTCTCCTTGAACTTTTTAACAGCTGCTGACAACAACTGTTCCTTTTCATTCACTTCAATGAGAACCTTTCGCTCTTGAAATTCAATAACAAACTTTAATGCTGCCATTATGCTTCACTTGGAGGAGGAATGAAATGGTGAAGAAATAGGGTATATTGGCCATTAGCTCTTGGGTACATTTGTAGAGGAAAAGGCGAAATTAATTTAGATAGCTGGATAAGGTTTTTAGATTGAGCTTTTTCTAATATGTAAGCATGGTAGTGGAGTGAAAATTGGCAAACTAACATGTCAGTAACAACAAACCAAACTGAGCCGTTAATATATAAGATGCCTTCTATTTCAGAGAATTTTAAGTCATTATTTTCAAATGTTACCACAACACCCCCTCTTTCATATGTTAAACCTTGGTAAATTACTGACTTAGCTACTGGTACTGAAGAAATACCATAAGCAACATTGGAGACTAGTTCAGTCACAGTCTCATCCATGTCAGTAATATTCACTTCTTTGGATGAATTGGGGAATTGAAGCCTCTCAGCTTGAAGATAATCCTCACACATGTTGTGCAAACACTGCATGAACTGATGGCGGAGTGCAATTGTCTTGCATGGATTTCTGTAGTTTTTAGACCTAGAAATAATTGACTTCATGAAAGCATGTTTTCCTTCAAATCTCAATGTAGATTGGTTTATTAGGGGACCAAATGTTAGGTATTGACTAGCATAGTGAACAAGATAGTGAGCTTTGGGTTTGACTGATAATTCAGGATTTAAAGAAAAAAAATCCTGAAGAAATTCAGAAATTAGAGCGCCCATTTGAAGAATTTGTCCGACATTGAGTGATGGGGCTAAAATGAAGTCTAAAACTTCTAAGAAGTCAAGATAGCATTTCCAGTAAAGATCACTTTCTGGAATTTTTCCAGCAACAAACAATGGAAGCATTCTAACCAAGTTTAACATCTGAGCAGCAGTTTGTTTTATTGTCAAATTTCCTGTTTTATCTTTTGCAATTGAAGTAGGTTTATTTCTCTTTTCTCTCCCTGAATAAGGAAAATTGCAAATTTGATCATTTAAAAATTTAAGGTCAAAGTATTTTGAAAGAAGACAATGGAGCACTGTAGCTTTCAAGAGGTCAATGCAAAATCCTTCGAATAAATCATGAGCAATGTCAGAGGGTGATCCCCAACATACATGAAATTTGTCCAGCGCATTTAGAGCAGAGTTTATTTTTATTCCATATGTTGTACTCATGTGTGGATTTTTTCTAACAATTTCCACAGCTTCATTGTAACTGAGAATAGTTCTTTTCTCAAAGTGATCCTCCAAGAAACTTTCTTTGGCCTTTTCTTTAGTGGCTGTGCAGAATCTGCAGATGCGAAGCGAAGAAAAACTTTGCACAAAACCTCCAATTTGATGAGCTGCCATATTATCACTGATAAGCATGGAAATAGTTCCAACAAAGTGAAACTTCCCTGATGATGTCTGCAATGATATTCCTTGATTTTCTAGAATTATCATGTCCTCAATAAACTTTTGCAGGATAGTGTGGAACCCATATTTTTTTATGTTGGTGCTTTTTGTCAAACAGAGAACTTGAATGGCAAATAATTTGCTTCGGAGATGAGCAGGGATGTTGCCAAGTACCCAGTAAAGGGCACAAATTTTGTTTACTTTTGTGGCAGTTCCCAATGGATTAACTATCTGGAAATCATCTATATATAGCTGAATATGGAGGCAATTTTTAGCTGAGAGGAAAGGACTTGACGCACACCGATTACTCTCTTTAAAGCTATTGATGTATCCCTTAGTCGTGATTGGTTCTCCCATCACGTGGTTGCGAACATCTGGATGCTTTAAAAGAATTTTCAGATTTTCTAAGATGGGCACATACATGACAGAGTCGCCTTCACCCAGGTCAATTTCATTGGGTGCAACAAATCCTTTTTTCATGAACATTTTTCTTTGCTTGTGTACGGTATTGTTTGCATTCAGGTTTGCTTTCAGTTGCAATATAGGGTGAAGTATGTTCACTTTCTCATTAGCAGGGATTTTACTAGCATCCATGATATCACTTGTCATTTTTATGCAGTTTTCAACAACTGTTTCAAATTCTTGAACAATAACTTCAGCTGTTTTTTCAGTGATCCCTTGTTTTTCTCTGATATACAGAAGGAATTTTGTTATTTCAAAAATTTCAGAATTTTCTTCCACATCATTATCAGGCACACTGTCCGATCCACTGGGCGACTCACTGCCAGTAGTAGTAGTAGTAGTAGTCGTAGTAGTAGTCGTAGCAGTAGTAGCAGCAGTAGTCGTAGTAGTAGTCGTAGTAGTAGTAGTAGTAGTAGTAGTAGTAGTAGTAGTAGTAACATCATCCGAGGCCATAGTTTGAGTAGCTTGAGCCCTGTTTCTAACATGTAGGGCATGTTTCCTGAATACATGTTTTCTCAATGATGAAACATTGGAGTAGGTGTTCAGACAGTGGTCAATGCCACATCTGACATTGAAGTTAGGAAGGTGAGCATGTTCTGTGGAATAATGCCTGAACAACAGAGATATGAATCGTGTCTCATATGCACAAAGACAGCAACTCAAGCAATCCATTTTTATATAAGAAATTTCCTAGGGCCAATTTTGAAGCAATTTTAATAGAAGTTTCTCCTTTTGTTAAGAAATTCTGATTGGAACACAATTTTTAAAAACATTGTTATTGTTTTTAGTATTATTATTATTATTATTATTATTATTATCATTGCCAATAAAACATAGGCAGCAAGAAACATTGATCACGACAATCACAAACTGCATTCTCAATCACAGCAATTAAACTATCTCACATATACATAAGATTCAGAAATTTTATTCAAAATAGCAATCCATACACACCGTATGATAAATGGTATAAGAGCTTGACACACCAGAAATGAAAATATTAGCAGTAAATTATTAAATCTCTTAATTGAACATGCACATGACTAATAGCACAACTCAAACCATGATGAGTAATAGTATTAAGTTTAGTAGAGCATAGCTTAAATGGTATTTTTAGCTTATACAACAATTTTAATGATGAGCTGTTTTTTCAACATTTTTAGGTTTACTTCCGTTGCAGTTTACCCACCTGAAGCATACACAATAATGCACATAGGCACTTGTGGATTATCTGTCACCACTTTTAATTGATGGTTTCTTTTTGATGTTGAGAATAGATTACATTAGGTTAGCACAAATAAATTGTTTATATTTTTAATGTCTTAAATTTTTATTTTGTTTCAGGCCAAAATGAATCTTTGGGACCTTCCAAGAACTGAAAAAGAAGGTCCCAGATATTATATTAAGTAAGTAAATTTATCAGAAAGGAATATAAATAAACAAGGATGCCTTCTCACATGAATAATCCAATCATACTGTCCAGATCATCAGTTCAATATTGATAAAACATTAACATTTTCCACTTTTCCCCAAACAAATTTTTTTTCCCTAAAAAAGTTGTGACATATAACCCACAAGTACCTGCAAATATACTGCTGTCTCATGGCCGTATGACTTGGGCAACATGAGGCACAATCAACAGAGCTGGTTGAAATTGATTTATGGTTGAGAAGCATTCTGATCAAACATTTACATGTTAATTAATTTATTCTGCAAACATTAATGAGAGTTGTTAGATAATTCAAAATATGCTAAGAAATCTACAATTTCATTATTTTGAACATGACCTAGTTTAATGAATATGACTCATTCTTTTAAGAAAGGGTTCAACTACTTAATTGTTATAAATGCAAAAATATTTTTAAAAATTTAATGATAATGAAACTTGGCATATTAATCTACTTAACCTCTTCTCAAGGCACAAGTTTGCTCCCAGTGGCATACTGCTATTGCCTGCATTTTTAGTATTGCATATTATCTCAAGTCTCTGAAATAAAATAACTGCATGCTTCTTTTTGTTGTAATCTTATTCGATACATGATGTTAAATGCATTAGCTTAGTAATGTATTGCGTTTGCTGAGCACTTTTTGGTATGGCATTATAGTATCAGATATATGCACTTCTGCTTCTAAAATTTTCAGAGTAATTAACGATCTGTACTGAAATTAGCACGTTTATAATAAAATATTTTAAAGCAACAAATCAACAATATTCATTGAGCGATTCATTAAAATGCTTCATCACGATTTTGACGATTACAACTTGTTCCAGTAGCAAACGAGCATCGCAGATTACAAGCTCACTTTACGAAAATGAATGTATCTTCAACAGTCTTGCATGTATACATAAACGAACACCAGTATTGCACAGAAATTTATATTTCGCCTACATAAAAATGGACTACATGCAAAAGAATCCACCAGTTATTAAACAACACATCTGACAAATACAACTCCAGCGCTGCGCGCATCATTGCACCATCCTTCCCGCGGGACTGATGCGTAGTAATACAACACAGCACAACACAGGAACAAAGCTCCTAGCTTTCCGCAAACCAATCTAATTCTCAGCTTCGATTACATTTTCGCATAATTAGCAAAGGCGTTGCCATTAATTGTTGTGCTTAAGTACCAACAGTATACTTCTACACTATTTAGCAAATGTTTTGTTATCGCACTTATCACATTGTATTTGCGCACGAACGAACGAACAACACCTTGCTTTGAGACACATAGCGCTCATCGAAAAGTCGCACTTCCGATGAGACATCGGCTCTCTTTTTGCGATGTTCTGGCTACTTTTGAGACACCTGAACAGCCATGAGACACTCAGAGGGGCCAAAATTTCTCTCAGTGTAGTTCCCTATTATTTCTAGGATGTATCGAATAGGTGCTCATAGAATAATTTCAAGCCCCTCAGTGAAATATAACTTGTGTCTGTAAGAAGTAGCTGATGACTAGGTAAGCCTTATTTTTGTTGAAGTACCGTGTTTTCGGTTTGGTTAAGGACCATCTTTTCCGATTCATTACTTTATCAATGTTTTTAACTTGCTAAATTTACTACCGAATTCTAAATGTCAAGCTGTTGGTGGTCGATTTATACTATGGTGGTCGTATGTATTGTATTAATCGTGGATTCCTCGCTTATGTGTCTATACTTGATGGTCCCTTCCCAACTTTTCTCTGAGGATAACTTTTGTGGTGAAAGGGTAAAAATAACATGATAATCATCTGCCTTTTAGATGAAAAATGTGAAGTGGAAAAGAAAAGGCGGTTGAGATGGGATGTGTATGGATTATTGAATGCAGGATTGATTTCTTTTTAGTCTAATGTTTGAACCATGAGAGAGCTTCGACCTGATTTTGTCCGTTACCGAGACATTTGGAAACCTACATTACTTCTAGTATTAACGATATGATTTGCTATATAGATTACCCATTTTATTTCCTAGATGTTTTTGAAGTGGTAAAACTACTATGTATGAGAAACAGTGCTCCCACGTGGAGAACGTAAAGTCTCAATCTGAAGATAAGGTAGGACTTGTTTTGTCAAAATAGTGTGTTGTTTTGATTTGCTTATTCGAGACCATCATTTTTTCGTTTACTGGTGTCTTTTTATAATCATTAATACTTCCTTCTTGAATATTTATTATGTTTGAACTTCTTTCCTAACCGTTTTATTATATGCCCACAGATGCTACTTGCACTAGGCTCTACGATTATCATCGACTTGACACTCAATAGAGGTTACCAGTTCTTTTTCACTTACAGTAATTACGTCTTTACCTTTTTTGTGAATGTAGAAACCATCACGAGTAGATTCTTTGGTTTTGGATTCGGATCACGTCTTTCAAATAAAATAGCACAACGTGACACAAATTTCCGTTTGCCTACCTATGTGATTCAATGTTTCCAGGGGTCATGAGAAACTGTCGGTTCACTAATATAGTGTTTTAATTGTTTTCAAAGGCTTAAAATGCAGCGCTTTTTCAAAAGACTCTTGGCTGTTTGGTGTTATGATTTTACTGCTAAATATTGAGTAACTTTGCGTCATGTCATGCTAGTGTGAGCACTGCGTCGCCGCATGTTAATTTGGTATGAATTTTGTGTCGTAACCTTTCTAACCTGTAGTATCATTAACTTGGCGCCTCATCAAAGTTTTGTTTTCTCTAGTATGCCATGTCATAGAAAAACTGTTTCGTAAACCCCAGTTACTGCTGTACGGAATTAATCCCATTGGATTTTTATTTTACTCTACGGTTTTGTTCTTTTTAATTTAGACGTCCATCGAGTGGCTGCCTAAGCAGTCCATATTGAACTTATCAGATGGAGTTTTGAAGATATATTTTCCATTAATGATATAGTCAAGGATAATCTTTTGTGTTCGCTGTTGAGATTTCGCCTTATTTTTTTTTTATCGTAATAAGACTTATGAGGGAGTTAAATAAAAATCGTTCCGCCAATCTGGTTTCAATTTAATAGCCCTCTCAGACCCCACGCACGTGCAAATGAAATGTATTAAATTGAAGTAAATAACATAGCGCAAGTGTTAAATACACTACGATAACTCTGGATGAAGGAAGCGCTGAGCAACAGATGTCATTATTTAATACTTCCCTGACCCGTGGAAATTCCACGGACAGTGTCATCGTTAAGCTAGGTGGACCCGTGAAAAATTTCAACATTACCTAACCAATGCTAACCTAACCTATCCTATATTAATGCAACATTCAGGAATTTTGTATCCATGATGCCGCAAATTCTGACGAAAGCGTAACGGACGAAGTAACTAGGGAAGCAACAAGCAGAATATTACATAGACGGTTCATGGTACAGGCGGAGTAACATAAAGTACTCAAACGCAGGACTAGAGTCGATGATGGTAGTTCACAAAAAAGCATCAATTTAATTGGACACATGCACCATCAATAGCTGGTATACCCTACGTCCTTCTGCCTAACAAGAAATTATAATTTTTGTAGTACTGTGCTCCTTGTTCTGAGAGGACAAGGTACATGGTATGTTTTCGACAGTATTAAAATAGTCAAGGACAATCGTTTGCTTAATTTTGTGCTGACACTTCATGAGCATTTGTGGCATTGGCCAATTTCTTCTGTGGCTGGATAATACTTGATTTTATATTTCTCATTTGCTTCGCATTATAAAATTTTTGTTAGAGCGCGAGACATGCGAAATTATCAACTAATACAGTGAGTCTAATAATCTCATAGAGACAGGCTGGTTTCAATTTAATATTCTCTCTTCAAGCCACACGCGCGTACAAGCGAAGAATTTTAAAAGTTATAAACAATACATAACGAAAGACTCTATTTAACACAGACCCGATTATAGTTGCAGTAATATGGGTCGTTGATGCCTGATATTCTTTAACGTAAATTTTGTGCAAAGAATAATTTAAAATGAGGTACTGCACACTAACGCAATACGTAAATACTGACTGTAGGGAACTTTCAGCATTATGATGTTCATGAACAACCTAGATGATTGGTAAATGTAGACTTACTTGTTTCGATGTGGTAATTAGTTAGAAGCAAAGTTTTTATTTTGAGGCATTCGAAAATTCTCGGTGAAACTTATTCAGCATTGAATTTCTGAAATGCTTATCTTTCTCATGTAAATGTGAATCTAACGAAATTGATATACAATATAAAATAATTAGACCTCTTTTAGTATAACAAAAGTGTTTTCAAGAAAATATTAAAATAAGTATAAAATACAAATACATACACGGGGAGTTTACGCACAATAATTATGCTTCCGAACGCTGGATCTAATTTGCACAAAAACCGGAAGTCAGGAAATAAATTGAAAAATAAAGTACTAGAAGAAAGAGTTTGGAGCCGTACAAATAATGACAACATTTAAGCTAAAAAATATCATAATAAACACGTCTTCCTACGCCCATACGCGCTCTACTTTGGAGTTCTAATTGCCGTGCAAACGATAGTCGTTTCCAACTGTGGGAAAATCTAGCAAAAGCAGTTGCTCATAATAAGTCATTTATTGAACATTTTCAAGAATGTAAACAACAGAGAACATTAGTTTGAACTAAATGCACTGAACATATGAACTTTCCCTTTTCAGATGCATATTTTAGGGATATTTTAAAAAATTGCTATGAATCTAACGAGCTCAATTCAGCATCTATAAATATTACCACTGTTGCAGACCTGGATAATTTCTAAATTGATATGGAAATCAAAATGAAGATTCTTATGCACACGTAGAAACAATTTTCATTTGTTATAGTTGCCTAAAATTACGTCACAAAATGAAAGTAAACTGATAAATGGCTAAAAAATACAGAAACACTACAATTTTGATTACGACCTAATCTTTACGTATGTTGTAATACATCCTAAATTAAAAGTTGTTACTGAAATCATTCAAACATAATTTTTCAAAAATTGAACGCACCCAGTGATATGTGCGGCATCTCCGCACATGTTTATCTGTAGTAGCATTTTCTGTATCTGGACGACACCTATAAAAGGCCGCTCTTGTCGAGGCCAGGTGCTCAATCAATCAATCTCCTGCCTTCTGCCAACACCTGGCAAAATAAACTCCGCCCAAGCTTCACAAGTGTTTCCCTGCCCCGTATATGTGGTGGCCAGTATGGGGAACAGAACTCACACTTGCATAATCGTGTTTAAGTGTTAAGTGGATATCAAGTGTCCAATTACTGGCAATTTTGAACACTATTAAATCCTGATGTGTACCGGCGGAAATAATCAACTGTGGCAGCCGCAAGAAACTACAATCGTTTTCGGAATAAGTGTACCGAAAGAAGTATTACAAGAAGCATACGCCCAAATTAGCATTTTTCTACACCACGATTTACCGTTGCGTACACGAATTTTGGTGTATGAAGCCGGAGACGACATCGAGCTGGTGTTCGAAGTTAAAATCGCTGCATTCCCAGCAAACATCCAGTGAAGAAACAACTTTTTAAATTCTACAAGTGCTATAAACAATTGAGTGATCAAAAACTTGCCTTACTACGAACCTGTGGTGTTATTAAACGTGCCAATAACTGTAACAGTAGTGAATAACACGTAATACCATTTAAAAAGTATCAATGATAACCGTGGTACCAAGTTAACAGCAGTACCATCGTGTATCGTCAGCAACGTGATACACTGCATCTCATCAACGAGCAGCATCACCAACAGCATTTCCCAGCAGCAGACGACGTGCGCAGCAGCCTCCATTCTTATTTTCAGTTAAGTGTTGATGGTAGATTTTTTTTCTGTCTCGTTTTTTTTTCTGTGCCGAGCGAGTCTCGGGGAGCTGTCGCTAAGAAGGCTATAGTTTTTTTATTGCACTTCTTGCCTCGGGATCTTTTTTGCCCGTGCCCATCCGGTGAGCTGAGAGTACTGCAGACTGCAGTAAACAGGCAGTTGCGTTGGGAAAGTGGTCGAAGGCACAGCTGTGTACTCCGTATCTGGAAGTAGCCGATTTACCACATATTTACCTCCGATAACCATTGTAAGTGTACAAGTTTACAGTAATTGTGTAGGAGAGTTAGTGGAAGTGTCTAAAAAGACTTGGAATTGATTTTTAGAGTCTTAAAATTAGGGATAAATTTCTAAGCTGCAAATTTCTGTTGCTGTGGAGCAGCAATATTTTTTTTTTCTGACGCTTCGGCGAGAGCTTTAGCTGCAGCAGTCACGTGCACGACGCACAATATTGTTGACCAGTCACCAAGGCTAATTTTGATTGTGGTGTTTTAAAAAAAGTTTAGTTTTGTGAGTAGGGAAGCTAATTATTGCTAATTTATTGGTGATTAAGTATTGATATTATTGCTGTGATTATTTTACGTGTACAACTATTTAATTCTTCTGTGTATTGGTGAGATTTAGGCGCAATAATTTCTTATTTTATTTTACGTGTATGCATTAATTTTTGTTTAACTTTTATTGATTTTCAGTTTTGATTTTTTGTTGCAAATAAGGAAATTTTTGATTTGGTTGAGAGAATAGGATTGATTGATGTCTGATTATTCTGATAGTGAGGACGAGATAATACGAACAGAACCTACTGTAACTAGATACCGACGTGTGAGTATCCCAAGAGTGACTAGTGAGACAGTAGTTAGCAATATGACGACTCCTACCGCAGCGACCGCGGGACCAAGTACTAGTGCTGGACCTAGTAATGTAAACACGACGCAACTTGCACGTGTCATTGCTGCAAATATAAATGTACCTACTGTCGGAACGATAATGACGAATGCAGAGCTCCCTATTTTTAGGGGAAGACGACGGGTCCATGATGGAGAGTTCCTAGAAAATAAGACATTCTCGACCCATACCCAAAACCTCAAGGCATACATGACTTTGTTGCCAGACGCCACAAGCGATGAACGACGTAAGGAATTTCTAGTACGCTGAGCAAACAAGAACGTAGGAGATTTTAATAGCGTTGTTACGAAACTTGTAAATGCCGATTTAAATTATTCCTTCGATGAAGTAGTTAAGATTCTAGAGGATATTTATATTTCGCGTGGTGAGAAAAGTATTCATGCTTTAGCTTGTGACCTGAATGAATTGCAGTTAGTAAAAAATAATGCCCTCGCGGCGCAGCTCGTGAACGCGTTTCCAAAGGTTAGGAAGCTTACGGAGAGTATTTTAAATTCAACCTCACTGGGGTGGCAGAGACACCCGTATTTCAATAACTGTGCGACGCAGGCAGAGTTGAAAAAATTTGTAGGCGACAGCATGTCGTACAGTTTGGCGTTAGCGATTTTAGGTCTGCTTTTTGATGAGTCGTTCGCTAGGAAAATTTTTGAAACACAATTTTCCACTGCAGAGGAGCTATTAGCTAAGTTAATTTCCGCAGTGCGAAGTCAGTCCGAGTCTAAAAAGATTCTCGCGCAAAAGTATCATGTCAGACAAGACAGTGAGAGTTACCTAGGTGAGGGGACTAGTGAATTTGAGGAAGTTTTGGAAGAGCCAGATCAATTCCAGGAAAACGAGGTGTTCTACGGAAGTGTCGGAAATTACCGTAGGAATTTTCGATCAGGAGTACGTAGGATTGTTCCTAAACCCTGGATCAGAAATCCTCGTATTAGAGGAAGAGAGGTAAACAGTTACGTAGGTGATAGAGGAAATGGATACTTAGAATGTAACATGATAAAATCAGACAGTAGTAGTTCTGGTTCTGGTCAATTCGGAGGAAATTCAGGTACGAAAAAACCAGGGTTTCCGTACTGTAATTCGTGTTCGATGGTAGGGCACTTTGAGTGCAGATCTCAAAGAGGTCAGTTTCCGAGAGGATGCTTTGCCTGCGGCGGAACACATGTAGTAAAGAATTGTAGAGCGAGCGGTACAGAGGTCCGCAACTATAAGGCGTATTTACGCGGTAGAGGTAGCACAAACCGTGGTAAAAGTGAAGTTCATTGGGCGGAGAGCAAGTCAAGCGATTTTTTAAACTAGGTGAAGGTAGTAAGGGAGATTTGAATTTGATCAAGCCCGAGGGAGCCGGCGACCTCGTTAATATAGCGACCGTGGCAATTCCAGATACCACCTCCGAGATAACCAAATCGTACGTTGACCCCTTATTTAGATGTCAAAATAGATATAACTTGTTGCAAGACGAAGAGCTTGAGAACGATCCTTATCAAGGCAAGACTATCGAATCCTATTTTTCGGTATCCGTTGTAAAAATGCTGGATTAGTCACATTCAAAGATTGCAATAAACCGACCATCATCATTAAAAATAATGACCAGTATTTAAATGCGTTAGTGGATAGTGGTTCGGAGAAATGTCTTATCAGTTACAGACAGGTTAAAAATTTGAGTGAAGAAGTAAAGCCAAGTAAATTGAGAGTAAAAGGCATTAACGGGAAGAGTGATGTAACCGGGGAGGTAGAACTGTCAATTAAAATTCCCGGCACCAGTAAAGTAATTAAAACAAGTGCTCTTATCGTGAAGGAGGCTAAATTTCAGTATGACCTGATACTGGGTCGAGATGTTTTGAAAGATGCCGTGATTAATTTTAAAGATAAAAAACTTCTTTGGGAGAATATTTCAATTCCCTTCCGTGATTTAACTATGGAGCCTTTGTTAAACAGAGAAATAGTAATGAGAAAAATAGTGAACAGTGACTGTCTGTTGTCAGAGATTGCTGTTGCGAGGAAGAGCAACAGGAGATTAAAAAATGATGACTGCAAGAAAAAGAGAGCAAGCTCAGCGGTGACTGAGGAGGCACAGTCAATGAGTACGAAACAATTAATCGTACATTGCAATCAAGCTGAAGTGCCTGGTAATTCACTTAATGTTATTTATGGCTTCCTTAAGAAACCAGTTGCAGGAGAATACATGATTCTGAAAAGATGTCTTGATAATGGTGCTCTAATAGCTGACTCAATTGTTCAAATAAATGAAGACGGTGTGGTACCGGTTATGATCTTAAATCCAAGTGATGAGACTGTGTATCTCTCTGAGAATTCTATGCTATGCAATGTTGAATTAATAGTAGCAAATGATATTGAGAGCGAAGTATACTTGACAAGTGTGGAAACAGCGCTCAGAGACGCTAATGATGTTGAAGTAAATTCTGTCGCGGGGTCAGATACGGTAAAAGTTGTATCGACATGTGGTGGAAGGAATGCCATTGTCAATAGAAAACTTGAGTTGGATGCTGATACTCGTGGCGGAAGTGAAATTCTTGTTAACAACAAGGAGCCAGAATTTAATGCAGAAGCAAATGCAGAATTAATAGCAGAAGTAGGTGTGTCAGAGAGTGGAGATCAGGAGTTACGACGTGACTTGGCGGTAAATGATATTTCATGTAAGGAAGATGACGTACAATTACCCTTAGTTAAATTGTTAAATAAATTCCGTGATGTAGTGACTTTAGAAGGAGAAAAAATAGGTGTAACGAATATTTTGAAGCATCATATTCAGTTGAAGACTGATGCGCCTGTACTAAATTTAGCTCCCTACCGCATACCTCACAAGTACCAAGAAGAGGTAATGAGAATAACTAACGATATGCTCGATCAGGGAATAATAGAGGAGTCGTCCTCTGATTTTAATTTTCCTGTCATTATAGTTAAGAAGAAATCGGGAGATCTGCGTCCCGTGATAGATTTCCGTTCCTTGAATAAGGTTTTGATTAAACATTCTTACCCCATTCCCCGCATTGACGAGATTTTATCGACTTTAGGTGGTAACACGTGGTTTTCTAACCTTGATCTTCGCTCGGCATTTCATCAAATTGAGTTAGAACAAGAGAGTAGAAAATACACGGCATTTACCGTAAATTACCGTAAATATCATTTCTGCCGTGTACCATTCGGTCTTTCAACTTCTCCGGGAGTATTTCAAAGAGTAATGACCTCTGCTCTTGCACCCATTCTGGGTAAACTAGCCTTCGTCTTCCTAGACGATATATTGGTATTTTCAAAAAATAAAGATCAGCACTTGGCTGATATAGAAGTTGTCCTTAAGATGCTACGATCCGGTAAATTATCCTTAAAGCTTGAGAAATGCCATTTCTTTAAAAAGGAGCTCGAATATTTGGGCCATATCATTGCCGCCGATGGTATTAAGTGTAAATACTCACAGAAATTACAAGACTGCCGAGCGCCGACCAATGTGAAGGAACTGCAATAGTTTTTGGGTCTAGCGAACTATTTTCGAATTTTTTTACCCAACTTTGCAGAAGTAGCTTACCCTTTATACAACCTTTTGAGAAAAAATGTAGCTTATACTTGGACAGACGAGTGTCAAAAAAGCTTTGATTTCATTAAATCGTTGTTGACTTCCGACACAGTTCTGAGACATCCCGACTATACTAAAGACTTTCATGTTTTTACTGATGCTTCCAATTCAGGAATTGGTGCTGTTTTAATGCAAGCGGATGATTCAAGCGACAAGATTCTAAGACCTATAGCTTATTATAGTAAAAATTTAAACTCGAGCCAGCGAAGATATTCTACTACAAAAAAAAAGAATTCTTCGCAATTCATTCAGCAATAAAATATTTCAAGTATTTAATAACTGGATACCCCGTCCGGGTATACTCAGATCATAAACCCTTAGCGCCACTTTTTAATAAAAAACTTCCGGACGACACCAATATGGCGCGCTGGTGCATAAATGTACATTCATTTGACCCGGTGGTAAAATATCTACCTGGTAAAGAAAACGTTGTAGCAGATTATCTAAGCAGATTACCTATTAATAACGAGAAATTAAATCTTAAAGAAATAAATTCGTGTGATGATTTGGAAGTCGCATCTGATTCAGAAGTTTGTGTTGTGGAGACTCGATCACGACACAGACGCACGACAGGAAACGAGGTGGTTGACCCGCCGCATAACGACAATGCTGACGGTGCAGCAGACCCAGGCGCACGACCCGCGCTGATAGACTACGTACCGAGAGAGTCTGAGATATCATGGACGATTAAGGAGTTTATCGACGAACAAACCAACGACGCATTTTGTATAGAAGTTAAGAATGCTTTATTGCATGACAGTGTTTCGACTATTTCTGACTTGCAAAAATTTTTAATTCTGAATGATATTCTTTATCGACGTAGAGAAATTGATAATCGACCAAGTACAATTTTGACAGCAGTCGTTCCTAATTCCTTAATGCACAAAGCTGTTCGAGCAATACACAGTCTGTACCATACGGACTACAAGCATACTTTGTTCAAATTTAAGTCAAAATATTGGAATCAGTTAGAGAAAACTATTGTGCGCAAATTTGTTCAGCATTGCGAGGTGTGTAAAATAATTTAGGCAAGACCTTCAGTTCCAATTAAAATTTTGACAGCACCGATTGCTAAGGAACCTTTCGAAGTCGTTTCAATGGATCTTTTAGGCCCACTTAAAGTAACTGATAATGGGAATAAGTATATATTAGTTATCATTGATTTGTTTTCAAGATTTTGTCGTTTATATGCAATTTCAAATCGAAATACGGAAACAGTGATTTCTTGTTTAAGCAATTGTTTCTCACTTTTAGGATACCCTAAGACGCTCATATCAGATAATGCTCTTGAGTTTAAATCAGTGGCACTCAAGCAGTTTGCGAAATTACATGCCATTGCAAAAAAGGAAGTTTTGGCTTACAGCCCACATTCTAATGCTATTGTGGAGCGCAACAATAAAAAAATTACGAATCTTTTAAAACTCTGTCAATACACTTGTTCATGCAGAATGGGACCAGTTATTAGAAGTTGTAGAGAATGCTTTGAACAATTCTTTAAATTCTACCTTAGGCGAAACACCAAGTTTTGTGGTTTTCAACCGCGATACGTGTGCCTACTACCAGTCAGAAAATTTTGATTCAGTCATTTACAGTTTTGATGAAGAATTAGATTTAGTGAATATTAGAGCTAGAGAAGCCGTTCGAACCGTGGAAAATATTAGAAATTTAATTATAAACAATACAATAGAGCGAAATCTCTATAGAAATCTCAGGCGGCGCAACAAGGATATTAACGTGGGAGACAGAGTTCTTTTGAAAAATCATGGGAAGAAATTTAAATTAGATCTAACATGGATAGGGCCTGCGGTAGTCTAAAAAGTGAAACGTAATTACGCTGACATTAAAATTGGATCTAAAATTATTAGAAGTAATCTAAATCATCTATTACCTCTGAAAAAGATTAAACCTGTGAGTTAAAAACACGAGTTCATTATTGACGTTGACGTGTAACCAACCGACGGGTAACGAGTTACCTTTTTTGTCGTTGTTTAAAAGTTATCAATAATGTTAAGGATCATAATCATAATTTTAGGAGTTATTTTTTTGCTCTGTGCAATATGCTTTGCGTTCATATTAATCTCAGTAATCAATGCGTTGTATTTTTATTTGTTAGCCTTACTGTTGCTTTATTCTCAAGTAATTTGAGGAAATGTTTAGGTATTTTAAACCAGAGGAATTTGTACTGTCTCGTTTAGCTGTCGCTAAGACGTTTCATTAAATTTTTTTTTCCAAGTTTCACTCAGACATTCGTGTTGCTAAATTGACATTTCAAATCGTGAACGTTTGAGTCGGCTGCGAAATGCAGTTGCTGAGGTTGCTGTTCATCTTGCGAGATGGGTTGTTTTGACACTGCGGCCGTGTACCGCAGTGCTATTTTTGTTCCGTCGGAATGTTCGGCGATCAGCAAAATTTAGATAGATTCATGAGACAGGCGTCTTGTCACCTGACACATTTTTTTTCTTCGATATGATCAGCGTTTATATTTTTCATGTGAGACTTATCGTGGTTGTTTAATGACTGTGTCAGACAACCGAGATCTGATACCAAATTTATTGTTATAATTGTTCTTTTTATTTTATAACGGCCATGCTAATAGTTTCTGTATCTGTTCCTTGCAGGATCTGTATGGACGTATTCCATATGGGAAATCAGGTTTCGCTCGTGGACGTGGAGACGTTGTCTTCAGCTATTGCGAAGAACCAAGGAGCAAGTGACGAGCTCTTCAAGGAATTGATTGAGAGCAACTCCCGGGTGAACTACCTCCCGGATAGTGTCACAGACGTAGTGACAATGCTGCTCGCCGTCACGACAATGATTTTAGGTGCGATGGTCTATTATACCAAGCGTGCACTGGAGTCGTTGGCTGATCGAGCCGATAGGCTCGAGGACTATCAGCTGCGACGTCTGCCCCGAGGGGGGCCCAGGGGTGAGCAGAACGTTTGAGCAGAAATTCTACTTGAAAATGATTGGAACCGGAAAATAAGCAAAATTTAGGAAAGTGAAAAATTTAAGAGTGTTTAAAATTTAGGTAGTTGAAATTACCGCACGCTTGAAAAATTGGCGCGCAGTGAATTAGGAAAAATGCTAATCGCAAGAAATATGCGATAAAATGCGCGCAGTGTTCTATTTTATCCATGCGTTCAATTCAAGTTTGATGTTTTTTCTTTGGTGTTGATGCGTTTAAAAATTAAGATTTTCCTAAGAAATTTGATTATTAATTTTTTTTACTGTTCAGAAATTTATATACACATTTATAATTTAAAATGATGTGTTTCGTTTGCTTATTATGCTTTTGGATGATGCTATTTCCGATGTTTTGCGAGAAATTTTAAGTGTAATTAATATGTATTAAATTGTAATAATCGAATGGTATTTGCGGTAATCCCTATAATTAATACGTTAATTGGTGAAATTGGTTTGAGTTGAATTGACATATGTTGACGGATAGGATGGCGTTTTACTATTACCCTTTTTCATCGTTCAACGTGGCAGTCATCGCGCAGAGTATTAATTTTTGATGCACGGTAAGTCAGTTCCTGGCTTTTTTGCGTGTTTCCTTGCTTTTTGCTTTTGCTAATTTTGCTTTTTAGTTATTAAGTTTTGTTGCTCACAATCGTATATTTCTGTGTTGAGAGTGTACTTAACTTTGTTTTAATGCTCTAATTCTTTTTAATCCATTTCTCATGGGTTGGTTGCGGTGATATGTTGAGAATTTAAAACAGTTAGAGGGAAGGAAAGGTTTAAACATTTATTTGAATGCAATGATTGTGTTAGTGATTTTTGCGATGCGTAAATTTAATGGTCAGTGTTTCTAAAAATTTACTTAACCGTATTGTGTTCTTTTTGGCGTTTTATTATAAGAATATTGATGACTGAAAGGTTGATGGCGAATGGTAAATTGTTAATAGGGAATGTTTCCTTAACATGTTTTCTACGGTTTATTTTTGTTTTTCGTTGGAGCTTCTGACATTTTTTTTCTTCCTCCTCCGCGTTCTATTTTTTGATGCGTTAAATGCGTTACCTATAATCTACCTGCTTTGCACTTAATCTATAATCATTTTTGGTAATGTAATCGGGTCTTGTTTTTAACGATGCGTTTTTAGTGATGTATCGAAGTTTTTTTTAACGAACGGGTACGTATATATGATGTTCGCTCAAGTTACCCTCGTGATTGCTTGTTTTGCTTGAAACTATAATGAGGCTTGGTGTGATAACGTTTGTTGAGTTATTTTGCTTTTTGATAATATCAATTGCGTTACGGTTAACGTAAT
This sequence comes from Morinoia aosen, assembly GCA_030386875.1. Classification (NCBI taxonomy): domain Eukaryota; kingdom Metazoa; phylum Arthropoda; class Malacostraca; order Amphipoda; family Talitridae; genus Morinoia; species Morinoia aosen. The sequence goes on along the minus strand of CM059569.1, from coordinate 13,934,253 downwards.
TTAATATACAACGGTTACGAGCGATTTCATAATAGTTCTTTTTCGTTTGGAATTGTCGTTTAAATGTTTTTTTTTCTTCTCAAATAATTTATTAATTGTCAATTCATGAATTGTCCTTTCATTGATTGCTTTAATTCTGCGAATCCTTGAATTGCGTTTAACCGTTTTATTATTTTTTTTTGGAGTGTGGTACTCTCTCAATATTCGGGAGGGGGACCAATGTGCGGCATCTCCGCACATGTTTATCTGTAGTAGCATTTTCTGTATCTGGACGACACCTATAAAAGGCCGCTCTTGTCGAGGCCAGGTGCTCAATCAATCAATCTCCTGCCTTCTGCCATCACCTGGCAAAATAAACTCCGCCCAAGCTTCACAAGTGTTTCCCTGCCCCGTATAGATATGCATTTATACATTGAATTCAACATTATATACAGGTTTTAGCTATGTACGTTTTCATTGTAATCGGCGTCTTCACATTTTCTACATAACTGCGCTTGTCTTCACATTTTCTAAACAAGCGCACTTGTCTTCACATTTTCTAAACAAGCGCACTTGTCTTCACATTTTCTAAACAAGCGCGCTTGTCTTAATTTACACCATCAAGTACGGCAAGGTCTATCATCGTTCGAAGTATGCCGTAGTGTCGCTTAGCCTACTTGAGCTCTGATGTTTGAATACGAGAACTTTTGGGCTTAGTGTGCTCAGCCGCAGAGCATACTATGCAGCAAAATTGCGCTTAGCCTACTTGTGCTTTTTGCCCTTCAACTGGAAATTTGTCAGAGATGGCTTCGAAGCAAAACTGCACTGATGGACAGCAATCAGAGTCGATGAGAGCAAGCAATACTTCGACTTCTGCTCAGGACAATGATGAAGCATTCGAAGGACTTGTGGAAACTGGTATTGATAAAATGGGAGGAAATATGGAAGAGTGCTCTAAAGAAACTTATAGAAAAAAGGAAAAGTTCAGAGTGCCATCAGGGAGCATTTCTTGCCATTAGAAAAAGAGAAACTTGAATACCTCAAAGGTAAGAGTGAACCTGATAAATGCAGTCTTTTTCTGCAGTGTTGTACCCTCAATGCAGAGAAATCAATGCCTGTTTACGATAAAGGTTCAAGAACTAGTTTACAAGTTCTTAGACGAAAAAAATGACGCCTAATTTTAAATGTGGATTTTGGCATTCGAATGTTTATTCGTATGTTTCCCCAACTTGTCAGCACTTTCCAGTGGATATTTTTGTATTAGTCTTAGAGGTTCACCAATTAATTTTACGTTTATTAATTAATCAAATATTATACTGATACATAAATCGAGAGTAAACTATAATCTTTTGGATTGCAGACATATAACTAACAGCTAATTATATAACCTGAAATGGAATTGCTTCGCAAATAAAAGTGCGTAAAGAATTACTCTATGATCAATAAACTTTTATTTAACTTCGTTGTGATGCGATATTAAGTACATCTTGTTGATTGAGCTATCATAATTTTACTTACCTTATTGTTACCATCAGCCATTCCTCTGGCGAGATAGCCTGCCGAAAGTTAGTGGTTTTTGCGTATATATCATCACTCACTAAGCTGAGCAGCTCATCAAATATAGCCATGTTCATCCTTGTATATTCTTTAAACTTTTTGGACATTTCCGTAGATCAGAAAACTAATGATGGTATTCTCCATGCTCGCATCATGTTTTATAAAATTGGTGAACCCTGATTTCTGAACTCACTGATTTTCATCAAGAATCAGGTACTCTACATATGAGGACTCCAACAAGAACACCTCACTAGAAGTTATCATGACAATTAGTTATCCCCGAAGCCCGATGCTTCTCGATGAACGCGCGCGTCAGCGTGCAGTGTGGCCGCCTCCATTGAAATGACAGTGTCAGAACGCGTGAAGCGTACGCACGCGTCAGCGCCAACGCGTTTAGTCTGGCCGTACCATTAAGCCCGTGACACACCTTGCATTACGTCAATGCTACTTGTGACTGTATATTGGTGTCGCAGAACAACCGCTGCGGCCTAAAGGCCCTATTACACGGGGCAACACTTTGCCTCGGTTACGGCAACTGAAATGACGCAACTTGTGGGTGCGCTATCACACAAGGCAACCAGTGTGGCGTTGTCAATTGCAGAGGGAGGTTGTAGCTCGCAGTGACTGCGGCATTTGACATCTTCATTTCATCATTAAATGAAATGCATTAAGAACGTATACAAAACTTAGATCCTGTTTTGCGCTTTTAAATGTCCTTGCATAATTTATTGTCTTTATTTTCTAACAATGGATGAGATTGAAGGGTCGTACGACTGTTGATTTAAAATAATTTTTTTGATGTATTATTGACTTCTAGGAAAACATCTAATTTATGAGAATCAATATAAAATGTAGCAATATAAACATCGTAATATTGAAATAAATTTTCAACATCTTTTGTACAGCTCATATTCGCATATAAATATAATAATTTGTGTTTTTATATCGCACAGAAATAAACAAAAGGAAGAGTAATCTAATTAATTAACACTTTTACTGCGGCAACTAAATATAAAGTTCAACACCAAACTCAAATTTTAAGTCAATTGTAGTAAACTATTTTGAAAATCCCAAACATGAACTGGATCGTGCCTTCATTTAGCTTTGATTAAATATTTATGGAAATTGAGTTTGCGTCGGTGAGCAGCATTATGAAAATTACCTCCGTATACCACCGGTGGCGCACGTCGCAGTCAAAGTGTTAACCCCATTCATTTGGTATATTGATATAGTTAGGTTCAAGCCTAAAAAACATATTAAATGGTTTGATCATTAGAAGCTGAATAAATTATTGCCTATTTTTCTACCCGCTACTTATGATAGAAAATTAAAAATGAATGCACATTCAGTTACCTGACTTCATAGAGTCAATCTTCTTAATGTTTTTTCTATTTTTTGTGACTTCGATAGTTACATCATATCCAGCTAAACTGTTTAAACTTATAAACCTATGGATTATTCTTTTTCAAATTTCTGACCACTTTATTTATCATAAAATTCTACCTGATAAACATTCCGATATATGGAAAAGTTACAGCATTTGAAAATGAAACGTCACGAATGAAACGTCACGGTAAATGGTAATATTCCGCTTTATTTTATACAGAAATTACGACTAATTATATGAATAAAATGACACTTAATTGCTTATATAAGACTTATTAGCTTCCATATTATAGAACACTGCGCGATTTATTAACACTTTGACTGCGACGTGCGCCACCGGTGGTACACAGAGGAAATTTTCATAATGCTGCTGATCGACCAATAGTCGCAAACTCAATTTTCATAAATATTTAATCACAACTAAATACATGCACGATCCAGTTTATGTTTGATATTTCCAAAATAGTTTTCTATAATTGACTTAAAAATTTGAGTTTGGTGGTGAACTTCATTAATACCTAGTTGCCGCAATCAAAGTGTTAAATCCTTCGACTTTCTATTGAATGGTGGACCAAGTTTATGTTGGCTCAGTGGGAGGCGGTGTTTCATAGCATAGGACATTGATGAAAGGCTTCTTTTATCAATTGTATGGCGGATCGAGACCATAGTGAACCAGACGGAGACGGTGTTGCAGACATCCTCACACTACGACGCTCAGTCGAGCACTGCTCCGTCGCTCTGAGGTGCACGACTCAGCACGAGATTTTTGAACAAACGCGATAACCAAAACTCGCCCAGCAAATGCAGTCCGTTGCTCTCAGAAGCATCCGTCGCTGCTTTTTGGAGCAATTGTTGCCCCGTGTAATAGGGCCTTACCGAGCTTGTGGATTGAGCGCGTGACAGCGCGCGGCAGTCAGTTGCATTGAAGCTTTGAGAGGAGGAAGACGTCAGACGACAATGTGCTCTGCTAAGCAGCTGCGCTCGGATTATCGCGGAACGCGCTAGCGAGACAACAGTGAGCGCTTGAGCGAGACAACCGCGCTCAATGCCTGCTTGGCTCGCACTGACTCTTTTGTGCGCTGTCGTCTACTCCTGCCTCCTGCTACATGAATCAAGCTGCCTGGACTTTTGCTCCTGATGCAGCCGAGCGGTTGAGAGAGCTCTGGGCAACTCGTCGATGCGGCATGGAGTACGCGAAGTTGCAAGGTGTGTCACGGGCTTTAGGCCACGGCCAGACAAACAGCAGTGGAGCAGGGCAGAGCAAAACAGTTTCGACGCTCTGGTAGCTGCTAGCTCATGCTAGAAAGTTAGGTGGCCAAACAAACAGCAGTGGCTAGTCCTGGCTCCTGATTCCGCAGCAGTTGTAATCATGGCGCCCCGAAGGGCGGTGTTTTGTCACAGGTTACCTCAAAATTTTGTTTATTAGATAGATGTAGAACTGGCAATATTTTATCCAAATTAATTTATTTATAACGATGTATATTACTATGCTATGCATTATCTTGTTAGCATTACAAGAACATCCGTACACTGTCGTATAGTACTTTTCATTTTCCTGCAATATTTCTACGACAAATGTTTGAAATGGCTTTGATACTATTTTATAATTGCTTCAAGAAATTCTACATGAAAGGAATTGCTTGATAATATGCTAGTTATGGTTGATAGAATGATCATGCAAATAATTCACTGACGAATGACTTGAAACCTTATAAATATTTGAATGTGGATTATTTTGCAGTGCTGGACGAATAGATACATTACAGAACAAGGAACATTTTCGTTCAGACGTATAAGTATACATATCTCTGGATATAACAAATAAATTTGAAATTGTTAAATTAATAAATAAAATCTAGGTATAAAAGGATCTTTTGTATTTGACGTGCGGCACTAAGTTTCAGTTTAATGACAATTTTCACGCAAAACTCAAACATCACAATCGTTTTTAGGAGAAACTAACAGTATTTTAGTTGCATGCTTTCAAAGGTATTTTTACCGAGGTAATAATGATAAAACGCAAACTTAAATATTTCTGTATCGGCCTTGCCCAGCACTTTGCGCTGGTCCAGACAAGTAAAAGATCCTACCCCTCCACATTTGACTCACATTTTACAATTCTATAAACACATGCATGTTCATATATATATATATATATATGTATATATATGTATGTATATATATATCTATATATATGCATATATATATATATATATATATATAGATGCGTATATACGTTTCTATTCCTATTTTTTGAGTAAAAACAAAACCTCAAAACACACTTCATTTTACCTAAAGCTCTGCGACCAGTTAACACTGAACCATATTTGAGAAATACATGAAATAAGTATATGTATTGCACTTGCTTAATGAATCAAAAATAGGTCTATCGCTACCATAGAGGCCACATCTGTGAATTAAAACAATTAAAAATATAAACAGACAAATGAAAAAAGCGCACGTGAAAAATTATCATCTCTCTGTGCGTATGCTGAACAAGTCATGAATTTCATTTTGCGCGTAAGTTTTTTTACGCGTTTCTTTTCTAGATGTGCGTGCTGTGTTGCGTGATGTTTTTCATAAATTACTTTGTGACCAACTTTTTCTCAATACTTGATAGTCATTTACGACGGAGTTTCAAGCGGCTTCGGTATAGCATTTTTTGTCTTTTATACTTCGACTCAACAAATAATTTAGGAATTCCGAAAAATTCTCTAGAAGTATTTTGAATTATTTATAAGTTGTCAGCCATCTTCTGGGATCTAAAATATCCTAGAAATTCTATTTTTTATTTAACTAGCCTTTGACAGGGTTAATCTATTTGCCCTCCACGTATGGTTTAACTATTAGGACGCCTCGTATAATTTGTCTATTAGTACACCTAGTATGGTTTGTCTATTAGTAGACCACGTAGAGTTTGTCTATTAGTACTTCTCGTGTGGTACGTTTGTCTAAAGACATTTCAAATTAAAAAATTTTCTAAAACCCAATATATTGTCATGTATCTCATGTGGCAACCTGTTTTGGAAATGAACGGTTTTTCTTTTCTTTATTTCTTTCTTACTGATGACCTAACCTGTGTTTCCTCAGTATTACTTCGGGGGAAAATGATGAATGTTTATAACTAAAACTACTAGATTATACGTAAAAGAGGTGTGTTTGACGTCAAATTTAGTGCCATGCGCCAAAAAAAAGACCTGATATGAAATATTTGGCATTAGTTCGCTCTCAAGTGTAGGTATTGACAAAGAAAATGCTTGATATTATATAGTTCTCCAAATAAGCATAAATAACTGCACAAGCACACCAACCACTAACTTCGATAGCGTCTGCTGTAAATGACCATTTTTCATTAACATAGTTATGATCGAAATATTATGAGATGCACTCCCGATCGCAGAAATAGCTTGCACCGAGGAGATCAGAAGTTTGACATCCTCCTCGTACGAGCTCTGGGGTGCAACTGGCCCATGGAGCTAGAATTACTGGAGGTAGCATAGCCGCTTTCGATCGGATTCAAATTGGTTGCAAAAGTTGAGAGCCTGGGGCATACCCAAGGCCCCACACGTGAGCCAACCACAGACGCTTGGCTGAAGTTTGCTCCTCCCACCTCCTCTACAACTCTGTCTCCTATTTTCCAAAGCAAGATTAGTACCCCGCAACCACTCAACGAGTGAGCTGTGCGTGCAAGTCGCTCTGTAATTTTTTATATTCACGGGCCTGTAATCTTTAGAGTTTTCAACTCTTAATGTATCTTTGCTAGTAATTTTGATATTATTAAGAGTCCTCAAGTGAGAAAACATTCCTTCGGAATCCAAGAATCCCAAACTAATGATTAACGATTGTGTAATTAACTCAACAGCTAGAAGAGCATTCAGCGAGCGGGTGCGCACTCCATCGAAGTCAGTAGGTTACTAACTTCCGTGCTGACGTCACACTAGCGAGACGGCTATTGGTTACTATAGACGGAAGAGAAAACTCAAAATCTGGTCCTCTTCACAGACCACTATGCTCCCTCCATTTATACTCAATCCACGAACTGGCCACTAGCTTCGGAGCGGTGTTTTATCATTCAAGATAAAACGCCGCTAGCGCTTGAGCTGGACAGCGTTGCCCTGCCCTGCTCTGTGCTACTTGTCTGGCCACCCTAATAGGAATATCACTAACATAAAACACCGCGCCAGCTCGGCTCTGCCCTGCTCCACTGTTGTTTGTCTGGCCGCGGCCTAAGGCCGCGGCCAGACAAACAACAGTGAAGTAGGGCAGAGCAGAGCAGTTTCGATTCGCTGGTTGCTGCTAGCTCATGCTCGTAAGTTAGGTGGCCAAACAAACAGCAGTGACTAGTCCGGCGTCCGGAGCAGTTGCAATCATGGCGTCAAGGAGAGCAGTGCTACGTGACTCTGGCTATCTCAAATTTTGCTTGTTGAATAGCTGTAAAATTGGCGCACATCCTATAAATCAGTCACGGGAGGCATTTAGAGAGTACCATCATCTGTTCGGCGAATTGAAGTGTTTCCCAGACAAGTTTAAGGAATATTTGCGCATGGATATAAGGACATTGGAGATACTACTCGCGTCAGTCAAAGATGAAATTAGCAAAGAAACCACTAATTGGAGGCGCCCAATATCTCCGGAAGAAAGACTTGTTACTTTACGGTAAGGAAATCAAACCCAATTTTTATTCATTTACCTTTTTTAAGACAAAATAAATGTATTCCGTAATGCTGACATATTAATGCAGAACTCCTCATACAGTAATAATCAGACTTAACATTTGATCATGTATAATGAAGAAGAATAGAAAAGAATCTTTCGATTTAATAAAACTTTGTAACTAATAAAATGAAAAATGAAAAAGGAAAACTTTAATTCGCTGTATGAATCTAATTGAACGAAACAATGCATTATAGTTAATTCAATAACCATGTGGGTTTTTGTTTAATCAGTATCTTGCGACTTCGGGAAGACCAGGTTATGCATTCATTCATGAACTTTAATGCGAAAGAGGCTTGCATTTTCAGAAGTAAGCTTACTCATGCTCGGTAGAAGGCTTAACAAAAACAGCCTTTTATCGTCCTGTTCATTTATTCGATCTTTTCTTAGAATTTCGAATTTTTCTTTTTCCAACGTTCATGAACATTCTACTTAGTTTTCCGTTATTTCACGGGACGCTGTTCTAGGGCTGCTGGTTCAGACTCATCGGAGAGATAAATCTGAGATTGTCCGTTAGATAGCAAATTTGTATCTACCTGACAAGAAGGTGAAGTAATTAACAAATCATGACGTCTTTGTTGCCTTCTTGGGTGAGCGATTGCTTCAACACTATCTCAGTAAGATTTCCAGTTGTGCGACGTCCAAGCATTTGATCCTTCAGAAAAAATAACATTTTAAAATATGGCCACTTGCTCGTGTAGTCCTCGATTGGTAATCCAGGGTTCCCTGATTAGCCTTGCGGGAATTTTTTCAACTCAAGTCGGAAACGACCTTTGAGTATCTTTAATTTATTCTTAGCAGCCTCAAATGTGAAAAAAATATAGAAAAATGATATAACATTAAAATCAACATATTGCCTATAACACACATAAGAGTAATTTCTACATATTATCATGCAGAATTTAACTTTGAATTCTCTTTTCTCAGGTACTTAATCACAGGAGGTTCATTTAGATCCCTGGCATTCGAATTTCGCATTGGACGATCGACCATCTCTATGATTGTCAAGAAAACGGGCTTGGCTATAAGCCGAGGACTTCAGAGTCAGAACATGCCACTTCTTGAAGAAGGAATATGTGTGTCATCAGCGCGAAAGTTTCATCAAATGCAACTTCCCGAAATTTTTCGGGGCAATAGATGGCAAGCATGTTCGCATCCTGAGTCCAGCTCATTCTGGTTCGTTATACCATAATTATAAGCAGTATTTTTCTATTATTTTACAAGGCGTTGCAGACTCTGAGTGCAAATTTTTGTGTGTTGATGTAGGAGCTTATGGTAGACAAAGCGACGGTGGCGTTTTCCGTAACAGTGACCTATACAACTGTATACAGAACAATTCTTTAAATTGTCCAGTTTTGTCGAAATTACCTGAATTGGAAAATGCTACTCCTTATGTGGTAGTAGGGGACGAAGCTTATCCATTGATGCCTACATGAATGCGCCCATTTCCATGCCAGAATCTAGACGCAGACAAGAAAATATTCAATTACTGACTGTCGCGTGCCCGGAGATGCGTAGAGTGCGCATTCGGGATACTCACAGCTAAGTTCCAGTTGTTAAAGAGATCCATTGAAACTGTCGTAGACACAGCTGTTATAATAATTAAAGCTATGTGTGTGCTGCATAATTTAATCATCTCAGAAGAAGGGGCTGGAATTGATTTGGCAAACGAAGAATCTACGGAAGAAAGCATCAACGAAAACATATCGCCTGCCGCATCAAGGAACAGTTCAAGGCAAGCACTAAATGTAAGGGAGACATTTAAAAATTATTTTGTATCACAGGAAGGACAGGTGCCATGGCAATATTTCATCTAATCAAGTTTAGTAATATATAAAACTCAGTAATAGTATATTGCTATGCTATGTATTAAGTTATTGCCATTCCACGTACATTCGTACACTGTCATACAGTACTTTTTATTTCCCTGCAATACTTCTACGCACAATAAATTAAAGGCTTTATTATTGTTTCATAATTGCTCCATTAAATTCCACAAGAAATTAATTGCACGATTACATGCAAATTGTGATTGATGATTGAATAATCATGTAAATAATTTACTGACGAATGGCTTTAAGCTTTTAAAATACTGGACTCTGAATTATTTTGTAGTGCTGGACGTTTAGCAACATTACAGAACAAGTAACATATTCGTTCAAGCGTATAAATATACAAGGTGTTGGTGGAACTCTTGGTACAAACTTCGGCTACTATTAGAAAATACAAATTTAAACACTTTTACATCAGTGAAAAAATATCGGAAAACGCTTAGTTTTTTAATTATTGGGCTTAGAAGTTTTAAATGCTACGCTACATGAACACAACAGCGATTTCTAAACAGACAGAAATAAGGGCAATATGGGGAATTTACAATGAACAAGTGTTGGCAGAATCGAACATGTTTCATTTACAGTTAAAAACATTAATTCACAGACTCAGGAAATTTCTAGAAATTCCTTGTCAACGTTAGCGATCCCTGGTGAGAAGCCAATGCTTCCACTCCTAGGGTAATTACCCTAGTCTAGGGTAATCGGACCCCTCCTAGGGTAAGTCTGGGGTAAGCGGAAAAAATGCAAAATCTAGGGTAAAATCTATATTTCAAATCTGGTTTATAAAAATCATGAGAAAACACGAAGATTGTCAATAACTACAGTTGAATTACCCATATAAAAATTAAATGAACAGATGGTATTAATTCAAAGATGGATCGCATGGACATTTGAATTGTAAATATAACACAAGTAAACTTGTTCCATTGAACAGGTTGCGGTTCTTTTCGCAACGTGTGGCGTGCAGTTTCTTAATGCGATCCAACTCAGATAACTGATATGATACCCAATGCTTTCACAACAATCTAACCCGCGTTTATTTAAAGTTCTTAGATTTTAATTTGGGGAAATTAAACGTATTGAATACCTCGTTTCAGTCTGACTCTCCGAATATCTTCAATCTGGGATCAAAAACTTGTAGCCTTATTAGGAGCTTTTGTTCGGATTTTATGCTTGTTGCTTTTCTGAAGAATATGACCATTTCTTTGCTGAATCCATCCCATCCAACATTCACAAGTGATTTAGTGCCAGTAGGTGAAAAAGGTATAGACAACGTTGAGATGAGAGCAACTGAAACGATGTCAGAGATAACTGGCATTGCTTCATTTGAGCATGAGCTTTTTCGTAATTGTAGACGCTTCTTGTTAGAAGCAGTTTCCCAAATCCAAAAACGGTTTTCCGTCGAGGATCCTGAACATGACCTCGTACGCTGTCTAAATCCGCTTAATGATCAACACCGACTGCAAAATCTGCGTCTTATATGTCAGACGAAATTTTCCCAATGGAAAAATTTGTCGATAAGAAGTTTCTTGATGCGGCGAAAACATTACTTGGATGAACATCGACATCAGTCATGTCAGCCGTTGATTACTGGGATACAGTGCTTAGGAGTAAAAATGTCTGTGGGATACCATACTATCTAAATCTGAACACTGTTATTTGAACGTAGTTGTCCCTCCCATTTTCAAATGCATTCGTTGATTAAGGGGGTCATCTGAGATATTTTGGATTTTGGTCCTAATGATCATTTTTTTTTTCTTTGCTGAAAAAGGATCCTTAGGTAGTTGGGTATTGTGACCTAAAATTTTATGGAACTACCGGCACCAGAAATACTCCCCCGCCCCCTCCCCCTCCAAGAGGGGTCTAACAAGCTGGGGGTGATTGGGGTCAAAATTTATGAATTTCACCCCAGGTAAAAAAAACAAATGAAAATGGAAAATCTGACTTCGGTAGTTTGTTAGAAATGTTTCAAGCATTCCAAAACTCTCTTTGGTTTTGTTTTATCATGAAAATTTTTTGACTAATAATTTTTTGAACTATCCGAACAAAATGACATAAAAGCACGAATATTTCCCATTTTCTAAAAACTAAAGCCGAAATCGAAAAAGGTACACGAGTAGAAATGTGTTCTTTTTAAAAATTACATAAGCTTGACAAATTCCAAAACAATCGGTTCACAAATAAAAAATTTACCGTGTTTGCACAAAAATAATGGGAGTTGAATGGATCAGAATCGAGGATTACTTGAGAGAAATATTTGACGCTGCGCGGCGCATTCAGTACATGGAGCTAGGATATACTGGAGGGAGCATAGCCCAAGGAGGTTTAAGAATGGAGGCGGCATCAGCGCTCTAAAGTGAAGCCAATTTTCGGTAGCTGTAGGGTATACGGGCACACACACGGAGATGGGGCTCAGTGCGTGTCAGACACTCAGCGTGACAGGGCGCCGCTATCCACGCTGCGGTCAAGGACGAGTTTCCTCAATATGAGTTTCTTTATCATTCAGCGAGGACGCAATTGAAATATATGCCTAAGAAAAAAACGTATAGCACAGAGTAGCGCAAGTCTGCCATTTAACAGCGCGGTCTTCAGTCACTGATGATGGAGGTGGTGCTACCCCTCCACTGCAACACCACCTCCACACAGGGACCTAATGCCGGGTGGGCGGGGCTTGGGACGGCAGAAGTGGCTTCACTCGCTTGACTGGCAAAAGATAGCGATGCCGGTTCCATGTATCCAACTTCCTTGGCATAGCCGATTTCGATCGGATTCAAATTAGCTGCTAAAGTTGAGAGACTCGGGCATTGGCAAGGCCCGACACGTGACTACCTTTGAACCAACCACAGACGCTTGGCTGAAGTTGGCTCCTCCCCACCTCCTCTACAACTCCGCCTCCTATTTTCCAAAGCAAGATTAGTACCCCCTCATAAGTCAAAGGGTGAGGTGTGCGCGCAAGTCGCTCTGTAATTTGTTGTTATATTCGAGGGCCTGTAATCTTTATAGTGTGCAACTCTTAATGAACCTTTGCTAGTAATTTTGATATTAAGTGTCCTCAAGTGTGGAAACGCAATTTATTATCTCTCGATATCTAAGAATCCCAAATTAATGATTAACGATTGGGCGATTAACTCATCAGCTAGAAGAGCATTCAGCGAGCGTGTGCGTACTCCATTGTAGTCAGTAGGTAACTGACGTCACAGTTGCGAGATCTCTATTGGTTCTCACAGATATGAGAGGAATCGCAAAATCTGGTTCTCTTCACAGTCGACAATGCTCCCTCCATAACAGTGCTTCCACTCCTAGGGTAATTACCCTTGACTAGGGTAATCAGACCCCTCCTAGGGTAGTTTTAGGGTAAAGAGAGAATATGCAAAATCTAGGGTAAAATCTGTATATCGAACCTACTCTAGCTAATAAAAATGACGAAAACAAATAGGAGATTGTCAACACTTACAGTTCAATAACCCAAGTAAGAATTAACTGAGCAGAAGCTAATTATTCAAGGAAGGGACGTATAAAAAATTGATTCGTATATACAGCACAAGTTAAACGTGCTTCATACCGGTACTGGACAACTTGCTGTTCTTTTCGCAATGTTCGGCGTGCAGTTTCTTTACAAGCAATTTGTATGACGATAATTGCTGGAGCAATGGGCGCACTCGCACTTTACTTTGAGGTGTCGTTTAACGATTCAACTAAGATGAATGATATGATTGCCATTGCTTTAAACAACTAGCTAACCCGCGATTATTTGGAGTTCTTTGATTACAACTTCGGGAAATTTAACGCATTTAATACCCTTTTTCAGTCTGACTCTCCGAGTATCTTCAAACTAAGATCAGAAATCTAAAGCCTAATTAGGAACTTTGTTCTGATTTTATGCTTGTTGCTTTTGTGAAGATTACGACCATTTCTTTGCTGAATCCGTCCCATCCAAGATTCTCTTGTGTGCTTTTGTGCCAGTAGGTGATACATACGTGGGGATGACAGCAACTGAAACGATGTCATAGGTAACTGGCATTACTGCACATGAGAAAGATATTTTTTACTAACTGTAGAATGCGTCTTGGTTGGAACAGTTTTACTAATCCATAAAAGGTTTTTTTTTCTACAATTCTTTACATGACCTCGTACGCTGTCTAAATCAGCGTAATACTTCAACGCTGACTCCAAAATCTTTGTCATATACAGGGTGTTTCAGAACAAGCGTTTAAAAATTGCACGCCAAGTAGAAAATGGCCAAATAAACAATATTTCTTATGTGAAATATTCCGAAAAAAATCGGGTTTTAGGATAAAAGCTGTTTACTGTTTTAAAGGATGAAATGTATTTACACAATCACTCGCAATATTTATTTTCAATTTACGTTACAATCACTTCTATTCTATGAGAGTTTACAATAATAAAATCTAGTTTTATGGATATTTGGTAAAAAGTTTTTGGAAGAAGGCCACATGCAGAGCCTCGTTTATACTACACCCATTAAATCTGAGGAATATCTCGTGGCCAGAATTGCAGTGGCTGCTGGTAAGAATTTTGCAATGCCGGACGTGTTTCCTAATAATGCAGCACGGGTATGCAACCGCAAATCGCATCAAACGAAAAATTCGTCCTAAAAACTTCAATAGCGAATTATGTTCACCCAATTGAAAATCAAGGACGTATCGCCGATGTGTTATGGCCGGGTAAGGAAGAACCTAAGGGACGTAACATGGGTAAATCACCTCCGAATCGTAGGCGAAATGTCCACTTGAGGACGAACTTTTGGCTCAGATACGTACGCGGCCGTCCGCGATGGTCATACATGCTCAGTCCATGCTACGTCCCTGCTCGACCCATTTCACCGGCGATACGCACATGATTCGCGGATGGCCATCCTTGAATTTGGCGTTAAAAAAAACTTTCGGCCGCGCACAGACGAGATTTATCGCCTCTAAGCGACCCTCAAATATATATATATACATAATCACATATATATATGTTAGCATTTTAGGATCGCTTAAAGGCGATAAATCTCGGCTGTACGCGGCCGAAAGTTTTTGTCGAAAGTTGTAGTTTTTTAGAGCAACACCCATATATATAAATATATTAAATATTTGAGTGTTGCTTTTCAAAACAAAAACTTCGCTGAGCGTGGCAGAGAATTTCTAATGAGAAAGCTTGGTTTTGAAACACTCAAATGTTTACCCCCGCCCGCTGTTCATTATGTAAAGAAACAAAAATAACGGCTCATCTTGGCCGAAAATTAAGCCCACCTGTCCAATTACAGCATAGACTGCGCTGGTCTTATTTCTACGATCACATACTTGACTCGCAGTTATTAAAACATGTTTTGACATCTAAGTTATTCATTGCCTAAATTTTTTTACGAAAATGCAAAGCCCGATCGGCATTAAGCATTCAAAAAGGTATAAATGAAATATTTCATTGAAATTAATCCTTTATTTAAGCTAAATTTAGAATTTTAGGATAAGCCTCCCTATCCAAATTAATGCGTTGTAGAGAGTGGAAGATGGAACAAATAAATTTGTAGGGAATTAAGCAAACGGGGAATCTATGAACAAGGCGTGAAACACCTTGTTTTCAGAATCAACATGATACACAGAAGCTTATGAAACATGATAGAAGTTAAAGAACGTAATAAACAGCAAAAAAGTCAGCAGTAAGCTGCAAAAAAATTAATCTCAACGCCAGCACGTTTGCTGACGCTTTTCTTGCGGCGACCAACTTTCATGACGTAGAAAACATGAATTTATTTCGAGCCAAGAAAACAAAAGCATATGAAATCAAAAGAAATGCATACCTTACCTTCAGCTGGGCATCCGAAATTCCCCTGGGATCGCTAGTTCCCATGGATATAATAGTTCTATGCCCTGAGAGGTCTAAACCTTCTGTGACACTTCATCTTAGAATACACCGTGTGTCTTTCCGTTTAACTTGAGTAAAACTGGCTCGTCAAGGGCTGGTGCACAATTTTTAAATGCCCAAGTGATAGCTGAAAGATAAGTGACGGGTCTCTTGCCTCTCCTCTATCCCAGTCAACTGATCCTGGTGAAAAAAAATAGTTGGTTATAGGATTGCTATCCAACAAATGAATATTCTGAGTACGAAATGCCTTTAATAGTTTCCTGGTCAAATTTTAGCGAGAATAAATGCTCCTCACAGCATAGGTTTGTAAAGTTTATCCTTCGTTTCAGATTCCTCATCAGTAGCTTTACTCATTTAAATAATAAGGGTATACTGGCTGAAAAAAACATTGTTAGAGAAAAATATCGAATTACTTGTGTTTCAATAGTTCTAAACATGTTAGAATACAAAGATAATCACTGATTTAAGCTAGATTAGACAGAACGAAAACATTGGTTTCACAAATAATGGTATCAAATATCACAATGCGAGAAGACTAGGTAGGGTAATTCTGTACAAGATTGAAATTGCAGATGACTACTTCTTACCGCACACCAGATATTCGCATGTTAACGGCACCAGAGATAGAGGTAAAATGAATGAACAACTGGAGATATCACACGTCTACAAGGCACAGTCCTATTGAACAATTTTAGATTAAATTATCAGATAGTTTTAGCCTCCCTATCCGCAACAAAGGCTATCCAAAGAGAGGAAGGAAGAAGGCACCATTTATTATGGAGTTAAAGAAACGTGGAATCTATGCAGAAAGGGCACAGAAACAGAAAGCTAAGAAAGAAGATCATGAAACAAGAAAAAGTTGAAGAAGAAAGTAGCATGTGCTGAAAAACAGGACAGCAGTGAACCGAAAAAGATGGTCCGTAACAAAACAAAAACCAATTATATTTTAACAAAAAGAAAGCCTACCTAACCTTAGCTCAGGCCCTTACATAGTCCCCCTGGGAGCGCTAATTCCCATAGATACAATAGTTGTATCCCCCTGAGGGGGAACAATAATATTATTTTAGAACAAAAAATTATTTGTAATTTCGTTGAGGCTAGGTTTAAGTTTATGACTTATTATTTGAATATGCACCTTTAAACAACATTATACAAATTTTTTGCATTTGAGCACAGATCTTCCTTTGAGGGCTTACAGCTATGATCAACACGGAAATGATTAAAAACGGAACCTTAATATTTGTGCGAGGTTAATCTTAGCTTCAGTGTCATTCTAGTCATGCCAATGCAACACTTAAGCTACGGTTTCCTAGGAAAGCGGTGCCGCTACTTTACGGCCGCAATGTAGCGGCGGATGACGTCACAAAAACGTTGTCTATTTATTCAGACGCCACTGGTTTCCTAGAGAACAGCGGTCGCTAAATGGCGGTGTTGCCAGTTGCATGCCGGCCGCTATAGCGTCCAGACACAAGTCGGTGAACGTTTTATACGGTGGCGGTGACTGATCCGTTGAAGAAACTCTGATTATACGTTTGACAAAAGTAAACTTTACAATGTGGAACGGCGAAGAAGACGAAATGTTAATTGATTTTAATAAAAATAATGAAGCTCTTTATAACGTAAAGAGTAAAGACAACAGAAAATCTCAATTTAAACAAAATCTGTGGAATAATATCGGGACTACTCTTGGTAGACCAGGTACGTTCATGCATAGTGTAGGCAAATAAAATAAAATATTTCTTTATGTTTTATTGTACAAAGAGATAAAGTGAAATACAATTTTTATAGGAACTCATAATATTTGTACCTACTTTTCGTAACTAGGTACTTTTAATAAATATTGTGTACCTACAATAGAATTTTGCACTTTAATGTTCCATCAAAGAAATACCAACAAATACAGAGATCAACTTCGAAAAAAAATATAACTATCAATCATTTACCGGCAGCCTTGACTCCACACACAATATGATGCAGTAGTGAGATGTCTCTGTGATGCTTTTCATATTGTCATGTAAAATAATGGCACGAGAAATGTGGCCATGTCATACCTTCATTAATGCTGTGCTGCATAGTTATGTTGCCATTCAATGCTACCTGGCCCGTTGAAGTAATTTTTGAACATTTCTCGAATGCCGGTGCAATTCATTCCAGAACGAACATTGTGCCCTGTTAAAGGAACTAAATTTTCTGTGGGTACTGGAAGTGCATCATCAAGATGTTTTTGACCTGGAGCAAGTACTTGTGCTTCCCTTAAAATGTTGTATAGTATACAGGCACATATAATCAGTTTGTCTGTAGTTTCTGGGGCAGTGGCAATAGGTTGAAAGAAAATTCTAAAATAAGCGCATAAAATTCCAAAGGTATTTTCAGTTGTCCTTCGAGCTCGAGATAGTCTATAGTTATAGACTGCTTTGGATGGATCATTTAGAGACTGCTGTCTTGGGTAAGGTTTCATCAGATTTTCGTGCAGAGCAAAAGCTTCATCACCAACTATCACATGTGGGACAACATAATCTGTTCCTGGTAGTAGTCTTGGAGCAGGTATATTGAATGTATTGTTTTGTATCTTTTGCCCTATTTTGCTTTTTAGGTATATGCCAGCATCACCTTCTCTACCATAAGAACCGACATCAATAGCAGTGAATTTACAATTAGCATCTACAACTGCTAACAAAACGATTGAATGAAACTCTTTATAATTATAATACAAAGATCCGCTATTTGAGGGAGCCTTTATTCTTACATGCTTCCCATCTATCGCTCCAATGCAGTTTGGGAAATTGCATTTGGAAGAATATTGAGCAGCATTTTTGCGCAGTTGATCGCTAGTGGGAGAGGGTATGATCAAGGAAAACATTTTTGTGACAATGGCCTCAGCAACTTCTTTCACAATGACGCTTATCCACGAATGGCTTATTCGATACTGGAAAGCAAGTGATCGAAAAGACTCTCCGGTTGCCAAATACCTGAAATAGAAGTACAGGTATAAGTATATCTATCAAATGGTGAATATACTACATACATATAATATATCAAGATACGTCGCGTATTGATGAACTTCACGTAAAGTTCAATAAATGTAAATTTGTGTAACAAGGTCATGAGGTGGATGCGCATGATAAAAAGTATTTATTTTCATAAGTGTTTCCTACTATCTAGATATAATTAGTGTTATTATTTGGCGTATAGTTAATCAAATCTATTTTTTCAGGTCCTGACTGCTTTAAACGATGGGCGTACGTAAGAGATTATTATATTCGCCGCAGAGGAAACCCTGGCACTGGCTCAGGTGGAGAAGCAGCAAAAAAGAGGTATGACCTCCTGTCATTTTTGGACAGCGTTCCTTCAGTAAAAAGGAACTCCACTACCAACGTTATTGGAAATGATGAAAGTGAAATCACAAATGAAACACAGGCGGACTTTGAAGAAAACGTACTTTGTACCAATACAACAGACAGTACAACAAATAGTGATGAATATGCCAGTAAAGATAATGATAAGAACAAACGTGACGTCATCAGTGAATTTGAATGTATGGAAGGAAAAGAAAAGAAAATGAAGAAAACATCACGAGCTGAGGAACGATTAAACCTTTTGAAACAAATAGCTCAACGAAAAGAAACTCAGGCTCAAAATGAATTAGATGAAACAGACTTATTCTTCAGATCTATGGCTAAAATTGTAAAAACCCTTCCTCGCCATGAACAAATTAAGTTGAGGATGGAAATTTCGTCTTTAGTTGGTAATGCTGAGTTAAGAAGTATTTCCCCTGAGTCAACAGGAAGCAGCGATTATTCAAGACCGGGTTCAACAACATCTGCTTGTGTTCCTATTCAGAAGCTTTCTCCAATAACATCTGACGAAGCAAGTAACAACCAGCAACAGTGTCAGTTTGATTTACACTCAAATCTGCAGACTATGGCAAACGAAATGAGTGCACAAACAAACGACTCGCTATTCAATGGACCGATGGAAAGTGTTTCAGAAGTGGTTCTCTCATCAGCATCACAGCAAGATGGTACATTTGCCTTAAATGGTAAAGTATGTACTTTTTTACGCATGTAGTACAACCTACATATTCAAATTAAATGTATTACGTTTTTTTTGTTTACTTACCTCACAAGTATACATAACTTTTCTTCTGCAGAAATTGGATTTTTGTGGCGATTATATGGTTTTGAAGTTAAACCATCTCTTATGTGATTTAATACATAATCAAACAATACTGGAGTTAAGCGAAAGTATTGTCTGAACTTTTCTTCGTTGCAATGGAGACGACGAACCACCAAAATAGCAAATGCACCCTCTGTAGATCGACTTTTAAATATTTCACTTTCCTCCGAACGATCGTCTTCCGATGACTCTTCATCTTCCAGGAATATTAATAATGCTTTGTCTAGATCGTCCATCCTGACAGTCTGAGCAACCGTATGTTCACCGTAATGCTGACCGCAAACAACTGCCAAACTTTACACCTATGAACGGCCGTTACATTACGTTCGCCGCATCACGTCATAATGCGGCCGTAAAGTAGCGGCACCGCTTTCCTAGGAAACCGTAGCTTTACTGAAAGACTAGCGGTCTATCCTGTTACATTCGAACTGAAATATCACATTGCCTCGGCCAAGGTCACTGACTCCGGATCTGGAAATATTGTTTCTAAGTAGATCACTGATTTTGTGATTTTGAAGTACACACGAAGTTTTAATGACATATCTGGATGTATTGGTTTCACGAAAGTTTTAACAACATTTTTGAAGACACGTTGTTCAATTTTGTAATTGCTATGCATTTGATTCTCATTGAATATATTTATGTTTTGCATATCCCGGATGATAGTCCTCACTCAAAATTCGATTTACAAAGTTACCAATTCCATCAATAAGCGTATTGGAGAAATTGTCATTAACTAGCAAGCGCTTACATCGTAGCATTTCTGAATGAAAACTAGCCCAGCTGCTGCACACTTCATAAATATTCTTTAACAAGGTATGGATAACACCTTCATAACACACATGCGCTGCATCATAATCACAGTTTCTGGTTCCACCAGCATGCGAAGGTGACATATACAGTTATACGAAAAGCACTCTGAGATTCTTCAACTGAAACGTCAAAAAATGGCAGCTTCCCACTTACACACCCAGCTCATACTTAAATGTAACACCGGATTATCAGTCACCAAATTCCTCAACATCTCCACTGCTCTACCATCTCAATTTCAACGATAATATCGTCCACGTACCTTCCGTATAAAATCGGCTTCACCGGTATAGAATTCAAGTTATAGAAGCACTGCAGATTTATAAACTTGAACCTACCCTCAACGAAAGTACAAATTATTTTTTGCTCTAAAATTGTTCTGTAGGACTGTGGCTTAGACGTTTGGAACCTCCGGTAGATCGTCCATTTTGCCTTCATCTCTGGTGCCGTTACCATATGAATTTCTGGTGATCAATAACTAGGCATCTGTAATTTTAGTCTTGCACAAAGTAAGTCCTACCTAGTCATATCGCAATGGGATTACCAATTTTTATATTCAGTTTGATGTAGCTTAAGGTTTGGACTGACATAGTTATATCAAAGTGATTGTTTGTTATGTCTCTGGCATCCTGAAGATGATGTTAGTAACATCGAAATGTTGCCTTTGATTGACTGATATATGTAGACTTTTTAAGAAATTGAGTGTTCATTTCAGTGAAATGATATGCGACTAACTTTGTACTCTAACACGTGGATAACTAAAACAATTTCGCAAAGTTGAAAAGCTGGAAAATAAATTGTGTTAGAATAATTTGAAAACATCTTTATTATACTATCAATCTGTCGTTATAAGCACATGAAAAAATCTAATTTCAGTGCTACGTGCGCAATGAGCATGGTGAATGATGGTCAGTTGAGGCAATACCCGTACCCGGCACTCCCCTCATCCCCTATTTAATAACAGGCTACACTTAGTATCGCTCGAAATGACTACTATCATCATTTACACTTTCAGCGCAGCATACTCTACCGGTGGTCTCGGAGGGGATTTTTCTAATGCTGCTGACCTAACAGTACCACAAACTAAATTTTTAATGAATATTAAATTAAAGCAAAATGAAGGCCGGATCCGGTTATTGTTTGCATTTTCAAAATAGCTAACTTTAATCGACTTCAAATTTTAGTTCAACATTGAATCTCAGTTTAACCAATTAAGGTCAAAGTGTTAAAATATATGCTCATGAAGTCATGTTTCAAAATTCATGTGAATGCATATCACTCGCAACTGAAAGTGGATGACTAATAAGTAGATACAGCACGTAGTCGTCTCATCGAAAAAAGGCGTTAGAACCTAATTGTGGGGAGTGGGTGACTGGAGTTGTTCATTAAACAATAAAAGTTTGGTACAAAATTTGTTATCTGTGAACCTACATGAGATTGTAAGTTTATCCTGGTGAAACTTCATAAAACATTATTCAGCAGAGCTTAGCTTTGAGATGAGAGCTTTCTGAAAGGCAGATTTCACTTTACTCCTAGGCTCGTTGCGGTACTCGGGAATTTGAGCAAGAGCATCTGCATTGCAATGAAGAAAAAAATATGAAGAAGGTTGTTCGCAACAAATTATGGCAGGCTGTTTCCTACTCCTCTATTTTACGTACTAAATTAAAAACAATCAAGATGTTGTGGACATGATTTGCAAATATTAATTAGTTTTCTGTAACAATACTCTTAAGTACATGGTATCATGGTTACTCACTTTCGATTACTGCACAAGCGGCGGAGCGGAGTTGTCTAACTTGATTTTGGTCCTCAGTCTGTGGGGGCCTAAACCTGGCATGGAGAAGTCTGTCGCTAGGTTTCTCGCAAGTAAGATTTTCACATCGCTGTCACTGTGCGACTAACGTTTGCTTCTCTGGCGGTCATCAGATATGGAACCTGGAAATTTGAGAACAGGAAACTGTAAGACATATTTAAAAATGGTAATTTCTGCACAACTTCGAAGTACATTAGCTTACAATTTTGTTTGAATCCTAAGCAGCATATTAGCTTTGAAGTCTCTCTACGAAGACTTGTGACTGCCGAAATGAAAGATTGTGTTTGTCTAAGTTTTTCGCGCATATTTCACGCCAACTCCCCATCATAACGAAGAAGCGTCAAATCCACTATTCACAAATATTTAAATGACAATTTGATATAAATGGAGGGATATATTAACAATTATTTAATCACAATACAACTCACAAGATCTTCGCGCTGAAGTATGTAGTCCAGTCTTCCATTGAAGTCGCACGCGTGAATCCTCGATCTGGTGTTACGTTGGCAGACTTTTCTGGGTAAAGATGCTCCTTAAGATAAGAAGCAAGGCGATCCCAGCAACTTGATCGTTCAATATTTCAACTTTACACTCCCTGCGACCGAGTTGACTTTGAATGGCAGCTATTTCCATTTTTTTGGCGAAGCAACGGAACTGGCAATGGAAGGAAGGATAGAATTGTTTACCTTGTACGTTCTTAAATATTATTTAAGAGGTCTTATGATGGTCTTGTGTGGTGAATGGAAGGGTGTTCGTTTGTACATTATAGTTCTCAAAACCAGAAACACAACTAATTTTTTTTGCGTCATTTCAAAGAAATTTCTGCATATAACGAAATGAATATGAAAATGCTTAATTTGAAGGAAGATGATATGCACCATAATTGGGAAAATTAAGTAATAAAATACGTCAAAATATATTGGAATTGTTCCCTGCAGTACTATGGAACTAGATATTCTTTGTGAGTTCCCTGAGAAGATTGCATTTCTATGAATTAAAATACAACTCTTCACAGGATTCACTTAATCGTGGATTTAAAATCGAATTCCATTGATAAAAACAGAATCACATTCCTTGGCAGAGCCCTTCTACCGATATAGTCAATGATAAAATAAACACTAACGATAGTGCAATGTATGAATTTACACACACAGCTTTTACGACTAACAAAAGTATAGATATATATATTCCTTCTATTTTTCATAGTTCCATCGTATATGTCGAAAAGAAACTATTCCATCAAATCCCTATCGAGATTTATAGAAGAAAAAGATGTAAAGCAATAGTAGAAAGTCCCAATACATTACGCACCTACCCAATTGAAAATCGAGGACGTCGCGCCGATGTGTTATGGCCGAGCAAGGGATAACTTAAGAGACGTCGCGCCGGTAAATCATCTCCGCATCATAGGCGAAATGTCCACTTAGGGACAAAATTTTTGGCCCAGGGACATCGGCGGCCAACTGCGATGATCGACCATTCTACGTCTCTGCTCGTCTCCGGCATGTCCAATTTCGCCGGCGACATGTACATGATACGTGGCTGGCCATCCTTGAATTCTGCTTTGAAAAAAAACTCTCGGCCACGCACAGCCGAGATTTATCGCCTCTGAACGACCCTCAAATTTATATATAGGGTCGTTCAGAGGCGATAAATCTCGGCTGTGCGTGGCCGAGAGTTTTTCTCGAGCAGAATTCGGAATGAAACAATTAAAACATCTTAATATTAAGATCCTTGGTTGATATTCGCACATGGGTATCGTAATACCCATGTCAATTATTGTCGAAACACAAAGTGATTGAGAGAAAGGCACGGTCTACGTGCCTGTATCTACGTTCCCTTCGTTGCGTTAAACTGATTTTGATAATGCATATAAATACAAGTCATAAGGAAACATAATCATAATGATGTATTCTTGAAAACAATCTAAGAAGTGCGCACTTACATTGCCATTTTAGCAAGCGAACATAGGACCTAGTCACTTGAGAGATTAATGTTGAAAGTAAAATGGACATATTTCAATTGTTTTGCGTCTAAGACAATGAGGTCAACATTCGGGACAATTTTTCATTCTGGCGTATTTACTATTGTGCCAAAATAACGAGCTCGAGGTGAATAAAATATTTTACCAAAACACAGAGTTATAATTTCCTACGGTAATAATACTGGCGCAAAAAAAGTTTACCTGTCAAAAACATAAGGATTGTTGTACAATGCCAACCATTGCATTTGCCGCATAGCTTGGACAACACAAAAAGTCAAACTACCTAAATTAGTGTTGTTATAATGTAATCAAGAGCGCAAGAAACGATTTAGTGCCACACAAGTTTAACAAGAACATTTTAGGACACGGATATATATTTACGTATACATACAAAACAAAAAGCTCTAAGTATTAAAATAATATTTAATAACGAGTTCACAAAATTCGAAACTAAAATAAGAACGAATTTCCTCATCACCGTACATTGGTTTAAAATTCCTGAACAAGTCAGTGATTTGCTTTAAACGCAACCTTATCATGCAGAGACTTAAGGAAACTTTCCGATAAAATTTATCATCTTTACTGAGAAAACATTCCAGAGTCCTGCTCCATCATCGGTTCAAAGGAAAAAAATCATTACGTCTGAAATGAAAGATCTAAGTACAATAAATTGCAGAGACTAAAATATATCATGCGAGTAAAAACAAAGTATGGCACGGAAACAAAAACAAAACACAGAAGCACAAAAAAATCCCGTAAAATATGAGTATGAAATGAAATTGAGCTGGTAATGACGAGGTTTCTACCTATTCAATACTTGCAAAATGTATGAACTGTCCATGTCGTTCAAATCAGGCGCTTAAAAAATGCACGGACTTGAAAATTCTGAGGCCATACGGTGTTGAAGCCGAGTCTAAAATTTCGAAATCGGTAGGAGATGTAGGGACAATACATTTCCGGCATGATTTCGCACTGCAGAATGCGATGGGTGTGCTGGTTGATTCCCAGTACGCAAGCTTCTACCTCTATGCTTTGCCACTCAGATATAGAAATTTCGTAACGTAATACAAACGAACTGAGATGTGCACTGCACACACAAGAGTACATCAATGCGGCTAGCATATGAGGCCTGTGCTTCTGTGTTTTGTTTTTCATTTTCCCGTGCCATACATTGTATTTTTACTCTCCTGATATATTTTTGGTGCCAACAATTCACTGTACTTTGATCTTTTCTTTCAGAGGTAATTCTTGTTTTCCCTTGAACTGATGATGGAGCGGGACTCCGAAAGGTGTTCTTAGTAACGATGATAAATTTTAGCAGAATTTTCTTCCTTCTTAAGTTTCTAAATAAGTACATAGCGTCAGTTCTATTAAACGTTTCGAAGACCAGCTCCCTTAAATCATATCATCATATATTTCGAGAAATTTTTTAAAATATAATTTTAATACTTAGTCCTTTCTTCGTTTTTAAATTCCCAAAGATCATTCGCTTCAAAAAAAGTAACTTTCCTGGCTTCCTGAAAATGCTCTATTATAACAACTAATGAATGGCCTACCTAACCTCGTGCTTACGAATCATCCTGTGAGCGCTAGTTCTCATAGATACAATAGTTCTAAGGAAAATTTTATCACTCCAACTCAGAGCACGGCTAATGTCTTCCTGTCTAATTCTACTGACACTGACAGTGGCTCCACACCGGCTGGTGAACGATTCTCCACTGCTGGAGGAGAAGTAAGGAGTCTCTTGCCTCTTCCTCCACTCCAGTTAACCGATCCTGTATAAAAAGCATGGTTAATTGCCAAGCATTGGATTACGATAAAACAAATGAATATTCTATCATTGCGAAATACCTTAACTCCAGTTTTCTGATATTTCTGGCATTCTACGAACAGTTTTTATTTTTGACTGGAACTTTTATACGAACCAGTTATGCAAAATGCAAGGAAAACTTCGGAGTGTGGCCAAAATATCGCCTCCGAAAAGCAGTGTGGTGCGCAGCTGCGTTTTCTTTAACTATTTCATAAATTGAATTTCAATGAGGATAAATGCTCGTCACAGAAAGAGGTTTATCAAGTTTACTCTGCATTTTAGGTCATGTATCAGCAGCTTAACTCATTCTAACACATTTCCTGCGAAGTGACCAACGGGTGGTCACTTAGGTGATTTTCAAAGTGCTGCTGACCCACCTGCAGTCACTAACTCATTGATTATTATGTTCGCTATTTTCAAAGTTGATTAACACAATTGACTTGAAATTTGAATTGAATATTGAACTTCAGTTCACCCCATCGCAGTTAACGTGTTAATAAGGATATACTGGCTAGACAAAAACTCAGAAATAGAAAAATATCAAATTACTTGTGTATTAAAATCAAAACAAGAATCTTTAATATATTACCAACCTTTCATTCTAATTATATTTTGACGTATATATTAGAGACACATGTAAAATTATGCTTTCACTACTATGAAGATAAAATTGTATTTTTAAAAAGAAACTATACCATCAAATTCCTATCAAGCGTTGAAGAAAAAGGTTATGGCAATACAAAATCCTCTAGTGTGTATCAAGAAATCAAGAAGAGGAAAGTCCCAATACATTACGCACCCAAAAAATCACAATTTTTTTTTCAAAAAATGAAATAAATTCGCACTAAACATTAACCGGAATAGATTTTCTTCCAACGCGAGGCCTCATATGAGCAGAACAAAACAAATTTTGCATATCAATCTAAACGAAACAACGTTATCTGGGCGTTATTCTCACCGGCTTACGTCAAGAAAGAATTTATCCATTTTCATAATTGGGGCAGGTTGAGTAGCTCTCTCAGGGTCCTCAGATGAATCCGATTCTTCTGAAAGTAAAACGCGGATATGAGATACTTCCAGATAGGTCTAGGTCAATGTAAGGACGTATCACGTATTTTTTTCTGAAAAGAAAATTCCTTTATTCCGCCTTAGCTTTTATACAATAATAGTCATATTAAAATTTCTTGCAGAAGATTAACAATTTCACCCCTATAGGTACTAGTATGGATGACTGCTTAATACGTAACCTCTAAATTAAGATGTTGAATATTATTTAGGTTTCCTGCAGGACATATTCAAGTGTTTTTGTGTTTAAGCAGTCTACACGTCGAGCAAGGTTGAGTTAAGCTTTTTTAGGGTGAGTTATGACAAGTCATTCAATGTTCAATTGAACAAAAAGAAAACATTACTGTGGACGGAGAAAATATGTTAATAGCACTGTTAAATTTTGCGTGGGCTGCATATTTTTAATGTTGGATTCAATTCTACAATATCGATTGCAAGAGAACTAATGGGAGATTTTTATTAGAAATCGAACTGGTAACTATAAATGGAAGTTGTTATATTATCCTGTTCATATTCAATTATGTTTACACTAAAGAATTATTATATTCACACATTTGTATTAAAAACACTTACAATTTACGTCCACTGCTATAATTATAAAAATATATTCTCAAAAAGATACTACAACAAATTCCTATGAAGATGTGCTGAAGAAAAATGTAATAGCAATTAAAAATCCTCTAATGTGTATGAAGAAAGGGAATGTTCCAAAACATTATAATATGAAGTACATTATTAATATATAGTTAAATAAAGGGAATTACTGTTATTGATGCCACAGTACTTTAAAGCTCAACTCGCTCTTTCCTTATCCTTGATAAAAGAATCGTAAACATATGATTTTCGGTAAAGAAACATTTACAGAGGGAAGCATATATGACGAGTATAATTTGTGCGCCGTTCCACTTATTACGAGAGGTGGTGAACGACAAGTTGACTACTTCTCAACAAAAATCTCTTACCTCGTCTGCACACAATTACAGTCCCTCCTTTTCACTTTGATATTCTAATTAACAATAATGCTGAGTGAGATCAGCCTATTTTTAATTGTATAAACATTTATACGCATTTTCAAGTTTGTAGCGTAGATCCTTGCATTGTCTGTTCACTTGCCTCAATTCTCTACATCATTTTAACTTTAATTTAAAAAAGATCAAGTTCAATTTAAAACAGCTCAAGTTTAATTTAAAAAAGGTCAAGTTCAATTTTAAAAAGCTCTAGTTTAATTTAAAAAAGCTCAAGTTTAATTTAAAAAGGTCTAATTTAATTTAAAACAGCTCAAGTTTAATTTAAAAAGTTCAAGGTCAATTTAAAAAGCTCAAGTTTAATTTAAAAAAGATCCAGTTTAATTTAAAAAGTTGACTTTTAGATGAATCCATTACTGCCATAACACCCAGGCTATGTCTACGCTGCTACAATCATATATAGAAGCATTTTGCTAGAATACTTGCGTTAGAAGATTTTACGATGGGAAATAACGTATAAACGCACTTAGGTATGGTATAAAGGAGTAAAAATTAAATTATTAGTTGAGAGATTGGCCTTCAATTTGGTATACATTTAATGTGTAATACAATGTTATATAATATGATATAATAAGCCATTATTGTAGAGCATTATTATTTAAATGTAATTTTGAAGCTATATAATGTACAACTTTTCAGTCAGTGCAGTTTGATGAATGTCACACAGTTACTTATAACATAAAATTTATCTTGAATATTTTGGTCAATAGATATACACTGTATGTACTGATGATCTGTTTGTCAAATGTTTACCAAATGATTCATTGGTAAAACTTGAAGAATGTCAAATTAAGTACAAAATCACAACAGCTTGGTTTGTCTGATATTCGATTTATTCTATTTTCAGTGTCAGTATTTTTAACTATATGCATGCATTCTCAGAAATAAACTTTACTTTTATTATTATTACATAGGTATGAAATTTTAGAAACATAAGGTTTCAAAATTGAAATTCTTTTTTTATATATATAGCCTACTTGAGACTTTCAAATTAAACTTGATGATCTTTTTATAAATTGAACTTGAGCTTTTTAAAATTGACCTTGAACTTTTTTAAATTAAACTTGAGCTTTTTTAAATTGAACTTGACCTTTTTTAAATTTAACTTGAGCTTTTTTAAATTGAACTTGACCTTTTTTAAATTAAACTTGAGCTTTTTTAAATTGAACTTGAGCTTTTTTAAATTGAACTTGAGCTTTTTTAAATTAGAGTTAAAAAGCTGTAGTAGTCATATGTCTACTCAAATATTTATCAACTGCCTCAATAAGCACCTAAAAGCGTTAAAACTCAAGTAATTGAAAACAATGAAATATTAGCAATATGTATATTTTAAAATAACCAAACCTCAAAACAGTTATTCACACACGCGTAAAATAGTTACTTGATGTGACAAGTTTGAAGGTGTAGGAACGCTCCTCGCCCTTGCAGCAGTCTTTTCAGGCAACGAGCAAGTTCTGTAACATTTCCTTCACTGGGCCACCGCACTTTTATCACGGCCTTTAGTAAATATTTAATTCGATAGAACTTTCTTTTTTATTTTTAACTGAAAAAAAACATTTTTGAATAAGTAAATTTTTTGAATAAGAAGTAAATCAAGAAATATAATGAGAAAGCAATCCATCTTGAGTACTTTTACATAAATACCTCTAAAAAATACCCTTCACATAACAGAATTTGAAAAATTAAACTAAGCTTGAACTCTCCTACCTACCGATAAGGAAGTTCTAACGATGAGAGAAACTGTCGTTCGACACAAAATCGTTTAAAAACTTTCATCCAGTACAAATTCTAAGTTTGCCCATGCATATAACGTTCAAACACCTGCATTACAATCAATAAAATCTCAGTTTTAAAGCAATAATTGCGAATTAGTCACTTCACGTCGGGCAACTTCGAAAACTAACCAACTGCCAGTGCAGCAGCGCCGGGGCGGTGAAACGGACTGCTACTGCAAAACTTCGAGAGTTCGAGTGCTTCGACCAGCTCTTAGGGCAAGTTTTTAGGGTAAATCAACTCAGAGACCTCATGTTTGAATGTTCGTTATAAATTTTTGAATCAATACATTATTCCAGACAAAAAAAAATTATACATATCACTTGGTCTTGGAAGGCTGTATGAGTGTTATACAAAATACTTTTTTGTTATTCCATTTTAATTCAAACTAGCAAGGATAGGGTAGTTTGTAGATTGGTCGTAGACTGGCCTTCGACTGATAATCGACTCTTTACAAATCACTTGTTGACTTCTATTCCAGACATGTTTATTAATTATATGTCTTCTCAGTATGTTTCGTTGATGATTAAGTTTTTGTTTTGCATTGAGTAAAAATAATGACCGATTTTTAGTTTTCGTTCTGTGTTGAGGTATGTGGCGAATTTGTAATCATTTTGCAATTCAAAATGCAAGAGTGTAAAAGAGTCTCTAATTTTCTCATCTCTTCTTTCTCCCATCCAAACGAATATTCATTTGTGCGATGTCTCTAGAACGTAATATTTAGAAAAACATTAATATTTTATGTATTATTTCCATCTTACAAACACTCATATGTCTTGAGAAGAGACTTCAGCTTACGCACGACTGCCTCGGGAATGAAAAAAGTTCTATAAAAATTAACAGATCAACGTTACTTGAATTGCGAACCACGAAAACAGACTTGTATTGCTTTATTATTATTTTTATTATTATTATTATTTTTATCATTACCATATAAAAAGTTTTAGCCTCCCTTAACCACGACAAAGATGTTCTAAGAGAGGAAGGAGGAAGGTGTCATTCAGTATGGAGTTGAGGGAACGCGGAATCTATGTATGCACAAGGTGCACAGAAAAAGGAAGCTAAGAAAGAAGTTCATGAAACGAGATAAAATTGAAGAAGAACGTAGTAAGTGTTGAAAAACAGGACAGCAGTGAACTGAAAAAAGATGGTCCGTAACAAAACAAAAACTTATTCTATTTTAACACGTTAGTTGCGATGGGTTAAACTGAAGTTCAATATTCAACTTAAATTTGAAGTCAAAAGTGATAAGCAAATTGGTACATATCAAACATTAACTGAGCCTGTTAACTACCATTAATTTAGAAAGGTTGTTGGAATTTTTCAAAACGACCCATCGATGGGTCGTTTCGCAGCAGGAAAAACCTAACTACGACCCACCGGTGGGTCGTAACGCAATGAATGTGTTAACAAAAAGGAAGCCTACCTAACCTTTAGCTCGGGCGCTCACAAAGTCCCCGTGGCAGCGCTAATTCCCATAGATACAACAGTTGTATACCCCTGGGCCTGAGGGGAACTTGTATTGCTTTACTTTTTCAAACAATAATCAATTTGATTACTTGTTAGAATAAAATTGTTTCTTATTACCACATGTAATTCTTTGCAAAGTAACTAGCAAAGTTTTATGCGGTATTTCGTTTAGGAAACTACAGCGCGTACTGTCAGGAAACTTGTTATTAGAAACTATCATAATGAAGTGTGCTTTCTCTTAGCATTGTTTGAAATCTTTGTGCTTCTTGAAATAATTAGCATTGTCAACATCACGATATCTTCACCATAAAAAAGAAAACGACTAAGAATAAAATTTAGAAGTACGATTAATCTTAGGTATAATTCTTAGGTATATGATTGACGATTTATAAATTCCATTTTATGTTACTTCTTATTTTATAAATTTCCGAATGATGATTAAATTCATTAGAATGTATTTAGAACTAAGAAGTAATTACACCGATTTCACTCGTGAATACCATTTCTCAATGTAAAATCTTGCATAGATATAAATAAATATTCATGTCCTCTCAGTAAGTAGCACGTCTCCTCTGAGAGAGATAGACTACTGGGACTGTAGTAATGTGTTTAACTTGTCTGGTATTGAAGAATGAAATAAAAACATGCGTATAACAATGACATGGTAAAAAATACACAAATGAACACAAGTAAACGCACCAATGCATTTATTATGCAGTACAGTAAAGTCCTCAGTTTCAATGTTGTGAATATTTCTGGAAAAGCATGAAATTGAATAAAATATGTGAAATACAATTTCAAGCTTGATTCATTGTACGCCACAATGTCAGAGCATACGTTTCATTGCGATAGATCAATGATATTTGTATGGCTGTAAACAACGGATGGCCTTCTCAAATACTACGGCCATTAAACAACTTAGAAGTTTTTAAAACTGGCCGGCTCAGCATATTACGTCCGAGCTCGACCGTGAGTGGTTAAGAGCGCGGAGATAGAGTTATAAGGCCGAACCGGCCGACTCGCCTTTAATTCATACTTGATCGACTGTCTCGTCTTTAATTCACCGGCGACACGTCCTTGATTTTCAATTGGGTAAAATATCACGCATAAAATCAGCAATACATAAAATAGATTAGCACTCAACATGTACTATAATAGATTTCTTTTTGATGAACGGACTCATAAACAACACAAAATAAAACGAAGTTCACATATCAATGTGATTAACATTATTATTGGTATTATTATCATATAAGAAAGTTTTAGCCTCCCTTAACCACGACAAAGATGTTCCAAGAGAAGAAGGAGGAAAGCACCATTTAGTATGGAGGTGAGGGAACGAGGAATCTATGAAAAAGGTGCACAGAAACATTAAGCCCAGAAAGAAGATCATGAAACAAGAAAAAGTTGAAGAAGAAAGTAGAAGGTGCTGAAAAACAGGACAGCAGTGAACCGAATAAAGATGGTACGCAACAAAACAAAACTTATTCTATTTCAACAAAAAGGAAGCCTACCTAACCTTTAGCTCGGGCCCTCCCATAGTTCCCCTGGGAGCGCTAATTCCCATAGCTACAACAGTTGTATCCCCCTGAGGGGCACATATCAATGTGAAAGAAACATCGTTATCTGAACGTAATTCTCACCGGCTTAGGTCGGGAACGAATTCAGCAGTTGGGAGACAGGTTGAGCACCTTGCTCAGAGTCCTCGGATGAATCCAATTCTTCTGAAAGTAAAAACGCGTGTATGAGATATAATCAGATATGTCAAGGTAAGGACGTATAGCACATTTTTCCTGATAGCTAAACTTCTCTATTCCTCCTTAGCATCTTAACAATAGAGTTTTACCAAATTTTCCGGCAGAAGATTTACAATTCCAACCCTATAGGTGCTAGTGTGGATGACTGCTTAAAACGTAACCTATAAATTATAATGTTGGAAACTTTTTGGGTTTCTTGCCGAACATTTTCATGTGTTTTTATATTTAAAAGCAGGGCACATATAGAGCTAGGTTAAAGTAAGCTTTGTGAGGGTGAGATATGACAAGTCATGTTATGTTCAATTAAATAAAAGGGAAACTCTTTAATGTTAACGGTCAACCTATGGTTAATGATACGGTTTACAGCACGGTTAAAGTTTAAGTAGGTTGCAATTATGTAATGTTGGATTCAATTCTACAATATCGATTGCAAGTAAACTAATGGGAGTTTTTAGGGTAAATCTGAAGGAGATGACAGTTGTCGATTTTGTAAATTTCGATGCCTTAGCATAGTTAATTAGATAGAAATAAACAAGTTTTCTTCTATGCAGTTTTTGTCTCAAATGAGTATTTTATTAGTTATAGCGGTAAATGACTTACCGCAACTCCAGTCTTTGAAGCGGAAAGAAATTCTTTGATCGAGTTGTATGGCAACACTGCAATGGCGTCTCGCTTCCGGCGCTCTGTCTTGAAAGACGAAACCAAACCTACTGCTATACCTCGTTAAAT
Organism: Morinoia aosen; assembly: GCA_030386875.1. Classification (NCBI taxonomy): domain Eukaryota; kingdom Metazoa; phylum Arthropoda; class Malacostraca; order Amphipoda; family Talitridae; genus Morinoia; species Morinoia aosen. Next base: position 13,900,506 of record CM059569.1, on the reverse strand, counting down.
ACTCATTTGACGAAAAAAGTGTATTGAATAAAAGTGGTTTATTTCGATGTTATTACCATGTTTCAAGCAACAAAAATTCGAAAACCGATGAGTAGCTGTTTATTCGAGCGCATTCGTCATCAATGACGAAACTAAACTTACCGCTATAAATCGTAAAATACTCATTTGAGACGAAAAAAGAATAGAAGAAAACTTGTTTATTTTGATTCAATGAATTAGGTTCAGGCACCAAAAAGTGGAAAATCGACAACTGTCATCTCCTTCAGATTTACCGTTTTTAGTAGAAATTTAACTGGCAACCATAAATGGAAGTCGTTATAGCCTAATATCCTGTGCATAGTCAATTATGTTTATAATAAATTACAATTATAATTATACCTAAAAGAGTTGAAACTCAAGTAATTGAAAATAATGAAATGTTCGGTATATGTATATCAAAAAACGATCAATACTCAAAACAACAACTATTCACATATGCATAAGATACTTACTTGATGCGACTGCTAGGTTTGAAGGTGTATGAACGCCAACTCGCCCCTGTAGCGGTTTCTTTCAGGCAACAGGCAAATTCTGGGTAAATCTGAAGGATATGTCAGTTATCAATTTTCCACTTTTTGGTGCCTGAACCTAATTAATTGAATCAAAATAAACAAGTTTTTTTCTATGCTTTTTCAGTCTCAAATGAGTATTTAACGATTTATAGCGGTAAGTTTAGTTTCGTCTCTGATGACGAATGCGCTTGAATAAACAGCTACTCATCGATTTTCGAATTTTGGTTGCTTGAGTCATGGTAATAACATCAAAATAAACAACTTTTCTTCTATACACTTTTTTCGTCAAATGAGTATTAACGAGGTATAGCGGTAGGTTTGGTTTCGTCTTTGATGACGATCGCGCTGGAAGCGAGTGCGCATTGCAGTGTTGCTGTCCGACGTGCTCCTTGAATAACTTGCCGCTTCAAACACTAGAGTTGAGGTAAGTCATTTACCGCTATAACTAATAAAATACTCATTTGAGACGGAAAGTGCATAGAAGAAAACTTGTTTATTTCGATCTAATTAACTATGCTAAGGCATCGAAATTTACAAAATCGATAACTGACAAATCCTTCAGATTTACCAAATTCTGTAACACTTCCTTGAGTGGGCCACCGCACTTTTTTCACGGCCTTCGGGTTATTTCATATTTGACAGAAGAACTAGCTTCGAGCACTTTTTAAATTTTTTCTCAGAAAAACTTCTTTGTAGTAAGTCAATTTCTAGATTACCGAAGACATGGAGAAATATAATGAAAGAGTAATCTATCGACTTCGATATAAATATCACTAAAACACCCTTTACATGACTGAATTTAGGAAATTAAACTCAGCTTGAACGCTCCAGCTGACCAGAAAGTTCTACGGATGAGAGTAACGATCGAATCGGGTCGATCAAAATAAAATCGTAGAACTTTCATCCAGTATAAATTCTGAATTTGTCAACACATACAACGTTCAAAAATCTGCACTTAAATCAATAAGATTCACATTCAAAGTTTTTAAGCAGTAATTGCGAATCACACTGTCACAGCACCTATTGCGACATTAAAAACTAACAAACTGTTTAGGCTGCACCGCCGGTGCGATACCACGGACTGCTCGTTCGAAACTTCGAGTGGTACTGGATCGAACCAGTTCATAGAGCAAATTTTTAGGGTAAGTTGGCTTACAGACAGTAACGTTTAAATATTCGAAACAAATTTTTGGAAGAGTTTTTTATAATAGACTAAATAATATTGTATATACATTACTTGTTCATGGAAGGCAGTAATAGTGTAACACATCATACTTTTTTGTTATTCCATTTTAATTAAAACTGGCATGGATAGGGTAATTTGTAGATTGGTTGTCGACTGGTTTTCGACTGATAGACGATTCATCGACCTCGTACTTACCGAACTCATGACAAACCACTTGCCAACTTCTTTCCCAGACATATGTTTTTTATCATTATATTCCTTCTCAGTATATTTCGTAGATGATCAGGTCTTTGTTTTAAATTGAGTAAATATAATAACCGATCTTTAGTCTACGTTCAAGTGCTGTGGTATGTGACGTTTGCTTAAAACGCATGTACGAGTAAACTATTTACAAGGCAAGAGTGTTATAGTGTCTAATTTTTCATTTCCTCTCTCTCTCCAAAACGAAGTTGAATTTTCGCGATGTTATCATAACGTAATTAGTGTTACATCATTGTTTTGTGTATAATTTCCATGTTGCAAACACTTGTATATCTTGAGAGCAGACTTCAGCAACGCACGACTGTTTCGGGAATACAAATATTCAACAGAAACTGAAAAGCAATGTTACTTGAATTGCGAACTAAGGAAAGTTTGACTTGTATTGCTTTACTTATTCAAACGAGAATCAATTTGATTACGTTTTAGAATAAATGATTTCCTTATTACCATATGTTATCCTTTGCAACGTAATTAGCCAAATTTGAACGATATGATGCGATATTTCGTTTCCTTTAAATTTCATTACCCGCTAGTGGGTAACGTCAGGAAATTTGATATCAGAAACTGTCATAATAAAATACGTTTTCGCTAAGCACTGTTTGAAATCTATGTTTTTCTTGAAATAATCAGCATTGTCCACATCACGATATCTCCACCATAAAAAATAGAACGATATAGCATAAAATTTATGAATACGGTTAATCTTAGGTATAATTTGAATCACTATGATACGAGATTAGTTAATTTTATAATGTTATTCTTCATTTTAGAAATTTCCAAATTATAGTTAAATTCTTTAGAATGCAATTAGAACTAATAAGTGATTAAACTGATATCACTCTTGAATCTCATTTCTCAATTTGAATATTTGCGTTGTCCTTTCAGTAAGTAGCACTTCTCTTCTGGGAGAGATAGATATACTGCGGGGACTGTAGTAATATGTTTGACTATTCTGGTATCGAAGAAGGAAATAAAAACATAACCATAACAAATGTATGGTGAAAATCTATAAATGGACACAAGTAAACGCACCGAAGCATTTATTGTACATCACAGAGAAGTCTTCAGTTTCAATGTTGCCTATATTTTGGAAAAACATGAAAATTGAAAAAATGTGCGAAATACAGTTTCTAGCTTGATGCATTGTACGCAACAATATCAAAACACACGTTTCATGGCTTACTTCCGTCCATTATACGGCGAAAATTCAATGATATTTTCATAGCTGCAAACAATGGATGGCCGTCCTCAAATGTTACGGCCATTAACCAACTGAAAATTTTGCGCCCTCAAATCATTACTGGCCTGCTTAGAATATCACGTCGGAGCTCGATCGTGCGTATTTATGAGAGGGGAGAGAGAGTTATAAGGCCGAGACGGCCGACTCGCCTTTAATTCATACTTGATCGACTGTCTCGTCCTTAATTCACCCGCGACACGTCCTTGATTTTCAATTGGGTAGTATTCTCACCAAGGCTCAGTGAAGCACTCAAAACACGGCTGGATACTAGTAGAGAGGGCAAAAGATTTTAAATTTCATCAATAATGTCACTCGATTTGTTGACATTATTGTCATACATTTTTACATTATAATGATTATTTCATAATTTCTCAAAATTTTTGAAAATCAGTTTGGGCTATTGAAAGTTGAATATGACACACATAGAATTGTGTTTACACAACAAAAAATATTAAAATAAAATAGTATTAATTACTTTACAAAATATCTGATGAAAACATTCAAGGTTCCATTTGTCAGTTACTCTATCGTCATTATAACGACGTCTTTGAGGTGTGAGTCTGGTAATGATTGAAGGTTTTCGTTTAATTATACATTCTAGACCGTGTTGTGCCTCAGTAACGGATATGATAATAAATTAAATAATGAAAACTAATTCTTTCCCAGTGGTCACAATACATGACATAAAAAGATTTCATTGCCTTTTGATGTGAGAAAAATACACGTGACATTTATGACCGCAATATATCTTAAAATTTGACAGAAATTTCAGTCAGGATATGATTTGACTTTTCAATCAATATATTTTTGCCTCTTCTTGATCAGTTGCCCTAATTTCTAGCAAGTTGTATAACCCTTTCCAGTGCCCAGCTGTGTCCAACTATGTGAGTGAGGAGGAACCGCTGACAGAACCAATTATTGAATCCTGTCCTATCACTGAGAATGCAGTGTACTATTATTTTATTTCAACTTCTGTGAACGCTAACGCAGACACTTTATACTGGGAAAAGTGCTCAAGTTGGATCTGCTTCTATTGGCTGTGGTAAATATTTTACTCTTTGGCCTGGATTTCTGGAACGCATTTATTGAACATGCAAGCATGATCTCCATGCACAGCAGATCGGACAAGACCTCTCTTGGAAGATGATGCTAGTGATTGAACTCTTCCTGGTTTGCTGCCCACAGCCATAATCTAGGCTCGTGCGTTGCGCCTGTCATTTCATTACCTCTTAATATTCTCCTACATTAAAACCACTTGATGTTCAAATATGTTGTAACCTTTTATTGTTCTAATATATTTATCTACTGTTAAAATTTTCATTTATGAATTCAATGAAATATAAAAGTTTGAGATAAAACCTCATTTATGCTATTACGTGTAATATCGTTTTGTTATTGAAATTGAAAAAAGTAATGTCTGAAAAAATCACGTAGATAATATAACAATATTTTCCTTAATCCTCTCATTATAAAACAAATCAAGTGATAAAAAGAAACAAAAAGAAAATTCCTTGCATTTTAGTTGTTGAAGTTCAGAAAAGATGTTCCAATTTCAAAAAACAACAATAGCGTTGTTTTATATCCAGGCTACTTCCTCTGCCTGCTAATGGTGATCAAGGCTTGTCTAGCGTCGCATTAGAGCGCAAATGAACAGGTTTCGGTATCAACATGACCCAAGTTTTGAAAGAAATTCCTCGCAAATTGTAATTTTTACCATTACGGCTTGTGTAGCGCTGGCTTCGAGAAGTCCTCCTACCAACCTCGCGTGCCACAAGTCCTCTAGGTGCGTTTTTGCCTCCGTGAACCTGCCGCGTGTCGGGGGAAGGTTGACTGAGGGCTTCACGTGCTGGTATTCCCGTTGTGAGTGATAGAATGAAATAATAAAAATACTGCTCTAAAAAAAATCAGCACCAGAATGTTTGGTCGATATTGGTTTTAAAAAGCGGAAACTAAAATTTTGGTTTCCGAAAATCGATAGAAAAGCACAATTAAAGACGTTTCATGTGAATGACATTTTGCTCGCGAATGCGTAATTTTCGTGATACAACACTAATTATGTTCATAATAATAATAATAATTACGTAATTCAATAATTACGGTTTAGTAGGGCGCGCAGTTCCCGTATTTTTGGAACACGCACACTTTTTTGGTGCCAAAAACAGCATCGGTTTGGCTACGTTTAGGGAAGCTATTTTAGGTTCATTAAGGTTAGTTAAAGGTAGTTTATTTAACTAACCTAACGTTACCTAACCTTACATCACCCATCGTTACGTCAACACCGTATCACAGCATATTTACGTGTTTGTTCCTTCACTTTTGTATACGACATTCCGATAACTTCAAAGTTGAATAACTCAAAAATAACACATCTGTGACCAAAATGTCATTCGTGTAAAACGTTTTTAAATGTGCTCCTTTATTGATTCGTGGGAAACAAATTTTTAATTTCCGTAAGCGCAATGTTATACACGACTGACCTTCCGGTAAACAATTTTATCATAGAAAATGGATTTATATATCGGTAACTATCCATATCGTTACCATTTACACACACACTTTTCACCTAGGGTATTTGTCAGATGATACACGTGCTTAAACATTTAGAAACTATCTAGAAAATCAGATTAAAACTTTTTCTACAGACCTTTCATCACCTAACCTGACCTGAAATACCCAGACCTAACCTATTAAAACCTGGTCACAATTAAGTCATTAAAACGGATTTCGGGAGAAATTTAATAACCAGGAGTCAAAGTCACGTTATCGCTGGTACACACCGGCTTCTGTACAATTTACAATTTATTTACCACAGGCGATACAGAGGTAGATTGTTTATTAAGTCTAGTACAATGGTTCGATTTTGAGTAGAGCTGCCTGTGAGCCCGAGTTAGTTCAGCGACTTCTTATCCTACCATCAACGTTTTTCTAGGGTGTACAATAAAATTTAACATAATTTTAACCTAGTTACGCATTACACTGATCGATGAAATAGTTAACTCGATATTGGATGCTTCATTTTACAAAATAGTTTATTTGGACAAGATGTTAACAGTATATTCTATAAACGATTTAGGAGCAAACTGAAGATCAGCGATATCCAGGCCCTTGCCAGGCCCCGGTCGGTCCGGTGAGCTTTTTTAGTTTTGTTGTAGGGAAAGGACCCTTAGGTGGTGGACTATTCGGTCCTAAAATTTTATGGCGCTACGGACACTATTATACGGACACCCCCCCCAGGCTTGCAAGGGGTAAGAGGACTAAAAACCCTGAATTTTCGGCCCCATATTAAAAAAACTGGAACTGATAAATTTGAAACCGTGAATTTGCTTACAATGCTTCAAGGATTCTGCAACTGTCTTAGGTTTGGTTCTAGCATAAAAACTCAATAAGTTCTATTCCTTTGGAATATCAATAAAAATGAACTAGAAAACCAATATGTCGCAATTTTTTCGAAAACTAAGACCTGAATCGAAAAAAATAGAAAAAATTGTGTTTCTTTTTGAAATTTACACAAAATAGTCGAATTTGGTAAGAATCAGACTTCATATATAAATTTTCATATGTATAGACAATTTTTTTATTTTTTTTCGGAAATTACAATTCACAATGTGAATATGAAGTTATGCATGTAAATTATCGAAATAAAAATGAAAACAGCATTCGATTACATAAATTGTACATTACATTGCACTTCAACAAATAATTTTGTTTTTTGGCTTTATACCCAAAACCTCTAACTTTCAACATTCAAAAGAGGACTCGTCATTGAGTTTTGATGCTAGAACAAAACCAAAGACAGTTTTAGAATCCATGGAACATTTTTAACAAACGTATTGAAGAAAACTTTCGAATTTGGAAAAAAAATTATATAGCTCATAACCAAGAAATAATGTATTATTGATATAATGATAAAATATCGCTTATCACAATTTTTTTCAAATGTTCCCCATTTTCTTTAATACGTTTGTTAGAAATGATTCAAGGATTCTAAAACTGTTTTTAGTTTTGTTCTAGCATCAAAACTCAATGACGAGTCCTCTTGTGAAATATCCATAAAATGTACCAAAAAATAAAATTTTCGTAAAAAATAAGACCTAAATCGAAAAAGTTATATGAGTAAAATAAGTTTACTTTCAACAAATACATATGCTGGCCAAATTTCAAACGAATCGGCCGAAAAAAGTTGAAAAATCCGGATGAACCCGGTAAACCAAGATCAATGCTATGAGGACGGCTCTCATTCGTTGTGATAATTATACGATTTTTGCGTTTGCTTTTATTTCGTTGTTATTTTTAGGGAAAATTTCAACGCCCTGTTTAACTATCCCCACAAGTTATATTCAGCTGAAAAATTCGTTACATATCTCGGTCTACGATTACTTCTTTGTGACGTTGCATCGTCAGGATTCCGATATAAAAATTTCTAGTCAATCACTTTTAGTTGGAAATGGTTAAGTTAGGTATAGTAAATATAGGCGATATCAGCTTATGGCATGAAAGTCAATTTTAGAAAGTTTCAACTTTAATCATTTGGGACACCAAAATCTTAGGTAGGTAAATCCGTACAATCTGCCAAACTGCAACCATATTTTTGAGTTATTTTCGACAGGTAGTTTCCGTTTACCAAATAAAAGCCCCTACTTTTGATCTTATGGGTCTCTAATGAATTCAAATTTTAACTTGTTCAAAGTGCTTTTATCTAATTTTACCGAAATCGGTTGAATGATATTTATATTTTTGAAATTTGACAGCCAAATTCTGCCAAAGTCATCAGAATGCAAGTTTCATGAGACTTTTATTGCGAACAATTTTACCACGTCAATTTTTATTTGAAATGATGCATGACAACAATATCAAATTCTTATAAACAAGTCCCTGATAAAAACTGAAGTAGAACAAAATTTTTTCACACAAATTATTCATGGATAATGAATGCTTTAAAAATTCTGAAGAATTAGATTACCTTCCCATCCGTATACTGCAGTTTCAGGTGACTGCTTGATATTGCAAGCTTTTCTAGACCCAAATCTTCTTCGTCTGCTAAGATTATAAAAGCACTATTCTTACTCAATTTACGATTTATTTTTCTTATGAACGATTTTAACGCTCCTCTTCCGAGTTGAGAAGAATAAGCTGAGTGGAAAACAAAAGGAAATAAAAAAAACATGTTTTAAACTGTGCTTGCACCCTCACTACCGATCTACAGAGATACTGCTTGTGCTTGCACCCTCACTACCGATCTACAGAGATACTGCGTGTCAAAGTTGTTTTTAAAATGTAGATTTTTGAAACACTTAATCTTTAAGGATTGATGGCATAGGCAGCATGTACAGGGTGTCCGACACTTTTGTTGCCAAACTTCAACATAAGGTAGCGATCCTCGAAATGAACACTTTTTATTCTATTAAGGTATGGTCTAAAATGCTTAGTTAAAGAGTTACAAGGACTTTAAGTTGGACAGTTATTAAAAATAGTTCGTACACTCTCTTGCGGAGACGAATCCAAGGCGGTAAACTGCGGCACATCAATGGCAAGGATACGAAATGAGAAGTTAGGCAAGTATGCGAAACATTTATTATTATTATTTAACATTAACTTCTTACTGTTGTGATAAGGAAAAAGCATTTTCGACAGTAATTATTATGAGCACAACAAACGAAACCGTAAACTCGGTTACATGTTTACAAAAATTGTTTAAAATGCCGCCCATTTGTTTCGATGCAGGCGTTCAAACGCCTCTCCAATAATTGGCGGACGCGAGCAAAGACACCAGGAGTTTCACGAATCTTTTCCGAGGCTTCAAAAATCCTACCCATCAGGTCCTCTTCGGATTGAATCGGTGTTTCATACACTAAACGTTTCATATGCCCCCAGAAAAAGTAATCTAGGGGCGTAATATCACGAGATCTTGGTGGCCACGCGAAGGGACCGCCACGGCCTATCCAGCGATTGGGATATCGGGCATCCAATAATTGCCTAACAGCAACCGCAAAGTGTGCAGGAGCACAATCATGTTGAAAATACATTCCTCTGATGTCAGATAAAGGTATATTTTCCAGTAGTTCTGGCAATACTTCATTAAGAAAAATGTAATAGGTGCGTCCATTTAGTCTCTCTGGTAAGATGTATGGCCAAATCAGATGGTCACCAAGAATTCCTGCCCAAACATTTACGGCAAATCTAACCTGATGTCGACGTTGTCTTGTAACATGTTGATTGTTGCCAGACCACATGTGCAGGTTATGGAGATTAAGTATTCCTTTTCGAGTAAATGACGCTTCGTCTGTGAATAAGACTCGTGATGGGAAACGAGGTTGTTGATCTGTTTTCTGTTGAAACCACCTCGCAAATTCAACGCGACGTTCGAAATCATCACCGTGCAATTCCTGCATACGCTGAAAGTGAAATGGATGTTGGCCACTGTCATGTAGTACTTGCCACACAGTAGTTTTGCTTAAGTGTAAAGCAAATGCACAAGAACGAGTGCTTGAAGTAGTATTTTTTCGAAAATATTCTAAGACATCTTCCCCTTTGTCTGGATCTGCTACTCTCCTTTGGCGTCTTCCTTCAGGTCGTGGTCTGTGAAATGGTCCGTTTTCACGTAATCTCCGGTGTATGGCTGTGAATGTTTGACGCGATGCAACATGTCTGTTGTGCTGGGTTCACATTGATACTCGCATTGGAAGCTCACATCCACGGTGCGCGAGCAAGTGCACGAAAGGATAGCGAACGTATACATTGGCACAGCGCTAGCAGGCAGTAGAAGCGTCAAGGTTGGCGGGCAGAGTGTGTTGCTCACACTGCTCAGTTGCAATCCAGACGCTACGTTGGGAGGTACTGCGCTCCGCGCTCTAGTACTTCTCGCCAGGAGCGGCTGATGCTTAGTAGAATAGCGCTAATAATTTATTTCGTATGTCATTGATTGCACGTTCTTCAATGTTCTTGTTTTTGCTTATTTTTGTTGCGCATATGCAGCATAAAATATGAAGGCTTCGGCAAGAATTATGCTTGTAAAACCATATGTAGAAACACTCGATGCATATATGCTTCACTCCAAGGCATAATTGTGGAAGCGCATATTACATGCTAAGCAGAAATATGTATCAATATAAATGCTTCACTTGAATAGCTCCAAATTTATACTTTTTTTGTGGGGAAGATTGCGCAGAAACAATGATATAGGATACAGTGCACTTCTTCATGCACGGAAAAAAATAATTTATTTCATAATTTTCTATTAATCATTAAGTGTATACAATTCTCAAATTAAGTTTTATAACTTATCTGAACATAAATATTTTGAAACAGTAACAATTCTGATCTGAACGAATTAAGGACGATGATAGCGAACGAAAAAAAAGTAATCTAATACAAGTTTGATTTTGAAGTACATATAATGTTTTTCATGAATGCAAGGAATATTTTTTAACCCTTCTTTTATACGAGGAATATATTTTAGCATCAAATTCGAGGGTTGCACCTGAAAATTGCGTGGTATTTTTGATTTTCAAAAACAAATCTTCTGCGATTATCTGCCAGCAAAGTTTTATGCAGCGAAAACTTCCACTCGACATCGCAAGAAACAAGTGGAGCAAAAGTGAAGCAAGCTAGTTCGAATATTCCTTAACCCTTTAACGCCCAAGTGGACTGTACGGTCTTCTTTCAAAAATAACAATAATATATTTTATTTCTTATTCAATTTGTTCACTAATGTGTCCTTTGAACTTCACTGCCGAGTGGCAGTTCCTTCCCCATCTTTATAACATTGACTACCTAATGCCAGTGTCGGTTTAGTGATAGTGGTTGTCATAACGGTAATATGAGTATAAAAATGTGGGCGTTAAAGGGTTAATGGATTCATCCATTGCGTCAGAGATCTCACGAGTCAAAATTGAGTTGATTGTTTTATCTTTCCAAAACCTTCGTTTATCACCAAAATGCATTTTAACTCTTGATAATACCTTTTATCATATCTGTTCTGCAATGTTTCCTATACGATATCCATTAATTTTATTGCTCTCGAAGTAGGAAGTCCCTGTGTTGCTATGCAAGAGCAATTCATATCCTTCGATAACAATAATTTGATAAAGTGTGCACTAAGCCCAGCATGGTTCTACGTGATAATATTTCGAAACTAAATCCTTGTACCACGCAAAACTTCTCTCACGTGTACTGAGTGAGAAAAAGGTTTTATATTTCACCTGTTTCTCGCCATAAATGCAATAGAGAAATTCTACCTCGGCTTGAAAATCTTCAAATTCCTTGGGGTAGTCTAAGAATGATGCTTTTTGTTCACCTTCGTCATGGTTGTAGATCACTACTAGCCGCACTAATCTCAAATACACTTCATAAGGAACTATATCTAAAAAAACTTGAGCGAATTCCCGCAAAATTAAAATGAACTTTTGAAGTAGCTGTAGCACCTTACAATTATAATTGATTTACGAAAAATTTAAATTTAAAAATTGATCCAGTTATACAAAAAGATTTATATACTATTGGATGAAAAAAGAATATAATTTAAAAGTAATGGGGTTTTACTAGGTTTCAGTTTACTGCCACTTACAGTTAATCATGCATGTTCATCATATTTTATGCTGTTCCGAGGAAAATATGCGATATGCTCACATGCATATATACTTGCGGGCATATTTTATGCTATCTAAAATATACTCAAAAGCACATATATGCAATATGTTCAATGTCACATCCCTACTGATGACATGCTGCAGACTACGGCTCATCTGTAGATGGAGTGATTGACGGGCAGGCGGCGGCAAAGAATGGCTAGGGAGAATGTCCAAGTGAACCTCACTTTGCCCGCCTGCTAGCCCGGCAACAGTGTATGTGCCCGCCGAAGTGACGCTCAGTGTGGTGAAAAGAGTGTCAATGTGAACCCACCATTAGGATGCCTTTCTGCGTAAATTCGAACAGCCTCCCTAGAATTTCCATTTGCTGCACCATACACTCGGTGCATATCCGCTAATTCAGCATTGGATACTCCCTCCATTGCCGGTGATACATTTGCAGCCGAAGAAGTACTAACAGTAAGCAAACTAATCTTTGTCGTTGATGTCGAGGAGCACTCAGAATATCGGATAAAAAGTAACTTCACGTATTAGTAACTTTTTAACCAAGCATTGTAGACCATACCTTAATAGATTAAAAAGTGTTCATTTCGACGATCGCTAACTTATGTTAAAGTTTGGCAACAAAAGTGTCGGACACCCTGTATATGCAAACATTCAATTGTATATTTTCTGTCCCACTTGCACAATCCTCGTTGGAATGTGCGGCCATGATGGCACCCAACATCTCGTGCGCACTATGCTGGGGATGGTATCCTTAGGTATGATGTATGTAATATGAATTTTTTTCTTTTTATCGTTCAAAAGAAACATGCTATTGCAGTCACCAAACTACGCATCTCTAAACATTCAATGTTCGAGTTGCTATGTGCTGTAAACTTCGTAATCCAGATTATTTTTCTTTCATTACGCTAAAGTGGTGCAGGATCATTTTAATTTAATTCTCAGTAAATACTTCCCTACCTTTCACAAACTCGCCCCCTTCCTGCACTACGTGCACAGCCTTCTTCATGCAATAAGAGTTTGTTTGCGTGTTCTTCAGCGGCTTCACAGGCACCTACTGTGACTGCGTCAGTACTGCCAGGGGCTGGTGGCGAATCTTGCTTCTCCGGAGAATGATGACGATTACTAAAGGATGTTTAACTATTTCAGAAACAAATTTGGTATGTACAAGACATATGACTACAATTACTTTCTGTCAAAATTATCCGATTACGTACCAAAAATAGTAGGTTTTTTATCATACAAATGTTCACACAAAAGATCAACTACATATCAATACAGCTGTTTAATCGTAATGAATAAGAATCTAGAGAGTGACCGGCATTTTGTTGAAAAAGTTTTCGAAAGGTCAGGATCGTTGAATTTAACGCGCTTTACGTAATAACCACGAAGTCGAAAATGCTTCGTTGCATGTTCACAAGGGATTGATATTTTTATCCGGTTTCCTGCGAGCTCCAATTTCATCAAAGACTCAAATTTGTTAGTGAGCTTTTATTTTTTTATCGACTGTAAAGGTATCATGACGATGGAGCAAGTCTACAATGCCCAATTATACATATACGCACCTAGCTTATGTTTCACTTAATATTAATAATAGGGAGGCTGTCCGAACCCCAACAAACATGTTTAATCACATCGAGCATTAGCAGCCATACAACCGAAATCGTATGAAGACGAAGTACTTCATAGAGTACTTCATTCAACGATTTGATGACACGAGCTCAGTCCTCTGACCCAAAGGCAGTCTTTGTATTCATGGGTGATGCAAATGCACACCACACTGAGTGAAGAAAACAAAAATAATCTCAATATGTAGAAGCTCATTCACTGGTAGGCTGCCTAGTCACGTGAATTTTCCAGTTTACTTCTGTTACGACTGAACACTGGTAGAACAATCCATCTTGTAAATCTCTCACAAGCCCTACCAGCAGAACAACTTTCACCGAGCAGTTGCCTCGTGCCTCAACTCGTTGCCTCTACTTTCATCGTTAGTTCAACGCGTTTCCCTGGGCCATTTCCGACCGCTCTCCTTTGGCTACGATGAGCGTAAGCTTCGTTCGTCGGAATTCGTCGTACCTCCGTGGGGGAAACCATGATGGGCTAAGCCACTCCTCACCGCACTGCACAGCCTCGCCTTCATCTTCTCGGCACCCATGACTGTGGGAATCCGTGCCTGGACGGAAGTCTTCGCGTCTCCTCTGCGTCGTCAACGGAACTCCCTACTTGATGGCAGCTGAGGTTGGTTCACGTAGACTTGGCGCACGTCTGCCAGTGATTTAGCAACCATTGAGCTTCTATAAGATCCGCTCCCGTAAATTTACCTGTTGAACTATAACTATAACTACAACTATAACTTACCTTGAACCTTAAATGTATAACTATAACTTACCTTGAACCTTAACGGTATAACTATATCTATAACTTTAACTTACCTTGAACCTTAACGGTATAACTATAACTTTAACTTACCTTGAACCTTAACTGTATAACTCTAACTATAACTATTAACTTATAACTAGAACTATTGCGTAACATTATAACCGTTTGCCTGCAGCGAAATCAATAACGGAATAATTCCGTTGATATGAAATTCATATATTTTTCTTTCTATTTTCACAAGGGCACGACTAACTGAAGTGGCCCGAGAAGATCGCGCCCATTGATCTTCTCTACTTGGTGGCCGTATGCAGCTTCGTTCAAATCTAACGAGCTGCTGGCGATATATATGTTGTGCACTTAATTATTCGCCTCTTAACTGTAACTTCTCGCGAATAAATTCTCCCGGTCATCAAGGTTTATTTTCTCCACTTCGCCTAGTTTTTCGTACTGAGTGGCTGGGTTCCGTTTCGCCCACGGATGTGCATGGTCATAATGCTTTGGACTTTTCCAACCTGTCTGGCTGCATGCAACTTGTTTAGGGTCCGACTCATGTTGCGCGGAACTGCCTGGACTTGGTGCTCACGGATGTTCCTGATGTTGTCAGGGTTTCTGTTGCTCCTCCTTTGGGTACCTCTGACCACTGTGTGCTTGAGATATGTTTACTTGTTCGTCAAGCCGTGCCTGTTTTGAACACTCGCCGGGTGGTAATGTTGAAGAACAGAACCAATTGGACTACTGTTAGGGAGGCTGTCCGGGGTTTCCCTTGGGGTGAGATTTTACGCTCCAGGGCACCTTTGGACTTGCTGAATCAAGCGGTTGCTGATGTGGTCAAACGTCATGTCCCGAAGGTGGTTCTCCGTGTCAAGTCTTCTGATAAACCTTGGTTCGATGGCCAGTGCAGAGCTGCCTTTGATGCGAAGCGGACAGCGTTCCGCGCTTGGGCTAGGTCTAAGACCCCACATGGGTGGGAGGCTTACTTGCGAGCTCGTAATGAAGCCCAGGTAGTTTACGCCGGGGCTCGTGAGCGACATGATCGGCGACTGCGGGAGGCCCTCAATTCCTCCTCGTCTTCGCACAAATGGTGGGTTACGTTGAAGGGAGCTGTATTTGGTGCGAGGCCTGCTCTTCCTGCCTTCCTAGGCTCTGGAGGGGCACTGGTGGTTGATCCTGTAGAGAAAGCGCAACTGCTCACCACTGAATTTGATGGTAAGCAGTATAGGGAGAATTTTGTATTGCCTCCCACATGCTACCCAAGACCCTTGTGTTGTTCGCTGGCGTTTAGGTCTGGACAGGTTAGACGTTTACTCTCTAAACTTGATGTGGGTGGTGGGGTCGACCCGTTGGGTGTGTTTCCGCTGTTTTTGAGGGAGACGGCTGAGGTGCTAGCTCACAAACTTAGTGTCATTTTTAGGTTACTGATTAGGTCTGGTCAATTTCCGAGTTGCTGGAGATCAGCCAATGTGACGGCTGTCCCTAACGGTCCTCCTTCTCCGCTGGTGGAGAATTATCGTCCCATTTCTATCACCCCAGTCCTAGCAAAAGTGTTCGAGCGGATAATTGTGGGTCGACTGTCGCGATGTTGTGAGAGTATGGGGTTCCTCCCTGTAGCTCAATTTGCTTACAGACGTGGTTTAGGCTTTCAGTTGGATTACAGTTGGATTTCAACACGGCCTTCGAGTTAGCCCCGTAGGTGTTTTGCACAGGTTGGCACTCGCAGGGGTTGGTGGTAAGTTGTTATCGATATGTGAAGAGTTTTTGGCTGGACGAAGGCAGAGAGTGGTGGTTGACGTAGCTCCGGATGTCTCAGGTGTACTTGGTCCTCTCTTGTTTGGTTTGTACACCAGTGAGATGTTTGATCTTGTGCGAAGTAATTTTATTGCTTATGCTGATGACTCGTCATTGGCCGCCGTTGTGTCCGGTCCCATGTTGCGTCCAGCGGTGGTGGAAGACATGAATGCTGATTTGTTACGCATCAACGAATGGTGCTTAAGGTGGAATATGATACTTAATCCTAGTAAGTCATAGGCGCTCATAGTGAATTGATCCAGGACCAGTGAGCCCCCGTTCGGTGAGCTAGTCATAGGTCGGGGAGTTATTGAGGTTTACCCTGAACTTGATTTCCTGGGTGTGCGGTTTGACGGGAGGCTCACATTTGAGGCTCATGTGCGGAGGGTAGTCTCACAGGTCTCCAAAAGGCTGGGGATCCTAAGGGTAATTGGTGGAATTTATCAGGACCCTCAGTTGGTGCGGAGAGGCTTCTGTGCCTTTCTTCTTCCTCTGCTCGAGTATTGTTCGCCTGTTTGGGGCTCTGCGGCTGATTACCCCCTGCGTCTCTTGGATCGCATTGTAAGATCTGCATCAGCGCTATGTCCGGGCTGCGCTCGTGTCAAAAGCTTGCCTCTGCCCCCTTTCTATCATGATCACCTGTGCTGCATGCCAGATACCGCCAGATCTTGCATACACCTGTGATGCATGCTAGGCACCGCAATTCTTCAGATCATTCTCTATCGAAACTACATCTTTATTTGGATAAGGAATCTAAAATATTACAAATTGTACAATTACATATTGCTGTCGTAATTTTCGTCACGATAACTTGTGAGAATATCTTTAGTATTTCATTCTTTTGCGGAAATATAAATAATAGATATCTACTGACCGAACTCTACAGACACTCAACGAACTACTTGGAGAGTCGGTAGCTAAAACACACCTTTGAAGACTGTTGTTCGTTTTGTGTCACTATAGTTCGTCGTCAAGAAATGTGAACAATATTTACATTCATAAAGCTGTCGCTGCTTAGTTATAACATAATTAAGTTGATATAACTGCTACCTACAGTCTGATAACTATACATAGGTAATGCTAGTTCGTGCAGTATGTTTCAAAATCTAGCCGCTGCCTCCATTCTATCACCCCTGTACCTGTGAGGGATGCCAGATACCGCCATTCTGCAGATCATTCTCTATCGAAACTACATGTTTATTTGGATAAGAAGACAAAAATATCACGAATTGTACATTAACTACCGTATTTTGTTCTCTTATTTCCCTTATATATTCTATATACAAAGTGCTAACGACAAGCGGATATTAGGAAACAGGTCTGACATTTCAGAAATCTCTCCAGCAGCCTCTGAAATTTTGGCACGAGATCTTCCTCACATTCACTCAAAACGTTTTTGCTTGAACCTTTTAATCGAATATCACTAAAAGGAAATTTCATCATTGTTCACTCTCGTACATTAGAAGTGTTTGTAACGTAAATTCAAACTAAATATTGCGAGTAATAGTATCATCAAATTTCATACTTTAAAACAATAAACTGCTAATATCTCAAAAAACTCAAAAGTGTTCTGAAAATTTCACAGAAAAAACTGTTCATCTGGCCATATTCTGCTTGTGAAATTGTGTACCTCTTGCCGTAAAACATCCAGTACAAACTAGCATTATCCCCGTATAGTTATAACCCAGCAGGTTGTAATGATATCAACTTAATAAATCTGAGCACGTCAGTGGTTTGCTTTAATCGCAACCTCATCAGAAACTTAAAAACGAAGGAAATTGCTAAGTAACGACAACTTTTTGAATGTAAATATTGTTCACTTTGCTTGAAGACGAACTATTGTGAGACAAAACGAACAACAGTCTTTAAATGTGCGTGTTCAGTTGATATCTATTATTTATATTCCCGCAAAAGAATGAAATACTAATGAAATTCTCACAACTTATGACGAAAATTACGACAGCAATATATAATTGTGCAATTCGTAATATTTTTGTTTTCTCATTCAAATAAACATGTAGTTTCGAAAGAGCTTTCGTATTTGAGTAGAATGGCGGTATCTGGCAGCCATCACAGGTGCAGGGGTGGTGGTGGTGGTGGTGTGTGTGATGGTGGCGGTGATAGAAGGGGGGAAGAGGCAAGCTTTTGACACGAGCGCCTTCCGGTACGATAACTTACTCCACGATGCTGGGCAATCCTTATATAAAATGGCAAGGTCGTCATACCGACATAGCCTGATGTACACTGTGCACAACAAAATTTGTAGACCAAGGACGCCCTCATTCGCGTTGGAAGTACATCTTTATACCGAAAACATGAGCCTATTTTGAATGAATTGACAGAAAATAGGCACAATTTAACGTCAGGAAAATAGCGATTGAAAAGCAACTCCAAATCTCTAGACATCTTCTCAGACAACTGGCCAAAGAAAGGAAAACTGCAATACAAACATTTTACAGGGTCGACATTGTCACTAACTTTTGAATACTTTTCTGCCAAAAACCTCTTAATATTAGTGTAGATGAAGGAAGAGGAAAACCCGTTGTTGCGGAAAAAAGTGTGCAAGAAATTGAATTCATTGTGAAGGTTGTTAAAACTGGAGCAATATTGTAAGCTCTGTTAACCATCGTCTTAATCGCATTCACTTAAACCTGAAGCTACAAAAGCTAAAAAAACTCAAAGCTAAACCTATGAACGAAGGTTTTCGATATACAGAGGTGGTGAAAGTCTTACCGGTTCTTGCAACATTTGCATCTAAAAAGGGAATACAATCATGATTTTCGGGTTCGGCAGTAAATTTTATGGAACGATGTTTAGAATTCAAGTAGTCAAAAAATAATGGAACATGGCTAGGATCTCTGAAGAATACAAAAGTGTCGTCAATATATCTACGATAAAACGTGGGCTTAAAATCCAGGGGACAATCATTAAGCAACTTTGTCTCCCAGTGGCACATAAATATATATAAAAAAGTGGGCCCCAATGGGAGACCCATAACAAGACCCTCTACTAGCTTATACAGTTTATTAGCAAAGATAAACACTGAATTAATAACAGACATTTCAAGCAAGGTTTTGAAATGATTTTGGGTGAAACCAGAAATTACATCAGCTGGAGTAACGAAAAGAGTCTTTACAATAATAATAATTGTCTATGGTTTCTACTAACGATTGCCCGACGTTTTCAGACGCGCATTATGCGCAACTGTACTTGTAAACAATGGAAGAAAGCATAGCCTTGGTGAGCTTTTCTTTATAGTCAAAATTGATTGTACTTTGAATTTATTCAATAAGAATGCTCTGAAATCAATGTTCATAAAATGTTTCGATAACACTGAAATGACCTCTGTCTTCTATTTTTCCGATTGGTTGCCGAAAAAAGGTAAAACAAAATAAATTGCTTTTTAGGAGCAGTAATCAATGGAGTCCTCTTACAAAATACGACCATCCGGAACCTTCTAATTGAATGTTCGACAAACCTGGATGAAAAGCCGTTATTACAAAAATATTTTGACAAAAATTCAATTTTATTATGAAAGGTAGCAAAAGTTGAACATACGCCATAAGCTATATTTAGAAGAGTCTTAATAAGTTGAAAACGGAAACTACAGAAACTGGAAAAACTTATAAAATGTATGCTTATGAATGACAGATGTTTTAAATTTTCCGTCCCTGCGCATTATTAGAGTGTCCAAAAAAGGGAGACACTCTTTCTTCTCACCATCCATCGTAAATTTAATATTAGCATGTTTGGAATTCAGGTAATTTAAGAATAGGATACAATGCGACCTAGTGCAGAAAAGTAAAAAAGTGTCATCAATGTATCTCTACTAATTTCTCAGCATCACGATATATTTGAAGTTCATTACGTGTTAAAATTCTCAGCAAATTGCTTATCATTTTACTAAATCACACTATAGTCAATAGGTAAAATGCAACGTTTCAATGCCACTGGCATCATCCTCAGGCTGAAAAGACGAAAAGAAAACTGGTCACTCTATAGAAATGATACAATCATGCAGGGAAAAACAAAGACCATTAATAAAATTAATACAAAAACACACATGGATGTAAAATACCAAGACTAACTATTCTCAACACATGTTCACTTGGCCGAAGAATAAAGCGAAATGGTGGACTGCAACGATTGTTCCAACAATTTACGGCGCGGTTCTTTAAACAATTTCAGAGCAAAAAAATCGTTCATATTTTCATTGAGGGAAGGTTTGAGTTTATGGATATGTAAGGCTTCAATAATTTGAACATGCTGTTTTTACGCACTGTTGTGGAATGTGCAAATCCCGAGACCCAAGGTCTCAAGGCCGAGCTCCCAGAGCTTGGATCGGCCTCCAAACCTCCCCTACAGCCGACACCAGACACACACCTGAGCTCGTGTGTCAGAGGGCACACCCAGTGTGAACACACGCTGCCGTGAAACGAACACACTTCACGGCAGAAACGGAAGCACACACTAGCTCCGAGCTAGTGAAAACACTTCACGGCTGCAGGTCCTACCTGCTTGTGTCTCAGCAAAGAAAAAGAGAAAACACAACACAAGTAACTTGCAAGGATACTTCAAGAGCGCAACCGGAAGCTCAAGCACGCACGACCACACTCGGCAGCAGCGAACGCAATAATGCCAAGGCCGGCGCTCAAACCGACGCTCCATACGTCAGGAAGTAGATCCCACAAAATACCTCCTGCCACTCAAACGGAGCAGCTTACAACGCAAAAAACGTCGCATGTGTAATTCTAAACAGAATAAACACATTGGGACACCAAAGCGTCCGTGAACACAAATTACGATGTGTACACAAGCAACCCGCCGACGGGTGCAGCCCTGTGATTGGCCGCGCGTAGGAATACGCACCTGGCGGAGCAATACACCACACGGACATTATACAATACTTTAGTAGCTGGATAGAGATCTTCATTCGAGGGCTTGGAGCTGTCATGGGTACGGAAATGGTTAAAAATGGAGCCTTGATACTTATGTGCATTTAACCGCTGCTTAAGGGTCATTCTAATCAAGCCAATGTAACAGTTGTTGAGAGACATACATTCTCTCCTCATACATTTAAACCGCGCCGTAAATTGTTGGAACAATCGTTGCAGTCCACCATTTCGCTTTATTCTTCGGCCAAGTGAACATTTGTTGGGAATAGTTAGTCTTGGTATTTTACATCCATGTGTGCTTTTGTATTAATTTTATTAACGGTCTTTGTTTTTCCTTGTATGGTTGTATCATTTCTATAGAGTGACCAGTTTTCTTTTCGTCTTTTCAGCCTGAGGATGATGCCAGTGGCATTGAAACGTTGCATTTTACCTATTGACGATAGTGTGATTTAGTAAAATGATAAGCAATTTGCTGAGAATTTTAACACGTAATGAACTTCAATGTATCTCTTGTAAAAATCAGGTCTAAAATTCTCAGGACAAGACTCAAGCTACTGTTGTTCGTATTGACACATAAAAATGTTTGCAAAAGTTAGCCCCAGAGGTAGGCCCATACCAAGCTCATCTAGTTGATAAAAAACTCCATCAAAAACAAAAAACAAATTTAGAACAGAATGTTGCCGCAGAGTTTTGAATAATTCCCGGTTAGGCCAAGAACTAATTGGGACTGTGAGAACAGGTAGTTTAAACATATTTCCAGGGTTTCGTGAAGCGGTATATTTGTAAATAGTCTACATCACAAGAGGCCATAAAAAGATTATCAGCATCGCCAACCGAAACAACATCATATAAAAGATTTAGAGTTTTGAACGGTGAAAGAACTAGTCGTGAATGGAGATAAAATAGGAACTAAAAATTTAGAAAGACTGAAACTAGGGGTGCTGTAGGCTGCAAAGATAGGTCAGTACGAAAATTTACGAGAGAGTTAGTATTTTGAATTTTCGGCAAGCCGTGTAAAACACCCGGGCGAGAAACAGAAACAAATAAACTCTTGTATAGTTCATCCAAAATTTTACCAGAAGATTTCAGTTTACGCAGGAAGTTACTGATTTTATCTTCTATGCGTGTAGAGTAAATTTTAATGTTGCATCAGATATAATTCAGAATTTAGACGAGTCTGTGATTATATTTTTCATACAACACAAATATTTTTCATGATCAACTAGTACAATGCCCCAACCTTTATCCGAAAGAGAGATTATAACGCTTTTATTCGAGGCTAATAAGTTATTGTTCCAGTAACGCAACATCAGTCATACTAAAAATAGCTGAGAATATTTTGTACGGTTTGAAGTTGAAATAATACTTTAAGGGCAATATTTTTTAAAACAACACCTTTTTCACTTCAAATTAATCTAAGTCAAGTTCAATTTAATCCAAGTCAAGTTCAAATTAATCCGAGTCAAGTTCAAATTAATCCGAGTCAAGTTCAAATTAATCCGAGTCAAGTTTAAATTAATCCAAGTCAAGTTCAAATTAATCCAAGTCAAGTTCAATTTAATCCAAGTCAAGTTCAAATTAATCCGAGTCAAGTTCAAATTAATCCGAGTCAAGTTCAAATTAATCCAACCCTCAGTTGAGTTAAAGAATGACATAATAATTTGTTAATTTGAGTTTTTTGTGTTAAATATGTATCTATTGGATGTGATAAGCAAAACTAGTTTCGAGGATATATTTACACTCATAGATATTTATGTACGTGAAATTCCACTTTATCACATCTATGAAAGCATATACATGCAAATACAAAAGGTTATTATTGAACGATATGTAGATTTTATCTTTAAAAGAAATATACAAACGCGATTCACTGAGTACTTGTGTACGATTCCGTGTGATTACAATTTATACTTGTACAGTACTACCCAGATACATTCCTGCATTGGCAATATAAATGTTGTCATCCATTCTAATTCCGTGTTAGTCAATGTGAAGAAATGTTGGATCCACTTTCAATACACAATAATGATACAAGAAACAACGTTTCTAACTTATACTGATTTTATTTGTGTGTGTTCACAATTCAATGTATAATACTTTCAAGGCTTAAATATACATAAAATGATTATTATAAAAGTTATTGAAGTCTTAAAAGTTTTATATATTGAATTGTAAATATATATAGAATTGATTAAATCTACATATCGTCCAATGATAATATTTTGTACTTGCATGTATTTGATTTCATATATGCGGTAAAGTGGAATTTCAAGCATATAAATACCAATGAGTGTAAATACATCCTCGAAACCAGTCTTGCTTATCACATCCAATGGATACACATTTAACATAAAAAACTCAAATTAACAAATTATTTTGTCATTTTTTAACTCAACTGAGGGTTGGATTAATTTGAACTTGACTCGGATTAATTTGAACTTGACTCGGATTAATTTGAAATTGACTTGGATTAATTTGAACTTGACTTGGATTAAATTGAACTTGACTTGGATTAATTTGAACTTGACTTGGATTAATTTGAACTTGACTCGGATTAATTTGAACTTGACTCGGATTAATTTGAAATTGACTTGGATTAATTTGAACTTGACTTGGATTAATTTGAACTTGACTTGGATTAATTTGAACTTGACTCGGATTAATTTGAACTGGACTCGGATTAATTTGAACTTGACTCGGATTAATTTGAACTTGACTTAGATTAATTTGAAGTGAAAAAGGTGTAGTCGTACAGTAGCAAATTCAGGAGATTCAATAGATTTCTTGCTTAAAACTAGTTTCCCGAACAAAAAAGAAATTCGTATAGACTAATTTATAAAAAGAAAGGCAAAAATCCAATCCATAAGCTAACTAACAAGTGACACAGTTGGAGAGAGTTTCTGAGCTGAAGTTGACAACTACTTTACTGGGATCACATGGCTGGGTATCATTGAGGATACTGAGACATGCGAGATCTACGACACTGTTCCGAAGTTCTTACGTTTTAAACTATAGAAGAAATCGTTGATGTCGGCTCTCTTCTATAAATCATGGCCACTGAAACGTTTGCTCAAAACCCTCGGTATCCTAAATGGTACTGGACCATGTGATCCCAGTAAAGTCGTCAACTTCAGCTCAGTAATTCTCTCCAACCGTGTCACTTGTTTGTTAACTTATGGATTGGATTTTTGCCTTCCTTCTTATAAATTATTCCATGCGAATTTCTTTTTATGTTCTGAGAAACTAGTTTTTAGCTTGAAATCTATTGAATCTACTGAATTTGCTACTGTACATGTTTTAAAAAATATTGCCCTTAGGTATTATTTCAACTTCAACTGTACTTCATATCCTCAGAAATTTTTAGTAAGACTGATGTTACGTTACCGAAATAATTAGCCCGGAATAAAAGCATTATAATTTCTCGTCCGGATATGGGTTGGGGCATTGCACTAGTTGATCGTGAAAAATATTTGTGTAGTATGAAAAATATATAACCACATACATGTCTAAATCCGAATTATATCTGATCCAATATTAAAATTTACTCAACTTATACAAGATATAATCATTAACTTCTTACGTAAACTAAAATCTACTGGTAAATTTTTTGAAGAACTATACAAAAGTTTATTTGTTTCTGGTTCTAGCCCGGGTGTTTTATACGACTTTCCAAAAATTCATAACCCTAACTTTCAGTTAAATTTTCCGTTCAGACCCATCTTCGCAGCCTACCGCACCCATAGCTTCAGTATTGTTAAATTTTCAGTTCCTATTTTATCTTCATTCACGACTAGTTCTTACACCGATCAAAAGTCTAAAAAATAATAATAACTCATTTAACGACAGCTTCGGTCATTAACTATTTAGCTGTCGCTTTGGCATCAGGCCAACGTTAAACCACAACAATACAAGTTCACCTGGACTTCCGATTACATTTCATCGCAAAATATCCACAAAATGCATTTCAAAATTCCACACATCATCTCTACCATATGAAAGTCGCAATCGATCCTTGGTATTTCATTAAATCTTTTATTGATGATGTCGTTTTTGTCGGCGATACTAATTATCTTTTTATGGCCTCTTTTGATGTAGACTCTTTATATACAAATATACCGCTTCACAAAACTATCGAAATGTACCTAAACTACCTGTTCGCAAAGTCCCAATTAGTTCTCGGTCTAACCAGGGAATTATTCATTGCAACAGTGGCTTGAATCTTGTCCGGAGAATTTTAGACCTGTTTTTTACACGAAATGTATTGATGACCCTTTTTACTTTACAGCTGTAGTTCGCATTGTAACCTATTCTTAAATTACTTGAATACCAAACATGTTAATATTAAATTTACGATGCAGGTTGAAACAAATGACTGTCTCCCTATTTTGGACACTCTGATAACGCGCAGGGTACGGAAATTTATAACATGTGTCTTTCGTAAGCACACATTTTATTAGTTTTTTCAGTTCTTGTAGTTTCCGTTACAAACTTAATAGCATTAAGACTCTTCTACATATACCTTTTAGCGTAAGTTAAACTTTTGCTACCTTTCTGAATGAAATAGAATTCTTGGCAAAATATTTTTGTAATAACGGCTTCCTTCCAGGTTTGTCGAACAATCATATAAAATGTCCCCGATGGTCGTATTTTGTAAGAGGACTCCATGATTACTGCTCCTAAAAAGCAATTTAATTTTGTTTACCTTTTTTCGCCAATCAATCGGAAAAATAGAAGCCAGAGGTCATGTCAGTGTGATCGAACCATTTTATGTACATTGATTTCAGGGCTATCTTACTGAATAAATACAACGTGCAGTCAATTTTTAACTATGAAGATAAGCTTACAAAGGCTATGCTTTTTTCCATTGTTTACAAGTACAGTTGCGCACAATGTGCGTCTGAAAACGGGGTAATCAACCAGATCAGTTCGTGTTCGTGTAGCAGAGCATGCCGGACGGAGCTATCGCACGAACTTGCCTCTTCAAACTCCTCCTCACTCAGCTGTCGGCTCTCACGTACAGAAGTGGGACCTCCCCGATCCCGTTCGCTTACGATTGTAAGAGTGTGGCTACCGCATCTAGTCAAATAGGTCTCCGTATTCTACATAGAATCATGATTTATCAAGCAAGATCAACAAGCCAGTTTTGAACGACATGCAATCCTCCTTTCCAATACAAATAGCTTCTAAATTTTCAAATGTTTTTCAGATGAACTTATGTTAATAAACAATTTTTCAGATGCTGAAGATGACCTGAGAGCTCGAAACGTTCGATTATATTTATTTAATTCTCTTAATCGCTTAAATATAGTATAATTTGAGAGTTACTGTCCTCGCTTTTGGTTTCTTATAGGATAATGCAAAACGCTAATAATCCTGGTTAGGCCAAGTACAATTCCCGGTGTGAAATTATGAAGAATTATTTAAATGAAGTATTAAGGATTAGAGTATTACGTTGAAGACGAATGCTGCTGGCGCACCACATCGCCGACAAACATGGAATTCCGGCATCACACGTAGCTCCCCTTGCTGGCCACCATATTGACAAATTTATGAGAATAAAACAAGGAAATCCAATTAAATGGAGAGATTACCCGTTCAGTCTCGGGAAAAATGTCGATGCGGCATTTCAACTAACTGCACTAAACATTAGGGTTAAGGGCAAAAATAAATTTTGATAGCGAGACTTCGGGTAGACAGGCAGGGCAGGGCGTCCTGAGTTCCGACTCCTGACTAGCAGCGCGACGATGCTTTCAGTTGAAGGGCTGCACCCGTGGTCTGTTAAGTTATAGTTTGTCAAGATACAGTTTTAATTAAAGGGCAAGAATATATATCGTTAAAGTGATATAAGTATCGAGGGTATTGCTGATAGTTTTAAGTTATAGTTTTAGTTATAAGTTCGATTTAATTATAAGTTTTAGGAATGAATGCGGAAAAGGTCGTCCTAAATACCCAGCTCAGGGAGTGGCAAGGAATATGTCATGAAACTACATTCCACGAACCTCCGAAGTACCCGTGAGCCTCAAGACATGCCGCGAAGTCAGGCGAGAAGATGGATGAGCGGTGCATGCAACAGTTAAGAACATGCCACCGATAGAGCCCGGGTTGTACTAATTTAGACAAGAAGAATGATAAGTGGTGTATTAAATAACTGAAATGGATAAATTATTTGGAACTAAACTTAATATCAAGTTTTTACAGTGCAGTAATAAGTTAGGTTTCAATAAAAATTTATCGGCAAGAAGGCTTGAATTTATTAAGCATGCAACGAATACAGGAAATCCTGTAAATTTTCCTTACTGGCATTGGCTTGAACAGATGAAGGTTCCTACAGCTCGTCATGTTCCTGTGTACGTTACGGCGGCTTACGTTTGTGACGTTACATGTCTCTTTCCATAGTAAAACTTGCAAGTCGCTCAAACTTATTTTAAACCTTAGAAAAAATTCTTAATATCGCGGAAAATTGTACTGCGCGGTTACTTTTCTCCGTTGGGTAAATGAACTCATATAGAACACGCCTGAGGGTTTAAAGTATTTACTGTTCTCTTCATTATATTAAAGGTATCGTTTCTTAAAAATCAACAAATGGAAATTCTCGTTAAGTCGTAGGGAATTTTTAAGAGGACAATACATTTTATTCAGGACATACGGCGAGGGTTTCTTTAAAAAAATTTTGTAATATAACCTAATCCTTGGTTTCTGTCAAAATAACCCTGTATAACCCATTCTCTATGAAATGGAGTTTACGATCTCGAAATGTAAGAAGAGTTCCTTTCATACCCAACTTCATTTTTGTTTAGAGATAGCTTGAGGATTAGGAGAAGGATTTAAATTTTTTCTAGCTATTGTGACATAATCATTTGCACTCCATGTGCCTTGGTCAAACACAGATGGCGTATCATTTTCTGGCCAACTTAATTGACTGTTGCTACCTTCCACAAATGGGATATGTACAGTACTATAAAATAATTATAGGGGGGGGGGGACGGGACTTCTGCCCTGACAAGTGACGTTAGGGACGAATAAAATTTAACGAGATATACAAAAGATCTTGGATATGAAGTAATCCTTCCCTCATTCTCGAACGAAGGAACATGAAGCGCATACATATTACCCGATGCAGATAAATGCACGGTAAGAGCACCCGTCGGGGATGGCAATTTCCTCTCAGGTTTAGGGTTTACCTGGAAATGGGTGAGTTTTTCGCCAATGCAGACTAAGAAGTTACAATTGGCATTTGATGATAAATCTATGCAAAGTGGGCAACAGGGATTATTAAATTTGCATAAGACCAAAAGTGTTGTACCTGGTGATGAAAGATTTTGAAGCTCAATTTGGCTATTTTTATTTTTATATAATTTTTTTAAAAGTTTGCTCTGAAGAAGGTGCAGATTTCGCGTATTCTTCAGTCAAGTTTTTGTGTTTAGGGAAAATTCTATATATTACTTTTGATGGCATTATCATGACACCTTCAAGACCTTCCAAAGCTTGGGGATTAGGATCTTTGGGGCTATATACCCGGTAAGTGTCAATAGTACTAGAATCAACGACAGCTTGCTAATTACTTTTGTAAAACTATGGGGGAGTGGTATTGATCCTGGATAACATACTTCGTTGCGATTATTATATTTGAAGTACAGTGGTACTTCAAAAACGAGGCTACGGTCTTCTGTCGAACTTCGATGAAACTCCGAAGCTTTTTGGAAGATCATTTAAATCTTCCGTTGAAGAATATATGGGCATTTTTGAATACTTCGGTGTAAGAGTATACTTCAAGGGTGCTGCGTGTTCGGCTCCGAAGAAGTTTGAAGAGTCTTTCGGTGAACAGAAATGTGAAAGCTGCTGAAAGTTAATGCTAACGAGAAAAATAATATCTCCACGTAGTCTTGATGTTTTAAACACAAACATGAGGGGTTCGTTATATAAATTTCAATTATTGCATACATTGCATTTTAATAGTTATGGTTTGCTAACCATTGGTCACCAGCTGTGGAGATTTCTCCGCAGTGGAAATAACCCTTCACGGAAGAGGAGAGAAAGTTTCCAAGGAGCATCGAATTAAGCTGTCGGCATGATTGCGGAGCGGTTAAACAATTTCAATGTACACAAGGCAAAATAACTCTTGAAAATTTTAATACCGAATTTTGTCCAGACACCTTACGTGTACATGAAGAATTCAGTTGGGAACTAATCCCAATAAGGATAAGGAAGTGAATTCATGGATTATGAAAAAGCTGAAAATAGTACTGTTGCGGGCAGCGTTGTCAAGAAAATAATGGATTCAACCAAGTGCGTTAACTTTGTTAATTGCAGTCATATTCCTTGTCAATTGACAAAGTTAAGAACGTTTACTATTAAAGATGTGTGGTGTAGAAATGTATCTGTGATCATTCAGACTCACGATCACAGAATTCAATGGAACTAATCTTCTGATATTCTATTCTTATGTACGTTTGGAAGTGGGAAGCAGAAATGTTGTTCGCTGCTTATAATTATTAGTCGGAAGAGGGGGAAACAAATTCGGTAGCAGAATATGAGGGTGTTCATAAGCACCAGTGTCGCTCAGTGGGATCGTCCTGTGACAGAACTAAAAGGGTCAAAATTGGGCTTACATTTCACAAGGGGATCAAGTCTTAACCCATTATGACCCAAATTAATTTTCGCCATTAAATTTTTTTTCTTCTGATAAGTGATTTCCAGTCAAAGTAATTTCGATGACTGGCAACCAAACTACCAGCATAGTTTTATTTTTATTCTTAACGTCCTATATGAATAATACAGTAGAAATACGTAAGTTTTGGTTTAGTCTGCACATTTTAGCCATCAGAAATTGAAAATAATGAATACATATTCATACATTGGTACAATTTCGTATGGAAAAGGAAACTGTAGATATGTATCAGAAATAATTCTTTGAAAAGAGACTACCAAAATGAAACGAAACAATATCTAAACCATGTAAAATTCAAGGGCCATGTCTAGAGCCTGTCTCAATTGTAATATATAAGCGAATTTGTTTTCAGCTACAATTCTCAATGTTGATCCGTCTGCTGGAATATTGCACATATTTATGTACATGTATTAATAAATTCATAAATAAACTATAATATACTCAGCTAGTTCAATTTTCAAAGAAGCGTCTTCAACATCGCATCAGAACCCATTTCTTTTGCAATAACGTCTGCAATGGGGCATTAGGAGAGGTGGTATAGAATTTGGGGGGGATCCATTGTTACATGAAAGATTTGGCGTAACGACCCACTGTCCTATACATGGACATAAGAAAACTTGGCACGATAACGCTACAAAACCAGCTTATTTGGTTGAAAAGCATTTTCAAATGAAATTTTAATGGTTTTTACGCGTGCATGAATTATTGTGGCACTCTATGTTTGCTGTTAGGAAAGAAATTAAGACAAATATACGATGTGTATAATCACCCGCAGGCATTTCACGCTTCGTCTAACTAATAAACACGTGACAGTTAACGAAATATTATGACACTACGCTCATTTATCGAAGCATTAAGTCTCTTCTCTTCACTACCATGCTACACTGCCTGAAAAGGCTCACCTGAGCGAAAGTAAATGGTATTTTTATAATGTCCTTCAAGAAGGATGGTGAGTCATGGAGGGTTAAGATTCATGCAGAGATTAAAAAATCTCCAATGCATCAGAAAGTTATATTCATCGTAATGCAACCGACCACCTAGACTAAAAGAAATTATCCTAGACTAGAAAGAATTCGTCAATTTCTTGGATTAGATGAATGAATTATAATAAAAATTCGCTCTCCACCACTGAGGCGATCCAAAGTCAGGATGGAGGAAGGCACCATTTAGTATGGAGTTCAGTGAACACGGAATCTTGTACAGAAAGAGCAAGTTGATGAAGAAAATTATGAAACAAGATCTCAACGTTGAAGAAAAACGTAGTTGGTACTGAAAAACAGCACATTCGTGAGCAGAAAAAAGATGGTTTTTATAAGAAGTATTTTGTTCAACACGTTCCCCGCGTACTGGGCCATGTGTGTACCTACAAGGAAATTGCCTATTTACATGCTGGTATCAATGCGCGACATTTTATCTGTTTCGAGAATTTTTTTAAAAAAATTATCATACGAGGTGAAATGTTATCGTGCAATTTTATCTCTCATGTTCATTAGGAAGAACTACGATTTATTCAAGCTGGGAAATCGATTTCCCTATTTTGCCACTTACAACCTAACCAAACTAACCGGTTATAGCCGCGGAATTGCGGGGAACGTGTTACACAAAAAGAAGGCCTATTTAACCCTCACCTCGAACCCTCCCATTTCCCCCTGGGAGTGCTAATTCCCATAGATACGTCTACTTCGTAAAACTCTTCTGAGACCAGCTCCATCCTCTTAGCTTTGCCTATTAAATACTGAAAAAAAGAAAGAACTAGAAAACGGAAATGTTCGTGATAGAACGGGAAAACAATAGAGACGTTCTATTACGAACAACTATAGGCCGAACATACTAGATAAAACGGACATTCATTATTTAACATAATCACGCATGACTTCCCAGTGTGTCGCACGATACCACAGTATGGACATCCGGCAGAGAGGAAAGGTTCCTAACCCTTGTATTTGTCAAAGGTCGCCCTTATTTTTAAGTGGAATGACAATAAAATTTGTATGTGAGTGTGATACAGTTAGTAAAGTTCTATTTCGGTGAATTTAGATTCTAATTTTACGGTTGATTAAGAAGGAAAACGGTAAAATAATTAAAAGGTGATGCACATAAAAATATTAAAGCCGAGAGTTTGAGTGAAACAAATAGTTTATTAAATTTATGCAACGGGGTTCTTTAGTTTTGATATAGCCGTGTTTTGGCGACCAGTTTTCAATTACTTGAAGGAACATGTTCAGATACGGTAGGTAGATAGAACAACATGAAAAAAACAATTTGTTATTTTCTTTTTTCAGTTGGATGTGAAAAAAATTTATGGAATGGAAGGATGTGTCTCTACTCATATTCGCTTGCTCACGAGTTTGGATAAGATTTTGTAGACGATAGTTGAGTAGAAAATTGGAATATATCGCTTTCTGCGGAAACGAAAGTTTTTTAAGGCTAAATTGATTGTGAACGAGTGGTATTTTTTGATACAGGATGAAGGCACCATTTAGTATGGAGTTGAGGAAACGGAATCTATACACAAACGGTGTTCCTACAAGGGATCCCGTGCGAATAAAAACAGTAAAATAAGAAGGAAGGTTATGGAACAGGATAAAAGTTGAAAAAGAATATTAGACGTGCTAAAAAACAGGACAGAAGTCAATCCAAAAAAGATGGTCCCTAACCCTATAATCATAACCCTCTATTTCAGTGAAATAGAGGGTGCGTGAAAGGTAACCCCGGGAGAATTTCTCCCAATATTAAATAATTAAAATAAAACACTCATCCGATAATTATTGTATTTGGAAAACATACAAAGCAAATATGGTAAATTGCTTTGTGTATGATTACTTGCGCGTATTACTGTTAGGTATTGTCAGAAAATTACTATCCTTGCTTTGGAGTAGACTGCCGTATAAAATATCAGCTTCAAAAAAGGAAATGCAGCGGAAAGGATCACTTTGTTACAAAAAATTTTTCACTTGAATTTCTTCGCACAAACCACGGTCTTTTGAATACCTAAACCTGTTCAAAGGCTCAGAATTTCGTGTAATATTACTTAAATATGGCATAATTCTATTCAAAGACATTTTGTGTGAAAAAATGTACAATCATTTTCTTATTTTCATGTATTCGTGAAAATTCTGTGAGGCCCAAATTTAATTACAGGTTAGAGTAGCCTGAACTATGCTGCAAAGTTGTCTATTAGGTCAAATAGTTTACAAAAGTTATTTATAGAGATGTCAATGTTCATTCACTTATTCACTTAGTTGACGACGCACTAAATGAAAATTTAATTGTCAGATAATAAGTGTTAAGAAATTATTCCACAGTTTCGGAATAGAGAATGTTTCCTAGTGGTATATGAGACCTTCACTATTTGTGAACTTGAAGTAAATAAGATCCAATTTCGTCTGTCCCAACATTCTATGATTTATTTTTTGAACAATTGTACAAAAAAGTAATGGTCACCTATAGAATTACCCGATTTTATAGTGTCCATTGCCTTGCACTTTTTTTTATCACAGTGTTAGGCATGCTTAATTTTAGGAGAACTTAAATTAATTATGAAACCAATAGCAGAACTTTTTTCGTCCGTTCGAATATTTCTAGATTTACTTGGCAATGTGCATACAGATGTAAATATTTTTTTTCCATTTTGAGTTCTCTGATATGATACCATTCATTAACTTGATCACCGATTAATAGAGGAATTTTTATTCATTTATGTGTAAAATAAGACTTAAAATTCTTAAAGGTATTGTGATAAATTAGAATTTTATTTGTGCGTGAAAACAGATGTTGGAATTTTTGTTTCAAAATGCAGAATTCAGGTACTGAAGCGTGAGACCTTAACTTTTAAAGTTAAATGTGAAACTGATAATGGAGAATAAAATTGTTTTTAATTGTTAGAACATTTCTTGACTATACGGAAATGTGCGCACAAACGTAAATTAATTTTGATCATTTCCAGTTCTAAGTGAATAAACATACAGTGCTGAATTTGTGTTCATTTTCTTATTGTTTCGAGTTCAATTATTAATGTTCCGAGAGGTAAATACAGAGAAAATGTTTTATTTCAGTGTTGAATAAAATGGGTGAACTGAAATGAGGTTGTTTTTATTTGAATGGATTGTGGTGATCCCAGCGGCAAGCCGCGGACCTCCACAAGACCTGAGAAAAGCTGCCTCCAGACTACAAACGCATCCGTTCCAGAGCACCTCCGGACCCGAAGCGCCTAGTCAACCAAACACGGGACCTGAGAGAAGCCGCCTCGCGACTATGAGAAAAGGTGCCCGTAAGCTACAACGGCTTCCTGCCTCCAGCACCACAGGCCCACAAACTCGCGACCAATCAGGACTCACGCCCGGACTCAAGGCTTGCACTCGAGGCCTACATAAGGCGACCCCAACAAGGCCCGCACTCACTCAAGCCCTCGTCCTCGTTCAAGTCACATCTCCAGCACCAGTCTCGTGTTCCTGCATCTAGCTTCCGAGATCGACTTTGTCTCTCGCGTACCTGCACCAAGCTCCGGAAACCGGCCCTGCCTATCGACGCTCCTAGGTGTTTCAAAGTCTTAAAAAAGTCACGTTGCAACGCCCCGTGCCGGCGCCGTCGGCCAAGCCGCTCTACGACATCTATCGCCCGCTCCGGCCGGCTAGCCTCGCCGTAGCTACCTACCAGCTACAACGGTGAACCGCGTGGTGGCTGGGCCCGACCCAGCTGATTAGCCTCGTCTCGGCGCCCCGCTAGCACCAGCTGACCTGTTCGTAACGGTCGCACGACGTAGCACCAATCATCACGTCTCGCCGCCGCGTTCGTAAGCATCGTCCTCGCGGACGTTACTTGCTATTTGTGCTTGTTTCAATCATTACGTAATTTATGTCATTTTCGAATAGGATTGTACTTCAATCATCACGTGTTAGTGCTATTCTCGCATAGGATTGTGTTCCAATCATTACGTAATTTATGTCATTCTCGAATAGGATTGTACTTAAATCATCACGTATTAGTGCTATTCTCGCATAGGATTGTGTTCCAATCATTACGTAATTTATTTTATTCTCGAATAGGATTGTACTTCAATCATCACGTATTTGTACTATTCTCGCATAGGATTGTGTTTCAATCATTACGTAATTTATGTCATTCTCGAATAGGATCGCACTTCAATCACCACGGTTTTTCGGCTAATCCGCGACGTATTACGGCCTCGCCACTAGCTACATTCTCACCGTGTAATTTACGTGTAACGAACAGTGCTTATAGTAGT
Organism: Morinoia aosen; assembly: GCA_030386875.1. Lineage (NCBI taxonomy): Eukaryota > Metazoa > Arthropoda > Malacostraca > Amphipoda > Talitridae > Morinoia > Morinoia aosen. The sequence continues at coordinate 13,865,708 of CM059569.1, read as the reverse complement.
CACCGAGGGCCAGTGTAATGGTCCGTGTTCCGTGTACCTAACAGCCACCAATATAATTACCGTGTTACCCCCGTGTTGTCCATATCCTGCCGAATACGGTTGTACCTCAGGCACTCGCTTCGGGCTATCCTGTCACGAAAAAGATCTCTCAAAGTCTGCCCGAAGCGTGTTGCAGCCTGGGGGAGAACACTACAGGATTTATGTATGGTGTGGTAATGCTGAAACCTATCACGAATGCATGAAAAATTTTGAGTGACCTAGAATGGAATTTAGCGTGAAATAAGTGCTTTCTTCATTGGATAAACGCATAGGCCTTGAAACCGTCACAATGTTTCGAATTATTCGAAATACATTTAACACTGATGCGTGGGAGGAACATTTCGGAGACGCCCTCAATTGATTTGCAGATTTCAATTAATTTGTTCAGCTCTGAATAAATTCATGGATTTTTTCTACACAAAGGTATGAAATGTTTTAATGTTTTCTGTAAAGTTGAAGAACACGCTGACTTTATAAGTACTGAGTTTTGTTTTGTGGAAATATTGTGACAATTTAAAATTTATTATTCATGGGGTTGTACAACATAATCCTCGAATAATGAATTGATTCTGTATATACTAATTTTCCCTAAAGTTAAATCTATGTTGTATGTTCCATAGATTTCCCCTAGATGTGTCATGACTGCCCTAAGTGTGACATGTGACGCACTAAAGTGTGTCATGTCGCCTCCATGACACACAATTATTGTGTGCCTGTTTTGTGACAAACGTATGACAAACTTCAAGGTGTCAATATGACACTATATTGTTTCTCAGTGTACTGTTGCTTTTCAATTACAATTTTGTCGATATTCGAGCGTGTTATGGAATTTTAACTAGCGGTAAGTGTTAACGTACATGCGTTATCGATTGGATACTTTATTTTTGATCGATTATTTTGTATTTTTAGAATTTAATTTTGGGGAGGGGGAGGTATGCGTCGCCCGACCAAGGAGCACATAAAAGCTCTCGTCACACATGCATTGGCGCATTTTGTCTCGTGTGCTTCTACACCAACAGCAGTGAAGTAGCACCGAAAAAATTCACTTTCCTACCCTACACCAACCCCTACACGAAGACGGCGGCAAATTGAGAAGGCAATGCTACAGTGAACATGGAAAAAAAAGAGTACCGTCTTACTATGGTCCGTGCAACTAATAGTGCCTATGTAGAAGTATCCTAAATGAGGTAAGAAACTTTAATCAAAGCTGAATATAATAGAAAAAATCTGAATAAAATATCCTCTCAATTGCATTTGAAATTAATTTCTGAAATTGCATAGAGACTTTAAGGACACCCTGTACTTTCTGCCCTTCAGTCTCAAATAATGGCTACCCTCCCTGATGAATTATTCACCTCTCGAGGTCGTCCAGTCATCAAAACAATTTAGACAACGTTATTTTTGAAGTGTTCCATGAAAAATGTGTGCAACATCGATCAAAACACGTAACAATCCGAAGGGGTAAAATCAGGGGAGTACGGCGGGTAGGACTTGAGTCTTGGCCAAGAGTCGATACCGTCGTGCGGTCGACGTGAGGGTTCGTGGAAAAGGAGTTGTCTTCTATGCAGCTACCTTTTACCGGGGCGCTAGCTTCTCCGCGCAGCTGCCCTTCCAGAGGTTCGTATGGGTACCGCCTAAGCCGTAATTAGTCCGCTAGGGCAACTGAAGTATTTTCTGTTTGTGCCAAACTACGGCGGCACCGCTAGAGTGAGGTTTGTGTGGGTACCGCCTACGCCGCAATTAGTCCGCTAGGGCAAAAAAAGTAAATTCTATTCGTGCCGAACTACGGCGGTAACATTAGGAAGACGAGCAACTGTCTGCGCCGTAATCAGTCCGTTAGGGCTCCTCAGGTAATTCCCTGACTCGCCGAACTGCGATAGCGTCTTCCTCTACCACTAACTATGCGGAATAGTTTGTTCTCCCAAGGTGGTTCCTTAAGCCCCTTTGTAGGCGAGGTGTCGTAATAGGATAAAGCCTGTATCAAAAAGGAGAAAGGAAGCTCTTTTGACCTCAGGATGTGAATTGTTTACTGCAGAATCTCTTTGCAGTGCATCTTAAATATACAGATACATTTCAGCAAAAACAGTGATTTATTTCCTTATGTAAAAATAGTGTGTACAAACATGAGCTACCGCATAACATGGTATAACACGCAAAATTACGTTTAAAATATTAATGCCCTCCATCTAGGTAATCAAACGAATTTTGGAATATTGAAATACAATACAAATGACACTTAAGATCTAACTAAAGTAAATGCACAGACGCACCATCGGGGTAGAGAAACAGACTTAGCCCGGGTACAGGGAGCTGAACACATAAAGAAAATGTCTAAGATTATGGGTAACTAAAAGACGGGACTCGAAACCACCTGCTGCCTGACACCAAGTAAAGAAATAAGGTTTCCCTCATGTGTTTAGGATTGAGTGATGAGGCAGTGTCGCGTAGCAAAATCATTTTTCCGTACCTCGTAGTCTAATCTGAGTGTTTTTTAGTTATTTCACACCCTTGTTATGCTAATGTTACTTTACACCCTTGTCATTCTCCCGAAACGATTCGGTTTGCGGCAGATGTGGATAATTATCTCGAGGCAACTCAGGATTTTTCCAGTTCTTGCGTCTAGAAGCAGAACCATTTTTTGTCTTCAGTTACTATCTAAGGGAAAGAAGGCTTTCTTTGTTTCTGAGAAAGCAATAATTCACACACTGAGCCCCACAGGCTTTTCATTTGGTTGAAACAAGACTTCGTTGTCACACAAACAAAACATCACGTTTACATGAACTCGGTAGCAGATCAGCACCGTATAACAGATACTGTGCTATAAACAAACTGATGAGCAGTCGAAATTATGAGCCCACTTATGCTTCCAGCGTAGTCCAGTGAAAATATTAAGATTTGCTCTCCAGATTACCTGGTATATGCGCACTGGGGAGCGGTGTTTAGCCAAGGAAGTCTACGTGCAATAACTCTGCTCATGAACGTCCGCCTTGTTCTTAGTTCGGAGGCGACACGTCCTTAATTTTTCAATAGAGATAAGATGAAATCAAATGACTGCTTATTTGATTCATATATTAAAACTTGAGAAATCAATATGAACTCCTGACACTGGAGAAAGTACAACAATTTTATTCTCACCGATTTGGACCGTGGGACTGAATAAACCTAATTTACTGAAATAGTTTCTCAAGCATAGACATCAAATAGTTCATGGACTCCCCAATGTATTGTTTTTTCCATATTTTGAGAATGAGATTAATTACCTTCATTATATTTACATTTTCTGACGGATGCTTTGTGATTATTTTTTTCTTTGTATTGACGTTAATTGTATTCCTAGAAGGTAATATTGAGGGTGATTTCTAAAATATGGATGTTAAGTCGACTGATTTTCGAGAGTACTCCTGACACGCTAGTAGACAACTCCTAGTTTAACTGGATACGAAATGCAGTATCCAGTTTACTGTACTTTTCATAGATACAGCAGAAATAGCTCTGCTTTAGCCATCTGCCCAAAATATTAGCAGAACACAATTACCGGCTCCTGATTGTGCGGGTGGCTCTTCCCTGTCGCCGCAGGTTGTACGTTGTTCTGCGAAGTTGCTCCGAACCTAGGCTTTTAGTTTGGGTGCTTTTTCTCTGCAACGTATTTAATGAACAGGCGACGGGAGAATAAGAGGCTAAGCCCACCGTCACCGCGCTGCTGTGCTCTGCCTTCGCTCTTCGGGTGGTTGTAATGATACATTATAAAGGCTCGCCAGACTCTTTCACGCGGACGCGTCGGCGGACCGAGAGGGGTATAGGGATGGATTAAATCAGGAGAAGGGGAGGAGTACGAAGGGGATAGCAACGGTATGGAAAGCTGGTGCGTAAAACTGCATACATAATAAGACGAGGGCAACATAAATGAGTAGCATAGAAAAATAGTGGGTTAAAATAAATGCTCTACGGGCAAGGGAACAAAGTTGTTAATGGGCTCGCAAAATATTTTAGAGAGATGAACGTAGCAATATTAGATGAAAGCGAGGAACACGTCAGCGTAGAGAGATGACGCTCGAGGGTTAGCCAGTAGGAAAATCCGACGTATTTTCACGGGGCTTCCGCTCAGTCGATGCGCGTCCATTGTGCGGGGAACTATAAAAGCGTGGAGATAAGGAAGAGCCGGTCTACTTCGGCATATGCCTGGTTTGGTGCAAGATGTGGAGTCAGAGCTCAACAAGGGGAGGTAAACATACTGTTGTGGGTTAGGAAGTGTTATAGAGTAACGCCAGTCTTTGTGTTTTTGTTCAACTGTTGTTCTCAAGCGGGGTGTTTCGATTTTATTTTGAACATGGGGTAAAATGGGAATCAGAATATTCGTGTTCGTATTGAAGGGCAGTCTTTGTGTATTTTAGTCAATTGATGCTCTCAAGCGGGGCGTAACGAAAATATTATGGCGGGGCAACGAAAATATAAGCCAATTTAGATAAATTTATTTTCAGATATCAATGCTTAACATGTGGCTCTCTATAAATAACAATTCGCCGTAAGAGAATAAATGAATCATAAAAAATAAAGCTAAATAGGCGTAATGTGCGGCACAGGTTTAATCCGTCCGATGCGCGAGAGGCCAGCCGAAAACTGACTGTGTCGCGGCGCTCTCGCACGTCCCCGCCTTATTCCGTTAGTGAAGGACACGGGCATTGCTGGAATAAAGAAAAGATATTCGCAGGTCAAAGATGTATCATTTAGATTTAGAAGTATCATTTAGATTTAGAAGTATCATTTAGATTTAGAAGTATCACTTAGATTTAGGAGCATCATTTAGATTTAGAAGTATCATTTAGATTTAGAAGTATCATTTAGATTTAGAAGTATCATTTAGATTTAGAAGTATCATTTAGATTAGAAGTATCATTTAGATTAATTCGAAGGAATTATCGGAGAAAAAAATCAATTTTAGAATGATCGGATTTTGAATGGCTTTGAATGAATGTAACAAAAAACATTCCCTTGAATAATTTGTTTAATTAATGTCCTTCAATAAATTAGACCAGGTTGTAAACGTATATTCAAGAACTTCAAAACTACAGTCAGTCGCTGAATATTCCCGACACCAGAATGTCTCTGACTTACGTAGTTGGATATGAAGTTGAAGTGTAAAGACGCTGATGAGGCGGTGAGGAGAACGAAGGCCGACGAAGCCATGACCCGGGGAGGCAGAGGAGAGACTTAGCCGTTCATGGTAGTAGTCCCGCCACCTCGCACACAAACATGGGTACCAGCGAGGGCAAACCGGAAGAGGAGCGGACCACGGTACAGTTCTGCGGAGATATCTGGCAGGCTCTCCAGCGTTATCAGTCTGCCTAACCAGCCTTCAATCTTCTGAGGTCACCTCTGAATTTTATTTTTCTGACTCTTCCAAGAAGAAGTTGGGAAGGCAGTCAGAGACAATTGTCGAATACTCAGCGACCGCAGAAAGATTAAATCAATAATAAATATGAATTCCGATTTTTACATTTGTCGGCAAGTAAATTAAACCAAAAAAAATACAGCCTTCAAAATCCGATTTATTATACATTGGCGCGCCCGGATTCGGCATTCCAAAACAAGAAGGGTGGAATGCGAATAAATTTATTTCTAAGAATTAAGAAAAGAACACTTAATTCTAATTAGATCATTATCACTAAAACAAGAATGAAGGAAAGAACACTAACAAATCAACAATATTTACAAGTGAACCAAAGCAAAGCAAGGTCCGCTTCTATGGAGCTCTTAGGAGAGCCTCTGTTCTACGACTGCTTGCGAGAGCCGCTCGTCTTTTCGGACGTACGCTACGCGGTACCGAGTCAGGGCCAGCAGCCTTCTTCAAATTTACAGGTTCAGCTGAATCAGGTGAATTTGGTCGCAGCAAGGGAATTACTGAATTCACGTGTCTTTTGACAGACTCGCCTGTGTTACCTTTTTTCACTACAACTCCAGTCACTTCGTCATTCTCATTCAACACAGTTTGCTTTACAACGGCCAACGGATAATGACTGGATTTCAAGAGTGGGTCTCTCAATAACACTACATCGTCCACCTGTAATAAATTATGATATACGGGCTAGTACCGGTCCTTAGAATTGACTGCCTGCTCAATCAGAACTTGCTTGAATTCGTCATTGTAAGTCTTGATAAGGTTAGCTCGGACCTTGCGTAAGTTTGCAAGTTGAGCCCTGAGAACATCGTCAGAACCGATAGCAGGAGTCCAATCGGCATCCATATCCGGATCAGGCTGTAAGGCTGGTATGATATTCAAAGAGATTAGTTCTCTGCCCTTACACAAGTATTCCGGAGTAATGGCACAGGGAGTTTTAGACTGGTCTCTTAGTGAATCTTTAAAGGCGACTGGTCTTTTATTTAGTATGTGAATAGATTGCTTTACGTGGAAAAAGAAATCATTATAATTTAGAACATGGTTTCGGATTGACCCAAATAACAGTTTTTTGGTGAATTTCACGCAAATTTCAACCAATGCTCCTAGTGAACTGTTGCCCTTAAAGTACTGTTCGAACTTTACCAAGCCAATCCCGTTTTCGGCCAGATAATTTCTCGATTCTACTTCATTTATAAAGCTCGAGATTATTGCAGCACCAGCGGTAATTTGTGACCCCAGATCTGAGAAAATCCTACTAGGGAGACCTTCTTCAAACACGTGAATCTGTAGAGCTTTAAGAAAGCTCTTGACCGTCAGGTCAGGACAGATTATCAAGTTGATAGCTCGAGACCAAAGACATGTTATGCACAACAGCCACACCTTTGATCGCTTTCCCTCTGTTTTCACAGAGAAAGGTCCCAAATAGTCAAGAAAGATGAAACGGCAAGGTTCAGAAGGAGGGAATGCTCTGAAGTCTCTATACGAACTTTGGTTCAACTTTACAGCGCGAGCATTGAATCGTTTACAAATTATATTATTAAAGATGCTCACGAGCGACTAGCCCATGCGGGTTGTTACTCGCTTCTCGCTCACTTGCGTAAACAGTTTTGGGTTAGCCGTATTTTCACGGCAGTTAAGAAATTCTTGAAAACTTGCCTAATAATTAGAGCAGTTAGAGGACTCTTATCAGGAAGAAGAACTGGAAAGGCAAAGTTTTTATCACTTTGCCATCGATTGAACTTACTTTTCACTTTTAATAGCTTGTCACTATCAAGAAACAAATTAAGTTGGTTCATCAAAGGCGGAATATCTTTATTTGGCGTACGATTATTTTGACCCAGGAATGTTAGCACATCCGAAAAATATTTAGCTTGTTCGACCTTTATTATAAGAGTCAGAGCTTGCTGATGCAAAGAATGTGGTTCACTAACGATTGTAGTTCGATATTTTTCCGGGTTCTTAAATTTCAATCTACATCGCAATTTATTCACGAAGGTCAAAACGCCTCGATATGCGAGAACCAACCTTTTCAGTGAGCTGAAATCACTAACAGACACCAACTCACGCGGTTCTTTCACTAGTGAAGCCTGCAAGCTGGACAGCTTTTCCCCTGGCAAGGTCGCCATAACGAAAATATTATGGCGGGGCAACGAAAATATAAGCCAATTTAGATAAATTTATTTTCAGATATCAATGCTTAACATGTGGCTCTCTATAAATAACAATTCGCCGTAAGAGAATAAATGAATCATAAAAATAAAGCTAAATTGGCTTATATTTTTGTTGCCCCGCCATAATATTTTCGTTAGGGCGCTGTGATTTGTTTTTTTTTATATGGGGTAAAATGGGTTTGTTTCTCAGATGGAATTCATGTTAAATGGGATTCTTTTGTCAACGAAAAGTAAATTAAAACATAGGGAAAGCGTTAGTTAAAATTCTATTGTGTGGGGAAAAAGCTCGTTTGTCGGTAACACATTGTACGGCCAGAGTCAGCCATAAATACCGATGATGCCATGTAGGCCAGTCGAGTAACTAATTCAAATGCTAAACCTCTGAACTAACATAGCTCTGTATTTTATTATATGTTCAAGTAAAAATTCTGTACGTTCGATTGGAACCTAGTGAGAATATTTTGAAATTGTTTTGGAATTACAGGGGACTAAAATTAAATCAATCAATTCAATTCGGAGGGGGGTGTATTAGCAGTTACATTACAGGGAATGAAGGCTTAAGGGGAATGGATTACTCAACCCCTTTGTTGTTCACAGGAGGGAGAGAGCGAGAGAACCCGTCAGAATAAAGATGGAAACTTTATCACTCAACCGTTTGGTGTCACCTCAAGTTTCCATCAAGAAAACCCCTGTGCGCAAACTGGGGAACCGGCAATCAATGTACAGAAAAGTTGCTGGCTGTGCGCGCTTGCTTAGTGCTAACCGTTTGGAGTGATGCGCATTTCATTTGCGTAGTGTGCTCTGGCATTGGTAGGCAATAATATTCCTGCTCCCTTGTATCGTCAATTGTAACGCAAAGGTTATGCACGGCATCAGTGTAGGCTTCTCGCATTGGTTTCGTATTTGTTTCGTCATATACATTTCATTAAATCAGCGTTCTAATTCACGTGTTCATTAGCTGACTTAAATATAGTAATCAATAATGTTCAATTAAGTGTTTTATTCTCCCGTGTTGACCTGAGGTACTGAAGTGAGTGAGCAGATCAGTAGCTACTATATCTCTAGCTTCCACCCGTTCTATTATTTCTCCTTCTGTGTTTCTTCCGCCCTATAGATTTTCATCTTTCTCTCTGACTATGAAGTTTAAATTCCTCACTACGAATACAGTGGAAGCGTTAGCCTCTAATCTGTTTCGTGACATGGTCTTGGGTGGGAGATGGGAATCCTATGCATCTCCCGGTGTCAGGATGCGATGCCGAAGCTGTGAACTATACACCGACACGACTCCAGCAAGCTCGCTCTAAAGCTGGGTTTACACGGAGGGTGACTTCCCCGGGGCAACGCCCTCTCTCCCTCCCCGCCTCTTCAAAAAAACCCCAATCCCCCGGTCGAACGCCTCCCACTACTACCCCATGCTTGTCGACGCTGCTGCCCCACATGCTGGGACCGTGGAGGGAGTATATATGGAGGGAGCATAGCCGACTGTGAAGAGAACCAGTTTTTGAGATTTCTCTTGTGTCTGTGGTAACCAATAGCCGTCTCGCAAGTGTGACGTCAGCACGGAAGCCAGTTACCTACTGGCTACGTTAGAGTGCGCACGCGCTCGCTGAATGCTCTTCCAGCTGTTGAGTTAATCTAATCATTGTTAATCATTAATTTCGAATTCTAAGACTCCGAAAAGATAATAAATTGTGTTTCCTCACTTGAGGACACTTAATAATATCAAAATTACTAGAAAAGATACATTAAGAGTTGAAAACTATGAAGATTACAGGCCCTTGATTATAACAAATTAGAGCGACTTGCACGCGCACCTCACCCTTTGACTTGTGGTGAGGCACTAATCTTGCTTTGGAAAATGAGAGCCATTGAGAGAGGGGTTGTAGGGAAGGTGGGTGGAGCAACTTCAGCCAAGCGTCTGTGATTGGCTCAAAAATTGTGACGTGTCGGGCATTGAGAGTGCCCGAGTGTTTCAACTTTTGCAGCCAAATTGAGCCCGATCGGAGTGCGTTAAGGCCTGTTGACACGAGGAGTGGGCGAGCGCTCCACCACGAGCTCAGTAAAATGCTTGTTCGAGTCAGGGTGTCCACACGGACCATGGCAGAGGTGCAGACCAGGGCTGCCACTGATGGGAGATTTCCCCTAGATCTGGGGGAAACGCTTGTAGTCTAGGGGAATGGGGGAAACTTACGCAAAAACTACTAAATTCGGGGGAATTTGGCCAGGAATTATTTCCTATGCAGAAAATGTATACCCTGAATAATTTTAAATTACAAGTGGACGTAAACTCATTCGGATGAAGATATTATCATGCAGAACAGGAAATGCCCCTTTTAACGATGAATAAAAGGCAATATAACGAAGTTTAAACGAGGATGGAACTCAGACTGGCAACGAGATTCACATGATCACATCGGAACAGGGAGCAGTCTCATTCTCACAGCTCACTGAGCTAAGTCTCGATAGTTTGCTCTGAATAAAAAGGCAGATAGTGACCGTTACGGTTGCTAGCTTCCTTCCTCTGAGCGAATACTTATTGATCATTATTCCCTTCATTGACTTGAATTATGTGATAACTATTCTTATAGATTAATTTTTGAATTCAGATATTTTTATCGTATTTTATTCGGCAAAGGAGGCGGAACGCAGAAGTTCTTAAAGATGAAATACTTGTGTGCTTCAAAATTAACAGATATTAAAAATGTGCAGCAGGCCTAGTTTTCAACCAGTAACTTTCAATATTGATATTTTTATTTGTCTGTCTTGTCATAACTTACATGCGTTAAAGAGGCTAACTTTAGCTGTTACATGCTCTTCAGCAATTAGTAACAATGCTCTTCAGCAAAACTTTACACAGATGACAAATAGGTTCATTTTAATTATTAATACCATTTATATAAGGATTTCATTATATTACAGTTATTACTTTGTTTTAGAATGCTGATTATTTTTTCCCAATGGCATACCGAACCGAATCATCTTCTAAGAAGCAAAAGTTCTGTACGCAGTCATTTAGTGGTAATTGGCTCGGTGCACCTGAATGGAAAACTCGTCTGAAATGAAATAGAAATCCCAACTGTAGATATTGAAAGTACAGCTATATTATTTTTAAAAATTAAAACAAAACCATGCTCAGTGCAACGTAAGAAAAACAAAATGTTGCAAGTATCAACGCTGATATCGTAATAGAGCCGTCCATGAAATCCAGTGGAATCACCATAAGTGAGCTTACTCTTGTAGAAAATTTTGACCAACACGACCTTTCCTCAAGTGTATATAATTTCTTACCTGCGGGTAAAAAAATTCAGTCATGCAGCAAAATAGCTCACAAGCTGTCAATGAAAAGGACGCCATCACATCTGGATTTATTATACATTGAGTAATATCAGTTTCTATTTATTATATACCATATTACGTTTTTTTTCAATTTTGGGGGATTTTTGCCGAATATGGGGGAATTTCTACCGCAAATCTGGGGGAAAGAGAAAAACCTCAGTGGCAGCCCTGGTGCAGACTGCTCCAAGTAAAATCCTCAGTCTGCTCCTAGCAGCGGTAGAGAGAGAACGTACGAAGGTGGCTCTGCGACAGGCAATGGCGTTTTCAATCTCTATCAGTTGTCGCGGCTATAAAGAAGAAACAAAAACGAATGAGGAAAATGTGGGCGAAGCGTTGGCTTAAAAAAGTCTTTTTTTTGGCAGCTAAACGCCACTTTTCCAAGAGAACGTGTAGGCAGGGAGCAGAGACGCACACCCTACACGTTCAGCGTCTGAAATTGCACTGGTAAGCATTGACTCGCTCGACGAAGACCGAACTGAGACAGACTGTTGTCTACTGCTCCATTGAGCCTGAAACGAGAGAAAATGGGCGGGGTTTAAGCCTCTCTTTCCCGGTGGAGCGCTCGCCCACGCCTCGTGTCAACAGGCCTTTATGCTCCCTCCATATATCCTAGCTCCATGGCTGGGACTGCCTGTGGACAGGGTTGCCATATTGGCCTTTTTAAGGCCAAATATCACAAATCTGGCTTTTTTTGCAAGCGTTTGGCTTCGTGATTATAAGTTTGGCCTTTTTCTTAAATTTGGCTTTTTTCTGGCTTTTTTAGTCATTTTCCGGTTTTTGTGCCGTACAAGGCGTAAAACTGAAACGTGACAGTTGAACGCAGAGCAACAGGATCAGCTAGTCTCCAAGAGGATCAGCTAGATCTTGCTGAATACTATAAAATCCTTTGCGAATATCAAATCAAGTAATCAAAGGAAAATTTGCAGATTTTCACAGGCTGTATTTAGCTCAGGATTGTATCAACATTAGTGAGCCGCAGTACCGAAAAATTAGTTTCATAAACTGGAAGCAGGAGGGCATTTTGACGGTGTTGAGATTCCTAAAGACACCATGCAGTTTTGACTTGGTTAAAGAACTCTCAGGTTATGCGCTCATTGCCTGGTGACTCCCGCTAGCAATGCTATTGTTGGAAGAATGTTTTCTATGGTGATAGCAGTCAAAACAAAGCCCAACATTAGATTACGAACTTGAAAGCTAGATGAGAAAGTGCAAATCCGATCACATCTCAACAATATTTCTTATGTTGTAAGGACTTCAAAGTGGCCTCAAGAATGCAACCTAATTTCAAATCGAGCATCTTTTATCAAACGGAAATCAAGAAACTAGCTCTCTGGCTGCTTCTACCTCTCAAACTTCTGCTGAGGATGAAAACTCAAAGTAATTTATGTTATTCCTTGAAGAATAGTGCAAGTTAGGTCTATTTTTCCTTTGTATTTAGATTTTTTAATGGCTAGTAGAATTATGATACTCTTGAGGCACGGGTCTCCAAACTACGGCCCGCGGCCCAAATCCGGCTCGCCAGTGTGATCAATCCGGCCCGCGACACCTAAGTCGACCGCGTACTCGGCGACTACTCTAATAAAAATTATAGATAATGGCAGGAAAATCAAAACTTTTTGGCCCTTGGAACTTACTGGAGCAATCAATATGGCCCTAAGTCTGGCAAGTTTGGAGACCCCTGCGCCTCTGGGCATCTACCTGCTATATTAGTTTACCTATAAATAAATTTGGCCTTTTTTGGCCTTTTCCTTGGTAAAATTTGGCCTAAAATTCATGTAGCCATCTGGCAACCCTGCCTGTGGAACGACGGAGAGACAGTGCGCTCCAGACAGTCTTGAGGGTAGGATGTATGTCTTGGCTGCTCTGTCGTCATGTTCTCATGCGTAATCTCAATCCAAAAAGTCTCTCCTGATCAGGAAAAGTGGCTAAAATTTTCACATTGATAGATTTATTGAAAGCAAAGCGTCAGTCTGATTGTATTTATTACGGCTGTAAATATCATTTTTTTATCATGAACTATCGCTGAAATGATCTGTAGCTGAAATGATTTTCGATCTAATTCAAAAGTAATTACCTCTAACAATAGTAACACAAATTGTTCGCTGTCATGCTATTATTAACACAAGATGGCTCGTGATAGGACTTAGACTGATATAATTTTTTTTACTTATTTCTACTTCCTTTTATCAGACTCGCGCATATTTCATTTATTTTGGTCTCTATATACATCTGCTGGGCAAGTTATATTTCGTTATTCCTTAGTTTGGGCATTAACACTAACGTCATAAAAGAAGCTATATCTGCGCGAAGTTTTATTGATTTGCCTCCATTCCTTATTCAACCAATTGACACATTCGTTTCTGCCAAGGCACTTGGCCTTCGTTTAAGAAGTAATTCTTGAATTCTCCACGAATACGTTGATATCTTATGCCGGCCTCCGTGAAATAGTTTACAGGTTAAAAATAGCATCTTCTTTTTTGCACGTACCTTGAATTACATTTCGACATCCTCACTCAGTCATTGTTATCTCCAGGGTTGCCGATTTTTTTCTGATTGAATAAAACCTCCATGAAAATTTACCAAAAATTGTTAAAGTGTACCAAATATATTAAACTAGCAATAAAACGAAAATTTTAGGGTTTTACCCACTTTTCCTGTTTGGATGAAATTTTTTCCTCCTCTTCTTCCTTCATCTGCCAATTTTTTTTATTTCATTTGTTGACTAAGCTACCGTGATGGTTTCAATTTGTGCAATCTATGTTCGCTAACGTAAATTTTGATCGCATTCGTGCATTTAGTCTTGCTCATTTTAACGAAATCCTGTTTTTTGTTTTTATGGAGTTAAGGTCAAAAAATTCTCTAGCTGCAGCAAAATAAAGCGGTATTGACAAAAGCTGTAATTTACTCGGGAAGCAGCGAGTAACAAAGCTGCGTACCAGAATTTTTCAGACACAATTTCTGTCTTGAAAGGAGCATCTTAAACAAACAGTTCTCGCCACTTCATCTTTATCTTTTCATGCTGCTCTTCATTCACGAAATTGGAGAAATGCATTGAATATGGTGAAAAGTTGACGCCTGGGTTCCATATTTGCAGTTAGGTTTTTTAAATAACTCTTCCAGGTTAAGATATATATTAGGCCAAGCTTTCGAACTCACAAGTGGAGTTCGTCATCAGGGCTGAAACATTCACAAGAGCTGGACGTATATGGCTACACACGTACGTATCTATGATACAGTCTTCTAAAGTAATTAGTATTAAGCGGGCTTCGACTTGGTACTGACATCATTCCAAGTACATATGCTGTCATTTTGGAGGTAATAATTTATTTATTATCGGGAAATAATATGCTGTCATACCGTCATTGTCATATTGTCATTGTCAACATATGCTGTCATATCGAGGTAAATACACAAAAGTGTATTTACCTCGAAAGCTTGGCCTAATATATATCTTAACCTGGAAGAGTTATTTAAAAAACCTAACTGCAAATTGAATATGGTGTTATTGAATTACATTTATTAAGATCTTTCAATCCAAACTCTTCTAGTTTTTTGGTACATATTTTGTTGACATTTCCCAGGAGAATGCTTTGTGCAGCAGCACCAAAATAAATCTCATTTATATTGACATAGTTTGTGGGGTTGCCTACATTTATTTTGAAATTATTGTCATTCGAAATCAATAGATCCCTTTTTATGAAGTTGCCCATAATAAAATTCTCACTCAAGAAAAATTAAAATACATTTTTCTAGGGGGAACTTGTACATTTTCTGAACGCACCAATTTCGGCACCCTGGGCATCTCACCCTCCGTCTAAACGCAAGTGGGGAAGCTTGAGCGGGTGAGAGGGGTAGGGTGGGGGCGTCACCCTGGGGAAGTCACCCTCCGTGTAAACCCAGCTTAACCATCTGTCGTCGGAGGAGCTCCCAACTCTATGAACACGGAAGTTCGTCATTGTTGGACTAGGCATGTCTGCTAATGAGTTGGCGTCCATGGAGCTTTTAAGCCGGTCGACCCATGTTATTTCTTGGGGAATAGGGGAACGCTCTACTAGAGTACTATCACTTTCGGGCTTTCGCCCTATTACTACTATTACTGTCCGGGCTTTCGCCCTATTACTACTAATACCGTTCGAGTTTTCGCCCAATCACTATTATTACTATTCGGGCTTTCGCCCTATTGCTTCTATTACTGTCCGGGCTGTCGCCCTATCGCTACTAAAACTGTTCGGGCTGTCGCCCTATCGCTACTATTACAGTTCGGGCTGTCCCCCTATCGCTACTATTACTGTTTGGGCTCTCGCCCTACCGCTACTACGTATTACTGTTCGGGCTGTCGCCATATCGCTACTATTACTGTTCGGGCTGTCGCCCTATCGCTGCTATTACTGTTTAGGCTGTCGCCCAATTACTACTATTACTGTTTGGGCTGCCGCCCAATTACTACTATTACTGTTTGGGCTGTCGCCCAATTACTACTTTTATTTTTCTGGCTTTCACCTTATTACTACTATTACTGTTCGGGCTTTCACCTTATTACTACTATTACTGTTCGGGATTTCACCCTATTACTGCAATTAATGTTCGGGCTTTGGCCTTATTATTACTATTACTGCTCGGGCTTTCGCCCTATTATTACTATTACTGTGCGGGCTGTCACCCTTTATTACTATCACTGTTCGGGCTGTCGCCCTGTTATTACTATTTCTGTTCTGGCTGTTGAAATATAATTACCATTACGAGTGCACACGCCCCGTCAAAAAAATGACAGGATTAGATATAGGACCAACTGAGCTTCAACATGGCTTTCCCATGATTTCCCATGCTATTCTACAGTATGGTCTTCCAATACTTTCCTAAGTCTCAACCGCTGATATTCTATTCAACCTAATCTAACCTACCAATACACGTGATATTCATTCCGACTCCCAATCTGCTGTGTTAAAGGCACCGGAAATTGTGGAGTTGAAACTTGAATCACAGATACTCTCATCTCACACTTTCGGCTGGTGGGTGCGACACACAGACGGACGGACGCGGCTCCTTTTATAATAGTGATTGTTCGGGCTGTCGCCCTATCGCTACTATTACTACTCGGGCTATCGCCCTATTATTACTATTATTGTTCGGAGTGTCGCCCTATTATTACTATTACTGTTTCGACTGTCGCCCGATTATAAGTATTAGTGTTTGGGCCTTTGCAGCATGATCAGGTTTAGTACCTTTAAAAGATATTAAAGGTGACGTACTTTCCTTACTTCACCAGGTGACGTTAAACGGCAGCTGGAGGGAGAAGACAGCGCCGCATGGGTCTTCTCCGAAATTTGTGGCCCTCCGAAGCATTTTGACCCACTTTAGCACCTATTCTCATTACTTCTGTTAAAAGAAATTTCGTGCTCGTTACTACGACAGTAAATGCTCTCGGCCGTTTGATTTTCTATTTCTCCCAATTGCCTCGACTTTTTTGTAGGTGATGGTTTTGGAAGCAATGCGCCTTACAATATCACCCACGATAAGCACGGTACCCATGAACTTTTCTGCGCGGTGGATCTTGCCTGGAATGACTTGGGAAATCCAGTACAAGTCAATCGAATCGTTGAACTGAGCTATAGAAGGCATGGGATGAAATCACATTAGAAATAGTCGCGCATGTTTTGGGAAATTTATGATATTATCTGGACTGAAGCTTAAAGCAGGCGCCGGCCATTTTGAAAACTCTTAGTCATGTCTTTAAAAAAATTTAATGCACATCATGGTGATATGAAGATCGTCACGATTTATGAATCTGATGGTAAGTTATGAAAGAAAAAAAAAATACTACTATTACGGATTTTTTCATGGGGTGGGACACTGCTCGTTAGATCCTATGTAATGTTTGTCGCAGCTATCTGTCCCTCAAATAATGTGATTTAAAATTTTTGTACGATTCAACTTATTGATATCCGGTTCACGAGCTTTTAATCACGTTTATCAGTCGCTCTACACATTTCCAACGGAACACTAAGGTTCTTTTGAACTATTCAGCATGACAACAAGCATTAAAAGTTATTTTGTTTCGACTTCCGATCTTCAAAATAAAAAACGGGGAGAGGAAAATGATCATCCTTGCATTGAGAGAAAATGCAAAAATTTAGTCTTTGGCTTCGATAACAAATAATTACCATTGTGCTTTCATAGGAATGATACACAGTTTTAGGAAAAAAATGGAAAAATATTGGGAGGAATATTAGAAGGAGAAAGGTCAATACGGCTGGAGGCGTATTCATTTTATCTAGAGCTGCAAAGATCAATCAGTTGACATTCTTCTCAAAACATGAGGTTATTAACCCTCGTAAGGAGTATCAGGTACGGCTAGCTAAAGTCTTGTGGAGACAGACATGAATAACAAATCTCAATTAATTAACCAAGTGAAGATATTACTCATGGTAGAAAATAAAGTTGTGAAGGCGTTAGCTCTAGTTAAGATAAGGTGAAAATAATTTTGTGTAACGCTTAAAATCAGATGAAGGATTTGACAGGTGGCGTTTTCTGTTGACGAACAAACCTCCATTATCTATAAGGGCCGGTTCGGGGTAAAACAAGTTTGTAAGTTCCCAGTAGATTCTTCGCAGATATTTACCATAGGTGTAAAATGTTAGGACTATTTTTTAACTCATGTGTTTTTTTCGTAAATTTACATAAATTTGATTTTTTTAAACAGGAAAAATAGGTGTTGCGGAAAATGATTCTTCTACAATTTTGAACTTAAAGAACTGGAAAAATGTTTTCTAGATAGCTAATTGTCTTGTCTAGCGATCCGGTGCAAAATTTTTTCGATAATATGATTTTTTTAATGTAAAAATTTTTTTCACAAAACCGATCACTTTTTTCGCTTTTTTAAAAATGTTTTGCTTATGATTTCAACCATGTATTCAAATTTAAAAAACTATTGCACCGGATCTCTGGATCTCATCAATCGCTGTTGATTGATATATTTGCCATCCCTGTACCTTAATAATTGTGGGAGAAGAATCACTTTAAAAACCAAAAAGGTAAGTTTGCAGGAGAGTCATTTTTCTAAGATTTGTTTTTCTATTTTCCTAATTTTTGAATTGAGTCTCCTTTTGAAATAAGCTCCACTGTTTTTGTAGCTCTATTTGAGTTCTATCGATTGATATATCAGCAATTCCTTTACCTTCAAAACTAAGGTTAAGGATCCATATCAAAATTCAGTTAATGCAAGTTTCAGAACAGCGTTTTTTAGGATTTTTTTCTCATTACAAACTGATTTTTTAAATCAACTCTATTGCTTTGTAGCTTTTTTAACCTTTTCGATTGATATATTTGCCATTTCTTTAGCTTCAAAACTCCGGGAGGCTATTATACGTTTACACAGCAAGCTAATTAGCTGGTGACTCAGCAACCAGAATCAAAACAAACCCTCAGTCGCATAATCATAATTTATCACTGAGTAATATAATGTTTCGTTTGAGTACGAAAGCATTTAAAGCAAAGTCATGAATGAACTCTCTCGCTATTCCCGTAGAGGAACACTCAAAACTGACTCATGATACGGGGGGAAGGGGGAGGTCACCCATCCATTTGCGCGCCCCAAGGTCACGCTAGTGCGCGTCTTCTACCCCGTCTAGGAGACTAACCAATGGTCGTCCCTGAGAGCCAATTATATCGTTGGATTTGCAAGAAAATTCTCTTTAAGATGTAAACCGAAAACCTACCATTATCCGGAAGTTGACCCGAACTGTGTTCTTAAAGTGATGATAAAGAGTGTTGTTCTTTGCTTATTTCGTTGTACGTAGCGTGAGCAATTGTCAGAAAACTCAAAGGAAAACCCACTGGAAGTATCTGTTTCACCTCTCAAATCCAAGTGTTCAATGTTAATCTTGTAAAATGCTTTAGCTTCGTGCACATAGTACCTTAGTAACAGGTAAATCAAAATAAAAATGAAATCATAGAGCACACACATTTTCTTTCAACGGGAACAAGGATTTTATCCGTACTACACTTTCTTTAATCTGAAAAAAAATTTATCTAATCTGAAAAAATTAAACTCTGAATTTCATCAGATGATCATAAAATAATAAATAAGGTTTTTATTATAAATGAAACTCACTTGAACGTCTCTAGAAATTTCAGTAGACACTTGTTATTTTACGGAAGCACTCGTCCAACTCACCGACACTCAAGGCAGTGGAGGTGACAGCAACTCCGTCTGCCTTTTAAGGGGGTCATCCGGATTTTTCAACTTTTTTCGTACGATTCGTTTGAAATTTGGCCAGTATATGTATTTGTTGAAAGTAAATTTTTTTACTCATGTAACTTTTTCGATTTAGGCCTTATTTTTTACGAAAAATCAGTTTTTTGGTACAATTGTATGGATATTTCAAAAGATAATTAGTCATTGAGTTTTGATGCTAAAACAAAACTAAACACAGTTTTAGAATCTTTGAAGCATTTCTAACAAACGTATGTACGAAAATTCCAACATTTGGATATCAAATTTTAGTGAGATTTGTTTATCAATGGTACATTATTTTTGGTTTTGAGCTAGTTATTTTTTTTCCAAAATTCGAAAATTTTCTTACATACGTTTGTCAGAAATGTTTCAAAGATTCTAAAACTGTTTTTCGTTTTGTTCTAGCATCAAAACTCAATGACTTATTATGTTTTGAATGGTAAAATGTTTGATTTTTCTGGAGAGCCCATTAACAAGAATATACAATTGAATTGCAATATCATGGACAATTTTTGTACATGAATGCAGTTTCCATGATCTATTTTTATGTACGAATAATGTGCAACATTTTCCTTGTGAAGTTCAATGTAACATATACGAAATGTCGTGCATAAAAATATATACAAATATTTTCTTTCATCCGAATGAATTATGAACAGGGTGCGTACAGGCTCTGAGGTTCAAAATTCCACTACTTTTTCATGACTTTTTATGCCAACCAAATCACATTTTCACTACCTCTCTCTGCCCAAAATAATGTCACACAAAGTTAAATTGCAGCACAATAAATGTATTTCAGTCATAAACTTCACAGAACATTCATCATTACTTGCAGGTCTTGTTTTCATAAATGTGTAAATGATCATCACAACACCAAACAGTCATGCTGGACAGTTCAATAGCATCTGCTATGCATTTGCCAGTGCATTAAGTTTGTCATTAATTTCCGCATTCAGCCCCTTGAGTTGTTCTTGCTTGTCTTTGGCTGATTTCCTCAATGCATTTGACTTTGCCAGTAGGCGCAAATCATTCTTGTCCTCTGCCTTCCGTGCAAAGCTGTCAGCATCCTCCATCAGCGCTTGCAGACTCTCCTCCATCCTCTTCCGTTTTGTCTTCAGGTTCTCCACTTCATCCAGTTCTCTCTTCCTCTTCTCTCCCTTCTTCTGCTTCTCTGACAGGTGCGATGCTACGGTCTTCAACGCCCAAAGCGTCTCGGCCTTCAGGACTTTGTCCCTTTGCACAAAGTCAGTTAGAGCCGTTTTCTTGCGACAGCACTGACAGGTGCAAGTTTTGACTGATGGCGATGAAGTAGAGGTACTAGCAGACACTGGTACTGCTGGCACGGTCTCACTGCTCTCAGTCTGAGCCTCCGAACTGCCCTCAGCAGGCGTCGGAGGATCGGTCGATGGTTGGGAAGTCACGAAAAAATCCCCGATCTTCGGGTTGGCAAGTCTCGTCGTCTGAGCTTTCACGTTCTTGGCATGCTTTGTTCCTTTTGCATGACTCCTCACCGCCGCTATTCCATTGTTGACGATGTCGAACTCCGACTCGCACGCGGTGCAAACCGCCATTGTTTTCAGTTTGGGATGCGGTGCTATCCATTGTTGAAAGTCTTTGTCTCGCAACCACAAGTTGTTGAAAGAACAACTGCCTGGCATGACGATAATTCCTCAGCTCAGTCTCGGCACCGTAACTCTAGTCACACACACACACACGGGATGGTCAAGACCGATGATAAAAACTCAGCTCGAAAATGTTCAACAGTGGCGGCAGGTCAACAATGGTCCGAGCGAGCGCGTGTCTTCAGTCACACTGAGCGCGTTTGGTTTCACGTGACGCCTGAGAACCAATCAAAATCGCGGACACTAAGACGTAGCTGTATCAACCAATCAGAGCCCAAGTAACACTCGAAGGTTACTGACAACGCCTCGCTCAACGCGGACCAAACGGAACGAAAATTTTCAACAATAAAATTTTCTTTTCACGAAAATCCTAAAATTTCATGACTTTCAATGACCATTTTTAAAATTCCACTACTTTCGAGGCCTTGAATTTTATTTCCGAAATTCAACTACTTTCCATGCTTCTCCATGCCTGTACGCACCCTGTATGAAATTTTCCAACACAATTTCTTCCATTCATTTTTTCGATTCAGGCCTTAGTTTTTTTTTAAAATTGGACATATTGGTTTTTTAGTTCATTTTTATTGAGATTTCAAATGAATAGAACTCATTGAGTTCTTATGCTAGAACAAAACCGTAGACAGTTTTAGAATCCTTGAAGCATTGTAAGCAAAGTTACGTTTCAAATTTTCCATTTCTGGTTTTGTTTTGATATGGGGTCGAAATGGGGTCGAAAATTCAGGATTTTAGTCCTTTTACCCCCCCCCTTAGGGTGAAATAGGGTGAAAGCCCCAATAGGGTGAAATTCCCCCCCCCCCCCCCCAGGGGGCCCAAGGTCCAACATATGGTTGGACCTTGGACCCAAGGTCCGACATATGTATGATGATAGTGTCCGTAGCGCCATAAAATTTTGGTACCGAATAGTCCACCACCCAAGGGTCCTTTTCCAACAACGAAACAAAAAAAGCTCACCGGACCGACAGGGGCCTGGCAGGGGCCTGGATGACCTCCTTAAGTGAAGAACAGGAATGGCAGGGCATAGAGCATCATTTTTGTTTGAGTTTACAGTAACGATAACAATTTCAGGAAACATTGGTAATATTATGTACCAGCAGAAATATTTAACGTACTCCTATCACAAATTAATAACAGAGCCAAGTGGTTCAGCGATGAAGTTGATTTAAAAAAAAATGAAAAAGGTAAAACTTTTTAGTGCTAATCGCTGTTAATTTTTCAATGCTCACATATGTATGATGCAAACCGTCGGCATCTGTAGGAGAATAAAAATTGAAATGAGCACCAAGAATTTAAAATAATTCTAAATAGTAAGAAATTTTAGGATGGTGTCAAAGCCCATGAATCACATTTCAGTATGATATGAATGTATGATTGGGGGATATTTCAAAACTGAATTTGAAATACCCTTCGTCTATCACTAGCTGGAACATAATTTTTCGAGCTTAAATTAATCGCTCGGATCTGTCGCTAAAGCAAAGAAAGAAAAGAAAAACCGTTCATTTCCAAAGACGTTGCCACATAAGATACATGCCAACATATTGTCTTTTAAAAATTTTTTTAATATAAGACGTCCTAAGAAAAACGTTCCATACGAGGAATACTTATGTACAAACTATCCGAGGTATACAAATATAGACAAACCATACGAGGCGTACGCATTGATAGACCATACGAGGCGTACTAATAATAGTACATCGCGCAACACGACACGCACAACTAGAAACACGCACACGAACACGCAAAATGAAATTCATAGCTGTTCAGCATACAGACAGATTTTTTTCACGAGCGCTTCATTTCATTTGTCCGTTTATATATCTCATTTTTTCGATTCACAGAAATGCCCTCTGGGGTCGTGATAGATCTGTTTTTGAATCATTAAGGAAGTTCAATCAATTTGTTTATTTCTGGAATTTGTTTCAGTGTTAACTGCTCGCAGAGCTTTTAGGTGAAATGTAATGTGCCTGATGTTTTGCTTCTTTGCAAAAAATAGAAATAGAAATTTATACATGCATATGTGTGAATAAATATATATGTGAACATGTACATGGGCACACAGATACATAGACATACATGTATACGTGTGCACACATACATGCACACACTTGCACATACATATTCCTATATAAGTATATATACGTATTGAAAATGAATATGAGGAAAATAATAAAAAACATAGAAAACAATTTTGCTCCTGCTTCATTTAAAATGACAGTCAAGCTCAGTGTAATTGTAAAAAATAACATGTAGAAAAATAAGTAATAGGATAAAAGACTTCGAAAAACGTGAAAATCAAATGCTTCTTAATTTCGTAACAGAAATTTTAGGAAAACTCAATTTACCGTCGAGGAACAACATCCACAAAAAATACATTTTATATCCTCTCGGTATCCTCTGCAACATCATGCGGACATGGGTACATGGGATAAAATGGAGATACAGTTTAAGCTGGATATCACCTATGGGTAGCAAATATCTACACAATTTTTGCAGAAATGCGTAAACTATCATATACTCTAGATCAAAATTCGTAGCTTCTTCAACATACGGACAGAATGATAATTTTACTGCGATTCATATGCTTGATTACACTAATTGTTTTTTCATTTTTCCGATTCACAGATTCGCCCCTTGGGGAAGTGATAGATCTATTTTTCCATCATTTTGCCAGTGCAATAAAATGAATTAACCGGATTGTTTTCAAGTAAAAATAGAAATAGAAACATGTATACATATTTATGTAGATATGCATATGCCTACATACGTACGCACAGATATATCCATGCATGTGCGTGCGTACTAATGTATGCACACACAAACACACGCGCACATAATAATATCTATATACGTATTAAAAATGAATATACGAAAAATATACATATAAAATACAACGATAAACAACAATCTACCTCCTACTACATCGAAAATGACAGTCGAGCTCACTGTAATTGTGAGAAATTATTCGGAAAAAAATAACTAAAATGAAAGAAGACTTCGAAAAGCGTAAAAATGAACTGGTTTCTAATTTCCTAAGAGACATTTTTAAGAAAACTCCGGTTCCAGTCAAGGAACACCAGCAACAACAAAATAACATCTCGGCTGCACATCCTTTCGGTACTCTCTTCAGCATTATACGGAGATGGGTACACGGGATAAAATGGAACATTATTGTGGCCGGATATCACTTCTCAGTGGCGAACATTTACAAAATTTGGCATGTAGATGTAGATTAAACACAGGAGTCCAGCGTAATAAATTTAATTTCAGGAAGTTAGAGTTATTTCTGATATGAAAGTTCAGTGCTAGTGTGCACTGAACGCACTGAAAAATTAATTTTAAAAAATTAAAAAGAAAATGAGTAATCCCCCCCCCCCCCCCCCCCTCCGGCTCAGCCGAAATCGCTCAAAACATCTTCGTGAATGATTTCGAAATAGTGAAACAACGTTAGCCAAAATTAATTTGTTAAAAACATAGCACAACCTCCACATTCATAAACATGTATATTGATATACACCCAAAAATGTATTTCAGAGTTTGTTTGTCATACGGATGTTGAGTAAAAATACAGAAAAGAGAAAATAAAAATTAAAGATGAGGAAATACTACTAATAATGGAAAAAATGACATTCATTCCGCTGCATTGAATTGACGGCTGTGGTGCTCATTATAGTGGACGGAAATAATTAAGATCATTATTAGAATGACTTAGCAAAACGTAAAATGAAGTAATTTCTAATTTTTTAACATAAATTTCAGGAAAATCAAAATTTCAGGTAAATTTGAAATTCACACCGAAGTGCTGCGGGCCCTATGACAGAGATGCAAAATGACGTGACACATTTACTCCGAATTCTTTTACAGTTTGAAAGTTTTTGATGTGCTAGGGAAGCTTGTTTCACAAAAGAGCTCCAGAAACTGAGAGAGCTTTTTGTCCAACGTTAGATGAACGGTAACTGACAAAGATATCATTCCTCCGATTTGGATTTTTGCTTGGGATATTGGATGAATTTTTTTTACCACATCTGCATTACTCTGAGGTAGGTACAGAGATGAAAACACTCGTCGAGCTTTTTGGATCATGAATCTATTCGGTATTAGGGTCCAGTCGAGTTTTTTTAAAAGAGGGGTGGCATGATCGTGTTTCTTAAAATTTCCTTTGCATACCATTTTGGCTGCAAAGTTAATACATTTTTGCAACTCTTCTTGACGATATTGAGGTAAATCTCCCCACACTAGACTGCAGTAGTCCAGACGCGATAAAACTATCGACTGAATCACTAATAACTTGGATTTCTCGTCAAGTGGGTTCTTGATGCGATGAAAGGACATTTAAGGTTCCGGTAATTTTGTTGCATATTGCTTCTACGAGTGAATTGAAAGTCATATTTTTATCAAGCCAAACAACAAGATGTTTTACCTTATCTACTGGTTAAATTTTCTCGTCTTCCAATGTTAGCGTAAATGGTGGTAAATTTCTAGTCGTATTCTGTGATCCCGAAAAAATGCATTACGCTTTATTTGCGTTAAGTTTGAGGCCTTTCCGGTCATACCACAATTTCAGATTTCTAAGAAGGTTTCCAGCGTTTGCTTGTGTTTCTTTCAAATCCACTCTCGAACTCGTCATGGCGATTTCTACGTCATCAGCATACGTACATTGAGATTTTTGTGTTGGCCTGCATAGTGGGGAAATCATTGATGAAAATTGAAAATAGGAGCAGGCCGAGGATTGAAACTAAGGGAACGCCAAAATGATTTGGTATGAATATTGACATTTTATTATTCAAGCACACTGCATGAGAACGGCTTAGTATACACTGTAAAAAAACTGCAAAAATACAGACAAAAACAGCCCAATTGTCTGTTAAATTGACACAAATTGTAACTCCTAGGCCATTTTCTGAATAATATCTGTTAAATCAACAAATTCATCCGTAATTCGTTTCCACAACGGACACTTTTGCTGATTTCTCTTGTTCTCAAAGGTCAATTAAAAATTACGGAATTAAATTGAATTCTTCGTTGTCGTAACGGAATCTTGGAAGTTGTCTGTTGATCCAACGGCTTTTCTTCACATTTAGGAGCGGTTTTCACAGACAAACTGAATATTTTAGATTCGAATGACTTTTCAGGGGATTGTACGGAATTCGATTAAATTTTCATTTTTTCAATGGTCCGTAACAGTAAAAACATGATCAAATATCTGTCACAATTGCTGTTAATGTTGCAGTATGTCTTGTATTACTCTATTGTCGTTTTATTTTCTGTTCAACCAACACATTACCAATTTGCGTTTGCTAAGTATGGGATAAGAAATTGACATTTGGGGCGGAATAGCTGCATTTAGAAAATTAATTATCCTCTCAGAATGGCATTTACAATATTAGCCCTGTGTAAAGAGTTTTAAGTTGTAAATACATCAATTTGCCAACTATAAATATATGATGGCCAGAAAGCGAAACGTTAATAAAAGAACTGTGTAAATTTATTCAGAACATGTGCCCATTCCCTCTCATTTACGATGCGACAACGCAGCGTAACGATTGTGTACAACTGGACGTATTCTGCCCAAGGATTGGATAGCCCGTATTGAAGTTGGCAAATAACCGTACTTAAACGTGTATATTTTTACTCTTTATGGATGTGAGGAACATGAAGCAATTAGGAGCTTGTGCGTTTATACGTACATAAATAAACTCATGCATATATTGTCTATTCACTCGTGTGTGTGTGTGTGTGTGTGTAAATATACGTAAGTACAAACGCGCAAACATACGTACGAAAAAATGAAAAGCACCATAAAAGCGATCATTAAAATCTACATGAATTTGCAAGTGAGCCTGTGTCAGGGAGGATGCTCATTTTGTGATTCACGCATGAACTGTGATCTGTGAAAAGAGAAACAGGATAACATGCAGCATTTTTATCCCCATTTATATATTTATTTATACATGACACAGTCTAATAATTCATGGCGTACAGTAATGGCATCACATTCTGTATTATCGAACAAATTAATGCGGTATTTTAATTTACGCACGAAAATGTTTCAATGTTGAAAAAGTGAAATGAAGCACGAATCGTTTTTATAGCATAACATATACATAAAGAAGTTCTGTTAATCATTTGTAAGTGATCAACGGACAAATTAGATCACACGACTCCATTTACAATCAACGCAAATATACCTTAGAGCAGGGGTTCTCAAACTTTTTCCACCCAAGGACCTCTTTTATTACAGAAAATAAGCTGAGGACCCCCACACATGTGTACCCCTCAGGAAAATGTTTACTTAAATGTATATATATATATATATATTTAAATGTATGAATTCATTCACTGTTAAATTTTGTGGACCCCCTGTCAAAGTACCACGGACCCCTGGAGGTCCTCGGACCCCACTCTGAGAACCCCTGCCTTAGAGATAGTATCGTGGTGAATTTATATTACAGTTTTTTGTCGTAGAATTATTAGTGTCATATTCGTTATGGATAGGGTTGTTTATTTCTTGTGTGGTTTATACTATCATTAACGTAGTGTGAAAGCCTTACTACAGCGTGCACGGAAAGGGAGCTATACATAGGGGAGCGAAGACGAGTATCAAGTTATAACAATAAACAATTTCAAGTTTGATATCGAGCACATTTGTTGAGCTCATTTTTTATGAATTTTTAAATTTCTCTACTTCTTCGAAAAAGAATAAGAAGATAAAGAAAAATGAAGCAGTTTATGAAATGAAAGAGACGCTGTCGTCGCCTTATTGAATTTATTGGTGGTGGCAAATTCCAACATAAACTAATAGTGTTAGATGTGTAAATGAAGGCTTTTGAGATGGCAAATTGACACACCCTCATGATTTTTTGCACTAATGTGAGAAAACGTTTATTAACCTTATTTGAGTCGTTTATGCTCTCCAAAATGCTAGAATAATCTTCCATTCTTTTCCAGGTATGCGTCGAGTAGACTATATTTCATAAGTAGAAAGAACTCGTTACTCGTGTGCTATTTCGAACGTCTGTCACAAACTAGTCCCTTAGTCTGTGCCCGGAGTAGAATTCAGCGTAGTGAACGACATATAATGCATAACTGAAGGTATTTACCATTTATATGGCATTAATAATAACTTTCAAAGGAATTGAATGTCCAACCGGTCACAGACCATATAATAGAAGATCGTCAAAGATGCCAATTGACCAATGACGGAGAACAAAAATTATCACGTGACAAAGAATCGTCGCGTGACTTTGTTTACATCTGGTTATGGCGGCTGTGAGTGATACGACGTGGATAACAGGAGTTAAAATGGCTCCTTGCGTTCGGTTAAAAAAGTGTTCGATAATTGATGAAATTAAACGATGTTGGAATGCGACGTTGAAGATGGATGGTACAGTATCTCCAAAATACCGAAAAAGTCTTGTATTGTGTGCAGATCATATTTTCTGTCGTTCGAACTTCAAATCCATGTTTTCTCCCTTCAGAAATGCTAGCAAGATTACGAAATCTTAGCAGTTCCAAAAAGATCTGTACAAGTCCAAGGTAATGTGAAACTTAGAGTTACATCATTTGTCCCAATTAACTCACTGAATCAACGCTTCATAAATTAATAAAGACTTTCTTATATCCTATTATTTGAAAAAAGAATAGCTTTTTAATTGACCAATGATAACATGAGCTAATGAAGAAAAAATTTTTTATGTGCTTCAACTTATGTTATCAATAATACAGGCCTAGCAAATATAATATTTGTAGTGGAAACTAAAATAAAGAAAACAGTAGACAACCTAAAAATTTAATTGACATTAAGATTATTATATTGTTGGCGTTTCATGCAAAATTTAGTTACAGGTGCTAGTCTGAAAGAAATTTTTCTTAAATAATAAATACCAATTGAAATATTTCAAATTTGCTATAGTATTTTGAGAATAATTACTTTCAGAATAGCATCTGTAACTAAATTTGGTAAATGTGGAGAAGAGGACCATAATCGCACGTCGGATGACAACACTACAATGGACTCTCTCTTCCGACGCGCTCGATTATTCCCGCCATCTAAGACGAAAATGAACATACCGCTATAATTCGTTATTTTTGGGTGATAATTTCTATTGTGTTATTAACTGAAAGATCCTGGAAGTGGGTTCAGGCTCCGCGGGGCCGGTAAAAAATAAATTACAAAGTACCCAAACGTACTCTACCCAAACTAAACTTACCGCATAACTTGTTCAATATTCATTTCCGACGGAAAGTGCATGGTCAAAAAATTGTTCATTAACATCTATTTAGCTCCGTTTAGGCACCGAAAAGTGGGAAATCGATTATGGTCCTCTCCTCCGCAAATACTTTAGGATTACCTAGGTAATTGTTTATAACAGGTATATGTGCGCAGTGTGTGCGCAGTTGTCCGTACATATGTTAGTACGTATGCCAATGCAACGCCCTGGTGCGGTTGCCGCATTGCGGATGTGTGCTTAGCAGAATCGAGAAGGTATATATGGACGTGCTCGGCTTGTAAAGTCACATTTGGTCCATGCTCCACCCTGTACAACATCGCTACCAGTAAACGTCGCAGTTAACCAGCGTTATCTCTACCCTTTGGACTTCACAGCAGCTTTTTCCTTCTTGGCTTACCCATCTCTCCCTTCCGATAAAGCGTGAGCAGCACGGTATACATAAGACAGGTAAGTCCACTTCAAAGGGAACAGCCTCTTGCAACCGTTAGACAAGCCAGCCAATTGGAGACGTTTGAGCTGATGACGTTAACACACCCATACCACGTGACCCACACCACACTCGCGGCAGCGATGCACTGGCTGCCGTACGTAGGATAGCACCATGGCTGGAACTGCCGGGTTGCACCCACGTCAACCTCGCACATTCTGAGTGTGCGTGTGCTAGTCCGTGTACGTGTATGGCTCGTCACCACCACCCAGAATCACTACCATGCGCACTTCAACAGTGCCACATGTCGCTGTGTGACATAACTCTAGTGCGGACATTTATTAATGTATAGCTCTGCCTATATAAGTATCATTTAACTATGAAATAAAATACATTGTGTTTCATTTTACACTTAAAAGTCACTGCGGTTTTAAATGACACACATTATAAAATGAGTTAGACTAAATAACAGCACAGTTACTGCGATACAACTGTATGTCATAATTAGATCTGTACCATTGCATAACTTGCATATATGCACGCCAAGAG
Organism: Morinoia aosen; assembly: GCA_030386875.1. NCBI lineage: Eukaryota > Metazoa > Arthropoda > Malacostraca > Amphipoda > Talitridae > Morinoia > Morinoia aosen. The sequence continues at coordinate 13,835,690 of CM059569.1, read as the reverse complement.
ATATGCAGAATGTTTTATGCAATCCCAATTGAAAATCAAGGACGTTTCGCCGGTGGGAACGCGCCGCTTCCTAAGCGTTTTTTAGTTGTATCACGCGCGGTTTAAGGGTCAAATGTCCACTTTTTCGGACACAAAACTGCACACGAATCGCCGTTGTTCCGCCCTACCTAACGGCTGTTTACCGGCTCAGGACCAGATTCGAATCGCGGCTGGCCGTCCATGGATTATAGGTTAAAAAATCGCTCCCGGTTGCACGTGCCTCGCCTCACGGGGTGTACACTATTGCACTGGAAGCTTTGGATCTTACAATACATTCACACTTAATGCATTGTGAATGTATTGACTCATTAAGCTAGCTCAGAACAATATTGTACATCCAATGAGATCGAGGCACGTGCAACTGGGAGCTCGGTACATAAGACAATACATTAGAAAGCACATAGAATCCCGCTCTTTCTTGAACTTTTATTACAAAAATGAAACATTCTCTACATTAAAATTGACATGAATATCTTACTTCCATTAATCACAGCCTTCTCACCACTGAAACACCAAAATAATATAGGAACTGAAAATGAAATCACAATCCATTTAAAATGCTGCATGTAACCAACAAATATCAAAACGTGCACCACATTTTTGGACATATCATATGTGTACCATTAGGTACATTAAATACCGGCATAAATGAATAGAATTTCCATAATTTCACTACCTTTTTTAGAATTGATTTGAACCTACCTGGTAAAAATTAAAGTACACTTTTATTTCTCACACCTTTTATAAAGGACAAGAATGTACTTGAGCAGTACAGTGAGTTTCTAAATTCTGCTACTCACAACTTAACCGAACCAACCGTAGCAATCGCACAAACGTAGTCAACGTTTTAAGGGAACGCGGAATCTGTGCAGAAAGGGTATAAAAACAGTAAGTTGAGAAAAAAGTTCATGAAACCAGATCAAAGTTGAAGAAGAAAGTAGTAGGTGCTAAAAATCAGGACAGCAGTGAACCGAAAATATATATGTGGTCTTTTAACATAACAAAAAATTTTATTTAAGCAAAAAGAAGGCCTACCTAACTCATGCTCGGGCCTTCACATTTTCCTCCCTGGGAGCGCTAGCTCCCATAGATACAATAGTTGTATCCCTCTGAGGAGTGTCTACATTATATTGCGTGTCCCACAAAAATGTCTCGGAGTTTTTAAATGATTATGTCTCCGCTTTAAATTAATATATATAAGATGTATTTTTTCACAATGAATTAAATTTTGTTTCCGTTTCGAATAGTCTAATTTTTTGAAAATCGTTTAATAACCACTTTACAGTGTTCGATTTACTGAAAGAGGTAGAAAATATAATTGTTCTAAGGAAATGTTTTAAAAACAACAACACTGGTGTTCTTCATTTCTCAATACTTACTGCTTATAATAATTTCACAATGATGTATCCTACATACCACCAAGTATTTAAACGCTCTGAGAAGTTTTTTACTCCCTTATTTGATTATTTGAAGACACCTAAAATGCAGTTAACTAACGAACAAATAATTTTCATCGTATTGGAATATGAGGCAACGAAAATCTGTGAGAAAGTTCGAAGAGCAATTAATGAAAAATTTCCGGAAAGATACACGTCCGATAAGAAAACTGTGTATCGTACAGTTAGAAAATTAGAAAGAAAATTAAATGCTCCTCTTACTTGTTCACAGTTTACCGTTGCTTCATATTCTCATACGAGGAAAATTCTTTGATCGTGAGTGAGCTGCATTTTAGGTGTCTTCAAATGATGAAATAAGGAAGTAAGTAATGTATTGAGAAATGAAGAACACCAGTGTTGTTTTGAAAACTTTTCCTATGAGCAATTAGTTGTTCTACCTGTTTCAGCAAATCGATCACTGTAAAGTGGTTAGTAAACGATTTTCAAAAACTTAAATTATCCGAAAATGGAACAAAATTCATTGAATTGTGAAAAAAGACCTTTCAAATATGTTAATTTAAAGCGGATATACAATCAATTAAAAAGTCGGGGACATTTTTGTGGGACACCCGGTATTTACAGGGTGTTGTGTGATGCGATGCGGATTTTAACCATAGGCAGAAAAACGCAAAATAAAACGATTTTCAGGAGTGACAAAACCTCACAACTTCTTTGTTTTCGAGAAATGATGACCTGAAATAATTATAGATTCCTGTAAGAATAGCCTAAAGCGCGTGCCAAAGAAGTTTCGTTTTTACTCGTGTGCTGCATGTCAAGCCCATTCTTACGGGAATCTGAAATTATTTCAGGTCATTTCTCGAAAACAAAGCAGTTTCGAGGTTTTGTCACTCATGAAAATCGTTTTATTTTGCGTTTTTCTGCATTTGGTTAAAATCTGTGCATCGAATTACATAACACCCTATATATATATGTTTCATTAAAAATAATGCCACATTGATTATTAATAATGGCTTTGTTCAATTTTTCTAGTTTTCGGAAGAGTTTACTTTGATCGGAATTTATTGAATTTAAAAGCTCCCCTAACGTTTTGTGATTAAAATTTTGCAACGCGTTTCGTCCTGTGTCCACGGACATCATCAGGCTAAAAATAGTTTGAGTTGCGCAGCTAATAGAATAGAGAATGGAGAATGTACCTTCCAATACGGAACCTAGGTCGCCTAGCCCTCCTCACTTCGCAGACCAACTGTACACCTTCTAACTTGCATCAAATGCCCATTTCTACATTCGTGTAACCGCAGCCACTCTGCCCACTTCTCCATTCCAGGGTTGCCAGATAACTTCATGAATTTTAGGCCAAATTTTACCATGAAAAAAGCCAAAAAAGGCCAAATTTATTTATAGGTAAACTAATATAGCAGGTAGATGCCCATAGAGCAAGGGTCTTCAAGCTTTTCAGACTTAGGGCCATACTGATTACTCCAGTAAGTTCCAAGGGCCAAAAAAGTTTTAATTTTCCTATCATTATCTATAATTTTTAGAGTAGTCGCCGAGTACGCGGTTGGCTTAACCGTCGCGGGCCGGATTGAACACACTGGCGGGCCGGATTTGGCCCGCGGGCCGTGGTTTAAAGACCCTTGCCCTAGAGTATCATAATTCTACTAGCCATTCAAAAAATCTTATTACAAAGGAAAAATAGACCTAACTTACCCTATTCTTCGAGGAATAACATAAATTACTTTGACTTTTCTTCCTCAGCAGGAGTTTGAGAGGTAGAAGCAGCTAGAGAGCTAGTTTCTTGGTTTCAGTTTGGCAAAAGATGCTCGATTTGATATTAGATTGCATTCTTGAAGCAACTTCGAAGTCCTTACAACAAAAGAACTATTGTTGAGATGTGCTCGGATTTGCACTTTTTCATCTACCTTTCAAGTTCGTAATCTAATGTTGGGCTTTGTTTTGACTGCTATCACCATAGAAAACATTCTTCCAACAATAGCATTGCTAGCGGGAGTCACCAGGCAATGAGCGCATAACCTGAGAGTTCTTTAACCAAGTCAAAACTGCATGGTGTCTTTAGGAATCTCAACACCGCCAAAATGCCCTCCTGCTTCCAGTCTATGATACTGATTTTTCGGTACTGCGGCTCACTAATGTTGATACAATCCTGAGCTAAATACAGCCTGTGCAAATCTGCAAATTCTCCTTTGATTACTTGATTTGATATTCGCAAAGGATTTAATAATATTCAGCAAGATCTAGCTGATCCTGTTGGAGACTAGCTGATCCTGTTGCTCCTGTGTTCAACTGTCAAGTTTTAGTTTTACGCCTTGGGCGGCACAAAAACCGGAAAATGACTAAAAAAGCCAGAAAAAAGCCAAATTTAAGAAAAAGGCCAAACCTATAATCTCGAAGCCAAACGCTTGCAAAAAAAGCCAGATTTGTGATATTTGGCCTTAAAAAGGCCAATATGGCAACCCTGCTCCATTCTATAAGCTGCACAACTCAAACTATTTTTAGCCTGATGATGTCCGTGGACACAGGACGAAACGCGTCGCAAAATTTTAATCACAAAACGTTAGGGGAGCCTTTAAATTCAATAAATTTCGATCAAAGTAAACTCTTCCGAAAACTAGAAAAATTGAACCAAACTATTAATAATAATCAATATGGCATTATTTTTAATGAAACCTGTATCAAGGAAGGGTTACTACCAAAATATACTGAATATATACATATATATATATATATACATTCTTGATAATCTATACATCAAGAAATAAATCAATAAAATATATCATATTTTATTTTTTTCCTAATATAAAGATATATCAACTCAAGTGTACAGAGAGCCATTTCAACGCTCATGTACATTATATATGCATAGTATTCTCGATAGATCTCTCACATTTTTGATCATTATGGAAATGATTTGCCTGAAGGGAACATTTTGAAGATTAGATTAGATTATAAGTTAGTTTAGGCCTCCTCATCCGCTACGAAAATAGAATGTATCAAAGAGAGGAAGGAGGAAGGCACCATTTAGTATGGAGATAAGAAAATGAGGAAGCTATGCTGAAGGGTCATAGAAACAATAAGATGGGAAAGAAGTTCATGAAACAAGATCAAAGTTGAAGAAGAAAGTAGTAGGTGCTGAAAAAACAGGACAGCAGTGAACCGAAAAAATATGGTCCGTAACAAAGCAAAAACCTATGTTATTTTAACAAAAAGGCCTACCTAACCTTTAGCTCGGGCCCTCACATTGCCCCCCTGAGAGCGCTACTTCCCATAGATACAATAGTTGTATCCCCCTGAGGGAGGGGAACATTTTGAACATCATTAAAGAACATAACGGATGAAATTAGAGTTACAACGTAAATTTTCAATACCCTGCATCAGCTGGGTGACCAATGAACCAGCAAAAAAAAAAATGTGCAAAAGAAATGCATCATGCATAAATTACATACGTAGGCACTTAAAGTTGACTGAATGTGCTTGTTTATTGGCTGGATGCTGAACAGCATTTCAAATAACAAGTTCAAAGACTGAAAAATTTTTCAATAAAGCACCAAATGGAAAGCAAAGGCAAAGAATAGCACAAAAGAATTTCCTTGCGTTACTAATGCGGTTTTAGAGAAAAAATTAGAGCACAATTAGCTAGCGCAATTATATACCAAAAAAGTATTTGCAATAAACCATAACCACAAATGATAGATAGGGTGCACTGTTGCGCAGGACTCAATGCACAGAATTACAAATTTTGAGAAACAATCAAACAAGAGAATAGTTGAAGACGACATAGCATGGACAGTAAGAAAATGAATAAAAAATGTCTATCATGAAAAGGCAAAACGATAATTGCAATATAAAATGACCCAAATTCACATCTCTCGGACCCTGTAGGAGTGCTAAGTCCCAAAAGTGCAAGAGTCATACAACGTTGTGCCATTTTTTGGCCATGATACATATTTAGAGCAATCGATTTTTCATTATAAACTCACAGTTTTGGTTTATCACCAGCGTTTTCCTCTATTCTTGTTGGCACTGATACAAAGCACTGTGAAAAGCATATTGGTTTAATTTATTGTTCAATGTCAGCATTTGCACTTATTAATATGGTGAAAATAAGTAACTTATTGTGACATCAATACACATTTGAAAAAAACAGTCTTTAGAGCCACTCTGTGAAAAAATTGCAAATGAATCAAGTGAATGTGAACTGTTCTGTAAACTTGCTCAGTAATCTATCCAGAGTACTTCGATATGAATACCACTGTTCTAGTTTCAAAACAGTTGGACGAACAACACTTCACATAACTATGTTTAAAAAATTGAACTCAGCTTGAGCTCGAGAAGTGACGAGAAAAATCTGAGGATGAGCATAACGGTTGATCGCCACAACATCCAAGTAAACAATCAATATAATATTAATAAAAAGGTTTTGGGCATCTGATGCAATACTACGTCACAATTTGCCTAACGCAATGATTGTGAAGAACACAGTCGAAACACCAAACGCAACCTTTGCAGAGGCAGTAACCGCCAGTACGCTCACGATGACACGCTGCCATTAACTGACAGATCGAGTCATGCCGCTTTCAAATGTTACGGCCGTTGATCAACTGAAAATTTTGCGCCTTCGAACCATCCAAGGCCAACTATGAATTTCACGTCCGAGCTTGACCGCGCTTAGTTTTGGGCGCGTAGAGGCAGTGTTAAAGCAGAGCAGGCCGACTAGCCTATAAATCGTGCGTAATCGACCCTCACGTCCTTAATACACCGGCGATACGTCCTTGATTTTCAATTGGGATGCAAAGAATTATCTTGTGCATATGAAAAATCGGATATGCAATTTTGCATATGCTATATAACAGATGTAATATGCAAAATGCATTGTGCATATGCACGATATCATTGCATATATGCTGTAATAAGAACGGTGTAATTTGATTTATTTAATGTAAAACTACAAATTTGTTCCTTGATCCAGAAATTTTGTACGTTGATGGGACCTCTCGCATACACACTATCACTAGCTGAAGCAACGTCTCAAGTTTTACCCGGTGCGCTGTGTTCAGTACCTGATGCCTAGGTTTCCATCTTGACCTGTTCTTCAGTTAAATTTGGTTCATAAATAAAGTACCATAGAGGTGTCCGAACTGAATTTAATGGAGTTTGAAGTTCTTAAGAATTGCATGGTATAGTTTTTGTACACCTAGTGATAGTTTTCTTGTTTTGTTCTACACATAGGCCTCCCTATACGTACAGTGTTAAAGTGGAAATGCAACTGTGAAGTTTGTATCAATTCCCGAAACATATGCGTTTAGTGAATTAGTAATAAATACCGTTGTTGTGCTCTGCTCGTTCATAAAAAATGAGAAGAAACTCAATATGGTAATCCCTCGAATTCCGAATATGCCAGAAATTCCCTAAATTTGCATCATTATAGTGATTTAACTTCCTGGACTTGCATGAAGACAATCAAGTCTGTAATTGACATTTAGTGATCATATGCTGATTTGAATATTCCTGCAACATTTGGTTATTCGAAACCTAATGCAAATGTTTGGTATTCGTAGGATGTCTGGAATGAGGGGGACTACCTAGAGGAAGAATATAACTTTTTATAATTTTTTTTATTATTTATTGTATTGAAATTTACAGATGTATTGGATAATATGTTGATGAATGAAGAAATGAACAAATTTCTTTTAGTATTCTAATGACTACCATTATTTATTACTTACTCCATCCCAAAGTACTACAAAGTGTAAGGAATGAAATTTTCAACAATGAATTCCCAGAATATGACTTTCGGGACGTAAATCTGTATTGTACTTATATTACCGGAAAACTGTAAGTTTGTCATGCAGCATATTATGGGAGTATACACTGTTATTGTCTAAATATCAGCTGCGACTTCATGGATATGAATAACGAAGCTAATCCTTTTAGTTCAGCATAAAGTTAACCGATATTGACCCATTTTCATCTACGATAAAATCACCGAAAGCTGGCAGTTTAAGCTCCATGTCTCATTTAAGGTACGAAACCAACTTTTAGTACTCGCTGTGGCAGAGTGGTTGAGAATGCACCCTTCCGTTAAAGTGTCAGGGGTTCGAATCTCGGCGCTGTGCGGCGATTTTCCCCGTTGGGTAAAAGGAAAACTCAGACACAATACCCCACTCTACCCAGATATCTGAAATGGGTACCGGCTCGACCAAAATTTTATTGAAATACCGGCTCGAGTAACCGTCCTGGTGGTAGTTTGGGGCATTTGAAAAACCAATGTACGAGATGATATTTTTCGTGCTTAATTGATTGGAATAAAGTTTTTTTCTAGATTTCTAGCAAGAGAAGATCTTCCCATGATTTAGGATGTCAACTCTATTTTGCATAGCTATCCTGTTGAGGAACGAAGCCCAACCAACCAAATTTGTTGACGAACGAAGTAGTTGGTCACTCTTTCCATCTGACATGGAGAATTTTAAATTTGCTCCCCTGGTGTCGTACGATGTAGAAAGAGTGTTTTCGCAATAAAAAAGTGTCCTATTTGAAAACATTAAAAAGTACATTATTACTAAATGTAACCACATACGTTAAATCTTGTTTTACTTTGAAATCTTGAGAAATCCTATTTCCATGTTTTCTTCATTAGTATCAAATGCGCAATATTGTAAATATTGAACACTACTGTAGTGAATCATTATCTTAGAGTTAAATATTTACAATATCGAACAAATTTCAACTAACTGAAGTTGGTCATTCAGCCGTGCATATGCAAGATTTGATCGCATTTTGTTTGCATATAAATGCGAGTACTGTGCATACGACACTCCGCAATCGCATATGTCTAACCTGAAGCCGCATATTTTATTCGCTCATGATTTCATATGCGCGTGCATAGATGCATGTGCAAATTGGCACAGCTCTAGTCATAATGTATTGTTCTTATGTCACAATGTATCGTTAGCAATGCAAATCTCATTCAGTTTCTATTATAAATTGGTAGTTAATTTGAGAAATTACCAAGTGCTATATCAATTGAAAAATATTCTTGTGCTGAAGCCTTTTCTAAGTTGCATTTTTCGCATAATTACGCCTAGTGAATTCGATTACTTTTCTTAGAAAATTTGACTTGAAAATTTGATGTGCTCATATCAGTTTAATTAATTGTCATTTCTCTTTCTTTGATATAATTTTGCTCGTAAAGTGAAAAAAAAAGAACCTCGATGCTCACAGTGGGGACAAAGAAAGCTTAACGCTTAGACACCAAGAAATAAATGTTATGGATTTCATCACAAATATTGTGCCTTTTTCGTTTGCGTCAGGAAATTGTGTACAGCCTCTGTACACACCACTTCTCCTGTCATATATGACATACAAGTATAATGCTTTATCAATACGGAATTCTTTTCAGTGGCGCTGGCGATAATGACAGTTTTGAAATGAATATTAATGCTTTTGACCACACTACTTAATACTACGAAGTGTGTTCATTTTTTCTCTTTTTGCGTGACAACTATAATATATTAGACGATATAGTCCAATTTCCTCACGTGTAAGTTTGTTCAGAAATGCTCCTAGCATTTTTGTACTAAAACACAGCAACTCCTTAAAATCTGTATTTCTGTCTAATTATAAAATGCAACGTCTAATTATAAAATCTCACATCATCCTCAGGCTGAAAAAAATATACAGAATAATTTTCAGTCACATTGGAAAAACTCAAAAACTAAAACTTTAGTAATATGGACTAGAAATTTGGATCACAAAAGACGAAAGCGACTACACCTTTTTCACTTCAAATTATTCTATGTCCAGTTCAATTCAATCTAAGTCAAGTTCAATTTAATCTAAGTCAAGTTCAAATTAATCCAAGCCAAGTTCAAATTAATCCAAGTCAAGTTCAAATTAATCCGAATCAAGTTCAAATTAATCCAACCCTCAGTTGATTTAATAAGGACATAATAATTCGTTATTATGAGTTTTTTGTGTTAAATATGTATCTATTGGTTATTTTAAGCAAGACTGGTTTCGAGGATTTATTAACACTCATAGATATTTATATACGTGAAATTCTACTTTATCACATCTATGAAATCATATCCTTGCAAATACGAAAGGTTATCATTGAACGATATTTAGATTTTTTCTTTAAAAGAAATACACAAATGCGATTCACTGAGTACTAATGCACGATTCAGTTTGAGAACAACTACATTACTACCCAGATACATTCTTTCATTAGCAATTTGAATGTTGCCATTCATTCTAATTCCTTGTTAGTCAATGTGAAGAAATGTAGGATCCACTTACAATACACAATAATAAAACAAGAAAAATTGTTTCTAACTTTATACTGATTTTATTTGTGTATGTTCACAATTCAATATATAATACTTTTAAGACTTAAATATTCATAAAATGGTTATTTTAAAAGTTATTTAAGTCATAAAAGTATTATATATTGAATTGTAAACACACACAAATAAAATCAGTTGTGAATTGGAAACATTGTTAAATTGTAATTAAACAGAATCGTACATCAGTACTCAGTGAATCGTACTTGTATATTTCTTTTAAAGGATAAATCTACATATCGTCCAATGATGATATTTTGTACTCGCATGTTTTGATTTCAAATATGTGGTAAGATTGAATTTCACGTATATAAATATCTATGAGTGTAAATAAATCCTCGAAACAAGTTTTGTTCATCACATCCAATGGATACATATTGACCACAAAAAACTCAAATTAACAAAATATTTCATTTTTTTTAACGCAACTGAGGGTTGGATTAAACTGAACTTGACTCGGATTAATTTGAACTTGACTTGGATTAATTTGAACTTGACTTGGATTAATTTGAACTTGACTTGGATTAATTTGAACTTGACTTGGATTAATTTGAACTTGACTTGGATTAATTTGAACTTGACTTGGATTAATTTGAACTTGACTTGGATTAATTTGAACTTGACTTGGATTAAATTGAACTTGACTTGGATTAAATTGAACTTAACTTGGATTAATTTGAACTAGACTAGGATTAATTTGAACTTGACTCGGATTAATTTGAACTTGACTTGGTTTAATTTGAACTTGACTCGGATTATTTTGAACTTGACTTGGATTAATTTGAACTTGACTTGGATTAATGTGAACTTGACTCGGATTATTTTGAACTTGACTTGGATTAATTTGAACTTGACTTGGATTAATTTGAACTTGACTCGGATTATTTTGAACTTGACTTGGATTAAATTGAAGTTGACTTAGATTGATTTGAAGTGAAAAAGGTGTAGACAAAGGATCAATTTTTATCACAGAAATAGTAAGCATGACTAGATAATATTACATTGTACAAAATCCTCAATGTTCACCGCACGAGAGACAGGAGCAAAATGGTCGAGCAGCTTCGTCAACTTCGTTCGGCGAGCTGAAGTTCTGATAAACAGTTTATGAACGAAATAATCATTAGTGTTTTCATTAAGGGAAGGCTTTTGTTCATGAATGTGTAATGCGTTAATTATATTTATATTTCATTTTAATAACATCATATAGAATTTTGGTGTTAGGGAACAGATCTTCATTGGATGGTTTGCAACTATGGTCAACACGAAAATGATTGAAGATGGAACCTTGATATTTATGAGCTGTTAATCTTCGCTTCAGGGTCATTCCACACCTTTTTCACTTCAAATTAATCTAAGTCAAGTTCAATTTTATCCAATTCAAGTTCAAATTAATCCGAGTCAAGTTCAATTTAATCCAAGTCAAGTTCAAATTAATCCGAGTCAAGTTCAAATTAATCCGAGTCAAGTTCAAATTAATCCAAGGCAAGTTTAAATTAATCCGAGTCAAGTTCAAATTAATCCGAGTCAAGTTCAAATTAATCCGAGTCAAGTTCAAATTAATCTAAGTCAAGTTCAAATTAATCCAAGTCAAGTTCAATTTAATCCAAGTCAAGTTCAAATTAATCCATGTCCAGTTCAAATTAATCCGTGTCAAGTTCAAATTAATCCAAGTCAAGTTCAAATTAATCCAACCCTTAGTTGAGTTAAAAAGTGACATAATAATTTGTCAATTTGGGTTTTTTGCGTTAAATATGTATCTATTGGATGTTACAAGCAAGACTGGTTTCGAGGATTTATTTACACTCATAGATATTTATATACGTGAAATTCTACTTTACCACATAGATGAAATCAAATACATGCAAGTACAAAATATTATCATTGAACGATATGCAGATTTAATCTTTAAGTCAAGAGAGCAGCATGTCGCACAAACCCCTCCCTCCCATAAATTTTCTATACTTATGGATCATTTTTTGTGGGACACTGAGATTAGCTATGACCTTAGTAGACCATCTTTTTACTCTCTTGCCGTGAGACTGACTGGACTACTGTAGAGTCAAACCTGGCGACTTTAAAGCCGCAGCAATTTTATAAATAGAATGATGTAAAAATTTATTAGACTCCCAGTCCCACGACAAAGATGTTCAAGGAGAGGAAGGAGGAAGGCACCATTTAGTATGGAGTTAAGGGAACGCGGAATCAGTGCACAAGGAGCATAGAAACAGTAAGCTAAGAAAGAAGTTCATGAAATACGAAAAATGTTGGAGAAGAAAGTAGTTGCTGCTTAAAAATTGGACAGCAGTAAACTGAAAAAAGATGGTTCGTAACAAAACAAAATACCTGTGCTATTTCAACAAAAAGAAAGCCGACCAAACATTTAGCTCGGTACCTCACTTAATCCCCCTTGGAGCGCTAATTCCCATAGATACAATAGTTGTATCCCCTCGAAGGTAGTGATGTAAAAAATTTGAGTAATTTATAAGTTATCATTTTTTACAGTGGTCCAGGTGCTGCCAGTTGTGCACATCTGCTCTAAATGTAATAAAATAAATATCAATCAAATAATTTTATAACACATATCGTCACGTGTATATTCGTTTGATAAAAACGAGTATTGTAAATAATATAAGAATACGCCTCTGAGGAATTTTATCATCTATTTCATTTATGTGAGACACTTCCATTTTTAGTAACAATTTATATCGACTATTATCCACTCGTTCCTCAATAATTTCACGAGATTTGTGAATTGGAATCAGTGTATGTTTACTTCAATAGGAATGGCTTGCCTCCATTGTAAAACCTAAATATACAATACAGGACGTGAGAGGCTGCTGCTGTCAGGTGAAACAGTACCACTACTTAATAGAGTTCAACATTTACAACATTGCAAGTATTCGGTTGCTACGAACATTTTCTTATGATAAAGAGCTTTTGGCTGAAGCAAAGTTAAAATACACAATTTTGCCTAGCTAGTAGAAGCATTTTTGGGTTTTCCGCTAATGGATAAAGTCGCAAACAATACTATGGGAAAAAGAATAAATTGATAAATTTAAAACGTGAACATTCAAACAGCCAGTGTTCAGCAAAAACGAATACGCACAGCCTCCCTCGTTGACGACAGTTGTACTACTAAATTTTTCACACAAACGAGCCTACATGAGCAGCCTGAGATCAAGTTCTTCAGGGTTCCATTCCTCGTCCTCGCTTCCGATGTCTGATGCCCAGACTTTCAACTGCGATGCATCTTCATCAACGCCTGAAGTAACCTTCAGCGAAAATGATCCTCGTTTCCCGTGCCAGTCTCGGGCTCTTCTTGCCTTGGAACCCAATTCTGCAGCGCAATATAAAAATTAAAGTGTAGATGTAAAATAATACTATACAATGAGGTAAAACTGCATACCAACCAACATATTGGTGATTATTCTAATATAAGTTAGTTTAAAACTTCCCTAACCACCTCTTAGTTTAAGCTTCTCAAGAGGCGCTCCAAAGAGAGGAATAATCAAATGACCATCTGGTATAGACTCGTACATGCAGAATCTATGTACAACGTGTGTTCCCACATGGGCCATCCTTGTGAGGTAACACCAGTGTGTTTCAAGTTAACTGAACACAATGCGCATAGAAACAGAAGGTCAGAAAGAAAGTCTCAACAAGATTAAAGTTCAAAAAGTAAGTAATAGGTTCTGAAGAAAAGGATAGTACTGACTCAAAAATAGATGGTCTTAACAAAACAAAGGACACACTTTTTCATCAAAAAGAAGGCCTACCTAACCGTCAGATCGAGCCCGCATATTATCTACCTGGGAGCTCAATTCAACACGAAGATAAACATTTTTGATGACAGACCGTCTTAAAAGCAATTCAGTGGTGTATTTTACAACAAGGAATAGTTTAGGAGCAAATTTAAAATCATTTGACCATTTCATTGCATGATGTCAGAGGGTGATATGAAGGAGAAATACTAATGAAACATTTACGTCAAGCAGAAACGAGAGGGTTTCCAGCTAGCTAGGTTTAAAGTAGAATCTTGGTTAACTGACAAGAAAACCTGTGTAGGATTCAAAAACATCAACAATCAAATGGAAAAAAATTAAAACAAGATTAGACTGCATGAAAAAATGAATTGTCAAACTCTGTGCACATACATGCTAAGCACATGGGATTAATAACTTTTGTAACAGATCAGCAATTCAGCATCGGTATATTGCATCAGAATAGCAAAGCAGCAGTGGTTGAATAAAATATTATATTATAAGTTAAATTTAGTAGGTTGAATTATTTCATTAAATATTGAATGAATGCATGGAATATTAAGGGAGATGCCCACGCTGAAATCTACTGAATTAATAAAATGGCTGTAACGTTCTTTCTATGGAATTTAGATCTATGAAAAGTGGCATACACATGTTCTGTTGAAAATAAATAGGGGTCGTCTCTATAACTTTCCCCACTTCTGACATAATTTTGGAGACAATGGGGAAAGGGGAGTGAGGGGGAAGTGAATACTTTTCAAGAAATGTTTTCTCAAAAAATACTTATCTTCGAGCAATTATTTAGGTGTCATTGGATGCGCAAAAAGTTGCTGCATGACCAGTCGAAGGATTAGTTTTAATTTCGCAATGGTTTAGATATTATAAAATTTAAAACTTTTTTCTGAAAAATAAATTTTTTCCATATTTTTATTGTAACCAAAAATTACTATAAAAAAATCGCATGTAAGTAGATAGAGCAGCTTTTTTTGCATCTAATGATATCTAAATCATTGCTCTAAAATAAAAACCCTATGAGAAATTAGATTTCGAAAAATAACCATGTACCCGACATTTTCCCCTATTATATCCGTAATTATGTCCAAAATGGGAAATAAGTTATGTACACGACCCCTATTCATTTCTACAAATACATAGGTATGTCAATTTTCTTAGATCTAGATTCTATAGAAAGAACGTTACAGTCATTTTATAAAATTAACTAATATCTTCCAATCTGTAATTCTTTACATACATTTTTCCTATGTAACTCAGAAATTATCATGAAAATCGGAATAATCCTTCGAACCGTCATGCAGCAATTTATGGCAAATCCAATGACACCTAAATCATTGCTCAACTATAAGTACTTTTTGAGAAGATGTCTCTTGAAAAGCATTGCACTTCCCCCTACCCTTTTCCCCATTGTCTCCAAAATTATGTCGGAAGTGGGAAAAACTCATAGAGACGACCCCTATTTACTTTCAGAAATACATACGAATGCTAATTTTCATAGATCCATCATCCAAGTGTCATACAACAAACGTTACAGACATTTCATTGATTTTGGGTGGACGTCTCCCATAAGTCTACTCACCAATGATTTGGAGGCGGAATGAATACACTCTGAATTCTTGTTCATCTCGCCGCCGGTTTTCCCAAGCCCAGTGTAGGTAAACTGGACAACAAGCTCCCGTGACAGCAAGCTCTTTTGAGAATGCGACGTATGGTGCCTCCGCTGTTGACCCCAACGTAATGCTTCAGCTTGCCAATCTGAAAGTAATAGTTCAGTTGAAATCACAGTTTACTGTGCGCATGATCAAAAATAACTTTAGAGAAAATTACGTGCAATGGAGGAAAGCAATGCACATTATTCTAGTTGAATTATTTCTACATTTTATGGTTTGCATGCTTTCTACTGCGACATTCAACCTTTTTTTATTTTTAATTGTTCAAATTCCTTAAACTTTCATACCTATGCCAGATTGCTGAATATCAATTCTTTCACATCACTCATCGGTACTAAATTCTTCATTATCTTGTACCAGTTGACCACTTCCATATGATGATTTTACTCCATTCAAATTAATCTTCACCTACGAGAATTACTGTAACATACTTTCTTACCTCACAGTAAACTATGGTTCATATGTAATTAACTCTATTCCTAGCATGAGCTTCATTTCTTCCACCAGTCATTTGCATCAACATGCATTATTTCAATGTTATGTATCTTTCTCCTATCTTCCATCTTTTTGCTTATTTTCATCTTTTCTTCTACCCTTTAACCAATCAAACTCAGTTTTCAGGCCCTCAATCTTAGCCCTTTTCACTTTCACATGTGCAATGCTTTCAATAAACTCAAACTCCAAATTTTTCACTTTCTCCTTTCATCTTATCCACCCACTTAACAAGCCTAACACATCATCCTAACACATCAACCTAAAAATACAACTCTACATGAAAAATGTCCATCATAAACCAGGCATTCTCATTTACAGTTAATTCATCTTATTCCTAAAATACAAAATTATTAAGTAAAATTAAATTCTCATTACAATGGGTTTTCTATACTGTTTGCGATAAGGCACAAGCAAACTAGGATATATAATGATATATAAATATATTTATCATTATCTGACAGATATACACTATAAGCCGGTGCTTTAAATTCACTTGAGAACACTTGGTCTGTTCATTTCACAGCAATTCATTCTGAATGAAAGAAATAAGCTTTGGCATATACATTCTGGCAAAAACATAATTAGCAAGATAAATAGTTTTATTGCTTTCTAAAAATTAGGAGATGATCTTTCATTATATGTTTTCCTAAGCCTTTGATTAGGATAGCAAATATTAAATTAACGCATCATTCAAAGTAGAAATAAAACTTACTTTGACTGAGAGATGAGTGTCCTGCTGTTCGGGTGAAAGCGATACACAGAGGAAGCCGAGAAGAAGTTGCCCTGCCCTCATCAAGTTCCCTCCCTGTAGTTGAAGTCCCAGTGATACCATACTGCATTGCTGTTCATGCATTGCTGGGGAAGGAAGAAAATTATATTGTAAAATATTGAAAAATAATTGAAATACATGAGTAACATTTTATCATATGCAACATATTCATTACTTTTTCATTATAGAAAACTATTTCACAAGCAATATAACTAATGTTTTGTTTTATTTTAAATAAAAATAAATATTTTTTATTCCCATATGTTTATTTCTACAAGGTGCTCACACTGTGTCAAAGAACTTCAACACTAGGTTGGGACAATTAAAATATATGTACAATGATAAAAAAAACACAGTTTCTGATATATTTTAAAAATATTTGTGATTTCAGAGTGACATCTGAAGAAATGCATTGCACAAAAATTCAGGACACTTAGCTAAAATATTGACACGTTGCATTTTGACTTTCATCTTGTATTTGGCAAATCAGAATTTAATGCAACACAAGCTGAAAGGACCTCAAAATACAAGGGATCAATGACGGACTAAATATAATCCTTACTTGCAGTTGTGAGCCGGTGTACAGGTACAGCTGCCATGTGGAGGTCTAAGGTAGTTGCTCTTTTGTGATGGTTCATGTGAGTTTTGCCAAGAACATGACACAAAAGCACTTGTTCTCTCATTAGTAGGCTCAACGGCTGCAATTTTTTCATGTCTTTCATTCCTACTGACCAGATAAGTTTTCCAGATCTTTCTAGAATTGTTTTTAGCAATAAGTCGGGTTAGGTATTTCATTCATAAAGACTTTATTAGAGCAATAATTACCTACACAAATTATTATGACTCGATATTCAATAGCAGACACAAGGATTGCATTAGCTGTGTATTTATTATATTCTAGAAGGAGATGCCCTCAATGTTCACTTTAAATTAATGAGATGCACTCTCATTTTAGAAATCTCTTTAATTTTTTTCAACTGCTTATCCAATCAAAGTGCACACACTCTTAATTACTTATGTAACTCACTTCACATCTAAATCATATCTTCACTGTAACAAATTGACGAAGAGCTGTTGGAATTATCAGTCGATCTGCTGATCAGTCCGATTCACTTCGCGTGTTTTGAACTCTTTCTTGAGAAAAGACTTTCTGAAGATTTGTCGGTTTGAATTTTCTAAACACTCAATAATCCTTGCCCTTTTCTGCCTTTCACTTAATTCATAGAATCAATTTCTCATTCATTGATTTTCCATCACCATAAAGCAATTGCTAAGCGTATTTTTTTAGATTTTAAGCTTATCTCACAAACTAAGAACGACCAGGCTTAGTTTGACTAACCCGCTGGTTGTGAAGTTGCGACTGATGTCAACACTGACCGCTGCACGCTTCAGTGGTGAAATGTGCGCCACCAAAAAACTAGTTCTATATTTTTGCTATTTCATGTGACAATATAATAATTTAACTGGGAATCAAAATTATTAAAAGATTTTTCACTATGAAATAAAATAATTGATGAATGAGTTTCATAATATGATGCAAAGTTGGCAGTAATTATTATTGCTGGAGTAATAATACCACAGGCGATTTATGTCATGCTTGTACAATTTGTACAATACTTGCATTTAAAATTTGGATGTTGCATTTCAATGGCTCATAATAATTTAAGCCCTGCTGCAAGTAGATGTGTTTTCCCTATATCAATGCGCATGTTTATTTGTTCGTGTGTTACGCCATGCTTGTTTCTTATAAAATTGATCAAGTCATATATGTTGGTCGTCGGAATTTCAAGTTTCCATAACTAGGAGCAGAACGACGAAAACAAACAAACATCAGCATCTTAGGATCCTTTATTTCAGATCAAGCCTGAAACCTATGATCTTGAGCATTGGTTTTCCAAATGTCTTATAACTAACACTATATATAGGACACCATGACGGTTCCCCCGTAAAGCCGGTACCCATTTCCGACACCTGGGTTGAGTGGGGTTTTCTGCTTGAGCTTTCCCTTATACCCAACGGGGAAAATCGCCGCGCCAGCGCCGGGATACGAACCCTCGTCTCCAACTGACAGGGCCGATCCCTTGACCACTGTGCCACGGCGAGCACTAATATTCTTGCGTAATAGTAATAATAATAGAGTAATAATATAATAAAGGGATTTCATGGAAGTCGGTATTTTATTTCTACAAGAAAATAGTTGCTGAATAGATTGACTGTGTGAAGGACTTTAAAATGTAAAAAAAGCAAACAAAATTTTCATCACAGCTTGCACATTTTACAAAAAATATCCTAAAATTCCCAGCCTTGTTCTCTTAGAAAAATCGGAACATAGAATTGTACCCACTTGGTGATAAGCTATAACTGAAAACGTAATGTGTGTCAAATTTGATTTTAAACAAACCAAGTTCACTTGTGAATTGGCTTTATGTAAGGGGTTCTCTAACCCAAAAATTGACCTAATTTTTCAAATTTCCCTTTTCGAATTTCTATTGCAACTAGAGCAACGAAAAAGCATAACGATGTATAAAATTGAATTCGAAATACATTCACGCCAATGAAAAGTTTCCATTATTGCAATAGAAAAAGTTATCACGAGGACATATGAAAAAAAATATACATATTGCACAAAACACTTCTTTTACAATTTTCAACGTAGAAACTTTATTTTGGCCTCATTCGACGCGGAAAGAATGCAGCAACTGGAAAATGAAGGATTATTTTGAGTTTCGAATTAGAAAAACTTATTGATACATTTGTCAAAATTTTTTTTCCAAGTCCCAGATTTTTCACCATAGAAATATAATTTAGAGTTCAAATGAAATTCCGCTTCGCTTCGCTGTTTTCACTGTCCTACTGCGTCGAATGAAATGAAAATCAAGTTTCTACGTTAAAAATTGAAGAAGTGTTTTGCGCAATATATGTATAGAAATTTTTCCGATATATATATTTTTTTCATATGTTCGCGCAATAAATTTTTCCTATTGCGAAGTTTCATTGAAGCAAATGTGTTTGGATTTCAATGTTACATATCCCTATGCATTTTGGTTTCCCAAGTTGCAAAAGAAATGCAAAAATGGGAAATTTTACAAATTAGAAAATTTGCAGGGCTAGAGATACCTTAATTAACTTGAAAGTTACACTTTCGATTTGAAATCAAATTTTAGTTTCATAATGTGCACTGGTTTGAAAACAAATACCTCTCATTCTAATTATTGATGAGCAGTGCCGATTTTTCTGTTAAGATCACTGCAGACATTTCTATCCCGAATTTTCTGCATTGATCTGTAGTGACCGGTGAAGAAAAATTTCATCCCGAACTGGGTCCCGCACTGATCCTAAAAAAGATGCACTGTCCCCAGATAATCGATGCCGATCCGCACTAGCATTTCTGACTGGGAACGTGTGGTGAACATTGAGGATTTTGTACAATATATCTAGCCATGCTTACTATTTCTGTGATAAAAATTGATCCTTTGTCTAGTCGCTTTCGTCTTTTGTGATCCAAATTTCTAGTCTATATTACTCAAGTTCTAGTTTTTGCGTTTTTCCAATGTGACTGGAAATTATTCAGTATATTTTATTTTCCAGCCTGAGGATGATGTGAGATACATCGAAACGTTGCATTTTATAATTAGACAGACATATAGATTTTAATGAATTGCTGTGTTTTAGTACAAAAATGCTAGGAGCATTTCTGAACAAACTTACACGTTAGGAAATTGGACTATATCGTAATGCTGAAAAGTTAGAAAAGAAAATATTAGACGATATTTAATGTCGTTTTTAAAATTTCCTAAGGAAGTAATAAAAAGTATATTATAAATTAAAGACAATTCCATGTAATAATATTTATTTGAATATGTGATACATTATTTCATCATTTATTTATCTTATAATTATTCATTATTTATGATGAAAGATATGGAGAAGTACTTTAAAGACATTGAACGTTTCGAGCCTTGGCTCATTCTCAACAAAAAGTCTGCAACTATAAAATGATAGGCAAGTCAGTACACCCAAAATTACAGAAGCGCATAATTTAAGTACGAAAAAGGTATAATAATAATAATTTATAGGTTGACTATTTTCAGAGGGTATGCACTCTGCATTTCGTTGAGAGAAGGTTTCAGTTCATGAATGAATAATGACTCTAAAATACGTAGGTCTGAGTTGGCGGTACAACTATCTAATACTTAAAATTTGTTAATGTCAATAATCTGTTCACAGGAGCCCTTACTACAATGTTGTCTTAAACTAGAATGATTAGAAGTAAGCAAGCGACCTGTACGATGTACGATGCAGATCGAAGCCATCGTAAAAGTTACTTGCTTACTTCTCCTACTCATTCTAGTATAAGACAACAGTGTAGTAATGGTTCCTGTGAACAGATTATTGACATTAGCCAATTTAAAATATTAGATACTTTCACCGGCAACTTAAACCTACGTATTTTAGAGTCATTATTCATTCATGAACTCAAACCTTCTCTCAATGAAACGCAGAGTGCATACCCTCTGAAAATAGTCAGCCGATGAATTATTATTATTACTATTATATACATATTTTTTTCGTGCTTATATTCTGCGCTTCTGTAATTTTGAGTGTACTGACTTGTCTATTATTTTATGGCCAAGGCTCGAAACGTTCAAAGTAAATGTTTTCAATGTACTTCTTTATTTCTTTCATTGTAAATTTGCTTCGCAAAATAGATTATCCTTTGTTCATTGTTTATTTATTGTTATTTATCATACCTTTCATTATTTATTATTAATTTAGTGACGATTGCTTTATTATTGAGCTAACCAGTACACAAGTATATCTAAGAAACTTATGAAAGAAAAATTTCTTTTGAAAGCATTATTGCATACTATGAGAATTAATGAATTTAGCATTTGGTATATTTCTAGATATATTTAACTATAAATTCCGTTTTCTTTTTACTATTTTGCCTTTCAATAAGGCAGCTTTTCCTCTTGGTTGTCCTGTTTGGCGCCTGGCAATGCTCGTTGGCTGACATAGAATTTTTTTCCTTAACGCCCCAGATCCTTTAAAAAGGGTACAACCTGCAGTGCGAAGGAAAGATGAGACCTGCGCAGGATTCCTACAGGCCTTCACCCTCTGTTTGAAGACATCAATGGCGCCAAACATGGAGGTGCTCTTGGTTCGCTTTAATTCCTTATTTAACATGCGTGTAAATTCATCGATTCTCTCGTCAACTGGTTGAAAGTTATTTAATGTGTGTGTGGAGGTTTCGATGACTTGTTCTGTATCGGCAGATCTATCTCTTTTGTCACATGTAGCTATTTGCCCATTAACATGGGGGACTGCATTAGCAGGCGCACCTGCAAATGAAATATCGAAAAAAGTGGACGTCGGCATTGCTTTATTACCGTATATCACCCTGTACAAGTGTTGTTTCTAAGCAGCAAAGCAGGTGTAAAGCTGTGGAAGGCGGACTGCGCTGTACTGAGACACGGCGAGTTGATGTTTGCACACGCTGCCTGTATTTCCACTGATGCCGCTGCACGTG
The DNA here is from genome assembly GCA_030386875.1 of Morinoia aosen. NCBI lineage: Eukaryota > Metazoa > Arthropoda > Malacostraca > Amphipoda > Talitridae > Morinoia > Morinoia aosen. The sequence goes on along the minus strand of CM059569.1, from coordinate 13,813,657 downwards.
CCGATGGGTAGGTCCCCTGTGTACTGAATGCCCTCTTGCGAAGCAGAATTATCTGCATGAACTACTCCTTCATTATGGGTGACAGCTGACAGAGGAATGGTACTGCTGGCAGTTTTGGAAAAACTGTCCTTTTTGAGGATGACGTCTGACAGACGCAAACGAAGGTCGTTGTCGTAAACATCTGCCATCACCAGCAGCAGCTGTGCACCGTTGTGGCCCTTATCCCTGAAGACATATATTTAAATAAATACTATTATTAATTATTGTCCCCCACAAAATTATTATCATTAAAAATTTTGATTTGAATCATGCTAAAATTTAAATCTAGAATAAATTGTCACTAATCGTTTCTTTCTTCGAACACTTAAAACTAAGTATTTAAAGTTATTTCACAGTAATGAACAGGGTAAAATAAAAAGTTACTATAAAACACACTAGCGTGCAATATTTTAAAATTTAATATATGTATAAGTTTCATTTGTGTTTCGACTGTAAGTTTTATTCTGCAACTTAAAAACGACATAGCTACGCTGATAGAAAATTAATTTAATTAATCCTCACCGCTATAATTTTTCATTGACTTTGGTAGGACTTAATTTGTTATTTCATACTTTAAGTTTTCAATTATAAGCAACTATTTCAAAATAAATGAAGGATCATAAATTCCATCACTATTAGCGAAAAGAAACAAAAGGAACCTATATTTTAGTCTATTTCTGGCAGCAACTACAATCAAAAATGCAGCCAAATGAGGTCGATGATGATTAGGCTATCTCCCTATTCAGCCAATGCCATCGATTAAAGGTTACTGCTACAAAATGCCTCAGCAGTACAATACCTGTTGAGGACAATGCCCTTGATCACCATCATCATGCTCTCACACATGTTGTTGGTGTTGTGACCGCGCAGTAGAGAGCCACAACTCCAAAGTAAGCTCCACTCTTCTCTTCGTTCCACTGCTGATCTAAAGTATCTGAAACCAGAACAGTTGTGAACACACTACAACTTGATACTAAATTCATGTAATTATATCACACTTATGTTTAATTGTGCGGCTATGTCCAATAGACATCAGTGCATTCTAATTTCAATGATTTTGGAAGCAGATACCAACTCGGTACATTTGACGTTATTCCGCGAGAGTTCTGAATCCAGGAACTCGGACCATATGTGTTCAAAGGAACAAACGGACTCAGCGTAGACCAGTTCTTGAGAACTGAAATCAGCGGTTTGCGGTGCTCCTTGGCGATACAATTTTTGGCATTCCACAACCAGCGCCATGCGGCCTGCAGGACGTGGCAGACGCAAAGGAACAATTTGCTATGGGGCCACACCTCGCGCAGTGCTCCTCTCTCAGCGTCACTGTCATCAGTGATGAAACACTCAAGGCGCAACTTTCCGCTGAACGCAACGTCACTCAGCATATCATGGAGAAGACTGAAACCTACACAACATTGTTAAAGGGGAGAATGAAGTCAAAAATAAAGCTATTAATTTGAATAAAATATCTTAATCAGCAGATTTTTAGTTATGTGTTAGTTACAGTTATAGGTGTTATGGTGATAATTGTAAAATATAATTTTAATTTCAAATTAAGTATGTGACATACCTTTGACATAATCTTCTTTAGTTTGGGTAGAGGACAATATGACCCAGAGAGGAAGGCCCCCAGCTGCGCTCGAGCAGACAAGAATAGTGAGTGAGCAGTTGGTCTTGTTTACAAACAGCACCTCGCTGGCTGATTGCATTTGCTTGTGAATTCTATGCATGAAATCGGTGACAAGAACTGCAACTTATCCACCAGGAGTTTCAGCAAAATTAATGAAATGTTGCGGCATTTTGTTCTTGGTTCGTTGCATGGCATCCAAGACGGACATGTCATCGAAGTTACCGTGGTTCTGTGCCATCCACCTCGCCCTCAGACTCACTACAGAGTATAAAGGCCCTATTACACGGGGCAACAATTGCTCCAAAAAGCAGCGACGGATGCTCCTGAGAGCAATGGACTGCAGTTGCTGAACTTGCTGGGCGAGTTTTGGTTTTCGCGCTTGTTCAAAAATCTCGTGCTGAGTCGTGCACCTGCAGCACCTCAGAGCGACGAAGCAGTGCTCGACTGAGCGTCGTAGAGTGAGGGTGTTTGTAACACCGTCTCCGTCTGGTTCACTATGGTCTCGATCAGGGTTACGGAGTCGGTGGAATAAATTTGCGACTCCGACTCCACCTTCCCAGAATTTGGCGACTCCGACTCCACCTTTTCAGAATTTGGCGACTCCGACTCCGACTCCACCTTTTCAGAATTTGGCGACTCCGACTCCGACTCCATTTCTCCAGAATTTGGCGACTCCAACACCGACTCCGCCTATTCACAATTTTGTGACTCCAAATTTACCTATTCATAATTTATAAGATGAATATTTTATTTCTTAACTAGTGTACTCAGACCGTAAAAAATGACAAGATTCAATACCTTTCTTCAACAAATTTTCGTTTGAGTGGAGTTTCCATGCTTTCAGCTTATTCCAAAGGTAACTTAATTTTCTTATAAGAGTAATAAACACTCAGAACACAGCATTTTTGAGCCGCAAGAGAAGTAGTTATAGCCATTCGTGTCGTATCCAAGATACAGAAATTCAGCATTACTGAAAGCAACTGCGAACTTGTGTATGTATATTGTAATATGCAATACAGTACATTGCAATACAGTATATTATAACATCAACAACAAATAAAATAGCAAGGATAGTCACTTTTAAAATAGACATTATTTCTTATAGAGTTTAATAGGTCAGCACTAAAAACATAAATGAGAAAATGAACGTTTCGACCACAAGGGTCATCTTCAGCATCTGGGAAAATACAAGAGATTTTTTACAGACAAAAAAAAATATACACACATATGAATAACATTTGTAATTGCTAACAGGAAATTTGCAAGGGGAAGGAAGATTGGGCATCATTTAAAACCGGTTTGTCTTTCATGATAAAAAGAGACTCTAAAATTCGAAGATCTGTTTGACTAGAAGATGTTGCAATTATCTGGAAATCATCTAAGCGAACAGGCAAGTCGCACTTTTCTGCGTGTGCACGCACAGAGGATTGAGAGGGAGAAGCAAGAGGCCTATTTGTTCGAAAGCTTCGTCCAGCATGCTCTGCTACACGAGTACGCAAGGCCCTTTTTGTGGACCCCACGTACTCAGACGCACACAGTGCGCAACGATACTTGTAGACGACTGAAGAGAGCAAAGCCTTCGGAAGCTTATCTTTGTAATTGAAAAAAGAATTGATTTTGTATGCGTTCACTAAAATTATCCGAAAATTAATATGCATGAAATTATTATGCATATTAATGCATATTAATTTTCGGATAATTTTAGTGAACGCATACAAAATCAATTCTTTTTTCAATTACAAAGATAAGCTTCCGAAGGCTTTGCTCTCTTCAGTCGTCTACAAGTATCGTTGCGCACTGTGTGCGTCTGAGTACGTGGGGTCCACAAAAAGGGCCTTGCGTACTCGTGTAGCAGAGCATGCTGGACGAAGCTTTCGAACAAATAGGCCTCTTGCTTCTCCCTCTCAATCCTCTGTGCGTGCACACGCAGAAAAGTGCGACTTGCCTGTTCGCTTAGATGATTTCCAGATAATTGCAACATCTTCTAGTCAAACAGATCTTCGAATTTTAGAGTCTCTTTTTATCATGAAAGACAAACCGGTTTTAAATGATGCCCAATCTTCCTTCCCCTTGCAAATTTCCTGTTAGCAATTACAAATGTTATTCATATGTGTGTATATTTTTTTTTGTCTGTAAAAAATCTCTTGTATTTTCCCAGATGCTGAAGATGACCCTTGTGGTCGAAACGTTCATTTTCTCATTTATGTTTTTAGTGCTGACCTATTAAACTCTATAAGAAATAATGTCTATTTTAAAAGTGACTATCCTTGCTATTTTATTTGTAGTTAGACTTTGCAAACGGCAAAACATTGAATTAAATCATTAAAATATTATAACATACAATACAGCATATTTCAATATGCAATACCCCGCCGAACTCGGTATTCACGATACAAACTTGAGTATATAAGGCTCTGGATTGCTCTAATTGTGATGAAAGTGACTTATTACAGAGCTATTGCACAACGAAAATGAGTGTATTAATTGACCGTGAACTGGAACCAAGACCGCCAGTGCTATTTTTTTCCTACCAATTATTCTTAACAGCGTGACACAAAACGTATAAATAAACACACGACACTCATTCTTAGTAGTAAACGGTTGCAGGTGTTGAAACCTGTGTATATGTTCATTATATTCTTTATTAGCAAACGACTTTTAAATTGACTACAGATTGCTAATAATCAAGATACTAGTGTACATGATTGGTCAAAAATGACAGGATCCAATGGTATCGTTTTAAAAAAATCTCAAGATAAAAATGGCAAACAAATATATCCATTGAAATAGTACCCGCGATTAAAATACAGTATTCTCGTACTTGTGCACTGGTAAAACTCGTATCACAGATACGGTCATTAAGCATCTTTAAAAACGTCACAAACGCACACAACAACCAAGCAAATTGTATAACATAATACCTACCTGAATTGTAATTTAAATTATTGTTCGCAAGAGGTTTTTAAAAAATTTGCCATACCTTTTAAGCATTTAAATGCCTTTGAAATTTAAATGCGACGAGTCGCATTTTCCTGACAGTTGATTCGATTTTCACGCAATGTTTATTACTCTTAAACATAAGTGAGCAGATGCCAGGTTTTTCATATTTCGATGGTATTTATGATACTGTCCAAGCAAGCAGATTCCCATTGTAATGAGATAGGGGAAATTACGCACGAGAACATATACTTATCATTGACGGACACCTGGCTTTTTATTATACCGGGTGTCCTATAAAAATGTCCCCGATTTTTAATTAATTATATCTCAGCTTTAAATTAACATATTTTAATTGCCTTTTTTCTCAATGTAGTAAATTTTGTTTCCTTTTCGAATAATTTAAATTTTTGAAAATCGGTTGAATAACCACTGTACAATGTCCAATTTACTGAAACGAGCAGAAAAATTAATTGTTCGGAGGAAAAGTTTTTAAAACAATATTGATATTCTTCCTTATTTTGTAGTGTCTATAAAACTGAACGCACAAAAATTTTAAGGAGTAACAAATCATTACCTTATATAACGTTTAAATAAATGAGGTAATTTCAGTATCCAACGACATACCCTCCATTTCTCTCAAGGCAAGTATTACTTCTAGCCACCATTGAAAGAAGAGTTTTACCCATTATTCCACCGTTTTTTATCAGTCCTTGAAACACTATTATTGAGAACACTTGAAACTTGAAACCTCTCAGAGGGTTTAAATACTTAGTTGTATGTACGATACATCGTTATGAAATTATTCTTAACAGTAGGTATTGAGGAATGAAGAAAAACACCAGTGTTGTTTTTAAAACTTTCCCTTTGAACAATTTTTCTACCCCTTTCAGTAAATCGATCACCTTAAAGTTTATTCAACTGATTTTCAAAAACTTAAATTATTTCGAAAGGAAACATAATTGACTAAATTGTAAATAAAAGACAATTAAAATACGTTAATTTAAAGCAGAGATATTATCAATTAAAAAGTCCGGGACATTTTTGTGGGACACCCGGTATAGTATTGATTGTTCTTATACAACAAATGGTCAAGTGTCTCCATTGAACAAATTAATAAATAGGTTTAGCTATTTCGTGAGCGTAATCTCTCCTATGTTAATACAATGGAGTTTTAGGATTTAAAACTTAAGAGCAACTGCTCGAACATTTATTTCAAATACAGAAGTACTTCAAGGGAACAACAGCAAGTCGTTTCCCTTTTCTCCTGCGCAAAAAGAGAAACGGTACCCAAGTTAGGCAGATCTTGAGGATTCCAACAGTACGCTCAGCAGCGTCCTCTGTAATATTTTTATTATTAAATTCCTTTAAAATAGAGACCAAAGATCTTCTTTAACGTAAGGTTAGTTTTTAAAACGATACTCGCTAAAAATAGAAGACACCCAATGGACGCGGCCGGTCATCAGTTCGGTACTCCGGTAGGAAGTTTTAGTGGCGTTCTGAGTAGATAGAAACAGAGTTTTAAGATGTCTGGTCGCCGACTAGCTGAATATCGTATCTTATTGTAAGATTGCATATAGCACTAAGATTTTAACAATTAATTGAAAATTAATTACCTTGAATAGTAAGTGCCTATTCAAGACGCTGCAAAAGCCGGGTCGAGGAGTTCAAGTCTCAGAAAGAGACTACTTTTTACGCAAGAGAAATAAATCAGAGGTAACAGACCCACTTTTATTAAAAGGACGACATGCTGCCCAAGCAGAGCAAGCTCAAAGATAATTTAATGAGTGAACGCCAAAGCGTAACAAGTAATTTTAATTAAAGCTATTTAAGGTTAATGCAGGTCTGCTAGAAGCGCAAACATGCTTAATTATAGAAATTTAAATTTTAACACAAAAATCGAAAAGAAAAGATGCAGCTGCAAAACAAAAAACAACGAACAAAAAGATCTCATTTCATCAGTTTCAAATTCTTGTCTGTGAACTAAGAGAGGCCAACTGAAGAAAACTTTTTCTTCCACAAAGTCGCCATCAGAAATACGGAAAATATTCAACAGGAAATGTCATTGAACAAACAAAATTGGCTGTCCGTCTTTGTTGGTTGATCTGTCTCCCTTTCACGCTCTTAGAGATACTTAACTACTGTACCTGTGATGCGAGTTTCACCGGTGCACAAGTATCAGAATATTTTAATCACAGGTGCTATTGGGATGGAAATATTTCTTTATGGTCCACATCTGGAAGATTTCTATACAGACAATATCGAATCCCGTCATTTGACGAGTCGTGTACACAATTATGTATACTGATTGTTTCAGAACACGAGGTACAAAATTGCACATCAAGTAGAAAATGGCCAAATAAACACTTTTTGTCCTATGAAATTCTCCCCCAAAAAATCGGGGTTGGGAGGTATTGGGTGTTTATTGTTTTTAAGGTTGAAATTTAATGGCACAATTACTCGCGATATTGATTCTGAATTTACTTTACAAAATTGTTCAGAATGTGTTCCCCCTACATCTATGCACTTTTTGAATGTTGGCCTTAACGGCTGCCGAATATTAGGAAACACGTCAGGCATTTAAGGTATCTCACCTGCAGCCAATGCAATTCTGGCCACAAGATCTTCCTCAGACTCAATGGGTGTAGCATAGACAAGGCTCTTCACGTGTCCCAAAATATTGAAATCGAGTGGAGTCATGTCAGGAGATCTAGGAGGTCTTGCAACTAGCACATTTCGCCCGATCAATGTAAATTCAAAATAAATATTGCGAGTAGTTTATTCATTTAATTTCACCCTTTAAAACAATAAACTGCTAACTCAATGTCTCTTTCTTCGGAAAATTTCATAGAAGAAAAAGTTTTTATTTGGATATCTTCTAGTTGGTGTGCAATTTTTTGCCTCTTATTCTGAATCTGAAACACCCTGTATATTACTGACAAGTGTTTTCTGAGTAGGTAATGTAGGCATTGTCTACACTGAGAAGCATAGATATGTATGAACAGTTTTTTATTACTTAGTATGCACTAATTCAGTGAAATTATAATAGTTAATTCAATGACTATGCTTCAAATCCCCAAAATTATGTATACGTGTAGATAAGGTAGGCCAGATTTGCACACTGCCTTTTCTTCTCTGTACCTACACTATACAGGGTAACAATGCAGAAAAGGTGTCATATTATTGCTCAACTCTATGTTACATTTCGGCTATAATAAGCAAAAGTTGTTCTGCTTTCATCGCAGGGTTCTGACGTTTTCGGAACGTTTTTTTACGAATAAAAGTCACTTCTAGCGTCTTTGCGTGTAATATGATACTATCTCTTATTTTCGTCTAACTTTTTACTTTGTATTGGACACTTTGTTATTTTAATAAACGCCCTGGTTCTTCTCATTTCGTGTTTTTTGGAGCAATTTAAAACGTTTCCAGCAAGAGAATTTGTACTATCGCATAAATGCAAAAACCACTGAAGCTGAGATAGTGCATTGTTTTCAGTTACAATGTGTGTGTGTGACTGTAAGTGATGTTTTTGCTGGTGTGTGTAATTATTTTCATTGCAGCTCGTTTACATTGTATTTTAATTTTTTTCAAGTGTCTCAATGCCGATATAGATAACCTTACAACATTTCCAAATCTTCCTTAACAAGAAGTAATTAATTATATAATGCTACAAAACGAATACTATTTCAGTTTTTAAAAATGTATCAAGATAATTATAATATTCTCCATTTCAGCGTATGCTTGCTTAGAAACTGGGGAGTGATACGAAGATAAAGATTAAACATCATGATGATATAGTGAAATACAAAATAACTCTGATAGAACCAAATTACATTGAAGGAATAACGTGAGAAATGAGCATAAATTTATATTATTAATACATGCTAACTTGACTTAAAAACACGGAATCCATATCAATTTTGATAACATGACTTGAAAACTAGAAGTCTTTGTGCACTAGACCATAGCTTCAGGTTTCGGCAAAGACTACTCATTGGCAATGAATCATAACCTAAAGACTATAAATGTTTATGATCATTATCAATCAATGCATCATTTTGAGCATACAGAGTTACCACTTTTTATGTGAGTACAATGTATTGCATCAGCTGAAATGTTCTACAAGTAACTTGCAACACATTTAATACTATTTTCCAGTTCCTATGTATTAATTGAAGGAAAAATGAACAAAACAGAAATATACAGAATGAATATGCGATGCTTTCAATTACTAATTCCTGCTTTTAACTACAAAATATACATCAATGCTGGGTACAAAAACTATATTTCGCACTCGTAGGTTTCTCATATATATCTGTGCAAACCCTCAATGACTAGATAACATTACGGTATTAGGTGATAGGAATAAATACGCTGTTTCAAACTTAGAACAAAACAATCAACAAAAACATTGCGTATTTTTTAGATTTTTCAGCAAAGCATTCTAACTCTGTTTTGGTTTACTTTTAGTTTTAAAGAATGATAAATAATTTTTAGCAAAAATTAGAATCGAAGACACTAAAAAAAGAGCGACTCCAACTACGACTCTACCACATCCGAATGAACGACTCCGACTCCGACTCCGACTCCACCACATTCGGAAAAGCGACTCCGACTCCGACTCCGACTCCATCACACTTCAGAGTAGCGACTCCGACTCCGACTCCACCACACTTCAGAGAAGCGACTCCGACTCCGACTCCGACTCCACCCTAAAACATCCGACTCCGGCGACTCCGACTCCCGACTCCGACTCCGACTCCGCAACCCTGGTCTCGATCCGCCATACAATTGATAATAGAAGCCTTTCATCTATGTCCTATGCTATGAAACACCGCCTCCCACTGAGCCAACATAAACTTGGTCCACCATTGAATAGAAAGTCGAAGGATTTAACACTCTGACTGTGGCAACTAGGTATTAAGTTCACCACCAAACTCGAATTTTTAAGTCAATTATATTCAACTATTTTGGAAATATCAAACATAAACTGGATCGTGCCTGAATTTAGTTGTGATTAAGTATTTATGAAAATTGAGCTTGCGACTATTGGTCGGTCAGCAGCATTGTGAAAATTTTCTCCGCGTACCACCGGTGGCGCACGTCGCAGTCTAAGTGTAAATAAATGGCGCGGTGTCCTATAATATGGAATGCTAATAAGTCTTATATAAGCAATTACGTATCATTTTAGGCATATAATTAGTCGTAATTTCTGCACAAAATAAAGCGGAATATTACCATTTACCATACATTCGTGACATTTCATTTTCAAATGCTGTAATTTTTCCATATATTGGAATGTTTATCAGGTAGTATTTCATGATAAATAAAGTTGTCAGAAAGTTGAAAAAGAATAATCCATAGGTTTATAAGTTTAAACAGTTTAGCTGAATATGATGTAACTATCGAAGCCATAAAAAAACATAGAAAAACATTACTAACTGCCACAAAAGTGCAAGGAAAATGAAGATTGACTCTAGGACGTCAGGTAACTGAATGTGCATTGATTTTTAATTTTCCATCATAGGTAGCGGGTAGAAAAATAGGCAATAATTTATTCAGCTTCTAATGATCAAACAATTTAATATGTTTTTTAGGCTTGAACCTAACTATATTAATATACCAAATGAATGTGCTTAACACTTTGACTGCGACGTGCGCCACCGGTGGTACACGGAGGTAATTTTCATAATGCTGCTCACCGACGCAAACTCCATTTCCATGAACATTTAATCAACGCTAAATGAGGGCACGATCCAGTTCATGCTTGGTATTTTCAAAATAGTTTACTACAATTGACTTAAAATTTGAGTTTGGTGTTGAAATTTATATTTAGTTGCCGCAGTCAAAGTGAGTGTTAATTAATTAAATCACTGTTCCTGTTTGTTTATTTCTGTGCGGTATAAAAACACAAATTATTATATTTACATGCGAATATGAGCTGTAAAAAAGATGTTAAAAATTTATTACAGTATGATGTTTTTAATAGTGCATTTAATATTGATTCTCACAAATTAACAATTATTTTCCTGGAAGTCAATAATACATCAAAAGAATTATATTGAATCAATAGTCGTATGACCCTTCAATCTCATCCGTGTTTAGAGAATAAAGTCAATAAACAATGCAAAGACATTTAAAAGCGTAAAACAGGATCTAAGTTTTGTATAAGTTCTTGATGCTTTTCTTAGTGATGAAATACGAAATTACATGCCGCAGTCACTGCGAGCTACAACCTCCCTCTGCAATTGGCAACGTCCATGGAGCTAGGATATACTGGAGGGAGCATAGCCGATTCCAATCGGGTTCAAATTAGCTGCAAAAGTTGGGAGACTGGGACATTGGCAAGGCCCCACACGTGAGCCAACCACAGACGCTTGGCTGAAGTTGGCTCCTCCTCGCCTCCTCACCTCCTCTATGACTCGCCCTTCCATTTTCCAGAGCAAGATTAGTTCCGCTCCACAAATCGAAGGATGAGGTGCGCGTGCGAGTCGCTCTCTAATTTATTATATTCAAGGGCCTGTAATCTTTATAGTTTTCAACTCTAAATGTATCTTTGCTAGTAATTTTGATATTATTAACAAGTGAGGAAACACAATTTATTATCTTTCGGAGTCTTAGAATCCCAAATTAATGATTGACGATTGACTCAACAGCTGGAAGAGCATTCAGCGAGCGTGTGCGCATCCCAACGTAGTCAGGAGGTAACTGGCTTCCGTGCTGACGTCACACTTGCGAGACGGCTATTGGTTACCACAGGCATAGGAGAAATCTCAAAAACTGGTTCTCTTCACAGACGGCTATGCTCCCTCCATATATCCTAGCTCCATGGCAACGTCACACTGGTTGCATCGTCTGATAGCGCACCCACAAGTTGCGTCATTTCAGTTACCGTAGCGAGGCAAAATGTTGCCCCGTATAATAGGGCCTTAACGTCGGCCAGCCGCGCAATGTCGCTTTGAAAATTATGCTTCAGTTGGTGATGGCGCCGAGCTTGGGTACCCAGCATGCCTGTAAAATATTCGTTCATACTATTATGTATTTTGAATTTGTTCACATTTTTCAACAATTTGGGGCTCTGCACTTATTTACTAGATATATGAAACGAACAACTCATTATCAACTTCAATATAACCTAGCCCTTAAAAATGAGAGCTAACTAAAATTTTCATTTACAAATGCACATATTTTCAGGTGAAGCAAGAAAATATTTATACCATCAAACATTTGAATAGCCGTGGAATTATGCACTTTTCGACTGAATGAAATCATTTAATAGTTCAAATGTTTGTCATTCTTTTCCATTTCATAAGAAATAATCAACCCAGACGTAGTGAAATATTTATTTTAATGCATTACGCTAGTTATTATAAGATATGCGGATTTAACGGTTTCAAATAACAGAAGTAACTGCTTAGATTCAGTTGAGGAACATGCCCAAATTACCGCACAGCAGTGCCAGAACTGAAACATCGATGACTGTAAAATGAGAATCGTATTCATTCATTTTTATTCCCAAGTATAACCATGCTTTAAAAGCAGTAAAATTTACTTAAAAATTAATTATCCTCACCTTGCTCGAAATAGGAGAAAAACTCTTCCTTGGTACTTGCTGACATCTTGAACTCGCTCAGGATAGCAGCGGAAAAGTGGGAATGGTTGTGGCGGCCAGTGAAGGTGATACGGCAGTGGCGAGGTGTCGATCCATCAGTGCTGATCAAGGAGGTTTAATGGAATGGAGGCGGCATCCCTATCTTTTGCCAGTCAAGCGAGTGAAGCCACTTTTGCCGTCCCAAGCCCCGCCCACCCGGCATTTGGCCCCAGTGTAGAGGTGGTGTTGCAGTGGAGGGGTAGCACCACCTCCACTCCAACATCAAGAACTGAACACCGTTTGCAATTCATGAAATTTCTGTATGTACACTTGAAAACTTATATCTGAATCTTTTTTGAAAGTAACTGCACATGTGTATAATGCATGAGCTCGGCATATGGGGAAAGTAGTCCTTGAACGGAGCATGGATAAGCTGCACCCTTCCACGCCGAGTGCCACTTGCGAACTGAGCCCCATCTCCGTGTCTGGGGCCGTCTGCCTACAGCTACTGAAAATTGGCTTCACTTTAGAGCGATGATGCCGTTTCCATGTATCCAACTTCCTTGGTGCTGATGACCGCTCTTAATCGTGCAGGACAACTGAAATGGAAATTAGCTGTACTGATATTTCCAAGCAACTTGTGGAAACACCTTTAAATATGAAGAAATTGAATATGTAAGTGGTGCGTTTTAGTTTGGTGGGATTACAAGTTTCTCCAATCTTTGATAAGTTCGTTTGCATTGACATATATATAAAGAGCCTTAGGCTCTTTTAAAACGAAGAAATATTCAATTCGCAATGGTGCAGTTCAATTTGAAAGAAGTAATTTGAGCATTTCAGATCGTTTAGCAGCAATTACTGCTAGTGCTACATCATATCCATAAAGCATAGGACTTTTGCTATACGACTCATATTTTTGATATTGAAGTACTTTATATACTCAACAATGTTCCTTGTATAAAACATAATTGAAATAAAAAGTAGCATTTTTTTGCTAATAGCCAAAAATGTATGTAAATTGGGGATAATAATCAGTGAAAATCCGAAATATAATATGTAAACATTTATCTGAATGTAATAAGTGACCAGGCTTAAATAAACCAAACTTGACTAAATCTAACCAATTGTGCTTGAACTGGTTATATACACAACTTGTCAATTATTTTTTCATCATTTGTTCACACGTTTCTATAGCTATTTCTAACTTGTAACTATGTTAGTGTCCGTGTCACATCCTAGTATATATGCTGATGAAGAACAGGAAGTGCTCTGAGGAAACTTAGTGCCTAATAATTATTGTGTGATGCTTCAATCTGGTGATATTTGAATTATTAGGAAGATACAACAAAGAAATTCTAAGATTTATTTTTTAAAGCATTTTCTGCCAGCCAGAACTTTTTTCAACAACCTATGGAGTCAAATTCATTTGGTATTTATCGTGTGTCTGCAAAATTTTTCGAAAAAAGTCATGGTGTTACCGCATGCCAAGAAAAAATGCATATTGCTATTTTGCTGTTTTAAATGTCGAACGTGCCACACTGAGTCCATTCATTACTCAAACTTTGAAAAAATAGCGTGATGAACATTTTTAATATTGAAAACATAAACATCTGTGTCAACCTGTGCCATGATCTATGTTGCAGATTAAACCAAGCGCAGTGATGTCCTTGACTAAAAAGAAATTTTCTATGGTTACATTTAGCGATAACTCAACTAGGGCGGTGCCATAAAGCTGGCTTACACAAAAGAAAAAAAATTCTTTGCTAATGGCCTTCAGAAGATTTGGAGTTGAAAATAGGAGACTGTGTAGCACCATCATCGCATTGGAGAACTTATGTGGTCACAAACATCGCGGCAACTTCAAGTGAGTGTACAGTTACTTTGTCACTAAAAATTACTCGGTAAATAATCTAGCTTTTACTCCTCAGGGGATGTAACTATTGTATTTATGGGAAGTAGTTCCTCTTGTGGCAGAATGTAAGGGACAGAGCTGATGGTGTGGTATCCCTTCTCTTCGTTGAAATATGTATTTTGTTTTGTTGAAGATCATATTTTAGTCTCACTGCTATCATTTTTTCAGCACTTACTAGTTTCTCCTTGAACTGTTATCATGTTTGAACTTTCTTCCTGAAAAGCTGTTTGTATGTGCGGGGAATGTTGTGGGGGAGTACACTGGTGCATAGATTGCCAGTGAACGTGTCTGTGTGTCCATACTCGATGACCCCTTCACTATGCACTCTTTGGAACACTTTTGTTGTGGAGTTATGCAGGCTTTAACATATATGGTAATAATGATATTAATTTAGTTCATGATTCCTTTATCATTAATGTATGTTATTTAAATTAATATATAAGGTGTGCAATATTCATGATTTGCAGCAATGTTTCATATACATATTTTTTGTTTAGTGAAGAATTTTCCATCTCTATCATGTGTTAGGCATCCTGTAATTAGTAATTACTCTTAAATATGTACAGATAAGTAGTTTGCTTTAGATTTTTGTTTCCACGGACACTGTTTTCAAACGCAGCAACTTTTCAGAGATATTGGTATATTCTACGTATAAGATTGGATATAAAATAATGCTACTACATGCACACGAATTAGCATTAGCACCTTGGCCAACGAGAATAAAAGTTAATTTCTTTGCTCTACTCTGTGTCACTCTGTGCTCTTCATCAATTGGCGAAACAAAACTTTATTATTCTTAATCAGCATTTACTGTCTTTCTATTCATCTGTAAGCTTATTGCAAGGGGTGCTCTGCTGTTCATCTTTACATAACTTTCTCATTTTTTTCTAGTGTATAGCTGAATTTCTGTTTTAGTTGTGCAGTGTTTTTTCTTATATATTGTGCTCTCACAACCTCCCAGATTCACAAGACAGATGTGAGGAAAAAGGGTCCCTAGGAGCTTATTCTTCTTCAGCCAGCGAAGATGATTCTGCGCGCAGCACCATCGAAACACAGCTTCCCTATAGTTTCAAGATTCATCACTGGTGCAAAGTTGCAATCCTCCCAGTTCGTCACGGTGAGATATCCTCTATGAAGCACGATACCATTACCCTAACTTTCCTCTTTCACATTAGCATTGAATTGTATACTAGCTTTCTAATTATCATAACCTTTCTTCAATCATCATGACATCGGAAGGTTGCATTTGTATCATAACAACTTCTCTGGTATTGCAATTGAATAATTATGTATTCCACTTGCTTAACCATTATCACTTTGGAACTCAGAGCAGTTAGATATATCCTACTGTAGTTGATGAAGTTTTATTATCTACAGAAAGGAATGCACATTAACTGAAGTGATGGGCATGCTACACAATATGGCAAGTAATGTCGACGATCTACAAACTGGGCTGAAGCGCATCAGCAAACAACAAGAAAAATTATCAGATATACTGTCAAAGAAATTTAAGAAGTTGGCAAATCGGCCGATTGTCTTTGAACAAAAATTGGACGAGGTGAGAAAGCCCCAACCTGCGAACAAATAGCCCAAGACAGTAGAAGAACTGGACGTTCTTGTGAAGTAACTTGAACTAGTGAGTTAAATAGAATGATTTTTATTTCATGCATAAATAATGCTGTTCCCAAGTCCATGAAATAATTATGTATGCACAGGTAACTTTACTTTTTATATAAAGGTTAGATCTAAGCAGTACTAATGAACTATTTTCATTGTTTATTTTGTTATTGTTCGAATGAGTTACAGTGTGGGAATATCCATTTCTAGGAATGAATGAAGTATTGTACACACCATAAGAAATATCTAAGATGAAATGTCTACGGAAGTTTTTACTAAATTATTACCTTCAAGAAACAGTTTCTTATATAAGGGCAAATAGAGGCATTTCACATGAAGGCCCATAACCTTGCATAACCTTGCAACAAATTTGAGAGCAGGAATATTAAGCTTCAAAAAGAAATGGAAAAATATTGAATCAAACAAATACATCAATTATGCATTCGTGAAGTCATTTTCTTGATTTATCTTTGGTCTCGAGACTATAGTACAAGTCACGGTAAGTGTGAATAAGAAGCTTGTGTTAAAACCTAGGTGAAATGTGAATCTATTGAAAGATATTGCTTTTTTCCAGCCGGTAGCTCTCAAAGGTCTTGTACGAGTAAGCGTTTTTGAGTCCGTGAGACGTATTTTTAAGCGCCTGTTCACCAGAGAACTGACGATGCAGTTAGGCTTCTCAGGGCTTGATCATCGGAGGCAGCAGTCGAAAATTGCCTTCAAGGACCACAGTGCAATACGCATCATTCATGGTAAGCAGTTTTTACTGAGAAATGTTCTTACCCTCCCTGATAATCTTGTTTTTATGTAGATTACTAACCTATTTAAATAAAGCACTGCAAGATAAACAAAAATTATACCAGTGTATCAGAAATCGGTAGTTCTTTTTAATATTAATCCACTTTCCTTTTCCTTGTTGATTATCATGTGAAATCAGCTGTGAAAGCTATAAATTCTGTATAGCACATAAAGAATTGAAACTTAAAGATTGACATTCCTTTATCCTTCACGTATTGTTCAAATAGAGCACCTATATTTATATTTTTTGCTACTGTTACATTTCCTCTTGAATACAAAGCCAGTCACTCACAGTTCACACATTTTTCTGCTGAATTTTAACCTAACAAAGATAAAATGATTGTACCTATGGGAAGTAACACTCCTAGAATGAAAATTTAAGGTTCGAGCTCAAAATTTGGCTCTCTACAGGTTGAAATAGAATGTTTTTCCTTTTGTTGAGGGAAGCATTATCCCAAAAAATCAACACGAGTTCGGAATTCGTTTTTACTCACTATATGGAGCGGACACATTGGTGAAGTTTTACACTCAGAGGACTGCGGGAAGTGGATCAAAAGGGGGGAGGGGCGAGAGCGGTGGGGTATACAAGCTACGCAGTTCTTGCAAAACAGCATGTAAATTTTTCTCTCTCAGTAATTTTTTTAACTGGCGATGTTTGGCAACTAGTCCATGAGTGTATGCTTGGTTTTTAGTGGAGTAATCCGTCAGTCCATGAAGCTAGAATATACTGGAGGGAGCATAGCCGATTTCGATCAGATCCAAATTAGCTGCAAAAGTTGAGAGACTCGGGCATTGGCAAGGCCCGACACGTCACCACCTTTGAGCCAACCACAGACGCTTGGCTGAAGTTGGCTCCTCCCACCTCCTCTACAACTCCGCCTCCCATTTTCCAAATTAAGATTAGTAACCCACCACAAGTCAAAGGCGAAGGTGTGCGTGCAGGTCGCTCTGTAATTTGTTATATTCAAGGGCCTGTAATCTTTATAGTTTTAAACTTTTAATGTATCTTTGCTAGTAATTTTGATATTATTAATAAAGTGTCCTCAAGTGAAGAAACACAATTTATTATCTTTCGGAATCCCAAATTAATGATTAACGATTGTGCGATAATCTCAACAGCTAGAAAAGCATTCAGCGAGCGTGTGCGCACTCCATTGTAGTCAGTAGGTAACTGACTTCCGTGCTGACGTCACACTAGGGAGAACGCTGTTGGTTACTACAGACGTAAAAGAAAACTTAGAATCTGGTTCTCTTCACCGACGACCATGTTCCCTCCATAAATATTCCCTCCACGCGTCAGTCGCCTGCCTGAACTGCTAAGGGGAGGTTATGATCATACCGAAGAGCCGCCGCGTCAGCACTTGCGTTCAGCACTCTCCTGAACAATTTCAATTTACAAGCTTCTACACCTCGGGTAGTTTTCAGTTTTTCAGCTACAGTGATGATTTTGGTATCAAGAGAACCGGAATTTAATCCTCTACAAGATGACGTCGGCTTTCATTCATTTTCGGAATAAAAAATTAGAGACATTTTTTTGTGGGGAAAAGTGTGAACATGGGTTCAGTTTTTGTATTTTTAATTTTTTTTTAAAGTTTTTCGAAAATTCAAAAAACTCCACGTTACGTTGTAGAAAATACAATTCTGCTTCTTTTTATACCAATGTTATCTCTGTATCTCAAAATCTGATTGAGTCTAGGGATTTTCCGCAGACCCCCCATTTTTACGTTTTCATTGAATGATTCGTTTTCTAATGGGAAAATGGAAAAAACACAAGTCTAATCTTAAATCTTTTTCAATTTTACATACCTATAATAGTATAGGAGTTTTAAAAATGGGATAATGATTACCTTAACGACAGCTAGTCATTTTTTCAGTTTACTGCTATCCTTGTCTTCAGCACCTACTTGTTCCATCTTGAAATTATAAAGTGTTTGAACGTCCTGACTTGCTGTTTCTATGCGCATGCAGTATGTACTGTGTGGGAACGCTCTTAGGCTTTGATTCTTCGTGTACACAGTCCATTCTTGATGGTCCTTTAATTATTCCTTTATTTGGAGCACCGTTTTCTTAGTTAGGGAAGCTTCAACTAATTCATAATCTTATATCTGCTATATTATCTATTATGCCTCAGTTGCTATAGAACATTAATAAACTTGCCGTTCGAAACAGTGATCATTGCTATAAACATTGGTAAATCATTCTTTAGTCTACAACTCGTACGTAATTTCTGTTTACTCACTATTGTATAGGTACAACTTTATCAAACACGGAACTAAGTTGTTCTCATATTTTTTAGAAGTGTTGGCAGCCGGTGGGTTCACCAACCACAAAGAAATCGCTGTCGCCACGCTACGAGGTCTGCGTGGATAGGTGGGTTGGGATGGAAATAGACATCACCGTGAAACAGGTGCTACAGAGGCTGCAGAAATAGCAACCACCACCAATTTCAGTGCCACCACCACAACCGTATCAACTGACACTGTCCCCTCACCGAGCATCAATTATGCAGCTGAGCTAGTGCCGCCTTCGTCGGATCTAATTGTAGAATAAGACAGTGTAATAAGTGTGTAATGTTTCGTTCACACCAATGGATGTGGCTCAAATTCTGACATTCTGGGTAGGTTTGTCTCCTCAGGTAGATACTATTGTATGTATGGTAAGTAGCACTCCCAGAGGGACAATGTGAGTGCCCAAGCTAAAGGTTAGGCAGGCCTTCTTTTTGTTCAAATAATGAGTTTATTGTTCTGTCAAGGATCATCTTTTTTCGGTTCACTGCAATCCTTTACATCAGCTCCTACTACTTTCTTCTTGAACTTTTATATTGTTTTAACTTCCTTCCGGACTTGCTGTTTCTATGTGCAGGTAATCTTGTGTGGGAACACACTTGTACATAGATTCCAGGTTTACGTGTCCATTCCAGATGGTCCCTTCATTATTTGTCTCGTAGAAAGACCATTATTGTGGCTAGGGAGGCATAAACTAACTGATAATCTAATCTGCTTATGTTTATTTCTCATTTTAAGATTTTTTCGATTACATAAATCCAAATATTTATCAATAGTAACTGAGTTTTGTATATGTGGTGAAATTTTCATGTTGAGTAGTAAGTGTTTTACAACGATCCTGTTTTTTTTTTCACAGGGAGAATGTATCTGAATTGGAAGGGTAGGCCTTTTTTTTGTTACATAGGAAGTCTTTTATTTTGTTACGCAGTATTTTTTTTTATTTGGTTTGGTATTTCTTCAGTAGCTTTTATGATTTTATTGTACGTTTGTCTTGTATCAGGAATTGTTTTCCTACCTTTCATAGCATCGGATGTCCTGGGCGAAACCATACTTTGCGCATAAAATCCCCGTATAATACTTTATACTAAATGATCCCTGGAGTATTCCTCTTTTGGGGATTCTTGCTGTGATTAGTGAAACTCATACTATGATATACAATGAAAAATAAAAATAATTCAAAAGATTTTGTACCAGGGGGACAAAGTTAGGGCCAGAGCTGATGGTGGTTAGGCCTCCTTTTTTTTGAAATAGTATCGTTTATGTTTTTAAGGACCATCTTTTTTAACACGTTCACTGCGATGGGTTAAACGGAAGTTCAATATTAAATTCAAATTTAAATTTAATTGTGGTAATCACCTTTAAAAATCGCAAACATTAAGAGGATCGGGCTTTGATTTAGCCTTCAATAACTATTATAAAAAATGAGTTAGTGACTGCTGGTGGGTCAGCAGCACTATGAAAATCACCTAAGTGACCACCGGTAGGTCACTTCGAAGGAAATGTGTTAAGTTCACTACTATTTTTCACTTTAGCACATACTACTTTGTTCTTAAGTTTTTTAATTATTCTGTGAGTTTTTTACCTGAACTTTGTGATTCTTGTTAACAAAAAAACATTTTATAAGTTCGTGATCCTTTTTTATTTTTTCTGTGAAAATTTATTGATTTCAGTTTGTAATGGATGACCAACAAGAAAATATGTGATTATGTTGATATATTTGAACCTAATTAATTTCAAAAGTCAATTAAAAATTTATAATTAGGCTCTGATATCGCCGCCTTTTGCTTTATTATACTTACTTACCCATTCGAGGCAGCGATAACTTCGAATGGAAGGGATATACTTCTCTAATGGCTGGAAATTCTCACGGCACCACGGATTTAAATAATGACGCACAGAAATTCACGTATCTACGTCTGTGTACCGTGCGATGAAAAGGCATATTGGATGCAGAAGTATGTATGCTTACGAATTTCATTAGCTGCCTGTTATGTTACATTATGCACAATTATGCTCTCGAGGCGGCGATAATTATCGCTGCAAACGAGGTCTTTGGGGACGATAAAGACAGCTATATATCGCCGCCTTGGTGACGATAATCATGCACACACATGTATACGACTCGGCAAATCGTCTGCATGCTTTTCGATGAGGTGGTGAAAAAGTTAGACTGAGGTGGCTCAACAGAAAGATTTAGACCGCTGAGTTCAACACATTCTCTTGAAAAGTAGGTACACAAGTTTTCAATGAAGTATGTGAAACCAATCCAAATAAACTGTCAGTTGAAAATTCGTGCCCTACTACACTTTCAAAGGCTAGTGCCCTGTGGAGACCACGTCCTGTCGATTTATCAGAGTTGCGGAATATCTTGTACTCAATGAAAAACACAAAAGCAGTCGGAATCAGCCTTCAATACATCAGAGACAGTTTTCCAGTCACAGCACCATTGATTCGTTTGATTATCAACACTTCAACTGCAACTAATAAATTTCCAAACCAATGGAAATACTTCATAATTAGGCCGATGCGTAAAACTTGTGACATAAATACAGCGTCAAATTACAGACCCATAAGTTTTTTACCTGTCCTGTCCAAATTATTGGAAAACGTGGTAACGAATCAACTGTCATCTCACTTCGACGAGTCAAATTTACTTCATCGAAATCAATATGCCTATGGGAGGAACACTATCACTCAAGACGCCCTGCTCAATATCACTGAAAAAAATAACAGCAATATCGATATAAATAAATGTAACACTCTTTCTGCCATTCGATCTTTCCGAAGCATTCGACAGAGTCGAACATGATCAACTCTAACGGAAAATATTGAGTTCAGGAGTTGATACGCATTGGTTTAAAGCTACCTTTCAAACCGGTCTCATGCAGCCCTCTTAGATAACAGGTGTCCCCATTCCTTCACAATAACTTAGGTGTCCCTCAAGGATACATTCTGGATCCGCTATTGTTTTCAATTTTCGTTAACGATTTCCCTCTAATGCCTTCTAACCCTCGAATCCCTATGTATGCTGTAGCTCCTTAGTGCTCGCCGTAGCGAGCGACCATCGAACTTGCCTCCGTCCAGGCAGACCCTGGTTCGAGTCCCGGCGGCACACACTCCAAACCCGCAGATTTGGACTCCGCCCCTCCACCTCCGTGTTGCTACAGCACATTGCCATTCGCGCCAATTATTTAACTATGTAGTATTTCTGAGGTTTATTAACCTATCTGTTCGTTATACATTTATTATTATCCAATGCATTATAAACACTACATGTATTTAGTAAGTGGATACTACAGCGGAATACCAAAGTTAACCTGTATTAAATCATTATAACAAGTTTTGACAACGACCGCTGGTGTTTGGCTATTCTACCCTCCACCTCGGCACGCAAAAACAGTCATTTTTATACTTTTTAAGTTAACCTTACTACTAACTGAACTTGGCCTAACCTTACCCAACCTAACCTAACTTAACCTAACCTCTTAAACTAACTTAACTTAACTTAACTTAACCTAACCTAAATAAATTTAACCTAACATTTCTATAGCTGCTCGGAGGTGGTGCTGTAGCTGCTTGGAGGTGGAGGGAGAGGGGTGGGCGGCGTCCAAATCTGCGGGTTTGGAGTGTGTGCGTCCCGGCGCTGGTGGCGATTTTCTCTGTTGGGTATAGGAGAAAAATTCCAAGCACAATACCCCACTCTACCCAGGTGTCTGAAATGGGTACCGGTCTTGACCGGGGGAAAGCGTAAAGGCGTCCTGGCGTTAGTTATATGGCATTTGAAAATCCAATGTACAAGGTGATATGTATCAGGCTTGATTGGAAATAAAGCATCCGTAGATGCCTTCATTATGTATGCATGTATGCAGATGATGTTCAAATTACAATGAAAAACTCTGTATTAAAAATATCACAGACGCAAATTGGAGCTGAAGCCCTATTGATCAGCCTCAAGTCGTGCTATGACCAAAATCGTCTCAAGCTAAACGTGAGTGAAACGCAATTCAGTTTTTTTGGATCAATAGATGCTATGAAAAATATTCAGAATCTAAATTTAACTCTTTCCGTTGGGAATTATAAAATTCACCCATCAGAAACAAGAAAAAATATAGGTATTTGGTTCGATTTAAACATGTCCTTCAAATCCCACGTTGATAGAACCTGCAATACAATTCACGGGACTTTAATGTTTTTTAACCGTATAAAAGTGTGTTTGACGATGAATCTAGATTATTTACCGTTCTATCTTTAGTTTTATCACGTACTCACTATTTTACCCTGGTATAGGAGATATACCTCAATATCTTGAAAAAGATTTACAAAAAGGCCTAAGTTTCGGAGCTAAGGTTGTATGCAAAGGTAAATTCAAAAAGAGTGATCACGTAATATCTCTCCTGAATAAGCTCGGCTGGACTCCTATTCAGGAAAGGATTCTGGTACACAAAGCCCAACACGAATTCTCCTCTTTGTACTTCTTCAGAGCAATGCTGAAATAGTGAAATTCTATCTCTCTACCGTCACCAACCTGAAGCAAGATTGGAGACATTACGTCTTAATCAAATACCGTTCTTCTCACACTTGGCAGAAAGCTTTTTATCAGGCGCCTTACTATGGAACAAACTTCCCCAGAGCATCAAAACCCCTCAAACATTAAGAGAATTCAAAACTAAAATCGCTCGTTATCTTGCGTCCACACAATAAGTGTAAACTGCAGTACGTACTGGAAAAGTAGTCAGTAATTTTTATTGCTAATTATCCTATCTTTCATAACATTATACCACAACCAAAACATCTTTGTTATATGCATATGCAATGCGATTGCTTGTATGCGAATATTAAGTACATGTGTGTATTCTCATGTGACGCTGGTACTTATGTATATATGTACATGTATATATGTGTATGAATGTACATGTATCTGTATGTATCTTATATGTGTGTGTGTGAGTGGGCATATTTAGAAAAAATTCCTATCCTTAAATGCTCATGTTAATCTTGTGTTACAATGTAACGTTCCTTACACCTTATGAGTAAATTTTGACCACACTATTTTAACTTGTTTCTACTTTCTCGTTTTGTCTCAGCATAGTTGCTTATGTTAAGGTTAGCATTGTACAACGATCCTTCTCATGTATTTAAAATCCGGGGAACTCTTTTGTGCCAATGTTATTACCTTCCGAATTTAATTTTTGTGTCATTGTAAAATATTTCAATCTATCCCAGCCGGTTGTTTAGCTTACTAGTTGATACGAAACAATGTAAAATTGCCTCTAATATAAACCTTACAATCTAAGACGCAAGTTAATTGCGATCTCCCCGTATTACTTTCAACGTTAATCCCTTATTTTCCTATTCCTGTGTTCTTAAGCTCAAATTTTAGTTTGCGAGTGCATTAACGAGAGTGTTTTCAACAATGCATCACCTGGATAACGTTTTCTTGATCACTTGTAATAAAATGCATTGTCAAAATCAAACTAACGCAACGAAGGAAACGCATTTTTGCGTGCGTTTCTTCTAATTTGTTTTAACAATTAACCTGCATGAGTATTATGATCCCTATATGTAAATCTCAAGTCAAGGTCTAAATTTTAACATATTTGAAAGCATTTTTCGCTCATATAAAATAATATTAAAACACTCGAAAGTGCGACGTAATTCATTGGCAATTTTTACTTTCTTACGCTCGTGAGCGCATTATGATAAAACTATTTTCGGTAGTTACGTTTTCATTCTGTTCCAGCTGTGCTGTAAATATTACGGTTACCATAGTACAACAATCCTCATGCCATTAACTCCGGTGAACTCTTTTGTGCCAGTATTATCAGCGTATTAGTAAATATTATAAATTTGTCTAATTGTGAAACATTTTAATTATTTCGAGCTCATTATTTTAGCACACTAGTTGATACATCAAAATCAAAGTAGGAAAATTGCCCTAAAAGTCAATATCATGGTCTTAGACGCAAAATAATTTAAATCTGAAAACTTTTCTCATAAACCTAATCCCGCTAATCACTAGTTCCTATGCTGTTTTGTACATACTACAATATACGTGCGCCCTGACGAGAGTGTTTTCAACAATGTGTTATAGGGAGTTGTTTTCTCAGCTACTCTCATTTATTTGCATTTTCAACACTAAATTACTTCCTGCAAAGAAAGAAAAGGTGTAAACGTGAAGGTATTTTAGCATCTCTTTTTTTTTGTTCTTATTAAAACATTTTTAAAATGCTACGGTTTCCACGAATGTCATAACTTTATGAAAAACAACACTCTAGGAAAATGAAACATCACTGTTTCATTTTCTTCTTCTAGTCTTAAATTGCTCCTGTTCGTTTTGTGTAGCAACTTTGACTTTCTTACGCTCGTGAGTACATCATGGAAACACTATTTTAGGTAGTTAACTTTTTGTGCGGTTTCAGCTATGTTGAAAATTTTGCGGCTGGCATTGTACAACCATCCTTTTCATGTCTTTGACTCCGGTGAATTCTTTTGTGTCAGTAATATTCGCGTAAGTCTGAAACATCATATATATTTTTTGTTATAGTAAATATCATATTATTTCCGAACTCATCATTCGACAAACTTGTTGATGCGCTTGTGCTAAAATTGTCCCAAATCCTGCATGTCGACCTTATAGTTTTAAACGCAAAATAAATCAAATGTGCCTATTTTACTTTTAACATCGACCCCTCATGCTCGTATCACTAATTCCTATGTTCGTATGCTCATATTTCAATATAAGGACGTACTAAAGAGTGTGTTTTCAGCAATGCGTCACAAGGGTTATGTTTTATTTGGCACTTTTTTTTAAATGCATTACCGAAATCCGACTACCGCAACGAAAGGGAACGCATTTTTTTGTGCTTCTCTACGAATCATGTTTCGACAATTAACATGGGTGTTACGATAACCAGGTATGAATAGCAATTAAGGGTCCGAATAATTTCTTTCAACAATTAACATGGGTATTACGATAACCATGTATGAATAGCAATTAATGATCTCTAAGTTAAGGTATTTGAATACGATTGTCGCTTTTATTTCAATGTAAGTGAGTACAAACAATTGCATTTTTCAACTAAGCGTTGCGAGGATTGTTTTCTCTTAGTTACTTATATTCAAATGCACTGTCAAAATCAGATTACGCAACGAAGGGAACTCATTTTTGTTGTGATTTTCCTGTCATTCACTTTTTGTTTCAACATTTAACGTGGGTATAACGACGCCAATGTGTTATTATCAATTATGAATGTTAACGTTAAGGTATTTTAAAACCAATGTTTCAGCATTTCATGTTTGAACTTTATTGCTGTATTTGAAATAAATGTTTTTCCTTTTTCTTTCTTTCTTTTCTGTTGTGTTGATGTAGAGCTCAAGCTGAGCACCCCATAGGACGCACAGGTGTACCATTGGCTGTTACAGCAAACCAGTGAAAAGACGTTTTTCTTCGCCACTAAAAGCAATGAGTCGGCTGAGCTAATTAGCTCATTATGCTTAGTCACCTGCCATTGCATATGAAAATGTCCCATTCCCTGATGATAAAATTAATTAGCCTAGCAGGGTACTAGGCCTCTAACTTAGTTACCTAGCGGATCGTATTTAGCAAGTAAACCAGAGCGAGATGGCTGAAATATGCATCAGATCGTGGAGTGTTTGCAAATTCTAAAAGGTTTTATTACTTTAATTTGCCACCGAATTTGTAACTAAATTTCTGTGTGTTTTCCCTTTCTAGGCGTGTTAACATAAGGGACGGGGCTAGCTCCTGAAGACAGTACGATGACGTGTCCGATTTCTTGGGCGGAGTCGCCACGGCTACGGCGTAATTAATTAGTTCGTTCGCACTTTCCCGTTCGTCGAGGTCCTTTACATGCCAGCCCAAATAATGTCAGCGTCCGTTTATTTCATTTTATCCTTGACTAAAGTTACTTAATTATGAGTCTTGGAAGTTTCATGGACACTCAAGAACACCTTCTTAGGTCTATATAGTCTTAATCGAGCCTCTTTTCTAAAAGGCTGTTTTGTTGTATGCTGATGTGGATATTTCAACATTTCTGATTGTTCATCGACATGATGGCTACTTATCTAACTGAGAATTATTGTCTCTAAAGTGGTAAAAATGTTCCTCACCCAGAAAAGCTTGTTCTAACAAAGTGTGTATCAGCAGAAGTAAGGGTGTATCAGCAGTGCATATTAAAATTTTCGTACACAATATCAGATTGCTATTATCGCACAATAGCAAATTCGACGAAAGTATCAGTTTATCAAAGAACAAGAGACAGTATCTTCAGTGGATGAAAGTAGCTTCAGGGGAAGCGTATTCACAATTCAGTGGATGAATTGTTGTGAATATATTTATGATTCCAATGTCCGGGAAAAATTTATCCAGATTTGCTCGCAGACAGTATCACAATCTGAAACTAAGATTTTTCGATAATTTGATCGATGTGATTGCGTAAAAGTGCA
This sequence comes from Morinoia aosen, assembly GCA_030386875.1. NCBI lineage: Eukaryota > Metazoa > Arthropoda > Malacostraca > Amphipoda > Talitridae > Morinoia > Morinoia aosen. Next base: position 13,786,388 of record CM059569.1, on the reverse strand, counting down.
CTGGGACCTTTACTAAAGAATCGAGAATTCTACGCGAGATAACTGCACATAAAAAAGAATTTTCGAATATTTTGTGAGCTCAATTGTGAATTGAATTTGAATTTGCTAGTTCCTGAAACATCCGTCACGCTCGTCCGCCCCCATGCTCAACCATTCTGCGCCTCTTAATGGTAGTTGAGGTGCTATCAACGATATCAGTGGACCGAAATGGATTGCTCCTGAAGCCAACATGACCTATGTTGATGGTGAAAATTTCCCGGAGTTTATCATAAGAATAATTTTGTGTTGCTGGTGCGTCAAAAAATATTTCTCAACCTTGCGTGCTACAAGTCCTTGATGTGCATGTTTACCTTCGTGCACCTGCCGGACGTCGAGGGATAGCAATCTGAAAGCTTCAGGTGCTGGTATTCCCATTGTTAACAGGGAATATGGACCAATTGGGGGAAAATGTGTGAGGACCCAAGCTGAGAGTTAGGTACTACTTTCTTCTTCTTCAAATTTTATTTTGTTTCATAAACTTCTTTCTCAACTTACTGTTTCTATGCCTCTTCTGCATAGATTCTGCATTCCCGTATCTCCATTCCTTACAATGCTTTCCTGCGTCCTCTCTTCGATACGCTCTTGTTTTGCAGCGATTAAGGAGGTTTAAACTAGCATAAAATTTAGTCTATGTATAGTCTACTAAACAAATAATCAATCGAAAAATGTTGAAAAACATTTTGTGGTTGTAGTAAGATATTCATTGCCACCTTTATTAGTGGTGTTATTCACATATTTTCAGGCAAACTTTCTAAACAATTAGACGGTCTAACAATGGGACATCCGTTGGCACCGTCCCTTGCCAGCATTTTTATGTCTTTCCACGGAACAAGGTGGCTAGATGAATGTCAATGTGATTTTAAACCGGTTTTCTACAATCGATACGTAGACAATACTTTTCTTGTATTCAGTCATCCATCTCATGATAAGCAGTTCTTAAGCTATCTCAATCATAAGCATCAATCAATTATAGTTTACCATAGGAGTTAAAAAGAATGACTCCCTTGCCTTTCTTGACTGTCTCCTGTCGAGAGACGGAGATCACTTTCTGACTTCAGAGCACCGTAAACCTACTTTTACAGGATCAGGCTTCAGTTTCTTTAATTTTTATTCAACAAGCTTCAAAACTAATTTTATTCAAACTCTGATTGACATGAGTTACACAATATGTTTAACCTTCAAAATTATTCATTGTGAATTTGAACTTTTACGCACATATTTTACAACTAATGGGTGTCCTAAATTCTCAAATTAAGAAATTTCTCCCGACGCAATAAGCATCACAAACTATTAAAAAAAGGAATAAAGACATCTAAACTACTTATTCCCGTATTTTGACCCACCCTCGACAGCTCGATTATAACTGAGGTGCTGCGCAGTGCTGCCAGTCAGTGAACTTTTTCCAAAATCCCCAAACTGACCCCTGAAATTTCCCCAGATCTGAATAAAATTCCCTAGGCATTACCAAACGTGATATATATGAAATTTATGCTTATCTTCTACACATTTTTAGGTTTATTCTCTATTTTTTCGTCAATGCCAGCTCGAAAGTAAGGAGACTATGATTTTTTCAATCTTTTCAGTCTATCTTGGTATCTGTGATGGACAGCCATACTCAATTCTTAGGTCAGTTACTAAACTTTTTTGAGGATCCCTCTAGGTATACGTTGCATTATTTCTCGCTAAAAAGCTTAGCAAGAAAGAGGTCTTTGGTAGTTTCTGGTTTTAAGGAAATGTTAGTTTTATTTTTTTAATGAGATAGGTTGAGTAAATATATTTCAACAGATGGAGACAAAAGCGCAAGCAAATGGAGACAAGTCATTGAATATGATAGGATGCCAAATTTAGGGTTGCCCAAGCCAGCTTTCATTTCCCGAAATGATTTCCAATACCGAGGAATTGTGCATTCCCTTACCGATAGGTCAGCTGCAATTAGGCAACACTTCTTTAACTAAGCTTCATCTACAAGCGAAGGGAAGAGCCACTTGGTCTTCATCATTAGACGATTCCTGCTTAAAAAATTGAGCGATGTCAACTTTAGACTTAGTAAGTTCGTACATTTCTTCATGCTTTTCGGATTCCCACTGTTTCAGTTGGGCAGACTAGCTCACTCTTTTGAACATAATATAATAACTTGGATAATATTGCAACACTCAGAACTGACATGGTTTCCATCTTTTTATTTGTGTAGCCAGTCTTTGAATTCGGAATCATTCAACCATTCATCTTTGAATATTTGACAGTACCACACGGTTTTAGGTAGTTTCATGGTGTTTAACTGCAAGCTGATAATGAAATAAGGACAAAACACTGCTACCGGTAGCGCTAGTACCACAAGCGTACGCTGTATAAGACATTTAGCACCTCCGGAGTAATAACGAGTGACTGAGCCAAGTTCTGCATCAGGCGCTGTAATTTCGCCACTACGCGCTTCGCCTGGGTCTCGTAAAAACGTGTATTATTCTACCATGATGCATTCGCGAAACTGACTCAGGCATCTTGTACTGATAATTTGATTAACTTCTAGTTTGTGATATAGTTATTTTAGTTGATACTTGTTAGAAGCAAATGTTAATAAAGCAATTTTAATTTTTGCACACATTATTGTAAAACACGCCTAATTTCCTAAATCCTTGTGTTTTTATTTCGAATTCCCTAAATCCCCAGGCAATGACCGAATTCCCAAGATCTGGAGAAAATTCCCATGGTATGGCAAACCTGGTGCTGCGGCAGACGCTGAGGTACCTTCTGGAGTCATGAGCTCTCATTGGCTAATTGTCATATAGTTTCTGCTGCTAAAAACTCCGCTTTCACCAGTACTTTTCAAAGAAAAGAAAGCAATTGTGCATTTCCCAACCAGTAAGGCAGCTTTCCACAGCCGCGGAACCAATAACTACGCGATTTCAGCGCTCGATATCTCCCGAAACATTTTGTCGAGAAGCCTGAAATTTGACATGAAGCACAACGAAGCTTTTGTAAACTATTCAAATGATAAAAAAATGTACATTTTCAAAAAAATGTGAGTCAGTCCCCATAAAGATGATTAAGTTTCTTGGAATTTTCCTCGTTATTAAATTTCAACTGTTACTCTTTCGTAAAAATATATGACGACTAGAAATCCAAAGAATTTTCAGGCACCTGAACGAATCATTAGGAAAGGTATGAAGGTTCAAGATTTCATTTCTTCAATAGCTGTCCGTTAATGAAAATCATGGCTTGTCGTTTTTACTTTAGCTCTGATTTTGGCCCTTGGATTCCATATTGTGGAATCAGATGGAAAAGTGTTCAGTACGATATTTTCGAAGCTTCCACAAATAAAATAGTTTTTCTACAATAGGAATTGTAATGAATTGTGATAATGTAGTAACAATATAGAAGCTACGGTCGGTGATTGCATAGCAATGCCATGTTCAATTCAAGCGTTGCATTTCATTCAACATAATATTTATAAATTTGCATGAGTTCGTTCATTCTATTCGGGCACGATTGTTGTTTGTAGGACAGATGGATGCTTACCTGGCTCATTTTAAAACCAAATTTTATTTCCTCGAAGTTATCAAAAAACTTGTCTGCTCTAAAATTTATTTACTTTTTACATCTTGTCTCTTATCATACGTATCATCTACTCAAGCCTTCACTGAACAGAGAGGATGAGAAAATACTATCCTTATTAAAATTTTCACTTATCGGTAACGTAGATTCAACCAAATAATGGAATATAGTTAAAATGGAAAAGTCAACACAGATACTGGAGTATTTCCGAATGCAACGGACTGATTACAACATACTGCGTATGGTTCGACGAGTAGAATTTAGCTCATTTACGTGTAAATATTGTGCTGGCGTAACGGTCTAACTCCAGGAATGAATTATTCCTACCTCAAATTTAATATATAATTGGAATCTTTAAAGTGCTGATTTTTCCCTCTAGCTTCATTAACAATTAACTTTGATAATCTCAAAATATAGTATATTTTGAGGTAACATCAACTGGGCTCGTGGGTCATGCTCTAGCTCATATGCATTATTTTGAAAACAACAAGCACTCCTGCGAAATGATTTAACTACGTAAATCTGTTGATGCATCTAAATCCACAAAATTCGACTTACTTAACTATAAATACATTGGGAAAATATTTTCAACGTATGAGGGTGTGTTGTATAAGAACAAAGAACGGCGTTTTGTGTGACGCCCCATTTCGTTTATAGTGTTGCAGCATGAATGTCACGTTTTTTAATTTTTATGTTGGTTTACAGCTGGAATGGGTCCTTGCTGTTTTGCTAAACGGTAAAACTGTTCATCCATTAAAACCAAAGCAGAGCTCTTCGGCGAGAAAAGCAAAAACACTAGCATCCGTGACTAGAAATAAAACCAAACCAGCAACTTAATCATTCAGGGCGGCAACACACATTTGTAGCAGCAATCTTTAGCAAATAAAAAAGGTAGGAATATAACACATGTAACTTCCGACTTTGACCCTGTGCCAAGAGAGCAGCATGGGGCACAAATCCCTTCTTCTCATACATTTATTATACTTATAAATCATTGTGGGACACTGAGTGGAGATAAGCTATGACCTTGGCAGACCTTTTTTAATTTCTTCCCGTGAACGTGACTGAAACGTGGCGACTCTAGAGCCGCAGCAACGTTTATCAATAAAGTGATGTAAAAATTGGTTGATTAAGGAGATCGTCCCATGCCCCTGCCAGGCCCCTGTCGTTCCGGTGAGTTTTTTTGTTTTGTTGTTCGAAAAGGACCCTTAGGTGGTGGACTATTCGGTCCTAAAATTTTATGGCGCTACGGACAATAGATCCCCTCCTCCCCGGGGAGGAAAGGACATAAATCTTGAATTTTCGACCCCATTTCAACCCCATATAAAAGAAAACAAAACGGGAAATGGATAATTTGAAAAGTTACTTATGTTAGAAATGTTTCAAGAATTCTAAAACTGTCTATTTTTGTTCTAGCATAGAACTCAATGATAAGATACGGTTTGATATATCCATAAAAATGAACTAAAAAACCAATACGTCCAATTTTTCAAAAAACTAAGGCCTGAATCAAAAAAATGAAAAGCCATAATTGTGTTTTTTTCAAAAGTTACATAAATTACCAAATTTCATAAGAATCATACTGAAAATAAAAAATTTCATAATTTAAAAAAGTTTCTTTTTTGTTTGGAAATCACAATTCACAGTGTGAATATGAAGTTATGTACGGAAAATATCGAAAAAAATTAAAACTGCATTCAATTACATAAATTTTCCATTATATTACACTTCAACAAAAAACTTTGTTATGGCTTATACCATAAACAAATAACTTTCAATATTCTAGCCGTATCTCCTCATTGAGTTTTGATGCTGGAACAAAACCAAAGACAGTTTTAGAATCCTTGAAACATTTAAAACAAAATAAAATAGGTTTTTTTCTCAAATTTGAGAAGAAAAAAAAGTTGAGCAACTCTAAACCAAAACATTTTTTGTGATGTACCATAAAATATCACTTATCGCAAAAAAATTCAAAATTTCAAAATTTTACTATTTGATTTTGTTAGAAATGTTCCAAAGATTTTAAAACTGTCCTTGGTTTTGTTCTAGCATCAAAACTCAATGAGGAGATACGTTTTGAAATATACATAAAAATATACCAAAAACTAATTATTCGTGAAAAATAAGGCCTAAACCGAAAAAGTGACACGAGTAAAAAAGGTTTACTTTAAAAAAATACATATACTGGTCAATTTTCAAACGAATCGGACGAAAAAAGTTGAAAAATTGGGACGATCTCCTTAGTTATTAGAAAGTTTTAGCTTCCCATTACCACGACAAAGATTTTCAAAGAGAGGAAGGATGAAGGCATCATTTAGTATGGAATTAGGGAAAGCGGAATCAATGCACAAGTAAGCTAGGAAAAAAAGTTGATGAAACAAGAAAAAAGTTGGGGAAGAAAGTAATAGGTGCTGAAAAACAGGACAGCAGTGAACCGAAAAAGACACGGTTCGTAACAAAACAAAAAACCCATTCTATTTCAACAAAAAGGATGCCGACCAAACGTTTAGCTTGATACCTCACATAATCCCCCTGGGAGCGCTAATTCCCATAGATACAATAGTTGTATCCCCCTGAGGCAAGTGATGTAAATGTCGAGAATCTGTTCAGAATGATCAAATTTTGCGAATTACAAATGAAAATTCTTGTAATTCTTGTAATTGTGTGTAATGTAACAAATTTTGTGCTTACGTAAAAAGTTGTGTGTTGAAATATCTCAGTAAATCCCAGCAGCACAGAGGGGTCGCTTCAACATGAATGTTTTTATGTCGCTTAAACAGGTATGTTTTCTTTTATGCCTGTGTGTTTAGGGGGAGCGATAAGAGTTAATGGCTCGAACGACGGCTGTTGCATTGGGTGTTGTTTCTGGAGGGGCCTATGTTGTGGTGTTAGCAAGTTTTTTTTATTCAGTCGAGCCTTGGAAAATTGAGACGCTCGGAAAAATGCCTACACAAGCGCGAACAAAGTCGCCTTCTTGTCAAAGATAAATCGACACTCTCAGGCCGAGAGAGACGGCTAGCCAACGGTCGTTTTCGAAGGAGCAGAGCGTGAGAATGCGGTACTACCAATTAGAAGAGAGGGAAGGCGGTCGCAGTCAAGGTCCAAGGATTCTGATAGGTCGAATATGAGAGAGGACAACCCCAAGAAAAGGCGCTAAGCATCGGGGACGAACAAAAGGCAGTTCTACAACCGACGCCGCGACGCGAAGAATAAAGATAAAACGCGGGTGTGTTCGCTGTAACAAACGTGCTCAAAGATATAATGAAAAGTGATTATTGGATATATTGAAAATTACACTAAAGTTGACGCTATAATGTAATCCAGAAATTAATACATTTCTCGTTTCACTTGCAGAGAGGAAATTTTACGTGTTCCCGTTACCACGTTCACTAAGGGGAAATTTATCAAACATAACAAACCGTGGGAGTCATTTGATGGAACATGGAGATGCTACACTAGAAGGGAGGGTAAGAGATGCATTTCTTAAAAAAAAAGAAAGAGTAAAGATAGTGTTGAGATAAATATTGCGATAATTCATTGTCATTCAGTCATTGATGCGCTTAAAAAGTAACAAGTTGAATTTTTATCTTTGACAGGCGGGACGGTTATTCAGTCATACATCTGAGGATTGATCAGCTCGAATGAAGGGAATCGACGTGTGAACATGCTGAAACGTAATGAGCAAGATAACGTCATCACTAGACATTTTCTGAACAGTGCATAAGATAGGCCTTTGAACTGAAGCGAGTCGCGGACGAATTTTGTGGTTGAAGTGACCTTCGCCTACTGGGCTGCTGGGAGCGCTGAGATATTGTAGGAATTATTTGTGTTATGTTTGGGTGCATTGGCAGTCTGCGGTTAAAGGCTGGCCAGCCAATATTCGGTATAATTGTGTGATGTAAGTCATTTTTAGCGTACGCCAGTTTGTTTAGATGCCATCAACTAGTTGCATTATTCTTAAATACCATTCATTGCGCGTATGCCCATTGATGTTTGTATGACGTTCAGCTGGAAATCATAAATGTTGAGCGAATTCACCTGTGTATCATGCCCACTCTATTAGAAGAGCCAGATTATGACATCACGGGCGCTCGATTACAACATCTCACCGAGGATAATTAGCGCTCAGAAAAATGCGCTGAGTAAGTGGGTGAGCTTTCGTCGGTGAGTACCACTCCTTTTTTAGTATATGTACTGTATGAGGTCGATTATGATTCATTATTTGTTGTGTTGTTTAGGTAATGTTTGGAGGTGTGCCATTCCCTCAATTCCGAGAACCTGATCTTCTTGTTAATGAAATGTTAACAAGGAGGAGGGTACATTTCTCGTGACATCACAATTTGGTAAGATCAACCCGATCGCTTTGTAACTTTGTGAATTTGTGAGTGTAGTATAACAGTTGCATTGTATTTTTTTGCGTGGTTTTATTTCATGTGCAAAACGTACAGAAATTCAGTAGAGGTACATAACTCGTGGTGATCATTTTCTGTGTTCCGGTGTGAGAAGCTAGCAAGCACACTGCCATGTAGCTAAAGAAAGTGAAAGTGTTTATAAAAGTGATAAGATTCTGTGAGAAAATTCTAGTGTGCTCACACAATTAATTCAAAGTTTCAGTGAAATTCCACAGTGAGTAAGTTTTAAAAGTTATTTGAGTGATCGCAAAATTTTGAGATTTGGAAAAGTGAATTGAAGAAGATCGACACTATGCCTGCGCGCGGGAGAAGGAACAACGACCGCAGAAATGCGCCAGCAACGCCACCACAGCCCGAAGAGGAAGCCGTTAACATGCCCGTGGTAACCAGTTGCGTGGGAGCCATAGGGGCCAAATTCCGGAGGGGCGACGATGTGGGGGAACATATGGCAAGGTTGAAGTTTTTGACTGGCAATCTGAATAACAGTGAGCAGGTGAATGCCTTCTTCCTATGCCGAGGTTCACAAGAGGCAAAGGAATGCAATAAAATAATTGGTACGCTAACGAACCTGCGAGAAGCAGAAACATGGCTACGCTCTTACGCCGATCAAGTTGAACATCCGACTCAAGCGCTGTTTGAAATAGTAACCAAAAAGCAAACAAGCCGAGAAGGAGTTTCAGAGTACCTGACGCGCCTGGAAAGGCTGTACAACGAGAATTATCTAGAAAATCCGGAACGAGTCCTTTTAGATTTGATGTGGCTCGGATTAAGGAAGAACATCACGAGACCCTTTCGAAGTGATGCGCGACCTACGACAGTACAAGAATTGAGGGACATGACAATCGAAGTGGAAAATCGACGGATAGTACCAGTACCAAGGGAAACGACAGAGAAGAGGGAACCAGAGAGAGAAAGAGCGCAGCGAAGCGAGAGGAGGCCACAGCATGAGACTGCACGTGTCGGCCACACGATGCGGCAATCACCACAGCGGCAAAGAGGCCACCGCCATGAAGCGCCACCTTGGAGGGAAAGGGACAGACATGTACGACACTCTCCTTATCACCGAAGAGGGAATTATGAAGCACCACACTGGGGTGAGAGAGGCAGACTGAGGAACCAACAGTACCAAAATTACCATGTGAGAGAACCACAGCCACATCGGGAAGTGCCACCTGCACCTGAGGTAAACTTGGCGCAGTATAGAGCAGTGCCACCGCCGTGCGTCAACTGCGGAAAATTTGGGCACCTAAGAGCTGATTGCAAAGTGCAACATTTTGCAGGACAGCCAAAAAACGGGATGGGAGACCGTTAGCTCCAATAATGAATCCCAGCGTAATACTCCAAGTGAATGGTACCCCTGTTACCGCACTTCTTGACACCGGAGCAAATATATGCTTTATAAAAGAGCGTGTGGTTGCAGGGATCAAAAATGCTAGTGTGAAAGGGACATCGACTGCATTAAAAACAATTGGAGAGGAACCCGTACCGGTGCTGGGAAAGATTAATGTGCCAATCAAAGTTAACGGTCAGAAAATTATACAGAGATGCTTTGTTGTGAAGGAAAATGCATTCCCAGGAGACCTGCTAATAGGAGTGGAAGTAATGAACAAAGTCAACGCAAAGCTAGACTTCGGAAAACGTAGGGCATCATTCTTTGGTACTCACGTGAACATGTTTTCAGCACCAGGACACGCTTCTCCGAAAATTCTGTGTGTAACGCGGGAAGAAACATCAGTCACTCTGGCTGAGGATATTACAGTGAAGCCTCGCGCACAAACCATGGTGAAGTGCCGAGCAGATGGCAAGTTTGATGGGAAGGAAGTAATTTTAGAGCCTAGAATTAAGTGGGCGCCTTACGTCGGAGCCACCGCTGCAAAGGTACAAAACGGGTATGTTTTGATGCCTGTACTTAACCCTTTTGCCGAAAAAATCGCTCTGACTGAAGGAGCAATAATTGCAACATGCCACGAAATCTCGAATGAAGATGCAACTGCAGAAGAAAACAATGCGGAAAATAGCGAAGCAGAAAATCGCCGCAGAGAGAAGCGCTTTCAGCAAATTGATGAGCTTGACCTCAGTCACTTGGATGCTGAAAAAGAAGGACAAGTCAGAAACCTGCTGAAGGAATATCACAAGACGATTAGTGCAGACGTGATGGATATTGGCCACGTGAAAGGAGTGAAATACAAAATTTTGCTGAGTGATTACAGGCCAATTCAAACGAAAGGATGGCGTATTCCGTACACCAGCCAAGAAATTATTGATAAAAAGGTCTCGGAGATGATCGAAAGTGGAGTTGTGCAAGAGAGTACAAGTGCTTGGAAAAACCCGCTCGTACTCGTAAAGAAGCCAGGAGGGGGCCACAGAATTTGCCTTGATTTGCGAGCTGTAAACATGCGAGTAGTGAACGAACACTATCCAATTCCCAACATCATAGGAACACTGGAAGAGGTGGCTGGCAAGGAATACTATTCCATTGTCGATGCAAAATCAGCCTTCCATCAAATTGAGCTAGATGAGGAAAGTAAGCAGTACACGGCATTTCAAACTCGACAGGGCAACTTCGAGTACTCTAGGGTACCTATGGGACTCAAGTGCTCAACATCAGTGTACCAGAGAGTAATTTGTCATGTGCTAAAAAGGCAGCTTGGAAAATTCGCCGCCATTTATTTGGACGATGTGTGCATCAGCTCGATGACTTTTGAGAATCACCTAGAAAATTTAAGGGAAGTGTTACGCGAATTTCAATGTGCCGGAGTTAAAATAGGCTTGGACAAGTGCACATTTGCACAAAGGCAAGTAAAGTACCTAGGATGTTACATCAGTCGTGAGGGACTTATTCCAGACCCCAAAAACGTGGAGGCAATGCAGAGTTACCCTAGGCCGACTACCGCACGTAAAGTGCGCTCGTTCGTGGCAGCGCTTAATTTCTACCGGCGCTTCATTCCGCACTTTGCCACAACAGCTGCACCCCTTAATGCTCTGACTAAGAAGGGCCAAAAATTCCAGTGGAAGGAGGAACACGAGCAAGCCTTCTGTAAACTTAAACAGCTCATGACAGAAGCTCCAGTTCTGAAGAAACCTTCTCTAAATGAGACGTATTACTTGAGCTGTGATGCCTCAAATGAGGGCTCGGGCGCAGTGCTTGCTCAAAAATGTAATGGTAAGGAACAACCGATTGGATACTTCAGCAAAAGATTCAATGATGCTGAAAAACGTTACTCAATCACGGAGCGGGAAGGATTGGCAGTGGTTGCCGCTGTAAATCACTTTTCACCTTACCTGTACGGCAATAAGTTTGTGGTAATTACTGATCACACGGCCCTCAAATATTTGTTCAAGGGTAAAAACACCAAGAACAACAGAATTATGAGGTGGGCCCTAACACTCTCTCAATATGATTTTGAGGTGATTTATCGGCCTGGAGCTCAGAACGTGGTACCCGACGCGTTGTCGAGAAATATTGCGAACAACAACGAAGAAGAAAACCAAGACGAAGGAGCCCCTAAAACAGTGTTCGTCACGTCGATGTTGGATGAAACACCCAGTGTACAAGAGGCTGAAATTAGTCTGCAGAAAGAAAATGTGAGAGCAGAACAATTGAAAGATCCTGTTTGGGGGCCGGTGCTGATGTATCTTGAAGGTGACAAATTAGGGGACGCTCCAAGTCTCGCTCTGAAATCCGAAATCTTCACCGACGAAGGCATATTGTATTTCAGAAAGACACAACGAAAGCCTAATAGAACAAGGCACTTGATCGTTGTGCCAGACGCCCTGAGAGAAGCAGCGATAACGTTAGCGCATGATAGCACAATTGGTGCACACCAAGGTCGTGCTAAAACGTGGAAAAAGCTCATGGAATTCGGGTACTGGATTAACATGGCGCGTGACGTTAACAAATACGTCGACTCGTGCATGCAATGTCAAAAACGTAAGATCAACAATCGCATTTGTGTTAGCATGGGTTCATTCCCTGAAATTGACAAGCCTCTAGACAGAATAGGTGTTGATTTAATTGAAATGCCAGTTTCGAACGAGGGACACAAGTACATCCTAACCGTGGTCGATCACTTCAGCAGATATGTTGCAGCGTTCCCGCTCAGAAGCAAGACAACTGAGGAAGTAACGCGAGCGTTGACTAAGTTCGTGACTATGTACGGCCCAGCCAAGACGCTCATCTCAGACAGGGGCACCGAGTTCACGTCAGCCTTGTTCAGAAATGTGTGTGAAAAATTGAAAATCAAATACTACAACACATCAGCATATCATCCCCAATCAAACGGAATGACGGAACGGCAGAATCAGAATATCAAGACTATTTTATCACACCTTGCCGCCAGCGATCAATCTTCGTGGCCTGATGCACTTCCATGGACGTGCCTGGCACTGAACACCAGCTACCAGAGCGTCATTGAAGAAATTCCGTATTATTTATTTTTTGGTAGGGACGCTGAAATTCCTGTTGTTGACTGGCTGAAAACACCTCGCATGGATTATTCTCTTGGGGACAACTACAGTGCAGAGGTAAGCGCCCGACTTCACAATGCGTTCAAAGTAGTGAAGGCCAAGTCCAAGGCGTCACACGACAAGTCGGTGCAAATGAAGGAAAGAGGTGTGAAAAACAACCAGGTGGAGAGCGGAGATATTGTTTTGTTACACAATCCGACAGGAAAAGCCGAAGCTGCAAACGCGTGGCCTACAGACTGGATTGGCCCTTTTCGTGTCCTTAAAAGGAATGCCACAAATGCGACCATTAAAGCACTGTATAGTAACCGTCAAGAAAGGGTTCACTTGGACAGATTGAAACTTGCTCATTTAAGAGGCGAGGCTTTTCCCGGCACGTCGGGCGTCACAGCTGAACCAGGGAATAGGAACGAATATGAAACAATTGATAGTGAAGATGAAGAGCTGAGAACAGAAAACCACGTGAACGAGAGAGCGGCGTTCAAAGAGCGGCGGAGCTACAATTTGCGTTCTCGGTGTAGGTGAACCGCCAACTAGAAACGAACTGCAGAGGACTGAAATCATGCATCAACTTGACTTTGCGGGATGTGTTCTTGTGTGCTTAACTTTAGGAAAAACTCGTGCGTAGGAGTGAGTTTTTTTTGCGCTGTATTGTTCTAATCTAAATGTGTTCTTTAGTAGAATTGTGTTATTCTAGCTTTGAATTAAATCTAATCTCACTCACTAGAGTGTGATGCTTCGTTCAATAGGAATATGCTCTAGGTTATGTAACTCCAACTTTCTTTGCTCACAAGAAATTTCGTCTGGACGAAAATCTTGTTGAGTGATCTAATCTTATACTATGCTTAATTCTCATTTTTCTCTCTTTCTAAGTAAAGGGAAATTGAGCGTTCATTAGGTTAACTTCATATGTTTCTCAAGAGGAGTCCTTAGTTTCCTTTGTAGTATGCTCATATATTTCCTCGCCAGCATTTCGTAAAGCGCACGAAATACGAAATAACTCTAGTGAATTAACTAGTTTAATCTGAAGTTCTTAGGCTGAGGCTATCTCAGGCTTGCTAATTTTATCAATACCGTTAGACCGTTCATTTTCATAACGGGGAAAATATGTTTAGCGTCAGATTAAAATTTGCGAATTCTTTCGTGCTGTAGCGTTGAGTTTTCTGACTCTGTGTCTTTCTCTTGCCCTGAAAGAATATCGGAAACACGGTATTCCGGAAGGAATTATTCTCATCTTACTCTGTAGAGTGTAGGACATTTCTTTTCAGACTTAAGGAATTAATTTCTTGGTAGATTAGCGTAGTATGTACTTCAGCACAAAACAGGCCAGAGCAATTGTATAACACGAATGCGTCTCGTATAAGCAGCAAATTAAGGAAAAATCACGTGGAACACAACCAATTATTTTACAAGAACGAAGAAGATAGAACACCAACACGACATAGGGGAGACATCGCACTTGTATTGGAAATGTTTAAAAGGATTGCCCAAATTCAAGCGTTGCAGTGAGAGGCGACAAAGACGAATGTATAGCTGGAAATTTGCACCATGCTCAGAAGAATGCGGAGGGCACAAGTAATTGCCTCAGAGCCACTCGTGGTCGAGCTGTGGCTGTAGACATGGGTCGCTAACAAGCAGAGCCAGGAAAGGGCATCTCAAGTAATTAGTGCCCATGCTTCGAAGTGGAAAGCACCACAGAGCGACAAAGCACCATATGAGGAAGGAAGGAAATACAAAAATAAAGAAGAAAATAGTCTGAGGGGCCTAGAAGTACTAGCGTTCGAAAAATGCTTTTATAAAATGGGCTCTCCAATAACACAGTAATAATGCTTTATATTATTGAGTATTGAATTTAAGTTGATTTATTTGGAATTTGCATTGTGACATGAACGCTTAGAAAGGCATTCCTGAAACTCGCATGCAAGTTTCCTGTGAATTTTTTTTTTACTAGGCAAACGATCACATTGGAATATTGAAGCCACATTTTTAGGCATCTCTATTTATACGTGAAATAAAAAATTAAAAGAGATTACGTCGGATAGCCTTTGAATGATACGTACGATCTTCAAAGAATATTAACCCACGAAATTCTCGCATAAATAGGAATGTTCACTCGGAGAAAATAAAATATTATTTTGTGTCTACCAGATTCTACGTCGATATCAAGGAATACTGAGAGGGATTCTACAGGATACCAGCGTGCACTGCGCAGGATTGTGCCTCGGAATACTTCAGCATTACTTCGTGGAATTCGGAACCCTATCGCGAAGGGAGACTATATTAAATGAAATTTATCGACGCTTCGACTCGTATTCTTCGACAGATCAACATAAGTTCCTGATTTGCCAATTCGTCTGATCAACGAATAGGCATTCATGAGTAATCTGCCGATTAAAAATTTGAGTTTGAATAAACGTCATAAAATGTAAGTGAAACATTGCATTTGACATGATTTAGTGGTAATTTGAATCGTGATAATGATACATCTTACAGAATGAAATCGTGCAGTTAGTGTGGTGTATAGAAATTTTATACGAGTCTGGATATTGGGCTCGCAATACTTCCTCCTGAAATTAAGTACCCATCTTCAACGCGTGTGTGAAGCTATTGAAATGCCAGAAGAGAAGCATGGAAGGAAAGCAAATTCGTCAACGATACCAAAGGAGTCAACATTGAATCGTCAACAGCAGCGTCAAGGAATTGTACAAGAGAACATGGAAGCGGGAATTGAAATCTACGGAATGTAAAATCATCGATACTTTAGGATGTCTGAGGAGTGGGAAAGGTGCCCGTGAAATTTTGTGAATGTTATTAGGGTTAAGTACTCAAGTATTTAGTACGCACTTTACTTCTGCGGGAAAAACAGATACATCGGTTAGAAGAACACGACACAATATAGCACGCTGTGGCTGATAGTAATGATTGTAGTGTTAATTGTAAGGTACCCTGTTTCTGCGGAACAAAGTTTAGATGATAATGTGCTTAAGTAGAATTTAACATGTGGGTCTTATATTGGCTGCATACTGTAGTACTTATTATTCAATAAATAGCTGAAAGCTAATTCAAAAAAATTGTCAGGCCAATTTTTTTTAACTCTAGGAGGGCCGTCTGTCGAGAATCTGTTCAGAATGATCAAATTTTGCGAATTAAAAATGAAAATTCTTGTAATTCTTGTAATTGTGTGTAATGTAACAAATTTTGTGCTTACGTAAAAAGTTGTGTGTTGGAATATCTCAGTAAATCCCAGCAGCACAGAGGGGTCGCTTCAACATGAATGTTTTTATGTCGCTTAAACAGGTATGTTTTCTTTTATGCCTGTGTGTTTAGGGGGAGCGATAAGAGTTAATGGCTCGAACGACGGCTGTTGACATTGGGTGTTGTTTCTGGAGGGGCCTATGTTGTGGTGTTAGCAAGTTTTTTTTATTCGGTCGAGCCTTGGAAAATTGAGACGCTCGGAAAAATGCCTACACAAGCGCGAACAAAGTCGCCTTCTTGTCAAAGATAAATCGACACTCTCAGGCCGAGAGAGACGGCTAGCCAACGGTCGTTTTCGAAGGAGCAGAGCGTGAGAATGCGGTACTACCAATTAGAAGAGAGGGAAGGCGGTCGCAGTCAAGGTCCAAGGATTCTGATAGGTCGAATATGAGAGAGGACAACCCCAAGAAAAGGCGCTAAGCATCGGGGACGAACAAAAGGCAGTTCTACAACCGACGCCGCGACGCGAAGAATAAAGATAAAACGCGGGTGTGTTCGCTGTAACAAACGTGCTCAAAGATATAATGAAAAGTGATTATTGGATATATTGAAAATTACACTAAAGTTGACGCTATAATGTAATCCAGAAATTAATACATTTCTCGTTTCACTTGCAGAGAGGAAATTTTACGTGTTCCCGTTACCACGTTCACTAAGGGGAAATTTATCAAACATAACAAACCGTGGGAGTCATTTGATGGAACATGGAGATGCTACACTAGAAGGGAGGGTAAGAGATGCATATCTTAAAAAAAAAAGAGTAAAGATAGTGTTGAGATAAATATTGCGATAATTCATTGTCATTCAATCATTGATGCGCTTAAAAAGTAACAAGTAAAATTTTTATCTTTGACAGGCGGGACGGTTATTCAGTCATACATCTGAGGATTGATCAGCTCGAATGAAGGGAATCGACGTGTGAACATGCTGAAACGTAATGAGCAAGATAACGTCATCACTAGACATTTTCTGAACAGTGCATAAGATAGGCCTTTGAACTGAAGCGAGTCGCGGACGAATTTTGTGGTTGAAGTGACCTTCGCCTACTGGGCTGCTGGGAGCGCTGAGATATTGTAGGAATTATTTGTGTTATGTTTGGGTGCATTAGCAATCTGCGGTTAAAGGCTGGCCAGCCAATATTCGGTATAATTGTGTGATGTAAGTCATTTTTAGCGTACGCCAGTTTGTTTAGATGCCATCAACTAGTTGCATTATTCTTAAATACCATTCATTGCGCGTATGCCCATTGATGTTTGTATGACGTTCAGCTGGAAATCATAAATGTTGAGCGAATTCACCTGTGTATCATGCCCACTCTATTAGAAGAGCCAGATTATGACATCACGGGCGCTCGATTACAACATCTCACCGAGGATAATTAGCGCTCAGAAAAATGCGCTGAGTAAGTGGGTCAGCTTTCGTCGGTGAGTACCACTCCTTTTTTAGTATATGTACTGTATGAGGTCGATTATGATTCATTATTTGTTGTGTTGTTTAGGTAATGTTTGGAGGTGAGCCATTCCCTCAATTCCGAGAACCTGATCTTATTGTTAATGAAATGTTAACAAGGAGGAGGGTACATTTCTCGTGACAAAAAAAATTTGAGTAATTTATACATCCAATTTTTTATACTGGCCCAGTAGCTGCCAGTTGTGCACATCTGCACTAAATGTAAAAAATAAATATCAATCATGTATTTTATAACACATATCGTCACGCGTTTATTCGTTTGACAGAAACGAGTATTTTAAATATTTTAGGTCAATGCCTCTGAGGTATTTTGTCATCAATTTCATTTACCGTGAGATACATCATTTTTTAGTAACAATTCATATGAACTATTATCCACTTGTTCCTCAATAATTTCATGAGATTTGTGAATTAGAATCAGTGTATGTTTACTTCAACAGGAATGGCTTACATCCATTGCAAAACCTAAAATCTGAAATTCAGGTTTTGGGAGGCTGCTGCTCTCAGGTGAAACAGTACCATTACTTCACAAAGTTCCACATTTACAACTTTGCAAATATTCGGTTGCTACGAACATTTCCTCATGATCAAGAGCTTTCGGCTTAAGCGTAGTTAAAATACACAATTTTGCCCAGGTAGTATAAGCCTTTTTAGGTTTTCCGCTAATGCACACAGTTGCAAACAATGCTATGGGAAAAGAATAAATTAATACTTTTAAAACGTGAACATTCAAACAGCCAGTGTTCAGCAAAAACGAGTACGCACAGCTTCCCTTGTTGACGACAGATGCACTACTAATTTCTTCACACAAACGAGCCCAGTCAGCCCACATGAGCAGCCTGAGATCAAGTTCGTCAGGGTTCCATTCTTCGTCCTCGCTTTCGATGTCTAATATAATGCTGAGACTTTCAACTGAGATGCATCTTCGTCACCGCCTGAAGTAACCTCTAGCGAATCCTCGTTTCCCGTGCCAGTCTAGTGCTCTTCTTGTCTTCAATCCCAATTCGGTAGCGCCATTTAAAAATCAAAGTGTAGCTATAGGATAATCCTACACCATGAGGTAAAGATGTGTACCAATCAACGCATTGGTTATTATTCTAATGTAAGTTAGTTTAAGCTTCCCTAACCACAAGAGGCATTCAAAAGAGAGGAATAATGAAGGGACAATCTAGTACGGACTCATACATGGGGAATCTATGCACAGCATGTGTTCTGACATGGGTAATCATTGTGAGGTAACACCAGTGTGTTGCCAATTGACTGAATACAATGCGCATAGAGACAACAGGTCAGAAAAAAACTCACACCATGATTAAAGTTAAAAGTAAGTATTAGGTTCTGAAGAAAAGGATATTAATGACCCAAAAATGATGGTCTTGACAAAACAAAAAACACACTATTTCATCAAAAAGAAGCCCTACCTAACCGTCAGATCAGGCCCGTATATTATCCACCTGGGAGCTCAATTCAATTTGAAGATATACATTTTTTGATGACAGACCGTTTTAAAAGTAATGTTGTGGTGGATTTTATCACGATGAATAGGTTTGGAGCATATTTAAAATTATCTGACCGTTTCATCGCATGCCATCAGTGAAGGAGAAATACAAGAAGAAACAACATTTCCGTCAAGCAGAAACGAGAAGGTTTCCAGCCATCTAGGTTTAAAGTAGAGTCTTAGTCAACTGACAAGAAAACCTGTGTAGGATTCAAAAACATCAACAATAAAATGAAGAAGTTTAAAAACAAGATTGGACTGCATGAAAAAATGAGTTTTCAAAATCTGTACACGTCATGCTAAGTACATGCGGTTAATAACTTTTGTAACAGATCAGCATCGGTATATTGCATCAGAATAGCTATGAAGTAGTGGTTGAATGAAATATTATTATAAGTTAGATTTAGTAAGCTGAGTTGAATTTTTCGTTAAATATTGAATGAATGCATGGAATATTAAGGGAGACATCCAAGCTGAAATCGACTGATTGAAAGTTATGGCTGTAACGTTCGAAAATAAATAGGAGTCGTCTCTATATCTTTTCACACTTTGGGCATAATTTCGGAGCCAATGGGGAAAGGGGCATGAGGGGGAAGGGCGTACTTTTCAAGAGACGTTTTATCAAGAAATACCTGTCGTAGAGCAAGGATTTAGGTGTCATTGGATGCGTAAAGAGTTACTGCATGACGAGTTCAAGGATTAGTTTCAATTACGTAATAGTTGTTCATTATGAAATTTATCATTTTTATGAAAAGTAATTTTTTCCATAGACTTTTTATGAAACCAAAAATTACTATGAATCCCAAAAAATCTTATGTCAGTAGATAGAGCTGTTCTTTGCGTATATAAAGATACCTGAATCATTGCTCTACATTAAAAACTCTAGAAGAAAATAGATTTTGAAAACTTACGATGAACCCCGATTTTTCCCCCATTACCTCCATACCTCTCCATACCTCCATAATTATGGCAAAAATGGGAAAAGTTATATCTACGACCCCTATTTATTTCTAAAAATACATCAGTATGTCAATTTTAATAGATATAGATTTCATTGACAGAACATTACAGTCATTTTGTAAAAATTAACTAATTTCTTCCAATCTGTAATTCTTTGCATATATTTTTCTTATGTAACTCAGAAATTAACATCAAAATAATTCTTCGTCTCGTCATGCAGCAACTTATTGCGCATACAATGATCTATAAATCATTGCTCTACGATAAGTTCTTTTTGAGATGTCTCTTGAAAAGTATGTACTTTCCCCTAACCTTTTCCCATTGTCTCCAAAATTATGTCGAAAGTGGGAAAATGTTATCGAGACATCCCTTATTTACTTCCATAAATACATACGCATTCCAATTTTCATAGATTTAGATCTCATGCAACAAACGCTAAAGCCATTTCATTGGTTTTGGGTGGACGTCTCCCTTAAATCTATTCACCAATGATTAGGGCGCAGAATTGATGCACTCTGAATTCTTGTTTTTCTCGCCGCCGGTTTTCCCAAGCCCAGTGTAGCTAAACTGGATAGCAAGCTCTCGTGACATCACTCTTTTGAGGGTGCGACTTATGGTGTCGCCGCTGTTTACCCCAACGTAATGCTTGAGCATATCAATCTGAAAATAATAGTTCATTCAAAACCGAAATTTACTGTGTGCGTGATCAATTCGTTCAAAATAACATTAGAAAAAGTTCATGCAATGGAGGAAAGCAATGCACATTATTCTTGTTGAATTATTCCTACATTTAATGGTTTGCATGCTTTTTACTGCAACATTCAGCAGTTTTTTGATATTTCAATGTTCATGTATTTCTTAAACTTTCATGCCTATGCCAGATTGCTGAAAACTAATTCTTTCACATTACTCATCGGTACTAAATTCTTCATTTCCGAGTACCAGTTGATTACTTCCATATGATGATCTGATTTCAATCAAATTAATTTTCACCCACTTATATTACTTTAACATACTTTCTTACCTCACAGTGAACTATGGTACATATCTAATTAACTCTATTCCACTCTATTCCACTCTATTCTTAGCATGAGGTTCATTTCTCCCACCAGGTACTTGCATCAACAAACATTGCTCCTAATGCATCTTTGCATCTTTCCCTACCTTCCTCCTTTTTGTTTATTTTTATCTATACTTTAACCCTTTAACCAATCAAACTCAAATCTTAGGCTCTCAATCTTAGCCAATTTCACTTTTACACGTGCAGTGCTTTCATACATTCAAAAATCAAATTTTTCACATTCCTTTTATCGTCTTATCTACCTTCTTAACAAGCTTTCACATCAACCTAAAAATTCAACTCTACATAAATAATATGCATCATAAATTAGGCATTCTCATCTACAGTTATTCTATCTTACTTCTAAAAATAAAAAA
This sequence comes from Morinoia aosen, assembly GCA_030386875.1. Taxonomy (NCBI): domain Eukaryota; kingdom Metazoa; phylum Arthropoda; class Malacostraca; order Amphipoda; family Talitridae; genus Morinoia; species Morinoia aosen. Next base: position 13,765,301 of record CM059569.1, on the reverse strand, counting down.
TCATTAGGTAAATTTAATTTTCATTATAATTAGTTTTCTAGACTGTTTGCAATAAGGTACAAGCAAACTAGTGATATATATCGTTCACCAACAGATATATATACCATGAGCCAGTGTTTTAAATTAACCTCAGAACACTTAGTGTGTTCATTTCAAAGAAACTCATTCTGAATAGAAGGAATAAACTTTGGCATATACATACCGGGAAAAACCTAATTAGTAGTATAAATAGTTCTATTGCTTCCTAAAAATTAAGGGTTTAACTTTCATTATACCTCTTGATGTTCACCATTGATTAGGATAGCAAAGCTTAAATTAACATATCATTCAAAGTGGAAATAAAACTTACTTTGGCTGAGCGATGACTTGTTCTACTGTCCGGGTGAATGTGAAACAATAAGGAAGGCAAGAAGAAGTTGCCTTGCCCGCATTAAATTATCTCTTTGTAGTTGAGGTCCCAGTGATATTGTCCAGAAATACTACGTCCAGAAATACTACTCTCAGAAATACTGCTCTCATATTAAGATTTTGGGAATTATTAAGATTTTTGGGAATGATTAAGATTTTGGGAATTGTTAAGAAATACTCTCGTAAAATATTTTTTCGGGAAAATACTTCACTTTATGGTTCAAAGAAGCTGTGCTTTATTGACGGTTAGGCCGCGTCAAGCAGGGCTGCTTCGAGGGGAAAAGGGAAGGGTTAGCAGCGAACAAATCGTGCTACACCAATGAACGCTTGCCAAGCGATCACGCGAGAAGGTGTGGCACAAGAAAGCGGGCACCTAGCCAATGAAATTTCGAGACGTCAGGACAAGGAAGAATTCCTCCAATCAGCTGTAAAATGCTGTCATTGTAACTGCGAATATTCGTGAACATTCGAGAAGGATCCGAGACGCGCATATATAAGGAGGGTAGATGAGGCCTCGAGAGGAATTTTTGAGCGCACGTGAGAGACTGCGCACGACGTCTGAGAGTGCACTACACCGCAGGTCGGCCTCGCCGACTTGCCTTCTACCAAACTGCAATTTGAAAGTTAATAATTCGAAGTGCAAGAAACAACGTTGGACGACGGCAACCGGTGAACGCCGTCTCACAAAAGAAACCTGATCGAAGTGAACCGGCCACGCAGCGGTGATTCAAATACCTTTGCATCGGGGATCGAGCTCAAAGGCGACTGCAGCATCAAGATTTGGAGCCACGCAAGCGCCAACATTGCGAGTATCAACAGTCAAGTTCGTTTACCAAAATGCGAAGATCAACGCACAAAACTACAGTGAATTGGCGCACCAACGAAACTCTTAAGAAATTCCCGGCACCAGGGCTGAGTACGAGTTGTAATGCCGGCAGCACGATGAGGGGGCGGCAGAAGGCACCGCTGCAGCGCGGGCAAGACGTCAGCCTACGCCAGCAGCAAGCCTAAGCTACGACGTGGAACATCAGCAGTGAGCAATAGCATCGGCAGTGAATGGCCATTAGTGAATCATTTCTTATCAAAAGGGCGAGTGTTTTATAGTTGTGAGAGCTCTTTTAGGTGGTGATTGAAGTTCAATTTCAGATGTAGATCAGCACACAGAAAAGTGCTTTTCAAAGTATCGCGAGGAATCATCTAATTCATAGGCAATCGATTTCCTGTGTTTATTGAGTCGAGAATCGACTTCCCGTTGTATGATTCGACACCGTGTCACAATTCCAGGTTAAATCGTGATGTGTTATTCTCGCAAATATTATGATTTGTGTTACTGTGGAGCCCGCGATTTTGTGAATGCGTAATTGGTCGTCAACGAAGGAGTGTTGGTAACTTGAATTCTCGGTAAGCATCACATTTATGTCATGTTGTGTTCAAAGTTTTATGGCGGCAGAAATGTACGTGCCTTTCATTTAACGCAGTTGTGATCTTTCATGTCAATTCTGTCTGAATGCCTAGTGCGCATATCCACGGGTTCATCTCAAAAATAAATGTGTTTTAATCTTTCAAATTCTTTTATTCTCCATGTCTGGTATGCAGGTGTACGCAAGCATAAAGGATAATACTATAACATGTGTGGGGGTTGCAATTCCCTCAGCGTACGGGCAAGGGGTGGGTCCTAAACCCACCCTCGTCTCCGTATCGCAACAATATCATACGAGTTATTTCCGCAGTGTTCATGCGTTGCTGGTGAATTAGGAAAATTATATTGTAAAACATTGAAAAATAAATGAAATACACGAATAGCATTATCTCATAAGCTACATATTCATTATCTGTTCATTATAGAAAAGAATTTCACGACCAATTTAATGAACTTTTTGTTTTATTTTAAATTAAAATAAACATTTTCTATTTGCCACATGTTTCTTTCTACAAGGTGTCCACACTGTGTCAAAGAACTTCAACACTAGGTTGGGACAATTAAAATAAACACACAAAGATCAAAAACGCACAATTTCTGATTTATCTTAAAATATTTGGGATTTCAGAGCGATATCTGATAGGAATGTATTGCACAAAAATTCTAAATACTTAGCAAAAAAATTGGCATTATGTTGCATTTTGACATTCATCTTGCAATTGGAAAACCAGTGTTTTATGCAACACAAGTTGAAAGGAACTCAAAATACAAGGCATCATTGACATTAACTAAATATAATTCTTACTTGTAATTGTGAGCACGGTGCACAGGTACTGCTGGCACTTGGAGGTCTTTGGTTGTGGCTCTTTTTGTGATTGTTCATGTGGGCTTAGTTTTTATATAATTATAAATGGAAAAATTTGAAAAGTCATTGACTTCTCCGTGAATTTTTCAATGTAACTAAGAGAGTGCTATGAATTTTAAATTGATTCTCCGCTCAGTTTGGCAGCCGCCTTTTGTACATTCAATGAGACTAAAATCAAGGCTCTAAGTAACTAACTTTTGGAGGAGATTGCTTTTGAACTTCTTACCTTCGACTGTTAAGGAAGCGCATTTTTCTACAATTTTTCCTTTTTCCCATTTGCACGCTATATTGCTTAAGAAAAAATGAAGCGGTTGACGTTCTGAAAGCAATCTGAACATATAATACGAACATCTTTTCTTGAAAGTTTTTGTTGTTCTTCGAAGAAACTGGTACCGTAGGTATCACAGAAACGTTTGGGGCTGGTACCAGTATCATTGGTTGGAAAGCGCACGCTGCTGCGTCCTCCTCGACGCTCTCTTCCCCTTCCCACCTTCGTTTCTCCCTCTCACCGAGCTAAGAACATTGTGTAGCTTTGCTTGATTGTAAAGTAAAGAGGTCTGTGTCGACTAGACCAACAAAACAAGATCCAAATATTTCTGGTTCGTGTCAAATACAGTGACTGTCCGTCCCTAGCAGTTGCATTCGAATCCACCCCCCTTCCCCCTTCATGAAGCACAGAACATTCTGAACATTTACTACCTTGCAAAATTAGGACTATTATATTAAATAGAGCAATAAAAACCCCAAAAAATAGTTTTCAGGAGCCTGGCACATGCATTCGGTGGTTAACGCTGGCTGTAAATTGGACCCATCCCCCCCTTCCCAACCCAATTTCCCTCACTTACGGTGCTAAAATCGTTCTGCAAATTTGACAGCTTGTGAAGTGGGCATATCTCTAACGAATAAAGCAATAAAAAAAATTCCGGGTTCTGGGTAGACGTTCCCCTAAATTAATCATATCAGCACGCCACCAAACAGCCTTTAGAAAGGGGCTCGATTAAGACTATATGAACATAAGAGGGTACTCGAGAATGTCCATAAAACTTTCACGACTAATAATTCAATTACTCTAGTCGAGCACTACAAAAATATGAACGTCCGCTGACATTATTTGGGGTGGCATGAAAAGGCCCTCGACGGACCGTGGACTCCGAACTAATTAATTACCTCCGCCTGTGCACTCAGAGAAATCTTGACACACCTGGATGTGTCATCATGACACACTAAAGTGTGTCACCATGACATTCCTTCAAGTTGATCGAGAACGTAGACCAGCTTCCACCGTGTCAAGGAATGGAAAGCCGCAGGAGTTAATGTTTTCGGGTTATACTTTTTTCTTATTTTATGTCGCCCGGTGTTGTACTTCAGCTTGCTTTTCACCGGACTTTCTTACTGTAGTTTTGCGTCGGAAGAAAACGCGTGCTGAACGCAACATCTTTTTTTATTTAGTCAGGGTGATCTAGGAATTCATTCATAGCTTCAGCGGTCACCGCTCGAGGCGGAGGTGCGTTTTGTTTTAGGATACTTATGTGCTTTATTTCTCCGTTATAGCCCTGACAATATTTCCAATATTTTCATTTTCATGTTCTAGTGTGTAACAGCTTGGTTTTGATTGTTCATCAGTGAGGTCTTCAGTCGTCCCCCACACTGAGATACTCTGGGCAAGTTCCAGCCACAACCTAACCGGTTTTTATATGTTAAGAAGAGTACACATTTGTTCAACGCAACTCCGAGCTAAACGCCGAAAAGTGCCCGAGGCAACGGCTGGTGGCGGTTTCTGGAAAACCGATGATATCCCGGCTTCTATGCTGACGACTTTTCGCTTCGTGGACTTGACTTCACGTCTCTTCCGGCACTCGTTTGACCTACAACTTGACGGTCCACGCTAGGAGCTGCGATCTGGCCGGCATTTAGGGAGTTCTATATTTACATGTTTCGTTGCTACGGCATTACTATGGTCAGTATAGACCGACCGGGGTTGAAAATTTGGCCAGGGCCGGGGTCAACCAATTTGTCATGGCCGGGGCCGGGCCGGGGTTATCAAATTTACCACGGCCGGGGCCGGGGCCGGGGTCCAGACCGTGTCAGGACGTATCACGACGACGTAATGCATAACGCCGGTTTGTGGCTCAATGCATGTTGAATTACGGTTGCGGTTGGGTGTGTATTTATGTCAAGTCAATAAAGTTTGTAGACTTGCAGTTGCAGTGCTTGTTGCATTAATTAATACAGAAACAATTATAGTAATTAAATGTGCCGAGTGTTCCACACAAATGTCTCCGACTTTTTAATTGATTCTATCTCCACTTTAAATTAACATTTTTGAATTGTCTTTTTTTCACAAGGTGGTAAATCTTGTCATCTTTTCGAATAATTTATTAGAATTAATTAAAAGGGCGATTTTTGGGAATTCAAATACGTAAAATGAAAAGAAGAACCAATATTTAAGGGAACATTCTTATAATGGCAAACGTTTCGGAGTCTCTGAATCTCTCCTCAGTACTGTAAAACAAGGAATAAAAAACGATAATGAACAAATTGCGAAAAAGCTATAAGAAATTAATATCACTATACCTACATTGAAAAATAGCTATGCCCAACTATTAAAAATAAAAACACAATTTCTCTTACACATTCGAAGCCATACGTACTCATACACCTAAATTCTAGCAATCAAACCAACACACAATAACATCTATACAAAGTAACATTACTGCATACACACACACACACACACAAAACACACACACACATTCCAACACACTCCTATTTACACAGTTGGGGCAATATTTAATTTCATCGCATTTTGATCATTATTTAGCTGAGGTTTATGGGTAAAAATGAACAATGATTCCAAAATTCAAAGGTCAAATTCCTCTGCAGTTCTACAAAGTATGGAGAAATTGGAACTTTTGAAAGGGTGGTTTGAACTATGGCAATGATCTCTGATGGCTGACTGGGAGGGAGATGAGTATGGACGGCCGATTCTATGGGAGATACTGTTGGCTGTGACGAATAAATTACTGGAGTGTGGTACTTCCAACATAGGTGTGCAGGCAGCAATCACATTTATACTAGTAGACACAACCATTTCTCAGGCACTCTTCCAAACGCTATTTCCTATTGAAAAATAAACTTATTTTAAAACTATTTCTATAAAATGGTAACACCTCAATGAAAGGAAAATGAGAGTGTATCAGAGATAAAAGATCCTTTCTCATCTCCTTGGAATGGTAGCCCAAGAAAGAGAGCTCGACGACAACTTTTTGCTTTGGTGCGGCTAGAATTGTACACGGAGGGGAAAGTTTTTTGTCTAAAAACTTTTTAACCAGATTGTTAACCAAAGATACAGGGTATTTATTTTGTGCAATCAACTTTGTGATATATTTCACTTCGTCATGAAATATTTTATATAAATTTGAAATACGATATGCTCTATGCAATAATGTAGTGACACTTGTTTTAATATAACCCATGTAAATGCAACTGGAGAAATTGGTACATAATCTCGTAAATGTAGGTTTTCTACAAACAGAGGTGGTGAACGTCGAATTAGTTTTCTTTACGAGAACGTCTAAAAATGGCCATTTATCTTCTGCTCAGTTTCTATTGTGAAATTTATCTTGGCGTGATTTCCATTTATGTAGTCAAAGAATTTTGGGGCCTCTTCCTGTGAACGATACATTCACAGTAGGTATTTCACAGTAGGTATTTCGCAAGGTATTTCACAGTAGGTATTTTATTCCTTGTTTTACAGCTTTGATGATGGAATCAGAGATTCCGAAACGTCTCCCTTTAAAAGAATTTTTCATTTTATTTGATTTATCTTTTCATTTAGCGAATAATTTAAGTTTTTGAAAATCGTTTAATAACCACTTTACAGTGATCGATTTACTGAAAGAGGCAGAAAAACTATTTGTTCAAAGGAAAAGTTTTAAAAACAACACTGGTGATCTTCTTCATTTCTCATTACCTACTGTGAAGGAACGCGTTTTCGAAACATCACCTCCATGATAAATAATTCTTCGACAACGAGTTGAAGTGTTTCAAGAACTAAAAGAAAACGGTGAAATGATCCGCAAAACTCTTCGTTTGATAGTGGCTAGAAGTAATGCTTGACTTGAGAGAAATGGTGGGTATGACGAAGGATACTAAATTACTTTTTTATTTAAACTTTATTTAATGTATTGATTTGTTCCTTTTTTAAGTTTTTGTTTGTTCGGTTTTTTGGAAAGTGCAAAATAAGGAAGAATATCAATATTGTTTTAAAATGTTTCCCGTCGAAAAATTAGATTTCCTATCCGTTTCAGATAACCGATCAATGTAAAGTGGTTATTAAACGATTTTCAAAAACATAAATTATTCGAAAATAAAATAAAATTTACTACATTTTGAATAAACAAAAATTAAAAAATGTAAATTTAAAGCGGAAATATAATCAATTAAAACTCAGTGTTATTTTTGCGGGACACCCGGCATAATGACTAAAAGTAGTGCGTCAGCAGTATGGGATTACTTATACACATCGGTGAAGAGTGCAGAAATTGAAGTGTGCACCATTGTGGAAGCAAATATACGACGAGGAGCGGCTGGTGCATCTTAGGACACTTTCTCAACTAAATATTTATGGGGCCATCTAAAATCGTCACAAAATGATCAATTCTTGGAAGCTGAAGAAAAACCAAACAACGAAAAATAATTGAAAAATAGAAACAAAACAAACAAGAAGAAAAACTAAATGTCTATGTATTGAAAATAAACAAAGACAGTTTAGGCTGCAGCAGTGACAAAACTGCTGATTGTAGCAAGTCGTCTTCGTCTACCGGCAAACAGTTGACTTTAAAAGAAACATTTACTCAATCTAAAAGCTGGGAGCCAAATAATACTGACCACATACATAGAGAGAAATTGTTAATTTACTGGCTTTGTAACGCGCTAAATCCTTACGACCCTATGGAAAAGGAAACTTGTTTAATTTTTGTAGGGTTTTTGAATAAGAAGTTTCAAGTTCCATCAGAGAAGGTAATTACAACAAAACCAATTCCGGACCTCAGTATCCAAATTCAGTTTGCTATATCAGAGGAAATACATAAGTAAATTAACGAAAATAGCGTCTCCTCAATAACTGCTGATATTAGGAACTCACCAAGTCGAGATTCTTTCATGTCAATAAGTGCGCACTGGATTATAATTACACTGGATGGTAGCATAGATACTGCTTTTTCTTCTCAGTGACTGGATGTTCTTCAGGATTTCAATGAAATCGCAAATCTCTTGAGAAATCGTTTTAAATCTATTTAAAAGATACGTGAATTTTTCACGTGCGGGTAGCCGGGCACACTACGCTTTATTCACTTCAAATTATTAATCCAAATCAAGTTCAAATTAATCCAAGTCAAGTTCAAATTAATCCAAATCAACTTCAATTTAATCCAAGGCAAGTTCAAATTAATCCAAATCAAATTCATATCAATCCAAGTCAAGTTCAAATAAGTCCAAGTCAAGTTCAAATTAGTCCAAGTCGTGTTTAAATTAATCCAAATCAAGTTCAAATTAATACAGCCCAAAGTTGAATTAAGAATCGACATAAATCCCTCGTTAATTTGAGCGTTTTTTGTATTAAAAATGTATTTGTTGGATGTGATGAGCAAGAAAAACGTTTTTCCTTTCAGCAAAGAATACATAAAATTTCTGCAGTATTAAAACCAGCTATCGTAAAATGTGCTAAGTCCCCAGCATCAGGAGGCAGAGTGTGATTCAGATCTTTGAGCGGAGTAACAGATAGAAGTCAATTATAAAAACTTCTTATTATACTACACATTAAAGTTGTTTTATAATTCTAAATTATGGATGCAGTATGCATCCATTCAAGTAATTATGTGCAAAGGTACTTTTATGTTACAGATACACATATGTACATATATATATATATATATATATATATATATATATATATATATATATATATATATATATATATAGTATCGAGGATTTATTTACACTCATTTAAAGATTTACATGCCTGAAATTCCACTCTACCACACTTATAAAATCATTTGTGCATGTAATTACAAATGATTGCCACTGGACGATGTGTAGATTAAACCTTTAAAATAAATGACCAAATGCGATTCACTGAGTACTTATGTACGATACCATTTGATTACAATTTATTGAAGTACATTACTACACAGATACAATCCTGCAATAGCAATAAAAATTGTGCCATCCCTTCAAATGAATAGGCCTAGGCAAATATATCATCTCGATCGATGAAATTAATTGAAACTTATTTTTACAAAAATCGTTTGAACAAGCAAAAACAGACATCTTTGCTATATTTCCTTTAAAGGTTAAATCTACATATCATCCAATGGTAATCTTTCGTAGTTGCACGCATGTATGACTTTATATATGTAATAAAACGAAATTTCACGCATATAAATCTCTATATGAGTAATTAAATCCTCGATACTACCATGTGTACGTGCATGTGTAACATAAAATTTTCTTTGAACATGAATATTTGAATGGATGCACACTGCAATTAATGTAGAATTGAAAAACAACTTTTATGTATAGTTAATACGAAGTTTTTATAATTGATTTCTTCATGTTACTCCGTTCAAAGATCTGCATCACACTCTGCCTCCTGATGCTGGATACTTAGCATGTTTAATTTGAATTTGACTGGCATTAATTTGAACTTGACTCTTATTAATTTGAACTTGACTCGGATTAATTTGAATCTGACTTGGATTAAATTGAACATATCTTGGATTAAATTGAACTTGACTTGGATTAATTTGAAGTGAAAAAGGTGTAGGGTAATTCATCAAATATCGAACTGAACTGATTATCGAACAACTTTGAAAATATGCGCGTAATAAATTTCGTAAGCATCCAAACTTGCACAGTGCCGGTGATCTTACATCTAAAACTCCTATTTTAGTGATAAGAACTCATTTCTGTGAGCTGCAAACTGCTACCAGCTGTTGCGAACACATTTCCTGTACGACCCTTACAAATTTGTCATATTTTTTCACATGAAAAATCTTACGCACCTCGGGAAAATTGCGACGGTTTAACTGTTGTTGTGCCAACGTCAACCTCCCGTCATAACTAGAGAATAGTGTTGTCAAATGATGTTCTGTTGCTGTATTTTCTTCTTTCCCGCTAAAAACTTGATAATTATTCCATGTTCGACATTCAGTTCCTATTTCATGTCAGTATTAAATACTGAACAAAGGTGTTCGAATCAAAATTCCTTAAAAATCATGAATTTATGCCTCGAACCAGGCTTTTCGATTCTTAATTCTTTTAAATAACTGAATCGATCTATTGAACGCCTGTTTCATTTCCTTAAAATATTGTATTAACGTTTGATAATAACAATGAATAGTTGAAGATGGCGACCAATCAGCTGCTGGTGTTCCAAGGCCCTCAAGATCATCAATGATTCGTCTGGCTACATTTACTGATGATCAATCCCTTGCCAAGAAAATTGATGCAAGCATCATTAATAATTCATTGACGCGTGCTCTACACTCTACTCCAAAAAAGGTCACACAGGTTGATGATCACAATGATGGTTCAACAAGCACTGCAAATGAAACATCGACATCATATTCAAATTTTGATAACTCTCCATTCAAATGCTTCCTGAAAATAAGTAATGAGACAGTCATTTTAAACAAACAAACAAAACAAACATCGGCATCTTTGGGATGCTTTATTTCCAATCAAGCCTGATACAAATGATCTTAAGCATTGGTTTTTAAAATGTCTTATAACTAACACTATATATAGGACACCATGACGGTTCCCCCGTAAAGTCGGTACCCATTTCCGACACCTGGGTCGAGTGGGGTATTGTGCTTGAGCTTTCCCTTATACCCAACGGGGAAAGTCACAGCGCCAGCGCCGGGATACGAACCCGCGACTCCAACATACAAGTCCGATCCCTTAACCGCTGTGCCACCGCGAGCACTTCCAAGAAAATCCAGTGCACCAAAGAAAAAAAGAATGAAAGAAAAACGTTTATTTTCCAAGTGGCCACATGAGGTGTACAAATAGATAGACCATACGAGGCATATTAATGGACAAAATATACGAGGCGTACTAATAGACAAACCATACGTGGCGTGCTAATAGTCTTACAAAAGTTCCATACGAAGAGAACTAATTGACAAACCATCCTGTTCGAATCAAAATTCTTGTTCGATTCATGATCGATATTGATGAAATTATGTTACTAAAGAATTCGATTTTTAGAACAATAAATACATTTCAATAATCTACGTTGTCTTTCAAGCGACATCACAGAACAAGAAAGCAACTGTTCAAGAATAACCTTGAGGCGCGCAAGAGTTATTCAGAGCAAAAGTTACCGATTTATGAAGGTTGTTTCTAGACACACGTGGTTTCTGTTCGATATTTGATGAATTACCCTAGTAAAAACTAAAAACCCCCGCCAAAACCTCGGTTTAGGGCACTATTTTGCCGGGGCCGGGGTCTGCAAAAATTTTCGGGGCTTGCCGGGGCCGGGGTCTGCAAAAATTTTCGGGGCTTGCCGGGGCCGGGGTCTGCAAAAATTTTCGGGGCTTGCCGGGGCCGGGGTCTGCAAAAATTTTCGGGGCTTGCCGGGGCCGGGGTCTGCAAAAATTTTCGGGGCTTGCCGGGGCCGGGGTCAGCCAAAATGGCCGGGGTTGGCCGGGGCTGAGGCCGGGGTCCCGGTCGGTCTATAATGGTCAGGCTTGCGCTTAGTGCATTTTGTTATATTTCGCAAACTATAGCTATCTAGTTGTTCGTATTTATTGTTGATGTGTATCATGTGTTCTATTCTAATTTCGTGTTTTCAAGTGTCCCGCTCTAGATTTCATTTCATTTCACTTAAAATATTGAACTTCAGTAAATTATAAAACCTTATTCTTGTTTTTCCACCGGTTCACCCAGTCGTATATCCGTAACCTGAACATTGACGCTGTAGACAGGATCGACTTTTGTGGTGACCGGTGAAGTTAGTTAGGTTAGCTAGGTATATGTAGGTGTTAATAATTCTCAAGTGTACGTGCCCATTTAATCTTTTTTTTGAGTGCCTCGGCGAAGTAGCGAATGTGCAGCGCTGGTTCAGTGTATAGTCGTGAGCCTACTCAGTTTCTGGGTTTCGTAAGAGCACGGTTGGTGAGACGGTTGTGGCTGGAGCTGGAGGTGGCTTACCTTGAGGTATGAGTGCATCTTCCCGTGATCACACGGTGTCTTCTTGTTTCCTAATTCGTTATTAGGAGTAGTGGAAGAGTTGCTATCGGGAAGTTCTTCGAGAAAACTTCCCACTAGAGGTCATTCAGAATGCGAATATCTGTCTCTTCGGGGGGAGAAGTATTCTTTTGTAGCATTTGTGATTCCTGACCTAATTTTTAGAAATGTCTGACCTTCAGTCGTTGAAAGCTTTCGGTGAAAGCTTGGGTTTAAAGGGCTCAGAGTTGGCTTGTTTATTGAGAAGTAACAAAAGATTGCTCGAGTGGATAGAAGTAGAGAACGAGAATTAGAGAAAGAGAAATTAGTAGCAGATGAGAGAGAGAAAGAAAGGTAACACGAGCTTAGATTGGCCGAGCTTCGGGGTTCAAGTGACGACACTCCCACTGTTTCTTCTCCTTTCCCAAGGTGCCTCTCATGTATAGATTCTCCTAAGCATCCTGTCTTTAATGACGGAGATGATATCTCTGCTTATTTAATTCGCTTCGAGCGCATAGCTTCTTTGTTGTCATGGTCTAGGGAAACTCAGTGGGCGGTTCAGCTGGGATCACTCCTTAGGGGCAAAGCCCTTAGTATTTATTCCTCTTTACCTATTTCTACGACTGAGATCTATGATTTACTTCAGGCAGCTCTATTGAAGGAGTTTGAACAAACGCCCGATCAATATCGTGCAAAATTCCGTGCTGCTAAAATTGGTGGAGACGAAAGTTACGCACAGTTCAAAACAAATTTAGGTAGGTTATTTGACTATTGGCTTGATAGCTCTGGTGTTGAGAAGTCTTTTGAGGGAATGAGGGAGTTCTTTCTAATGGATCAGTTTCTCTCTAGTGTCTCGGCTGACTTAAGGGGTGTTTACACTAGGGGACATTTCGGCTGTGAGGCGCAACTCGTGTAGACGAAACTCACCACCGAGTCTCAAATTTGTGTGTGTGAGCCCGAAGTTCCCAATTCGCTTTGCTCGAATCCGTGGAGCGGCTGCACGTGTGCGAGCCTTGCGAGGCGCAGCTCTAGACCGGTCAGTGTGCGGTTGGTAGTCATAAAGTGAGGTAGCGCCTCTCGCTCCCCCGTAATGGCTGACTCAACACTGCCGCGAGAAACTACACTGCTTCTAATTGAAATGTTCGAAGCCCATCAATGCGTTTGGCAGACTAAAAGCTGCGAATATAAGGAGGCTGCTTTCCATTTTATTTTAATGAAAATTAACTAATATAGTAACATTTCACTCATGCAAATAATAAAGAGATTACGTAGCTACGATGCAGCAACAGTATTCACACAAGCTCGTCTACAGCAATCCAGATTTCAAAGCAGCAGGCCACACTGACAGGTTTTGTGCTGCATGGCTGCCACTTTTGTTTGACCAAAAAAATCTAGTGACCTCAAAAAATATCGAGAAACATCTAGATTTAAAAATAAAACATCCAAAAATATATCTAGAAATGAATTAATTATCTACTATAATGAATTAGTTGAACAATAGCATATAAGGATATTTATATCATAAATGGCTTTATATTAGGCAATTTATCTTTATATGAATTATCTAGTATCCTGATATTTACCCTTATAAAGCTTGGTATCCAAATATTCTTCAATTCCACACGTGTTGCGAGTAGAAAGGTCAGTCTCTATTGCATTGCAACTATCAATGCTCAGATTCCTACTTATAAACAATTGTTTTAAGGCTTTCACACCGCTATCTTCATCACTTCTAATAATTTTGCAATTACTAAGTAAGTTGATTCTACTTTATTAGATGCGTTGCTTTAGTATATAACTGATACACCAAGTAGTTTCATGATAGAAATATCATTGCTTCCATCCAACAATAAACTGAACTCATTGTTACCAATATCATTGGTCAGTCTTTCGTCAAAATGAGGCCACAATACATTCTTGATAATGTATGTGCATTTTATTCCATGATTTTTTGATATCATCATTAGTTTTGCAATTGGAGATAGTGTGCTTTAGCTTATGAACCGTGATATAGCCGTCTTGGTGTCGTTCATAATGTGAACATAACATGATCAGAATATGGTTGCTTCACTATTCAGACAATTTACTTAAGTAAATTAACAAATATAATTAGAATGAAGTAGTAGCCAACCATTATGGTAAATTCCTAATTCGAATTAACAGTAATCTATCATATACATAGCTTAAATGTAATTCTAGCTAGAAAATTTCTAGCACGCTGAAAAAACTATATAAATTTTATAGCTAATATCTAGGTTCGAAATTTTACATCTAGGCTTCAGCAAAAACATCTAGATCTAGCTATATAATATCTAGAGTGGCAGCCCTGTTGAGCAGCGCGCGCTCCATGGCTCGCTCCAATGGTGTCTAGTCTAAACGCACATGTCTCTTGTGAAGCTCCACACGAGGCGTCTACACGTGAGCCTGCAGCAAAATGTAGACCAGTGTAAACGGCCCTTTAAGAGTGTTCGTTAAAGAGCACGAGTGCAACTCTGTAGAGCAGATGTCGAAGCTGGCAGATAGCTTCACTACTACAAGGAACACTTATCCAAAAGTTGCCAGAGACAGTGACGCTAGTTCCGACTCGTCAGAAACAAAAAGTAGTGCAAGTCACAAAAATTTATTTGATTACAGTAATGTAAAATGTTTTGCTTGCGGTCTTTCTGGCCATAAAAAGAATAAATGTCCTCAAAACCCTATAGCCTATAAACATCACGTTAATAATTGTTTTGCCGTCAGCGGGTGCATGAAATTAGAGCAGGGAACGGTTAATGGTCATTCAGTTTCCAATATTCTCAGAGATACAGGTTGCACCTGCGTTGTTGTGTCCGATGACCTTGTCAAAGAAGTGAAAATTGTGCGCTACTGTGTATTAACAGATTATCTGGGCAGAGTCGATAAATTCCCTGTCGTAAAATGTTACATAAAATGCCCATCTTTCGAGGGTTGGACAGAGGCGGCAAAGGCACCTCTGGAAACTTGTTCAGTTCTCATTGGGAACGTGGAAGGAGCCAAAACTTCCAACACGAGTAAAATTATGCCTGTGCATAATGCGATTAATGTTGTTCAAACTAGGTCTGCTAAACAGAAGTTAATTCATCCTTTGATTGTGCCCCAAGTGGACGCTCTAAACTTGTCACCAGACAAGTTTGCTGAAATGCAGCTAAAGTGTCCCACTTTGGAAAACGTCCGGTCGAAGGTAGAGTCGGGACGGGTGGACAGAACTAGAGGGGGAGTTTCTGTCAAGTATGTAAAAGAAAAGGGATTACTTTTGAGAGAATGCGTTGCTAGTCCCCGACATAGTGAAGCTCGGTACGAAATTTTTAGTTGTACCTCTAGAAGTTAGGCCATCAGTTCTAAGATTGGCTCATGATTCACCCTTTTCAGGTCCTTTTTTCCATAAGAAAACTAAAATGAACGTTTTCGAGAATTTCTTTTGGCCTGGAGCAAGTGGCGATATTGCTCGATATTGTTCATCTTTCGATGTGTGTCGGAAGGTTTGGTTAGAAGGTAGGATTGAACCACCTCCGATGCAGAAAGATGCCAGTAATTTTCGAGCCATTTTTTCGAGTCGTCATTTAACTCAACAGCCTGCGTGTCTTACGTAAGGCTCATGCGATTAGTTCTAGACGGTCTTCCTAATGTAACGTGTGACTTCCATGTCGTATTGTGTATTCTAGGCCATTGTCGGGTATTCTGTCAGTGTGTATTCTGTCATAACTATGCCATAGTCGAGGCAGTGTTTAGCTTCGGTCTGGGCAGTAGAAAAATTTAAAATTTATCTTTACGGTAGAGAACTTATTGTGGCAAGCGACCACTTGCCCTTGTCTTACCTGAAGCAATTTAGAGATAAAAATTCTCGTCTGATGAGATGGTCGTTGATTCTTCAGGAATACAAATTGCGTGTTGCTCACATTGCTGGTTCCGAAAATGTGGGTGCTGACATGCTCAGCAGAATTTGAAGTTTGTTCCTAATTAAGTTCCGTTGACTGTTAAAGTAGATGTTGTTTTGTTGGCTACTTGCTGCTTGTAAGGTTAATTAAGTTAGTGTATTAAGTCATTGAATGAATGAGGTAAAATAAACGATTTAAATTCTACTTTCCATTCCACTTCTGATTCCGATGGAATAATTTTTGGTGGGGGCGTATGTCAAGGAATGGAAACCCGTAGGAATTAATGTTTTCGGGTTGTAATTTTTTTTCTTATATACGTCGCCCGGTGTTGTACTTCACCTTGCTTTTCATCGGTCTTTCTTACTGTAGTTTTGCGTCGGAAGAAAACGCGTGCTGAACGCAACATCTTTTCTTATTTAGTCAGGGGGATCTAGGAATTCATTCATAGCTTCAGCAGTCACCGCTCGAGGCGAAGGTGCGTTTTGTTTTAGGATACTTATGTGCTTTATTTATCCGTTATAGCCCTGACAATATTTCCAATATTTTCATTTTCATGTTCTAGTGTGTAACAGCTTGGTTTTGATTGTTCATCAGTGAGGTCTTCAGTCGTCCCCCACATTGAGAGACTCTGGGCAAGTTCCAGCCACAACCTAACCGGTTTTTATATGTTAAGAACAGTACACATTTGTTCAACGTAACTCCGAGCTAAACGCCAAAGAGTGCCCGAGGCAATGACTGGTGGTGGTTTCTGGAAAACCGATGATATCCCGGCTTCTATGCTGACGACTTTTCGCTTCGTGGACTTGACTTCACGTCTCTTCCGGCACTCGTTTGACCTACAACTTGACGGTCCACGCTAGGAGCTGCGATCTGGCCGGCCCGAAGCAGTGTATCCTAATAGTGTTTAGGGAGTTCTTGATTTACTTGTTTCGTTGCTACGGCATTACTATGGTTAGGCTTGCGCTTAGTGCATTTTGTTAAACTTCGTAAACTATAGCTATCTAGGTGTTCGTATTTATTATTCATGTGTATCATGTGTTCTATTCGAATTTCGTGTATTCAAATGTCACGCTCTAGATTTCATTTCATTTCACTTAAAATGTTGAACTTCAGTAAATTATAAAACCTTATTCCTGTTTTTCCATCGGTTCACCCAGTCGTATATCCGTAACCTGAACACACCGATAGAACGTTGCCAAGGTGACCGTTGATGAGTGTTTCCTCTCTGATCCATGCCAATTAATCGTTTTTAACGACCACATAGAGTTCAAATGCGGTAATTATTATTGAATTTATGCTCATTTTGTGAAAGTTTTACTTCTTCCAACTCAGAATTGTGAAAACGGAGGAATTTTAAACCCCTCAGGAGAATACAGCTGTTGTATCTATGAGAATTAGCGCTCTCGGGGGGGGATATGTGAGTTCCCGAACAAAAGGTTAGATAGGCCTTCTTTCAGTTGAAATAAGATAGTTTTTATTTGGTTACGGGTCAATTTTTTCGGTTACTACTAAGCGGTTTTTCAGTACCCACAACTTTCCTCTTCACTCGTTCTCTGGTTTTATGAATTTCTTTCTCAGCTTCCCATTTCCATAAAACTCGTGTATAGATTTGGCATCCCTTCAAGTCCATACAAATTAATGCATTTTTCTTTCCTTTCTTTGGAACACCTGTATTGCGGTTTAGGAGGCTTAAAAACATAATCCAATCTACTCTAAACTAAGTTTGTCTGATTATCCCCATTCCGGTCTCTGGTCTGATCTCTGGTCAGGTCTCTGGTCAGGTCTCTGGTCAGGTCTCTGGTCAGGTCTCTGGTCAGGTCTCTGGTCAGGTCTCTGGTCAGGTCTCTGGTCAGGTCTCTGGTCAGGTCTCTGGTCAGGTCTCTGGTCAGGTCTCTGGTCAGGTCTCGATTGAAAAGATATCGTTTAAAACAACCATGAGAGAACAGTTTTTCTATAATTTTTTGTAACTGGGGAAATAACTGTTCTTAAAACTAAGCTAAGACTTTTATGGGTGAATTAAATGAACTCTCTTACACCTTCGTGAGCGTACAACAATCCCCGATTCCATTTTCTTTTTCAAATAAGATACACGTGTTGCCTTTATCAAACTAATCTAAAATGCGCAGTTGAGTTTAGCAGTAGTAGAAATTTTCGACTGAAATAGGGAATGCTGGGATAATTCGCCTTCTCCCCTCATTTACCCGTGGACTGGAAAGCCGCATGCCATGATTCGTGGCATGACCTTGTCTCTGTACGCGTACAAGGGAAGTAACTTATATTTAAAATGACGGCATTAAAGTACCAAACTGCTTCTGATTTGGTCAAACCATCTTTTCAGACGAATGGATGTCCAAATCATGACACATAATTTGAACAATCGCAGGAGCTATATTATCCAGAGGTGCAAGTATCGCATGGTACCCAAGTTGGTTAAAGAAACTACTTTTGGGAGCTGAAACGTTCATTGGCATTTGGATCGACAGCTGCAGCAGTGAACATAGACCAGTAGTTCGCACATTTCCTTCCCGCGTGCAGTGCGCTTCTTGAAAGGCCTCATGCCGCAAGAGGAGCAAATATCTAGCCACAGTCAGGGAAACACTCATTTCATTTGAATAAATCTTCCAAAGATTTTCTACTGAGTATTCTTCTTATTTTGTAAATGTTTTAATGAACCCGTACAAAAAATATTTCAAGAAAAAAATCCACGCACGTGTAATTGAACTCCTTATTTTGTGAAATATCAAATTCAAATATCGGCGAAGATCCTTTAGTGTCTCAAAAAACAGTTAAAATTAGTAAAATGTGGGATAGTTCAACCACTCAAAAATTTCTCTTCACATTTATTTCAGAAGTCAAAGAAGTAAATTACCTGCCACTCAACGCCATTGATAATCGATCTCTGCAGAAGTGATGTGACAAATGAAACTCCAGTCGACATGGTTAGTGAGCGCTAACCGATTCTGCGAAATGAAAAAGTTTTTACAAATAAAACCATGAAATGTTAGAAAAACTCTTCAGTTGTAGGCAAAGTAATTTCACTGTTTTTCACGAGAATTTGACCCTTCAATTTTTTACTAACCTCTAAATGTTGCTAATGAGGTGTTCAAAAACGAACTTTTCGCCGGAGACAATTCAAGGGTTAGGTTAAGAAAGGAAAAGTTTGGTCATTTCTAATAAATACTTGAATATTTCACGACATTAATTTAACTAAATTTTTATCAAAGTGACTTTCATCAACATCCGAATAGACCAAAAGATTATTATGCCGCTCTGCAGCATGATTTTAGGGACTTATTCGAAATTCAGGCTTACGTTTATTGAGGATGAGACTATTTGACTTGCAACCTAATTGCCTGAACTTAAACTATATCCAGATCATGAATGAGGAAACAAAATGAAATGTAAATCGACCCTAAGATAACAGAAGTAAATGAATAAGCCTATGCCCAAGTTACGAAAACGGAAGGAAACCCAAGTGAACCGAAGAAATTCATCACAATATCTACCCCACTAATGACAAGCGAAACATAAATCTACGACTTCGAAAATTAAATGCTGCGTTCAGTGTGATGCATTCAAATGACAATCGAAGTTTCTAACAATTTCAGCCCTTGTTAGAAAATGGAATGTTTTGTTTGTCTACGACTACTTTATTGTATCGTAGGAATACGAAAATCGTCTGAGTGATTCCAAAAATTTTTTAGTGACGTTAAAATTATCCTGGTGATGTCAAAAAATTTTCAGTGATGCCAAAAATTTTTCAGTGATGCTAAATTATATTAGTTAAGCCCAAATCAACTTCCTGTAGCCAAAATCGTTTCAGTGATGCTAAGATTGTCTCAGTGATGCAATAGTCATCTTGGTGATGTTTAAATCGTCTTAGAGTCATTAGTGGCTTCATCATGCTCTGTCTTGATAGAGGTTTGTGAAAAAAATTCAATACCATGAAAATCCTAAGAATTTCAGATAATATTTTGTAACAATATAAACAACCACAGTAATTCACTCCGTCGCGTTCTATTTGTGTAATTTTATTAACCTCCTACAATGTTTCTGAGTCACTCGTAATGCTGTATATCTGTGACGAACTTATGAAAAATTGAATGTTGTACAATTCATTTGGTACATACGCCAATAATCAAGGTATGTATGCAATGGGTGGGAAATGATATTAAATATTTTAAAATAATGAATGTGTGATCATGTTCATTTGCAGCAACTTCTAAAACAAAGAAAAAATCTCGAGTAAATGCGCATTATGGCTACATATAAGCTATTAATTTCCCACAACTCGTACTGCAGGTACTCGAAAAGACAATTCTATTGTCAGCGTTTGTCATTAACGAAGCTTATATTCGAGACGCATCGACATGTGAAGATTTTTCACACCAAGCAAGACAGCGTGTGAATTTTATATCGAGAGACAAAATTAAGTGTCCCAGATCATAATGAACTTGAGAATTCACAAAGCGACCGTCACGTTGGCCCATAACCAGGTTGCCGCTGCCGTCCTAGGGCTCCTGATCAGGGCTGCCACTGATGGGCGATTTCCCCTAAATCTGGGGAAACGGTGGTCGTCTGGGGGAATGAGGGAAACTCTCATGAAATCGGCTAAATTTAGGGGAATTTAGCTAGATATTATATTTCATTAAAATATTGTGAAACCTGGTATGGTTATTCGAGTGAAGATATCATGACGCAGAACAAAAAAATCTCCTTAAGAACAAATGAGAGTCAATTTCACGAAGTTGGAACGTGGATCGAACTTGCTAAACTTACAACAGATTCACATTGGAACAGTGAACAGACTCAACTCACAGCTCAGGTATTTTCAACTCACGGCGCAAACCGGTGTAAATTTTAAGCGCGACCAGCAAAATAAATCCCATCTATTAAGTATGCAGTTATTATGTGCTTTATAAGCAATTATAATTGTATATATTACGCTACTGATAATTTTTGCTAATCACCGAAACAAAGATTATATAATACTGTCTTTGAAGTGATGTGAAAATCTGTATTTAATCCATATGATCTTAGGGGCGATATAGGCCGGGTTACTAATGCACTAGCAACCCTGCGCTGCTATCACTACTGCTGATACTCAAACAATTTTTCAAACATCCATCAGTACACGTCACTCTCACTGCGTTGTAACTTTGCTGGTTTGTTTTAAGCCGACCGTGTGCTCCGTTATCGAAGACCATCTCCCCTACTTTCCCAATGCTTATTGTGGGGTTCGCAGGTGCATTTTGCTGGTGATCCTGGGGGAAAGTTTTCCATAAAATTCTTCTTCACAGCTCAGGCTCGAGAATCGAAGAGTTCGCTCAATTAGAGGAATAAAAAGGCTGCCAGTGACCCTGTGACTGTTGCTATAGCTTCCTTTTACTGAGCGAATACTCCTCATGCAACACTTCCTTCATTAACTTAAATTGTGCATTAAAAGTATGGTAATTTGTCCTAGATATTAAATTGTGAATTTTGATATTTTTAATGTGTTTTCTTAGGCAAGGGAAGCAGAACGCAGATGTGTTTTTGAAGATTAGTTACTTGTGTGCATTAAATTTAAGAGATGCTAAAAATGTACGGCAGCCCTAGTCTTGATTTCTTATACCGTGGTGACTTATTAACTACTGGCAAAATTACTACTATTTACTACTATTAACTACTTTACGGCAAAAGAGCCGTCCAAGGAATCCGATAAAACTGCCATAAGCGAACTTACACTTGCAATATACTTTGCCTAACTCGATATTCCATTCTGAGGTGTTGATCATTTCTTATCGATGTGTAAAACAAATTACTCTGACGGCAAAATAGCTTACAAGCTGTCAATAAAAGGGACAAAATTACATATGGACTACATATACAGATGGATTATATATACAGTAAGTAAAGTGAGCGTCTTGTTAACATATACGATAATATGTATGTTTTACCTAAATTTTTGGGGATTCATGCTGAAAATGGGGGAATTTCTACAGCAAATTTGGGGGAACGAGAAAAAATTCAGTGGCAGCCCTGCTCCTGATGATAGTCGAGGCGTTGTCCGTCATCCCAATAGACCGCAAATGGGAAACGTTTGGAGTCAACATGACCGAGGTTTTCGGGGGAAACTT
This sequence comes from Morinoia aosen, assembly GCA_030386875.1. NCBI lineage: Eukaryota > Metazoa > Arthropoda > Malacostraca > Amphipoda > Talitridae > Morinoia > Morinoia aosen. The sequence goes on along the minus strand of CM059569.1, from coordinate 13,743,362 downwards.
CACAGAAGTTACCACTCCAGACCAAAATACTCAGTGCGCGACCCAACGGTTACGTTATAAAAACAAATTGCCATTTGTCTAACAATGTAACCCATGAACAGATGTAATCATAGGATGTTGTCTACCCACTCTGGGTTCTGCATATATCATGAGGTGGAAAGCTTGCTCTTCTGAGTATTTCCATCAAGAGAAATTGTCAGTTCTGGCTCAGATCGTTAATTCCAGTGTCAATCAAAACTATCCTGCTAACAGCGCACGCTAATCCGGCCTGGTGTTTTTTCATGTATAGAAAGTTTTCCAACGTGTAATGAAGCAATTTGTGAATTTGGTTAAACCAAGATTGCATGCACGCTTATTGCACTACGAAAGTAAAAGAATTGTAGCAAGTACACCGATTCTAACCAGGCCCAAACTGGAAGAATATGGAGTTTTATTGTCCAAGATTTACGTTGGTGACGTCACGCATGACGTCATCCGAACACACATATAAAAAGTTCATTCTCACGCGCGAACGATTTTATCGAGACTCATTTTTTGAAAATATGCATGCAGAAATGTTGGAATCATTTTTTTTCTCAATCACGCTAATTATTTTGTAAAATCGAGCCCGTCATTTTGTCCAATACTCATTTTGAGCAACTGAGTAATGGAAAAGACACGAATTTCCCAGTCACCTACTGTTAAATATACATAATCGGGCTGAAAACCCTTAAACCGTCGAAAAGACACAATTCTACATGTTTCATCTACTGCGAGTCCAATTTAGGTTGAAGCATATAAAAAGTATTACATTTTTCATTTATTCAAGCATATCTACCTTTACCTAACGTAAATCGAGTTAGTACTAGTTTTTACTCCGCGTTCTGAATTAAATTACATTACTTGATAATATCAGGACTTGTTAAAAGAAAGGAATTCGTTCACCTGCAAACTTTTTCGGGAAGAAAATTTTTCAAAGATTGATGCGGAGAAATAACATGTCTTTTTTGAACAACTTGATGGAAATTAGGATAAACCGTACCAGCACATTTCGAATAACAATCACCTAATGGAGATCATCGACGTATTATGGCATTGTGAACTTAGCGCCTCCACTCAAAGTTTCATATAATAACTCTGCTTGTTCCTTCCTTAGTTAATTAATTAGTAAGTCCCAGTTTAACTTTTTCGCCGCCTGCATGCGTGTCTTTTGCCGCCTAAGCGATTTGAGCGATTAAATCGCTTAAATTTGCCGAGTAAAATTTGAACTTGGGTTCGTCCGTTACGCTTTCGTACGAGTTTGTGGTATCACGGATACGGAATGCTTGAGTGTAACATTAAAAGCTCGCCTCTACATGCATTTTTTTCACATGTTATATCAATTGAAGGGTAAAAAGCTCAAGTAGGACAAGCGCAGAATTCTCGATTTTTTCGAAAACAGCCAACAACTATGCTAAGCATTAGAACCTACTTTGAAACGAAAGGCTATGTACTTAAATCAGCGTGAACCGTAGTAGGATATGCGCATCGTTGGATATTTTCTATTCGCCGTCGCTTGAATAGAAAACGAGTTTTTTATGGCATCCTCAATTAAATCATTTAGCTAGCAAATGAGCTCATGTAGATCTGAGTACATAATGTGAGAAGTTTTCAATCTTGTTATTTCGCTACTGCAGCTCACCTATGAAAATCAATGATTATGTATTGCATAATTTTTGTACATAAATTTATAAATTGATGATAACTCATTTTGTTGCTTTCATTATCAATCATTTGTGTTACATCAGGTTAAATTCTTAAATCAGTATTCATAACTTACTGCTCTTGCGTCTAAAGTACACACTGACGAACATATAAACACTCATACTCATAAAACCTTTTATAGGAACTAGCTTTATCAGCGCAACTTTCCCACACGACCGAAGTTCTCCGTCTTCTATTACCACAGCAATTTTTGTTCTAATAGCAGAAAAAAGTACAGAATTTTATTGAGCCATTCAACAAATAAACTTTGCATTTACATTGCATAGTGTCATATTTACTCAACAACTTTCAAACTATCACGAATAATATTATTCATAATTAATTCTGAGCGCAATAATGTTCCCATGACACTACCCGCACTTAAGTACCTGTGACAAGTGGAGTGCGACATGAATCACTGGTTTTGCACACAGCTGTCAATGTGTTGAAGTAAATCAATGGCCTAACGTAGTTACAGAGACCTAATGGTTTGCTTGAGGCTTGAAAACAATTTGTTATTTGTTTTATGATGTTCATTAAATGGTGAAGAGATAAAACAATAAATTCACTATCTAAAATGCTCTGAGTTTGAAGCTTTCTATACGCGAAAACTACAATACATTAGATCGCACTGATTTTTCCTACTTATAGTAAAACATATTTGAGTGATAGAGATAAAATCATGACTTGACATCAATGTGTCGTCAAGATTCTCAAGCGATCTCCTCGGACCGTATTGCGCATAATGTCTGAACTTTGGCGGTAATCACCAGACCAGTCTCGTGTCAGCCCTCGAGAGATGGAAGTGTGCGCAAGATCCTCCAGAGGTAATAAAATCCTCAAACTTTCAATCGAACCGCGTTCAAAAGTTAGACGTCGTTTGTTTGGAGGTAAGTAACGAATTTGTCTCTGTTAAAATACATTGTATTATATAACAAATTTATTTTTGCACTACGACATAATTTTCATCAAATTTGTAGATTCGTATTTTTTCTCCTGCTGGGTAGAAATGGAACCATTTCTCAAGTAAATTACGTCTTTTTCTTAGAACCTCTCGTCATTTTAGAAGTTGAAATAAATGTTAATCCATCCAACATTATTTACGTCACGAATCATTTTCTTTTGAAACCGATGCTCGCGAGCAGTGCCGCACAGACGTATGTACGAACGCGTCATATCGGTTTTGAAGTTAGTAAGCATAGCAATTTGTTTCGTTTACTTGAGAGTACAATCATCTTTCCAGTAAATTTTGCCGCAATTTGATCATGTCATTTTAGCTGTAACATTTAATTGAGTTTCAATCAAACATCATTCAGGTTGGTTGAGTAATGGGATACCTAATCATTCTTATTCTAACTACGGCACGCCCGGGCGCACCCATGTCAACCTCGCACATTTACATGAACGTGTGTTGCTGCGTCCGTGTGCGTGGAGGGACCGTCAAGTGCACAGGTCCAGACTTTGCCTCATTGCCAGTAGTCGCTATTTCGTCTAACTATAAAGAGTTACCAGGTGTCGCATTGCAGTTAGGTTATGCACTTGCTTAGAAAACTGTGTCCGTCGTGATTTCGAAAAGGCTTTGCTCATTGCGAGCTTAAATGCAATATGGAAGGAGATAAATTACCAGATAGTTTAACATTCGTGCATCTACCGGAGAAGGGGAAAGATGGGGAATATTGAAGAGGAGTAAAATAGAAATAAATTTATCATTAAATATATCGAGAAATGTACCAAATGCTAAAAGTCCTTAATTCTCAGAGTGTGCAGTAGTGATTTCTAAATAATTGTTCTTTCATATTTTTATTGGTTGCATTTGTTTGCTGGTTGGCTCAGTAATAAAACAATCGAAACTAAATTAGCAGTAAATAATGTAAGTTACGATGGATGAGAATTAATTACAAACAACGACAAAATAAATAAATATTGAAAAACTACATGTAATTGTCTTTAATTAATAAAAGACTTTTCATATTATAGTTATCACGTTAAGACGGAAAAAATTAACTAACTCTGCGGTACTAAACTATAATGTGGCGACAAGCATGAATATTTGTTAAAAAATATTTCATTATCGTCAGCGCAACTGAAAAGAATTTGGCATTGATGAAACATTATACATGTTGTCAAATGATGAGTGAAGGGGTGTCAACAGAGGCTGTACACAATTTGCTGACGTGAACAAAAAAGGTGCAATATTTGTGATGAAATCCATAACATTTATTACTTGGTTTGTGAGCGTCGAGCTTCATCACCAATGAGAGCATAAAGGTTCATTTATTTTGCACTTTACGACCAAAATAGTAATATATTAAACGAGAGGGAAGTGACAAGTAAATATACTGATATGAGTACATAAAATATTTTAGTAAAATTTCTAAGTAAAGGAATCGAATTCATTCGGCGTAAATACGCATAAAAGGCGACTTACAGAACACTTCAGCACTAGAATATTTTTTATTTAATTGATATTATGAAGCACTTGGTAGCTGCTCGAAATGACCAGTTTATAATAGAAACTACATGGGATTTGCAACAAATACGTTGTGACATTTGAACAATACACCCCTCAGGGGGGATACAAATATTGTATCTATGGGAATTAGCTCTCCCAGGGGGACAATGTGAGGGCCCGAGCTAAAGGTTAGGTAGGCTTTTTTTTGTTAAAACAGAATAGGAATTTGTTTTGTTACATACCGTCTTTTTTCGGTTCAATGCTGTCCTGTTCTTTCAACACCTACTATTTTCTTCTTCAACTTTTATCTTGTTTCATGAACTTCTTTCTCATCTTACTGTTTCCATGCATTTTGTGCATAGATTCCGCGTTCCCCTAACTCCACACTAAATGGTGTCTTCTTCCTTCCTCTCTTTGAATCGCATTTGTTGTGGATAGGGAGGCTTAAATTAACTAATAATGATAATAATAATAATAATCATGTGAACAATACATTATGACATACGGTAGTATCGCAGTAACTGGGCTGTTATTTGGTCTAACTCGCTATATAACATGTGTCGTTTAAAACGGCAGTGACATTTAGGTGTAAAATGAAACATAGTGTATTCTATTTCATTGTTAAATGGTACCTATACTGCCAAGCTATTCGATAATAAATGTTCGCACTATGTAGAGTCAAGTCACTCAGTGACGTGTGGCAGCTGTTGAAGTGATCATGGTAGTGAGTCTTAGTGGTAGTGACGAGACAAATACGTAAACGGACTAGCACACGCACACTCAGAACAGTGCTGCCAGCGACTACTTTTCGAAAAACCTAGATCATACATGGGAATAAACCTAGATTTGAACCAAAAAACCTAGCCTCCTAAAATGTATTTTTTGACAATAAACTTTTACTTGTGACACACAAATAATACAAAATCAATAAAAAAATACAGTTTACCTATCACAATATGTTTTATTCCTCGTCATTTCCCTCATAAATGACGACTTTTCCCCCATGCATTTTTTTGTATGGCTCCCACGTGAGAGCATGATTGGCCATGCGTCTTCATATGTTAATTGTTTAGCCAGAATTCGGTCTCTGGTTGTAATAGCTTTCATGGACTTGGTCTGCGACGTTTTTACACCATTAACTTCTGAGAAAATTCTCTCAGAGCAAGCTGAGGAATGCGGCATTACTGTTAATTAAACTAGTCATAAATTTGGATAATTCTTCATAGTTGGGCTGGCCAACGCTATGTTTTATGAATCGAATATTTAACCAAAATTCAGGAATACTGACATCTTCGGTGTTCTTTGTGCAGTGCAAGTCTTTAGTCATCCTGAAGCTTCGATATTCACCGTCAAGATCATCTAACTTGCTTTGAGGTACCAGATTTTTGAACTGCGCCGCCAATGTTGCAATGGACATCGGTGCATTATTAGCTGGTAAAGCTTAAGGGCTTAAGATTTAAACTTGCGCAGTAATGCTTCTCTCTTCTAATGAAAATCTTCTTTAAATTTGAACACAAAATGCTGTTAAAAAATGCACAGTCTTTTTCTAAATTTGCTGATGATTTCATTAATGGGAAGGGGTTCTTGCTCCAACAATGTCAGTGTTCGCCCACCTAGAAATGTATCTTCTAGGGATTTGAAAATTTGTTGTCACTTGGATCTATACATCATACCTCACCACAATAGCTAACATTTGCGTTACAGATACACTCATGCTCTCATAAATTGTCTCAGAAAATTTTTGTTTCCTACAAATGTTTAGCTCATTTTTTCTTGGTGCGCAATTGCATCTTGAATTATACATTTAATCTCGCTTTGTTCTTTTAAAGTCAATCTTCTTGACAATAGTACTGTTACTGAAAGCTCGCTTGCAAGCTCCAAGAAAATGATCAATATGTGCAAAAGGGACATGGTACTCGGAAAAACATGTAATCAATGCTTCGGCAATAGCAATTTTATTAGTTTGACCTAGTACTGTAAAAAAAAATTCGTTAAAATGTACGTTAGATATGGCATTTTCAAAGGATTTTTGGTGTTTTTCGGTATTGATGTGAGTTGGTAGCATAGACTTTGTTGCATTTTTTAGCGTAGCTGAGCGGCATTTACAAAAGCACAATTCTTTATTATCTTTGTCTCTTTGCAACCAGTCATTCGTAATCATTCTTTTCTGAAAAACTGTACGTACCATGTTTTCCTTTTGTGCTTTGGAGATTCTTCGCTCATGATTCCACACTGCACTGTTTATACCTACTAATTATAATGAATAGGCAAAAACAAGCTAACAAAACACAACGACGATATTACCCTTGCGAACAGTGCGGACAGCCTTCCACCTTACAATACAGTGCCTACAATAGCGACTCACGCCGTCTGGGACACGGTTAAAATGGTCACTCTGTTTAAAACTCGTTAGCTGAAACGAGAAACGAATAATATTTCCGTTTTCTCGACATGTATAATAATATTGTATATCTGTTACGAAGGGATACTTAATTTTCAAAAGCAGAATTGTATTGTAAGCCTCATTTCTTGTTTTGATTTTTGCGTTTAATGCATTCTCAATCTAAAAACCTAGATTTGGCAAGCTTCTCGAAGAAAAAACCTAGAAACCTAGCCTGGAGCTAAAAAACCTAGATCTAGGTTTAAAAACCTAGCGCTGGCAGCACTGACTCAGAATATGCGAGATTGACGTGGGTACCGCCCGGGCGGCACCCACGTCAAGTTCGCACATTCTGAGTGTGCGTGTGCGACTCCGTGTACGTGTATGGCTCGTCACCATCACCAAGACTCACTACCATGCGCACTTCAACAGTGCCACATGTCGCTATATGGCAAAACTCTAGTGCGAAGATTTATTGTTGTAAAGCTCTGCCATATAAGTATCATTCAGTAATGAAATAAAATACATTACGTGTCATTTTACACTTGAAAGTCACTGCGGTTTTAAACGGTTTTCACATTATAAAATGAGTTAGACCGAATAACAGCACAGTTACTGCGATAGTACCGGATGTCATATTGCATTGTTCGTTGGTCAAAATGTATCGTTATCAATGCAAATGGCATTTAGTTTCTATTATAAATTGTTAGTTAATTTGAGAAATTACCAAGTGCTATATTAATTGAATAAAAACTATTCTCGAGCTGAAGCTTTTTGTAGGTTACATTTTTTGCATATTTGCGCCAAATGAATTCGATTTCTTTACTTAGAAAATGTGACTATAAAATTTTATGCGCTCATATCAGTATAATTAATTGTTACTTCCCTTTCGTTATTATAATTTAGGTCGTAAAGTGCAAAATAAAAGAACCTCTCTGCTCACATTAGGGACAAAGAAAGCTTAACGCTTACACACCAAGTAATAAATGTTATGGATTTCATCACAAATATTGCGCCTTTCGTTTGCGTCTAGAAATTGTGTACAGCCTCTGTACACACCGCTTCCCCTGTCATATACGACATACAAGTATAATGCTTCATCAATACCGAATTATTTTCAGTTGCGCTCGCGGTAATGAGACAGTTTTTAAATGAAATTAATGATTGTGACCACTTTGACGTCATTTTCAAAACTTCCTAAGTGAGTAAGAAAAAGTATATTAAAAATTAAAGAAAATTACTTGTAATAATATGTATTTTAATATGTGATACATCCCCCTCAGGGGGATACAATTATTGTATCAATGGGAACTAGCGCTCCCAGGGGGACAATGTGAGGGCCCGAGCTGAGAGTTAGGTAGGCCTTCTTTTTTTGAAATAAAATGTTTTTGTTATGTTAAGGACCACCTTTTTTCGGTTCACTGATGTCCTGTTTTTCATCACCTACTACTATCTTCTTCAACTTTGATCTTGTTTCATAATCTTCCTTCCCAACTTACTGTTTCTATGCCTTTCTGCGTATATTCCGCGTTTCATTAACTCCATACTAAATGGTGCCTTTCTCCTTCCTCTCTTTGGATCGCATTTGTTACTGGATAGGGAGGCTAAAACTAATGACTAATCTGACTAACCTATGTGATACATTAGATCATTTCATATTTATCTTATAATTATTCATTATTTATAATGAAAGAATTGAGAAGAAATACTTTAAAAGCATCTAACGTTTCGAGCCCTGGATCATTCTCAACAAAAAGTCTGAAAATACAATAATAGACAAGTCAGTAGACCCAAAATTACAGAGGCGCAGAATATAAGCACGAAAAAAAATAATTAAAGTTTATCGGATAACTATTTTCAGAGGATTATGCACTCTGCATTTCGTTGAGAGAAGATATGAGTTTATGAATGAATAATGACTCTAAAATACGTAGGTCTAGATTGGCGGTACAAGTGTCTGATATTTATAATTTGCTAATTTCAATAATCTGTTCACAGGAACCATTCCTACATTGTTGTCTTCTACTAGAATAAATAGGAGAAGTGAGCAAGCGACCTGTACGATGTAAGATGCAGGTCGAAGTCGTCATACAGGTCGCTCGCTTAATTAATAATGTTTTCTTAGTAATGTGCGCACATGTCTATCACATGACATCTCCGCACATGCCTACCTGTATCTGTGACACCTATAAGGCTGCTCTTATCGAAGCCTAGGTGCTCATTCTGTCAATGTCCATCCTCCCGCCAACATCTGGACAGTAAATCTTCTCCAAGCCACTTGTGTTTCACCTTGCCCTACATGAGTGCACATGATCCTGCACAGTAAGCAAGTGCATAATCTAATTGCATTGCGACATCTCGTAACTCCTGATAGACGATACAGCAACTTTTGGCAATGACGTAAACTCTGGACCAGTGCACAAGACGCATCCTTCACGCACATGGACGCTGCAACACACGTTCATGAAAATGTGCGAACTTGACGTGGGTGCGCCCGGGCGGCCAACACAGATTTACGTACGTGTGAGCGTACAGCTGAAGCTTTGATTTCACAGCTCTGAGTTCTAAAGCCTGTACAGTGTACATATTTTTAAAGAAAAACCAGTGTTCAATAATTCTGATAGTTCGCACCCCCCTACAGATAGTAAGTCCATACATTATTTTCGTATCATACATGTGGGTATTTTGTGTTCATTTTGTTGATGTACTTTTCTAGTTGATCTTTTTCCCTTTTTTTAATTTTTCCCGTGCCTTTTTTACAAATTGATTTTTGACTGAACATGGAGTGGGAATCCAAAAAATTTTAGGAGAAGAGAATGATCAGTTTTCTGAGTGGTTTCTTCTTTCTAGAATTTTAATAAATTCGCAGTGTAAGCACATAGGCCTAGTGTTTACAGATAATAGAGGCGTCTCGTATTTTTGAATAACACATCTCAATAAATACAAGTCATCACAGTGCGAATGAAAGAACACCGATTGTCACGACTTGGTTATTAAGGGGTTTGTGAGATTTTTCGTGTCTCTCGGACAGCACTTATATAGACGCAACTCATCGTACGTGCAACTAAACAAGCTTCACTAGCTTGAAGTGTGGGATCCGTAACGAGTCATTCCGAGTCGGATTTAAAGATACATTCGGATTTGATTACATCATTGCACTTTTCATTCAGATGACAACGTAGTGGATGACCACCAACAACCGCCCGTGATGGAGCACTGCCTTCCTGACGAGGAAGAACGCCGCACCATGACCCAGGTCTCATCACTTACTGTCTCAAAACCTCCACTGACTACATCTTGCCCCTCTATCATTCCTTCAGAAATACTGTGAATTAAGTAAGTTTTGACGCGAATCAATTTCTTAACATTGATGCTGCTAATGCTCCTACTGCTAATGATGTTACTGCAAATGCTACTACTGCTAATGCTACGCCTGCTAATGCTGCTGCTACCGCTACTAGTACTATTACAATTACTAAATTTATTAGTACTACTATTGCTATAACAACTATTACTACCATTACTGTTACTACCGTTGTTGCTACAACCGTTACTATTTCAACCACTACTACCATTACTGCCACTACTAACACTACTACTATTACCACTACTATTTTTGTTATTATTTATACTATTATTTCCATTATTACTATTACTACGTTTACTAGTTTTATTATTATTACGAATAGTATTATTACTACTCTTGGTCCCCTCAGGGAGATACAGCTAATGTATCTATGGGAATTAGCGCTCCCAGGGGGACTATGCAAGGGCCTGAGCTAAAGGTTAGGTAGGCTTTCTTTTTGTTGAAATAGAATAGGGTTTTGTTTTGTTACGAACCATCTTTTTTCTGTTCACAGCTGTCCTGTTTTTCAGCACCTACTACTTTCTTATTCAACTTTGATCTTGTTTCATGAACTTCTTTCTCATCTTACTGTTTATGTGCCCTTTCTGCATAGATTCCACGTTCCCTTAACTCCGTACTAAATGGTGCCTTCTTTTTTCCTCTCTTTGGATCGCCTTTGTTGCGGATAGGGAGGCTTAAACTAACTAATAATCTATAATCAACTACTCTTAGTACTATTACCATTAGTACTATTACTACTACCACTTCTACGACTACAACTGCTTTTCGCAATGTTGATATGTTGATTTTATTATTATTACGATTAGTATTATTACTACTCTCAGTACTATTACAACTAATACTATTACTACCACCACTTCTACGACTACAACTGTTATTCGCAATGATTACCCCAAATACTGCAGTGAACTGAAACTTGTCGTTGATTTAACAGGGTATCGTTTATTTCGATTTCTGTGAATAAAATTTTGTCGTAGAGTATACATACGTTTGATTAACGCAAACACAAGGTGCACGAAGTAGACAATAACAAAATAAATATTTTCAGTTATGTTAATTTCGTAGTCTTCAACACTAAAGAGATTATATAACAGTCTTAATTTTTTTCATCTATGTCTTCACTGACAAACCAAGGTCGGAAAATTTATCTCGAGAAGGAAAAAATGGAGTGATCATTAATTTCCCCTAAAGACGTTCACTACTGAAAAAGCTTACGATTTAGTCATTTTATTTTTGTTTAACATTGAATGTTAGCAGTCGGTCAATCTGCTGTGAGCGGATTGAATGAAAACGGACTCTGAGTCCGTTTTCATTCGATGCTATCAATGCTTCTCTATTCAGATGACAACTCAGTGGACAGCCCACAACCGCAACAAATGGTTCACTGCAATCCTGGTGTTCAAGAAAATTAACGTTTGACGCAGCCCGCGTCACGAACTGTCGCCATGGCTCCACTGCAAATCTCATGCACCTCCATCATTCCTTCAAAAGTACTCTGTGAATTAGGCATGTTCTAATAAACCTGAATCTCTATGCATTGAAGTTAGGGAATGAGGTTTCAATTTCAAATTTTTACAGTTCTCATTAGTGATTTCGAATATGTGCCATAACATGACCTATATGTTTCCTTGTATGTGCATGCAGCAGTATTGAAGCACTCAAATCCTACGATTTCGTGCGTAATTTTATTGTTTCGTGACTGGTACTGATATTAGTTTCCCTGGTATACACTCCAAGCAAGTTTAGCCGGACAGATTTTGAGTTCCCCCAGCTGCTCTCAACTTATTTCATCTCCCGTACTGATTTGGTAAGATCCTCATTTCTTCAATCTGCTCTAGTAATGTCTTGATTACTCATTTAGCCTCATACCGTGGTTACCTTGCGCATTTCTTTTTTTCTTTTCGTGGTCTTTCTCCGTACTCATACACATCTTCGGTTTTTAGCAGAAACACGCATCCAGCATGCTTCAGTCAACGCATGCAGATGCTTTAACATATTGGACTTACTACGTCTCAAATTATTATCGTTGTATCATTTCCTCCAGCTGAAAACCACGTAAACTCCGGAATATGGTTAATCAAATCCAAGCATTTCTCGCGCCCATTTCCGTGGCTTATTGCTTATATAGCAGACTGGTTATCTTTGCTGGATCATGTACAAAAAAATTTCTTACCAATTTTCATAGCTTAATCATCAAAGGATTATATTAACAGCTCTTCAAACGATTTTACTTCTGGCCACCGCGTATGAACTTGAGTCAGCATCCACACATCTCGATGTACCTTCTCTTACTTGAACTTCGTCGACACTCCTGTCCTCTTCACACTCAGCATTCATTCAGAGTATTCCCATTTGGCGCAAATTTCATCTTCTAGCTTGAGCACTCATTTTCCATTTTATTGTATTGACTGTAATTCTATTTACACTTTTTTTCAGCATGTCGCTGAAATTGGTCGCAATTTATCTTATTGACAGACATTAAATGAATTAACATGATTAGCAATTTTATATAATTTGTATCATGTTTTGTACTCGAACATTAATGTACTCGTAGAAATTCTGCTGAACCATCAATGCTAGCAGACTTTGTGTACTTACCAGGCACCAGGCAAACTAATACTCTATCGTTATGAGTGAGTCACAGACTCCATTCTAACTCAGAAAATTTTCGTCAATCTAACAATATTTTAATTTGCGATCAGTTTTGTCGCACCCATTGCACCTACGCACATTCAGTATGTCTCTTCTTTGACAGCTCGTCCACTCGTAAGAACAGAAATAATGTAGTGACAAATTTTCGTCTTGTCGCTCCGTTGTTTCCGCTGCCTGATACACTACAATAGAGATTTTCTTACCTTACGGGTCACACATGACTAATAGCAGCCAATGAAGCCCTGTAGCCGTAATAGTTAATTCACTGTTCTATTTGTTAATTTGTCTGACTTTCTGTTTCAGCATAAATTTGTTTCTCACGATGTTTTTAATTTAAGCTATTTATTTTTTGCATTCAGATGATACCGGAGCAGGTCAAATATCGCCGCAGACGGTTGAGGCTTGCATTTTTGACGATTCAGATTATTTGGCTAGCGCACCCTCTGCCCCTTTTGCTGTTGGTCCATTGGAAAGACTGGACGCCTCCATTAGTCCGTCCGAAACACTCCATGAACTAGGTATGATTTTGAGATCAACACTTAGCCGCGCCCATCACCGCATTGTAAAATCGCACTCCTCAGTTTCGAATGGCATTTCATTTATAGAAATAAACTAACTTTTTTCAAGATATAAATTCTTGTAACTTTTTCATTTTATCCTAGATATCTGAGTTCGTTTTGTTCATTAGACACTATTTCAAAATGAATGGAATTATGGTATTCAGATGAAATAATTTTCCACCCGCTCTTTAAGGAAAGAGGATACATTCACGTAATTTTATGTTGAGAGTTTGTTTTTATTACACTAATACTTTGTTATCTATGAACACCATTTCTTTCTATCAAGTTCATAATATTGCTGGGGCTTAGAGATTCTTGATTTTGAGCCCTTGATTTTTGATTTTCTTTATTTGAAGCTTAAAATTAGGTATTTTTACCGCAGCAGGCTTTATGATACTTTTGAGAAGCGTATATGCTTTCGTCTGATCTAAATATTCTGGAAAGGCTAAGTCATTAGGGGGGATGAGTTAGACGTAAAACGTAGCACTAACAAGCTGCGGTGTGAGTATGAGATGAGCTATGAACAAGGCTCATACCCAATAGAAAATCAAGGACGTATCGCCGGTGTATTAAGGACGTGAGGGTCGATTATGCACGATTTATAGGCTAATCGGCCTGCTCTGCCTTAACACTGCCTCCACGCGCCCCAAACCAAGCGCGGTCGTGCTCGGACGTGAAATTCATAGTTGGTCATGGATGATTCGAAGGCGCTAAATTTTCAGTTGAATAACGGCCGTAATATTTGAAAGCGGCATGACTCGATCTGTCAGTTAATGACAGCGTGTCATCGTGAGCGTACAGGTGGTTACTGCCTCTGCAAAGGTTGCGTTCGGTGTTTCGACTGTGTTCTTCACAATCATTGCGTTAGGCAAATTGTGACGTAGTATTGCATCAGATGCCCAAAACATGTTTATTGATATTATATTGATTGTTTTCTGGGATGTTGTGGCGATCAACCGTTATGCTCATCCTCAGATGTTTCTCGTCACTTCTCGAGCTCAGGCTGAGTTCAATTTTTTAAACATAGTTATGTGGTGTTGTTCGTCCAACTGTTTTGAAACTAGAACAGTGGTATTCATATCAAAGTACTCTGGATAGATTACTGAGCAAGTTTACAGAACAGTTCTTATTCACTTGATTCATTTGCAAGTTTTTCACAGAGTGGCTACAAAGACTGTTTTTCAAATGTGTATTGATGTCACAATAAGTTACTTATTTCACGATATTAATAAGTGCAAATGCTGACATTGAACAATAAATTAAATCAATATGCTTTTCACTGTGCTTTGTATCAGTGCCAACAAAAATAGAGGAAAACGCTGGTGATAAGCCAAAACTGTGAGTATATAATGAAAAATCGATTGCTGTAAATATGTATCATGGCCAAAAAATAGCACAACGTTTTATGACTCTTGCACTTTTGGGACTTAGCACTCCTACAGGGTCCGAGAGATGTGCATTTGGGTCATTTTATATTGTAGTTATTGTTTCGCCTTTTCATGATGGACATTTTTTATTCATTTTCTTACTGTCCATGTCAGCTCGTCTTTCTGTCTTCACCTATTCTCTTGTTTAATTTGTTTTTCAAGATTTGTAATCCTGTGCATTGAGTCCTGCGCAACAGTGCTCTCAAAAGTGCATAAAGCTCATCGTATGGTTTATTGCAAATACTTTTTTGGTAGATAATTGCGCTAGCTAATTGTGCTCTAGTTTTTTCTGTACAACCGCATTAGTAACGCAAGGAAATTCTTTTGTGCTATTCTCTGCCATTTTTTTCCATTTGGTTCCCTATATATGAAATATTTTAAATATTATTTTTCAGTGCTTGAATTTGTTATACAAGATGCTGTTCAGCATCCAGCCAATAAACAAGCACATTCAGTCGATTTTAAGTGCCTACCTATGCATTTTATGAATGATGCATTTCTTTTGCATAGAAAAAAAATTCGGTGCTGGTTCATTGGTGACCCAGCTGAGAAAGGGGTATTGGAAACTTACATTGTAACTTTAATTTCATTCGTTATTTTCTTTAATAATATTCGAAATGTTCCTGTAGGCCAATCATTTCTATGATGTCAAAAAATTCAAGAGAGATCTCATGAATGATATATATATATGTTATAAATGAGCGTTGAAAGGGAATTCTGTATACATGAGTTGATATATCTGTATATTTAGAAAAAATATATTTTCTATTGGTTTATTTCTTGATATATAGATATATGAAAAATAATATTTATATACATATATATATAAACGCAAAATAAAACAATTTTCACAAGTGAGAAAATACCCAAAACTCCTTTGTTTTCGAGAAATGGTGGCCTGAAATAATTTTAGATTCCCTCACGAATAGGCTTACCATGCAGCCAACGAGTAAAATCTAACTTCTTTGGCAGGCTGTTAGCACGCGCTTCGGGCTGTTCCTACGGGAATCTATAATTATTTCAGATCATTATTTCTCGAAAACAGAGTTTTGAGGTTTTTGTCACTCGTAAAAATCGGTTTATTTTACGTTTTTCGGTATTTGGTTAAAATATATGCAACGCATTACACAACACCCTGTACACACCGAGTGTCCCACAGAAATGTTTCCAACTTTTTCATTGATTATATCTCCGCTTTGAATTAACATATTTGAAATTTCTTCTTTTCACAATGCAATAAATTTTTTTTTCTTTTCTAATAGTTCAAGTTTTTTTTTAAATCGTTTAAATTTACAGTGATCGATTTACTGAAACAGATGGAAAATTAATTGTTCAGAGGCAGCTAATTGTTCAAAGGAAACAATTATGGTGTTCGTAATTTCTCAATACCTAGTGTTAAAAATAATTTTACAATGATGTATCCTACATGTTACGAAGAATTTAAATCCTCGTAGAGATTATTTACTTTCTTATTTCATTATTTCAAGACACCTAAAACGCAACTCACTAACCATCAAAAAACTTTCATCGTATTAGCATATGAAGCAACGAAAAACTGTGACAAAGCTAGAAGGGCATTTAATTTTCGTTCTAATTTTCTAACTCAAACGATACACAGTTTTCTTATCGGACGAGTTCCTTTCGGGATTTTTTCATTATTTGCACTTCGAACTTTTTCACAGCTTTTCGTTGCTTCAAATTCCAATGCGATAAAAATTCTTTGATCGTTAGTGAGCTGCATTTTAGGTGTCTTCAAATGATGAAATAAGGGAGTAAATAATCTTTCAGAGGGTTTAAATATTTGGTGGTATGTAGGATATATCATTGTGAAATTATTTTCAAAGGTAGGTATTTAGAAATGAAGAACACCAGCGTTGTTTTTAAAATATTTCCCCTGAACAATTAGTTTTCTACCTCTTTCTTTAAATCGATCAGTGTAAAGTGGTTACTAAACGATTTTCGAAAAAAATTGATTATTCGAAACGGAAACAAAATTTAATACATTGTGAAAAAAATACATTTTAAATATGTTAATTTAAAGCGGAGATATAATCATTTAAAAACTGCGAGACATTTTTATGAGACACGCGATATAATGTAGACACTCCTCAGAGGAATACAATTATTGTATCTATGGGAGCTAGCGCTCCCAGGCAGGAAAATGTGAGGGCCCGAGCTATGAGTTAGGTAGGCCTTCTTTGTGTTGAAATAAAATGTTTTTGTTATGTTAAGGACCACATATTTTCGGTTCACTACTATCCTGTTTTTTAGCACATGCTACTTTCTTCTTCAGCTTTGATCTGGTTTCATGAACTTTTTTCTCAACTTACTGTTTGTATACCCTTTCTGCACAGGTTCCGAGTTCCCTTTAAAACGTTGACTACGTTTGTGCGGCTGCTACGGTTTGTTCGGTCAAGTTGTGAGTAGCAGAATTTAGAAACTCACTGTACTGCTCAAGTCCATTCTTGTCCTATACAAAAAGTGTGAGCAATATTAGTGTACTATAATTTTTACCAGGTTGGTTAAAATCAATTCTAAAAAAGGTAGTGAAATTATGGAAAAGTCTATTCATTTATGCCGGTATGCAATGTACATAATGGTACACATATGATATGTCCCAAAATGTAGTGCACGTGTTGCCTCCATACTAAATGGTGCCTTCCTTTTCCTCTCTTTGGGTCGCATTTGATGCGGATAGGGAGGCTTAAGCTAACCAATAATCTAATCTATAATGTAAACAAGTGTTGAAAGGGAACTTCGAGATATGGAAATTACATTCCCATCCTTATGTTTATGCAGTTGATATTTGTTTGTTACATGAAGCATTTTATACGGATTGTGATTTTATTTTTAATTCCTATATTATTTTGGTGTTTTATTGGTGAGAAGGCTGCGATTAATGGAAGTAAGATATTCATGTAAATTATAGTGTAGAGAATGTTTCATTTTTGTAATAAAAGTTGAAGAAAGAGTTCTTTGTCCATTTTAATGTATTGTCTTATGTACCTGAACTCCCAGTTGCACTTGCATCGATCTCATTGGATGTACAATATTGTATTGAGCTTTAATGGGTCAATACATTCAAAATGCATTAAGTGTGAATGTATTGCAAGATCCAAAGCTTCCAGTGCAATATTGTACACCCCGTGAGGCGAGGCACGTGCAACCGGGAGCGATTTTTTAACCTATTATCCATGGACGGTCAGCCGCGATTCGAATCTGGTTCTGAGGCGGTAAACGACCGTTAGGTAGGGCGGAACAACGGCGATTCGCGTGCAGTTTTGTGTCCGAAAAAGTAGACATTTGACCCTTAAACCGCGCGTAATACAACTAAAAAACGCTTAGGAACCGACGCGTACCCACCGGCGAAACGTCCTTGATTTTCAATTGGGTAGGAGGAGGAACGTAACATTGAATAAGGACGCGTAAGAGGAGGTTGAGTTCTTTTTCGTACTTGAAAATAAGTCAGTCCGCAAATCTTGATTCGAGTATAGAATACAGAAATGAGGCAGAAAAGCGTATAAAAATTTGGGATGATTGGAGGCAGTTGTACGAAATTAATTCTTCGTTATGAATTCTATAAGGAGGTTCGACGAGTGTGATGAAACAAGCTGTAACTTACGATGCGTTGCAAATAGTAATTAAATTTGGGGTATTTGTGCGTATCCAAAAAAAAGTTTCATCAGTCTTGAATGAAAACGTTTATAATTAGAAACTCAGCAAGATTTTCGCTCTGCGAATTATGAAATCTTACAGCTGACAGGGAAAGAAGATCGGATTTCATAAAGCAGTTTGAATATGAAGACGGAACAGCAGGGAAGAATCTAGGCACTGCATTGAAAGCATGTAACAGGCAAACCAAAGTTTGGACTGTACAGGCTATAAGTGCATGATAAACATGCTAGGTTTGGATAGTGTTTAGCGGCACACATTCTACCATGTTTGGAGACCCTGTGCCCACACTTCATCGTATTTTCATATCGGCTTTAAGTTTTTATGTACTGATCTGTTCTATGCTTGTCATTCTCGGATTGCAATAAATTCTTTGATTTTCAGGTCATCAAAAGAGGCCAGTGACTGTTTCCAGCGTGGAGTCAGCAGTCGCATCGACATCCGGAACGACTGCAGCGACATATTCGTCTGTCTTCGCAGCAGTGGATTCAAGTTCGAATGGGCAAATGGGTCCCAGTACGGAAGTTTTACGGAGTCCTCTTGGACCATTGCAACGCCCATATATTGCGAGGAAATTTGCGAGGAATTCTGGACGCTGCTATTTCACGCGAAACGGTAAATATATGGAAAGGAAAAAATTTTTATATCACCAGTGTAACTGCCGTTACAACTGTAATGACCTATCAGAAAATGAACGCAAAAATTTATTCGAAAGATTTCGAAGTAGTCAAAATTGGCAAGCGCAGTCAAATTTCATTATCAATACAATAACTGAAAACCCGCCAAAAATAGTGTACGCAAGTAGTAAGAAGTCCAAGTTTCGCACTTATGTTTTAGAAAATATTAGGGTTCGTAAAGAAGTATATCTCAAACTCCTTGGAATTTCTAAAATGCGAATCGAGTATTGTTTGAACAAGAAATGTAAAGGGAAAATGTGCTCTCCTGATAAAAGGGGATCAGTTTGCTATAACAAAACATCAGAATACGAAAAAGAATGCATTAGGAAGTTTTTAGATTCATTTCCAAAATTTACCAGCCCCTATTCGAACAGTAGTAAGTTATATTTCAACGAAAATCTGTCAAAACCGATTCTTTACGATCTGTATATCAAAAACCAAACCGAATGTAATGCCAAATGTGTGAGTAAACCCAGTTTCTACAGGGAATTTGCCAAGTATAAGATTGATATTTATGTTCCATAAACGGATACCTGTACTGTTTGCGTGCGATGCAGCGGCAATAAAAATGAAATCGGCAGATTTACTGAGCAAAATGGATATTGAATCAGACCTGGAAATACATAATAGTCGAGCTCAAAATGCCAGATCGAAGCTAAATCAGTGCAGAGAGGTAGCAAAAAATGATACATCTCTATAGTCATTTACGTTTGATATGCAGAAAACTCAATCATTGCCACCACTAAATACTTCATCCGTGTTTTATAAGCGTCAACTTTGGGTGTACAACGTAGGTATTAATACTGGAAAAGACAACGGAGGTCATATAGCAATGTGGCGAGAGAGTGAAGGAAAACGAGAATAAAAAAAAATCTGTTCAATCATTTTAGCATACCTGAATTCTATAGATTGTTCCCAAATAAAAAATGTTCAAACATTCAGTGATGCTTGCGGGGGACAAAATAGAAACAAGGCTGTTATGTGGTTCTTCATGTACATGTGTGATATCAAAGCGTTTCAGTCTTGGGAGCACACTTTCATGGAAACTGGCCATAGCTATTTGCCCAATGATCGAGATTTCGCAATTATTGAAAAAAAGGCTATGAACAAATTAATCTTTTCAAAAGAAGAATGGTACGATTTGGTCTCAAAATCAAGGAAAATTAATCCATTCAAAGTTATTGACATGAAAGATAGATTTGGTGGAATAGAGACACTCGTTGATTCCCGCCACTTCAATCCAACTCGCACAATTGCTGGTATAAAATTCAATTTTATGAAACTGAGAGCCTTTAAGGTTGCCAGAAATTCTGCAACAGTCTTTTACAAAACAACAGAAAATGACGAGGAATACCAACTTGACTATCCTACGAAGCCAGGCCATAAAATAATTTTGGAAAGTTCTTCGGACTGTATTCTCATCAGCAAGAAAAATACGAAGACTTAATGCACCTGCTAAATTTCGTACCACCCATGTACCAAGATTTTTACAAAGATCTTCCTCACGCCTAATGTTTCGCAACTGCTAAGTGCAGGACTTGATTAATTCATGAGTGACGATATGGTTGTATTTATACCGCAGCTAATATGAGGGATTTAGAATTGTGAAATGAACCTCATTTGAGCTGAAATATTCCTAATTTTCTGTATTCGGTTTTGTTACGCCTCATAGTTTTTTAATTTCAGCACAATCCACTCTTTTTCTTGTCTTTCACACTCAGCACGGTTTCAACTTTGTTCCCTCAATGTACGAGACCAAATGGATTTTCATTCCTGCAGCTCATTGCTCAGTATATTTGTTGAATATAAACAATGCATAGTATACAAAGCGCTGTAAGATGTCACTACGTTTAGTGTAAGAGTCAGTAATCTTTATAAATTATACACGGTACAAAACATATAGCATGGGACTGTAGAATGGGGGCAAGAATTATTCACTGATGATAATGCATTTAATCAGAATATTGTTGATGTTGTGATTATGTTTTTTTCCCACGGATAATATTTTTTTTACATTCGCTGCTGTCCTTTTAAGGACCTATTTTATTTGTTTGGGTTGGTAGCATCACCATCATTTTTAAACTCATTTTACCATATTTTAGTTTGTGATAATGGTGTGGCTTGATTTTTCATTGAATAGTAAATAAATAATATTGAATTTGGATGCTTTTATTTCATACCCAGTCACCGGACCCAACCATACTCTTATATCAATAGTACATGAATCATATCGAACATAGATGATTGCATTTTCTACACAGTTGAGAGGACTCAACGCCGGTGAAAGTAATTAATTTCTGAAATAAGTGGCATTTATCTTCACGATAAGTCATAGGCGATTTTTCCAAATAATTTGAGGCAAAAGATGAATTTCATAATAAATGTCCGTAATAAATGCATTTACTGAAGTCTTCCATACACTGTCGTTGACTTAGATGTTGAACCGAGTACGAATATAGTGCTGAAAAGAATACAGTACTTCTAAATTTCAACTCAAAATTTGTTTACAATGAATAAGTTTTGACAATTTTTTACTTGCAAGGATAAAATGCCATTGAAATTTGACCCACGAACGATTTATCCGTTTTTATTAATTCGCATTTGTTTCGAGAGGAAATTGTTCGAAACACAAGAATCTCTTTGAAGCGTACTTTGTACGTTGCTCTTTATTGTCTTCAGTAGATATTACGCCTTTAACCAGCCGAGGCACAAAATTTTTCCGCGCGTTACTTTTGCAGCATGTTAAACATCTTCATCTACGTATGTCATATCTTCCAAGCTCACATCACCAGAACGAGACTTTGTGAACCAGTTTCTTACTTGATCCGTTTCGACAGCCTGACTATACATACTGCATAATTTTACCACTCTCTCTGCTTCACATTATTTGTTTAAACTCACTTAAACATGTCGGGTTTGTAACTTCAACTCTTTCATTGCCAGCGTTATTTAATTGAATCTTACTGAAATACGAGTGATCAGATGCTTCAGAAAAAGTGGAGAGTTTTTAACTGAATTCAAATTAATTTATCAGAATCTAGGCAACTCTAAACGGATGAAGCACTTCTAATTTATATCAAAAGATCGGAATTCAATTCTTAGTAGTTGCTGGTTATTCCTGAATTTTTCATTCTCAAAAATTACATAAGCTTACGAGTTAGTTTACAAGGTGCAAAGAGGAATTTGAAGGCAGTATGGGGAATGGGAACGTTTAATTTGTGTACAGGGTATATACCCACACTGAAAAACCGCAAGTTAAAAATGAAGAACAGACAACAAAGATTAGAAAATTATCAGAAGCATGCACGAAAGATAAAAGTTCCGCATGCCGAATTAGAGCGAAGATTATCTAATAAAATCCCCAGGCGTCTCTAATTATCTTTGCACAAGATAGACTCCCCTAGCTCACCTATCCCTATTGCCCATCCCATTATCCAAATGGGTTTCATCCTGAAGAAATAATTCATCGGGAAATGCCTCAGCCAATAACTGAAAAAAATAAACTTACAAATTTAGAGAAATACATCAATTTTTACACTTGACTCGGTATTTTATGACAATTAAATAAATGGATATAATATAATGCTGCTGGAATGCAAGTAATAACTCTACACAACTTTAAACGAAGATATACAAACAACATACCGCAACGAATATATCAGTCAACTCGTAGAATACATGTAACGAACACTGAAGCAACATAAACATTTTATTCCTCTTTACCTGTTGGCATAACTAGAACACTTATAATTATTAGAAGAGGGGAGCTGTAGCCGAATAATCAGACGGGCAGCTTGTTGAAGGTTTCAGTTGAAGGTCCAGCTGATGTTTCTGCTGCTTTCTGTGCGCAGCTCATCATAGTGTCAGTTGAAGGTCATGCTGATGCTTCTGCTGCGCTCTGTGCGCAGCTCATCATAGTGCCAGTTGAAGGTCCAGCTGATGCTTCTGCTGCGTTCTGTGCATTTCCTGCACTAAAAAAGGTTGCGATTTAGAATCCTAAAATTTTGTGAGCTTTACCATCACTAGAAAAACCTTACATACGTTCCGTCTCATTTTGATAAATGGTAAAATCTAGTTTTACTTTCGTTTTGACGTTTCAAAGTCGATTAGTAGTCACGGTATTTTTTATTCTAGTTGAGAACATCAAAACTCACGTTATGTAAGCCAATGCATCGGAGCGGCCACCATCCCAGTCGGGAACCGATTTCAGAACTGTCGCTACTGTAGCGCTGAAGTCCTTGAAAGCCAGAGGAGGGTAGCAGAATTTCCAGGCATCTGTTGAAATTAAAATTGAGATTTTGCAAGACTTCGGACAGTCTAAATGAACATAAAAATCATTGCTATATTTCATTCAGCCCCGACTACTTTCTTCTTGAACTTTTTTCTTGTTTGAACTTCCTTCTTAACTTGCTGTTTCTATGCGCTTGGTATCCTGTTTGGTAACACATACATGTTGACATTCAAGGATGTTCTGTGCGAGGCACATCTCGTGCATAGAACCCCTTTATACTTTTCCATACCAGATGGTCGTCATTATTCCTTCTCTTGATTTGGCTATGGAGGCTTAAACTGAGAGAATAATAATAATAATAATAATAATAATAATAATAATAATAATAATGTTGGGTTCTTGAAGGAGCAAGGCATAATTATCTAAACGGAACCAAGATAGAAACGTATCCTAAGCGAGGGGCTTGTAAAGAAGCTACAATTCAAAGATGTAATGTACGTGACACAGTGGAGAAAACCTAAAAAGCCTACCTAACTGAAAGAGAACAATCCAGCTGAAAGTTAACACCTATACTGCAAGATGCAGATAGACTCGCAGTACTGGGTCCAGTCGGAGAACCCAGGAACCTGGTAGTCCTGGAAGTCTCGTAAAAAAATTTAATGCTTAAGTCCTCTTGGGGAATGATTTTGAAGCAATGGTAAAATTAATATTAGCAGATAAAATCTCCTCTAGCTCATTTTGAAATGAGGGGAGGTAATGAAATTGTATTTGGCTTTTCATGCTCAAAAAATTGGTGTCGTAAAAAGCCTTATATGCAATATTGAAGGAATTAAGGGACATTTAGGTCAGTTTCACTGCAAATTATTCAAAGTTAAAACATTTGGAAGATGACACATATGACCTATAGTTATACCATAACATAATTTCCCAGCTTGATGACCTCTGAAGCTGCTTTTTGTAGGCTTTCTGGAAGGTCCCAGTCCTGTCCAGCTGAAGGATAGCGCCAGTTGTTTTGACATAAGCCTTCGAATAATGCGGCGCACTGTGTCACTGGATGACCTGCCTTGAAGTTCCTTCAGAGCATCAAGCTGAAAATAAAAAACATGATTGAGTTGGCTTCTGAAATATTTACATCTGAAAAGTTATCCATTAAAAAATAACTGAAGGTAGCAGTAAATAGTGAAGATAGTTCATAAGGAAATTAAAAACATTCAGAAAGACAAAAAATTCAAACGAAAATTCGCGGCACTACATGTTATCATAAATGAATGTCATTACTACATTGACTGTATGTGAAAGACTAAATTTCTATTCTGAATGATACCAAGTAACAGAGAGTGATATAAAGATTAAAATAATGTAATTTATTGTGATGTGTCATATAGTTTGAATGACATGAAGCAAAGTAGTACATTTTGAAACTTTATCACAAACAATTAAATACACTGATCTATTTAATCTGTCAATCAATACACAGAAGAAAGATGTTTCGAGTTCACCGTGCACAATACAGATCTGGAAGTGATTTAGAGTAAATTGTGGTAGGATCATATCTCATACCTTAGGAACTGTTTTTCAAATCAATTAACTTACAAGTGTTGGAGTTTGAAGTAGGACGTCCAGTTGATCAAGAGTCTCAGCTGGTGGAGGTAGCCCTGTGTTACGTGATATGTGCTCCTTTGCAGATGCTTGGGACAATTTTTCGTGATGAAGCATGAAGAGAATCTTGTCCAATTTCTTGGAATTTTCTTCCTGACCTTGTTTCAGTTGTGATAATTCAGCTGATAATTCCTGGCCATCAGGAGCCTTTTTACACCTGCTCAAGCACATCGACATTAGAAGTCACGAATAGCATTTCCATTTTTTTTAAACAAGGGATAACTAGACCCGCAGTCAACTGAAACTGCAGATGGGGTTCATTTCACGTGGAACTGGAATAATTCGTAGTTCAAATGGTGACCATAGAAATGGTGACACTTCAATATAAATCCAAAATTCAAATTGCAACTACAGTTTCCATATCTGGAATAACAAGAGAAATCATTAATATTTTTATTGATGAAATAGGAACAAAATTACAAAGTAGATGAACGCAAAACTATTTTTTTAATTATGGATGGAGGGAGATGAGTTACCATTCAAAATTTAAGAGTAAGGGATGGTCAAAGCTAGAAATTCATAAATTGTCACCATTTATTTTTATAAATTGACAGGACAAATTAATTTATTCCACTTAAGGCAAAATAAGAGCAAAACTGGGGAATTTTACATTTTTGGGGATGGGAATAGGGCTAACTCAAATTTGAAAATTGTTTCAGACAGCCAAGATGAGGGAAAATGAATTGATATCATTTTTGATGAAGTTCAATCAAAATTATGGACAGAAAAATCACCTACAACCACCCTGTCGGGAATGTCGAGACACATCGCTTAAAACAACTTTCGATGAGACCAGAGTAAAACTCTGGTGTGAATTAAGAAAAAAAGAGCGTAAAATTTGACAGACGGATAAACAGACAGTGAAAAACAGCCAAACCCAAACAGAAGAACTTAAAAAATAAGCCAAAATCTAAATGGTTCATAGCGGGGACCTCTAATAATTTCAAGCATGATTGCCAATGATTATGCAGATAGTAATGCAACTAATGTACGTTGATATAATCCATGCAAAATAAATAGGTAGCTAGCTGTTACCTCTTTTCAGACGGCATGATATTGCAGCGAGGAAGAAGCGGTGACGGTGTGCGTATTCTAATGCGAATCTCCTCTGCAGATGAAGCGCAGTCTGTGCTAGTGTATTCGTCAGTTACTGAAGCTGCATACAGCTTCTTCTCACACCTAGTAAACGTTTCTGTGAAATAAAACGACAGTTATATTTTCTCTGATAAACACAAATGTGTGTACTAAATACTCGAAGCGTTTAAAGGGGGTCCTCCCAGGCCCCTTGTCTCTCCGATGGTCATTTTTCATGTTTTTGATGGAAAAGGACCCTTAAGTGGTGGACTATTCGATCCTGAAATTTTATGGCGCTACGGACTATAGATCCCCCCCTCTACCCCCGAGGGGGGGAGTACCGCGAGCCCACCCTTCTAATGAATCAAGCAATATAATTGGATGCATTGTGCAAAGAAGCAATACCTAAATGTTTGCATTAATTCAATTCCAAGGACACAAGAAATAAAGTATAGTTCAGAAATATGCTACGAG
Organism: Morinoia aosen; assembly: GCA_030386875.1. Taxonomy (NCBI): domain Eukaryota; kingdom Metazoa; phylum Arthropoda; class Malacostraca; order Amphipoda; family Talitridae; genus Morinoia; species Morinoia aosen. Next base: position 13,717,015 of record CM059569.1, on the reverse strand, counting down.
AATCACATTTTAATTTTATTTTTTACCCAAAGATAATTATATAATTTAATGATAGATGTATTAAATCGAGAAGTTGAATGATCAGAGAGGTAAATGAGTGAAAGTGAATATGGTATTGACACTGATGGAAATGGCAGCAGGTAGTTCTCACAATAATTCTACAAATGCTGCTGTGTCTTATGTGATAACTTTTCAGCAATCTTTTGAGCTTTTGCAGCTAGGCACTCATCGAACGCTGTCCAATTCTGGCTTGTAACTTGAAAAATCTATCTCGCTAGAATTCAAAGACACTTCAAAGAAGTACGAATTCAGGGGTTATTTCAACACGACTAACCTGTGTCGTTTCCCACCTCGAAGAAGAGCAGCATTGTTTGCTGGAAGCACTGGTGGCAGGCCTTGAGGTGCCAAGAGTGGCAAACCTTGAGGTACCAAGAGTGGCAGGCCTCGAGGTGCCAGGAGTGGCAGGCCTTGAGGTGCCAGGAGTGGCAGACCTTGAGGTGCCAGGAGTGGCAGGCCTTGAGGTGCCAGTAGTGGCAGGCCTTGAGGTGCCAGTAGTGGCAGGCCTTGAGGCGCCAGGAGTGGCAGGCCTTGAGGTGCCAGGAGTGGCAGGCCTTGAGGTACCAGGAGTGGCAGGCCTTGAGGTGCCAGGAGTGGAAGGCCTTGAGGTGCCAAGAGTGGCAGGCCTTGAGGTGCCAGGAGTGGCAGGTCTCGTAGCACCAAGGGCAGGAGGTACAATACCAGCAGCTGATAGAGAAATAAGGGAATAAATTAGGAACAGTGATATTGCATCTCAAATGAAATTGAAGCACACTACAAAATGAGTGGTATTTTCAACAAATTTAATTCTTCCAGAAGCTTTAATTCATGTCATTCAATTCTTACTCATTAGTAGAGAAGGCGGTTTAAGGCTCCACCCCATAACATAATTTCACAGAGGAAGTGGAAGGAAGCATCTAGTATGCAAGGAAAACACTTAGGTACAAACAAAAAAGAAAGCCGACCTCACCATCAGCTCAGGCCCTGACATTCTCTCTCATGGAATACTACTTCTAATGGATACAAAAGTTTTATCCCATTTATTTGGAAATCATCTAATGTAAGTGATCCTTTATAATGTAAAATAGGCAAAGCCAATTGGTAAATTAAAGATCTGCTGCACTGTAAGGGTGCATAAGGAATGAACCACTGGGGTACAGAGGAGGCTCATCAAAAATTGGAAGAGCTCATCTAATTAAATAAATACAAAACCTATTTTTACCTAACCTAACCTGTCAACACAAACATTGCACTAGGTATTTCTCATTCATGAAGCGCCGGAGTTATCACAGGATTGTAATTGAGATTATATTAATTATCTTCGGTGTTCGTAACAACATTTTTGAACATATCAATTATTTTTCTTAATTCAACACTAAATGTACATGGAAAAAGATTGCTAGTAACATTTTGACCCCTGTATTATGTATTAAATAATTTTCAATTCAATGCTGAAGTTTGTTTCCCTACAAAAAACTTTCTTTGCCATGTTTCATTGAGTGTAATAATGAATTGTGTAGCACTCATTTCCTGGATAAATGCTGCACACTTTAAAACATGTGTGAATACCATTCTCAAAAGTAATTGGAAATGTACTACCCTTTCTTTGTGTACACTAAGGCTTCATAACTGACAGCCATGCACTCTCTAAATAAGTGTAAATTAAGCTTATTGGCTTCAATTTTTACATGGGATGAATATTTTTTCAAGTGGCCTTGACTTTTTCAAAAATTTCAATGCATTGAACTCAATGTTAACAATCTTTTCTTTCATTTCAATATTCCTCAATTGGAATGGGGAATCATCATTTAAAATTTAAACTTACTTTTGTTAGGAGTGGCAGGCGTTGCAGCACCAGGCATTGTAGCAAGAAGTTGGGCAGGCCTTGCACCAGGAGTGCCAAGGCTTGTAGCACCAAGAGCAGGAGGTTCAGTGCCAGCAGCTGATGGAGAAATAAGGGAATAAATTTAGAACAGTGATATGGCATCTTGCATGAAATTGAAGCACACTACACAATGAAAGATATTTCCAACAACCTTAATTTTTTCTGAACTTCTGTGTCATGGCATCGCCTATTAATACTTTAGGAGAAAATAAGTCATTTTAAGGCTCCACCACCATAACATAGTTTCACAGAGAAAGTAAAAGGGGATGAGTAATATACTCATAGAGCTAAGTACCATTCAATATTAATCCCCACAAACCAAAGTCATTAAGGGGTATGTTGGCTTCTGGAGTACCCATACCATTTTCAAAACACAGCCTTAGAGATTCAATAAATAGGTTCTTATCATCCCTTCAGTGTAAAATTAATCATATGAATTTAAACCTTTTATTCAAGTACATCAATCCACTACCCAGCTTCTAGCCCCTGTATCTTGTAAACTGTTGTACTGATCCTTATGAAATTTCAATTTATTATTTTTAGTATTATTAGTATGTAAATCCCCAATCTCAATGTGAATGCTTTTGATCTCAATAAGTTTTTTTCCTTTTACCTAGATTTTTATTCATTCAATTTTAGTAAAATTTTTATTTGAATTTGAAGTTCATAATAATTGAGATTCCATGTAGCCTACTCTGAACATTTTTTTTTAAGAAAGATCCATTGATCATGTTTCTGGACCTTGAATTAACCAAGAGGAACCCTACATAAACTATGGAAACTTTGTAAGGTCATCTTTGGTGACCAACTCTACAAGGCCACCTTTATGAATAACACAGTCTGATCACTGTTCATAGTATTGAAAGTCACCTTTGAAAGTGACTAGATGTAGGATCGAAAGCTGACTTATTCACACCTAATCATTTATTTTAAAGCTGTGTAAAGTAAGAGTAGGTATGCTACTATTTTCCTACTAAAGTAAAGAAGCCTGCATGGTGATTCTTTTCATTATAATAAAGGCAATGAGTGGTGCGAAAATAACTGTAAATTTTAAAAAAGCTAACAAAATTATTTGAAATGGATCATTCATGCTCATTGAGTGCAATCAAGATATCACAATAATTACTTCACACAATAGCCATATATAAATTATTTTAGAGTATCTTATAAGTTGCAAGCAAATTGAAAGAACTTAGATAAAAAACATAGGATGATTCAAAGTGTTTAACCATCACTTATTAAAAAACCTACTAATGAGAGATTTTGATTGTGTTAAATTTTAATACAATACAAGCAGTTACTGCCTTACTGGTAATACAAAATTATAGCCAATTTTAGACAATTTAAGTCAGCATCTATTTATCTGTTGAAACATTACTTTTAGAATAGCATGTGCAACTAAATTTTGCATGAAAAGTATAGCATTCTTAATGTCAATTAAATTTTGGGGTTATCTACTGCATTATTTATTTATTTCAGCTAAAGCTACCAACAATATTTCTTAATATATTTTTGATAAAAAATTGAAGCCCATAAAATTTCTACTCTTGATTAACACAGTTATTATACATCAATCCAACAGCCATTCATTATTCAAAATCAAGGGTATGAGGATAATCATAATTAGGCCTAGTGAAACTTTGATTTACTGGGTTAACTTGGAATAAACGAAACAACAAAAAGTTTTACATTACCTCGGTCTTGCACAGCTTTTTCTGGAACTGCTAAAGATTTTAATAACTTTTTGGCATTTCTGAATGGGGACAAAATGAAGTTATAGTCTGAACGAGAGAATTGCTGGCACACACATAAGCCCTCTCCGGCCTTTCGGATCTCTTATCCATCTTCAACGTTACAGAACCACATGCTGCCATCTACTCGTCGTAATTTCCTTTTGGAAATAGGAAAAACGACAAATCAGGACATTGACGGTCATCATTTCCACAATTTTCCATCAAACACTTTTTAAAGCGTAACGTACGGGGCCATTTCTGCAGCAATCTTCTTCTTGTCACAGCTGCTCTCAGATTCAAACAGAGTCTCCTGCCGGTTTTTCGTGACGTCACAATTTCTTAGCTCCTCATTGGCCAATTGGCACCTACGTCATCGCGGCCCGGAGCTCAAACTCGCTTAGTGATAAGTTGCGGATCTTCTAGTATATGGTCTGTGTTAGTACCACACCACAAGTCATAGGGTGAGGCGTGCGTGCAAGTCGCTCCAATTTGTTATAATCAAGGGCCTGTAATCTTCATAGTTTTCAACTCTTAATGTACCTTTCCTGGAAAATTTGATATTATTAAGTGTCCTCAAGTGAGGAAACCAATTTATTACCTTTCGGAGTCTTAGAATTCCAAATTATTGATTAGAGATTAACTCAACAGCTGGAAGAGCGTGTCCGCACTCTCGCGTAGTCAGTAGGTAACTGACGTCCGTGCTGACGTCACACTTGCGAGACGGCTATTGGTTACCACAAACATAGGAGATATCTCAAAAACTGGTTCTCTTCACAGACGGCTATGCTCCCTCCATATATGCTCCCTCCACGCAGTACAGTTTTGAACGTTGACGGGAGAGGTACACAGCCATGTCTTGCTTCGCAATTGAGTTGACAAAACTCGAACGCTGAATTCTATAGACGCATTTAAAAAATTCGACTGTTTGCAGAATGTGATGAGCAGCGCTTACAGAAGGCTATAGCACAGCGCAATGTGCGCTTCGTTTTGATCCTGCGCTCCATACGGCTGGGCGCTAGCGCGCACCTACCCGTACGACAAGCTGAGGCAGACTGACGCCTTCATGGAGCTAGGATATGTGGAGGGAGCATAGCCGTCTGTGAAGAGAACCAGTTTTTGAGATTTCTCCTCTGTCTGTGGTAACCAATAGCCGTCTCGCAAGTGTGACGTCAGCACGGAAGCCAGTTACCTACTGACTACGCGAGAGTGCGGACACGCTCTTCCAGCTGTTGAGTTAATCTCTAATCATTAATTTGGAATTCTAAGACTCCGAAAGGTAATAAATTGGTTTCCTCACTTGAGGACACTTAATAATATCAAATTTTCTAGGAAAGGTACATTAAGAGTTGAAAACTATGAAGATTACAGGCCCTTGATTATAACAAATTGGAGCGACTTGCACGCACGCCCCACCCTATGACTTGTGGTGTGGTACTAATCTTGCTTCGGAAAATGGGAGGGGAGTGGTAGAGGAGGTGGGAGGAGCCAACTTCAGCCAAGCGTCTGTGGTTGGCTCAGAATTGTGACGTGTCGGGCATTCACACTGCCCGAGTCTTTCAACTTTTGCAGCCAAATTGAGCCTGATCGGAGTGCGCTATGCTCCCTCCATATATCCTAGCTCCATGGACGCCTTGCATTGCATTCCGCGGTGCTTCATCTTGCGTGCTGAGTGTATCATGTCGCCAGTTCTCACTTCAACTGGCGGACGGATCCACTGCCGCAATTTCTCGAGTCATGAACGTCAGTGTATCGGGGCCTTAACCAGGCAAAACACCTCTTAGGAGACACGCACCGAGACAAAAATCCAAGAATTCAATTTAAAATGTTGACCTCACGTACACCCTGTGGGGATTTTTCCCACAATCATTTGTTCCGACAATTGACGTAGGTATTACGATAACCACATCAGCTAAGGCTCTTACTGCAAGATACGCTAAAAACCAATGTTAATACATTTTATGTATCAACTTTATTGAATTTAATAATTTATTTTTATTTCTTTAATGTGTGCATGAGGTTTAGTTTGACAGCAAGGAGTTGGAGTGATGCTATCAGCATTCAGGCTGGAACATGAGTCAGAGATGATTCCACGTAGTTGGGAATCACAATTTCAAATTTATATGCTGTTAGTTTATAAAGGTTTTTTAGAGCGCACTTCACTAGTTTGAGGAAAACTACTCCTTCTTTTGATGCCTAAAGTCTTCCATACAATTTTTTTCCATTTTATATCACTTTTATCGATTTGATTTTTTGGAGGTAAAGTTGCCGAACAATCACGAACAGTTTGGGGCAAGATCAAATCACACAGACTCGTGTTGTCATGGTTCAAAGACTATCAAACGATCAAAAAATGTTCACTCAGACCGTGGGAAACGCTGAAGTGTAAGTGAACGTGAAGAATGACGCGGTAACTTAGTTCTCTATCCAGAGGAATCATTTCCTACGCTAGCGGTACCAGTACGAGAAAACGTACTATTCAGAGGAATAACTATTATACGCTAATCATTTTAATCACTTAATCCCAAAGATTGATTATTTAACTAAGAATTTAGTATTGATATATATATAAGAGAACCTAATAGGTGAAATGTATGGAATATTCTTTTGAGGCATTCAGAGTGAATAATTCTATAGCTACAGATGGTAGATTTTGAAATCTAACGAAGATACACATGTAATAAATATTGTAGTTGCCCAAATATCTTAGTTCATATGGTTCTGTGATGGGTTTGTAGTGCCCTACCTTAGTTACCCCTCAAATTCTTATTCAATCTTTTTTTGTGTTCAGTAATATTAATATGTCTTAATGTAAATTCTCTCAACAAAAAGTTCCGACTTCTCTGTGTATCACCGATACCGCCTGCAGGAGAAGTATGAGTTAAGGGGTGTTTACACTAGGGGACATTTCGGCTGTGAGGCGCGACTCGTGTAGATGAAGCTCACCACTGAGGCTCATATTTGTGTGTGTGAGCCCGAAGTTCCCGATTCACTTTGATTGAATCCGTGGAGCGGCTGCACGTGTGAGCGGCGCTGGCCGCGCTGCTCTAGACCGGTCAGTGTCCAAGTAGTAGTCATCAAGTAAGGTAGCGCCTCTCGCTCACCTGTAATGGCTGACTCAACACTGCCGCGAGAAACTGCACTGCTTCTAATTGAAATGTACTAAGCCCATCAATGCTTTTGGCAGACTAAAAGCTGTGAATATAAGGAGGCTGCTTTCCATTATATTTTAATGAAAATGAACGAATATAGTAACATTACACTCATGCAAATAAAAATGAGATTACGTAGCTACGATGCAGCAACAATATTCACACAAGCTCGTCTACAGCAATCCATATTTCTCAGCAGCAGGCCACACTGACTGGTTTTGTGCTGCATGGCTGCCACTTGTGTTTGACCAAAAAATCTAGTGTGACCTCAAAAAATATCGAGAAACATCTAGATTTAAAAATAAAACATCCAAAAATTTATCTAGAAATAAATTAATTATCTACTATAATAAATTAGTTGAACAATAGCATATAAGGATATTTATACCATAAATTGCTTTATATTAGGCAATTTATCTTTATATAAATTATCTAGTATCCTGATATTTGCCCTAATAAAGCTTGGTATCCAAATATTCTTCAATTCCACACGTGTTGCGAGTAGAAAGGTCAGTCTCTATTGCATTGCATATTATCAATGCTCAGATTCCTACTTATCAACAATTGTTTTAAGGCTTTCACACCGCTACCTTCATCATTTTTAATAATTTTGCAATTACTAAGTAGGTTGATTCTACTTTATTAGATGCATTACTTTAGTATATAACTGATACACCATGTAGTTTCATGATAGAAATATCATTGCTTCCATCCAACAATAAACTGAACTCATTGTTACCAATATCATTGGTCATTCTTTCGTCAAAATGAGGTCACAATACATTGTTGATAATGTATGTGCATTTTATTCCATGATTTTTTTATATCATCACTATTTTTGCAATTGGAGATAGTGTGCTTTAGCTTATGAACCGTGAAATAGCCGTCTTGGTGTCATTCATAATCTGAACATAACATGATCAGAATATGGTTGCTTCACTATTCAGACAATTTGCTTAAGTAAATTAACATATATAATAAGAATGAAGTAGTAACCAACCATTAGGGTGAATTCTTAATTCGAATTTACAGTAATCTATCATGTACATAGCTTAATTGTAATTCTAGCTAGAAAATTTCTAGCATACAGAAAAACTATATAGATTTTATAGCTAATATCTAGGTTCAAAATTTTACATCTAGGCTTTAGCAAAAACATCTAGATCTAGCTATATAGTATCTAGAGTGGCAGCCCTGTTGAGCAGCGCGCGCTCCATGGCTCGCTCCAATGGTGTCTAGTCTAAACGCACATGGCTCTTGTGAAGCTCCACACGAGGCGTCTACACGTGAGCCTGCAGCAAAATGTAGACCAGTGTAAACGGCCCTTAAGGCCGCTGCTTCACTCGCCTCAAACGGAACTCGATGGCTGAAGCAGCTAGGTGGTGTTACCTGGCCTAATAGGTTAAAGTTCGCTATAGAACACATGTCAGCACAATTAGGAATGCATCGTATTCAGTGTTGGACTGAAATTATGTCCACACAATTTTATAAAGCAATGTGCGTCTCATTCTCATATATATCAGTTTTGTTTTAGTCAATTGTTCGGAAAAATATTTTCATTCATGTCACTATATTTCATCGCATGGGCACGCATTTTGTGCTAATCGACAATATGAGGAAAAAAATAAATTGGGGATCATTTCCATACCTTGTCCTCTATAAATTAAAGCGGACGATGAGAAGACACGAAACGCTTTACCGAAACCGACTAAACACCGCCGTAAATGATTTTCAAATACTGAGACAAGGTCGGCCAAAAGTAATTTATAAAAAGCATAACACAACGCATACATCTAGAGACATGTAAGCAAGCACCCACACAAAATGAATTTCAGAGCTTTTTTATCATACGTAGAGCGAGATAATTTGTTAAGAGACTCGATGCTCCGATTGAGAAATTTTTCATTCTTCAATTTGCATTTTTGGAAACAAACGTACGACGTTCACTGAGGTAGCGATAAATCATTTTTTGAAACAATTAGCGGGTAAAAACAATGTATTTACTGAAATATCGATTGATTTCTGATTGAAGGGTCAGTGCCAGCTGTTCTCAGAGCACTAATCGTCATGACTTTAGGGTTATGCTTTTTCTTAAAAAAATAGATATATATGTAGAAAATAAAAAATAATGATGAAAAAATAATCTATACTATAATAGGAGCCGTGTCCGTCCGTCTCTCTGTCTGTCCGAAGCCAGCCGGAAGTGCGTGATGAGCGTATCTGTGATACGGGCCGTGTGCACTAGGCCTCATCAACTCTCGAGAGATTGAATTTTTTAATTGCTTACGGCCTTTCTCTCATTTCGCTCTCTTTTTTCTTTCATATAAATGGCGTAGGACTAGTAGTAATAAAAACGACCTTTGTCCTGCTAATTAAACTAACAGCTGTATTGCTCATTTTCGCAGACAGAAATAATTAGTAATAAAAATACGGTATAAATAAAAATAATTAGCGCAACATAATAATAAACTAGTTTTTAATTTTCTAAACGAATTGTCTGAAAAATCTGATTACAGTTTAAGAACAGCAACACAAAATATCTTAGGTTTTTACCTTTTCGTTATTCTCTTTAACAACATACGAACTTCGGTACTTGGGATTAAATCGAAACACGAGGATAGATAGATATTACGTATTAGTACGTGTCGGTAGAGGGATCCGAACTTCTTAGATAGGATTCTTTTTATTCGTTTCCCTACATACAATGTCACATGGAAGCCACGTGGCTAGGTGCTGGTTACGTGTATTTTAGTTGGCAAAATGGATTTACCACTAAATATACTCATCATAGTCATATTAGTACGTTGCATGCTGGATTTGATACGTGGGATCCACGTGTGATTTCCTATTAGCTACCACATTGCCTTCAAGCCTTCAAATATATTTTTTCCACATGGGAGGCACGTGTGTATGCAACGTACTTGCTTATGAACGGCTTTTAAGAAAATATTGTATATATATATATATATATAATAAAATTTTTATGTTTTTGATAAAATGGCAAAGATTCCTTTCAGAGCACATATTAAATTCTGCATTTAGAACCAATTACCCGTTTACGCATCAGATTCGTCCCAAATTTAAGTATTATTTGCTTGATGGTCAAAAATATATACGTTATTATTTTTAGTATTCAGGTTCAAGCTGAGGTAGAAGATACTCCTTGTGCTAAAAAATCTAACATTTGCCTTTTTATGACTTAGTTGTGTCGTATTCAGTTTTAATGCTCATTTAAAACACTTTTAATAACTAATAAAGTAATCATTGCAAATGAAATATATGCTGATAACCTCTTTGAACCAAAAATTGGGATAACTAAATTCTATAAATGCGTCTGGTGCGATTTCAAAAGCTTTCGTAAAATAATACTGAAAGACAGAACACACCAATGAATAAATTGATATACACACATGAAACTATTTGGATAAGTTTTGACGTTTCGATTTCGAAAGAATGTGCATCTGACAACTACCCCTCCTCTCAGACGTTGTGGCGCCTCCTATTCAAACTTCTGTGCTCCCTCTTCCGTGACCGTTACCACGGTATACAGAAGACAGGTAAGTCCACTTCAAAGGGGACAGCTGCTCGAAACCGTTAGACAAGCCAGCCAATAGGAGACGTTTGAGCTGATACGTCACCAACCCCATACCACGTGATTCCCACGTCACTCGCGGCAGCGATGCACTGGCTGCCGTACGTATGATTGCACCATGGCAGGAACTGCCGGATTTCCGCACATACGTATTGAAAATTTTTTGAATAATATGGAAACTATGTTACTGAAAAACTTTGATAATCTCGTATCCAATGCTTAATAGCCACGTAATAATTGAAATTAATGTGCACACTGGGCAAAAGTTTCATATTTATCAATACAAAGCTCCGTTTGCGACTTGCATACTCATTGTAATTCTCAAATTCTAATTTTTCTTCTAGAGTGTTAAAAGGATAAATCAAATGAAAATCCTCATAATGTTAATTTATATTTCAGAACGAAACACCGAGTTCATCGTTTTTCAACGTAAATATAACACAGGATAAAATTACTCTTGCACACAATGCTTTCCGCTTCAAGAAAGTCATCTATTCTTTTAGAATACTTGTTGAACGATATACATAGGAAGCAGGATTAGTTATTTTACAATGTCCATCATCTTTAATGGACATTTATTTTACACTATATATATACATATATTAGAGGCTTCGTATAAACTCAAATTATAAGAATAGGCTCCCGAAGTACAAATCTTTCTCTTGCACCTTTTCCATATTCTGCTGTGCTCTTTTACTCTTGCCTATCGATTTGTTCAGATGATTTCTCAATAATCACCGCTACATCAAATTGCGTTATAAAAAATGTGTTTTCAAGATTGGTTAATTTTCGAATTGCTCTGTATCCATGATGTACGTGTTAATAGTTGAAAATTTGAATAACGAGCATCGTTGAACTAAAAGTGTAGCTGCTCTGAGTAACCACAGGAATATTGGCAGTATTGCTGTAGTCATTCCAGCAGCTACACTTTTCCCCGTGAAAATCCCTCAATACAGTAAAACATGCATTTGGCCTAGTTTTACTACATGGCAGAGGTAGCCTTACATCCATATTTATTCGATGAATACATTATTGTAGCAATTAAATATTGAACACTACGCACTTGAATTATTTAATATACATATACGGCACACATCCTATAATATGCAGTAGTAGTAGTAGTAGTAGTAAAATCAGGTTTCTAGCGCTTCAGTAACAAAGACTATAACGCGCCGAAGATCTCAATGTTCACAGTGTCCAATCAAGTGGTTGGTTTCCAGAGAGTTCACGTAGGAGAGACAAAAAACTGTTTAAAAGGTCAATGAGTCAGGAAAGCTAATGTTGAGAAGTTCAGCTCAAAGAGCCACGAATTCATAAGGAATGTATGTCAATATCATCAAGCATCCTATATCTCGTCTATAAGATGGGCATCAGAAAGAAAAGCAATTAATGAATCGAAATCAAAAGCGCCCCGGGGAGGGTCTCCCAGCATACCTTCCAAGAACGCATCATGGTTATCTCTAGGCAACGTAGGGTAATATTGCAAACGGAAGTCGGCAAGGCTCGGGCATTCCGCCAGCAGGTGGCGCACCGTGAGCGGCACCAAGCAGTCGCCGCAGAGGGGTTGAGGATTCCGCTCAATGAGGTATTTATGCGTCAAGCGAGTGTGCCCGATCCTCAAGCGACACAACAAGACTTCAAGCCGTCGGTTACGATGGCTCGAGGAGGGCCAGGCTCGGACGGTATTCTTGTATTTTCGCAGCTTGTTCTCATCGATGTCGTTCCACTGCTGCTGCCAGATGTTACTAATTGCTGCTTTGATTAGAGGATAGAAATCTCGACATGGGACTGCGGTATTTCGGGGAGGCATGGTAGAGCCCGCGGCTTGTCGCGCGGCTTCATCCGCTCTGTCGTTGCCGCGCACATCAACATGTCCAGGCACCCAACACAGACATACGTGCTTCTGAGTACGGGAGAGTCGCGCGAGGCTGCAGGCAATTTCAGCAACAATCGGATTCTTCGAGTTATAATTTCGGATGGCTAGGAGGGCTGCCTTAGAGTCTGAAAGTATTACGTATGGTCCCTGGATCTGGCGCTCCTCCACGATACGTAAGGCGGCGAGGATAGCGAGGAGTTCCATGGAGTAGATTGAGGTTTCGGGAAGCAACCTGTGCATCACCGTTTGCTCCTCAGTGACCGCGGCACAACCGACGGCACCGTCGGTCTTTGGGCCGTCCGTATATATCTTCACAGCATCGTGATGATTTTGCAGTAGGTGATCAATGAACAGGTGCCGCAGTAGCACGCTCGTTTGATCATTTTTCTTGGGATAGTCAAGAGCTGGGCAAAAAGTTCCAATTGGGATCCGCCAAGTCGGCTCTCCTCCCTTTGGCGCCGGAGAAATCTCAAATGGTGGGAGTTGTGAAAGACCTAGTAAAATCCTGAAGTCGGTGGCTGATGGAAGAAAGTAGGGGAAGGCATCATCAGCTTGAGCGTCTCCCACCACTTGCTCCCACCACTTGCGTCTCCCACCACTATGCAACTCGCTCCGATTAATTATAATAATAATAATAATAACAAAAATAAACTCAGTTACCGATAACTTCGGTCATAGATCTGTAGTCGTCGCTTTGGGCACTTCTACCAAAGTTGCTCTGCTGTTGTAAGGTGGTACGCTGAAGTCATCAGTGCCTTCCATCTTTCTCTCCGCTATCTATTCCAATTACTTCAATTATGTAATTGCTCGCATATTCCATCTTACTCAGTCAAGTGCAAACCACTCAATACAATACACTTTTCCCAAAAACAACAAAACTCATGTACGACTTCAACACATAAAGTATGCCCTCCTTTCGTCGGGCCACAACAATTCTCCAGAACTTCACCCCCATTCGTTACACAGATTAGATTATAAGTTAGTTTAAGCCTCCCTAACTGCTACATAAATAGAGCGTATCGAAGAGAGGAAGGAGGAAGGCACCATTTAGTATGGAGATAAGAGAATGAGGAATCTATGCAGAAAGGGCATAGAAACAGTAAGATGAGAAAGAAGTTCATGAAACAAGATAAAAGTGGAAGAAGGAAGTCAGAGGTGCTGAAAAACAGGACAGTAGTGAACCGAAAAAAGGTGGTCCTTAACATAACAAAAAACATTTTATTTCAACAAAAAGAAGGCCTTCATAACTCACAGCTCGGGCCCTCTCATTTTTCCCCTGGGAGCGCTAATTCCCATAGATACAATACTTTAGTCATACTTTATGAATAAGTCCCCCATCAGATAACAGGTTGGCCACACTTATGTTTCCTCCTGTGACCGCTTAGAAATTTCAAATCTCATTTCCTTCCCTGTTGGACATAACAAATTATAAGACTTCAGCTATAACCAGACGCTTGAAATGTAAAATACACATTATGATCACTATATGTAAAAGAATTTCATGCTACGCCACTCTTTTTCAGTAAATTCACATCAATATTCACAATTCAATAATTTGCACGTCAGAAACCTGAGAATTTAAGCCAAGAGCGTGTTTTGGTTTCTTATGAGCAAATAAATAAAAAACATCAAGTTCAATTTAAAAAGCTTCAAATTCAACTTAAAAAACATCAGGATCAATTTAAAAAAGCTCAAGTTCAATTTGAAGAACTCAATTTTGATATAAAACAAGCCAAATTTAATTTATATAAGGTCAAGTACATAGGTATAGGTAAACAATTTTAGAAACATAAGCTTTTCCAAATTTAACTTAATCGATTTTGAAATATACTTGACATTTTTAAAATGAAACTTGATCTGTTTTGAATTCAATTTCAGTCTTTTAAAATTGAACTCGAGCTTTTTAAAGTAAAATAAAAAAGTGTAGGTTACATTATTGCTCTAGGTGTAGTACTAAAAATATGTTAATAATGTTACCTTATCTTACTACAGTAGTACATATTGCTGTGGTACAAATTTAGTTTCTAGTCATTTCCAACATTATTAGATAAACTTTCACAACAAGACACTAATCGTTTTTCGAAATTTTCTTCCTTGAATCATGGTAATCACATCAAAATAAACAACTTTTCATCCATGCCATTTCCGGCGCAAATGAGTATTTAACGAGTTATAGCGTTCGGTTAATTTGCGTGTTGCATTGCAGTTACACTACGATCAGCAGAAACCATTACGTTAGGGGTAGAGGAAATGTTGAGGGGAAGACTAGTGTACTAACCTAACCTAACCTAACGTAGCCGAAGGTAACCTAACGTAACGTAACCTAACGTAACGTGACCTAAAGTAACAAAACCTAACGTAAGTTAACCTAACCTAATGTACCAAAACGTACTCTAACAGCTCAAGCGCGCAACGGTTTCTGCTGTTTGAATGACTGGAACTGCTATGGAAGACGAAACTTAACTTACCGCTATAACTCGTGAAATGCTCAAACGCGCCGGAAATGACACAGATGAAAAGTTGTTTATTTTGATGTGATTACCATGATTCAAGCATGAAAATTTTGAAAATCGACTAGTTTGTTGTTCTGGAAAAATTACCCATTATTACTTTGTCTGATGTAACTTTGAATACCAGATTTACATTTTATTAATATGACTGAATATCTTTTTCTGTATAATTTTAACCTGAACATGTTTGTACATCAAAACGCCCTTTACGTAGACTACAGAGTTAGAGAATTTTCCAACAATTGATACAGCTTCAATAAACAGGAAATTCATAATTCTTCAGACGAATGTTCATCAGGAACTTGAAAACGAAGAACACAGCACGTAGTGAAATCATTTTAGTTTCACTTTATTTTACACACCTAATCTATAAAAGTAAAGAAACTAAACAACTAGTAGTCCTATTTTTCTTAAACTTTTCGGAGTCCAGCTCCATCATCAGTAAGTCATATCTGGAATTGACTATGAGAATGGTTAAAAATGCAATGTTATTTTAATATTTTTTCTACCCTACAACTAAATGAACTAAATATAAATTTGCACAGGGAATGAACTGGTGGCATTATTAAGAACCGGTTTGTCTTTAGCTATGTACAATGATTCTAAAATTCTCAAATCCAAATCATTAGAAGCAGAACATAAAATTTCGAAATCATCTTCAGACACATGGGCGCTGCACTGCTCCGCATGAAGGCGGACAGAAGAATGACCGGGCTGCGTAAGTCGATTCCCCGTTCTAAAGCTCACACCACGATGCTTGGCAATCCTCACGTAAAATGGCAATGTCGTCACGATATAGGTTTTTCAAATTGAACTTAGGTTTTTCAAATTGAACTTAGGTTTTTCAAATTGAACTTAGGTTTTTCAAATTGAACCTAGGTTTTTCAAATTGAACTGAGGTTTTTCAAATTGAACTCAAGTTTTTCAAATTGAACTTAGGTTTTTCAAATTGAACTTTGGTTTTTTCAAATTGAACTTAGGTTTTTCAAATTGAACTTAGGTTTTTCAAATTGAACTTAGGTTTTTCAAATTGAACTTTGGTTTTCAAATTGAACCTAGGTTTTTCACGTTGAACTTAGGTTTTTCAAATTGGACTTAGGTTTTTCAAATTGAACATAGGTTTTTGAAATTGAACAGAGGTTTTTCAAATTGAACTTAGGTTTTTCAAATTGAACTTAGGTTTTTCAAATTGAACTTGAGGTTTTTCAAATTGAACTTTAGGTTTTTAAAATTAAATGTGACCTTGTTTTAAACCTGATCTTAAAAACCCTGAGCTTTTTTAAAAAAACTGTTTTCTGAAAAAACCTGGGCTTTTTATAAAAAACCGAAGCTTTTGTTAAAAAACATGAGCTTTTGAAAAAACCCTGAGCTTTTTGAAAAAGAAACCTGGGGTTTTTGAAAAAAACTTTGACTTTTTAAAATAAAACCTGGGCTTTCCTAGATAAAACCTGTTTTTCAAATAAAACCTGAGCTTTTTTAAATGAAACCTGGGATTTTTTAAATAAAACCTGGGCTTTTTTAAATACCTCTTTTTTTTTAAATAAAATCTTGGCTTTTCTAAATGAAACCTGGGCTTTTGTTAATGAAACCTGAGCTTTTGTAAATAAAACCTGAGCTTTTGTAACTAAAACCTGAGCTTTTGTAAGTAAAACCTGAGCTCTTGTAAATAAAACCTGGGCTTTTTTACATAAAACCTGGACTTTTTTAAATAAAACCTGGGCATTTTTAAATAAAACCTGGGCTTTTTCAATGAAACCTGGGCTTTGGTAAATAAAACCTGAGCTTTTGTTCATAAAACCTGAGCTTTTGTTTATAAAACCTGAGCATTTGTTAATAAAACCTGAGCTTATGTAAATAAAACCAGAGCTTTTGTAAATAAATATTTTTATATTAAAGTTAAAAAGATGTAATTTCACCAGTACTTATTACTGGTGAGATCATTTTCTAATTACTTATTACTTCTAATCATTTTCTAGTGCTGCATTTTCAAAATTATCACTCT
Source organism: Morinoia aosen (assembly GCA_030386875.1). NCBI lineage: Eukaryota > Metazoa > Arthropoda > Malacostraca > Amphipoda > Talitridae > Morinoia > Morinoia aosen. The sequence goes on along the minus strand of CM059569.1, from coordinate 13,700,232 downwards.
GAGTGATGTAGCTTTGGGTATTAGATTTGCATTTTATGATTATGACTGAGGGTTTTTATATGCATTTTTAGCCTGAAGATGACGTATGTACACAAAATGTTGTTTTCAAAATATTGCTAGAGTTAGTGAATTTTTCAACTATTGACAGTGGATCAATTAAAATATGCAAAGTGAATTTCTTACCACTGTTCTTACCGTGATGTTCTGGAAAGGTTTTGCAATGTTGAAAAGTTGGAAAAAAATAATCTAGTTTTTCACACTTGCCCTGAAGTACTTGGTAATGCCTCCAAACCTTGTGTTTATGATTGATTAATTTCAGAATCATTCAATAATGCAAATGAAGGGAAAAGCTCGTAGTTCCCTCTAATATTTATTCTTAGTCACATCCTGATAAACGCTTAGACTTGTTTAGTAAATCTGTTTCATATAACAGTCAAAATTCAATGTGATACTCCCATTAATAACATCCCGGAGTCAATAAACTTTGGAAATTCAGTAAGAGAAATCCATCTAGATTTGCTTGAGTCTGAAGCTAGAGACAAAAATTCTTTTCATGCAATTCCTCCAATGAAGCCTTCGCTGATACCTAAAGTAAATTAAGACCTGTCATGATGAAATGTGAAGTATTTAATTCTTATGATTCAGTACTAATGCCTTGTGTTGATTATCGGATATTTCTTTCATTCCCATAACAGGGTGTCTACTAGGTAGTAATGTAGTAAAAAGTAGAAAAAGTTGAAAAGCAGCAAAAAAGAGAGGACTAGTGAAATATGTCTCGGGTGTCTATTTTACCTCTCAGTGTTGTAAAAAATTGTGATGTGGGATAATTCACTGAAAACGGAAAGTAAAGTAGATATGTATATAGAGTTTGAAAATTTTCAAAAATTAATTTCTCTCAGAATCAGACATTTGCTGCAGTTTATATGGGAAATACTCCTGTTAGGGAATTGAACAATTCCGCGGCGTCTACTTGTTTTCAGATAGTTTATTTTTTGCCAATGATGAGCTGTTGCTCTCATTGTTGAAAGATATTAAGACAAGGTCTTTGTCAAACATTTGTTAGGGTCCATTTGGGAAGGGGTACACAAAATTTGGGTATTTATTCGCAATCATGCGTTGGATGCTTCATATAGTAATAAGTTTTTAATTTAGTATTTTATGTATTAATCAGCTTGAAGTATTTTGAATCCATGTTATTGCGTGTATTATTGACTCAAACTACTCATTAAAGGACGATTTCTTACATCCTGGACATTAGGACAACATTTATTATGTAAAAATTAGGAAGTCATTTTTTTTTGCTCTTGAACTCGGTACCTCTGTCTGAGATCATCGTTTTGGCGGGGCCGTACGTTGTTACGAATTTAGTTAATGCTCGAGTCACTTCCGTCGTTTTGCTTTTAAGGGACCGTCTAGTCAGAATTGCTTTCTCGTGAAAAAAGTAACGTCATATTTTTTCTATTCAATCTAGATCTATGAAATTTTGCATACGTATGAATTTTGGGAAATAAATAGGGGGGTATTGTACGTTTTTTTTTAATTTTCGCCATAATGAGATAATGGGAAAAAAGGGGGCGAGTAAATGAACATTTTTCAAGCCACTTCTTCTCAAAAAGTAGTAATTGTAGAGTAATTAGCTAAAAATCATTGGATGCACAAATGTTTGCTGCATAAAGATTCAGAGGATTATTTTGAAATTCATGATAGTTTAGTTTTTATGGAGTTTAAAAAAAATTTCATGAGTTTTAAGGAGTCATTCATTTTTCCGTAGATTTTTTATGTCACTAAAATACCACAATGAAATTTAATGAAATCCTTTGACTCTTTATGCAGCAACTCTTTGCGTATCCAATGATACCAAAAACCTTGCTCTACGATTACTAGTTTCTGAGTAGAAATGGCTTCAATATTGACATTTGAGTTGTTCAAAAAACGCATATTAGTACAGAAAAACAGGTTTTTGATTTGCAAGCTATATTGCTCCGAGAAATCAGCGCAGTTGACGTTATGAAAGTTATTCTGAAATATTTTCTTGACTTTGACTATCTTTCATCGTAGTATTTTGTCGTTCCTTGTCGAAACCGGTACCACAAGTGGTACCAGGGGCCTGGTACCAAGCATGAGGATCAGGGGTAATGCATAGCTCAGGTGCACCTGAGGTGCGCTTCAACCCTAACTAAACGTAGCAGATGCAGTACCAGCAACTCTGAGCTTGACAAGCAGATTTAGCTAGTTGTTTAACATCGTAATCGCTTTGGCATTCATGTCATACTGAACTCCTCCACGGCCAGGAGTCCTATTTATGTCTACAGCACAGGAGGGGGTAGGGGAGGTCCGTGGGACGTACCGAGACTCGCTCGGCGTTGCCAAATCGTGAAATTTCTTGAACATCTGAATGATAGATACATATGTCTTCAGAAGTAAAGTCGGTGAGCAATATCTAGGTGAAATGATATGGCAAATGAGCGCTGACACGCCATGCGACCCTTCCCGCCGCTTCTTCTCCTTGCGTTTACTCGCCTTAGGTGCGTCAGATGCTTCCATATTTTAACTGCATATTAACTGTGCATTTCTCTACCGAATTAAGCAAAAAAAAAATTCCAACAATTTCGGACTTCTGACTAGACGGTCCCCTTAAGTGGGAATGCTGCCACATATCTGCTGAAATGGTCGACAACGGCTAAAATGAATTTATGGCCTTCATTCGAAACTGGCATTTCAATTAAATAAACTCCCACTCTGTCCAATGGCTTGTCAATTTCAGGGAAAGAACCCATGCTGACGCAAATGCGGTTGTTTATCTTACGCTTATGACACAGCATGTAAGAATCGAAATACTTGTTGACGTCTCGGGCCTTATTTATCCAGTAACCGAATTATAATACGAGTTTCCAAGTTTTCGCCCTGTCTTGATGGACACCTATTGTACTGTCATGCGCTAATGTTATCGCTGCTTCTCTTAGAGCGTCTGGCACAATCATTAAGTGCCTTGTTCTATTTGGCGTTCGTTGTGCGTTTCTGTAATATAATATTCCTCCTTCGGCGAAAATTTTGGAGTTCAGAGCAAGGCTCGGAGCTTCTCCTGTTCTGTCACTCTTAAGGTAATTCAGCACCGGACCCCATACTGGGTCTCTCAACTGTTTCGTTTGCACATTTTCTTTCTGCAAACTGACTTCCGCCTGCTGCACACTGGGTGTGTCATCCAGCATCGACGTGAAAAACACTATCTTAGGGGTTTCGTTGTCTTCATCTTCCCCGTTGTTCTGCGCAATGTTCCTTGACAGAACATTTCGTCTGGTGCAACATTCTGAGCTCCTGGCCGATAGATCACTTCAAAATCATACTGTGAGCGTGTCATGGCCCACCTAATAATTCTGTTGTCCTTGGTGTTTTTACCTTTGAACAAATATTTAAGGGCCGTGTGATCCGTTATTACAACAAATTTATTACCTTTCAAAAATGCGAAAAATGATTGCCGCAGCGACAACTGCTAATCCTTCACGTTCAGTAATTGAGTAACGTCTTTCAGCATCATTGAATCTTTTGCTAAAATATCTAATGGGTTGCTTTTTGACCTCGAATTTCTGGGCTAGGACTGCTTCACAGCCCTCATTTGATGCGTCACAACTTAAATAATAGGTTTCGTGAGGGGAAGGTTTATTTTAAAACTGGAGCCTCAATCATTAGTTGATTTAGTTTGCAGAAGGCTTGCTCATGTTCTTCATTCCACTTGAATTTTAGCCCCTACTTGGTAAGCGCGTTCAGGGGAGCGGCTGCGGCTGCAAAGTTCGGTATGAATCTCCTATAGAAATTAAGCGCAGCCCCGAAAGAGCGGACATTTTGTGCGGTCGTGGATCTTGGATAATTTTGCAACGCTTCAACATTTTTGGGATTTGGGATTAATCCCTCACAACTGATGTAACACCCAAGATATTTTACTTGTTTTTGAGCAAATTTAAACTTATCTAAGCCAATTTTTACTCCGGCTCTCTGAAATATGTTTAACACCTCTCCCAAATTCTCTAGATGACTCTCAAAGAACATGGAGCTGATACACACATCGTCCAAATAAATGGTAGCAAATTTTCCAAGCTGCTTTTTTAGAATATGGCAAATGACTCTCTGGTACACGGACGTAGAACACTTAAGTCCCATAGGGAGCCTAGGAAATTCAAAATTACCTTGCTTAGTTTGGAACGCAGTGTATTGCTTGCTTCTTTACCCAACTCAATTTGATGGAAGGCCGATTTTGCGTCAAAAATGGAGTAATATTCTTTGCCAGCCACTTCTTCTAAAGTCTCTACAATGTTCGGAATGGGTAATGTTCGTTCACTACGCTCATGTTGACATCTCGCAAATCCAGGCACACTCTGTGGCCTCCACCAGGTTTCTTCATAAGCACTAGGGGATTTTTCCATACACTGGTACTTTCTTGCACAATTCCACTCGTGACCATCTCCGAGACCTTTTTATCAATGATTTCCTGACAGGTGTACGGAATTCGCTATCCTCTCGTCTAAATGGGCCTGTAATCATTTAAAAAAATTGTATTTCAGTCCCCTTACATGCCCAAGGTCCATTTCATCTGCACTGATGGTTCGATGATATTCTTTGACCAGATTTCTGACTTGCTCCTGCTTTTCGTCATCCAAGTGACTGATATCAAGCTCATCAATATGCTGAAACCGCTTCTCTCTGCGAAGATTTTCTGCTGCGCTGTTCTTGTCACTGTCTTCATCTGCAGTCAAATTTTCATTCGAGGTCTCATGGCGTGTTGCAATTATTGCTCCTTCAGTCAGAGCGATCTCTTCCACAAAGGGGTTATGCACGTGCATTAGAACATACCCATTTTGCACTTTTGCTGCGGTGGCTCCTACATATGGGGCCCACTTAATTCTAGGCTCTGAAATCACTTCTTTTTCATCAAAGCTCACATCTGCCCTACACTTTACCATTGTTTACGTGCGAGGCTTCACTGTAATATCTTCTGAGAGAGTTACCAATGCTTTCTTCCGCGTTACACACAAGATCTTTTGAGAAATGGGCCCCGGCACTGAAAACATGTTCACGTAAGTGCCAAACAACGATGCTCTACGTTTTCCGATGTCTGTCTTTGCATCGACCTTGTTCATCACTTTGTGGTGTTCTCCCTCAGGCTACTTTACACTCCAGGCAGACTTTGTAAACCTTTAGACTTTGTAAACCTTTTTGACTTTGTGCATCTATGCCCGGAGCGAGTGCCTGAGGTGCAAACGAACCCGACAGGGTAAGGAAAACACAACTGGAATTAATGCCGTATTATTGAGAAGATCACCGACAATGGTGGCACATGAAGAAATATTACAGCCGGCTAATACAGCAACCGAGGACGTCTTGGCGGGCCGACGGTTGTCGGGGAGGCGCAGCGTGGTTGTAGGACGAGAGCAGACCGGTGAGGCGGCTACTGACCGAGAGTCTCCGACCAAAGAGTCAGAGGCGCTAGCAGGGAACGGGCTCGAGTCGAGGGAGCGACGAGGAGTGACGGCTGGCAGTCGAGGCGGCGGTGACAGTAGCAGAGGTGGTGCTTGCGGAGTGTCGAGACTTTGTTGTATTCATCAGGGACGCTGCGAGTGTACTGAGGCTGCGCTGGCTGCGCTGGCTGCGCGGCTGTTTATATAGGCCTCGCTGGAGCCTAACTCTGGCCGTCCAGGTCTCCGATTGGTCAAGACGGGGGTGCCCGCTTTTCGCCGTCTAGGCTTGTGCTATACCTACGGTGGTTTCTATCGACGTTTCCTGACTGTTCGAGGCAGGCTGCTTATAAAGCTCGGTCTGGCACCCCAGCTCCAAACTTGAGCTCTGATTATTGGTCGTTTAGCACTGGCGCTTTGAGGCTGTGAGTTGGCGCTTTTAAGCTTGTGTGGTGGTGTGTGTTCATACCACCACAACTTCCACACCTATTAGCAGGTCAGAAGCGCATTTTATCGCACCACAAAACATCTTTGCACTATCTTCTGGCCGTAAACTTTCATAGGAACATTTATCCTCCCCAGCACCTGCACAGGCTCTTCGCCAATTGTTTTCAACGCGGTCGATGTTCTCCCAACCTTTGCATTTTTGATTCCCGCAACTACACGCTCTTGCACCAACCATATATTTGTTCCCGTGGCAAGAAGTGCGGTTACAGGTATTCCATTCACATGGAGTGCGATGCTGGGATATATCAGTGGTGCTAACAGCCTTCTGGCCCATTTTTTGGAGGTCCCAAAAAATTTAGCGCCCTACAGTTAGCTCTAATGTGCCCGAACTTCCGGCAGTTGAAGAACGGCGGCGGCACTGTTCTGCACTGTGCTAAGTCCACGGCAGGTGTAGGCGGCACTTCTTGATGCTGCTGTGGTGCCCTTACATGGTAATTTTGGCGATAATGGCTCATCAGTCTGCCTCCTCCTCTCCAGTTAGGTGCTTCGTCATAGCCTCTTCGTAGATATGGAGAGTGCCGTGCCTGTCTGGTACTTCCACCCCGGTGAGGTGCTTCATCGTGGCTTCTTTGTTGATACGGAGAGTGCCGCATCGTGTGGCCTACACGCGCACCCTCCTGCTGGGGCTTTCTTTCGCTTCGCTCTGGTCTCTCTCATGTTCTCTTCCTTCCGTAGTTTGTCCTGGCACTAGCAGCACCCGTCGTTTCCTACTTCTACTGCAATGTTCGTCAACTCTTGCACTGTGGTAGGCCGTACATCACTTCGAAACCTTCACGTAATATCTGACCTGAATCCAAGCCAAGTCAGATCAACGATTACTAGCTCCGGACGTCCTGAGTAATTCGCTTTGTATGGCGTTTCAATTCTTGTAATGTATTCAGTTACCTCTTCTCGGCTTGTCTGCTTTTTGGTTATCATTTCAAACAGCGCCTATGTAGGATGTTCCACCTGATTTGCGTATAAACGTAGCCATTCCTCTGCCTCTCGCAGGTTTGTTAGCGTATCTCTCACTTGATTACACACTCTGGCCTCTTTTTGACCTAGGGAGAGGAAGAAGGCTCGCACTTGCTCGCTGCTGTTCAGATGACCGGAAATAAATTTCAGTCGTGCTAAATACTCCCCAACATCATCACCCTTTCGGAATTTATATCCAATAGCCTCCACGCAGCTGGGTACAACAGGCATGTTAATATTTTCTTCAGGCGCATGGGGTGCGGCTTGCTCATCTCTAAGGGCGTTATCTCTCCTTGCTCTTCCAGGCATGATGCTGATATTCTTAACCTTCGATCTTATGACTCCACGAAAAATTCCTCTCCACTCACGCAGTGAATTTATGAAAAAATTTCAAATTTACTTACTGTGAGAATTCAATATCACATCACATTATTCATTCAAACACATTATAGTTTTCTTCAGCTGAATTTTTTTACACTAGTATGCTTCTCACGCTGCAACACTGAGAAATTAACTGCTTTTTAGGTACAACGCAATCTCAGCCTATTATAGCATTTTACATGTAATGGATGCCCTCTTAATTTCACTTTAATTTGCACATGAAATACACAAGAGATAAAAATAACATGGCTATTATCTCACTCACATAAATACACAAAAAATGCGATCGGGTTGGTCTTGCCAAATGGAGCTGTCACGAAACTTGGTCCTGCCCCCTCATTAATTTGCATTAATGAGACGACCGGACACTCGTAATGAGGAATTGGCACACCTCCATGAGAAATACAAGGGAAACACAAGAAATACAGGCAAACCAAAATAGACAAATTTTTACCATTCAATAAATACCTAATGAACACTAAAATAAGAACGGTACTCACCGGTGTGAAGGGAACCCACTTACAATCATGCGGTTTCTGTGCGCGTCTGTGACGTTGTGAGATGTCGTTTCCAATATCGGGGACATTATATAACCCATAAATTTCGCATGATTTTATGATTACGGCAGTAAGTCATTAAACAATTTTACAAAGCTAACATACAATGACATATCATTAGGAATAGTGCAAATACCAATGCCTCACACACCATACACTTTACAACACTCCAACCCAACTAACGGAATTGAGAAACTGTACACGGCCAATCGCTTTCATGACAATGCTATCCTGGTTAATTCAGCCGGCCAGCCAACCCTTTACGTTAGCTACACATCAAACATAATAGAATAAGACCCATTTATCCCGGCTTTTTCAAAAGGGCAAGACTTGGACATAACTCCAAATCACAAGTTCATTCGCACAAGCACAGCTTCAGTTCAGATTTCCTGAGTAATGCTCAGTTCAGAAAATGTCTATTGACGACGGTTGTTTTCACAGTTTCGTGTAGATTTCCTTTATGTAGAAATATGAACAAAGCGACCTGCCACCCGCAAGATAAATTTATCACCTCATTACTTTTAATCACGCAAATCACGCTCACTATAATAAATAATTTCAATTTTTTCGTCTATGAATGACATTAAATTTCCATCACAAAGAAAACTGCCATTCTTATGAATCAAAACTAATTCTTACCCGCCCGGCGAAGCCGAAAATTAATATTCCATTTACTGAATATCACGGTATGATTGGTCTGTTCTTCCCCCTCTGTAAAGATAGACGAAGAAATTTTTTAACCTATTGATTCAACGAAATAAATTTTAATAAAAACAACTTCCAATATATGCAACACATCTTTCGACGCATGTTGTATATGTCTTCACGTGTTTTTCAGAGTATGATACTTTTCGGTATAATTCTATTTCCGACGCACCTTAACGGACGGCTCGCAAAAACTTACAACGACGTTTGTTTTTCGTGAGGCCTGGCTTGGTCTTAAGGACAGCCCTCTAATCGAGCACACCCATTCATGAGTGCACGCCTACACCCCTTCTAATTGGACTTCCTGAAGCTGGCCTTTTCCGTATTTGCTGTTATAATGCTGTGACAAGCGCACTGTTATTCTCTGCCTTCTTTCGAGTGTCACCGTTACTATGGTTACCTGCTGCTCCTCCGAGCTCCAATTTCGCCCATATGTTGCTGTCAACCCATGCGGTTTTTTCCTATTACCCAAGCCTTAGGCAAAATTCTTGACCAAACATGAGATGTTTCCCACCACTACCCAAGTTCAAGTGTCGAGCCATATATATCTGTGAAACTCTGTGGCTGGAGTCCTCTACAGTTGGGACTATCGCTTTTCGTTTCGAGGGTAGGTGATTAACTTCCACCCCATGTCCCAATTGAAAATCAAGGACGTTTCGCCGGTGAGTGCGCGTCGGTTCCTAGGCGTATTTTAGTTGTATTACGCGCGGTTTAAGGGTCAAATGTCCACTTTTTCAGACACAAAACTGCACGCAAATCGCCTTTGTTCCGCCTTACCTAACGGTCGTTTACCGCCTCAGAACCAGATTCGAACTCATATCCTAAATACTTCGAACGCTGTTGATAGCGTCCTAAAGATAAAAAGAAGTACATTTACCTCGGCCGAATTGTATCGGAGACACTTGAAATCAAGAAAAATGTACCCATTTGCCCATCTGTTGCGCATGTATTTACCTCAATGTAATTGTATTACAGAACCTCAAAATGCTGTTAATTTCTCCCTGAAGCCGACGAGCCTTAAAAAAATTATTTAAACAGCACTTTTACCCCTCAGAAACCGCACATGAGATGTTTACTCCTGAGCGCGCATGTGACAAGTGTTAATGGGTCGCCTCGAAAAAAGTACAACAAAATCACATGGCACACATTTTACATGGCACAGAACTGGCATCGAAAGTCGTTCAGCTAGACGAGAAAGGATACTCTACGAGCTAATGCATTAAAATGTATAAACTACGAATGTTATAGGCCTAAATGAATTTCTTCCTAATTGTTACTCATGAAACATTAGGATAATTGAGATCAGCGTTCATGAGCTTCACTTGCCATCACTACTTTTGCAACAATGAGTACATTTCACGACAGACAGGCTGCTTCCCTCTGAATTCCCATGAAAACGCTAATGAATGTTTCTGCGGAAAATGTGAAGAGCTGAGATAATAGAAAAGTAATCAATTATACTTTCCTGGAGCTTTTCTAACAAAAATTTTCTCAGAACGGTAAATATTTAATTTTTACCCAAATCATTAGGTAGCACGCAATAAATAACTTGAATAATATACTTGTCGAATATGATTACCATGTTCGTTGTTTTTTCTACGTCAAAATCTATTTAAATTTGATTTTATAACTGTCGGTGTATTGAAGTTAGAAAATCCAGGGGCGATACCGCCGTGCGGTCGACGTGAGAGTTCGTGGAAAAGGGGCTGTCTTCTGCGCAGCTACCGTTTTCCGGGGTGCTAGCTTTTCCGCGCAGCTGCCCTTCTTGAGGTTCGTGTGGGTACCGCCTACGCCGTAATTAGTCCGTTAGAGCAACAGTAAGGAATTTCTAATAGTGCTGAACTACGGCGTTACCGTTAGGGTGAGGTTGGTGTGGGTACCGCCTACGCTGTAATTAGTCCGCTAGAGCAACTGATATAATTTTTGTCTGTGATGAACTACTGATGTCCGTTCGGTAGTCGAGCAACTGTCTGCGCCGTAATCAGTCCGTAAGGGCTCCTCAGGAAATTCTCTGATTCACCGGACAACGACAGCGCCTTCCTTAGCGACAAACTATGTAGAATAGTTCTTCCTCCCAAGGCGGTTCCATAAGCCCCTTTATGGCGAGGTGTCTTAAGCAGTTCAGAGCGAAGACCTCACATACAAATAAGTAATGAATGGAAACATTTGAACATACCTGAAATTTGCAAAACAATTTTTTGCAATGCTAACGTCTATGTTTGCATTTGTTCAACCTCTACAATAGCTTGCCTAAACAGTTTTTAGCTTTCAAAAATATTTACTAACTTCAGCAACAATTCATTGTAACAACGGTAATTCAGTGTGAGTATGTTATAATTGCTGGTGTGAGGTCGTAATTGCCTTGCCATCTAACTAGGATTTTTAGGAGAGTAGTGCGGCATGAACAGTCATGATTTACATATCAAAGATAATTGACCGGTGTGTCCCTAGAATTGCTGATCTGCAGCTATTCATGATTTCTTATTTAAGCTATTGATTCTTACAGAGAAATTAGTTTCTATACTTGAAAATCTGTCCGAGTTGCAAACTTTTCTTGACAAACATGGACTACTAGGGCTTTCCTGTTTCGATTAGTGCTGTGCGTATAGAACTTATATTTCTACGAGCATGTATTCAATAGCTTCCTGGCAGTTATTTCTCAGCAGCTCTTGCACACCATTAGCTTCTAATGAATTGCTCGCATTTCAGCCGAATTCATTTATACCAGTCAACGAACCTTTAATTAATGTCTAAACACAATCCATAATTTTCACGACCATTTCATGACTGATACTAAAAGAGCACAACATCGAATTAAAATAATGTAGAGTTGAAAGAGTTGACATCGAGATTGGAAAAGGTTGAGCAAAATGACAAACAAAAGTGGAAAGCAGCCCCATCGAGTTTAATGGAGACAAGAGGAAAAATTTGGGACCGAGATGGATTAATGGTAAATAGAAAAAGTCAACTGCGCGTCGAATAATAATACGAGGCAAACGTCAACATCTATGATGAATCATTGATAGCGAAAGTCGGCATTGATGGGGAATAAAAATCGGCAAGGGTCGACATCACAGTTTGTGCTTTGCATGCCCTCCTACCAACCTCGGGTGCCACAAGTCCTCGCGGTGTGTTTTTGCCTCTTACCGCGCGTCGGGAGAGAGCAGACAAGGGCTTCCCTTGCGGGTATTCCCAGAGTAAGTGAGGGAATGTATCCTTAAATTCTCCTGTTTTCTATATTCTAATAACAGAAAATTATGGCATTTCCCAGTGCGAGTGAGCGAAAATGTTTGTTTGCGTATTTGTATATATAAATAGAAGCATATAGTATCAAAGAATCTATTTACAATTATATATAGCTTATTTTTCTGTTAAAGCACCCTTTAGTTCTTCTAGAGACGTTGGTGGCGGAAATCAGCTTGTAACTCGAATCTCTAAAACCGACCATTTATGTTCAATAATCGCAAAGTTTGGGGATTGTGGTATCCAGATGAGATGTTCAAAGTCATTAGAATGTTCTTCGTGTCATTTTTTGACATTGTAGCTGTATGAATTTGGGCATTATTATCATGGAAGATGCCGTTCTCCTCCGGTAACAAGGCTTGAACCATAGGATGAACTTGGTCACCCACAATTCCTAAATAGTTTCAGCTGTTAATTCTTCCATAGAGGGAAATCATTGATCCAACGGATTTCCAAGAAATAGCTCCCTAGATCATCACAGAACCTCTCCCATGTTTTACTGTTGGGAGAAAGCAATCTGGATTAAAGGCTTCTTTCGGCTGTCTCTATGCGTACTGTCAGGATACCAGGGTCTTTAGTAAGTGGGGATCAAGGTAAAAATAAACAGAAGACTTCAATTATATAATTATTATGAAAGAAATAAATAACTGACGACAAGTCAAGTTGAATAAGTAAGTAAATAGTTACTAATCGGATGAACAGGAAGAACTTTAGAAGAAAACCCGAGCTTATAGGATATTACTGGGATTTCTAGACTTAACGTTTGCTTTAGATTCCCAGCCAAAATTAGAAGGAACAGTGTGGTACTAGGTAGGCCAGACCTTTAATAATCCATCTGAATGGTACGGCAGACAAGACACAACTGTATTAAGTTTCACCCCTCTCAAAGAAAACTGCAATTTACGGATAAACGGGTCGCACCGCCATGTGATTTACAGGCGTCCTATAGAGAAATTTCCCTGACACCTACACTCGGCCGAAGGTCGGAAATAAGGTTAACGATGATTCGTCAGAGAAAATGATATTTTTCCTCGGCTTGACGGACCAATTCTTGTGGTTTTTAGACCACTCTAAACGCTTCGAAACATTTATCTCTGAGAGCAAAGGTTTTCTAACTGTAGCATTTCCTTGGATTCCAGATTTGTGTCGTTCCCGTCGAACAGATTTTGCGGAAAGTGGGTTCTGTAAGTGTTCATTGAGCTCTGCAGTGATGTTATGAGTTGTGGTCTTGCTATAGTCTTTAAAAATTTGATTTGGAGTCCGGCGGTATCTCTCACCTTCATCACCTTTCGGCAGGACCTGCTTTGCTAAGGACTTTATTACTTCTCTTTCAGAATCAGCCATTACAATTGAGACAGTACCTTTTGAAACGCCAAGCATTCGGGCAGTTTCTGTAACACTAGCACCTGTTATATACGAGCACCAACAATTTGGCCTCTTTGAAAGTCCATAAATAAGCCATTTTTATCAAATTATAGTCAATGTTTTTTTAAATATCTGTAAAAACAGTCATTTTGAATAACCATATCAAATAGCAAAAAGAATAAATAAAAAATCTCAAAATATACAGCGTTTTGATTGCTTAAAACATGGTCGAAGTTTATGATGCAAAAATGTTAGGCATTTCCATTATTTTTTTCAAACCCCTGTAATTGTAGCTGAAACTGTAATTATTTTGTGTAAATGTTTGTTAGCATGTCATATCTAGGTTTCTTGAATTAACGCAGGTCAAGATTGAACACCCACGATTCAGTGACAAAATAGGAGGAAATGATACTCTTTACTTTTAACGATAAATGCCCTCTTTGCTATTTTTGAGAGGCGTAACGAGGTATTTTCTTTGTTTCAAATAAATTAAAGTGCATTAATTTCAAACTTAGTTGAAGCCAATATCGAGGTAGCCTGGTATCTTCCTGCTTAATTATTTTGAAATTTGTAAATAATTTTTTGTAGTTCTCAATTTTATTAACAGCTCAAGGTATAAGAACTCGCTCCTCCGTGGTAGCAATACAAACAATTTAAACAATTTATTTACCCCAAGTGATACAGCAATAGATTGTATCATATGTCTAGTATAATGGACATATTTGAGTACGAGTATAGCAACTTGTGAGCCCGAATAAGTTCAGTAACTTCTTGAACATCCTATAGTCAGGCTATTTTTAAAATGTACAGTTATGTTTAACCTAATTTACTTAACCTAGGGGCATACAAGACTGGTCATGTTACGATGACTAATTTTTTAACAAAGAAAGAAATAGTTAATTTGAATTAGATGGGAACAGTGCATTCAATAAAAAGGAATTGGACCCCTCAGGGGGATACAACTATTGTATCTATGGGAATTAGCGCTCCCAGGGGGACCATGTGAGGGCCTGAGCTAAAGGTTAGGAAGGCTTCCTTTTTATTGTCATAAAATAGGTTTTTGTTTTGTTACGGACCATCTTTTTTCGGTTCACTGCTGTCCTGTTTTTCAGCACCTACTACTTTCTTCTTCAACTTTTTTCTTGTTTCATGAACTTCTTTTCTAGCTTACTGTTTCTGTGCACCTTGTGCATAGATTCCGCGTTCCCTCAACTCCATAATAAATGGTGCCTTCCTCTTTCCTCTCTTGGAACATTTTTGTCGCGGTTAAGGGAGGCTAAAACTTTCTTATAAAATAATAATAATAATAATAATAAAAAGGAATAGGAGGATAATATCTATATTATTATCATTACGGTAGTTCACCTTATCAAGATAAGGCGTACTAAAAGAAAAAATAAATTGACTAGAACTGCCTTACATGATTAATATTTCGATAGGAAGAGTGATCCAAGATTTGTTTAGGAAGCTTTTTAAGAGCTTTTTCACAGATCTCAGCCGGGATTGCATTCCAATTCTTAGTTCTAATGGAGTTGATACTGCATTGTGACCGAAATTTTGAATAATGAGGAATTATGAAGTTACTTCTGTTTCGTGTTATGATCACGATGACCAGTTTGAGCAGTGAATAATTGTTTGCGTTCTTTGTCACCATCATCAGTGAGTGTTTTATACATTAAATTACTCATAGAGAGGTTGTAGAGATCAAAAATCTCGAGTATTTTTAAGCTTTTGATTGAATCATTTGTGTGAGCATTAAATTTTAATTTCATTAGCGCTGGAATGGCTCTTTTTTGCAATTCAAAGAGCAGATAGGTTTTATTTTTATCAGTTCCGTGGCAAGCTTCTATCCCGTATTGTAGATATGGTGAAATGATCGTTCGATAAGGTATTTTAATGGTTTCTTCAGGCAATATATTTTTTATTTTATGAAGGATTCAATGAAATTTTGATAATTTAGTACTGATATGTGCAATATGACCTTTGAATGTCAGATGTTTATCCAATATAATGCCTAGAAATTAAAAGAATTGTTTTTTTTTTCAATTACATCATCAACAATTTTAAAGTGTGGAAGAGACACACTTCTCTTTTGTGAGAATGTAATGTATTTTGTCTGATCGATATTGAGGCATATTTTATTGGCTTTAAGCCTCATTGAAACTGAATAAACTCAGTTTTATTCCAGACGGGTCTCACAGTGCGCGGCGAACAAGAGCCACAGACCAATTCGATTTTATGAGGATGTCGTATAACTTATTAACGGTGCCATAGAATTTAGTCTTGGAGTTTAGATTTCGAAGACGTTATAAAAAACTAATCGCACTAACTATGACGAATTCGGGCTATATGAGCGCCGATCATAGAGCAGAGGAGAAGCTCTCATAGAGCTCGCATCACTGACCGTCCCTTTTGGATTGATCATGGCTGGAGAAAGCCAGGGCACTCAAAAAATATACCCCTCCCCCCTCCCTTCACTTAACCCCCCCCCCTCCCCGGTGTAGTCAGGCCGACGTACAGGCAACCTATAGGAGATCATTAGGGACTTGTTTTGAGCAGTGAATGGAGTGGTCAAGCGCGAGGGCCGAGTAGGTCAAGCCGAGGTGCAGAGACGAGTCGGACTCTTGGTTTGCGCGTGAGTTTGCCATTTTTGAGGGATTGCGTTTGCTGAATATCTCGGGGTTGAACTTCATGGTTTGTTCTTTGCTCGTGGGCTCATACAAGCGTACGGGATCGTATTCCACTTTGAGCGGTCCTAGCGTGAGTTTTAGTACCCATGTAGCACGGGCGAAGACTCCTGAAATCGAAGTGATTTTGAGTTGTTCCGGTTGTGAAGTCTCCGTCTGCGCGTGCTCGCTTCCGTCAGTATTTGCCTCCAATCCCAGTAAATTCAAGACATTTGTGCCTTTTCTTTCTACTCTCACTCGCGAGGAATTCACTTTTCGGAACACGAGCCTCGAAACTCGGGCCAGCTACCTAAAGAATTGAAAACATCATGAAGCTGATGCCGGATGTAGGCGATCGAAGAGTTCAACTAAGTAGAGCGATAAATATCAAACTAACGTATCCGTAACTTTTCGAGGCTTCGGCCTCTGGTGGCAGTATTCCTTTATTTTATTTAAATCAACCCTTAAATTTTAACGTAATACCATTGCGCTCGAATAAATAAGTAAAAACCGAGAACATTCAAAACATTTTGCAGCTCATTATTTATACTCTCTGCAACTAAAAATCAATTTTCGTTTTGAATAGCCGCGGAGAGCGTGCTGTCGTGGGTAAAAAGTATGAAATTGAAGAATGAAGTAAATTTAACAATATCGTTAATAAAAATAAAAAAAGAAGAACCCCAAGGACCGACCCTTTTGGTTCTCCATGTCGTATTGTCAGCAGTTCCGATTGTGCATCATCAATGCCAACATATTACTTTCGATTTGTTAATTAAGTAAGATTTGAACCAATTATGTGCAACTCCTCTGATGCCAAAACAGTGTAGTGAAGAAAGTGAAGAAAGCAGACAGGTCAAGTAGTGTTAAGGCGCTGATGGCTGGGCGTGAACTGATATTTTTTGTGCGGGGAGGCTGGAGATTTACATGTTTTGTGTGCGAATGACAGAAGGTCAGGTCGCAAATGACAATATCACTGTATCGGTCTGACCCCGTTAGCATCCTTTTAGTAAATAATGATTATATTGTACATATACTGACTTTAAAAGAAACCTTGTAAGAGATAAATATCAAATAACTTGTGTTAGAATAATTTTTAAAAAAACACGCCTAATTTATTACAAACCTTCGAGTTACAATTACGCTCGCACGCATAAATATTTAGAGCACGTGAAAAATTACACTCTCATTACTAAGTGCGCAATTAGCACGGTAAATCATCATCAGGTGAGATATTGCCCGTATCCAGCACTCCTCTCATCTCCCATTTATCAACAGGCAACACTTATTATCGCTCTAAATAACTACTATTAATGGAACCATCATGTAAACATAAACGTATGGCCAACATGAACTTTTACCTCCCATGAAGAGATGTTTCGAAATTACTAGGTATATAACTCATCCCTTTACTTATTTAGCCAGCTCTATAACGGTATTGAAAAAAATGAATAAGCCGAGTTTATATATTCATGATAGACATCCTCTGTTTACCTCAAAAGTTCACTAGTCACGTTTAAATGTGAAACAAGAAGCAAGGGATTTTGTTATAAACCTTTCTACATGACGGCGCATCGAAGATGACGGTTACGTCGACTGGTAACGGTTCACGGTAAAGGACGGTTGGACGCCTGCCCTGATCCCATGACCTCCGATAAAAATCTGCGAACTCGACAAAACATCAGCAGAAAGCTACGCTGTGAAGGCGACGCTTGCCTGGCATCAGCAGAGAGCATCAGAAAAAGATTCGTAAAAAAGGGTTTCCCGACCGTTGGTTGCTTCCAACGGACATAGAAGGTAGCTGCGGCAAGGTCTAGTACTTAAGGTTGTACTTAGAATGAGGAGCATTCGTTCCCGAGCGTGTTATCATAGTTGAAGGGTCCCGTATGTGCCACCTTGATTTTCATCTATGGAGTAGAACTCAGCTTGGCACTCTGAGATTGTCACTGTATAATATTGATCTGCGACTTCATATCTTAGAACGACGAACTAACGGTAAAGTAAACGGGACTACTTCGAATACAGCGACATCAGCACCTGTACTTCCTTCAAAGTTGCGTAAGAGATTAAAACCCCATTTCATTTTTGCTAAGTTTGCGGATTTCAATTGTCTCTCGTCATATTGGTGATATCAACGTAAAACAGTAAAATGTGTGGCCATGCATAACGAGTTTTTCAATACCTGCTATAGATGTGTCTTAATTTGAATGCCGTTCAGGAAATTATACAGAGGTTAAGAAAAGAAATTTATTCAATTAGAAGAATTGTCCTGAAAAATATAAAAATCAATTTATTCGATCCAAAAAGAAAAGCGATCGTAACAATTTTCCATGATAGTATGCGTCATTAAGAGTAATGCTCCAAATAACCCGATGTTTTAATCTGAAAAGTGTTGAATGGCCTTAACTAGGATATACGAGTACCTTCTCACTATAAATTCTATAGGTCACTTTGCGTAGGAAAGAATGACATTGATCACTAAACTATAACATAGCTGGAGGCGAGACTTTACAAATTTAGCAATCAGTTCAGTCTTTCTTCCTTTTCCTTGCATCCGCTTTAAATGAAACTCTCATTGCTCACTATTCAATTGGCGTAAAAATTTGCATATTGATAAGATCTGTAATGTCTAGATAACTACGTTCACACATAGTCGTATGCAAATCACCCGCAACTCAAAGTGGATAACTAGTAGGTACAGCACGTAGTCGACTCGTCGAGGAAGGGCGTTTGAGCCTTTCATGGGTTGTCGAAAATTACGGCAGGTGAAGGAAAGTGTTGACACCAGTTCAATATAATTTACTGTTGGTGCAAAGTTATGCATCTACACTGGCCGCTCAACTGCCCCTCACCAGTCGTGGAGATCCAAACAAGGAAGGTTTGGCAGCGCAGGACCACGGCTGGCCCTCCGGCACATACGAGTACGAAGGTCGAGATCGGGCAGTGAGCAAACATTTTGGTCAAACAAAGTCCCAAGAAAGCAGATAGTTGTGAGCTGAAGAGCTAAGAATACTAGTGAATCATAATTTAATTTTTTGTATACAATTAATAATTAAGAAGTTCATCAATAAGCAAAATTTTAAGCTGACACAGATAAATACGTTGGCAATATTTCGTCAATTCTTACATTTATAGATAAGCAATATTTTAACAATCCTTACATCTATAGATTAGCAATAAGTTAGCCCAGTTCAATCCCTTCCCTCTATTAGAGACACGAAACCCTGCAACGACCAACACTGAATTTATGGTAAAGACCGACATCATCCATGATGGAGGATTCGCTACAAAGGGCCGACCGGACACATCGCTAAGTGTCATTGCAACCCACCTCGTAAGCGAACTGGTTCTGAAGTCTCCACTGCGATCATCTGCCAAGAAGACCGCGGTTGCGCCATCGGGGCGATGCCAACGTTTGTAGAAGCGGCTAATGACTCAGGATAGCTCTAAGAGGCCGCAGCTGAACTAGCCCCACGACACACCAGCACTGCATCACCGAGCTGCACCCTATCGTATAGCAGTACGCAGTCGTGGCGCCCACCGGTGCCGCCAGCCCAAGCAGCTATTTCTTCTTACTCTTCCATGGTGACACTGAAGTGGCTTGTAAATTGCAGAAAGAAGGGTTCATGAAATTTTGAACGCACAGACGATGTAAAGTTGAATGTTGGGGTGCTGAAGGTTAGGCGTGAACTCTCGCGTCCTGTGCGGAGAGGCTGGAAGTTTTTTGCTTTTTGTGCTAAAGACGGATGATCAGGCTGCAAATGACTACAACCAAGGAGGTTCAACCTCCTTGACAACACTGAATCGGTCGGACCCATTCAGCATAAATTTATAAAATAAGGGTTATTTTGTATATGGACAGAAAAGTAAAAAATTGGCACAAAATTTTATCAGTGTGCCCACATGAGATTGGAAACTCTTTTGCGATGGAACTTAATAAAATACTATTCAGGAGTCAGGTGCTATTGATTGTATGATTTTGAGCTTCATTCACGTCCACTGACAGCTTTACTTTCTCGAATGAAAACAAATTACATTGATTTTAAAGCCACATATTCCTACTTACATATGAGCATATCGGTTGTGATGCAACTTACCTGGCGCATTGTGAAGCTGTTTTAGGCTTCATAGCTCAACTGCAACGAAAAGCAATGAGCTCCCACAGGCCAGAGGCAAGATTGTTGTAATTCCTAGTTTTCTGATCTAAAGTTTAATTTCAAAATATTTTTTATTTTTGAATTGTAATTTTCACGTCTGCGTAAATTTTAATAAAATTGCTGACCAAAGTAGATATAATCTTCATATATAGTGTGCAGTATAGACTATGAAAAATTAATCAAAATTTGAAGTACCATATTTAAAAACTATGAATGTTACAGAAACTTTGAAAATTACATATTGTTCATCAACCCTTTCGTGCATCTATATGGGAAATATGAATATAAATGAAAGGGTACTGTTTCAGAAATATTTTTGGGACAGACACGAAAAGTTTGCTTCCGCAATCTAGTTTAAATTCAAATTTCATTGTGTTAATATTTTTGAAATTTACTTTCAAGTTTTCTCAAGTGAAAAACATCGCTAGCATTTAAATAATATATTTCAAGTAGTAAGCTAATTTTGAATTTCCTTTGACGTATGCACCGTTTCTTTCAATACACTTGGTTTCTCTGTTTCATTCAGTCATCACTCGTCTTATGAGAGCATCATTTTCTTGAAGCAAATTGATTTCATTGACAATTCTGTGCTTCAGATCATCAATGTTTCTTAGCGTGTGTCAGGCAGAGCAAGTGGTTTCAACTCTATTCTGTTATAGTTACCCATAACCTTAAGTATTTCCTCTAAGCGATCAGTTCCTTGTATCCGGGCTAGGTCTGTTACCCTACCCCGATGGCGCGTTTGTGCATTTACTTTAGCTAGCCCTTAAATTTCATTCGTACTGTATTTCAATATTCGCATATTATTTTGATTACCTAGCTAAATAGCACTAATATTTTAAATGTAGTTTTGCGTGTTGTACCATGTTATGCAGTAGCTCATGTTTATGCGCACTGTTTTGGCAAAAAGTCAATAAATCATTGTCTTTGCTGAAATGTATCTGTGTATTTAAGAGACACTGCAAAGAGATTCTGCAATAAGCAATTCACATCCTTAGGTCAAAAAACTTTCCTTTCTTCTTTTTTGATACAGGGATCAGTCTATTACGAAACCTCGCCTAATAAAGGACTTATGGAACAACCTAGGGAGGACGAACTATGCCGCATAGTTACTCGTAAAGGAAGACGCTGTCGTTGCTAGGCGAATCAGGGAATGTCCTGAGGAGCCCTAACGGACTGATTACTGCGCAGACAGTTGCTCGCCTACCGAACGGCATCGCATTAGTTCAGCACAGACTAAAATTATTTCTGTTGCTCTAGCAGACTAATTACGGCGTAGGTGGTACGCACACCAACCTCACCTTAACTGTACCGCCGTAGTTCAGCACTATCATAAATTCCTTACTATTGCTCTAACGGACTAAAAACGGTGTAGGCGGTATCCACACGAACCTCAGGGAGGGCAGCTGCGCGGAAAAGCTAGTGTCCCGGAAAAAGGTAGCAGCACAGAAGACAGCCCCTTTTCCACGAACCCTTACGTCGGCCGCACGGCGGTATCGACAGCAGGAAATTATATATTTTACTTTTTAGATGTCTCCATAGGAAAAAATCTCCACCACGTTCTGTTCAATTTGTTTCCAGTGGCTTATCGGAGTCTTTTAATTATCTACAGTGGCGGCCATAATGGTTCGGATAAATAACAACTCGACAAACTATTATCAATAATTTCAAAACCAGAAGCTGCAGTGAGCTCAATTTATACACTGGCAAAAATCCCCACAGGCTGTACTCGCAGTGTCAACATGTTCAATGAAATCCTTAATTATTATATGCCCCTATGCATGTTTCCTCGGAGAGGTGTTAGCCTGTGTCAGGACTTGCTCGCTTGCCATCGACTGGAACGGACTCTTTCTGGCCTCTGGTCGTACTACTCGAGTCAGACCTTCTCCCTGGACGGGCGATCGACGGTCGTATGTGGCAATGGTGGTTACTCGTCCTCCTACCGTGCGGTCCTTCGCTGTGGCTTTGATTGCGGAAACGCTGAATTTTTTTTTATATTGTCTCGTTCATTAAAGTTTGTAAAGATTCGGTAAGTGGGGTATGTGGTTTGTTGTGAATTAGGTTTACATGTTACTTAAGCTCGTCTCACTACTCGTTCTCCCAGCTCTCTTGTTTACGAGTGCTGTTTGCACTTAGTTTTGCTGGGGGACGACTTGAATGTAAGCCTGGAGACACTTGATCTTGATTATTGAATTACTTGACATCTTGACTAATTTGTATCGTCATCCACCACTTTGTTCCGCAAGTTAACACACTGAGGGCACCATTTCCTTAGGTGAGTATAGAGTAATTTACGTAAGCTTTGTGAGAACTGAACATAACTGCTGCACTTATTTAATTGACTTTTTTTCTGCTGGCTTGTCTGCTTTCAATATCCTTATCTTTACTTTCTTTTTCCACCCCTAGTATACGTTTGCGGCCTGTCTCTGCTCGCCGACTGGGTCTACGGATTAGCGATCGCCCAGTTGTTCTCGACCAGTGCCTGCCTTTGACCGACTGAGCAAGGGTGTGCCAAGCCGTCTTCCAATTGGCTCAACGGTGACCGTCCGTTACTATTTGTCCGTTGCGGGACGAGGGAACGGCCACAAGGGTGCCAGCTGTCTTCTAGTTAGCTAGACGCTGACCGTCTGTGGCTGTCTGTTCGGTGCGGACCTGGAGAGAACCCACAGGTGCTACGGGGGCTGGCGGGCGTTAGAGCTGCAAGTGTTCAACAAGGCCGTTGGCAAGCGACCTGTTTCTTAACATTTCCCTATTAGGTTTTAACCAGGCGGCGCAGTCAACACAAGATGTTGCGAGGCCAACTGTGTACCGCCGGCATACGGTCACATAGTAGTGAGTTTGAATGTGACTTTGACGTCTTGAACCTGTTAAATAAAGTTAAAACCTTATTGTACTCTAATATTTACTTAATTGATTCAAGTTTATTTGGTTTAGAGGCCGAGATAGCTGTTCTCTTCGATTTGGTCATTTTTACATTGTTTAAAAAAAACGTGGTTGGTTTCTTGAATAAAACTAAATGCCTAATCCTTTTTCTACACCTGATCAATTCGTGGCGACTTAATTCTATTGAAACCTTCAGTTTTCGCCATAACACACATGGGAAGCCACATCTCTTACCTAACAGGTTTTAGAATCTTAAATAGTTTAGGTAATTAAATCACAAGTTGTAAACAATACATTAGAATGGTAGAAATTTCATGTGGTCAAAAAAAATTCGGAGGTCTATTTTTTTCCACATCTATGTTTGAGTAAACAAATGTTGCCAGAGAAAAAGTTAGGTAGATTGATCCAGACAAGACTAGTGTTATTATCTGCGCAGCAGCCGACGTATCAACATGCCTAGGAGAGTGCTTACACCTGCTTCTGTCCGTGAGTTTTTTGCGAAATTTTGCCTTGAAGAGAAGCTGTCGATAAAGGCAATAGCCAACACAGTCAATCGACCTAAAAGTATTTTTGGTGATATTTTGGCTAAATACAAGAAGGATGGCTCAAGCACCGCTCGTGTGATAAGTGGCAGACCTCTCAAAACCTCAGCAAGAGAGGATGCTGTATTGGTTAGACAAGCTAAGAAGGACCGTTTCAAAACTTCAGCAGGAATTTTTCGTGAACATAGCGAGTCACTTGATATCAACATATCCAGGAAGATTGTTTCACGCCGCCATGAAGAAGCAAACCTGCATGCTAGGACTCCAGCTGTCAAACCCTTGGTCAGCAAGAAAAACAGAAATGCTAGGTTGGTCTTTGCAACACAGCATGTTCTCGGGACTGATGATGACTGGGCAAAAGTGTATTTCAGTGACGAATCGAATTCAATTTGTTTGGATCAGATGGAAAAAGATTTGTTCGTCGATCAAATGGTGAAAGGTTGTTCAAACAGTCCACTTCAAATCCAGTGTCAAGTTTGGTGGAGGTAGCATTATGGTCTTCGGTATGATTTCAGCAAACGGTACCGGTCCCCTAGTTCGACTGGAAGGAAGAGTAAACGCGCAAGTGTACAAGGAACTTCTGCAGAGACATGTGGTACCAGTTATCAAAGACACTCCAGCCGAAAACCCCATTTTTATGCAAGACAATGCTCCGTGTAACACAGCAAAATAGTGAAGTCATTCCTGGATCAAGAACAAGTCACTGTTATGGACTGGACAGCGCAAAGCCCAGATTTGAATCCAATCGAGAATGTTTGGAAACTTTCAAGAGAAAAGACAGAGTCAAGGAATCCTTAAAATTTGCAAGATTTGTGGACTGCTTTGCAAGATGAATGGGCAAGAATAACACAAGAAGAATGCAGCCACTTGGTGAAGTCTTGTAGCAGATGTCAAACCGATATTGACAATAAAGAGTACCTTACTAAATATTAAATATTTAATTTCTTTGGTACGATGTTTATTTCATTTTGTCAGCACATTTCAAATATTTATTCAGTTTTTGTAATGTTTGTCCGAACTTTTTTGACCACATGAAATTTTGGCTATTCTAATGTATTTGTTTACAACTTGTGTTTTGTTCACCCAAATGATTTAAGATTTTAACACCTGTTAGGTAAGACATGTGGTTTCACATGTTTGTATAAATTAAGCTCATTTCAGCATTTAGTATTGAAGTTAATGATGATAGGTTGCCGAGTTGTTAGTTTTCCGAGCCATTATGGCCGCTACTGTATCAGCTGTTAGCGCAAGCATACTTTTCGTATCTGACACCAAAAATATTCCTGAAAGCGTACCCTTTTGTATATCCTTCTCAGATTTCGCCTCTAGATGCCGAAATGGTTGATAAACAATATGCAATTTGTAAAATTTTCCTAACATGTATAATTTAGGAGATATAGTTATTTAAAATTGGGTTTACTTTTTTTGGTTCAACGGATATATTCCATGGGGTAGGATTGCAGCGTCATGTTTTTTGATGCAAATTTTACCCTAAACCAGGTGAGGGGCACAGAATCTTAGATGCCGATGTTTCTTATCAGTTTTTTTAAGAGTGGGAGCCGGTAGAAACTTACAGACTCCGACCCCTCTAGTCCACAAATTGGTTTCTACTCTGTCTACACAACCCTGGAAAAAATTCTTTATTGTAAATTAATACTACTCAAAGTAATTCAAAAAATTTGTGCAATATCCTTCATGAAAATAATTTCACGAGGTATTTCTTGCGATTTAAAATTAGAAGGTTTATTTACGACTTTGCTATAGATATGTTTCGATAGATGGTACACTTCTTCTAACCTAAACAGAGAGGCACAATGACAAACATGTAAAACTAAAAAATGAAAATATAGATTTCTAAAAATTTAAACAAATGCATTAGGACGTGAGATTCATCCAAGAAAGTATTTCAACTCATAGGAGACTTACTAGATGCTATGGCGATTTGATGAAAAGCAGAAGGGAGCGATCAAAATACATCTCTTCATAGGAAACTTCCATGTTTTCTTCATCTTGCGAAGTTCTCTAAGGTAAAACTTCTCCAAGGAAAGAAGTCATTCATGTGATACTGAAGACTTGTAACAGTAAGTTTAGGTAAATCGAAACTGCCAATGCACCAACGTTTAATAACAGTTTTAATTTTACTTCGTGGGTGGAAAGCTGCACGCAGATTGGTTTACACTTAACTTTTCCCTTGGGAGAACGGTGCCTTGTTCAAGTAGCCGTTTTCTTCTTGTTTTTAATGTAGTTCTCCTTTGGTTGGAAGTTGCTTGTAGATGTTGTAGAATTCCTAATATTTTCTAGTTCTAATGACTGATCTGAAATCATTCTTGGTTCATAAGTACCTGTAACTCAGAAGGTACCTTCCCCTGATTCCATGGGGTTAATAGATGGTCCATCACTTGCTTTTTTGTCTGAGCGCTGGCATTTCATGATTAAAGGATGCGTTTAGTAGCGAATTTTCTATGGCGTTGCTGCTGCCATTGTAAAAGGTAATTTCTTGAAGATTACAGATTTTCTATGGTAATTTATAAATTTTTCTGAAATACAGCTCCTCAGGTTTGAAACTTTAAATGGAAGGGTTAATTGGAAGAACTTCACAGTAAAACCAGAACGTTCATATTCCCCTGCTGCTTATAAATTTTCCAAAAATATTTCTGCTGCTCATGCAAATGCTCTTCATTAGCATATTATCTCTAAAAAGTTCATGGCTCAGAAAGTCAACAGAATTAGCTATGGATTTCATTAAATAGCAACACATGCTTTATTTCCTCTCATTGAACAGGAATTAGTTCAAATCAATTTTACATTTTTTCTGTTTCTTACATGATGGTGTTTGAAAAACTAATTTGCTAACTTCAATATAAACAAGTTTGATATTTTTTTAATATATATTTGTAGGTTGAGGTGTTTAGTATTTTGAATTGAGTTCTTTCTTTCCAATCAAATGTTAATAAATGTTTGCTTCATTGTCCTACCCTATTAGTTGTCATATGTCAAAATGTTGACTAAATATGTGGATTTTGAGAAGATAACACATCAAGGTAACAAAACAACAAGATGACCGGGCATCACAATCCTTCTGAATTCTTTTTGCAACAGTATATGTATCAAGGGGTTACTTCTTTGTTTTCTCCTCTGTTCGTTGTTAATTTTCCCCACTCATGTTAAAAATTAGGTAAAAAAGTAAACCAATTCAAGACTTTTAGAATGATAATTTTGTTGACTTTGAACAAATTTGAATAATCTTTGTAGTTTATAATCGTTATAGAACCAGGAGTTCGGAATTTTTTGTCACACATTTTTGACTTCAATAACAAATACTCAAACAGTTTCAAATGCAAAATTACGATAGGTTATGTTTCGTCGAGTTAGGTTAGGACTGGATTCAGATATACGGGTTATATACTAAAACTTTAAAAAATTTACCTGTATAGCAATATCATAGTAGCAAAAAATACTATACTCCGAGAAGCATTGTCAGAAGCAAAAGAAATTTCACATTAACCCATTTACACCCACCACTTATATAACCATGATTTATGAAAAAATCTATGTAATATGTGGAAAGGGTTGAGAATAAAACATTCATGTGCAAAAATTTTAACTTTATTCATCATATGGAAAATTATACGGGTGTACTCAAATGAGTACACTGAGTCGATATGGGAACAAAAGATGACTAATTTTTTTTTCACTTGACACTGAAACTTAAATTTTTTTTTGCTTCTTCCTATCATATACAAACGTGTTTGGCAGACACCAGCAAAATTTTCAAAGTTTATTCTTCCGTATGGAACCTCTCAGAGCAGTCACGTTCAATGCAGAAGGTTTTGAGACATTTCTTGCACTTCAGCGAACTCGAGCATGACGGACAGCGCAGCGTTGTTGTTTCTCTAGTTTCTTAGGAAAATGGCCTTCTGGACCACGAACCACTCTTTGTGACATGCTTCCACGATTACGTGCACGATCATATGACTGACGGCTACATTTTCGACCATAACTGAGAAGTGCCTTGCAACATTTCGGACAAATCACAGCAAGCCCATAGGGTCTGCACTTGCAGTTTTGTGAAAGTTTCATGCATTTACCATCGTCACATTCAGCATATGTGTGAACAGTACCCACTACCATTTTTTTCCTCGAATTGTAATCATGTTATTATTTGCCGCTTGTTCAAGTACGTCGACCCCTCCCATTCCAGAATTATGGGAGAAATAAACACGAGGCCTAGAAACGGAAACCTTCTTCTTCTTGGAAGCAGACCATCTTTTCACACCATCTAGAAGGTCAATCACGTGATAGTATGTGCCAATGGTTAGTAAACTGTTATTCACCCATTTAACTACCAGTTTTGATTTTCTGTTTCGAATAGGTAATCGTAGTAGCCTATTGGTTTCTTTTTCAAGTTTTTGCTCGAAGGAAAAGGAGGCCTACCAGCGCAATTATCACGCAGGGTTCCCGCAGCTTTAGCCTTGTCGTTTCAGCTTTACCAGAAAGTCGTAACTTGTGAAAAAAGTTGTCGAATTACACTGTGTGGTCGCTGGTATGAGATACATAATTCAAGACCTCAAACACAACTTTACTGCTCAGAGGCCTTCTTTCTTAACTCACACATGTTCGGTGATTTGCGCAACTATGTGTCAACAACTTTGCGATAGCCAGTGGAACTACTAAACATCCAATCCTAGTAGCCAAACATTATGGGTTTTCCGCGCATAATTTGTTTTGTGATATGCCTACCAAAATACTTCACCATAGCTTCCGCAATACACAGTTCTTTGTGAAAAATGCCCGACTGTCGAAACTTGGAATTCAAAAGTACCATCAGAAGACTTAGTTTGAATATTCTGTCTGACTGATCAATCGATGAATTATCTGTGGAGTGGATTTAATTTTTTATTTTTCGGAACCTGTTTCGTGTCATGCATGAAGAAACACACTAGACTCTCACATCTTCATCAAGAGACCAATACTACCTGTCTATGGCTAAGCAATTATATCCATTCAGGTATAGAATACATAAGAATATTTTCAGCCCATCTGAAGATATCGTGAACTCATGATAATTTTTATGTCCAGCTTGAAACTGTGAGATTTTGAATAGAAAACACATGTATTTATGTATTACTAGCAGAGATACTCATTAGACCTCAAAAAGTGCACCTGTAAGTTTTTCTAGACACATCTTCAAATTCCGTAGTATGTATTTGCACCCATATGTGCCCAGTGTACTCGTTTCAGTACAGGCATAAACAAGCTCAAAAAACTCTATGAAATATTTATTGCAAAGTTTGTCCATTTTTGGTGTTGATTTATACACTAATAAGATATTAGAAGCACATAGTATTGATAGGCTGACACTTCGCACATTTCTAACATAGCCTAGATAAGTGAAAGAAAGCGAAGATGCAAAGAAATATGAAAAACCAACAAATATGAGGACAATTTCACTGAACACATCCAAACTTAAACCAACCCCGACCCCTTCCAGTTGAGCACAGACCTGCCAACTATTAATGAGTACAATTTGGCAACCGTGTGCGCAATAAGGGATGCGCAGTACCAATTTTTAAAAGTGTACTCGATTGAGTCAGTGGGTTATATGGGTTAAATTGCTCCGCGCTCAATGGATACAGATTCAAATTGTCAGGAACTTTAAACAGAGCGTAGCATATTTTTACTCTGATACTACCACACTTAATGTTATTTTCGTTTTTTATTTTGTTATTTATTTATGGTTATTTTTGTCACAGAATCAATTAAATGATGGTTCGAACATTATATTTTGCATCTTTGATGTATTAATGCCTTGGATCATAAGTTCCATTAAAGGGTCATTGAGTAATACCATAACATTTTCATGGCAGTAGATAAGCCGGTAAATGTTGAATGTTTGGCAGTGATCGATTTTCCAGTTTTCGGTGCCTAAACATAGTTTATTAGATCGAAATAAAGAAGTTTTCTTCTATGCACTTTCGGGGGCAAATGAATATTTTACCAGTTGTAGCGGTAAATGACTTACCGCAACTTTAGTGTTTGAAGCGGAAAGTAATTCATCGAGCGCGCCTTATGGCAACACTACAATGGAGTCTCGCTTCCGACGCACTCGTCATCAAAGACGAAACTAAACCTACCGCTATACCTCGTTAAATACTCAGTTGCCGTAAAAAGTGTATAGAAGAAAAGTTGTTTATTTCGATGTAATTACCATGATACAGGTCGCAAAATTTCGAAAATCGATTACTACCAAACATTCAACATTTACCAATTAGCCTAAGTTCTCATCAACTTGCAAATTTGGGTACATTCATATATTAGTCCTAGATGAAAAACATTTTTGTGTGAAAATAGTACAAGCTTGTGTATATTTTCAAACTTTCTTCATTAAACTTATTCTGATAACATTTGATTTGACATGCAAAACATGAACTTATTTACAACTTTTACAGATATCAAAATGCCATCTGATCTAGAAATCTGACTCCCTGTAAAATAATAGTACTGAAAACTTTTAAACAGTTTAATATACTTAAACAAATACATTTAAAGATCTAATAAATTCAGCACCAATAGCAATTATAGGTTTCCAATAAAAGAACACATGATGTCAGCATCTACAAGTACTTATTTAAGGAATGGAACTTCGCCGTGCCGAATTTCAGGCTTTAATTAGAGCTAAATGAGGGCTTCATTTCTACGCCAAATATTTGACTAGATTGGAGTACAACCTGATCTTCATTTATAATTTTCATAAATAAGAAAATTGTAAAATATTTTTCCATACGAATTAAGTATAAAAAGTTTCTGCGTTTTAATTCTTGTTTCTCATGAAACTTACAATTCTTATGGCATTTCATTTTCACCAAAAATATTAAACACTAAATCAATCAGCCAATATTGAATTTCCCGATTTGCTTGATCAAATACATCACAATTACATCAATTACATCACTGGATCTCGATTACAACATACAATCGAGAAAACCTGCACTTCAGAGAGTATACTCATGTAATATTTGAGCAATTACGAGAAACTATCACCCAACTAATACATAACATTTGGAAAACACTGCAGCATCAGCTTCACTTTAACCTCACTCATCTGGCTGCATAGCGCGGACTGAATGTCACGATGATATGTGACTTCAAAAAAACTAAAAATAACGGCGAAGAAAAGTCGTTTCAACGACTATCAGAGGTCGCTTGACAGAGAATCAAAACCAAGCGACATGATCAAAGACATAAATAAAACAAACCAATAAGTTATGCCTTGTTTTATCACCAAAAAAATATTTATATGGCAAATCAATATTTTTAATATCATTTCAAGTTGTTTACGATGGCGGTGTTTGGTATCTGATTTCATCAGCTATATCGTTCATTACTAAAGTATAAGGCTTCAAGGTAAATGTGAAGCGTTTGCCAGTAATCGATTTTTCAGTTTTCGCTGCCTAAGTATAGTTAATTAGATCGAAATACAAATTTGTCTCCAATGCACTAACCGTCGGAAATGGGTATTTTAAAAGTTATAGCGGTAAATTAGTTACCGTAACTTCAGTGTTCGAAGCAGGAAGTAATTCATCGAGCGCGTCGGATGGCAACACAGCAATGGAATCTCGCTTGCGACGCACTCGTCATCAAAAACGAAACTAAACCTACCGTTCTAACTCGTAAAATACTCATTTTCCGCAAAAAGTGTGTAGGAGAAAAGTAGTTTATTTCGATATTATTACCGTGATTCCAGCAACAAAAAATTGAAAATCGATTAGTAGCTGTTTATTCGATCGCATTCGTCATCAAACACGAAAATTAACATACCGCTATAACTTTTAAAATACTCATTTTCAACAAAAAGTGTATGAAAGAAAACCTGTTTTATTTCGATGTAATTAACTATGTTTAGGCATCGAAAACTTACAAATCGATTACTGGCTAACGCTTCACATTTACCGGCTTCAATCCAGCCTCCATATAATGCAATATATGTATAATAGATTCAGCCTCTATTATGCAATATAAATCCCCTCAGGTGATACAACTATGGTAGGTATGGGAATTAGCGCTGCTAGGGGTAAAATGTAAGGTCCTGAGAGTTAGGTAGCCCTTTAGCTATGAGCTAGGTAGCCCTTTAGCTTTAGCTGAGCATAGTTAGGTAGCCCTTCTTTTTGTTGAAATAAAATGTTTTTTCTTTTGTTAAGGATCATCTTTCTTCGGTTCACTTGTGCCCTGTTTTGCAGCACCTCTGATTTTCTTCTTCAACTCTTACTTTGTTTCATAACCTTCCTTCTTTTGTCACTGATTCTCTGCGCACATGATCGTTTGCGGGAACACACTAAGTGCATAGATTCCACGTTCTCTTAACTCCATACTAAATGGTGCTTCCATCCTTTCTCTCTTTGAACGCCTTTGTTTTTGGAAAGGGAAGCTAAAATTTATAATCAATCATACAATAGAAATTTGATTCATTATAATAGATTCAGCCTCCGGTTAAGCAAATTCTGAATTCAATTTTAATGTGGCTAGGTTTTGGTTTAGGTTTAATTTCTCATTTTATATTTATTATTCATTCATTGTTCTGTTTATTAGAGGAATTAAAACAGTTAATTCTAAACTAACCATCTTGAATTATAATTATATTTCAAACTAAATATATCAGTTCGAGTATGTGGGGTCTTATCAATTCATAGAAATATATGGATATGACGTATGAGCAAAACTAAAAAATAATGAATTTATAATCAATATAAACACGAAGATGGTTTAATATCAAAACTCCATAATAAGAACAATTATTTATAGGATAATGTTTTATTTAAAAAAAAATATTAAAGGGGTCAACCCAGCGAATTTTAAATTTTGATCCGATTCGTTTGAAATTTGGTCAGTAGATGTATTTGTTGGAAAAAAGCATATTTTACTCATGCAACTTTTTCGATTTAGGCCTTATTTTTTTAAATACGAAATATGAGTTTTTTGGTACATTTTTATGGATATTTCAAAGGAATAAAAGTCATTGAGTTTTTATCTTAAACAAAACCAAAGACAGTTTTTGAATCCTTGAAGCATTGCAAACAAAGTTACGGTTTCAAATTTTCCATTTGAAACTTTTCGTTTTTTATATGCGATATTTGATCACTAATACAAATTTTGGGTTTTGAGCTTTGCTAAAAAAAATTAAATGTACAATTAGGAAACAAGGGACCGTCTCTTTGTTATAAATGCTCCAAGAATTCTAAAAACTGTCTTTGTTTTTCCTAGCATAAAACTCACTGACTTCTATTCCTTTGAATGTTGAAAACAATTAAGGGCTGTTAGTAATAGGGCATAAATATATTTTTATCTGAACTGTAATATAATGGACAATTTATGTAATTCAAAGCTGTTTCCATTTGTATTTCGATGATCTCCATGCCTAACTTCATATTCACACTGTGAATTGTAATTTACAAGAAAAAAATTCTTTTTAAATAAATTATGCAATTTTATATTTGTCGTCTGATTCTTATGAATTTTAGTATAACATGTAATTTTTAAAAAGAATTAAAATTTCGTCCATTCATTTTTTCGATTCAGGCCTTAGTTTTTTGAAAAAATTGAACATATTGTTTTTTTAGTTTATTTTTATTGCTATTTCAAAAGAATAGATCTCATTGAGTTTTTTGGTTGAA
This sequence comes from Morinoia aosen, assembly GCA_030386875.1. NCBI lineage: Eukaryota > Metazoa > Arthropoda > Malacostraca > Amphipoda > Talitridae > Morinoia > Morinoia aosen. The sequence goes on along the minus strand of CM059569.1, from coordinate 13,667,160 downwards.
CGAAACCAAAGACAGTTAGATCCTTGAAGCATTGTAAACAAAGTTACGCTTGCAAATTTTCCATTCCACGTTTTGTTTTGTTTTTCATTTGGGGTCGAAAATTAAGGATTTTTGTGCCCTACGCCTCCCTGGGGGGATCTAGTGTCCGTAGCGCCATAAAATTTAGGACTGAATAGTCCACCACCTAAGAGTCCTTTTTCAACATTAACAAAACAATTGCTCATCGGACCAACACGGGCCTGGCAGGGACCTGGGTTGACCCGACCCCCTCAAGCGAATTGGATGGTATAGATGATATCCAAAATGAATAGCTAGCGCATCGATGTGATGGTAAGAACTAAAGTTAAAATTATTGTATTATTATTCTCAGGGGAAAAACTAACTTACGGCCCAGCCTTAATTATTATTGATCGGCTTTATTGATCAGGCTAACACTACCGTGATTGACAAATTTTAGATTTTGATTTTCCAACGATAGACCAAAAAGTTGTTTGAAATGACAATTTAGGCAATATAATGATAAATTACTTATTTATATTTGTTTACTCAATTTTATGTTAAGAAATGAGATACGATCCGAGCTTACAGTTTATAAAATTATGTAGAATTTTAGTTTGAATATCAGAGGAATGGGGAAGTTCAAACATCATTACTTTTAAAATTAAAACTATATTGAAAAACTCATTCATAACACAATAGAGTGAATAAATTAATTTCTATTTTTATTTCGGTGATTATGTTTACCAATCTCTCAGCAATTTCTAACACCATTCGTTTGAAGTATATCATTTATTTTGCTCTAATCTTTTTTTGGATTCATATAATTTTAAATTTGTGATTAAATAATTCTTGCGTATGGACGCTATACATGATGCTTGTTATCGAATTTATTTTCTTGATAAGTATGTACATATTCTATTACTGTTGATCAGTGGTCGTTTTATAGACAATTTCTCAACCAAAATCCAACAATAAGAAATCAGCCATAAATCCTCAAAATGGCCATCGATGAATTCACGGCTACAAGGCTGAAGCAGCCGCTTTGCCTTTAATACGTCCATAATCGGCTCTTTCGTCCTTAATTCACCGGCGACACCTCTGTGATCTTGATTGAATTGGTAAGTTGACCAAACGTTTGTATTTTATACGTATAAACAATTCATGGAGAGAAGGTTGATGAAAAATGCCATTGATGCAGAACAATTTGAGATATCGTTTTGGATTTTTTCGTCAATCTTGTGTCTCAGGTAGGCTGCGACCGTTAAAAACATTTATTAAATATAAGAAATGAGTCATTCCATTATTGAAAGAAATATTCTTTGCGTATTGTTATTAAAATTAAGATTGTATTCAGAAGTATAGAATATAGGATAGAACGGTTTGAACCCTGATTCATCGCTTATGTCTATATTTCTGCGGGTTACACAATAGCACTAGGAAATTTCAAACAAATATTTCCCTGTGTATGTCATCAACATTAAACAAGAACATTGTGATGTGCTACGCACAGCCAGTAGCGATCGGTTGGAACCGGGGTAGTAATCGATGAACACTAGAACGAACAAATTCATTTTCACACCCCACTGGGCTCCAACATTTTAAAATCAATAATTTACTCTGATAATTTAAGGAGAAAGGATTCAAGCGCCACCTAGCACCCTTTAATTAACACATTACTAAGGCACGAGCATAAGGAGAAAACCAAACGATACTTTAGCGGGAGAAAGAGCGGATAGGAGCGGTCGGGACGTGGGCGTAGCAAATCCTGAGGCAGGAGATACAGTGCACGAATTAATTCCTACGGAATTGACACGGTTACAATATATTCGTCTCCAATAAGACTTCTATTATTCCACCTAACACGGCCATACTTACCCCAAGCATCAGCCCCTCCGCACCAGTGACAGAGACCAAGTGTCCGGAGACCACTCCCCTGGAGGTCTATTCTCCAATCTTTACTATAGTTCTAGTTCTTTATAGTTCTTTTTTTCTTTTCTTTTTCTTTTCTTGACGCTCATGCATGGTGAAGGCGCCACACACCTTCGCTTGGCATCACCGGCCGTAGTTATCTTTTACCACTGTTTTTACTGAACATAAAACAAAAGGAGGACATTCAGGTTTGAAATTATAATCTTTATATTCACAGTTTGTTTTCTGCTGGTCGATATCAACATCACAATAATGGGTAGTTCCGATGAGAGGAAACAGTGAAGGCTACGGAAGTTACAATGAATGGCTACGGGTTGAAAATAATATGAGTCTCGTTCTGCAAATAAAGGAAATATGTAAGAGTAAACTAAGCATTAACTTTGTTCCTACACTCGTAAAAATCTAACAATAAATCTTTATAGAATATTTAAAGTCACGGTTCAACTCAAATATAACAGTAAATGAATCTATAGAATAATCACAAAATGTAGGCACAATTTTTACGAGTCACACCGGCATAAACACACGATCAAATAATTCGTGCTTATCACGGACACAGGTATCCTACTTCTTAACCTAAGTCAAAATTAAGAACTGCGGCAACACATGGCTTAGAATTGCAAACATTCCCTCCTTTCGCTGCTTCTGCGAAAAGGAAAACCTGGAACAACGTTCGAACGTCGCCGATACAAGTAGCGAACGATCACGCCAGCCGAAGGTGCCAAGAACCTCAACGGATGTCTTCGTTTGCTTTAATTAATATGTATAACATTGTTTGTGGGGATTTTTATATAGTAATGAGGGTAAGGTTAATGATGTATGTTTTCTATTCGATTGTAGGGATATATCATGTTCTTATTGGTAACCTTGTTAGGTTGTTATTCAGAGTTGGCACCTCAAGGTGACGCCAGGCGCGGGTGCCTGGGGGAGAGAGCGGCAGTCGGGCGAGGAAGACGAACGAGAACGGTCACGTACGAGCTCAAATTATCAATCCCGGCCCAGATGGGTCGAGGCTTTGCCTCTTAAATTCACTACTCAGAGCCATACTGGAATATCTGTGCCCTCCTTCGCTCGAAAGTGATTAACTTCAAGAATACTCACCTGCAGTGCCAATAACGTAAACTAGAGATTGTCAACAAGTCAACATAAACTGCTACTGTTGGCATAGTCCCAGCCATCAACCTGGTCTCTCTGCCCTCAACCAAACATGGCGGCCTTGTTCCAACGCGCCAGCCAGGCGACATTCAGACTGCGAGCCCTGATCTCCAAATCTCAAGATAAGTTTTCCTCTGATTTCATGTCAAACCCCGGTCCCCACTCAAGCTTCTGAGTATATTAGGATGTGAATGCGTAGATCGCGTGCGTTCAATTAATGCGTATTTTCGATGATTAATGTTTCAATAATTTCCTGTGTCCAATAGCGAATTTCTTTAATGTCCTTGTGTTCTTCATATCCTTTAGATAGTTAGGAAAGGTGGATGATATGATTCAGAAGAAAAGAATAATAATGTTTGAAGCCAGGAAACACGGCTAGAATGCACGATTAATTTATGGCCTTAAGTCGCTCGTTACGCTCACCGAAGATTGAATTAAATATTTACTCAGACTTACTCTGAGTTGGTGGCAGCTACATTGATATTAACAAGTAGAAAATAAAAGAAAGGTGACGAATAATCTTAATGTCACGACTAATAATATCACATGGAAAATATCATGCATCGCAACAAAGAATAACGGCAGAAAAAATGAAGACCGTGACCTCAGCGAGATAAAATAAAGAGGGTCACGACATTCTATTTCATTTCTTTACGCAAAAACCATTCGGTTAATAAATTTTATTGCAATTGCGAAATGATTCAAAAATAGATCTAGCACTTCCCCAGAGGGCGTTTCTGTGAATCGGATTAATGTCATATATAATTAATGAAATAAAGTGCAATTTGAGCATATGAATCGTAGTAAAATTATCTTTCTGTCCGTGTTTTGTACAAGCTATGAATTTTGATATTGAATATATGTTTGTTTACCCATTTCTACCAATATTTTGTAGATATTTGTCAATCATGAGTGGTAACCGGCTTACACTGTATCCCTATTTTATCCCATGTACCCATGTCCGCATGATGTGGTGAATATCGAGAAGATACGAAATATGTTTTTGGTGGTGATAGGGCTTTGCATATTTTTTAGGGCATATTTTTCATTTCTCATTCAACTACCCTTGACAGAGATAGACTATTGGCAAGCCACGTGTGGTTTGTCTATTAGTACGCCTCGTATATTTTGTCTATTAATATGCCTCGTATGGTCTATCTAGTTTGTACACCTCTGATAGCTTGTCTATTAGTACACCTCGTATAGTTTGCCTATTATTATTATGCCTCGTATGGCTTATCTATTTGTACACCTCGGATGGTTTGTCAATTAGTACTCCTTTTATAGAACTTTTGTTAGACTACTTGCACACCACGAATGGGTCTGTCTATTAGTGCGCCTCGTATATTTTGTCAATTAATATGCCTCGTATGGTCTATCTACTTGTACACCTCTGACAGTTTGTCTAATAGTACACCTCGTATAGTTTGTCTATTATTATGCCTCGTATGGCTCATCTACTTGTACACCTCGGATGGTTTGTCAATTAGTACTCCTCGTATGGAACATTTGTTTTAGGATGCCCTATATTTAAGAAACTTTTAAAAGCCAATATGTTGGCATGTATCTCATGTGACAATTTGGAAATGAACATTTTTTCTTTTTTTTTCTTTCTTTTCTAAATTCTATGTACACAGCAGGCTTTTAACAAAACAGCGCTCACATTGACTTAATCCTAAACAATACACATACAATGTACAAGAATGGGATTCTAATCCTCAACAAAATACAAATATAAAACTCATTTTACTTCAGTTTCAAACAGACATCAAAGATGTAAATCACAACATTCATTAAGGAATTTTCTCAAATCCTTCATGAACGTTTACAACCTTTAACTGAGGATTTAAATGTCTCGCCATGAATTTCTTTTGAATGGGAAATACAATCACGTGGCATCTCTAAAAAGACAATAATGAGTACATTAATTTAATCGAAAGGTTAATCCCGTTTAAGGCTTCATAACACGTTGCCGTTTGAACGTAACTGTAGTAAAGTACAACTATATATATTAATTTCTTTGAAAAGTGAAAATGCATAGCATAGTGTACATATATAATAATATATATATATATTTAAAGGGTGCGTAAGGTATCTGAGGACACCTTACGGACATTCCTAACAACAGAAAATGAAATGTTCATCGTTGAAACTTATAATTTCTTGTAACAGAACAAATCAGCATGATATTAACCTACGTTGTATTCTATATATCCTCCTTTCGGCTTCTATCACCGACTCAATTCGAGTCCGAAAGCGACTGCTAGCTTAAATCAGGTGGTCTTTATTTTTTGTCTTCCATTACTCGGGCTATTGCTTCCATCCGAGAGGAATTGGTGTTATAGGGATGCTTATTAACTTCCTTTTCAACGACGCCCCACACGTAACAATACAAAGGATTAAGGTCTAGTGAGTTAAGAAAAAAAATAAAGAAAAACAGTATATTTCCAATATAGATAGTACAAAAGTACCATCATTGGTTTTTAAAATCTCTTAAAATTAATACACTTAGATGATACACACACACGAATTGTAAAACTCGTGTCACTAGTCGAAAAGAAATGATTGAGGGCAATGTACTCCTATTCTTGCTTAATCTACATTTGAAAATACATGTAATGATAATTATAAGAGACAACACAATTTCATGGACGATGCATTTTCATTGTGAGGTGAAAACACTTTTAACAGTTTACATGTACATGACATAAAACTTCGCAATTCTTGACGCCAGGAAATAATACATGAATCGCTTGTTTCGGCCAATGGTCAAAAGTGTCATTTTAAGGAAGCATGAAAAAAAATATATATATAAATATACATCCGTATATATATACATATATATATATTCATACATATATATACATGTACATATACACACATACATATACATGTATACACGTACACATAAGCATGAGGACCAAGAAGATTATAAGTTTTGTATTTCTAATCCAACAATTTTAACATAGCGGTCATTAGTTAATAAGCATTTTATTTAAACAAAAAGTGGATGATCGCACAACAAATGTATAGTTTTGACATGAATGCTTTACAATAATAAAGAGATGACGAGTTAGGTAATGTTACAAGTTGAGAGTGAACAGAAAAAAGACCATTATCTCTAGTAAAATGCTAGTTGTCAGTCTAGTACACAAATGTGTGCACATATACACGCAAATATATACACATACACATGCACGCACATACTTACACCAAACTCGTAAGGATACACAAATGCCTTTCTATGCATCGAGGCAATACATACGCATTCTATTTAGTGTCATACGCATAGCGTGCACACGTACACATATATACAAGTAAGCATGTGCGCAAATATCAGCGTAAACCGGTCAGTATAAACCAGAAATTCCAATCGAGGGAAACGGAGAAAATATCTTTTATTATGGCATGAATTTTATAAAATTTCGTACTAAAAATAGTGGCACAAAACAGTCTACCTAAGTCTGAAACATGCAAACGATTGTGGGACGTGAATAAGAAAGAAAACATTAACGTCCTATAAAGGTTTCATATTAGAAAAAAAATCACATTACCTTTGAAATATGGCGCAAATTGTCGGCAATTGATAAACAAACATAGGTATCACATTATTATAAGCATATAACTATAAGCGTAATACTGCAGTATAAATGGATGATCACACAACGAATTTATTGCTTTTTTTACATGGATGCTTTACAATTTCATATTAGAAAGAAAATCACATTATCTTTGTAATATGGTGCAGAATGTCTGCAATTGATAAACACACACACACACATAGGTACCATGACGGTCTAGTTTGATGCTTGCACAGAAATGGAGAGGAATGACATAAAATGCAACCTTCGACTGGTTTATCTACTCTAGTGCACACAGGTGTGCGTGCACATATGCACACCCATTTGCGCACATACACCTATATACGTACACACATATTCAAGTAAGCATGTTTGCAAATGGCAGCGTATAGGCGATCAAATCACAATACCTACGCATACTTTAAAACTGTTGTGTGATATCTTGTATTATAAAACAATAAGCGAGGGAGATTTTTGAGCAATGGAGATACCAGGCAAATGAGATTCGACAGTACTTATTTTGTGTGTTCTGTACCTAAGAATTATTCTTGGGACACAAGATGACGAATTATTTTGGCTTTAAATTCTCTCGGTCTTTGAGGGACTTTAATACTCAGGGGAAGTTTGTTCCACAGTAAGGCGCCTGATATGGACAGAGCCTTCTGCCCTAAGTGAGATGAACGATAGTTGACGAAGACATTATTGTTTCTATTCGGTTTTTGTTACAGTGGGTGGATGGAAACACACTATCTCAGCATTGCTCTGAGGAAGATAAAACGAGGAGAATACGTATTGGGCCTTCTGCATGAGGAGCCTTTCTTGGGTAGGAATCCAGCCGAGTTTATTGAGGAGAGGGGTTACGTGATCACTTCTTTTGAAATTACCGTTGCATACCACCTTCGCTGCAAAATTCATGCACTTTTGTAAGTCCCTTTGAAGGTATTTAGGTAAGTCTCCCCATACTAGGCTGCCGTAGTCAATGCGCGATAACACAAGGGATTGAATTGCTAATAATCTGGATTTTTCGTCTAGCATACGTTTTATACGATGAAAAAACATTAAAGTTCCGTAGATTTTGTTGCAAGTAGTCTCAACGTGAGATTTGAAGGACATATTTCTATCGAACCAGATACCTAGGTTTTTAACTTTTTCTGATGCATTTATTTTATCATTTCCAACTGCAAGAGTAAGATCTGAAGTTTTTTTAATTGCATCTTTGGATCCAAAAATAATGCATTGTGTTTTATTAGCATTTAATTTAAGACCATTTCGGTCGTACCATGATTTCAGGCTAGTCAGTAAAGTTTCGGCTTTAATTTGCGTCTGTGGTATTTCCGATACAGAACTTTTTATTGCAATTTGAACATCATCTGCATACATTGAGATCCGTGTGTTAGAAGACATTGGAGGGAAATCATTAATGAAAATAGAAAACAGTAGCGGACCAAGAACGGATCCTTGGGGAACACCAAAATTGTTTTGAATGAATGGGGACAATTTGTTTTCTATGCGGACTGCATGAGATCGATTTGACAAGTAACTTTCAAACTATTGCGTGTCTATTCCCAAGTTCAGTATTTTACGTAGAAGTCTATCATGTTCGACGCTATCGAACTATCGAACGCCTTAGAGAGATCGAGTAGCAGCAAGAGTGTTATATTCTTTTGATCGATGTCACTATATATTTTTTCAGAGATATTGAACAGAGCGTCTTGAGTGCTAGTATTTCTTCTATAGGCATATTGATTTTGGTGGAGTAGATTTGACTCGTCCAGGTGAAACGACAGTTGATTTGTCACCACTTTCTCTAATAGTTTTGACATGACAGGCAAAAGACTGATGGGCCTGTAGTTTGATGCTGTATTTAGGTCACCACTTTTATGCAACGGTCTAATAATGGAGTGTTTCCATTGGTTTGGAAACATGTTGGTTACTATTGATGTATTAATTATCAGACGAATCCATGGTGCTGTAACAGGGAAACTGTCTTTGATATATTGAAGACTGATACGATCATGTCCAATTGCCTTTGTGTTTTTTAGTGAGTATAAGATATTTTGTAACTCCGGTAAATCGACAGGGCGTGGTCTCCACTTGACATCAGTCCTCGAGGGTGCAGTGGGGCATGAATTTTCAATTGTTGTTTCATCTGGATTGGTACACACCTCACTGAAAACTTGAGCCCCTACTTTTGAAAAGAATGTGTTGAAATCTGTGGCTGTTGCCAAGGGATTTTCAAAATTACTTTTGCGATCTAGATTTTCATATGGGGCTCACTAATGATTTCCCAAGTTCGTTTCGGGTTATTTTTAGCCGTTATCAGTGCCTGGTGGAAGTGAGTTTGTTTCGCTTCAGTGATTTTATTTCAAAGAATTTTCTCATTTTCTTTATGTCTCTTGTATAAGGTACTGTTTGATCTATTTTTTTGTACTCTCGCAAGTTAGCTTTCTTTATTCTGCTCATCTCTTTCACTTCGTCAGTAATCCAAACAGTCCGTTTTGGCTTGTTTTTTTTTTGGTAACGTAAGGTGCACATTCGTCGAGAGCTGCTGTGAAGTTCTCGTTGAAGATTGACACTTGAATGTCAACATCGTCAGATTGCTTCATTTTCTGGAATTCGGTGGACCTATCGAGAAGTTTTTCTTGAAATAGTTCTGCTGAATAGTGCCTTTTCGAGCGATAGGTCATTAAGCGGTATTTTTGTCTTTCCTTTGCAATATTAATTTCACATTCTATAGAGTGGTGATCGGAAATAGAAGGTGATATTACTGTACTAAGTATTGCAGTGGGATTATTTGTGATTGCTAGATCGAGGAGAGTTGCAGAGACTTTAGTGATGCGAGTCGGTTCTTTGACCTTTTGTGATAAGCTTAGTTTATACAATAGTTTGCTTAGCTGATTGTTTTTGTCCGTTAGGTCAACATTAAAATCTCCGAAAGCAAAGAATGATTTTTTTGCCTGAAGGATTTCTTTGAAGGTTTCCTCAATGAATCTAGTGTTAGATTTAGGGGAGACGATGGGTGCCGGTAAAGGCTGCCAATGATGATTGATTTGTGTATATTTATTTGCGCTTCTAACCAAACCATTTCAATGCCATCGCAAACTTTATTCGCTAATAGTGAAGATGTTAAGTAAATTTCTTTCACAAAAATACAAGATCCACTACTTCGGCTGGTTTTAGCGCCATCGTAGCGGTAAAACACGTAATCAGGAATGTTAAAAAATGAACTTTGGGTTCGTGAATCAAACCAGGTTTCTGGGACACACAAAATGTCCATTTCTTCAGTGACCAACATTACTCTGATTTCATCCAATTAACCACCATTCAGGCTTCGAGCATTTACATGCTTAATTATGATTTTACCTATATTAGCACTCATTTTGAAGGTAGCAAATTTACTATTTCGATGGGATCGTTCAGGGTGATTTATCGATTTTGTCTAAGTTGCCCAGGGTGTTTGGCCCAGCTTCTGCTATGTAAGAAAGTTTACTATTTGGCTGGGCAGCGGCACTCCGTCAAGGTGAGGTGATCCCGGTCTGATTTTTGCCTTGTGTGACAAGAGCACTGTAGTGATCGCTTTTACGATGGAGCAGTAGTGTTGGGTTATTATTTGATAACTCTGAAAAGGGATTGACTGATATTTTCAAAACACAATGATCCTGTTCATTCAGGACGAGAAGTTTTTGGCCTGTCACATTTGAAATGATTAGTGGTATAAGGTCTACAGCAGCTTGATCAAAATTTTTGTCGTCAATGTAATTATCTATGAGGTTTTGCATGTCTCCACTGTTCTTGTAAAAAAAGTTAGCGTATGTGCTGTTGTTTGCTTTACTCTCTGTTTTGATTGCAGCCTTTAAGGAATTGTAATTCCAATTTGATGCCGGTTGTTTTGTAAGTAGATGAGCTACTGCATGGAGGAGGCAGTGTCCATCGGCTTTGGTGGGAATCAGTTTTATGTTCCATGATCGTTTCAATTCATCCATTGTGGAATTCATGCGTTCACAAATGGGGCTGGAGACGTTTTTTTTCGTACTTTTTACATCATTAAGAGGTTCTGAGAGGTGCGGGGAATTTACGTTTTTCTGGCTCTGAAAGGGCGGGCTGTGGTGATTTCTTGTATGGGGATTTGCATAGAACTGAGAAATGCTCGTGTCAATTCCATTTTTCTGGCGATGATTGTGAACACAGTTGGGTAGTGGATTTTCCATCGATTGTCGACTGCAATTTTGAAGCGATTTCTCTCTTCCTGTTGATTTCACTGCTTCCGAGTATGTGATTGGATGTTGATTTATACTCGTGTCTAAGAGGGGCTTTTCATCCTCTGCATCAGCATTGGATAGCAATGAAAACCTATTTTTTGTAGGCACTCCGCAATTGTTTGTGGCAGATGCAGGAGAGGGCTTGTTATATGAGGGCAAACATCGGGAGGAGAGGGGGGAGAGGGTTTCTTATATGAAGGCAAACATCGGTTGATGCTCCTGGAGGTTTCAAGTGGAAAGGCGGTCAACTTAGAACAATCATTCAACTCATTTTGCTGTTTTGCATAATCATTAGAGTATTCAATTTCTTCATTCAGGTCATGGGAGTTTCTGACACAGGAGATAAAATGTGAAGTTAGTCTCAAAGGTGATCTTAGAGCAATTTGTTGAAGAAAATGATGCGTGTCTTCTCGCGTAACAGGCCAAGTGCGGACGTTGTTGTAAGCTTCATTAACAGTAATGGTTTTTACATTTGCTCGCATAGGAATCAGTTTAAGACCAATTTTTCTGTACAACCTCGATGCCATGTACAATTGCTGCCCACTGCAGGCACTCACCACATAAATACGAGAAAGAAGATTCTTTGTCATGATCAGATTTTTTAACTTCGTGAGATTTTGGGACGAGAGGCTCAAACCTTTGAAACTAATTATTTAGTTCCTGAAAGGAGGTGCGCGTTCAATCTCACCATAGAGATCATTTAGACGTTCCGAAGTTATGGTCTGAATCCTGCATGCACTATCAATGTCATCTCTGTTGATTTTTGTGAGACTATTGATTCCAACGAGAAAAGTGTCTAAAGGGGATTTCGCATAAGGATGGTTACTTGCAGCTACCACCGGCGTAAAATCATGAGCGCTGTTACGATAATTTAAAGGAAGAAGCTATTCTGTAATCATTTGAATATTTGATACAGTGGAAAAAATCGACGCTGGGCTTGGGGGACGATTTTGTCTCAAAGCTTTATTGAGAAATGCAGCTGTAAGAAACAGCGTGTTATTTATTTCGTGAATAGTTTGGGAACTGGTCATTTAGAGAGGATGTAAGTACACCTCATAAGCGGTAACAGGTCCGTTTGTATTGTTCTCCACTGAAAATCTTACGTTATCCTCGCAGTTTACGCTCTGAGGTATTTTACTGCCAGTATAAGCTGCTTCGTATGCATTTTCAAACATAACTTCGCCACCTGAAAGGTCTACACACAATTTATCATTAAAATTATAATTAAAATTACCCCTTTTACTTTCTGAATGGTTGCACACATCCAAAATTTTATCGCGTTCTAACGATGACGTTGGTGTTTCCGTCGGCGGTGAACGATTTTGAGCTTTCTCAGTGACGCAGGGCAGGGGCGACGTCGCCATGACGCAATCGTTTCGGCAAGACGAAGGAGCTCGCAGTGCTGTGGCAGATTCCGCCAGTGACGCGGTATCTTCTTTACTAAAGATTCTCGGCTTTGTGGACGATGAGTCTTCTCGGACACAGTCCAAAGCATGGGGTTGCGAGTCGAGTGCTGCTTGTACGTAATTTCTTGAACTCGCTTCGAGTGTGCCCGTAGCAGGTTTCAGAACTTGAGAAGATGAATTATTACTGGGAGCTGAATTATTACAAGCAGCGCCTGAGAGATTTTCGCCCGTGTCAGATGACTCAGATTTTGCAGTCATTAGTGATGCTTTGTTCCGGCCTTTTCCGGGTTCAGGTCGAAAACTAACGCGAATGAGGTTCGGGAGTGACTCATGAGCAGTAACTTGGTTATCCTTTATTGGTACTTCAGAATTTACACAGGCTTGGGATTGGCAAAGACTCTTTAGATCGGACGAAGTGGTGCTAATTCGAAGTGATGTTAATTCTGTAACGCATCTGTGATCTATACAGGTGCTTCCTCGCCAGTCGCGCTTCCGCTAATGAACAGCGACGACTCTTACTAAGTGCTACCTCTACGGCAGACCACCGCTAATGAACGACGATGTCTCTTGCCGGTCTTATTTATATACTCGGCGGGCGCACATAATGCTTTCCCCGAAAGATAAAAATTCTTTATTACAATAAAAATTTTTAAAACGTTATTCAATTAACTTTGATTATCCTTTGACTATCAATTAATCTTACAATCCGTCAAGTTAGAACCACAATTCGAACAGATCAGAACGTATGATACAACATGCTTCTGAATTATGAACGGAGGTAGGCAGGTATGGCATTTGCTGTCTATAGCAAAGCAAGATTTCAACAAAAGTCAACGGTAATCCTACATCTCGATAAACATTATTAGGTTTAGTTTCAATTCATTAATTGATTTATTATCCAAAATCAACTAATTAATCACTCTTCCCACTTAGCTTCAAACAAATTATTTATCAATTTATTCATATTAATTCAATTCAAATTCAATATTGGATACACCACACAATTTTATTAACTTATCAAAATCAAATCGCGTACGTAATAAATCATCTAAAGTTATAGAATATAAGTTTATATACGCAAAACAATACATTACAATACTACAAATGGCAAGTTCAAATCGTCCTACGATTTAAATTAACTTATTTCAATGCAACTTATTTAAATATTGAGAGTAAATTAAATAGAATAATCAATAAATGAACTAATTCAATTCAACCAATCTACAAGCGTACAATTTGGTTTTTATTCGCAATATAAGGAGATGAGAGCTCAGCGTTGAGGTACGTGTGTTTTGTCATGTTAATATGAATGTAGCAGTCTAGCGTTGTAGTGTCATGCGCTAACTTGATGTGGGACTGCAAGTATTTGCTTAGGACTACCACAGATCTCCTTCCAAGCGGTTCGTCGCAAGGCTACGTCCTCACCACTTAGTCGTCCAATTACTTTGTTAAGGTCTCGTTTAATATAGATAACCATTACAGTAATTATAATCGTGATTATCGTGTAAAGTATCCTCACCCTATGTCACTCAATTGATCAGGAATAAGGTCGACTCTCGTCTCCTCTGTGTGGCGGATGAGTTCATCCGAAATCTGACCATTATTGGCCTTTATTGCAGTTAAAATGGCATCCACATTAACATTTGACACTTTGTTTCCCATCCTAGCGGGCCACAAAGCGACTAACAGAGCAGGGATTAAAATGTTTGAAGACTTTGAGGTGCTTATTAAGTAAGTAGTTATTGTTGATTGTCAATTATTTTTGAAATTAGCTAAGTGCGCAATCCAAGCAGTAAGTAAAGGTGTAAAGTGTATGTGTATATTGTAAATCGGAATGTGTAATGTTCTGGAATTGTTCAAGAGTCGCCCCAGGAATCTGAAAGGAACCGAGACAGGAGATTAGCATGGCCACTAGTTTAAAGTAAACAATTGTCGTTTCACACTAAGGCAACGCTTCCTTCTCATTAAGACACATTGGATGCCTGACATTGTTTTCAAACAAGCTGTGGCAGATGCAATGCAGTTCTCGCGGCTTTCGCACTTGCACTCTCGTGTCGACATTTCCAAGATTGCACCTAAGTTTATCAACTCTAGCTTACGGCTTGATGAACAGAGATTTGATGTCGCAATAACAGTATGACAACATCCTAAGCTCGACATCTCGTCTGAAGGTGTTTGCGCAACAAAATATTTCCTAACGCAAGACATACATAAGGTCTTAAGAAAAACTCATAGAACGCACTTACAAGCTAAAAACTCATAGAACGCACTTACAAGCTAAATACCATTTGAATACATATATGGAATGGCAATTTCGGAATATATGAAAATGAACAGTTCCAAACTAGGTTGACAATTTTACCTTTTTAACTTATCTAAAGGCAGTACATGGTTTAAGTTCGATCGGATAGTCTTGTTACCGATCCTAATATCTGCATAATTTTTACCTAGTTTTTCAATGATACCGGGACCTAAGAAATTCAGCTGTAGTTTGTGTTTTTTGGCATGATTTTTCACTAGTACACGGTCCGTCACTTTTAAATTTTTATCGCGACGTTTTACGTTTCTATAGGTAGTTCTTTCGATTGTAGCGTTAATGATTGCATTTCTAATATTATTCATTACAATAGATGACTCTTTAAATTTTTGTTTTTGAACATCTTCATATGTAGTCGCAACATTGAAATCTTCTAAATTAGTGGAACTAATATACACACATGTATCTCTACCGAAAACCGTGTATGCGGGGGTATCGCCTAATGTTTCATTAAAGCTATTGTTAATCGAATTCTCCACAATATCCAATAATCTATCCCACTCATTATGAGTAAGAAAATTTAGATATAACTTGAGCAGGTGTCGAATTTTTCCATTACATCGCTCAACAATGCCATTAGAAAAAGGGGAATATGCCAGAACTTCCCTTTTCAAGATAGAAAGTCCTTTTGTGAAATTTCCCACAGTAGATGATTTAAATTCTAAAGCATTGTCGGACAACAACACGTCCGGGGTACCGAACAAACAGCAAAAATTCCATAGACAATCTGTAACAGTCTCTGTACGTCGGTCATTAGTCGAATATAATTTAACAAAACGGGAAAATAAGTCGATAATGACAAGAATATATTTGTTCCCATTGTCTGTCATTGTTAATGGACCGTAGAAGTCTATGCTGACCGTTTGAAAGCATCGTGTTCCAATTGGAGCACTTAGAATTTTAATCGGCGTCGATATTCGTGATTTTAGAATCTTACAGATGTCACAAGATTCAACAATTTTGCGTGTAACTGTCCGTTCGTATGGATGAAAATATTTTAATTTAAACTTAAACAAAGTATGATTCAAATCTGTATGGGACAAATTGTGAATAAATAAAATTGTCTTGTGTAACAGAGTATATGGCACCACAATTGTCAGAATGGTGCTGGGCCTGTTGTCAATTCTTCGTCTTTTATACAAAATGTCATTCATAATCAGAAATTCATTCATGTCAGTATTAGTAACTTTAGTTGCATTCTCTAGGGCATCCTTTAATTCAGAACAAAAGGGATCACTATCTTGTTCTCGTTTAAATTCGTCTAACGACCAGTTGTCGTTAATACTTGAATGGTCTGTAGTCTTGTTACATTTGTTACCCGCAGCAGCGGCTTGCAGCCTGGTTACAACGGGAAAAGTCTCTACATCCGGGGTTAATTCAGAACACTCTAATAGTTCTCTTTCTGTTAAGGGATTTTTGTCATGATTTAATCTACTTAATGCATCGGCGGCACTATTCGCTTTCCCAGAAAAATCCTTTAATTTGGCATCAAAAGCTTGAACGTAAATACTCCATCTAGCGAGCGTGTTGTCTTCAGGCAATTTCTTTGAAAATAAAGGAACTAGAGGCTTATGATCGGTGTAAATAACCAGATCATATCCTAAAACAAGATATTTAAAGTATTTTAATGCTTCAACTATAGCAAACATCTCTTTTTTCGTTGTTGAGTATCGTCGTTGAGTGGAATTCAACGTTTTAGAAAAAAATGTGACAGGTCTCATGTTTCGAACTTTATCAGTAGAAGACTGGAGTAACACAGCTCCTATGCCGACATTTGATGCATCACAAAACAGATGAAAATTTTGATCGAAGTTTGGGTGACTCAAGGTTGTATTTTCGCACAGTTCATCCTATAATTTTTTAAAAGCGTTTTGACAATCTCTAGACCAATTGAATTCAACATTTTTTTTCAGAAGATTATAGAGCGGGCTTGCGATACTCGCAAAAATTTTTATGTACCTACGAAAGAAATTTACTAGTCCTAGAAATGACTGTAACTGTTTCACATTCTTAGGAATTTCTAAATTCTTTACTTTGTCAGTACCGGTGCTTCTTGTTCCCATTCCGCTGATGGAATGTCCGAGATATTCTATCTCATCACGGAAGAATTCGCACTTTTCCGTCTTTATTGACAATCTAGCGTTTCTTAATAGTTCAAGTACAACTTTTATATCGGCAAGATGCTGATTTTTATCCTTTGAGAAAATGAGTACGTCGTCCATAAAGACGAAAGATAGTTTTCCTAGAACAGGAGATAGCGTTTGCGTCATTACTGACTGGAAATATGCAGGTGCGGTTTTTAAACCAAAAGGTAAACGATTAAACTCAAATTTTCGGCTACCAACGGTAAATGCTGTTATTTCCTTACTCTCATCGGTCAGTGTAATATTGTGATATCCCGACCTAAGATCTAATTTCGAGAAGTATTTTTGACCATTTAAACTATATAGAATCTCATCCATTCTCGGTAGATTGAATGATTCTTCATAAATTACCTCATTTACTTTGCGAAAATCAACTACCGGACGTATGGTTCCATCCTTCTTATGAACTACAATTATCGGTGAATTATAAGCTGAAATCGATGGTCTAATAATTCCGTCGTCTAACATTTTTTCGTTAACGACTTTCAAGTCTTCCATGTAACGGTGGGCAATACGATAGGGAGGGACATTTACGACATCCACGTTAGGTTTCAAACGTATTTTGTATGGTTTAATCGCAGCAGCGGAGATCGATTCATTGTCTATAGTAATAACATCTCTGAATTCATTTAACAGACTCAGCAATTCAGGCTTCATTTCGTCATCGTTACACTTGATATCATCATTATTTAATTTCCGCCGACCACGGGCTATTTCTTTGGAATCAGAAACGTACCCTCTGTCGACAACTCCTGTGATCCCGACAGATTTACTATTAATGTCTTTCTTCTCGACATCTAAATGACTGTCCTGGACAACACTAGCTGCCTGCACAAAGGTACTCAATCCTCCTTTTAATTCTCCTTGTACATCTGACAAGTAAACTTCGGATTCAATGTGATCCTTCTCCACTTTTTCTAAAGTACTTATAATTGCATTTTCTGGTAAAACAATCGCTCTGTCGGAGCTATTTATTATCAACAACGGAATCTTTCTCCTATTATAAACTCTCACAATCGCTTCTGCGACACAAATGCCTTCTTTTAAAGTTGCCTTCTTTATTATGTATTCTCCATTTTTACACTTTCCAACATGTCCGACATGTTTCAAAATTACATTGGGAGCAATCTCTATTCGTTGTGTATGAACTCTTAACGGCCTTGGCTCTGTGTGGGAACTGGTAACTGCAACTACGCCTCGAACAGGCTGATTTTCTCTCTTACCATCCCTTTTTACTTCCTCGCCTACTCTCGCAGTATTACACGTCCTGAGAATTTCTCTCTTCTCTCTTAGCTTATTTAGGACTTTTTTCTTAGCTCTGGAAGTAATCGTGTCCGCCATGAGACACTCAGTATTCTCTATTAAATACTCGAGACACTCTGTCTTTCTCTTTTTTCGTCGTTTTACCTCTGCAAAGGGAATTTTCTCGTCTTTGATAATTAGACATCTTTGTTTTAAGTCTACAACGGCGTTCTTGTCTAATAAATCACGCCCAATAATGACGTCATAATTGTAAATACCATCTTTAATTATTAACGCGTTTGTCTTTAAACTTACACCGTTTTTTAACTTTAGGACAAGCTCCACCTCTCCTTCAACCTTACTCTTAGCGTTAACGCCTTTTATAGTCAGAGAACTTGGCTTCACGTCTTTACTTATCTCACTAATTCTGTGGTAGCTGATTAGACATTTTTCTGATCCTGAATCAATCAATGCATTCCACAGGTCTGCATCTTTTCTAAGCACAATCATGGGCTTATGACTTTTTCGTATTACGAATAATTCATTCTGTCCTGTAACTTCAACTTCTTCATCTTCTTCGTATTTACAAACGTTCGCCGTTAAATGGCTTTCAAATTCAGTGCCATGAGCATTTAGGTCATTTAAATCGCTTAAATCCACCTCTCCCAGCGATTCATATCTGTTTTGACATTTAATTAATGGGTCGATTATCTCAACATTTTTAACGAGGGAATCTTCAGCACCAGAATTCTCCTCGGGTTCACAGGGCGCTACTGACGTAGAGTCACACTTAGTTATTTCAATTTCATTTGTACCATCGACGTTATTTCTATCGGCAATGAAATCGTCTCTGCAGTTTACGCTAAAAAATTATCGCTACTGTTAGTTTGGTAAGTTTCTACCTGGCCTTTTTCTGGTACACGAGTTTTATACTGTCCTCGCGCACGGACACGATCAGGTTTACCTGGTCTGTTGAAATAGTCTTGTCTGGACCTACAGTCTCTTGCGTAGTGTCCTAACTTATTACAACGAAAACAAACTACATCACGCAGTGAATGCTCGGTGGCTGTCTGACTTGAACCTGGTTTGTACCAATCAGTCGGTTTCCTAGCCACAGTGGTTACCGACACACCTTGGTTTTGGCAGATACACCTATTACTGTTACAATTCGAGCAACGCCTAGCTTCAGTAGCTGTCTCTAATGACTGGACTTCCAGAGTTCCTAATTCACGATCTCCAACAAAAGATTTTACGTGAGGTCTAGCACGGAAAGTTGGTCTTGGGAAATTGGGTCTCCAGTAGGGCCTACGCGTCCTACCTCTACCTTGAAATCCGCCTCCTGTCATTGTATGCACTTCGGCCTCATCATAGGCTGCATCAAAGTTTGATTCGGACGAATGGTCATCCTCTGTACAATAGATTTCCATAGATCTCTCAGATCGAGTCGCTAATATTTGCTTATCCTCGGGAAAATTCCTAATGACAGTCACGAGTCTCTGAAGGAGCTCTTCCGACGAGTTAAAGGGTTTGTTAAATAGTTTTTTGGAAAAATCTTCCGTTACTAGGGGGTTGATGATGGCCATAGCTAACGCAACAATTAAAGTATTCTCGACATACTTATCGAGAGCAACAGGATCGGGACAATTTACTACATGGGGGTGGTCTCTGTTCGAACACTCCGGGCTGTTCATTATTCTGTGGGTTAGCTTACGGATTTTGGACAGTATTGCAACAAATTGACTTGCTAAAGCATCATTACGTTTTAGGCGTACATTATTCAGGTCACAGGCGACTGCGTGCAAAGATCTCTCACCTTTTGATACGTAGATATTTTCTAACAGGTGCACGACTTCTTCGAAACTTAATTCATAACCTTCACTGATTATGGAAGCGACAACTGTATTGAAGTCACCGACCCGCTTGTCTGCAGTTCGCAACAATAAATTTAATTTCGCTTCTTCCGAATTATCTGAAAGCATATTAAAATACGCCCGCACATTCTTTATATGCGTTTCTAGTGACTTATTTTCTATGAAGTCAGGGTCATTCCTACGTTTTCTACCTCGGAACTGCGGTAGATCCTGCCCAGCAATTACAACACTAGGTATCGGACCGACAATAAAAGTCGTCACAGCGGTAACTGAACTAGTGACAGGGACAACTGTGGTAGCGACTGTACTAGTTACAGGGGTGACAGTGGTGGTGGTCGTCATGGTGACAGGTATTGAATTCGACTTCGCGTAAAAAATAGGTATTGATAATCTACCAAATCTAGTCACATACGGAATAGTTCTTATGTTCTCGTATCCGTCAGAGTCACTGTCCGACATCAAAAAACTCAAAATACTCCTATATTCTTAGACCTCTAATTACCATTAAGAGAACCAATGTTAAAAATGTTCTACACACATTAAATGAAAACATTCTACATACGATAAAATGATAACTTACATTTTCCGTGGACTTAAAACAGGCTATTTGCTAATTTCTCGTGAAGGCTGGCACCACTCTGAACAGATGCAAGCTGCTTCAGCTTACTCTTATATGCTAGAGAACAATGGGCGCTAGAGAACAATGGGTGCTAGAGGACAGTGGCTACAACTTCCTTCAATTGTTCTTACAGACAATGGACTACCGCCTCGGCTCTCCCACTCCCAGGAATCAGCTTCCGCGTTAAGGCTCTCCCACTTACTAGGAAACAGCGTGCACACTGCGCTTGCAATGCCTATGCTGCTTAAATAGTTTTTACATAGAGAACTTCTTATTTATTAATTTTATAATGATTATGTATAATCATTAAATTGAGCTCATGCTTAATTAATTCGCAAGCAAACATTATCAGCGTATACTCAGCTTGCTATTTGGCGATGCGCAGATCTCGTCGATCTTCTTGTTGCAGATGACGGTGCGTAAATGCGTAGATCTCGTCGATCTTCTCGTAGATCTCGTCGACAGATCAGGTTGTTGATCTGGACCCTTCACTTCATCTTCTCCTTTGAGTAGCGACGATCGAGGCTGGTGAAGACTGAGTAGCGTGTAGATTTTCGATTTTTTCTACCTCGAAGTTCTTTCCAAGAATTTCGATTTTTTGCGCTGACGTCCTTCTTCCTTTTCTCGATGCTCTGAAGTACTCACGAGATTAGAACTCAGGACTTAAATTCACCGCACCAGAACGCTATCGATCGCGCTACCGACCACCCTAAAGGTGGTCGAAGCTCAACGAAAGCAATCTTGGCACAGTGAAAGCAGGCACGAACTTGGCCCGACAGATATATTTTCTCATTTTTCTTAAGTATCGAGAGTTCAGAGTCAAGTCAGATACGAACAGTTACGAGTAGTTAAGGTAAGCTACTGCTTCCACAAGGTTTTTTTCAAACAAATAAATGCACGAGGAGCTCACGAGATTAGAACTCAGGACTTAAATTCACCGCACCAGAACGCTATCGATCGCGCTACCGACCACCCTAAAGGTGGTCGAAGCTCAACGAAAGCAATCTTGGCACAGTGAAAGCAGGCACGAACTTGGCCCGACAGATATATTTTCTCATTTTTCTTAAGTATCGAGAGTTCAGAGTCAAGTCAGATACGAACAGTTACGAGTAGTTAAGGAAAGCTACTGCTTCCACAAGGTTTTTTTCAAACAAATAAATGCACGAGGAGCTCACGAGATTAGAACTCAGGACTTAAATTCACCGCACCAGATCTCGTGAGCTCCTCGTGCATTTATTTGTTTGAAAAAAACCTTGTGGAAGCAGTAGCTTTCCTTAACTACTCGTAACTGTTCGTATCTGACTTGACTCTGAACTCTCGATACTTAAGAAAAATGAGAAAATATATCTGTCGGGCCAAGTTCGTGCCTGCTTTCACTGTGCCAAGATTGCTTTCGTTGAGCTTCGACCACCTTTAGGGTGGTCGGTAGCGCGATCGATAGCGTTCTGGTGCGGTGAATTTAAGTCCTGAGTTCTAATCTCGTGAGCTCCTCGTGCATTTATTTGTTTGAAAAAAACCTTGTGGAAGCAGTAGCTTTCCTTAACTACTCGTAACTGTTTGCTCTGAAGTAATGTGATAACTAGGCGACGTTACTCCAACAGGGTGACACTCCTCACACTTAAAATCACGGATCAGCAGAACCGAAGATCAATTCTTGATATCTTTCTTCTTCAATGGGCAATGTGGCAATGTGGCAATGTGGATATCTTTAATGTGGCATCCCCATACACGGGCACCAAATATGTTCCGGCCTTTTCCGGGTTCAGGTCGAAAACTAACGCGAATGAGGTTCGGGAGTGACTCATGAGCAGTAACTTGGTTATCCTTTATTGGTACTTCAGAATTTACACAGGCTTGGGATTGGCAAATACTCTTTAGATCGGACGAAGTGGTGCTAATTCGAAGTGATGTTAATTCTGTAACGCATCTGTGATCTATACAGGTGCTTCCTCGCCAGTCGCGCTTCCGCTAATGAACAGCGACGACTCTTACTAAGTGCTACCTCTACGGCAGACCACCGCTAATGAACGACGATGTCTCTTGCCGGTCTTATTTATATACTCGGTGGGCGCACAGCTTCAGGGGCTGAGAAACACTTGCTTATATCAGACGTCACGAACGTCTGAGAAGCATTTTTCGTTTTGAGTGTTTGAGGACCTTGAACTGATGGATTTACAGGGACGGATTTATTAGGTCTGCCTTTCCGATTTATGGCTGGTGCTTTGCGCTTTTTACTGAGCTTTTCGTACGAAGCTGTACTGGAGGATGTTGTTTTTTTAGATGGGGCAACCTTCCGAGCAGTTGAACGAGTTCTATATTGATACATTGTGACGTTGATAGAGAGGAAGAAAAATTGAATTTTGTTCATTAGGTTAAAGTAGAAGACCTCGCCTTTTAAAGGTAGATAAAAAGAGACTGCCAGTAGGAAAGCAAGGGGGGGGGGGGGCTTGGGGTGTAAGCCAGAGGAGGACAGAGTGTGAGCGGGAGGAGGGGGCAGGATGCTTGCGGTCGGTAGAGCAGAGCAGCCTTGCTTGCTGTCCTGCTTGGGGAAGAAAAGAGAACAGAAAAAAAGAAAGAAAAGAACTTCAACTTTTCCATCAGAAGATTGCTCTGGTGAACTATTCGAGAAACGTCGTATTGTTCAAATTTACTTCACATTGTGGAATTATGCTCTGTCTGTGAACACAGGCTTACTATGTTTAACATGGTAAATTATTTCCGAAGTTGCTGGATCAAGTTTATTTAATTTTTATATTTAAAAGTTCCTTCAAAGAAGAAGAAGTTTTTTCTCCTTCTCACATTTAACGTCAATAGTTAACCAAAATTGTCCATCAAAAGAACATGATAATAAGGTAAGCTAAATTTTTTGAATCAAAAATTGAATGAGTACATTAGAAATTTTCAACATTCATGCTCTATTGTAACAAAAAATAGTTCACAAAAAAATGGTCACCATTATTTTCCAAAGATGCGAGTTTGACAGAGCACACTTTCTATTTTGTTTCTGGAGATAACGGCCCTTGTTCTTCCACGTTAAGAGTCGAGGTGTTTTGGACGGATGGAGCGGAGATGGAGGGGGATGGAGGGGGTAGGGGTGAGCTTGTTCGCGCTGCTCATCACCGGCACTGCGAGGGCAACACAAAGTTTTCACATCTCGCCACTCTGATCTACTTATTAAAATGATCATAATTGAATCACCGAAACACTGAAAGTTCACTTTTACCATTTAGTTAGGTAGACGGCACATTCACGGACACTCAGTTCTAATTTCGTACTTCGTGGAGTTTTCCTTCCCTCACATTCTGAAATAATTTAGCTCAGGTGACATGGAGCGTGCGTTCACGGTGACAGACGCAGTGAGATCATAAGTTCGGTGTGACATGACAAAGTGACAAAGAGGTCATAGGTTCGGTGTGACATGATCATGAAAATTCTCCGCCATGAAATCCTGGGTTTTGAGAGCTTTATGGGATGGAGCTAATTTTTGTTGGAAGACACTGACCCTTCCATTGGTTACACTGTCTATCCAAGACTTAGCAATAGTTTGGAGAATCTCGACATAGGCATCTGAATTGACTCGAAAGCCCTGGGGGAAAAATGAGGAGGCATGAAGTGCCCTTCACTGCTAGGAGCACCGAAAATTGTGCTTTCTTCTGACAAACTCAGGTATTCTGAGTGAGTTAGAGAGTTGAAAATGCTGTTTTCCCTTGCTCGTGGCCAATTAATTTCCATTGTTTTCATTTACATTTTTTGACTTTGCGAACGAAAGATCCGGCGGCTTTTAGAAGTCTTGCCATTTTTAAATTGCTTTTTTTTGCTTTATAGAGACCATAACAGCGTGTCATTTCATTTCATTAATTATAGTAGGATCTACCATGAGTTCTTCTGAAGGAAAAATTGTATTAATCATTATCAGTTTAGTTTAAATTACAAAAATAGAAGTACCCTCAGATACCTTACGCACAATGTATTTATGGAATTAGGAAACAGTGATTCTTTTCAATATATCTAGTTAAAAACATTGAACTATTAAGTTGATTCGAATCTTTTACTTTTTTATACGTGGTTTTTAAAATACCCATTGTTTTTGACCTAAAAGTGAAAAAATGACTAATAGTCAAAATTAAAAAGGAAGTTTGTGACGTGTTTCGATGCTTGTCCGCCGCTTCCAATTGAACCCAATTGAAAATTAAGGCCATATCGCTGGTGGAATAGCCTTGGCAATAAGGTTGTGTTTTGGTTGGAATACGCGCGGCTTAGAGGTTAAATGTCCCCGTTATCGGATACAAAACTGCCTGCGAATCACCAGTGACCCGCCTTACCTAGCGGCCGTGTACCGCCTCAGAATCAGATTCGAATCGCGGCTGGCCGTCCATGGATTATAGGTAAAAAAAATCGCTCCCAGTTGCAGGTGCCTCGCCTCACGGGGTGTACAATATCGCACTGAAAGCTTTGGATCTTACAATACATTCACACTTAATGCATTGTGAATGTATTGACCCAATAAACTCGGTACAATATTGTACATCCAGTGAGATCGATGCGCGTGCAACAGGGAGCTCATGTACATAAGACAATACATTGAAAGGACAAAGAATTCCACTTTTTCTTCAACTTTTATTACCAAAATTAAACATTCTCTACATAAAAATGTACATGGATATTTTACTTCCAATAATCAAATCCTTCCCACCAATTGAACACCAAAATAATAAAACAAGTATAAAAGGAGAGCTTTCTTTACTTTTCTCTGAGCAGCCATTATTACCCAATCCACAAACACTCGTGAGCACTCTTGGAGAACAGCAATGCAACACTGATAGAATCAAGAGTAAAAAATTGCCTCGTGTGAACGATTCAAAGTGAAATCCGGCTGCGTGATTTTTACGCGAATCGTGATTTCACGCTCTGTGTGAAAGAACATTAAGGTCTGGTAAGGTCGGCTAGAGCTGATACAGAGCATGGAAAAGCCGTATATGGTCGAATTGGGGCCATGAAAAGTCGATAAGTAGCCAAAAAGGTGGTAATTTATGAACAGTGTCAAAGGAAATTGAATGTTTTGAAACCGTTTTTTACTCCCATTATAATGGACATGGCGGCCAATATACGGCTGCATTTCCGACTAAAACACGGCTAAAAATCTTGCCTTCCGCGGCGCAGAAACTGCTTGAAAACGTATTTTTTACCTGGGTTGTGCTATTTATCTATTTTGAGCTAATATTCAAGTGATTGCGGTAGGCGACCGATTTCCACAAGGGACTTTTTAAGACTGTGATTTCCCTCAATAGCTTGCTTCGAGCTTCAACCAGTAATTTTGATCAGTTTTAGCAAAATGTCAAGCCAATTACTCGGTTATTTTCTTCGATTGATTTTGTAAAACACAAAAAGATTTCACATTCGTTGTCAAATCATCAAAGTAGTGGCTTTCTTAATTAGCTAAGCTTGAAGTCGTGAGTACGAGGACACATTGAAAAACAATAAATCAATTCATCGGAAAATGTTTTCATAGTTGCACGAAAAAATTCTTTGACTTTGAAAAATAATTTTGACTTTGTTCGCGGATCATTGTCCGGACAATTTGTAGTTTACTCAAGAGGCTTAGCAGTCTCCCCTTGGCAAACGCTAAATGAATTCACATTCGCTGTTGGTATCTGCAGCCACTTTTGATGAAATCTAAATTGGTGATCAAGTTATTATGAAATGAAAACTTTCAACAGCTTCAGAAACAACAGTGTAAACTAGACCAATCCGTTCAATAGTCAATGAACTATCAAGCTGGAATAACTGAAGAAATTATCATGGATGATGATTTCCTTGGGTACTTGCAAGGAGTAACTGATGAATGAAGAAATGAAAGACGCTTGAAATTTATACACTAATTTCTCTTACGTTTCGTTTCGATTTAAGAACACGTATACCAGAATATTTCTTTAACTCAGAGCTGTCAAATAAATTTGTAGTTTAAACAGGCGATTGTTGCGTAGGATTGAATTGCGTAACAATAAAAGTAATTACCCTTTGGTGATCTCCTTGACTCTATTGTTGTTCACGCGTTTTTAACTTGTTGGCATAGGCTCGCTCCAGTCTTTGTCTGTACGCAGCTAAGTGTACATATTTTTCATGGTAAGTTCAATTACTGGTCAGTGAATTCAATTTGTGTCTGCAGTTTTTAGCAATGTTGGTTTCGTTGGCCTGTCAGGTGCCGATCTCTTTCCTCGCAGTTTCTGCCTTCATTTGAACAGTTCATTTAGAACAATATTAGTTCAATAATTTGACAACCAAGTGATACTATTTCAATGCCGTTTTAGTTCTGTGAGCGATTCTCTATGTATAGTACTTAAGTGCGTTGTTCTTGTCTCTGCGCAGGAACAATATAATTGGAGCTCTTAATAAACTCGATCCAATTCCAACGTTTCACTGATGGCTACATACGTCTCCAAGTAAACCCGTTTTTCGATTGCTCTGGGAAATACGTAACACAGAGCTGTTGACAATTTGACGTGTGAGGTCGATCTCTAGGCTTGTAATTAATTTCATGAGCTTCCCAATTTTGGCACATAATTAACAACTCTCTCAAGAACAAAGCAACCAATCAATACGGAATTGCCAATCACCGGCTGCAGCAAAGAAATAGGAGAAAAATTTACTCCTCTAGTTTACTCTTCAAATGCTCACCCCTCGCAGATGTAATTTTAAAATTTCCAACTCAGGTTGAGGGTAAAGAGTACAAATACGTTAGACAACATATTTACACAAAAACTTTCAAGCAAATGAAAACAAAGTTTTTTTCATTCAAAAAGAAAAAGTAAGGGACAAATGTACTTGAACAAAATTGAAATTTTATCATGTCAATGCTACCTTATTGCACACTTTGACTATCATCATTAGAAAGGTTTTTAAAAAAGATTCAATAAACACATGTATTGTAAACAAACTCGGATGGGCGCAACCGTTACCTGTCAGAATGTTTTGACGATCAATACTCAGTGAAAACACTCAGAAAAGTGTTTTCACTACACTGAGCAAATAGTTAGGCTTTGCAGAGACAAATTAACCAATAGGCAAATTCCTGAAAGTGTCAGGGGTTTAAACTCGACTGTTGGTGCAATAGTTTGGAAGCCATCGAGAGGATGACAATATTTAATTTACGAAGAGTTTGAGCTTCTCGTATGATCACGGACGGATCTCGCGCTATAAGATGCGTAACGTGACGAATGAGCCTATGACAACATTTACATGCCGACAAAAAGAACTGGCTTTACAAGCAATTCACGTCAGTCGGAAATCGGGTACTAAAGAATTGCAGCGAATTGGTTTACAATTATCTTACGCTCTGCGAGTATCGTTTCCTCCCAGAAAAGCAAGTGTAGAACCGTTTAACATGTGCCAAAGGCCACCCTAACGAGGTAATTGGATTTTGGAATTTGCTAGAGTGGTTCCACGATAACATAAATGGATTCTTAGGCTAAAACAAAGCTCTCCATGTTTAAGGGGATCATCCGGATTTTTCAACATTTTCGTCCGATTCGTTTGAAAATTGGCCAGCATATGTATTTTTTGAAAATAAATAATCTTTACTTGTGTCATTTTTTCGATTTAGGCCTTATTTTTTACGAAAATGAGTTTTTTGGTACATTTTTATGGATATTTCAAAACGCTACTCCTCATTGAGTTTTGATGCTAGAACAAAACCAAAGGTAATTTCAAAATCCTTGAAGTATTTCTAACAAAAGTAGCTTGTAAAATTTTACCATTTGACGAAAAATTTTGTGATAATTGTTATTTTATCGTTATATCACAAAAAATTATTTTTTGGGTTATGAGCTTATAATTTTTTTCTTAAACTTGAAAAAAGCCAAGCTATTTTTGTTATAAATGTTCCAAGAATTCTAAAACTGTCTTTGGTTTTGTTCTAGCATCAAAATTCAATGAGGAGTAGCGTTTTGAATGTTGAAAGTTTGAGGTTAAGCCATAAGCCATAAACAAAATTTCTCGTTGAATTGGAATATAATGGACAATTTATGTAATTAAATGCTGTTTTCATTTTTATGTCTATAATCTCCATGCATAACTTCATATTCACACTCTGAATTGTAATTCCCCAAAAATTAAACAAAATTAAAAAAATTCTTTTGTAAAAAATTATGAAATTTTATATTTGTACTCTGATTCTTATGAAATTTGACTATTATATGTAACTTTTGAGAGGAAATAGAATTTTATAACTTCATTTTTTCGATTCTGGCCTTTGTTTTTGAAAAAATGGACATATGGGGTTTTATGTTAATTTTTATTGATATTTCAAATGAATAGAACTCATTGAGTTCTTATACTAGAACAAAACCAAAAACAGTTTTACAATTCTTGAGGCAGTGTGAGCAAAGTTAAGGTTTCAAATTTTCCATTTCCCGTTTTGTTTTGTTTTTAAATGGGGTCGAAATGGGGTCGAAAATTCAGGTTTTTAGTCCTCTTCCCCCCTCCCCGCTCTTAGTCCTCTTCCCCCCCCTCATTTTTAGTCCTCTTCCCTAAATCCCCCCTGAGGTGGGGATTTAGTGTCCTTAGCGCTATAAAATTTTAGGACCGAATAGTCAACCATCTAAGGGTCCTTTTCCAACAAGAAAAACTCACCGGACCAACAGGGGCCTGGCAGGGGCCTGGGATAGTCCCTGTAAAGAAAAACATGAACTGGCTACGGTCTCAACAACACAATTCTAAACGTTAAGTTCAGAGGTACAACATCGTGGTGCAAGGATGTATTATTGGCTGATGACTATTGAAACTCGTCATCATTAATAATTAAGTGTACACCCCCATATAACTGTTTATCCTGTAATGGAGTTGCTTCAGAGCCCCAGAAAATTCTACCGCCTCGTCAAGTAGACCTTTCTATATAATAACTGCAAAATTATGGTCAATAATTATAAGATAAGAAAATAAATAGCTTCTAGTGGTCTACCCAGTCGTTTTACCTCAATCTCAATGAAAATTTGCGACGATTATTCAAAACTGTGTCTGCTGTAACAAAACCACTCTAAATAAAATGAGTCCAAATTATTTTGCAGATATGAGATTCATGAGCGTGCACGAATAAAACACAATACCGCTGGCGAAGGATCAAAAATTATTTTCGAGTGACAATAACCGGTTCCATACTGTATGCGCATAGCGTGCTCATGCCAACGAATAATGGTGACTTTTTTAAAATTTTGCCAACACCTAACACGTTCTATCAAATAAACGAGAAGACCATATGCCTTCATTGGCAAAAAGTTAGAATTTTAAGAATCCTATTGATTTACCAGTATGGTTGAATAAATAAAAAATGAGAATTTCAAGAACCCAGAACCTGGTTACAGAGGGACTTTGAAGGTTAAAGGGACGGTATGGATAAAAATCAAAAATATTATCGATTCTCT
This sequence comes from Morinoia aosen, assembly GCA_030386875.1. Lineage (NCBI taxonomy): Eukaryota > Metazoa > Arthropoda > Malacostraca > Amphipoda > Talitridae > Morinoia > Morinoia aosen. The sequence continues at coordinate 13,637,221 of CM059569.1, read as the reverse complement.
GCTTTTTTACTCATCGTATAGAAAATGTTCTTACGAATCTAACGGTATGCCTCTATACATTGTAAGTGCCTTCGTTCGTTTGCTACAGCTTGCGAAAGGCCAGTCACTCACGTCATTACACTGTCAGGTGACGAGTTTGTCAAGCTCACCTGAAAATTTTAAATTTCGATGTTTTAAATCTTACTTCTCCCAAAGTTCCGGAGGTAAAGACATGGTATTTATATGAATCGATAGGGCTTAAAAATATCTAAAAATGAGTGTAATTTTTTAAGATTTTTGTTTAGTTTGAAAATTCGACCAGTAATAATGACAAAATGTAAAACTGTTTTGTTTGTAAAAAATCTCAAATTTCGACGAACCAAACTATCAAAATTTTACTCCCATGTTTTTTTAGATAATGCATTTAGCTATCTGAAAAATATAATGCCGGTGCAGTAACTCCGAAATTAAAGGAGACACAATTTTAAAAAACTCAATTTTAGTTTTTCGAAAAAAAAATTATAATGAAATTTTCAAAAAACACACAACTACAAAAAAGATTATTACATCATTTTACACTTATGGTGAAATTTTCAGAATCATCAGTCGGAAAATGACGGACTTGCCTTTTTACCATGAGTCTTAGACGGCGGTTCCCCTAGGTCATCAAGCACGAAAGGTGTGCGGGAGGGAGCTGCCCTGAGGAGGAGAGGGTGGATGGAAAATAAGTTTTTGCCACAGTTGTCTTGCTTAAGTCCATGCTTTTCGCTGAGCTCGCACCGGGAGAAGCGCTAAGCGATTGGGCTACATTTCAGTATGATCCTGTACTGTCCCACTTTTGCATCATCATAATATTTTCTCAATAGGAATACACACTATGAGCAGGGGCCTTCTGAGGTTATGTAACGTCCGAAATATAACGTAAGAGGCACGCGTACTAGTGGCTTGAGTTGGCGGAAGAGGAGGTATATTCCAGAAATATCGTAAAGGAATTCCGAGGTTCGGAATTTGAGGCTCGGACTCCACCTTACTTTCGTTCTCGGTAATGCCCTGATGTTGATTATTATAGTCCCCTGTTGTTAGTAAATACCTTGAAGTTGCAGTGTCTCGTTTAAAAGTTAAACGGACGAAAACTTAGTAACCGAGTGCGTCGTGTTGGCCTATACCTTTGCTTCTTGTGAACAATTTTGTTCGATGAATCACTGACCGTTTCTTTCCCGTATCAGATCCTAAAGGCGTGTACTAACTTGTAGGCATGTTACGTGATCTGTCCATTGGCCAGGTCTGTAGACCATTTTTACCTCCGTCAGTACATCATGGAGGACATTTCTTTTTGAGGAGTAAGTGCCTGCTGGCGCTAATTGCGAGTGAAAAAAACGAGAAAAAGTAAGCGTTGGTGGAGTCACGAAGTGTTTGCAGAAGAACCTAGGTTCGGTATTTCATTATTAAATAAATTAAGACCGGAAGACGCCATGAGTTTTTGAAATTTCACTCGCCTAACCCTTACTAATTTCCAAGATTTGCTTCTAATGGTGGAGGACTGAGAACGAAGAAGGATACAAAATTTAAATAATCTAATAATGCCTGTCTTATATCCTTCCTGAATGAATTGAATCGTATTATTTCTCAGTTCAACAGGCCCTTATACAATGACATAATAATATGCGGTGACTTCAATTATGATCTACTGAAACATGAAAGCCATGAACCAATCTCTAATTTCCTAACTACCTTTCAGTCTCAATCCTTCCTTCCGATCATCACAAAGCCCACACGAATAACTTCAGAGTGTGCTACGCTGCTTGACAATATCTTTATGACAGACCCTAGTGATTTTCTTGCTGGAATAATTACTTCTGACTTATCAGATCACTTCCCAGTTTTTCTTATTAACAAAAATGTCTATATTGCTTGCACCAAGGCACGGGCTGAAACTTACTCATATCGTAAAATAAACTAGTCAAATCTTGAAGAAATGCGCACCGTTCTAGAGGAATCAATGCCTACATTGCACATCTCTCAACAAAACAATAATACTACGAGCATTGATGAAGCAGTAGTAAAGTTGACTGAAACTATAATGAACGCATACAATCAGTGTTGCCCAATTGTAACTCGTACAGTTACCCCGAAAAATAAACAAAAGCCCTGGATTACTAGAGACATCGTGATAAATATAAAGAAACGTCAAGCGTACCTAGCCCTCCTTTGCGAAGGACGAATATCTAGAGAAACATATAACCGATTTAGAAACTATGTAACAAACCAGATAAGAACATCAAAAAAGAACTACTTTACGCTCAAGTTTACTCAATTCAAAACTGACGTTAAAAAGACTTGGCATCTCCTTAACTCCTGCTGTAAACCGAATAATGCCGATAAAAAGAAAATTGAATATGTTGTTCAAGATAATGTAAAATATCATGAGAAGAAAGAAATTGCTGATCTCTTTAACAACTTCTTCGTAAACGTAGGGAAAACAATATCTGATGGTATTCCAAGTGAACCTACTGATCACCTGGAATTTATGGATCATATTCGAGAACCCAACTCCTTTTTCTTTACGCCTACAAACTCCTCCGATGTAATTACGTGCATAAACAACATGAAAAATAAATCGAGTGGGTTACAAACGTTTCCGACTAAAGTACTTAAAGTTATTGCTGACATTGTAGCCCCACTGATATCAAATATTATTAACCAGTCTCTCTTACTAGGCACTTTCCCGGATTCCCTCAAAGTGGCTAGAGTAACCCCTATCTTTAAAAGTGGTGAAAAAACCTGTGTAAACAATTATCGACCTATCTCCATTCTACCAATTATTAGCAAAGTATTCGAAAAGATTGTGTATAAAAAAGTGTACTCTTATTTTGAACAAAAATCATTTCTTTACGATAAACAATACGGTTTTCGCTCTAAAAAATCAACAACACAGGCTATATTAAATCATTTACAATTCCTCTATTCTAATATAGATGAAGGAAAGCCTGTCTTCTCTGTATTTCTTGACTTTCGAAAAGCATTTGATTGTGTGGACCATAAAATACTATTATCGAAACTCCACTGTTATGGCATTCGAGGGATTGCCCATGATTGTTTCAGATCATACCTAACAAATCGGAAGCAATACGTTGTCATTGACGACGCAAAATCAGACCCACAGACAATTAGCCATGGAGTTCCACAAGGATCTGTTCTCGGGCCTCTCATGTTTCTGATTTTTATCAATGATATTGTAAAATCTACATCATTCTTCAAATTCATACTTTTTGCCGATGACAGTACGCTTTCTGCGGTCCTTCCGAACCGAAATCCTGCTATGATTGTGGAGAGTATAAATACTGAACTTCACAAGGTTTCATCGTGGCTCAAAGCTAATAAAATAAGCCTAAATATCGATAAAACAAATTATATTACTTTCTCATACAAGAAAGATGTATCTCTCCCATGCATTAAAATTGGCGAAGGTGAAATCGAAGAAACCAACTCATGTAAGTTTCTGGGCATCATAATAGATAAACATCTGACCTTCAAAGAGCACATCACTCATATTAGTTCTAAATTATCAAAATCCATCGGAATCCTAAATAAAGTTAAAAATTTTCTGCCTGAAGCAGCTTTACAAATGCTCTACCGAACGCTCATTTCTCCATACTTGCAATACGGAATAGAAGCATGGCACGGAACTGATAAAAATAAAACCAACAAAATTTTTACTCTGCAGAAAAGGGCTGTCAGAGCGGGAAAGAACCTAGAATATAATGCTCACACAAATTATTCTTTCAAAAATTTACAAATACTTAAACTTTCGGATCTCTACAAAATCTCCATCTGTAATTTCATTTACAAAACATTAAGAAATGATGGCGACAATAGCCTAAGACAATTATTGACTGCGCAAACTGGTCATCACGACCATTTAACCCGAAATAGAAGTAAATTCATGCTTCCTTATTATTCAAAGGCCAGGTCGCAACACAGTATTCTCTTCGTTGGAACCAAAACTTGGAACTCTATACCTGCAGAGATCCGTGAATGTAATTCGTACAAAGTATTCAAAAGACATCTTGAGTCTCACTTCCTATCAGAATACTAGTCGTGTAAGATCACCGTGTCGAAATCTTGCCTCCTACATGTAACTAATGATAATGTCATAATGTAACTTGCCTTGTGTAACATAACCAATCTTCTCTCTGCTCTTGAATCGTTTTATCGAACATACTGTTAAATATAGCCGACTTGACCTATATTGTAAAATACAGCATAAAATATCGAGTTAATTATCTCAATGATCAGTCTAATGCGAAACTAGGTTAAGTGAACTAGGTTAAACTTTTTTGTACACCCTAGAATAACGTGATGGTAGGATGCCCTAGAAGTCGCTGAACTTATTCGGGCCCACAGGTAGCTATACTCAAATTTGACCATTGTACTAGACTTAAGTAAAATTCTACCTCTGTATCACCTGTGGTAAATATATTGTTTAAATTGTTTAAATTGTATCCCGGCTTCTCTTCGATTAGCAGTCACACTGCGTTTCCTGGCAAGTGGAGGCTCTTTCACGAGCGTCATGTACACCTTCAGAATATCTAAGCAGGCAATATCGAAAGTTTTATCAGAGGTTGGCGAAGCAATTATCTCATCGTTAAAACAACATGTGAAAGTATGTATAAGACACTAATTTCAATTAAACGATAGAATTTATTCAAGTTTTGTACCTCCTTGAAATTACACTTCGCATTCGTGCATAGGGTGGCATATATTTCAGAAAAAAAGCCTATTGCCTATGATAACTCACGCATCTTATTAAAAAATATTATTCAGTGCTTAAAATAGATCGCTCTAAATTCAAATGATTCAATGGTAACATACCGTTGGGTATTAAAAGACTACAAAAGATTGCACTGCCTATTCTTGTAAATTTTTCATAGAAAAGCTACATGTATATTGACGTGTACTGTCTCCTTGTTCTTATTATTCCAGTACAATAGTTGATCTTGAGCAAAAAGGCTAGCAAGATAGCGTACGACAACAAAAAATGGGGCTAATTAAACTGTTAGTTAGAAGTAATAAACACACAAAAAAATCCGAATCTGTGAATATAACATCAGTTGTATGATGAACTAAGGTCCACTATTTTCTTATCAAAATATACTACTTACCACTTTCTTACATCGCTTTTCATGAACAAATTCATAAGTCTCAGTCATTATTGTTCTAATTACATATTGGTATAGGTGTTCTTGCACTGCAGAAATTCCTGCATATCATTGATGTCTTCAACCCTTGACCCTGATTGCTGCTGAAATGGAACAGGGGATGAATTTGGATTTGCAGAATAACTGTCATTCGAACCGTCTGACATTGGGGAATGTGATGGGTGTGAGGTGGTGAAGATGTATGGGGCTTGTGAATAGATGGAATTTCAGAAGATATAAGGCCCATGTCCAATCTAAATAAAATATTAATAAAATGCTTAGCCAAAGAATCCTCTACTCTGGGCATGTTACAATTTCTCATTTGATTCGTAACGTATTCGCTACCGAATTCTCATCTCTGGTAGCAACAATTTCTGATAGAAATTTCATGCAGTTGACAGCTTATTGTGCAGGGGAGTCCTCATTCCTTCGTTTAGGAAGGTTTCTTGAGGTTTTGAATGGTCGGCGTTGGTCCACTTGCTCAGTACCTTCAATTAGTGTCTTCTTGTTCCTGGGAATAACCAGTCTCTAAGTTGCCCTGAAATAAAAAGTAATTTTTAAAATTACATGCTCTCAATTATTCAGCACGATTATTTCTTAATTATCAATACCTCATAGTTTCATCTATTTACACCGAAAATTGATGTAGAAAAAATGATCCTTGAATCCTATGAATGGATGTTCATTTTTGTATATATGTACTTTTTATTTCAGAGACCATTTTCTGTAGCTGAGGGGGAAACTATTGCCCATGAATTACAGACTAGATGGAATTTTCCACACTGCATTGGGAGTGTTCACGGCAAGCAAAGTAAGGGGGTCAACCCTAGAATTCAATTTTTTTCATCCGATTCGTTTGAAATTTGGCTAGTTTATGTATTTGTTGAATGTAAACTAGTGTACTCCTGTAACTTGTTCTATTTAGTTTTTTTTTTAATACGAAATATTAGTTTTTTGGTACAGAAATGACAAATATATCAATCGCAGGGCTCAAAAAGAGCTACAAAGCAATAGAGTTGATTTTGAAAAAATTACTCTGTAATGAAAAAACATTTTTCTGAAAAAATACTTTTCTGACTCTTGAATTTATTGATTTTTGATATGGATCCTTTCCACACAATTTTAAAGGTACCGGAATTGCTGATATACAAATCGATAGAGCTCAAATAGAGCTACAACAGCAGTGGAATTTATTTTACAAGAAGACTTAATTCGATATTAAGAAAGAAATAACTTTTTTTAAAATAGCTCTCCTGAAAACTCAACTTCTTGACCTTTGAAATGATTCTTCTCCCACAGTGTAAAAGGTAGAGGGATGACAAACATATAGATCAATTGCGATTGAAGATATCTAGAGAGGCGGTGCAAAAAATCTGTCAATTTCAATTTATGGTGAATATTATAAGCAAAATATTCCGAAAAAGCAAAAAAGTGGTCGGTTGTTGGAAAAAATGCTGAAAATTTGAAAAATCAAAACATCGAAAATCTTTTGCACCGGATCGATAGACAAGACAATTAGCCATCTACAAAAAAATATCAGTTCTGTAAGTTCAAAATTGTAGGAGAAGAAACATATTGCGCAACACCTATTTTTCATGTTTTTTTTAAAAAATGATCTTAAATTGGTATATTTACGAAAAAAAAAACAAGTTAAAAGAATATTCCTAACTGTTTACACCTATGATAAATATCTCAGAAAAAGCATCGAGAACTTACAGACTTTTTTTCCCCCCGAACCGTGCCCTTGATGAAGAATTTAGTTGAAGACGAGGTTCAACTGAAGTAAATATCCACAAAGATTTTAAAAACATCATTTTCAATCACCTCATCTTCATTGTTTCCACTCTCTGTGTTGGTTTCGTCCAAATCTGTGTTCCGGCTGCCCTTGCACTAAGCTGGTAGCAGGAGTAACAAATAATCAAGTGCAAACCATGTTCATTTTTTAGGGGAGGACCCACTCGACGGATTATTTTTTTCGTTCCTGGTTGAAGGATGTCTTCAAATTGTGGATTTTCTTTTCGATGTCTGCCACTGTCACCTCGTGATTTGCAGCCAGTGATTCAAGTATCATTTTTTTTCATACTATCTTATAATCGGAACTCGTCACGTCCCAAAGACAACTAGAAGCCTGGTAATCTTCAATTGGTTTCAATCCTTTTAGTTTCATCACATTTCAACAACAAAAAATAGTGTGAAAGCGTTGATTTGACCGTAAGACCCCTGACACACTCGGTAGCAGGAGGAAGACTGGGAACTCCGATGTGTATCCAGGGTTGGCAGATTAATCAGTCAGCTAATGGCTGCATTTTACGGGAAAAAATAACCAAATAGCCACTTCAAAATATATAGACACATTTTAATACATAATCACAATAGGGCCTACTAATAAACTTGATACATCGACAATATTTTGACGAGAGCACCTCCTCGAGGTATTGCAAGACCTCTGTTTCTTGAGTCGTGCCAATTGCCAATTGCCAATTTTGTGTGAATTGGCCATGAAATACCCAACCTGGCAACCCTGTCAGTGTATCGTTCATCGTTGCAGATGTCGTACACACTAGCAAAATGTGGCGCAACATGACTACCATTGCATGCTGTCTCCCGTTTTGATTGGGAGACCTTAAACTGCGATTTTATGGTCTCGAAACAGACTCGCGGACAGCGATTGGTCTACAGACATGTCTATGTAGACAACACTAGACAGGCCTCAGAGACCAAAATCGTGCAACATGTCTGCAAGTGAGTACGTCCCTTTACGTTTTAAATAGGCGTCCGTGGGACTCAATACCAACTGTTTAAAGTTAACAACGACAGTTGGGCGATTATGACTCCGCTCTGCATTATTATACCCCAGTCTACCTATTTACTGTATATTGTTATGCGGTAAAGAAGGTAATGCTTTAAGCTGAATAAACTCACGAAAGCAATATTTTTTTTCGTTCGCTGAAATATGAGGATTTTTTCAGCGTAACCTGTGATGTGTAATATAAGATTTATAAGATTAATTAGGAAGCACAACCGAATTAGTCCAAACGGAATTTGTGCGACTTTTCACCAATGGAAACTAACTCAGGATCAAAAAGAAAGAAATAATTATTTATTGAAATGATTGAGAGCATCTTATAAAACGACGCATCGGCGTAACTGAAGCAAGAAACAAATCAATTAGAAAGGACTCACTGAACAGTATTTCTAACAACTCTCATGGCTAACAAATAGTAATCAATATTTTTACTCCATGGTTCGCCATTTAACGAGGGCAAAGTGAGAAGTGTACTGTTTTTATATTTCTGGCTCTTTTGGAAGCCCAAACTCGTAGCACTACTACCAGCTCTCAAGCGTTTTTATTATCAGAACACAATCAACGAACATCAATACCAGAATTACTGCAAAACACGGTCAGTATCAATATTGTACGAATCATATTTCCTCTCACCAATGCGCTTGGTTTTTGATCAATTAACAGTACAGCAATTATCATTTTCATGTTTTTCTCTGTCTAGCAATAATTGCTCTAAGAGTCTGATAAGTGATCACAATTCATTCAGCATTTTTAAAAGGGTAATTTCCCAGAATTAATCCCAATGGCACCGAACTTCAGCTAGTAAAGCTTTCTTCTTCTGCCAATACATGACCCCAATAACCTGACTTTTATATCCGAGCTCGGGAATTAGATTACCGGCGCATAAATTTGCACTATGCCATAAAACACGTCACCGTCTTCTTTATATGACAATAAATCAATTTTTAGATGTGGGTATGTGAAAATGAAAACTGCTTCATCTCTTTAGAAGTATATCAATGATTCGACGCCCGTTTTCATAAATTTTAATTTACGCTATTTCTTTAATTAAGGTTTAATCTACATTGTAGTCACGAACATGAATTTCAACAGATCCTCATTATGTCCCCTTTATCTGCGAATAATGGCTTAAACATGTTATTGTAACCTCCGTAGGATGTACTTCACCTCAGAGGATTTTGATAGATGATAGTCTGATAGTCAAAATTTTATTTAAACTGTGAACAGTTAGCTATAAGTCAGTGTTCTCAAAATAGTTTACGCACGAATCGAACATGTAAAATTTTAATAGGAGCTACTGTTAGATAATTAATTATTTTTACCGTGAATTTACCGTTTATACATAATAATAGGGAGAGGTTACCGAACCTAGTCAACCTTATGTGTATTTAGTTAATATTCTGGGCAAATTTTTTCATCGACCGACTTGAGTAATTTTTTTCGCAGGTACCGAGCCATTGGATTGCTGCGAGAGCCGTAACATTTTTACTGTTAAACCAGATTCAATGCACATTAATATCATCATCAAGAACTGCTGCAGAACACGCAAATGTTCAATACAGTAAATTTCATATTGCCTCTCAGCAATGCTCTTTGTGCTCGGTAAATTTACAGAACACAACTACTTGATTGCCTGTCTGTGTTAGTTTGATCAATATTTTGTGAAGCCGATGAACAAAAGTCTCTCAAAGAGCATTCGCGAAGACGGCAATTTTCATCGATTGTTCCTTGATCAGATGTACCAAATTTCACCCGGCAGTTCCTTCTTACTTTTGAAAATGTAAAAGGTGGAAGTTTTTAAATTGAATTTAGGAAAATTGAATGACTGGATTCAAATTCGCAGCACGCTATAAAAATTGAAATTTCTGCTAGATAACATAATTGAAACAGTTCCTTTCTGAATTGAAAAGCCAGCTTGGACTACGTGAATGAATTGATTTACTACAATTTCGAGCATCTGTCTAATGACTTTCTGTTCAATGTTCTATCATAGAACAAAAAAAATCTTTGACGGCAATTTTTGATTTTGTAGTAATTTTTACATTATTTAATGTTTGATTATGTATGATATTTCCTATCTTCACAGGAAGCTAAATAGTGTCCCCAATTTCACAGCCTCATGTGAATGAAGGCACGTTTTCCTCTCTTAACTGCTGCCACTACCGACAAATCCGAATTGATGCGTCAGGTTAATGAGACACGGAAATTTGATATAGCTGTCATCACACCGGTACGAACTGGACTATAGTTCATTCATCTGCTCTCGAAACTGATTAACAATTATTCTGCAATAGCAGAAAAAAATTAAGTTGAGAATATATAGTTTTGAGTCAGTGAGTGATAGGACACTGAAGCATATGTAAGAAACAATTACAGCGGAGAAAACAGAAATTTCATCAAAGATCTCAGACATATTCCCAACAGATTTAGGCACACGTACACGAACATCATTTATTTCACTCGAAGCTGCTCGATACATAAATGGTTTACTGGAGCCAGTTTCGAGAACACCGACTTATTTTGCGAGCTTTCTGATATTGCCTGTTTCTGTGAGTAACCACAGTCTCTAAAACAAAGCTGCCAATGAGTACGGAATTGGTTAATAGAAGATTTGACCATCGTCAGCAGCAAAGAATACGATCCTCTGAATTATTTGCTCACTGCATGTGCTGCGTACGTGTCTATGGTGACAGCGGTCTGGCTGTTCGCGGCGGAAGAAACAGTTTTCAAGCACAGACTCGGTGAAATGTGTACTCAATATTCAGTGAACCAAAAGACAGATGCGAAATATTTTACCCGATAAAAACGCGACGAGATTTCTTAGAAACCACTCTCGTACTACATACTTCAGCATTTCTTGAAATTTTCAGATTATTGTAGCCCTATTTAGAGATTATATGATACACCCAACAATCATAGACATAAAAATAATGAAATCAAATAACACATCAAATAATTAGAAAGAATGAATGATTTCTCTCTTCAATTGACCGAGTAAAAAATTTGAGGTGCTTTGAGCGAGTGAAATGTTACAGAGACGCGTTAGAAGTGTATGTAGAAACCATGTAAATTTTAATCTAAATGCTACATCCAGCATTGTTGGCCTTCTGCGCCACAGTCACTGCATTAAAATTGTTCAATTTTATTACCCTGTTCAGTTTGAAGTTTGACGCACTCTGTACATTTTGTGAAAATTTACGTTCGTTCTGTACCAAATAAATGAAAAATTTAGGTTGGAATTTCAAAGAGGTAATCAATTTAAGAAATAGGTAATCAGTAAATTTAATGCCCCGAAAAGATTTACTGCAATATCAACAACCATATTAATAATAATGGTAATTATCGTTACCTATTTAATTTCACACGCCTTTACCCATTATGTATTCGCGTAGTAAATTTGATTTTTCAACATTACTGCTAAAAACCTAACCGAACCAACTGCAGCAACCGCTCAAACGTAGTCAACGTGGAGAACCACTTGTGAAACTTTAAAGGTTTTGCTATCGACATGCGCCCAGGACATCCGCAGATAGCCTACACTGGTAATGTTCCTCACTGACGCGTTAAGGTTACCGGCTTCTATTATTACTTTTTTGATTCATCAGAACCAAAATTTTATTCGTCTGAAGTAATTTATACTATTCTTACCTAACAATAACGAATCGTTTGTATCTAAACTTATGAATGGTCGTAAAAAGTGGCAGATTTTGTTATCTGTCCACCGTTAAATTAGGGCATTGAATTCAAGCTCACACTTTTTAGAAATCGTGAATAGAATGGAATTCTCTTTAGAAACCAATAGATAATTACTATATTGTCCGTCAAATTATTGAATATTATCAACCAACACAAATATTCACAGGTCAGTTTGAAAAATTCAAATTCATAAGAAATTGTTGGATGATACTATGCGTGTAATGGTTGCACACTTATGAGTCGTATTAGCCCATGACATGAACAAGTGCTTCACAATACCTCTATTAAGGTTTTACATAGGTGACGCACTTTTGTGTGTTGGTTTTGTGACCAGTAGACACACCAAAGTGTGTCAGTTTTGTGACAAATATTTACAGTGTTTGTAAATATTTTAATATTCTACTCTTTACACGTCTTACAAAACCATTAGCTGCTCTAATTAGGGCACAAGCCTCATACAACTCTGAGCGTTCCATATTCAAACAAAAGAATCACGAAACTTTTAGCGTTCCAAACACTAGCTCTCACCTGTATAAATTTTCCGTTCAAACAGTGGTATGAACCTTGAATGCATTTTAGTACCTAATATTCAGACAGAAACATTGTAAATTCTTTAGTCATTCCTTATGCTAGCAAAATATTGTGATATCTTGCTGGAAATATGTCGAGTCGACCGTAACAGGCTCTCAAATATCGAAAAAATTGCACTAGCATCTTAATTTTTGTGAAGAAATAATTATTTTCCTCAACGCTGGAGATGATGACAACAAATACACGTTTCATGTTTCGTCTGATTTCGTTAATTTTTGGATTCTGATACTAGTGCTTTCCATCCATCACGAATTTCATACGTATCTTTGTCATATATCTAATAAATATTGGGCTTGTCAGTAAAAATTTGTGGCCCGAATCTCAGCAGTAAAGCTAAACATTGGATTACGATGTTTAATTTAACTGAAGGTTCTTATAGTTTACTCATTTATCGAAAAAATTTGCTCCAATTTAACGATATTTTATGTTCAGGGTGGATGATCAGGTGTCATTTTTTTTAATAGGACATCGAAGTTTGATGATCAGATTAGTAAATTTATATGAATTCAAAAAACATCTGGGCAGCAATGTAGATACGTCTTGCAATGCCTATTTAGGATATAAAATAATTTTTATGTGGTCACAACTGCGTCCATGTATTAAATTTACAGTAAATAGGCCATCTTTTATAGTTTTAACAAACTCCTGGGAGCATAAGTAGATTAGTCTTACGGGGCTCGAGCTTCACTTGTCAGTACAAGCAGTTCGTGAACCTAGATAAACATGTGTGGTCTCGATCAACTGGCAAGGGAACGCTTAATTTTTACTTCACTTTAGGAGAACTGGCTTGAATTGATATTACCTGACAAATAAAGTATCAAGCACTATAGCAGCTGACGGAAACGAATAGAGTTTACTTGATTTTATTATGAAAACATGAACGAAAACTAATCTTGGGTAACCGAGGATATGATGGGGTGTCTTGTACACCACATCAGCGCTCTCGGAAACTCCAGTGCCTGACACAATAATTGTCGGGAGAGGATACCATCACAACCAGACTTTAAGCTTTAATGTAATTAAGTAAGTAATTAAATTCTGATAAGGTGGTGGCCGTCGAGCGGTCCACGAAGTAGCGTAATCGAGTAATTAAGCAAGTACGCTGGCCGACTATAGCGGTCCTCTAAATAGCGTAATTGAGTAATTATGTAATTAAGGGTTCGAGTACGTAGTTTAGTTAGTAAACAATTTAGTAGTATTCTCTCCTATTTATAATTAAGGTTGACATGACTCAAACAAGCTGCTCGACAGACACGTAATGAAATGGCGCTGACCAAATCTATGTCTTATACCATCGAATAGGCAGCAGTGATTTGCAGTCGTCCAGAGGCGAGAAGACGGCATGCGCAGAGTAGCGCAGCGCAGGCGAGGTGGAGTGGACAAAAAGAACCTAGCCGGCCATGTAAGTATAGACCGACCGGGGTTGAAAATTTGGCCGGGGCCGGGTCCGGAGCCGGGGTCAACAAATTTTTCATGGCCGGGGCCGGGGTTATCAAATTTACCATGGCCGGGGCCGGGGTTCAAACCGTGTTAGGACGTGTCACGACGACACAATGCACAACGCCGGTTAGTCGCTCAATGCATGTTGAATTACGGATGCGGTTGGGTTTCTATTTATGTAAGTCAATAAAGTTTTATAGACCTGCAGTTGCAGTGCTTGTTGAAATAATTAATACAGAAACAATTATAGTAATTAAATATACCGGGTATTCCTCAAAAATGTCTCCAACTTTTTAATTGATTCTATCTCCACTTTAAATTAACATATTTGAATTGTCTTTTTTTCACAATGTTGTAAATCTTGTTTCCTTTTCGAAAAATTCAAGTTTTTGAAAATCGTTTAATAACCACTTTACAGTGATCGATTTACTAAAAGTGTTTTAAAAACAACACTGGTGTTCTTCTCCATTTCTCATTACCTACTGTGAAGGAACGTGTTTTCAAAACATGACCTCCATCATTAATAATTCTTCGACAACGAGTTGAAGTGTTTCAAGAACCAAAAGAAAACGGTGAAATGATCCGCAAAACTCTTCGTTCAATAGTTGCTAGAAGTAATGCTGGCCTTGAGAGAAATGGTAGGTATGTCGAAGGATACTAAATTACTTTTTTATTTAAACTTCGTTCAAGGTAATGATTTGTTACTCTTTTAAATTTTTGTTTGTTCGTTTTTTTTTAAATACAAAATAAGGAAGAATATCAATATTGTTTTAAAAAGTCTTCCTTTGAGCAATTAGTTTTTCTATCCGTTTCAGTTAATCGAAGAATGTGAAGTGGTTGTTAAACGATTTTCAAAAACAAAAATTATTCGAAAATAAAATAAAAACTACTTCATTGTGAAAAATGACAATTAAAATGGGTTAATTTAAAGCGGAAATATAATCAATTAAAAAATCTGTGACATTTTGGTGGGTCACCCGTTATAATAACAAAAAGAAGTGCGTCAGCAGTTTGGGATTACTTTTATATATCGGTGAAGAGTGTAGAAATTACAGTGTGCACCATTTGTGAAACAAATATACGACGAGGAGCGGCTGGTGCATCTCAGAAAACTTTCTCAACTAAATCTTTATGAGGCCATCTAAAATCGACGCAAAATGATCAATTCCTGGAAGCTGAAGAAAAACCAAACAAAGAAAAAGAATTGAAAATAGAAACAAAACGAACAAGAAGAAAAACTAAATGTCTATGTATTGAAACAAACAAAGAGAATTTAGGTTGCAGCAGTGGCAAAACTGCCGATTGTAGCAAGTCGTCTTCTGGCAAACAGCTGACTTTAAAAGAAACATTTACTCAATCTAAAAACTGAGAGCCAAATAATGCTGACCAAATACATAGAGAGAAATTGTTAATTTACTGGCTTTGTGACGCGCTCAATCCGTACGACCCTATGGAAAAGGAAACTTTTATGAATTTAATAGGGTTTTCAATAAAAAGTTTCAAGTTCCATCAGAGAAGGTAATTAGAACAAGACTAATTTCGGACTTCAGTATCCAAATACAGTTTGCCAAATCAGAGGAAATACAAAAGCAAGTTAATTAACGAGAATAGCGTTTTCTCAATAACTACTGATATTTGGACCTCTCCAAGTCGTGATTCTTTTATGTCAACAACTGCGCACTGGATTATAATTACACAGGACGGTAGTATGTACACTGCTTTTTATTCTCAGTGACTGCATGTTCTTCAGGGTTGCAATGAAATCGCAAATCTCTTGAGAAACCGTTTTAAATTTGATTAAAAAACACGTGAATTTTTCACGTGCGTGTAGCTGGGCACACTAAGCTTTATTAACTTCAAACTAATCCATGTCAAGTTCAAATTAATCCAAATCACGTTCAAATTAATCCAAGTCAAGTTCAAATTAATCCAAGTCAAATTCGAATTAATCCAAGTCAAGTTTAAATTAATCCAAATCACGTTCGATTCAATCCAAGTCAAGTTCAAATTAAACCAAGTCAAATTCAAATTAATCCAAGTCTAGTTTAAATTAATCCAAGTCAAGTTCGAATGAATCCAGCCCCAAGTTAAGTTAAGAATCGACATAATCACTCGTTAATTTGAGCGTTTTTTGTGTTAAATATGTACCTATTGGATGTGACGAGCAAAAAAAAACGTTTTTCCTTTCAGCAAGGAATACATAACATTTTTGCAATATAAAAACAAACTGACGTAAAATGTGTTAAGTCTCCAGCATCAGGAGGCAGAGTGTGATTCAGATCTTTGAGCGGAGTAACAGTTAGACGTCAATTTTAAAAACTTCGTATTATACTACACATTAAAGTTGTTTTACAATTTTAAATTAATGGCAGTATGCATTCATTCAAATAATTATGTTCAAAGGTACTTTTATGTTACACACACACATAGTAGTATCGAGAGTTTATTTACACTCATATAAAGATTTACATGTGTGAAATTCCACTTTACCACGTATATGAAATCATATATGCATGCAATTACAAATAATTGCCCACTGGACGATGTGTAGATTTAACCTTTAAAAGAAATATGCAAATGCAATTCACTGAGTACTTATGCACGATACCATTTGATTACAATTTATATGAGTACATTACCACACAGATACAATCCTGCAATAGCCATAAAAAAATTTTGCCATCCATTCAAATAAATAGGCCTAGGCAAATATATCATTTCGATCGATGAAACCAATTGAAACTTGTTTTTACAAAAAACGTTTGAACAAGCGAAAATAGACTTTGCTGCTATATTTCTTCTAAACGTTAAATCTCCATGTCGTCAAATGGCAATCTTTCGTAGTTGCATGCATATATGACTTTATATATGTGATAAAGTGGAATTTCACGCATATAAATCTCTATGTGAGGGTAATTAAGCCCTCGATATCACTATGTGTATGTGTAACATAAAATTGCCTTTGAACATGAATATTTGAATAGATGCATACTGCCATTAATGTAGAATTGTAGAATAACTTTAATGTGTAGTATAATACGAAGTTTTTATAATAGATTTCTATCTGTTAATCCGCTCAAAGATCTGAATCACACTCTGCCTCCTGATGCTGGATACTTAGCACGTTTTATGACAGCTTGTTTTTATATTGCAGAAATTTTATGTATTCCTTGCAGAAAGGAAACTTTTTTCTTGCTCATCTCATCCAATAAATACATATTTAACACAAAAACGCTCAAATTAACAAGTGATTATGTCAATTTTTAACTCAACTTATGGTTGGATTAATTTGAATTTGACTTGCATTAATTTGAAGTTAACTTGGATTAATTTGAACTTGACTTGGATTAAATTGAACTCTACTTGAATTAATTTGAAATTAAAAAGGTGTAGTAAAAAACTAAAAACCCGGCCTAAACCCCGGTTTAGGGAACTATTTTGCCGGGGCCGGGGCCGGGGTCTGCAAAAATTTTCGGGGCTTGCCGGGGCCGGGGTCAGCAAAAATGGCCGGGGTTCGCCGGGGCCGGGGCCCCGGTCGGTCTATACATGTAAGCTCGCAGGTCCATCAGCGAGGTGTCACGATCGCTACGACGGTCCGATCAATGTTGGTAGTGGTACACAGATGACCGCAATATGCAGAGACCAGGAACAGTGAAGACCAAATAGTAGCTATGCACCATTGACACGAAAGACCACTGCATGCAAAGCTCGGTTGAATAATTGTCATAGATCAAGCAGAACTGCCGGTCTAAGCATGCCTTGCGGCGCTGAGAGTGCTTGGACGTGAGCGGCCGCTGTCAACTGATTCTTATTATTCTTCGGATGATTTCAGAAACATAGAAATGGTCAGCGTCAGAAATTCTAAATTTGTAAATAAATTTGATACATTTAAGGAAGTTACAATTATTGAGATTAAGTGAATTAATCAAAGTAATTTACTTGAGCCCTAAAATTAACTTTTGTGAATTTTATTTTTCTTATTTTATTTTTTGAGCTGTGTTCTAAGTCAGGGTAAAAGTGCATGTATCTCTTTCACGGAAATGAAAGGGATACGGGCATTTTATGAATGGGATACATGAAACGGATCGTAATCTAAAATGCATGTAGCTCTTTCACGAAAATGATTGCTTGAGAACCGATAATGAGTAAAAAAGATTGAACAGCTTGAACGGCTGTAATATTCAATCACTGATTTATATTGTACCCCAAAAAGAAATGGAAGCTTTAGATCACTGGATAATAGAGCCATAAGTTTAGCGATATTTTGGAAATGTAATGTATTTTTTTAAAAGGTTCTAGATGGTAAGCTAGAATTAAAAATATTACTAATGATTAATGATAAAATTGAGAGTGAGTTTAAGAACGAAAGTAAACGATAACTTTGCCAATGAAATTATGAAAAAATTACTATAAATATTTAATTGAACTTGTGTTGAATGTCAGTTGTCCGTGGGTATTAGGAGACTAGGCAAACATACTGGTGAATAGCAAACCAAGTACTAAAAAGAATTCTTAATTTTGCATTGGCCGACGAAAATTATTGGTAGAGAAAAGACGAAAATTATTTCTTCCGAAAACTTGTGGGCCTTGATTTTTATATTCTGATAAGCAAAATTATAAATTGTTACTTTAATTTTATTAACAGATCCTCAATATATCACTAACCGCGAACAATGGCGCAGAACTATTCTATGAAACGACGCTCGTACATTCAGAAAAATAGTGCTTGATTATTGCCTTTTTGAAAATGATTGTATGAAATTTAAACCTTCAAACAATCATACAAAATGTATATGAGTGCTAAAAGAAATTAGGTTTACGATCATATTTTGAAATTAGGTTCAACGAAAGCGTTACTTTTGCGTTACCTTAGAGCTAGTTAAATTGAGGAAAAACAACACGGATGACAAGGGGCAAAGTACTACTGGTGCAGACATAACAAGCATATAGAATTAATGATGATCACGCGTGTCAGCTGGGAACATGAAACTGTTCCATGCTTGGGTACAGCTAAAGAAAACAAGATAGAACGGTTGTTGCTGGCCACACATGATTGTTCGTCTTGTACGTGACCTTAGATACATTTATGGTTGTAATTCATCACCGGCCTTAGTGTGCTTGCAAGCCACTACATATCGAAGAAGTTGAAAAAAGAAATCCGCATATGCACACATATCAAGTGAAAATTTTTCGCTATGGTCCTTTCGTCGTTAAGGTCCTTCCAGCATTAAAGGGCAGCTTGAAATTGAGAGATTTATTGCCATATATCTTTCTTCATTATTAATTATAGAGAAAGTATTTGTAAAACTTAGTTCATATCTGTTGTACCCCCCTTCAGAATGATTATAATTCCCCTTATTAAAATAAGAATGATAAGGCGACGAACAACAACGGACGGAACTTAGAAAGACCATTACGCATATACTCCTTGGGCTGATATAAATAGTAGAAATTTAATCAAACATGAAAAATGATTCAGTAAGCCCTTGTTCTAGCTAATATCTCCCAAAAATAAAAGACGTGGTATATTAAAATCAGAACATCAACACTCTTTGACACACTTTTCCAGGTTACTCTTCATCAACAGTCATTTTTTTCAGTTACGCTTTTGTTAGATAATTTTTCACGCCCACTAAACATCGGGAAAAACGGAATTTACGCCCGAGGTTTTTGTATCCATCGATTAAACTCGCATTTATTTTATGATCATTTTTCGTTCAATTGTCGTAGAGTTTGCGACCATATACGACTTGAAGCTCGGTTTCAAACTTTGAAAGAATGGCGCGTCGCTAATATCATCAGGAAAAGAATTTTACGATAAGAAAGTGAGAAATTTGGTTGAGATTTGTCTTTTGATTATTACGGAAATTTTATGTGTCTATCGTCTAAATTTATTTATTGGACGCTATGGAAAGTCAATTTTTTATTCTATGAGAGCGAGTGCGAATTTAATCTTGTTTCTACTGAATTAGGTTAACTAACTACAAATCATTTCGAAAAGCATTTTAAATTATTGTTCAACTGGGTAAAAATGTTTACGCTGGGATTGGGCCGGAAAAACGGTCGCAATGCCATTTCAATTAAAAAAGACTAGGTCACTCAACAGTAAAACACAATGAGTGATACGTACGAATACCTCATATCGACTTGCTCATGCGTACGTGGGCACACAAATAATCTCGCACATAGATTCCAGCCCAATAATTCCTGCGTAGCTCGCAATACGACTTGTATGCAAATTGGGCGTCCGAACACCGAACACGAAGCTGTCACTGAACGCCGAGCACTTCTAGTTGGCCGATAACGAGGTTCTGAGCGTTCTTGCTGCGCAGCCCACCGCTTCCATAGCCCGGTCGCACAGACTTCAAACCCGCAGATTTGGACGCTGCCCACCCTTCGCCTTCCACCTCTGAGCAGCTACAGAAATGTAAGGTTAAATTAATTTAGGTTAGGCTAAGTTGAGTTAAGTTAGGTTAAAAGGTTAGGTTAAGTTAGGTTAGGTTGGGTTAGGTTAGGCCAAGTTCAGTTAGTTTAAGGTTAACTTAAAAAGTTTAAAAATGCCTGTTTTTGCATGCCGAGATGGAGGGTCGAATAGCCAAACACCAGCGGTCGTTGTAAAAACTTATTATAATGATTTAATACAGGTTAACTTTGGTATTCCGCTGTAGTATCCGCTTACTAAATACTTGTAGTGGTTATAATGCAGTGAATAATAATTAATTTATAAAAAATAGATAGGTTAATAAACCTCAGTAGTACTACATAGTTAAATAATTGGCGCGAATGGCAATTTTATGTAGCATCACGGAGGTGGAAGGAGAGGGGTGGGCGGCGTCCAAATGGCGGGTTTGGAGTCTGTGCAGCCCGGTCGCACCCACGTCAACCTCGCACATTTTCAGTGTGCGTATGAGAGCCCATGTATGTGTATGGCTCACTTCAACAGCTACCACACGTCGATGTGTGACAAAACTTCAGTGCGAGTATTCATTATTATATAGCTTTTCCATATAAGTGTCATTTAATAATGAAATGAAATACTCTATGTTTCATTTACGCTTAAAAGTAACAGCCGTCTTAAGCGACACACATTGTATAATGAGTTAGACCAATAACTGCATAGTAACTGCGATACTTTCGTGTGTCATAATGTATATTTCGAATGTCACAATTTATTGTTGTTAACAATGCCAATCTCATGCAGTTTCTTCTTTACATTGGTAGTTAATTCGAGCAATCAACAGGTACTTTATAACTTCAAATAAATAAAAGTATTTTAGTTCTGAAGCGTTTTGTAAGTTACCTTTTATGCATATTTATGCCAAATGAACTCGATTTCTTTACATAGAAAATTTTAGTGAAAATTTTTATGCGCCCATATCAGTAGCTTTAATTACAATTAAAACTGTCTGGTAATTTAACTCTTTCCATATTGCATACAAGCTCGCACTCTGAATAGCCATTTCCAAATCACGACTGGCGATAGACTTTAGACTTGTTCTGCTTGTTAAGAAGTTCATAACCTATCTGCATTGCGACAGCTGAAAATTCATTACAGTTAGACGATACGATTCTGGCAACAAGACAAACTTTGAACCAGTGCACATGATGCACTCTACACGCCCACGGACCAACACATGGAGCTAGTATATAGGGGAGGGAGCATAGTCGACTGAAAAGAGAACCAGATTTTGAGATTTCTCTCATGTCTGTGACAACCAATTGCGTTCTCACTGCTATGACGTCTGTTACCTACGTACTACGGTGGGATGTACACGTACGCTAAAGGTCTTTTCGCTCTCGAGAAGACAATTTAAACAATTTAAACAATTTTTAGACCTTGAGCGAAAGATAATAAATTGTCTTTCCTCACTTGAGCACACTTAATAATATCAGAATTATTAGAAAAGATACATTAACAGTTGAAAACTATAAAGATTACAGGCCGTTAAATAACACAACAAATTACAGAGCGACTTTTACGCGCACCTCACCCTTCGATTTGTTGTGCAATACTTATCTTGCTTTGTAAAATGGGAGGCGGAGTTGTAGAGGAGGTGAGGAGGGGTCAAGCTTCTGTGGTTGGCTCTGATGTGGTCACGTGTGGGGCCGTGCGTATGCCCGTCTCTCAACTTTTGCAACTAATTTGAACCTGATTGGAATCGGCTATGCTCCCTCCAGTATATCCTGGCTCCATGGACCAACACACGTTCATGAAAATGTGCGAAGTTGACATGGGTGCAGCCCGGTCTATGCATGGAGCCCTTTTTTTCGAGCAGCATTACTCTATACTCGATACTCTTCACTCGTCATTCTTACGAACAAAAGTGGGCGTCCAAATCCTTTTCATAAGCCATCACTCTACAGTCCAATTGAACTGTCGTAATCTCGGTCTTAGAGCGAGCAATTCTAAACCCCACCCTTCCCTGAGACAGCTACACCTTAGTCTGTTCTAGGAGCAGGTCAAACGGCTCCTTCGCTGCTTGTAGATTTACTTCCTCACAACATCTACGCTCAGTCCCATGCCGATTGAATAGACAGCTCCCGCCTGCGCATGCTCTCAGCTCGAATGCAACACCTCATACAGGGTCTCCACAAGGTAATACATATACAAGTTCACTCCTCGCAAACGTCGAGATCCTGTGCCGGCAACGAAGCTGGCGTTGTCACCGCTCGAAGTACACCTAACGCGACAAATAAGCACCAAACCGTAGTCTCTTTTTTGGCAGCATCCACGCACCCAAAGTTCTGTTTACAAACGCTAGGAACAATGACACCATCGCGAGATTTTTGTGGCTTAGAAAACTCTACAACACAAAATCGCTAAGCTTGACTGCAACGCAACTTACAGCCTCGAACCATAGTAAATCGTCATACTGCACTGTTTTGCGTTGTATTTTAAAGTAGGTTCAAACTCATCTGCTGACTAACATCAATAGTAGCATTGAAAACCGCGATAAAGTATGGAATTTAAAATGCGTGTAATTTACTGCATCATTTTCAAGACGAGGATTAGATGGGGCCTAAACTTTTATCCAACAAACTTAGGTTTTGATTGGTAGCTCAATTTACAGCGTCAATGACTACACATTTTTATCCAGAGAATGCTCAGCTTCAGTTGAGGCAATGAATGGATGGACAATCTGGTGTACTCTTAGAATCGCAGTCGTTTGATCTAGTTCATTATCATCGTTTATTCTACTCATGAGAGGATCCTCATTCTCTGACTTGAGTTATGTTATAATTTTGTCGTTTTATTTGCAATACTCAGCGAAAAACAGCAAAAAATATGAGCTGAATACCTACACCTAGTGACGACGTGCGTCTCTTAAATAAAATTTATTTCAGAAATATAGAGAAGTGAATTGAAAGAATGCCTTCATTCAAGTCGACAGATCCATTTTAAAATCTTCAGAAACTCATGAAAAACGAGTCCTCAAATACATTTTTTATATCACACAAGAAGTAGACAAAGTGATCCCATCACGTGTAGAATTCAATTGAACACAATGACAGCCCACTTTTCGATTGTACATTCATAGCCTTGTTTCTGCTCGGTGTTAGCTCAGTTTGGCTGTTCTTAGAGACATGTTGAGAAAGAGATGATATTCTAGGTGCAACACACGAAAACATCATTTTCTGCTATTTCTTAGAACATACGTTCGAATTCAGTATAGTATTTGATTTTGGTGTATGAACCATCTACGTTTCTCCCTATATAAAATTTTTTGATTCAAAATGAGTTTATGCAGCTCACCATGAATAATTTGCTTCTCTGCCAAAATGTTGAGATACTTTATCCAGAAATACCGAAGTATTGCGTCTTAATAACACAGTAACATTAATAAAATAATTAATAATTTCACAACAATGCATGTTTCAATTTCAATGACTTACTACGGCTGATGCAATGTAACTAACAGTTTTTAGTTCAAAATTAGGTACTTGTAATAATATTACTTTCGGGATGTATTTTCTTGCGCTATTATTATCAGTTCGGTAAAGGCCACCTAAGATGCGGTTGGTTATATAATGCGCTGTAGACTGTCGAAACAGAGAGAGAAGAGAGTAAAGCCCTGTTTACACTGGTATCCATTTTGCTGCAGGCTCACGTGTAGACGCCTAGTGTGGAGCTTCACAAGAGCCATTTGCGTTTAAACTAGACATTGAGCGGGCCACGGAGCCCGCGCTGCTCAAAAACAGTCAGTGTGTAGCCAGCTGCTATGAAAGGTGGGTTGCAGTCGACGAGGTTGTCTGAATATTGCTGCTGCATCATAAGCTACGTAATCTCTTTTTTATTTGCATGAGTGAAATGATACGATATTCGTTAATTTTCATTCAAATATAATGGAAAGCAGCCTCCTCATATTCGCTGCTTTTGGTCTGCCAAATTCATTGATGGACTTAGTAAATTTCAATTAAAAGCAATGTAGTTTCTCGTGGCAGCGTTATGTCAGCCATAATCGATGAGCAAAGGGCAGCAACTCACTTGATGACTGCTAACTACTCACTGACCGGGGACTGAGCTGCGAGGCTCACGTGCGTCGCACCTCACGAATTTGTTCAGAGCGAATAGGGAACTTCGGACACATCCATACAAATATGAGCCTCAGTGGTGAGCCTCGTCCCCACGTGTTCCGACTCACGGCCGAAATGTCCCGTAGTGTAAACACCCCTTTAGTCAGACAGTCACAGCCGAGAGTCTGCGGCGTGTGCCCTTAGCACAGCGGTGCTAGGGCGGTGCCCGGCTGCGCTAGTGTCAAAAGTCTGTTGATGCCCCCCATTCTCGCATGATCACCTGGGCTGCATGCCAGATACCGCCAGATCTTGCATACACCTGCGATGCATGCCAGATATCGCCAGATACCGCCAATAACTACCGTGTTGTGTTCTCTTATACCCCTTGTGCTGTATTTTCTATTAAAAAGTGTTAACGACAGTCGGATATTAGGAAACACGTTTGGAATTTCAGAAATCTCACCAGCAGCCTCTGAAATTTTGGCCACGAGATCTTCCTTACATTTCCATTCTGAACGTTTTTGCAGAAACCTTTTAATCGAACATCACTAAAAGGAAATTTAATCGTAGTACACTCTCGTATATTAGAAGTGTTTATAACGTAAATTCAAACTAAACGTTGTGAGTAATTGTATCGTAAAATATCACACTTTAAAACAATTAACTGCTAATATCTCGCAAACCCAAAAGTGATCTGAAAATTTCATAGAGACAAATTGTTCATCTGGCCATATTCTGCTGGTGAAATTGTGTACCTCTTGTAAAACTTCCTGCACAAACTAGCATTATCTCCGTACAGTTAGCCAGCAGGTTTTAATTATGTTAACTTAATAAATCTGAACACGTCAGTGGTTTGCTTTAATCGCAACCTTATCAGAAACTTTAAAACGCAAGAAATTCCGATAAAATTCATCATCTTCACTATGAAAACGTTTCGGAGTCCAGTTCCATCATCAGTTCAAACGAAAAACAAAAGAATTACGTCTGAAATATAAGATCAAAGTAAAATGGGTTGTAGCTACTACAAATATATCATGAAAGTAAAAATACAAAGTATAAGACGGACAAAAACAGAGAATAAAATACAGAAGCACAAAAAGAATACATGTGACACATAAGTATGAAATGAAATAAGCTGGTTCAGACGAGGAATCTACCTATTCACTATTTGCAAAAGGTACGAACTGTCCATATTGTTCATATGAGGGTTTCGCTGGAAGATATGCAAGGACTTTAAAATTCTGAGGACATGCGGGGTTGAAGCTGAGTCTAAAATTTTGAAATCGGCAAGGAGATTTAGGAACATTGCATTATTAACTTTATTATGTAATTACAAAGGAACGACAGCTTTTTGAATATAAATTTTGTTCACTTAGCTTGACGACGAACTATTGTGAGACAAAACGAACAGTCTTTAAACGTGCGTGTTCAGTTGATATCTAGTATTTATATTCCCGCAAAAGAACTAATGAAATACTAATGGAATTCTTAAAACTTATGACGAAAACTACGACAGCAATATATAATTGTAAAATTCGTAATATTTTTGTCTTTTCATACAAATAAACAAATTGCGGTATCTGGCATGCATCGCAGGTGTATGCAAGACCGCTATTTTCTACAGATCATTCTTTATCGAAACTACATGTTTATTTGTATGAAAAGACAAAAATATTACGAATTTTACAATTATATATTGCTGTCGTAGTTTTCGTCATAAGTTTTAAGAATTCCATTAGTATTTCATTAGTTCTTTTGCGGGAATATAAATACTAGATATCAACTGAACACGCACGTTTAAAGACTGTTCGTTTTGTCTCACAATAGTTCGTCGTCAAGCTAAGTGAACAAAATTTATATTCAAAAAGCTGTCGTTCCTTTGTAATTGCATAATAAAGTTAATAATGCAATGTTCCTAATTCTCCTCGCCGATTTCAAAATTTTAGACTCAGCTTCAACCCCGCATGTCCTCAGAATTTTAAAGTCTTTGCATATCTTCCAGCGAAACCCTCATATGAACAATATGGACAGTTCGTACCTTTTGCAAATAGTGAATAGGTAGATTCCTCGTCTGAACCAGCTTATTTCATTTCATACTTATGTGTCACATGTATTCTTTTTGTGCTTCTGTATTTTATTCTTTGTTTTTGTCCGTCTTATACTTTGTATTTTTACTTTCATGATATATTTGTAGTAGCTACAACCCATTTTACTTTGATCTTATATTTCAGACGTAATTCTTTTGTTTTTCGTTTGAACTGATGATGGAACTGGACTCCGAAACGTTTTCATAGTGAAGATGATAAATTTTATCGGAATTTCTTACGTTTTAAAGTTTCTGATAAGGTTGCGATTAAAGCAAACCACTGACGTGTTCAGATTTATTAAGTTAATATAATTAAAACCTGCTGGCTAACTGTACGGAGATAATGCTAGTTTGTGCAGGAAGTTTTACAAGAGGTACACAATATGGCCAGATGAACAATTTGTCTCTATGAAATTTTCAGAACACTTTTGGGTTTGCGAGATATTAGCAGTTAATTGTTTTAAAGTATGATATTTTACGATACAATTACTCACAACGTTTAGTTTGAATTTACGTTATAAACACTTCTAATATACGAGGGTGTACTGCGATTAAATTTCCTTTTAGTGATGTTCGATTAAAAGGTTTCTGCAAAAACGTTCAGAATGGAAATGTAAGGAAGATCTCGTGGCCAAAATTTCAGAGGCTGCTGGTGAGATTTATGAAATGCCAGACGTGTTTCCTAATATCCGACTGTCGTTAACACTTTTTGTATAGAAAATACAGCATAAGGGATATACGAGAACACAACTCGGTAGTTATTGGCGGTATCTGGCGGTATCTGGCATGCAGCCCAGGTGATCATGCGAGAAGGGGGGGGCATCAACAGACTTTTGACACTAGCGCAGCCCGGCTGCACCCAAGTTAAAGTTGATCCACTCTGTGTGCGTGTCCGAGTCTGTGTACGTGAACGGCTTGTCACCTGTCACCAAGAACCAGGGTTGCGGAGTCGGAGTCGGAGTCTGGAGTCGGAGTCGCCGGAGTCGCATGTTTTAGGGTGGAGTCGGAGTCGGAGTCGGAGTCGCTTCTCTGAAGTGTGGTGGAGTCGGAGTCGGAGTCGGAGTCGCTTTTCCGAGTGTGGTGGAGTCGGAGTCGGAGTCGGAGTCGTTCATCCGGATGGTGGAGTCGAAGTTGGAGTCGCTATTTTTTGCTGTCTGCGATTCTAATTTTTACTAAAAATTATTTATAATTGTTTAAAACCGAAAGTAAACAAAACAGAGTTAGAATACTTTGCTGAAAATCTAAAAATACGCGAGGTTTTTGTTGATCATTTTGTTTTAAGTTTGAAACAGCGTATTTATACCTATCACCTATGATACCGTCATTGTTGTCTAGTCGTTGTGGGTTTGCATTCCTATATATGATAAATACAAGAAAGAAATATAATTTTACTGGAGTAATAATGAATTAATAATGGATAATAATGGAGTTATTTAAGCAAGAATTAGTAATTTGAAGCATTGAAAATTTGTTCTGTATATTTCTGTTTCGTTCATTTCCCTTTCAATTAGTACACAGGAAGTAGCAAATAGTACTAAATGTGTTGCAAGTTACGCGTAGAACATTTCAGCTGATGCAATACATTGTACTCACGTAAGGAGTGGCAACTATGTACGCTCTTAATGATGCATTGATTGATAATGACTAGTCTTTGCAGAAACTTAAAGTTATGTTGTGATCATAAATATTTCTAGTCTTTAGGTAATGATTCATTGCCAATGAGTAGTCTTTGCCAAAACCTGAAGCTATGGTCTGGTACATAAAGACTTCTAGTTCTCAGGTTATGTTTTCAAAATTGATATGGCTTCCTTATCTTTAGGTCAAGTTAACATGTATTATTAATAACAATTTCTGCTCATTTCTAAAGTTATTTCTTGAATGTTGTTTGGTTCTTTCAGAGTTATATTGTATTTCACTATATCATTATCATGTTGAATTTTTATCTTCGTATCTCTCCCCAGTTTTCAAGTAAGCATACGCTGAAATGGAGAATTTTATATTATGCTTCTACAATTTTAAACACTGAAATAGTATCCGTTTTGCAGCATTACATAATTAATTACTTTTTCTTATGGAAGATTTGGAAATGTTGTAAGGTAATCAATATCGGCATTGAGAGACATGAAAAATTAAAATACAATGTAAACGAGCTGCAATGAAAATAACACACACTAGCAAAAACTTCACTTATAGTCACACACATAATGTGCCTGAAAGCAATGCCCTATCTCAGCTGCAATGGTTGTTGCATTTATGCGATAGTACAAATTTTCTTACTGGAAACGTTTCAAATCGCTCCAAAAAACATGAAATTAGAAGAACATGGGCGTTTATTAAAATAAGACAGTGTGAAACATGAAGTAAAAAGTTAGACGAGAATAAGAGATAGTATCATATTACACGCAATGACTAAAAGTGACTTTTATTCGTAAACAAAACGTTCTGAAAACTTCAGTCCCCTGTGACGAAAGCAAAACAACTTTCCTATTATAGCTGTGATATAAAATAGTGTTGAGCAATAATATGACACCTTTTCTGTATTGTTACCCTGCATAGTGTAGACACAGAGAATAAGAGGCACCGTGCAAATCTTGCCTACTTTATCTACATGTATATCATTTTGTGGATTTTAAGCATTGTCATTGAATTAACTATTATAATTTCACTGAATGAGTGTTTAATTAGTAATAAAAAAAACTGTGAATACATATTTATGCTTTTCAGTGTAGGCAGTGACTACTTTACCTACTCAGAAGACACTTGTCAGTAATATACAGGGTGTTTCAGAATAAGAGGCAAAAAATTGCCGACCAAGTAGATGTCCGAATAAAAACTTTTTCTTCTATGAAATTTTCGGAAGAAAGAGACATTGAGATATTAGCCGTTTATTGTTTTGAAGGATGAAATTTAACGACTAAATTACTCGCAATATTTATTTGAATTTACGGTGATCGGGCGAAATCTTTTAGTTGCATGACCTCCTAGATCTCCTGACATGACTCCATTCGATTTCATATTTTGGGTACACGTGAAGAGCCTTATCTATGCTACACTCATCGAGTCTGAGGAAGATTTTGTGACCAGAATTCCAGTGGCTGCTGGCCAGATACATAAATGCCAGACGTGTTTCCTAATATCCGGCAGTCGTTAAGGCTAACATTCGAAAAGTGCATTGATGTAGGTGGAACATATTTTGAACAATTTTGTAAAGTAAATTAAAAATAAATATTGCGAGTAATTGTGTCATTAAATTTCATCATTTAAAACAATAAACAGCTAATATCTCACGACCCCGAATTTTGGGGGAAAATTTCATGGAATTAAAAGTGTTTATTTAGCCATTTTCTACTTGGTGTGCAATTTTGTACCTCGTGATCTGAAACACTCAGGATATAAAATTGTGTACTCGACCCATGATAAATGATGGGATTTAATATTGTCTTTATACGAATTCTCCAGATGTGGATCATAAAGAAATATATCCAACCTGATAGCACCCGCGATTAAAATATTCTAGTACTAGTGCACTGGTGAAACTCGCATCACAGATACAGTCATTAAGCATCTTTAAGAGAGTGAAAAGGAGACAGACCAACCAACCAAGACGAACAGCCAATTTTATTTGTTCAATGAAATTTCCTGTTGAAAACCTTCTGTATTTCTGATGGCGGCTTTGTGGAAGAAAAAGTTTCCTTCAGATGACCTGTCATAGTTGAGAGACAAGAATTTGAAACTGTTGAAATTAGTTCTTTCTTTTCTTCGTCTTTTTGTTTTGCAGCTACATCTTTTCTTTTCGTTTTTTGTTTAAATTTAACTTCCTATAATTAAGCATGTTTGAGCTTCTACCAGACCTGCATCAACCTAAAATCGCTTAAATTAACATTTTTCGTGACGCACTGAAGTCCACTAATTAAATTATCTTTGAGCTTACTCTGCTTGGGCAGCATGTCGCCCTTTTAATGAAGTCGGTCTGGCACCTCTAACTTATTTCACTTGGGTAAAAAGCAGTCTCTTTCTTCGACTTTAACTCCTCGACCCGGTAAACAGGCACTTATTATTCAAGGTAATTAAGTGTCAATTAATTGTTATAATCTTAGTGCTATATGCAATCTTGCAACAAGATACGATATTCAGCTAGTCGGCGACCAGACATCTTAAAACTCTGTTTCTATCTACTCAGAACGCCACTAAAACTTCCTACCGGAGTACCGTGCTGATGACCGGCCACGTCCATTGGTGGTCTTCTATTTTTAAGGAGTTTCGTTTTTAAACCTAACATTTCGTTAAAGAAAATCTTCGGTCTCCGTTTTAAAGGAATTCAATAATAAAGATAGTACAGAGGACGCTGCAGTGCGTACTGTTGGAATCCTCAAGATATGCCTAACTTGGATGCTGTTTCCCTTTTTGCGCATCTCGGGAAACGACTTGCTATTGTTCCCTTGAAGTTCTTCTGTATTTGAAATAAATGTTCGAACAGTAGCCCTTAAGTTTTAAATCTTAAAATTCCATTGTAATAACATAAGAGAGATTACGCACAGGAAATACCTAAACCAATTTATTTATTTGTTTAAGGCGACACTTGCCCTTTTATTGCATATGAACAATCAACGCTATACCGGGTGCCTCACAAAAATGTCCCCGACTTTTTAATTGATTATACTCGTATCTCCGCTTTAAATTAACATATTTTGATTGTCTGTGTTTCACATTATAGTAAATTTTATTTCCTTTTCAGATAATTCAAGTTTTTGAAAATCAGTTGAATAACCACATTACAATGATCGATTACTGAAAAGGGTAGAAAAACTAATTGTTCAAAGGGAAAGGTTTAAAAGCAACACTGGTGTCCTTCTTCATTTCTCAATACCTATTGTTAAGAATAATTTCAAAATGATGTATCCAACATACCACCAAGTATTTAAACCTTCTGAGAGGTTTCAAGTGTTTTCAATAACAGTGTTTCAAGAACTGAAAGAAAACGGTAAAATAATCTGTAAAACTCTTCGTTCAATGGTGGCCAGAAGTAATACTTGCCTTGAGAGAAATGGAGGGTATGTCGAAAGATACTGAATTACTTTATTTGTTTAAACGCTATTTATGGTAATGATTTGTAACTTTTTATATTTTTGTTTGTTCATTTTTTTCGAAAGTACAAAATAAGGAAGAGTATCAATATTCCTTAAAAAACTTTTTCTTTGAACAATTAATTTTTCTACCCCTTTCAGTAAATTGATCATTGTAAAGTGTTTATTCAACTGATTTTCATAAACTTAAATTATTCTAAAAGGAAACAAAATTTATTACATTGTGAATAAAAGACAATTCCAATATTTTAATTTAAAGCGGAGGTATAATTAATTGAAAATTAATTTCAATTTCCTGAAACTTTCCTGAAACTTTCCTGAAACACAATTTCCTGTGCTAATAGACAAAGCAAAGTAGATAGAATGTTTGAGCAATATCCTATCCGGTGATGGTAAGTTTCAGGAAATTGTAAAGCCCATTCATAAATCCTCCATGCGTGTTGAGGATAAGATAAATAATTTTTTGTTACGGTTGAAAAATAAGGGATCAATATCACCTGACGATTACAATAAGCTACGTGCAACTGGATCTGGTCCGGGTACTCTTTACGGCCTACCTAAAATCCACAAGTTTGATTTTACTACAAAGTTTCAATTTCGCCCGATTTTTGCCTCTTTCAACACTCCCAGTTTTAATCTTGTCAAATTTTTTGTTCCAGTTCTGAAACCTTTTACAACCAATTGTTTTACTGTAGACAACTATAAAGCATTTGTAGATAGTTTGAGTAGTTTTAATAATGCTGATGGGCTATTCATTGCGTCCTTTGATGTGGAAAATTTGTTCACCAATGTACCTTAACTTGAAACTCTAGAAATTTGTTTATCTAAATTATTCGCAAATTGTCAAACTTTCGCGGGGCTCTCTCACAGTATTGTTGAAAAGTTATTGAAATTGGCAGTGTGTAATTCGTTTTTCGTTTTCAATGGTAAATATTATAGGCAAGTTGATGGGTTGGGCATGGGTTCACCTTTAGGCCCAACTTTTGCCAATACGTTTCTGTGCCACCATGAAAAAACTGGTTAAAAGAATGTCCTCCTGTTTTAAGGTCGGTATTTTACAAGCGCTATGTTGATGATACCTTTGTTTTCTTCAGAGATAAGGCCCATGCTGACCTCTTCCTCCAATATCTAAATTCTCGTCATAGCAATATCAGATTTACAATGGAAAACGAAGAAAATGATAGGTTGCCGTTTCTTGATGCGTGTGTAGAGAGAGTTGGCAATACTTTTCAGTGCTCTGTTTTCCGAAAGAAAAATTTTTCTGGGCTCGGGACCAGCTTTTTCAGCTTTTGTTCATACAATTTTAAGGTTTGCGGCATTCGTACTCTCATCCATAGAGCGTTTAATGTGTGTTCTAACTTTCAATACTTACACAAAGAGTTCGATTTTTTGCGAAGATATTTTGCCAAAAATGGCTTTCCTTCTTCTGTTGTTGAACGGCATATTAATAGATTTCCGTCAAAAAATTATGATAACTCTCAATCTGTTCAATCTTGTGCACAACAAGCTTTCCATGTTAAGTTGCCGTATTTTGGAAATCAGACATTAAAACTAAGCGAGGATGTTAAATCCCTTATTAACAAGTTTTTCCCGCAACTCAAAGTTCAAATGATCCTCGTGAATGATTTTACAATTGGTTCTCTTTCTCGTTTCAAAGACAAACTGCCACCCTCACTGTGCTCGTCTCTGGTGTACCAATACAGTGGTTCACGTTGTGAATCGCGGTACGTTGGTTCTACCTGCCGTACCCTAAAGACTAGAGTTTTCGAGCATGCTTGGCGTAGTTGCAGAACTGGTCTCCCTTTTGGGTCCCTCCCACTGTCCTCAGTTAGATCTCATGCGGAAGAGTGCAATGCTCCGGTCTACCTAAATGATTTTAAAATCTTGACCGGTACCTCTTACGAAACAGATCTGCGCCTTCTCGAATCTTTACATATTTACAAAATGAAACCTGCTCTCAATGACACCCAAAGTGCTTTCCCGCTTCATGTTGCCAATACGCAATTCAGTTTTTCCTTTATCTATTTCATATTTTCTTTTACCGATGTTTTGGCTTTTTCAAAGTTTAGATTTTGAATATATACTACTTGTGTGCTTTAATTTCTCTCATTTGGTTTCGTTTTACAGCAATTTTTCTTGCTGAAGATGGACAGTTAGTCCAAAACGTTCATTCAGTTTTATTTGGTCATTTTCAATAAAATGACTTTACGTGTAGCGATTTTCGCCTTGCTTCTTAATATTAATGCTCGTGGCCCCACTATTCAATGCTACCAATTTAGTACTTCTTTGTGTCTTTACGTGACAACTATGATATATAAGACAATATTTTACTTCATTTCCAGAATTTCTTACATAACTTATGAAAAATACAACATAAATGAAAGACATTTGCATGTATTAATATTCATTTCTATAAGTGATACATGCTTTCATGAATCATAATAAATTTAGTTGCGATCGCTTTTTCAACTTTTAACTTTACGAAATATTTTTAGTTCTTCCGGTGGTTAAATGAAAAAGAATTCATTCATCATTTTTTACTGCTTTTTACTGCAAAATGTCAATCGTTAAAATTTTATATATCTGTCGATCTATAAAATGCAGCGTTTCGATGAGAAATGTTGTATTTTACAGATTGACAGAGGTATAGAATTTTTACGATTGGCATTTTGCAGTAAAAATATTACAATTGCTTTATTATTTAACAAACTTCTAAACAAATACCTCTAAGAAACACATGAAAGAATACTTTTTGAAAGCATTGTTGCGTTCTATGAGACATCAATGAATTTTAGCGTTTGGGACATTTCTGTCTATATTTATGGATAAATTCATTTCTCTTTTTCCTATTTTGCCTTACAATAAGGCAGCTTTTACTCTTGATTGTCCTGTTTGGCGCTCGGCAATGCTCGTTGGCTGACATGGAATTTTTTTCATGGACGCCCCTGACCCTTTGAGGGGAGCATTATCCCATTATCCCATCTTTAAAACTCCTAAGCTACTTGTCCGATCAAATTCAAAATTGGTGTACAGATGTTAAATGGAAAAATAATTAGGGTATATCTTGAGGACTTTTCCCATTTTCCCCATAGAAAACGAGTGATTCAAAGAAAACGGTAAAATGGGAGGGGGTGTGGGGAAAATCTACGAACTCAATCAGTTTTAGTGCTATCGAGATAAAATTGGTATCAAAAGAAACAGAAATATATTCCCCACAAAGTGACGTGAAGTTTTTCTGAATTTTCGAAAAAAATGTGAGAAAAAGTGAATAATTCGAAAATGAACGAAATTTTTTTTGAGGAAAAGTGAGAAAATTTCGTCCATGTTCGAATTTTTTACTTTTTTCAAATTTTTTTTTCGAAAATTCAGAAAAACTTCACGTCACTTTGTGGGGAATATATTTCTGTTTCTTTTGATACCAATTTTATCTCGATAGCACTAAAACTGATTGAGTTCGTAGATTTTCCCCAAACCCCCCCATTTTACCGTTTTCTTTGAATAACTCGTTTTCTATGGGGAAAATGGGAAAAGTCCTCGAGGTAAACCCTAATTATTTTTCAATTTAACATCTGTACACCAATTTTGAATTTGATCGGACAAGTATTTTAGGAGTTTTAAAACTGGGATAATGCTCCCCATAAAATGGGGACAACCTACAGTGCGAAGGAAAGTTGATACCTGCGCTGGATTCCTACAGGCTTTCATCCTCTTTTCGAAGATGTCAAGGGCGCCGAGCATGCAGGGGCTCTGAGTTCGCTTCAATTCCTTATCAACCATGCATGTAAATTCATCGATTCTCTCGTCAATTGATTGAGAGTTATTCAGTGTCTGTGTGGAGGTTCCGATGACTTCTGTATCAACAGATCTGTCTTTTCGGTCGCATGCCGCTATTTGCTCACTAACATCCGATACTGCGTTAGCAAGCGCATCTGCAAACAAACCATCGAAAAAAGTCGATGTTAGCATTGCTTTGTCACCGTATATTACCTTGTACAAGTGTTGCATCTCAGCCGCAGTGCAGGTGTAAAGCTGTGGAAGGCGCTGTACTAAGACGCTGCAAGTTGATATTTGCACACGCCACCTGTATTCCCACTGATTCAGCTGCATGTGCCGATGGATAGGTCCACTGTGTAGTGAATGCCCTCTTGAGAAGCAGAATCAACTGTATAAACTGCTCCTTCATTATGGGAACAGCTGACAGAGGAATGGTGCTGGTGGCCAGTTTTGGAAGAATTGTCTTTTTTGAGGATGACATCTGACAGACGCAAACGAAGGTAACTGTCGTACACATCTGCCATCACCGGCAGCAGCTGTGCACCGTTGTGGGCCTTATTTCTGTACACAAATATTTCAATAATTACTGTTATTAATTAATGTCACTCACAAAAAATTACCATCGTGCTCAAATCTAAATCTAAAATATATCGGCACTAATCATTTCTTACTCCTAACACATATAATTAAGTTTTTAAAGTTGTTTCTGTCTAATAAACGGGGTTAAATAAAATTTACTATGAAACACACAAGCTTTCAATATTTTCGAGATTCAATGTATGGGTTTCATCTTCGTTTCCCATTTTAAGCATTATATTTTAACTAAAAATTAAAAAAAAAATAGCTTCGCTGATAGAAAATTAATTTAATTAATCCTCACCGCTGTATATTATTTTTGTATTGACTTTGGCAGGTCTTGATTTATAACATGTTTTAAGTTTTTTAATTATAGGTAATTATTCGAAAAGAAATGTAATGTTCATAAATTTCGTTGTTATTGTTGAAAAAAGCTAACGGAACCTATATTTCAGTCAATTTCTGGCAGCAACTACAATCACAAATGCAGCAAAATGAGGTCGAGGATAATTAGGCTACTATCTCCCTATTCAGCCAATGCCTTCGATAAAAGGTAACTTCTACAAACTGCATCAGCAGTACAATACCTGTTGAGGACAATATCCTTGATCACCATCATCATGCTCTCACACACGTTGTTGGTGTTGTGACCACGCAGTAGCGAGCCACACCTCCAAGGTAAACTCCACTCTTCCCTTCGTTCCACCGCTGATCTGAAGTATCTGAAACCAATACAGTTTTTAATATACTCCAACTGAATACTAGATTTATGTCATTATATAACACTAATATTCTTTGTGCAGCTATATCAAACTTTTATCTGTGCTTTATAACTTCAATGATTTTGGAAGTAGTTACAAACTCGGTACATTTGAAGTTATTTCGCGACAGGTCTGAATCCAGGAATTCGGACCATATGTGGTCGAAGAAACTAATGGACTCAGCGTAGACCAGCTTCTTGAGAACTGAAATCAGCGGTTTGCGGTGCTCCTTGGCGATACCATTTTTGGCATTCCACAACCAGCGCCATGCGGCCTGCAGGACGTGGAAGACGCAGAGGAACAATTTGCTCTGAGGCCACACCTCGCGCAGTGCTCCTCTTTCAGCGTCAATGTCATCAGCGATGAAACACCAGGCCTTCCACGCTCGTCTATCTTTGTACCCTAGGCTGGCAGGTATTTTACCCTAGAATGCTCCTTGATTTCCCTAGAAATCAAGGAAATGATAGGGGAAATGTAACAATTACCGTATAGTGTTCCATAATACTATTGGCTTAACCCGTAATTACGTTACATTGACATATTTTTTGAAGTTTCTGGGGATTCGTTAACTAATGAATGAAAGAATGATCTGAACACTTTTTTATGAAAATGTGTATGAAATTAAATCCTTCAAATCAAATCACGGAATATATTTCAAAATGTGGATTGATAAACAACTCAAACATACAAAGCACCGTGGTCGACAAAACTGAAGTCCAGGTTTTCATAACTAGTGCTCACAATACACAAATAATGACCATAACAGAAACCAACAACAAATTTTGGAAGGAAATGAAGACCCATGTGATACTTTTTCCCGCACGCTGTTGTGAGTAGTTTGACCGATCAAAAATAAATAAAGTAGGAATGAACTTTGCGTGCTTTGCTAAGTATAGCATTGGATCAATTTGCTCAAAAGAAGAGAAAGCCAAACTTAATACAAATCATTTTTCATCTTTAGGGAGCTATACTATTCACATAAAAAAATTAGGCTTTGCGAATATATAGTATAAGCTACAGGCTACAACATAATAAAAACGTTATCAAGCGTTCCGCATTTTATTTTCCTTAGGTTTTGGCATTGCTGAAAGTTCTGCATACATAGCATAACGTTCGTTTCATTAATAGCCTTAATTAGATTTGTATTAATTGGAAAATTATATGCAGTGAAGCCAGATTCTTTAAGGCAGAGGTTTCCAAACTATGGCCCGCGAGCCACACGTAGCCTGCGACATAATTTCATCCGGCCCGCTAAACAAATCCTTTGTGGTGACCTTGAATGGATAATATCAGAGGAAACTAATTACTGGCACAGATTTTTTCATTTTGTATTCTTTCGGCCCGCATGAAAATAGGAAGTATACAATGTGGCCGTTACATTGTTTAGGTGAGATACATTGCATGCATCAAACCACGCACAGTCATTCTTCATATTGGTTCTGTGTTAAGTTTTGGCCAAATTTAAGTGGCTAAAGAAACGTTCAACGAAAGAATTTGAAAAGGTGAGGGCAAACAACGTTGAAATTATAATTTTAAGATTTGAATAATATGGTAGGCCACTGGTATTTTTACGGCTAAAGTGTTTCCCAGTGATTAATGGTTCACATGTTAGGTGTTAATTGTTCATCCAA
This sequence comes from Morinoia aosen, assembly GCA_030386875.1. NCBI lineage: Eukaryota > Metazoa > Arthropoda > Malacostraca > Amphipoda > Talitridae > Morinoia > Morinoia aosen. Next base: position 13,599,084 of record CM059569.1, on the reverse strand, counting down.
GTAATGTTTATGCCACTTTTCCTCAAGACAGTTCTTACCGACAAACTATTTCATTTGAGGAATTTCGCCTAATATAAAGGTTGTTTCAGAACAAGAAGTACAAAATTGCACACCTTGTAGAAAATGGCCAAACAAACACTTTTTCTTCGATGAAACTTTCGAAAAAAATACGGGCTTTCGGGGTATTAACTGTTTATTGTTTTAAAGAATGAAATTTAATGACACAGTTATTCGCAATATTTATTTTGAATTTACTTTACCAAAATTGTTCCGAATGTGTTCCACCTACATCAATGCACCATTCAGATCTTAGCCTTGACGACTGCTGAATATTAGGAAACACACCTGGCATTTCAAATATTTTACCAGCAGCCAAAGAAATTCTGGCCACGGCATCTTCCTCAAATTTAATGGGTGTAATATAAACAAGGCTCTTCAAGTATCCTTCTTGCAAAAAAGTATTCTACCGAATATTTCTAAAACTAGATTTTATTATTGTAAACTCACATATAATAGTAGTGATAGTACGGAAATTGGAAATAAACATTGCAAGTAATTGTGTAATTACAGTTCATTCCTTGAAAAAATTTACAGTTAATATCTCATATATCCGATTTTTTTCGGAAAATTTCATAGAAGATATAATGTTTATTTGGTCATTTTCTACTTTTTGTGCATTTTTTTTACCGCTTATTTTCAATCACCCTGTATTTGACAAAGATTTTGGAGTCAGTATTGAAGAATTACGTGGATTTAGACAGCGTTCGAAGTGATGGAAAGAATTGCAGATGGAAGACCTTTTATGGATTAGTAAAACTGCTTCAACCAGAAGCATCTACATTCTACAATTAGTAAAAAAATCTCTATCTCTTGTGCAGTAATCCTAGTTACCATTGACATCGTTTCAGTTGCTGTCATCCCAACGTATATATCATCTATTGGCACAAAACACAAGACAATCTTGAAATGGACGGATTCAGCAAAGAAATGGTTGCATTCTTCACAAAAGCAACACGCATAAAATCTGAAAAGCTTCTAATTAGGCTCTAGATTTCTGATCTTAGATTGAAGATATTCTGAGAGTCAGACTGAAAAAGGGTATTAAATGCTTTAAATTTCCTCAAGTTGCAATCTAAGATCTGCAAATTAGCACGGATTAGCTGGTTGCTTAAAGCATTGGCAATCATATCATTTACCTGAGTTGGATCGCTGAACGACAACTGAAAGTACAGTGTGAGTGCGTCGTACTGCTTCAGCAATCGTCTTACACAAAGCTTGTAAAGAAACTGCACGCCGCACATTGCGAAAAGAACCGCAACTTGTTCAGTACCGGTATGTAGCACGTTAACTTGTGTTATATTTACGAATCAGATGTTGATACGTCCCTTCTTCGAATTAATGGTATCTGCTCAATTAATTCTTATTTGGGTTATTGAACTGTAGGAATTGGCAATTTCCAATATTTTTGCACCATTTTTATACACTAGATAGAAAAATACTGATTTTACCTTAGGTTATGCGTATTTTCACCTTACCCTAGACTGTACCCTAAGAGGGATCTGGTTACCCTAGACTAGGGTAATTACCCTAGGAGTGAAAGCACTGTGAAACACTCAGGGCGCAGTTTTCCGTTGAACACAACGTCACTCAGCATATCTTGGAGAAGACTGAAACCTGTAAAACATTATTAAAGGGTGGAATACAGTAAAACAAAGTAAAGCAACAAATTTGACTAAAATATCTTATTCAGCAAGTTTTAGTCATTTGTTAGTTATATGTGTTATAGTTATAATTTTGTCATATAATTTTAATTGCAAATTAAAACACATACCTATGACATAATCTTCTTCACTTTGTGATGAGGACAGTATGAACCCGAGGGGAAGGCCCCCAGCTGCGCTCGAGCAGACAAGAATGTTGAGTGAGCAGTTGGTCTTGTCCACGTGGCTAGTCGTGTCCACAAACACCACCTTGCTGGCTGATTGCATTTCTTTGGAAACTCTATGCATGAAATCGATGACAAGAACGGCAACATCTCCACCAGAAGTCTCAGCAAAATTAATGAGATGCTGCGGCACTTTATTCTTGGTTCGCTGCATAGCTTCCAAGACGGACAAGTCGTCGAAGTTACCGTGGTTCTGTGCTATTCACCTCGCCCTCAGACTCACTACAGAGTTTAATGTAGGATTTAATCTCCTGTCTACCAGCAGCGCAATGTCACTTTGAAAATTATGCTTCAGTTGGTGATGGCGTCGAGCTTGGGCACCAAACATGCCTGTAAAATTTTGGCTCATATTGTTATATATTTAGTATTTGTTCACATTTTTCATGAATTTGGGGCTCTATAATGAGATATAAGAAACGAACAACTCATTATTAACTTCAATATAACTTCACCGTCATAAATAAGGGCTAAATAATATATTTATATACAAATACACATATTTTCAAGTAGAATAAAAAAATATTGACATAACTGAATCTTTAAATAGCCACAGAAAGAACATTTTTCGACTGAATTAAATTAACAAATTGTTCAAACGTTCGTCATTCTTTTCCATTTCATCAGAAATAATCCACCCAACTTAATGATATATGAATTATAAAAAGTAAGAAATACTATACGCTAGTTATTATAAGATATGCATCAAAGTGTCAATTTCACCAGATATATTGAGTCAAATAACCCATAACAAAAAACTAATTGCATAATGCAATACTAAACAACTGGGCCGTAAATTTAACTAACATTTTTTTCTGGACTTGCAATTAATGAAAGGGGAGGGGTGACATTTATAACCTTGATGTTGTACAGTTATGGACAACAGAAGTAACTGCTTAGATTTAGTTGAGGAACAAGCTTGAATAAACGTACCATAGTGCCACAACTGTAATATCGATACTTGTAAAATTAGGATAGTATTCATACTTGTACTTCTCAGGTAAAATCATGCTTTAAAGTAGTAAATTATGAGTTGAAAATTATTCATTCTCACCTTGCTCAAAGTAGGAGTAAAACTCTTCCTTGGTGCTTTCTGACATACTGAACTCGCTCAGGTTAGCAGCGGAGGAGCGCGAATGGTTTTGGCGGCCAGTGAAGGTGATACGGCATGGGTGAGGTGTCGATCCTTCAGTGCTGATGACCGCTCTTAATCGTGCCGGACAACTGAAATAAAAATTAGCTATCCTGATATATCCAAGCAAACAGTGTAAGCTCCTTTAAATGTGAAGAAATTAAATATTTGTAATACTGCACATAAACCTTGATACTTTAGTATCACAAGTATTTTTGTACGAGAACCATAGTAATTTTTTAACTCAGAAAAGTGTCTACTAAATAAAGCAAAAATAGTGAAAAATATATGCAAGTGGTCCGTCCTAGTTCGGCGGGAAAAAAGTTTCACCACGCTTCGATTAGTTCGTTTGCATTGACAAATATAATGAAGCCTTAGTTAGGTTCTGTCAAAACGATGAAATATTTATTTCTCATGGGTGTAGTTCAGTTTGACAGTAGTTATTTATGTTCTTTAGATCGTTCACAAATAATTACTGCTAGTACTATATAATATGCGTAAAGCATATGACTTTTACAATGCAAATCTTTTTTATATTGAAGTACTTTTTTATATTCAACCATGTTTCGTGCATAAAAGATATTTGAAATAAAATAGGAGCGAGTTTTTTCCTAATAGCCAAAAATTTATGAAAATAATAAATGGAAATCCTAGTTATTTAAATATTCAAACGAATAACTGAACATAATAAGTAACTAGGCTCAAACAAACCAAACTTAAATCAACCTAAGCAATATATGTCAAAGTGTAATTACCCGAGCTAAATTCAAGTAATTGCACTTAACTGATTGTATAAAAAACTTACCTAGTATTTTATTATCATTTGTTTACACGTTTATTTACCTATTTCTAACTTGTAACTACAGTAAGGAGTCCGTGTCACACGTAGGTATACATGCAGATATAAAAAACAGGAAGCGCTCTCGAGAAACTGCGAGCACAATTCAATGTAGAAGCATGTAATTCAATATTTGTACGATTAGACAATAAAGATTTGTTTTAAATGAAGTACTTACTTGGCATTAGTTATTTTAACTCCTTTGTGCTTCCGCACCGCATGGTGACAAACGTAGTAGAGTTCCAATTGATTCTTGCGCTTTCTTTCTCCTCTCTCCATAGTCCAGCTAACATTATTTTTCTGCGAGAATTCATTTAACCAGTTGTTAAACTCTGTGCGGCTTTTAATAGCTACATCAATGATCATTACATTTTCCTGATCTTGACCGTTCGCCGGCAAAGGAAGGAATTTAAAACCATCGGGTAATTCAACACCTTCCATATTGCACATACGCCTGCACTGTACAAGGTCATTTCTAAATCACGACTGGCAATTTTTTGTGTGCAACTAAAGAAAGTGCATAAATGAAGTGCATTGCGATATCTGGTAACTCATTATAGTTCGACGATAGAACGAGTTCTGACAATGAGGTAAAGTTTTATAGGTTTCCCATAGAAGTTGTAGAAAAAACCCCCAATCAAAACTTCGAGGTCTCTTCCTTAATTTCAAATTTACTATCGCAAAGGAGATTAACCAAATTCACCACCGCAAAGACTTTTAATTTTGATGAATTTTGTGGAGTCACAGGTTTTAAGTTTCAGAAAGTTCGAAGGAAAAAATTACAGAGGAGTTAAACAACAGTCTTCTGGATGACCGAGGCAGGCCGGGCACGAGCGGAGCATCCCGGGCAGGCAACCCGGATGGAGGACCCTCGTGATCGCCCAAGGAGCATGGATTGCTGGAGGAAGACTTATCGATTATAGTGCTGTACACGAATATACTTTCAATATTATGCAAGAACGAATAGACTTTTAATATTATGCAAGAACGAATAGACTTTTAATATTATGCAAGAACGAATAGACTTTTAATATTATGCAAGAACGAATAGACTTTTAATATTATACACGATCGAATAGATTTTTAATATTATACACGATCGAATAGATTTTTAATATTATACACGAACGAATAAATTTATATTATTATACACGATCGAATAGATTTTTATTATACACGATCGAATAGATTTTTATTATGCACGATCGAATAGAGTTTTAGTATTATGCGCGAATAGAGTTTTGGTATTATGCGCGAATAGAGTTTTGGTATTATGCGCGAATAGAGTTTTGGTATTATGCGCGAATAGAGTTTTGGTATTATGCGCGAATAGAGTTGTGGTATTTTATTTTGAAGCCCTGGCCCCGGCTGTCGCCACAGATTAGGGAAAGCCTAGCTTCACGAGTCGCGTTTAAAAGCAACCCGTACAGAGGATCACCGAGGCTAGCCTAATTAATGCCTGCTTCAGACATCGGGAAATAAAGGCCGCCCGACTTACATCTGCCACTCAGGCTACGGCGTGCAGGTGCGCAGGCGAAGTGAAGTCTCCAGAGGCCAGCGCCCACAAGACGCAGGCCGTGCCGGATATGTGCCTTAGCCCATCATCGTTTCGTGGGCTCTCGAATGTAAAGGCAGTTGATTAAGCACGGAGATGTGTGCGCCGCTGAGGCTGAAATGGGTCTGCCTCTCTCAGGTGTCGTGACTCGAGGAAACCGTCTGTAATAGTCTTCACACTTTATGAATATCGGGCGGCCTCCCAGAGTGTATTTTTACTTTGAAGTTTAATTAAAATACTTTATTACAACTCGCGAAGGCTAGTTTCCCCAATCGCGGAAAAATAGCGTAAAATAAGGTTTTATTTTAGACACTCCGGGGGCCAAGGTTCATTTTCGAAATGAAAATGAACAGTTAAACATTTAAAGTAAAACTGGACTAAGCCTATGGCATTAAATCAGAAAACGAAAACGTAAGAACACAAAATTTGGAGAATACAACTCTTAACAAATAACTTAAACTAGATTTCTCTCCAGCATCCGCCGAGAAATCGCGCTTCCTCTTACGGAAGCAGCTCTTTGAGGACGCGCCTCCTCCTGACAATTAGGAGCAGTCAATGTTTCCCGTTGAACAGGTGGGCTACACGTAGGGCGCAAATAAGGTATTACCGACGACACGTGTCTCTTGACCGTTTCTCTCGTTCGACCCTTGTAAACAGTAACTGCCGTGACCTCACCCAAATCATTTTCGACTGTTGAATGAACCACTGCCATTGGGTAGTGATACACTTTCATGTTTAGCTCCTTCAGTAAAACTATGTCGCCCTCTGCTAACTTCTCATGTCGCACGGGTTTATACTTTCCCGATTCACTCGTTGCCTGATCCAACAGATTAGCAAAGAAGGCCTCATTGTACGTAGAGACAAGTCTGTCATCAATGGTAGATAGCCTAGAAAAACCGTCTAGTAAGGATTTCTCCCGAGTGGTATCGGGTTGCCAAACTTCGCCACTGGTCAGATAGGGAATAATGTTAGGAGAGATCAATTCTCGTCCCCTGGAAAGCAACTCTGGGGTTATGGGCAAAGGAGTCTGCTCCACATCTTCCCTTAGAGCCTCTTTAAAAGCCAGCGGTCGCTTGTTCACAAAATGCACAACTTTCGCTACCAGCAGCTCAAACTTATCCAAAGGTAATACCAAGTTCTTAATTGAACTGTAGAGCAGCCGTTTAACGAACTTGACGCAAACCTCCACCAAGGAGCCTAGAGAGCTGTTTCCTTTGAAATAATGATCGAATCTTACAGGTTCAACTCCATTTCTGCTCAAGAAGGTCTGCGTATGCACATCTTTAAGGAAATCTGCGACAATATTTGCAGCTGAGACTAGTTGCGATCCCAGGTCCGAAAACACGCGACTAGGCACACCGTGCTCGTATACGTGCGTCTGAAATGCTGTCAAGAATGACTCTACCGACAGGTCTGCACAAATTTTCAGGTTCACGGCCCTACTCCATAAGCACGTCACGCACAGCAGCCAAACTTTCCTTTTGCCCGTCTGACTACCGACCCACATGGGACCTAAATAGTCCACAAAAATCGATCGAAACGGAATACAAGGGGGATTTCTCCTGAAGTCTCTGTAAGAGTTCTGATTTAATTTTACAGTACGAGAATTGAATCTCTTACACACCACGCAGTTCTTAATAGCGCGTTTCACTGTGGAGAAGAAATGCTCAACCCAGTACTCCCTCTTCAACTGATTAAGTAAAGTATAACAACCGGAATGGGCAGCTTGCACATGTGCATCTCTAATAATCAACTCAGTTACACGACTATTCTTTGAGAGCACAATCGGGTTATAATTATTATGACTATAATCACTAGCCCGGCCAAACTTGCTCTTCACTCTCAAAAGGCCGGCTGCATCGATAAACAAATTCAACCGAAAGACTAACTTAGGAGTTTCGTTCAAAGTAGTTCTGTTTCTGAAATATTCAAAAATATCGCCAAAGTGAAGTTGTTGGTCAAGCTGTAAGAGCTCTGTAACAGCTTGGGAACGGTTAAATTCTGAACTTTTTTCCTCAAATCTCTGCTTCACCGGCTCCGACCCGAATTTCCTTACGAAACAAAAAAAAAATCTCTTTACTATAAAGTACACCGATACTAATTTAGCGAAACTCGAGAATCGCGAAGCGGGAACGGCGAACTCTATGCCCCTCACCTCTACTCCAGCGCTTGCCAGATAAGTCTGCTCGGGAGGTCGCTCTCTGTCCTGGCAAGGGTGAGGCAAGCTTACCGAAAAATCTTGAGCCATTTCAGCATCACCTGAAAGAAATTCTGGCCCCTCATGAAAAGTGCTCACGCTTAGTTTTCTAGGACTGACAGGCCTTGTTGTCAAATCGGCAGGATTTTCAACTGATGCTGCGAAAGAAAATTCCACGGGTAAGGATTTTGTCATCTCCATTATTTGTTTCAACCTATTTTGTAAAAACACTGAATGTTTCTGCATTTTCTCGAGCTTAAGCGCGTAAGAATTGATCCAGTGCAGTGCAATCATGCTGTCTGTGCAAACTTTAAACTTAACGAAATTTACCTTGCACAAGATCGACTCTCCAGATAATTGGTCCCGTAACTCTGCCAATATTTCCACTGCATAGGCCACGGCCTGAAGCTCGAGAACGGGAATGCTTTTTACACTCAATCTGTCATTAATAATTCTATTCTTCGCTAGCAGGAAACTGACCACACCAGTGCAAACGTTCTTCAAATAGACCACCACACCGTACATCAATTTACTAGAGTCGCAAAATGCAATCAATTCATACGCGTCAGAGTGGTGACCAACATTCCGCTTTATGGTGTAGTTAGGTCGGGCATTGAATTGGCGTGCAATAACTTTCCACTCCCTAATGAGTTCATCATTCAAAACAGAGTCCCACTGTAAACCAGAGCAACACTGCAGCTTATGAACAAATAACTTAGCCCTATTTAAGCAAGGCAAAATTAAACCGAAGTTATCGTATTGTGATGCAATAGTCTTTAGAACTAACCTTTTTGTACTGGCCTGGACATCCAACTCCAATCGTACAATGGCAAGTGCATCGCAACTTTTATCCCAAACCATACCTAGGACTTTGGTTTCTGGAGGAGACTCGCCTTTTTGTACCAACAGCTGGTGCACCTTCTCTGAGTTCGTTTCCACCTGCTGAATCTCAAATTTATATGGGTTAAATATTTCATTCAACTTTGAGAACGCGTACTGCACTTCTTCGTCTGACCCAGCATAGGCCCCATTATCCATGTAAATCAACGAGTACAGCCGAATTTTCAATAGTTTCAAATCATTGGACTCGCTCTCATCGAGGACCAGAATTTTAAACAAGGCCAACATCAGCAACGCCGGGCTAGGCTTTAACCCAAAGGGCAATCTCAAACTTCTGTAGGCCTCCAAGGAAAAATCCCCGTTCGATACGTCCCTAAACCAGAGAAACATCAAACGGTTAGAGTCTAGATCATTTAATGAGAGCTGCAGGAACGCCTTACGCAAGTCGTAAATTAACAGTCTTTCACCGAATCTCAGCATCAACAAGGCAGTAGAAATTTTATGATTCAGGCAAGGGCCAGGACAAAGAACTTGATTATGGTTCATTGAAACCTTACCCTGAAATTTCTCGCAAATGTTAGACAAAAAGACAACCCTACATTTAGTAGTAGCTCTCTGCAACTTGAAAATGGGCATGTGAGCCAAGAAACTATGCTTGTTGTTCCCACAAAACTCACGAAAATTAGGCACACGTTCAATAACTCCTGACTCGACTTGATCCTTAAAAACGTTATCCACCATAATCAATTTTTCTTTGTCCTTATGAAGTTTCCGTAGATTAGAGCTAAGTATACTCTTCGCTAGGCCGAAATTTGATCCCAGCAAGTGCGAAAATTCACCCCGCCAAGGCAAGGGCATGATTAGTCTCCCATCTGCATCTCTAGTAGTATTACTCAAAACAAAATTAACAACTTCATCGTTTTCTTCATGAGATTCTGAGTCGCTAGTTCTATCGTAATTGACTACTCTATTATAACAAAAATCCAACACTTCACTTGTTGCCAACTGAAGATCTCTATCTAAAACTTCCCCCTCATCGTCTAAGACGACGTATGCAGAGAAACCAATACAATTACCACAGTTACCTAGCTCACAGGTCGGAGAGACGTCTGCACGATCTGCCATCTGTCAAGACTCTGAGGGTGGAAGGGAAGAAACATTCGCCAGAAGCCTATTCAGATTACCGAAGAGAAGAACACCTGCCTCAGTCCTCGCAAATACTGATGGAACAGAGTCTCCAAACTCAATTTGTTGCTCAATCAAAACATACGAATCATTGGTTCCGAGCACAAACTGTAAGCATGATAAAGAATCAGATTCAGTTACCAAGGAATCTGCCAGTTTATATCCTTTAATCTGAAATTGCTTCGCCACATCAGACAGACCAGGTAAGTTTACGTTAAGTCTTATTTCAGGAACGCAAATGGCCTCTACCGTGCGAAGTTTACCGTTCATTTCTAGAGGAACCTGAACTACATTAGTTACAAGCTTCCTAGCCTCGTTAAAACCGTTTACAGTTATTGGCACATTAGAACGCAGGATAGGCAAGTTTAAGTCCCTTGCGATTTTAGAGACAATGAAGTTAGGCTGACAGCCAGTATCTTTCATAGCGCGTATATCAACATTCTTTATTTTTGCAGTAAATGTCGGTATGACAGAATTCTCACCAATATCGGCTACACTCGTCCAAACCGTACCAGTGAACAAACTCGCATTTGATGGGGTATTATTTCTAGATGTAGGAGATTTATGTTTAGGAGGATTACCCTCGGTGCACAAGAAGGTCATGTGGTCACCTTTACATTTAAAACAGGGCCTACCAAATTTAAAAGAACATTGTTCAGTTGAGTGATTAGCAAAGCCACAACGAGTACAATAATTTAAGGACTTCAACCGTGCTATCTTAGACTCAGGGGTCTCGTACTTCCTGCATTCTCTGGTAACGTGAGAAGTGACTTTAGACCGCCCGGTTTCACTACACAAGCTACAAAATCTCACGGAATTTGCCCTAGGCTCGCCTCTGGACCCGTACTTAACATTTACCGCGAAAGAAGAAAGGTCAGGTTCTGCCGAATAGGAACTGCAAGATCTTACTTTTTTGTCCCTGCTTGTACTCTTGTTAGAGTCAATTTCTTTGCAACGGTCAATTGCTTTAAAGATATTGTCTTGAATTTCTTTAATAGTAGGTTTATTATTATTACAGATGTTTATTAACTGAGTTTGCAAATCAGAATTCATGGCATTCCAAACGAAAAATTGTTGGATGGTCTCAATGTCAATCTGAAGTACACGAAAAGATTCTAAAGCTACTCTCATTTCACTAACAAATTCGTAAGAATTACCATTTACCGGTAGCTCCAGGGTAGCCAAACGCTTTATTGCATCAAACTTTTGAACCGTTTCACTGGCAAATGCCTTTATCAACAATTCCCTTGCGTTCTCATACGACTGCTCCGACACGCCTAGAGAATTAACGAGCGACAAAGGCTCACCCTTTAATTGACGCTTCAAGAATATGAATTTTTCGTGGCTAGTAAGAGAATATTTGTTTAGGATGCTTTCAAACCCTCTCAGGAAGTGCTGTAAACTCTCCTCAGGAGCATGAGAATAACTAGGTAAAGGCACTTCAGGCAGTTTGAGTTTGCTTACAGTAGGAGGTAATGTGGCCGCATCACTGCTTACAGGAGAAGTCATGACTACAGTGAGAAAGCTTCTAGATTCGACAATCTTATCCTTATAAGCCTGGCAAGCTTCCAATTCCTCATAAAACTTAGAATCATCAACACCAGACCCGTACAACAGCGAAGCCACTTGAGCATCGAAAGCAGTTACATCAGTTTCCAACTGGTTCAACTTAAGGACATGAGCCTGTTTCTCAGTCTCGGAAAGAACTAAATAATCACTAGAAATTTTGTCATGAAGTTTAGTAATCTGAGTCCTGACGAAACCACGAGATTTAATGATAAAGTCCTTATTAGACATAGTTCAAGACAGTTACTCACAATTTTGGAAGATCAGCGCAGCCCCGTCACGGGCCGCCAACCCAGGAGACTCACACCCGCACACTGCCGCCTCGGCATCCTGTCTACAGCGCCATGTAGAAAAAACCCCCAATCAAAACTTCGAGGTCTCTTCCTTAATTTCAAATTTACTATCGCAAAGGAGATTAACCAAATTCACCACCGCAAAGACTTTTAATTTTGATGAATTTTGTGGAGTCACAGGTTTTAAGTTTCAGAAAGTTCGAAGGAAAAAATTACAGAGGAGTTAAACAACAGTCTTCTGGATGACCGAGGCAGGCCGGGCACGAGCGGAGCATCCCGGGCAGGCAACCCGGATGGAGGACCCTCGTGATCGCCCAAGGAGCATGGATTGCTGGAGGAAGACTTATCGATTATAGTGCTGTACACGAATATACTTTCAATATTATGCAAGAACGAATAGACTTTTAATATTATGCAAGAACGAATAGACTTTTAATATTATGCAAGAACGAATAGACTTTTAATATTATGCAAGAACGAATAGACTTTTAATATTATACACGATCGAATAGATTTTTAATATTATACACGATCGAATAGATTTTTAATATTATACACGAACGAATAAATTTATATTATTATACACGATCGAATAGATTTTTATTATACACGATCGAATAGATTTTTATTATGCACGATCGAATAGAGTTTTAGTATTATGCGCGAATAGAGTTTTGGTATTATGCGCGAATAGAGTTTTGGTATTATGCGCGAATAGAGTTTTGGTATTATGCGCGAATAGAGTTTTGGTATTATGCGCGAATAGAGTTGTGGTATTTTATTTTGAAGCCCTGGCCCCGGCTGTCGCCACAGATTAGGGAAAGCCTAGCTTCACGAGTCGCGTTTAAAAGCAACCCGTACAGAGGATCACCGAGGCTAGCCTAATTAATGCCTGCTTCAGACATCGGGAAATAAAGGCCGCCCGACTTACATCTGCCACTCAGGCTACGGCGTGCAGGTGCGCAGGCGAAGTGAAGTCTCCAGAGGCCAGCGCCCACAAGACGCAGGCCGTGCCGGATATGTGCCTTAGCCCATCATCGTTTCGTGGGCTCTCGAATGTAAAGGCAGTTGATTAAGCACGGAGATGTGTGCGCCGCTGAGGCTGAAATGGGTCTGCCTCTCTCAGGTGTCGTGACTCGAGGAAACCGTCTGTAATAGTCTTCACACTTTATGAATATCGGGCGGCCTCCCAGAGTGTATTTTTACTTTGAAGTTTAATTAAAATACTTTATTACAACTCGCGAAGGCTAGTTTCCCCAATCGCGGAAAAATAGCGTAAAATAAGGTTTTATTTTAGACAGAAGTATCATTTAGCAATGGATTAAAATACTCTATGTTTCACTCTACCCTTAAAGTCACAGCCGTCTTGAATGACATAATATTATGAGTTAAACCAAATGAGATCAGTTACTGCGATTCTACCGTATGTCATAATGCATCGTTCGCATGTCACGACGTATAATTAGTAGTGCAAATCTCTTTAGTTTTTATTATAAATATACAGTTAATTCAAGAAATTAACAGACTCTTTTTAATTTCAATCAAATAAAAGTATTCTAAAACGCTCTTTATAATATGAAATTAATTAAAGTATTCAAGTGCTGGAGAGTTCTATAAGATGCCTTTCACGCATATTTACGCCAAATAAATTTGATTAACTGACTTTTAAGATTTTAGTGAAAAAAATTATATCCCATATCAGCATGTTTAATTGTCGCTTCCTTCTCGTTTTGCCTAGTCCAGCTAACATTTTTATGCGAGAATTCATTTATCCAGTCTAACTCTGAGCGGCTTTTAATCGCAATTTCAATGCTCATTACATTTTCCTGATCTTTCTACTTCGCTGCTAAAGGCAGCAATGTAAAACGATCGGGTAATTGAACTCCTTCCACATTGCAAATAAGTTCACGCTCAGCATGCCCATTTCTAAATCACCACTGGCAATTTTTGGTGAGCCAGTGCATAATTTAACTTCATTGCGAAATCTTGTAAGCTCATTATGGTTAAATGATACAGCGACTTCTGGCAATGAGCTAAACTCTGGACCAGTGTACATGACGCACTCTACACGCACACGGACGCAGCAACACACGCACACAGACTGGAGCAACTTTGACGTGGGTGCGGCCCGGGAGCACCCACGTCAAGTTCGCACATTCTGAGTGTGCGTTTGTGAGTCCGTGTACGTGTATGGCTCGTCCCCATCACCAATAATCACTACCATGCGCACTTCAACAGTGCCACATGTCGCTATATGACAAAACTCTAGTGCGAACATTTATTATTGTATAGTTCTGCCACATAAGTATCATTTAATAATGAAATAAAATATATTGTGTCATTTTCACTTAAAATTCAATGCGGTTTAAACGACACCCATTATAAAATGAGTTAGACCAAATAACTGCACAGTTACTGCGATACTACCGTACGTCATAATGTATTGTTCGTTGGTCAAAATGTATCGTTAACAATGCAAATCGTAGTCAGTTTTTATTATAAATTGGTAGTTAATTTGAGAAATTACCAAGTGCTATATAAGTTGAATAAAAAATATTCTCGAGCTAAAGCGTTTAGTAAGTTTCATTTTTTGCATATTTACGCCAAATGAATTCGATTACTTTACTTAGAAAATGTGACAACAAAAATTTTATGCGCTCATATCAGTATAATTATTTAACACTTCCCTTTCGTTATTATAATTTAGGGAGTAAAGTGCAAAATAAAAGAACCTCTATGCTCATATTGGATACAAAAAAAGCTTAACGCTTACACACCAAATAATAAATGTTATGGATTTCATCACAAATATTGCGCCTTTTTCGTTTGCGTCAGGAAATTGAGTACAACCACTTCCCCTATCATATATGACATGCAGGTATAATGCTTCTTCAATACCGAATTATTCTCAGTTGCGCTGGCGGTAATGAGACAGTTTTTGAATGAAATTAATGCTTGTGACCACACCACCTAATACTACAAAGTTTGTTCATTTATTCTGTCATTACGTGACAACTATAATATTTTAGATGATATTCAATGTCATTTTCAAAACTTCCTGAGTAAGTAATAAAAAGTATATTAAAAATAAAGACAATTACATGTAATAATATGTATTTTAATATCTGATTCATTATATCATTATTCATTTATCTTATAATTATTCATTATTTATAATGAAAGAAATGGAGAAGAAATACTTTAAAAACATCGAACGTTTCGAGCCTTGGCTCATTCTCAACAAGTCTGCAAATACAATAATAAACAAGTCAGTACACCCAAAATTACAGAAGCGCAGAATATGAGCATGAAAAAATATAATAATAAAAATTTATCGGCTGACTATTTTCAGAGGGTACGGCACTCTGCATTTCGTTGTGTGAAGATTCGAATTTATGAGTGAATCATGTCTCTAAAATACGTAGGTCTAAGTTGGCGGTACAAGTGTTAGTATTTTAAATTTGCTAATTTCAATAATCTGTTCACAGGAATCATTACTACAATGTTGTCTTATACTAGAATGAGTAGGAGAAGTGAGCAAGCGACCTGTACGACGTACGATGCAGGTCGAAGTCGTCGTACAGGTCGCTCGCTGAAGTTTCCTTACTAAGCAAGAGCATAATCTAAAGGCCCCCTCACACGTACAAATATGTCTGCAGACAATCTGAACTGAATTTGGTTTGTCGGTCTCAAGACCCCTCACACGATGCAAACCACGCATTGCAAACTTGACAAAGACTGGCACAGGGCTGCCATTCCTTGGGAAATTTCCCAAGATCTTGGAAAATCACTATCATCCTGGGGATAATGGATTGGGAAATCCGAGTGAAAACTATCGAATTCTTGGGAATTCGACGCAACGACCTCATTTTTCATTAAATGTTCACTGAATAACAGTATGATTCAAATAAATATTCTCCACAAACAGGGATATTTTTTTAATTAGTCTGAGATGAAAATAAATCTCGTAAAATACTCGATCAAAGCTCGTTAAACATTCGTTTGTAACAAGCGTGTGCCGGCTACAGGCTAGCAACCGGACCCTCAGTTGACTTGAACGATTTTGGAACGTACGACCCAAACTTCAAGGTCTGGCTAGAACAAGGTAAACACAACGAAACTTCAAGCTATTGCAAACTTTGTTACTGTACCATGAAAAATGCAAACAAATCAGCTTTGACACATTCGTCAGCATCTGTTGAGAGGATCTTCTCTCAGATAAATTGCATTAGAACAAAAACAACGAATGCATTAACGGAAACGGCAACAGATCGATTGTTAGCAAAACAGTGGATGAAAAGAAGCTTTTTAAATTGTCTAAACTGGGAGCCGGAGAAATCATTAATAAAGAAGGTTGAAGATGGAACTATTCATCAGCTGTCCGAATCCAGACTCAAAAAAAGAGAAAGAAAAGAATATAATAAATCTTTGTGCTGTGGACGAGGAGGATAGTGAAGAAAATGATTATTAAATAAGGTAAGTGACGTTAAATTTCCGGTTTTTTAACATTTTTGACATCTGGGGAAATCTTGGGAAATTTACTTGGTCCCCCTTGGGAATATCGTAAAATCTGAATGGCAGCCCTGTCGATAACACTGAAATGACCTCTGTCTTCTATTTTCCCTATTGGTTACCGAAAAAAAGGTAAACAAAATTATATTGCTTTTTAGGAGCAGTAATCAATGGAGTCCTCTTACAAAATACGACCATCGGGAACCTTCTATTTGAATGTTCGACAAACCTGGTTGGAAAGCCGTTATTACACAAATATTTTATCAAAAATTCTATTTCATTATGAAAGGTAGCAAAAGTTGAACATACGCTAAAAGCTCTATGTAGAAGAGTCTTAATGCTATTAAGTTTAAAACGAAACTACAAAAACTGAAAAAAAACGATAAAATTTCTGCTTACGAAAGACACGTTTTGAATTTCCCCTCGCTGCGCGTTTACTGAGTGTCCTAAAAAGGGAGACAGTCATTTGTTTCAACCTCCATCGTATATTTAATATTAGCATGTTTGGTATTCAAATAATTTAAGAATTGGTTACAATGCGAACTACAGCTGAAAATTAAAAAAGTATCATCAATACATTTCGTGTAAAAAACAGGTCTAAAATTCTCAGGACAAGACTCAAGCCACTGTTGCTCGTAGTGACGCATATAAATATTTTTGCAAAAGTTGGCCGCGAAGGTAGGCCTAAGCCCATCTAGGGTTGATAAATAACTTCATCGAAAACAAAAAACGAATTTAGAACAGAATGTTGCGACAGAGTATTGAGTTATTTCCTGGTTAGGCCAAGAACTAATTGGGACTTCGAAAACAGGTAGTTTAGGCACAATTCGATATTTTTGTGAAGCGCTGTATTTGTATATAAGGGGTCTACATCAAAAGAGGCCATAAAAAGATTATCAGCATCGCCGACATAAACGACATCATCAATAAAAGATTTAGAGTTGTGAACCGTGTAAGAACTAGTCGTGAATGGAGATAAAATAGGAACTAAAATTTTTTTAATATTGAAGCTATGGGTGCGGAAGGCTGCAAAGAGATGGGTCTGAACGGAAAATTTACGTGAAAGGGTTATGAGTTTTCGGCAAGCCGTATAAAACACCCGGGCCAGAAACAGAAACAAATAAACTTTCGTATAATTCATCAAAAATTTCACCAGTAGATTTAGTTTACGTCGGAAGTTATTGAATATATCTTCTATGCGTTGAGTTAATTTTGATATTGGATCAGATATAATTCATAATTTAGTCGAGTCTGATTACATTTTTCAGACTAAACAAATATTTTTCATGATTTCTCTCAACCCTTATTCGGACGAGAGATTTTAATGCTTTTGTTCGAGGTTAATTGTTTCAGTAACGCAACATCGGTCTTACTAATAATAGCTGAGAATATTTTGCACGGTTTGAAGTTGAAATAATTCTTTAGAAGCAATACTTTTTAAAACTTGTACAGTAACAGATTTAATAGGTTTCAAGCTAAAAACTAGTTTCTCATAACATGAAAAAAAATTCGCATAGTCTAATTTATAAGGAAGGCAAAAATCCAATCCATAAGCTAACAAACAGTTGGAGAGGGTTACTGAGCTGAAGTTGAAGACGACTTTAATTTGCTACTGTACGCCAAGTTTAAAAAAAATGTTGCCCTTAAAGTATTATTCAAACTTCAACCGTGTAAAATATTCTCAGCTATTTTTAGTATGACTGACGTTGCAGCCTACCGAACCTCTAGCTTCAGTTTGGCTAAATTTTTAGTTCCTATTTGATCTCCATACACGACTAGTTCTTACACTGCTCAAAACTATGTATCTTTTATTGATGATGCCGTTTCTGTTGGCGATGCTGATAATTTTTTTATGGCCTCTTGTAATGTTGGCTCTTTATTTACAAATGTACTGCTTCCCGAAACTATAGAAATATGACTAAACTCTCAAATCGCAAAGTCCCAATTAGTTCATGGCCTAACCGGAAATTACTCAAAACTCGGTTGCAACATTGTGTTCTAAATTCGTTTTTTTCTTGTTTTTGATGGAGCTTATATCAACAACTAGATGAGCTTGGAATGGGCCTACCTCTGGGGCCAACTTTTCCAAATATTTTCATGGATCACTGCGAACAACAGTGGCCTGAGTCTTGTCCTGAGAATTTTAAACCTGTTTTTTTTATAAAGGCCATTTTACACGTGCGGAGTTTTCAACGTCAATTGACTACTCGTGTTCACATGAAGCCACGCCCATCAGAGTAATTGCGTGCGCAACTGCAGTCGATGCTTTTACACGTAGTTACCGCTTGCAGTCAACGCAGTCAATGTAGCGAAGGGAGCAGCAACAATATAGACCAACTCTTGGTAGCCACAGATCTATTTTTCAAGAGCTAAGTACTGATGAGAGATTATTCTGAAAGTATATATGGCTTAAGTACCTATGTTTCAGCATCTTCTCCACAAAGTGACTGAAAAATTTAGAAATAATGAAAAACTCCATCCCACCAGGAGCTAGGTTGGGAAGCTACGTTACCGGAAACATCTGTCAAAAAGCTAAGATCGTCAACCACAGTTTTGGAAGAACACGTCGTCAGTTCCAGAACAAAATTAGTTATTTTCTTCAAGACCATATTTTCAGTTCTAAAGTTTAAATTTTAGATTTTATTGCTTTCACAGTATAATTTGAGAGACTGCCAGAAATTTTCCAAAACGCCATCATCTCTAAAGTTTATATTTATATATTTTTCTAATTTAGTATTCAATAAACATGAAGAGTCTTTGTACATTACGATTAATATCACAACATCATCTCCTGAGAACACCATTGTGTATACTCGACAATAACTGCACGTATGGCACTTGTCACGCACCTCCTCCACAAAAAAGTGACTGAAAAAATTCGGCAATAATGAGAAACTCCATCCCACCAGGAGCTAGATTGTGAAGCTAAGTTACCGCAAACATCTTTCAAAAAGCAGAGAAGAGAAGATCGTCAACACGTCGTCAGCACCAGAACCAAATTTTTTATTTACTTCAAGACCGTATTTTCATTTCTGTTGTTTGAATTTTAGATTTTACTGCTTTCACTGTATGATTTGGAAGACTTAAAAAATTTCACAATGCATATAATCTCTAGATTGTATTTTATAATCTTCCAATTTTGTATTCAATATACAAGGAGATTATTTATACATCACGATTAATATCCCAACATCATCTCCAGCGAACACCATCGCGTATACTCGACAATAATTGCCCGCAAAGCACTCGCCGTCTCATTTACCACCGGCAAGCTAGCAGCTGCAGTCAACCGAATCAAGACATGCTTGATCACCACGGTTGACTACTGCCCGATCGTGAGTAGTCAAAAAGTGGGCGGGGCGTTGAGCAAATAGGCGGCGCTCAGTTCACGTGTAGTCAACTGACGTTGAAAACTCCGCACGTGTAAAATGGCCTTTACTGAATAAATGCAAAGTACAGTCAATTTTCAACTACAGAGATAAGCTGCCCAAGGCTATGCTCTTTTCCATTTTTTGCAAGTACAGTTGCGCACAATGTGCATCTGAAAACGTCGGGCAATCTACCATATGCTTTCATGTTCGTGTAGCAGAGCATGCTGGGCGGAGCTATCGAACGAACTTGCTTCTAAAATCTTCTCAATCAGCTGTCCGCTCTCACACACTGAAGTGCGACCTCCCCAGTCCCTGTTCGCTCGCACGATTTTAAGAATGATGTTACCGCATCTAGTCAAATAGGTGTCCGTATTCTCGAGTCGCTTTTTGTCAAGTAAGACAAGCGAGTTTTAAACGACACGCAATCCTCCTATCTACTGTAATACAAATAGCTTCTTAATTTTCATGTTTTTCAGATGAACTCATTTAGTTAACAATTTTTCAGATGCTGAAGATGCCATAAGAGCTCGAAACGTTCGAATTCTTAACTCTCTTGTTTGATTAGATATAATAGTGAGAGTTGCTGTCCTTGCTTTTTATTTCTTTTAGGATTATGATAAAGGTTAAACTACAATCCTGATTAATAAATGAAGTGTTGAGGATCGGAGAAATACGTAGGAGATGCATACTGTTGGCGCACCACCCCCGCCGACAATACTGGACTCCCGGCATTACACGTCACTCGCCATGCTGGCCACCGTATGGAAAAATTTAAGAGAGTATAACAAGTAAATCCAGTTAGATGGAAAGATTACCCGATCAGTCTCGAGAGAAAGGTCATTGCGACATTTCAACCAACTGCACAAAAACTTGGGTTAAGGGCAAAGATAAATCTTGAGAGCGAGACCTCGGGTAGACAGGCAGGGCGTCCTGATTAGCCGTGGAGGGAGTATATGGAGAGAGCATAGCCGACTGTGAAGAGAACCAGATATTGAGATTTCTCTTATGTCTGTGGTAACCAATAGCCGTCACTCAAGTGTGACGTCAGCACGGAAGTCAGTTACCTACAGACTGCAATAGAGTGTGCACACGCTCGCTGAATGCTCTTCTAGCTGTTGAGTTAATCGCACAATCGTTAATCATTAATTTGGGATTTTTAGACTCCGAAAGAAAATAAATTGTGTTTACCTCACTTGAGGACACTTTATATCAACATTACTAGCAAAGATACATTAAGGGCTGAAAACTATAAAGATTACAGGCCCTTGATTATAACAACTGGTTAGAGCGACTTGCACGCACACCCTACCCTTTGACTTGTGGGGGGGTACTAATCTTGCTTTGGAATATGAGAGGCGGAGTTGTAGAGAAGGTCAGTGGAGCCAATTTCAGCCAAGCCTTCTGTGGTTGGCTCAGAATTGACACGTGTCGGGCCTTGAGAATGCCTGTGTCTCTCAACTTTTGCAACCAAATTGAGCCCGATCGGAATCAGCTATGCTCCCTCCATATATCCTAGCTCCATGTGACTAGCAGTGCGACGGTGCTGTCAGTAGAAGGGCTGCGCCCGTGCTCTGTTGAGTTATAGTTTCTCAAGTTACATTTTTAATGATAGGGTAAGTATACCCTATTAAAATTCTGAGCCTTTTACAGAGCGTTTTCAGGCAGTTATAGGCCAAGAGATAGTCGTTTTCAAGCAGTAAATTAGCCCTTTTCGGTGCAAATGTCGCTTATTTTAAGCCTTGTTAAACGGCTATTTCTGGGCATCGAAACGACAAAGGCAACGGCCATTTTGGGCTTCTCTACTACTTAAACGAGGCTAGAGGTTGTCAAAAAAGGCTTGAAAACGACTTTAAACGACCCGAATGAGCTCGAAAACAGCCATTGACTTGACCTGTAAAAGGCCTTTTGAATGAAGGGCCCTTTTCAAGCCCTAATAGGCCAAGTATAGGCAGGAGTCGGTTTGAAGTCGTGATTTTTGGCCCTTTTGTGCCGTTTTTGACCTTTTACGACTAATTTACTACCTGAAAAGGGCGATAATTTTTAATTGGGTATTCTTAGTTTTAGTGATATAAGTATCCAGGTTAGTGCTTATCGTGTTAAATTATAGTTTTAGTTATAATTATAGTATTAGTTATAATTATAGTATTAGTTATAATTATAGCATTAGTTATAAGGTTAGATTTAATAATAAGTTATAGTCTTAGGAATGAATGGGGAAAATGAATTCCTAAATACCGAGCTCACGGAACGAAAAGTATTAGGTCATGAAACTGCAGTCCACGAACTTCCCAAGGTACCCGTGAGCCTCAAGACATGCCGCGAAGCGAAGTTTGGCGAGATGACGGATAAGCTGTGCTTGCCACAGCTAAAAACATGCCACCGATAGAGACGTTTTGTATAAATTTAGACAACAAGAATGATAGATGGTGTATTGAATAACTGAAATGGATGAATTATTTGTAACTAAACTTACTATTAAGGGCTTACAGTGCGGTATTAAGTCAAGTCTCGATAAATTTAATAGCAAGAAGGCATAAATTTATAGAGCATCTAACGAATACAGGAAATCCTGTGAATTTTCTGTACAGGCATGGGATTGAACTGATAAGGTTCCTGCAGCTCGTCATGTTCGTTTGTCCGTTATGGCGGATTACGATTGTGACGTTACCTTTCTCTTTCCAGAGTTAAACTTGCGTGTCGCTTAAACTTATTTTAAAACCTTTCAAAATTTCCTATTATCACGGAAAATTTTACTGCTCGGTGACTTTTCTACGTTGGGTAAAAGAACTCCTAGAACACGCCCGAGGGGTTTAAAATATTAATTGTTATTTTCATTACATAAAACTTATCGTTCCTCAGAAATCAACAAATGGAAATTCTCGTTGAGTCCTAGGTAATTTTTAATTTGAGAGGACAAAACAATTTATTCAAGACCTCCGGCGAGGGTTTATTTTGCAAATTTTTATAAAATAGCCAAATCCTTAGTTTCTGTCAAAATAACCATGTAAAACCCGTTTTCTATAAAATGGAGTTTACGATCTCTAAATGTAATTAGAGTTCCTTTCATACGCAACTTCATTTTTGTTGTATGATTGCTTGATGATTAGGAGGATGATTAAAATTTTTTTCTTCCTATTATGACATAATCATTTGTACTCCCTGCGCCTTGGTCAAACACAGATGGCGTATCATTTTCTGGCCAACATAATTGACTGTAGCTACCTTACACTAATACGATATGTACAGTACTATGAAAAAATTAAAAGGGTGGGAACGGGACGTCTGCCCTGACAAATGACGTTAGGGACGAACGGAGTTTAATTAACGAGATATACAGTAGATCTTAAATATGACGTAATCGTTTCCTCATTTTCGAACGAAGGAACATGAAGCGTATACATATTTCCCGATGCAAATAAATGCACGGTAGGGCTATGGTTACAGTGGATCCAAATTCGTCCGAACAATCGAAATAATGGAATACATAGGAAGTGGTTACACTGGCAGCATCTTTTCGGACGAATTCGGACGAACAATATGGCGTTTCAAAAAATTTAGTTTTTTCGTCCGAACAGTCACGAACTACCCCTCGTCCACTAACTTCTCCAATTTCGCACAACAACGTGTACTACATATTCGTTGAAATTTTATTAATAAAGATTGGTTACCTTTCCTCAAAGTCATATTTGCTTAGCCAACCTAAGTAATGAAGTTAAGTAATAAGTAAAGAAAGATATCAGTGAATGGTCTTACCAAGGCATGAAGGTTATATAAAATGGAGGGAGCATGGTCGACTGAAGAGAGAACCAGATTTTGAGATTTCTCTCATGTCTGTATTAAAATCATCCCAGTTGTTCAACTTTTTTCGTCCGATTCGTTGGAAAATTTGCCAGTATATGTATTTTTTGAAAGTTGTTTTTATATATTCATGTCACTTTTTCGTTTTAGGCCTTAATTTTTTTACGATAAATTAGTTTTTTTTGTGCATTTTTATGTATATTTCAAGACGTATCTCCTCATTGAGTTTTGATGCTAGAACAAAACCAAAGGCAGTTTTAGGATCCTTGAAGCATTTCTAACAAAAGGTAGCAAAATGTCAACATTTTGAATTATTTTTTGTGATCACCGAAATTGTATGATTACATCAAAAAAATTATTTTTGGATTTGGAGCTATGACTTTTCCCGCAGATTTGTCTAGAAGCCTTCATTTTTTGTTAGAAATGTTCCAAGGATTCTAAAACTGTCTTTATATTAGTTCTAGCATCAAAACTCAATGAGGAGATACGGTTTGAATGTTGAAAGTTATTTGTTTTGGGTATAAGCCATAACAAAATTTTTGGTTGAAGTGTAATTTACTGGCGAATTTATGTAATTGAATGCAGTCTTAATTTTTATTTCGTTAATTTCCATACATAACTTCATATTCACACTGTGAATTGTGATTTCCAAACAAATAAAATGTTTTTCTTTGAAATTAGGAAATTTTATATTTGCAGTCGGATTCTTATGAAATTTGACTATAATATGTAACATTTGAAAAGAAATACAATTTCTTTCAATTATTTTTTTAATTCAGGCCTTAGTTTTTGAAAAAAAATTGGACATATTGTTTTTTTTAGTTCATTTCACGGATTTTTCAAACCGTATCTACTCATTGAGTTTTTATGCTGGAACAAAAATAAAGACAGTTTTAGAATCCTTGGAACATTTCTAACAAAAGCAATTTTCAAATTATCCATTTCCCGATTTTTCTTTTATATGGGATTAAAAATTCAAGATATTTGTTCCCTTACCACGCCCCCCCCTTTGGGGGAGGGGATCTATTGTCCGTAACGCCATAAAATTTTAGGACCGAATAGTCCACCACCTAAGGGTCCTTTTCGAAAAACAAAACAAAAAAAGCTCACGGGACCGACAGGGGCCTGGGATGATCTCCTTAAGGGGGGTCATCCGCTAAAATCTGAATTTTGATCCAATTGGTCTGAAATTTGGCAATTATATGTATTTTTGCACGAAAACCATGTTTTATTCGCATAACTTTTTTGATTTAGGCCTTAGTTCTATCGAAAAATTTCAACAATTAATTTTTTTGTCATTTTTTAAACATATTTCAAAAAGATAGAAGTCAAATTTTTATGCTAGAACAAATTCAAAGACAGTTTTGGAATCCTTGAAACATTTATAACAAAAGTATGTTCAGTTATTTTCTATTTGATTTTTTTATATTTTCGATATTTTACCACAATATAAAGCAGAACGAATTTTTGATTTTGAACTAAGATAAAAAATATATAATGAACAAATTGGAAAAATACGAACATACATTTGTTAGAAATGTTCCATGGATTCTAAAACTGAGTTTGTTTTCTTCCTAGTATAAAAACTCAATGACTTCTATTCATTTGAAGTATGAAAAACAAGTGACTACAGTACAGGCCATCAACTAATTTTTTTGTTGTAATATAATGGAAAATTTATGTAATTGAATGCTGTTTTCATTTTTATTTCGATAATCTCCACGCATAACTTCATATTCTCATTGTGAATTCTAATTTCCACAAAAAAAAAATTTAAAATTATGAAATTTTTTATTTTCAGTCTGATTCTTATGAAATTTGACTACATTGTGTAACTTTATAAAAAATACAATTTCTTCCATACATCTTTTCGATTCAGGCCTTAGTTTTTGATAAAAATTGACGTATTGGTTTTTAGTCCATTAGTATTGCTATTTCACAAGAATAGAACTCATTGAGTTTTTATTCTAGAACAAAAAAAGACAGTTTTAGAATCCTTGGAACAATGCTAACAAAAGTATAGTCGCAAATATTCCATTTCCCTTTTAGTTTTCTTTTTAAATATGGTGGAAATGGGGTCGAAAATTAATGATTTTGGTCCCCTTACCAACCCCCCCCCCCACACACTCCTGGGGGGATCTATTGTCCGTAACGCCATAAAATTTGAGGACCAAATAGTCCACCACCTAAGGGTCCTTTTCCAACAAAAACATGAAAAATGACCATCGGAGTAACAGGGGCCTGGCAGGGCCCCTCGGATGACTTCCTTAATTTAGCCTTACCATTCTTAACATATCCTATCGTAAAGCAAATCCTGACTTGAAACAGTCTAACTTGAAATCTAACAATCGGAAACTCATGATATTCTTGCGTTTGAATGTCGCTTTTTGCTTTCTCTTGACGGAAACTTGATCGTGTTCATCAGGTATGAATTTAATTGGAGTACTAAAAGGCAAAAAATACTTGGTTATTACGATTACGATGCAGAGTTATAATACCTGATCACACTAGAGCAGATAAAATTTCATGGTTTTTTCATTTTAATTTAAACATTTTCGCAGGTAAAATTTTCATTTAGCGAAGCTCATGCGCGTGCGGTGGGTACATTGAGTTTGAGCTCCATCTTAGCCTATAGCTCGTTAAGATCTGTGTGGGCTCGAGCCGTTTTATTTACTTGTTGTCTATGCACCCACACGTCTATGTTGGAAGGGGCTAATAATTCGGTAAGGTTTTAGTATTTTGTTGTGTCATAAACTATTTTACACTGTGCAATAATCATTAAATTGATTTCGTGTATATGTTAGGTTTTAGCATTTTTTGTTGAACATGTGTATTTAGTTTATTAATAGCATAATATGTGAAGTTGGTGAGGTTCCAGTGCAATTAACAGTGTTTTTAAAGCTAGATCTTGAGTGTGTTTGTATCATATTGTTACAGAAGCCGTTAGGATAAGCCTGCGCGTTTTCGAATACCCTATACGCACCCAATGAACCACGAAGTTCTTTACAGTAATCTTTCCAGTAATAAGAAGTGAGGTGATAGTCATTCGGGTCAAATGTCCTGGAGACCATTGTCAAAGGGTCGGTTGGCAACAGTTCTCTCAGATCTGAAAAGAGTTAGAGAAATATTCATAGAAGTACAGGGTAGCTAATTTATGGGTAATGTTTCTAAGAAAACTTGCTGTTTATACAATGCTATTCGACATTAAATTTCAAATAATTACTGAAAAATGTACTGAATATGTAATGTAACCACTGTGCACTTTACAACGAAAGTAAATTTCAACTAATTTTTCAAGTGAGAGCCAGAATATTTGCGAGGACACTATTTTGTGACAACTGTTCAATTGCGTGCACTTGTTAGTTCTCTCAATTTAGGAAAATGAACTTCGTTTACAACGTTGTCTATTTCGGTTTCAGAAAGGTCGAATATTATTGACGCTTACCATAACTTGAATCAGCGTTCTCCAGAACCCAACGAAAAATGCGAAAGGAGAGATACTAACTTCTTACGTGAAAAAGTATTACTGTAGCTTCTACTGTTGATGTCAAGAATACTTATGATGAGAAAACTTTACGAATTACTAGACGGATGGAATTGAAGTAAAACGCAAAAGCACTTTTAAACAGTTATCCAAAGCTATCAGACAAATAAATGGGGCCACTTTCGTCTCCTCGGGTGAACATAGCCTGGCGATGGTTGATTCTACTCGAGTTAAATGTGTTCACTTCACATCAAACAAAACCGTGTGCTCTCAAGGATCCTTTTACTATGGCGATTTAAATTCTGCAGAAAGCTCAGTCATCCAAAAGCTTTCAACAAATGTTAAGCAATGAGTTGAATAATTGTGGATCACTCCAGTCAATCGAAGTCTTGACGGAACAAAACAAATATTCTCACTTTAAACTCTGAAAAAGAAAAAAGCCTATGCACGTCAATGCCCATCGTACACCAAACCCTCCAAAATTGGAGGCGTCATCAAACAGAGCTTTGAGTAACTCACCTGCTCACAGCGTGGGGAACGTAAATGAACCTGAGCCTTTCCCTAACTCGATCTCAGACCACTATAATGTAAGTACGAACAATAAATTTGCGCTGCTTGCAAAAAACACGAATAGTGACATGCCCTCCTTTTCAATCAATCCTCGACAATCCAATACGTACGTAGGAACAAGGGAAAGTCAGTCAAATAGCGATATTCAAAACCATTCCCAAGAAAATGAAACACTCGTAAAAAATTATCGCTCTAGCCTAGCAATTTCCAGTAATCAAAATCCCGTGCGCAGTCTTGTAGAAAATCACTGCAATGGAAAACGCTCCCTGAAAAAAATCTCCTGCCTCTGCGAGGCCCCCAACGTACGACCAAACCGATACTGACACGAAAAAATCAGCAGTGAACCAAATTTACTCATGCGTTGCAGACACACTGGATGACTTGAAAAGATATCTCAAAATGGAGCCCGCTGACAATATAGGTAACAGACACTGTCTCCTCCACGAAGTAACGACACAGTTTGCAATACAACAAACCTCGCGATGAATTTATATATCTTTGAAAAAAGCCATCAAAACTGGGAGCTCCAGAAACAGAGACCAGTATGCAAAATTTGTTGGCGAGGACAGTGGCAGTTTCGAACTACTTATGGATAAATATATCGATAGAAGAGTCTTCGATCACGCAGTTGGGGACCTCATAATCCAAATAATTTGTAATATGCCGAGAACACCAATTAACAAATTTGATTAAAAAGACAATGGGGTTTGGAAGACAACAATCTCCCCTACATCAAATGTCCTGATAAATTGTCCTCCGGTAAGCATACACCGGAAACAAGACCACTACAGCGCCCTCGTAAAAAATGCGTGATGACAAAAGTGCCGCTTCCGCCCCCATTTTGTAACTTAATAACATAATCAAATTGAATTTTCTCCTAAAACTGAAATCACAACTAGTGAGCGCGGCAATAATGACCTAGATGGTAAGGCCATATACTCTACTAGACCTAGCAAATGCAGAAACTCAACTAAAGAAATGCCTGTGGAGGTAAACAATATAAAAATGTTGCACACAAATGCTCGCAGTCTAAATGGTAAAATGGACATAAGGGTAATGTTGATCACCAGCGATATCGATATTTTATGCTTATCTTTTTGTGTCCAACATTAGATTTAATTAAAAATACGCTTCAATTAGTCTCTGTAGCCCAAAAGTCTTTCTATGTTTTCAAAGATTTTAACGTAGATCTGACAAATAAAAACAATCAGCTGGAGAAGATTAACCTTTCACAAATGGTTCAAGAACCAACGCGCATTTCTAACTCTTCCAAAACTGTTCATGACCTAGCAATTGCGAACAATCTCCAAGCAGTACTCAGCACAGAGATCTTAGCGTCGTTTTCTGATTCTGATCACCATTCGGTAGAATGTCTAATCAATACTGCATAAGAGAAATAAAAATTTGGTTACATTACATATCGCATGAAAAAACAATACTCCCATGAAACATAAAGCTATTCGACAGATGGAATGAATTTCAAGACATGGAAAACACCAATTATGTCAATCTACAATTTTTCGCTTTTTAAAAAAGTTTCGCTTTTTAAATGAAAATTTCGTATCAGCCCTTAACGAATGCGCACCTTTCACTACGAAGAAAGTTAAACCAAGAATTTCTAAATGAATAACAGACGAGATAAAAGAGTTGAGCACAGCTAGAAAAAAATTTGCAACGTGAGTGTAAACTGAACAAATCAGACGGTACGCTTAGAAAGCTATACAAAAATCATCAGAAGATCATACGAAGAAAAGTTAGGGAAGCAAAACGAGACTATTCCACAAGGAACTATTGTTGGCAAAATCAAACTCAAAATGAACTTGGGAAATCGTAGAAGGTTGGTCAGTATAAAACATCAGACTGCGAGAGCACTTTTAACAACCCCTCAAAAACGGCGAATGACTTTTAACATTTTATTCTTAAAAGTTAGCGAAGATGTTTTCAATGAAGTGTCCACGACAGTTGCTGACACATCTACAGGTGCAAATCTGAGTAATGTTTCATCCCCAAATTCTTCTTAAATTTCTTGCGGTAACACAGAGCTTGACTCATTTTAGATGTAGCAAGAGCAAGATTGTTTTTGTGTTGTTTATGTTTATTTGTATTTTTCTTATATTTGTTTTCAATACGTATATATATATATATATATATGAATATGTCTGTGTAAGTATGTGCATGTATGTGTGTGTGTGCGCACGCATACGTGTATGTCAATGTATCTGTGTGCACATTTACATGTTCACACATATACAGGGTGTTTTTTTTTACTTTGAACAAACTTCGAACATAGGTACAAAAACTCAAAATAAATCGATTTTCATGAATGACAAAATGTCCAAAACTCTTTAGTTTTCGAGTTATAGTTACTTGAAGAATATTAGAACTTCAAGTAGGATTGCACGCGCGCACAATTTTTAGCGCTACCTTTGATAGTTAAAGAGGTTTTTGGGCCCCACTAATGTAGTATTTTCGTAATTTCACAATGAAATTTGCGTGTACACGAATTACAAATAAGAATAAATTATCCTAAATGAGTAATTATCAATTATTATCCTGTAAGCTAACCATTAATCAGTAAGCATTGCAGGACACAGGTAAAAAACATAATCAATACAAACTTTAATGTAAGAACTTTAACGCAAGAACAAACTTGAATACAGTTTTATTACAACTGTTGCTCGAAATGGCTTCCATGAACTTCAACACATTTACGCCATCTAACAGCCAGTGAGCGCCTTACAGATTGAAACACGCCAGGCATTTCCGTAATACGGCCAGCTGAGTCCACAATGCGTCCAACCAGATCCTGTTCCGATTCAACAGGAGTGGCATACACGAGGTCCTTCATGGTTCCCCACAAGAAGAAATCCATTGGCGTCAAATCAGGCGACCTAGCTTGCCATGCTACAGGAGCACCTCTGCCAATCCATCGGTTTGGAATAATTGATAATTACTCATTTAGGACAATTTATTCTTATTTGTAAAACGTGTACGCGCAAATTTCATTGTGAAATTACAAAAATACTGCATTAGTGGGGCCCAAAAACCTCTTAACTATCAAAGGTAGCGCTAAGAATGGTGCGCGCGTGCAATCCTACTTGAAGTTCTAATATTCTTTAAGTAACTATAACTCGAAAACTAAAGAGTTTTGGACATTTTGTCATTCATGAAAATCGATTTATTTTGAGTTTTTGTACATAAGTTCGAAGTTTTTTCAAAGTAAAAAAAACACCTGTATACCCACATATATGCATAGATATATTTCTTTTTTTATTTTTACGTAGAAGCAAAACCTCAAGATACATTACATTTTACCTAAGGCTCGGCGACCAGTTAACACAACCAAATTCCAGAAATAAATATATTCATTGCACTTGCGTAATGGTTTAAAAATATATCTATCACTACCCCAGAGGGCATTACAGTGAGCAGAAGAAATAAAAAATACAAACATCTCTCTGTCCGTATGCTGAACAAGCCATTAATTTCATTTTTGCGTGTACGTTTGTTTACGCAATTTTAGATGGGCGTGCTGCATTACGCGATGTTCTTCATAAATCACTTTGTGACTAACCTTTTTCCAACACTTGACAGTCATTTACGAGGGTGTTGTTTCAATCTGCTTCGGTATAGCGTTTTGTGTCTTTTCTTAAGTCGACTCAGCCAATAATTTAGGAATTCTGAAGAATTCTTTCGTAATATCTGAATTATTTATATGTTGTCAGCCATCTATCCCTTGGAGTGTAAAACATCCAAGAGATGATAGTTTTCATTTAACTACCCCTTGACAGGGTTAAACTATCAGCACGCCACGTATGGTTTGCCTGTTAGTACGCCTTGTATAGTTTGCCAATTATTTGTAAGCCTCTTATGGTTTGTCTATTTGAACACCTCTGATAGTTTGTCCATTATTACTCCTTGTATGGAACGTTTGTCATAGGACGTCTTATATTAAGAAATTTTTAAAAGCCAATATGTTGGCATGTATCTAATGTTGCAACGTTTTTGGAAATAAACGGTTTTTCTTTCCTTTCTTTTCTTTAGCGATAGATCCAAGCGAATAATTTGAGCTCGTAAAATTTTATTCGAGCTAGTGATAGGCTAAGGGTATTTTAAATTCTGTATTGTAGATATATGTATATAAATTCCCCAATCATACGTGCATATCATACTGAAATGTGATTCATGGACTCTGACACCATCTTAAAATTTCTTTCACGTCAGAATTATTCTAAATCCTTGGTGTTCATTCCAATCTTTATTCTCCTACAGATGCCGACAGTTGGCATCATATA
Organism: Morinoia aosen; assembly: GCA_030386875.1. Lineage (NCBI taxonomy): Eukaryota > Metazoa > Arthropoda > Malacostraca > Amphipoda > Talitridae > Morinoia > Morinoia aosen. The sequence continues at coordinate 13,567,506 of CM059569.1, read as the reverse complement.
TTATGTCAACATTGAAAAATTAACCGCGATTAGCACTAAAAAGTTGTTAAGTTTTTCAATTTTTTGTTAGTCGCTGAACCACTTGGCTCTGTTCTAAGTTTTTAATCGCCTTATTGCTGAGGCGATTTGTGATATGAGTAAATTATATATTTTGTAGGTACATAACATTACCAACGCTTCCTGAAATTTTAATTGTTACTGTAAACTCAAACTAAAATGTTGCTCTTTGGCCTGTCAATCCTTTTCTTCATTCAAAACGCAAACGGAGTTGCTGTCACCTCCACCGCCTAGTGTCGATGAGTAGGACGAGTGCTTCAGTAAAACAACGAGTGTTTCCTGGGATTTCTAGAGAAGTTCAGATGAGTTTGATTTTAAAATAATAACCGTGTTTTTTATTTTATGATTACTAGAAAGGCCGCATTTTTAAATCCTCCGTTTATCGAAAGGCTACTTTTACAGGATTAGGCTTTAGTTTTTTCAGGTTTTGTGCTTATAGTTTTAAAATAATACTATAAAGACATTATTGAATCGAGCTAATAACATTTGTTCAAACTTTGTGGACTTGCACGGCGTATTTACTTCTCTGGAATTTTTTTTTGTCGAAATAGGTTTCCTTCATCTATAGTTCATGATCAAATTAAAAAATTTCTGGCTAAAAAATATTCGATAACAAGTACTCCTCCAGACCCAATGCAATGCCTATATTGTGTTTTCCCGTATTTTGGAGATTTTACTGACGATATGTCCAGAGATTTAGAGACCCATTTTAAAACCGGTGGGCCGCAGCCAAAACGGTTCGAGAAACGGTTTGTGAAAAGTTCAGAAATTTCTTGAGATACCTTCTCGACTCGCACGCCGTCAAAACATAGAAGTTCTTTAACTTCATTCACATGTAACTTTCGAAATAATGTACTATCGAGATCAAATTACTCCAAACGAAAGAATGAAACTTTCTTAAGAGAAATTCGTAAATGCCAAAACACTTTAGCGTTCACAGACAACAGAAAGTGGGGTTCCCGTAAGCTCTCGATGAGAGTCAAATTTTTTCGATAAGCCTCATATTGTCGAGAAGCTAATTTCTAAACTATAGCACCTATAAACTTCAAATTAATTCCAATTTCTAGAGCAAATTATTCTTCACGCCCCCATGTATGACAAAACTCTCATACGCTTCCTTGGGGGGGGGGGGGGGGGGGGGGGGGGCAGGGAGCGAAGTTCTCGCAAGCCCTCGATCAGAGTCACATTTTTCGATGAGCCTCAGCCTCATATTGTCGCGGTTCTACGTTCACATACTTGAAACTTTCGAAATAATGCACCTATCGGCTTAAAAGTACTCTAAAACGATAAATTAAAACATTCCTGAGGGAAAATCGTATAGGCCAACATTATTGAGCACTCACATACAACAGGGGGAAACGCTTGCGTTAGCTCCTAACTCTCAAATGACATGTGTTTCCTTGAAGCATTAATCTACATTAGAATTACAGCTTCTAAATTTAGTTGAAAATAATCGGGTTAAGTAATTTTTTATTGCTTTAGCGAAATTATCCGAGAAAACCACACCACATCCGGATGAACGACTCTGACTCCACAAGATTCGGTGAAGCATCTCTGACTCCAACTTCACTCCAACAAACCCGACTCCGACTCCGCAACCCAGGCTCCATCCAATTCTAATGGCAATATTCATTATCATATGTTGGCATTACATCAGGGGACTTTAGCTAACGCTGCGCCATGCCCTCAGAGTGTTCGGGTGTCGCTGAGGTAAGACATCTGTTACAGTTGTCGGTCCTATGTTCGGGATAGCTTTCAATGTATAGTGAGTGTCGTGACTGCTGCCTTAAGGTAGGCGCACACTTGTTCGCATCGTACGGACGGCACGCATCGGATTGTAGTATTCTTTACATTATTTCAAATGGGACTGCGCACATTTGACCGCATCGTACGCATCGCACATCGGCAATGCCGAAAAGGATCCCTAAAAGAGCATTCAATCCGATGCATACGAACGATGCGGATGGCCTCTACGGATAGCCTCTTACTGCTAGTCTTTCTTTAGGACTGACTGGAGTGCGGAATGGAGTATTTTCTTCCGCTATATACATTTCCAGAATGTTGAGAAGGCGAGAGAATTTTGAATACGTAATGCGAAAGTAACGAAAAAAATTAACATCGCCTTTCACCAAATCAGGATACAATGTATGAAATTCTCCAAATTCCAGCCTTTTCCTGTTTACGTTGTGAATCCATGTTTTCCTTTTTTTAACTTTCTGTTCTTCTGCTTTTGACAGCAAACAGCTAACCACTACGATTTCTTCCTCTTCACTTTCACTGTTCAACATTTTCACAACTCTATACAGTACAAAGATATGAATTAAGTCCTTTCAGAGAGAGCTCAGCTTCAGAACTGTGGATGGTGAATGGTCCATGTGCCGACAATGTGCGCAGAAAATCCGATCCATCCGATGCGGGCCGTCCGTACGATGCGGACCAATGTGCGCACGCCCCAAAAACAATCCGACGAGTCCGATGAGTGCCATTGGTACGATGCGGACAAGTGTGCGCCTACCTTTAGTGTCAGGTTCAACTACTTAAGCAATCCTAAGTAAACAAAAATAGGATCTTTTAATTAAAAAATTGAACATGGAGTGTGAAAGCTATTTGAAAACGCTTCCAGGCAACAGTGCGGATAGTAAAGACAAAATATATAAAAAATTAAAGGTGCAATTTCGTTATAATAGATATGGTAAAGAAACAAAACGACTCCAAAGGCTGCAAAAGACGTACCCAAAATTAAATTTTCAAATTCAGAGAATTTTACGAGTAAATTTTAACATCTAGAACTTTTAATTGAGCTTCTAACGTAGGATGTAATTTCCCATTCATGTTGTATCCATCTTTCTTGGCATTTAGTTTTCTTCCGTGTCTCTGGTTCAACGCGCGTACAAAAACGTTGTTGAAAAGAATTGGGACCGAGAGGATGAGAAACCTAAAATATTTTTTTTACTCTCAAACGGTATCTTGATTTTCCTTAAATTCCTGTTAGAAAATTAGGAATTATCTTTTCTTTGCCTTACCTCAAAACCTCTAATATTCATCTTCATTATTTCAGTCGACCACAATGAGCAACAAAGCCGTCCGCTCAACGTAGCAGGAAGAAATTCGTTTTTATTATCACCATTATTTTCATTTTTCTTTAATTATATATACCATCCGTACATGAACAAGCTTCGAAATTCATTTTTGTGCGTATATCTGTCTATATGTTCCTAGGTGCGAGTGTTGTGCTATTTTTTTTGTAAATTATTTTTGGATAACGTTGTCTGACTACTTTGAAATCGTTACGCATGAGTTTCAGGCGAGTTACGATACAGCGTATTCGTGTCTTGTCTTCTTTCATTTTGTTCACTTATAGTGGAGGACTTCGAAGGCATTCTTTTTCTTGTAGTGTTTATGAGTTTTTCGCAAGATTTAATAAGGATAGTACCTTGGTAAGGAGTGAAAAGGCAAAGGGGTTTTTCACTTTTTAGTTCAAAGACCAGAATAATTAAATTTATGGCAGAAACGAAATTCCCGCTTTCGACCCCCTCGCCTGCGGACTTCCACTCCCTTCCTGCGAAAAGAAAAGACAAGAACACAAGCATTAGTTGCGACGTACACGGATTTCAATCGAAAGGTAACGGCTGATTACCATCGGCTCAGCACTGATCCGCGAGTCAAAATTAAGTTACCCTAAACAAATAATATAGTTACCCTAGAGAAAGCGTCAACCTTCGGTCTCGAAACTATCTAGGCCAAGTAAGTTAAAAGGGCAAACCGTTCAAGGCAATTAGAAAATAATTAAGGTAGAGTATTGAATGAATGGAGTCGTCTCCCATACGGCTAGAGCGAAAATTCTTCTTAATGACTGAGGTACATAAAGTAGGTCCAGGCTACCTATGCACCCACCTATACAGGTCGTCAGAAGTAACGCCGAAATTGCTCTCGCTATCCTCCACGTCCCCAGCTTTAAGTCCATCCTACGTCGGAGATCTACAGGATCATGTTCTCGTGGATAGCGTCTGGGTGCAACTCAGAAATAGGCCTTGGGACATTCCTGAGCGATTTTTTCCCAGACGATCTCTCGCAGGTCCCCAAATCTTCTCCGGATAGGTGAAGATAAGTTCGAAGAGAGAAGACAAAAGAAGAAGCTCCAAAGGCCACTCCAATCGCAGTAGGAGACGACTTCTCCGAGTTTCGAAAAGGGATGGAGAACATCCGCCAAGAAACTGGCTGATCCTGCCACTCTAAAGGTCAGATCTGTTCTGCAGCAGCAATTTACATAGGAGGATGATTAGTATGCGGGTTAATTTCAGAAGGTGCACTCGCTACTGAGGTGAAATTTTTAGTATGGAGGTCATCTCTGATGGCATGATTTTTCTTTTAAGTCGGTTTGCTAGATAGACCCGGACGCTACTTTTTGTCAGACCCAAGGGTGACGCTTTTTACAATTTGGAAGGCGAAAAATAAAGAATGAATGACCATCTACCGAAAATTTAGGACAAGTTTCCAATCATCTTCCCAAGCATGGAATATCCCAGATAATACATTTCTTTGGTGCCTCTCATTGACATAATTAACCCCTGACAGGGCTATTGGACTCCTCGTTTGGTTTGTACTCCTGTATTACTCGTATGGGGGAAATATGATTTTTATTCTTTCTTTCTCTGCGCAATGTTAGCCGTGAACTTAAAATCAAAATTAACTTTAAATTCCAGTAAATACAATTATCATACTAGGCTGCTGTTCCAAAGTGCAAAAATTGTGTGCAAATTTGCTACTCTTGTGATATCACAGTATCTTCAATTTATCCCATGTACCCATGCACTTATAATGTTGAAGAGAATACCGAGAGGATGTGAAGCCCAAGATGGTTTTGTTGTTGTTCCTAGACTGTAACTTGATTTACCTTCAACTTTCCGTTAGAAACTAGGATCTAGTTCATTTTTCTGCTTTTCAAAGACTTATTTCCCATTCACTTATTTTGTCTTCAGGTATTTTCGTACGATTACACTTAGCTCGACTGTTATTTTCGATGTAGCAAAGGGACGATTCAATTTTATTTTTATTGTTTATCCATATATTTATTTTTACTACGTATATATACAATATGTGTGAATGAGTATGCGTGTGTATATGCGTACGCACACATACGTGTATATTCATGTGTGTGTATATATATGTATTCGTGCATAAATATATACATATACATATATACATTTCTATTTTATCCGTGAAAACCAAACCCACACGGTTAATTATATTTCACTTAAATATATCTTACTCCTAGCCAGTTTGTGTCACTACTCACTAGGAGTTACACTCATAGGCTTTCCCGAACACATTAGACGATTGAGTGGAAGATAACATTTCTCGCTGTTGTGCAGATTAGCTGTAATCATATTGATTCATGAAACAGAGACTATTGTTTAATTAGTAATAAATTGTTATGAAATATGAACGCGCTAAGCGTTAGATTTTCAATATAATCTTTTCTATTGGGAAAAGCATTTTGAAATACGATAATCTAATATCGAAATACAAAAGACTGAAGGAAGTAACTGATGACTTTTACAAATTCAATTTAAATTTTACTCATATAGTAATCTCAAGATGTAATAATTAAGTGGTCTAATACTCACTTATATTCGTTTTTCCTTTTACGTTCAACAGATGAAATACGACACAAGCAAAGGACCGCCTACTGGAGGAGTTCGTTTAAATGAATATTTTCACGAAGAAAACGTCGCAACATCTCCAGGGAAATGCGCAAAGGTGAGTTCTTCTAATCTCTTCTCACTTGTCTAAAGAGAAGTGGTGAAGCAATGGTTCTCGGCAAATTGTTTCCTAGCGAAATTGGTGCAGTAAATAGAAAAAAAATAAAACTAAAATATAGGTAACTTTAGAATGAGTTGAACACGGCCATGTTACACGGTCATGTCATTCGTTTTTGCATATTCACTTAAGATAACAAATCATTTAAGATAAACGAAGAACTGGAAATCGCAGATACATTCTTACCAACATCTCATTGTCGATCTTCAATGAGTATATATCTATACCTATATCTATCACGCCATTTTCCTGCCGTGAAACTATGTCTCATTGCGGTCAATTCTCTAAAAGTTGGCTCATTTTTCCGCTACAAGGACGTGATTCCAAAGCGAATGCGGGCATCTGTTGTCTATAAGTTTAGTTCTGTACAGTGTAGGTCTGGTTATGTCGGCATGACGATTTTACCGCTTTACATTAGGATTGCCCAGCATCGTTAAATCGGCTACCGTAGTGGAAGAATGATAACCCAACCGCCTCACTCGTCTATTCGCCTTCACAGTGAACAGTGGCTGCGATCGCATAGCAGAAGATGATTTTGAAATTTTATGTAATGCTCCAAATGAATTAGACTTGCGCATTTTAGAGTCCCTATACGTAGCCAAAGAATAGCCTGTCCTTAATAGCACAAATAGTTCATTTCCCTTGCAAATTTATACCTAGATTTATAATGAAAAAACGTGTTCTTCAGGGGTAACTGAATTGAACTTTTTCCAATTTCTCTGTCTTTTACAGAATGACTTACTGATGATGGAGCTGGTCTCTGAAACGTTTTATAGAGTGAATAGATTTTTTGTAAATATTTTATTCAAAGACTTGTACAGATCTAATAAATATGATTTCAATCTTAACAGCGTTCTTCGTTTATAATTTTCTAAAGATAATTCGATTAAAGAACAATGACTTTCCTGAAGTCAATCGAATTATTGAAGTGAGCTATGATATGCGTGGGATGAAATCACGTTAGAAAAAGTCGCGCATGTTTTTGGAAATATTGATATTATCTGAACTGTGGCATTAGAGTAGGTGGCGGTCATTTTGAAAACTCTTAGTCATGTGTTTAACAAAATTTGGCGCACTTCATGGTGATATGAAGATCGTCACGATTTATGAATCTGATAATAAGTTATGAGGATTTTTTCATGGAGTGGGACACTACTAGGTAGATCCTTTGTAATGTTTATTGCAGCTATCGTCCTTTCATTAAGGAGGTCATCCGAGGCCCCTGCAAGGCCCCTGTCGCTCCGATGGTCATTTTTCATGTTTTTGTTGGAAAAGGACCCATAGGTTGTGGACTATTCGGTCCTAAAATTTCATGGCACTACGGACAATAGATCCCTCCCCCCAGGGGAGGGATCAAGGGGAGGGTTAGGGGACCAAAATCTTTAATTTTCGACCCCATTTCGACCCAATTTAAAAATAAAACAAAAAGAGAAATAGAAAGTTTGCTACTATACTTTTGTTAGATATGTTCCAAGGATCCTAAAACTGTCTTTGTTTTGGTCCTAGCATAAAAACTCAATAAGTTCTATGCTTTTGAAATAGTAATACCAATGGACGTATACCCAATATGTTAATTTTTTTCAAAAACTAAGGCCTGAATCAGGAAAATGTGTTGAATAAATTGTGTTTCTTTTCAAAAGGTACATGTTATATACAAATTTCATAAAAATCAGACTGAAAATAAAATTCAAAATATTTATGAAAAAATAATTTTTTTATCTATTTATTTTTTCATGGAATTTTCAATTCACTGTGTGAATATGAAGGTATGCATGGAGGTTATCGAAATAAACGTGAAAACAGCATTCAATTACATAAATTTTACATTATATTACACTGCAACCAAAATTTTTGTTTATGGCCTGTCTTGTAAAGATACTTATTTTCAACATTCAAAGGAATAGAAGTCATTGAGTTTTTATGCTAGGAAGAAAACAAAGACAGTTTTAAAAACCTTGGAACATTTCTAATAAATGTATGTTCATATTTTTCCAATTTGGGCATTTTCAATTTTTTTTTATCATACTTCAAAACAAAAAATTCGTTCTACTTTATATTGTGGTAAAATATCGCATATATAAGAAAAAATATTAAAATTTAAAAAAACAACATCCTTTTGTTAGCATTGTTTCAAGGATTCTAAAACTGTTTATGTTTTTGTTCTAGCATAAAAACTCATTGACTTCTATTCTTTTGCAATATGTATAAAAACGACTGAAAAACTAATATTTCCAATACTTGGGAAAAACTAAGGCCTAAATCAAAAAAGTTACATGAATAAAATATGTTTTTCTTGAAAAAATACATATACTGGCCAAACTTCAGACCAATCGGATTAAAATTCAGATTTTAGCGGATGACCCCCTTAATGTGATTTAATTTTTTTAGACGATTCAACATATTGCTTTTTCATTCAAGAGCTTTTATACACATTGATCAGTCGCTCATACACATTTCCAATAGAGCACTCAGGTTCTTTTGAACTATTCAGCATGACAACAAACATTAAAAGTTATTATGTTTCGACTTTCGATCTTCAAAAGAATGGGCGGGGAGAGGAAACGGATCAACCTTGCCTTGAGAGAAAATACAAAAATTTAGTCTCTTGCTTCCATAACAAATAATTACCATAGTGCTTTCATAGGATAGATAAACAAGTTTAAGAAAAGTGGGAAAATATCAGGAGAAATATTAGATGGAGAAAGGTTAATACGGCTGCAGGCTGATTCATTTTATCTAGAGCATAAAAGTCTCACTTAACCAAGAGAAGATATTACTCATGGTAGAAAATAAAGTTGTGAAGGCGTTGGCTCTGGTTAAAATAAGGTGAAAAATAATTTTGGGTAACCATCAGATGAAGGATTTGACAGGTTCAAATTTCCGTTGACGAACAACCTTCATTATCGTTAAAGTGGTGATAAAGACGGTAGTTTTTTGCTCATTTCGTTGTACGTAGCGGGATCAAGGGTTAGAAAACGCTACGGAAAACCCACTGGAAGTATCTGTAACACCTTCCAAATCCAAGTGTTCAATGTAAATATTGTAAAATGCGTTAGCTTCGCGCACATAGTGTCTTAATAGCAGGTGAATCAAAATAAAAATGAAATCATAAAGCACACACACATTTTCTTTCAACAGACGCGAGGATTTTATCCGTACTACACTTTCTTGAATCACGAGCGTTTAAAAAATGAAACACTGAATTTCACCAGAGGATCATAAAATAAAAAATACGGTTATCATTTTAAAATCAAACTCATCTGAACTTCTCTACAAATTTCAGAAAACACTCGTTATTTTACTGAAGCACTCGTCCTACTCATCGACACTAGGCAGTGGAGGCGACAGCAACTCCGTTTGCGTTTTGAATGAAGAAAAGGATTGACAGGCCATAGAGCAACATTTTAGTTTGAGTTTACAGTAACAATAACAATTTCAGGAAGCGTTGGTTATGTTATGTACCTACAAAAATATTTGATATACTCATATCACAAATCGCCTGAGCAATAAGACGATTAAAAACTTAGTACAGAGCCAAGTGGTTCAGCGATTAACAAAAAATTGAAAAACTTAACAACTTTTTAGTGCTAATCGCGGTTAATTTTTCAACGTTGACGTAATATATGATGCCAACTGTCGGCATCTGTAGGAGAATAAAGATTGGAATGAACACCAAGGATTTAGAATAATTCTGACGAGGAAGAAATTTTAGGAGGGTGTCAGAGTCCATGAATCACATTTCAGTATGATATGCACGTTTGATTGGGGAACTTATATACAAATATCTACAATACAGAAGTTGAAATACCCTTAGCCTATCACTAGCTGGAATAAAATTTTACGAGCTAAAATTATTTGCTTGGATCTATCGCTAAAGAAAAGAAAGGAAAGAAAAACCGTTTACTTCCAAAAACGTTGCAACATTAGATACATGCCAACATATTGGCTTTTAAAAATTTCTTAATATAAGACGGCCTATGACAAACGTTCCATACGAGGAGTACTAATGGACAAACTATCCGAGGTGTTCAAATAGACAAACCATACGAGGCGTCCAAATAAAAGGCAAACTATTCAAGGCGTACTTATAGGCAAAACAGACGTGGCGCTCTGATATATTAACCCATGTCAAGGGCAAGTTAAATGAAAACTATCATCTCTTGGATATTTATACCCCAAGAGATAGATGGATGACAACATATAAATAATTCAGATACCACGAAAAAATTCTTCGGAATTCCTAAATTATTAGCTGAATCGACATAAGAAAAAGACACAAAACTCCATACCGAAGCAGATTGAAACAACACCCTCGTAAATGACTATCAAGTATTGGGAAAAGATTAGTCACAAAGTGATTTATGAAGAACATCGCGCAACACAGCACGCCCATCAAAAAATGCGTAAACAAACACATGCAAAAATGATATTCATGGCTTGTTCAGCATACGGACAGAGAGATGTTTATATTTTTTATTTCTTGTACTCACAGAAATGCCCTCTGGGGTAGTGATAGATCTATTTTTGAATCATTAAGCAAGTGCAATGAATATATTTATTTCTGGAATTTGGTTGTGTTAACTGGTCGCCGAGCCTTAGGTAAAATGTAATGTATCTTGAGGTTTTGCTTCTACGTAAAAATAAAAATAGAAATATATCTATGCATATTTGTTGGTATATATGTGTGAACATGTACATGTGCACACAGATACATTGACATACACGTATGCGTGTATGTCAATGTATCTGTGTGCACATGTACATGTTCACACATATACATTGACATACACGTATGCGTGCGCACACACACACATACATGCACATACTTACTCACACATATTCATATATATATATACGTATTAAAAACAAATATAAGAAAAATACGAATAAACATGAACAACACAAAAACAATCTAGCTCTTGCTACATCTAAAATGAGTCAAGCTCTGTGTTATCCCAAGAAATTTAAGAAGAATTTGGGGATGAAACATTACTCAGATTTGCACCTTTAGATGTGTCTGAAACTGTCGTGGACACTTCATTTAGAACATCTTCGCTAGCTTTTGAAAATAAAATGTTAAAAGTCATTCGCCGTTTTTGAGGGGTTGTTAAAAGTGCTCTCGCAGTCTGATGTTTTATACTGACCAACCTTCTATGATTTCCCAAGTTCATTTTGAGTTTGATTTTGCCAACAATAGTTCCTTGTGGAATAGTCTCGTTTTGCTTCCCTAACTTTTCTTCGTATGATCTTCTGATGATTTTTGTATAGCTTTCTAAGAGTACCGTCTGATTTGTTCAGTTTACACTCACGTTGCAAATTTTTTTCTAGCTGTGCTCAACTCTTTTATCTCGTCTGTTATTCATTTAGAAATTCTTGGTTTAACTTTCTTCGTAGTGAAAGGTGCGCATTCGTTAAGGGCTGATACGAAATTTTCATTTAAAAAGCGAAACTTTTTTAATAAGCGAAAATGTGTAGATTGACATCAATGGTGTTTTCCATGTCTTGAAATTCGTTCCATCTGTCAAATATTTTTATGTTTCAGGGGAGTAGTGGTTTTTCGTGCGATATGGAATTGTTAGATATGATTATTATATATGTTGGCTGTCCTGTTTGGCGCCAATTTTTAAGATAGTATGGTTAGGCTTATCCTCGTTGGGACGCCAAATGTTAACTATTTTAGTCGTTGGTATTTTCATTAGGGGATGATAATATTTGCTTATTTTTCAAGATTGATTAACAGAGACAAGGTTGGCTGCTGAGCATTAAATATCAAATAATAAGGATCCAAATTCCAGGGAGCTGATGGTTCTTTTCGTCGCTCTCGAACCATCAGGGAGCGGACAATTTTTTTCGTCGCTCTCCCGAATTCTAGACAAGCCGAAGTCAAGAGGGTTTGTCGCGCATCTAGGTTACTCGAAGTAATTTCCGGGGGAGATTATTTACAGAGCCGGTGGCGTAATACTAGAAGATCCGTCTGGCATACTGGCGCTGGGCCTAACAGTTATATAACAAAATCTCTATTTCTCTTATGCAGTATTGATTAGACATTCTACCGAATGGTGATCAGAATCAGAAAACGACGGTAAGATCTCTGTGCTGAGTACTGCTTGGAGATTGTTCGCAATTGCGAGGTCAAGAACAGTTTTGGAAGTGTTAGAAATGCGCGTTGGTTCTTGAACCATTTGTGAAAGGTTAATCTTCTCCAGCTGATTGTTTTTATTTGTCAGATCTACGTTAAAATCTTTGAAAACATAGAAAGACTTTTGGGCTACAGAGACTAATTGAAGCGTATTTTTAATTAAATCTAATGTTGGACGCAAAAAGATAAGTATAAAATATGGATATCGCTGGTGATAAACATTACCCATATGTCATCCATTTTACCATTTAGACTGCGAGCATTTGTCTGCAATATTTTTATATTATTTACCCCCATAGGCAGATCATTAGTTCAGTTATTGCATTTGCTAGGTCTAGTAGAGCATATGACATTACCCTCTAGGTCATTATTGCCGCGTTCACTTGTGATTTCAGTTTTAGGAGAAAATTCAATTTGGTAATGTTATTAAGTTACAATATGGGGACGGAAGCGGCACGATTGTCATCACGTATTTTTACGAGGGCGCTGTAGTGGTCTTGTTTCCGGTGTTTGCTTACCGGAGGACAATTTATCAGGACATTTGATATAGGGGAGATTGTTGTCTTCCAAACTCCATTGTCTTTTTAATCCAATTTGTTAATTGGTCTTCTCGACATATTAGAAATTATTTGGGGTATGAGGTCCCCAACTGCGTGATCGAAGACTTTTCTATCGATGTATTTATCCATAAGTAGTTCGAAACTGCCACTGTCCTTGCCAACAAATTTTGCATACCGGTCTCTATTTCTGGAGCTCTCAGTTTTGATGGCTTTTATGAGAGATATATAATTTCATTGCGAGGTTTGTTGTATTGCAAACTGTGTCGTTACTGCGTGGAGGAGACAGTGTCTGTCACCTGTAGTGTAAGCAGGCTCCATTTTGAGATATCATTTCAAGTCATCCAGTATGTCTGCAACGCGTGAGTAAATTTGGTTCACTGCTGATTTTTTCGTGTCAGTATCGGTTTGGTGGTACGTTGGGGGCCTCGCAGAGCGAGGAGATTTTTTTCAGTGAGCGTTTTCTATTGCAGTGATTTTCTACGTGACTGCGCACGGGATTTTAATTACTGGAAATAGCAAGGCCAGAGCAATAATTTTTTACGAGTGTTTTATTTTCTTTTGAATGGTTTTGAACATCGTTATTTGACTGACTTTCCCTTGTTCCTACGTACGTATTGAATTGTCGAGGATTGATTGAAAAGGGGGCATGTCACTATTCGTGTTTTTTGCAAGCAGCGCAGGTTTATTGTTCGTACTTACATTATAGTGGTCTGGGATCGAGTTAGGGAAAAGCTCAGGTTCATTCATGTACGTTCCCCACGCTATGGGCAGGTGAGTTACTGAAAGCTCTGCTTGATGACGCCTCCAATTTTGAAGGGTTGGGTGTACCATGGGCATTGACGTGCCTTGGCTTTTTTCTTTTCCAGAGTTTAAAGTGAGAATATTTGTTTTGTTCCGTCAAGACTTCGATAGACTGGAGTGATCCACAATTATTAAAATTATTGATTGCCATTTGTTGATAGCTTTTGGATGACTGAGCTTTCTGCAGAATTTAAATCGCCATAATAAAAGAATCCTTGAGAGCACACGGTTTTGTTTATGTAAAGTGAACACATCGAACTCGTGTAAACCAATCAACCATCGCCAGGCTATGTTCACACGAGGAGACGAAAGTGGCCCCATTTATTTGTCTGATAGCTTTGGATAACTGTTCAACACTGCTTTTGGGTTTTACTTCAATTCCATCCGTCTCGTGATTCGTAAAGTTTTCTCACTATACGTATTCTTGTCACCAACAGTAGAAGCTACAGTAATACTTTTTCACGCAAGAAGTTAGTATCTTTCCATTCACATTTTTCGTTGGGTTCTGGAGAACGCTGATTCAAGAATCGATTTGCGATTTTTCGGTGCCCAAACCTCGTTAATTATGCCGAAATAAACAAGTTTTCTTCTATGCCCTATACGTTGCAAATGAGTATTTCACGAGTTATAGCGGTAAATTAGTTACGGCAACTCTAGTGTTTGAAGCGGCAAGTAATTCATCGACCGCGCGTCTGTCTGGGAACACTGTCATGGACGCTCTGATCCGACGCGCTCAAATGCTCGAGCAGTTCCCGTCATCGACGACGAAAGCTAACATACAGCTATAATTCGTTATTTTTGGGGGATAATTACTATTGTGTTATTAAGTAAAATATTCTAGAAGTGAGTTCAAACTCCGCAAGCTCCATGGAGTAGCCTAGTAATAAGTTACAACGTATTCAAACGTACTCTTAACAGCTAAATCGCGCAAAAAAAACCTACTGCTATAACTCGTAAAATACTCATTTGCCGCAACAAGTGTATAAAAGAAAAGTAGTTTATTTCGATGTTATTACCATGATTCAAGCAACAAAAATTCGTAAATCGATTAGTAGCTCTTTATTCGAGCGCATTCGACGTCAGAGACGAAACTAAACCTACCGCTATAACTCATTAAATACTCATTTGAGACGGAAAGTGCATAGAAGAAAACTTATTTATTATAACCTAATTAACAATGTTAAGGCCCCGAAAACTGGAATATCGATTCTTACCAAACGCTACACATTTACCAATTGTAGTGTAGTAGGCTTTTTCCATCAATATTCGCCATCAATATTCGCTCTTAAACTAATGAGAGATGCACTCTCATTTTAGAAATTTCCTTCTAATCTATTTTCAGCTTCTTACCCAATCAAAGTGCACACACTCTCCATTACACGTCGCCCATTTCACATCTAAATCATCTTTACTGTTACAAATCAACAAAAAGCTGTTGAAATAATCAGTCGTTATGTCCGATTCACAGCATATTTTTTCAATTCTTTCTGGCGAAATGACTTTATGAGGAGCTACCTACGTCGCAGTTTGAATTTTCTAAACAAGCAACCATGTCTTTGGCCTTATCTGTCTATCATTTTATTCATAAAATAATTTTCTCGTTCTTTGACTTTCCGTCACCATAGCACAATTGCTAAGCGTATTTTTCAACTTTAAACTTATCTCACAACCTCAGAACGCCCAAAGCTTAGTTTGTCTAACGCACTTGTTGTGAAGTTGTGACTGATGACAACATTGACCGGCGCACACTCCCTTGGTGAAATGGGTGCGACCAGAAAACTAGTGCCATATTTCTGCTATTTCATGTGGCACTATAACCATTTCGTTAGAAGTCAAAATTAGTAAAATATTCTACACTTTGAAATAAAATAATTAATGATTGTACTTAATAATATGATGCAAAGTTGGCCGTAGTTATTACTGCTGGAGTAATACCACAGGCGCTTTATGTACATGCTTGTACAATTTAAAGAATACTTGCATTTAAAATTTGGAAGTTGCATTTCAATTGCCCTTAATGATTTTAACCCTGCTGCAAGTGGAATTATTTTCCCAATATCAATGCGCATGTTTATTCGTTCGTTCGTGTGCTACGCCATGCTTGTTTCCTATCACATTGATCGAGACTGGCAGGCCGCAGCGGAGACATTTCAAGATACACTTTGCGAGAAGTACAGGAATTTCTTGAGAAATTCTTGAGTCCTACTCGCACGATTTTAAACTTTAGTCCACCATTCGTCCCTTTTGAAATAATGCACCCATTGACTTGAATTACTCACATACGAGAGTGCAAAACATTTTCTACAAAGGTGTTATAAACACATCCAAAAAATTTTCTGAAAACTACAGAAATTCTTCGATGAACCTGTATTACTGTCGCTCCGTCGAAAGACCTAAGTCCACCACTCGTAACTTTTGAAAGAATGCATCTATCGACTTCAAATTACTCTCAAACGAAAGAGCAAAACATTTTCTACAAAGGTGTTATAAACACATCCAAAAAAGTTTTCTGAGAAGTACAGAAATTCTTCGATGAACCTGTACGACTCACGCGCCGTCGAAAGACTTTAGTTGACCCTTTCGCGCTCGCGCGTTGTCAGAACATCAAACTTTCCTCGGTTCTCAGAAACGAAATGATAATATCCTCAACGTTATATCCAATCAACAGGCCATTTCATTTGAATTTGTTTAAAAATTCAATGCCAAATGTCAATGCCGGAAACACATCGAACTAGACCGTGACGTATAAAACGATGACCATGTAAATTTTCTGAACATCATAGCGGAGGAGCATAAGTTTCATTTTTGGGAATACATTCTTTAAGCGATTCAGGATATCACTATAATTTCATCATATAATTCATCAGTTACAAAAAAATAACAAGAACAACTATTTCTAACCTACAGCTACCAGTTGAAAAATAATACATGGAATAAGCCCGTAAATACTCGTATTGACAGTGTTACTTACAAAGTAAGCGAACCGTAAAAGTTTGTTAACCTACAATAAAACTTAATAAAATTATAGAACACTGAAGCATTCTGAAAGAATGAGTCGAGACGTCGAAACAAACACTTTCAGAATGCCATAACCTCAAGAATGAAACATTAGCCAGGACAAAAAACTTACCGCGGAAATCGTACCGTGGGAAAATACATTTACACATTAAATGACCTGTTTCGCTGGAGGAAAAGTAGAAAATGACATACCTCACAAACCCGAAAAATTATATAATTTACCACTAAATAGTTTACCATAAATATCAATAAACATATTATTAGGATTTGAACAACACCAACCGAAGTGGACGAATAGGCATTTCAATGTTTGAACATATAAATAAAAGAATAAGAAATGCAAGGTAACACACAAGCTTATTTTGAGATAATACCCATGAGCAAAAGACAAATACTCAGATTTAGCGAAAAATAGAAAGAAAGACTGAGAGCGTATTCTAGCTTTGAAAAAATTCATAAGCACTGGGTGAAACCAAATATCAACTACAACGACGCGGGTCGAGTTCTACATAAACTTAAGTGGAACAGGGAAAAATTAAAGCATTTTATTTCCAAATATATTGCTGTGGGTAAGGATGACACTGAGACTAATGATAGAATATTTGCATGAATTAAGATTTATACCAAACACACAAAATTTTGGGTTTCGTGCTTCTATGTTTCCATATATGGCCCTAATATATGTTTTGATTTTGTTACCGTGGATAATAAAAGGATATATCAACCTCGAAAAATTTTTCATGTGAATGACTTTAGGAAATACGAAGTGAAGAAATCAGTATAGCTATCGGTTAGCAGCATTGTTCAGGACTACAGTCGAAAACCGAGAATAAAATTAACCTTGAAGTGTAGAAAAAAGTCCAGTATTTGAGGGGGTGAAGTGTAATACTTCAAGAAGGAGTTTATGAGGTGAGAAATTTATTATTAAGTGCTGTATTTGTGCAGTACAATGAAGTATTACAGTATGTAATTGCCACTAGGGACTCATGAAATGGCATGGTGCATGCGACTTGGAGTTTTTCATTGTTGCTGAAATTTTTCGCAAGTTATTACAGAAAAACGTCGTGAATTTGACAATGATTGAAATAAGTCATAGGAAAACGAAAACAGTAATAATTAACCTCAGTGTCGTATCCTTGTAGGGTCTTTTCTGGCCTTTTTTTGTGGTCACTCTCAACTTGTAACATTACCTAACTCGTCATCTCTTTATTATAGTAAAGCATTCACGTAAAAACCGTACATTTTTGTGTGATCTCCATTTATATTTTAATAAAATGCTTATCAACTAATGACAGTAGTGTTAAATTGTTTAATTGGAAATACAAAACTTGTAATTTTCATGGTCCTCATGCTCCTCAGACTTGATTCTGATATAGGAAAGAAAAAAAAAAGGAATGAAAAAGTTTATTTCCAATATAGATGGTTAAAAAGTTCCATCAATGGTTTTTAAAATATCTTAAAGCTAATACACTTAGATGATACACACATATGAGTATTATAATATCCATGTCACTAGTCGACAAGAAATGATTGAGGACAATGTACTCCTAATCTTGCATAATCTACATTTTATGTTACAGGTAATGATAATTATAAGAGATAACACAATTTCATGCATGGATGATGCATTTCCATTGTAGGGTGAAAACACTTTTGACAATTTACATATACATGACATAAAACTTCGCAATTCTTGACGCAGGAAATAATGTATGAATCGCATGTTTCGGCCGATTGTTCGAAAATCTCATTTCAAGGAAGCATGATATATATATATGAACACGAGGAACACGAAAATTACAAGTTTTGTATTTCCAATTAAACAATTTAACACCACGGTCATTAGTTGATAAGCATTTTATTTAAATATAAATGGAGATCACACAAAAATGTACGGTTTTTACGTGAATGCTTTACTATAATAAAGAGATGACGAGTTAGGTAATGTTACAAGTTGAGAGTGACCACAAAAAAGGCCAGAAAAGACCCTACAAGGATACGACACTGAGGTTAATTATTACTGTTTTCGTTTTCCTATGACTTATCTCAATCATTGTCAAATTCACGACGTTTTTCTGTAATAACTTGCGAAAAATTTCAGCAACAATGAAAAACTCCAAGTCGCATGCACCATGCCATTTCATGAGTCCCTAGTGGCAATTACATACTGTAACACTTCATTGTACTGCACAAATACAGCACTTAATAATAAATTTCTCACCTCATAAATTCCTTCTTGAAGTATTACACTTCACCCCCTCAAATACTGGACCTTTTTCTACACTTCAAGGTTAATTTTATTCTCGGCTTTCGACTGTAGTCCTGAACAATACTGCTAACCGATAGCTGTACTGATTTCTTCACTTCGTATTTCCTAAAGTCATTCACATGAGAAATTTTTCGAGGTTGATATATCCTTTTATTATCCACGGTAACAAAATCAAAACATATATTAGGGCCATATATGGAAATATAGAAGCACGAAACCCAAAATTTTGTGTGTTTGGTATAAATCTTAATTCATGCAAATATTCTATCATTAGTCTCAGTGTCATCCTTACCCACAGCAATATCTTTTGAAATAAAATGGTTTAATTTTTCCCTGTTCTACTTAAGTTTATGTAGAACTCGACCCGCGTCGTTGTAGTTGATATTTGGTTTCACCCAGTGCTTATGAATTTTTTCAAAGCTAGAATACGCTCTCAGTCTTTCTTTCTATTTTTTGCTAAATCTGAGTATTTGTCTTTTGCTCATGGGTATTATCTCAAAATAAGCTTGTGTGTTACCTTGCATTTCTTATTCTTTTATTTATATGTTCAACCATTGAAATGCCCATTCGTCCACTTCGGTTGGTGTTGTTCAAATCCTAATAATATGTTTATTGATATTTATGGTAAACTATTTCGTTGTAAATTATATAATTTTTCGGATTTGTGAGGTATGTCATTTTTACTTTTCCTCCAGCGAAACAGGTCATTTATGTGTAAATGTATTTTCCCACGGGACAATTTCCGCGGTAAGTTTTTTCTCCAGGCTAATGTTTCATTCTTGAGGTTATGTCATTCTGAAAGTGCTTGTTTCGACGTCTCGACACATTCTTTCAGAATGCTTCAGGGTTCTATAATTTTTTAAAATTTTTATTGCCGGTCAACAAACTTTTACGGTTCGCTTACTTTGTAAGTAACTCTGTCAATACGAGTATTTACGGGCTTATTCCATGTATTATTTTTCAACTGGTTGCTGTAGGCTAGAAATAGTTGTTCATGTTTTTTTGTAACTGATGAATTATATGATGAAATTATGGTGATATCCTAAATCGCTTAAAGAATGTATTCTGAAAAATGAAACTTATGCTCCTCCGCTATGATGTTGTTCAGAAAATTTACATGGTCACCGTTTTATACGTCACGGTCTAGTTCGATGTGTTTCCGGCCTTGACATTTGGCATTGAATTTTTAAACAAATTCAAATGAAATGGCCTGTTGATTGGATATAACGTTGAGGATATTATCATTTCGTTTCTGAGAACAGAGGAAAGTTTGATGTTCTGACAACGCGCGAGCGCGAAAGGGTCAACTAAAGTCTTTCGACGGCGCGTGAGTCGTACAGGTTCATCGAAAAATTTCTGTACTTTTTAGAAAACTTTTTTGGATGTGTTTATAACACTTTTGTAGAAAATGTTTTGCTCTTTCGTTTAAGAGTAATTTGAAGTCGATAGATGCATTCTTTCAAAAGTTACGAGTGGTGGACTGAGGTCTTTCGACTCCGCGTTAGTCGTACAGGTTCATCGAAGAATTTCTGTACTTCTCAGAAATCTGTTTGAATGTGTTTATAACACCTTTATAGAAAATGTTTTGCTCTTTCGTTTGAGAGTAATTTGAAGTCGATAGATGCATTCTTTCAAAAGTTACGAGTGGTGAACTTAGGTCTTTCGACGACGCGTGAGTCGTACAGGTTCATCGATGAATTTCTGTACTTGTCAGAAAACTTTTTTTAATGTGTTTATATCACCTCTGTAGAAAATTATTTGCTCTTTAGTTTGAGAGTAATTTGAAGTCGATAGATGCATTCTTTCAAAAGTTACGAGTGGTGGGCTTAGGTCTTTCGACGGCGCGTGAGTCGTACAGGTTCATCGAAGAATTTCTGTACTTTTCAGAAAACTTTTTCGGATGTGTTTATAACACCTTTGTAGAAAATATTTTGCCCTTTCGTTTAAGAGTATTTTGAAGTCAATAGGTGCATTCTTTCAAAAGTTACGAGTGGTGGACTAAAGTTTAAAGTCGTGCGAGTAGGACTCAAGAATTTTCAAGAAATTCCTGTACTTATCGCAAAGTGTTTCTTTAAATGTCTCCGCTGCGGCCTGCCGGTATTTCGTGAAACTCTTAATAGACCAGCTCCATCCTCTTAACATTGCATATTAAATACTGGAAAAAGAAAGAAACAGAAAACAGAAATGTTCGTAAAGGAACGGGCAAACACAAAAGAGATATTCTATAACGAACAACTGTAGACGGAAGATACTAGTATAAACAGACATTCATTTTCGTAGAATAGTACTTATTGATTTTCGTTTTAGGAAACGTAATCTACACAAAAACAAAATAATCAAGGAGGGTGAAAACATCATTCATGAAATTTTCTTCACAAAAATAGAGCTTTCGAGTAAAAATTATACTCATCTTCATTATCTGGAACAAAAATAAACATTCGCAAATTATAGCAGCATAGTATATAAACATAGAAAAAGTGATACAAGATTAGATGGGAGTCCTAATTGAAAATATACGGAGGTGCAGACGAATCTGCTTCATTTAACGTAGGCCAAGTGTGGTGAATAAGTATACTTTCTAACAAACAAATATCTAGTTTATTGCTATGGCCTATAATTTCGAAAAAAATTTCAGTGATTGGGTGGTCAGCTGCATGCGAGTGGTCTCTTATACTGCTGTGCAAAGTGTTGGTGGTAGCTCTCCCAGTACGCCCTGATACTCCCCTATGCTGTGCTATGCGCGTCCCCAAGTGGCGAGTTGTCTCCCCACAATATGTAGCATGACACTGGCCACACTTATATTTATAGACGACGCAGCTTTGCAGGAACTCAGGCATCCTATCAGTAAATCGGAAAAAACTGCCAGCACTGAACCTATTGCGAAAGAATATTTTAGGATTTATTTGTGTTAATATTTAGTGATAAATGTTTTTATTTCGGTTTTTACATAGCGATTGGTAAACATAGACATATAAGGTAAAGACACGTACAAAATTTTTTTTTCGGCACATCAAAATAAGCCTTCTTTTGCACACGGTGAGAGTCAATTGTCCTACGAGAAATTTTTTCAATTAAAAAAAGGGGAAATGAATTTTTGCAAAAATATTAACGTAAAAATTCTAGCTGTGTTAAAAAAGAGTCATACGTCGAACAAATTTTAGAGGCTCTATCTACTAGGCAAGAAATAAGATTGCACTTGAAGTTGAAATTAATTGCACTATAATATTTCATTCCTAGGCCAGTGTTCGTTAATTTATGGAATAAGGTAGTTTTGAACGAGTTAACAGTTTTTTCCATGCAGACGTCTAAGAAATTGAGTTTATTAAGGTTTTCGTTCTCATGCGTGAATTTTATTGAGGGACATTCATTATTTAACATAATCACGCATGACTTACCCAGTGTGCGGTAGTGGCTCGACAAAGTGGTATTTTTCGCTGGCATGACGAATAAATTTTCTACGTGAGTGTGATTCAGTTAGTAGATTCCATTTCGGGGAATTTAGATTTTAAATTCCCGGATGATTTAGGGTGGAGAACGGTAAAAATATTTAAAAGGTGATGCACATACTAATATTAAAGTCGAGAGTTTGAGTGAAACAAATGGTTTATGCAAGATGCAACGCAGTTCTTTAGTTTTGATATAGTCGTGTTTTGGCGACCAGTTTGCATTTACCAGAAGGAACATGATCAAATACGTTAGGTAGATAGAACAAAATGAAAAAAGCCGTTTGTTATTTTCGTTCTTCAGTTGAATGTGAAAAAAGTTTGTGGAATCGAAGGATGTGTCTCAACTAATATTCGCCTGCTCACGAGGTTGGATTAGATTTTGTGGACGTTAAGTGAAAAATTGGAAAATATCGCCCAATGTGAAAACAATGAAATGTTTTTAGGCTAAATTGATTATGACCGAGTGGGATTTCTTGATGAAGGATGAAGGCACCATTTAGTATGGAGTTAAGGAAACGTGGAATATATGCACAAACGGTGTTCCTAGATGAGATACTGTGTGAATATAGACAGTAAAATAAGAAGGAAGGTTATGAAACATGGTAAAAGTTGAAGAAGAACATCAGAGGTACTGAAAAACAGAACAGAAATCAATTGAAAAAAGATGGTTCTTAACCTTAGAATCGTAACACTCTATTTCAAAAGCGTGAAAGGTAACCCCGGAAGAATTTCTCCCTGTTTTAAATAATTGAAATAATGTACTTATCCTGATAATTTTCGTAGTTATGAAACATACAAAGAAAATATTGTTAACTGCTTTGTGTATGATTAGTTGCATGTAGTACTGTTAGGTATTGTCATAAAATGGCTATTATTGCTTTGGAGTAGAGTGCCGTATAAACTATTAGCTTCACATAAGAAAATTGTTGCGGAAAGGATTATTTTGATACAAAAATTTTTTTCACTTGAATTTGTTCGCACAAACCACGGTCTTTTGAAGAATTAGACCGGTTCAAAGGCTCAGAATTTCGGTTAATATTACTTTACTATGGCATAATTCTATTCAAAGACATTTTGTGTAAAAAAATGTACGATCAGTTTCTTATTTTGATGTATTTTGTAAGGATTCTGTGTGACCCAAATTTCATTATAGGCTAGAGTAGCCTGAACTATGCTGCAAAGTTGTCGATTTATTTGGTCAAAATGTTATAAAAAAATGTATAGGTATGTCAATGTTCATTCACTTATTCACTTAGTTGACGACGTACTAAATGAAAATTTAATTGCCAGATAATAAGAGTTAAGAAATTATTCGCCAGTTTTAGAATAGAGAGAATGTTCCCTAGTGTTGTATGAAATATAAACATGCTATACTACATAAGATTATCAGTGGAGGATGTGATGATTTAATCCATAAAAAATGTACAAGCGAAGTCATTTTTCCGCTCGTCTAAACGATTTTCGTAAAAAGAAGTAACAATTTATTCCACCGACATGGATGATATATTTTCCTTGGCCGATTAATTTGAAGAGATGGCAACACTTTTATTGTTAATACAAGAATGTATGAGTGTAGTAATGTACTTCTTTATATTGCATTCAAACGGAATCGTTCATAAGTACTCAGTGATTCGCATTTGTATATTTCTCTTAAAAATTAGGTATACATAAAGTCCAATAGTAATCTTAAGTATTCGCATGTGTATGATTTCATACATGTGATAAAATGAAATTTCATGCATGTAAATCTCTAAATGAAAGTAATTAAATCCCCGATACTGCTACGTGTAACATAAAATTACCTTTTGAACATAAATATTTGAATGAAAGCATACCACCATTTATGTAGAATTTTAAAATGACTTCAATGAGTAGTACAATACAAAGTGAACTGGTCATATTTTATATATGACAGGTGTCTTACGCCGGTCAAAGATCTGAATCACACTCTGCCTCCTTATGCAGGATACCCAGCCTATTTTAAGACAGCTTGTCTTTAGATTGTAGCACAGGCAAAAGTTTTATGTATTCCTTGCTGAAAGGAAAAACGGTTGTCTTGCTCATCACATCCAATAGAAGTATATTACTCCTCAAGGGATACAAATATTGTATCTATGGGAATTAGGACTCCCAGAGGGACAATGTGAGGGCCGGGAGCTGTGAGTTAGGTAGGCCTGCTTTTTGTTGAAATAAAATGTTTTTGTAATGTTGACAACCATCTTGTTGCGGTTCACTGCTGTCCTGTTTTTTTCAGCACCTACTACTTTCTTCTTCAACTTTGATCTTGTTTCATGAACTTCTTCCCTATCTTACTATTTTTATGCCCTTTCTGCATAGATTCCGCATTCCCTTAACTCCATACTAAATGGTGCCTTCTTCCTTCCTCTTTTTGGATCGCCTTTGTTGCGGATAGGGAGGCTTAAACTAACTAATAATCTAATATTATTATAATAGAAACATATTAAAAGCAATAAACGCTCTAATTAACAAGTGATCGTGTAAATTCTTAACTCAACTTAGAGTTGGATTGATTTGAATTTGACTTGGATTAAATTGAACTTGACTTAGATCAATTTTAATTTGACGTGGATTAATTCGAACTTGACTTGGATTATATTGAACTTGACTTGAATTAAAATGAACGTGACTTAGATTAACCTGATCTTGACTTGGATTAATTTGAAGTGAAAAAGTTAGTGTTAACATTGGCGCGAACGTGGTATCATACTTTAGGTTTTAAAGTTTCTTCAAGTCCTTATAATTCCAAAACAAAGGAGTTTTGGGCATTTCATCATTCGTGAAATTGATTTATTTCATAAAAAAATATCCTATGTATATAATGAAACGCTAGGTGTCTCCATAAATTTAAAAATAAACATGCGTTTTTGTGTGTAATTTAACCTGCATTATCACAATGGGAATCAGCTTGATTGGATGGTATCATAAATACCATTCAAATGATGTGATCTGCTTACTTTTATTTGGATGTATAAAATTTTGCCTGAAAATTGAATATATTGTTGAGAAAATGCAGCTTATCGTTGTGAAAAGGCATGGCAAATTTGTTTAAAATGTTTTTGCTAATTCGAATTATAACACACAGTTGTTGCTCGCTTGGTTGGTGTGTGCGTCTGTGACGTTCGTAATGATGCTCAATCACCGTATCTTTGATACGAGTTTCACCAGTGCACACATACAAGATTATTTTAATTGCGAGTACTGTTTGGGTGGATCTATTTGTTTGTCATCGATATCTTGTGACTTTTTTAAAGGAAACTATCGAATCCCGTCATTTTTGAAAAATCGTGTACACTAGTAGATGAATATTAGTAAAACTTGATTTCTAACATTCCATTATCAATTTAAATGTTGTTCGTCCATAACGATCAAAATAACCATATGTACAGGTTGCAACACCTGCAAACAGTAGTATTCATCTAATAAATTGTGAATAGGTGGAGTTGGAGTCACAAAATTGTGATTAGGCGGAGTCAGTATTGGAGTCGCATAATCCTGGAAAGGTGGAGTTCGGAGTCGGAATCGATAAATTCTGGAAAGGTGGAGTCGGAGTCGGTGTCGCAAAATTCCTGGAAAGGGGGAGTCGGCGTCGGAGTCACAAAATTCTGGAAAGGTGGAGTCGGAGTCGCAAAATTCTGAAAAGACGGAGTCGGAGTCGCAAATTTATTCCTCCGACTCCGCAACCCTGGTTTTCAGAACTATTCTTAAGTGTGTTTGTATAATATTGTTACAGAAACCGTTTGGAAAAGCCTGCGCGTTTTCGAATACCCTATACGCACCCAAAGAACCACGAAGTTCTTTACAGTAATATTTCCAGTAATACGAAGTGAGGCGATAGTCATTCGGGTCAAATGTCCTGGGGACCATTGTCAAAAGGGTTGGTTGGCAATAGTTCTCTCAGATCTGGAAAGAGTTAGAGAAATACATAGAAGTACAGGGTAGCTAATTTATGGGTAAAGTTTCTAAGAAAACTTGCTCTCTATACATTGTCATTTGACATTAAATTTCAAAACATGACTGAAAAATGCACTGAATATGTAATGTAACCACTGTACACCTTACAACAAAAGTCAATTTCAATTAATTTTTCAATTGAGAACCATAATATCTGCGAGGACACTGTTTTGTGACAACAGTTAATGATCAATTGCGTGCACTTGTTAGTTCTATCAATTTAGGAAAATAAACTTCGTTTACAACTGTCGATACCGTCGTGCGGTCGACGTGAGGGTTCGTGGAAAAGGGGCTGTCTTATGTGCAGCTACTTTTTGCGGGGCGCTACCTTTTCTGCTCAGCTGCCCTTCCGGAGGTTCGTGGGGGGCACTGCCTACGCCGTATTTAGTCCGCTTGGGCAACAGAAGTAGTTTCTGTATGTGCCGAACTACGACGGTATCGTTAGAGTGAGGCTTGTGTGGGTACCGCCAACGCTGTAGTTAGTCCGCTATGGCAACAGAAGTATATTCTATTTGTGCCGAATTACGGCGGTACCATTAGGTAGACAAACAACTCTGCACCGTTTTCAGTCCGTTAGGGCAACAAAAGTAAATTCTGTTACTGCCGAACAGCGACAGCGCCTTCCCATGCGACAAACTATGCAGACTAGTTTGTCCTTCCAAAATTGGTTCCTTAAGCCCTTTTTAGGCGAGGGGGTCGTTTTAGACTAAAGCCTTTGTTAAAAACGAGAAAGGAAAGTTCTTTTGACCTCAGGATGTGAGTTGTTCATTGCAGAATCTCGTTACAATGCCTCTTAAATAGACAGATACATTTCCGCATAGAACATAATTTTATTTACTTTCTGTGAAAATAGCGTACAGAGACATGGGTTACTGCATAACGCAATACAACACGCAAAATTACATTTCAGATGTTTGTGCAATTCAACTAAGAACTCAAAATAGTATGGGAATATTAAAATGTGTTGTGATTCTACCCACGACACATATATAAAACGATCTTTCGAAAGAAGGGACGCCTCAATAATTTGAAATGATTGGATTAAGCCTGAGAAATGTTGTGAGTCACTGACGGTTATCATCTCTCCATCTACCAGCTTCATCCCATCTTCGAAGAGGACACGAAAGGAGAAGAATGTCAACCGACCGACGAGGGATTGCAAGACATCGATACAAGAAGGTTTCACTCTAAATAATTTTTGAATTGTTCAGTAGCTAACGTTTCTTAGATCATTAATACAATTATCATAAATTGATATTTCATATTGCGAAATAATTAAATACGATAGAGTTATTTGTAACGCTCAATTATGAATCAATCCATCTTAAAAATTTTACGTTATCGTGCAATGCCAACCCTGCTGGGAAGGGCACAGCCACACAGTACCAAGCGAGAGATTCAGTGAGTACGCAACAGCCATAGAGTACAGAGCAGAATCGTTTCTTGCCTGCGGGCAGCCCGTCGGGGTTGGCTCGTCGCTCCGGACTTCGTTATCTCTAACCATGTGTAAAACTGAACTTCTCTAATATCTCAAGTAACGTAACGTAACTGGCTGTCCGCGTAACACATAGCAACACCACCTCGGAATCCGAAATTAAGATGAGTTTTCATTCAATACTTAATTCCATAAGCATCCCCATGTCGAGTTCTCTGTGCGTAGGCTTAATTTAACTAGATGAATGTCTTCAACAAATATCAGTAATATCTCTTGTAACATAAAGTAACCGCGCTATAATTCATTCTTTATAAATGTAATATTTCTTGTAATGTAAATTAGATGCGCAACGATTTCCATGTCATTAAATTTGTAACGAGATAGGAATATTAAACAAGCATTTATTCTTATAGTTTTATTTCTGGTTTATTTAGAGAGAAAGAGGTTAATAATCATGTTCTGTTAAATCTTAATAACATACGCTACCAAATTA
Organism: Morinoia aosen; assembly: GCA_030386875.1. Classification (NCBI taxonomy): domain Eukaryota; kingdom Metazoa; phylum Arthropoda; class Malacostraca; order Amphipoda; family Talitridae; genus Morinoia; species Morinoia aosen. The sequence continues at coordinate 13,539,496 of CM059569.1, read as the reverse complement.
ATGAATCATAATAAATTCGCTACCAATAATCTAATTAATTACAACTGATGACGTAGAAAAGTCTCAGTCTATTTGATCTTTATTAACTAATAATAAAAGAGAGTGGCCTTCTGTCACGACGATTACCTAAAGAAATGATATAAACTGAATAGAACGACGATAAATTACGACAGAAAAGAAATGCCTCACGACGAATTGCCGATGAGAAAAAGAGGTATACAACAATTGGCGAGCAGCGGTGGTGGATTTTGATTCCTATTCTTCATAATAAGAGTTAAATTTCCCTTATCTATTCCTCCGAAAAAGCTCGAGCCTAAAAAGAAATAACTTAACCTTAACAGAATTGATGTTTTAATCTCTTATCTCAAATTAAGCCCGTTTCTTATGATGTGTTTAACCATGTGCTTAACCTAATGTCTCGGATCCATTATCATTTATAATTTTACATGTGAACCTTGCCTCAATTATTTACCATGCATGTATTAATTCTATGTACGTGTGAACTTGCCTCAATAGCTAATTAAATTGTTTTATTTATGTATCCACCATTAATAGATATGTATTGATCATAACCTTTGATATGTGAAACCATTTGAACTAAGTAGAATCCAATAATTCGATTATTTTATCTGAAACCATTTGATTACTTAATGCGAATTTGATATTTAATATTTTTCAATTTAGTATATTATTCGTTTAGACCGTGCTTCAAGGATTTTTGTGAAAATTATGATAATATGCTATATAAATTTCTTCAATTTACCGTATAACCAACTCAAGACGGACGCTATTTTCACCATTTTGTTTCTGATTTGTTTTTGAAAGGAACCAAGGCAGCTTCGATAATAACAGACACACCGAGTCCGATTCGCTGATCTACGTTGAACAAAATAAAGTGCTATTCACTTTTAAATTCTGAACCTCCGTATCGCAAAAATTATGCTTATAAAATAAATAATAATTTGAAAAGTTTCCTTTAATTCGACTTATAAATGACATTCAGTAAATTGTATACTTAAAATTCAATCATATTTATACGCAAAAGAAAATTCATTTTAGAAGTAAACTTCATTTAGTCATAAAATATTTACGCGATTAAAATTCATATTCATATAATTATCGTAGATGTTATAATGCTAAATCTATGGCAACTTATTTCATTCAGATGTTCGTGTATAAATTACGATTTAATGCATTAATTGAACCATGTAATCATCATGAAATTTGCTTGAATGTGCGTGTTGAGATGGAGGAGAAATTTTCAAAACCGGCTGTATGGTGTGCGTGTGGTATTCGGAAGCCAGGGCTTGATTTGTTTGGAAACAAATCCCCAATATCGCTTAGCTCTGCGGCAGCTCGCAAGCTCGCTCCCCCTCTCCCTCTAGCTCTCTTCATCTCTCGCTCTATTCTATCACATTAGCTCGAATTCGCTCTCTCATGCATTCATACTTCAACGGTCGCATCATGAACTCTACTTTACTCGATAGTTACATTGCGTCACATTGAGAAACTTAGAGGATAAACTTTGAGCTTAGTATTAATGAATGTTTAGTGTTTAGTTAATATTGTAAATGTGATGCATCGCAACGTAAATAATAGTAGTTTGATTTAAAATTTTAATTTAAATATACAAACTTAAAATTTTCGAATACGAAATGTATTATTGAATTCTTTAGGTCCATCATATATTATTTCTCAACGAGGAGAACGTCATAAGAATTTAAAATATTTTCCACAATATGATACTGGAATTTATGATGATACAAAATTGTGATCTTTATTGATGTTCGCTTCACGTTAAATTTAAAATTACTGGAACACTTTGTTAATGACTTACTCAACATGAATGCGCTATTTAAAATTTTCTTGCTTCGCATCGTATTAGGTTATAATATCACATAGAAACAATAGAATAGATTAAGGATAAGTTCATTATGTCCAATTGTGAGCACGGAGAATAGAATGGGCCGAGATGCGGAATGAATGAGAACTTGTCTGGGAATAATGAAATTCATGAGATCGTTGAATAATAGTAACGGTACTTTCAGTTGCTGGTGCCGCTGAGAGGCTGCCACTCCTTCACTGCTGAGGCAACTCCATTTCGCGTTCGCATTCTCAGTGCGCTACCGCCTGCTCCACTACCGGCGTACCGCCACACCATCGAATTCATTCACCACCACGGATTCAACCCACACGCTCTACACATACAGCATCCACACCATCGATCCACTCACTACCTCGGTGCCTGAGCCACCACACTCAACGACGACAACGACAACAACCACGACAACAACCAATGCAACAACAACGATGCCAACAACATCAGGACTACGGCGGACGAGGAGCCCAGAGCAGACGACCGCTCTGGGAGGCCTTGCTTCACGTCTGCACAGCAAGCTTCACAGTCTACATCACGCCGACATAGCTCCGACACGGACACGATAACAGAACGCTGCACGGCATCGCTTCAGCAACGAGAGCAGCCTGAGCTCAACGCACGAACTCGAAGAAAACTACATAGAAAACTGCCCGCCAGAACACTGCACGGCAATCGCTTCAACAACGAGAGCAGTCTAAGCTCGACGCACGAACTCGAGGAAAACGACAAAGAAAACTGCCCGCCAGCTGACTGGGTAAACTGCTTTAAAATTTTCTACGAAGGTACTCAGAACAGCGGAACCTTAGTCTAGACAACATCCGGCGAGAAGAGGAAGGAACTCGACTACAACGAAGCTCCTGGATCTACCAGCGGGCGGACAACGAAGGAAACTACAACTGCAAAGACTATGATATTCCTCAGGCGACATTCGACACGACCTCTGGGCTGAATTCAAACCCCACCACGAAAAAAATCGTGTATGATAAGGCACGATTGAAATGACATTCTTGAACACAGGTATTGTGAAGATTTTTATCTTTCCTAAATAATTGGATGCTGCTGAAGTACGGTTACGGCGACCGAGACTTTAATTGTGCCGTGTCATTAATGGGATCTTCATCTCATTGAATATCTTCTAGAGATATTCCGCGTCCTGGAGAAGCCTTCGCCTTGTTTCTGCGGAGACCATCGTTTGCCGAAAACGTACGTGGGACATGGCCGTGTAGGAAGACTTCGTATCAGATTTCGTCACATGAACAAATCCAGTTAATCGCTGCCTTCAGATCATCTCAGCCGGACCGCGTGGATATTAAAAAAATAAAGGATCTGATTAACCAACGTAGTCCATTAATACTGCACACAAAAGCTGTAGAGAAGGTCAACGATCAGGAGATCGTCTTCTTCGCCAACGAAGGGGGATATTGTTGTGATTCTACCCACGACACATATACAAAACGATCTTTCGAAAGGAGGGACGCCTCAATAATTCGAAATGATTCGATTAAGCTTGAGAAATGTTGTGAGTCACTGACGGTTATCACCTTTCCATCTACCCGCTTCATCCCATCTTCGAAGAGGACACGAAAGGAGAAGAATGTCAACCGACCGGCGAGGGATTGCATGACATCGATACAAGAAGGTTTTACTCTAAATAATGTCTGTATTGTTCGGTAGCTAACGTTTCTTAGATCATTAATACAATTATCATAAATTGATATTTCATATTGCGAAATAATTAAATACGATAGAGTTATATATAACGCTCAATTATGAATCAATCCATCTCAAAGATTTTACGTTATCGTGCAATACCAACCCTGCTGGGAAGGGCACAGCCGCACAGGACCAAGTGAGAGATTCAGTGAGTACGCGACAGCCATAGAGTACAGAGCAGAATCGTTTCTTGCCTGCGAGCAGCCAGTCGGGACTGGCTCGTCGCTCCCGACTTCGTTATCTCTAACCATGTGTATAAGTGAACTTCTCTAATATCGCAAGTAACGTAACGTAATTGGCAGTCCGCGTAACACATAGCAACACCACCTCGGAATCCGAAATTAAGATGAGTTTTCATTCAATACTTAATTCCATAAGCATCCCCATGTCGAGTTCTCTGTGCGTAGGCTTAATTTAACTAGATGAATGTCTTCAACGAATATCAATAATATCTCTTGTAACGTAAAGTAACCGCGCTATAATTCATTCTTTAGAAATGTAATATTTCTTGTAATGTAAATTAGATGCGCAACGATTTCCATGTCATTAAATTTGTAACGAGATAGGAATATTAAACAATTGCTTATTCTTATAGTTTTATTTCCGGTTTACTTAGAGAGGAAGAGGTTAATAATCATGTTCTGTTAAATCTTAATTAATAACATACGCTACCAAATTATTAAATCATAATAAATTTGCTACCAATAATCTAATTAATTACAACTACAACTAATGACATTGAAAAGTCTCAGTCTATTTGATCTTTATTAAATAAAAATAAAAGAGAGTGGCCTTCTGTGACGACGATTACCTAAAGAAATGATATCAACTGAATGGAACGACGATAAATTACGACAGAAAAGAAATGCCTCACTACGAATTGCCGACGAGAAAAAGAGGTATACAACAATTAAATACAATTGAAACTTTAGGGCTAACTAAAGTATATGCACAGACGCATCATCAGCGCAGAGAAACAGACCTAGGGCTCCTACCGGGAACTGAACACTCAAAGAAAATACTCAAGATTATGGGTAACTATAACAAAAGACTCGATAACACTTGCGCGGCCTGACAACAACGTTGTCTATTTTGGATTCAGAAAGGTAGAATATTACTGACGCTTACCGTTTAACACATGAAACACATGAAAAAATTTGCTGCAGTTGAGTTTACTAACTAGAGAAAAGGTGCTGTTGTGCCATGTTCATGGCAAAACCTACATGAACAATTACAAAAAGAGCAACAACCAAAGACCTCCAAGTGGCAGCACTGCCTGTGGACTGCGCTTGCAACTACAGATAAGGACTACATTTAGTCTATGTCATTGGTGCCTTGTATTTTAAGTTCCTTTCAGCTTGTGTTGTAAAAAATACTGGTTTGTCAAATGCAAGATGAATGCCAAAATGCAACATAATTCCAATTTTTTGCTAAGTGTTTAAAAAATTTTTGCAATGTATTTTCTTTCATATATCACTCTGAAATCACAAATATTTCTAAAATACATTAGAGCTTGTGTGTTTTTGATCTTGGTATGTTTATTTTAATTGTCCCAACCTAGTGTTGAAATTTTTTCATGCAGTGTGGGCACCTTGTAGGAATAAACAAGTGGCAAATAGAGAATATTTATTTGAATTAAAAATCAAACAAAACGTTAATTAAATTGTTTGTGTGATAGTTTTCTATAATGAACAGGTAATGAATATGTAGGATATGAGAAACTTTTGTTAATGTACATCAATAATTTTTCAATATTTTACAATATAATTTTCTTCATTCCCCAGGAATGCATGAACCCTGCAAAAATAACCTGTATGGTATCACTGGTTATTGCTTTCACGCGGACAGCAGAACAACTCATCTCTCAGCCAAAGTAAGTTTTATTTCTATGTACTTTGAATGATATGTTAATTTAAGCTTTGCTATCCTAATCAATGGTAAACCACAGGAGGTATAATGCAAGATATTCCCTTAATTTTCTGGAAGCAATAGAACTATGTATCTTACTAATTATGTTTTTCACCTTTATGTGTATGCAAAAGTTTATTCCTTACATTCAGGATGAGTTGCTGTGAAATGAACACACTAAGTGTTCTAAGGTTAATTTAAAACACTACTGGCTCATGGTTTTTATTTTTTGGATAACAATATATATCACTTGTTTGTTTGTGCCTTATTACAAACAGTCCAGAAAACCAATTATAATAAAAATTCAATTTTGCTAAATGAATTAGTATATTTAGAAATAAGATAGGATAACTGTAGATGAGAATGCCTGTTTTATGGTGGATATTTTTTATGTAGAATTGTAATGTTAGGTTGACGTAAGCGCTTTTTAAGTGGGTGGATAAGATGAAAGGAGGTATGTGAAAAATTTGGAGTGTCGTTGTAGTGAAAGCATTGCACATGTAAAAATGAAATGGGCTAAGATTGAGAGCCTGAAAACTAAGTTTGACTGGTTGAAGGGTAAAATTAAAAATGAAAATATGCAAAAAGGTGGACGGTAGATATGCAAAACATAAGAAACAATGTAATCGGCAACTGATAGAAACCATGTGTAATTCTGCTACGATGCCGCCAACAGTAGAGAAAAAGAAACGGTACTTGTCGAAGCCGTTCTTTGTTAAGCTCTCTCGCAATGAAATATTTTACGTGTGTTGACCTCCATATTATACTAGTGAACAATTTTAGAATCGGTACTCAGTTTTCATTCAGAGATAAACTACATATGTGTATGCTCTCCTCTGTCGTGTATAAATATTGTTGCCCACTGTCTGGATCTTTGTGTGTTGGTTCTACTACACGCGCACTAAGATGTAGAGTATTTGAGCAAATTGGCAGGAGTTTCAGAACCGCTAATCCACCAAGCAAGCCACCTCACTCAGCTATACGAATTCATTCAGATCAGTGTAAATCTCCCGTTCTGCAGCAAGACTTTTCCATCTTAAATTCTGCTAACTCAGTCACTGATTTACGTATTTTGAATCCGTCTTCATTAGCCGCTTAAAACCCGATCTAAACGGTATGCAGTCGTCACACCCCGTAAAAATACATTCTGTTTAAAGTTTTTACCGTTAATATTTTTTGTGTACTTTTTCTTCAAATTTGTAATCTTTATTTTTCCATGTATTTTTCAGTCATCCACTGATGATGACCTAAGGGGTCGAAACGTTCGTTTTTAACAAAAATGTCTTTTAAATCGATAGTTTTTGCTATTACCTTCATTTTAAATCTATGTTGAGTCGTACAACCTAATTTGATACGTAGAAACAATGTTTGTTGATGCAAATGACTGGTGGGAGAAATGAAGCTCATACTAGGAATAGAATGGAATAGAATTAATTACAGATGTACCGTAGTTTACTCTGAGGTGAGAAAGTATGTTACAGAAATTCACGTACGTAAAAATTAATTTGACTGGAGTCAGATCATCATATGGAAGTTAACAACTTGTACTGTGAAATGAAGAATTTGGAACCGAAGATTAATTTGAAAGAATTAACATTCAGCAATCTGGCATAGGTATGAAAGTTTAAGGAATTTGAACATTGGAATATAAAAAAAACGTGTTGAATGTTGCTGTAAAAAACATGCAAACCATAAAATGTAGAAATAATCCAACTAGTGTAATGTGTATTGCTTTCCTGCATTGCATGTAATTTTCATTAATGTTTTTTTTTGTACGAATTGATCATGTACACAGTAAACTTTGGTTTTAACTGAGCTATTACTTTCAGAATGACATGCTTAAGCATTACGTCGGGGTTAACAGCGGAGACACCATACGCCGCATCCACAAAAGAGTCGATATCACATGAGCTTGCTGTCCTGTTTAGCTACACTGGGCTTGGGAAAACCGGCGGCAAGAAAAACAAAAATTGAGAGTGCATCCATTCTGCGTCTAAAACATTGGTGAGGAGACTTAAAGGGAGACATCCACCCAAAATCAAGGAAATGGCTGTAATGTTTGTTGTATGAGATCTAGATCTATGAAGATTGGCATACGTATGTATTTTTGGAAGTAAATAGGGGTCGTCTCGATAATTTTTTCCCACTTTCGACATAACTTTGGAGACATTGGGTGAAAGGGTTGGGGAAAGTGCATACCTTACACGAGACGTCTTTTTAAAAAGTACTCATCGTAGAGTAATGATTTAGGTGTCATTGGATGTGCAATAAGTTGCTGCGTTACAAGTCTAAGGACTATTTTGATATTCACGAAAATTTCCGAGTCACATAGGAAAAATTTATGAAAAGAAGTACAGATTGGAAGATATTAGTTAATGTTTACAAAACGACTGTTACGTTCTTTGCGTAGAATCTAGATATATGAAAATTGACATACCTATGTATTTGTAAAAATAAATAGGGGCCGTTTCTATAGGTTTTTCCCATTTTTTCTACAATTACGGAGATAATGAGGGGATATGAGCGAAAGAGGGTACAAGGCTGTTTTTCTAAATCTTTCTCCTTTGAGAGTTTTTGTTGTAGAGTAATGATTCAGGTATCATTAGATGCGCAAAGAGCTGCTCTATCAACTGACATGAGTTTTTTGAATTTATAATAATTTTTGCTTACGTAAAAAATCTATGGAAAAATTGAAGGTTTTAAAAAAAATTAAATTTCCTAAAAAATAATCTATTAAACTATTGGAAAATTTAAAATGGTCCTTCAACTCGTCATGCAACTTTTTGCTCATCCAATGACACCTAAATCATTGCTGAACGAGAAATACTCTTTGAGAAAACATCTCTTGAAGAGTATGCACTTCTCCCCCACCCCATTCCCCTTTCCTCCATTGTCTCCAAAGTTATGTCGAAACTGGGGAAAAGTTATATGCGACGACCCTTATTTATTTTCGAAAATACATATGTATGCCTATTTTCAAAGGGCTAATTCCATAGAAAGAACGTTACAGCCATTTTGATTAAAAATATTTTCAAGGGTTGATTAATTAATTGATTAAATAATTAAATTGATTAGTTGATTAAATGGCTGTAACTAATTACAGCCGTTTAATTGATCGATTTCAGTGTGGACGTCTCCCCTGCTATTCGATACATTCATTCAATATTAAATGAATTAATCAACTCTGCCTACCAAATTTATTTTAAAATAATATTTTATTCAACCATTACTTCTTAGCTATTCGGATGCAATGTACCGATGCTGATCTGTAGCAAAAATTATTAATCGCATGTTCTCAGCATGTATGTGCACAGAGTTTGACATTTCATTTTTTCTTGTAGTTTAACCTTGTTTTCAAGTTTCTTCGCTTGATTGTTGATGTTTTTGAACCCTACAAAGGTTTTTTTGTCAGTTGACCAAGATTCTACTTTAAACCTAGCTGGCTAGAAACCCTCTTGTTTCTGCTTGTGGTGAATGTTGTATTTCTTTGTATTTCTCCTTCATTTCACCCACTGATTGCATGCAATGAAATGGTCAAAAAACTTTAAATATGCTCCAAAACTATTCCTCGTAGTAAAATCTACCACATCATTCCTTTTAAAACGGTTTGTCACCAAAAAATGAATATCTTCATATTGAATTCAGCTCCCAGGTAGATAATATACGGACCCAATCTGACGGTTAGGTAGGCCCTCTATTTGATGAAATAGTGAGTTTTTTGTTTCATTAACACCATCTTTTTTGGGTCAGTGCTATCCTTTTCTTCAGAACCTATTACTTACTTTTCGATTTTTAATCTTGTTGAGACGTTCTTTCTGACCTGCTGTTTCTATGTGCATTGTGCTCAGTTAACTCGTAACACACTGGTGTTACCTCACAAGGATGGCCCATATGGGAACATACATTGTGCATAGATTCCACCTATACGAGTCCATACTACATGGTAACTTCATCATTCCTCTCTTTGGAACGCCTCTTGTGGTTAGAGAAGCCCAAACTAACTTATATTAGAATAATAACCAGTATGTTGATTGGTACATAGTTTTACCTCATTGTTCAGTATTATCCTCTAGCTACTTTTTGATTTTTTAGATGGTGCTGCAGAATTGGAATAGAAGGCAAGAAGAGCCCGTGAATGGCACGGAAAACCACGATCATCTACGCTGAAGGTTACTTCAGACGTTGATTAAGATGCATCGCAGTTGAAAGTCTCGGCATCAGACATCGGAAGCGGGGACGAAGAATGGAATCCTGAAGAACTAGATCTCAGGCTGCTCATGTAGGTTCGTTTGTGTGAAGAAATTAGTGGTGCATCTGTCGTCAACGAGGGAGGCGTTGCGTACTCGTTTTTACTGAACACTGGCAGTTTGAATGTTCACATTTTATAGGTATCAATTTATTACTTTTCCTATGGCATGGTTTGCAACTGTATGCATTAGCGGAAAATTTTAAAATTCTTTTACCAGCTGGGCAAAAACCTGTATTTTAACTACGCTTAAGCCAAAAGCTCTTCATCATAAGGAAATGTTCGTAGCAACCGAATATTTTCAATGATGTAAATGTGGAACTTTATGAGGTAGTGGTACTCTTTCACCTGACAGCAGCAGCCCCTCACGACCTTTATTTGATATTTTAGGCTTTGCAATGGATGCAAGCCATTCCTATTGAAGTATACATACACTAATTCGAATTCATCAATATCGTGAGATAATTGAGGAACAAGTGGAAAATAGTCGATATTAATTATTAATAAAAAATGAAGAGTCTCACGTGAATGAAATACATGACAAAATTCCTCAGAGGCGTCTACCCATAGTATTTACCATGAAGGTATAAAAGACAGGAGGGAGCGCTACACAGTCGCGCCTCAGTGCAGATTGAAGCTAGCTCGGGCAGCAATCAGCCACTCGGGAGGGGTACCAAACACTGTAATGCATAGGAATAAATTCACGTTTCAGGCTATAACTACACAACTATATCGAATAATTGGTAAAAAACGCAGAGACACCAACCTGAAACATTAAACTACATGACAGGTGCTAAAAAACAGCAATGCATTGCAAATGAAACAAATTTACAGAAGAGGAAACAGAGCAATACTTACGCAAAACTGAAGCGGCGGCGGCGGCACACCGTCAGCCACTCAGCCATTGCTGCACAGCGCACACGGGCCGGCACTATGTGCGCGTACAACCATTTGACGCACACGTGTAGCTCTTGGAGCCAAGCCTGGCTAGGCAGGAACTGCACATTACTACAAGCCGCTGAAGATGACATTCTTCAGTGCTTTTTGTCTACTAACTTTCTTGTTTAGGGTAAGTTTTCTTGTGTGTTCCTTCGCAGCATGATGGTGCCTTACTACGATATATTTTGCAGAAATAGCTTTTATTATAAGGAGTCTGTGGTTATTGAAAATGGAGTCAGGCACACAATGGTTTAAAGTATTCAGTAGTTCGCATCCAATGCATGCTTCTAACACCTCATTAACGGCTTTCAAAACGTCTAATGTTTTAAACTGATCACATGTACTTTTTGTATTTGTACGGTAGCTGTTTTCGGCTTTCATGCAGATCTTAAAGACGTCATCAGAAGGAACTATTAAACTACCCTTACACTTTAGCTTTATCAGCTGCGCAAACGTGCTGCTGTATTTTTTTCTGAGAGCATTGCCGAAACACAGTTTTCACATCGTATACATTCCCTCAATTTCCTCACAATGAAGCCAGCAATGTAGCCCACCACATTTTCTGTATATGTAGAAGTTCCAAATTCACTTCCGATGACAAGGTTTTCTTCATCTGTACTCAAGTTATCGCTACTTAATGAATTCAAGTCTTCTAATGTAAGTTTATTTCTTGAAGTAGAGCCGTTTAAAATGTTGATATACTGTCTGTAGAGCAGACTGCATTCAGCATTTGCGCTCGTGCACGTTAATATTTGAATTTCTTCCAAAGCCGAGCAATTTCCCCGCATTACTTCCTGAAGTTCGTTGTGAATTAGTATCCTTTTGTAAGCCGCTTCAAACTGTTTCGCGTTAGGGTTGTTGTTAACACCACTGTGACTGCGTATTTTGCTGAAAAATAATTCTAGATGGTCTTGGCTGACTTTGTAACAAGTAAAGTACGTCATACCGAATTCACCCAATTTCTTAAAGATGTTCTTGATACTGGTGAGACAGACAAGAAGTCCTAGAAATCCGGTCTTTCGTCCTGTACGGCAGATCAGTTCACCAGTGGAAGCCAACTTTAAATTTTGTATATATAAAATATCTTTCTCAATTTGTGGTAGTATGGTTACGGCATTTTCTGCACCTAGAGGACGCTTGAAACCGAATGACCGTAAATTTCTTGAGTTCTGTATATCAAAGATTCTATTAAATATTCGAATAAATTTTATTGTTGCTTCGCAAAGCTCGAACCCGGAGATTTTGTTCTCGTTGCAAAACTGGAGAGAATCTGCAACTGAGTTGCTGAGCACTTGTGTGGCTAATTTAACATTCATCTTCTTCTTGAAGTAGTTCAAATGGGCAGCTCTTAATTTATTTCCCAAATGTAGCCCACGCGAATCCTGTAAATCATGTAACTTACGAACATAATCCCACTTAACAGTATTACCTTCACTATCTACTATAAACTTCATATCACCAATCGTGTTGCGCACCAACTTGATCATGTGGCATGGATCCAGAAATATATGTATTTGCTGTCCATCGATGGGGTGGGAGAAATACGGAACAATATTATCATAACTAATAGTACAACCTAATTCTTTAGCCATTGAAATATTGGAAGATGCACCGTCAAAAGTAAGAGTACGAACACATATCCCAACGTCATGCAGTCGCGAAATACTTTCGAGAACCAGATGTTTTCTCTCTCGACCAGATAGTCCATTAATAAGAAAGTAACCGATAGGTAATTTCCAACTAGCATCGAGAGCTACTACCATGAATACGAGGGCATTACTAGCGACCGGCAGGGTGTCGTCTTCGATGCTTGTGCCGATGTCCACTTGGCCATGCAGCTTTTTCCCGTCCCACTCCACTTGTTGCCGTATAGCCATTTCGTCCATCATCAGAGCACATGGGATTTTTTTCTCAGTTTCAGACGTTGAAAACTTTCGTTTCAACGCTTCGAACGCCTCTTCAGTAAAGCCTGGTGCACCATTGATGCTGCTGTACCATTTCTGTAACGTTTTAGGATGCGGCAGGCATGTGTCAAATGATTTTCGGACATACGCGTATGCTCTTGGAGAATAGAAGTGCAGGGTTAGGGCAAAGGTTCTCAACTGTGGAGAATACACTCTTGCGAGTTTCCCATTATTACGCTTGGCAAACTTTCTCTTAAGGAGATCGGATACTCCACCCCCTGCCGCTTCAATAATGTCTAAGCACTGCCCATTTACTATATTTTTCTTCTTCAAGTTACTGAGCACGGTGGAGAGTTCACTGTTTTTCTTCTTCAAGCGCCTTTGGGCTTGTTGGAGCGTCTTTATTTTTTTTCTTGATGTCATCAATTGGCATTCTTTTAGCTCTAGTTCCCTTTTTAATGCTTTTTTCCTTGGTGTATCATCCAGCTCGGTAATATTTGAGGCAGTGGAGATATTTGTTACCTCTTCATCCACACTGCTAGATGCAGCAGTTTCGTGTACTGCAGAAGTCGAAGCGGTGTCCCTGTTCGCAGGAGGTTTTCTAACCAAAGAGCCGCCTGTCTGCATGTATGAGGGAAAGTGTTATATCGTGGTTTTTCATCACGATATTAGGATTAGTAATTGTAGCCGCAAACTACAGTATCGGTAGCTGTAACTACCGTAACTGAAGCTTTAGCTTCAGGAGTAGGAAAAGGAAACTCTTAGCTAGGTTCCTATTCTTGTACTGAATCATCAATACATCGACTCTGCTTATAAGCTATAGCGCTCGGAAGTTAAACAATGCTCTTCCGGTGCATACCAATGCGATGCGCCCCGAAGGCACAGCTTCCGGCGGAGGTCCCATAAAGACATCTGACCTGAACGCGATATGGCATCCGGCGGCGGCAAGCCGCGCAAACCTCCGCTCCGGAACTCGTACTCATGAAACCAGTATCACATTATACGATGCATATTTTAATATACAACAATTTCCCTCCCTTTTAGATGACTATATGACACACGGAAGGAAAACTTAGCAACCTATTCGCATTACAGGTTTAGTTATTTTACCTGATCTACAAGGTACATTTTGTACAGGTAAACTGCTGACCGGTGTCAAAGCAGGAGTCTTTTAGTCTTACTAGAACACGGCGTGCTTTAAAAATACAGGAACTGCATCAGGCAACATATCTAGATGAACGGTATCTTTAACGTTAGACTGAATCAGATGACAAGTAAGAATCATTAAACAGATCATCAGAGAATTGAGTTACATACATAGGCTTATCTTTGGACAAAGAATATTTAGGATTAACTCCATCTCTGGAAGTAACAATTTTACGATTGTTGAGCGCAACAAAGGGAGTAAGTTTTGTGACACTCTGAGGAATACAATGTGACTGAAATAACGCGTAATTAGTTTGTACATCAGAGAAATTATGAACATAGTTACCGTCACAAGTATCGTTCCTAGGCTTTTGTAGAATAACTTCGTTCTTCCGCTGTAGAAGCTCACTTGAACTCTTCATTGACACATCTTCTCTTCCGACGTTGCACTGAGAACCGCTCCTTTCCAGCTGCACTATGTAAGTGCGAGCTGCGTCAAATTTTTCTCGTGTAGGTCCCCTTCGTGTAGGCTCAACAGGAGGAGGTCGTGCTGCAGTCGTAAATTGCAAACTTTAGAAATGTGGCCTATTTCCACATTTTTTGCATTTTATTAATTTAATTTTAGGGCATAGCAATTCTTTGTAAGGTGCTTCTGCCTAGTTCCGCAGCGAATGCTTATGTAATTCGGCTGTAGTTTTTCTGTAGTGAAAAACGATGAAGATGAATCCTCACGAATAATATCTGGAGCGTCGAAGCTTTACTGTTCAATGAGTTTTGCATGTTCAACGCATTCGTTGAAGGACTTGCTGTCACACTTCTGTAGAACCGCGCTGAGAATTTGCGCTGAATGTAGACCAGCCACAAGAGCATCTCTCAAGAGACGATCGCGACCGCAATTTTCGTAGTTGCACGAAGATGCTAAGTCATTTAACGTTTTAGCATAACTTTGTATGGATTCATTAACACTTTGCTCTCTGTTTAGAAATGTAACAGATGCGCCAACAGTGGATTTCTTGATTTTAAATTGTTGTATTAACTTTCCTTCAAGTTCCTCATATGTAGCATCAGTGAGTAACGTAGGTTAAATTCTTCGTTGTAGATCAGTAATGATGTTTACAGGCAAAGCTTCAACTATAATACTAGCTTTGTTACCATCACTGTTTCCCGCATTCTGAAGAACGTCTGCACACTGTACTTGAATCGTATTAGATATTACTCACTGTTTCCACTTTAACGTCGAATGGAGGACAGCAAACTGCTGAATGCGCCATCTTAATTTCGGAGCACTTGAAACGTTCAAATTTACTTTGGAGATTCGAAGAGTCGTCGCCATTTGTTATATCGTAGTTTTTCATCACGATACGAGGTTTACTAACTGTAGCTGCAAACTACAGTATCGGTAGCTGTAACTACCGTAACTGAAGCTTTAGCTTCAGGAGTAGGAAAAGGAAACTCTTAGCTAGGTTCCTATTCTTGTACTGAATCATCAATACATCGACTCTGCTTATAAGCTATAGCGCTCGGAAGTTAAACAATGCTCTTCCGGTGCATACCAATGCGATGCGCCCCGAAGGCACAGCTTCCGGCGGAGGTCCCATAAAGACATCTGACCTGAACGCGATATGGCATCCGGCGGCGGCAAGCCGCGCAAACCTCCGCTCCGGAACTCGTACTCATGAAACCAGTATCACATTATACGATGCATATTTTAATATACAACAGAAAGCTAGGGAAGATGGAGGGTACAGCTCCTCTGAGCAATTTTCTGCAACTCTGGACGTTAGTGTCAAAGCAGTCATTCTTAAAATGTTGGGAACACACTGCTGTGCTTTTGCCGGGTGTAAAGCCTTCTCTGCATAAGGCATTCACCCACTTCTCACGCAAGGCTTCGTCCTTTGGGAACCTGAGAATTAATTTGGCATCTATGATAAAAGGCTTAGTGAAAGCGCACAGCACATGCACCATTACCGCAAAAAGTATTTACCAAGATAATCTATCTATTCTATATACCAAACCTCCCTCCACACGGGAGGGGTAGCAAAGCGACATGCACAAATTCCCTATCGCTTACATCTACACATCTTAGTTTTCTGGGCTTTATCCCCATCTTTGCAGTGCGTTGGTATCCGCTACCAAGAAAATGAATAAATAAATTTCCACGTGCATACGAGCGCCCGTAATCAGTAATGGATTAACACAGTACCAGATGTAGCAGCTTGTTGCGAAACACGATGGGCCCTGAATTCTATATTTCTCATTGCAAATAAAAACATTGTAGTAGAATTTGATTCTTTTTTCTTTTATAATTATAATGTAAAAACTATATAATACTTTCAACTTATTAATAATATATCGAGTTCGCACGATCAATAATGTACTGTCGATATTTCTATCAGTAGTTGCTCGGACTTTCTATCGGAAGTGGTTAATGTTGTGCTTAAATCAGGGCCAAAAAATTTTGAGCTACTAATTGTTTTGCTACAGAAAAAGAGACGAAATCGGAAGAAATCGGGGGAGGAGTGGATTTTGAAACGCAATATGTACACTTATGTGAATTGATTTAATGGCATAAGGGTAACGGAACTGGAAGACTTTTATAACTAGCTCCGAATGATTGATGATATATATTATTAGCTTCTGGATATTTTGAATAACCGAGGAAGATTCCACAAAGAGGGGAGGCATTTCAGTAATGAGAGACCGGCTCTAACTCTACGATTTTTGGCAACTGGACGAACTCTCGGTTGCATATAGAGTACTTTCCATCAATCCAAAAATGCTCAAATTTTGATGAAATTTCAGAAAATTTTGATCACATAAATATTTTCATCAGTCTATCAGTATGCCGTTCAGACGATCAATATATTTACACTAATAGTAAATATTTTAAGTAATATTGATCGTGTGAATGCTGCTTTAAGGAACATAAGTTAGTAATGAGCTGTTGAGAGGGATGCGTATTATTTTACACATTTGAAACGCTATAACTCAAAAAGTAGAGATCGCCGAATGAAATGGTTTTCAAATTTGAATTCTACGCTGAACAATACTGTGCAAATATGTATAGTCTATTAAATAATAAACGAAATTCAAATACACGGGCCTGAACTGCAATTTTACTTAAGCCTTCTCCAAAAGTATGAATGTTACCTAGATTTAGTGCTTACTTGTGCAATGAGATGTTATTCTTTTTGTCGTTGCGCGCATTGCAACCGTAAGCGCTGCAGGAATTCACCATGTTGCCAGCAGCGACACACTAACACAACGACGGTCTGACAATCACTGCTCACTCACTAGAGCTGTGGTTCAAGGTCGGCAGGCACAGCCATACGGGCTGCTAGCACACAGCCAGCTAGGTTACAGGAAACGCATCCAGCGCTCCCTCCTGTCTTTTATACCTTCATGGTATTTACAATACTCGTTTCTGCCGAACGAATATACACGAGACGATATGTATAGTAAAATGAAATGAATGATATTTATTTTTTTACATTTAGAGCAGATGTGCACAACTGACAGCTCCTGGGCCACTGTTTAAAAATTATTGATTAACTAGCAGGACCCGTGGAAATTCCACGGACATTGTCATCCATAAGATAGGTGGACCCGTGAAAGAATTCAATCAACATTACCTAACAAATTTGTAATGAAATGAATTATAATGAATAAATATTTTGATTAGGTGCATTACGTAAAGCTGCGATGTGAACAGAGCGACGTGAACAGACATTGGAATGTTTAGTATATCGGGTGTCGTGACCGTTCTTCGTCGGGCAAGCGAATTTTGTCTAGCAAGGTCGTACGCAGAAGGGCGAAATTGGTCTAGCAAACGAATTTTGTCTAGCAAGTGCGTCATGGTCGATTTTAGACTGTTCGGAGAGAACCGTTGGCCGGCATGGGAACAGTGAGCGTGCTTTCTTCGAGAGAGGGAGGTGCGAGGGGTAGCGGGAAGCGTGAACTTAAGCAGAAAGACGCATCACCTAAACCAATGAGAGCTCGCGACAGCAACGCTCGAAGTAGGTGTGTCAGTGCACGAGAGGGACAGCCAATAAGAACTAAAGGCGTCAAAACAAGCAAAATCTCCACCAAACAGGATTACAATGCAATTATTGTAAAAACGAATATTCGATAACCATATAGAAGGAACCAAGCGAAACGAACGCATATAAGAAGGTAGCAAGAAGTAAGGAGGGGTCTTTTTGGCTGGGTTTCGCAACAAGAAGGATACGAAATTAGTGCACGTAAAGGGCCGTTTACACTGGTCTACATTTTGCTGCAGCCTCACGTGTAGACGCCTCGTGTGGAGCTTCACAAGAGCCATGTGCGTTTAGACTAGACACCATTGGAGCGAGCCATGGAGCGCGCGCTGCTCAACAGGGCTGCCACGCTAGATATTATATATAGCTAGATCTAGGTGTTTTTGCTGAAGCTTAATTTCGAACCTAGATATTAGCTATAAAATCCATATAGTTTTTTCAGCGTGATAGAAATTTTCTAGCTAGAATTACAGTTAAGCTATGTATATGATAGATTACTGTAAATTCGAATTAGGAAGTCACCATTATGGTTGGTTACTGCTTCATTCTTATTATATTTGTTAATTTACTTAAGCAAATTGTCTGAATAGTGAAGCAACCATATTCTGATCATGTTATGTTCAGATTATGAACGACACCAAGACGGCTATTTCACGCTTCATAAGCTACAGCACACTATCTCCAATTGCAAAACTAGTGATGATATCAGAAAATCAAGGAATAAAATGCACATACATTATCAATAATGTAATGTGGCCTCATTTTGACGAAAGACCGACCAATGATATTGGTAACAAGGAGTTCAGTTTATTGTTGGATGGAGCAATGATATTTCTATCATGAAACTACTTGGTGTATCAGTTATTTACTAAAGTAATACATCTAATAAAGTAAAATCAACTTACTTAGTAATTGCAAAATTATTAAAAATGATGAAGATAGCGGTGTGAAAGCCTTAAAACAATTGTTGAGAAGTAGGAATCTGAGCATTGATGAAATGCAATGCAATAGAGACTGACCTTTCTACTCGCAACACGTGTAAAATTGAAGAATATTTGGATACCAAGCTTTATTAGGGTAAATATCAGGATACTAGATAATTTATATAAAGATAAATTGCCTAAAATAAAGCAATTTATGAAATAAATATCCTTATATGCTATTGTTCAACTAATTTATTATAGTAGATAATTAATTTACTTCTAGATAAATTTTTGGATGTTTTATTATTAAATCTATATGTTTCTCGATATTTTTTGAGGTCACACTAGATTTTTTGGTCAAACACAAGTGGCAGCCATGCAGCACAAAACCAAGTGGCAGCCATGCAGCTGTAGACGAGCTTGTGTGAATATTGTTGCTGCATCGTAGCTACGTAATCTCTTTTTTATTTGCATGAGTGAAATGTTACTATATTCGTTCATCTTCATTAAAATATAATGGAAAGCAGCCTCCTTATATTCACAGCTTTTAGTCTGCCAAAGGCACTGATGGGCTTAGTACATTTCAATTAGAAGCAGTGTAGTTTCTCGCGGTAGTGTTGAGTCAGCCATGACGGGTGAGAGAGAGGCGCTACCTCACTTGATGACTGCCATCCGCACACTGACCGGTCGAGCTGCGCCTCGCACACGTGTAGCCGCTGCACGGATTCAACCAAAGCGAATCGGGAACTTCGGGCTCACACACACAAATTTGAGCCTCAGTGGTGAGCTTCGGCTACACGAGTCGCGCCTCACAGCCGAAATGTCCCCTAGTGTAAACACCCCTTAAATGTAGCACGTCGTGCGTTGCACGAGAGTAACTAAAATCTAACACCTCAGTGAAGTGAACAACATCGAAGCTTCAAGAGTAAAGCGTATTGTAACGAGCAATCACCGACGTGCAATGCACCAAAAAAACACTCGAAGCACTTCAATTTCGCGGCAATGTTCGCCAAGTGCAAAAACGTGTCAACGACTCTACCAAAAGCATTCAAAATGTTTCTACAGCAATCTCAAGCTCACAAGCAGCGTCAGCAATACAATTGGAACCGCGCAATCACCAAGTCTGCAGCAATGCGGAATCGACACGCATGATCTTCAGTAATCAAGCCCCTCAGCGTTCCAAGGAATGATGGGCTGTGCAAGATTCCAAAATTTTCCCGGTCATGAAGCGAAACGTGTGGAGGACTGGACGCAGCGACGCCGGCAAGATGAAGTATGAGAAGCACTACTGCAGAAGCAGTACGGAGTACTCTGTTGAACACCACCAACATCAGATGGAGTCGGCACCGAAGCAACAGCAACATTACAGCTCAGAAGAACGGGAGGAACTAATGGAAATCGCGAACTCATTTGAATAGGGATCGTTGGAAAAAGCACCATATAATGGATTCAAACTGTGAAATCAACTAAATCCGGTCCGTGATGAGTTTATGTAGAATTGGGATAATCATGTGTTTCAATGAGGATGCGAGGAAAAGCACCCCAGAGTTATCAGCAATCAATGAGCGAAAATATGTGTGTTCATGGTGAAATATATTATTTTGTTGTGGGTAATTGTCATGGATGACACGTGCAGGTATAGTTTGGGACGCGCATGTCCTTTGTAATGTCGTTGGGTGAGTTACAGCACGAGTGTTGCGCTTAAACTTGTGGGTCGCGCCGGTGCCATAGCACCTCAAGATGAAAGTATTTCATCCAATTTATTGTACTTTATGATTTTCATGTGTCATAAATTTTTGTGTAACAGTAAATTATATTGTTGCTCGCTAACGCTCATTATGAATCGTACGAGTACATTTCTCTCTTTTTGAAACGTCATTTTGTAATTGATTTGTCCATCGATAATCAAAGTGCCACCCTTGTGTTTCTTTGTTTTTATATTATTCATTACGTGTGCCATTTCATTCAAGTAGTCTGTGGGATTAATCACACCCATTAACTCACGTGTGCAACATTAAATAAATCTAATGAAAATCGTTCAAATTTTTGTGGTTATTATCCCATGTTGATCACACTGAGGTAGACTCGTTACTCACACGATGCTATTTCTGCAATTCTATTTTTCTACCTTTTCTGTCCATCCTCCTCTTGTGCATTTCACCTCTTAATCCTCCTTTTCTTCTTTGGCTATCGAGGTTTAAATCCCTCTATCGACAAGAGAGACTCACACTTCTCACCTTGTATCGTGGCAAATTTTTGCATAACATATTGTAACCTATCCTAACCTAACATGTTCTAACCTATCCTAACCTAACATATTTTAACATATCCTAAACTAACATTTTCTAACCTATCATATCCTAACATATTCTAACCTATCCTAACCTAACATATTCTAACCTATCTTACCCTAACATATTCTAACCTATCTTGTCCTAACCTATGCAAACCAGGCCTATCCTGATAATATGACAAAAATAAAAAACCGTGGACCTGTAAAAAACTTCCGTCAACATTGCCTAAGCTATGCTAACCTATCCTAACCTAACTTGACCAATATCATCGTTAGGCTAGGCGGGCCCGTGAAAAAATTCGGTCAACATTACCTAACAAATTTCAACATAACATATTTTAACCAAATCCATATTAACAGTAACATATTGTAACCTAGCCCATCCTAACCGAAGCTATCCTGATAATATGTCAAACATAAAAAACCGTGGACCCTTGAAAAAATTTATTCAACATTACCTAAGCTATTTTAACCTATTCTTACTTAACCTATCTTTCCCTAACCAATTCTTAACTAACATATCCTGATCTATCCTATCCGTACCTAATCTATCTTATCCTAACCTATCCTATGCTATCTTGAACCCTCCTATCCTGATAAAACGCCAAACATATCAATGCATGTAATGGCGATCTTTTAATGCAGTGGTTCCCAAACTACGGTCCGCAGGCCAAATCCGACCCGCGACTATTCACAATAGTAATTGAACTCGTGAATTTAGCAAGCATATACTCGTTGAGGGATATACTCGGAGACTTCACTAGAAATGATAAATAATGGTAGAAAATTAAAACGGTTTTGGACTTGGACACCTACTGGACTAATCAGTACTGCCCTTGGGCTGGAAAGTGTGGAGACCCGTACTTTAAAGCACTCAGGAATTCGGTAGTATCCACGATACCTCTAACTCGGATGAGAGCGTAACGGACGGACTAACTAAAGGAGGAACAAGCAGAATATGTACATAAATTACTCAACTTTTTTACATCACTCACCATAGGAGGATACAACTATTGTTTCTATGGGAATTACCACTCTCAGGGGGATAATGTGGGGTGCCGCGCTGAATGTTTGGTCGGCACTTTTTCTGTTGAAATAAAAATGGTTTTTTGTTATGTTACTGACCATCTTTTTTCGATTCACTGCTGTCTTGTTTTTCGGCACTTACTACTTTTTTCTTCAACTTTTTTCTTGTTTCAACTTCTTTCTTAGCTTACTGTTTCTATGCCCCTTGTGCATTGATCCTGCGTTTCCTTAACTCCACACTAAATGGTGCCTTCATCCTTTCTCTCTTTGAACATTTATGTCTTGGTAATGGGAGGCTAAAACTGCCTTTTAATCAATCAATCAATTTTTACATCACTTTATTTATAAACATCGCTGCGGCGCTAGAGTCGCCACGCTTGACTCTAGCCTAGCCTGTCTCACGGCAAGAAGATAAAAAGATGGTCTGCTGATGCCATAGCAAATCTCAGCATAGTTTCCCACAATGATCTATGAGTATAAGAAATGTAAGGGTGAGAGGGATTTGTGCGACATCCCAAGTAGAATCTGTCCTGGGCCCCATGTGGGGCCAATGTGGTTTGCCCATTGGGGCCCATGTGGCTAGCCCATGTGGGGCCTATGTGTTTTTTTGAAAAAAATTCCCAGGTGGGCTTTACATGGGTATTTTCTGGGCAAACCCCTGAGTAACCCAGGTTTTGCCCAAATGTTCCCAACGTGTTTTGCCCACATGTCATCCACGTGTTTTGCCGTTATGCTTTCTATGTGTTTTTCCCGTATGTTCCCCATGTTTTTGCCTACATGTCCTCTATGTGTTTTGCCCCCATGCTTTCTATGTGTTTTGCCCACATGTCCTCCATGTGTTTTTCTCACATGCCTACTATATATGTTTCGCCCATATATGCCCCTTCTGTTTTACCCCACATATCCCCATTTTTTACCTCAATACTGTATGTCCTGTTTGTTTAATTTCACATTTAATGTCATTTTTACCTCACATATTCCGTCTGTTTTACGACACATATCCCGTCTATTTAACCCCACATATATATCCCCTGTCTGTTTTACCCAACATATCCCTGTCTAAGTCAGGTTTTGCCCTCACTCTCAGAAGAAATACAATCTTCCGACTAGTCACATTCGAGCAACAGATGATCTGTACGGCTATTCTGGATTAATTTCTCGCTCTGTATTCATGATGATTATCGCTATAGCATTTGACAGTCTTCACTGGAGCTCTTCGACTATTATGTAATTATGGAGTAATTATGTTCTGCGTTTTCTTTGAGTACTCTAACTCCAGTGTATTATCGTTCAAAAATGACTTGCATAGCGGAACAGAACAAAAGTTTCAGTGCCATATAAATAGTTGACAACATAAATGAAAATGCAGAAGCGTTAATAGTATCAACTCACCTCAGCAAATCATGCAGAAATAGCGCATGCAGTCATGGCACTGTTGATCTAATAAATTGAACTGCATAGATGTCCACTCTGTGAGCAGAAAAATTTGAGGGGTCCGATATGATGCCGTGCAAAACATCAAGACGCACTTCACACGGACATGATGTCCATACACAGCATCATCTGAAAATACCAATTGTAAATTAATATTCAGAGGCCTAGTTGTGCTGAAACAGTAAATACATCCCACTCAATTTGCATTTATTGCTATAATGGTGAGGCAGATGATTTCATATTCCACGATAAATCTCTCATTACCCAATATTTCGATGGAAATGTTGAAACTTTTTTAAGGAGGGGCTGTCATAAAGTGCCCTTATTAAGGAAATCATCAATAAACTTTTGATATCTACTATATCAATTTTGCATGGGAACCTGTATGCTTCTTTGTATTTGTGACTGGCGTCGTTCTTTATGCCGTGGAAGCTGCTTGAAACAGCAAAACTATGTGTATGCCATATCCCCCAAAATGCCATATTTTGTTTTAATTTTTTTAATTAGATTACGGACCCAATTTAAATGACAGAATTATCTTTAACAGTAGTAAATTCCATATTATGGCATATCAGTATTAAAGGGTATCACGGCAGCCTTCGCCGCTCATTGTTGCGTGTTTTAGAGATACATTTATGAATAAATAATTCATTAACATACCTCCAGGCTGATTATACATGACATTATTAGAAGTTCTTGAAATTAATTTTTTTCATTTGAGCTCGAAAAAGTTTGACTTACTCTAGGTAAGTAATTTAGACTCGTATATCACACATCTTGTTGAAAACTAATGCCCTGTCGAAGCCACTTAATTCTCTTTAGCATGGTCATGGACAACATTCTGTTGGGTTATATTTCAAGTGAAAGATTCTCATCTAATTGCTAATATTTTGATAGCCATTGAATGCACAAAAAACATAATTAAATGCAGATTCTATTGATCGTGCAGTTAAGTGTTTCATACGAAATACAAGGACGGTACCGGCACCAAACAACGCATTCATATGCTACGATTCCTTCTTCCATGAAAAAGCAATTTGCTCCTCTCCAATCTTCTTTTCGTTAATTGTTAACGTTCTAATTGATATAAGCAGCCAAACAATCATCTGAGGTTTATTTTGTGTGTCTTGCATTCCCGAAAAAGAAGATTTAGGTGATCATAGAGAAGACTTAGCTTTTACAAATTCATTACCGTGTAGCTATTTCATAAGAGCACGGAACTCTGCTGAAACCACTCGATCTATGAGTTAATAGTTTCTAAGTAATGATCTACTAATTTTCACCCAGAAGCATTTATACACAGTTTTTTATGTGTTGATATGCTGCAGTCCTGGTATTTATAGTCCTAGTATTAGGCTGCCTCTTAAATTCTGTTTCAAGGAAAACTTTTAACTGATGTTCGTATGAGTATTTTAGTATTTCATAAGCTAAGCTGAGTGCTAAAATATAAAAGCTATTCATATGAATATCATATACTTTTCTCGATAATAGAAGTTTTGGGGCAACTAAGTAGAAAAATATTTACTACAGCTTTTCAACTTTTATTTAAAAAAGCTCAAGTTCAATTTTAAAAAGCTCAAGTTTAATTCAAAAAAGGTCAAGTTTAATTCAAAAAAGGTCAAGTTGAATTTTTAAAAGTTCAAGTTTAATTTAAAAAAATGCAAGGTCAATTTAAAATAGCTCGAGTTTAATTTAAAAAAGATTAGGTTTAATTGAAAAAGTATCAGGTAGACTATATATAAAAAAGATCAAGTTCAATTCTGAAAAACTTATGTTTCTAAAATTGCATACCTATGTAATCATAATATAAGTAATGTTTATTTGTGAGAATGCATATGTATTTAAAAGTACTGGCACTGAAAATAGAGTAAATCGAATGTCAGACAAACCAAGCTGCTCTGATTTTGGACTCATATTGACATTCAAGTTTTACCTATGAATCATTTGCTAAACAGATCAGCGGTACTTATATCTATTGATAAAAAATGATGCGAATAAACTTTATGTTATAAGTAACTGTGTGATAATTAGCAAACTGCACTGGCTGAAAAAGTGAACATTACTGAGCTTCAACTTTTCAGTCAGTGGAGTTTGCTAATTGTCACACAGTTACTTATTACATAAAGTTTATTCGCATCATTTTTGTGAATAGATACATGTACCGATGATCTGTTTAGCAAATGATTTAGCATATGATTCGTAAGGAAAAACTTAAAGAATGTCAAATTAAGTACAAAATCACAACAGCTTGGTTGTCTGCTATTCAATTTACTCCATTTCCAGGGCCAGTACATTTATATAAATATGCCTTCTCACAAATGAACTCTACTTATATTATTATTACCTAAGTATGAAATTTTAAAAACAAAATCTTTTCAAAATTGAAAACCATTATTTCAAATATAGCCTCCTTGAAACTTTTTAAATTAAACTTGATCTTTTTAAAATGAAACTTCAGCTTTTTTAAATTGACCTTGAACTTTTTAAAATTGAACTTGAGCTTTTTAAATTGAACTTGAGTTTTTTTAAATAAAACTTGAGCTTTTTTAAATTAAACTTGAGCTTTTTAAAACAAACTTGAGCTTTTTTAAATTGAACGGGTGCTTTTTTAAATTATCGCTAAAAAGCTGTAGGCCTATCTTGAACAGGCCTTCTATGAGCTGCGTATTAGGGGGCCACCCGAGGCCCCTTTTCTCTCCGATGGTCATTTTTCATGTTTTTGTTAGAAAAGGACCCTTAGGTGGTGGACTATTCGGTCCTAAAATTTTATGGCGCTATGGACAATAGATCTCCCCCAGGGAGGGAGAGACTGGAGCATTTCACACTGGAGCATTTCACACTGGAGCATTTCACATCAAGCAGGGTGAGCAAAATCTTAAATTTTCGACCCCATATAAAAAGAAAACAAAAGAAGAAATGGAAAATTTGCAAATGAACTTTTGTTAGATATGTTTTAAGAATTCTAAAACTGACTTTGTTTTTGTTCTAGCGTAAAAACTCAATGAGTTCTATTCTTTTGAAATATCAATACCAGTGGACTAAGAACCAACATGTAAATTTTTTTCAAAAACTAAGGCCTGAATCAAAAACATGTATATGAGAAATAGTGTTTCTTTTCAGAGGTTACATATAATTGTCAAATTTCATATTAATCAGACTGAAAACAAAAAATTTCATAATTGTATGCAATAAGTAAAATGTTTTTTAATTTTTTTTTGTAAATTACAATTCACAGTGTGAATATGATGTTATGCATGGAGGTTATCGAAATAAAAATGAAAACAGCATTCAATTACATAAATTTTCCATTATATTACATTTTAACAAAAAATTTTGTTTTTCGCCTATACTGAAAAGTTACTTATTTACAAAATTCAAAAAGATAGAAGTCAAAAAGTTTTATGCTAGGAAGAAAACAAAGACAGTTTTAAAATCCTTGGAACAATTCTAACAAACTCACATTTCTTGATTTCTCAATTTGTACGTTGCCTTTTTTTCCTGCTAGTTCAAAACCTAAAAATTTGGTATGTTTTAGGTATGATCAAATATTTCATATAAATAAAAAATTTCAAATAAAAAAGTCGGGAATGTCAGTTTGTTTGCAATGTCACGAGGATTTCAAAACTCTCTTTGTGTTTGTTCTAGCATAAAAATTCATTGACTTATATTCTTTTGAAAACATCCCAAAAATGAACCAAATAACGAGTGTAAAAAAACTAAGGCCTTTATCAGAAAACTTCTCGAATAAAATATGTTTCTCTTGCAAAAATACATCTAGTGGCCAAATTTCAGACCAATCGGATCAAAATTCAATTTTGACGGGAGGGCCCCCTTAACGCATATTGAACAGCTTGTAATTAGGTCATCAAACAAAAAAAGACAAAGAAGAGAGAGCTACATAAAAAGTTGCACTTATCGTGACACATCAGACTCCGAAAAGTCAAAGAATTTCATTTTCAAATAGCGCACGAACCCTGTTGTTGAGTCATTTCTTCACCTAGAAACATAGAAGCCTTGAACATTTTAATGCAATAACAGCAGTGGGCTTATTTGACATTTTAGGGTAATTTAATTATTTTTAGGGTAATCTGGAACAAAGTTTTAGGGTAGGAACCTTCTCACCCGTGGAGGCCCTGACTGACACTGAAATAGGAGCAAAGCGACAGTCAAGCAAATCCGCCAATGAGTTCCGAAAGAGAGCGCGAAAGAGAGCACGCATGCCCAAATATGGTGTTGCGGAACCGTGAGTGTTAGTG
Organism: Morinoia aosen; assembly: GCA_030386875.1. Classification (NCBI taxonomy): domain Eukaryota; kingdom Metazoa; phylum Arthropoda; class Malacostraca; order Amphipoda; family Talitridae; genus Morinoia; species Morinoia aosen. Next base: position 13,511,792 of record CM059569.1, on the reverse strand, counting down.
TGACTGACGAGTGTTAGTGTGACTGATCGTGTGAAAGCCCCTTAAGTAAATTGTTCATTTGCATACCGGCATAACTGAATAGCATTTCTATAATTTCACTACTTTTTCAGAATTGATTTTATCAAACCAGGTAAAAATTATCGCACCCTTATATTTTTCACACTTTTTATACAGGACAAGAATGGATTTGAGCAGTACAGTCGGTTTCAAAATTCTGCTACTCACAACCTAACCGAACCAACCGTAGCAATCGCACAAACATAGTCAACGTTTTAAAGGGAAAGCGGAATCTGTGCAGAAAGGGTGTTAAAGCAGTGAGCTGAGAAAAAGTTCATAAAACAAGATCAAAGTTGAAGAAAGTAGTACGTGCTAAATAACAGGACAGCAGTGAACCGAAAATAGGTGGTCCTTAACATAACACAAACATTTTATTTCAACAAAAAAGGCTTACCTAACTCTTAGCTCGGGCCCTCACATTTTCCTCCCAAGTAGCGGGAGTTCCCTTAGATACAAAGTTGTATCCCTCTGAGGAGCGTCTACATTATGTCGCATGTCCCACAAAAATGTCCCCAAGTTTTTAATTCATTATATCTCCGTTTTATTATTATAATTCAGAAGTCTTTTTTTTCAATATGTAGTAAATTTTATTCCCGTCTCGAATAGTATAATTTGTTATATGCTGTTTTGGGATATCATGTCGTTGCCATCCTATTTCCAAGAGGCAGTTCTTTTCCTTCATTATTCATCGTTATTTTCTCGTCGCTTTCATTTTCTTTCGGTTGATGGTCGAGACAGAGGGTCTCAATTATTCTATTTTGTTGATAATAAAGACCGAAATAGACTGAGACTTTTCAATGTCTTTTACTTTTACTGTTGATGTTATTAGCAAATCAATTAGGGCCTTATTAGGATAAATAATGAGGGATTCATAATGTTATTTAATATTAAAATGGCGACGTATCTCAACTCAATTAGTAAAAGGATGACATATTCGGAAAGTAGAATGACACACGATGTACATAGCACAATAAAAAATCTAATTAACACTGATGTTATTAAATTTCGGAAATTACTCCAATCTATCGGATTACATAATTATAGGAAATCACATCATGACTTTAAATAAGCGGGATAAACCTTATTACTTGATCAATCTATGAACATAGATCGTTAATCCATTGACAATTCTGATGCGCACATATCGCGTGAGGTGATGCCTCCTCACTAATCACTTAGCAGAGAAACAAAGAACGCCTAATACATCGAACGTAATAACTCTACACCTATACATGAAGCTACTTCAGGGCATTGACGAGAATATAGATGAGTACATGGTGAGATACTTAGCTTTGTTACTTCCGACTGGCGTTTGATAAGTCAAACACAACTTAAGCTAACCACCTTCCCCCTCTCGCCCGCAAGGGCAAGAGTGGAGGATCACACGTCCTGCTCTATTGGTGGCGCAGGCTCTAATACCGTTGTGCACACCCGCCCAGAGCACTTGCGCGTCTCTCTGTCACGAGTGAGAACAAACACGTTCACTTTCTTGAAGCTTTACGTTAATATATCATAGGAAATAGCAAGTGTTGCGAGATGATTAAAATGGATTAAGCTTTATAATTATTAAGCAAGTAATTTATGTAGAATGAACAAGGTTTTAGGTCCCTAAGGAAGGAGTTGAAACATACGAAGAAAATGGAAGTGTTTGGAAATGATGCCTGTACATGTGGAAGCCGCAGAGCAGAGGGTACGAAGTCCAATGGTGGGGTTCGTAGAGGGGACGAGGTTCGCTGGTTGATTTCGAATGATGCTGGCGGTTGGTTATGCTTGGCTCGAAGCGTAGGTCGTTGAGTTCAGAAATGCTGTGCTTATTGTCGAGAACATATTATCCAATGCCGGATCTTTTTAGAAGATGGTTGTTTGGCCGCACAACTCCTCTTTTTAACGTTTATTTGAACACGGCGAAGGTCAGTTACAGTAGAACTATAACAAAATCCTCCCCGACGTCATTTTTTGTTTCGAGCTCCCGCTCGATGTTATCCTTCTTCTTAACCTCATCGTGTGCGACTACTACGTCCGAAGATGTGTAGTTCCGAGACGACAGATACGGAGTATGACGACGTAGTTTGCATTCACAAGGAAGCGCTGAAACGAGGTACCACATGAAGACATCCGAGCAGTTGTCCTTCGGCAGAACCTGATCCTAACAACAGATATCGGTAACCTCCCACGCCGTCGTGACCACCACATGCAGCAGTCGTGAAGTTAAAGAACTTCTGGGAATAAATCCCTTTACCCTATAGTCGCATAAAGACAAAGGGGCTCCTGATCCTTATCTTCTCTTACAGAAGAATACTCCGAGTTAAAGAACTCCACGGGGTTATAGACAGAAGGTGGACGTCTTCCTTTAATACTGGATATCGTCATCTTTTGCGCCATCAGTGATGATGTAAACGCTGCCGTACCATTGGTCGTCTCGCCATTAAATGCAGCACATCGTCGCTCTATTTTCTTCTCCGCCGTATCCTCCATCGTTGGTGCTTGCCGGGATTGCATCACGTCGTGTGCCAACCAGCTGTTCCTCTGAATGGGGCATTGTTGTACGCGAGGGTTCCAGCTGCGATGCTCGCTTTCGTACCTCAGCACCGTGCCAGTTTTGTGCTCCGCCCATGTACGTCGCAGAGTGCATCCATGTCGCAGCCGTCACGCCAAGATCACGTCCAAGGTGTACGCCGTGCACGCACATAGATGCGTACGCGAAGCGAGTGTGCGCAGGCGCTGGTGTGTTGTCTTTCGCGGCCTAGCCGTGACGCTCGCTGCTGCCGCTGCTGCTGCCGCCGCCGCTGCTGCTGCCTCCTCGCATGCCTGACGCTCGCTGCACCTGTCGCCCGGGCTGTACGTCCAGCCCCGAACACAGATGTGCACATGTGTCGTGGGTCTGTGGTGTATGGACGTGCGGGCGCTCTGCACAGGCAATGGCCCTCTGTGCAGCGGTGTTCTTGTGAAGACTGAAGTCGATTCTCACGTCCTCAGCAGCATGTGACTGAAAGTTCGATGATGGTTATTTGCTGGTTTTTTAAATCCAAAATTTTCACTCCTTTTCCACCGCAGGCGTTTACAACATGCGTCCACACTCATCTTACCCATCAGCAACTTCATGTTTACAGAAAGGACACACTCTAACCTACTTTAATTATTATTCAAATACGGGATACTACAATGTAAATGATGATTCGCAGACGGAAGAGAGCACAATATTTTCCAATAACACATTAATATTAAATTTCAAAACGAATGAGCTGTACGTCTTTCGGATTAGAATCGAATTCATTTATATTTATAGTTATATCTATATTTTCGTCATGTAATTTTAATCAACTAGCATTGAAAGATTATTTACTAATTCGCAATTTTCGTGACATTTTCTTTACAAAGAAACAATAATCCAGACATGAATGAGTCACATTTCAGCATTCAATTCGCGGTCTTAATTAATCATTTGTCGACAATGAAGTATGAGTAAGTTAGAATAACAAGTAAAATTTCTTCATCATCACGTTGTTTCGCAAAATACATTCAAACATCCCGCTAAAATATCCTATATGTCGAGTACCTTATTTGAATTTCAAATGCTGCCATGTCGTTACATGTTCTATGTGGCTAGAGAGTCAGCCATGTGTGGCAGTGTTTCGGAGGTAGGAATGTCAAGAGGTCGAGAGGCCATGCAGGGCGACTGAGGGACGCAAAAAACATAAACAGTGAACAGGCCCTCGCCGAGACGCCATACCCCGCTCACCCAACGTGCCGTTCACAAGCTGCAAGCCTCACCACTTCTACACACCATACACCTCACAAGGGAACATTCACGCACAACATCTTCTTAAAGCGGTTAATTCACATGACGAAATATAGCATTGAAGTTTAGAAATGGACACGAGAATAAATTATCAGTAGATCATAATTTCTCCATCCGTAAAATTTATATGTAATATCAATTTTTGAGTGAACGTAATGCATGTGAATTGGTTATGTAGAAAAAATGTTTAATTGAATGAAATTTTTTATTTTAAATGATTAAATGAGCCTCCGTTGACGTATAAGAACACACAGAAAATTTTTAACAAGTATTTTAATAGAAAGTTTTTAATTATAAAATAAATTTTTAGGAGATCTTTCAAATAAATTTCAATGACGTTAATTTTACAAGTTCAGTTTTTGAATTTTAAGATTCCAAATCAGAAGCTAAGATGACAGAGTATGAATATTCCACGTAACAGAAATTTGAACTCAGGCCAGCGTCATCAAGAGTGCGGTGCGATCGCCAACGCCTTCCTTTGTCGAAACAAAATGGCGCCGAAAGGTTCACGGTGGATAGATGAATTTCCACAGCAACCAACTCAAATTAATTATTCTCATAGAGAAACTCTGTGCAATAATCAATTGAATGACGCGTGATTTAAATTTTTAAATCTCGTAAATTTTGTAAATTACTGTCCCATACATTTGGGTGTTTTCAAATACAGAGACAATCAACACAAAACGACATAATGAAATATGGAATTCAGAATAGATCATTAATTGGGACAAAACATGATTAGGAATGGCAAACCAGAAGCATGATTATTGAGAGAAATTAATAGATTATAACAGAAATTTATACATGATTAGACATATGAATAATTTTATAGTAAACAAACACAATAAATGAAATGTAAATAGGTTCACAATAGAAATAAAATCGCAAAATATTAGTAAATGGGCACATAAAATAGAAACAATTTAAATGCAAACGGGATAAAATGATATAGAATATTAAATACCTTGATACAATATTTAGTGTTATGAATAATCATCCATTACTAGTTGAATTTGCGTCTGGCCGATCAAATGCAATTTTTATGCTTTATAAAATATTTGAGGCGGATTTGATATAATTAGATATAGTTTGAGAAATTTGGAAATATATATTTTTTTTTAAATAATTTGAAATGGTTTTTGGTATTTTTGGTAACGTGTCGAGTATTTCGAGCGATCTCTTGCGGAGACGATTAAAGATCCACCACCGCTTGGCACCATTGTTATATGCTGTTTTGGGAGATCATGTCGTTGCCATCCTATTTCCAAGAGGCAGTTCTTTTCCTTCATTATTCATCGTTATTTTCTCGTCGCTTTCATTTTCTTTCGGTTGATGGTCGAGACAGAGGGTCTCAATTATTCTATTTTGTTGATAATAAAGATCGAAATAGACTGAGACTTTTCAATGTCTTCTACTTTTACTATTGATGTTATTAGCAAATCAATTAGGGCCTTATTAGGATAAATAATGAGGGGTTCATAATGTTATTTAATATTAAATGGCGACGTCTTTCAACTCAATTAGTAAAAGGATGACATATTCGGAAAGTAGAATGACACACGATGTACATAGCACAATAAAGAATCTAATTAACACTGATGTTATTAAATTTCGGAAATTACTCCAATCTATCGGATGACATAATTATAGGAAATCGCATCATGACTTTAAATAAGCGGGATAAACCTTATTACTTGATCAATCTATGAACATAGATCGTTAATCCATTGACAATTCTGATGCGCACATATCGCGTGAGGTGATGCCTCCTCACTAATCACTTAGCAGAGAAACAAAGAACGCCTAATACATCAAACGTAATAACTCTACACCTATACATGAAGCTACTTCAGGGCATTGAGGAGAATATAGATGAGTACATGGTGAGATACTTAGCTTTGTTACTTCCGACTGGCGTTTGATAAGTCAAACACAACTTAAGCTAACCACCTTCCCCCTCTCGCCCGCAAGGGCAAGAGTGGAGGATCACACGTCTTGCTCTATTGATGGCGCAGGCTCTAATACCGTTGTGCACACCCGCCCAGAGCACTTGCGCGTCTCTCTGTCACGAGTGAGAACAAACACGTTCACTTTCTTGAAGCTTTACGTTAATATATCATAGGAAATAGCAAGTGTTGCGAGATGATTAAAATGGATTAAGCTTTATAATTAATAAGCAAGTAATTGAGGTAGAATGAACAAGATTTTAGGTCCCTAAGGAAAGAGTTGAAACATACGAAGAAAATGGAAGTGTTTGGAAATGATGCCTGTACATGTAGAGGCCGCAGAGCAGAGGGTACGAAGTCCAATGGTGAGGTTCGTAGAGGGAACGAGGTTCGCTGGTTGATTTCGAACGATGCTGGCGGTTGGTGATGCTTGGCTCGAAGCGTAGGTCGTTGAGTTCAGAAATGCTGTGCTTATTGTCGAGAACATATTATCCAATGACGGATCTTTTTAGAAGATGGTTGTTTGGCCGCACAACTCCTATAGCGTGGTAACATACTACTTCCGCAATCGACCCAACCATTCATTAACCTGTCTAATGTCGAGCTCACTGACAAGCAAAAAGAAGTGTTATCTCTCGGATTAAAATGCCACTACAAACCAAAATTCAACCCTTTGAAGAAACAAATTGAACTGGAAATCCTATATGAATCACTCCTAAACCTTGAAAATAAAAACCAAATATCTATCAACCCTAACCTGAAACCCCAACTGTTAGCTGAATCAACTAAAAACCGCGACTTCAAACCTAGCACTATATTACCTAAAGAACTTGCCTTAGCCGCAAAACAACTCAAAGAACACCCAGACTTGATAGTACGACGGGCCGACAAATCCTGCGCTTTCGTTGTCATGAATAAAATAGAGTACAAAGAAAAAATAGAAACCATCTTGAACGATCAGAGCAAATTCACCCGGATAACACGCAACCCTATTGCTTCATTAAAAACGAAAGTCAAAAAACTCATAGGAACTGTCAACAAAGGGAAATCACAGAAAATACTCCAGCCAATAGTAGGGGAATTTAGCCCTGGGTACATCTACGGAACTGTTAAAACTCACAAAAACGGAAATCCATTACGCCCTATAATATCTCAGGTCACGACTCCTACCTATAAAATAGCAAAACAGCTTAATAGTATTATTAGTCCATATTTACCAGCAAAATATCAAATAAATTCTACAGATGATTTCATTCAGATACTGAAAACGACCAACCCCACAGGCGTTATAGCTTCCCTTGACGTTGAATCCCTATTTACTAACGTCCCTGTCATTCCAACAATCAAGGTAATCTGTGATACAGCATACAAAGATCAACTTTCCTCTCCTCCCTTAGAAAGAATACTTCTTGAGAAACTGTTAATAGCCTGCACCACTGAATGTCCTTTTGCACACATTGATGGAACATTATATCTACAAACAGATGGGGTGAGCATGGGGAGTCCACTTGGAGTAACCTTCGCCAATTTCTATATGACCGCTCTTGAAAACCACATCTTCCATAGCCATCCAGAGCTCAAGCCCTCAATATATTGTCGCTACGTAGACGACTGCTTCACTGTCATCGACTCCACAAACTCCCTTAACAACCTAAAAAATGCATTTGAACTTAACTCCGTCCTCAAATTCACTACCGAAATAGGCAATAACCGCAAACTAAACTTCCTGGATGTAACAATTGACGCAACAGGTACAAGGTTCATAACATCCGTCTACGCAAAACCTACAAACTCCGGGATATACCTCAACGCGAACAGTGAATACCCCCAAAGGTACAAAGATAGCACCATACAAGCTCTCATCCACAGGACATATAAAATAGCTTCAACATGGGAACTTTTTAATGAAAATGTCTCAAAACTCAAGCAATCATTTATCAATAACGGCTACTCAAACTCCCTTTTCGATACCACGTTAAACAAATATTTAAATAAGATAGGTCCGAGGAACATAAACAATAGCAAGATACACAAAATCTATTATCAAAACCAATACTCCAATGCATACAAAACAGATGAGAGGATACTCAAGCAAATTCTCAAAACGAACACAAAATGTATTATCCAAGACGACAACCTGCAATTAATAATTTATTACAAAAGCCGCACTATCGCAAGTTTAGTCAGTCATAACAACCAATGCCCTATACAGTCGCATCTAAAACAATGTAATGTCATATACCAGTATAATTGTACCCAAGGGGAGTGCGAGCCCCTGCAATCTGTGTATATCGGCATGACAACAACCGCCTTATCAAGACGCTTAACAATGCACCTAGCTTCCGGCGGACCAAAAAAACATGCTAAAGACAACCACAATACCATCCTAACACGCGAAAATCTAGTTAACAACACTAAAATAATAAAGAAACAAATAGATTACAACCGGCTGCAAATAATGGAATCACTCCTTATTCAAACGCGCAAACCAACCATCAACCACCAATCAACAGGAACACAACGCATCTTGAAACTCTACTCCTAGGGACGGTACAGTCCCTAGTATCAAACCATTGCATCCACGTCCAAACAACTGTCTGATTCCTGCTTCACAACATAGTCTCACAAATAATCTGTCCAGTTGTACCTTCCACTACGGAACCTAGGTCACCTAGCCCTCTTCACTTCGCAGACCAACTGTACACCTGCTAACTTTCATCAAATGCACATTCTCCACATTCGTGTAACCGCAGCCACCCTGCCCACATCTCTTTTCTAATAGCTGCACAACTTTAACTATTTTTAGCCTGAAGATTTCCGTGGACATAGGACGAAACGCGTCGCAAAATTTAAATCATAAAACGTTAGGGGAACTTTTAAATTCAATAAATTTTGATCAAAGTATACTATTCCGGAAACTAGAAAATTTGAACAAAGTTAATATTAATAACCAATATGGCATTATTTTTAATGAAACCTGAATCAAAGAAGGGTACTACCAAAATATACTGAATATATATATATATATATATATATATATATATATATATGTACTATTCTTGATAATCTATACATCAAGAAATAAACCAATCAAATATATAATTTTTTTTTTCTTAATATACAGATACATCAACCCAGGTGTACAGAGTGCCTTTTCAACGCTCATGTACACTATATATATATATATATATATATATAGTATTCTTCATAGTTCTGTCAAATTTTTAGACATGATAGAAATGATTTGCCCTCAGGGAACATTTTGTAAAATATTAAAGAACATAACAAATGAAATTAGAGTTACAATGTAAATTTTCAATACCTAATCTCAGCTGGGTGACCAATGAACTAGCAGAAAAATTTTTTGCGGAAGAAATGCATCATTAATAAATTAGATACGTAGGCACTTAAATTTGACTGCATGTGCTTGTTTATTAGCTGGATGCTCAACAGCATTTTATATAACAAGTTCAAACACTGAAAAATATTTCAATAGAGAACCAAATGGAAAATAAAGGCAGAGAATAGCACAAAAGAACTTCCTTACATTATTAATGCAGTTTTAGAGAAAAGAAATTAGAGTAAAATTAGCCAGCGCCATTATCTACAAAAAAGTATTTACAATAAACCATACCCTCAAATGTTGAATCTCAATGCACAAAATTGCAAATCTAGATAATCAAATTAAATAAGAGGTTGAAGACAGAAAGACGAACTGATATGGACAGTAAAAAAATTAATAATGTCCATCAGGGAAAGGCAAAACAATAATTACCATATAAAATGACCCGAATGCACATCTCTCTCGGACCCTGTAGGAGTGCTTAGTCCCAAAAGTGCACGAGTCATACAACGCGGTCCTATTTTTTGGCCATGATACATATATACAGCAATCGATTTTTCATTATAAACTCAGAGTTTTGGTTATCACCATCTTTTTTCTCTATTCATGTTGGCCCTGATACAAAGCACTGTAAAAGGTATATTGGTTTAATTTTTGTTCAATGTCGGCATTTACACTTTTTAACATCGTGTAAATAAGTAACTTATTGTTGCATCAATACACATTTAAAGAAAAACAGTCCTTATAGCCACTCTGTGACAAACTTGCGAATGAATCAAGGGAGTGTGAACCGGTCTGTAAACTGGCTCAGTAATCTATCCAGAGTACTTTGATATGAATACCACTGCTCTAGTTTCAAAACAGTAGGACGAACAACGCATAACACAACTAAGTTTAAAAAATTTAACTCAGCTTGAGCTCGCTTACCAACGTGAAAGATCTAAAGATCTAACAGGCGATCGCCTCAACATCCCGGTAAACAATCAATATAACATCAATATTCATGTTTTTTAGTATCTGATGCAGTACTAATTCATAATTTATCTAATGCAATAATAGCAAAGAACAGTCTCACCACTGATAACGAACTTGCAAATTCGGTAATTTCCAGTACATCGCACGATGACTCACCGTTACGAACTGACAGATCGCGCTCATGGCTTTGAAGTTTGAAGGAGCCCCTAGATAAAATTTCAAGTTACCCTAAAAATTGGCTCACGGAGACTTTCGTTTAAATGTTCGAAATATATTTTTGGAAAAGTACATAATATTAGACGACAAAATATCGCAGATATTTCACGTGTGTATGTAATGGTGTATTAGATTATGTTTTCTTGATATTCAATTCTAATTTGAACTAGCAAGGCTAGCGTAAAGGCCTGTTGACACGGTCAGTGGGTGAGCGCTTCATCACGAGTACTTGGTCGAGTCAGTGTGTCCACACGGACCATGGCAGTGGTGCAGCACTGCTCCTAGTAAAATACTCAGTCTGCTCCGTGGAGCTAGGATATATGGAGGGAGCATAGCGCACTCCGACCGGTCTCAATTTGGCTGCAAAAGTTGGAAGACTCGGGCAGTGTGAATGCCCGACACGTCACAATTCTGAGCCAACCACAGACGCTTGGCTGAAGTTGGCTCCTCCCACCTCCTCTACCACTCCCCTCCCATTTTCCGAAGCAAGATTAGTACCACACCACAAGTCATAGGGTGAGGTGTGCGTGCAAGTCGCCCCAATTTGTTATAATCAAGGGCCTGTAATCTTCATAGTTTTCAACTCTTAATGTACCTCTGCTAGAAATTTTGATATTATTAAGGAGAGCGTCCCCCTTATGAATCCATGCTTTTGAGATTTCTTGAGAAACTGGGATTTTTGCTGCTAGAAGAAGTGTAAGAGGTCAGGTACATCCTGTGAAAAAATGAGACTCGTACGTTCACTCGTTCGCCCGCTACGGGTTTAAAGAATGGGGGGGGGAGGGGAGGGGGAAGTGGTATTTTATCATGTTACACCTCTCCAATGGCATTTTCTTCACGGCGCAAAGTTGCTATGTCATCTCCTATGGCTCTGGATTACTCTATAATGATTTCAGGGGTCTAACTTGAACCAAAAATTTTACAAAATTTTTTATTTGAATTGTTTGTTTCTTTGTTTTGCTTATAATGTAAACAATGGTTTTGGGGGTTTCAAACAACTTCTCCTCCTACAGTTTTTAAGCTACAGTAATGATTTTGGTATCATTGGATGCGGAAAGACACGGGCTTTTAGGGTAACTAAAATTTGTTTCCTCAAATTTCCATTTTCAACATGAAAATGTGTAAAAATAAGAAAAACATGTACTTTTTCGGATATGTACAATTTTATGACGTCATAACTCATGAGCAATAAATAATTTGGGAATGAATTTTAAATACCATAAAAGTCCGTGTTTTTCCGCATCCAATGATGCCAAAATCATCACTGTAGCTCAAAAACTGTAGGAGAAGATTTTTGAAACCCCCCCATCCTTTGAACTTCGTTTTCTTTGATTTCCCATTTTCTTTTCAAGAAAATTGAACTTTTGCTCTAAGCAAAAACGGTTCTAAATTTAATATCCTATCAGTATACCAAATTTCATTGTTCTAGGTTCAATAATGAAGAAAAAAGTTCGTATGGGGGACGCTCTCCTTAAGTGTCCTCAAGTGAGGAAACCAATTTATTACCTTTCGAAGTCTTAGAATCCCAAATTAATGATTAGAGATTAACTCAACAGCTGGAAGAGCATTCAGCGAGCGTGTCCGCACTCTGGCGTAGTCAGTAGGTAACTGGCTTCCGTGCTGACGTCACACTTGCGAGACGGCTATTGGTTACCACAGACAGAGGAGAAATCTCAAAAACTGGTTCTCTTCACAAACGGCTATGCTCCCTCCATATATTCTAGCTCCATGGTCTGCTCCTAGCAGCGGTAGAGAAAGAACGTACGAAGGTGGCTCTGCGACAGGCAATGGCGCTTTCAATCTCTATCAGTTGTCGCGGCTATAAAGAAGAAACAAAAACGAATGAGGAAATGTGGGCGAAGCGTTGGCTTTAAAAAAGTCCTTTTAGGGCAGCTAAACGCAATTTTTTCAAGAGAACATGAAGGCAGGGGGCAGAGACGACACACCCTCCACGTCCAGCATCTAAAATCACACTGGCAAGCCTTGCATAGCTCGATGAAGATCAACCGTCTCTGCACTGTGGAATAATGCTCCATTCAGTCTGAAACGAGAGGAAATGGGCGTGGTTTGAGCCTCTCTTCAGTGCTGAAGCACTCACTCACTGACCGTGTCAACAGGCCTTAAAACAACAATTGATCTTCAGTTTTTCTAAGGACTGGGGTATGTGACGTGTTTAAAACGCACGCAACGACTAAATTCGTTTTCTACGATTAAAGTTATAAATTTGGCGACATTGTTAAAATATACTAGTTCTTCAAGTTCAAATACGAGTATTTGAAAACAACTTAAACTATCATCCTTTCATGATAGTTTGGAAAGACCTAGTATTGAAGCTGATCTTGAAATTAGGTACATTTGCAGCTTTAACTCCTGCGTTATTTTTCAAACTATTTCAGCTGATTAGTGACATTTCGTTGAAGTATGAAATGAAAACATACCCACAGCAATTGCGAGCATATAAATGAACGCAAGTGAGCGCACCGATGTTCTTATTGTAAGCAGAGGTAAGTAAAGTGTTCATTTATTATGTTGTGAACATTTTGGGAAAAGGATGAAGATGAAGTAAAATTTTCGACACTTTGTTTTAAGCATAATGCAGTGCACGCAACAAGGTCAAAACCCTCGTTTGATGGGTGACGTCCATCTATTATACCCTCCGCGATATTTCGCTGCAGCGCACTACCTGCAGCGCACTACCTGCAGCGCACTACCTGCAGCGCACCACCTGCAGCACACCACCGGCAGCACACCACCGGCAGCAAACCACCGGCAGCAAACCACCGGCAGCAAACCACCGGCAGCAAACCATCTGCAGCCCACCACCTGCAGCACACCACCTGCAGCACACCACCTGCAGAACACCACCTGCAGCACACCACCTGCAGCACACCACCTGCAGCACACCACCTGCAGCACACCACCTGCAGCACACCACCTGCAGCACACCACCTGCAGCACACCACCTGCAGCACACCACCTGCAGCACACCACCTGCAGCACACTACCGGCAGCACACTACCGGTAGCACACCACCTGCAGCACACCACCGGCTGCACATCACCTGCAGCACACCACCGGCTGCACATCACCTGCAGCACACCACCTGCAGCTCACTACCTGCAGCTCACCACCTGCAGCACACCACCTGCAGCCCACCACCTGCAGCCCACCACCGGCAGCACACCACCGGCAGCACACCACCGGCAGCACACCACCGGCAGCACACCACCGGCAGCACACAACCTGCAGCATATCACCTGCAGCACACCACCTGCAGCACATCACCTGCAGCACACCACCTGCAGCACACCACCTGCAGCACACCACCTGCAGCACACCACCTGCAGCACATCACCTGCTGCACATCACCTGCTGCACACTACCTGCAGCACACCAGCGGCAGCACACCACCTGCAGCACACTACCTGCAGCCCACCACTTGCAGCACACCACCGGCAACACACCACCTGCAGCACACTACCTGCACTACATCACTGGCAGCACATCAACGGCAGCACATCACCTGCAGCACACATTTGGAAGGGTGTAAACCACGGATGGCCGCTCTCAAAAATTACGGCCATGAATCAACTGAAAATTTTGCGCCTTCAAATCATCCATGACCATCTATGAATTTCACGTCTGAGCTCGACCGCGTGTAGTTTGGAGCGCGTAGAGGGAGTATCAAGGCAGAGCAGCCCAACCAGACTATAAATCGTACACAATCGACCACCATATCCTTAATCCACCGGCAGTACGTCCGTGATTTTGAATTGGGACGAATAATTTTTTACTCGAATTAGAAAATGATAGAAAATCTTTAACGGAAACCGTTTCATTTATTTTGCACTTCATTCTCCCCCGTTTACTCCAAGCTTCAGAGACTGGAAACATAGCATGAATAAAATGAATCGGTAAAAGTTGTGCGGTAAATGAAAATGCTTTCGTTTTGGCCACCAAAAACACGGCTTCTCACTCTCCACGCATGAATTCAAAATGTTTCATTTTTCATATATGAACTAAATTTTCGGTAGCGACATTTTGTTCTTGATTTTCGACTAAAGCACATCAGTAGTTCGCGTTTGTTATCATGATACTCGTGAGTCACCAGTTACAGCACACGCTGACGACTTTCTTTCATGTAAATGTTTCTTCACGAGTTATTAGGAATTATTATAAAAACTTTGTTCTCCAGTCACTCAATGCCAGTAGACCTCTCTTAGTGATCATCACAAGCGTTTGACCATTCATATCTATTCGCTAAAAATCTCGACAATTGCCATCGAATTTAGATGAACGCATTCTTTACTTCGGAGTCTGTGATGTTGATGAACGTGCGCTAGGCATCCTGTGAAACGCGCAGGCGTACCATTGGCTGTTACAGCAAAGTTGAAAAGATTCATCAACACTAGAAATAGCGATTCGGCTGAACTAATTTATTCATCTTGCTTAGATACCTGCCATTGATTATGAAAGTGTCACATTCCATCGTGATACAAATAAGAGGCCTTTCAGGTTACTAGTAGATCTGATCGTTGTATTTGTTTAGAATATCAGGTCTAGATGCATAGAATATACATCAGATCGTGGAGTGATGGCAAATTCTAGAAGGATTTATTATTGCAACCAAATTTTCTAACCTAATTTTCGTGTTTTTCCCTTTCTAGTCGTGTTAACAAAAGAGACGGGGCTTGCTCCTAAAAGTAGTTCGATTTCGTGTCCTATTTCTTTAACAGAGTCGCTTCAGCGGCACAGGCGCAGTTAATTAATTAGTTCGGAGTCCAAGGCCCGTCGAGGTCCATCTCATGCCACCCCAAATAATGTCAGCGGACGTTCATTTTTTTGAGCTGCTCGACTAGAGTAATTGAATTATTAGTCGTGAAAGTTTTATGGACACTCTCGAGTACCCTCTTACGTTAATATAGTCTTAATCGAACCTCTTCTCTAAAGGCTGGTTTGTTGCATGCTGAAATCGTTAATTCAAGGGGAAAGTCAACGTAGAAACCGGAATTTTTTTATCGCTTCATTCGTTAGAGATATGCCCACTCCACAAGCTGTCAAATTTGCAGAACGATCTGAGCACCGTAAGTGGGGGAAATAGGGTTGGGAAAGGGGGAGGGGTAAAATCAGCAGCCAGCGCTGACCACAAATGCATGTGCACGCCCTTAAAAATAATTTTTGTGCTTTTTATTGCTTTATTCAATATGAAGGTCCTAATTTTGCTAGCTAGCAAATTTTCAGAACGTTCTGTGCTTCGTAATAGGGGGAGACTGGGCGAAGGGGGTGAATTGGAATGCAGCTGCTAGCGCCGGACAGTCACCGCATTAGACACGAATCAGAAATATCTGGATTTTATTTTGTTGGCCTATTCGACACATAACTCATTACTTTACAACCTAGCAGAGCTACACAACGTTCTTAGCTCTGTGAGAGGGGAAAACGAAGGTGGAAAGAGGAGGAGAGCGTCGAGGAGGACACCGCAGTGTGCGCTCCTGGAGCGGTGATACTGATACCAGTCCTATACGCATCTGTGTTACCTGTGGTACCAGTTTCTTCGAAGAACAACAAAAAAATTCAAGAAAAGATATTCATATGTTCAGATAGCTTTCAATTTTTCCAAGCAATGTAGCTTGCAAATGAAAGAAATTAAAAATTGGAGAAAAATGCGCTTTCTCAACAGTTGAAGATAAGAAGTGCAGAAGCTATTTCCTCCAAAAGTTGTTAACGTAGAGCATTGATTTAGGTCTAATTGAATGCGCAAAATGTTGATGCAGAGCTGGACGGAGAATCAATTTGAAAATCATAGTACTTTTTTATTTACATTGAAAAATCTACGGAGAAGTCACTCACGTTTTAAATTTTTATTTATAATTATTTAAAAACTAAATCCTCATGAACAATCACAAAAAGAGCAACAACCAACAACCTAAAAACCTCCAAGTGCCAGCAGTACCTGTGCACCGTGCTCAAACTGCATGTAAGGATTATGTTCAGTTCATTGGTGCCTTGTATTTTAAGTTTAAGGTTAAGCTCCTTTCAGCTTGTGTTGCATTAAATACTGGTTTGGCAATTGCAAGAAGAATGTCAAACTGCAACATAACGCCAATTTTTTTGCTGAGTGCTTAGACTTTTTGTGCAATATATTCATTTTAGATATCGCTGTGATATCCCAAATATTTTTAAAATACGTCAGAAATTGTGTGTTTTTGAACATTGTATGTTTATTTTAATTGTCCCGACCTAGTGTTGAAGTTCTTAAACACAGTGTGAACACCTTGTAGAAATAAACATGTGACAAATAGAAAATATTTTTTTTATTAAATATAAAACAAAAAAGTTCATTAAATTGGTTGTGAAATACTTTTCTATAACGAGCAGGTAATGAATATGTAGCTTATGAGAAAAGGTTATTCGTGTATTTCATTTATTTTTCAATCTTTTACAATATAATTTTTTTCATTCACCAGCAACGCATGAACACTGCAAAAATAACTTGTATGGTACCACTGGGACCTCAATTACAGAGTGAGAATTTGATGCGGGCAAGGCAACTTCTTCTTAGCTTCCTTATTATTTCACTTTCACCTGGACAGTAGAACAAGTAATCTCTCAGCCAAAGTAAGTTTTATTTCGAGTTTGGATGATATGTTCATTTAAGCTTTGCTATCCTAACCAATGATGAACCACAAGAGGTATAATGAAAGATCACTCCTTCATTTTTAGGAAGTAATAGAATTATTCATCTTACTAATTATGTTTTTGCCGGTATGTATATGACAAAGTTTATTCCTTCCATTCAGAATGAGTTGCTGTGAAATGAACACACTAAATGTTCTCAGGTTAATTTAAAACACCGGCTCACGGTATATATATCTGTTGGCTTACGATATATATCACTAGTTTACTTGTTCCTTATTGCAAAAAGTCTAAAAAATCAATAATGAAATAAATTTATTTTACTGAAAGATTTTGTTCTTTTAAAAATAAGATAGAAGAACTGTAGATGAGAATGCCTGGTTTATGATGGATGTTTTTAATGTAGAGTTGTATTTTTAGGTTGATGTTAGAGCTTGTTAAGTATGTGGATAAGATGAAAGGAGGAGTGTGAAAAATTTAGAGTTTGAATGTGGTGAAAGCACTGCACATGTAAAAGTGAAAATGACTAAGATTGAGAGTTTAAAAACTGAGTTTAATTGGTAAAAGGGTAGAAGTAAAGACGGAAATAAGCAAAACGGTGGAAGGTAGGAGAAAGATGCAAAACATAAAAAACAATGAATGCTGATGCAAATGACTGTTGGGAGAAATGAAGCTCACACTAGGAAGAGCGTGGAATAGTGTTAACTAAATATGTACCATAGTTTATTGTGAGGTAAGAAAGTATGTTACAGAAATTCTGGTAAAGGATGATTATTTTGAATTGAGTCAGATCATCATATGGAAGTGGCCAACTGGTACTACAAAATGAAGAATTTGGTACCGATAAGTAATGTTAAAGAATTAATATTCAGTAATCTGGCATAGGTATGAGAGTTTAAGGAATATGAACAATGAAACATCAAAAAAGTGTTGAATGTTGCAGTGAAAAGTATGCAACTCATAAAATGAAGAAATAATTCAACTAGAATAATGTGCATTGCTTCCTCTGTTGCATTTAATTTTCTCTAAAGGTATTTTGTACGAATTGATCATGCATACAGTAAACTTTAATTTCAATTGAGCTATTACTTTCAGATTGACATGCTCAAGCCTTACGTTTAGGTCAACAGCAGATGCACCATACGCCGCATCCTAAAAAAAGTGATGTCACGAGAGTTTGCTGTACAGTTCAGCTACACTGGGCTTGGGAAAACAGGCGGCGATAAAAACAAGAATTCAGAGTGCATCAACTCTGCGTCCAAATCATTGGTGAATAGACTTACGGGAGACGTCTACCCAATATCAAGGAAATGGCTGTAACGTTTGTTGCATGAGATCTTGATCTATGAAAATTGGGATACGTATGTATTTTTGGCAGTGAATAAGGGTGGTCTTTATAACGTTTTCCAGCTTTTGACATAATTTTGGAGACAATGGGGAAATGGTAGGTGAAAGTGCTTTCTTTTTCAAGGGACATCTTCTCAAAAGTACTAATCGTACAACAATGATTTATGTCATTGAATGCGCAATAAGTTGCTGCATGACGTGACGAGGAATTATTTTGATGTTCATGATAATTTCTGAGTTACATAGGAAAAATTTATGTAAAGAATTACAGATTTGAAGATATTGGTTAATGTTTACAAAATGATTGTAACGTTCTTTCAATGCAATCTACATCTATGAAAATTGACAAACCGATGTATTTGTATAAATAAAAAGTTGTGTTGAAGTTTTTTCCGGTTTGCAATAATTACTGAGATATTGGGGGAAATGGGGTGGAAATGGGGAATGCATCTTTAATTTCAAAATATATTTTCTCCAAATGTTTTTAATGTAGAGCAATGATTCAGGTATTTTTCTATACGCACAGAGCTGCTCTATCTACTGACATGAGATTTTTCTTCAGAGTAAACTTTGGTTACATTGAAAAATTATGGGGAAAATGACTTTTCGAAAAAATATGAATTTCATTATGACTGAACTATTACAAAATTGAAAATAGTCTTTCAACATGCAGCAAATTGTTGGGCATCCAATGACACCTAAATCCTTGCTCTGCGACAAGTACTTCTTGAGACAACATCTCTTGAAAAGTACGGACTTCCCCCACTCCCCCACCTTCCTCTCACCATTGTCTTCTAAAATTGTGCCGAAAGTGGGAAAAGTTACGGAGACTACTATTTATTTTCGAAAGTTAGAGTCAGCCATAATATTGATCCAGTCGATTTTAGCGCGGACGTTTCCCTTAATATTCCATGCATTCATTCAATATTCAAAAAATATTTCAATTCAGCTTACTAAATTTTACTTGTAATAATATTTCATTCAACTACTAATTCAACTACTAATTCTTAGCTGTTCTGATGCAATATACCGATGCTGATCTGTAACAAAAGTTATTAACCGCACGTACTTAGCATGTATGTGCACAGAGTTTGACAACTCATTTTTTTCATGCAGTCTAATCTTGTTTTCAAGTTTCTTCATTCGATTGTCGATGTTTTTGAATCCTACACAGATTTTCTTGTGAATTGACCAAGATTCTACTTTAAACCTAGCTGGCTGGAAACCCTCTTGTTTCTGCTTGACGTAAATTTTGTTTCTTTTTATATTTCTCCTTTACATCACACACTGATATCAAGCGATGAAATGCTCAAATAATTTTAAATATGCTCCAAAACTATTCCTCTTTGTAAAATCCATCACATTGCTTTTAAAACGGTCTGTCATCAAAAAATGTATATCTTCAAATTGAATTGAGCTCTCAGGTGGATAATATACGAGCCTGATCTGACAGTTCCGTAGGCCTTCTTTTTCAGGAAATAGTGTGTTTTTTGTTTTGTTAAGGCTATCTTTTTATGGTCAATACTATCCTTTTCTTCAGGACCTATTACTAATTTTTCGAATTTTTTTCTTGTTGTGACTTTTTCTGACCTGCTGTTTCGATGTGTATTGTGTTCAGTCAACTGGCACCCACTGGTGTTACCTCACAAGGATGGCCCATGTAAAACACACGCTGTGCATAGATTCTGCATGTACGAGTCCATACTAGATTGTCCCTTCATTATTCCTCTCTTTGGAACGCCTCTTGTGGTAAGGGAAGCTTGAACTAACTTACGTTAGAATAATAACTAATACATTGATTGGTACACAGTTTTACCTCATAGTATAGTATTATGCTATAGCTACACTTCAATTTTTAACTGGCGCTGCAGAATTGGGATTGAAGACAAGAAGAGCCTGAGACTGGAATGGGAAACGAGGATCATCTTCGCTGGAGGTTACTTCAGGCGGTGATGAAGATGCATCTCGGTTGAAAGTCTCGGCATCAGACATCGGAAGCGGGGACGAAGAATGGTACCCTGAAAAACTTGATCTCTGGCTGCTCAGGTGGGTTCGCTTGTGTGAAGAAATTTGTGGTGCATCTGTCGTCAACAAGGGAGGCTTTGCGTACTCGTTTTTGCTGAACACTGGCTATTTGAATGTTCACGTTTTAAAACTATCAATTTATTCTTTTTCCCGTGGCATAGTTTGCAACTGTATGCATTCACGGAAAACTTAAAAATACTTTTACGACATGGGCAAAATTGTCTATTTAAATTACGCGGTTAAGCGACAAGTTCAATATCATACGGAAATGTTCATAGCAACCGAATATTTGCAACGTTGTCAATATGGAATTTTATGAGGTAGTGGTACTCTTTCACCTGACAGCAGCAGCCTCTCACGACCTGCATTTTATATTTTAGGTTTTGCAATGGATGCAAGCCATACCTATTGAAGTAAACACACACTGCTTCTAATTCACAAATCTTGTGAAATTATTGAGTAACAAGTGAATTATAGTCGATTTGAATTGTTCCTAAAAATGAAGTGTCTCACGAAAAATGAAATAGATGACATAATACTTCAGAGGCATCTACTTAAAAAATGTACAATACTCGTTTCTGTCAAACGAATATACATGCGAGGATATGTGTAATAAAATTATATGATTGTTATTTCTTTTTTACATTTAAAGCAGATGTGCACAACTGATAGCTCCTGTGCCACTGTAAAAAAATTATTGACTTATAGATTACTCAACTTTTTTATATATCACTCCCCTCAGGGGGATACAACTATTGTATCTATGTGAATTAGAGCTCCCAGGGGGAAGATGTGAGGTACCTAGCTAAATGTTTGGTCGGCTTTCTTATTGTTGAAATAGAATAGGTTTTCTGTTTTGTTACAGACGATCTTTTTTTGGGTTCACTGCTGTCCTGTTTTTCAGCACCTACTACTTTCTTTCTTAACGTTTTTCAAATTTCATCAACTTCTTTCTTAGCTTACTGCTCCTATGCCCCTTGTGCACTGATTCCGGGTTCCCTTAATTCCATTCTGAATGGTGCATTCATCCTTCCTCTTTTTGAACACCTTTGTGGTAATAGGAAGCTAAAACTTTCTTTTAATAAATCAATAAATTATTACATTACTTCATTAATAAACGTTGCTGCGTTGTAAACGTTGTTGTAAGTTACAAGTGTTATATTCCTACCTTTTTTATTTGCTAAAGATTGCTGTTACAAATGGATGTTGCAGTACCGAATGATCATATAGCTAGTTTAGTTTTATTTTCTAGTCACGGATGCTCATGTTTTTGTTTTTCTCGCCGAAGAGCTCTGCGTTGGTTTTACTGGATAAACTGTTTTGCTGTTTAGTATAATGTGCAGTATTATATCCATGTGTTTTCTTCTCCCCTTTGGTAAAGATCGGCAAAGATTTACTTTAAAAGATCTTCGTTGATTAGTGTAGTTTGTTGTAGATTATTGAAATTTTCGCTCATGGTCAGTGAAGATCTTCCCAGAAAATCGATGCCGATCTGCACTTCGAAATCGGACATTCACTGCACTAAATGCAGATACTTTTTCAGTGCAGATACTTCAGTGCAGACACTTTAGAGCATTAAATCTGCACTATATGAAATCTGCACTATATCTGTTTGCAATAAACTGCAATAAACTTTAAAGATCGGTGTAGCCATTTCTATTTCGGGCTTACGTTAGCAATTAAGAACGATTCATCGAGAAAAAAATTGTGACCACAAGTTAAAAGTTTAATATTTTTCTTAAATGCAATCTCTTTTGGTGTTATTGGTTTCTTTGAGACATGAAAGTTAGATCGATTAGGAATGTCTTAGCACTATAGTTAGTAAAGTTTATTATGCTGATTTTTTCATCAGTTTATATTTACTGATAAAAAGTGAATAATTTGATCAGAATACGGTTAAAAACATGAAAGTGCCACCAAATTTTTAGTTGAAATAATTTTGTTATGGAATGTTGAAAAAGTGAGTTATTTCATTTTGAATTTATTCCACGACAAACGACACAAACAAAATTGTCGCATGTACTTTTTAGAATTTAATTCCTTGATTTATTGCAAGGACCCGTTCCAGCTGTGAACTAATATAAAAATTCAAAAACGTAACCTTCATGCTGCAACACAATGAACGAAATGAGGTGTAACAAAAACAGTTCTTTGTACTTATACACCTCATCTTCAGAGAATAATTTGCGCTATAATATACGTTGAAAATATTTTCCAAAGTATATTTAGTTATGTAAGTCATTTTTTATGAATTTAGAGACATCAACAGATACACGTAGTTTAGTTTTCAGAATAATGCAAGTGAGCGAGAGCATGACCCACGATCCCAGTTCATGTTATCTCAAAATATACAAAATTTTAGGATTATCAAAGTTAGTTGGTGATGGAGCTAGATGAAAAAACATGCACTATAAAGTTTTCAATTATTTATTATATTTGAGGTAGGAATAATTCATTCTTCGAGTTAGACTGTTACTCCAGCACAATATTTACACGTAAATGGGCTAAATTCTACTCGTCGAATCATACACGGTAATTGTGATCAGTTCATTGCAATCGGCACTACTCCAGTGATCTGTGTTGACTTTTCCATTTTAATTATTATTCATTATCTTGTTGAATCTACGTTACCGATGAGTAAAAATTTTAACAAGGACAGTATTTTCTCATTCTCTCTTTTCAGTGAAGGCTTGGGTAGATGATACGTATGATAATAGACAAGATGCATAAAGTAAATAAAGTTTAGAGCAAACAAGTTTTTTGATAACCTCGAGGAAATAAAATTCGCTTTTAAAATGAGCGAGGTATGCATCCATCTATCCTACAAACAACGTTCGTGCCCAAATAGAATAAACGAACTCATGGAAACTAATGAATATTTTCTTGAATGAAATGCAACGCTTGAATTTGAAATTGCATTGCTTGGCAATGTTCAACGACCGTAGCATCTATATTGTTACTACATTTTCACAATTCAATACAATTTCTACTAAAGAAAAACCATTTTATTCGTGGAAGCTTTGAAAATATCGTACTGCACACTTTTCCATCTGGTTCCACAATATGGAATACAAGGGCAAAAATAAGGGCAAAAGTAAAAACGACCGGTCAGGATTTTCAACTCTTTAACGGACAGCCATTAATTGAAGAAGTACAATCTTGAACCTTCATACCTTTTCTAATGATTCGTTCAGGTGCCTGAAAATTCTTAGGGTTTCTAGTTCTCATAAATTTTTACAAATTAGTAACACTAGAAATTTAATAACGAGGAAAATTTAAAGAAACTTAATCATATTTATGGGGGACTGACTCACATTTTTTGAAATTTACTTTTATTTTTTATTGTTTAAATACGTTTACAAAGTTTCATTGTGCTTCATGTCAAATTTCGGGCTCCTCAACGGAATATTTCGGGAGATATCGAGCGTTGAAATCGCGTAATTATTGGTTGCGCGCCTGTGGAAAGCTGCCTTACTGGCTGTGAAATGCGCAATTCCCAATCGGAAATGGTTTCACCGTTCTTTGAAGATTATTGCAGTTTATGGCAAATATTTTTACAGATCATTGAAGTTCTTCGCAGAAGTATCTGCACTTAGAGTAGACATAATGCAGAATTAGTTCAGTGTATACCAGTTTTGAAGTGCAGATCGGCATCGATTTCTACAAAGATCTTCATTGACCATGAGCGAAAAATTTCATAATCTGCAGTAAACTACACTAATCAATGAAGGTCTTTAAAGTAAACCTTAGCCGATCTCCACCAAATGGGAGAAGAAAGCACATGGATATAATATTGCACATTTACTCAACAACAAAACAGTTTATTCATTAAAACCAGAGCAGAGCTCTTCAGCGAGAAAAGCAAAAACATTAGCATCCATGACTAGAAATAAAATTAAACTACCAATATAATCATCCGGTATGGCAACACCCACTTATAACAGCAATCTTTGGCAAATAAAAAAAGATAGGAATATAACACTTGTAACTTCTGACTTCGACCCTGTGTCGAGAGCAGGGTTGCGGAGTCGGAGTCGGAGTCGGGAGTCGGAGTCGCCGGAGTCGGATGTTTTAGGGTGGAGTCGGAGTCGGAGTCGGAGTCGCTTCTCTGAAGTGTGGTGGAGTCGGAGTCGGAGTCGGAGTCGCTACTCTGAAGTGTGATGGAGTCGGAGTCGGAGTCGGAGTCGCTTTTCCGAATGTGGTGGAGTCGGAGTCGGAGTCGGAGTCGTTCATTCGGATGTGGAAGAGTCGTGGTTGTTGGAGTCGCTATCTTTTGGTGTCTTCGATTCTAATTTTTGCTAAAAATTATTTATAATTCTTTAAAACTAGAAGTAAACCAAAACAGAGTTAGAATGCTTTGCTAAAAAATCTAAAAAATACGCAATGTTTTCGTTGATTGTTTTGTTCTAAGTTTGAAACAGCGTATTTATTCCTATCACCTAATACCGTCATGTTATCTAGTCATTGAGGGTTTGCACAGATATATATGAGAAACCTACGAGTGCGAAATATAATTTTTGTACCCAGCATTAATGTATATTTTGTAGTTAAAAGCAGGAATTAGTAATTGAAAGCCTCGCAAATTCATTCTGTATATTTCTGTTTTGTTCATTTTTCCTTCAATTAATACATAGGAACTGGAAAATAGTAGTAAATGTGTTGCAAGTTACTTGCAGAACATTTCAGCTGATGCGATACATTGTACTCACATAAAGAGTGGTAACTCTGTATGCTCAAAATGATGCATTGATTGATAATGATCATAAACATTTCTAGTCTTTTGGTTATGATTCATTGCCAATGAGAAGTCTTTGCCGAAACCTGAAGCTATGGTCTAGTGCACAAAGACTTCTAGTTTTCAAGTCATGTTATCAAAATTGATATGGCTTCCGTGTTTTTAAGTCAAGTTAACATGTATTAATAATAAAAATTTCTTCTCATTTCTCAAGTTATTCCTTGAATGTAATTTGGTTCTTTCAGAGTTATATTGTTTTTCACTATATCATCATCATGTTTAATTTTTATCTTCGTATCACTCCCCAGTTTCTAAGCTAGTATACGCTGAAATGCAGAATTTTATAATTATGTTGATACATTTTAAAAAACTGAAATAGTATTTGTTTTGTAGCATTATGTAATTAATTACTTCTTGTTAAGGAAGATTTGGAAATGTTGTAAGGTTATCTATATCGGCATTGAGACACTTGAAAAAAAAATAAAAATACGATGTAAACGAGCTGCCATGAAAATAATTACACACACCAGCAAAAAATTCACTTACAGTCACACACACACACATTGTAACTGAAAACAATGCACTATCTCAGCTGCAATGGTTTTTGCATTTATGCGATAGTACAAATTCTCTTGCTGGAAACGTTTCAAATTGCTCCAAAAAACACGAAATGGGAAGAACCTGGGCGTTTATTAAAATAACAAATTGTCCAATACAAAGTAAAAAGTTAGACGAAAATAAGAGATAGTATCATAATACACGCAAAGAAGCTAGAAGTGACTTTTATTCGTAAAAAAAACTTTCCGAAAACGTCAGGCCCCTGCAATGAAAGCAGAACAACTTTTGCTTATTATAGCCGAAATGTAACATAGTGTTGAGGAATAATATGACACCTTTTCTGCATTGTTACCCTGCATAGTGTAGATACAAAGAAGAAAAGGCAGTGTGCAAATCTTACCTACCTTATCTACACGTATATCATAATTTTGGGGATTTGAAGCATAGTCATTGAATTAACTACTATAATTTCACTGAATTAGTGCATACTTAGTAATAAAAAACTGTTGATGCATATCTATGCGTCTCAGTGTAGACAATGCCTACATTACCTACTCAGAAAACACTTGTCAGTAATATACAGGGTGTTTCAGATTCAGAATAAGAGGCAAAAAATTGCTCACCAAGTAGAAGATATCCAAATAAAAACTTTTTCTTCTATAAAATTTTTCGAAGAAAGAGACATTGAGATATTAGCAGTTTATTGTTTTAAAGGATGAAATTTAATGAATAAAGTACTCGCAATATTTATTTTGAATTTACGTTGATCGGGCGAAATGTGCTAGTTGCAAGACCTCCTAGATCTCCTGACATGACTCCACTCGATTTCAATTTTTGGGGACACGTGAAGAGCCTTGTTTATGCTACACCCATTGGGTCTGAGGAAGATCTTGTGGCCAGAATTGCAGTGGCTGCAGGTGAGATACCTTAATGCCAGACGTGTTTCCTAATATTCGGCAGCCGTTAAGGCTAACATTCGAAAAGTGCATAGATGTAGGTGGAACACATTTTGAACAATTTTTGTATAGTAAATTCAGAATCAATACCGCGAGTAATTGCGCCATTAAATTTAAACCTTAAAAACAATAAACACCAAATGCCTCCCAACCCCGATTTTTTGGGTGAAAATTCCATAGGACAAAAAGTGTTTATTTTGCCATTTTCTACTTGATGTGGAATTTTGTACCTCGTTTTCTGAAACACTCAGTATACATAATTGTGTACACGACTCGTCAAATGACGGGATTCGATATTGTCTGTATAGAAATCTTCCAGATGTGGACCATGAAGAAATATTTACATCCTAATAGCACCCGCGATTAAAATATTCTAATACTTGTGCACTGGTGAAACTCGCATCACAGATACAGTAGTTAAGTGTCTTTAAGAGCGTGATAGGGAGACAGATCAACCAACAAAGACGAACAGCCAATTTTGTTTGTTCAATGAAATTTCCTGTTCAATATTTTCCGTATTTCTGATAGCGGCTTTGTGGAAGAAAAAGTTTTCTTCAGTTGGCCTCTCTTAGTTCACAGACAAGAATTTGAAACTGATGAAATTAGATCTTTTTGTTCGTTGTTTTTTGTTTTGCAGTTGCATATTTTTTTGCGGTTTTTGTGTTTAAATTTAACTTTCTATAAATAAGCATGTTTGCGCTTCTAGCAGACTGCATTAACCTTAAATAGCTTTAATTAACATTACTTGTGACGCTTTGGCGTTCACTCATTAAATTATCTTTGAGCTTGCTCTGCTTGGGCAGCATGTCGTCCTTTCAATAAAAGTGGGTCTGGTACCTCTAACTTATTTCTATTGCGTAAAAAGCAGTCTCTTTCTGCGATTTGAACTCCTCGACCCGGCTTTTGCAGCCTCTTGAATAGGCACTTACTATTCAAGGTAATTAATTGTCAATTAATTGTTAACATCTTAGTGCTATATGTAATCTTACAATAAGATACGATATTCACCTAGTCGGCGACCGGACATCTTAAAACTCTGTATCTCTCTACTGAGAACGCCTCTAAAATTTCCAACCGGAGTACCGTGCTGATGACCGGCCGCGTCCATTGGGTGTCTTCTATTTTTAGCGAGTATCGTTTTAAAAACTAACCTTACGTTAAAGAAGATTTTCGGTCTGCATTTTAAAGGAATTCAATAATAAAAATTTCACAGAGGACGCTCCTGTGCGTACTGTTGGAATCCTCAAGATCCGCCTAACTTGGGTACGGTTTCTCTTTTTGCGCATCTCGGGGAACGACTTGCTGTTGTTCCCTTGAAGTTCTTCTGTATTTGAAATAAATGTTCGACCAATTGCTCTTAAGTTTTAAATCCTAAAACTTCATTGTACTAACATAGGAGAGATTACGCTCACGAAATAGCTAAACCTATTTATTAGTTTGTTCAAAGGAGACACTTGACCATTTATTGTATAAGAACAATCAATACTATACTGCGTGTCCCACAAAAATGTCCCGGACTTTTTAATTGATAATATCTCCGCTTAAATTAACATATTTTAATTGTCTTTTATTTACAATTTATTCAATTTTGTTTCCTTTTGAAATAATATAAGTTTTTGAAAATCAGTTGAATATACTTCAAGATGATCGATTTACTGAAAGGGGTAGAAAAATTGTTCAAAGGGAAAGTTTTAAAAACAACACTGGTGTTCTTCTTCATTCCTCAATACCTACTGTTGAGAATAATTTCATAACGATGTATCGTACATACAACTAAGTATTTAAACCCTCTGAGAGGTTTCAAGTTTCAAGTGTTCTCAATAATAGTGTTTCAAGGACTGATAGAAAACGGTGGAATAATGGGTAAAACTCTTCGTACAATGGTGGCTAGAAGTAATACTTGCCTTGAGAGAAATGGAGGGTATGTCGTTGGATACTAAAATTACTGTATTTTTTCAAACGTTATACAAGGTAATGATTTGTTACTCCTTAAAATTTTTGTGTGTTCAGTTTTATGGAAACTACAAAATAAGGAAGAATATCAATATTGTTTTAAAAACTTTTCATTTGAACAATTAATTTTTCTACTCCTTTCAGTAAATTGGACATTATAAAGTGGTTATTCAACCGATTTTCAATAACATAAATTATTCGAAAAGGAAACAAAATTAACTACATTGTGAACAAAGGCAATTCAAATATGTTGATTTAAAGCTGAGATGTAATTAATTAAAAATCGGGGACATTTTTACAGGACACCCGATATAATAAAAAACCAGGTGTCCGTCAATGATAAGTATATGTTCTCGTGCGTAATTTCCCCTATCTCATTACAATGGGAATCTGCTTGCTTGGACAGTATCATAAATACATACATACATACATATACCGGGCTTATCCTCCCTATGGGAGGGTAGCCGACAGCAGGCCACAATCTCCACACTTAGTCACTAGGAGGCGAGAGAGGCAGCACTGACCGCACCTGAACTGCCAGGATCAGCAGCAGCCCAGCACAACCACCTCCCACAGTCAGGCCCGACAGCCACAGCTGGCTTACCCCGACCGCTTCATTGAGTGCAGCCCCTCCCCCCGCACATGTCAGGTCAACCCCATCACACGCGGGCAGCTTCCAGTAACGCGTCATAAATAAAATTACCTCCTTATACACTGCCCCCACTCACTTCTGTCCGCAGCCATCCCTCTCGCCACGTCCACAGTCAGACCCCTCTCATACAAAGCACGTTTCACCCCATCCATCCAACTCATCCGTGGTCTACCTCGCGCTCGAAGACCACTCACTTCCGACATATATATCTTTTTCACCAGCCGCTCAACATTCATTCTTTCAACATGCCCAAACCATCCAAGCACTCTTTCATCCACTCGCCTGCTCAACTTTTTGATAACACCAGTCTGCCCCCTAACCAACTCATTCCTGATCCTACCTCTTCTAGTTACTCCATACGTGCTCCTCAAACACTTCATCTCAAACACATCCAACTTCCTCCTCTCAGCTGCTCTCAACCCCCAGGACTCTGCTCCATACAACAAAACTGGCACAATCAAACTTTCATACAGTCCCCTCTTAACATTCATACTCAAACTCCTGCATTCAAAAACTTTCCTCATTGCACCCAATGTCTTACAACCTTCACTCACTCGATGCTTCACTTCTACTTCCATACTATCCTTAACAGTCACATCCGACCCGAGGTACCTAAAATGCTCTACCTCCTCTAAAACTTCTCTATTCAACCTCACATCCAAAGTTCCAAACACTCCACCTCTTGAACATCTCATCACCTTACTTTTAATCACATTTAGGCCTACCCTCAATTTCCGCCTTTCGCACACTCTACCAAACTCTGTAACCAGTCTCCAAACTCAGTATCATAAATACCATCGAAATATGAAAAACCAGGCATCTGCTCAGTTATGTTTATAAGTAAAAACCATTGCGTGAAAATCGAATCAACTGTCAAGAAAATGCGGCTCATCGCATTTAAATTTCAAAGGCATTTAAATGCTTAAAAGGTATGGCAAATTTTTTAAAAACCTCTTGCGAACAATAATTTAAATTACAATTCAGATAGGAATTATGTTATACAATTTGCTTGGTTGTTGTGTGCGTTTGTGACGTTTTTAAATATGCTTAATGACCGTATCTGTGATACGAGTTTTACCAGTCGCAAGTATGAGAATACTGTATTTTAATCGCGGGTACTATTACAATGGATATATTTGTTTGCCATTTTTATCATGAGATTTTTTTAAAACGATACCTTTGGATCCCGTCATTTTTGACCAATCATGTACACTAGTATCTTGATTATTAACAATCTGTAGTCAATTTAAAAGTCGTTCGATAATAAAGAATATAATGAATATATGCACATGTTTCAACACCTGCAACCGTTTACTACTAAGAATGACTGTCGTGTGTTTATTTATACGTTTTGTGTCACGCTGTTAAGAATAATTGATAGGAAAAATTTGCACTGGCGGTCTTGGTTCCAGTTCACGGTCAATTAATACACTCATTTTCGTTGTGCAATAGCTCTATAATAAGTCACTTCCATCACAATTAGAGCGATCCATAGCCTTATATACTCAAGTTTGTATCGTGAATACCGAGTTCGGCGGGGTATTGCATATTAAAATATGCTGTATTGTATATTACAATATACTGTATTGCAATGTACTGTATTGCATATTAAAATATTCATACACAAGTTCGCAGTTGCTTTCAGTAATGCTGAATTTCTGTATCTTGGATACGACACGAATGGCTATAACTACTTCTCTTGCGGCTCAAAAATGCTGTGTTCTGAGTGTTTATTACTCTTATAAGAAATTTAAGTTACCTTTGGAATAAGCTGAAAGCATGGAAACTCCACTCAAACGAAAATTTGTTGAAGAAAGGTATTGAATCTCGTCATTTTTGACGGTGTGTGTACACTAGTTAAGAAATAAAATATTCATCTTATAAATTATGAATAGGTGAAGTTGGAGCCACAAAATTGTGAATAGGCAGAGTCGGTGTTGGAGTCGCCCAATTCTGGAGAAATGGAGTCGGAGTCGGAGTCGGAGTCGCCAAATTCTGAAAAAGTGGAGTCGGAGTCGGAGTCGGAGTCGCCAAATTCTGAAAAGGTGGAGTCGGAGTCGGAGTCGGAGTCGCCAAATTCTGAAAAGGTGGAGTCGGAGTCGGAGTCGGAGTCGCCAAATTCTGGAAAGGTGGAGTCGGAGTCGGAGTCGGAGTCGCAAATTTATTCCACCGACTCCGCAACCCTGGTCGAGAGAGCCGCATCCCTAGTAGAAGAGGGTCAAGGGGCCCATATGGGGCCCACATTGGAAAATGGGAATCAGATGGGCAATGGTGATATATATATGAACACATGGGCAAAAGGTGGGTAAAATATGGTTAGGTCATTAAACCTAATAATGTGGGCTGTACGTGGTTTTTCAACATGGCTGCATAGTGGCCAGGCCAAATTTAGACTTTGTACCGTACTATGTACATTTACGCAAATAAAATTTATTTTCCTAATAGAGTAGCTATGTACCAAAAAATAAATAATATACCATTATATTATATTCAGAAAAAAACGTTCGGCAATATTATTTTAAAGAAGTGGCTGTCTTATGGGATTCTTATTTTCAGCGAATGAAAAGCGAGATAAGGTAAATGAATAACATTTCATTGTCGTGTTTTTATTTACTTAACTGTAGTTATTTCATATTTTTCGATATAATGGCAGTTCTTCACAGTAATTCAAGCACTAAAATAATAATGCCCGTATAATTCCTCAAAAAACTAAATATGTAATCCATATTCATGTTATAATTTCATGAGTCCATTCCCAGCAATTGTTTTTTGATATTTATGGGCTTAGAATTCAAGAAATTCTTCTTATGTTACTAATATTTGTCCCTCTTTTTTCATTGGTAGAACGCACTTTTTTGCAGTGAATTGGTTACTTCCAGTTATGTAAGAAGCTGTAAACTTGGATTTCCCAGTGGTCCGAATAAATAAATGAAGCACAATAACATAAAAACATGAAAAAAGGAGCTCTTCCAATGTTATGAAGCTTATTTGTGTAGTTACGCACTGCGTCAACAGTCAAAATGCACCCAATTTGAACGGCATTGTTCGCGTGACTTTGACAGTGTGCAGTGTTTATCATATGTACACGTCGCGTTCGACCCATGATTTTTTGTGATCTGTCATTTAACTCGGAGTGTTCTTGAATGAAATTGTTGTAACTTTGTGCATTCAATATAATAAATATTGATTCAAATGATATTCTATTGGATATTGACAATTTAGGCAGCTCAACGTGAATAAAGTGCATTGTGAAAGCTAGGACGGCTGCTACCGACGTTCTTATCCCGTAATTGGACATATTTAGTTCCCTAATTGTTGTTGACTCATGTGTGTTGTGTGATGAAAAAAATATTTAATAAATTTGTGTGTTCAGTATTAATAAATAGTACATTAAATAATTTTCTATTTAGTCGTGATAATTTAGGCTAGTTAGTCTAATTCGCGAAGAAATTGAATTGTGGTTGCTCACCCTGCTTGATGTGAAATGCTCCAGTGTAGCTTATTTGATTTAGTCCTTAACTTCTTGGTTTAGGTATGCTGTGCGTGTGTGTCTTTCCTTTAATGCTCATTTTGACTAGACTAATATACCCTTTGGGGTGACTTTAAGTAGTTTCTCCAGTGTAAGAAATATGGACTTTACAATGCATACAATGTTGTCAGGTTCTGTGCAACAGAACCAAAATATCTGAACTTTCTTATGAACATCTAGCCTAAATACTGTCTAATGTGTTGACACAAACATATCCTGTGTAATTTGTCTATAAATTATTTTACAGGCTGCTTCAAGCTGTACAGCTTTTTAACTTCAACTTAAAAAGTTCAAGTTCAATTTAAAAAATCTAAGTTTAATTTAAAAAATGCTCAAGTTCAATTTAAAAAACTCAAGTTTAATTTAAAAAAGCTCAAGTTTAATTTAAAAAAAGGTCAAGTTCCATTCAAGATACCTCAAGTTTAATTTTAAAAAGTTCAAGGTAAATTTTAAAAAGCTCAAGTTTAATTTAAGAAAGATCAAGTTTAATTTAAAAAGTCTCAAGCAGGCTATATATAAAAAATTATGAATTTCAATTTTGAAAAGCTTGTGTCTCTAAAATTTCATACCTATGTAATAATATAAGTAAAGTTTATTTGTGAGAATGCATACTTATTTAAAATTACTGGCACTGAAGATATGTAGAGTAAATCAAATATCAGACAAACCAAGCTGCTGTGATTTTGTACTTAATTTGACATTCTTCAAGTTTTACGGTCGATTTGCAGTTTAGGGAATTAACGGAAATTGAAAACCCCGTTCCCAAGAATCACTAAAGGAACCCATTTAAAAACTTTCTACACGAATGACATTCTGCTCGCTGATGCGTTATTTTTGAGATATAACAATAATTACGTTCAGAAAGAAATAACATTATATATATGGTTGGCTGCTTATTTACTGCATTGTTGGGTCACGCCCCCTTTTGGGCGCGAAAAGAACAGCGTCGGTTTGGGAAGGTTAAGGTAAGCCATTTTAGGTTGATTTATGTTATTTTAGGTTAGTTTATTTATCTAACCTAATATTACCTACCCTAACCTCACCCATCATTTTGTCAATACCGTATTACAGTATACATATGTGTTCGTTCCTTCACTTTTATATACGACGTTCCTATAACTTCAAAGTTGAATAATTCAAAAATTACGCATCGGCAAGCAGATTGTCATTCATCTAAATCGTTTTTAAAATGTTCCTTTAGTGATTCTTTGGAACGGAATTTTTAGTATCCGTGAATCCCCTAAACTTCAAATTGGCCAGTTTTTACCTATGAATCATTTGCTAAACAGATCATCGGTACCTACTTATATCCATTGACAAAATTGATCCGTATAAATTTTATGTAATAAGAAACAGTGTGACAATTAGCAAAATGCACTGACTGAAAAGTTAAACATAACACATATTCAAAGTTATGTTTAAACAATAAGACTGCTACAGCAATGGCTTATTATATTATGTTATTCAGTATTATACAAAAAATGTGTAATACTTATATTCTCACAAATTACATTCTCACAAATCAACTTTCCTTTTATTATTATTACATAGGTATGAAATTTTAGAAAAATATGCTTTTCAAAATTGAAATTCATCTTTTTTTAAATATAGCCTGCTTGAGACTTTTTAAATTCAACCTGATCTTTTTTAAACTTATGAGCTTCTTGAAATTGACCTTGAACTTTTTAAAATTAAACTTGAGGTTTTTTAAATGAAACTTGACCTTTTTAAAATTAAACTTGACCTTTTTAAAATTAAACTTGACCTTTTTAAATTGAACTTGACCTTTTTTAAATCAAACTTGAGCTTTTTTAAATTAAACTTGACCTTTTTTAAATTAAATTTGACCTTTTTTAAAATAAATTTGAGCTTCTCTAAATTGAGCTTGAGCATTTTTAACCCTTTCGGTACTGACGGCTACTCCAGTGCCAAGTTGGCTATTGCTTCCAATTTAGGGCATCAAACCTAGTTTTAAAGTAATTTAGTAATTTAACTATTGGGGGAATATTTTGGAGTAAATAACACACTGAAGGAAATTGAAAACATTCATTAAACCAGTTTTTAAACAATTCCAAAAGCCTGCACGTGTAAATTACCATAGGTTAGCATAGGCTCTGTAATTACCATAGGACCCTGTAGCGTAGGCACGCGTAAGTTCATGCTACAGGGTCCGTGCAACACATTCAATACCCTTTCCATTTAAATTGAGCAAGTTTACTGAACTTTGTAAATTTTCGATAAATTCGGGCAAGAACTCGTAGATAATTTCTTCGTAAATACAAAAACCTAGTTATCAATATCAAAAATTTCTATCGCCAAGCAATGAGCTTCAAAGATTTAAAAAATTTTCAAATCAAAACAAGGAAGTAAGCACTTACTTGAGCTAAAAGCACCCACATAAGGACAATTTCAATGACAATTCGGGGTAACGACAACATTTCCCCTGGAAGTTTTTACCCAAACCAAT
This sequence comes from Morinoia aosen, assembly GCA_030386875.1. Lineage (NCBI taxonomy): Eukaryota > Metazoa > Arthropoda > Malacostraca > Amphipoda > Talitridae > Morinoia > Morinoia aosen. The sequence continues at coordinate 13,476,598 of CM059569.1, read as the reverse complement.
TGAATTATAGTACCGAAAGGGTTAAATTAAACTTGACCTTTTTAAATTGAACTTGTCTTTTTTTATATTGAACTTGAGTTTTTTAAATTGAACTTGACCTTTTTAAATTAAACTTGACCTTTTTCAAAATAAACTTGACCTTTTTAAATTAAACTTGACCTTTTTTAAATTGAACTTGACCTTTTTTAAATTAAACTTGAGCATTTTAAATCAAACTTGACCTTTTTTAATTTAAACTTGAGTGTTTTTAAATTGAACTTGACTTTTTTAAATTAAATTTTACCTTTTTTAAATTAAACCTGAGTTTTTTAAATTGAAATTGACATTTTTTAAATTAAATTTGACCTTTTTTAAATTGAGCTTGAGCATTTTTAAATTAAACTTGACCTTTTTAAATTGAACTTGACTTATTTTAAATTGAACTTGAGCTTTTTAAAATTGAGATTGAGCTTTTTTAATTAAAGTTAAAAAGCTGTAGTAATGTTACCACCTATTACAAACTACACCTATTCCAAGTTAGCTCGTGAAAAATACCACATCCAACACAACAAACACTCAGAGAAGTGGCAAAACTCTGTAACTATATGAATGCCTTTGGTGCTGGCATCATCTGTGAGTTCTGTATATAACACATAGCTGCATGATCACTAGAAACTGGCTTTAATTGTGTTCTTTTCATTCAATGGCCATCACTACAGTAATACTGAGATGACATAAAAAACTTTTAATTCAAATAACATAACCCAAAGGAATGTTGTTCATGACCTTGCTAAAGAGAAAGAGAAGTTGCCTTGAAAGGGCATTAGTTTTCAACAAGGTGTGTGGATCTACATGTAAAAATTGGTCTTGGGTTGAAGTCAAACTTGTTAATCACTTTTTTATTCAATTAATTTTTTTAGTGATAATAATCATAAATATTATCAACACATTTAAATCATGAATGCCATATCTTACTGTTGGAAGAAAATTGAAATGAAAGTATACCTGGTTAGCACACAATAATTGTTTTTTTGTGCAAAGGATTTGTTTCCCATTTTGTGGCTCGGACCGCTTCCGGAGGCTTGTTGTAAGTATAGTTAACACAAAGACAAGTTCCAGCCTCACTCAGATTTACCACACTGTAGTAGGTTACATGGATGTGAGACGAGGGTCCAACTTGTGCATCCCACCAACCTCCACTCATTACAAAGTGATTTGACAAATACATATTTACATAAAAAAATCAATAACATCCATTGCAAACAACACGATTCCGTGACAACAACAACACGAACAACAAGTCCGATTATATTAACAAGTGTACTGCCAATTTACAAAGACGCATATAAGAGCTAGATAAGACTGTATCAAGTTACCTTTACGTGATGACAATTTTTAAAGTTCAGCACAAGTAGCGTTGCTTCTGACTTTTTCTACGGAAGCAATCAAATTGGAATCAATCGGCATTGAATCGAATGTTTCTTCTGAATTGTTAAGATGGTATATCATGTGCAATAGGCCACACAGAGTCTCGTTTTTTAGGGAAGCTCTGTTATCAGTTTTGATTAGATTTGACTTACCGAAGAAACGCTCGACAGACGCATTGCTAAATGGTAGTGCCAAAAGAGTAGAAACAACAACAGATAGGTTATGAAAGCATGGCAGATCCGCAGCATTCTTTGCCTTCGATATAATGTTCCAATACTCCTGACAGGACATATCAGTTGAAATTCCAGGCATTAAACAATGTTTCTATGTTCTGCGTCTGTCTCATTCTTGTTGGCAAAAGTCAACAATTGCGGCAGAATATCAAAAACTTTTGCTATTGACGGCGGTTGGAGCTGAATAGCGTTGGCAGGTTTCAAGAACTGAATCACATCATACAAAGGATCTTCAGGGTAAACCTAGCTTGGATCTGTCTAACAGCTTCTATTAAAAACGCTTTACAGTTCCTGTAAAATATCGCCATTTCATTTGGTGTTGTACTGCTTTTCAGCTCGTTTAGAGTTTCAGTGGCCGCGACGCCAAGGTATTTACTTTCATCTGTCACCATAGACGCGGTGAAGAGAGCATCAGATGGTTGTAGTGCTGTGATTTCACACTGCCTCACATAAGACACGCACATGAAATCTGAACAGATACTTCTTATTAAGTCACACACATCCTTTTTGAGGCTTATAGTGCAGGCAGTTCTGACTGAAAGTGCTTATTGAACTTATTAAACCGCCTAAAACTGTATGAAAGAAACTCTATATATGCCAAAGAAAAAGAATCCTTTAAAGTTTGCATGATTGCATCATTAGTATTAGTGGGATCACTAAACGCTACTTCTGTGAAATATAGTTTCAAAGCATCCCATTGCTCTAATAGACGGTTAACACTGCTCTAGTGACAACCATCGTGTCTAACCAGGCGCCCATATTTTATGTGGTTCTATTCCGACAAAAGTTTGAAATTCTTGAAATGAAATCTGTCTTTTCGAGCTTAGATGGAAATGGTTAAACACATTACGACAAAGATCCTCGATAGATTTAGGTAATTTTAGACAAGCATGTGATGCACATAAATGAATTAAATGGCACGAACATTTTACAACATGAACATTTGGCAATTCTTTTTTTAATAAAGAAGCAACAGAATGTTTGGATCCCATCATTACGTTAGTCGTGTCAGAACAAAACCCTACAATGTTGCTCAATTTAATATTTTTATCACTGAAACATTTTTTGAGTGTAGAAAACAATCCAGTGGCTGTGCTATCCTGTATTTCAAGATCAACAAAGGAGCTCTTGATTGCACCCTCACTCCAATATTGCACGATGACTCCAAGCTGTTTAGCGGTACTGCGATCAGTTGTTTCATCAATTATTACAGAAAATAAACGTTCATAAAGAGCCACGACAAGATCACTTAGTAGATGTTTACCGAAACATTGTCTAATAATGTTCAAGGCTCTTTGTTTCCCTAAGCTTACTGTCTTTAATGCTTCATTATCTGGAAACATTTGTTTCAGCAGTTGCAGCAATGAGTCATTTAACGAAATAGGCAAATTATGCTCAGGAAGATATGCAAATATCCGCAATTCAATTTTTCTGGCTGACTTGTCAATTGGATCGTTTGACAAGATGAAGGAAGTAAAAGTTTGAGTTTTCCTTCTCTGCATTGAGAGATTTTGATGGCGTTGACTGTTTGCATGACGCGTAATCTCCGATTTACCACACGTAATGGTAGATGAGCATATGGTACAGTATGCCATATCTTTAGTTGAGGTAGAACACTGAGATTTTTCTAACCAGCCTCGAAACAGTGGTTCGCTTCTCCATTCTTCCTTCCATTTTTGTGAGTAGGGCTTAACAGACGATGAAATTTTGCTTTTCTTCCTTGGTGGTGTAGCAGCTTGGTCGGACGGAGAATCCATTTTACTGCAACGCAAGTAACCAAATCTTATCTGTTTCGCAAGTAACCATCGCAAGTAACCATGTGAGGCACCTTGCACAGTTAATTGCTATCGACTGAAACAAAACTATCTGCGCATTGCCCTGCAGGCTGCAGCTGCTGCGTTACAAACGCGCCTAATCGAAGATTGAACAAGATTCGTTCGAGCTTCGATAATTCGTATTACGTTGCAGTATCTTGGTCCGTTCAACGCTCCATTTTGGAAAACATTATTTAATTGAATATTTCAAGGCCACAAGGTCAAAAAAATGGCCAAATTGGTAAAAATGGCCAAGTGATTTTTCTCATTGCCACGGCGCTTAAAAAATGACCAATTTTGGATAAATTGGTTATGAAAAGGCCAATCTGGCAACCCTGAATTCTGCCCTCGAAGTCGGCTCGGCTCGAGCGGTGTCGTTGTTTACACGTTATATAGTCGTTCAATTCCACTAAACGACGATGACCGATGTATTGGTGTAAATCTTGATACATTTACGAGTTAGTTGACGTAAGACTATCAAATGTCGATTTCTAAACATTATTTCAAATTGCCTACCACTTTAATTACTGTAATTTTAATAAACCAAGGTATTATTTATTTGAGCAAATCTGGCAACATTATACTAAGGAGAGATAACAGCTGCCAGCTGGGAGATTTGCAGCGATGTGCTCAGCAATTTGAGCCTTATCGGAGGGTGCAATAAAGAATATATTGAAAGCAAGTTCGGTTGAGCTTTGCGCGTGTTCCAAATGTGACTCTTCTTGAACATTTTCATTAACGTTCCGGTAGAGTACTTCCACAAAGTACCTTATAAGGTACTTAGGAGAACAAACTTGATATTGGTAATGAAAACCGGCAATACCCTATAGTTTTGCTGTGCAACCCTGATTGAAGTCGAATTACCCTAAAAATCATAGCATTTTGCGTTACCCTAAACTCTACCCTAGACAGTGTCTGATTACCCTAAAATGGGGTATTTTACCCTAGAGTGGAAGCACTGGTGTCAGTGTCTGCCTTCCCGGCGACTAGTAAACATGTTTGCCGCTGCTCCTGCAAATCAAATAGTCTCCACCTGGCCTCGAGAAGGTACAGCTTCTTTTGTTAGTTATTTTCGATTTTAACTCTCATGTTGTGGACGCTTAGCAAGCCAATCTTCAACCCTTAATTTTATGCGGAGCTTCTTCTTTTTGACCGTTAAAGCGATGAGTAGACTTGCTTAGCCACGACATACTTCTCACGACAATGCATAGTGAAGCACTGCCAAGCTGTTAGCGACGCGCCACAGCCACCACTTCCAGTCAAGAGAACGTACGTTGAACGCAAGTGTTTTGACCACACTCCGTGAGTGTGAGTGTCACTGATGAAAAAACTGACCGTGTGAAAGCCCCTTTAGTGGTACACTTATGTCCCAAAACGTAGTCCACGTGTTGCCTCCATACAAAATGGTGCCTCCCTTTTCCTCTCTTCGGATCGCATTTGTTGCGGATAGGGAGGCTTGAGCTAACCAATGATCTAATCTATAATATAAACGAGCGTTGATAAGGAATTCTGTGATATGGAAATTTCATTCCCATCCATATGTTTATGTAGTTGATATTTGTTTGTAACATGCAGCATTTTAAACGGATTGTGATTTTATGTTCAATTCCTATATTATTAAAGTGTGCCATTGGTGAGAAGACTGTGATAAATATAAGTAAGATATTCATGTAATTTTTTATGTAGAGAATGCTTTATTTTTGTAATAAAAGTTAAAGAAAGAGCGGGATTCCTTGTCCTTCCTAATGTATTACATGTACCTGAGCTCCCAGCTGCACGTGCATCGATCTCATTGGATATACAGTATTGTACTGAGCTGTACGCGCAACCCCCATTCATGCGTACCGAAGTCTTTATAAGCACTAGACAACTCAGTCCTGGTGCTATTGTTCTCGTCACCTCCTCAAGTAAACACCTAAGAAAATGTCTCCGAGTTTCAATACCACAACCAAGGCCGCACCTCTAGCGGCACATATGGTGGCCAGATTCGGTCAAACCTACGACGTTGTGAAGAAGTTATTATAAAATTAGAAGAAGATTACTACGAGATTGAAAACCTACGAGAAATTTCTACTACGAAGATTTTTGAAGTTCAGCAAGAGTCAAGAACAGAGAAAATTGTTAAATCGCGCAAATGACTGGAAGCATACGAGTCTGCGACAACTATTACCGTCTGTGCTCAACATCAGCTTCAAGATCCCGTATACTGCACTGGTAGAGACCTATGTCCAATTTTCAGCGTGGATAGATACCTGCTACCCCTTCAGCACCAAAGCACTCATCTTTGAATCAGGAGAAGACATAGAAGTAGTACTGCAATTACAATTTGGAGCAACTCCCTACAACGAGTGATCTACAAACGACTACTACGTCTACAGGGGCGAGAGCGACTTCACTTCCTTCACTTCCTCCCCTCATCCCAGTGTACGTCTACAATGGCGAGCGACTACACAACTTCCTTCATTCACCCAGTGGAAGCTAAGTAAATAATAGCTTGCACTGAATTAACAGATAGTTTATCCGCCTTATCGCAGCAGCGCGATTGCTAGACAGCACAGGCAGACAGGGTAACATTTTTTTGTAAGTAGATTTTTTATTGCTCTGCGAGAAGAAAATTATTTTTTGCATCAGCTGAAGGCAATGCGCAGTGCATAGACAGCATGCGTCAGGCAAAACAAGCTGAGTAGCAAGAGCAGTGAAGCCGCAGTAGTAAATTGAACTTGTGCAAGACAAGCTATAGCGTTCAGAAGTGAGTGATAAAATTTTTCATAAGTGCTTTATTTCATAAAATGTGTGTTTATTGAAGTGATTTCTAGGATGTGTAATATTGATTTCTAGGGTGTATAATATTGATCTGTAGCAAATATTGATTTGCAAGTATTAATATTGTGTAAAAAATTATTAACTACAGTATGTCGGACACGTCCGATTCAGACGAAACTATTAGAACAACATCGACCAAAACAAGTTGAGGTAGAATAACTAAAACTAGATTTCGTGCTGAGAGCAATCCAGAAATGACTGAACCATCAGCTATCGCGGTCGTTGGCCCTAGTGCAAATCCTAGCAGTTTAGCAAGAGAAATTGCAGCAAACATGCCAAGATCAGGAACAATCCTATCGGGCTCTGAGTTACTCCTTTTAGCGACTCAGTACGAGACGCAGTACAATAGACGCTGAATTCCTCGACCCTGGTTGAGAAATCCTAGAGTAGGATGAAATGTTAGTGGCTATGTAGGTGTTAGAAGAATAGGTTCCCCTGAATGTAACACTTTGCGGGCAGAAAGCTCGAATCATGCCCCAGTGCACTCTGCACCTAGAACGAGAGGCTCTTTTTTCTGCAGTATATGTAACGTTTCAGGACATGTCGAAGCCAATTGTCGAACCCAAAGAGATCTGAGCAAACCTAGGGTCCTTGGCCCCTGCTTTGCATGCGGTTCAAAAGAACACCTCGTCCGAGACTGCCGAGTGTCAGAAAATGAAATCAGGCAATATAAAACATACTTGCGTAGGTATAATGCCTACAGAGGCAATAACCGTGGAAGACACGAGGTGCACTATGGTGAGGAGTACGAAAGAGACGACAGAGATTTTTTAGAGCCAGAGTAGTTAAAGGTGGAGGTAAAAAAGGTGGAGAAAAAAATGAGACGAAGCCCGAGGATCACCGCACAATTCTCGATAATCCTAACGCTGTGGTCTAAACGAATCCAGATACTGAGATGACAAAGTGTAATCATGATGAGAGTGAATCATACATTGATCCATTGTTTGAATGTAGAAATAGGTTTGCCAAGTTGAAAGATGAGGAACTGGCTGATGACATATCACAGAAAAAAACAGTTGAAGTCTATTTTAGCACTACAGTTGTATGTAGAGAACGACGTGAAAATGGAGCCGATCTTGTTACGTTTAGGAGAACTAAACGGCCGACCATTATACTGTATAATAAAGACAAGTACTTAAGCGCGCTGCTTGACAGCGGTAGCGAAAAATGCCTCATTAGTCACAGTAACATCAAATACCCCAAAGAAAAGCTAAAACCAAGTTTTCTGAGCGTTAGAGGCATAAACGCAATAAGTAATGTTAGCGGTGAGGTTGATTTAAATACCTCAATACCTGGTACTAACAAAGTTCTTAAGACTAGTGCGTTAGTAATTAAAGATGCCAAATTCAAATATGATTTAATTTTAGGTAGAGATGTATTAATTTAAAGGATGGTTCACTCTAATGGGAGTGAACCACAGTACCTTTCAATGAAATAGAGAGTAAGCCTACAATAAGTAGAGAAGCCATATTAATGGATATAATAAACAGTGATTGTCTAATGTCAGAAGTAGTTGCCTGTGCTAAGAAGAGCACCAGATGCCGGGGCTTAATGAATGGCCGCGAGAGAAAAAAGACGCAGTAAGAACAGGCAAGAAAAAAGAGGCTGAACTCGAGTGTAAAAGGTTCAGGGTGACTCAGGTCAGGGGAATAACTATGAACAAGTTTTACAAGTTTTATTAGGAGAACACTTGACAGGAACGATAGATAACGCTTGACAGGAACGATAGATAACGCTTGACAGGAACGATAGATGACGCTTGACAGGAACGATAGATAACGCTTGACAGGAACGATAGATAACGCTTGACATGAACGATAGATAACGCTTGACAGGAACGATAGATAACGCTTAACAGGAACGATAGATAACGCTTGACAGGAACGATAGGTAACACTTGGCAGGAACGATAGATAAAAGTCAAGGCAGCTTACGGTAAAAATACGTGAAAATAGAAGTCGGATAATATGTTCTCGAAATACTTTCTCCTCTGCCAGACGCAGCACCAGACCCTATAGAGTGAAGCGCGGACTGCCAGAGGTCACATGACAACCGGGTCAGAAAAGGTCGCGCTAGAATGAACACGAGACGAGAATATGATGTACGCTTTCACATACCTCCCTACGAAGGACAATTTTGTTCATGAACAAAAGTTAACCGCGTACATCGTATACAAAGTTACAGTATTCTTAAGTCTAGTCAAACATCAATCGAAACATAGTTTTAAATAACACCTAAGCTTAGAAGTACAAGGTGCACACAAATACTCGCAGGTATATAAAAGTTTCAGTTCACGTTTACTTAGTCGAACATACGAGAGAGATAGTCTGCGCCAACATTTTCTTTACCTGGTAAATAAACGATTGAGTAGTCGTAAGGTTGCAAAATAAGTGACCAGCGGGCTAAGCCCATATTCAAATTCTTCATTTTGCTCAAATACACTAAGAGTCTGTGGTCGACTTTAGGAATGAATTTTTTTCCTAGCAAGTACACGGAAAATTTTTGTACGGTGAAAACTATAGCCAGGCATTCTCTTTCAATAGTGGAAAACCTACGCTCAGCTTCAGTAAGCTTACGACTGGCGTACGCTACTGGAAAGGGACAGTCGTCTGTATATTGAAGGAGCACAGCTCCTAGTGCGACGGCTGAGCTGTCAGAACGCACTACAAAAGTTTTATTTAGATCCTGTAATTTCCGCACTGGTTCAGCAACCAGGGAGTTTCGAGCCCGTTCGAAGTTCTCCAAAAGTTTAGTATCATAAAACAAAGGTTCACATACATGTTTTTTTAGAAGATCTGAGAGAGGTGCTGTCACTTCCGCCAGATTAGGCACAAACTTTCGGTAGAACGAAATTAATCCCAAAAATGACCTCAGTGCTTTTTTTGCTGCGAGGAGGCTGAGCATTCGACATAGCGAACACTTTAGTCTTTTGGGGAGAGAAACCGTGCTCAGAAATGACGAAGCCGAGATAGCTAATAGACGCAAAAGCAAATTTACACTTGCTGGGTTGGGCGGTAAGGTCTATCGAAAACTTCGCGCAGATGCACTGGTACCGGATATACACTAGCTCGAATAGGTGCGGACGTAGTCAAGTCTATTTTATGCACCACAGTTTTGGTGTGACCAGGTATATCAGATAATACGGAAGGAAATTCTAAAATCAAGCTCTCTAGCTCCTTCCGCTCACAAGGACTTAACGAAGGTGAAATATTAAAAGATACGTTCTCGTTCAACACTGCTGTTAGCGGCAACTCTATCGACAGGTCTTTTTTTAACTCTATCGTCTGAGGAGTAGCCTCAGTAAAAGAAGAGAACATTCCTTCATCAATAATGGAAGCACAAGCACAGAAAAATATTCCTGACTGAACTAGGGAGATGACATCTCTACTCTCACTAGGGGCAGATGCCTTTTCGACCCCAGCCCGTCTAATATATTGCTTCAACAGATTGATATGATAAGTTTTTGACACTCCATCACAGTCGAGCAGGTAATTTACCTTATTAAGTCGCTTTACTACCTTGTACGGGCCTCTCCAGCTCATCAGCAGCTTGTTATGGCAGTCTGGGAGAAGAATTAACGCCTCGTCGCCCTCGTCCAAACTTCGATTTTTGGCTTTTAGGTCAAAGTAGGTGCTGAATCTTGACTGGGAGACTTTAGCATTGCTCGCTGCCAACTTAGCAGTTTCTTCCAGGGTGTCCCTTAATTCTTTTATGTATTGAAAGCTGTTCCGCTGTTCCACAGGAGCCGATTTATTGACCCCCAGGTCGCGTAGCACACAAATTGGCCCCCTCACCTGCCGGCCGTACAGGAGCTCGAACGCCGAAAAGCCAGTTCTGTCGCTTGGCATCTCGCGCAAAGCAAATAGTGTGGCGGTCAGATACCGGTGCCATTCTCGAGGTTTCTTCTCGCACAACTTCTTGAGGCAGTTTTTTAGAGTGGAATGAACGCTCTCCTGTCGTCCGTTCCCTTGACTATGGTAAACAGAGCGGAAAATTGGCTTTACCCCGAGCAACTTGTGTAGCTCTCCCATCAAGGCACTCGTGAAATTCGTTCCTTGATCTGACAGGATTGTCTCCGGGATTCCAACTTTTGAAAAGATGGTTAATAATGCTTCTGCCACAGATATGCTATCGATATGTTTCAGGGGGACTGCTTCGGGAAAACCAGTGGCCCAGTCGATGACGGTAAGAATATATTTGTGCCCGTCGGAGGAAGCTAGCGTCAGCGGACCAACGATGTCCATTGAGATTCAGGCAAATGGAGTCTCCATAATTGGCATTTTTACAAGAGGCATGGGCTTTGTGCGACGCTGGGACATGCCCTGATAATTATCACAGGACCTACAATAAGCTCGCACATCCGCGGTTACTCCTGGCCAAAAAAAAACTGACAAAATCTCCGCTAACGTTTTAGAATGAGAGAAGTGCCCAGCTAACGGATTTTCGTGAGCTGCATGAAGCACTACCGAACGACATACTATCGGCAAGACCAACTTCAATGAACCTACTGATTTAAAGGTCGACGACTTCACACATTGGCGGTAGAGAACAGAGTCTTTAACAATAAAAGTGAATTCGGAGCCATCTTTACATTTCAAAATTTCTCCCCTTTTGGCTTTATCCCACAACGGAGCAAGGGAACTGCAAGTTTTTTGCTTTTCCAGAAATTCAATAGGGGAAAGATCAATGGATTTAATCTCGGGTAGTACGAGCGGGTGAATGGTTTTAACCCTGGCCTGAGACCTAGTGACTGCAAGTACCTTGTTTATACAACCAGAGGGGCGTGAAAGCTTTTTATCACTTGCGTCTTTGACTCCATCAATATTTCCTACTAATACGCTACAACACTTAATCGGAGCAATATCCGCCATTACCCCAACCATCATAAAAATCACATTTCAAGTAGCATTTCGCTAGTAGGAATTTTGACACGTTACCCAAATAATCAGAGAGGGAAATAGTGGGATAATTGGACAAGTCTAAGTCCGGAAGAACTTATGACGATACAATTACACAAGTACACCCAGTATCTCTCAAAATCGTCGATACGTTAACTCCATTGACGGTACCGCATGACAAATACCTTGGGTCAATTTTAGTCTGACCACAATATTTCACTGGAATATTTGAATCACGGAAAGCGTTCTTCTCTCTAAACAAAGTCGGACACTGAGATCTGTAGTGACCCAAAACTGCACAATTATGACACCTAACTGGTTTCATTACCTTCCCGTTGCGGCCATAGGGAGTGACTATATGCTGCAACGCCCGTGATGGCTCAGGATCTGTCACAGGTGATGTCGGAGCCGATGCCTGTGCTTTCGTACGTGGAGAGGACTTGGCGATCATCTGCTGACTGCGCACCGTAGTCCAGTTGTCCGCACATTCGGTGGTCTGCGTCAAACTCATCATTCCCTTTTCTTTCAGATGCATACGCAGTCCTGGAATTACTGATGACAACAGCTGATCTTTAATGATGAAATCTCGCAGGTCCTGGTATGTTTCCGAATTTTTCATTGATTCTATCCAATAGTCGAATTTACGACCTAGACTTACTACAAATTTCTGGTAGGTTTCACCAGGAGACCACTTCGCTGAACGAAAGTCTGTTCTACACGTGTTGGGATTTTTATTAAAACCCAGCAACAAGGCGCCCTTTAGCCTGTCGTAGTCTGATGTTACTTCGGCAGGTAATGAGGAGTAGATTTTTGCAGCCTTTCCACCCAGAGTGCTTTCAAGGCGGACGGCATAGGACTGTCGTTCTAACCCCAACAACTGGCACACTCGTTCGAAGCGAATAAAGAACGACGGTAAATCTTCACCATCACGGTAGGTAGGTAGGTAATTGTGGTTTTTCTACCCTTACGGATACATTCGACGAAGGCACAAAATTTGCCCCGCCACAATTCAGGCGAGCTAGGTCTAATTCATGCTGCAGCCGCAACCGCTCTCTTTCCAACTCTGTATCGTCTTTCTCCTTCTCTCTCTTCAAACGTTCCGCTGCTAACTCCCGTTCTTGGGCTCACTCAGCACGTGCATGCGCTTGCTGCTCTGTTACGTACTTAGCTATATCTGAGCCCTTCAGTCCTAAACTCCCGGCTTCGTTAATCAAGTCGGAAACGCTAGCCATTGGAAATTTAGGACCACGGACAAAAGAACCGAAAGAAGGTGTACCAGCTTTTAGCTCGGCACCGTTCGACAAGTAGTTGCTTGAAAGACTTATAGAGAGCAATGCCTCTGTGCAGAGGAGAGATCTCAAACTTAGTGCACTTCCCTGACCATTATAACGAGCCCCCTGGCAAGGTCGCCAATGTAAAAGGTTCAGGGTGACAAAGGTCAGAGGAATAACTATGCACAAGTTTTACAAGTTTTATTAGGAGAACACTTGACAGGAACGATAGATAACGCTTGACAGGGACGATAGATAACGCTTGATAGGAATGATAGATAACGCTTGACAGGAACGATAGATAACGCTTGACAGGAACGATAGATAACGCTTGACAGGAACGATAGGTAACACTTGGCAGGAACGATAGATAAAATTCAAGGCAGCTCACGGTAAAAATACGTGAAAATAGAAGTCGGATAATATGTTCTCGAAATACTTTCTCCTCTGCCAGACGCAGCACCAGACCCTATAGAGTGAAGCGCGGACTGCCTGAGGTCACATGACAACCGGGTCAGAAGAGATCGCGCTAGAATGAACACGAGACGAGAATATGATGTACGCTTTTACATCGAGTGTGTACCCGAGCTGCCAAAGCCAGTGGTAAGAGAGAAAAAAAATAGACCCCTGGTGGTTCACTGTGACGCAATAGAAGTGCCTGCTAATTGCATCAAGCTCATTAATTCCTTTGTCAAAAAAGCTAAACAAGGTAATTATATCGTGTTGAAACGAGGATTTAATAATGGAGCACTGATAGCAGAAGCAATATTTACAGTCAATGAAAATGGGAATGTACCTTCATTAGTACTGAACCCAACAGATGAGGCCATTCAGTTTAGTGAAAACACAATGCTGTGTAACATGGAAGCATTACCTGAAGAGGAAGTTGAGGCCGAACTTTACCTCACAAATGTAGAGGAAGCGCTTAATGAGGCGAATAATGTTGAGATAAACTCTGAGGGGACATCGGATTCAAACAAAGTCATCTCAGGACTTCCCATTTTCAAGACCAGGGCCACGGAGAGACCTGAATCGAAAGTCGATGTTCGCGGAGATTTTTGTGAGTGTGGTGCACAAGTCGAAAGTGTATCTAATGTACAGAAAGACGTACGCCGTCCGTTAACATGTAATGATGTAACATGCGATGAAGTTAATAAAATTACTGGAATTGATGAACAATTTCCGTGACGTGACCACGTTACAAGGCGAAACTATAGGTGTCACGAATGTGACAAAACATACTCGTAAAATTGTGCTAAAAACTAATGCACCAGTTATAAATATACCGCCATATCGCATACCTCACAAATATCAGGAGGAGTTGGCCAAGGTCAACAGAGAAATGCTCTCACAGGGCATTATTTAACGGTCAACATCAGAGTATAATTTTCCGATGATCGTGGTAAAAAATAAACGGGTGAAATTAGACCCGTGATAGATTTCAGAGCCTTGAACAAAATTGTGATCAAGGAGACATATCCTATACCACGAGTAGACGAAATATTGTCTACCCTTGGTGGCAATACTGTATTTTCCTCTCTGGATTTGAAATCCGCCTATCACCAGGTGGAATTAGAACAGGAAAGTCGGAAATTTACAGCATTTAGTGTAAATTATCAAAAATTTCAATTCCGGCGTATTCCGTTCGGACTCACTGCGAGTCCGAGCGTTTTTCAAAATGTGATGTGCTCTGTTCTAGCACCAATTTTAGGTAAATTGTGCTCTGTGTTCATTGATGATATATTAATTTATTCAAAAACTAATGAGCAACATTTGTGCGATATTAAAACTGTCCTCTCGACGCTCCGTTCCGGCAAACTATCTATCAAACTCGAAAAATGTCAATTTTTCAAGAAAAAAATAGAGTACCTAGGTCATATTATTTCGGCAGTGGGTATACATTGTGAATATTCCGAGAAACTGCAAAATTTTCCAGCACCAACAAATGTAAAAGAACTGCAACAATTCCTTGGCGTAGCAAATTATTTCCGCAACTTCATAGATCATTTTGCAGAAATTGCAAAACCCCTGTACAGATTGTTAAAAAAATGTGTTAATTTCGACTGGACAAACGACTGCCAAAAAAGTTTTGACTACATAAAAGCAGCTCTGACTTCTGAGTCTGTTTTACGACACCCTGATTTTACGAAGACATTTCACATATTTACTGATGCATCAAATTTTGGCATAGGATCTGTCTTGATGCAGCCCGAAGATTCAGGCGATAAATTAATGCGTCCAATTGCATATTTCAGCAAAACTTTAAATTCTGGTCAAAAACGTTACGCAACCACGAAAAAAGAATTCCTTGCAATTTATAGTGCTCCTAAAGCTTTCAAATACCTAATTATTGGGTATCCCATCCATGTGTATACGATCACCGTCCAATAGCGCCGCTATTCACAAGGAAATTGCCCGAAGACACAGCCATGGCCAGATGTTGTATAAACACACATTCTTACGACTCTATCGTTCATTATTTACCAGGTAGACGAAACGTCGTAGCTGACTACCTAAGTAGGCTACCAAACAACAATGATCAACTAACTATTAAAGAATTAGAAAGCTGTGACACATTAATGCCTGAACTTGAATCTGAGGCATGTATAGCGCAGACGCGAGCCAAGACGCAAGCAAAGCAAGACGTTCTCACTGACCAGACGATGCAATCACACGATAACGACGTGTTGACACTAAAATTAATTGACTATATCCCCACAGAAAAAGAGATCTCATGGACTTTAAAAGAGTTCATTGACGAGCAAAAGCTTGACCCCTTTTGTATTGAAATTAGAGAAGCGTTACTTCATAAAAGTACGTCTGTAATTCTTGACTTACCGAGTTATCTAATTGTAAATGACATATTGTCTCGACGACGACGCATTGACTCCCGAACTACAACAATATTAACAGCGGTCATGCCAGCTTCGTTGTTGAATAAAGAAATCTTTAGCATACACTATATGTACCATACAGATGCATTGCACACGCTATTCAAGTTTAGACTTAAGTACTTTAATATTTTAGAGAAAATGGTTTTACGAAAATTTGAACAGGATTGTGAAGTTTGCAAACTTCTTAAAGCAAATCCTTCCGTACCTATTAAAATATTAACTGCCCCGATAGCAAAGGAACCTTTTGAAGTAGTTTCAATGGATTCTCTTGGTCCCCTCAAAACTACCGATAGTGGGAATAAATACATATTGGTTGTGATTGATCTTTTTTCACGTTTCTGTAGATTATACGCGACCTCTAACCGTCGAACAGACACAGTAATATCATGTTTAGGAAGTTGTTTCTCCATTTTCGGGTACCCCAAAACACTAATAAGTGACAACGCAGTTGAATTTAAATCGGTAGCACTGAAATAATTTGCCAAAATTCATGCTATTGCTAAAAAAAAAAGTTCTAGCCTTTAGCCCCCATTCAAATGCAATTGTTGAACGAAATAACAAGAAAATAAGCAATTTACTAAGATTGTACATGAATTCCCTAGCTCATACCGAATGGGACCATTGTTTGGAGATGGTGGAGAACGCCATCAACAACTCATTCAATTCTACTTTAGGTGATACACCTAGTTATGTAATGTTTAATAGAGACACCTGCCCATTTTTCCGCGGGGAAGATCTTCCGATTTCATACAGTTACGATGACGAAATTGACTTAGTGAATTTTCGTGCAAAGGAAGCGGTGCGAACCGTAGAAAACGTTAGAAACCTAATTTTGAATAATACTGCTGTACGTACAATGTACCAGAACCTAAAAAGGAGGGACAAAAATTTCAAAATAGGTGACAGGGATTTGTTAAAAAATCATTACAAAACAAACAAGCTACAGCTTTCGTGGCAGGGTCCTGGCTTAATTACGAAAATCAAAGGACACTAGATCGAAATCAAAATAGGAGATAAAATCCATAAAAGTAACATGAACCATGTGTTGCCCCTAAGTAAAAGGAATTGACAACGTTACAACGTATTGTTTCACCTATAACTATTTTTGCGACTATAACGTTTCAGACGTGACAAGTTACTGTTTTCCTAAAAATACGACTGTGTAACTCTATGTATTGAGTTAATTAATTATTAAGTATCTACTTTGCGTTACTTGCTTCGCATCATATTAAACTCATATATGCTGTATCTCGTTTCGTATTAATCACTTGTATGCTTTGTGTTAAATAACCTCGTGTGTTCTAGTATTAGTGATTTTCATTGCTAACAGCAAATGAATCACCCTTCTAAGCAGGTTACCCTATATTAAAGTTTAAGTTTAATACGTTAAAATTCAAGGGTAACGAATATCACAGAATACATCCTTCAATGAATGTTCTCACGATCTGTGATATTGAAATGTTTCACAACAGTCAATATTTACGTTCAAATTTTGATGCTGAACAGCCAATTAAAAATGATGGGCGAGTTCCGCATTTGCTAAATGCATCACATCAACAGAGCACCAATGTTGATGAAAAATCAACCTCGCGACTTGAGGACATTAATAAATTATCCGAAATACATAGTGAATATATCGTGAGAAACTTCCGGGTTGAAACTGGATACTGTTGTTAACTTATTTGATTGAAAATCAGTTTAATAGTTTTCACTTA
This sequence comes from Morinoia aosen, assembly GCA_030386875.1. NCBI lineage: Eukaryota > Metazoa > Arthropoda > Malacostraca > Amphipoda > Talitridae > Morinoia > Morinoia aosen. The sequence continues at coordinate 13,459,543 of CM059569.1, read as the reverse complement.
AATTGTTTTCACCATCAGTTAAACTGATTCAGAAATAGTTAGTAGTTCATTAAGCATTTAATAATTTCAGTTAATAGTTAGTGTTTCACTGTTGACATTCAAAATTTAAACAACGAATGCATTAATATTTTATTCGCATTTAAAATTGTATTTTGCATTATATGTTTCATTGGTTGTGTATGACATATAAAATTTGTGGCCATGGTAAATCTGTTCTTTGTTTTCGTTTCCATTTCAGCTTCATGTTGCTGTGCAAAGAAGCACAGCAAATTCGAGCGAGTCACGCATTAAACACGTGAAGACTTCACACACTAGTATGCGGTGTCCAGCCCAAGCATATTGTCCGTCAACAACAGCGACGGCCTTGACGACAGTTAATGATTTCAAAATAATTTGGGGTAAACCACCTTCGTGCAAGGGAAGGATAACGACTCTGTTTCCATTTCATTACGATTGAATTACGATTTGAAAGTGATTAGTGATTATTCCTTTTTGTTTTGTTGGGTGTATAACTAACCCGAATTTCATATAACCAAATGTTTACTCGATGCCTAATCGATGTTTTTATAATCGTAAAATAGCCCTACACGTAATTTAAGTTCTTATGAGTTCCACAATCTACAATTACCTCTGCGTTCACACCGTCGTTTGCTTTAATTTAATAGTCTGATAGTCATACAAAGCTTTGAAAGCTTCCAACTTGCTCAATAATAGTTAAAAAAATAATACCTCCAACTCCGGTTCGGTGTCTGGCCGAGACCGCATGACGCCGAGCGACTGTCAACAAACATTGATTTCCTAGGCTGAAATTAACCTTCGGCGCAGTCAAGAACTTTGACTTCAATTAACCTTGAAAACAGTTCTACGTTTTCTCTGTGTGAGACAGGGAACGATGCCAAACTTGCGACTACTCAAGTACACGGACGTGTACACCCATTTTTCATATCCATGTTAAATCGATCAAGGTTAAATGCGAAATGTTATTTAAAATTATTGAATTTATGCGTATCGATATTGGGTTTCTTTTAATTATGTTTTTATAACCTCGTACCTGGCGTTTTTAATTATATTCCCTTAACCTAAAATACTGACGGTTTTTATTTTTCCTGAGTAGTAGTGTAGGAACTCGTGTTATAGTTTATACTGTTGAAGAAGATGGCATTATTATTGTTAACCAGTCGCTGAGTCCTTTCTTCCTGCTTGCGTTAATGCGTTTCTATATACTAATGTTAATGCGTTATAGTTTATACTGTTGAAGAAGATGGCATTATTATTGTTAACCAGTCGCTGCCTTCTTTCTTCCTGCTTGCGTTAGTGCGTTTCTTTATTCTGTTGTGGTTGTTAAAATAAAACGAGGTGTATTATGGATAAAAAATACGTTTACTTATATTTAAAATAACTTTGTTCAATATTGTGATTTTTGAGATGTTTAATTTTCAACAATCTCCCGCTGACGAGCAAACAATTTGCTATGTTCGTAGTGAATAATTTCATATATAAATTTTTTTTTTTCATTTAATCACTTAATAAAAATTAAAATTTTTTTTTCGATAAGTACCTCAGTTTGAAAGAGGGATGGGGAGATATGTACGCGCAACCCCCATCCATGCGTACCGGAGTCTTTATAAGCATTAGACAACTCAGTCCTGGTGCTATCGTTCTCGTCACCTCCTCAAGTAAACACCTAAGAAAACGTCTCAGAGTTACATTACCACGACCAAGGCCGCACCTCTAGCGGCACAGAGCTTATTGGGTCAATACATTCATAATGCATTAGGTGTGATTGTTTTGTAAGCTCCAAATCTTCCAGTGCAATATTGTACACCCCGTGAGGCGAGGCAAGTGCAACCGGGAGCGATTTTTTAACCTATAACTCGTGGACGGCCAGCCGCGATTCGAATTTGGTTCTGAGGCGGTACACGGCCGGTAGGTAAACCGAATTCGCGGGCAGTTTTGTATCCGATAAAGGGGACATTTAACCTCTAAACCACACGTATTCCAACCAAAAAACAACCTGATAACCAACCCCAACCCACCGGCGATACGACCTTAATTTTCAATTGGGGTACCATATTTCATAGGTGGCATTTATACATCACTCTTGCCGTAATATTAATTGAGCATACACCTCAATAATTCTCACTCCATGGCTGCAAATAGGCATCGTATATTTACAAGAATGCTTGAGCCCTGACCGCTATCTTGTGGGACTATTTTTAGGAGGGGACAAAGAGCTCAAAATGGGTTATGTCTAGCAAATTTATGTAGCTAACGACATGCTCACACTGAAGAAGATGTTGGCTGCCTTGCTTAAATTGGTGAGAGTTCACGTAACCACCGATAATTTCCTAGCAGTTCACAAAACCTCCCATATCAGTTTGCGTTGACAATTGTAAATTGTTGAAGATACTTATTAGTATGTGTACACTTGCCCTTTGTAAGACCGAACTTCAATTAATACTGCACTTATAGTTATGGAGCGAAATACGCTGCGTTCTCTCAGCCATGAACCCCTTCTTCTCAATTTCTCATTACGATGAATATTGAAACTAATTACAAAATAATTCAACTTATTCATACTCATGAAAAAATGAAACTTGTTTAAGTAACTTTGAGCGAAGTAATAATGCATGCTGCTAGTAGACATGCATTTAAAAATGTAAAATATAACAATCAGGAGAAAGAAGGAAATTTACAGTGTTCATACCAAATTTCAACATGAGCGGATTTTGCATACAGAAGGTAAATAACAGACGCTGAGGCCGTGTCAGGTAACTGCAATTATTCGCAGGAAATCAACGTCAGTCTATTCCATTCGAGTCCATGCTGAGCATGACGATATTTCCCTTATTCATCCAACTTGAGAAACACGGAAAGCGCTTATTTGAGAGCTAGCTAGCCTCACAGGATAGTTGCCTTGAAATATTGACACACAGAGGCGTGGAAACGCGGCAAGGTTTGCTTCGTGGTCGAATGAAACAAAGAACTATTCATTTCTTCTAAATTGTCTTTAGTTCTATGGAAGTACAGTTCATTTCTTTCGGCCATGTACAACATAGTTGTACATTATCGTCTTGCACTGATCAGTAAATTTGCTTATGTAAAGATTTAGGTTCTCAGCGGTAAAAATTAGAATGAAAAATTGAAATACCGAGATGGCTCACGAAGAATACATATACATATACCCATAAATTAAGTGTGTCACCGTAAAAAAGTAGCAGCATTTATTATTTCAAATTTTTGACAAACATTGTTTTCAGGAATGACTAATTTACTGTATGTCAGCTTAAAGGTGCTTAAATCTGGGTCTGGGTTAGAATAAACAATTTTAGGTTTGTTCTGTAGAACTACAGCTGGGCTAACTCACGATGACTTTCTGCGTCATTTTTGTTTTTCTTTTCTTACGACCATTGCTAACAGGATTTAATTGTGAAAAAATCCAAATACATATGTTATCAGGGGAATGAATTTTCGTTTTTGTTTCATACAAGTCAGACCATAGATACTGTAAATGAATTAATAAAAAGTATCTAACATATTGATTTTAATATCCGCGGATTTTTTTCCGTCTCATGTCAACTGTTAGTCATACGCAGAGTAAAATACTTACAAAAATTTGGAACTCACGAGTAACTAATTGCTATTTGAATAAAGACAAAAAGTTTCTCTACTTCTCTGAGGAATTTCAATGCGTCTGGCATTTTTGACTACGATAATTGCTCCATTTGCTTTGTATTGATAGCAAAGTTTCTTTTCGAAATCTATACTTGCAATTTTCATTCAGTCAAATCAAGTTTCGAAAAACGTGATATAACCTCTAATTTTAAGATTAAATTCCGCATACAATTTCTGCAGGAGGGTGCAGAAGTATTTCTTGTTTATTTAGAAAAAATTGTTCTACAGACTCTATCGAAGAGGATGCGGAAGTTTTGCATAGTAAATGTGGAGCGCTTATGTCTGTTCTAGAAGTCCTAGGGGCATGAAGGCTAGGACTTAGCGCTTGAAAGACTTGACGTGATGTCAACATTAAGTCTTGCATGAGTGCTGCATTCCGAGAATAGGAATGAAGTATTCTACGGATCCCAGGTTCCAGCATACGAATACCAGTTACCATTACGTCATCCTGAATTCGATGACATGTAGACCTGGTACTTTACCATCATCTCGAATGCCAAATAAACAGAAAACCATTGACCTTCATGCCAAACCCCTTCATGGTACACATGCCACATTAATTTACATAATCATCCGTCATAGCCTAAATAAACCAGAATGCTGTACACCATCACTGGTACAAGACGCATTAACCGACCTTTCTGTTGTTGCAGTAGTACGTACAAATATCATGTTTCTTTACCCTACTACTCGTAGAGATTAAACTCCTGGTATTTTCTAAATCTTTGCAGTATCACATCTGCACTCGAACGCTCAAATTAAGACCTGCACTCATGCAATTGTTTTCATCCTAAGGTGTTTTTCAGCTGTAATAAATAGTGAAAGACCTTATTTTGCCCTCCGCATATCTTATAAAGATTTGGTAAGCTACTGCAAGGCCAAGACCTAGCCAAATGACCGCACTCTTTGTTTCCTGCCACCTTTACTGAGCAGGAAAACTTAACCTCGTCTTCAATACGCAACTTGAATTAACGCAAATACTCCAGGATAATGAAGTGTATTGAGTTGGCACTTGTGACAAACACACCACATCGAAACATTTTCGACGCGTCTTCTACGTTCAGTGGATTGCAATTTGAATTATAAGCAAACTCAACAAAAGTCTTTTATCTCTCCATATTTTTACTAGTTATTCTAATATACTTTTAATGAGCAGACAGTGATCATAAAGCGAGTCCAATTTGTGTAACAACTATTCAAAACAACTTCATTTCAACTGATACATCATGAGACACAATAAATTCTTATTTTGAATTAAACTCCTATGGTGTTCGGGCGAGAGACACCTGAATCTCAGCACGTTTTACTCAAAGCTCTCTATCAGCGCGTTGTAATTATATCGATTATTTCCAATCGTTCAAAAGTTAATCGTTGCTAAATTTTTATTCCTTTTGTGCATCTTGATTTAGAGCAGTGGTACTTAACCTGAGGGGCGCGGCCCCTTGGTGGACGTAAGCCGTAGTGGATCGCAATGGGGCACGAGCCTCCGCAGTGTAGCCTGATTTTTCCATTATGTTTTCCACAAACGAGTGAACTTTCACTTTTTAATAAGTTTGAGGACATGTTGCAATATTCTTCGTTGTGCGCTCTTATTTATCTGTCCGTCTCACAATTTCCTCTGACAATGACTCTACCTAACCCCTTTACTCTTAACACAATGTGTTGTGAACGTGTACGAGTCTCGGTGGTTACTGCGTTCTGAAATGACCTTCATGCATCAGCTCATTGTGGTGTGAGGAGTTATACTCGTAGCTTCTTGTGGTCACACCAGAACAGGGATGCGACTGACTGCGATCTTTGATTGGGTGCAAGGAAAGGAGCGGTTGGTGTTATCACGATGATCATATGCAATTTTGCATTGACGGAGTCTGGCGTGGGTCGTGATTGAAATTGAGCTCAGCATGTAAGTTTGACCCGAGTTATTTAATGATAGAAATGGCGATACTCGGTTGAGTGAAAGCATTGATTTGAATATACTTTTGTGTTTTCAGTGTTACGGTGATTCATACCAGTGTTTTTCCATCGGTTTTAAATATATTTTTTCGAATACTTGCATTCCATTTTTACAAATCATTTTGCGTGGCTGTTGGAATTATATGTTGAATTGAGTCCAAGTTATTTTAAATTTTATGTCTACATTGTAAGTTTATTGGTTGTTATAATTACTCTGTGATAGCTAATTGAAATGCGTTAATTAAATACAAAATTTTCAGTTCAGATGTTAAAAATTTGAACAGTACGTATCATCATCTTGAGCGTGTGATGATGTAGTCAAAGAAAGTTTACCATAACTTGCAATTTACTCATCATATGGCTGTGATTATCATATTTTTCTCATCACACGGTGATGGTTACTGTGCCGTAACTTATGTGTGGGTATTTTCTCTCGTCCACAGATACTTATTGCTTACTGAGGAACAAATATTTTTCAATTAGTGCCAAGAAGCGGAAGTATGGTGAAAATTACTTCCATTTTAGATTCATGTTACTTCAGAAAGGTGACACAAAGGTGACGGTGTACCATCTGTGACAAAATTCTAAGCAATGACGGAATGCGGCACTCTCGCTTAGATCGTCATTTACACATCCTGCTATTGCTGCCAAGCCCAAGGAATTCTTTGAATCAAGGGGACACTCCTTGAAAAAAGCTAAATTGGATGGCGGTGGCTCATATCAGCGACAAAATTCGAAAATATTTGAAGCATCATATGAGATAACTCTGTTGATTGATAGAGGGAAAAAGATTCATGGCATCGGAGTATCCCTCATAAAACCAAGTCTTCTCTGTGCAGCTGAGCTCGTTCTTGGGAAAGACAGAGCAAATATGCTTTGCCAAATATCTTTATTCAATATGATACGGTCAAGACTGAGATATGAACTGTCCCAAGATGACAAAGCTCAAACTCTCGATCAAAGACGAGCATCTGCAATTTTTACTGTCCAGTGTGATGAAACGACTGACATTGCTCAGTGTTCACAGTTACTCATATCAGGCAACACCATTAAAGAAGAAATCCTGTTCTGTCACCATATGAAAATTTACACAACAGCAGAAGAGACTTTCAGATAGGTATCAATTTTTTTTTCAGGAGAATCAGCTTTCCATGGGACTCGCTTGTCGCAGTGTGTGCAGATGGAGCACTAGCTATGCTTGGTCTGAAGTCCGGCTTCGTTACGAAAGTAAAAGAAAAAATCCCTCTGTAGCAAGTACACACTACATGACCCATCGTGAAGCCTTAGCATCCAGAACGATGCCTCTTGAACTAAAAGGAGCCTAGAACGTGGCAACCAAAGTGGTCAATATCATCAAAGTTGGCTTTCAGAAAGTTGTCTCTTCAAATTGTTGTGTAAGGATGTGGACTCCGAACATGAAGCCTTGCTTTTTCTCACTAATGTACGAGGGATTTTAAAAGGGAACATGATTGAACGTCTTTATGAGCTTCGTGAAGAAGTAGGGATATTCTTAGATCCCTTGATGAGACAGAACTTCGTGACAAATTCCGGTCTGAAAGTTTTCAGATTACTTTAACTTATTTGGTGGACGTTTCTGGAGCGCTGAATCCTGTGAACCTCAAACTATAAGGGGAAAACACCAACATCAGCATGCACCATGATACCATTCGAGTATTCATGGCCTAACTTGACCTCTGGAAGTGTCGGAACCAACAGGGGAACACAACCTGTTTAAAAACTTGGAGTTTACTGAGGCTCAAAGTGACCTTGACCCACAATTGAACAATCAAATAATTAGTCATCTGAATGAATTGAAAGCAGAGTTCAATAAGCACTTCCCAAACATAGATTACAAGCGCGAAGCATGGAAATTTATTCAAAACCCATTTCAGTGTGAAGTAACTTATGTTGCTAATGGAGTCTAAGGGATCTTGAGCTTTAAGTTCAATTAAACAGCACAGGAAGACTTCAGAGAATTAGATTTGGAGTTGTTCCGGGTCAGTTTACCTTTTGATCGCACATTAGGCTCTTCGGGTTCTTGTGATGTTTGGATCCACATATTTATGTAAAACTTCATTTTGTTTGCTCGTAGCCCTCAAAACTAAATACATAAATCATATGAGCGTCGAAGGAGATCTACGTTGCACTCTTTCTAGCATTTAGCCTCACAGTTAAAATCTAATGTAAATGAAACAGTTCCAAAAGTCCCACCAATTTTTTTTTACATCTAATAGCAATGAAACAGTGTTATATATGTCAGTGATGTAATTGGTTCGTAGTAAATGGAATAGATTAAATAAAAAATCTATATTTTATCCTTTTGCCTTAACCTAAGCGCCACAATTATTTAAAATTCGAAGGAAAAATTCGAAGGAAGGGGCTCGAAGGAAAAACCATGTCCATGAGGGGCGTGGGAGTGAAAAGGTTAAGATTCACTACTTCAGAGTTTCAAAAAGCCTTCAGTATATAATCATTTTTGGCATTGGTTGCAGAATAATGGCATTCAAGCGGTATAAAATAACATGCGCATTTCAGTTTATTCTATGCCACTAGGTGCGCACAGACGGCACAGACCGCCCTCATCACAGGCATGCTAAATGGGGGAAATACATAACAATTCAAGTGAGTACCAGCAATGATAACTTTGCAGTGGTAATGAACTCGTGATGATTCTTGAAGAGATCTTTGCGATTAACAGCGTAAGAATTCGTTAACATCGGGAGTCAGATAGTAACGGTTGCTGAAAGAAGTGTTACAAAAACTTCAGTCGAATATTTCTGAGATCTGCAATTGTCACTGCTGAAATCCCTCACATAAGCGTCAAACAGCAACTGCAAGCTGGAAAAGTGATCTTGTTCGTTTTTTAACAGATCTTTAACTCCGGAATCTTTTAAAATAGGACATGACTTAGAAATTGGAAGATACCATTTGCATTTCAAATTATTGTAAACTCTGTTGTGGCAATCGTTATTTTGATAGAACTACGATTAATTTTTGTGCGCGATTGAGGAAAAAACCGAAGCAATGACTCTCAAAGTTTGAACATTCATTGTTTGAAAAAAGTGAGGTATATACATTTTCCCATCTCAACTGCATTCTTCTGCATTTCGGAAATGATAAGCTCCCCATTGAATTGAATTTGTGTGCTGTCGCGGAATTTGTTCTCCAATGGTAATTGAAAACGATTTTCATACTAGCATGATAAATTTGTTTCGTCGAGTTTAGTTAGATATAAGATTTCGTGGATTGTTTTTATTACACGGGATGTAAAAAAGCTGTAGAAATTTTTAATTTGCAAAAATTTATTTTTTCACAGGTGGTACATCAACCAATCATGCCTAGTGATCAGGAATGCATGGACAGTTTACATATGCCAGTATATGATATATTGATATAACTATAAAAATTAACATATATTTATACACGATACATAGTAGAACATATAGGGCGATTCTTAGGGAATCTTATTCTCAAAATATAAGAAGAACCAACGTAATAGAAAACAGTTATTAAAGCAAACGTTTCGGAATAAAATTATTCCATCATCAGTGCTGGAAGAAATAAAAAATATTTTCAGTCATGATGTTTAAACTCTGAATAAAATTACAAAGCAAAAACGCATAATATAAAAAATAAATCCTTTTCTAGCGACTAAAGTACTGCACGTAAGTGTATAGGCAATACACGCAGTACAGGCGTACACAACCATACATACGCACGCACTCATACACATACATATTTTTGTATGTATACACACACGCACACACACTAAGCACACCTCAACGTACTGCAAGTTAGGCTAAAAATAATTTTGTTGCGCTGAAATCGTTGTTCAGTGAAAGTTTAGTCGTGAATATATAAAGAGATTCTAGAATACGGAGGTCTGGTTCATTAAAGGCTTTCCATATGATAAAATTTGACATTTTGAAAGGGTGATTGGAACTGTTGCAATGGTTTCTAATGGCGGACTTGGGGGGGGGGGGGATGGCAAGCAAATGGGCGGCCAATAATATGAGAAAATCCTGAATGTTGGCGTGACGGATAAAAAATTGGAGGGTAGTGCTTCCAACGTACGATTGCTGGCAACAATCATAACACACACATATATACAGCAACTTTCTAGGCACTCATCCTGTCGCTCTTTCCCGTTAAAACAAGACGATATCTTAAAGGTATTCTTATAATAAACATGAACTTCAACCGCTATAAAAAAAGGTTCGCACAAGGACTAGAAACTCTCTTTGAAATTCACTGTTCAGGTAACCCATAAAGAAACGGAAGGGTAATAAATATTTTCAGTTTCGGTAACGTCAAAGTTACAGCAGGGAGGGAAATTTATCATCAATAAATTTTCTCACCATTTGGTTAACAAGTTATTTTTGGTTAATTGTTACGCGGAAAATTTTTTTTGCAGATTTTCTGATTCATTGTGTAATATTAGGTGCGTGCTTGAGACGCAATAGGCTCTATGCAATAAAGTTCTTATACACCATTTCATTAAACCTTTGTAGACACAGTTAGAACAATTTGTACAAAGACCGGTAAATGTGGGCTTCCTATAAACTGAAGAGATGAACTTGGTTACCAGGACATCTAAAAAATGTATTTCACCGTAGTGAATTCCATTTCGCATTGCATAGTGAATTCAATGTTGGGGTGAATGTCATTAACGTTCTCAAAAAATGTATTAGCTTGATCCCGGGACCTAAATTTAAGAAAGGTATCATCCAAGGACCGTCTATAGAAAACAGGTTTATATTCAGTCGAGCCTGACTCTAGAAAATCTGTTTCTAAATGGGCCAAAAACATATTATCAATGACAGGAGACAGGTTAGAGCCCATGGCTAGTCCATCCAGTGGTTTATATATCATCTTATTGAAAACAAAATACGAATCTTTAAGAAAGATTTCCAAGAAACGCTTGAATTGCTCTCTGTCGTAATTCATAAAATGGCTAGTGTTTAAAAAAATCATATTCAGTAAAATATTGATTGATTCCCACAAAGGAACATTTGTGTACAAAGATTCATCAAAGCGCACATCAAAAGGTCGTTGGTATGGTCGATACAGGATAGTTAACGAAGAAAATGACAAGAGTTCTCCCCTGTATATGGACTGTATAAGGACCAGGTTCGAAACATTTGCTTAAATAAATGTGCTTTATTACGTTGGTTCTTCTTCTCATTTTGAGTATACGAGACATATATATACGTAAAATAGCTGATGGGTTTGATGTATTCAGTGACTACTTTTTTGATGCTAATCTTGTTTTATAATGGGTATAATTATTCTGAAACATTCGTCCTATTCGAACACTTACGATTATCCAATTAGTAGATTTACTGGCATTGATTTCAAATTCAATTATTTAACAAATTAACTTATATTATTGGGTTGGTATGTCTAGAGATAGATATACATTCTAGAATAGACCTAAAATTAGTAGAATTACAAAAAATAAACATAATTGAAATGAACTGTTAGAGGACACAAAATTAGCAACCAATTAACAGCAATGAACTATCACTGCGTAATACAAGAAAAAAATAGCAGAAAGATATTTTACATTTTTCTTTTCAGTTATAAATATGGAATCGTTCTTTAGCAATGGACGAGCTAACGTCCTGTATTATCCATGAGAAAATTCCTCATAAATTGGTTGCTCTAATTATACGACTATGGATTATAGGGAAATATTTAGGATAATGGCCAAGTTACGAAACCATTTTATTGTCCAATACAAATAAACTGAGGAGAAAATGCAGTAACGAGACATGGATAAAAATTGGATTGAAATCCGTACAAAATTGAAGACAGCACTTGTGTAACGTGTTGTAGTAGGAGTAACACATGCATGCGATTCGTAGTACAACACGTATAAGGTATCGTAACGCAGTAGAAGTATCACGCATATAAGATATCGTAACGCAGTAGAAGTATCACGCATATAAGATATCGTAACGCAGTAGAAGTACCACGCATATAAGATATCGTAACGCAGTAGAAGTATCACGCATATAAGATATCGTAACGCAGTAGAAGTATCACGCATATAAGATATCGTAACGCAGTAGAAGTATCACGCATTTAAGATATCGTAACGCAGTAGAAGTATCACGCATTTAAGATATCGTAACGCAGTAGAAGTACCACGCATATAAGATATCGTAACGCAGTAGAAGTATCACGCATTTAAGATATCGTAACGCAGTAGAAGTACCACGCATATAAGATATCGTAACGCAGTAGAAGTATCACGCATTTAAGATATCGTAACGCAGTAGAAGTATCACGCATTTAAGATATCGTAACGCAGTAGAAGTATCACGCATATAAGATATCGTAACGCAGTAGAAGTATCACGCATTCAAGATATCGTAACGCAGTAGAAGTATCACGCATTTAAGATATCGTAACGCAGTAGAAGTACCACGCATATAAGATATCGCAACGCAGTAGAAGTATCACGCATTTAAGATATCGTAACGCAATAGAAGTACCACGCATATAAGATATCGTAACGCAGTAGAAGTATCACGCATTTAAGATATCGTAACGCAGTAGAAGTATCACGCATTTAAGATATCGTAACGCTGTAGAAGTACCACGCATATAAGATATCGTAACGCAGTAGAAGTATCACGCATTTAAGATATCGTAACGCAGTAGAAGTACCCCGCATATAAGATATCGTAACGCAGTAGAAGTATCACGCATTTAAGATATCGTAACGCAGTAGAAGTATCACGCATTTAAGATATCGTAACGCAGTAGAAGTATCCCGCATTTAAGATATCGTAACGCAGTAGAAGTATCACGCATTTAAGATATCGTAACGCAGTAGAAGTACCACGCATATAAGATATCGTAACGCAGTAGAAGTACCACGCATATAAGATATCGTAACGTAGTAGGAGTTGCACGCGTATAAGATATCGTAGCGTAGTAGGAGTAGCACGCGTATAAGGTATCGTAACGTAGTAGGAGTAGCACGCGTATAAGATATCGTAACGTAGGAGGAGTAGCACGCGTATAAGATATCGTAACGTAGTAGGAGTAGCACGCGTATAAGATATCGTAACCTAGTAGGAGTAGCACGCGTATAAGATATCGTAACGTAGTAGGAGTAGCACGCGTATAAGATATCGTAACGTAGTAGGAGTAGCACGCGTATAAGATGTCGTAACGTAGTAGGAGTAGCACGCGTATAAGATATCGTAACGTACGTAGTAGGAGTAGCACGCGTATAAGATATCGTAACGTAGTAGGAGTAGCACGCGTATAAGATGTCGTAACGTAGTAAGAGGAGCACGCGTATAAGATATCGTAACGTAGTAGGAGTAGCACGCGTATAAGATATCGTAACGTAGTAGGAGTAGCACGCGTATAAGATGTCGTAACGTAGTAAGAGGAGCACGCGTATAAGATATCGTAACGTAGTAGGAGTAGCACGCGTATAAGATGTCTTAACGTAGCAGGAGTAGCACACGTATAAGATGTCGTAACGAAGTAGGAGTAGCACACGTGTAAGATATCGTAACGATATTGGAGTAGCACAGGTATAAGATGTCGTAACGATGTAGGAGTAGCATAGGTATAAGATTTCGTAACGGTGTAGGAGTAGCACAGGTATAATTTCGTAACGTATTAGGAGTAGCACACGCATAAGGTATGGTAGCGAAGTAGGAGTAGCACGCGTGTAAGATGTAACGTTGTAGGAGTAGCACAGGTATAAGATATGGTAGCGAAGAAGGAGTAGCACAGGGATAAGATGTCGTAACGTACTAGGAGTAGCACACGTGTAACGTAACACAGGAATACTGAGATGCAAAAAAGTTTCACGCTGTGCTCAGTGTGAACTGAATGCTGGGACTCTGTTACTCTCAAATTTTTGCGGGACAAGTGTACTTGATGGCCTGCAATGCCGCTGGAGGAGAACCACTCTAATCAAATTGACTTTTACTACATCATCTATAACTTTCAAGATAATTTGAATGTTGAACTAATTAATCATTTAAACATGTTTTTCAGAGTTCTATTACAATCAATGATAACCGATAGGGTTTTGAGTACGTTAGTTCAGTCTGGGAATCATCGTTCTTTTCTTTTTTGATCTTTATTTAGGAAGAAAAGCCATTTTACTCCTAGGAAAGGGGAACTTATTGCGTTTCATTGGAATAATTGAAAGTCTTGTTTTTGTTTGCAACTTCACTAAAATGCAATCTGAAATTCATTCCGCGTGTTATCGATGTACGTCTTTCACGATGCAGAGCTGAGAAAGTGCTCTAAAAAGTGACTTTGAATATGCTGTTTTGAAAACGACAGTCATCCTTTCTTGAAAGTTAGAGAAAGTTTACTGTACATCATATTTTTATGCCAAATTCGGGTAATGAAAATTCGCGGGCTTGAACAAATACAACAAACTAACGTAAAATCATGTTATCTGCACTACCCTACATAACTGTGAAGAATGACGTACTTTCGACGTTTGAGATTGATCAAAAACTGAAGAAAAAAATTCGTCACCTCAAATTCTGGAGGTATAACTTTTATGACCGAAGTCTAACGTCATTTTAAGCAAGGTTTTTTCCGAGTGAAATGATGAAAGAACGAGAAATGCATCGTTCACTGTCTTTTACTAATTTGCTCTAGGCTAGTAATTTAGGAACGAAGTTATAGGTTATATAGGTATGGGTATCAGTTAATCGTTGAATAAAAGTATGAATGAACCCAAGCCCCGTGATGTTTGTACACAAAAAGTAAGTGATAGAGATGAATCAGAAGAATTGGTTTAAAGAGTGTTATATTATAATTTTTTGGTTGGTACCTTTTATTTTAGCCAGCATTCATTTCTGATCGCTGTTGCATTTATTCGGGGTTTATTTCTGATAAATTTTTTCCTCGCATGGAATTTAAAACAGGTTTGGAAAAGTTTTAGGGTGCGGAATACTTATTGGATCTTATATTTTGTCTCACATAACGTTTTTGCGCTAGAGTTATATATCCCAAATTCATGAACTGTAAGAAATATTTATTCTTCTATTCAGTAGTGTTGCAATAGGGCCGAATGATATGGTTCATTTTGGTAAACTTACGTCTCATTCAGTGTCCTCATAAACTAGAAGATGTTTTCGTTTCCTTTGAACATGCATAATATTCCCAACTTTAATGATACGAAAGTAAACAATTAGATTTCAAATTACACATCACTCGTTCATTATTGCATGTTACATTGCATTTTCTTATGTATTTATCATCCTGCTCTTTTTTACTAATTAGTTATACAATGCATTTTTAAAAATGAATTAATTTTTAAGTTGTCACAGAAAATAGAAACAAAGCTTTGGAAAATTTACGTGCTGGGGGTGTAGAGCGGCTGAGAGCTGTGCTTTTGAGCAAACCGTTTAAACTAAAAGGCCGAATCTTCGTAATTATTTTTATTTATTTTGAGGATCACTCTCTAGAATTTCGTTTACTTCATTTTATGTAATCCCAGCATGTTTGCGCTCATTTGTGACTATTACAGAGAAGCCTAGTACGTACTGAGCCCTAGCTGCGGCAGGAACTGCGTTATAATCCTTTCCTGGTGTTTCTTTATTAGTCTTGAGTTCCTAATTCGAAGTATACTTAACCTTGCAAGTAGAAGTTACCTTCTTATAACATTAATAATAACTCAACTACAGTATGTACTAAGTCGTCTCAAGCCCATGACTTGTTCTGTTACAGACACTTACAGTTCATGAGATTATATAAGTTAAACAGAAGTGCACAACGGGAAAGAAATGTACCTCTTGAACTGTGCCCATTAAGTTTCAAGGTCGGTGCATGACTTAACTCTAATTAATTACTGAGACATATCATGACTGATGTGAGATGCGTAATATTTGCCTAATGAAGGGTAATTGGCATCGATTTCGTTCAACTAATGTATTCATGTTCCTCCTTTTAGAAAAACTTTGAAGTCTTCTCGAGACAGCACTTTTTTAACCCTGACCTATTGTCGCCGACCACACTGAAAACGTCAAGTTGCTGAACATGTTACCTCAGCTGTGCCGTTCAATTAACGCTACCCTCATTGTGGTTTGAGGTTAAGCCAACCCGCAGCAGAGCTACAGCAAAGCAGTGGGTAATATATGAACGGTCTAAGGCTCAGAGGTTGTAATTGTAAATAAAAATGTCAACAACGATCCTCGAGTGGAAAGGAAGAACATTTTCTCTCCTCCCTTGAGCTTAAAACTTAGATATATGAATCTTTTCGCCAAATATTTTCATAACAGTGGAGAATACTTCAGCTATATATGTGTGCAACTTTTCAGGGTTTTAGTGAGGAGAAGAAAAAGGCTGTAAAATTTTATGAACCTGAAATGAGAAGACTTATGAGAGATACAAATTTTATCGCATCAATGAATGAGACAAAAGAAAGAATCTGAAATGCACTTTGTAAGGTTGTACAGAATTTTCAAGGGAATAAAAAGTGGACCACCATGACCAGATTGTGGAAGACCTACATACTAATGAGCCTACGAGATCTTGGATGTAGAATATCAAGATTCACTACTTACACCATCATTAGGACAATTTTCCGCAGAACCTTGAGATGTGAGCGAAGAACAAGAGAAGGGTTTTCATCACGACATTAGCACAACTAATGGTATTAAGGCCGGTGGGACTCACATTTGATAAGAAAAGAACGTTCAGATAACAGCTATTTGCCAATGATCTGTGCACCACATATATGTATTTTCAATTTTCTATTTTAATTTTGTCATAATATTTTTTTTGAAGTAAAGGACTTCATAATCTTTGTCATCCCTTGATTAAAAATATACATATATATAAAATCTCGTTTTTTTATCATGAAACCTTTGATACACCAGGCTGATGAGTGATTTTCCCAAAAAATTGAAAACTGATATACCGGTGATAGACAAAAACTGAGTTCATATTTCTAATCAGCAGCTTAAATTTCGTTAGAATTTGTATTAAAACCTTTCGTCAAAAGTATAGTGTTGACCAGTGTCATAATTCCTATCGCTGTGTCAGTCCTAATATCTATTGCTGTCTCTCTACATATTATGCGATGCATTGACAAAAGTTTCCTTTTTTCACTACCTGAGATAAACCTTCGACTTGTAAAGACATTCTACTACATTTTTCGTGTTGTCATTTCTGTGCTGATGCAGTTGTTCAGTTTCTGATGATGATATCAAACTTCTAGTCTATAGTGTAAAAAGAGAGGTGATTTTATGTACATATTACCGTAAAGGCTCAGTGTTGAATAAACTTTCAGACACGTGAATTCATGAGAAATAATTAACTGTCCTTAAAAGAATGAATGTAAAAGAGCCACACTCAACATAAATGGATCATTAGCACTATCATATGCATTAGCACTATCAAATAAAATTTCCAAATAATTAATCTGGATAATGGGGCCTAGCCAACATTTTTAGGCTCAACTGGGCTTGAAATCAATGAATCAGGATTATTAAAACTTTCTAATATTCGAGAGAACTCTCGCATTCCTCACACTGCGTCAACGAGAACAAATTCAAAATTTTTCCGACTTCGAACATTGAAAATCTTTTTCGTTTCTTAATGATTGAGAGAACTTGAGTTATAGTAGCCATGGGGAAAGATACCCTCGTAAGAGGAGTTTCACGGTAATCCATCACATCGCAATGTTCATGTATTTCATAAGTCACTAATGTTGACGCGACTGTGAACCATTTGATTACAGTTAAATCGTCTTAGAATTTAAAAGTTCATAGCGCAGTTGAGTAAAAAAGCCTTGGAAAATGTAAACCTCAGGAGCTGTCGATCAGAACCTTTGCAGCGATGATCGCTCAGTGGAATTTCTAGTAGAATTTTAGGGCGTTGTGGCTTTTGCTTGTTTTTTCACTTCAAAGAAACCAAAACACACAGCTGCTTGGAGATCGTGACTCAGTGTTTGTGAAACAGATGTTGACAGATTTGAATTTTTATTCGTGTGTGGTTTTTACATTTATTTTTTTATGATTTCATTATGAAATGATTTTGAGTGTAATGCTGTCAGGTCTTGGGATCATACCCACATGTTTTTGGACTGTCTATGATTGTGCTCAGAGATGAAAGCATTTAAATGGTAACCCACACATGACAGAGTACTTTGAATTTAGAACTCTTTACCACATCCCCAATTGCATACGTTCCTTTGGCGGTGTAGAACATGACAGTAACAGGCCCTTCTCCATTTGGCTCTACGGGTCCCCATTCACCGGTGCGAGGTGATCCAGGCTCTCGCTGATTGGCAGGCCAGAGCCAGACATCGTTGACTTTGATCAGGCTCACGTAGTAGTAGTCTTTAATGGCTAAGGGAAAGATTACACGAGTTGAAATCATACGTCATGTTTTGGACAATAATACATATTTTCACATATTTCTTTGCTCAATATGTTAGTAATATGGTTTTAGAGATCTATTCTAAAATTCACCATGGTTGGCGTAGTAGTACGCCAACATGTCAAAGCCATCCTCAGCAGTCTCCGGAGAAGCAAGGTTCGACCCCAGCCCCTGGCAGTATTGCTGCGCCTCACAGTAGGTGCCTGTGAAGTTTTTGCTATCGTACATGCAGCCAAACGAGTGCTGCGTGAAAGGGAAAGTGCAGTTTGTGCGAGGAAGAGGCGCGTCTGGGAAGGGGATAAGAGTCTTAATGAGACAGGTGGACGCCATAGTAGCATCACACCTATTATCATAAATTCAGGCTGTTAAAACTGCGAAGAAGACGTTGATTCCAGATTAGAACTGTTTGCCAAAATTTAATAATACGTGATATGTACTATTGTAATTCTATGTTTAACCATTTTATCAAGTTTAAGAAACTTTAGAAACACTTCTTATGAGCGCATGTCTCACCTTGGAAGATCAACCCCTGCACTGAGCAGGTGAGGATGCGCGCACCCGGGCAGATAGGATCCGTAATTGAGACGTTTTCATTTTCCCTCATCAGCGCTCCGTCGTGGCTGCATACTGAAAACGTCACGTGGTCACTTGAGTTTCAATAAGCGACATTTAAATTTTATGCAAATCAGACACCACAACTTTAACTTCTTGTGTCCTGTTCTGTTTACAAACATGATGTGTGAAGTCAAACTCTAAAGTTACTTCAAAATCTATTATAATCCTTAATAAGGCTCTAAACATTTTTTGAACGGTTCGAGTGTAAATCCCATCATCAGCTGAGAAAAACATTCGACATTATATAAATGTATTCAGTTACAAACACTAACCGTTTTTGAGATTATGATAAATTAGATGGAAATGCGCAACGGGAAAGAACTCGACGTGCTATTCACTGCTGGTCTACCCTTTAAAATATGTAATGATTTTAAATACATACCTCAGTGAAACTTGACCCCTGCCCTATGATTGAAAAATTATTGATGGCGATTATTGAATAGGAATTGTCTGCGTGAATACGGATTACAGAATGGGGTGGCTGTCCTAACCTTGATCCTTTGCGGTAACTGACTCTCCAATGCTCTGCGATCCTCTGTCCTAGGGTACGACCGGTCTTATTCACGCAGACCGGTCTTATTTACGCAATTCAATAATCGTCAACAATAATTTGTCAATGAATGAGCAATAATGAGCAATGATAAATGAGCAATGATATGAGCAATGATAATGAGCAATGATAGATATAAAGAAACGTCGAGCGTACCTAGCCCTCCATTGCGAAGGGCGAATATCTAGAGAAACATATAACCGATTCAGAAACTATGTAACAAACCAGATAAGAACATCAAAATATAACTACTTTACGCTCAAGTTTACTCAATTCAAAACTGACGTTAAAAAAACTTGGCACCTCCTTAACTCTTGCTTTAAACCGAATAATGCCGATAAAAAGAAAATTGAAAATGTTATTCAAGATAATGTAAAATACCATGAGAAGAAAGAAATTGCTAATCTCTTTAAACGACTTCTTCGTAAACGTAGGGAAAACTATAGCTGATGGTATTCCAAGTGAACCTACTGATCACCTGGAATTTATGGATCATATTCGAGAACCCAACTCCTTTTTCTTTACGCCTACAAACTCCTCCGATGTAATTACGTGCATAAACAACATGAAAAACAAATCGAGTGGGTTCAAACGTTTCCGACTAAAGTACTTAAAGTTATTGCTGACATTGTAGCCCCGCTGATATCAAATATTATTAACCAGTGTCTCTTACTAGGCACTTTCCCGAACTCCCTCAAAGTTGCTACCCAGGTAGCAAGAAATTGTTAGGCCAATATTGGGTTGATAATTCTTTATTGACCTGATATTGGAATCTTGGATTACAATAAGAGGCTAATAACAAGACAATATCGAAAAAAGATATATTTATTTATGATATCAACTTGTTATTGGGACAATGTAGTAAATAGTTTTATTTCTAATATTAAACTAACAGTGTATATATATATATGTACGATATTCATATAAGTGGAAACTATCTCATAATAATTAAAAATCTCGCAATTTAATAAAATTTGTTACAATATAAATTATTATTGCCCAAATATTGGGTTGATATTGTACGCCAATAATACGGAGTAATTTGTTCAAGATGTACCAATAAAGTTAATGAATAGTTATTGCAGTCATTAATGAGTAGATATATTTGACAGATATCAAGAAATGTGAACACCTTACAATAATATGTATATTCAGAATTACTGTAATCACAGGTTCACAGTTCTTGTTTTTTCAGTCGTCCAATGAGTTTCGAAGGTCTAATTTTTTCAAAAAATATGCTAAAATCATTCGTCATATGTTACTATAGCAATAAATGTCTATATATTGAATTTAGATGATATAGAGTCATTTATATAGATGATATAAATGACTTAATTTCGTAACGAAGGTATTGAGTAGGCATATTCCTACCATATAACCCATTTGGCATGCATCATTCTTTGAGTAAAGCGCTTTCGTACAATTTTTCAATCACGCATATATATATGCTGCTTAGATGAACGTATATATGCTGCTTAGTACAGGTTGCCCGACCACTGGTACGTACGTGCAACACAAAATTTGGACTACGATGTAAGAGGTTTGTAATCATGGATTTTAGATAAATTATGAATGCAGTTTAATTCATAGTCTTGTAGGTGTGTAGGTATGTACATCGGATAACATAGTTATCAGAATTATATATATTTCTTGTCTTTGAACTCTTCTGAATATTGATGCGATATTAGAAATTAATTATTGAGCCAAAGTGTAGTTTAAGGAAACACCTCAATATCAAGTCAATAGTGACACAGTAATTAGCTGATACCGGGGTAAAAATAAATTATTATTGGGACAATATATTCTACCAATATCCACTTGATGTCAGAAAATAAGTATTGGGCCTGTAGTACCCTACCTTATTTACCCCTCAAACTCAGTTCTAGTCCATTTGTGTTCAGTAATATTAATATGTGTAAATGTATAATTATTCAAGAAGAAAGTGCTAAAATCTCCATAGCGTATCACCGATACCAACTGCAGGAGAAGTACGAGTATATAAGGTCACTGCTTCCCCCCGCCGCGAGCGGAACTCAATTGCTGAAGCAGCAACAACTCCAGACCTCACTGGCCAATGTTTTACTAAGGAACACTTCAATATCAAGTCCATAGTGACGGAATTATTAGCCAATATGCGGTTAGTGAAATTATCAGAGAGGGTGCGCAGTTGGTGGGACGAAATGGTATGTATTGGGAAGTGTGTCAGCTGTTGTTTGCAGATGATACAGCGTTTGTGGCTGATTCAGAGGAAAAACTGAGGAGACTGGTTACAGAGTTTGGTAGAGTGTGCGAAAGGCGGAAATTGAGGGTAAATGTAAATAAAAGTAAGGTGATGAGATGTTCAAGAGGTGGAGTGTTTGGAACTTTGGATGTGAGGTTGAATGGGGAAGTTTTAGAGGAGGTAGAGCATTTTAGGTACCTCGGGTCGGATGTGACTGTTAAGGATAGTATGGAAGTAGAAGTGAAGCGTCGAGTGAGTGAAGGTTGTAAGACATTGGGTGCAATGAGGAAAGTTTTTGAATGCAGGAGTTTGAGTATGAATGTTAAGAGGGGACTGTATGAAAGTTTGATTGTGCCAGTTTTGTTGTATGGAGCAGAGTCCTGGGGGTTGAGAGCAGCGGAGAGGAGGAAGTTGGATGTGTTTGAGATGAAGTGTTTGAGGAGCATGTATGGAGTAACAATAGAAGAGATAGGATCAAGAATGAGTTGGTTAGGGGGCAGACGGGTGTTATCAAAAAGTTGAGCAGGCGAGTAGATGAAAGAGTGCTTGGATGGTTTGGGCATGTTGAAAGAATGAATGTTGAGCGGCTGGTGAAAAAGATATATATGTCGGAAGTGAGTGGTCTTCGAGCGCGAGGTAGACCACGGATGAGTTGGATGGATGGGGTGCGACGTGCTTTGTATGAGAGGGGTCTGACTGTGGACGTGGCGAGAGGGATGGCTGCGGACAGAAGTGAGTGGGGGCAATGTATAAGGAGGTAATTTTATTTTTGACGCGTTACTGGAAGCTGCCCGCGTGGGATGGGGTTGACCTGTCATGTGTGGGGGGAGGGGCTGCACTCAATGAAGCGGTCGGGGTAAACCAGCTGTGGCTGTCGGGCCTGACTGTGGAAGGTGGTTGTGCTGGGCTGCTGCTGATCCTGGCAGTTCAGGTGCGGCCAGTGCTGCCTCTCTCGCCTCCTAGTGACTAAGTGTGGTGATTGTGGCCTGCTGTCGGCTACCCTCCCATAGGGAGGATTAGCCCGGTATATGTATGTATGAAATTATCATTATCGGGGCCATATGTTTTACAAATATCAACCTATCAGGAATTGAGGATTAAGCCAATGTTTTGTAGGGAACACTTCATTATCAAGTCAATATTGACACATTAATTAGTTGATATTGTTTTGATGATAATAATGTTATTGGGCCAATATATTTTTCTAATATCAACCGAATTTTCCAAAATAAGGTATTGCCCCAATGTTCATTTTGAATATCCAGTCAATATTGAGACTGTATATTGGCTCAATATTAGGTCAATAAATTTTGCTACCTGGGTTGAGTAACCCCTATCTTTAAAAATGGTGAAAAAACCTGTGTAAACAATTATCGACCTATCTCCGTGTTACCAATTATTAGTAAGGTATTCGAGAAAATTGTGTATAAAAAAGTGTACTCTTATTTTGAACAAAAATCATTTCTCTATAAAAAACAATACGGTTTTCGCTGTAAAAAATAAACAACACAGGCAATATTAAATCATTTACAATTCCTTTATTCTAATATAGATAACGGGAAGCCTGTCTTCTCTGTATTTCTTGACTTTCGAAAAGCATTCGATTGTGTTGACCATAACATATTACTCTCGAAACTACACTGTTATGGCATTCGTGGGGTTGCCCAGGATTGGTTCAGATCATACCTAACAAATCGGAAGCAATACGTTGTCATTGACAACGCAAAATCGGATTCACAGACAATTAGTCACGGAGTACCACAAGGATCTGTTCTTGGGCCTCTCCTATTTCTGATTATTATCAATGAAATTATTTAATCTACATCATTCTTCAAATTCACACTTTTTGCCGATGACAGTACGCTTTCTACGGTCCTTCCGAACCAAAATCCCACTAAGATTACGGAGAGTATAAATAATGAACTCCATAAGGTTTCATTGTGGCTTAAAGCTAATAAAAATAAGCCTTAATATCGATAACACAAATTACATTACATTCTCATACAAGAAAAATATATCTCTCCCACGCATTAAAATTGGCGAAGGTGAAATCGAAGAAACCAATTCATGTAAATTTCTGGGCATCATAATAGATAAACTTCTGACCTTCAAAGAGCATATCGCCCATATTAGTTCAAAATTATCAAAATCCATCGGAGTCATAAATAAAGTTAAAAATTTCCTGCCTGAAACAGCTTTGCAAATGCTCTACCGAACGCTCATTTCACCATACTTGCAATACGGAATAGAAGCATGGCACGGAACTGATAAAAATAAAACCAATATAATTTTTACTATACAAAAAAGAGCCATCAGAGCGGTAAAGAACCTAGAATATAATGCTCAAACAAATGATTCATTCAAAAATTTACAAATACTTAAACTCTCGGATCTCTACAAAATCTACATCTGCAATTTCATTTACAAAACATTAACTAATGATGGCGACAATAGCCTAAAACAATTATTAACTGCGCAAACTGGTCATCACGACCATCTAACGCGAAATAGAAGTAAATTCATGCTTCCCTATTATTCAAAGGCCCGGTCGCAACACAGTATCCTCTTCGTTGGAACTAAAACTTGGAACTCAATACATGCGGAGATCCGTGAAAGTAATTTTTACAAGGTATTCAAAAGAAATCTTGAGTCTCATTTCTTATCAGAATACTATTCATGCAAGATCACCAAGTCAAATCCTGCCTCCTACATGTCTGGTCCTAATAATGTAATTTGCCATGGGTAATATCGCCGATTTTCAGTCGTGAAATCGTTATCGAACATACTGTTATATATAGAACATATGACCTGTATTGTAATGAAACATCAATATCGAGTTCATTATCTCGTTGATCAGTCTAATGCGAAACTAGGTTAAGTGAATTAGGTTAAACATTATTGTACACCTTAGAATAATGTGATGGTAGGATGCCCTAGAAGTCGCTGAACTTATTCGGGCCCACAGGTAGCAATACTCAAATTTAACCATTGTATTAGACTTAAGAAACATTCTACCTCTGTATTACCTGTGGTAAATAAATTGTTTAAATTGTTTATATTGTTTTCAATTTTTTAAATTTACCTAGTGCTAAACATTTACAGTGGAACCTGGCTATTCGCATACAATACGTTACAATGGAAGCTCGAATAGCAATTTCTACGAATGGCAAATCATTTATTCACTCAAGATATACTGTAAATTGAATTAATCCGATCCAGACATACAGATGATTGCTTATTTAAACAGTTGGAATAATATTTGAAGCATAAAATGCATCAAAATTAAAACGAAATAAATAAAATGGATAGCACTGTGCACAAAATAAATCAAAATCTAACTGCACTTTACGTGTACGTACTGAGGCGAGCTGATGTCAGAAGTGGAAGGTGGAGAGGAGGAATAGGGTATTGATGTTATTGTTTGGAAGCGGAGTCGCCTTCCATAAATATTTAATCATTCATGTGTTCTTTCTTTTTCTGCCTTTTTGCAGCGTAAGACAATTTTGGGGGTTCTTTCTTTCAAAAACCTCTCCAACGTCGTCTGTCTATGACGATTTCCTAATATTTTTAGTTATATTTATATTTAAATTTAAAGTGTTTCGCACTATATGTAACAAAATGATGGCTTGACTCTAAATAAAGGTAGGTGACTTATAATTCACTTGTATTAACAGCCTGATTATCACTGCAAAAGATTCCTTAGAATGACCGAATTGTGTTCGAGCCCAATTGTAATATGTTTATATGCGTAAACATCTGCCAAGTTAATTGGGGCTCTGAAACAAACTATTATTCCTTTTAAATAGCATTTTAAACCTTGTTTTTATTAGCTCATAAAAGTTAATTCATTAAAAGCTTATTCATTCTGACATTCTGACGATCTCAAAAACATAAAATTTATTGATCAATTTTCGGTCTGAGCAAAACCAGAGTTTTATGCAAATATGCTCATTCCAGAGTCCTCGTACATTTTAAACATTACTCTAAATTCATTTCCTCTGACCATCGTTAATAGATGAACGCAATTAACGTGATTTTATAACTTGTATTTAGGTTTGTGGTTCAAAAATAGTTTATTTTTCTTTCTACCTTTTCAGAATTCTTACCACTCATCTTGCTCATATGTTTTTACTTCGATTCCCACGGTTCTCTATGCAGGGTTTCGTGAAAACCTAAAATGCATCTTTTCCTTCTGAACTAAATCTTTGACAGTAGTTAAGCTACTGTTAAGCTTACCCTGGGAATACCAGCACTTGAAGCCCTCAGTCTGCTCTCCTCCGACGCGTGGCAGGTACACGGAGGCAAAAACGCACCTCGAGGACTTGTGGCACGCGAGGTTGGCAGGAGGACTCCTCGCAGCGTGCAAAGCACAAACCGTGATGTTTGGAGTTGTGACTTCTATGGATTTTTCACCTAAAACTTTTGTCATGTTGGCACCAAAAACTGTCCATTTACGATCTATCGAGATGCTGGACAATGCCTCGACCATCATCAGAAAGCAGAGGACGGCAACAGTGGCATAGTTGCAAGCCAACCTAATGGCCGCTTGATAAATTTTAAAGTTCATTTTTCAAGCTGTACACTCAGAATCAGCGGTTCTCTTTTAACATGAAGATTTTTATTTTCTCTGTCCTTCGCGTTTGATGATGTAGTGATGTTTATTACAAGGTTGCGAAAAATCTTGGAAATAATGCAATTCAATTTCCGGTTTGAGCACCTGCACTTGGATGATTGCTGTTCGGTATGGATATACCGCTCTATATCATTAAAATTTAATGAAAATATTTTCAAGTTGTCATACAAAGCTGAAAATGTAATTGCTAACTTGTCCAAAAAGTAAAGGGGTGTGTTTTTAGCGTTATGCTTTATTTATATATTACATCAAGACCGGGGGTGATTGATATTCTTTGACGGTGCTATCAGGCGTTCATGAACGAATGAACGAAGCTCAAGTACTAGCAATGATATTTGGCAAGGAAAATCCTTCAAACTTTAACAGTGACTTTATAATGCAATTTTAAATTGAAATTAAAGTGATGCTGCGAAACTTTTTTCCAGGAATACTGATAACATTGTTCATGCACAAGAAGGGGATGAAATAATGGATTGATTTATTTTCATGCTCTGATTATTTTTCTTTTCTGATTCTGAGAAACGAACTTCAGTCTCTGCCAAGTGCTACAAAACATAAAAAAAAATTTGTACCTGTATTCCTTATTTTCGATTGTATGCTTTTCGGTACCTATTTTTCAAGCACTTTAACTGTAGGATGTAGAAATGGAGGCCCCAACCATCTGGTGAAACTAATACTGATGAAATAAGCATAAAGTTATATACGCTCCCGTATAAATATAATATGTATCTACGCCTTTTCCACAAAAAGTGTTAACATTATTGCAACCTCAGGACGTGCACCAATTTTCGATGGAGCAAATCTATGCCCTGTTGATTATTTCCAATACATCTGTTGTGGATCTGTAAGTATTTAATTGCTCCTATCTAGCTGAGTAGATATTGGACCTTTAAAATTTACATAAGACGTTAAAAACTTCAGTCAAATTAAAACATAAATGAAGATCTTCGATGCAGCTGGTTAAACTTGAGTTCAATCTTCAACTCAAATCAATATTATGTTCAGTTATGAAATCTGGAAGAAACCAACATTGAATAGATGTGCATGCATTTAAAGTTGATCAAATGTCCATAAACATTGAATTTGTGGCTACTTGTGGGTCAGCAGCATTATGATAATTTCTTCAGTGACCATCCGAAAATTCATGACATAGTCAAAATGTTAAAAGTATCGGAAAAGAACGAAGCATACCTAGCGAATAACGTTTTCGATTACAGGAACGTGTTTTGCTTTAAGCTTTAGTTCTAATCTGTAACTTTTAATCTTTTAATCATGGGCAAGTTACCCCCTAACAATAGCTCATTTACGTAGTATGAGTATCCGATAAGCACTAAGCAAGAGTTCCGTTTCCTTGCCTGTGCAAAGCAAGACTGTCGCTCCTGAATGCAAGCGCTGAGCATGATAAAAATATTTACTGATCACTGACCCCTCTTCTTGACTGAAGATATTGATCGAAGCACCTGCAAAAGAAAGAACTACTTTACCTGGAATTGCATGTGATAACGTATTCAATTACAGGTGATGATGATATGATAGTGATCAAAATCAGTCTCATAAAGGCAAACTTGTGGACTTTCCTCTCAGAAGCCCTCAGTTGTTGAAGATAGTGTCTAAATCAAGGCTTGAATTCAGCCGAATAAAAATCCTAGTTTTCTATTGTGCAATCTTTTAGTAACTGTTCTCATCGGTTATTGAAAAAGATTTATTGACGTTCATATATCTTCAGTATCTGCAGCATGATTCTCCTCTAAATGGCGAAGTGAGAGCGGATTAATCCGGCTCTTAAATGAGACCAGAACTATCGCTCACCATCATTCATCAACTCTACTCTTTTATGAGTGGGGTGGATATAGCCCCTTTCTAGACAGCGTGCGCGGGTACACGCATTGGACACATTTGAACTTTCCAACATGAACGGACACAGTACGAACCGTTAAATTCACGTCATAAACTGATGTATTAATTGAAACATTTTCTTGGTACACAGACAGAATGTAGGTGAGAAGACTAAATCCTATGAGAAGTCGATTCTGACTTCATCAACGTATTCTTATTGTTCTCCTGAACAAATACCTTTCATTTAAAAATAAAACTATTCTCATGGAGTTTTGTTAAAATTGCTATTTATTTTCTAGAGTGTTACTTTCATATTCTCAATTTTTGATCTTGATTTCTGCTCTTAGCCTCAAAATCAAGTTTTTGTACCTGATGGAGAGGCAAGCCTTTTTCCATTTGCTATTTTCCATGCGTTTTCCATGGTTTATTTTATTCAGCATTGATCCAGATACCTGCGCTTAAGCGTCATTTGTTTGATAAATTGGCAGGGCAGAGAAGCCTTGAAAGATGAGCTTCAGCTGATTGGAGGTAAATTAGAAGCAATTATCCTTCGCAAATACGTTCTGTGATTGACCATTGATAATAATAGAACGAAAACTCATGCTATCGGTGCTCAGAAAGACGAGCAACGTACAGCTACTGCTACAGTAATATATTGCTGGCGAAATTGACTTACAGATCGATGCAAAAAAAAGAGCTTCGTACTCTCCGGACAACGGCACGTGTTTCGTAGCATTTCTGTAGTGCTAATAACATCATAAGGGTTTGTTTCACTATTTATGCCAGGATTGTGGACATAGACCTTAGTATTTCCCATATGTAGGTAACATGTGCATGTAGGTTATGAACGTGCCTGAAGGATCAATCCAGGGTATATTGTAGAGAAACTGAAATTTGTTCCTCAGATACGCTCATTACACACAGTTGTTCAAAAAGCCAAAGATAATTATATTTTAGATTTTTTCAACAATTTCATTGAATAACATGAGTTTTACACGACTAAATAAACCTTAAGGGGGTCAGAGGCCCCTGTCGGCCCGATGGGACATTTTTTTGTTGAAAAAGAATCCTTAGGTGATGGATTACTGTGCCTTGAAATTTTATGGGGCTACGGCCACTAGATCTTTCTCTCCACGGGGGACCACCATGTATGGGGACCAGAAATCATGATTTTTTGACCCCATATAAAAAACGGAAAAAGAGAGTTCTGGAGCTGTGAGTTTGTTTGCAATGTTACGAGGATTTCAAAACTGTCTTTGAATTTGTTCTAGCATAAAAACTCACTGACTTCTATTCATCTGAAATATCCCTAAAAAGTGAACTAAAAAAACTAATGTTTCAAATTTTTCGAAAACTAGGGTCTAAATCGAAAAAGATATATCAGTAAAATATGATTATTTTTAACAAATACATATAGTGGCCAAATTTTAGATCAATCAGATCAGAATTTGAAATCGCTGTTTAGACCCCCTTAAAAGAACTCAGGTTGTAGCTATTATTCAATGGCGCAGGCACAAAAGTGTGTAGTTAGTCTAAATTCATCATGTAGGTAGCACTAACAAAGATTTATGCAAAAACTATGTCTATCAAAATGTTAAGCACGTATAATCAAAGAGATAAACATCCCTGAATAAATATAATTCATGCTTATAGTGGTATACAACCGAATACTGATGGAGAACAATAATACAAGTTTGTTGAGCTGAGTGATATTGGTATTAAATTTTAGCTTTATATTCACTGAAGCAAATGGCCTGAAGCAAATGGCCCTCTCCTCCCTCCCTCTAGTGACTGGACTTTAGCGCCGCTCAGTGGAATACATTGACGGAATTGCTGCAGAAGCACGAGCAACGACGTTGTGAGAACACTTTGGTAAAAGCAGAGTTGACTTATTTGTCGCTGCACCTGGGTTCTGCACCTATGTGCAGCAGCACTACGTCAACTTGTGATAGAAAATGAATGCATTTTTGGAAATTAGAATACCTGTGCAAGTAAAATCTGAGAGCAATTCAAAACACCCATAAAGGATATGAATTCGTATTAGCATTCATGGAAACATGGAAGAAAGTATTTTTCTATTGGTATTAACATAAAGTATTTTTGTACTGGAAAATGCCAAGCAGACCGATAAAGAACCATTCGGATTGACGACGTTCTGTAAGCCCCGAAACTGGAGCTACCGCTGATGTCAGGTAGGGAAGGAAAGGCTGAATCATTTCTCTCAGTTTTACTGGGGATCGGAGGTCGCTAGTCCGGTGTTATCGGTGGGCAGTGCTGTCAAAGTGCGATTTCTCAGACACAACGAGCGTTTTCACGCGGCTCGGCTCATGGATGTACGGAGGGAGCCACAGTACTAGGGAACCTGACCTATAAAAAAAATAACTTTACCGGATAACTTTAACGTCCAGACGAGCCAACCACGGGCCTGAAGGCAATGTGCTAGACGACCGTTGACGTACTAGGGAGCATGATGACGTGCTCGACCGAAAAAATGACCTTTTTCGTTTTTTTCGCTCATGTAATAGAGAAATATCTTAACGAATCTAACAATATGCTTCACATCCTCGTAATAGTATTCGTTCGTCTGCCACAGCTTACGAAAAACCAAATAATTAAGAGGGAGGACCGGCTTATCTCCGGATTCACATGGTATCAATATTATTTTTTTATCCCTTATTGTAAAGAATTTCTTCTGAATTTAAAAATGTGCTTATAAGCTTTGTAGGCATATTCGTTCGTCTGCTACAGCTTGCGAAAGGCCAGTGACTTACGTCATTACTCGGCCAATCGACATGCTCGGCCAGTCAAATATCGATGACAGACAAATATATCAATCGATAGAACTTTAAAAGATCTAAAAATTAGTGCATGAATTTTACGAAAATACGATTAGTTTGAAAATTATACCGAAAATATTATGAGATGCCAAAATTAAAAAAATGGCAAAAAAATTCAACAAACAAAAACATCGAAATTCTACTCCAATGTTTTTTCAGATGATACATTTAGTTACATAAAAACATGTTTCCAATTCAGTAACTTCAAAATTGGAAGAGGAGATGCAATTTCAAAAATTCCATGTTTCAGTTATCTCGAAAAATTCATTTATATTTATATTATACAAAAACACACGAATCCAAAAATCGTCGCATCATTTTACACCTATGGGGAAAATTTCAGAAAAACCCGTCGAAAAATGCCGGAATTTTTCTTACCCTGATTGTCCCCTAAGAAAAGGACTATTCGAGTGACTCTACGGTATTATTTGAAGCTCACGCTACAGCTGGTGCACTCACTGCAGTTAGTGCCAGAACTGACTAGTGATATACATCATTCTGATCTGGAGCTGAGCAACCAGCTGACCGTATCTTCTGGAGCGGTGGTCAAATTAGCGAACAACAGCTGTCACTATGAAGCTTCCCACCTTTACGTTTAACGGTTAGTATAATTTGAGAGGACCGTACACGTTTTGCACTTTTTTAGTTGTGAACTAATGCTTACGAGCTTTGATTGACTGGTAAAACGTATAAAAAACAGGAGTCACCCTCTGGGAAATTTTCGATTTGCTACATAGAAAATGAGTCATGACAAAGAAAACGGAAGATAGTGGGGGGTACAACGAACCCTACTCCTACTACAAATTTCAACCTAAAGACATGAAAAAGGGACATTGGACAGACAAACACTTGGCAACACCGCTGAGGTAGGAATGTTTGAAACTCGTCCTTGTTTCGAAAATCCTGGTTTGAAACAAATTTAAAAAAATTGAAAAAAAAACTAGATTTTTTCACTCATACGGCCTACCGCTTTTTATCTGATTCGAAAATCTCAAACTGTTACGTCAAGGCTGTAGCCCTATTATTTTTCTTTAAAAAAACACTATCCAATTCTCTACACCAAAAGTTGTAGGAGTAGGTACCACTTCGCGCGAGGAAAATTTTAGGTTTCAAAAAAACAAAATAATGAAATGATATTTTCACAATAGGTATGTTGTTTCATTAGTAAAAAAGTTTTGTTGTTATTTTGTTTTCATTATTGAAAAAAGTTTTCAGAGGTTTGGTGTTCATAAAATAAAAAAGTTTTGTTAAAAAAAATATTTTACTACAAAAACAGGTTCCCCTCACCAACAGTCCCCTCACCAACAGTCCCCTCACCAACAGTTCCCCTCACCCTCCCTGTTGAACGATCTATTGCGTGGACGCATGTAAAATTTATTGCGGATTTTCACCACGTGTATGGCTTTTATTTAAAGCAAAACAATTTTTCTGAACATTTTGCGGCAAAAAACGGTAAAAATAACTTTACCGGTCCTTATAAATGGGCAGTCCTCATCAATAAAATTTCGGGGATGTTGATTTCCTCAGTTTAGCAATGGCCCGTGTTTGGTATGTAGCTTTATTTATAAGCTGCAATAGTTTTTAAGTCTACTCCATAATATAGGTATTTTGACCATAGACATGTCGAGAGAAATTATTAAATATAAATACCGTCTGAAATATTTCACAGTTTTGTCTCTTTCCGATATTGTTTGGCCATGAATATAGCGCGAGGGCGAAACCATCATCAGAGAAGCGAACGTCAAGTTCCACATTTGGGAAAAGAAAGGCGCGTGGTTAAAGTAACATATTTTAATAAGGAAAGGCGTCGATGGTTTTACATTGTTGAAAAGGAACCTCGGCTCGAGTCCAGTTTCGCAGCTGCGTGAACTTTAACGCGTAAAGCCCCTTTTCCGGTGTTTGTAGGAAGCGGGGAAGACGAGTGGGACAGGTTATAGAAGAAACCCTCTTACTCATTATGCTTGAACTAGATTCTCTCTCACATTTAACAATGAAACTGAAAAAACTTACCCCATGGGGGTTCAAATGAAGCGATCAACATCGATTATTGTTTTTATAAGTGTTCTTTTGGGCAGGTACTTCTTCCACTAACAAATACTTCACTGCAAAGTGCACAACATTATACGTTGGCATGTTGTATGTTGTCTCTTGGTGTGTTATTAATTGGATGTTGTATGTTGGTATGGTGTATCTTGTTCGTTGGCATCTTGGTGTGTTGTATGTTGGTAGGCTGCATGTTTGTATGTTTCATCTTGGTATGGTATATGTAGGTATATTGTGTGTTGGAATGTTGTCTGCTTGTCTATTGTTTGAAGCCGCGAAGTATTTTTTGTCAAAATTGTAAATCAGCAGGAAAGAACTGACTGATTCTGTACAGGTGCATCTGTCGTGTTGAGATGCACGCGTGGGCAGAAGAAATTGTGACAGTCACTAGTTACAGCAGGTAGTCTTAAATGTCAGGTTGTAGGTATGAGACGAGCGTTGAAATTTCTGAGCCACTTGATATTTTCAAATTGAAATAAACTCAGCCAAAATATAGTATGCAGTATCAATAATGCCGTTCTTAGCCTATATTTCAAAATAAGTTGTTTACAATTAGTTTTAGAGTAAAAGTTACGTCGCTAAAATTTGCTTAAATTTTTTGCAGTTGATGATTAAACAATGTCATGAATAATTCTGGAATAAAACTACCGCGTCGTTTCTGCATATTCAAAGTAATTGTTGCACCTGGTGATGAAAGTATCAGGAAATTCGTTTATCTGAAACTCGTTTTTTCAAAAATACTCTTCTTGCAAAAACGTCGCTAAAAAACTTTTTGAGATAGAATGCTAGGTGAACTCAGTCCAACATTTTTATTATAGACAATAATTTCCAGCGCTAGCTACACTCATTCTCCGTGTAAAAACTATTGTTATGCAAGAAGCTTGAATTTAATATAAATTATGGAGAAGCACAAGTGTAAAACAACATCAACTGGTAAATGGTAAACCCTACCTTTGCATTCATTCTGTTATTTCTGATTCTTTTATTTAATAAATATTTGCTTCATTAAATGTTTCGTTTTAATAAATTTAAATATTTGTTGCTTTTTTGAACGATCCTGTGTGTACAGCAAAATTACTGACGGGAGAATATTAGGGAAATGAAATTTCTGAACAGATTACCAGTTTATTCTCGGGAGAAGTGTCAGAACGACATTTTAAACGAAATGCACAAACATTAAAGTGAAGGGTAAAATTTTAAAAGTCTTGAAAACGGAACTTCAGGTCGACAGGCAAGGCGTCCGGAGTAGCGTTGTGACGATGCTGTCAGTAGATGGGCTGCACCTGTGCTCTGCTGAGTTAGCTATGGTTTAGTTATCGGTATACTCTAGTTTTAGTTATAGGTTAAGTTATGCTTTAGTTATAGGCTAAGTTATACTTTACTTATGAGCTAAGTTATACTTTAGTTACAGGTTAAGTTCTACTTCAGTTGCAGGTTAAGCTATAGTTATCCGTATCGTAATAGATACGGTAATAAAGTAATAGTAATAAATATCGTACTTGTACAATGTACAGTTATAGTTTAGTTATTAAGTTCAAACTATTCGAATCTAGATAGTTATAGCAAAAGTTACAAGGTTATGGTTACATTGTTAATGATTTGAAAATACATGGGGAAAACGTGGTCCAAAATTCCAAGCTCACGGAATGACGAGTAATTTACCGGTCCTATACTTCGTAATTCCCAGTGGGTGCGTGTTTATCCTAAATTCGATTGTTATTGAATTCGCTTCTTTAAAAGAAGAATGGTATTTGGGGAAAAAGATACCGTATATAACCCAGTATGGGTGGGAAACGATTGCGATTGGGATATCTAACGAAGATAAAAAAAAATTCGCTCCTTGAAATTTTATCACCAATCACCATGATAAAAACGAGTGATGATGACGCCATTCCCTATCACCAATCACTAAGACAATAACGGGTGATGATAACAATCTTTGCTATTTAATGCAAGAATGATAGAATCTAACAGTATTTTATCACAGGTTACATATATTTTAGGATTAAAACATACACAGATCATCCAAATCAGAAACTTATCGTCTGACCGACGATGATTTACGTCTGAATTTTCCGGTGATTATCATCTTTTTCTTCCTATAAACCGATAATATATCGTCGGAATAAGTGTAGCGAATGTCTCATATTATCGTCCGATTAACGTTAAATTACCGATTTATATCATAAATTTTGGACGAAGACCGACGATATTAACCAATTAATTGCAGGTAGTTAAACAGTAATTATAGTCGGTCTTCGTTCAAAACTTACGTGAACTACCGGTAATTTAAGGGGGTCCTCCCGAGGCCCCTACCAGGCCCCTGTCGGTCTGGTGAGCGATTTTTGTTTTGTTGTTGGGAAAGGACCCTTTGGAGGTGAACTATTCGGTCCTAAAATTTTATGGCGTGACGGACACTAAACCCTCCCCCCCATGGGAGGGTTAGAGGACTAAAAATCCAGAATTTTCGACCCCATATACAAAGAAAACAGAACGGGAAATAAAAAATCTAAGACTATCAGTTTGTTAGAAATGTTCCAAGGATTCCAAAACTGTCTTTAGTTTTTTTCTAGCATAAAAACTCAAAGACTTCTATGCTTTTGAAATATCAATAAAAATGAAGTAAAAAAACCAATGAGTCAAATTTTCTCAAAAAACTAAGGCCTGAACCGAAAAATGAATAGAAGAAATTGTGTTTCTTTTCAAACGTTACATATGATAGTCAAATTTCTTAAGAATCAGACTACAAATATAAGATTTCATAATTTTATAATACATAAATAATTTTTTTCAATTTCTTTTTCGTTGTACATTTCAATTCACAGTGTGAATATGAAGTCATGCATGGAGATTATCGAAATATATATGAAAACAGCATTCAATTACATAAATTGTCCATTATATTACAGTTCAGATAAATATCTATTTAGGCATTATTTCTAAGAAACCCTTATTTGTCAACTTTCAAAAATATAGAAGTCAAAAAGTTTTCATGTTAGGAAGAAAACAAAGACAGTTTTAGAATCCTTGGAACATTTCCAACAAAGTGATAGTCATTGATTTCCTAATTTGTACATTTAATTTTTTTTATGCTAGTTCAAAACCTAAAAATTCGGTATATTTTAGGTATTGATCAAATATCGCGTATCTAAAATAAATAAAGTTTCAAATGGAAAATTAAGGACTATCACTTTTTTTGAAATATCACGAGAATTCTAAAACTGTCTTCGAATTTGTTCCAGCATAAGAACTTTTTGACTTCTATCTTTTTGAAATATGTATAGAAATGAACAAAAAAACGAGTTCTTCCAATTTAAAAAAAAAACGAAGGCCTAAATCGAAAAATTTCTCGAGTAAAATATGTTTTTCTTTCAAAAATACATATATTGGCCGAATTTTAAACGAATCGGATCATAATTTAAAAAAAAAATCGGGAGGACCCCCTAAACGTTAAAAATGGCTACTCTAACCACTATATTCCGGTAGATTCATAAGCAGTGCAACGATTTTTCCCGAAAATTGCGAATTGCTACTAAAAACAATAAGCCACACCTCGTGAAACGCATTTGTCCAATTACCGCGAATTTAAAGACTGCACAAAAATTACCGAAATTACTTATTTCAATTCAATAAATTTGTTTAATACTGTTTTTATATTTCGTCAAGTTTTTTTAAATTTCTGTAATTGAACAAATTAGTATTACACTGTGAGGCCTGTTGTAACAAGTAACAATGCATTATTAGAAAATTAGTTGCGATGCTGATGAATGCTACGGCAAGAGTGCTCAATTGTCATCTTCATCGTGTACAATATAAGGTTATTCCGAATCTCCACTGATTTATAAATAGGTTAAAACATTACAGATGTTTAAAATGTATTTTATTTCATTTTCAACAGCCGACATTTGACTATTGAAATAAATTCTTACAAAAATATCTTCGGCACGCAAAGAATTCCATCACAGGTTGTTTGTAAGATTCATCACTGCAAACACTACGTATGGAACTTTTATTTAAAATTAACTACCACCACAAAAGGACTCATCAAGAAACTGATTACTAAAATTTTTTTACCAATTTTAAAATAAATTTGCACACTTCGATCCTTAAAAACGAAAAAAATCCCACCAAAATTTAGATAAAACATATTATCGCATATGTTAACAAGAAGCTCAAATACTTACTGTATATTTAGTCCATATGTAATTTTGTCCCTTTGATTGACAGCTTGTAAGCTATTTTGCTGTCAGAGTAATTTGTTTTACCCATCGACAAGAAATGATCAACACGCCAGAATGGAGTATCGAGTTAGGCAAACTATATTGCAAGAGTAAGTTTGCTTATGGCAATTTCATCGGATTCCTTGGACGGCTCTCTTACCATAAAGTGTACGATATCAGCGCTGGTACTTACAATATTTATATTTCTCTTATGTTTCACTGAATGTTCCACAAAGCGTAGATTTATAAAGATTTTCCAAAGAAATATTACAGCACTTACAATAACTTCAGTTGGGATTATTATTCCGTTTCAAGTAAGTTTTTATTTCGTGTACACTGAGCCAGTCATCTCTATCTGACTGTGTATAGAGCTTCCGTTTTCTAGATGATTCCGTTTAGTCAGTCATTAGGGGAACAGTATCAGCATTCCGAAGTGAAAATAATAACTAAAATAAAAAAAATATTTACATATAAGGCACGTTAACCAATAGAAAAACTTAGTTGTCATCACTGTAAAGCTTTAGCTCCTAAAACGCAAAGTAAATATTAAAATTAGAAAAATACAGATTGCATGACAGCATGTTACGAAGTTAGCTTCTGTAACGCAAATAAATTATGACAAATCAAATACATAATAATAATAATAATAATTATAGTTGCTTTGGAACAATGCAATCATGAGTGTTGGATGCATAAACGATAGCATCTCAAGCCAAGAAAGAAACAAGTTAACTCTCAAGACTATCTCAACCAAGACGCTCCAAATTTGCATATGCGACTCTAAAAGTGTAAAACCACTGGTTAGTAAGTCACCACGGTATAAGAAACGAAGACTAGGCCTGCCGCATATTTTTAGCCTCTCTTAAATTTACAAGTAACTAATCTTCAAAAACACATCTGCGTACTGCTTCCTTTGCCTAAGAAAACACATTAAAAAATATCAGAGTTCACAATGTAATATATAAGACATATTACCATACTTTTAATGCACAATTTAGGTTAATGAAGGAAATGTTGACTGAAGAGTATTCGCTCAGTGAAAGGAAGCTATAGCAACAGTTACACGGTCACTGGCAGCCTTTTTATTCCTCTAATTGAGAGAACTCTTCGATTCTTGAGCCTGAGCAGTGAGTTGAGACTGTTCACTGTTCTGATATGAATATTGTTGTAAGTCTAACAAGTTCGATCCACGTTCCAACTTCGTGAAATTGCCTCTCATTTGTTGTTAAGGAGATATTTTCTGTTCTGCGTCATGATATCTTCACTCGAATAACCATACCAGGTTTCAAAATATTTTAATGTAAAATAATATCTAGCTAGATTCTCCTAAATTTCCCCGATTTCACGAGAGTTTCCCCCATTCCCCCAGACGACCACCGTTTCTCCCAGATTTAGGGGAAATGCCCCATCAGTGCCAGCCCTGGTCGCCCCTGAGTTTTTTCGGCATGAATGTTGGCTGCGACGACACGCATGGTGAACGAGTGGACGGCATTAGATCGAGGGTTTAGGGGTTTCTTGATGTGGCGGGGAGGGAGAAAGGGCGTTGCCCCGGGGAAAGCTAAGCCCTCCCTTTAAACCCAGCTCAAGGGATGAGTATCATAACCTGATATCGACGGTGCTAGCAAATAAGGCGTCTGAGAGGTGGTCAAAGAAAGCGATGAAGAAGCTAGTAGACTTTGAGGAAGTGTGCTGGTTTCCTGTCGTCGTCTCTGAACCAGCCCAATCGTTGCGACGACGCATGACCTCTTGGATGACTGACACCTTTAGTTTCTTATCTTCATCATACCCGACTGCAGCTAAAGCATCTGATAAATTGGAATACATTAGTAATTATTATTTTTATATAAGAAAGTTTTAGCCTCCCTTAGCCACGACAGAGATGTTCTAAGAGAGGAAAGAGGAAGGCACCATTTAGTATGGAGTTGGGGGAACGCGGAATCTTTGCACCAGGAGCACAGAAACAGTAAGCTAGGAAAGAAGTTCATGAAACAAGAAAAAAGTTGAAGAAGAAAGTAGTAGGTCCTGAAAAACAGGACAGCAGTGAACCGAAAAAAGATGGTCCGTAACAAAACGAAAACCTGTTTTATTACATCAAAAAGGAAGCCTACCTAACCTTTAGCTAGGGCCCTCACATGGTTCCCCTTGGAGCGCTTATTCCCGTAGATACAATAGTTGTATCCCCCTGAGGGGTGTTCAAATGAAAACAAAATAAAATAAACTACCATTTGCCGAATGACTGTGTTCCAACTACCACTGGGTTTGGAGCAAGCAATGCTAGTTATACTTGCGATCGCTACATTTGGCCCATCTGGCTTAATAAGTTCATTAACCTAACTCTGAATACAATACTTGTTATCGGTAACCTATTGAACAGCTGGGCGTTAAGTTATTGATAATTTTTTTTTATGCGACTTTGAACTCATTTGGCTTTCTAAATTTGAATAGAATGTGTGGATAAATTAAACTGATATTAAAACGTAACATTGAGGACTGACGTCCATATATGCTCAAATATATTAAAGAATAATCAAATTATTCATGAACGAAAAAAAGGATTATTCATAATGGCATTAAATATCGATTCTACCCATTGTAATGCTAATACGTTTTCAAACGTGGCAACTGATTTGCTAGTATTTGTTACAAAAACTTTGTATCAATAAATCCATTCATTTGCATTACTATAACGAAAGATAATTATAAGTTAGTTTAAGCCTTCCTATCCGCAGCAAAATATATGCGATCCAAAAAGAGGAAGGCACCCTTTAGTAGGGAGTTAATGGAACGCGGAATCTATGCAGCAACAGCTTAGAAACGATAAGTTGAGTAAGAAGTTCATGAAGAAAGATCGAAGTTCAAGCAGAGAGTAGTAGGTGCTGAAAAACAGGAAAGCAGTGAACTGAGAAAAGAAGGTCCTCAATATAACAAAAGCATTATAGTTCAACAAACAGTAGGCCTAACTAGCTCGCAGCTCGGGCCCTCACATTTCCCCCTGGGAAAGCTAATTCCCAAAGATTCAATAGTCGTTTTCCCGCGGAGGGGTATTACTATAATGGAATGCTATCTAAGATATTAGTTACATAACATGTTAGGTCAAGACTCACCAGCCGCTAAAAAGAGCGTTTAAATGAGAGGAAGGAGGAAGGCACCATTTGGTATGGAGATAAGGGAATGCGGAATCTATGAAGAAGAGACATAGAAACAGTAGTTGAGAAAGAAGTTCATGAAACAAGACAAAAGTTGAAGAAGACAGTAGTAGGTGCAGAAAAACAGGACAGCAGTGAACCAAAAAATGGTGGTCCTTAACATAACAAAAACATTCTATTCCAACAAAAAAAAAGGTCTTCGTAACTCTCAGCTTGGGCCCTCACCCTTTTTCCCCATGGGAGTTTTCATTCTCATAGATACAATAGTTGTATCCCCCAGAGGGGAAAGATATTAGTTAATGAACGAAAAGAACTGTATGAGCTTACACAAACCTTATATTAAAAGACAGGTGGAATGCTCCTTGAAAGAGATTTTCGTCCGTTGACGAGCTTGTCCTAACCCAGAGTAGGACATTTCCAAGGCCACACCACCGTCATGACGTCATGGTGAACTGGTCACGTACAGACTGATGCCCGCACATCGCTGAAGCTCCGTCATCTAGAAATTAAATAGACAATGTAATTGTGTGTGATAAATCTAAATCAAATGCACACCCCATTCTGGAATGGAAACTGTCTAATTGCAAAGAGAATGAAGCTTTGTTTTCAAAGACATTTACCACACCGTATCATACTGAATAATGAATGACCAGGAAATTTAGACAGCTAAGTAGGATCGAGATTCATGCATCTTTTGCCTCCACAGAAAGGTTTTCAGGGAGTGTTAAATTCGATACAAACGGTGGATATGACAGCAGTCCATCCTTTGTGCAATAATTCCTAGCCTCTGAAGGTAGGTACTGCAAAGAGAGCCATCACAGCGTAATATGTGTTATTCATTCTGGTTATGAAAAGTTTTATGTGTGCCATCAATGACCAACTCTACATTTTCACAGTATTTTTCAAGAACTTTATCCTTGTTGCCTACTGAATGCAGTTGGAAACTGGTATCTTTGATGTCATTTCTGTAATGAATTTTTATGTCTATCCTTATTCATAAACGAAATTAGAATTTCCAAATTTATTCCTCACACAATATTCTTATAAAGTAATTTCTGGTAATAAATGTACAGTGTTATATGTTCCTCATTATAAGTAAATTCATTTTAAAGTTTTATATTTACACAGAAAATCAAAAGAATTGAAACAAACATTATGCAGGGTGTCTCCTGATATTTCATTTTCAAATTTTACTACTTTTTACGAACTTCAACAGCATAAAAAAAAATTCCTAATTTTTACATAATGAATGTTGCCTAAATGTGCAGGATGTAAGAAATCATTCTATAATAAGTAGTTTGAGTCAAGAATACACGTCATAGGATGGGTTACAAAAATTTCAAGGTGATTATTACATAAATTACTAAATTAAAAACTTATTACTTAATGAAGCATCCAACGCATAATTGCAAAAATTACTCATTTTTTGTGTACCCCTTTCCAAATGGACCCTAACAAATGTTTTGCAAAGACCCTGTCTTAACATCTTTCAACAATGAGAGCAACAGCTCATCAAATGCAAAAAAATAAACTGACTGAAAACTAATAAACACCGCAGAATTATCCAATCCCCTAACAGAAATATTTCCCATAAACTGCAGCAAATATCTGATTCTGATGGAGTAATGAATTTTTGAAAATCTTTAAACTCCAAATATATATGAACTTTACTTTCAATGTTCAGTGAATTCTCCCACTTCACTTTTTTTACAACCCTGACAGATTAAGTTGACCCCTGAGGCAAACTTCACTACTCTTTACTTCAATTTTTGTTACCTATCAAATTTTTCTATTTTTTACTACTTCACTACTTAGTAGACACCCTATTATGGGAATGAAAGAAATTTCAAATAAGCAACATAAAGCATTAGTACTGAATCATTTGAGATACTTCACATTTCATCATGACAGGTTTTAGTTTACTTGAGGTATCAACAAAGGCTTCATCGGAGGAATTGCATAAAAAGAACTTTTGTCTCTAGCTTCAGACTCAAGAAAATTTAGATGGATTTAACTCACTGAGTTTCCAGAGTTTTATTGACTCTGGGCTGTTATCAAGGTTAGGTTAGGTTAACATCGGCATCTTTGGGATGCTTTATTTCCAATCAAGCCTGATACATATGATCTTAGCATTGGTTTTTCAAATATCTTATAACTAACCCTATATATAGGACACCATGACGGTTCCCCCGTAAAGCCGGTACCCATTTCCGACACCTGGGTTGAGTGGGGTATTGTGCTTGAGCTTTCCCTTATACCCAACGGGGAAAATCTCCGCGCCAGCGCCGGGATACGAACCCTCGACTCCAACATACGAGCCCGATCCCTTAACCACTGAACCACGGAGAGCAGTGGGAGTATCACATATTGAATTAAGACTGTTGAATGAAACAGATTTACTGAACAAGTCTAAGCGTTTATAAGGAAGTGACTAAGAATTAAAGGGAACTAAGAGCTGTTCCCTTCATTTTCATTATTGGATGATTCTGAAATTAATCAATCATTAACACGAGTTTGGAGACAATACCAAGTACATCAGGGCAAGTGTGAAAAACTAAATTATTTATTTTCCAACTTTTCAACGTTACAAAATCTTTCCAGAACATCACGGTAAGAACAGTAATAAGAAATTCACAGAACATATTTTGGTTGACCCACTGTCAAATAGTTGAAAAATTCACTAGCTCTGTAGTCTATAAAAAGCAATATTGTGATGTACAAGCATCATCTTCAGGCTGAAATATATATAAAAAAATTTTCAGCCACAATGGAAAAATGCAAAGCTAAAACTTGAAGCTACATTGGACAGAGGGATAATTTTGAAAATAACAGCACCAGAAAAAGAATAGAAGCAAAATTTGTACCACAGCAATAAATACTGGTAAGACTACATCTATCGAAAATGACGGCGGGTGAAGGAAATATAACACCGGTGTAATGCAACTTTACTGTTGGTTCCAGTTTAGCTAAGAGTTAACACCGGTAGTAAAACTGCCCTCGCCAGTCGTGGAAGACCAAGCCACGCAGGTTTGGTAGCGCAGAACCACGGCTGACCCGCCGGCACACACGAATCGGAAGGCCGAGATCGGGCTGCAAACAAATAATTGGGTTAACAAGGATCCCAAGAAAGCGGATGGGTGTGAGCTGGAAGCAAAGATTACTATATTATAGATGTCGTGAGATTAACCAGAAAGACGATTAGATTTAAGGAGTTTTTAAGCATTACTAAATTTAGGAGAACGGCAATATAGTGATATATATCCGCAGGTCTTACAGTTGCATATCAATAATATTTTAGCAGCTCTTACAATTACAGATAAGAAATATTCTAGCAGTAAGGTTTAATTCACAGATTAGCAATAAGGTTTAATTCACAGATTAGCAATAAGGTTTAATTCACAGATTAGCAATAAGGTTTAATTCACAGATTAGCAATAAGGTTTAATTCACAGATTAGCAATAAGGTTTAATTCACAGATTAGCAATAAGGTTTAATTCACAGATTAGCAATAAGGTTTAATTCACAGATTAGCAATAAGGTTTAATTCACAGATTAGCAATAAGGTTTAATTCACAGATTAGCAATAAGGTTTAATTCACAGATTAGCAAATAAGGTTTAATTCACAGATTAGCAATAAGGTTTAATTCACAGATTAGCAATAAGGTTTAATTCACAGATTAGCAATAAGGTTTAATTCACAGATTAGCAATAAGGTATAATAAGGTATAATTCATAGATTAGCAATAAGGTATAATAAGGTATAATTCATAGATTAGCAATAAGGTATGATTCATAGATTAGCAATAAGGTATGATTCATAGATTAGCAATAAGGTTCGTTGCCCCAGCTCAATCGCTTCCCTCTATGGAGACCTAAAGCCCGCACCGACCAACACTAATTTGTAGTAAAGATGGAGTGGGGAACCGACATCGTTTTTAGATGGAGGATTCGCTACGAAGGGTCGACCGTACACAGCGCTATATGTCAATGCGACCCACCTCGTAAACGAACTGGTTCCGTGGTCTCCGCCGCGATGGTCTGCAGGAAGTCGTCAAGGAAGGCGCCTTCGTTGCCACCGGTGCGATGCTGTTGAGGTGACCAACAGCTCATGGTAGCTGTAGAAGTCCGCAGCCCAAACACCCCATGCGACGAGTCAGCGTTGTACGACTGATCCTCTGCAGAGCGCGTGAGCAGTCGCGGCGCCCACCGCAGCCGCCAGCCCAAGGAGCCACCGCCTCTTACTCAGCCATGGCGCCGCTAAACAGTCTTGATAATGGTCATCAAAAGGGATCACTGACGGAAGAATGCAGAGAGGTCAAAATGGTGTAAAACGTGCTGATGGTTGGGCGTGAACTCCTATTTTCAGTGCGGAGAGGCTGGAGATCTACTTCTTTGGTGTGCGAAAGACAGAAGGTCAGGTCGCAAATGACAATAGAACTGTATCGGTCTGACCCCGTTAGCATTTGTTTCGTAAATTATGGTTA
This sequence comes from Morinoia aosen, assembly GCA_030386875.1. NCBI lineage: Eukaryota > Metazoa > Arthropoda > Malacostraca > Amphipoda > Talitridae > Morinoia > Morinoia aosen. The sequence goes on along the minus strand of CM059569.1, from coordinate 13,414,947 downwards.
TATTGTACAACATCTTTCTCCCTTTAATTTTAAAAAATTCAATTTTTATCTGAAAAGCTCAGGTTTCATACAAACATGGTCACATTTAATTAAAAAAAACTCAACTTCAATTTAAAAAAACCTCAACTTCAACTTAAAAACCTCAACTTCAATTTAAAAAAACCTCAACTTCAATTTAAAAAAACCTCAACTTCAATTTAAAAAACCCTCAACTTCAATTTAAAAAACCTCAACTTCAATTTAAAAAACCTCAACTTCAATTTGAAAAACCTCAACTTCAATTTGAAAAACCTCAACTTCAATTTGAAAAACCTCAACTTCAATTTAAAAAACCTCAACTTCAATTTAAAAAACCTCAACTTCAATTTAAAAAAACCTCAACTTCAATTTAAAAAAACCTCAACTTCAATTTAAAAAAACCTTAACTTCAATTTAAAAAAAAACCTCAACTTCAATTTAAAAAAAAACCTCAACTTCAATTAAAAAAAAACTCAACTTCAATTTAAAAAAACTCAACTTCAATTTAAAAAAAAACTGAACTTCAATTTAAAAAAGCCTCAACTTCAATTTAAAAAAACCTCAACTTCAATTTAAAAAAACCTCAACTTCAATTGAAAAAACCTCAACTTCAATTTAAAAAAATCACGAGTTCAATATCAAAACCTCAAGTTCAATATCAAAAACCTCAAGTTCAATATCAAAAACCTCAAGTTCAATATCAAAAACCTCAAGTTCAATATCAAAAACCTCAAGTTCAATATCAAAAACCTCAAGTTCAATATCAAAAACCTCAAGTTCAATATCGAAAACCTCAAGTTCAATATCAAAAACCTCAATTTCAATATCAAAACCTCAAATTCAATATCAAAACCTCTAGTGCAATATCAATAACCTCAAGTTCAATATCAAAAACCTCAAGTTCAATATGAAAAATCTCAAGTTCAATATCAAAAACCTCAAGTTCAATAGGAACAACCTCAAGTTCAATAGGAACAACCTCAAGTTCAATAGGAACAACCTCAAGTTCAATAGGAACAACCTCAAGTTCAATTTTAAAATGCTCAAGCTCAATTTAAAAATGCTGAAGTTTGATTTAAAAATGCTCAAGTTTGATTTAAAAATGCTCAAGTTTGATTTAAAAATGCTGAAGTTTGATTTAAAAATGCTGAAGTTTGATTTTAAAATGCTCAAGTTTGATTTAAAACTGCTCAAGTTTGATTTAAAACTGCTCAAGTTTGATTTAAAACTGCTCAAGTTTGATTTAAAACTGCTCAAGTTTGATTTATAAATGCTTAAGTTTGATTTAAAAATGCTGAAGTTTGATTTAAAAATGCTGAAGTTTGATTGGAAAATGCTGATGTTTGATTTAAAAATGCTGAAGTTTGATTTCAAAATGCTCAAGTTTGATTTAAAAATGCTCACGTTATTTAAAAAAACATCAAGTTCAATTTAAAAAAAGCTCAAGTTCAACTTTAAAAGAACTCAATTTTGATACAAAAAAGGTCAAGTTTAATTTATAGAAGGTCAAGTACATAGGTATAGGTTAACGATTTTAGAAACATAGGCTTTTCAAAATTTAACTTGATATTTTTTAAAATATACATGACATTTTTAAAATTAAACTTGATCTGTTTGAATTATACTTGACCTTATTTAAAATGAACTTGAACTTTTTAAAAGTAAAATAAAAAGGTGTAGGTAACAGTATTGCTCTAGGTGTAATGCTAAAGATATGTTAATACTGTTACCTAATTTTTTTTCAGTAGTACATATTGCTGTGGTACAAATTTAGTTTCTAGTCATTTTCTTGTGCTGTCATTTCTAACATTCTTACTCTGTCTGATGTAGCTTTGAATATTAGAATTGCATTTTATCAATATGACTGAAAAAATTTTCTGTATTATTTTAGCCTGAACATGTTCGTACATTGGAACGTTGCTTTTCATAGACCACAGAGTTAGAGAATTTTTTAACAATAGACATTGTTTCAATAAAAATATGCTGAGTGATTTTATTACTACTTTAACACATGATAAACTGAAATGATTTGGTTAATTTGAAAATTATGACAAACTAATTTAAATTCATCATTAGAATGAGAACAATCTTCTGAATTAATTAGGATCATGACATTCCTCAAATGCTTCTACAGCATAAGCTATCAAGAACATAATTTGAACTTTTGCAAAGACATTGTAGATAGGTAGTGGGATGTTAGCAAAGGCATATCAGAATTTAACTATCAGTACAAAAGAGTGGGTGTGAGAAAATTTTAAATTTAATTTTCCCCAAAGAATTGCTGGTGTCCATTAAGAGTTTTATTCAGAAATACACCTCATCTCTAAAACACAGCTGAGGTGACTCAGAATAGAATTTATAATATCAACACATACATTGAAACAATATCTTACCAACTTCATCATTTTTGACTATTTTACAGTTGGAAACTGATCTCTTTGATGACTTATCTGTAATAACTTATGTCAAAAAATATAATACTAATAAAGAAAATATGCATGTACAAATAATTTCCACAAACAAATATATTACTAGAAAGTAATTTCCTGTAGTGATTACACAAGGTTATAAGGTCGAAGTTACAAGGTTAAAGTCAAGGTTACAAGGTTAAAGTCACTTTGAAAATTTACATTTACACTCAAACTAATCTAAATAATTATTATGCCAACATTTTGAAAATTTTATGAACTAATCAAATACATTACCTTTGAATTCAAACAGTGAGCATTGAATGCTTCATATTTCAACCAGATAGTCCTTCCAGAGCCGGGCTCAATGGTAATATTTTTAGGCTGTTATGAATAGTTATCAATAAATTTTTAGTCTCTCAGAAAAGAATTTGTATCATCACATTCACAAACAATATTGGCAGTAGAAAATTACTAAAAATTTCCAGAGAGAAACTATCAGCAGTCAGCACAAATAAATCTGAAGGTAGAAAATATTTTCAACTAAAATTTTGCTTACACCATGATTTTGCAGGCATGAACCAGCAGCTTGATTCAGTTATACACCCACTTTCATCCACACTACTTTAAGAAACGCAGCTGAAATAAATTATAATGGTACTTATAATGGTACCAAACAACTTAGATAACTTAAGATAAACAGTACCAACGCTCAAACTTGAAGCACCGCAATGAACGACTCAACGAGCGATGTGATACCTTAACATTACGTTAAAGCTCAAATGCTAGTTTAAAATCGCGAAGGTTCCAATGATTTTTCTATGTTGATTAACTTATAAATGAATATTTCATTAATAAAAGCAGTGCATTTATAAAGGCAGGCTTGTATTTTCTATATACGTTTGATTTTAATTATTTCACATAAAATTATTTTACTGGAAAATAGGCCAATTAAGTTTAGGATTGTTACAAATACGAACGTAATAAACAATTTTACTCTCGTATTCTAAGTCTTTTAAAACGAGAAATATTTCAAAGCCTGAGTTACAAAATGAGTAGAGCCTGAAATACATTTAGTAAATTGGAATCAAAATATAATAGTGCATGAATGAGATACTTATTAGGAATGTTCATATTTTATATATGTACCATTATAGGCGTAGTCCAGCATTTTTTAACTTCACAGTTTCACTTGTGATATAGAGTGTAAAGAGTTGAAATTAAAACATTTGAAATTAAATTCGAAATATTTGAAGCCTTAGTTAAAGAATTTGAACTTCATAGTACAATGTGTAAAATTAAAATCTATAAATAACGAAAAATTAAATGTGAAAATCCAATTGAAATATCTAAGCTTCGATTTAAAGTTTTCACTTTCACAATAAAAGAACCAAAACTCAAATTAAATCATGTGAAGGGGCTATCTATCATTCCCGTTAGTTTCAAATTATGAAGTACAGTCTAAAAAACAACCGTTGTTTTACCGTGGTATTTCTACGGTAGGAATAATAGTCAGAAATCTACGTTAAATCACGGTTATCATCGTCGGCGGGCATTTTTAGCGTCTAAAATTACCATTGATCACTGGTAATGTATTTGCCGTCGGAATACTTCGATAAAAGATGAAAACTTATCATAATTATCGTTACGCCGGCGATAAAATTTGGACTGGGATAATGGTTGTAACCTGCATTTTGATCTCGTTCTCTTAAAACAATCATTTTACTCATGATTGGGTAACAATCATTATACTAATCATTGGGTAACAATCATAGGGTATCAATCACTGTGTACCACGGATTGGGAATCAATTATACACTCCATTATTTAACTGAATCAATATTCCCAATAAGCAGATAATTGAGCTATTGTTTTCACACCAAATTATCGAAAAATATAATAGCAATAGCTAATGGATTAACGTAGATAAATTAAAAAAATATATTTCTCGGGAATATTCTCTCACTCAAAAAATATGGTACCAGAAAAAGTGAGTTGGTCTTGCGTCGGAAATGGAAAAAATTTAAAGGTATCACGATAGAATTTGAGGAATTAAACGTTTTGCAAAATATATACGGACAAAGTAGAGGCGTAGCATAAAACTCCAAAACGCGATGAAATTCTCACAAATGCTGCTCCCAAAACTGCACACGATTCCGGACGGAATACCGGAATTTCAAGAGACAAGTCATCGAGTCTGAGACGTGTTTTCCCTCACAGGACATTCTTACTATATAAATCGCACACATTACTTGTCTTCGAGCCTGGAAAAGAATGATTTTACGCTCTGAAAGCAGACTTTCTTGCCTTACGTCGCTAATACCACCGAATTTCCTGTACACGAATTTTGTGCGCTTCAGAACTCAAGAAATTGTTTGGCAGAGATTATATTCTGATTTCCTGCAACGGATATACTTCTCTGCGAAAAGAAATGGTCTCAAACTAATTTTTAAAAACATGTCGAATAAACAGATTACGAGGAAATTAAAGCTCTGCAAAAAGCACAACCTATACGAATGTAAACTCATAAAATACACTAGCTATAGAAGGAAACACAATTACCATGACGATTTTCTAAAGTATCAAAAGCTTGAATTGAAAAAGTGCATGATTATCTTCAATTATAAATCAGCATGAAAATTTTGTGCCGTTTTTCATACGCATGCATTGCAACAGTAAAATAATTTTATTGGTTCCGGAAAATCATTGTGAGGATCAAATTTCCTTTCGAACTTCGACCCGAGATTCGCTTACTTACTTGTGTCACAAGTCTCATCGCTCATACAAAATGTTCTTTTTCTCAAACAGCGTACAGCGTTGATTGTAGCATGAACAAAAGCAATTTCACTATTTTACTCGTACAAGTGAAAAATTTTCTGCTAATTCTCGTGTCACGAGACGGATGTCTCTGTCTTTGTCTCGAGGGCATTAAACCTCAGAGTAGAAGAGGAAATGGAAAATTTAAGAGAGGAAGGTACACAGAAGGAGAAAATATAAAACAGGTTGCAAAATAGAAACAGTATGAATCTGTTTTATGCACTCGAAACCAGTGCACCTAGATCAACACGGAAAAATAAAGCAACTAATGGAACATATTATAAATACATTTATTTAAATATGCCAATGAGCACGTGAGTTATCTTGACGACAAACAAATATTGAAACGAAATAGCGAACACATTTCGGGAAATGCATGCTACTAAATGCCGAATATGCGTTTGGATTGACAATATAAAAGGAATTGAAACGAAGTGGCCTACGAATATAGGAGCGCAAAATGCCAAATAAAATGCACGTTAAAGTATAAACGCTAATGTAAGATCGAAATGATGGTAACACAAAAAACAACCTTGACTCACCACAAGGGAATATCAAATGGAGCGTTTCACACGATGCCCAACGTTTGCACCCTTGATTACAATTAACGTACACCTCAAACACACAGATGTTGAAGAAAAACACTATTTGTAAAATAAAACGAGCCGTAGGCAAATTATAAGCTTAATTTTAGTAACTCTAATTCAAACCAATTTCATTTCTCTAGAAAAAATTAAAGAGCACCATGGAAAGATTTAACGCCTGCGATGGGCTTGTGTACCAACAAGCCTAATCTAGAAACATTTGCTGTTCTTGATTACCGCTCTTCTTCTTGAGTCACCTGCAGACTAAGAACGCAAATGAGCTCTATCAAAAATTACCAGATTTAGGACGCTTCAGCACTCGGTCCTCAGGAAAGGAGGCTCCATCAGCACTCCTTGGTTATCGGGACATCAGCATCGTCATTACCCTGGGCTCTTAATTTAAGACCTTTCATTCAAGAATTCTACTTAGGTTTATTATTCTTCGAAAAATGGGATGTGAACGATTTTGAAAGGATGAAGTTATTTGTAAATATCTAAGCTTTTCGTGAAGCTCCAAGCCGAAGATTGGAGTAGGGGCATCTCTGCGCTCTCTTGTCCTGGCGCGGCATGGGGAAGTTTCGGCAGCGACTCAGTTCCTTTCTGTCTTCGCCTCACGCAGTGGGGGCGCTGAGGCGGCTCTGCTGTACTCCTCGGGCGGCGTCCGCCTCTTGAGCTTTACTGCACGGAGGAACGGACTTATAAGCAAGTCCTTTATGGTGAGTTGAGGACCAATTTCAGTGCGGTGTTCTCTTTCCATCTCAGTGCTTCGATTATTTTTGATAATTGTCAGTGCGAACGGATATTACAACTTACTTTTAGTCTGAGCCATGTATAACTATGAACTTAAGGCTCAAATAAGATTAAGCTCTTTTGTAGCCTCGCTGCCAATCTAGCTGATTGGCTAGAAAAAAAGAAAAAAAAGAAAAGAAAAACATTTTATTTTCAATAAAATATAACATGAAATGTTATTACATTGGTTTTTAAAAGACCTTAACATTAACATCCTTAACTGATAATAACACATTGGTATCGTAGTACCCGTGTAAAATGTTGAAACAAAAAATGATTGAAAGAAAAGCACAACAAAAATAAGTTCCTTCCTGGCCTAATCTCATTTTGACAGTGCATTTAAATATAAGTAACTAAGAGAACACAATCCTCGCGACGCTCATTTGAAAAACACTTTCATTAGAGCGCACATGTTTTGAAATAAAAGCGAGAAACGCATTCAAATACCTTAGCATAGAGACCCTTAATTGCTCGTCATACATGGTTATCGTAATACCCATGTTAAGTGTTAAAACAAATGATTTAGATCCTTAATAGCCATTCATACATGGTTATCGTAATACCCATGTTAAGTGTTGAAACAAATGATTTAGATCATTAATTGCTATTTGAACATGGTTATCGTAATGCCCATGATAATTGTTGAAACAGGATTGGGAGAAAAGTACGAAAAAATGCGTTCTTCTTCGTTGCGGTAGTCATATTTTGGTAATGCATTTAAATACAAGTTACTATGAAAACATAATTCATGTGACGCATTGCTGAAAACCCTGTCGTTAGTGCGTACCCGTATGGAAAATATGAGCATAAGAACATAGGAGCTAGTGATACGAGCGTGATGGATTGATGTTAGAAGTAAAATAAGCAGATTTGATTTATTTTGCGTCTAGAACTAAGAGGTCGACAATCGGGATTTGGGACAATTTTTCACACTGACGTATCATACAGTGTGCCAAGTGGTGAGCTCGGAAAGAATATAATATTCGCTATAACAAAACAGAAAATGGTTATGATATTTCTTACTTACGCTAATAGTACTTGCGCAAAGAGTTCATCGGAGTCAAAGACGAAAAGTATTGTTGTACATTGCTCGCCGTAACATTTTCAACATTAAAATTAAACCGTACAAAAAGATAACTATCCAAAATAGTGTCGCCATAATATATTCACGAGATTAAGAAGGAAAGAAAAGTTTACCACACAAAGCTAACGACAGCAATTCGAGGCCAGAATAAGAAGATTAAAAAATGATGTTCTTCAAAGTTATGACATTCGTCGAATCCGGGGCCTTTTTTAAAATGTTTTAATAAGAACGAAAAAAGAGAAAGTAGATACTGAAATACTCTCACATTAACAACCTTTCTTTCTTTGCGGTACTTAATTTGGTTTTGGAAATGCAAAATAAATGTGAGTAACTAAGAGAACAAAATCCCTGTGACACATAGTTGAAAACACTCTTGTTAGAGTGCGCGTATATTGGATCATGAGTCCATAATATTTGCTGCATAGCTGGAGCAAAACAAAAAGTTAACTACCGAAAATGATTTCGTCTTAATGCACACACGAGCGTAGGAAAGTAAAAATTGCCAATGAACTAAGTCGCATGTTCAAATGTTTCAATATGAGCGAAAAGTGTTTTCAAATTTCTTAAAATTAAGACCATGACTTGAGATCTACGCACGGGGATCGTAATACTTATGCCGGTTAATTTTTGAAACAAATGGTTGGGAGAAAAGCTTGTAGAAAATGCATTCCCTTCGTTGCGTTGGTCTGATTTTAACAATGGATTTTATTACAAGGGGCTACGAAAACATTGTGCATGTGATGCGTTGTTAAAAAAACTCTAGTTAGTGCACTCCCATGTTGAAATTTGAGCCCACGAACGTTGGAACTCGTGAAATGAGGGATTATGGTTGAAAGTAAAACGGGTAGATCCAAATTAATTTGCGTCTTAGACTGCGAGGTTGATATTAGAGGCAATTTTACATTGGTTCGTATCAACTAGTAAGCTAAATAACTGGCTCGGATAAAATGAAAGATTTTACAACAACACAAAAATTAAATTTCATATGCTACTAGCTTTGGTACAAAAAAGTTCACCGGATTCAAATAGATGAGAAGGATCGTTGTACAATGCCAACCGTAACATTGTCAACATTGCTGGGACAAAACGAGAAAGTCAAAACAACCTAAAAAAATGTGTGGCCAAAGGATACTCAAAGAGTTTAAGGGACGACACTTCGTCACACAAGATTAACATGAGCATTTAAGGAGGGGAATATGTTCTACGTACTGTATATAGACACGCACACACATACGAGTACATATATATATCCATACACATATACATACATACGAGCGTCACATGTGCGTACATACCTGTTCTTAATATTCACATACAAGCAATCATACAGCATGTGCATACTATATATTTGTGTTGATTGTTGTATAATGTAACGAAAGATAAGATAATTAGCAATAAAAATTCCTGACTTCTTTTCCAGTACGTACTGCAGTTAACACTTATTGCAGGATAGAGAGCTATTTTAGTTTTGAAGTCTCTTAGTATTTGAGGGGTTTTGATGTTCTGGGGGAGTTTGTTCCACAGTAAGGCGCCTGATACTGACATAGCTTTCTGCCCAATGTTAGATGAACGGTATTTGATTAAGACATCGCAACTCCTATTCGGCTTTTGGTTAGTGACGGTAGGGGGATGGAATTTCACTATTTCACCATTGCTATGAGGAAGATATAAAGAGGAGAATACGTATTGGGCTTTGTGCGCCAGAAAACTTTCCTGAATCGGAGCCCAGCCGAGCTTATTCAGGAGACGTTACGTGATTATTCTTTTTGAATTTACCGTTGCATACAACCTTTGCAGCAAAATTCATGCATTTTTGAAGATGTTTCAGTATATCTCCCCAAACCTGGCTACAGTAGTCAATACGTGATGAGGCCAAAGATTGAATGGCCAATAATCTAGATTCTTCGTCAAGCACACTTTTTATAGGATTAAAAAGCAATAAAGTCCCGCGAATTGTGTTACAGGTTTTATCAACGTGGGATTTGAAGGACATGTTTCTATCAAACCAAATACCTAAATTTTTTCCTTATTCTGAAGGGTGAATTTTATCATTTCCAACCGTAAGAGTTAGATCCAGATTTCGAATGTTGTTTATTGAATCTTTTGACCCAAAAATAATGAATTATGTTTTATTCGCGTTTAGCTTGAGACCATTTTGATCATACCATGCCTTGAGGCTGATCAATAGGGCTTCAGCTTCATTTTTTGTCTGTGGTATTTCTGCTACAGAGCTTGTCATTGCAACTTAGACATCATCTGCATACATGGAGATTCGAGTGTTAGAAGGCATTGAAGGGAAATCGTTAATGAAAATTGAAAACAATAGCGGGCCCAGAATGGATCCTTGAGGGACACCAAAGTTATTTTGGAGGAATGGAGACAACTTGTTTTCAAAGAGGACTGTATGAGACCGATTTGATAGGTAGCTTTTAAACCAATGCGTATCAACTCCTAAGTTCGGTATTTTTCGTAGGAGTTGATCATGTTCGACGCTGTCGAATGCTTTAGAGAGATCGAGTAGCAGCAAAATTGTTACATTTTTTGATCTATATCGCTGTATATTTTCTCAGTGATATTGAGCAGGGCGTCTTGAGGGCTAGTGTTCCTCCTATAGGCATATTGGTTTCGATGAAGTAAATTTGACTCGTCCAAGCGAGCTAGAGGAGTGCTGAGGGTTACCGCGCTGGCCCGTTGCTTTGCGGCTCCCACCGCTACGCCATGGGGGCGAACCGTGCTGGACAAGCTATACACTTAATGTTTTCTATTCATTTTTACTGTTTGCGCCTATGCTCAGTAAAATTATGGCTGCCGCATGTAGTTTTTGCTCCTTTGGTGACCCTTCTCCACTTTTCATTTTCAAGAGATGCTTAAGAAAAACACAATGCCCTTGACGACATGACACATAACACAATGTTTTAATAATGCTTTTTATGTTGGAAACAATAACGTAGTTCTTTTCAATGTACAATCATATTACTAATTAATCTTGATCCAAAATTTAACTTGTGGTGACTATGTTATGATTTCGCAGTTCATTCTTTTCACTCTTCTGCGATGCGTTGTTATAGCTGATTCAATGCCGGTTCCATTAGGAGCTTGGTGCCAGGGCTGCCACACCTTGGAAATTTTCCCCAGATCTTGGGAATTCAGTCATGGCCTGGGGATTTAGGGAATTCGAAACGAAAACGGGAAATATCTAGGGAATTCGGGGTGTTTCACAATATATTGTATGCAAAAACTAAATTTGCTTTAATAACATTTGCTTCTAACAAGTAACAACTAAAATAACTAAAATACAATCTAGAAATTGATCAAATTATCAGTACAAGAGGCCTGAGTCAGCTTCTTGAACGCATCATGGTTGAACAATACAAGTTTTTACGAGATCCGAACGAAGCGCGCAGTGGAGCAATTACAGCGCCTGATGCAGCGCCTGGCTCTGTCCCTCGTTATTACTGCTGAGGTGCTAAATGTCTTTTCTAGTGTACGCCTGTGGTACTAGCGCTACCGGTAGTGGTGTTTTGTCCTTATTACTTTATTTGCCTGTAGTTAAACACCATAGAATCACCTAAAAAATGTGGTACAGTTAAACATTCAGAGATGATTGGTTGAACGATTCCGAATTCAAAGATTGGCTACAGAAAGGTAAAGATCGAAACCGTGCCAGTCGTAAGTGCTGATATATTATGTTCAAAAGTGTGAACAAGTCTGCCCTATTGAAACAGTAGGAATCCGAAAAACATAAAAAGTTATGGGCTTATGAAGTCGAAAGTTGACATCGCACAATTTTTCAAGCCGGAAACGCGCAATGATGACCAATAAATTAAGTGGCACTTCTCTCGCTTGTTGATGAAGCTCATATAAATAAGATAGACAGCGTGTGGTTCTAATTGCAGCTGACCTATCAGTAAGGGAATGCTCAATTCCTCAGTATTGGAAATCATTAGGGGAAATCAAAGATGGCTTGGGTAACCCTAATTTGGCATCCTTCCATATTTAATGCTATGTCTCGATTGTGCTTTCGTCTCCATTTGATAAAAAATATTTTCTCTACTTAACTGAATAAAAAAACTGACAATTCCTTAAGGCCAGAAACTGCCGAGCACCTCCTTCTTGCTAAGCAGTGATTGGCAAGAAATAATGCAAAAGTATGCCAAGTGGGGTTCTGAACAAAGTTTGATCACTGACCTAAGAATTTAGAGGAGCTGTCAATCAAAGAGACCAAGATTGACTGAAAAGGTTGAAAAAATGAAGATCTCTTGACTTTCGTGCTCGAATTGATGATAAAAATTGTGAATAAACCTGAAAATGTGCTTAAGATAAACATAAATATCATAAAAATGGGAAAAAATATATCTGTCGGGCCAAGTGCGTGCCTGCTTTCACTGTGCCAAGATTGCTTTCATTGTGCGTCGATCACCTTTGGGTGGTCGGTAGCGCGATCGATAGCATTCTGGTGCGGTGAATTTAAGTCCTGGGTTCTAATCTCGTGAGCTCCTCGTACATTTATTTGTTTGAAAAACCTTGTGGAAGCAGTAGCTTTCCGTACCAGATTCGTAACTGTTTCTGGGGGGTGACTTGACTTTGAACTCTCGATACTTAAGTAAAAATGGGAAAAAATATATCTGTCGGGCCAAGTGCGTGCCTGCTTTCACTGTGCCAAGATTGCTTTCATTGTGCGTCGATCACCTTTGGGTGGTCGGTAGCGCGATCGATAGCATTCTGGTGCGGTGAATTTAAGTCCTGGGTTCTAATCTCGTGAGCTCCTCGTACATTTAAATATCATATTTATCACTTTTGGTTATACCTGGGGAATTTTATCCCGATCTGGGGAAATTTCAGGGGTCAGTCTGGGGATTTTGGAAAAAGTTGACTGGCAGCCCTGCAGTTGGTGCACTCACGTCAGACTCAGTAGACTCTTTCCGCTTCCGCTAGTACTTTTTGAGCATTGTTTTGTCGGTGAAGGTGCTTGGACGCTTGGGCAATCTCGATATGAGCCCTGTGCAGGTGCTGGCAAGCTTCGATGTTTGCCGTACTGTTGGTGATGCTGCCCTCGCTGATGCAGGGAGATCGTGACTCGTCCGGGCCACTGCACATTCGCTCGATGATCTTAGAAATTTTGAACTTTTAAAGGCACCATCGGTGTATATGTTGTACAAAGGGATTTGTGAACTTCCGGTATGCTCGTGGGAGCTTTTGCTGTTATGCACATTTTGGCGTTCAGGTATCGAGGGCAATCTTTCCAATTTGTCGACCGCTCGTCAGTTTCCACTTGCTTGTTCATCTTCATAATCGCAACTTTGCCAACTTGCACGGCTGTTGCCGATTTCCGGTGCTTTTGTTCAATCGACACACTATGCCGGGAAGCCAGCAGTGATGCCGGCTGCTCCCGCAACTACACTTCTTCTTCGTACATGTCACCAGAAACACCTCCGTTTTCTTCTTGTGCTCTGATTTTATACTCCGCACTTGCTTTCTTCTAGAAGCTTCGCGAATGTTCGTTGTTCTGATGTCAGGATATGCTCTTGATTGGTTAAGCCTTCGCTACTTCTGACGCACTGACTACTCATTGTTTAGGACCTTGCGCGCGTTCTTCTCCTGCGAATTACCGCGTCTGTAAATGACTCATGTTGTCCCTATGCTTACGTGTACCTCTTGAACGCGTATACTCGCTTTCATCGTGTATTACTACGCCCAACGTATTTACACCACTTATAACCCAAGTACCCCTTGTTTCGTAGCAAGTTGTGAAAGACCTCTCACACTTTTTTATGCTACATGACAGTGTCGTTGTAGTTCCCCTTACGTTCGATGCAGTTCGCTCTATATTTCCATTTACATACAATGCCCTACTTAACCTCTCCTACTCCCTGAGAAGACGCTAAGCTCATCGCTGCTTTCTTCGTGGAAACTCGCCCTTATTGTTTTAAACGATTTCTCACGATGCTTCCCCAAAGCCTGAGGCATTCTCGAACTTAATGTCTCGATGGTTTTTCGGCCAGCCCTACGACACACATTTCAAAAAATACCTTTCCATATCGAAGCTTTATCAAACGAAATATTTCCCTTTTTGTCATCTATTTCGCTACACTTGAGCTGAGAAAACTTAGGCAATGAATTTTATTAGCCACCTCAGCGAACATGAATATTTTCGAAGAATTTACGGCAGTTCACGTTTCATTGATAAGCTGTGTGCTTTGCTAATAACAGTTTTGTGTAGGCACGAAACTGTATTAGCGGTGAAGTGCACACCAGCACACATAAATCTATAGGTTTTAATTGCTTTAACATGTTTATGAACACAAGTCATAAACTGAAGTCCAACTGCTGAACCCAGTTAATGTCAGCACAGCGTTTTCAAAGATTCCCTGCAGTTCCGCGCTGTAAGGTACTTTGAGGAACTAGAGCAGGACGTTGCGCCCAAGGAAGTTGGGTACATGGCAGGGTTGCCAGATAGATACATGAATTTTAGGCCAAATTTTACCAAGAAAAAGGCCAAAAAAGGCCAAATTTATTTAGAGGTAAACTAAAATAGCAGATAGATGCCCATACAGCAGGGGTCTCCAAAAACTTGCCAGATTTAGGGCCATATTTACTCCAATAAGTTCCAAGGGCCAAAAAAGTTTTGATTTTCCTCCCATTATCTATAATTTCTAGAGTAGTCGCCGAGTACGCGGTCGGCTTAACTGTCGCGGGCCGGATTGATGGATTGATCAAACTGGCGGGCCGGATTTGGCCCGCGGGTCGTAGTTTGGAGACCCCTGCCTTAGAGTATCATAATTCTACTTGCCATTAAAAATTCGATATATAATGGAAAAATAGACCTAACATACACTATTCTTCAAGGAATAACATAAATTACTTTGACTTTTCATCCTCAGCAGAAGTTTGAGAGGTCGAAGCAGATAGAGAGCTAGTTCCTTGATATCCGTTTGATGAAAGATGCTCGATTTGATATTAGGTTGCATTCTTGAGGCCACTTTGAAGTCCTTACAACATAGAGAACTATTGTTGAGATGTGCTCGGACTTGCACTTTCTCATCTAGTTTTCTAGTTCGTAATTTAATGTTGGGCTTTGTTTTGACTGCTATCACCATAGATAACATTCTTCCAACAATAGCATTGCTAGCGGGAGTCACCAGGCAATGAGCGCACAACCTGAGAGCTCTTTAACCAAGCCCAAACTGCATGGTGTCTTTAGGAATCTCAACACCGTCATAATGCCCTCCACCTTCCAGTCTATGATACTAATTTTCAGTACTGCGGCTCACTTATGTTGATACTATCCTGAGCGTAATACAGCCTGTGCAAATCTGCAGATTTTCCTTTGATTACTTGATTTGATATTTGCAAAGGATTTAATGATATTCAGCAAGATCTAGCTGATCCTGTTGGAGACTAGCTGACCCTGTTGCTCTGCTTTCAACTGTCACGTTTCAGTTTTACGCCTTGTGCGGCACAAAAACTGGAAAATTACTAAAAAGCCAGAAAAAAGCCAAATTCCAGTAAAAGGCGAAACTTATAATCTCGAAGCCAAACGCTCGTTAAAAAAGCCAGATTTGTGATATTTGGCCTTAAAAAGGCCAATATGGCAACCCTGGTACATGGAACCGGCATCGCTCTCTTTTGCCAGTCAAGCTAGTGAAGCCACTTCTGCCGTCCCAACCCCGCCCACCCGGCATTTGGTGGAGCCAAATGTGGAGGTGGTGTTGCAGTGGAGGTGTACCACCATTTTCACCATCAGCGACTAAACACCGCGCTATGAAATGGCAGACTTGCGCTAGTCTGTGCTATACGTGTTGTTTTCTTATGCATATATTTCAATTACGTCCTCGCTGAATGATAAAGAACAACAACATTTATATAGAAACATTTATTCAACAAGTTACATCTAGTTATGTAAAGAAAAGAATAATTTCATACGCTCTACGTACCTAATTTTTTTCTGCGTGTTCTAAGTTAGTAAAAAACATTTTTACAACCAAACGGTTATTTAATTTTGTTGTACAGAGCAACTTTTGTAGAATATAGGTATTAAATCTACAAACCTGAAAATAAAGTTAACTTATTTGGAATCTGACGGTTGAAGTTTTTCTGTTTAAGAATGGTTTCGTTAAATAGTTTTGTAGAGTGGTAACATCTTAAAGTAATATACTGAGAGACAACACATTTTATTAATAAATAAACATGATTATATAGAGGATCAACTTCGAAACAGTGGTTGTAAAGTGAAGTGAACAGTTTCTTTTCAATACAAATACGAAGTGTAGAATTAACCATTTTTTAAGTTGTAAGTATTAGGATTCATACACATAGCAAGGCCTAACTGACATTTATGCCAATTTCTTTTCAGCAATTAAACATATGTCAATTTCATCACTTGATGAATAGGTCAAGTGCACTTTCTCTTCAAGATGAATGAACTTTAAGGAATCTTCATTGTCATTATACATGGTTCGCAACGGAGAACATTTTTTATTTTCTTGCTATGTATCCTCCTATATAAACAATTTAAACAATTTATTTACCACAGGTGATACAGAGATAGAATGTTTCTTAAGTCTAGTACAATGTTCAAATTTGAGTTTAGCTACCTGTGGGCCCGAATAAGTTCAGTGACTTCTAGGGCATCCTACCATCAACGTTAGTCTAAGGAGTACAATAATGTTTAACCTAATTCACTTAAACTAGGGACGCATTAGACTGATCAATGAGATAATTAACTCTAAATTAGATGCTTCATTTTACAATATAGTTCACATGGACTAGATTTAACAGTATATTTGACAAACGATTCATGAACAGACGGAAGATCGGCGATATTAACCATGGCAAATTACATTATTAGGACCAGTTATGTAGGGGACAAGATTTGACTTGGTGATCTTACACGACTAGTATTCTGATAGGAAGTGAGACTCATGATTTCTTAATAAGAAAGATAAGAAACAACATTATAAAAATACACTGAATTAAAAAAAATTTGGAACAATTTTCTACATATATGGGACATGTATCCTCTTCGCATGAATCATTGCACTGAATATCGTCAAACATTATTCTATTCTCAGAACACGAATTGTTGAACTCTGTTACAGGGCAACATTAGATCAATAAAGAGGGATTGCTTCTACTAGATGCTGTTAAAATTGTCACATCTTCAAACGACGTGCAGTTACCATTAAGAACATCTTCTATTTTGTAGTGAACAAATAGACGTTTATAGGATGAAGCAAATTGTTTTGCTGTTGGGTTGTTATTGCAACCAGTTCTGCCTTCAATTTTATAGAAAATTAATTTTAAATGATCTTGACTTATTTTATACTTGAGTAAAAAAACATGCCCAGTTCTACAATTTTGTGGAACAAGTTATTAATGATTTTAATACGAATTGAAAATCCTTCAAATCCTGTTTTCCTGACTGACTCGCACATTAGTTTGACAGATGTTGGGCAACAAAGTGATGTTATATACAAAGTGTCTTCATCATGGGTAGAAAATGCATTGCCAGCATTATTTGAGTTAATAGGTTTCTGATATCCATTTGACAAATTATTTCTGGAATTTAATCTATCAAACTCACTGATAAATTTCATTGTTGCCTCACTACCGCTAAAACCGTCAATATTAGTTTTTAGATAAATTGTAATCCATCTGCAAAGGAATCACCTAAGTGTTGAGCAGCAGGTTTGAAATTCATCTTTTCTTAGGTAGTTGATGTGCTTTAATTTCAACTTCTAGCTATATGTATTCTTGTTTAAGTTTGTAATTTATGAAATTTCTGTACGTACACGTGAAAACTTATGTCTGAATCTTTTTGAAAGTACTACTGCATTTGTGTATAATGCATGAGCTCGGCATATTGGGAAAGTAGTCTTTGAACGCAGCATGGATAAGCTGCGCCCTTTCACGCCGAGTGCCAGTTGCGAACTGAGCCCCATCTCCATGTCTAGGCCATCCAGTGGCATCCACTGGCATGACCGGCCATCTGCCTACAGCTACCAAAAATTGGCTTCACTAAGGAGCCATGACACCGGTTCCATGTATCCAACTTCCTCTGTTCCGCCCATAACTCTGACGGCAATGAAGATCAGTTCCAGCCGCTAGATTTTTAGTACCAGGAAAACTGCACGCGTTCTAAAGCAGTACACAACATCAGAAGAGACACTTTGTCAGTAGTAGAACTACTGCATAAATCCCCTGTGCAGTTCGTATTCGATCAGGGGAGGAAACTGACAAAACTGATGCAGTGACACTCACAGCCACGGTACAAGAAAATTCTTCTTAAAGAGATCGTGACGTCTATATTACTGCGCCATTATTACTGCACTGAACTGCTGTAGTGCTGCACTGATTTCAACCATGAAGCGAGTTGCATTTGCTAACAGGGTTTGTTGTCCGCCATCAATTTCACGGATAAATTATTTGTAATGCCTAAGTAGAACATTTTTGTCAGTATTTTTGTTTTTTAGAATTTTAGAATTTCATAGAATGTGATGTAGCTATTTAGTATTGTGTTAGAGCACGAATCTTTTTGCTAGCACGTCAGCACTTTTAGAATATTGCTATTAAGATTTAATAAACTATGAGGAATATAGTCTGATGCAATATTCCGAGTAAACATATCGCAACAAATAAGTCTTTACTTTAAAACCCCATAAATTTCCACTCAACAATGGAATCTCTAAATCTTTAATTGACTTACGTATGTATCTTTACACGATATTTTAATAAAAAAATTTTAATTTACCACTGTTCATCTTTTGGGTAAATTATTACGATTGAATGTCATTTATTTACACAGCCATCAAATTGCAGTGAAAACCTAATTTTTTAATCTATTTTGATTTACACAATGATAGCTCAATTTAGATTTTTAGTGACATGATCAATTTTTGATAAATTCGAAGTTAAGAAAATTCAAAACCGAAAGTGAACCGGTGCTTCACAACACTCATCATCAAAATCGGGGTCGATCGAAAACAGAACACCGGACCATATTATTTTGCTGCTTGATATGTGTTTTGTTTGCGTTTAAGGGGATCATCCGGGTTTGAGACCTTTTCTCGTCCGATTCGTTTGAAAATTGACCAGTATATGTCTTTTGTGAAAGTAAACCTTTTTTACACCTGTCATTTTTTCGATTTAGGCCTTATTTTTTTTTGGACGAAAAATGAGTTTTTTGCTATATTTTATGTATATATATTTCAAAATGTATCTCCTCATTGAGTTTTGATGCTAGAACAAAAACAAAGACAGTTTTGGAATCCTTGAAACATTTCTAACAAACTCAGTAGGGCTTTTTTCAAATTCAAATTTTTCCGATTTTTTTTAAATTTTTTGAAATTTCTTAAATGAACAACAATTTTTTGGGTTTAGAGCTATATATTTTTTCGAAAAATTTGAATTTTTAAAAAAAGCCCTACTGAGTTTGTTAGAAATGTGCCAGGGATTCTAAAACTGTCTGTGATTTTGTTCTAGCATCAAAACTCAATGAGGAGATACATTTTGAATGTTGAAGTTTGTTTTTTTGGGGTATTAGCCATAACAAAATTTTTTGTTGAAGTGTTATTTAATGAACAATATATGTAATTGAATGCAGTTTTAATTTTTATTTCGATAATTTCCATACATAACTTCATATTCACACTGTAAATTGTGATTTCCAAAATAAAAAAAATTAAAATGAAAAAAAATTATTTTATTTTTAAATGAATTTTGTTTTTTTTCAGTCTGATTTTTATGAAATTCGACTATGATATGAAACTTACGAAAAGAAAATTAATTTATTCCATTCGTTTTTTTTATTTAGGTCTTATTTTTTGCAAAAATTTGACAAATTGGTTTTTACGTTTTGATATATCACTGATATTGATATTTCAAGACGTATCTCCTCCTTCAGTTTTGATGCTAGAACAAAAACAAAGACAGTTTTAGAATCCTTGGAACATTTCTAACAAACTCAGTAGGGCTTTTTTTCCATTTCCAATTTTTTCTCTTTTTATATGGGGTCAAAATCGGTCGAAAATTGGAAATTTTCGGTTCTTTTCACTGATTTTGATATTTCAAGACGTATCTCCTCCTTCAATTTTACTGCTAGAACAAAAACAAAGACAGTTTTAGAATCCTTGGAACATTTCTAACAAACTCAGTAGGGCTTTTTTTCTGTTTTCCATTTGTTCTCTTTTTATATGGGGTCAAAATTGGTTGAAAATGAAAAACTTTGTTCCCCTCAACCCCCCCTGTGGGGGGGGGGGGGAATTATTGTCCGTAACGCCATAAAATTTTAGGACCGAATAGTCCACCAACTAAGGGTTCTTTTCCAACAAAAACATGAGAAATGACCCCCGGACCGACGGGCCTGGCAGAGGCCTGGGATGATCTCCTTAATGCGAGATAAGGTTCGCACTAAGGCTTTGTGGAGCTGATGTACTTCATGAAACACTTTAGTGAATGTACTGTGCAGATCAAATTTTTGGAACCATGTAGCACATGCCACCCGAGGGGATAATATTAATATACCAAAAATCGCTTCAAGCCTTAAAAATTTGAGTATATTTCTGCACTGTAAAAAATTATACGTTCTTCAGGAACGTTCTACCATAAACAACTGATTCATTTGATATTGATAACCTTTCAGCACTTTTAATTCGTCAATTTATACTAACGGCATATGAGCCTATGTTCATTTCATCAACCACTGACAACTACTGATAACTATTGACAAGTAAAATTGATCTCTACTTCACTCTCAACTTTTCAATGTGGAATAATTCACGTACATCATGAATGAAACAGTTTTTAAAAGTACTAGAATCCTTCTAAAATAATTCGTTGCTTCAGATTCCAATACAATGAACATTCTTTGACCGTTAGTTAGTTGCATTTTAGGTGTCTTCAAATTATGAAATAAGGAAGTAAATAACCTTTCAGAGGCTTCAAATACTTGGTGGTATGTACGATACATCATTGTGAAATTATTTTCAACAGTATGCATAACCAGGCGACAATAGCGGGGAGACACTGGGCTGCATTGCTCGTGTAATGCATTGTTGTAGTCTTTCAGCTAGTCCTTGCTATTGTTCAACTCTGGAAAAGTAATATTTTATTTTGTCTTTAGAAATAGGCACAATTTGTCTCGAAATTCTTAAACGCAGCCGAAGAGATTAGTTTACGTTCTTTTAAACTGGTCCATTCTTATATATAGACGAGGAGCGAGATGCGTCTCAGAGATCAGGAAAATATTACATTCACATTTTAAACCACTCACAGAAAACATGGTTATGGAAGCATGTGATGGAGTTCAAGTATTTCGCTTGAACTTCTCGCACATCAGCCAAGAAATTTAACGATGAATAAAACAGGCTATCAAATTGAATTTCTAAAAATGCCCTAATGCCAGCCTAGGTGTTTAGTTGACCGTGAGGAAAGGCAAAATTGCAATGATTTACCTCCAAAAAATGTGCGAAAATTAAATTTTTTCAAGTAGACCTTTTAAACTGCAAAACATCAATCACCATCAAAATGTCTCACACAATAAGAAAAAAATAAATTATTTTTCGGAGGTAGTTTCGAGGCGAAGAAAATCAATCACAAAGACCAAACTGTCTCACGAAAACTGCACACTTCTCGAAAAAATTTTTCTGAGAACTTCTTCAACTATTTTTTAATTTACGACTGCCTTCAAAGCGCTCTCACAAGTCCTAATGGTCCCACTAAGAGCGGTACATATAGCGTAAGCCACCTATATTGGCGCAACAGAGCAGCCAGACGCTGTAGCTCGCCCGGACGTAGCAGTTTCCAACGATAAAGCAATGACAAAGTTTGACATAGGATTAATGCCCTTAGATAGGGAGCATCGACATCACACTGCCCTAAATGCCCGGAATATTATTATACAATAAGAAAAAAGAAGAAAAGAAGAGAAAAACAGTCTATTTCCAATGAAGTTTGAACATGAAATGTTTAACACATCGGTTGTTAAATTATCTTGACATTAATCTGTGGTTGTTACGCACACATGGGTATCGTAATACCCACGCCACAAGCCTCAACAAAAATGATTGAGTGATAAACTCAAAAAATGCGTTCCTTTCTAAGCGTTAAGGTTTTACCAATGCATAAATATGCAAGTACCTGAGAAAACATAATCCTAGTGACACATTGTTGAAACCCCTCTCATTATTGTACACTTGAATTGAACTACGAGCATACGAACACAGGAACTATGTAGTGATATGAGGGTGTCAGGCAACGCAAGTGGTTTCGACTCTATTCTGTTATAGTTACCCATAATCTTAATTATTTTCTCTAAGTGATCTGTTCCTTGTACCCGGCCTAAGTCTGTTCCTATGCGCCGATGGTGTGCCTTTGTATTTACTTTAGTTAGCCCTCAAGTTTTATTTGTATTGTATTTCGATATTCCCATATTATTTTTATTTCATAGCTGAATAGCCCTACCCAGTTAAAAATTCATGCCGTTTTTAGGTCGACAGGTAGCAGAACACAGTGAAAGATGGCCGCTGAAGGTCAGAACGTTCCTCTGTCGGCCGCTCTCGACCAAAATTTCCCGTTCGACTGCTATCCGCTAGTCTCATTTAGACGGAAACAAGCCGGAAAAATCGAGCCCTTGCCCAAAGGCGGATTCAAGAGGAGAATGCCGCTTGCGTTCGACCTATTTGATTAACAGTCGAGCAACGATTTTCTGGGCACTACAGAAATTTCTTTAGAATATCTTAAGTGCAACTTTAGATTTTAGTCTACCACTCATAACTTTTGAAATAATTCACTTGTCGAGTTCAAATTACTCTCAAATGAAAGATAAAAACATTCTTCAGGGAAAATCTTACATACGAACATTCTTGACCACTCTCAGACAGCAAAATTCATTTGCCATTAAAATTACAGTCGGTAGCTGCCGAGGAAAACTTGCTAGTCAAAGCTGTCAACTAAAAAATGGTACATTTACCTAAAACTTTACCTTGCGAATAGTTATCATGTTATAAGGTATTTAAATGTCAATTTAATCATTTTGTATAGTGTACATTAAATAATACTATCCTGTTGTTCATCTGAGTCAAATTTATATTTCCATTCGAGTTAGACATGGCAACACTGCTCGCACATTTGGACAAGTCTGATCTACTGATCACTCAAGCTTTTTCGCAGCAGTTATTTGAATGGTGTTGTGCGTCACAGGTGTAGTGCTGGTTTCTCATTTATTCAATAAGGTTTTTCACGCAATGTTAGAATTTATTTCAGTGCGAGTGTGTAGTACGTTGAAGTGTCTCTTATTTCTGAAAAAATTTCTGCTCTAAAAAGGTATGAGGTGTTCGCTCTCATGTGAGTTTCTTATTCCATTGAAGACGTTAAGCCGGTATGGCATGTTGTCAAGTGCCTGATGAGGGATTGACCTTGTCGTCTCAATAATTTTTTAGTGTGAATGAATAGTAGTATATTAATTATTATTATAAATTGATTTATTATTATTAATTAATGTTAATGAGAAGGAACAATTACGAACTTGAGGTCAATCAGGAATCAGGATTGCACTACTGTGCGGCCAATGTTGATTTCATATTTGACAGTGCTCAATTGTATATACTTCAAAATTTAAACTATAGTTTAAAGAAGCAATAAAAGCAAAATATAATAGTGTATGTTCATTCACTATTAATTCCATTCTTATTTTACAGTAAGTGTTAACACAATTTAGCTTCAAACTTTTAAGCTGCAGTATAATTCCACTTGAGAAACCTTTGACAAGCAACAATGTGGAATGTTTTCAATTTAGATGTATGGATAGTGAAGGCGCCACACACCTTCACTTGGCATCACCGGCCTTAGTTATTCATTTACCACCATTTTACTGAACATAAATAGTCAACAGGAGCACATTCAGGTTTGAAATTATAGTCTTTAAGTTTACATTTTTTGTTTCTGCTGGTCAACATCACATGGAACAGTAATTGGGAGCCAATGGTAGCACAACGAGATAATGGCCACGGCTGAATGGCAACGGCAGTAATAATGAACAGCTACGGTGGCTACAATGAACGGCTACGGTGGCTACAATGAACGGCTACGGTGGCTACAATGAACGGCTACGGTGGCTACAATGAACGGCTACGGTGGCTACAATGAACGGCTACGGGTTGAAAATAATATGAGTCTCGTTCTGCAAATAAAGGAAAGACATATAAGTAAACTAAGCATTAACTTTGTTCCTACACTCATAAAATCTGACAATAAATCATTACAGAATATTCAGTCACAGTTCAAATTAAATATAACAGTAAATGAATCTATGTAGAAAAATCACAAAATGTAGGCACAATTATTACGAGTCACACCGGCAAAAGTACACGATCAAATAATCCGTGTTCATCACAGACACGGGTATCCTACTTCTTAACTGGGGTCAAAATTAAGAACTGCGGCAACAGCGCCCCCAATTTTCAGATTCTGAAAATTACTAATTACTTCTAAGCAGTACTAATTTTGATACAGGTCGATGTACCAAATTGCAAGAGAAGTCTCTGAGGGAGCCAATGCCTCGAGAAACTTTCACATAAGCAGAACGACAAATTCACTTATCATCTAAATCTATTTTTTCTACTAGGCCCAGCGGCCATTGATTTCTAGATGAATTAACATTAATTACTAGAA
The DNA here is from genome assembly GCA_030386875.1 of Morinoia aosen. Taxonomy (NCBI): domain Eukaryota; kingdom Metazoa; phylum Arthropoda; class Malacostraca; order Amphipoda; family Talitridae; genus Morinoia; species Morinoia aosen. The sequence goes on along the minus strand of CM059569.1, from coordinate 13,390,579 downwards.
CTAAATCACCAGGTTTAAGATTATTTTTTACATCAAACCACTTTTGACGCTGCTGCAACAAAACCACGTATTCTCTTCTCCACCGTGTCCAAAATAAGTTAGCGAGGTACTGAACCTGCCTCCATCTACGATTAACGTAGTTGTCTCGAGGAGAGAAAAGACCCGGGGGGAAGGTGACACCAGCGTTGAGCAGCAGCAAGTGATTCGGTGTCAACGGACAATTGCTATTTACATCAGAGGTCACAGGAGTTAAAGGTCTGTTATTAAGAACAGATTCAACTTCGCACATGAGGGTATTAAGATTTTCATCGGTAAGTTTAACCTTTTGCTCTGCTAACAAAGCATTTAGCACCTTCCTAATAGATCGAATTTCGACCTCGAAAAATCCTCCGAAATTAGAGGCATACGGCACATTAAATTTCCATACAATATTTCTCAGTTTCAAGCAACTTTCGATTTGGTTCACATTCCATTGTTTAATAGCTGCACGAAGTTCGCGCTTACATCCAACTAGATTAGTGCCATTATCACTCGTCACTGACAACACGTTCCCTCTCCTGCATATGAATCTCCGTAAAGTGTTAATACATGAATCGGTAGTTAATGAATGGGCCACTTCAATGTGAATAGCACGTGATGCCGCGCACGAAAATACAACGCCGTAGCGTTTAACATGCTTACGGCCCTGCACGACTTCAAATGGCCCAAAATAATCAACACCAACGTGACTGAACGCAGGAAGGTCGCTAGTTAATCGGATTGCAGGTAAATCTGCCATAATCTGGCCACATGGTTTACCATGATACTTCCTACAAATCAAGCAATCTTTCACAACGCCTCGAGCAAGAGAATTTGCAGATAAAATCCAGAATCTACGTCGAAGGTTACACAGGATAGATTCTCGGCCTAAATGACCGAGAGTTTCATGCACATACTTAACTAGTAAGCTTACAATGAAAGACTTATTTGGCAAGATAATCGGGAATTTAGTTTCATATTCAACATCAAGATTACGCAGTCGACCCTGGGACCTTAAGATCTCATCCTTATCAAGAAAGGGGGAGAGTTTTCGCAGTTTCGACGATTTCTTAAGCGTTTTTCTATTCTTCAAATTCGATATTTCCTCCGAAAAGGTAACACGCTGGACATATCTAATTATTTCATTTTCAGCTTGCCTTAAATCATGAACAGAAATTTTTTCGTTCTTAAGACTAGATTTAGTTAGCAACGAGTGTCTCAGCTTCAACAACCAAGCGACGCGAACCTTCAACCTTGGCCAACTTAAAACAGAATTCATTAGCTTATCAACGGGTGAATTATCCGCTGTGCAAGAAAGTGCTAGTTCCACCCTTTTCAGTTCCGCATCTTCCTCCGGAATGGCAAGATTGTAAGTCTGAGGAGGTAGATCAGAACCTTTTAAGAACTCAGGTCCATGGTTCCACAGCTGTGATTGTTGAAGCCGTATAACACTTGCACCGCGCGTTATTACATCAGCGGGATTTTCTCTCGAGGGCACATAACGCCACTGATCAGGGTCTGAAAAATTACGAATGAAATTGATCTTGTTCTCTACAAATCTGTGAAAACGTTTTAATTCATTTTTGACGTATCTGAGTACAGCAACACTATCGGTCCAATAGAAAATATCCTTCGTGAGAAGGTGTAATTCCTTGAAGACTCTCAAGAGAACTCCACGCCAAGTTTAGCTGCACTCAGCTCTATTCGCGGAACAGTTTTCAACGTAGAATTATCGATGGGAGTGAGTCGAGATTTGCTAGCTAACAAGGACACATGACAAGCAATTTCACTGCAAGATTTTAAATAGATCACAGCACCATATGACATTTCACTTCCATCCGTGAAAACGTGAAATTCATAGGACCGGAAGTTAGAGGAGGTTATGCTTCGGGGGATTTTATAAGAACCAAGGTTATTAATGTCTCTTAACCATTCCACCCAGGCATTTTGAAGCTCTAACGGTAGTGGATCATCCCAACCCGTCGTCAGTCGACAGGCTTCTTGAAATATTTTACGTCCAACAACAATTATAGGCGAAAAAAATCCTATCGGGTCGTAAACTGATGCAACACACTTGAGAACAACGCGTTTCGTCGCACAAGGTGTACCCTTTAAATTAGGTTGGTAACCCAGAGTGTCGCATTTAGTATCCCATACGACACCCAATGCAGTTTCCAAATTGTCAGAATTCAGAATAACATTTGACGTTTCGGTTTTTGAGATTTTATCTTGAGGCAAAAGTTTCAAGACTTCTGGATTATTACTGTTATAGTTTGTCAAATTGAAACCACCGGACATGACAGTTGCTTCAATTTCTTTCAGAACTCGAGTTGCATGAAGAACATCAGAAAACGACGCCAATAGGTCATCAACATAAAAATTATTCAGAATAGCAAACTTACATTCCGAACTAGCTCCAGTCTCAGTTGCTGTACGCTTCAGAGCATAGTTAGCTATGCTAGGCGAGCTTTTTGCTCCAAATACGTGGACCTTGAGACGATATTCTATGACTTCAGTCTTAGAGTCATTTAGCCAAAAGAATCTCATTAAATTGGCGCAGTCTGCAGGCACCTTTACCTGATAAAACATCTTTTCGATGTCGGCAATAACAGCTACTTCATTTAGCCGGAATCGTAAAAGAACTCCAAATAAACTGTTGGTCAAGTCAGGGCCTTGCAGAAGCACGTCATTCAATGATATTCCCTTACATTTCAAAGAACAATTAAATACAATTCTAATTTTATTCTTACGCTTATGATAGACAGCGTGATGGGTCAAATACCACTTCTTTTCTGGACATGAATTCAATTCAGCGGCAGGAACAACTTCCACGAAATCATTGTCAATCATTTGAGTCATGAATTTATCGTAGTCGGAAAAGAGTTGGGAGTCGCGATCAAACCTACGACTGAGGCTAGAAAATTGATTCAATGCTTGGGAGCGGTTATCAGGAAATTCATAATCTTCGTTCAGAGGCAATGCTATTTCATAGTGGTTAGAGTCAAGTTTGTTAGTACTCTGGTCTACCTTCTGTAACCATTTTTTGTCATCTACGGACATTGAAATCGAGTTATCGGTGTCAATAAAGTCATGAGAGAAAAACTTCATAATTTGACTATCTAGAGCCTGAGAGTTACTTACAACTCTGTTACAAATCCTATTAGAGGAATTCCTTTTGACCGGACCATTGAGCGCCCAACCGAGAGTGTGAAGCGTCGCGTACGGGGCTCCATCTTCTCCATCGACCAAGCGAAGGGGCTTAACGAGGTCCGGCTCGTTGAGGCCAATGAGCAGCAAAACTTCTGAGTCAGTGAAGTGGAATGGTACCTCTTTTAGGTGAGGTTCATGAAAAATATCCTCGCTTTTGGGTACGTCTGAGCGGTTGAAGGGCCATTGCTTCGAATTCTTCGTATAGACCGAGCCTAACTGGTGACTAAACTTTCCATCAAGACTGGAGACGGTAAGGTTTTGTATGACCCGTGCACAAACCTTCTCGCTTTTACTAGTCATTGTAGAAATACTTATCGTCGATTTTGCTGTTCTGACACTCAGGAGCTGTAACAGTTTCTCGCTGGCCCAACAGTCCGACGAACCGGTATCTAGAGCATAGTTTATAATTACTGCTTTCTCGAAACCAGCTACCCTCACTCTAGCGGGTACGATCGGAGGCAACACTTTCGAGTTGTCACTTCTTGTGTTACTCGAACGCATGGACTGAACGGGCGTTCCAACTGCAGTCGATTCGTTGTGAAGAATAGTAGGGTGGTTTCCGTTGCATTTGGCACACGTTGAGCGTTGAGGACAGTTTTGAGAAATATGATTAGGCCTCAAACAACCAAAGCAAAGATTTAAATTCCGAATTATTTTTCGGCGCTCGTACGTGGGTTTAGCTTGCAAGAACTTGCAGGAGGACACGTAGTGATTCGTTTTCTTGCAGTAACTACAATGTTTGGTACCGGACTTTCCATCCGATGTCAATAAAATTTTACTTCTAGAAGGTTTTTTCTGGGAAGAATCGGAGACATCTGTTATATCGCCAAATAAAGGCTGCTTGAGAACAGAGACTTCCTTTCCCACGAAGTTGACGAGATTCCCAAATTTAATCGATTCATCGTTATCCAGAATATGACTGGTATGGCGACGCCAACGGTCTCGCAACTTGTAGGGTAGTTTGGCGACAATGGTTTTCATTTGTTTAGGACTTTGAAGTGGGTGACTTGTATCGCAGTTCTCGAGCGAGTGGAGACAATCAAGCAGAAAAATGTGAAGTTCGTGCAAGGCTTCAGCATCTTCGTTATCAATAGCGTTCCACGAATCGAGTTTCTGAATGTAGGCATTTGTAACCTTGAACTCGTTCCCGTACTCACGTTGGAGCAATTCTTTAGCCTTCTTAAAAGCGGTCGATGCATTGTAGTGGCTGCACGACTTCACCAACTTCAAAGGTTTATCTCTAGTATATTGCTCTAGATAGATAAGCTTGTCAGCATCGTCGCTGCATTTATTTTCGATCACTCTCTCAAAGTTCTGAATAAAGGATTTAAATTTAGTTAAATCCTTACCGTCATACGGCTGAATTTCTTTCTTCGGAAGAATAGATTTTTCTTGACATTGGACCATCGACGCTGAGATGGTATTTTGAGCCTGTAAAATATCGAGAAGGCGAGAGTTTACATTCTCACTCAACATTTGCTGCACAGGAAGAGCAACAGCATTGGTGGACGCCATCGTCGGGTAGGCCGTGGACGCCATCGTCGGGTAGGCCGTGGACGCCATCGTCGGGTAGGCCGTGGACGCCATCGTCGGGTAGGCCGTGGACGTTATAGGAGAAAGTCTGGAGTCTCTCGCCGGTGTAAACTGATGAGACGGCACAGCAGGAGTTGATGGTAAAGGCTGGGACTCTCTAGTAGTAGAAACTTGAAGCTTCCCTAACTCACTTTCTAATATATTCATACGAAGATCATCTTTGAGAGACTCCGACAATAACTTTTGTTGCTTCAATTCCAAGAGGTCCCTTTCGTATTGCATCTTCAAATTGAGCTCCATTTTTTCTAATTCAAATTGTCGAGACAAAGATAATCTATTGGCTTCAACCGAAGCTCTTCGTTCAGCCATATCGACATGTGCTGCCGAGTTAGCTTTCGATGACTTTAGATTTGATACTGAAGACCTAGAAGCAAATGTTGACGACCTAACTTCGGCTCCACGTATTACTGTGAATGGGTGCAACATTGCATCAACTTTCGATCGAAACCTTTCGATCTCACTAGCGTGAGGTTTCAACCAGTCAGAAAATGACTCACCACATTCACGAAGAAGGTTGTCGACCTTCACCAAGTACGAAGTATACAACTTCTTGATTAATTCCAAATTAGTAGGCACGTCAACCAACAGGGCTTCAATTTCTTGTTTCTTCTTTGTAACAGCAGCGAGCCACCCACTAGGCGGTCTGCTGGATTTGTCAGGCAGGCTGTGCCTGTCTGGCGACCTACAGAGAGGCATTGTAGAGCACTGCACCAATGTTATTTACCACTAAAATAGGCACTTCATTAGGAGCATGTGACTTCAGTATTTTCAACTAAATGAAGGCGCCACACACCTTCACTTGGCATCACCGGCCTTAGTTATTCATTTACCACCATTTTACTGAACATAAATAGTCAACAGGAGCACATTCAGGTTTGAAATTATAGTCTTTAAGTTTACATTTTTTGTTTCTGCTGGTCAACATCACATGGAACAGTAATTGGGAGCCAATGGTAGCACAACGAGATAATGGCCACGGCTGAATGGCAACGGCAGTAATAATGAACGGCTACGGTGGCTACAATGAACGGCTACGGTGGCTACAATGAACGGCTACGGTGGCTACAATGAACGGCTACGGTGGCTACAATGAACGGCTACGGTGGCTACAATGAACGGCTACGGTGGCTACAATGAACGGCTACGGTGGCTACAATGAACGGCTACGGGTTGAAAATAATATGAGTCTCGTTCTGCAAATAAAGGAAAGACATATAAGTAAACTAAGCATTAACTTTGTTCCTACACTCATAAAATCTGACAATAAATCATTACAGAATATTCAGTCACAGTTCAAATTAAATATAACAGTAAATGAATCTATATAGAAAAATCACAAAATGTAGGCACAATTATTACGAGTCACACCGGCAAAAGTACACGCTCAAATAATCCGTGTTCATCACAGACACGGGTATCCTACTTCTTAACTGGGGTCAAAATTAAGAACTGCGGCAACAGATAGTATCGGTATCGGCCTTTTTCTATTATCAGTACATCACTAGTTTTCAATTTTTTAGTAAGAAAAGTAAACTTCAGAAATACCTGACGAGCAGCTTTATAAAATTTAGGAATAACAATGATGAAAGAAGAATAGGTCGATATTTACTTCATTCGTTCGCGGAAATTAAGAATTCTGTTTCAAAGCTCTAAAGAAACACATTTAAGAACGTTTCAAATGAATGACATTTTGCTCGCTGATGCGTAATTTTTGAGTTATTTACCTGTGAAGTTATAGGAACTTAGTATATAAAAATGGAGAAACGGACGCGTAAATATGATGTAATACGGCATAACGTGATGCTAGGTTATATTAGGTTAGGTAACGTTAGATTAGCCGAATAAACTAACCTAAAATAACTTAACTTAGCCGTACTGACACTGATGGTCACCGCCAAAATACTGGGCGTGTTTCAAGAATGCAGGTACGATGAAGACGATTATATAATGTTAATTTTACCTGAACGTAATGCATTACGAAAATTACGTATCAGCGAGCAAAATGTCCTTCGTGCTCTTTTAGTGATTCTTTAAAACAGAGGTCGTGATTTCCGTGAACGCATTGAAGTAAATACTGACCGAAGAAAAATCCTTAAACACCTGATGAACATCAGCATTATCGATGAGTTAGGGTTAAACTTTAAATTGAGGAGCGTCCTACCAGCTAACGTTGCTTGATCGTAGGCTAGTGATGTACAGATGTATCGGTAGCGGCAAAATCTGGCCGATATATCATCGATACTTTCCAATAATACGTATTTTATCGTGAAAATGAAGGTCATAAATCATGAAAGTAAAATTAAATAAAGAGCCTATTCATTCATAGTAAATTAATTAGCTAACTGTTGAATTACAGCGTTTAATGTGGCCCGCTAAGTGAATCTACTACGTTGATTCCCCGATGTCACGGACGGTCTGTAAGTGAAAGCTTTGTAGCATAAATAGTTAAACAAACACAGTGGGGACGTAAAATTATTATACTTTTACAACTGAAACCTATATAGTTTGACCAAATTTCCATTTCTTAAAGTATGTCACAGGCTAACAAAAATCAAACCAATTAAATATAGTTGAAGGTGCATTTTAAAGTTTTTACAAATTTGACACAGAAATAACTGAAAATTCTATTTTCATTAAGCGTGTAGATCGTAAAATATTACAAAGCTAATTATTTTATTTTAATTTAGCATGTAAATCGCCGTTCATTACGAATCTAGCATTTTTCTTCATTTTAATATGTTTGAAAAATTCATGAACAATCTTAAAATTGGTTGCGTGTTTGCGCATCTTTCCGGTTTCGGATCCTATCGAATTTTAATGTTTTCTTTTCGTCAAAGTATGTATTTAGGTGTGAAAAACATGAAAAAGATAACCATTTTGTGGAGAAATTATTGTTTTGGTTCATGAACAATCTTATAAGATTGTTCGTGAATTTTTCTAACATCTTAAAATAGAAGATAAATGCAATATTCCTAGTGTACGGTGATTCACATGCTAAATTAAAATAAAATTATTAGCTTTGTAATATTTGGAGATTTACGTAAAATTAACACTCCTTAATCGGACTATCATTAAAAAATTAAAAGACGAAGAATATAGCACGGATAGGTATCATATTTAATACAATTTAACAAAGCTAAATTTAAAATGTGAATTAGTCAGTTTTAAACGTTTCGGTGACCAGCTCCATCTTCAGTAAGTCTGAAAACATAAAAAACAAAATTTGTTAGTTCATGACAACAATGAGAAAAGTGACAAAGTGATCGGTAAGAAAAAAAATCAATACAAAAATTTCTAACGGATATGAACTATTAGCATTATTTAAAGGTGGCTTCTATTTGGCAATGTGAATGGATTCTAAAATGCGAAATCTAACTCATTAGGTGCAGAGCATAAAATAAAAAAATTGTCCTCGGAAATACGGCTGCTACACTGTTCGGTAAGAAGGCGGATTGATGAATGAGGAGGTTGAGCCACAGAACATTTACATAATCTGAAAGATTTCTCTCCTGAACTGTACTCGAAGTTGTATCTGTCAGGTTCACGTCCGGGTGTCCTGTATGGTTTGCCGAAAATCCATAAGTTAGACTTTCCATCTAAATTTCAATTTCGTCCTATTTTTGCTGCAGTGAATACGCCTAGTTTTAACTTAGCACGATTTCTAGTTCCTGTGTTAAATCCTTTAACTGTAAATGAATATACTCTTGGTAACTCAACTCAATTTGTTAACGAGATCACATCGTGTCAAAATGCTGATAAAGTTACTATGGCTTCATTTGATATTGAAAGTTTATTCACAAATATTCCACTTGCAGAAACCATCGAAATAATTATAAATTCCTTGTGTGCTTTGCCTACTGATACAGTTTAAGGCCTAGGCAAATCTTATTTTAAGATGCTTCTCGAACTGTCTGTTATGAACTCTATCTTTGTGCTTGCTGGCAATTTGTAAATACAAATCGAAGGCCTGGGGTCTTCGAAGGCATGGGTCTTCCGTTATGACCCACATTTGCAAAAATTTTCATGTGTCACTGGGAACAAAAATGGCTGGCCGATTGTCCTGTGGAATTTAAACCAGAATTTTATCGCCGTTACATTGATGACACGTTCTTGTTGTTTCGTGATCCAAGTCATGCTAAAATATTCAGGGACTATTTAAATGAGAAACATTCATCAATAAAATTTACAATCGAAATTGAGAATAATGGTTCGTTATCTTTTTTGGACTCAAAAATTACTCGAGTAGGTAAAGCTTTCACTTCTTCAGTTTTTCGTAAGGCTACTCCTACTGGATTGGGCATAAGTTTCTACAGTAACTGTAGCTATAGATTTAAAATTAATGCGATTAAAACCATATTGAATCGTGCCTACAACATTTGTTCTAGTTTTGTGGATCTGCATGCTGAATTTAATATTTTAGTCTCATTTTTTTTGTAAAAACGGATTTCCTTCCTCAATTGTTCATGCTCATATTAAAAAAATTTTTAGCTAAGAAATATTCAGGTATTAACGATGTTGCCGATTCGGTGCAACAGCTCTACTGTGTATTTTCATATTTTGGTGATTTTATGAGAAAGATGTCCCGGGATATTGAAAACCCTTTTAAACACCACTTTCCTGCGGTAAAATTGAATGTAATTACTGTGAATCTGCTGCAAATTAGTTCTTTCTTTCGGTACAAAGATAGGATTCCTAAGCGGATGCGGGCATCCCTGGTATATAAATTTAGTTGCGTACAGTGTACGTCTGGCTACGTTGGCATGACGACGCTGCCTTTTTACGTCATGATCGCCCATGGCACCGCGGAGTAAGCTTTCGAACTGGGAGACCTTTAGGTCAACCTCCTCATTCATCAATCCGCCTTCATACCGAACAGTGTAGCAGCCGTATTTCCGAGGACAATTTTTCTATTTTATGCTCTGCACCTAACGAGATAGATTTGCGCATTTTAGAATCCCTTCACATTGCCAAAGAGAAGCCACCTTTAAATAATGCTAATAGTTCATATCCGTTAGAAATTTTTGAATTGATTTTGTTTTTCTTACCGATCACTTTGTCACTTTTCTCATTGTTGTCATGCACTAACCAATTTTGGTTTTTATGTTTTCAGACTTACTGAAGATGGAGCTGGTCTCCGAAACGTTTAAAATTGACTACTTCACATATTTTAAATTTAACTTCGTTAAATTGTATTAAATATGATACCTATCCGTGCTGTATTCTTTGTCTTTAAACTCTTATTGAAGATTTACTAGATAAATTAAAATCGAATTTCCAGCTTTTTCTATAATAAATTTCAAAAACTTCAAAATACACTGTCGACTTTATTTACATGATTGGTTGGATTTTTGTTAGCCTGTTTAGTTGTAAAAGTATAATAATTTTATGTCGCTTCTGTTTTCAACTATTCATGCTACATAGCTTTCACTTACTGAACGAACGTGCCTCATCGGGAAGTCAAAGTATTAAATTCAGTTAGCGGGCCTGATTAAACTTTGTAATTCAACAGTTAGCTAACTAATTTGCTAGGTATGAATAGCCTCTTTATTTGATCATGCTTTTACTTTCATGATTTATGACCTTCATTTATATGATAAAATACATATTATTGGAATGTATCGGCCGGATTTTACCAATGCCATTAAAATGACCGATACCGATACATCGGTACATCAATAATTTTATGACAGGATTTTATAAATATTTTTTAACGTTTCGATCTGAATTTCAAATGAAAATGAAAAACATTTACATTTTTGTGCAACGGCCAAAAAAAAAAATAGACTGTTGGCTGCATTGGCTACTCTGGCTGAAGCTTCATAAGAAAATGACGCTGAAACTCACAATGAGTCGCTTTCTTCTATTTCGCATGTAGTTGAGTTTGGACCCGTAACTTCTGGTGAAGATTGGGATTCTTCAGAAGAAACAAGAGATGGAAGAGATGTAGAATGCTGGTCTGCAGAAGCACTATTTCAAGAGCAAGGGCCCAACTATTAGCTTCACCACATCGGTCAATTGATATTTATCACGATTTATCGTTGTGGTGGGGCTGGTAGTGACGGCAATGTGAGCAACGTGAACACAACAAAATGTGGAAACCAAGCCTGAATTTTCCCTCGTCAGTCTTCAGTAACCTCTGAATTGAAGGACGTCCTTGAAGGTGATCAACGATGTGTTCAGATACATATTTGTGTGTGTGGGAGGGCGGGTGTGTGTGTGTGTGTGGGGGGGGGGGTGAGGGGGTGTGTATATGAATAGCCAGTGTAACTAAGTTCGGGCAAGGTTGATCTGCTGCCGCGGGAGGGCGGTACTAAGTCGAGTAAGGTCGAGAGAGTCGATACATAGAATGGAGAAGCCGCGGAAGGTCGAATTCGGGCCGCGGAAAGTCGAAATGTAGTCGATAAAGGTGGGAATTTCCGAACAGCTGCAAAGGGAATTCAATGGTTTTGTAGCTGTTTTTTACTGCCATAAAAAGGGGCCACGGCGACCAAAAAACGGCTGCTTTTCCGAATAAAACAAGGCTAGAAGTCTTGGCTACCGCGGCACATAATCGACTTGAAAACGTCTTATTTTTTTAACTGGGTAATATCTTATATGTAATTTTGTATGTTGTACCACCTTATGCAGTAGCTCATGTTTGTACACACAATTTTTGCAAAAGAAAATAAATCACTGTTCTTGCTAAAATGTATCTTTGTATTTAAGAGGCACTCCAAAGAGATTCTGCAATAAAAAATTCACATCCTGAAGTGAAAAAAGTTTTCCTTTCTCCTCTTTGATACGGGCTTTATTCTAATACGACACTTCGCCTAAAAGGGGCATAAGGAACCACCTCGGGAGGGCAAGCTAAACCGTACTGTTTGTCATAAAGAGAGACGCTGTCGCATTTTGGCGAATCAGGGAAATACCTGAGGAGCCCTATCGGACTGATTAGGGCGTAGACAGTTGCTCGTCTTCCTACGGTACCGCCGTAGTTCGGCACGAACAGAATTTATTTCTGTTGCCCTAGCGGACTAATTACGGCGTAGGCGGTACCCACACGAACCTAAGGAAGGGCAGCTGCGTTGAAAAGCTAGCGCCAGCAGAAAAAAGTAGCTGCTCAAAAGACAGCCCCTTTTTCCACGAACCCTCACGTCGAACGCATGGCGGTATCGACAGAGGGATTAATGTTAAAAGTGAAATGGGCAGATTTGATTAACAAGGCAATATTGTACGCGCAACCCCCATCCATGCGTACCGGAGTCTTTATAAGCACTAAACAATTTAGTCCTGGTGCTATCGTTCTCGTCACCTCCGCAAGTAAACACCTAAGAAAACGTCTCCGTGTTTCCTTAAGCTGCGTTTACACGGAGGGTGACTTCCCCTGGGGAACGCCCTCTCTCCCTCCCCGCCTCTTCAAAAAAACCCCAATCCCCCGGTCTAACGCCTCCCACTACTACCCCATGCGTGTCGACGCTGCTGCCCCACATGCTGGGACTGCCTGTGGAACGACGGAGAGACAGTGCGCTCCAGACAGTCTTGAGGGTAGGATGTATGTCTTGGCTGCTCTGTCGTCATGTTCTCATGCGTAATCTCAATCCAAAAAGTCTCTCCTGATCTGGAAAAGTGGCTGAAGGCTAAAGCTTTCACATTGATAGATTTATTGAAAGCAAAGCGTCAGTCTGATTGTATTTATTACGGTTGTAAATATAATTTTTTTATCAAGAACTATCGCTGAAATGATCTGTAGCTGAAATGATTTTCGATCTAAATTCAAAAGTAATTACCTCTAACAATAGTAACACAAATTGTTCGCTGTCATGCTATTATTAACACAAGATGGCTCGTGATAAGACTTAGACTGATATAATTTTTTTACTTATTTCTATTTCACTTTTATCAGACTCTATCGCGCATATTTCATTTATTTTGGTCTCTATATACATCTGCTGGGCAAGTTATATTTCGTTATTCCTTAGTTTGGGCATTAACAATAACGTCATAAAAGAAGCTATATCTGCGCGAAGTTTTATTGATTTGCCTCCATTCCTTATTCAACTAATTGACACATTCGTTTCTGCCAAGGCACTTGGCCTTCGTTTAAGAAGTAATTCTTGAATTTTCCACGAATACGTTGATATCTTATGCCGGCCTCCGTGAAATAGTTTACAGGTTAGAAAGAGCATCTTCTTTTTTGCACGTACCTTGAATTACATTTCGACATCCTCACTCAGTCACTGTTATCTCCAGGGTTGCCGATATATTTTCTGATTGAATAAAACCTCCATGAAAACGTACCAAAAATTGTTAAAGTGTACCAAATATATTAAACTAGCAATAAAACGAAAATTTTAGGGTTTTACCTACTTTTCCTGTTTGGATGAAGTTTTTCCTCCTCTTCTTCCTTCATCTGCCAATTTTTTTTATTTAATTTGTTGACTAAGCTACCGTGATGGTTCCAATTTATGCAATCTATGTTCTCTAACGTAAATTTTGATCGCATTCGTGCATTTAGTCTTGCTCATTTTAACGAAATCCTGTTTTTTGTTTTTCTGTAGTTAAGCTCAAAAAATTCTCTAGCTGCAGCAAAATAAAGCGGTATTGACAAAAGCTGTAATTTACTCGGGAAGCAGCGAGTAACAAAGCTGCGTATCAGAATTTTTCAGACACAATTTCTGTCTTGAAAGGAGCATCTTAAACAAACAGTTCTCGCCACTTCATCTTTATCTTTTCATGCTGCTCTTCTTTCACGAAATTGGAGAAATGCATTGAATATGGTGTTATTGAATTACATTTATTAAGATCTTTCAATCCAAACTCTTCTAGTTTTTTGGTACATATTTTGTTGACATTTCCCAGGAGAATGCTTTGTGCAGCAGCACCAAAATAAATCTCATTTATATTGACATAGTTTGTGGGGTTGCCTACATTTATTTTGCAATTATTGTCATTCGAAATCAATAGATCCCTTTTTATGAAGTTGCCCATAATAAAATTCTCACTCAAGAAAAATTAAAATTCATTTTTGTAAGGGGAACTTGTACATTTTCTGAACGCACCAATTTCGGCACCCTGGGCATCTCACCCTCCGTCTAAACGCAAGTGGGGAAGCTTGAGCGGGTGAGAGGGGTAGGGTAGGGGCGTCACCCTGGGGAAGACACCCTCCGTGTAAACCCAGCTTTACCACGACAAAGGCCGCACCTCTAGCGGCACATATGGTGGCCAGTTTCGGTCTAACCTACGACGTTGTGAAGAAGTTATAATAAAGTTAGAAGAAGATTACTACGAGATTGAAAACCTACGAGAAATTTCTATTATGAAGATTTTTGAAATTCAGCACGACTCAAGAAAAGAAGAGAAAATTTTTAAATCGCGCAAATGACTGGCTGCAACAACAACACGAGTCTTCGATAACTACTACCGTCTGTACTCAACATCAGCCTCAAGATCCCGTACACTGCATTGGTAGAGACCTATGTCCAATTTTCAGCGTGGATAAATACCTGCTACCCCTTCAGCACCAAAGTACTCATCTTTGAATCAGGAGAAGACATAGAAGTAGTACTACAACTACAGTTTGGATCGACACCCTACAACGAGTGAGCTACAACGACTACTACGTCTACAGGGACGAGCGACTTCACTTCCTCCCCTCATCCCAGTGTACGTCTACAGTGGCGAGCGACTACACAACTTCCTTCATTCACCCAGTGGAAGCTAAGTAAATAATTGCTTGCACTGAATTAACAGATAGTTTATCCGCCTTACCGCAGCAGCGCGATTGCTAGATAGCACAGGCAGACAGGGTAACATTTTTTTTGTAAGTAGTTTTTTCTTGCTCTGCGAGAAGCAGATCATTTTTTGCATCAGCTGAAGGCAATGCGCAGTGCATAGACAGCATGCATCAGGCAAAACAAGAAGAGTAGCAAGAGCTGTGAAGCCGCAGTAGTAACTTGAACTTGTGCAAGATAGCTATAGCGTTCAGAAGTGAGTGATAAAAATTTTTTATGAGTGCTTTATTTCATAAATTGTGTGTTTATTGAAGTGATTTTTAGGGTGTGTAATATTGATTGCTAGGATGTGTAACATTGATTTCTAGGGTGTGTAATATTGATCTGTAGCAAATATTAATTTACAAGTATTAATATTGTGTAAAAAATTATTAACTACCGTATGTCGGACACGTCCGAGTCAGAGGAAACTATTAGAACAACAGCGACCCAAACAACTAGAGGTCGAGTAAGCAAAGCTAGATTTCGTGCTGAGAGCAATCCAGAAATGACTGAACCATCAGCTAGCGCGGCCGTTGGCCTAGTACAAATCCTAGTAGTTTAGCAAGAGAAATTGCAGCAAACATGCCAAGATCAGGAACAATCCTATCGGGCTCGGAACTACCCCTTTTCCGAGGGAGACGACGAGTCGAGGATCCAGACTTTATTGAGAATAAAACATTTAAAACTCATATAGGAAATTTGCGTGCCTACATGACATTACTCCCGGATGTGAATTCCGACAGTGCAAAGAAAGAGTTGTTGGTTAGATCTGCTAACAAACAGGTAGGAGATTTTAATAGCATTGTAACAAAGGTAGTCAATTCAGATCTTCAATATTCTTTTGAAGATGTCGTCAAAATTTTGGACGACATCTATGTAGCAAGAGGCGAGAAATCTATTCACGCATTAGCATGCGATTTAAATAAGTTACGTTTCGTTAGGAATGATGCACTTGCAGCCCAGCTGGTAACCGCATTTGCAAAAATCAGAAAGTTGTCGGAACATTTATTGAACTCAAATTCAATAGCGTGGACGAGACACCCATTTTTCAGGGCATGTTCAAATCAAGTAGAACTAAAACGTTTTGTAGGAGACAGGATTGATCTTAGTCTCACCATCAGCGTGTTAGCACCACTACTCGAAGAATCATTTGCTAAGAAACTATTTGATACGTCGTTCAATACGTCAGAGGAAAATTATTGGCACGTATTGTTGCCGCGGTTCGAAATCAGCCCGAAAATAAACAGATAGTAGCGACTCACTACGAGACGCAGTACAATAGAGAAACCTTTGCAGCCGAAGTTGCCGAGTCAGAAGACAATATTGATGAGCAAGATTCCACTCAGGAAAGTGAAGTTTTCTACGGAAATTATCGTAGAGGGCGTTTCGCTGGTCGGATATCAATTCCTCGACCCTGGTTGAGAAATCCTAGAGTAGGAAGAAATGTTAGTGGCTATGTGGGTGACAGAAGAATAGGTTCACTTGAATGTAACACTTTGCGGGCAGAAAGTTCGAATCATGCCCCAGTGCACTCTGCAGCTAGAACGAGAGGTTTTTTTTCTGCACTATATGCAACGTTTCAGGACATGTTGAAGCCAATTGTCCAACCCAAAGAGATCTGAGCAAACCTAGGGTCCTTGGCCCCTGCTTTGCATGCGGTTCAAAAGAGCACCTCGTCCGAAACTGCAGAGCGTCAGAAAATGAAATCAGGCAATATAAAACATATTTGCGTAGGTATAATGCCTACAGAGGCAATAACCGTGGAAGACACGAGGTGCACTATGGTGAGGAGTACGAAAGAGACGACAGAAATTTTTTAGAGCGAGTGTAATTAAAGGTGGAGGTAAAAAAGGTGGTATAAAAAATGAGACGAAGCCCGAGAATCACCGCACAATTCTCGTTAATCCAAACGCTGTGGTCGAAACGAATCCAGATACTGAGATGACAAAGTGTAATCATGATGAGAGTGAATCATACATTGATCCATTATTTAAATGTAGAAATAGGTTTGCCAAGTTAAAAGATGAAGAACTGACTCATGAGATATCACAGAAAAAAGCAGTTGAAGTCTATTTTAACACTACAGTTGTAGGTGGAGAAAGACGTGAAAATGGAGCCGATCTTGTTACGTTTAGGAGAACTAAACGGCCGACCATTATACTGTCTAATAAAGACAAGTACTTTAGTGCGCTGCTTGACAGCGGTAGTGAAAAATGCCTCATTAGTTACAGTAACATCAAAAACCCCAAAGAAAAGTTAAAACCAAGTTTTTTGAGCGTTAGAGGCATAAACGCGAAGAGTAATGTTAGAGGTGAGATTGATTTAAATATCTCAATACCTGGTTCTGACAAAGTACTTAAGACTAGTGCATTAGTAATTAAAGATGCTAAATTCAAATATGATTTAATTTTGGGTAGAGATGTATTACCCAACGCGGTTATTAATTTGAGGGATGGTTCACTCCTATGGGAGGGAACCAGAGTTCCTTTCAATGAAATAGAGAATACGCCTACAATAAGCAGAGAAGCCATTTTAATGGATATAATAAACAGTGATTGTTTACTGTCGGATGTAGTTGCCTGTGCTAAGAAGAGCACCAGATGCCGGGGCTTAATGAATGGTCGCGAGAGAAAAAAAGGACGCTGTAGGAACAGGCAAGAAAAAAGAGGCTGAACTCGAGTGTGTACCCGAGCTGCCAAAGCCAGTGGCAAGAGAGAAAAAAATAGACCTCTAGTGGTTCACTGTGACGCATTAGAAGTGCCTGCTAATTGCATCAAGCTCATTAATGCCTTTGTCAAAAAAGCTAGACAAGGTAATTATATCGTGTTGAAACGAGGATTTGATAATGGAGCACTGATAGCAGAAGCAATAGTTACAGTCAATGAAAATGGGAATGTACCTTTATTAGTACTGAACCCGACAGATGAGGCCATTCATTTTAGTGAAAACACAATGCTCTGTAACATGGAAGCATTACCTGAAGAGGAAGTTGAGGCCGAACTTTACCTTACAAATGTAGAGTAAGCGCTTAATGAGGCGAATAATGTTGAGATTAACTCTGAGTTTACATCGGATTCAAACAAAGTCATCTCAGGACTTGGTGAAACAAAGACCATAGCCACGGAGAGACTTGAGTCGAAGGTCGATGTTCGCGTAGATTTTTGTGAGTGTGGTGCACAAATCAAAAGTGTAACTAATGTACAAAAGGACGTACGCCGTCCGTTAACATGTAATGATGTAACATGCGATGAAGTTGATGTGAAACTAAAATTACTGGAATTGATGAACAATTTCCGTGACGTGATCACGTTACAAGGTGAAACTATAGGTGTCACGAATGTGACAAAACATAAGATTGTATTAAAAACTGATGCACCAGTTATAAACATACCGCCATATCGCATACCTCACAAATACCAGGAGGAGTTGGCCAAGGTCAACAAAGAAATGCTCTCACAGGGAATCATTGAAAAATCAACATCAGAGTTCAATTTCCCAATGATCGTGGTAAAAAAAAACGGGTGAAATTAGACCCGTGATAGATTTCTGAGCCTTAAATAAAATAGTGATCAAGGAGACATTTCCTATACCCCGAGTAGACGAAATATTGTCTACCCTTGGTGGCCATACCGTATTTTCCTCTCTAGATTTAAAATCTGCCTTCCATCAGGTGGAATTAGGACAGGAAAGTCGGAAATTTACAGCATTTAGTGTGAATTATCAAAAATTTCAATTCCGACGTATCCCGTTCGGACTCGCTTCTAGTCCGAGTGTTCTTCAAAGCGTAATGTCATCTGTTCTAGCA
The DNA here is from genome assembly GCA_030386875.1 of Morinoia aosen. NCBI lineage: Eukaryota > Metazoa > Arthropoda > Malacostraca > Amphipoda > Talitridae > Morinoia > Morinoia aosen. The sequence goes on along the minus strand of CM059569.1, from coordinate 13,372,201 downwards.
CCTATTTTAGGAAAATTGTGCTTTGTATTCATGGATGATATATTAATTTACTCAAAAACAAATGAGCAACATTTGTGCGATATTAAAACTGTCCTCTCTACGCTCCGTTCCGGCAAACTATCTATCAAACTCGAAAAATGTCAATTTTTCAAGAAAAAAATAGAGTACCTAGGGCATATTATTTCGGCAGAGGGTATACATTGTAAATATTCCGAGAAACTGCAAAATTGTCCAGCACCAACAAATGTAAAGGAATTGCAACAATTCCTTGGCGTTGCCAACTATTTTCGAAACTTCATAGCTCAATTCGCAGTAATTGCAAATCCCCTGTACAGATTGTTAAAAAAGTGTGTTATTTTCGACTGGACAAACGACTGTCAAAAAATTTTTGACTACATAAAAGCAGCTCTGACTTCTAACACTGTTTTACGACATCCTGATTTTACGAAGACATTTCACATATTTACTGATGCATCAAATTTTGGCATTGGATCTGTCTTGATGCAGCCCGAAGATTCAGGCGATAAATTGATGCGTCCAATTGGATATTTCAGCAAAACTTTAAATGCAAGTCAAAGGCGATATAGCACCACTAAAAAAGAATTCTTCGCAATTTATAGTGCTCTTAAAGCATTCAAATACCTAATTATTGGGTATCCCATCCATGTGTATACGGATCACCGCCCGTTAGCGCCTCTATTCACACGAAAAGTGCCAGACGACACCGCCATGTCCAGATGGTGTATAAACATACATTCTTACGACCCTATCGTTCATTATTTACCAGGTAGCCAAAACGTCGTAGCTGACTACCTAAGTAGGCTACCAAACGACAATGATCAGCTCACTATCAAAAAATTAGAAAGCTGTGACACATTAATGTCTGAACTTGAATCTGAGACATGTATAGCGCAGACGCGAGCCAAGACGCAAGCAAAGCAAGACGTTCTCACTGACCAGACGAGGCTATCACACGATAACGACGTGTTGACACCAAAATTATTTGACTATGTCCCGACAGAAAAAGAGATCTCATGGACTTTAAAAGAGTTCACTGACGAGCAAAAACTTGATCCCTTTTGTATTGAAGTTCGAGAAGCATTACTTCATAAAAGTACGTCTGTAATTCTTGACTTACCAAGTTATTTAATTGTCAATGACATTTTGTATCGACGACGACGCATTGACTCCCGAATTACAACAATATTACCAGCGGAAATGCCAGCTTCGTTGTTGAATAAAGCAATCTTAAGCATACACTATATGTACCATTCAGATGCGTTGCACACGCTATTCAAGTTTAGGCTTAAGTACTTCAATATTTTAGAGAAAACGGTTGTAAGAAAATTTGTTCAGGATTGTGAAGTGTGCAAACTTCTTAAAGCAAATCCTACCATACCTATTAAAATATTAACAGCCCCGATAGCAAAGGAACCGTTTGAAGTAGTTTCTATGGATTTTCTTGGTCCCCTTAAAACTACCGATAGTGGGAATAAATACATACTAGTTGTGATTGATCTTTTTTCACGCTTCTGTAGATTATACGCGACCTCTAACCGTCGAACAGACACATTAATATCATGTTTAGGAAGCTGTTTCTCCGTGTTCGGGTACCCCAAAACTCTCATAACTGACAACGCAGTTGAATTTAAATCGGTAGCAGTGAAACAATTTGTCAAAATTCATGCTATTGCTAAAAAAGAAGTTCTAGCTTTTAGCCCCCATTCAAATGCTATTGTTGAACGAAATAACAAGAAAATAAGCAATTTACTAAAACTAGACATTAATTCCCTAGCTCATACCGAATGGGACCATTGTTTGGAGATGGTGGAGAACGCCATCAACAACGCATATAATTCTACTTTAGGTGATACACCTAGCTATGTACTGTTCAATAGAGACACACGCGCATTTTTCCGCGGGGAGGATCTCCCCATTTCATACAGTTACGATGACGAAATTGACTTAGTAAATTTTCGTGCAAGAGAAGCGGTGCGAACCGTATAAAATGTTAGAAATCTAATTTTGAATAATACGGCTGTACGTACAATGTACCAGAACCTAAAAAGGAGGGACAAAGATTTCAGAATAGGTGACAGGATTTTGTTAAAAAATCATTACAAAACAGATAAGCTACAGCTGACATGGCAGGGGCCGGGCCTAATTACGAAAATCAAAGGACACTGGGTCGAAATCAAAATAGGAGATAAAATCCATAGAAGTAACATGAACCATGTGTTGCCCCTAAGTAAAAGGAAATGACAACGTTACAACGTATTGTTTCACCTATGACTATTTTTGCGACTATAACGTTTCAGACGTGACGAGTTAATATTTTCCTAAAAATACGACTGGGTGACTCTACGTATTAGGTGAATTAATTAGTAAGTATCTACTTTGCGTTACTTCCTTCGCATCATATTAATCTGATATATGCTATATCTCGTTTCATATTAATCCCTTGTATGCTTGCGTTAAATAATCTCGTGTGTTCTATTATTAGTGATTTTCATTGCTAGCAGCAAATGAATTAACCTTCTAAACAGGTTACCCTATGTTAAAGTTCAAGTTTGTAAGCAAAAGTCAAGATTAACGAATATCACAGAGAACATCCTTCAACGAATGTTCTCACGATCTGTGAAATTGCAATGTTTCACAACAGTCAATAATTACGTTCAAATTTTGATGCTGAACAGCCAATTAAAAATGATGGGCGAGTTCCGCATTTGCTAAATGCATCACATCAACAGAGCACCATGTTGATGTAAAAATCAACCTCGCGACTTGAGGACATCAAAAAATTATTCGAAATACATCGTGAATATATCGTGAGAAACTTCCGGGTTGAAACTGGATACTGTTGTTAACTTATTTGATTGACAATCAGTTTGATAGTTTTTCACTTCAATTGTTTTCACATTCAGTTAACTGTTTCAGAAATAGTTAGTATTTCAGTTAGCATTTAATAATCTCAGTTAATAGTTAGACTTTCACTGTTAACTTTCAAATTTAAACAACGAAAACATTTATATTTTAATTGCATTTATAATTGTGTTTAGGATTATATGTTTCATTGGTTGTGTATGACATATAAAATTTGTGGCCATGCTAAATCTGTTCTTTGTTTTCGTTTCCATTTCAGCTTCACGTTGCTGTGCAAAGAAGCACAGCAAATACGAGCGAGTCACGCATTAAACACGTGAAGACTTCACACACTAGCATGCGGTGTCCAGCCCAAACATCCTAGCGCCATGCGCCTGTCAACAACAGCGACGGCCCAGACGACAGTCAATGATTTCAAAATAATTAAGGGTAAAACCACCTTCGTGCAATGGAAGGATAACGACGCTAATTATTATTAGGAATTATGGACTCTGTTTCCATTTCATAACGTTTATATTATGATTTGAAAGTGATTAGTGATTATTCCTTTTTGTTTTGTTGGGTGTATAACTAACCCGAATTTCATATAACCAGATGTTTACTCGATGCCTAATCGATGTTTTTATAATCATAAAATAGCCCTACACGTAATTTAAGTTCTTATGAGTTCCACAATCTACTATTACCTCTGCGTTCACACCGTCGTTTGCTTTAATTTAATAGTCTGATAGTCATTCAAAGCTTTGAAAGCTTCCAACTTGCTCAATAATAGTTAAAAAAATATACCTCCAACTCCGGTGCGGTGTCTAGCCGAGACCGCGTGACGCCGAGCGACTGTCAACAAACATTGATGGGCTAGACTGTAATTAACCTTAGGGCGCAGTCAAGAACTTTGACTTTAATTAACTTTGAGAGCAGTTCTCCGTTTTCTCTGTGTGAGACAGGGAACGATGCCAAACTTGCGACTACTCAAGTACACGGACGTGTACACCCATTTTTCATATCCATGTTAAATCGAACAAGGTTAAATGCGAAATGTTATTTAAAATTATTGAATTTATTCGTATCGATATTCAGTTTCTTTTGATTGTGTCTTTATAACCTTGTACCTGGCGTTTTTATTTATATTCCCATGACCTAAAATACTGAGGGTTTTTATTTTTCCATAGTAGTGTAGGAACTCGTGCTATAGTTTATGCTGTTGAAGAAGATGGCATTATTATTGTTAACCAGTCGCTGCCTCCTTTCTTCCTGCTTGCGTTAATGCGTTTCTATATACTAATGTTAATGCGTTATAGTTTATACTGTTGAAGAAGAGGGCATTATTATTGTTAACCAGTCGCTGCCTCCTTTCTTCCTGCTTGCGTCAGTGCGTTTCTTTATTCTGTTGTTATTGTTAAAATAAAACAAGGTGTATTATGGATAAAAAATACGTTTACTTATATTTAAAATAACTTTGTTCAATATTGTGATTTTTGAGATGTTTAACTTTCAACAATCACCCGCTGAGGAGCAAACAATTTGCTACGTTAGTAGTGATTAATTTCATATATGAAAATTTTTTTTTTCATTTAATCACTTATTAAAAATTTAAAAAAATTTTTACGATAAGTACCTCACTTTGAAAGAGGGATGGGGAGATATGTACGCGCAACCCCCATCCATGCGTACCGGAGTCTTTATAAGCACTAGACAATTTAGTCCTGGCGCTATCGTTCTCGTCACCTCCGCAAGTAAACACCTAAGAAAACGTCTCCGTGTTTCATTACCACGACCAAGGCCGCACCTCTAGCGGCACAATATCATTCGGTTATTAAGTCAGCTTCTCTGGCGTACAATCTAACATGGCTCATCGCGCATGCGCACCAGGAGTAAGGTGCTGAGCATAGCAAATGATGCATGTAGAATGCAGGAACGCGACAGGGGTCGCGTGATGAATGAATGATGTGTGTAGTACAGGGGTTGCGTGACGAATGATGCATGGCGAACAGTGGCTGAATGACGGATGATGTATGGCGTACAATGGCTGTGTGACGGATGATGCATGTAAGACCCAGTCTAACTTTTTCGCAGAAGCATGCATGTTTTTCGCCACCCAAGTGATTTCATCGCCGAAGAGGTGGCTATTCTACTTATCGACTAATAACACTGCTCAATGTATAAATTTTATACAAAATTTTGCATATATATGCAAAAAAAATTCAAACTGCAAGTGCGACCACGCGGCTTAATTTTTACATTCATTTCACAATATTGCACATACCTGTTCATTGCTTTTGCTGAGTACATTTACAAGCTTTTTGCAAGTTTTGCAACGTGTTAATAGTTTTCTCATGTCTATAAAAGTACTGCTGTCCTTTTGGACAAAAGTGAATTACGGAAATACAGTCTGATTATTTCTACGTAAAAGACATTGTAATTGAAATTGCTCAAATTGTGACATTGCTCTTCTTTCACCGGTGCAAAAGTTGGAGCGCTATACACTTCCCAATTCGAACTTTAACCTTGAGGTATAAGAGTTGAGTGACACTGCATTACAAGTTTTTAATTTTTTGATCGCGAAGTATTGAATCGTTCTATACATGTAAATACACAAAACACTCGAGGCCTAGGAATTTACCTCATTATCTGATCATTTGTGAGGTGGTAGGTCGTCTAATGGTTACACGGGCCGATTCGATTAGCTGAGGCAATTTGGGTTTATCTCAACTATTTAACTGTTTAAACTGTTTTTAATTACTATTTACATATCGATATGAAATATATGCATATTTATATATTTATTCATCATATATAAATGTATATTTACATATGGCATAGGAATCAGAAAGTGGATTAGTATTTTTTTGCCAACGTTCACATTCAGTTGTTTTATTTTGAATTGAATAATTTCTTTCTTAGTTGAGAAAGAGGAGAAAATTAAAATAAGGAGCCCATACGATGAAAGTCTGCCTGAATCAAGAACTAGAATCTCACATAGTTCATTCAAGTGCTACGTTTTTTAAATTAGGTAACAAAAAAAAATCCAACCTGGTTTTTGGTTTTAGCTTAGCGTTTACATATTAAAAAATGGTCGAGTTTTTAAGATAATAGCTTACAATGCTCATATGGAAATATCTGTTTTGCCTTGCAATTAAAATTTGACTTAAAATCAAGTAAGCCTGTTTCAATCAGAAAGTTTTAAGGTATGTTATCAGATATTAATCATATTTTTGAAGTGCATTAACCATGACAGCGTCGTGGAAATTTGTTCAAATTCGTACTTATTAATATTGTTTGCGAGTAATGTCCGAAATCAAGTTCAATTATATATAAAAATACATTCTATGAAGTTATTTTACTGTACTTATGATTCATATATTAAGCTCTTGGAATTGCAAAATATCTTCTGATGATTCTATTGGCAGCTCTGATTGAGTCTTGTTATGACATTTTCGAAGGTTGGTGATTGTGAAAATTGAATGGCGTAGACGCAGGTATATTGAAGATTGAAGCAAAAATGGCTCCTTGCAACTTCATGTCTCCATTCAGATATGCGAAAAAGTCATTGAAATCTTCAGCACATCCGAAAAGAGCTGTGCAAGACAAAGGCAATGTAAAACTTTTGGTTTTATCTTTTACTCCAAGTTAACGTAGTAAATCAAGGTTTTGCTTATAGATGAGTTTCCTATACCCTTTATTTTGAAAAAGTGAAATGCTGTTTGATTGACCCATAATGGCACTGAGTTAATCAAGAGTAGAAGTTATATGTGCTTAAATTTTTTCAACAAAAATATAGTAAAAATATTGTTCGTAGCCTTAACTTAAATGAAGAATGCAGTTGGCAACCCAAAAATTTAATTTACATTAAGATAAAAAATTGTATGATTTTCCTGCGAGATCTAGCTACAAATCCTATTCTAAAAGTAATGATTGAATGAATACTGATTAAAATTGTCTCAAATTGGGTAAAATTTTGTATAGTCAGTAACTGCTTGTTTCATATTGAAATTTAACGCAAACAAAATCTCTCACGATTAGTTCTTAAGTAAGTGATGATTAAACATTTTGAATCATCCTATGTGTTTTACCAAAGTTCTTTCAATTTGCTAGCGATATATGAGATGTTTTAAAATAACATGTGCATGGCTATTCTGTAAAGTAGTCCTAATGATATCTTGAAATGATATTCAAGATATTCAAGTAGTCCTAATGATATTCAAAGGTTAGTTCAACCTCAATGAGCATGCATGACCCATGTCATATAATGTTTTTGCTTTTTAATTTCATAGATATTTTCTTACTGCTCATTGCCTGTATTATAATGAAGAGAAACATGATATAAGCTTCTGTACTTTAGCAGGGAAATGGTAGCAAATCTCCTCCAAGTTTACACAGCATTAACCGTCATATGAGCCACCGGTACGTGGTACGTGGAGGGAATTTTCATAACGCTGCTAACTGACCAACAATCGCAAACTCAATTTTTATACATACTCTATCAAAGCTAAATAAAGGCACAATGCAGTTAATGTTTGCTATTTTTAAAATTGCTCACCACAATTAACTTCTAATTTCAATTGAATAGTGAACTTTAGTTCAAGCCATGGCGGTTAACATGTTCAAATAAATGATTACATTTTGAATAAGTCAGCTTTCCATTCAACATCTAGTCACTTTCAAAGGTGACCTTTGATGCCATGAACAGTGATCAAAAAAAAATGTTCGCAATGGTGGTCATACAGAGTTGGCCACCAAAGGTGACCATACATAGTTTACATAGGGTTCCTCTTTGTTAGTTCAAGGTCTAGAAACAATGAAAAATGATCAATGGGTCTTCCTGTAAATTTTTTTTTCAGGGTAGGCTCCATGGAATGTCAATTATTAGGAACTTCAATCTCAAATTGAAATTTAACTAAAACTGAATGAACAAAAAACCAGTTCAAATTAATAAAGCTTATCGAGATACGAATGATCACATTGAGATCGGGAAATTTACATAATAAAAATCGAAATTTCTTAATGATCAGTGGAACAATTCATAAATTACAGGGTCTAGAAACCGAGTAATTTGTTGATAGACTTTGGTACTGTTTTAGAACAATACACTAATAATTTTTTTAAATTTTGACGCTTATATAATGGTAATGACATTGAAATTAACTACTTTTCTTCCATACACCTTCCAGTTCTAGTCTAAACTTGAGTTCTGCCGAAAATGTGTGTTCTTCCAAAAAAAGTTGAAAATTTTGAATGTATACCATTTCCAATCCAGTATTCAAAATTGTGTAACCGTTTATTATATACTGTTTATTAAATATTTAAAGAATTTAGAATCAATAATCTAAATTGAAAAGTGATGGAGCTTTAGATGCTTGAAAATATGCCAAAAATCCTGCATTTTTGGTAAAAAAATTTCTTGTTGCAAAAATTCTAAACTTTTGCAGCATGAAAATGTGTTTAGAATTTAACTTTAAAAATGTGAACCATATTTTGTTCCCCTTGGTACCAAAGTATGAGGTAACAAGGTAAAATATTGAAAAAAGGAGATGTAGAGGAAGTACAGTGAATGCCAGGTGGCTTACAAGTGAGATAAAAACGATCAAATGAGAAGGAAAACTGTACACAAGAAACAACGTAAAATACGAAAAGTGTTTGAATGACATAGAGTTACAGAGGATGAATGGCAGAGTATGGGGACCAGAAAAAAGGTGATGGCGTTCAAAATAGTTTGGATTGAACAAGTGGATGCTTAGCATGACGCGAAAGTCTACATTAACCTGTGTGTTGGAAAGAATTTGCCTAAGTGTGAAATGTTCTATCTGGGTAGTTTTGTAAGCCAACTCTTTTTAGCTGTGTGCTGGAAACATAGAGTTGGAATAGACACATGTGGAGATGGAATGAGAATAATAGTATATTAGGTCAGCAGTGTGATATGGGAGTTTATAATGGTATTGAACACCCTGTCCTTGGACTGTAGATGGTAAGTATGAGAAGAAGAGGGAGACCTTCCTGAATTTGTTGTTGAGCAGCTTGGAAAGAATGTGTGATATGCCAGATGTGTTCAAGATGATTGTGGTATGATTTGTTTTACTGGATATAATTAGGATTGTAATTTAATTATTGTAGATGCTTTTAAAAATGTTCTTGTACATGGCTGAAGTTTGAGACTTTGACTAGATTGAGTTAGTCATGTAGAGTTTGATGTAGTGACCTGCCATACCTGAGGGTTGCTTTTGAAGTGCTGCTAATCACAGTTAAACCGTACAATAGTTGCTTGGGACATGCAAGGATTGGTTGCTCTTGTTCATCGCACAAGTCTAATACACAGGCGCTCATTTTTTGCATGACTTGTGTTTTTGGGAATTTTAGACCGTGACAAAGGGCCGAGACAGTCGGCCATCACGTTATAGTTACATATCTTCATTGTCAGACATTTTATACTACTAAACAAAATACGGTCATTCTAATACCCTATGGTAATTCGGGACCGTTTGGAGCACCTTATGAAACGAGTCCTATGTAAATTTGAGTTGAAAACAGGAGCTTAATGACTTTTGTTCATGAGGATTAATATTGAAATGTACTTGGCCCTATGAGTATATTACTCATTCCCTTTTACTTGCTCTGTGGAACCATGTTATGGTGGTGGATCCTTAAACTGAATTATTTTCTTCTAAAGTATTATACATCGATGCCATGACATGAAGTTCCGGAAAAATAAAGGGTGTTGGAAGTACCACTCATTGTGTAGTGTACTTCTATTTTATTTAAGTTACCATGCCACTGTTCCCAATTTATTCCCTTATTTCTCTATCAGCTGCTGGTACTGTATCTCCTGCTCTTGGTGCTACGAGACCTAGCACTCCTGGGGCATCAAGGCCTGCCACACCTCTTGCTACAATGCCTGGTGCTGCAATGCCTGCCACTCCTAACAGAAGTAGATTTAGAATTTAAATGTTGAAGGTCCAGTTCATTTGAGAAATACTGAAATGAAGAAAAAAATTGTTCAAACTGAGTATTATGTATTGAAATTTTGAAAAAGTCAAGGTCACCTGAAGAAAATTCATTTCACATGAAAATTGAAGCCCATAAGCTCAATTTACACAAATGTAGATAGTGAATGGCTGTCACTTATGAAGCCTTAGTGTACACAAAGAAAGGGTTGTGTATTTCCGAATACTTATGAGAATGGTTTTCATACATTTTTTAAAGTGTGTAGCATTTATCCATTAGATGAATGCTACACAATTCATTATTCCCAATTGAAAATCAAGGACGTGTCGCCGGTGGATTAAGGACGTGACAGTCGATCAAGGATGATTTATTGGGTAGTTGGCCGGCTCTGCCTTTAAACTTTCTCTCCGCGCTCATAAGTACGAACGTTCGAGCTCGAACGTGAAATTCATAGTTGGCCACGGATGATTTGTAGGCGCAAAATTTTCGGTTTGTTAATGGCCGTAATATTTAAGAACGGCCATCCGTGGTTTACAGCCTCACGAAGGTGTGCTGCACTTAGTGTGCTGCAGTGGCGTGTTGCAGGTGATCTGCGGGTGGCGTGCTACAGGTGGCCTGCTGTTAGTGTGCTGTAGGTTGTGTGCTACAGGTGGCGTGCTGCAGGTAGTGTGCTGCAGGTAGTGTGCTGCAAGTAGTGTTTTGCCGGTGGTCAGCTGCAGGTAGTGTGCTGCAGGTGGTCAGCTGCAGGTGGTTAGCTGCAGGTGGTGTGCTGCATGTGGTGTACTGCAAGTAGTGTGCTGCACGTGGTGTGCTGCAGGTAGTGTGCTGCAGATAGTCTGCTGCAGGTGGAGTGTTGCAGGCGAAGTGTTGCAGGTGGTGTGCTGCGGGTAGTTTGCTGCAGGTAGTGTGCTGCCGTTGGTGTACTGCCGGTGGTCGGCTGCAGGTGATGTGCTCCAGGTGGTGTGCTGCATGTGGTGTACTGCAGGTGGTGTACTGCCGGTGGTCAGCTGCATGTGATGTGCTGCAGGTGGTGTGCTGCATGTGGTGTACTGCAGGTGGTGTGCTGCATGTGGTGTACTGCAGGTGGTGTACTGCAGGTAGAGTGCTCCAGTGAATGATCGCTGTGCGTATAATGGACGAACATGACCCATCAATCGTGTGTTATGACATTGTTACGTACACTGCATCAAGCTTGAAGCAATGTGTAAAATATTTTATTTAACATTTATGACTTCTCCAAAAATGTTCACAACAAAGTCAATGAACACTTTACTATGCTGTAGAATTAAAAAGATTGGTACATTGACTTACGTTTATCTATGCGCTTACCATTGTATTGGGTATATTTTTACATCATTCTTTAACGAAATGCCACACATCAGCTGAAGTAGTTTGATAAATCGAGCAGGAGTTAAAGCTGCAAATTTATTTTATTTCATGATCAGTGTTCTGACTAGGTCTTTCCAAATTGTCATGAAAGGTTGTTAGTTTAATTTTTTTTTATAAATGAACTTCCAGGATCAGTAAATTTTAGCACAGTCATCAAACGTTAACCATAAAAACGAATTGAGTCATTGCGTTTGTTTTAGACTTACGTCATATATCCCACCCCCTGGAAAGAAAACTAAAGATAAATATTTATTTATTTTTAATTTAAAACGAAGACTTCATCATCAACGAAATATATTGAAAATACCGAGAAGGCATTCAATAACGTTGCGGCCTGCCCATATAAGTCGAAGACCAATCGAAGTTCATCTATAAATTGCCCTAGTCATGCCAGTGCCAGTTTGAATTAGAATCGAAGAACACAAATGCAAAATCTAATACACCCTTACAACCTTGCATACACGTGTGAATTATATGCCATATTTCTTTGCTTAGTATTATGTACTCTCAAAAAAACTGCTTATAATAAATGAAATTTATTGTCCGTAACTCAATTTACCCTAAAAACTTACAAAAAGCACTCGTGAATGAGTTTCGATCTCTGAGTCACTGCAAAGCGTGAACGGCGGGCGGTGTAGTCTTAACAGGCAGTTCTTGACTTGTCGGGTCGTGATTGTTGTAGTGATTGCATTCTTCGCAATTATTATGTTTGATAAATTATGACTTAATATTTAATGTAATAAACTCGTGTTTATTGACCTTTTATTGTGATATGAGCTTTGTGGAATATACAACAATTTTGTGTTGATTGACAGTGATTCATCCTTAGATCTTTCTCGTCGGAAGGCGGGCTCAAGCTTAGTTCAAATTGTTTGTATTCAGTTATGTGAAGGGTGTTTTTAGATATTCTACGCTATGTTAGTAGAGTATTTGTTTAATAGATGTGCAATGTCTCTTTCTTTATGATTTGTTACATTTTGTTGAATGATTGAAACAATTTTTCTTGCCCAGTTATTTTTGGCATATTAACAGAATTGGGTCAGTATTGAGTTTAGCGCGTCAAAGATTTTGAATTTTTTCTGTAAATTTAGGTAATGGAGGACATTTTAAGACGTTTTAGACAGCCGCACACTAATGCGATGCGATGGGAGCAACGCCTCGCGAAATCGCACGGTTCATTTGCAGCACCGTAGTAATAGCATTGTGTTGACTACCTTACCGCCCACTGAGGGAATGCGACTCCTGCCTTCATTCCTCCTCATTTGTCTGTCGCACCAAAATGCTGCATGTTGCATTTATCGTGCGACGAGGCGATGGTCACTAGCTTCTGTGTAGGTTGTCATAACACCATTTTGGTTTTATATGGATGAATATACCATTAATAGGGAATTATTTCTGAGAAGGCAATATATTTTTCTCTTTAAAGTGTTTCATGTTTGGGCAACAGAGTGGAGCGTGTATAAAGTTGCTTTTCTCAAATATTAGCGATAATTGGTGTGAAGCATATACCATAGCGCATAAAAAAAAACAATCCTAAAAGTTTCAAAACCCACAAATAACTAAAATGGACGTTAAATAATCATACTAAATGCCAATAGAAATGGGTAAGATTTTTCTATGCTATGCTGCGGGACAGAAAACACAAAAATATGGCTCTGCTTGGCATACATACTGCTTGCAGTTAGCACTGACCAACGACTTGAAGCGAGGCTTGAGTTTGTTTGGCAGTTGGATATCACGTACGAGCTTAATTTCTCTGTGATAGCCTCCCAACCGAAAATGGAAACAACTGAGAAATTGATACGCCTTGCACAGGAACGATCGGTGCTGTATGATTCAAGTAATGTGCTGTACAATGGCAGAAACTGCCAGAGTATGTTATGCAAATGGCCTTTACAGAGGAGAGCATTACGGTAACTAGAATTTGTAGACTACATAAAATGTTCCGCAGCGCAGCTCATCAGCAGTTGAGCGCTGCAAAGCAGGGCTCGAGTTGTTGCCAGATGGAAAATGTTTATTGGGTTCTCATGCGATACGAGTTGCTTCAACGGGTGATACTGATGCAACGCGTCGCATTCGACTTGATGAGCTCTGTTTTCGTGCGACATCTCATCTATCGCATCGCCTCAGTGGGCGAGCAGCCTTACATGAATGATATCGTACTCGCAAATGCTTAGTTTTCAAGATAGCATTTATAACGTTCAAGTAGGGATAGCATTAATGTCAGTTTTGAAATGGCTCCTCCGGTGAAAGGTGGATGCGGAACACGCACAGGTTTTTGGGGCGAAAACATCGGGCTTGGTATGGTTAATTTAAGTTATTTTAGGTTTATTTAGGTTATTTTATTTAACTAATCTAACTTTACCCAACCTAACATCACCTATTGATGCGTCAATGCCGTATTTAAACTTATTTACATGTCCGTTTGTTGAATTTTATATACTACGTCCCTATGACTTTAAATTTAAACATCTCAAAAAGTAAGTATTTGTGAGGAAAATTTCATTCATGTTAATTATTTCAAAAAGTCTCTTATTACTTGAATATACCAGAAATAAATTTCAAAATCGTTGACGCGCTAAATTCAATATTAACCCGGAAGTGAATGAGCTCCATTGTTTTTATCTATTTTGAGTTGAGATAATTTGGAGTACGAAGTTTTTTTCTCAGTATTTTTACTTGCTTCCTTACGTAGACTCTAAGCGTTGCATAGCTAAACTGCGTGTGATGATTTCTTCCATGAGTTTGTGTAAGAAACGGAAGGCTCTGCCTCATATTTATTCAAGTGTTAAATCTGAATGCACAGTACTCGATCATGCTGCATTATATTCTATATTGCTGCATGCTGTTTATGAAATTAGAAAACTCAAACCTAGAACAGAGTTTATTTGCATAGTATTTCTAGGTATGGTAAATCATGTACAGGTATTAATACAAGAGGAATTAGAGTTCATTCAATACTCTTTCTGTAGTTAATTGTAAAATGTGCTTTATTTTCACAAAAGGCTGTTAATCTGGAAATTTTTTACTTATTGAAATGATTCATCCTTTAAAGCTCAGTTTTTTTTTGACACAAATGAGTGTACTACATGCTATGCACAAATTTGCAAGTTTTTAATTACAGGAGTATTAAGCTGTAGTATTTCCTGGCTTAATCCCCATCATATTCTTTAAGGCTAGGTGTATCACTTTTAGATTCATTTTATTTGGTTATTACAGATTGAACCCTTCGCAAATATCTAGGTTAGTGGTGAACAATGGATGACAAAAAGTCTAGTAAGCTCAACGGTTATTCTACTTTATCAAAACCTCAACAAAGGCGTCGCCGGAGAGCGGCTTTTAACTCCGCTTGTTTTGGTGAATCCACTTATATTGGAAATAATCAGCATTGATGTTCATCTGATGCTGCAGAGCAGGGTTCTGATCCAATCTGTGAATCAATCGATTGTGGAACTAATCAGCGTTGCTGTTCATCTAACACTGTAGATCCTGGTTCTGGTCCAATCAGTGAAGAGCTAGAAGATGCTTATCATGTCAGTGTCCTTAATATTGATGAAAAGTGTGCCTTCCTCCTCAAAGGATAAAAGACCTCATAAACAAAAATACAAACAAAGACACCTATGACTACATGTCACTGGAGACAAAAATTGAAAGTGCAGTGATTAATTGGACAATAGATTGCCCAAGAGTACCAGGTTTCAGTGTAAAAAGCTTTCTCCACCATTAAGCGAATTTTTTCCAGGACTAGTTTTGACTTCGAAGACTCTTCGCAATAATGAAGTGAATGTAATAATTTATAGAATGCACATGGGAAGGTATGCAAATTTCAATGACTGGCGGGAAATGTTAAAGAAACATGTATACCATTTTAGTGATTTAAAGTGTTATAGATAAACATCAACATAGATGGAATTCCTTTGTTTACTAATTCAAGAAAATATCATCCCTACCCAATCTTGATTCAATTATGTCATCAACCCTCAAAGATCTTAGGCAGTGGGATTTATTTGTCTGAAACAGAAGAATCCAATATAATGCCCCATTTCAATGATTTTCTTGCACAATTTGTGGATGAAATGAAGAATTTAACTAATGATGGTTTAGTAACTAACAATCGTGGTATAGCAGTTGAGATTCAAGCATTTGTGTGTGATGCTCCAGTTCTATCAGATCTAACGCTTACTGTTAATCATTATGCATACAATAGCTGTGAGAGATGTCATCAGAAAGGTTCGTATGCTGGAGGGCATGTTGTTTTGTTGGAAGTGAATGGAAATCTCCGCACAGAAGATGTATTTAATGAAAAAGCAGACCCAAGTCATCATAAAGCTCCAGGCCGTACAGTTCTTTCTGAACTGAAGATAGGACTAGTTAGCTTATATGCCTAAAGCCCCGTACAGACCTTGCGTTACAATATTGCTTGATGCCACTTAGACGAACTGCAGATGGCTCTCCGACCGCTCGGGAAGAAGATTTTTCATGCTCACCACGAAGTTGAACGTTCTGGATTCCTGTCGTATGCGTCGTCAGTCAGTGTGATCGAGAAAGGCATTGAGAAAGGTTGTAGCGCTCCGCGATCTCTCCGCGGCTATAGTCTCCGCGGCTTCGCACAGCGCATCGTCGTTATTAAACATCCTTCACCTCTCAGAGCCAGGGCTGCCACATTTGCTTGACCAAAATAATCTAGTTTGACCTCAAAAAATATCTATAAACATCTAGATTTAAAAATAAAACATCCAAAAATATATCTAGAACTAAATTAATTATATATAATATTAAATATTTAAAAAATAGCACATGAGAATATTTACGTCATAAATTGCTTTATACAAGGCAATTTATCTTTGTATTAATTATCTAGTATCCTGATATTTATCCTAATAAAGCTTGGTATTCAAATATTCTTCAATTTCACAAGTGTTGCAAGTAGGAAGGATTAATAAGTAGTCCTTCCAAGTAGTAGCAAGTAATCAGCGTTGCAAGTAGGAAGGATTAATATAGTGAAAACTGATTTAACATTAGCATTTCATCCAATAACTTCATCATATCTACATTTTTATATTCAAATAACTTATCAATTCTTTGCACCTCTGTTAAGATTAATTGCAAAAAAATGATAGTGCAAGATTTTTCTCATCAGAATATATTTCGAATAATACGTCAGCAGTACAGCATTTTTTCCTTTGCCTTGCAATCTCAAAATGTGTTCGTAATTGCAGCCATTGAGCAACATTTTTTTTTACAGCAAGCTGGATGGACAACCATCAAGTTTTGCAAGCTGAAGGAATTTTCAATGGATGTGAACCAATATTAATTGATCCATAAAGTTAATTGTATCTCCATGGTCTAAGAAAATTTTGCCAACCAATCATGAGTTTCTGTAATCAAAAATTCCACGTTCCTTGGTAAACATTTACCAGAAGCATAGGATATCGCAAGCTGGAATGAGTGGCATACACATCTCATCAACGTTAAATGTAAATTTTCTTCTTTGAACTTGGCATAAGCTTCATTACTGATGCCAAAATTTAACG
This sequence comes from Morinoia aosen, assembly GCA_030386875.1. Classification (NCBI taxonomy): domain Eukaryota; kingdom Metazoa; phylum Arthropoda; class Malacostraca; order Amphipoda; family Talitridae; genus Morinoia; species Morinoia aosen. Next base: position 13,355,459 of record CM059569.1, on the reverse strand, counting down.
ACACTTGCATTGTCAGTCTCTATTGCATTGCAATTACCAGAGCTCAGATTCCTAATTATCAACAATTGTTTTAAGGCTGTCACAACGCTATCTGCATCACTTTTAATAATATTGCAATTACTAAGTAAGTTGATTCCACTTTGCTAGACGCATGACTCTAGTTTATAATTGATACACCCAGTAGTTTCATGATTGAAATATCATTGCTTCCATCCAACAATAAACTGAACTCATTGTTGCCAATATCATTGGCCAGTCTTTCGCCAAAATGAGGCCACAATACATTTTTGATAATGTATGTGCATTTTATTCCATGATTTTCGACATCATTACTAGTTTTGCCATTAAAAGTTTTGCAATTGGAGATAGTATGCTTTAGCTTATGAACCTTATGATCACAATTAGAAATAACACTTAGGCAGCACAAAAACATAGAGATAGCCGTCTTGGTGTGGTTCATAATCCATACATAACAAGATCAGAATGTGGTTGGTTCACTATTCAGACAATTTGGTGAAGCAAATTGACAAATATAATAAGACTAAAGTAGAAACCAACCATAACAGTGAATTCCTAATTTGGATTTACTGTAATCTATCATATAAATACCTCAATAAATATTGTAATTCTAGCTAGAAAATATCTAGCACGCTGAGAAAACTATCTACAGCTTTTTAACTATAATTTAAAAAAGATCAAGTTCAATTTAAAAAATCTCAAGTTTAATTTAAAAAAGGTCAAGTTCAATTTAAAAAAGCCCAAGTTTAATTTGAAAAATGTCAAGTTCAATTTAAAAAAGCTCAAGTTTAATTTTAAAAGGTTCAAGGTCAATTTAAAAAAGCTCAAGTTTAATTTTAAAAAGATCAGGTTTAATTTAAAAAGTTGACTTTTAGATGAATCCATTACTGCCATAACACCCAGGCTATGACTACACTCCTACAATCATATACAGAAGCATTTTGCTGGAATACTTGCGTTAAAAGATTTAAAGATGGGAGATAACGTATAAATGCACATAGGTATGGTATAAAGGTGTATAAATTAAATTATTAGTTGAGAGATTGGCCTTTTATTTGGTATAAATTTTATGTGTAATACTATGTTATATAACATGATATAATAAGCCATTATTGTAGAGCCTTATTGTTTAAATATAATTTTGAAGTTATGTTATGTTCAACTTTTCAGTCAGTGCAGTTTGCTAACTGTCACACAGTTACTTATTAAATAAAATTTGTTTAGGTTATTTTTGTTAATAGATATACGTACCGATGATCGGTTTAGCAAATGAAAGAATGTCAAATTAAGTACAAAATCACAGCAGATTTGGTTTGTCTGATATTCGATTTACTCTATTTTCAGTGCCAGTACTTTTGAATAAATATGCATTCTCAGAAATAAACTTTACTTATATTGTTACATAGGTATGAAATTTTAGAAATATAAGCTTTTCAAAATTGAAATTCATCTTTTTTCTAAATATAGCCTGCTTGAGACTTTTTAATTTAAACTTGATCTTTTTTAAACTAAACTTGAGCTTTTTTAAATTGACCTTGAACTTTTTCAAATTGAACTTGAGCTTTTTTAAATTGAACTTGACCTTTTTGAAGTTAAACTTGAGCTTTTTTTAATTGAACTTGACCTTTTTCAAATTGAATCTCACTTTTTTAAATTAAAATTAAAAAGCTGTAGATTTTATAGCTAATATCTAAGCTCCAAATTTTACATCTAGGCTTGAGCAAAAACATCTAGATCTAGCTATAAAATATCTAGAGTGGCAGCCCTGCTCAGAGCTCATAGGTAACTGACTGCTAATGCAGTCAGTCAAGCCAGTCTGGTCAGGAGCGGTTCTTTTGCAACGCCACTGCGACGATCACAGGCAATATGATAACGCAAGGTCTGTACGGGGCTATAGATTATTTGCACTTGATGTGTTTGGGAGTAATGCGGCGGTTGCTGCTTAGATTGGGAGGCTCAAAAATATTGAAATTAAGTATTCTTTGAATCCTGCAAAAAAAGAATTTTGACAAAACTCATTGCTAGCAGCATCATGTCATGTGCCTTCAGATTTTGTTAGGAAATTAACTGGGGGATTCAACACAATTTTACATTGGAAGGCTACTGAATTCAGACGTTTTTTGCTGTATATTGTCATGGTTGTTCTTGACATTCTCCCAGAAGAATACTATATGAATTTTCTCAATTTGAGCCTGGCTATACGCATATTCTTGACAAACAACCAGCAGCCCAACCTCCCGGGGGCCCAGGTAATGCTGTTGAAATTTGTTCAATGCACAAAAAAGCTGTATGGAAATAGTTTTATTTCAAATAATGTTCACTCCATCATTCACTTAGTACAGGATTATGACAAGTGAGGGCCTCTGGATAATGTGTCCTGCTTCAGATTTGAATCATACCTTGGTCAACACATTAAAGACAGGCTCTCTGGAAGGCATAAGCCGTTGGAAAAAATTTGTCGTCATTTTTCAGCAGAAAATCGTCGCATGATAGAGAGCAAAACTTCCGTCAGAAGTTAGAATTTCATTACTATTGATTCTAACCAGATTAAGAGTTGACCAATAGGTGCAAGAGATAATTGAGTGATGCTTGTTACTGGAGAAATAGGATGCATTGCAGAAATAGCAGGTGATTTACTTAGTATCACCTTATTTGAAAAAAACTACTTATTACAAATCTAGTTGATTCTCAACTGGTAGGTATTTATATGGTCTTGAGTCTGGAAATTAGCAAGAAAATAGCACCCAGTGAAATTCAAATGAAAATGATGATGAAACCTAAATGCAACTTTTTTGTTGCAATTACTTTGTTGCATACTTAATATTTTTACTGTCAGATCTCCTCAGGAGAATGCAATAATTTTATCAATAGGTAGCGAACCCAGGAGAGGGCCTGAGCTAATGGTTGGGTAGGCCTTCTTTTTGCTAAAATAGATGTTTTTATTATGTTAAGGACCATCTTTTTCAGCTCACTGCTGTTGTTGCATTCCGCACATACCACTTCCTTCTTAAACATTTTTCTTGATTGAACTTCCTTCCTGACTTGCTGTTTTATGATGTACTTGGTATCGTGTGTGTTGACGCATGTTGTCATGCAAGTATATCCTATGCGCCAACACACTTTGTCTATAGATTCCTTGTGTATGTGTCTGTTCTAAATGGTCATTTCATTATCTTCTCTCCTGAAAATAACTCTTGTAAAAAGGAAGGCTTAAGTTGCCTTTTGTGTTTACTCCTTAGGGGGATACAACTATTGTATCTATGGGAATTAGCGCTCCCAGGCTGATTATGGGAGGGCCCGAGCTAAAGGTTATGTCGGCTCTCTTTTTGTTGAAATAGAATAGGTTTATACTTTGTTACGGACCATCTTATTTCGGTTCCCTGCTGTACTGTTTTTTAGCACCTAGTACTTTTTTCTTTAACTTTTTCTTGTTTCATGAACTTCTTTCGTAGCTTACTGTTTCTATACACTTTGTGCACAGATTCTGCATTCATTCAACTCTGTGGTAAATGATGCCTTCATCCGTCCTCTCTTTGAACATCTTTGTCTTAGAAAGGGAGGCTAAAATTTTCTTATTTAATAATAATAACTTTTGTGTATAATAGTAACGATAATTTTTCTGCAATTTTCTTTTAAGGAATATAAAAATGATTATGTAACACATGTGTTACAGACTGAGAAAAAATGTTTTCTTTGTACAAATGTGTATTGATGTCACAATGAGTTGAGTATTTTCACTATAATAATGCCCGGAACGGAACATTCCGTGGAACTGTTATTACTGGCCCTAAAATCCGGAACGCCCGGAACGGTTACGGAACTCTCACAAACCTAGCTTCGAATTGTGGTAGGTGATGATGGAACACGCGGAAACAGTTTGACCCATCAAACTTTGATGAAATCCTACAATACTTGATCTCTATAAACACCATACAAACATTTCTTCCCAGGAGCCTAATATAGTTCCTTAGTGCCCGGAACGATCCGTTCCGTAGTGCCCGGAACGTTCCTTTCCGTAGTGCCCGGAACGTTCCGTAGTATCCGGAACGTTCCGTAGCACCCGGGACGATCCGTAGTGCCCGGAACGTTCAGTTGCGCCCGGAACGATCCGATCCGTAGCGCCCGGAACGTTCCGTTCCGTAGTTCCCGAAACGTTCCGTTTCGTAGTGTCCGAAACGTTTCGTAGTACCCGGAACGATCCGTTCCGTAGCGCCTGGAACGTTCCGTAGCACCCGGAACGATCCATTCCGTAGCGCCCGGAACGTTCCGTAGCGCCCGGAACGTTCCGTAGCACCCGGAACGATCCTTTCCGTAGCGCCCGGAACGTTCCGTAGCACCCGGAACGATCCGTTCCGTAGCGCCCGGAACGTTCCGTAGCACCCGGAACGTTCCGTAGCACCCGGAACGATCCGTTCCGTAGCTCCCGGAACAAATCATTTCGAAACACACGGAATAAATCGTTTTAGGACACTCAGTATATATCGTTCCGGAACACTTAAGAAAAAATCGCTCCGATACACCTGGAATAAATTGTTTCGGAACACTTGGAATAATAATAATGATAAAATTAGTTCACGACAGTTATCGTACAAGACGATCATACTGAATCACGTTCTTCAGCTCGTACACATCAGTTTAAGGTGGCAGGTAAGTACGGCATAATTCTAAATTGAACTCTTCTCTCAGATATCAACTCAGCGACGATCACAACTGACCCAACACTTAGGGTCCGCGCGCCACAAAAATAAAAAACAGGCTGCGGTTGGCCTGCTGCCCGAAGGGTCTGGAAACCCTGAAAGTATCGACCCTGAAGAATCTGAGAGTCCAAACTCTGGCCATATTGCTCAAAAAAAATTCAACAATGACCTATGTGAAGCATTTTAGCAGCGGACATACCTTTCAACAAATTGAACAATCTAATACTTAAGAAGTTTTTGAAAAACTACACAGGATAGGCCATCCCAGACCAGTCAACCATCCGAAAATATTATGTGCATCGCGTGTATGATGATAAAATGAAAACGTTAAGGAAGAAGGCAGAAGGACAAAAAGTATGGGTATCTCTAGATGAAACCACAGATATAGACCAACGACACGTTGTCAGCTACGTATTTGGCGTACTGGGAGTTGACGAAGAACGATGGAAAGCTACTTGGCTAATGAGCAGATCTTAGACAAAGTGAACCATTCGACAATTTCTACATTCTTCCACGATTCCTTGCGATGCATTTGGTCGCAGCGAGTAAACTATAACAACGTTCTGATAGTTACTACTGATGCTGCTTCTTATATGAAGAAAGCTGTTAATGCACTGCAAGTCACGTATCCTAAAATGATACACATGACGTATTTAGCACATGCATTACATAGAATTGCTGAGCTGGTTCGCTCTAATTACCCAAACATAAATGCTTTAATTTCATCGGTTAAGAATGTATCCGTGCGGTCACCCAACAGAATTGACACGTTTAGAGACCTTTGCCCCAATACACCGATTGCTCCTTCTCCTGTCGTGACCAGATAGGGCACATGGATTGAAGCAGCGACATACTTGGCAACTAACTTCGACAAAATCTGGGAAGTTATATCCACGTTTGATAGCAGCCGAGCTCAAAGCATTGAAGACTTTAATGTTATGCTTCAAGATGTAGGAACACCAACCACATTAAATTTCATCTCTGCAACATTCTCGATGTTGCCAAGTCAATAAAACAGTTGGAGGCTACAAGTCTTCCATTTTCTTCTGCGATCGATATTATTAACAAAGTTAAAGAATCCCTGAAAACATCATATGACAAACAATTACTAAACAAACTTGACGATGCAAAAGAGAAGAATACTGGCTTCGCCTCATTGAAACATTAATTCAGTATTGAAAGGCGATCCATCTATTACTGCACCGGATGATTTTACAAATGATCTGACCCCCTGTGGTATGCTTTGTTATAAGCAGGGTTGCGGAGTCGGTGGAATAAATTTGCGACTCCGACTCCGACTCCGACTCCACCTTTCCAGAATTTGGCGACTCCGACTCCGACTCCGACTCCACCTTTTCAGAATTTGGCGACTCCGACTCCGACTCCGACTCCACCTTTTCAGAATTTGGCGACTCCGACTCGGACTCCGACTCCACTTTTTCAGAATTTGGCGACTCCGACTCCGACTCCGACTCCATTTCTCCAGAATTGGGCGACTCCAACACCGACTCTGCCTATTCACAATTTTGTGGCTCCAACTTCACCTATTCATAATTTATAAGATGAATATTTTATTTCTTAACTAGTGTACACACACCGTCAAAAATGACGAGATTCAATACCTTTCTTCAACAAATTTTCGTTTGAGTGGAGTTTCCATGCTTTCAGCTTATTCCAAAGGTAACTTAAATTTCTTATAAGAGTAATAAACACTCAGAACACAGCATTTTTGAGCCGCAAGAGAAGTAGTTATAGCCATTCGTGTCGTATCCAAGATACAAAAATTCAGCATTACTGAAAGCAACTGCGAACTTGTGTATGAATATTTTAATATGCAATACAGTACATTGCAATACAGTATATTGTAATATACAATACAGCATATTTTAATATGCAATACCCCGCCGAACTCGGTATTCACGATACAAACTTGAGTATATAAGGCTATGGATCGCTCTAATTGTGATGGAAGTGACTTATTATAGAGCTATTGCACAACGAAAATGAGTGTATTAATTGACCGTGAACTGGAACCAAGACCGCCAGTGCAAATTTTTCCTATCAATTATTCTTAACAGCGTGACACAAAACGTATAAATAAACACACGACAGTCATTCTTAGTAGTAAACGGTTGCAGGTGTTGAAACCTGTGCATATATTCATTATATTCTTTATTATCGAACGACTATTAAATTGACTACAGATTGTTAATAATCAAGATACTAGTGTACATGATTGGTCAAAAATGACGGGATCCAAAGGTATCGTTTTAAAAAAATCTCATGATAAAAATGGCAAACAAATATATCCATTGTAATAGTACCCGCGATTAAAATACAGTATTCTCATACTTGCGACTGGTAAAACTCGTATCACAGATACGGTCATTAAGCATATTTAAAAACGTCACAAACGCACACAACAACCAAGCAAATTGTATAACATAATTCCTATCTGAATTGTAATTTAAATTATTGTTCGCAAGAGGTTTTTAAAAAATTTGCCATACCTTTTAAGCATTTAAATGCCTTTGAAATTTAAATGCGATGAGCCGCATTTTCTTGACAGTTGATTCGATTTTCACGCAATGGTTTTTACTTATAAACATAACTGAGCAGATGCCTGGTTTTTCATATTTCGATGGTATTTATGATACTGAGTTTGGAGACTGGTTACAGAGTTTGGTAGAGTGTGCGAAAGGCGGAAATTGAGGGTAGGCCTAAATGTGGTTAAAAGTAAGGTGATGAGATGTTCAAGAGGTGGAGTGTTTGGAACTTTGGATGTGAGGTTGAATAGGGAAGTTTTAGAGGAGGTAGAGCATTTTAGGTACCTCGGGTCGGATGTGACTGTTAAGGATAGTATGGAAGTAGAAGTGAAGCATCGAGTGAGTGAAGGTTGTAAGACATTGAGTGCAATGAGGAAAGTTTTTGAATGCAGGAGTTTGAGTATGAATGTTAAGAGGGGACTGTATGAAAGTTTGATTGTGCCAGTTTTGTTGTATGGAGCAGAGTCCTGGGGGTTGAGAGCAGCTGAGAGGAGGAAGTTGGATGTGTTTGAGATGATGTGTTTGAGGAGCACGTATGGAGTAACTAGAAGAGGTAGGATCAGGAATGAGTTGGTTAGGGGGCAGACTGGTGTTATCAAAAAGTTGAGCAGGCGAGTGGATGAAAGAGTGCTTGGATGGTTTGGGCATGTTGAGAGAATGAATGTTGAGCGGCTGGTGAAAAAGATATATATGTCGGAAGTGAGTGGTCTTCGAGCGCGAGGTAGACCACGGATGAGTTGGATGGATGGGGTGAAACGTGCTTTGTATGAGAGGGGTCTGACTGTGGACGTGGCGAGAGGGATGGCTGCGGACAGAAGTGAGTGGGGGCAGTGTATAAGGAGGTAATTTTATTTATGACGCGTTACTGGAAGCTGCCCGCGTGTGATGGGGTTGACCTGTCATGTGCGGGGGGAGGGGCTGCACTCAATGAAGCGGTCGGGGTAAGCCAGCTGTGGCTGTCGGGCCTGACTGTGGGAGGTGGTTGTGCTGGGCTGCTGCTGATCCTGGAAGTTCAGGTGCGGCCAGTGCTGCCTCTCTCGCCTCCTAGTGACTAAGTGTGGAGATTGTGGCCTGCTGTCGGCTACCCTCCCATAGGGAGGATAAGCCCGGTATATGTATGTATGTATGTATGTATTTATGATACTGTCCAAGCAAGCAGATTCCCATTGTAATGAGATAGGGGAAATTACGCACGAGAACATATACTTATCATTGACGGACACCTGGTTTTTTATTATATCGGGTGTCCTGTAAAAATGTCCCCGATTTTTAATTAATTACATCTCAGCTTTAAATCAACATATTTGAATTGCCTTTGTTCACAATGTAGTAAATTTTGTTTCCTTTTCGAATAATTTATGTTATTGAAAATCGGTTGAATAACCACTTTATAATGTCCAATTTACTGAAAGGAGTAGAAAAATTAATTGTTCAAATGAAAAGTTTTTAAAACAATATTGATATTCTTCCTTATTTTGTAGTTTCCATAAAACTGAACACACAAAAATTTTAAGGAGTAACAAATCATTACCTTGTATAACGTTTGAAAAAATACAGTAATTTTAGTATCCAACGACATACCCTCCATTTCTCTCAAGGCAAGTATTACTTCTAGCCACCATTGTACGAAGAGTTTTACCCATTATTCCACCGTTTTCTATCAGTCCTTGAAACACTATTATTGAGAACACTTGAAGCTTGAAACCTCTCAGAGGGTTTAAATACTTAGTTGTATGTACGATACATCGTTATGAAATTATTCTCAACAGTAGGTATTGAGGAATGAAGAAGAACACCAGTGTTGTTTTTAAAACTTTCCCTTTGAACAATTTTTCTACCCCTTTCAGTAAATCGATCATCTTGAAGTATATTCAACTGATTTTCAAAAACTTATATTATTTCAAAAGGAAACAAAATTGAATAAATTGTAAATAAAAGACAATTAAAATATGTTAATTTAAGCGGATATATTATCAATTAAAAAGTCCGGGACATTTTTGTGGGACACGCAGTATAGTATTGATTGTTCTTATACAATAAATGGTCAAGTGTCTCCTTTGAACAAATTAATAAATAGGTTTAGCTATTTCGTGAGCGTAATCTCTCCTATGTTAGTACAATGAAGTTTTAGGATTTAAAACTTAAGAGCAATTGGTCGAACATTTATTTCAAATACAGAAGAACTTCAAGGGAACAACAGCAAGTCGTTCCCCGAGATGCGCAAAAAGAGAAACCGTACCCAAGTTAGGCGGATCTTGAGGATTCCAACAGTACGCACAGGAGCGTCCTCTGTGAAATTTTTATTATTGAATTCCTTTAAAATGCAGACCGAAAATCTTCTTTAACGTAAGGTTAGTTTTTAAAACGATACTCGCTAAAAATAGAAGACACCCAATGGACGCGGCCGGTCATCAGCACGGTACTCCGGTTGGAAATTTTAGAGGCGTTCTCAGTAGAGAGATACAGAGTTTTAAGATGTCCGGTCGCCGACTAGGTGAATATCGTATCTTATTGTAAGATTACATATAGCACTAAGATGTTAACAATTAATTGACAATTAATTACCTTGAATAGTAAGTGCCTATTCAAGAGGCTGCAAAAGCCGGGTCGAGGAGTTCAAATCGCAGAAAGAGACTGCTTTTTACGCAATAGAAATAAGTTAGAGGTACCAGACCCACTTTTATTGAAAGGACGACATGCTGCCCAAGCAGAGCAAGCTCAAAGATAATTTAATGAGTGAACGCCAAAGCGTCACAAGTAATGTTAATTAAAGCTATTTAAGGTTAATGCAGTCTGCTAGAAGCGCAAACATGCTTATTTATAGAAAGTTAAATTTAAACACAAAAACCGCAAAAAAATATGCAACTGCAAAACAAAAAACAACGAACAAAAAGATCTAATTTCATCAGTTTCAAATTCTTGTCTGTGAACTAAGAGAGGCCAACTGAAGAAAACTTTTTCTTCCACAAAGCCGCTATCAGAAATACGGAAAATATTGAACAGGAAATTTCATTGAACAAACAAAATTGGCTGTTCGTCTTTGTTGGTTGATCTGTCTCCCTATCACGCTCTTAAAGACACTTAACCACTGTATCTGTGATGCGAGTTTCACCAGTGCACAAGTATTAGAATATTTTAATCGCGGGTGCTATTAGGATGTAAATATTTCTTCATGGTCCACATCTGGAAGATTTCTATACAGACAATATCGAATCCCGTCATTTGACGAGTCGTGTACACAATTATGTATACTGAGTGTTTCAGAAAACGAGGTACAAAATTCCACATCAAGTAGAAAATGGCAAAATAAACACTTTTTGTCCTATGGAATTTTCACCCAAAAAATCGGGGTTGGGAGGCATTTGGTGTTTATTGTTTTTAAGGTTTAAATTTAATGGCGCAATTACTCGCGGTATTGATTCTGAATTTACTATACAAAAATTGTTCAAAATGTGTTCCACCTACATCTATGCACTTTTCGAATGTTAGCCTTAACGGCTGCCGAATATTAGGAAACACGTCTGGCATTAAGGTATCTCACCTGCAGCCACTGCAATTCTGGCCACAAGATCTTCCTCAGACCCAATGGGTGTAGCATAAACAAGGCTCTTCACGTGTCCCCAAAAATTGAAATCGAGTGGAGTCATGTCAGGAGATCTAGGAGGTCTTGCAACTAGCACATTTCGCCCGATCAACGTAAATTCAAAATAAATATTGCGAGTACTTTATTCATTAAATTTCATCCTTTAAAACAATAAACTGCTAATATCTCAATGTCTCTTTCTTCGAAAAATTTTATAGAAGAAAAAGTTTTTATTTGGATATCTTCTACTTGGTGAGCAATTTTTTGCCTCTTATTCTGAATCTGAAACACCCTGTATATTACTGACAAGTGTTTTCTGAGTAGGTAATGTAGGCATTGTCTACACTGAGACGCATAGATATGCATCAACAGTTTTTTATTACTAAGTATGCACTAATTCAGTGAAATTATAGTAGTTAATTCAATGACTATGCTTCAAATCCCCAAAATTATGATATACGTGTAGATAAGGTAGGTAAGATTTGCACACTGCCTTTTCTTCTTTGTATCTACACTATGCAGGGTAACAATGCAGAAAAGGTGTCATATTATTCCTCAACACTATGTTACATTTCGGCTATAATAAGCAAAAGTTGTTCTGCTTTCATTGCAGGGGCCTGACGTTTTCGGAAAGTTTTTTTTTCGAATAAAAGTCACTTCTAGCTTCTTTGCGTGTATTATGACACTATCTCTTATTTTCGTCTAACATTTTACTTTGTATTGGACACTTTGTTATTTTAATAAACGCCCAGGTTCTTCCCATTTCGTGTTTTTTGGAGCAATTTGAAACGTTTCCAGCAAGAGAATTTGTACTATCGCATAAATGCAAAAACCATTGCAGCTGAGATAGTGCATTGTTTTCAGTTACAATGTGTGTGTGTGTGACTGTAAGTGAATTTTTTGCTGGTGTGTGTAATTATTTTCATGGCAGCTCGTTTACATCGTATTTTTATTTTTTTTTCAAGTGTCTCAATGCCGATATAGATAACCTTACAACATTTCCAAATCTTCCTTAACAAGAAGTAATTAATTACATAATGCTAAAAACAAATACTATTTCAGTTTTTTAAAATGTATCAACATAATTATAAAATTCTGCATTTCAGCGTATACTAGCTTAGAAACTGGGGAGTGATACGAAGATAAAAATTAAACATGATGATGATATAGTGAAAAACAATATAACTCTGAAAGAACCAAATTACATTCAAGGAATAACTTGAGAAATGAGAAGAAATTTTTATTATTAATACATGTTAACTTGACTTAAAAACACGGAAGCCATATCAATTTTGATAACATGACTTGAAAACTAGAAGTCTTTGTGCACTAGACCATAGCTTCAGGTTTCGGCAAAGACTTCTCATTGGCAATGAATCATAACCAAAAGACTAGAAATGTTTATGATCATTATCAATCAATGCATCATTTTGAGCATACAGAGTTACCACTCTTTATGTGAGTACAATGTATCGCATCAGCTGAAATGTTCTGCAAGTAACTTGCAACACATTTACTACTATTTTCCAGTTCCTATGTATTAATTGAAGGAAAAATGAACAAAACAGAAATATACAGAATGAATTTGCGAGGCTTTCAATTACTAATTCCTGCTTTTAACTACAAAATATACATTAATGCTGGGTACAAAAATTATATTTCGCACTCGTAGGTTTCTCATATATATCTGTGCAAACCCTCAATGACTAGATAACATGACGGTATTAGGTGATAGGAATAAATACGCTGTTTCAAACTTAGAACAAAACAATCAACGAAAACATTGCGTATTTTTTAGATATTTTAGCAAAGCATTCTAACTCTGTTTTGGTTTACTTCTAGTTTTAAAGAATTATAAATAATTTTTAGCAAAAATTAGAATCGAAGACACCAAAAGATAGCGACTCCAACAACCACGACTCTTCCACATCCGAATGAACGACTCCGACTCCGACTCCGACTCCACCACATTCGGAAAAGCGACTCCGACTCCGACTCCGACTCCATCACACTTCAGAGTAGCGACTCCGACTCCGACTCCGACTCCACCACACTTCAGAGAAGCGACTCCGACTCCGACTCCGACTCCACCCTAAAACATCCGACTCCGGCGACTCCGACTCCCGACTCCGACTCCGACTCCGCAATCCTGGTTATAAGTATGCACCCGTTGTATCTTTTGAATTAAGAGAGTCTTTTCTGTGTATAAAACTGTTTTAGCTGACAATACGAGAAGTTTCACCTCTGAGAATTTGAAGTAACATGGGGTAGTCAAATGTAACTCGTAAAGTAGATGACATTATACTTATTGTTAATGTTTATTAGCCTACCTTCTATTGCCAACATTATACGAGCCATAATAAGATTGTAACTACATTTTTATATTTCGCTTTAAACAGGTCTCATTTACATGTGTTTGTCAACAAGTTTTGTTTATACTTATATGTTATTTCTTATTACATTTAGTAAGTAATTTTGTTTCCCTTGAGTCCTCTATTTCTCCACAATTCCTCAATAAAGTTGAGAGTTTATAGGTAAACTAGTACAATCTAGGGATCTATACAGTGCAAAGTTATAGCCAATAGAGCAGACAAATGGTAAGTTTCTCCTTTACATATAATCAATTAAAGGAATTCACTTAATTATATTTAAAAGAATTAAAAGACATGCATATGTGCATTATAATAAATGCATATTTGCATGATAATAAATGCATATTTGCATGATAATAAATGCATATTTGCATAATAATAAATGTATATTTGCATAACATAAGTGCATATTTGCATAACATAAGTGCATATAATGCATAACATAAGTGCATATAATGCATATTTATAGCTGCATATAATGCATATTTATAATTGCATAATGTCACAGCCCTGCTTATCACACACTCACTGATGGGTGTTTTCAACATTGCAAGGGTATCATTTCCGTTTAACTTGCATTTATATGAATGGTTTAACAAGGATCAGGGCAACAATGGAAATTCATATTTTCCTGCTTTCCTCTCAATGATTGGTTTCGCATATAACAGACATGGTTGTAACGATGCCAACGCATTCGTCCAATAATTAATCAGTTTCCACCACTTTGTAAATTTCCTCACTAATCAAAATTTTCTTAGTAGCCAATCACTCCTATTTTTGGGTGTTGGGAATTCAGGGTCAATTTCTGTTATGCTGATTTTTTTTAAAAAAAATTCAAGCACTTCTTTTACAGTTAACTTTGTATGGGATAATGATAAAAACGGCTGCGTCAGCAACCTCGATAGCATCAGGCCACCGGCACTACAGCATCAGCCCGCCACCAGGGCGGAAGGCAGCAGCACAGCCACCACCAGGGCGGCAGGCAGCAGCACGGCCACCACCAGGACGGGAGGCAGCAGCAGGACAGCCACCACCAGGGCGGAAGGCAGCATCAGCCCGCCACCAGGGCGGAAGGCAGCAGCACGGCCACCACCAGGGCGGAAGGCAGCATCAGCCCGCCACCAGGGCGGCAGGCAGCAGGACGGCCATCACCAGGGCGGAAAGGCAGCAGCACGGCCACCACCAGGGCAGCAGGCAGCACCAGCACGGCCACCACCAGGGCGGCAGGCAGCAGCAGGACGGCCACCGCCAGGGCTGCAGGCAGCTGGACGGCTACCACTAGGGCGGCAGGCAGCAAGACGGCCACCACCAGGGCAGCAGGCAGCAGGACATCCACCACCAGGGCAGCAGGCAGCAGGACGGTCACCACCAGGGCAGCAGGCAGCAGCACGGCCACCACCAGGGTAGCAGGCAGCAAGACGGCCACCACCAGGGCAGCAGGCAGCAAGACGCCCACCACCAGGGCAGCAGGCTGCAGGACGGCCACCAACAGGGCGGCAGACAGCAGCAGGACGGCCACCACCAGGGCGGCAGACAGCAGCAGCACGGCCACAACCAGGGCAGCAGGCAGCAAGACGGCCACCACCAGGGCAGCAGGCAGCAAGACAGCCACCACAAGGGTAGCAGGCAGCAAGACGGCCACCACCAGGGCAGCATGCAGCAGGACGGCCACCACCAGGGCAGCAGACAGCAGCAGGACGGCAACCACCAGGGCGGCAGACAGCAGCAGGACGGCAACCACCAGGGCGGCAGACAGCAGCATCACGGCCACCACCAGGGCAGCAGGCAGCAGGACGGCCACCACCAGGGCGGCAGACAGCAGCAGGACGGCAACCACCAGGGCGGCAGACAGCAGCATCACGGCCACCACCAGGGCAGCAGGCAGGAGGACGGCCACCGCCAGGGCGGCAGACAGCAGCAGCACGGCCACCACCAGGGCGGCAGGCAGCAAGACGGCCACCACCAGGGCAGCAGGCAGCAGGACGGCCACCACCAGGGCGGCAGACAGCAGCAGGACGGCCACCACCAGGGTGGCAGACAGCAGCAGGACGGCCACCACCAGGGCGGCAGACAGCAGCAGCACGGCCACCACCAGGGCGGCAGGCAGCAGCAGCACGGCCACCATCAGGGTAGCAAGCAGCAAGACGGCCACCACCAGGGCAGCAGGCAGCAAGACGGCCACCACCAGGGCAGTAGACAGCAGCACGGCCACCACCAAGGTAGCAGGCAGCAAGACAGCCACCACCAGGGCAGCAGGCAGCAAGACGGCCACCATCAGGGCAGCAGGCAGCAGGACGGCCACCACCAGGGCGGCAGACAGCAGCAGCACGCCACTACCAGGGCGGCAGACAGCAGCAGCACTGCCACCATAAGGGTAGCAGGCAGCAAGACGGCCACCACCAGGGCAGCAGGCAGCAGCAGCACGGCCACCACCAGGGTAGCAGGCAGCAATGCGGCCACCACCAGGGCAGCAGGCAGCAAGACGGCCACCACCAGGGCAGCAGGCAGCAAGACGGCCACCACCAGGGCAGCAGGCAGCAAGACGGCCACCACCAGGGCAGCAGGCAGCAAGACGGCCACCACCAGGGCAGCAGGCAGCAGCAGCACGGCCACCACCAGGGTAGCAGGCAGCAAGACGGCCACCACCAGGGCAGCAGGCAGCAAGACGGCCACCACCAGGGCAGCAGGCAGCAGCACGGCCACCACCAAGGTAGCAGGCAGCAAGACAGCCACCAGCAGGGCAGCAGGCAGCAAGACGGCCACCACCAGGGCAGCAGGCAGCAGGACGGCCACCACCAGGGCGGCAGCCAGCAGCAGCACGGCCACCACCAGGGCGGCAGACAGCAGCAGCACGGCCACCACCAGGGCAGCAGGCAGCAAGACGGCCACCACCAGGGCACCAGGCAGCAGGACGGCTACCACCAGGGCGGCAGACAGCAGCAGCACGGCCACCACCAGGGCAGCAGGCAGCAGCACGGCCACCACCAGGGCGGCAGACAACAGCAGCACGGCCACCACCAGGGCGGCAGGCAGCAGCAGCAGCACGGCCACCATCAGGGTAGCAAGCAGCAAGACGGCCACCACCAGGGCAGCAGGCAGCAGCACGGTCACCACCAGGTCGGCAGGCAGCAGCAGCACGGCCACCATCAGGGCAGCAGGCAGCAGCAGCACAGCCACCACCAGGGCAGCAGGCAGCAGCACGGCCACCACCAAGGTAGCAGGCAGCAAGACGGCCACCAGCAGGGCAGCAGGCAGCAAGACGGCCACCACCAGGGCAGCAGGCAGCAGGACGGCCACCACCAGGGCGGCAGCCAGCAGCAGCACGGCCACCACCAGGGCGGCAGACAGCAGCAGCACGGCCACCATCAGGGCAGCAGGCAGCAAGACGGCCACCACCAGGGCACCAGGCAGCAGGACGGCTACCACCAGGGCGGCAGACAGCAGCAGCACGGCCACCACCAGGGCAGCAGGCAGCAGCACGGCCACCACCAGGGCGGCAGACAACAGCAGCACGGCCACCACCAGGGCGGCAGGCAGCAGCAGCAGCACGGCCACCATCAGGGTAGCAGGCAGCAAGACGGCCACCACCAGGGCAGCAGGCAGCAGCACGGTCACCACCAGGTCGGCAGGCAGCAGCAGCACGGCCACCATCAGGGCAGCAGGCAGCAGCAGCACAGCCACCACCAGGGCAGCAGGCAGCAGCACGGCCACCACCAAGGTAGCAGGCAGCAAGACGGCCACCAGCAGGGCAGCAGGCAGCCATACGGCCACCACCAGGGCAGCAGGCAGCAGGACGGCCACCACCAGGGCGGCAGCCAGCAGCAGCACGGCCACCACCAGGGCGGCAGACAGCAGCAGCACGGCCACCATCAGGGCAGCAGGCAGCAAGACGGCCACCAACAGGGCACCAGGCAGCAGGACGGCTACCACCAGGGCGGCAGACAGCAGCAGCACGGCCACCACCGGGGCAGCAGGCAGCAGCACGGCCACCACCAAGGCGGCAGACAGCAGCAGCACGGCCACCACCAGGGCGGCAGGCAGCAGCAGCAGCACGGCCACCATCAGGGTAGCAGGCAGCAAGACGGCCACCACCAGGGCAGCAGGCAGCAGCACGGTCACCACCAGGTCGGCAGGCAGCAGCAGCAGCACGGCCACCATCAGGGCAGCAGGCAGCAGCAGCACAGCCACCACCAGGGCAGCAGGCAGCAGCACGGCCACCACCAAGGTAGCAGGCAGCAAGACGGCCACCACCAGGGCAGCATGCAGCAGGACGGCCACCACCAGGGCAGCAGGCAGCAGGACGGCCACCACCAGGGCGGCAGACAGCAGCAGGACGGCCACCATCAGGGCGGCAGACAGCAGCATCACGGCCACCACCAGGGCAGCAGGCAGCAGGACGGCCACCGCCAGGGCGGCAGACAGCAGCAGCACGGCCACCACCAGGGCGGCAGACAGCAGCAGCACGGCCACCACCAGGGCGGCAGGCAGCAAGACGGCCACCACCAGGGCAGCAGGCAGCAAGACGGCCACCACCAGGGCAGCAGGCAGCAGCACGGCCACTACCAAGGTAGCAGGCAGCAAGACAGCCACCACCAGGGCAGCAGGCAGCAAGACGGCCACCACCAGGGCAGCAGGCAGCAGGACGGCTACCACCAGGGCGGCAGACAGCAGCAGCACGCCACCCCCAGGGCGGCAGACAGCAGCAGCACGGCCACCACAAGGGTAGCAGGCAGCAAGACGGCCACCACCAGGGCAGCAGGCAGCAGCAGCACGGCCACCACCAGGGTAGCAGGCAGCAAGACGGCCACCACCAGGGCAGCAGGCAGCAAGACGGCCACCACCAGGGCAGCAGGCAGCAAGACGGCCACCACCAGGGAGCAGGCAGCAGCAGCACGGCCACCACCAGGGTAGCAGGCAGCAAGGCGGCCACCACCAGGGCAGCAGGCAGCAAGACGGCCACCACCAGGGCAGCAGGCAGCAGCACGGCCACCACCAAGGTAGCAGGCAGCAAGACAGCCACCAGCAGGGCAGCAGGCAGCAAGACGGCCACCACCAGGGCGGCAGACAGCAGCAGCACGGCCACCACCAGGGCGGCAGACAGCAGCAGCACGGCCACCACCAGGGCAGCAGGCAGCAAGACGGCCACCACCATTGCAGCAGGCAGCAGGACGGCTACCACCAGGGCGGCAGACAGCAGCAGCACGGCCACCACCAGGGCAGCAGGCAGCAGCACGGCCACCACCAGGGCGGCAGACAGCAGCAGCACGGCCACCACCAGGGCGGCAGGCAGCAGCAGCAGCACGGCCACCATCAGGGTAGAAGGCAGCAAGACGGCCACCACCAGGGCAGCAGGCAGCAGCACGGTCACCACCAGGTCGGCAGGCAGCAGCAGCACGGCCACCATCAGGGCAGCAGGCAGCAGCAGCACGGCCACCACCAGGGCAGCAGGCAGCAGCACGGCCACCACCAAGGTAGCAGGCAGCAAGACGGCCACCACCAGGGCAGCAGGCAGCAAGACGGCCACCACCAGGGCAGCAGGCAGCAGGACGGCCACCACCAGGGCGGCAGGCGGCAGGACGGCTACCACCAGGGCAGCAGGCAGCAAGACGGCTACCACCAGGGCAGCAGGCAGCAGGACGGCCACCACCAGGGCAGCAGGCAGCAGGACGGCCACCACCAGGGCGGCAGGCAGCAGGACGGCCACCACCAGGGCGGAAGGCAGCTATCGTACCTGCACTGGGCCAAGCATTGCTGTCGTTGGGCTTCGGTCACCTTTTTAGGGGTGATCGATAGCGCAGTTGATAGCGTGCCGGTGCGGTAATTTATAGTCCTGAGTTCGAGTCTCGCGAGCTCCTTGTGTACATTTATTTCGTTTCAACTTGTGGAATATGCGCAGTCGATAGCGTGCTGGCGCGGTAATTTATAGTCCTGAGTTCGAGTCTCGCGAGCTCCTTGTGTACATTTATTTCGTTTCAACTTGTGGAAGCAGCAGCTTCCCGTACCAGATTCATTATCTGTTTCTGGGGGTTACTAGACTGTGAACTCTCGATAAAATAGGGAATAAATATTTGTCGGGACAGCACGTACCTGCACTGGGCCAAGCATTGCTGTCGTTGGGCTTCGGTCACCTTTTTAGGGGTGATCGATAGCGCAGTCGATAGCGTGCCGGCGCGGTAATTTATAGTCCTGAGTTCGAGTCTCGCGAGCTCCTTGTGTACATTTATTTCGTTTCAACTCGTGGAAGCAGCAGCTTCCCGTACCAGATTCATTATCTTTTTCTGGGGGTTACTAGACTGTGAACTCTCGATAAAATAGGGAATAAATATATGTCGGGACAGCACGTACCTGCACTGGGCCAAGCATTGCTGTCGTTGGGCTTCGGTCACCTTTTTAGGGGTGATCGATAGCGCAGTCGATAGCGTGCCGGCGCGGTAATTTATAGTCCTGAGTTCGAGTCTCGCGAGCTCCTTGTGTACATTTATTTCGTTTCAACTTGTGGAAGCAGCAGCTTCCCGTACCAGATTCATTATCTGTTTCTGGGGGTTACTAGACTGTGAACTCTCGATAAAATAGGGAATAAATATATGTCGGGACAGCACGTACCTGCACTGGGCCAAGCATTGCTGTCGTTGGGCTTCGGTCACCTTTTTAGGGGTGATCGATAGCGCAGTCGATAGCGTGCCGGCGCGGTAATTTATAGTCCTGAGTTCGAGTCTCGCGAGCTCCTTGTGTACATGTCTTATAACAATTCTACACTTTTATGTAAATTAGAGAGAAGCATGCGATAATACTTCATCTCGACTGATTTTCGAGATTTCACTATTTTTGAGTTCAAATATGCTTTTGATAGGTACAAAAGAATGATATATTCAAGCAGCGGAGAACTTTAATTGATTTTTCTAACTATGCCAAGAAAATTGGAAAACATGAGAGCTCTCACACACCCATACGAGAAACATAATTGATCGTTCCAAAAATGTTTACCAGCAAATTAAATGCTTCTCATGAGGCATCAGAAATGAGTTACATTCATGGTTTTGCTACGCGCAAAAAAAGGGTATTGCTAGGCGCTAGGAATTAAAGGGAGGTATTGTTGCGAATGATGGCAAATCCAGGTAAACAGCGAATCCATAACATTTTTTTCTATGCAGAATAAGCTGGTTCTATTTCAGTAATAATGCAGAAACACAAACTAAACAGAACACAGAAAAAGTTATACAGGACAGCAGGAACAGAAGAAATTACGAGGGAAGATTTTGAGTGTTGTATAACAAGATCGCGACATCTCTCAAGCTGCCGAAAAACGCAGCGTGTTCTTTACTCAGGGGCCAACAGGGTTGCGGGTACGGGCGGGCCGCACTCGATCAATCTTAACAGTGAAGTTATTAGGCAATATATGTGGAGAATATGGTGAGCTATAATTTTATACGAAAAGAGATTAAATAGAGAGACGATATCATTGAAACGAATTTCAAGCTATTATTTTTTAAAAAAAACACTTCATTATATTTCGTAGGCACATCAATGCCATTTTGGATCAAATTCGAGCGTCAGTGTCTTGGTCTTAAGTTTTCAGCTGCTCTGCTTGGTATTTTATTCCGACAAAGTCAGAAACCATTATTTTAAACTACAAGTTTCAAGCATATTAGTAGCTACTTTCTTAAGAGACAAACAGTGGGTTCGGCGACAGGCAATGACGCAGTACAAAAATATAAAGTCTACTCAACTTAATAATTCCATTTCATGAATTAGTCTAAATGAAACTATTAATCGTTTTCCATAGGAGAAATGAGTTTAAAAGGGAAGGAATAATTATTATTCATACATGACAACAAAACTTTCCCTTCAGACAGGCCGGAGAGATGTCTGCTCCTACAAACACGGCACCGCAGGGGGGAGTCGAGCTTAATAAACCACAACTAAATTGAAGCCTTCAACGACCAGGAGGACATACATATCTTCATTTCTCTTACTGCTTACTAAAACTTCAAATCTTCATGTCTGTATCGCCACTTACTTTAAAAATAATTTATACGAATTGAAAGTGTCCCGGCACACGTGTTAAAATACACAGCGCCAAAATAACACCATCTCATTAGAATTAATTAACCATTCTCTATTCAGAATTTTTACGATGAAAAATTATGAAAATCTGCCTCTGTAACTTATAGACAACAATACTATTACATATAGGCATTTGAGAAATATATAAAAAGTATGCTCCGATTTCAAACTGAATAAATTTTTTATTAAGAATCAATGACTTCCTAACAAACAAATAAACAATTACAGCTGCCTGAAAATCATCTGTAGCACATGTACACAAGCATCGATTACGGAAATCTTGTTTCTTCAGTACTTCTCGACTTTAAAAACATTAGATTGAGTAAGTAATACAATACTACTCTCGAAACTCCACTGTAGAGGCTTTGGAGGAACTTCTACTTGATTTACAATTCTTGGACAATGGTCTTCACATAACGAGATTTTAAGTGTCACGCGACCTCCGAATGCTAAAAAATTCGTTTTGAATAACTTTGATTTTAATTCCAACTTAGACGTCTAATAAATCTACAAGACTTGTAGGTCAGACTTGTTTCGTAAAACAAAATTTGTTAGCAGTGGACTGACGCCCGGTTATCTTCGCAAGTTCGCAGCATCATAACATTGCTCAGGCACAGGTCAGGAGCGACGCAGCACGTGAGCTGTACAGTCGCCGGTCAAATGAGCCTAACATCTTTCAAGATCTGCCGAAGCAGTTGCACGTAAACTGCGCGTATTCTTCAATAGTGTCGCTTTAAAAATGTCGATCACTCTGACATTGATAAGAAAAGAGCAACTGAGAAATATGTTATGACAGCAATTACATATTGAAACACTTTAATTGCGTACATGAACAAATCGTGGTTGAATGGCTACTTCAGTTACGCACAGCGGTGATGCTCAATGCAGATATTAAGTGTATTTTAGCATTAGCTGGAAGCAGATGGAGTGGGTGTTGATCATTAAGTGTAACAAAATTTTCATAATATAAAATTTTTCTTTCTTGTGTTCATCTTCAAGATAAATGAATACTTCATTAAAAACATCATTATTCACGTATTGCATTGGGTATTCAATAATGATCGAAACCTGCCCATACTGTGAGTTCAAATGGATCAAGGTCTGAGTTTGTACAAAGATTTAAAATATTTCGTAAAGGATGATAGGTAATTCAACGAATCACAGATTAAGCGAACCACTTTTTACAGAAAATTCGAAACATTTGATAATACTCAAGCATAGCGGAAACGAAAGGGGAGCTCGTGTTAATAACATTTAAATGGAGAGTGTTAAGTTTAAAATATTATCGTTTGAGTCTCAGTATTATTGTAATTATTAGCATGAAAAAGATTCGAAATATTTGTGTTCTACTTTAGGCTTGATTCTATTCAAAAAATGACGTGTTAACACAACTTGATACGAGCATCCAGTTAAATGAATACAATAATTTTTCACAGTTTTTGGATTAATCTTTGAGAAAGTCAAGCCTTCATAACCGACATAGCCTGAATAATCAATGGCTAGGTTAACTGAACGTGATCGAATAATAATTCTGTAAGAAATATAACTTAAATTGTATTATTTTCATACATTTATCGAAAAAACACTCGCTCTGGTTCACCAACTTATTTTCCACGTCCCGAATCCCGATGCTTTTCAGATAGTTGTTCACTCGTTGATCCCAACAGCTGAAAAAACCTCACGTATTTTTCGAAACAGGCTAACTAGGCCCTACAATGAGCGAATGAG
Organism: Morinoia aosen; assembly: GCA_030386875.1. Classification (NCBI taxonomy): domain Eukaryota; kingdom Metazoa; phylum Arthropoda; class Malacostraca; order Amphipoda; family Talitridae; genus Morinoia; species Morinoia aosen. The sequence continues at coordinate 13,332,451 of CM059569.1, read as the reverse complement.
TGGAAGACTTCCTTGAGCAACGAATTTATTGATGGTTATCTATAGTTACTTAATAAGCCTACTGATTACAATGCCTTAAATTAAACAATACAGGCTACTCTAAAAAAAACATTTCACTCACCATTTTCAGCCGAGCGCTCTACAGACCCACGACTATTGAAGGAAGACGCTGAACAACACGCAGCGTGCCATCGCACTGGCAGAATGCAGATGAGATCATGAGAGACTGTCCAAGGTTTGAGAGAATGAGAGTTTACTGCAGGGTTGTCAGATAGATACATGAATTTTAGGCCAAATTTTACCAAGAAAATGGCCAAAAAAGGCCAAATTTATTTATAGGTAAACTTATATAGCAGGTAGATGCCCATAGAGCAGGGGTCTCCAAAAACTTGCCAGATTTAGGGCCTGTACAATTTTCAGTGAAATTACCTATAGAAAGGGGTGAAAATTAAGTTCAATCGACATTTAAGCTTTACTCAGGAGAGAGATTTGGAACGGACACGTAAACAGCTGTAACGGACGCAGGGTACAGGAATAGGACGAGCTGTTGGAACCGTGAGCAGTTCAATACCGTGTCCGAGATCCTGTCAGGGCATCGTCCATCCTGCAAAGGCATGAAAACGCGAACCGTCAACAGGGTTTCCCGAGAACACCCAAAGTACAATTTAAATAGTTTCACCCCATCAAAGTTTATAATTTATAGTTTACAAGATTCAATACGTTTACCACCAAAGTTTAACTTGTCAGTTATGCGTCGAACGACAAGGTAAGTAATTAAGTTTATGCGTCGAACGACAAGGTAAGTAATCAAGTTTATGCGTCGAACGACAAGGTAAGTAATCAAGTTTATGCGTCGAACGACAAGGTAAGTAATCAAGTTTATGCGTCGAACGACAAGGTAAGTAATCAAGTTTATGCGTCGAACGACGAGTAAGTAATCAAGTTTATGCGTCGAACGACGAGTAAGTAAACAAGTTTATGCGTCAAACGACGAGTAAGTAATCAAGTTTATGCGTCGAACGACAAGGTAAGTAATCAAGTATATGCGTCGAACGACAAGGTAAGTAATCAAGTTTATGCGTCGAACGACAAGGTAAGTAATCAAGTTTATGCGTCGAACGACAAGGTAAGTAATCAAGTTTATGCGTCGAACGACAAGGTAAGTAATCAAGTTTATGCGTCGAACGACAAGGTAAGTAATCAAGTTTATGCGTCGAACGACAAGGTAAGTAATCAAGTTTATGCGTCGAACGACAAGGTAAGTAATCAAGATTATGCGTCGAACGACAAGGTAAGTAATCAAGTTTATGCGTCGAACGGCAAGGTAAGTAATCAAGTTTATGCGTCGAACGACAAGGTAAGTAATCAAGTTTATGCGTCGAACGACAAGGTAAGTAATCAAGTTTATGCGTCGAACGACATGGTAAGTTTATAATGCGGATTTATAATTAAACATGGGAAGCAGTCACCATAAAGTTCACACCGTCCCCGAACAGCCCATTTGCGACTATGCACTAGCAGGGTTGCCAGATGGCTACATGAATTTTAGGCCAAATTTTACCATGGAAAAGGCCAAAAAAGGCCAAATTTACATATTGAGAAACCAAAATAGTAGTTAGATACACTAAAAGCACCTTAATTCTACTTGGCATTCAAAATTCTAATTACAGAAGAAAATTAGAGATAACTTTAATTATTCTTCTAGGAATATAATAAATTCTTCTGACTCTTCATCTTCAGTAGAAGTTTGGGTCAATATTGAATATAATGTTGTCAACAAATTTCATAATTTCGTAGGTATAGATGGGTAATATAGTTGATTTTAAGACGTTTTACACGAATGACAATGTGCCCGGAAATGCTTAGTTTTGGAGTTATTTAAGTTTGAAGTTATACGAACGGCGCTCCTGAATGGCCCTTTTAACGCAAAAACAGTCATTGTTTTAGCAATGAAAATGGAAGCTAACCCCTATTAAAAACGTAAAGAGGTTGGGTCGTGAGGGGTAGGCACATTTCTTTTAGGGAAAATTATAAATAAAGGTTTCGAGTGACGTTTGTTTACATCGACTCGAAGATGGCTGCCGCCATCTTCAGCCGGTTGGCACCATGGCGGCAGCCACCTTGGCGTCGATGTAAACGAACGTCACTCGAAACCTTTATTTATAATTTTCATTAAAAGAACTGTGCCTACCCCTCACGACCCAACCTCTTTACGTTTGTAATAGGGGGTTAGCTTCCGTTATTAATTAAATTACGCTAGCCCCGCGTGCTTCCATGGCGCGCACAAGCCAGCTTCAAAGTTGAATAATTCAAAAATAACGCATCGCCGGGCAGAATGTCATTCATGTAAAACGTCTTATGATCGACTATATTACCCATCTATACCTACGAAATTATGAAATTCGTTGACAACATTATATTCAATATTGACCGAAGTTTGAACAGTAGAAGCAGTGCCAGAGAGGTCCTTGTTTTCTGTTTGATATTACAAGATGCTTGATTTGAAGATTGTAAGTTAGTTTAAGCATCCCTAACCGCTACAGAAAAGAGCGTATCGAAGAGAGGAAGGCACCATTTAGTTAGTATGGAGATAGGGTGAATGAGGAATCTATGCAGAAGTGGCATAACTTAGAAACAGTAAGTAGAGAAAAAACTTCATGAAATAATTTAAAAATTGAAGGTCAGAAGTGCTGAAAAACTGGACAATAGTGAACAGAAAAAAGGTCGTCTCTAACATAACAAAAGACATTATATTTCAACAAAAAGAAGGCCAACCTAACTCTCAGCTCGTGCCCTCACATTTTCCCCTGGGAGCGCTAATTCCCATAGATACAATGGTTGTATCCCTGGGGGTACTCGATTTGAAATTAGCTTGCATTCTTGAGGCCACTTTAAAGTCCTTACAAGATAGAGAACTATTGTTGAAATGTGCCCGGATTTGCACTATCGCATCTATGTAGCATTCTAGTTTGTGATCTATTCCTGGGCTTTGTTTAGACCATTGTCACTTAGAACATTCTTTCAACAATAGCATTGCTAACGGGAGTCACCAGGCAATGAGTGCACAACCTGAGAGTTCTTTCAAGTTTTAGTGACTATGTATACCAACTTCCAAGCCAAAACTTCTTAGTGTCTTCCGGAATAACACTACGTTCAAAAATGCATCTTGCTTCTAGTCTATGATACAAATTCTTTGGTGCTGCTGCTCACTGATGTTGATACATCCTAAGCTGAATGTAGCCTGGGTAGATCTGCAAGCTTAATATTCGTAAAGGATTTAATAATATTCAACAGCATCTAGTTGATCCTGTTGCTCTGCATTCAACTTGTGCTTAGAGGCTATTTTGAACCTGTCTCGCTTCAGTTTCACGTCTTGTGCTCTACGAACACCGGAAAATGACGGAAAAAGCCAGAAAAAAGCCAAATTTAATTAATAGGCCAAACTTATAATCTCGAAGCCAAACGCTCGCGAAAAAAGCCAGATTTGTGTTATTTGGCCTTAAAAAGGCCAAAATGGCAACCCTGTGCACTAGACCAACCTCTGAGTGACGTCTGAGTGTTGCCGTCCGCTCAGAGATGCCGGCTGCCGGTCCGTCCGTCCTTCTAGCGCAGGGTTCACTCGTACATTTCCATAACGGTTGAAGTTACGGCGTAGAAGTTGATAACGGAATTAACCTCTTGGTCGAGTGGAATCGTAGAGGCACCCGTAGACACAATTGAGGTCCAGCTGCACATCCAGATGAAGGAGTAATCTTGCCAATTAGAATGTGCCTGGCACATTCGGCTACAACTGAGATCCAACGTCCCAGCGAAGTGCTGACCATTTAACCGGAAGTAGAGTGGATTCCGGGATAAGCAAATAAGATGATTACTCTGCGGGATCTGATGAAGAACTGCGGGAATAGGAGGAGCTTCCACGCAAGTTAGTGGCGGAAAAGGAAAGTCGGTTCTAGTGCGTTACAATTGTGCTAATCAGAGGAGCGGTGTGATACGAGTGACTTTAAATATCACTTTAATATTTTCTCCCAAATTGTTTTATTTGAATTCCTTTTAATTACCAATAATTTAATTAATTTAAGGAATTAAATTTTGCAGATTCATGTAGCTCTCGCCTGGGTCATATTTAAAGTTACCTTAATTTTAGTCCTTATAGCTATACTGCAGGTATTCTGCACAGGGCCATATTGATTACTCCAATAAGTTCCAAGGGCCAAAAAAGTTTAAATTTTCCTGCCATTATCTATAATTTCTAGAGTAGTCGCCGAGTACGCGGTCGGCTTAACTGTCGCGGGCCGGATTGATCAAATTGGCGGGCCGGATTTGGCCCGCGGGCCGTAGTTTGGAGACCCCTGCCTTAGAGTATCATAATTCTACTTGCCATTAAAAATTCGAAATATAATGAAAAAATAGACCTAACATACGCTATTCTTCAAGGAATAACATAAATTACTTTGACTTTTCATCCTCAGCAGAAGTTTGAGAGGTAGAAGCAGATAGAGAGCTAGTTCCTTGATATCCGTTCGATAAAAGATGCTCAATTTGATATTAGGTTGCATTCTTGAGGCCACTTTGAAGTCCTTACAACATAAAGAACTATTGTTGAGATGTGCTCGGACTTGCACTTTCTCATCTAGTTTTCTAGTTCGTAATCTAATGTTGGGCTTTGTTTTGACTGCTATCACCATAGATAACATTCTTCCAACAATAGCATTGCTAGCGGGAGTCACCAGGCAATGAGCGCATAACCTGAGAGTTCTTTAACCAAGTCAAAACTGCATGGTGTCTTTAGGAATCTCAACACCGTCAAAATGCCCTCCACCTTCCAGTCTATGATACTAATTTTCAGTACTGCGGCACACTAATGTTGATACAATCCTGAGCTAAATACAGCCTGTGCAAATCTGCAAATTCTCTTTTGATTACTTGATTTGATATTCGCAAAGGATTTTATAATTTTCAGCAAGATCTAGCTGATCCTGTTGGAGACTAGCTGATCCTGTTGCTCAGCGTTCAACTGTCACGTTTCAGTTTTACGCCTTGTACGGCACAAAAACCGGAAAATGACTAAAAAAGCCAGAAAAAAGCCAAATTTAAATAAAAGGCCAAACTTATAATCACGAAGCCAAACGCTCGCTAAAACAGCCAGATTTGTGATATTTGGCCTTTAAAAAGGCCAATATGGCAACCCTGGTTTACTGAGCTCAGATGCATGGCCTACCATGAACCATCCATGGATGAGAGACACCAGAGATACTCAGTGTCAGAAGTCACGAACTTTTAGCTAACTGTGGTTGACAAAGTATACTATGGGAGATAGAAGGGATTATGTGCTATGAAGATTCTTTGACTTCTAAGTTTTGTCTTCGGTTGTACACGGGCGAAGAAAGAAGCTTGGCTTGTGTTGTCGTTTCACGTTTTAACATAACAACCTAACCCCATCTGCTTGGTATACTCAATCGGTTACACTACTTTCGATGCGCATCTGCACAGCAGTAAAAAGGACTGTTTCTCATTTGGTGTGTGCGTAATAAAATGCAGTTTTGAAAACTGAGTTTGAAGTTGCCGTATGCGCAATAATTGGATGAGATGAAGTGTGTGAGCAAAACTTCTATAATAATTAGAAACCGCCTGTGTGCGTTGAGTTGTAAAGTTAATTAAGTCAATCAGTGGCGCAGCCAGCCCAAAATTTCGGAGCGACCAGTATCCCTGACAAATGATTTCAGGGGAGACCAGACATTAATTATCAGCAATTTTTTTTATTCATTTACTTGAAACAGTCCCCCTGCTCAACATTTCGAGGGGTGGAGGATGCATGGCCCCGTGCCTCCCTTCCTCCCCTTGGCTGCGCTACAGTAGTCAGTAGCCCCTCAAAAGAGCTTTTAAATTAGATCATAAATTTTAAATAATATCGGACCATTTTTGTGCTGCTAATGCCCTCAATTGAGTATTCAAGACCGAAGTTATAGAAAAGAACATAATACTGGAGATTTATGCTGACTCCAGCTTGTGTTGGCATTGTTTTTTACGTAATCTTATTTATAAAGAGACTATTTCCCATTCCTCTCTGTTTTAAGTGTCCAGTTCTGTTCATTAGTTCAACGCGAGAAACCTATGAAACAACTACTGAAAAATTGATTATGCTTCTGATGTTTTTTTTAATTTCGCAGAAAAAGAAGTCGAAATTCATAGATATTCTTGGTAGAGAAAACTGAGATAATAATAATCATTCATGATATCAAATGTAATTGTATATTGTATTTTAGGGGAATGTTTAAAGGAATCTCTAATTTGGGACTGAGTGATTTTCGTTTCTGTCGGAAGGCATTGTTGCGGATAAATGAAAAATTAACACACTCTTCCGTAGATTGCCATAGAACACAAGCTTCATTAAAAAAATCTCGAAACCCGAAACAGATTTTAGCAAAATATAAAATCACGCTTCGATTTGCTCCAAAACCGTCATTCTACGCTGCAATCTGAGCGAAGCAATCGCCCCAGGTACGAGGAAAATGATTTTTATGAAAACAAGTTGAGCCCTCAAAACTGAGTGCTTGCCTGCTCACTATTGAGATGTTGCGCACCTTCACTCTGCCACATATGCCCTGAGTAAAGTGTTACAGAGTAAGACAATAATTTCTGTTGAAATGAAGTTAAAAATACAATTTACTGAAGTAGCGCTTTTCATTCACACACATCGCATATCCTTCTACAAGGATTCAAGTCTCAAAGTTTTTAACAGCGATATCAATGTGTGCGTTTCGACCAGACTAGCCGATAAGCTGTTTTGGTACGAATGTAAAAAAAATGAGGCAGGGCAAGGCATGAAAGAGTATTTCGTCTACTGTTTCTCTGGAGCATAAACTGTCGAAACATAAATGATTACTGCAAATTTTTCCTCAACAGATAAGGAGCCTTTTCTTCAGTGATGTCATAATGCATTATCGATCGTTCTGAACAAACTAGAAATCTTTTTGCCTCGTTGTTAAAAGAAAGTATAAAGATGAATATATATTTTACTGTATGTGCTTTGTTGTATTTCCCTAAGAAGCTAAACGTTAAATGATTAAATGATTTCCTGGTCAATCCTTAAATTGTTGCAAATAGAGTGAAAAATATTGCTATACTTTCTGTTTCTTGTTTGCTTTTCAAATGTTAAGTAATTGTTTCGACGTAAATAATAACTTCCGTGCACACGGCTTCATAGCTCTGCAATGGAACTGTTGATTGCTGCTGAATATTGTTTTATTTTTTTGTTTTATTCATAGGTTTTTTTCCTTATTAAGAAAATTCAGATTTCGTTTACGTTATTTTTTATTAAAAGCTTTGCTATTTCCCTCTAAGACGTTTTAAATCAATGCAGTATTAAGTCTGAGCTGTACAGTTGGATGCAGGGCTTCGAATGAGTTTAGTCTTCGTGAAGCTCCCATTCAATTTTCAAAGTTTCATGAACGGCATCTAACCGAGACCATATTTTTAGATTGCGGTTCATCAGGATTGTCTGAAAATTTGACTCCAGTAATTTAAGCAGAGGTCAATAGCAGGATCCCAGTTAGACGTTAGCAAGCAAAGGTTTCGAACAGTCTTCCAGGTAAGCTCTATAGAGCAGTATCCTAGCAATCTTTAGGGGGACATCCAGGGGCTTTCTGGCCCAATGGGTCATTTTTGTTACTTTGTTGAAAAAGAATCCTTAGGTGATGGGCTATTGTGCCCTAAAATTTTATGGGCCACGGGCACCCCCCGGGGGGGGGGTGGTGGGTGTTTATCACAGTTCAAAACAAAAAATTTGGTATAATTTGGTTAGTGATGAAAAATCGCTTCTCAAAATAAAATAAAAAAGAATGTTCAGATCCATTAGTTTGTTAGAATTGTTAAGAGGATTTCAAAACTGTCTTTGAACTTTTAGCATAAAAATTCATTGACTATTCTTTCGAAATATTCGTAAAAATGAACTAGAAAACGAATATTTAATTTTTTTTTGAAAACTAAAGCCTAAATCGAAAAAATCACACGAGTATAGTATGTTTATTTTCAAAAAAATACATAGAGTGGCCAACTTTCAGACAAATCAGATCAATTTTTATAAATCGTTCGGATGTCCCCCTTGTCACAAGAAGCCGTCCAGTTTTATGCTAGCTTCCAGTCAACGAGCACAAATTACGGGCAGCTTCCCAGTTAAACGTTAGGACACGTGAGTCACGGGTGACTGCACACGTTAATACCTCCAAACAGCTGTCAAACAAAGGAGGCGAACAGACGAACGGGACTACACTCAGCGAATGGTCATTACCCAGGTCAACACTATACTAGTGTATAGTACGTAGATGTCAGGTAAACGAAAGTCACGGGCGTTTCATTCAGCACACCTTGCTCCTTGGGAAGACATATTATTCGCGAGTACCAGACACTATTTCATTTTCCCTACATGATCAGTTCATGTGTCATGCCAAACTCCGTCACACGCTTAGTTCGGTCTTTGGTTTAGGAAACGTTCACGGCGGTGCCAACTAGAAGCGTGTCAGTGAATTCGTAACCGAACACACAACACAACTGCTACAAAGTAGTGTGTTCCAGAAATTTTCCGAGCGATTAGGAACAAGTGTTTCTTTCGTTCCACGATATCATTCATAGTTTATCCCTCTACTCAAATTTTGCTGCTCAAGTTCCTTCGTCTCGGGCATGAATGAAAAACTTTCGTTGTTCCACGTCTTCAGTGTTGTGTTCCGGGCTCTCCAGAACGGTTGTTCCGGATGCGTTTCTGCCAGATGCAAATTTGCCGTTTTTCCATTGCGTCAGACACGATTCAAGTTGTTCTTCCGCTTCGTGTTCTCAGGAATCGGAAGCAGATTGTGCTGTGTGTTGCAGAAGAGTTGGTTGTGAGTGCTTTAATGCAATATGTTTCGCGGGCTCTGAATAAATTTGTTGCTTTAAGTGTTCCAAAATTCCCGAAACACGTGTTTCACTCGTTCCACACACACCTTTCAAGCCCTGAAAACTATTTCCGTGCTCAAGCTGCGTTCCATCATTTCGACCCACCGTTTCGATGCACTATTCCGCGACAGTGGTTAAAGAACCCGCCCTTCCGTGAAGGTGTCGAGGGTTTGAATCCTGGCGCTGTGTTTCATTGTGTTGGACAGAAATGGAAGAAACTTCACTGTTCAATGTTTTAGCATTTTGTTCCGGGTGCGGCGTGTTCCGGATCTGGAACAGCGTTGTTCGGTGGTTCCGAGTACTCCGGAGCGTTTGGTTCTGATGTAGAGCAGTTTTCGAGTATTCCGGAACAGTTTGCTCTATGTGTTCCAGAAAGGTTTGTTACGTGCATTCTAAAACGGTTTGTTCTGTTTAATCAGAACCATCTGTTCCGTTTATTCCGGAACGTTATGTTCTAGGTGTTCCAGAATGGTTAGTTCCGTCTATTCCAAAGCGGTTTGTTTCGTCTATTCCGGAACGGTTTGTTGTGTCTATTCCGGAACGGTTGGTTTTTTCTATTCTGAAACGGTTGGCTTATATTCCGTCTATAACAAAGCAGTTGTTCCGTCAATTGCGGAGCGATTATTCCCGGGTATTCCGGAACAGTTTGTTCTGAATGCTCTAAAAAATTCGTTTCAAGGTTCCCGAAACGGGTTTTCCCAGGTACTCCGGAACAATTTGTTCCATGAGTTCTGGAACTATTTGTTAGGAGTGTTCCAGAACGATTCGTTCCAAGTGTTTCGAAATTGTTGGTTTTGACTGCTCCGGAACAATTTGTTTTCTGTGTTTCGTAACTGTTTGTTCCGAGTGCTATGAAACTGTTCGTTCCAATTGTTTCGGAACTGTTCCGAGTGCTCCGGAAGGGTTACATCCGATTGCTTGGGAACGATTCGTTCCAAGTGTCCCGGAACGGTTCATTCCGAGTGCACTGGAACGATTCGTTCCATGTGTTCCAGAACTGTTTATTTGGAGTGTTCCGCAACTGTTTGTCCTAAGTACTGCCGCACGATTCATCCCGAGAGCTCTGGAACAATTTGTTCTAAGTATATTCGGGAACTGTTTGTTCCGAGTGCTCCGGAACTGGTCGTTCCGAGTATTACGGAACGGTTCGCTCCAAATACTACGGAACGGATCGTTCCGGCTACTCCGGAACGGTGCGTTCCGGGTATTACGGAACGGTTCGCTCCGAGTACTACGGAACGGATCGTTCGAATGCTCTGGAAAACCTGGAACTCTGTTCCAGGTGTTCCGGGTGCTCCGAAACGATGGCAATCCCTAAAGTGTTATGTCAGTGTAATGACCTCAAACCTACTTGCAGAATGTGAGGCAGCAGGTGGTGTCGAGTCCAGTTTGTGTTAGTTACACATGATCTTAAGTATTTTCTTTATGTGTTCAGTTCCCTGTACGGGGCCCAGATCTGTTTCCCTACCCCGATGGCGCGTCTGTGCATTTACTTTAGTTAGCCCTAAAATGTCATTTGTATTGTATTTTAATATTTACATACTATTTTAATTTCCTGGCTGAAATAACACTATTATTTTGAATGTAATTTTGCGTGTAGTACCATGTTATGCGGTAGCTCATGTTTGTACCCACTATTTTTGCAAATGGAAATAAATCACTGTTCTTGCTGAAATGTATCTGTGTATGTAAAAGGCACTGCAAAGAGATTCTGCAGTAAATAGTTCACATCCTGAGGTCGAAAGAGAATTCCTTACTCCTTAATGCTAAAGGCTTTAGTCTTATTCAACACCTCGCTAATAAAGGGGCTTAAGGAACCACCTCAGGAGGACAAATTATTTCGCAGATTTTGTCGAGAAGGTAGATGAAGTCGCAATTCGGCGAATCATGGAATTTTCTGAAGAGCTCTAACGGACTGATTACGGCGCAGACAGTTGCTCGTCTTCCTAACGGTACCTCCGTAGTTCGGGAAAAAATAATTTACTTCTGTTGCCCTAGCGGACTAATTACGGCGTAGGCGGTATCCACACAAACCTCACTCTCGCGGTACCGCCGTAGTTCGGCACAAACAGAATTTACTTCTGTTGCCCTAGCGGACTAATTACGGCGTAGGCGGTATCCACACAAACCTCACTCTCGCGGTACCGCCGTAGTTCGTCATAAACATAATTTAATTCTGTTGCCTTAGCTGACTAATTACGGCGTAGGCGGTACCCACACGAACCTCAGGAAGGGCAGCTGCGCGGAAAAGCTAGTACCCCCAGAAAAAGGTAGCTGCACAGAAGACAGCCCCTTTTTCTAAGAACCCTCACGTCGACCGCATGGCGGTATCGACACAGAACCTCGACAATAAAACTATATCCGGAAAGCATTGACGGAATTCAAGACCCCGATGCATACAATTCAACTATCCCTCAAGATTTATAATGTTTTGTAACTTCAAAAAAATGCCAAAGCGACAGCTCAATAAATAGTCTTGGACAGAAGCTGTCGTAAAATGAGTTTACTTACTTCCGAGTGTTGCACAACGATTTGTTCCGGGTGTTCCAAAACGATTTGTTGCTCCGAGGAACGAACCGAGTGCTCCGGAACGGTTCGTTCCGGGCACTACGGAACGGAACGTTCCGGGCACTACGGAACGTTCCGGGCGTTCCATCGGCGCTGCAGAACTATATTAGGCTCCTGGGAAGCAATGTTCTTGTCGTGTTTATAGAGCTCAATTATTGTAGGGTGTCATCAAAGTTTACTGGGTCAAACTGTTTCCGCGTGTTCCATCATCACTTACCACAATTCGAAGCTAGGTTTGTGAGAGTTCCGTAACCGTTCCGGGCGTTTAGGATTTTAGGAGTAGTAATATCAGTTCCACGGAACGTTCCGTTCCGGGCGTTCCGGATTTTAGGACTAGTAATATCAGTTCCACGGAACGTTCCGTTCCGGGCGTTCCATCGTTCCGTACTTTAGGGATTGCCATAATAGGTGTAATTGTATGCTAACCTTCGGACAAAATAATACCAATATTCTCTTTAGAGTGCTTTGTATCAGTGCTAACAAGAATAGAGAAGAACGATCGTGATGACCAAAACTATGAGTTTAAAATGAAAAATTGCTTGCTGTAAATACGAGGATGTATCATTGCCAAAAAATAGCACTGCGTGATAAAACTCTTGCACCTTCGGAACTTAGCACTCCTTCATGGTCCGAGAGAGATGTGCAGTTGGGTCATTTTATATTGTAATTAGTTAGGTATGGTTTTGCCATTTCATGATGGATATTTTTATTGTTTTTTTGCTGTTGATGTTGGCTAGTCTGTTTTCAACTATTCTCGGGTTTGAAATGTTTTTCAAGATTTGTAGTTCTGTGCATTGAGTCCTGTGCAACAGTACACCCTATCTGTATCATTTGAGGGCATAGTTCATTGTAAATACTTTTTTGGTAGATAATGACACCAACTAAAAATGCTTTAGCTTGTTTCTAAGCCCCATCAGTTATGCAAGGAAATTCTTTAGTACTTTTCTCTGCTTTTATTTTGCATTTGGTTTTCTAATGGAATATTTTTCTGTGTTTGAAGTTTTAATAAAAAAAACTATTCCCCATCCAGCTTATGAACAAGCACATTCAGTCAATTTAAGGTGTCTACCAATGTAGTTTATGAATGATGCATTTGTGTTGCAATGAAACTTTTTATTGGTGCTTGTTCATTGGTCACCCCGCTGAGGTAGGGGTATCGAAAACTTATATTGCAAATCAAAATTCTTTTGTTTATGTTTTTTAATGATATTCAACATGTTTCCTGCAGGCAAATCATCTCTATAATGTCTAAAAATTTTAGTGAAATTTTCTTTGAAGATGACTCTTGGCAAGTACTGTCAACTAAATGGTTTTCTTCGACAAAAGAAGGAATTTGTGTGGCTTGACCAAATGCGGGAGTTGTCACAATGCGAGCAGAGAATCAAGATGAAATAGAAACTTCCTGGTCAAGACACTAAGTCTGCGAAGTTGTAACATCTTCCGGTACGTGCCTTCTTTCCATCGCCTCGCAGTTTGTCTATTGCTTGGTTATAATCCATTAGGGACGCATAATGTTAAGTGAATGTCAATTTGTCATTTGAGTTGATATGACAGTTACCTACTCATGAACTTAGGCACAGATTTTTTGTTTTCAGTGTGCATATATTTTTTAAACGTATTGATAACATGTGACTTTATTTGTGTGATTGACAATCTTAAGTATGATCTGTGCAGAATACAAGTATTCTATAGTTTGTGATACTCATGACCTGCATTTTTATGAGATCCTGAACTAGGATTAAACCGTTCACAGAGAGAAAGTCAATTACTCATTCTTCTTTATGATAGTACAAATTTAAAATCCCAATATTGAGGTAGTAGTTAAATTTTTAGAGAGTCTGTGTTTTTTCCAGTAAAACTTCAAAAATATACTTCATTGGTTATTATTTGTATATTTAAATTAGGACGTCATTGTTGCAATTTCATAGAGATCTAAATAAACTTGAGCCTACAAATTTCTTCTACCCTCTTCAAAACTCATTCATTTAATAGAGGTTTGAAGGTTTCTGCCGTATCTCTGCATAACAGGAATTATAGTTTTGTAGATCAATGCTGGAATTAATTTCACAGTATACATAGGGTAAATAGGGTAACTAAAAATAATATTTAACTGAATTATAGTTATACACACAAACACACACACACCATTTTATTTCATGAGATTAAATTTTCCCCTGTCTCTGTTCAGGGATCTACGTTTTTACTTGCAGTCCTCTTTTGTAAATAACTACCAGGGAGCAGAAATGAAAAATCTTTATGGTGATTCAATGTCTACAGCTTCAGAGAGTGATGTACCTCTCCCAGTGCCACTCCAACATTCATTACTCATGAATGCCTAAAAACTTCAATAAAACAACATCGAAGAAGAGCTCAAAGTCTAGTCACCCCCAGAAACAATTGAAGAATCTGGTACGGGAAGACACTGCTTCCACAAGGTTTTTTTCAAATGAAATAAATGTACGAGGAGTTCGTGGACTAGAACTCAGGACTAGAGATCACCGCGCCAACACGCTATCGACTGCGCTAACGATCACCCTAAAAAGGTGACCGCAGCACAACGAAAGCAATGTTTTGGCACAGTGAAAGCAGGCGCACTGTCCTGACAGATATTTTTATTCCCATTTTTATATCGAGAGCTCAAAGTCTAGTCACCCCCAGAAACAATTGAAGAATCTGGTACGGGAAGACACTGCTTCCACAAGGTTTTTTTCAAATGAAATAAATGTACGAGGAGTTCGTGGACTAGAACTCAGGACTAGAGATCACCGCGCCAACACGCTATCGACTGCGCTAACGATCACCCTAAAAAGGTGACCGCAGCACAACGAAAGCAATGTTTTGGCACAGTGAAAGCAGGCGCACTGTCCTGACAGATATTTTTATTCCCATTTTTATATCGAGAGCTCAAAGTCTAGTCACCCCCAGAAACAATTGAAGAATCTGGTACGGGAAGACACTGCTTCCACAAGGTTTTTTTCAAATGAAATAAATGTACGAGGAGTTCGTGGACTAGAACTCAGGACTAGAGATCACCGCGCCAACACGCTATCGACTGCGCTAACGATCACCCTAAAAAGGTGACCGCAGCACAACGAAAGCAATGTTTTGGCACAGTGAAAGCAGGCGCACTGTCCTGACAGATATTTTTATTCCCATTTTTATATCGAGAGCTCAAAGTCTAGTCACCCCCAGAAACAATTGAAGAATCTGGTACGGGAAGACACTGCTTCCACAAGGTTTTTTTCAAATGAAATAAATGTACGAGGAGTTCGTGGACTAGAACTCAGGACTAGAGATCACCGCGCCAACACGCTATCGACTGCGCTAACGATCACCCTAAAAAGGTGACCGCAGCACAACGAAAGCAATGTTTTGGCACAGTGAAAGCAGGCGCACTGTCCTGACAGATATTTTTATTCCCATTTTTATATCGAGAGCTCAAAGTCTAGTCACCCCCAGAAACAATTGAAGAATCTGGTACGGGAAGACACTGCTTCCACAAGGTTTTTTTCAAATGAAATAAATGTACGAGGAGTTCGTGGACTAGAACTCAGGACTAGAGATCACCGCGCCAACACGCTATCGACTGCGCTAACGATCACCCTAAAAAGGTGACCGCAGCACAACGAAAGCAATGTTTTGGCACAGTGAAAGCAGGCGCACTGTCCTGACAGATATTTTTATTCCCATTTTTATATCGAGAGCTCAAAGTCTAGTCACCCCCAGAAACAATTGAAGAATCTGGTACGGGAAGACACTGCTTCCACAAGGTTTTTTTCAAATGAAATAAATGTACGAGGAGTTCGTGGACTAGAACTCAGGACTAGAGATCACCGCGCCAACACGCTATCGACTGCGCTAACGATCACCCTAAAAAGGTGACCGCAGCACAACGAAAGCAATGTTTTGGCACAGTGAAAGCAGGCGCACTGTCCTGACAGATATTTTTATTCCCATTTTTATATCGAGAGCTCAAAGTCTAGTCACCCCCAGAAACAATTGAAGAATCTGGTACGGGAAGACACTGCTTCCACAAGGTTTTTTTCAAATGAAATAAATGTACGAGGAGTTCGTGGACTAGAACTCAGGACTAGAGATCACCGCGCCAACACGCTATCGACTGCGCTAGTCCTGATCTCTAGTCCTGAGTTCTAGTCCACGAACTCCTCGTACATTTATTTCATTTGAAAAAAACCTTGTGGAAGCAGTGTCTTCCCGTACCAGATTCTTCAATTGTTTCTGGGGGTGACTAGACTTTGAGCTCTCGATATAAAAATGGGAATAAAAATATCTGTCAGGACAGTGCGCCTGCTTTCACTGTGCCAAAACATTGCTTTCGTTGTGCTGCGGTCACCTTTTTAGGGTGATCGTTAGCGCAGTCGATAGCGTGTTGGCGCGGTGATCTCTAGTCCTGAGTTCTAGTCCACGAACTCCTCGTACATTTATTTCATTTGAAAAAAACCTTGTGGAAGCAGTGTCTTCCCGTACCAGATTCTTCAATTGTTTCTGGGGGTGACTAGACTTTGAGCTCTCGATATAAAAATGGGAATAAAAATATCTGTCAGGACAGTGCGCCTGCTTTCACTGTGCCAAAACATTGCTTTCGTTGTGCTGCGGTCACCTTTTTAGGGTGATCGTTAGCGCAGTCGATAGCGTGTTGGCGCGGTGATCTCTAGTCCTGAGTTCTAGTCCACGAACTCCTCGTACATTTATTTCATTTGAAAAAAACCTTGTGGAAGCAGTGTCTTCCCGTACCAGATTCTTCAATTGTTTCTGGGGGTGACTAGACTTTGAGCTCTCGATATAAAAATGGGAATAAAAATATCTGTCAGGACAGTGCGCCTGCTTTCACTGTGCCAAAACATTGCTTTCGTTGTGCTGCGGTCACCTTTTTAGGGTGATCGTTAGCGCAGTCGATAGCGTGTTGGCGCGGTGATCTCTAGTCCTGAGTTCTAGTCCACGAACTCCTCGTACATTTATTTCATTTGAAAAAAACCTTGTGGAAGCAGTGTCTTCCCGTACCAGATTCTTCAATTGTTTCTGGGGGTGACTAGACTTTGAGCTCTCGATATAAAAATGGGAATAAAAATATCTGTCAGGACAGTGCGCCTGCTTTCACTGTGCCAAAACATTGCTTTCGTTGTGCTGCGGTCACCTTTTTAGGGTGATCGTTAGCGCAGTCGATAGCGTGTTGGCGCGGTGATCTCTAGTCCTGAGTTCTAGTCCACGAACTCCTCGTACATTTATTTCATTTGAAAAAAACCTTGTGGAAGCAGTGTCTTCCCGTACCAGATTCTTCAATTGTTTCTGGGGGTGACTAGACTTTGAGCTCTCGATATAAAAATGGGAATAAAAATATCTGTCAGGACAGTGCGCCTGCTTTCACTGTGCCAAAACATTGCTTTCGTTGTGCTGCGGTCACCTTTTTAGGGTGATCGTTAGCGCAGTCGATAGCGTGTTGGCGCGGTGATCTCTAGTCCTGAGTTCTAGTCCACGAACTCCTCGTACATTTATAACATCGAAGAATAGGAAGCCCACGACGGAGTCTACGCTTCAAAAAGCAGAAAGTAGATACTTCGTTCCCCCAGGCGATTTCTGTTGTAACTTCAGGTACAAGCCAACACATTTCATGTTCTGAGAGTTCAATTCATTTCACCTGAAAAAAATATCAGTAGAATTTTAAAAACTGCTTAAAAGCTTAGTTCCCTCAGGGGGACATTTTTCGTACTATGGGAAGTAGATTTATGAGCCCATATTTTCACTTGAATTGTATTGTTTATTTTCAATTTAGACCTACTCTTTTGGTTCACAGGTAAACTTTTTTCAGCTCTGACTGCTTGATTTTCAAATTTTTTTCTTGTTTGAGCTTCTTTCCTGACTTGTTGTACTGGGTCTACAGATTTGGTTGCCCAGTATGGGAACACACATCATGTATAGATTGCCTGTGAATGTGTCTATACTAACTGATTCCTTCATTGTTTCTCTTAAGATTGTATTTGTTGTGGGTAGGAAGTCTTGAACAAGAATAATAAACAATTTTATTTCTAGCAAAACCTATGCTGAATCTACAGAATGAAACTGAATTTGAACCCTCATTCTCGGTTCACATAATGGACACAAGTCTTGGGTTCAACACTCGAATCTCTGTGTATGCAGATGATGTCCAAATTGCAATGATAAGCTCTGTATCAGAAATACCACAGACTAAAAATGGAGCCGAAGCCCTATTGATCAGCCTAAAGTCATGGTATGACCAAAATGGTCTCAAGCTAAATGCGGGTAAAGTACAATTCATTGTTTTTGGGTCAAAAGATGCAATGAATAATATTCGACATCTGGATCTAACTCTTACGGTTGGAAATGATAAAATTCACCTACCAGAAAAAGTAAAAAATTTAGTATTTGATTCGATAGAAACATGTCCTTCAAATCCCACGTTGATAAAACAAGCAACACAATTCACAGGACTTGAATGTTTTTAATCGTATAAAAAGTATACTTGACGAAGAATCTAGATTATTGGCCGTGCAATCTTTGGCCTTATCACGTATTGACTGTTGTAGCCTGGTATGGGGAAATATACCGAAATATCTTCAAAAAGGTCTACAAAAATGCATGAATTTTGCAGCTAAGGTTGTATGCAACGGTAAATTCAAAAAGAATGATCACGTAACACCTCTCCTGAATAAGCTCGGCTGGGCTCCTATTCAGGATAGGTTTCTGGTGCATAAAGCCCAATACGTATTCTCCTCTTTATTTCTTCCTCATAGCAATGCTGAAATATTGAAATTCCATTCCCCTACCGTACCAACCTGAAGCCGTGTAGGAGACGTGATGTCTTAATCAAATACTGTTCATCTAACATTGGGCAGAATGCTCTGTCAGTATCAGGCGCCTTACTGTGGAACAAACTCCCCCAGAGCATCAAAACCCCTAAACACTTAGAGAATTCAAAACTAAAAATAACAGCAAAGATAGCTGATTTAAAAATCATTTAAACGTTTCGGCTTAAAGCTCAAGCCATTATCAACGCCTGTAAAAGCGAATAGAAGTACAGAAAAAATGACAAGGTTAAAAGACATACAGAATAAACTCAAAATAGTACAAAAAAGGGAATGGAGAGATTATACTGCAATTAATTTTTGAAAATCAGGCTATTTCTAACTGGAATGATGACAACATTGAATTTAGAGCTGGTTTCAATTCTTTAATGTAAAGAGATTCTAGTATATGTAGGACGTTTTTATTTGCACAGAAACTTAAAATTGAAAAATCAGATTTGCTTACTATTACACTACACTGCTCTGCGTGATCTCTAATGGCTCAAAAAGAGGGCATAGCTGAAACTTCACCCGTTCGCACCCACGTCAAAGTTGCTCCACTCTGTGTGCGTGTCCGAGTCTTTGTACGTGAACGGCTTGTCACCGTCACCAAGAACCCCGCCCACTTCAACAGCTGCCACACGTCGCTTCGTGACATAATTGAGTGCAAACAATTACAGTATAGTTTTGCCATAAAAGCATCATTTAATAATGGAATAAAGTACTCTACATGTTTCAATTTACACTGAAAAGTCACAGCCGTCTTAAATGACACATATTGTATAATGAGTTATACCAATATGGATATAAGTTAAGGTTTTGCTTTTTGCAAAGTCTAACAATGAATAAAAGAGCAAAGAAAATCGCTTTAATAGAAATCATATTTCTTTAAAAAAACAACAACAATTCAATAAAAAGGAACGTTTCGACCAATTTTTGGTCATTTTCAACCATCTGAAAAAATACAAAAACACCGCGTTATAACAAGTTCAATATACATACATCAGTGACATTATGACATTAAAATATGACATCGAAAATAAAAGGAAAATAGAGAAAGACTACACTAATTGCAGAGGGAAGGCCGATTGCGTATTATTCAAGGTAGGTTTATCTTTTAAAATGAACAGCGATTCTAAAATGCGAAGGTTAATTGTACCGGATGTAGAAGAAACTATTTTAAAATCGTCTAACCGAATTTGAAGGTCACAACTCTCTGCATGAGAGCGAACAGCAGATTGGTGAGGAGAAGAAAGTAACTGTTTAGTTCGAAAACTCCTGCCGGCATGCTCAGCCACACGAATATCCAGGGCTCGAATGGTCGAACCCACGTATTCAGACGCACACCGTGCGCAACAATATCTATAAATGATGGAGGAGAGCATGCCTTTAGGTAGTTTGTCCTTGTAATTGAAATGAGACCCTATTTTATATCCATTTGAGTTTTTGAAATTGTTTTTTAGTCAAAATGGTTTCCCTTCAGGACTAGTAATTTCATGTATCAAGAATTTTTTAAATCATAAATTTTATTCCCGCGTACCATTACCTACTGCTCGCAAGAAACAATGATATTTTTCATTTCCGTTCTTTGGCAAGCAGTCCGAAAAGCTCAAAAAAGATCTCTACTTGTTGCTCTCTAAATACTTTTCACATGTCGACTTCAAAATCGTATTGGTCAATGCATATAAAATAGGGTCTCATTTCAATTACAAGGACAAACTACCTCAAGGCATGCTCTCCTCCATCATTTATAGATATTGTTGCGCACGGTGTGCGTCTGAATACGTGGGTTCGACCATTCGAGCCCTGGTTATTCGTGTGGCTGAGCATGCCGGCAGGAGTTTTCGAACTAAACAGTTACTTTCTTCTCCTCACCAATCTGCTGTTCGCTCTCATGCAGAGAGTTGTGACCTTCAAATTCGGTTAGACGATTTTAAAATAGTTTCTTCTACATCCGGTACAATTAACCTTCGCATTTTAGAATCGCTGTTCATTTTAAAAGATAAACCTACCTTGAATAATACGCAATCGGCCTTCCCTCTGCAATTAGTGTAGTCTTTCTCTATTTTCCTGTTATTTTCGATGTCATATTTTAATGTCATAATGTCACTGATGTATGTATATTGAACTTGTTATAACGCGGTGTTTTTGTATTTTTTCAGATGGTTGAAAATGACCAAAAATTGGTCGAAACGTTCCTTTTTATTGAGTTATACCAAATAACAGCACAGTTACTGCGATTCTAACGTACATCATAATGTATTGTTCCTAAGTCACGATGTATTTTTAGCAATGCAAATCTCTTCAGTCTATATTATAAATACGTAGTTAACGAGCAAATAACAGATTCGCCATAAAATAAATTGAATAAAAGTATTTTAACAGGTTCTATATAATATGAATTAAATTAAAGTATTCAAGTGCTGAAGCGTTCTGTATGATGCCTTTTTATGTATATTCACGCCAAATGAATGCGGTTAATTTACATAGAAAATTTTAGTGAGGAATTTTATGTGCTCAAATCAGTACATTTACTGGTCACTTTCCTCTTGTTTAATATCATACTATTTTGGTCGTACAGTGCACAGGAAAGGAACCTCGACGCTTTCATTGGCGATAAAAAAACGCTAACACATGAAGTAATGAATGTTATAAATTTCATAACAAATGTTTCACCTTTTTAGTTTCATTCTGTAAATAGTCCCCCTTTCCCTGTCATATATGACATACAAGTATGATGCTTCATCATTACCGACTTTGTTTCAGTTACTCAGCCGATGAGACAGTTTGTAAATTAATATTAATGCTCGTGGCCACAGTATTCAATGCTACCAATTTAGTTCTTTTTTGTGTCTTTACTTGACAACTATGACTTTTTGGACGATATTTTACGTCATTTTCAATTTTTTTACATAACTTATCAAAAGCACATTATAAATGAAAGACATTTGCATGTAGTTATATTTATTTCTATATCTGATACATGCTTTCATTATTTATAATAAATTTGGTTGCGATCGCTTTTTCTATTTTTTAACTCTACGAAATATTTTCAGTTCTTACGGTGTTTAAATAAAAACTAATTCGTTCATAATTTTTTCCTGTAAAATGTCAATCGTTAAAATTCTATACATCTGTCAATCTATAAAATGCAACGTTTCGATGAGAAACTATCATCATCTTCCGGCTGAAAAAGCTAGTCTGCTGGTGATCGTTATTCCTACAGTACAAAAAATTGCTCCCATATAGTCGTCTTGAACTGTAAATTTTGTGGTTTACTGGGTCTCCTTTTACTTGAACAGGTGATTGTCATTTTTTATCAATGTGACCGAACAAAAATATGATTTACTTCAATTTTCAGCCTAAAGATGCTTATAGTTTCTCATCGAAACGTTGCATTTTATAGTTTGACAGAGGTGTGGAATTTTAACGATTGTCATTTTGCAGTAAAAAATATTTCCATTGCTTTATTATTGAAAAAACTTCTAAAAAAATACCTTTAAATAACATATGAAAGAATACTTTCTGAAAGCATTGTTGCGTTCTATGAGACATCAATGAATTTTAGCGTTTGGCACATTTCTGTCTATATTTAGGGATGAATTCCTTTTTATTTTTACTATTTTGCCTTTCGTTAAAGCAGCTTTTCCTCTTGGTTGTCCTGTTTAGCGCCTGGCAATGCTCGTTGGCTGACATGGAATTTTTTTCCTGAACGGCCCCTGATCCTTTAAAAAGGGTAACCTGCAGTGCGAAGGAAAGTTGACACCTGCGCAGTATTCATACAGGCTTTCACCCTCTTTTCGAAGACGTCAAGGGCTCCGAGCATGCAGGGGCTCTTAGTTCGCTTCAATTCCTTATTAAACGTGCTTGTAAATTCATCGATACTCTCTTCAATTGATTGAGAGTTATTTAGTGTCTGTATGGAGGTTTCGATGACTTCTTCTGTATCAGCAGATCTGTCTTTTCGGTCGCATGCCGCTATTTGCTCATTAACATGGGATACTGCATTAGCAGGCGCATCTGCAAATAAACCATCGAAAAAAGTCGATGTTGGCATTGCTTTGTCACCGTATATCACCTTGTACAAGTGTTGCTCCTCAGCAGCAGTGCAGGTGTAAAGCAGTGGAAGGCGGACTGCGCTGTACTGAGACGCTGCAAGTTGATGTTTGCACACGCTGCCTGTGTTCCCATTGATGCTGCTGCACGTGCCGGTGGATAAGTCCACTGTGTACTGAATGCTCTCTTGCGAAGCAGAATTAACTGTATAAACTGCTCCTCCATTATGGGTGACAGCTGACAGAGGAATGGTGCTTATGGTAGTTTTGGAAGAACTGTCCTTTTTGAGGATGACATCTGACAGACGCAAACGAAGGTAACTGTCGTTCACATCTGCCATCACCAGCAACAGCTGTGCACCGTTGTGGGCCGTATTTCTGTACACAAATATTTGAATAATTACTATCTATACAAATATTAATACGCTAACCTGTGCGTCAAACCGTTCAACACCATTGCAGTATCTATGATACGGGTTTGCTCGCGTCGGGTTGCATTACATTAGAGGGAAAGAGAGACAGGGAGAGGGGGAGAGAGGGAGTGGGGGTGAAAAGGAAGAGAGAGAGAGAGAGGGAAGGGAAGGGAATATGAAAATTGTTTTAATTTCTTTAGATTTTTTATTTCCAAATTTTTTTAATTCGTTAGGATAGGATTGGTTAGGATAGGACAGGTTAGGATAGGATAGGTGTTAAACCCAGCGCCAATATACCAGACGGATCTCCTAGTATTACGCTACCGGCTCTGTAAATAATGTCCGCCGGAATTTAATTCGAGTAACCTAGATACGAGACAAGCCCTCTTGAATCCAGCTCGTCTGAAATTCGGGAGAGCGACGAAAAGACCGTCAGCTCTCTGGAATTTCGGAACCTCATTATCCGTTCCTGAAGTACTCTGAAACTAATATTTTTTTCCTTGCAAATAAGTTTGGAAATTAACCGAATACTATCTTCCCCGAGAAGAATACCGACTACAAAGAAAGGAAGGTCTCAACTCCTAGAGAGTTTTTCAATTGAGTGGCTCCGAACAGGACAGCCTAACAAATATTATAATCTTATCCAACAAAGTGGCGCCCGAACTTAGCGACCTGATCCCTGAAAAGCTGCATCTCTACTCAGCGACCCAAACTCGGGAAAACTGCAACTATTCTTCAAGCCGGCAGCAGTACTCTGGCGACACTGAGCGAACAGGGGGATAGCTTCTTACAAGCTCGACCACACACCTCACTGCAACAGCTATGCAGCAACCGTAACAACAATGACCGGACAAGAAATAACGAGCTAACTATGAACAAATCTACCGCAACAAGTCGAACCACGCGAACTTTTGGCCCCCCTAAACGTGCGCAAATCAACACAGTCCGGGCAACCGCGCGTAACGAACCTGCACGCGTTGCGGCAACTTCCCAACGAACCAACCATGACCTCACCAATTCAACTGGCCCACAAGAGGCACGACGAACTTTCTATTGTTCACTACTTAGGGAAAACGCCACTCATTCCAGCGCTAATTGTGCCGCGCTTAATCCTAGATACCAAAGGTATCATCCCAACTGGCGTCATCCAGGAAACAACGGCCAGGGAGAGGGCGAAGCCTCCAACGCAAGAGTACACGCGAATACGGTCAGCTTCGACGAGGAACCAACCGAATCCTCCAGCTTGCTGCCAGTTGACTGCAATAACGTAGGTTTAGAAAAAGAGCTCGCACTGAGGAAGTTAAAGACCTGTAAAGGCCGGATCAACGAACAACTCGTCACAGTGTTATTAGACGGAGGAGCTAATGCAGTACTTATAAGGAAGAACCTCGTGCCCATAGACACGCTTACCGGAACAAAAATCACTGTAAAACTGGCCAATAGTCAAACGTTTCAAGCCCCCTTGACAAAAGTACGGCTCGAATGTCCCTATTACCGAGGCGACGTCACCGTCGTAGTCATGGAAAATCCTTCGCACGACGTTATTTTGGGACGAATACCAGGTACCCTTTCCTTTGAGGAACCAAACTTCGATCTGACCCTACCTCCTCCGGACGCAGCCACATACCACGTGACAACTCGAGCGACCACCAGAAAGGAAGCCGAAGCTGAACGAGCAATCCAGGAACGACTCAAACCCGACAAAAAGGAGCTGAAAATGTTACAGCGGAACTGTGCCACTCTACGAGGACTGTTCAAAAAAGCAGAAAACAAGACAGAGGATGTTAGAAACGACGGCCGAGTCATTACGTATGAACTAAGGGATGAGATTCTATATCGGAAAACATTACAGAACGGTCAAACCACTTTTCAGCTAGTGGCGCCAGTGAGTCTACGCAAACAAGTACTAGAGATGGGTCACGATAACCCCCTGGCCGGTCACTATTCCCAAAAGAAAACCCAGGCACGAATCGAACGAGATTTCTACTGGCCCCAGCTAAACCAAGAGGTAAACCGGTACTGCCATTCTTGCCATAAATGCCAAAAACATGCGCCAGCCCGGCCGCCCAAAGCACCTATTGCTACTCCATCTCTAACCGGAACTCCATTTGCCGCGCTAAGCGTGGACATAGTAGGCCCGATTCAACCGTCCTCTGCTAGAGGGAATCGATACATTCTACCTGTGGTCGACCAAGATACCCGCTATGCGGATGCAAAAGCCCTACGGCATATAGACGCAGTAACAGTCGCAGAAGCACTAAACGAGATCTGCACTCGCACCGGCTACCCGCAGACCCTAACCACGGATAATGGAACACAATTTACGGCCGCCTACTTTGAAGAGTTCCTAAAACAGATGGCATTCAGCACCACCGCACGCCCCTGTGTCATGCACAATCAAATGGGATCGTAGAACGATTCAATGGAACCATGAAGTCCATGCTCCGGAAACTGACTGCCGAGCAACCCAAGGACTGGGACTTGTATCTTCCCTCATTATTATTCGCGTATCGCGACGCTCCGCAAGCCTCTACCGGGTACTCACCATTCGAGTTAATCTATGGCCACCGAAGACGAGGACCCCTGACCATCCTGAAGGAATGCTGGACAGCTAATCCTGCAGTAGACACCGACCAGGCTCCGGCCCATTATCTACTCGATCTCCAGCATCGCTTAAAAGAAACGTGTGCAATTGCTCAAACTAATCTGAAAAAAAGTCAGGAAAGAACGGTCAAATATCTAAACAGAAAAACCAAGCTTCGAGTGTTGAAACCAGGAGACCAAGAACTAGTATTTGTTCCGGACCAAAGGAACAAATTAACTTTGGCATGGAAAGGCCCATATAAAATCACCACGCGGTTAGGAACCTATACTTATTTACTAGAAGTAGAAGGAAACAGTAAACTATACCATATCAATTTACTCAGAAAACATCAGGAACCCGAGGCTCCAACCAGCAATGCTAATCCCAACTACTTGGAACTCGAAGAACTTGGAGGAGACGCTGTTAGAGAAGCGTTCACTGCCGCCTGCCTCGCTGTCGAACCTACCAATGCAGAAGAGGAGCTCGACACAAAAGAACCAGAAATCCCCCTCGTGTTGGGAGAAACTGTTACTGACTGCTCCCTTGACAACCATCGAGACGAAAGGGAACAAAACCAACTGAAGGAGTTGCTTAGTAAATTCGGTCGCCTATTCACCGACACACCAGGAAAAACCAGGACCGTAGTTCACGAAATCAAACTAAAAGACCCCAGCAACTTCCGCCTCCATCATGCCTACCCCTTGCCACTATCGCTAGAACCGCAGTCACAGAAAAATCTCACGCAATGGCTACAACTGGGGATAATCACGCCGTCCAACTCACCGCACTACTCCCCCTTGTTAGCAGTTCGAAAAAAGGACGGAAGCCATCGATTCTGTGTAGATTGTCGTCACCTTAATAATCAAACGCGCTTCGATGCCGAGCCTATTGCCGACATCACCTCCATCTTTCCTCGATTGACAGGGAAAACTATCTTCAGTAAAATAGACTTAACCAACGGCTACTGGCAAGTTCTTCTGCACCCAGGATCCTGTCCTTATACGGCATTCAAAACGAGGTCCGGACTATACGAATTCAAGGTAATGCCGTTCGGACTAGCCAATGCACCTGCTACCTTTTCCCGCCTCATTCGTCGAGTAACTAGCGATCTAAAGGACATCGAAGTTTACATGGACGACATTCTGATCGCCTCCACCACCTGGGAAGAGCATCTAGATTCCCTGGAAAAATTATTAGAAGCATTGTAGTATAGTATAGTATAGTTTCGGCTATAGTAATCTCCAATACCTCGGCCATCAATTAAGTAGCGAGCAGCTCCGACCAATGACCGAACGGATAGAAGCGCTACGCACCTCCTCACTACTCAAGAATAAGAAAGAACTAAGGAGTTTTCTAGGCAGTGTAGGATACTACCAACAGTTTATTCCTCATAACACTGATCGGGCCGCACCTCTGAAAGACTTCCTACGCAAAAATTCGTCAGAAGAGATTCCCTGGACCGACGTAACCCAAGACGTATTCGAGGCACTTAAATTGGCCTTAACGACCAATCCCGTGCTGCAGTTACCAGACCCCAACATCCCATTTATCCTACGCACGGACGCATCTGAAACCGGTCTAGACGCAGTTCTTCTCCAGCCCAGCAAAATCGACTTCAGGCGCTATGCACCAATTGCCTATGCATCCCGCCGACTCAGAGGAGCGGAGATGAATTATTCTACTATCGAGAAAGAGGCCTTAACTATCTACTGGGCGCTCCAAAAATTCGAAACCTATCTATACGGCCGATAATTTATTTTACAAACTGATCACCAGCCTCTACTCTATCTGCAACAGGCCGATAAATTAAACCCTCGCCTGAAACGATGGGCCCTCTACCTGAGCCTGTTTTAATTTCAAGCCGAGCATATCGCAAGAACCGAGAATCATATCGCCGATTTCCTATCTCGCTCCACGACCGCCCAAGGAACCGAGTAAAACCACAAGATGTCCGAGAATGTTCCAGAGATATTCCGAGATAAAGCTTATATCTATGTTCCTTGTATAAGATAAGATGTTAAAAGTGCTCTAAACTAGGGCCTATATCACTTAAGATTCTAGAATTAATTAGCATATAACCCCTATGTGTCAAACGGTCTAGAAACCCAATCAGAGACCTAACGGACTTCGATTTCTAATTATCGATCCAAACTGGCGTGGGTTTGTTAAGACTTTGCTTTACAAGTAAAGTTTTGTCATTAGGGGCGTGTTAGACCCAGCGCCAATATACCAGACGGATCTTCTAGTATTACGCTACCGGCTCTGTAAATAATGTCCGCCGGAATTTAATTCGAGTAACCTAGACACGAGACAAGCCCTCTTGAATCCAGCTTGTCTGAAATTCGGGAGAGCGACGAAAAGACCGTCAGCTCTCTGGAATTTCGGAACCTCATTATTCGTTACTGAAATACACTGCAACTAATATTTTTTCCTTGCAAATGAATCTGGAAATTAACCGAATACTATCTTCCCCGAGAAGAATACAGACTTCAAAGAAAGGAAGGTCTCAACTCCTAGAGAGTTTTTCAATTGAGTGGCGCCGAACAGGACAGCCTAACAAATATTATAATCTTATCTAACAATAGGTTAGGATAGGATAGGTTAGGATAGGATAGGTTAGGTTAGGATAGAATAGGTTAGGTTAGTTTAGGATAGGTTAAGATATGTTAGGTTAGGATAGATTTGGTTAGCATAGGTTAGGACAAGATAGATTAGAATGTGTTAGGTCAACATAGGTTAGTTTAGAATTTGTTATTTCAAACTTTGTTAAGTAATGTTGACCGAATTTTGTACGGGTTCGCCTAGCTTATTGATGTCATTGTCCGTGGAATTTCCACGGGTCCTGCTGGTTATTAATTAATGCCACTAACAAAAATTGCTAATATCAATAATTTTGATTGAAATCGTGCTCAAATCTAAATCTAAAATATACGGGCACTAATCTTTTCTTACTCCTAACACATGAAATTAAGTATTTAAAGTGTTTACACTCTAATAAACGGGGTTAAATAAAATTTACTATAAAACACACAAGCTTTCAATATTTTCAATATTTAATGTATGTATAAGTTTCATCTTCGTTTCACCAATGTAAGCATTATTTTTTAACATGAAAAAATATAGCTACGCTGATAGAAAATTAATTCAATTAATGCTCACTTCTGTACGTTATTTTTGCATTGACTTTGGTGGGTCTTAAATTCTTACATGTTTTAATTTTTTAATTATACGGAATTATTCGAAAAGAAATGTAATATTCATAAATTCCTTTGTTATGGTGAAAAAAGTTAACGGAACCTATATTTCAGTCAATTTCTGGCAGCAACTACGATCACAAATGCAGCCAAATGAGGACGATGATGATTAGGCATATCTTAACCTATATCCTTATTCAGCTAATGCCTTCGATAAAAGGTAACTTCTACAAAATGCATCAGCAATACAATACCTGTTGAGGATAATATCCTTGATCACCATCATCATGCTCTCACACATGTTGTTGGTGTTGTGACCACGCAGTAGAGAGCCACAACTCCAAGGTAAACTCCACTCTTCCCTTCGTTCCACTGCTGATCTGAATCATCTGAAACCAATACAGTTTTTGATATACTACAACTGAATACTGAATTTATGTCATTATATTACACGCATGTTCTTTGTGCAGCTATATCAAATTTTTGTCTGTGCGTGATAACTTCAATGAATTTGGAAGCAGTTACTTACTCGGTATATTTGAAGTTATTTCGCGACAGTTCTGAATCCAGGAATTTGGACCATATGTGGTTGAAGGAACTAATAGACTCAGCGTAGACCAGCTTCTTAAGAACTGAAATTAGCGGTTTGCGGTGCTCCTTGGCGATACAATTTTTGGCATTCCACAACCAGCGCCATGCGGCCTGCAGGACGTGGAAGACGCAGAGGTACAATTTGCTATGAGGCCACACCTCGCGCAGTGCTCCTCTCTCAGCTTCTCTGTCATCAGTGATGAAACACTCAGGGCGCAGTTTTCCGTTGAACGCAACGTCAATCAGCATATCTTGGAGAAGACTGAAACCTGCAAAACATTATTAAAGGGGGAATACAGTAAAAAAAAGTAAAGCTACCAATTTGACTAAAATATTTTAATCAGCAAGTTTTTAGTCATTTGTTAGTTATAGGTGTAATAGTTATAATTTCAAAATGTAATTGTAATTGCAAATTAAAACACATACCTCTGACATAATCCGCTTTCCTTTGTGTTGAGGACAGTATGACCCGAGTGGAAGGCCCCCATCTGCGCTCGAGCAGACAATAATAGTAAGTGAGCAGTTGGTCTTGTCCATGTGGCTCGTCGTGTCCACTAACACCACCTCGCTTGCTGATTGCATTTCTTTGTGAACTCAATACATGAAATCAGTGTCAAGAACGGCATCATATCTACCAGAAGTCTCAGCAAAATTAATGAGATGCTGAGGCATATTATTCTTGGTTCCCTGCATAGCATCCAAGACGGACATGTCATCGAAGTTACCGTGGTTCTGTTCCATCCACCACGCCCTCAGACTCACTACAGAGTTTAATGTAGGATTTAATCTCCTGTCTGCCAGCAGCGCAATGTCACTTTGAAAATTACGCTTCAGTTGGTGATGGCGTCGAGCTTGGGCACCAAGCATACCTGTAAAATGTAGGTTCAAATTGTTATGTGATTAGTATTTGTTCACATTTTTCATGAATTTGGAGCTCTGTAATGAGATATAAGAAGCGAACAACTCATTATCAATTTCAATATATCTTCGCCGTCAAAAATACGAGCTAAATAATATATTTATTTACAAATACACATATTTTAAAGTAGAATAAGAAAATATTGACATAATTGAATCTCTAAATAGCCGCAGAAAAAACAGTTTTCGACTGAATTAAATTAACTAATTGTTCAAACGTTCGTCATTCTTTTCCACTTCAATAGAATTAATCGACCCAACTTAATGAAATATAAATTGTAAAAAGTAAGAAATGCTATACGCTATTTATTTTAAGATATGCATCAAAGTGTCAATGTTACCAGGTATATTGAGTCAAATAACTCGTAATGAAAAACGAATTTCATATTGTAATTATAAACAACTGGGCCGTGAATTTTACTAACATTTTTTCTGTACCTGCATATTAATGAAAGGAGAGGGGGTGACGTTTATAACCTTATTGTTGTATGGTTATGAATAACAGAAGTAAGTGCGTAGATTTAGTTGAGGAACATGCCTGAATAAACGAACCATAGTGCCACAACTGAAACATCGAAACTTGTAAAATTAGGATAGTATTCATACTTGTACTTCTCAGGTAAAATCATGCTTCAAAGTGGTAAATTATGAGTTCAAAATTATTTATTCTCACCTTGCTCAAAGTAGGAGAAAAACTCTTCCTTGGTGCTTTCTGACATACTGAACTCGCACAGGATAGCAGCGGAGGAGCGCGAATGGTTGTGGCGGCCAGTGAAGGTGATACGGCAGGGGTGAGGTGTCGACCCATCAGTGCTGATGACCGCTCTGAATCGTGCCGGACAACTGAACAAAAAATTAGCTATACTGATATATCCAAGCAAACTGTGTGAGCGCCTTTAAATGTGAAGAAATTAAATATTGTAATACTTCACATTAAACCTTGATACTTTGGTATCACAAGTATTTTTGTACGAGAACCACAGTAATTTTTGAACTCAGAGAAGTGTATACTGAAGAAAGCAAAACTCGTGAAAAATATATGCAAGTGATCCGTCCTAGTTCGGCGGGAAAAAAAATTTCACCACGCTTCGATTAGTTCGTTTGCATTGACAAATATAATGACGCCTTAGTTAGGTTCAGTCAAAACGATGAAATATTTAATTCTCACTGGGGCAGTTGAGTTTGACAGTAGTTATTTATGTTCTACAGATCGTTCACAAATAGTTACTGCTAGTACTATATAATACGCTTAAAGCATATGACATTTACAATGCAACACTTTTTTATATTGAAGTACTTTTTATATTCAACAATGTTTCGTGCGCAAAACATATTTGAAATAAAATGGGAGCGAGTTTTTTCCTAACAGCCAAAAATTTATGAAAAATGGTGAAAATAATAAATGGAAATCCTAACTATTAAAATATTCAAACGAATAACTGAACATAATAAGTAACTAGGCTCAAACAAACCAAATTGACTCAACCTAAACAATATATATCTAAGTGTAATTAACCGAGCTAAATTTAATTACCTGCACTTGAACTGATTGTATAAAAAACTTGCCAAGTGTTTTATTATCATTTGTTTACACGTCTATTTCTAACTTGTAACTACAGTTAGGAGTCCGTGTCACACGTAAGTATACATGCAGATATAAAAAGCAGGAAGCACTCGGTGGAAACTGCGAGCACAATTCAATGTAGAAAGCATGTAATTCAATATTTGTATGACCAGACAATAAAATATGCTTTAAATGAAGTACTTGCTTGGTATTAGTTATTTTAACTCCTTTGTGCTTCCGCACCGCACGGTGACAAACGTAGTAGAGTTCCAATTGACTCTTGCGCTTTCTTTCTCCTCTCTGCGTAGTCCAGCTAACATTATTTTTCTGCGAGAATTCACTTAACCAGTCGTTAAACTCGGTGCGGCTTTTAATAACAACATCAATGCGCATTACATTTTCCTCATTTTGACCGTTCGCCGGTAAAGGCATGAATTTAAAACTATCGGGTAATTCAACACTTTTCATATCGCACATAAGCGCGAACTCTGCATGGCCATTTCTAAATCACGACTGGCAATTTTTCGTAAGCAAGTGCATAACCTAACTGCATTGCGATATCTGGTAATTCATTATAGTTAGACGATAGAACGACTTCTGGCCATGAGGGTAAGTTTTATAAGTTTCCCATAGAAGTATAATTTGGCAATGGATTCAAATACTCTATGTTTCACTCTACCCGTAAAGTCACAGCTGTCTTAAATGACGTTATATTATAGTTAGACCAAATGAGAGCAGCACTGCGATTCTACCGTATGTCATAATGTATCGTTCGTATGTCACGACGTATAATTAGACGCGCAATTCTTTTTAGTTTCTAACATAAGTGTGCAGTTAATTCGAGAAATTTTCAGACTCTTTTTAATATCAATTAAATAAAAGTATTCTATCACATTCTTTAAAATATTAATTAAATTAAAGTATTCAAGTGCTGAAGCGTTCTGTAAGATGCCTTTCACTCATACTTACGCCAAATAAATTTGATTAACTTACTTGTAAAAATTTAGTGAAAAAAATTAAATTTCCATATCAGTATGTCTAATTGTCGCTTCCTTCTCGTTTTGCCTAGTCCAGCTAACATTTTTATGCGAGAATTCATTTATCCAGTGCGGCTTTTAATCCCAATTTCGTTGCTCATTACATTTTCCTGATCTTTACATTTCGCTGCTAAAGGCAGCAATTTAAAGCGATCGGGTAATTGAACTCCTTCCATATTACAAATAAGTTCACACTCTGCATGCCCATTTCTAAATCACGACTGGCAATTTTTTGTGAGCAAGTGCACAACCTAACTGCATTACGAAATCTGGTAACTCATTATGGTTAGACGATACAGCGACTTCTGGCAATGGCAAAACTCTGGACCAGTGCACATGACGCACCCTACACGCACACGGACGCTGCAACACACGCACACAGAGTGGGGCAACTTTTACGTGGGTGCTACCCGTTCTGGAGCTCTTACCAACGTGCTCGAAAAATCTAGTTTTAAAACTACGCTGGGTGCAACCCACGTAGCCAGACACGCACAGCGGGCAACAATACTTGTAGATTATGCGAGTGCACAGTTCAGTAGTTAGACGGTCTTGAAATCTAAAAAACGATCCTATAGTACGCTTGTTTGTCAATATTGGAATAATATCTAAGCAATTGTAAAATTTCTCCACCAGCTTAGAAACTTCACTGGCTAGCTTCTCGGACTGTACACCATAAAAAAGCAAGTTACAATAGAATTTATTTTTCTTTACAGTTGTCTCAGAGTAGGTCGGCATATATTTTTTGTCTAAAAATATCCTTATAATTTTAGAGATTAGATTATTCGGATAACCATTGTTACTGAAAAAGGTTAGTAGAAAATAATATTCATCATGCATATTGCGGTACATTAAACTTATAAGAAATGCGCTATGAAACAAGGTTTTAGCGCTATTGAGTTTAAATCTAAATGAACAAAAACTAAAAAAGCTAGTGCCCAAACACGTAAAAGTATTATTATCAGTTATTATTTATCAGTTATTGCAAAAAAATCATGTTGAGTGTCTATGGTGCTCAATTTTGACCTTTAATCCTCAAAATTGTGTTCAAATTACTTTACCAGTAAGTAACTCTGTCCTTTTATTGAGAACTTTTGGTGAAACAGTGACGTAAAAAGGGATTTAGAGAAAGTAAATTCTTTAATTGTTGAAGGTCGTAAAATGAGTGAATAAAATGTGAAACCCTGAAACGATAGACTTCTATGAGGGCCCAGCTACGCCAAGTCTGCGCCCGCACTCCTTCCTCCCCCCCTGTACGAATTTCTAGCCTTAGTTCGGCGTGCTGCCTTGTTTATTTTATTCTGCCAGCACGCCTATTAGATTTAAGCTAGATTTAAGAACATCAGGTTAGTTACTTTATTTTCATGATATAAAGGGCAGGATGTAGGAAACAATTTCTTGGCCCGGCAGTTTCCGTTTTTCTTGGCGACTGACGATGAGAAGTATGTATACTCTAGCGTGCGTTAGCACCGAATAATCAGACTTTTCGCAGACCTCCAATCTGGCACCACCATCGGCGTAAACTGCTCATTTAAAGCCATATCCTACGTAATCTACGGGGAGCACCATAGGTGTTACTTACCTGCTGGAGGCGCTCGACTTCCACGCTGCTCCACACTTACCTGCTGGAGGCGTTCAACTTCCACGCTGCTCCACTTACCAGACTGGGGACAGGCGGACGTAAATCCACTACCAGGGGATCTACACTTCGTGGCGTTATGCCTTGAGGTGAGGAAGCTTGCCGGACTTGCCAAACCCCTAAAGTTTCCGAACCCCTGCCATTTATATTATGGAGATTTCCTTTAGGACTCGAACCATTATCACACATTATTCTGAGCAATATATTGATGGATCGCGTTTGATGGTGGCTCATCAAACAAACTAAAATTAATTACGTTAATTCTTTTTCAGTCAATTAAGGATCAAGTGCCTGTATGTTCATTATCATTCTTTGTTTCCAGTGCTTGGAGACTCGAGGAAGGAGCGGCGAGCGGCGGGCCTGGGCGGTGAGGTGGCTGCTCGTGTAGCCTGCCCCCCAACTCGTACCATTTGCCGCCAAGCGCAAAGTTCCGACTCGATTTATAATTCTTAGTTGTAAATTGAGTTGGAACGGCGAGCGGCGGGCCTAGGGGGTGAGGTGGCTGCTCGTGTAGCCTGCCCCCAACTCGTACCATTGCCGCCAAGCGCAAAGCTCCGCACAATTTATAATTCTTGATAACTTGCTCGCAGAAGCAAATAGATTTCTGAAACGGTACTTTTTCTTGATCGTTTACGCTGCGATCCCATTTTATTTGCTACCCCCAGCCTACCCTCTCCTTGGAAAAAAAATTGCCACGCTGTAATAGTGGCTAACATTAAATCTGTGTTCACTGCTAGAACATAATTCCACAACGTGAGGCGAATATTTCAGCAATATGACGTCTTTTGGATAGCTCACCATAGCAATCTTCACACGGAAAAAATTGTATTGCTTTCCTCACAAGCAGACGAACGAGAAACGCCAAGCTGGATCACCGCAAGCATCCTGCTCCCCGCCCTCCGTCTCTGTCTACTCTACCTTCTCTTTTCCTCTACCCCTCTCCCTCTTTCTTACGGGCGGCTTCTCTTCATCTGGCATTAAAAGGTGGTCTTTTTCGTTTTCAAATGTGAACGAGCAATGCAATCCCTTATCCGCATATATTTCAATGATGGCTATCTTTCTTGTTGAAAGTTAATCACCCAATTTTTCAACCTCCTCTGAATAAACAAAATTAACTTTTCTTTTGGTGAAATAGTGACCCACCAGTTAACTTTGGAGAATAGTGACATAAAAAGTGAAAGAGGGATTACAAATTTTGTAATTATGAAACGTTGAGAAACTGAATGAGTAAAATGTGTCAACCTGCAAAAGTCTGAACGTGATTGTCGTCATTATTCACGGCCGACCAACACTCTCTCAGTTCCTCGCCTCCTTTCTCCAACATTAAAGGGCAACTCTATGTTCTTATGTTTTTGGTGATGTTTTTTAGGTGATGTTTTTATGGCAATATTTTTGGGTTTTTAAAATTCTAAATGAGAAGCTAGCCCTCACTCATGTGTAAACGATTACCCTTCTACCCAAGACGATCGTTACTCACTCCGTAACAGCTACACAGTGAACAAAAATTTGAATTATCTTCACCTTTATTCACTCATTCAATACAACTTCACAATGTCTCATTACGAAACTCGCTGAGAAACTCGGAAAGCAGCTTTATCTGGAGAAATAATATCTCTCACAACAGCGCCGCATGAAAACTCAAACACCAAAATGGGGAATATATCTGAACCGTTCACAAAACGAAAGCAAACACCACCAAAATTCTCGCGAGTAAAATCACTCGCTCAAAAGCCTAAACCACTCACAATGACTACAAAAACTCCGACAGAGAAACAGTATGACGTCAACGAAAGCATCGCAACTCCCAAAACATCAACAGTGCAAACCGACAGAGAATCGACGGAGAGGTGCTCGACAGAGAGTCGAGCAGCAGAGTCGCCCGTCTTTGACGAAAATCTCCCAAGCGCTGCTTGTACCTCATTACCGGCGGGAGCTGCCACAGCACCACCGCCAGTTCCTTCGTCTCGTCCCAACGATTGCGTCATGGCGACATCTCCCCTGTCCTGCGTCACTGAGAAAGCTCAAAATTGTTCACCAACGACGACGACACCAACACCAACGTCAACGTCGGAACGCGATAATATTTTCGATGTGAGCGACCAGTCAGAAAGTAAAAGGGGTAATTTTAATTATAATTTTAATGATAAATTGTGTGTAGGCATTTCAGGCGGTGGGGTTAGGTTTGAAAATGCATGCGCGGCAGCTGACACTGGTAGTAAAGTACCTCAGAGCGTAAACTGCGAGGATAACTTAAGATTTTCAGTGGAGAACAATACAAACAGACCTGTTACCGCTTTTGATGGGTACTTACATCCTCTCCAAATGACTAGTTCCCAAACTATTCACGAAATAAATAACATGCTGTCTCTTACAGCTGCATTTCTCAATAAAGCTTTGAGACAAAATTGTCCCCCAAGCCCAGCGTCGATTTTTTCCACTGTATCAAATATTCAGATGATTACAGAACAGCTTTTTGCTTTAAATTATTGTATCAGCGCTCATAATTTTACGCCGGTGGTAGCTGCGAGTAACCATCCTTATGCGAAATCCCCTCTAGACACTTTTCTCGTTGGAGACAATAGTCTCACAAAAATCAACAGAGATGACATTGATAGCGCATGCAGGATTCAGACCATAACTTCGGAACGTCTAAATGATCTCTATGATGCGATTGAACGCGCACCTCCTTTCAGGAACTATATAATTAGTTTCGAAGGTTTGAGCCTCTCGTCCCATAATCTTCCTAAGTTAAATCTGATCATGACAAAGAATATTTTTTCTCATATTTATGTGGTGAGTGCCTGCAGTGGTCAGCAATTGTACATGGCATCGAGCCTGTGCAGAAAAATCTTTCTTAAACTGATTCCGCTGCGAGAAAATGTGAAAACCGTTACTGTTAATGACCGCACTTGGCCTGTTACGCGAGAAGACACGCATCATTTTCTTCAACAAATTGCTCTAAGATCCCCTTTGAGACTAATTTCACATTTTATCTCCTGTGTCAGAAACTCCCATGACCTGAATGAAGAAATTGAAAACTCTAATGATTATGTAAAACAGCGGAATGAGTTGAATGATTGTTCTTAAGTTGACCGCCTTTCCACGCGTAACCTCCAGCAGCATCAACCGATGTTTGCCTTCATCTAACAAACCCTCTCCTCCCCTCTCCTTCCGATGTTTGCCCTCATATAACAAACCCTCTCCTCCCTCTGCCACATTGCGGAGTGCCTACAAAAAACAGGTTTTCATTGCTATCCGATGCTGATGTAGCGGATGAAAAGCCCCTTGTTAGATATTGATTATAATATTTGTTAGGCTGTCCTGTTCGGCGCCACTCAATTGAAAAACTCTCTAGGAGTGGAGACCTTCCTTTCTTTGTAGTCGGTATTCTTCTCGGGGAAGATAGTATTCGGTTAATTTCCAGATTTATTTGCAAGGAAAAAATATTAGTTGCCGAGTACTTCAGTAACGGATAATGAGGTTCCGAAATTCCAGAGAGCTGATGGTCTTTTCGTCGCTCTCCCGAATTTCAGACAAACCGGATTCAAGAGGGTATCTAGGTTACTCGTATCTAGGTTACTCGAATTAAATTCCGGCGGACATTATTTACAGAGCCGGTAGCGTAATACTAGAAGATCCGTCTGGTATATTGGCGCTGGGTCTAACACGCCCCTAATGACAAGACTTTACTTGTAAAGCAAAGTCTTAACAAACCCACGCCAGTTTGGATCGATAATTAGAAATCGAAGTCCGTTAGGTCTCTGATTGGGTTTCTAGACCGTTCGACACATAGGGGTTATTTGCTAATTAATTCTAGAATCTTAAGTGATATAGGCCCTAGTTTAGAGCACTTTTAACATCTTATCTTATACAAGGAACATAGATACAAGCTTCATCTCGAAATATCTGGTACTACGACCATGCGTCGCGATGTGCCCGAACAAACGAATGTCCATGTTGTTTCGAAATCGCAATACGGACACGAAAAGCCGCTCTTCTGGCTTGCATTACAACTGTGACGCTTGAGTTCAGAAACTGTCGGAAATGGTAATCGGCAAAACTGGCAAGACTGAGAGCAAACTCGGAATGAAAAGAGTTCATGTGACGTATGTAAGTTCTTCGGAAAGGGAAGCCCTCCGTACAAACCTTGCACTTGTACGGCCGCAAATTAGTGTGAGTTATCAGATGTTGTACGATTTGGCGACGACTAGCAAAGACGCCATCACAAATGCCACAACGATGAAAACCCTCCTTACGTTTCCTGATCTTCGAACGTAATTTATAATTGGAAGTCGAGATAGGAGGCTGCTTAGTGGCGCTAGGACGCTGTTTTTCAGGAGGTTTACGCTCACTGATCATAATTGTAGGCTTCTTTGGCGGCTCATTAGCACGATGAGACGCTACATGTCTGAGTATGTCTGCCGTGTTGTTGCACAACACGTCACACTTGAGACACTTCCAAAAGTCATCCTTAACTATCTTGATACGATGTTTATCGATGAGATGCGGTGGAAACAACGAAGTACTATGCTCTTCGTTGCACAAGAAACGCTTGGTAATGCCAACACCATCTTTGACCTTTACTTTAATTTGGATCTTCTCTTCAACCGCCTGAGGATGCTGTTCCATTATATGCTGGTTCAGTACACCCATAAATATTACACGAAGTCACAATGTCAACGTCTATACAAGCGAGTTTCTTCCTCTTCGTCATCATTAGGAATATTTTCTTTAGTTATCTCCACAGAAATAGGTTTGTCAGCATTCAAACCTAATTCGTTGTTTTGTAGGATGAGGTTCGAATCTAAATCAGGTTCCGTGTCACCGTCACCGTCATCATCAACGAGACCGTGAACGACGCCACTTTTGACAACGAAAATTGGTTGCGCCCCATTTTCGCCGCAAGTTTCATCGACAGCTAGTAGCCTATCTTCTCCCTCGGTGTACAGAGCTTGCAAGGTTCCATCTTCACTCTGCACCAAAAATTGCTTTGTGCCCCCTGTCTCATCTGAGACAGTAATGAGCCTCCTATCATTTGATAGCCCATGGTTTTGATCGTCCTCTCCAGATGGTAGGAGCAATAATTCTTCAGTGGAACCAAGGGGATCCTCAGCCGAGGGTTCTTCGGTGAGTATATCTCCAGTGACCCCTATCACGAATTGGCAGTGAGCGGCATCGGGAGACTCTTCGGTTTTGCACATACCTTCCTTGGAAGAGCTAACCGGGCTGTTAAGCAGCGGTGCAGCCGCAGTGAACGGACGTTCGTCCTCTGTGAAGTAACTCTGAGACGGCATACGGTAAGGGGACTTCAAAATAGATGCCACGGCTGCAGAAGCTGGAGACATTGGCACCGTTGCATGCTTATTGAAGAGTGAAGAACCTTGTCGCATTCGAGGGGATTCGCTACTCGTTGAAAAATCACTGGATCTCACGCGAGGGGAACTTTCATTCCTGGGGCTGACTGTAGATGACAGCACTCTGGAAGCCTCGGTAGGAACAGGACCGCGACGGAAGTTGGGCATAGGATACAGGCTCGTGAAGGTAGACCTTGGGGCGTTCTCATCGTGGTTCGTCACCTCGACGCTGCGGGAGGAGTTGGTGCACCAGGGCTCGGACTTGAGGCCAGAGAGAACGTCCTTGAGCAGCCTCCTGCGGGACGCGGCCTCTCTTAGTTTTACTTCCCAATAATTATCGCGTAGTGTAGCTGTAGTGACCTTATGAGATCCTAATAGTAGGGTTCTGATTTCATTAAAGCGGTATCGTTCGACGGCGGGTATCGTTTGGATGAGCCTTCGTTTATGGCCGTAACTAAGGTTTCGAGGGTAATGACAGCTTCGTATTCGGTGAGCTCTTGGGCTGTACTGTGGTTCTCAAACCGTTGTAGAAATTCCTGCATACCTTCTTTCTCTGGCTCGAATGGCGTGATTGCCGGAATATTAATTCGTCTCGCCCATGGAGGCTCTTGGCTGGTTGAGCTGTTGAATGCGAATCTCATGCTCGCGCTAGCGTTCTCGTTCTCGTTCTCGTTCCTCTTGTTCTCGTTCTCGTTCCTCTCGTTCTTGTTCTCGTTCCTCTCGTTCTCGTTCTCGTTTCTCTCGTTCTCGTTCTCGTTCCTCTCGTTCTTCTTGCTCCAGCCTTTGCAATCGACCGAGGAAAATCTCTCGGTATTCCGGCTGTTCTGGGGTTATTCCCAGAGCTTCTGCATATTGTTGCGCTTTTTGTACGCAATTCATCTTAGCGAGTTATTCAATGTTAAGTATTAGGCGTAGTTCCTTTAGCACTGCTCCAACAGCGAATTTCTGTGGAGGCAGGAGATGCGTTCGATGTTTGAGGGTTAGGCGTAGTTCCTTTAGCACTGCTCCAACAGCGAATTTTTTGTGGAGGCAGGAGATGCGTTCGATGTTTGAGGGTTAAGCGTAGTTCCTTTAGCACTGCTCCAACAGCGAATTTCTGTGGAGGCAGGAGATGCGGGTTTTATTTTACCGGCTTGAAGAATAGTTGCAGTTTTCCCGAGTTTGGGTCGCTGAGTAGAGATGCAGCTTTTCAGGGATCAGGTCGCTAAGTTCGGGCGCCACTTTGTTAGATATTGATTATAATATTTGTTAGGCTGTCCTGTTCGGCACCACTCAATTGAAAAACTCTCTAGGAGTTGAGACCGTCCTTTCTTTGTAGTCGGTATTCTTCTCGGGGAAGATAGTATTCGGTTAATTTTCAGATTTATTTGCAAGGAAAAAATATTAGTTGCAGAGTACTTCAGTAACGGAAATGCGGTTCCAAAATTCCAGAGAGCTGACGGTCTTTTCGTCGCTCTCCCGAATTTCAGACAAGCCGGATTCAAGAGAGCTTGTCTCGTATCTAGGTTACTCGAATTAAATTCCGGCGGACAATATTTACAGAGCCGGTAGCGTAATACTAGAAGATCCGTCTGGTATATTGGCGCTGGGTCTAACACCCCTCTTAGACACGAGTATAAATCAACATCCAATCACATACTCGGAAGCAGTGAAATCAACAGGAAGTGAGAAATCGCTGCAAAATTGCAGTCGACAATCGATGGAAAATCCACTACCCAACTGCATGCACAATCATCACCAGAAAAATAAAATTGATACGAGCATTTCTCAGTTCTCTGCAAATCCCAATACAAGAAATCACCATAGCCGGCCCATTCAGAGCCAGAAAAACGTGAATTCCCTCACCTCTCAGAACCTCTTAATGATGTAAACAGTACCAAAAAAACGTCTCCAGTCCCATTTGTGAACGCATGAATTCCACAATGGATGAATTGAAACGATCATGCAAAATAGAGCTGATTCCTACCAAAGCCGATGGACACTGCCTCCTCCATGCAGTATCTCATCTACTTACAAAATAACCAGCATCAAAATGGAATTACAATTCTTCAAAGGCTGCAATCAAAACAGAGAGTTAAGCAAACGACAGCACACACGCTAAAACTTAGCGTGTGTGCTGTTGTTTGTTTCACACACGTGCAGTTGTTTTGCGTGTTGTTGTTGACAAGAACAGTGGAGACATGCAAAACCTCATAGATAACTACATTGACGACAAACATTTTGATCAAGCTGCTGTAGATCTTATACCACTTGTCATTTCAAATGTGACAGGCCAAAAACTTCTCGACCTTGATGAACAGGATCATTGTGTTTTGAAAATATCAGTCTATCCCTTTTCAGAGTTATCAAATAATAACCCTCCACTACTGCTCCAACGTAAAAACGATCACTACAGTGCTCTTGTCACACAAGGCAAAAATCAGACCGGATTTACCTCATCTGAAAGACTGCCGCTGCCCAGCCAAATAGTTGACTTTCTTACATAGCAGATGCTGGGCCAAACACCATGGGCAACGTAGACAAAATCGATGAATCCCCTGAACGATCCCATCGAGATAGTAACTTTGCTACCTTTAAAAAGAGTGCTAATATAGGTAAAATCAAAATCAGGCATATAAATGCTCGAAGCCTCAATGGTAAATTGGATGAAATCAGAGTAATGTTGGTCACTGAAGAAATTGACATTTTGTGTGTTTCAGAAACATGGTTTGATTCACGAACCCAAAGTTCATTTTTTAACATTCCTGATTACGTGTTTTACCGCTACGATGGCGCTAAAACCAGCCGAGGTAGTGGATCTTGTATTTTTGTGAAAGAAATGTACTCAACATCTTCACTTCTAGCGAATAAAGTTTGCGAAGGCATTGAAATGGTTTGGTTAGAAGTGCAAATAAATAAACACAAATCAATAATCATTGGCAGCCTTTACTGGCACCCATAGTGTCCCCTAAATCTAACACTAGATTTCATTGAGGAAACCTTCAAAGAAATTCTTCAGGCAAAAAAGTCATTCATTGTTTCCGGAGATTTTAATGTTGACCTAACGGACAAAAACAATCAGCTAAGTAAACCATTGTATAAACTAAGCTTATCACAAATGGTCAAAGAACCGACTCGCATCACTAAAGTCTCTGCAACGCTCCTCGATCTATCAATCACAAATAATCCCACCGCAATACTTAGTACAGTAATATCACCTTCTATTTCCGATCACCACTCTATGGAATGTGAAATTAATATTGCAAAGGAAGACAAAAAACCGCTTAATGGCTTATCGCTCGAAAAGGCACTATTCAGCAGAACTATTTCAAGAAAAACTATTCGATAGGTCCACCGAATTCCAGAAAATTATGCAATCTGACGATGTTGACATTCAAGTGTCCATCTTCAACGAGAACTTCACAGCAGCTCTCGACGAATGTGCACCTTACGTCATAAAAAAACAAGCCAAAACGGACTGTTTGGATTACTGACGAAATTAAAGAGATGAGCAGAATAAAGAAAGCTAACTTGCGGGAGTACAAAAACAGTACCTTATACAAGAAATATAAAAAACATGAAAAAATTCTTCGAAAGAAAATCACTGAAGCGAAACAAACTCACCTCCACCAGGAACAGAAAACGGCTAAAAATAACCCGAAGCGAACTTGGGAAATCATTAGTGAGGTTGTCCCGTATAAAAATTTAGACCGTATAAGTAATTTTGAAAATCCCTTGGCAACAGCCACTGTGCTGCCTTCGCAGCAATTTTAGGAAATTTATATTTTCAAATAGCGATAGAAAATTTGGACCTCCGAATATCGGGAGAACCATTCCGCAAGTTCACTCGCTCTCCGGAAGCGGTCTCTTCCGGTACCTTAGGTATATAAACTCAGCCCTCCGGGCAGAGGCCGCCAGTCATGTGAGAGAACCGTCTGAGTGTATTGTGTAGACTCCAGAGAAGGAAATGTAAGTAACAAGTTTTAAATATTAAGTTAAATTGGCTAAGTGTTTCATTGTGTCTAGAGATGTCTGTATTGTGTATTCAACTAGGCAGTGAATCCTTAGATCAGAGGAAAGCTGAAGGCTTCAAGTGATAGTGTAATGTAATTTGTGATGCAGCAGTCTCCTAACGTTTGCCCCTACAACTCCACTTACATATGTGATGCTTCATTCATGATGTCAATGTTGTTAACCTTTATGCACATTGTTCTAATTGTCTAGCCAGTCCTGATCTGTGTTGTTCAGTGTTTGCTAACTCATTCATTTTGTTTGAGTAAATTATTGAGCCTTATTTTGATCTATGCACATTATGTTGTATAAATCCTTGCTATCATTCACAGTTAATGTTAGTGGATTTCAGCTCTGGTTGCTATTTTACCAGTCCAGAGAGTATGGTTGTTTTGCATATTTCATATTCGTGTGATTTTTACTTGACTGCAGAATATGTTATATTGCCTAGTTGATTATGTGTTCATGCATGTTAGGTAACTATTTACTTGTGCTGATGCGCCTAAGTGTGCCCCCTTGTTCACCTATTGATCACCTTTGTAGGTGTATGTTATAACCATGTCCGGGTGGTACTGTAGAATTAATAGACCTTTGCGACTGGTCATGTTAGTCAGAAACAACTCAAGTTGTCATGCATTGTTTATATTGGAATAGCGTGTAACTTCAATTCAGCGTCTACCTGGTTGGACATCAGTGTGTAGAGTATTG
The DNA here is from genome assembly GCA_030386875.1 of Morinoia aosen. NCBI lineage: Eukaryota > Metazoa > Arthropoda > Malacostraca > Amphipoda > Talitridae > Morinoia > Morinoia aosen. The sequence continues at coordinate 13,288,090 of CM059569.1, read as the reverse complement.
CCTGACCTTAGTATTTTATGAGTGCCTCATTAGGTTGACTGCCTATATCCGAGTGTGCCATTAGGATGTACGTATAAGAATTGTGCTAAGACTCGCCTATAATTTGTGTGTTGGCTGAGCTGCCGAAGTGTTACCCGTGTTCTCTGAGCCGAGTTTTCTTGTAACAATGACGCAGTTCTGCTCCAATTTTGCGTCATTACTTTTGGATTTACACTCTGCATCTCCTTTAGATTTGTAACCTCTAAAAACTGTATATTTTTGTATTACCTTTGTGCTAACTAGACTTTTCTCTTGCAGGTAATTTTACGTATTAATAAATGGTCGCTTGGACAAGTTTTGCTTCATCCGTGGACTTTTCTGAACCTCCCCCACGTCGAATTAATTTGTCGAGGCCGCCACAGTAAAATTACAGAAACATCTCTGCTATGTCTCAACTGGCCAAAAGAAGCTCAAAGAAAACCCTTCAACTAGCTGAAGTTGAAGCTGTTAAGACCAATGACGATCTTTATGGAGCCCTATCCAGGGAGAATCCAGAAGAGGAGGATACGTCGGCCACCTTGTCCTTCATAGCTGAACTCAAGATCAAGCGCGATCAGTTCATCACCTCAAGCAGGGCCTTCGAGGGTTCATTGGAACGAGCAGGACACAAGCAACGGTATCGTGAGCAGTTTTTGAAGAGACGTATGATGCTGGACGACTGCTTTGGCCGCAACGCAACGCTCAACAAACAGATGGAGAGGCTAGGAGGGGACATGGTATCCAACCTTGATCCCAAAGATCTGTCATCTTTGCGTAGAGAAAAAATTGGCAAACCAACCTCAGTAAGAGTGGAAAAGGTTGGACCTTTTCCCCCACAACCGTCAGAAGCCTCTGAGGTTAGTACTGACTCAGAGGGAGAAGATGAAGAATCACAAGAGCGTGAAAGCAAACTAGATGATCTGGCGGGGCTGATGGACCGGGCTTCAGTGAGCTCTCGCAGATCGACTCTAGTGCCTAGAGTAGATGCAAACCATCGACTGAGAGCTTCCAGGCAGGGAAGCACTCTAGATGCAGCTTCAGTTCACCTTATTCGGGCCGAGCTGTTGAAGACCCCTGCCAACCCCTTCCAAGGAGACATCGGATTATACCATTGCTGGGAATCTGATCTGAAGAATCGACTGCAAGGACTAGCTTTGGGCCCCATCGAAGAACTACAAATTTTGGCGGCCAATACTGCGGGTAAGCCTCAGGAGTACGTTCTGAGAACTGTGAGATCAGTCATCGGAAACAATGCAGAGGCAGTGTTGCAGGTGGTGTGGAACACCCTACGTGAGCGTTACGGTTCGGACTGGTTGCTAGCAGAACACACGGCAGGCCAGCTTCTGAACTTCCCAAACATTACTCCCGGGGATATCACAGCTCTCCAGGATTTCTTAAATGCTACAAGTACCGCACTCACCAATGCAGCAAGGTCAGAAGAGCTGGAAGAGTTTTGCACTACCAGGGGCATGAGGCTCTTGGCACTCAAACTTCCACCAGATCTGCAACGCAGATGGCATAGGAAACCATCTGACCTACGAGCCAAGAGTGGGCAGCGCCCAACGTTCTCCTTCTTCAACCAGTTCCTGAGAGACGAAGAAAGAGCGATGAGGGATCCATTTTACAATCATGCACTGTCAGGCGGAAAACCCAAGCCCGCTCGGGTCCTGCACACGAGCGCTGACCAGAATACCAAGAAAGAGTCTAGTGAAGGTGACCAGTCCATGGTGGCCAACAACGAACCTGAGTCACGGTGCGATTTACGGGGACCCTATAACAGAAAACCTCCGGGAACTGAACATAGAATCTACAAGTGTATTTTCCACATGGTCGACGCCCATGAAACCGGGGAGTGTCGGTCTTTTGGAAGACTACCCATCGACCAGAAGAAGAAGCTCAACACCGAAGTCAAGGTGTGCTTTCGGTGCCTCTGCCCCCATTTTATCAGGAATTGTGACAAGCAAGTACAGTGTTCCCTCTGTCAAGGCCCACACTTGACAATCATGCATCATTCCAGCACAAAACAGGCGATCCCTGGCGAGAACGTTACCTGCACCAGAACGAAATGCCTCGGCCTAGAGTACAGAGAATTTTCTAAAACGTTGTTAGTAAATGTCACCTCGACGTCTACACAGAAGAAAGTACGTTGTTACGCCATCATTGACGAACAGAGCTCAAGATGCTTTGCGGACCCTTCTCTGAAGGCGCAGCTCGATTTTAAGGCCACTCCTTGGAAGTACGCCATCAGAACAATGGACGGTCTGTCGTCCGAGATGGAAGGACACACTATCACCGGGCTCATGATAAAAGGTTTGGGTGAGAGTCGATGGCACCAGCTACCGACCACACGGACTAACAAGAACATCCCGGACACGACCGACGAAGTTGCCACTCCAGACGTGGTGAAGAAACTCGGTCACGTTGCGCACCTAGCCAAACATTACAATGAATACGACCTTCTGCTCGGTCACCGATACTCGTCGGAAAAGATGCTGTGTCGCTCATGGCATCTAGACACTATGGTGTACGAGGCCCTCTCGCCTGCAAGACCGCCCTGGGTTGGGCACTGTTGGGGCCATTGGAGGGAGGAGTGGGGACTCAGCAGCCCACCGCCCTGCAGACGTCGCTTCTGAGCCGCGCGGTTCATTATCTCACGAGCGAGATTGGTGGACCCACTCCTGGGGTGCAGGTTCTCGACGATGAACGGGTAAATGACGAGGTTCATGGTCTGAGTGTATTAGACAACAAATCTGTACGTATGTTAAGTGCTAGTATTGGTTTGCAAGACGATAGGGTTGTTGCCACTTCAACTGTTACTAGAGATCCATCGAAATTGTGTATTAATGACGTGCCTGTATTGGGAAGAACGGAGATGACGTTAGGAAGAATGCTTAGAGATCCCTTTCATGCACAGCTTAACATAGATAAGATGCAATCATGCGTCGACAATAGTCACGTAGAGGATGTAGTTGATGGGGAACCCTCTGGGAAAGATGTAGCATTGTATTCACCTGAGCTTCCTGTACACCTAGCACGAGACGTGAAGGTTGAGTTAGTGTTCGACGGTTCAGCAGAGTGCAATGAACACTGTTTCAATGATGCGTTGTTGACAGGTCCCAATTTGAACAGTAGCCTTCGAGGAATATTGCAGAAATTCCGACTCCATCAGGTAGCCTTTACGATTGATATAAAAGATGTGTTCCGCAATTTTCGAATCAGAGTTGAAGATAGGTACTGTCTGGGTTTCTTTTGGCTGAAAGATAACCAGGTTACTTACGAGATTGTTCCCTACAGAGCTAAATTCCCCGTCTTCGGGTTGCGCAGCTCTCCGACCGCCGCTGCGTTCGCCCTTCCCCTCGCCGCCGACCTGGGCATGCCTCCGGACTCCCGAGCCGGGTCACTGACTTTCTACGCCCAGCGACCCACGTAGATGATGGGGCCGCTTGTTTGGACTCTCCTGACGAAGCCGGAGAACTCCTTGGCGAGCGCCACCTCGTGGACACGAAGGGGAGCACAGCGGACATATCCTCTCGTCCCACAGACACTGGGCAGCTCGTCCACTGCCATTGCTCAACCCCCCCCCCCCCCCCGGCTTCTCCATTGAAAAACTGCACTACTGACGACAGGTGCACCCCCCAAGAAAAGCTGCTACCAGAGGTCTTCCCCGGAATCAGATGCAAAGCTACCCGGACCAAATTATGCCCACTACGGCGAGCAGTGATCAACAGAGTGAGTGGGTGGTTAAGTAAATTCAAAATCACAGGGCTCAACCTGGGACATGATGGTTGATGTGGGCAACGTTGAGTCTCGCCATCTCTACCCAACAAACACAAAGTCTACTTCAGAAATGCAAGGAAGCCGAAGGTTGCCTCGCTAAGACTGTTCCGCAAGAAGCTTCCGGCGATATGCTGCCCGAGAGACGTAGACCAGAGTCATTACAAGTTACGACCGCTGGTGGACCAGTTCTGTCGATTATGGAGACAATTCGATCTTCAAGAAATCAGTCGTCTCAGAAAATGGATGACACCAAGGCGTCCCTTGTCCCAAGGGGACATCGTACTGGTACGAGACTCGCAGTCTCCAAGATGTCAGTGGCCCCTGGCACGGGTAGAGTCTGTGCATCGCTCGGGATCGGACGGACGTGTGCGGGGGGCGACGCTGCGGCGGGCGGATGGTTCCGGAGGTACCAAAATTTGTGAGAAATCGGTTAAGGATATTGTAGTAGTCTTACCTAGCACTGTTGAGAGAGAGGAGTGTGCTGCCTTCGCAGCAATTTTAGAAAATTTATATTTTCAAATAGCGATAGAAAATTTGGACCTCCGAATATCGGGAGAACCATTCAGCAAGTTCACTCGCTCTCCGGAAGCGGTCTCTTCCGGTACCTTAGGTATATGAACTCAGCCCTCCGGGCAGAGGCCGCCAGTCATGTGAGAGAACCGTCTGAGTGTATTGTGTAGACTCCAGAGAAGGAAATGTAAGTAACAAGTGTTAAATATTATGCTAAATAGGCAAAGTGTTTCATTGTGTCTAGAGATGTCTGTATTGTGTATTCAACTAGACAATGAATCCTTAGATCCGACGAAAGCTGAAGGCTTCAAGTGACAGTGGAATGTAATTTGTGTTGCAGCAGTCTCCTAACGTTTGCCCCTACAACTGCACTTACATTAGTGATTCTTCATTCATGATGTCAATGTTGTTAACCTTTATGCACATTGTTCTAATTGTCTAGCCAGTCCTGATCTGTGTTGTTAAGTGTTTGCTAACTCATTCATTTGTTTGAGTAAATTATTGAGCCTTATTTTGATCCATGCGCATTGTGTTGTATAAATCCTTGCTATCATTCACAGTTAATGTCAGTGGATTTCAGCTCTGGTTGATATTTTACCAGTCCAGAGAGTATGGTTGTTTTGCCTATTTCATATTCGTGTGATTTTTACTTGACTGCAGAATATGTTATATTGCCTAGTTGATTATGTGTTCATGTATGTTAGGTAACTATTTACTTGTGCTGATGCGCCTAAGTGTGCCCCCTTGTTCACCTATTGATCACCTTTGTAGGTTTATGTTATAACCATGTCCGGGTGGTACTGTAGAATTAATAGACCTTTGCGACTGGTCATATGAGTCAGAAACAACTCAAGTTGTCATGCATTGTTTACATAGGAATAGCGTGTAACTTCAAAAGAATACCTCATCCTTTTCGCGAGCTAATATTGTATACGCTCTGAGATTGGCCAAACGAAAATTTCCGGACAAAATAGGTCTCGCAAGAACTCTGGATGGCAATATCAACGTCTACTCTCCTAAGATACCTGGACGAGAAACTCCGAGACCTCAAACCATCAACACACCTGAATCACTTGACCAGTACTTACTACAACATGTCGGCAAGTCCTCAGAAGAAATTATTCGTAATTAGAGACTTACGTACTGAATTTAATAGCATTTTGATCTCTGTCCACATGATTTCTTTTTGTTTTCTGATAGAATCGCCTTTGCCTCTTCAAGGCAACCACGCAGAACTTGCAACTTTGTTTTACTGCTCACTAAATTGTTTTTTTTTATCTACTTCTTTTTCTCATTTTTCATAGAAGGCTCATACCGAATTTTCTACTCTGATTTAAATTATATGTTACCACATGTCTCTAAATCTGAAAATAATCTAGATACTCAAGATCTTTATATTAATTAAATAACTTCGCTGTCAATTCGATTCTAATCCACTTCGTCCTTTGCTACATCGTATGTGTAATATGCAGATACCACTGGTATGACAGCCTTGTAACTACACTATTCGCAATTTATGATCTCTAATGCTCCCACTCATGGACTGAGTTAGCGCTCTCCTTATGAAATCATACTAGATTTTAGACAATTTAAACTAATAATCTCTGTGTGTTTTAGTTTCTCGCTATTTCTTAAATTTTATTATAAGTAGGAATGTCTTTACTTTAAACTTGACCCTGTAGTCTGTATCATCTTCTTTATTTTTTACGTCACATTTTACTTAATGTTTCTTAATCTTTATGACTGACCATGTTGATATATTCGATAATATTGATTCAGATCTCAATCATTTGAATAGACTGCATCCAAACCTAAATGAAACTGGGAATTGTAAATACCTAAATATTAAAGAATTCAATGAATCGATGAGAAAAACCTGTAACGATCTCTCAGTATTATGTTGGAACTGTAGGTCCATTTATCCGAAAATAGATGAAATATCTTGTACTATCACTGAGCTAAACAGCAATTTTGATGTTCTCAGTTTCACCGAAAGTTGGCTAGATGATTCAACTAAAGACCTGATTCAAATTCAGAACTATAATAGCCATCATTCACTCCGTAGCAACAAACGTGGTGGTGGCATCAGTACGTACATATCTAAACACATATCATCGAAAATCATTATAAGTGCAACTATGAATCGTGAACATATTGAGACTCTATTTATAGAACTAACGAAAAATGATAAACGGATTGTACTTGGGACTGTATATAGGCCCCCAACAGCTTGCAACATTTCTTTCCTGAACGAGCTTCAAAGCATAATATCTCAGTTTAACAAATCTCTATACAATGACATAATAATTTGCGGGGATTTCAACTATGATCTGCTACAATATGAAAGCTGTGAACAAATCTCAAACTTCATAAATGTTTTTCAGTCTAACTCCTTCCTTCCAATCATCACGAAACCTACGCGTATTACTTATCTGAATCTGCCACGTTGCTCGATAATATTTTTATGTTAGGTCCGACTGATTTTCTTACAGGAATAATAATTTCTGACTTATCTGACCATTTCCGGTGTTTCTCATCAAGAAAAATGTCTATAGTCCCTGTAACAGCCCACATGCTGAGACTTTTTCATATCGTTGTATAAACGAATATAACTTGGGAACAATGCGAACTGTTCTAGAAGAATTAATGCCATCATTGGACATCTATGAACTAGACAATAATGCGATTAACATTGACCAAGCAATACTAAATCTAACTGAAACTATAACGACCGCATATAACCAGTGTTGTCCAATAATCACCCGCACAATTACGCCGAAAAATAGACAAAAGCCTTGGATTACTGAAGATATCGTGATCAATATAAAGAAACGTCAAGCATACTTAGCCTTACTATACGAAGGACGAATCTCTAGATTAACGTATAACAGATTCAGGAATCATGTGACAAATCAAATACGAACATCGAAACAAAACGCGAAAATTTACTGAATACAAAACTGATATTAAAAAAACTTTGCCCCTGCTTAATTCATGCTATAGACCGAATAATAACGCTAAAAAAACAATTGAGTCCATCGTTCACGAAAATGTAAAATATCATGATAAACAAGATATTGCAACAGTGTTTAACAACTTTTTTATAAATATATGGAAAAATATAGCCGCTAGAGTCGTTAGTGAACCTACAGACCACTTGCAATACATGGACCATGTCCGTGAACACAACTCTTTCTTTTTCAAGCCAACTAATCCCTCCGATGTAATTACGTGCATAAACAACTTGAAAAATAAATCAAATGGATTAAATACATTTTCAGCTAAAATTATTGAGTCTATTGCTGATATAATAGCACCTTGCATATCTAATATTATCAACCATTCACTTTCTCAAGGTATCTTCCCAACTCTCTCAAAACTGCCAGAGTCACCCCTATTTTTAAGAATGGTGATAAAAACTGCGTTAATAATTATAGACCTATCTCTGTTTTACCAATTGTGAGCAAAATATTTGAAAAAATTGTGTATAAAAAAGTGTATTCGTATTTTGAACAAAAATCTTTTCTCTATGACAGACAATACGGTTTTCGTTCTAAGAAATCAACGACACAAGCTGTATTAAATCATCTACAGTACATTTACTCTAATATAGATGAAGGAAAGCTTGTTTTCTCCGTTTTTCTTGACTTTCGAAAAGCATTCGACTGTGTGGAACATAAGATATTACTCTCGAAACTACACTGTTATGGCATTAGAGGAATTGCCCATGATTGGTTCAAATCATACCTAACAAATCGGAAGCAATACGTTGTCGTTGACGACGCAAAATCGGACCCACAGACAATTAGCCAAGGAGTTCCACAAGGGTATGTCCTAGGGCCTCTCCTATTTCTGATATTTATAAATGATATTATCAAATCAACATCATTTTTCAAATTCATACTTTTTGCCGATGACAGCACGCTTTCTACGGTCCTTCCGAGCCAAAATCCCGCTATGATTGCGGAAAGTATAAATAATGAACTCTATAAGGTTTCATTATGGCTTAAAGCTAATAAAATAAGCCTCAACATCGATAAAAAAAAATATATTACATTCTCATACAAGAAAAGCATATCTCTCCCACACATAAAAATTGGCAAAGGTGAAATCGAAGAAACCAACTCATGCAAGTTTCTGGGCGTCATAATAGATAAACATCTGACCTTTAAAGAGCACATCGCTCATATTAGTTCTAAATTATCGAAATCCATCGGAATCCTGAATAAAGTTAAAAATTACCTGCCTGAAACAGCTTTACGAATGCTCTACCGAACGATCATTTCACCATACTTGCAGTACGGAATAGAAGCATGGCACGGAACTGATAAAAATAAAACCAATAAAATTTTTACTCTGCAAAAAAGAGCCATCAGAGCGGTAAAGAATCTAGAATATAATGCTCACACAAATGATTCATTCAAAAATTTACAAATACTTAAACTTTCAGATCTCTACAAATTCTCCATTTGTAATTTCATTTACAAAACATTAAGAAATGATGGCGACAATAGCCTGAAACTATTATTAAGTGCGCAAACTGGTCATCACGACCATTTAACCCGAAATAGAAGTAAATTCATGCTTCCTTATTACTCAAAGGCTCGGTCACAACACAGTATCCTCTTCGTTGGAACTAAAACTTGGAACTCAATACCTGCGGAGATCCGTGACAGTAATTCACACAAGGTATTCAAAAGAAATCTTAAGACTCACTTCCTATCGGAGTATTAGTCGTGTAAGATCACCAAGTCAAATCTTGTCTCCTACATGACTGTTTCCAATAATGAAATTTGCCATGGGTAATATGTAATATGTAATTTGCCTTCAGTCTGCTGTTAAATCTTTTATCGAATATACTGTTAAATATAGTCCATATAACCTATATTGTAAAATGAAATATCTGATATCGAGTAAATTATCTCCCTGATCAGTCTAATGCGAAACTAGGTTAAGTGATTTAGGTTAAACATTATTGTACACCTTAGAATAATGTTGATGGTAGGATGCCCAAGAAGTCGCTGAACTTATTTGGGCCCACAGGTAGCTATATTCAAACTTGTCCATTGTACTAGACTTAAGAAACATTCTACCTCTGTATCTCCTGTGGTAAATAAATTGTTTAAATTGTTTAAATTGTTTCAATTTAGCGTCTACCTGGTTGGACATCAGTGTGTAGAGTATTGCCTGACCTTAGTATTTTATGAGTGCCTCATTAGGTTGACTGCTCATATCCGAGTATGCCATTAGGATGCACTTATAAGAATTGTGATAAGACTCGCCTATAATTTGTGTGTTGGCTGACCTGCTGAAGTGTTACCCGTGTTCTCTAAGCCGAGTTTTCTCGTAACAATGACGCAGTTCTGCTCCAATTTTGCGTCATTACTTTCGGATTTACACTCTGCATCCCCTTTAGATTTGTAACCTCTAAAAACTGTATTTTTTTGTATTTCCTATGTGCTAACTAGACTTTTCTCTTGCAGATAATTTTACGTATTAATAAATGGTTGCTTGGACAAGTTTTGCTTCATCCGTGGACTTCTCTGAACCTCCCCCACGTCGAAATAATTTGTCGAGGCCGCTACAGCCACGGATTTCAACACATTCTTTTCTAAAGTAGGGGCTCAAGTTTTCAGTGAGGTGTGTACCAATCCAGATGAAACGACAATTGAAAATTCATGCCCCACTGCACCCTCGAGGACTGATGTCCAGTGGAGACCACGCCCTGTCGATTTACCGGAGTTACGAAATATCTTATACTCACTAAAAACACAGAGGCATTTGGACATGATGGTATCAGTCTTCAATGTATCAAAGACAGTTTCCCTGTTACAGCATCATGGATTCGTCTGATAATTAATACATCAACAGTAACCAACACGTTTCCAAACCAATGGAAACACTCCATTATTAGACCGTTGCACAAAAGTGGTGACCTAAATATGGCATCAAACTACAGGCCCTTCAGTCTTTTGCATGTCATGTCTATACTATTGGAGAAAGTGGTGACAAATCAACTGTCATTTCACCTGGACGAGTCAAATCTACTCCACCAAAATCAATACGCCTATAGAAGAAATACTAGCACTCAAGACGCTCTGCTCAATTTCTCTGAATAAATATACGGTGACATCGATCAAAAGAATGTAACACTCTTGCTGCTACTCAATCTCTCTAAGGTGTTCGATAGCGTCGAACATGATAGACTTCTAAGTAAAATACTGAAGTTGGGAATAGACACGCAATGGTTTGAAAGTTACTGGTCAAGTCGATCTCATGCAGTCCGCATAGAAAACAAATTGTCACCATTCATTCAAAACAATTTTGGTGTTCCCCAAGGATCCATTCTTGGTCGGCTACTGTTTTCTATCTTCATTAATGATTTCCCTCCAATGCCTTCTAGCACACGGATCTCAATGTATGCAGATGATGTTCAAATTTCAATAACACGCTCTGTATCGGAAATACCACAGACGCAAATTAAAGCCGAAACTTTACTCACTAGCCTGAAATCATGGTACGACCGAAATGGTCGCAAATTAAAAGCTAATAAAACACATTGCATTATTTTTGGATCCAAAGATGCAATTAAAAAAACTTCAGATCTTACTCTTGCAGTTGGAAATCATAAAATTAATGCATCAGAAAAAGTTGAAAATCTAGGTATCTGTTTCGAAAGAAACATGTCTTACAAATCTCATGTTGAGAATACTTGCAAAAAAATTTGGTATAGGTATATACCAAGCCTTTTCCTCTTTTCACGTAGAGGGTGGCTAGCATCATTTACATGATACTTTACAGGGAATGTACATGATAGGGGTTCCCCAGGCCTCTAGTCACGCCCGAGCTTTAGGCCTCATTTTTCTCTCGTTTAGTGCTCAGGTAACATTCCTTGAGGACAGTGACCATACTGCAGGCAACGACCCTGATTTGCCGCATCAGCGTTTTTCACGCCAACTGCCGCTCACAGGGATCGAACCTGGGCATGAAGCATAGAACGCAAGCGCTCTATACACTCGGCCACTGCGAGGCCGAGTGATCATACATTTATACTGCAGTAATATGCAAAAAAATTTACGGAACTCAAATGTTTTTAGATGAAATTGGACGATTTCTAGGGAATCTCACTTTTAGGATAAAAAGGAAAACCAACGTAGTTCAGAAAAACATGATATAAAACAAACGCTTCGGATCATAAAAAATCCATCCTCAGTGTTCTGAAAAACAATAAGTCAAAGTATCAAAAAATATTTCTAAACTCCAATTTTCTGAATAAACCAACAGATAAAATATTGACATCAAAAAAGACAAAGAAAAGACAATAATAAAACAAAAACTATGAAGCACTTTAACAAACAATAGAAAGTTTGACCGCCGTGTCACATTCATTAATTGACGGACGGTTTTTTAAATGTACATCGATTCTAAAATGCGGAGATCAGATAAATTTGGGGTTGAGTCCAAAATTTTAAAATTTGTATTTTTAAAAGAATGGTCGTTTTTCAAACAATGTTCTCTTATTGACGAATTAGATGGCTTAGTCAGATTATTACCAATACGAAATGAGACTCCCCTGTGTTGTGCACACCTCACAAATAATTGGAGCCCAGTGCTACCAATGTAAGATCGCTCGCAGCGGTCACACGTATATTGATATATCACTGAGGTGCGCAACATCACATCTGGAATATCCCTTCGCTCAAAGTAAGACCCGATTTTTCTATCGTTTTTGAAGTACACACAATGATTGATTTGTGGAAAAAGCTTTTTAATTATTGACAATATTTTAAGTTTCATTTTCTCTGTACGGGTTCCTATAAACGGTAACTGAAAATATAAGCTCAACTTCGGCACGGTAAAAACTTTTTGCTTCACAGTAAACTTTCTTCCTAAAAATTTTCGTAACTCCTTAGTAAAAATATTCTTCGGGTTTTTATTCGAACAGAAAATTTTTTCCAAATAATTCATTTCTAAATGGAACAATTGGTAAGAAGAAGATATTTCAAAAGCTGTGTGAATTAATGTTACTATGCCGGAAATTTTATACCTAATGAAAATATTGCTAAATCCTATTGGGAATAAACTTTTGCAAACTCTATCGTCACAAAGATAATGTGATTTTTTTTCTAATATGAAATTGTAAAACATCCATGTAAAAAACAATAAATTCGTTGTGTGATCATACATTTATACTGCAGTAATATGCTCATAATGCTCATAGTTATATGCTTATAATAATGTGATACCTATGTATGTTTATCAATTGCCGACAATTTGCGCCATATTTCAAAGATAATTTGATTTTTTTTCTAATATGAAACCCTTATAGGGCATTAATGTTTTCTTTCTTATTTACGTCCCACAATCTTTTTCATGCTTCTGACTTAGGTAGACTATTTTGTGCCACTATTTTTAGTACGGAAATTATATAAAATTCATGCCATAATAAAATATATTTTCTCCGTTTCCCTCGATTGAAATGCTGGTTTATACTGACTAGTTTACGCTGATATTTGCGCACATGCTTACTTGTGTATATGTGTACGTGTGCACGCTATGCGTGACACTTTATAGAATGACACTTTATAGAATGCGTATGTATTGCAATTGCCTCGATGCATAGAAATGCATTTGTGTATGCGCACGAGTTTGGTGTAAGTATGTGCGTGGGTATGTGTGTGCATGTGTATGTGTATATATTTACATGTATATGTGCACATTTGTGTGTACTAGACTGACAACTAGCATTTTACTAGAGATAATGGTCTTTTTTCTGTTCACTCTCAACTTGTAACATTACCTAACTCGTCATTTCTTTATTATTGTAAAGCATTGATGTAAAAACTATATGTTTGTTGTGCAATCATCCATTTATATTTGAATAAAATGCTTATTAACTAACGACCGTTATGTTAAAATTGTTGAATTAGAAATACAAAACTTATAATCTTCTTGGTCCTCATGCTTATGTGTACATATATATATGTATATATACACATGGATATATATTTATATATTTTTTTCATGCTTCCTTAAAATGACACTTTTGAACATTGGCCGACACAAGCGATTCATATATTATTTCCTGGCGTCAAGAATTGCGAAGTTTAATGTCATGTGCATGTAAACTGTCAAAAATGTTTTCACCCAACAATGAAAATGCATCGTCCATGAAATTGTGTAATCTTTCATAATTATCATTACATGTATTATCATATATAGATTAAGCAAGTTTAGGAGTACATTGCCCTCAATCATTTCTATTCGACTAGTGACATGGGTATTACAAGACTCATGTGTGTGTATCATCTAAGTGTATTAACTTTAAGATATTTAAAAACCAATGATTGTAATTTTATACAATCTCTATTGGAAATAAAGTGTTTTATTTTTTCTTTGTGTCTTTTGACTGCGCTGCGGACAGGTATCTCAAGAAATTTCTGTAGTTTCCACAAAACCGTATCCGTACAGACTCGGCTGCGGCCTGCCGGTGACTATACGTATATATATAAAAAATGAACATTCCTACTAAATATCTCATTAATGCACTATTATATTTTGATTTAAATAAACTAAATGTACTTCAGGCTCTACTCATTTTGTAACTCAGGCTTTGGAATATTTCTCGTTTTAAAAGACTTAGAATACGAGAGTAAAATTGTTTATCACGTTCGTATTTGTATTAATCCTTAACCTAATTGACCTTTTTCTTGCGAAATAATTTTATGTGAAGTCATTAAAAACAAACATATAAAAAAATACAAGCCTACCTTTATAAATTCACTGATTTTATTTTTGAAATATTTATAAATTAGTTAATCAACATAGAAAAATTATTGGAACCTTCGTGTTTTGAACTTGCATTTGAGCCGCGGGTATCACATTGCTCGTTGTTGTTCATTGCGGGGGTCCAAGTTTGAGCGTTGGCACTGTTTACTGTTAGGATTGCTTCAAGTATTTAAATCTGAACATTGAATTTTTCTCATAGACAATAATATGTGGACCAAGATCTAATTTCCTTAATGTTGGGTTTTCAAATTATTTGGCTAAAAATAGTCAAAAATGATGAAGTTGGTAAAATCTGGTTTTAACATATGTGTTGATATTACAAATTCTATTTTGAGTCACCTCAGCTATGTTTTCAGAGATGAGGTGTGGTGTATTTCTGAAATAAAACTTTAAATGGACACCAGCAATATCTTTCGAGGAAAGTTAAATTTAATATTTTCTCACACCCACTCCTTTGTACTGATAGTTACTTTCTGATATACTTTTGTTAACATCCCACTACCTATCTACAATTTCTTTGCAGAAGTTCAAATTATGTTCTTGATTGCTTGTGCAGTAAAAGCATTAGAGGAATGTCATCATCATAATTATTTCAGAAGATTATGCTCAATCTAATGATGAATTTGAATTAGTTTGTCATAATTTTCAACTTGACCAAATCATTTCAGTTCATGTGTTAAAGTAGTAATAAAATCACTCAACATCTTTTTATTGAAACAATGTCAAATGATAAAAAATTCTCTAACTCTGTGGTCTATAAAAAGCTACGTTCCAATGCACGAACATGTTCAGGCTAAAATTATTCAGAAAATTTTTTTCAGTCACATTGATAAATGCAAATCTAATACTCAAAACTACATCAGAGTAATAGTGTTGGAAATGACAGCACAAGAAAATGACTAGAAACTAAATTTGTACCACAGCAATATGTACTACTATAGTAAGATTAGATAACAGTATCAACATATTTTTAGTATTAAACCTAGAGCAATACTGTCACCTACACTTTTATTTTTTTTTTTAAAAGCTCAATTTCATTTTCAATAAGCTGAAGTTTGATTCAAAACAGATCAAGTTTGATTTTAAAAATGTCAAGTATATTTTAAAACAGATCAAGTTTAATTTTGAAAATCTTATGTTTCTAAAATTGTTTATCTAGACCTATGTACTTGACCTTGTATAAATTCAACTTAACCTTTTTATATCAAAATTGAGTTCTTTGAATTGAACTTGAGCTTTTTCAAATTAATCTTGATGTTTTTTGAAAATGAACTTGATATGTTTTAAATAACCTGAGCATTTTTAAATCAAACTTGAGAATTTTTATATCAAACTTGAGCATTATTAAACTTGAGCATTATTAATTGAACTTGAGCATTTTTAGATTTAACTTGGGTTTATTCAAATTGAATTTGAGGTTTTTGAAATTGAACTTGAGGTTTTTGAAATTGAACTTGACGTTTTTCAAATTGAACTTGAGGTTTTTTAAATAGAACTTGAGGTTTTTCAATTAAAACTTTATAAGAAATACAGTGCGCTCACCTCCGTAACATAGCAGTCTAGACCTCGTTTCACCCCACACTTGAGGTTTGCAGCACGAACGGAGGTGAGATCGTGAACTGGTCCCTAATTTTAAGAATATTACGATTGCTACTATTATCATTATTGCTATTATTACCTTGATCGTCTTGACCATCGCTACTGAAAATCACCCAGTGTCACTTGCGCCTGCGTAAGTAACTATCTGTGCAAACGGACGAGTGCTGAGAAGTTCCGTCGGGGCGGCCATCAAGGCCCGCGGTAAGCAAGAGGGCTAGCATTTCTGTTCTTCTTGTGCTGTCCTCTCTCTTCTCCTCTAATTTGCACTTATATCTTCAGTGTTACTTTTTCCAATTGGGTGTCTTTAGTTATTAATGCTTAAAACTAGCAATTATTAAACTAAACTTTGTCGACCTCCTTGAGAGGCGACCCTAACTTAACTTTGTCGACCTCCATGAGAGGCGACCCTTAATTAACTTTGTCGACCTCCTTGAGAGGCGACCCTTACTTACCTTCGTCGTCCTCCTTGAGAGGCGACCTTTACTTAACTTTGTCGACCTCCTTGAGAGGCGACCCTTACTTACCTTTGTCGTCCTCCTTGGGAGGCGACCCTTACTTACCTTTGTCGTCCTCCTTGAGAGGCGACCCTTAATTACTCCTGTCGTCCTCCTTGAAAGGCGACCCTTAATTACTCTTGTCGTCCTCCTTGAGAGGCGACCCATAATTACTCCTGTCGTCCTCCACGAGAGGCGACCCTTAATTACTCTTGTCGTCCTCCTTGAGAGGCGACCCTTAATTACTCCTGTCGTCCTCCTTGAAAGGCGACCCTTAATTACCTTTGTCGTCATTCTTGAGAGGCGACCCTTAATTACCTTTGTCGTCCTCCTCGAGAGGCGACCCTTAATTACCTTTGTCGTCCTCCTTGAGAGGCGACCCTTAATTGCTCTTGTCGTCCTCCTTGAGAGGTGACCCTTAATTACTCTTGCCGTCCTCCTTGAAAGGCGACCCTTACTTACTCTTGTCTTCCTCCTTGAGAGGCAACCCTTAATTACTCCAGTCGTCCTCCTTGATAAGCGACCCTTAATTACCTATGTCGTCCTCCTCGAGAGGCGACCCTTAATTACCTTTGTGGTCCTCATTGAGAGGCGATCCTTAACTTAGGTAGTATTAATTACTTTAAGGTATTATTAAGGCCTTCTTTATCATCTTTTGTGTTCTGTTGCTCCACTTGAGCCTTGCACCCAACTTTCCACTGAAAGAGGAGAAACCTCACTGAGGATAGATTCCTTAAATGAGTTTCGACCGACCTATAAATTCAACTAATTTCTGAATCAGAGTGAGTTATATGCTCCAACTCGCTTGTTACCCCATTTATATTCCTAAACCTTCTTTTACAGTATAACTGCACTTCACTGCCAAAGCATTTTCCTTTGTTCCTGCAACTTCGTTCTTTTGTCACTCAACGCAACCATTTTGCACCGAACGTCGAACATTAAGAGGGTAAGAGGGCTTGTGTCAGATTTCTGTAATTATTTTCATTAAACAAGCTATTTTCGTTCATCAAATTAACTTGGCATATTAATTATTTCCATTTCTCTCTCTCCTCGTGCAGTAAACCTTGCACCTCTCTCCTACCTTTGCTCGAGACCATAGTCAGGACTCCAGGAAGACCTCTTTCGACCCTTGCTGGCCGAAGGACACAAGAGCGCGAGAGCGCTTATGTCTTCGAATTAGCGCAACAATCTGCGCAACCTCAAAAGCTACTTTCACTAGAGAGTTGTATTGTGCCTGGGCACGATTTTCTTAGCCTTCGCTCACGTTTATTTGTTTGCCTAGTGCAATATAATTAAAGAACTTAAACCTGCAGTGTGTGTTATTCACACACTATAATACTAAGGTATCTTTATTTTCTCCGTCAGGTTCTTAGATTGCTGTCTCCTGCTTTGCTGTCTCCTAATTTCTGTTGCCTAACCTAAGTCTCTAACAGACCATGGGAGATGCCATTGTGCAACGCAGAGCTGTTTATAAGCGCAAAATAACGCTAGCTCTTCGCAAAACAGAAGATGCTCGCAAGGCAGGGTCTCCCACCGACGTCGGGGCGTACGGCGAGGAGATTCGGCGCAACTTAGACCAGGTGAGAGCGTATAACGAATGTATCATCAGCCAATTCTTGGAGAGTAAAAAGGACGATGACACTCTTAACCAAGAAGTAGACGCACAGTGTACTTATACCTCTGACATTGAAATTTGGTTGAAGCACTTGCTCCAGCCTGTAGAGGTCAGAAAAACTGATGATATTCCTGCTCTTAGTGATTGAAGCTCCCTAACCTTTAATGTACCATGTTTAGCGGTGAGGGAGAAGCTCATCTGAAAAACGCTACTTTTTTGTCTCAATTCAATGACATCATTGGCCACAGAGCGTCTCTCTCAGATTCTGCTAAATTAACTTACCTGAAAAGCTACTTAAGCGGCTATGCTCTCAAGCTGGTTGAACATTTGAGCATCAATGAAAATAACTACCAAATAGCTCTTTCTTTGCTTAAGGACGAGTTCCTAAAAGAAGATGCCATCGTTAACAGTTTGTGCAAAAAGGTATTAAACTTGAAGTGCAAATTTGACTCCTCTTATACCGAAACTAAAATATTCGTCTCTGAGGTGCGCAGCATTGTGGCCGATTTGAACAACTTCGGTTGTGACGTCCTAGGCGAGCATGCTGCCTCCTTTTTTATGAGTCACATTGTTTTCTCTATTTTGCCTGTGTCTTTTCAGCAAGAATTGGCACGCAAAATTAACAATAACTATCCCAAGTTGCCTCAGATTTTCGAACATTACGTAGAAGTCATTGAGACTTTGAAAATCAGAAATGCTTACCCTGACAAGTTTCAGAGGTTTAAGCCTGCTGGTTCGAGCTTTAGCGCCAAACCAAAAGCTGACTTTGTCAAGTCCCCCAAGCAGGTGTTCGCTAATGATTCTTTCGCTGCACCTGACCGTAAAACCTGTAAATTCTGCTCTAGCCTCAGTCATAGCATGTTGCATTGTCATGCTTATCCTACCTTGAAAGCTAGGACTGATCGTTGCACCGAGCTAGGATTGTGTGCCAAATGTACGAGCTCAAAGCATAGCGCCGGTGGATGCAACGCACGCCTGGACTATGAATGTAAATTCTGTAAACTTAAAAACCATGTCTCTGCTTTATGTAGAAAGGTGAAATTTTTAGAATCCCAGTCAAACAAGTGTTTGAACTCTTCTACTCATCAGATGTCTGTTTATGTTCTGCCTACCATCACCTTGCCTTTAGGTAATGGTGAAAATCAAACAAAAGTTAGGTTTCTCATTGACTCTGGTTCCCAACGTTCATACGTTGCTGGGACTGTCTTTAGTCAACTTAGATGCCCCGAGTTGGATCCAACCAGTACCTACCTGGTAAATTCCTTCCTTGAAAAGGGATTTAAATCATTTGCCGAGACAAGTCTTAATATTGATTTACTAGACAATGCCAGAAAACTACAAATTCCTGTTCTTGTTGACAACAATTTCAAAATGTCATTTGATGTTTGCCTCTTGAGCAAGGCAGTAACTAACCTACAATCTCGCTTCGAATTTGCAGATTACTCGTTATCTCAAGACACCGATACGATAACCTTGGAAGGAATACTCGGGGTAGATATCCTGCAGTGCTTGTCTTCGTTCGAGTTAATTACCTGCATGAACGGCACGGCCTTCCGTTTGGGTTCGAAAGTTCTCCCTTGGGGCAATGTAGAACATTTCCTCGAGAAAAGCCAGGTGCCGTTGTTGTACCAATCCTTAAATTCTTCAGATGTAGATCTTGCTTGTGTAACTTCGTTCTTGACCCACAGCAGTGCCAACCTGACCACATAACCAGCGTGTTGCAGGAGAGCTGTGTCGAGGGGCACATCGATAGGATTTGCAATCTTGAATCCATTGGCATTTCGGAGAAGGGAAGCATCGCCTCCTCCGACTTGGAAAAGGTAAACGAGTTTGCCCAAAGTATCGAATTTAAATCAGGGAAGTACTATGTTGCTCTTCCTTGGAATCAAAAAATCACCCAAGAGAGTGATAACCTTAATGTGACCCGAGCAGTGCTGGACAGAGTCGTCCCCAGATTGAGAGAGCAGGACTACTTTGAGGCGTACGATGCTGTGGTTGAGCAGCAACTCCGAGACGGCATCTTGGAGACTGTGCCCTGTGAGGAGGTGAGTCGTGATGACAGGGTGTTTATCCCTCATAGACCTGTTGTAAAAACTTCTCCTTCTTGTACCACTAAAGTGAGGCCGGTCCTGAATTGTGGTTTGCGGGGGAACGGAAAGCCATCTCTAAATGACGCCGCTTTCCCTGGCGTAGACCTAATGGGTGATCTGTTCTGTGCGCCATGCTCCACACATGCCCCCTTCCCCGTTCGCCTCAGAGGCCTTATAAGCAGAGAGCTCACTGGGGCCTGCGCTCAATCGATCACGCATCTCGTCTGTACCTCACCTGCTACGGACCACCAATAAAGTACCTCAAAGAAGTCTACTGGTGTTTCACTGGCCTGCATATAATTGGTGGCCAGTATAAATACGCGTTCACGCCGTTGTGAGAATATAATTTAAGATCGAGAAGTTAACTACAAGTACGGAAGTTTAAAAAGTGCATCATCTCCGAAGATTTGCAGTGCAACAATAGAAGAAGGAGTCAGAAGTAATAAAGAAGTCACAACAATGACCGGCAGCAACAGCGACAATCGTATCAGACAGATACATTCATCGGTCATTATCCTCGGGTTCAAGATTCCTTTTTCGGCGCTGTTGGAAACCTACGTAAAATTGTCAGCTTGGATAGATAAGAGCTCTCCCTTCCGCACAAGAGTCATTCTCTTTGATGCTGGCGACGACCTGGAAGTGGTGTTGGAATTAACCTTCGGTGGACCGGTTTCCACGACAAGTGATCTGCAGTAGTTCGGCGCACGACAGTGATAATTACCACATAAGCCCGGGATCTACGTCTGCACGTCTGCTGCACGGTACAGCGACGTCGAGCGCCTTCACGTCCTTCAATTCGACGTTTTAAGTTAAGTAAGAACTAAGAGTAAGATTTCATTCGTGCTTTGATAGAAGTGCAGTTGCATTTCAGTGCGTGCAGAGCGAGTGAGTAGTTCTTTTTGCAGATTATTTTTTACATCGGCCAAAGGCTGCGAGTCAGCAGGCGCGAGCTAAGCTCTGCATTGCACAGAGGCGTCAGTCAGAATCTGATACGGTGGAGGATAGCAGATTTACATTACAGATTTACAAATGCAAGCTGGCTGGAATTTTTTCAAGTGAGTGTAGCCCTATTGTTGTTTTTATCATTAACGGTGAGCGTACCAAATTTTTGTGTTCCTTACGTTAATAAGAAGTGTGTAAAATTTATGTTTCCCTACCTAATGTGTATTTATGGTGATAAGATGTGTAAATTCGAGTGTAAATTTCATTTTTAAAAGAAAAACTATATGTCTGAGTCTCCCGATTCGGAGGAGTTTATTCGTTCTTCTACGACTAAAACGAGTCGCGGCCGTGTTAGTGTTCCCATGTTTAGGGCTCAGAGTAATACAGCCATGACTGAATCAGCAGCAGTTGGGGTTAGTGGCCCTAGTACAAGCGCGACAGATAGGACGCTTTTGGCGCGCGAGATCGCCGCAAACATGCCTAGGGCAGGAACTATCCTTTCAAATTCTGAGGTTCCAATATTTAGGGGGCGCAGAAGGAGAGAGGATCCTGATTTCCTTGAAAATAAGAGTTGGCAAACCCATTTGGATTACCTTAGGGCCTACATGACTCTTTTACCAGACGTTACTTCTGATGTGACCAAGAAAGAACTCCTGGTTAGGTCAGCTGTCGCGAATCATCCGTTGTTCTTCGCTCCGACGACGAAAGAAGAGCCTCGGTATGAACCGAGGTCCCGATCAAGTACCGAAAAAACAAATAGAGCAGGGCGGCACAGAGTGGAGGAGACTGAGAGGCAGCTCTTTGAATCGGCCTTTAGCACCAGAGTATTGCTGGGAAGCCTCTTCAGTTAATTTTCCATTGGCTGCGCTCTCACTTTCCTATTTATTATTTGTAGTGGCCACTATTTCAATTTCGTTCATTTAGTTTTTCTCTGCATGGCTTTTTGTTACTTCTTTACCTTACCTCGGTTTTTAACTTCTCTCTTAATGAAGTAAAATTAAGGAGAGTAAATAAATGAACTTTTAAATGTAAAAATAATCATCTGAATGATGAATTAAAGGAAATATTAACTTCCAATGTGACCAAGGTCTCTGGAAGAGTGACATTATAGTCACGTCAACTTAACCATTTAATTCAAAAGTTGGACTGTGTCCTTTTCACTTGAAGAGTAAACTTTCATCTTGCATAATTTTACTAAAATGTTTAATTATTGAAAGTTGCTCTAAATTAAGAGAAAGTTAAATAAACTAATTCTTTCGGGCAATGCCTAACGCAACGATTAGCTTAACGCTTACAACTCTACCTGTCCTATACCGAGGATAGGTTCCTTCAATTGTACTTCCTCCTAATTTCCTAAAATAGCTTCCCGAGCTAACTTCATCTTGTCAGTGCCAATGGTATTAAAGTTGAAGGTGAGCATTAGGCGAGGTTTTAAGTGTTTAATTGTGTAATAAGTGAAATTTAAATGAAGTGTCGTGCGAGCAGCTGCTAAGCTTGGTTCCTAACGATACTGTGGTTTTTCAGTATCTCAACCAGCGGGGATAACGTTCGAACCCTGGGTTTTGTAAATCAAGTATTCTTCAACTTGAACTTCTCGCGCACTGTGTGCTTTCTACGTCTCGGTATCCTTGTATTGATGGGCGCCGAGCAGTTGTGCTATCTGTAAGTGGACGGTTACGGGAGAGTGGTGTAGCCATTGAATAAAGTATAATTTTGAGTTAACAACTGACATATTGTAATATTGTGAAGTACCATTTTTATCGGTTTAATGTAATTAGTTATTCGTTCGCACCTGCAGGAGGAGAAATTCTGGTGAAGCGGGAATCTCTTTGAACCCCTAAAAGTTTTGTGAAACGAAAATCGATTAAGAAATCTTCTGGTTGCGAATATTGTATTTCTTAACCCTTAAAGTCGATTAGGACATTAAGTAGGTTTTGATGCGTCGCAGGAAATTAGCGACACAGCCAATAAACAAGTAGGTGATTCTATCGTCACAAAATTAGTGAATTCCGATCTGCATTATTCATTTGAAGAAGTAATCAAAATTTAGTAGGATATTCATGTCAGTAAGGGTGACGTGCGATCTAAATCAGTTACAGTTAGTGCGAAATGATGCGTTGGCAGCCCAGTTGGTAACTGCTTTCGCTAAAATACGAAAATTGTCAGATCATTTTTTGAATTCAGCTTCAGTAGCGTGGCAGCATCATCCATTCTTTCAGGCTAGTACAAATCAGCCGTAGTTAAAACGGTTTGTAGGAGATAGCATTGTGTTCAGCTTAGCTATTACGGTGCTAGCGCCATTGTTAGACGAGTCCTTCTCGAAGAAAATCTTCGAGTGTCAGTTCAGTACTTCGGAAGAGTTGTTGGCACGATTGGTTGCTACAGTAAAGAGTCAATCCGAAACAAAGAAAATTCTAGCGTCTCAGTACCCGATTCAGCACGATAAAGAAAGCCATGTGACAGATGTGACTGATGATTCAGAGGAAAACGTTGATGTGCAGGAATCCCTTCAGGAGAGTGAAATTTTCTACGGAAATTACCGTAGGGGTCGTTTCCCGGGGCGCAAGTCCTGTCCCCGACCTTGGGTAAGAAATCTTCGTGGAAGAGTGAGAGAATTTAGTGGCTATGTAGGTGATAGGGGAATAGGTTCCCTTGAATGTTACACTTTGAGGGCAGAAAGCAGCTCGAATCAAGCTCCAGTGCATTTTGCAGCTAGAAAGAGAGGCTCTCCTTTCTGCAGTTCATGAAATGTTGTAGGTCATTTTGATTGTAGATCTCAGAGAGGTCAGAGTAAATCGAGAGGATATGCCGGGCCATGTTTCGCCTGTGGAGGACAACACTTTGTTAGGGATTGTAGAGCATCAGAAAATGAGGTGAAGAACTACAAAGCGTACATACGCAGGTACAACGCAAATAGGGGTGGTAGTAGCCAATCTCGTGGTAGGCATGAAGTACACTACGCAGATTCTGAGACAGATTCTCGAGATTTTTTAGCGGATGTGCAGTAGGAGGTACTGGTGAGAACGAGATTGATCCCGAGGGTCGTCAACACAAGACTCTCGTAAATCCTAAAATTGTGGTCGAAACAATTCCAGATACGACTGAGATGACTAATTCTGAATCATTCATTGACCCGTTGTTCAAATGTGGAAATAGATATGGAGAAGAAGAAGAGCTTGCGGATGAGAGTCAACAAAATAGAGCAGTTGATGCTTATTTTTCCACTAGCGTTGTAACGGGAAATTTTAAAAAAGAAGTCGTCGGTCTAGTTGCTTTTCGATAAGCTAGAAAGCCTACTATTATTTTGAGTAGGAAAGATCAATATATAAGCGCGCTACTCGATAGTGGCTCTGAGAAATGCCTCATTAGTTACAAGCAAATGAAGTGCCTAAATGAGAAATTAAAGCCTAGTTGTCTGAGCGTCAAGGGAATCAACGGTAAAAGTAATGTTAGTGGAGAAGTCGACCTAACTATCTCATTTCCTAGTACTAACAGATTACTTAAGACTAGTGCTTTAATCGTTATAGATGCTAAATTTAGTTATGATCTAATTTTAGGAAGAGATGTGCTACGTAATGCCGTTCTGAATTTCAAGGATGGATCCCTTGAGTGGGAGGGTTTAAGAGTGCCTTTCAATGAAATAGAAGCTGAAACAGCGATAAGAAGAGCAGCTGTATTTATGAATATGGTAAACAGTGACTGTTTACTAGCTGATATAGTAGTTGCCGAGAGTAGCAACAGAGGCCGAGAGAAAGTCAGTCACCGCGCGTTAAAAAATTGTGACTGCACAGAGGGAAAAAAATCGTGCTCGAGCGAGCGACAGTCAAGCCAAGGCCAGAGATAAAAAAGAAGAGATCTCCTTTAGTAGTTCATTGTACTACGGTTGATGTGCCTGGAAATTCTATGCATGTTATTAACGGTTTCGTGAGGAAGGCACAACCCGGTGAATAATTGGTATTGAAACGAGGTCTCGATAACGGGGCACTAATAGCAGAGTCAATTGTTCACGTTGAAGAAGATGGAGTAGTGCCGGTAATGATACTAAATGCTCAAGATGACGCTATTCTTTTCAGCGAAAACACAATGCTGTGTAATTTAGAATTAGTAGCTGCTGATGAGGTTGAGAGTGAGATTTATTTGACTAGTGTTGAGGCAGCACTCAATGACGCCAATAACATGGAGAGAAGCTCTGAAGCTAAGTCAGATTCAATTACAGTCATCTCGGATCGTGGTGGAATTAAGACCATGGCCAAGGAGAAACTTGAGTTGAAAATTGACGAACGCGGCGGAGTTCGAGTTCTTTCTAGTAATGAGGATGTAGGAATTAATGCACAAGTAGAACGTGTGTCAAATGTACAGCAGGACGTACGTCGTCCTTTAACGAATGATGACGTTTCATGCCACGAAGTTGACATGGAGTTACCTTTGGTAAAATCAATCAATGAGTTTCGGTATGTAATCACGTTAGAGGGAGAAACGATTGAAGTTACTAATGTTATGAGTCATAACATTAAATTAATACCGGACGCACCAGTCCTGAATATTACCCCATACAGAATTTCTCATAAATATCAGGAGGAATTAGCAAAAATAACTAATCAAATGCACTCACAGGGGATAATTGAAAATTCTATTTCGGACTATAATTTCCCTGTAATCGTTGTTGAGAAAAAAAGTGGGGAGATTAGACCAATTATAGATTTCAGGGCATTAAATAAGACTGTGGTGAAAGAGTCGTATCCTATACCCAGGATCGATGAGATTTTATCGACGTTGGGAGGTAACACACTTTTTCAACGTTGGACCTCCGGTCCGCGTTTCATCAGGTCGAATTAGACCAAGAGAGTCGGAAATTTACTGCCTTTAGTATAGGTTGTCGAAAATATCAATTTAAACGAATCCCGTTCGGGCTTAGTTCCAGTCCGAGCGTGTTTCAGCGGGTAATGACCTCTGCTCTTACACCTATACTAGGCCGATTGTGTTTCGTGTTCCTGGATGACATTTTGGTATATTCAAAGACTAAAAACCAACATTTGTCTGATATTGGAAGTGTCTTTACGATGCTTCGGTCTGGGAATTTGTCCATAAAACTTGAAAAATGTCACTTCTTTACAACAGAAATTGAATATCTGGGACATATTATTGCGGCAGATGGTATAAGGCGTAAGAACTCGGAAAAACTGCAGAACTGCAGGGCTCCCATAAATGTGAAGGAGTTGCAGCAGTTCTTAGGGTTAGCAAATTATTTTAGAAATTTGTTACCAAATTTTGCGGAAATTGCCCATCCTCTGTACAGGCTTTTAAGGGAAAATGTTATTTTTGAATGGAACGACGAGTGGCAAAAAAGTTTTGACTATGTTAAGTCTGCTTTGACGTCTGACACTGTTTTACGACATCCTGACTATACGAAAGACTTTCACATATTTACTGACGCATCAAATTTTGGGATCAAAGCTGTTGTGATGCAAGCCGAAGCGATAGAATAATGCGTCCTGTAGCTTATTTTAGTATAAGCTTAAATTCTAGCCAAAAACGCTACAGTACTTCAAAAAAGGAATTTTTTGCTATTTATTCAGCTCTTAAAGCATTCAAATATTTAATAACTGGATATCCTATCCATGTTTATACGGACCATAAGCCACTCGCTCCTCTTTTTCTTAAAAAACTCCCAGAGGATAGGGCCATGGCTAGGTGGTGTATAAATGTTCATTCCTACGATCCTATTGTTAAATATCTACCTGGTAGGCAAATCGTTGTGGCTCATTACTTGAGCAGGCTACCCATAAGCGATAATCAAATAACAATTAAAGAACTAGAGAGCTGTCAAGCTCTGCACCATGAGCTTGAGTCGGAAGCATGCATTGCAGAGACTCGAGCTCAAAAAAAGAGACTGTCTAGACAGCCAGACGAACTCAGTGACTCGTTGCTGAGCGACAATACCAACGCTGTCTTGGCACGCAATGAGACGCAACCGAAACTAATTGATTATGTACCGACAGAAAAAGGAATTTCCAGGACTATTATAGAGTTTATTGACGAGCAAAATAAAGATCCTTTTTGTATTGAAGTTAGAGAAGCGCTACTTCATGGAAGTGCGTCCACAATCCCTGACTTACAGAGTTACTTAATTATAAATGATATATTGTACCGACGGCGACGGATTGACACACGACCGAGTACTATTCTAACTACAGTGATGCCAACTTCCCTAATGGAGAAGGCAATTTTGGCCATACATTTCATGTACCATACCGACGCTTTGCACACTTTATTCAAATTTAAATTGAAGTATTACAATAATTTGGAGAAAACGATTGTGAGGAAATTTGTACAAAATTGAGAAGTTTGTAAACTTCTTAACTGTGCCCATTAAAATTTTGACTGCTCCTATAGCGAAAGAACCTTTTGAAGTAGTTTCAATGGATTCTCTTGGTCCCCTCAAAACTACCGATAGTGGTAATATACAGGGTGTTTTTTTTACTTTGAACAAACTTCGAACTTAGGTACAAAAACTCAAAATAAATCGATTTTCATGAATGACAAAATGTCCAAAACTCTTTAGTTTTCGAGTTATGGCGTCGCAAAGCATGATATTTTGGGGAAATTATGGCGAGTTATGGCGTCGCAAAGCATGTTTAGAAGTGCATGTTATAACTGGGCCGCACACAATTGTTATTTAAAGTTGTTAATTTTCGAGATTGTCGAATACAATTAAAGCATTTTTTCTCATTTCATTATGGGTTATCCATTCCATGTAATCAACGACAAGATTTCAAGATGCAATGTGAAACTGAAATAATGAAATAATAATGAAACCTGGCGTGTTTCAATCTGTAAGGCGCTCACTGGCTGTTAGATGTCGTAAATGTGTTGAAGTTCATGGAGGCCATTTCGAGTAACTGTTGTAATAAAACTGTATTCAAGTTTGTTCTTGCGTTCAAGTTCTTACATTAAAGTTTGTATTGATTATGTTTTTTTCCTGTGTCCTGCAATGCTTACTGATTATGGTTAGTTTACATGATAATAATTGATAATTACTCATTTAGGACAATTTATTCTCATTTGTAAAACGTGTACACGCAAATTTCATTGTGAAATTAAAAAAAATACTACATTAGTGGGCCCAAAAACCTCTTTAACTATCAAAGGTAACGCTAAAAATTGTGCGCGCGTGCAATCCTACTTGAAGTTCTAATATTCTTCAAGTAACTATAACTCGAAAACTAAAGAGTTTTGGACATTTTGTCATTCATGAAAATCGGTTTATTTTGAGTTTTTGTACCTAAGTTCGAAGTTTGTTCGAAGTAAAAAAAACACCCTGTATATATATTGGTTATTATTGATCTTTTTTCTAGGTACTGCAAATTATACGCGACATCTAACCGTCGAACAGACACAATAATATCATGTTTAGGAAATTGTTTTAGCACTTTCGGTTACCCAAAAACGTTGATCAGTGACAACGCACTCGAATTTAAATCTGTAGCAGTGAAGCAATTTGCCAACGTTCATGCAATTGCGAGGAAAGAAGTTCTAGCTTTTAGTCCTCATTCGAACGCTATTGTTGAAAGGAACAATAAAAAATTCCTAACTTGTTGAAATTATACATCAATTCATTGGCTCATGCTGAGTGGGACCAGTGCTTAGAAGTCGTTGAGAACGCTTTGAACAATGCTCTCAATTCTACACTGGGGGGTACTCCCAGTTACATCGTATTTAACAGGGACACGTGTCCTTACTTCCAAGGTGAAAGTTTTAATAACGTAACTTATAATTATGATGAAGAGATAGATTTGGTTAATGTTCGAGCCAAAGAGGCAGCTCGTATTGTAGAAAACGTTAGGAATCTAATATTGAATAATAATACTGAACGGAATCTATACCCTAATCTTAAGCGTAAGGACAAGAACGTCGTTGTCGGTGATCGAGTTCTTTTAAGGGCACGGTTCGGGTCTATTTTCGGATTATGGTCATTTTTCGGTTTATAAATTCATCTTATAGAGATTTTTCTTGCGCATCCCACGATATAATTGGCTTTCAAGTACGTCAATTGGTTAGTCTTCTGGACGGGGTAAAAGACGCTCACTAGTGTGACCTTGGGGTGCACCAATGGATGGGTGACCTCCCTCCTCCCCCCCATTACGAGCCAGTATTGAGCGTTTCTCTACGGGAATTGCATGAGAGTTCATTCATGGCCTTACTTGAAATGCTTTTGTACTCAAACGAAACATTCTATTACTCAGTGATAAATTATGATGGTGTAATTGAGTGTTTGTTTTGAGTCCGGTTGCTGAGTCATCAGCTAATTAGCTGGCTATGTAAACATAAACGCCTCCCGGAGTTTGAAAGCTACAGGAATGGCAATTATATCAATCGAAAGGGCTTGGAAAGAGCTACAAAGCAATATAGGTAATTGAAAAAAAAATATGCCAGCTTTGAAAAAAAATTGTTAAAAAAAAACTCTGTTCTGAAACTTGTGTTTATTGACTTTTTATATGGATCCTTTCCCACTGTTTTGAAGGTACATAAGAAGGTACAGAATCGCTGATAAGACTCAATTTAAAAATATGTAAAGAACGAGAAATTTTTTTTTTTGAAAAATGGTGTTTCTGCAAAATCACTTTTTGATTTTCGAGAACCTACTCCTCCCACAGTTTTGAAGGTACAGAGATGGCAATCATACCAATCAATAGCAGTTGAAAGGGAAAATAGATCCGTTGCAAAAGTTTTTTTAATATCAATTCACCTCAAAAATTAGAAGCAAATTATTCAAAAAAGTGGAAAAAAGGTTATTTTTTAGGGAAAAAAGTTCTCAAAACTTGAAAAATCGAATAATCGAAAAACTTTCGCCCCGGATCTCTGGACAAGACAATTTGCTATCTATAAAATATTTTCTCAGTTCTCTGAGTTCAAAATTGTAGGAGGAGTAGGATTTTCCGCAACACATGTTTTTTCATGTTTTTTTTAAAAATAATCTTTTTCATGTATGGTTACGAAAAATACGCACAAATAAAAAAATATTCATAACAATTCACACCTACGGTAGATATCTCAGAAAAATCCACCGAGAACTTACAGATTTTTTTTTAACCCGAACCGTCCCCTTAAGGAACCACGGGAAAAAGGATAAATTAGACCTTACATGGCTCGGGCCTGGGATCGTCTCGAAGGCCAAGGGTTATTGGGTCGAAATTAAAATAGGAGAGAGGACTCACAAAAGTTTTTTTAACCATGTGTTACCTTAACGGAGGGTTAAATAATAATTCCATTTTTACTGTACTTATGACTTTCATTTTTGACGACTCGACAGGATACGATTTGCTAAAAAGGATAACTGTATTACTTAATTTAGCGTTTTCTTTATAGGTTAAGAATTTTCGTTGTGTTATTTGCTTTACCAACACATAATTTGTATTTTTGCTTTGCCGCATTAAAATCAGTATGTATTAATTTCAGTTGTTGTACAATGTACAGCCTTTTAGCTGCGCCTATTATAATAAGTTAGGATAAGTATTGTGCTGTAATCTCAAGGTTAAAAGACATGTTTATGTACCTCTTAAGATGTCTCTAAAGATGTCTATACAAATTTTTGCAATTCGCTGTTTTTTGGTATATTTTGTGCACATGCAAATCTAGGCGTGTATTCGCTTGGACGTTGTCGGTGAATTGACAATTTAAAAGGCGAGCGAATTCCGTGGTTGCTAAATGCAATCGCTGACATTGCAGCTCATATCATGAGACGGTCGATCTCGACGCTACGGCGAATTTAAAATTATTTTTTGTTGTAATGCTTTATCACTACTCAACAAACAAGTTGATCAAATAATATTTCTCCGAAGAATGAAAATTTCCCGAACGGAGGTATAGATGCAGCTCTTACTCGAAAGCTAGACTTGTTGTCGAGCAACACTAGTTTATATTTTATAGTATTGACTAGAAGAGAGTTTATTTTTTTTGTTTTTAAAATAAACGTTCATTGTCAAGATACAGTTCGCTTTATTCAAGCATATATGCTTGTGTAATCATTTCCATATATCATTTAGGTTTGTTAAAATTGTGTTTGTTTATATTTTTATTTGGCCATGCAAATCGTTCCTGTTTTTCTTTCCATTTGCAGGCCCACGATGGGGAACGCCTTTCTACGGTGGACGTGGATACGCTCGTGTCAGCGTTATCAGAACATAAAGGCGAGATAAGTCAAGATTGGATAGCAGCCAACAAGAGTATGGATTTGTTACCAGACCGCATTTCTGATATCATAGTCATGCTGCTGGTATTGGTGGTAATGGGGCTCATTGCTATGAAGTATTACGTGAAAAAGCAGCTGGAAGTGTTAGCCGATAGGTCGCGTGCTGAGGATTTTCAGCTCCGTCGGAGCAAACTAGGCCGCCAAAGTACAACAACACCGGGGACGTGTAACGACTATAACAGTCGGGGGAGATATCGTTATGAACGTGCATACTAGGCAGGCTAGACGTTCGCAACGACGAGGGCGTTCTAGACGCGCAGTTTCCCTAACATTTATGCAGCCCATGCCTCTAGGGGAAACATGCCCCTGTGCCTACAGCGATTATGCCACGGACGTGTAGAACGTCCGTAATTCTCCGTTTTGTTACCCAAGTAACCTAACAATTAACAAGTAACAAGTAATCTAACAATTTAACCCAACAGTAACAATTATAACCTATGTTCTATATCTATCCGATATATTAAGTTTTACGAGTTACGAGCCTACGGCATTTTTTTTTACTCCGTCTTTGTTTTGCTGCTAGTTTGAGAAAACCTTTCTAGTTGTTTTTGGCTGACATTATCTTACTAATAGTTTATTTTGTAGCCTATGGAAACTTATAATTGTTCTCCACCGTCATTTTCTCTTTTGTTTGATGAAAACTTTAAAGATCCTGTACTTTGACAACCATTTAGATTCATTATCATTTCTGCAGTTTTTATTACCTACGAGGTGATAGCTTTGATCGTTATAAAATTTTCCGAAATTGCCATGCTGAGGAACTCGTGTTTTTACTCTTAGTTAATCAATAATCTCTATAATCTCTAGATTTATTTTGTTTTTAGTATTAAACAATTTAGTGATGTTATGAGTAATAACTTTTAATTGCGAAGGAAGCGAAATTATTTGTCGAAATTATTCTTTTAATTTAATTTAATTATTTTTATTTGCGAAGGAAGCGAAATTATTTGACCATTGGTTTTTTTTAATGAGAATATCTGGCGTTTCATTTACTTTCCTTTACCACGCTTGTTGACATTGTTGTAAGTTCAATGGTCAAGCTGTCTGTTGGTAGCAGCTGGTTTTCTTTCCAATGTTGGGGATAAGGGCATTTTGTTATATTGCTTCAGCCGCCTTTATACTCTTTGCTTGTGTTGCCAAGTAATATTCATATTTCTTGGGATAAGTACTGTTACTAAGTTTGGCCAAATTTGTTCGTATTGATTTTTGGGGATAGAGAGAAACGTATTAGCTTTGTTAATAGGGCTCAGACATGACAACTACTTGCTGATGGCAGACATAAAACAAGCCTTCTTACAAATTAAACTTCTATTGGAAAGCGATAAGAATAAATTCCAAATTCTCTGGATTAAAAACGGGAAACTTGTAGTTTACCGGTACGCAACAATCGTCTTTGGGTTTGTTGCGAGCCCCTTCATCTTGTATTACGTAATTAAACGTCATGTGTCCCAATATCCTGGTGATCTGTGCACTCGCTTCCTTCTACATAACATGTACTGGGACAATCTGTTCAGAACCGACAATGATCCTTCTTCTTCATCGGATCTCTACAGATCCTGCCGGGAGAGAATTTCCCAAGGAGGGTTTGACTTGCGCATCTGGGTGACAAACTGCCAGTCCGTTCAGTCCAATCTTGAGTCTGAAGGCGTAGCTGCAGCAGACTGCCAGCAGGTAAAGGTCCTGGGATACAACTACGACATTGATTCAGATTCCCTGTCTGTGTGTGTGGATGATGTCTCTGAGCCACAGAAAGTCACAAAAAGATCGGTCTTTTAGAGTCTAGCCAAAAGATTCGACCCTCTAGGCCTTGTCTTGGCCCCGTAACAGCACGAGGAAAGGTGTTGATGAGGCAGATGTGGAAGGCAGATTTGAAATGGGAGAATGAACTACCAGAGACTCTATCGAATTCATGGCTTAATCTTGAAAGTCATTTAGAGCAATTGAGCGGATTCAGCTTTCCACGTAAAGCTTTGACCTCCGATGAAGATGTGAACCTGACCATATTTTCCGATGCATCAAAGACGTGCTATGGATTACTTTTAGTAAGAATAAAATAGCCCCTCTTATGACGAAGAGTCTCCCTACCTTGGAACTCTTAGCAGTGTATATTGCATCTAAATGTCTCTTGAATCTCTTGAAATCCTTAAAACAGCCAGAGTAAAGTCGATCGTCTTTGCCATAGACGCACAAATAGTTCTTGCCTGGTTAATCAACGGTTTCGTAAAAACTAAAAACGTTTTTGCCAATAACAGAGTCAAGGACATCTTTCAATTTCGAAAAACTTTGAAAACCGCGCACGCTCTCGAATGTGAATTCAGGTACGTGCCCTCTGTAATGAACCCTGCTGACTTGCTGACCAGAGGATTAACTGTTGCCGAATTTCAGAGAAAGTTGGATTTTTTACGTTGTGGCCCTGCTTTCCTGACCGACGCATCTCAAGGCTGGTCCCACAGCCAGTTGGGATGCTTGCCCGCTTCACAGCAGCTCTTCACGTGCGCCGCTCAGCTGGTTTCTCCACAGCAAACGGTCGATCCCGTTCTCGACATTAACCATTTTTTTCTGTTGACAGATTGCTTGGAGTGACCTCCCAGCTATTCAAACTATCGGACGTGGCGAAAAAACGACTTGTGGACGTCGTAGACAACTACGCAAAGCCTCGTTTATATTGGGTAAAATTGGACCAGACTCAACAGTATCCCAATGAACTAGCTTTCTTGCAGTCGCCTGAAAGTACTAATCCCCCATCCTTGGTGAAGGATTTGAATCTCTTTCTCGACGACAACAGAGCGATCAGATCGAGGGGCCGTCTCAGCCGGTGCCGATATCTTTCATACGACGTCGCTAATCCTGTGCTGATTTCGAGGCACGGCCGCCTATCAAAATTACTTGTTGCCTCTTGTCATGAGAAATGCATGCACATGGGAGTTGCCTCCATGCTTAATTGTTTGCGAAATTTGGGTTGCTGGATTCCCAAACCTAGGACCTAGATTAGGTCAATCATTAAAGAATGTAAATTGTGCACCAAATTGAACGCACGAGCATACGCATATCCTAAAACAACTGACTTTCATTCCCATTAGGTAAATTTTGTTGAACCTTTTCAGAACGTTGGAGTAGACTTCACCGGTCATTTCAACGTAAAATTTGGACAAACCTTTGTTAAAATGAATCTGGTAATCTTTACTTGTTTGAGTATCAGAGCCATTCATCTGGAACTGATACCTGATATGTCTACCAATTCTTTCCTCTTAGCTTTCATAAGGTTCTCTAATAGATACCGCCTTCCAACAACCATGTTTAGTGATAACGCTCCAAGTTTCATCCAAGCAGCTGAATTGCTGAACTCTTCCTTTTCAGGCCCGTTATCAGGATTCTTGACTCGTAATAATATCAAACATGTCCGTCTCCCACTTTATTCAGCATGGTATGGTAGTTCATGGGAAAGATTGATTAGAGTAGTTAAAAGCTGCCTATACAAATCCTTTGGGAGGAACAAAATTGAGTACTTCCCGTTTCTAACCTTGTCGTCAGACGTACAAAACTCGGTGAATTCTAGACCATTAACCTACGTTGATGCAAATGATTTATCAAGAGAATGGGTTTCCCCGAATTCCTTTCTCAAAATTTATCGTAACAATTCTACCTTGACTTTTGGAAGTATCGCGGGTCAGCAGTTGGTCTATCCGACTCGTTCCGACTTAATCGATTCTCTCGAAATCAGAGAGGAGGCCGTCGAGAAATTCAAAGATTTCTGGTACGGGGAGTATTTGCTTTCTCTTCGGCAAACTGACCGGAACATGTACCAACCTCAGTGGGAAAATATTAAAGGTTGGGGATATTGTCTTAATTTCTTCTCCCGTGAAACCCAGGCCTTTGTGGTCAATGGGACGGGTTGCCAAGTTGTTCACAGATGCTGACGGGAACACGAGATCGGTTGAGCTGTTGAGGCCTGAGCGTTCCAATGGCGAGTACGCCATTTCTCTCCTTTACCCGTTGGAACTGAGCCTGGACAGCGTGGATCCTCTGTCAAAACCTAACCCTGCCCCCACTGAGCCTGCACCACCACCTCGACCACAGCGACTGGCAGCTAAAAAATGTAGAGAAACCTTAAAAAACCTATTGCATTGATTTTTTCTGCCCTCGCCCGGGAGTGTATAAGAAATACAGTGCGCTCACCTCCGTAACATAGCAATCTAGACCTCGTTTCACAACACACTTGAGGTTTGGAGCACGAACGGAGGTGAGATCGTGAACTGTTAACTAATTTTAGGTTATTACGATTGCTACTACTATCATTACTGCTATTATTACCTTTATCGTCTTGGACATCGCTACTGAAAATCACCCAGTGTCACTTGTGCCTGCGGAAGTAACTATCTGTGCAAACGGACGAGTGCTGAAAAGTTCCGTCGGGGCTGCCATCAAAGCCCGCGGTTGAGCAAGAGGGCAAGCATTTCTGTTTTTCTCATGCTGTCCTCTCCCTTTTCCTCAAATTTGCACATATATCATCAGTGTTACTTTTTCCAATTAGGTGTCCATAGTTATTAATGCTTAAAACTAGCAATTATTAAACTTAACTTTTTCGACCTCCTTGAGAGGCGTGCTTACTTACCTTTGTCGTCCTCCTTGAGAGGCGACCCTTACTTACCTTTGTAGTCCTCTTCGAGAGGCGACCCTAACTTACCTGTGTCGTCCTCCTTGAGAGGCGACCCTTAAGGGAAGCATTTTGACAAAATGGTCAACTTTTGTTCTATTGGACGTACGTCTATGAAAATGTGCAGATTACTAGATCTCTCCATTTGTAACAACTTATCTTAAACAAAAATTTTTCATAAGGATATAGAAAATTTTTTATTTGAAAAAAATGAAATTATATATATACATATATTATTTGCTAAGGCTTTTTAATTTACAAAGCTAGAGCAATGCGGTTTGTTGCATTTGAAAGTCAAACTTATGCTCTATCAAAATTATGGGGGGATTTTTGATTTATTTTTTTTCAGAATTTATATGAATTTTTTTGTAAGGGTCAGAGCAAAAGTTATACTTTTAGGGTAAAAAAGGCCACGGAAAGCTTTACAGAAAAAAATTTGGAAATTCCCCCATAAGTTCGATAGAGCAAACATGTCACTTTCAAATGCAACAAACCGCATTGGTCTAGCTTTGTAAACTTCGGAGTTATAACGACAAACGTCTTGATAAGTTACTTTTCTTATAAAACCTATTTTTAAGAAACAAAATGCTTCTCCTCCTACATTTTTTGAGCTACAGTGATGATTTTGGTATCATTGGATGCAGAAAGACAAGGGCTTTACAATGTATTGAGAAGTTTTTCAAAATTCATTCTTGTTTGAAAGTTATGACGTCATAAATTTGAATTTTCTTAAGAATATTTTGATTTTTTTTCTTTTTAATTTTTTAAATTTTTATATTGGAAATTTGGGGAAAAGCATTCAAGTTTTTGGAATGTCCACGTTATTCTGCATCCAATAATACCAAAATCATTACTGTAGCTCAAAAACTATCAGAGAAAAAGCATTTAGAAACCCCCCCCCAAAATGTCGTTTTCTATGATTTCCCATTTTCTTTTCAAGAAAATCGCATTTTGTCATAAATGATAAATGATTCTAAATTGTATTTCCTATCAGTATACCAAATTTCATTGCTCTAAATTCAATAACAAAAAAAATATTCGGATGGGGATGAGGAATATGAATGATGAAATATATAAAAAAAATGAAATGGAAAAAAATTGAAAATTTCAGATTTTTTTTTTTTTGTCCACGTTATTCTGCATTCAATGATACCAAAATCATTACTGTAGCTCAAAAAATGTAGGAGGAGAAGCATTTAGAAAACCCCCCCAAAAATGTCGTTTTCTATGATTTCCCGTTTTCTTTTCAAGAAAATCGCATTTTGTCATTGATGATAAATGATTCAAAATTGCATTTCCTATCAGTATACCAAATTTCATTGCTTTAGGTTCAAAAATGAAAAAAAAGGTCCGTAAGAGGGATGCCCTCCCCCCCCCCCCCGGGAGGGACGTTAGGTCTGGGGTAGGTTCCTGATATTTTTACAGACATTCGGGGACATGTCTCTAACTCATTTAAAGCAATAAAAACAAAAATCGGGAGAATCGACCTTTGGACTCAGATGCCCCGAATAGCCCCAGGAAATGCTTCCCTTAATTACTCTTGTCGTCCTCCTTGAGAGGCGACCCTTAATTACTCGTGTCGTCCTCCTTGAGAGGCGACCCTTAATCACTCTTGTCGTCCTCCTTGAGAGGCGACCCTTAATTACTCTTGTCGTCCTCCTTGAGAGGTGACCCTTAATTACTCATGTCGTCCTCCTTAAGAGGCGACCCTTAATTACTCCTGTCGTCCTCCTTGAGAGGCGACCCTTAATTACTCCTGTTGTCCTCCATGAGAGGTGACCCTTAATTACCTTTGTCGTCCTCCTTGAGAGGCAACCCTTAATTACCTTTGTCGTCCTCCTTGAGAGGCGACCCTAAATTACCTTTGTCGTCCTTCTTGAGATGCGACCCTTAATTACCTTTGTCGTCCTCCTTGAGAGGCGACCCTTAATTACCTTTGTCGTCTTCCTTGAGAGGCGACCCTTAATTACCTTTGTCGTCCTCCTTGAGAGGCGACCCTCAATTACCTTTGTCGTCCTCCTTGAGAGGCGACCCTTAATTACCTATGTCGTCCTCCTTGAGAGGCGACCCTTAATTACCTCTGTAGTCCTCCTTGAAAGGCGATCCTTAACTTAGGTAGTATTAATTACTTTAAGGTATTATTAAGGCCTTCTTTATCATCTTTTGTGTTCTGTTGCTCCACTTGAGCCTTGCACCTAACTTTCTACTGAAAGAGGAGAAACCTCACTGAGGATAGATTCCTTAAGTGAGTTTCGACCGACCTATAAATTCAACTTATTTCTTGTAGTATCGTGGTTTTTCATCACGATACGAGGTTTAGTAACTGTAGCTGCAAACTACAGTATCGGTAGCTTTAACTACCGTATCTGAAGCCTTAACTTCAGGAGTAGGAGAAGGAAACTCTCAGTAAGGCACTTATCCATCTACTGGTCACTGCAGTTCACACAGCTTGCTTTTAAGTCTAGTGGGCAACAAAGATTTCCGCCGTACCATCCGGCGGCGTTTGCGGTAGGGGCGCTTCCGACCCATCCGAACCCATGTACGATAAGGACATAGGGCAATGCTCAACAAGCGCTTCCGTCAGATTCACCCTGCGGTTAAGACGCTTCCGCCGGTGCCGCGATATCCCAAACCAAATGTGATAAGGACATCCGGCTGCTAGGCCTATATTGAGATACTACAATTTCCCTCCCTTTAGATGAATATATGACACAAAGAAGGAAGACTCAGCAACCTATTCGCATTACAGGTTTAGTTATCCTACTTGATTTACGAGGTTCATTTTGTACAGGTGAACTGCTAACAGGTTGTAAAGCAGGAGTCTTCAAGTCTCACTGGAAAACGGCGTGCTTTACAAAGTACAGGAACTGCATCACGCAACACATCAAGATGAACGGTATCTTTAACGTTAGACTGTGAATCAGATGCCAAGTACTACGAATCATTAAACAGATTATCAGAGAATTGAGTTACATACATAGGCTTAGCCCTGGAGACAGAATATTTGGGATTGACTCTATCTCTGGAAGTAAGAATTTTACGATTGTTGAGCGCAACAGAGGGGGCAAGTTTTGTGACATTTTGAGGAACAAAATGTGACTGAAATAACGCGTAATTTGTTTGTACATCAGAGAAATTATGAACATAGTTACCGTCACAAGTATCTTTCTTAGGCTTTTGTAGAATAACTTCGTTCTTCCGCTGTAGAGGCTCACTTGAACTCTTCATTGACACATCTTCTCTTCCGACGTTGCACTGACAACCGCTCCTTTTCAGCTGCACTATGTAAGTGCGAGCTGCGTCAAATTCTTCTCGTGTAGGATGGTTTCAGAAGTTTAAGAAGAGATTCAACTTGAGAAATTTGAATATCCATGGTGAGGCTGCTAGCGCCGATTATGCATCTATTGACCCATTTAAAAAGCAGCTTTCTGAAGCAATTAGAGTCGAAGGGTATTGTTCTAAACAAGTATACAATATGGATGAAACAGGCCTATTTTGGAAAAAACTTCCAACGCGAACCTACGTAACTGAAGAAGAATCGTCCCCGTCAGGCTATAAATCAAGCAAAGATCGTGTTACTCTAATGTTCTGCGGTAATGCTTACGGCGATGCTAAATTGAAGCCACTATTACTTTACAGAGCCAATAACCCTAGAGCTCTCAAGAACTGCGATAAAGAGCAATTACCTGTTGTGTGGCGTAGCAATAAGAAAGCCTGGGTTACTAAAACAGAATTTCTTGACTGGTTCCAAAATATTTTCATACCATTTGTTGAGAGGTACAATAAGAACCCAAATTTAGACAATAAAGCTTTACTTATTCTTGATAACGCCCCTGGTCACATACGAATAATTGACGATCTCTGTGA
Source organism: Morinoia aosen (assembly GCA_030386875.1). NCBI lineage: Eukaryota > Metazoa > Arthropoda > Malacostraca > Amphipoda > Talitridae > Morinoia > Morinoia aosen. The sequence goes on along the minus strand of CM059569.1, from coordinate 13,248,486 downwards.
ACATGTTAAGATTATGTTTTTGCCTCCTAACACCACATCTGTCGTTCAGCCAATGGACCAAGGCATTATCGCTACGTTCAAAGCATACTATCTGAAATAAACAATGAGGCACCTTGTTGATGCACTTTCCATCAATAACGAAGACGTTACAATGTATTGGAAAAAATACAATCTAAAAGATGCTATTACAAACATAGATCATGCCTGGAACGAAGTGACGACAACTAACAGAGCATAGAAGAACTTGTGGCCAGATTGCGTCAAAGGGAGCGAAGACATAAACCATATCGACGTTTGTAACAGTGAGACTATTGAACTCGTTCACACGGTCGGATTTGAAGGGGTTGCTGTACACGACATTCACGAGCTATTAGAAAGTCACGATGAAGAATTAGGCAATGAAGAATTATTGCAGCTTGAACACCAATCGTTTGTTGAAGAGGTTACTCTACTGGACGAAAGTACTGCTGGCACAAAACATACAAGAACAGAAGAACAATCAGATGATAAGAATAAAAAGGTAGCTGAATTTATTCAAACTGCAAATCGGCTGAAAGAACTTGTTGCTACAGTAGAAACGGATTCAAAGAGAATTAATAGTTTCAGGCAAATTATTGACGGAGCTATGTCATATTATAACAAACCTGATGAAATGAATAACTGATATAAATAAATGTTTAGTAATCAAACATATTGTAGTACAGTGTGAATTACTTGCTGATGTAATATTAATAATGCATTTTACTTCGTTGCATGTAATGTTACACATTAAGTCAGTAATACTAGTTCAATAATACGTTTGCCCGCGTATATTTATAATGTACTTTACTTTTTGTTCTATTCTAACACATAAATAATGTGTTATTGAATAAACGTTATTGAACTATTTTCAATTAGCATTTAAACATGCGTTTCTATTCCCTTTAACTGGCTGAAGCCAGAGTATGACAATAAAAAGACATATTGTGTAGTATGCCTTTGACTGTAGCAGTTTTGTAGCTTTTCTTTCATCATAGAAAATTTTTAGTTTAGGGATGAGTAAGCTATTATTGGAACGACACCCAATTGTACGGTGATTCCATTTATACGATCTCTTCTGGTCCACGCTTACCGTATAAAACGAGGATCGCCTGTATTTCCAGACTAGAAAGACGTCTGTGTGTGCCCCGATTCCTGAGAGCAGCGAGCCTCTGTCGCAACCTAACTTGATCTCTCAGTGGTGTTAAGGCCCCCTCACACGTGCAAATATGTCTGCAGACAATCTGAACCGAGTTTGGTATGTCGGTCTCAAGGCCCCTCACACGATGCAAACAACACACTGCAAACTTGACAAAGACTGGCACACACTTCAGTATGCCAGTAGCAGCTAGGTAGAGAGCACGCACAAAAATGGTGACTCCAGACGGCAAGTTCGTCCAGCTGATCGGATTCGCTATAATTGCAATGAATAAGAAAAAAAGACATGTAAAAGCTCGCTCAAAATAAGCTAAAAAATAATTCCTAAAAAGTAGTGAGTATACAAATGTGAAATTGTTTATTGAAGTGCATAAGGAGGGAGAGAAGCAGAGTACAGTCGCGCACCACCCACGAAGGCTGGCGTGACACTGACGTCATGTCAAGGTTTGCAGTCGGTCGCTCCAAAATTATCAAGCATAGCTGATCTGCCTCATACAGTCTGTGCCAACCTGAAATGAGCGCACAAACGCACGAATTCAGCACCAGTTCAGATATGTCTGCAGATATGTTTGCGCGTGGGAGGGGGCCTTTAGTGTCAATTGACGCCAAGGGACTGAGACTTTCATCGAGCGTCAAAATGAGTTCATATCGAACTATAGCCGAACTATGTGAGGAAGCTACCCTCCTCCAACTAACTGGTGCCGATGCCGTTGATTATGTGTATAAGCAGCAAGCCATTGAGCGTGAAGAACGAGCTAAAGAACGGGAGCTGGAAAGACAGAGAGCGGAGATTGATCTTCAGAAGGCGAAATGGGCCGCCGATGAAAAACAAAAAGATAGAGATCACGAGCTGGCTCTATTACATGCCCAGACTGCTAGCAGCGGAACGCACTCTGATATCGTTTTCGCAGAGGGGGCATCAAAACCAAAATTGCCGGTGTTTTAAGATGGAGAAGATATCAAGTCCTTCATTATTAGGTTCAAACGTATAGCAGACCTGCTTAAGCTCGACCAAAACACCTACGCTGTACGTCTGGGTACTCTATTGAGTGGCAAAGACCTTGGAATCTACGCTTCTCTGCCCCCAGAAATAACCGACGATTACGAGAAACTTAAACGTGCACTCTTGGTTGGGTTTAATAAAACGCCAGAGATATACCGGCAAGAATTTCGCTCTCTAAAAATTGGGCCACAAGAAACTTACGAACAGTTCGCCGTACAACTGGGTCGGTCCCTGGACTACTGGATAGAATCACGACAAATTGAAAAAACTTATGAATCTCTGCGATCCTTCGTCCTTGCTGACCAGATCTTTGCGTCTGCAACTCCTGACCTAAGGTGCTTCCTGAAGGAGCACAACGCTCATGATTTACCGGAGATTGTGAAGTTAGCAGATAATTGGGCCACGGCAAGAAGAGCGTATACAAGGACCCAAAATCTAAACAACATTTGTTCGACCTCTTCGAGTGATACCCTCGGTGCTCCATCCAATTTCGAATATGAAGAGAAGAACGAACCGTCAAAGACGCGAGCAGTGCGGTGTCACGCTTGTGGAGTCTACGGCCACATAAAGTCACAGTGCCCAAGAAATCCCGCATCGTATCCGAAGTCTGTGTTCCGAGAAAACCAAATCAATTTTTGTGTCGATGATGCTGCTACGAGTAGCTACATGTATTGTGACACAGTTAATGGAGCGAAGGTATCCACAATACTGAGAGACACGGGATGCTCGTGTGTTGTAGTTTCCGAAAAAGTGCTACCCGATGTCGACGTAAGCCGGTGTAAATACGCCTCCGTTAGAGACTATTTGGGTCGTGAGAGTAGCTTACCGATCGTGCGCTGCTACTTGAGGCAGGGTTGCGGAGTCGGAGTCGGAGTCGGGAGTCGGAGTCGCCGGAGTCGGATGTTTTAGGGTGGAGTCGGAGTCGGAGTCGGAGTCGCTTCTCTGAAGTGTGGTGGAGTCGGAGTCGGAGTCGGAGTCGCTACTCTGAAGTGTGATGGAGTCGGAGTCGGAGTCGGAGTCGCTTTTCCGAATGTGATGGAGTCGGAGTCGGAGTCGGAGTCGTTCATTCGGATGTGGAAGAGTCGTGGTTGGAGTCGCTAATTTTTGGTGTCTTCGATTCTAATTTTTACTAAAAATTATTTATAATTCTTTAAAACTAGAAGTAAACCAAAACAGAGTTAGAATGCTTTGCTGAAAAATCTAAAAAATACGCAATGTTTTCGTTGATTGTTTTGTTCGAAGTTTGAAACATCGTATTTATTCCTATCACCTAATACAGTCATGATATCTAGTCATTGAGGGTTTGCACAGATATATATGAGAAACCTACGAGTGCGAAAAATAATTTTTGTACCCAGCATTAATGTATATTTTGTAGTTAAAAGCAGGAATTAGTAATTGAAAGCATCGCAAATTCATTCTGTATATTTCTGTTTCGTTCATTTTTCCTTCAATTAATACAAAGGAACTGGAAAATAGTAGTAAATGTGTTGCAAGTTACTTGCAGAACATTTCAGCTGATGCAATACATTGTACTCACATAAAGAGTGGTAACTCTGTATGCTCAAAATGATGCTTTGATTGAAAATGATCATAAAGATTTCAAGTCTTTTCGTTATGATTCATTGCCAATGAGTAGTCTTTGCCGAAACCTGAAGCTATGGTCTAGTGCACAAAGACTTCTAGTTTTCAAGTCATGTTATCAAAATTGATATGGCTTCCGTGTTTTTAAGTCAAGTTAACATGTATTAATAATAAAAATTTCTTCTCATTTCTCAAGTTATTCCTTGAATGTAATTTGGTTCTTTCAGAGTTATATTGTTTTTCACTATATCATCATCATGTTTAATTTTTATCTTCGTATCACTCCCCAGTTTCTAAGCTAGTATACGCTGAAATGCAGAATTTTATAATTATGTTGATACATTTTAAAAAACTGAAATAGTATTTGTTTTGTAGCATTATGGAATTAATTACTTCTTGTTAAGGAAGATTTGGAAATGTTGTAAGGTTATCTATATCGGCATTGAGACACTTGAAAAAAATTAAAAATACGATGTAAACGAGCTGCAATGAAAATAATTACACACACCAGCAAAAACTTCACTTACAGTCACACACACATTGTAACTGAAAACAGTGCACTATCTCAGCTGCAATGGTTTTTGCATTTATGCGATGGTACAAATTCTGTTGCTGGAAACGTTTCAAATTGCTCCAAAAAACACGAAATGAGAAGAACCTGGGCGTTCATTAAATTAACAAAGTGTCCAATACAAAGTAAAAAGTTAGACGAAAATAAGAGATAGTATCATAATACACGCAAAGAAGCTAGAAGTGACTTTTATTCGTAAAAAAAACTTTCCGAAAACGTCAGGCTTCTGCAATGAAAGCAGAACAACTTTTGCTCATTATAGCCGAAATGTAACATAGTGTTGAGCAATAATATGACACCTTTTCTGCATTGTTACCCTGCATAGTGTAGATACAAAGAAGAAAAGGCAGTGTGCAAATCTTACCTACCTTATCTACACGTATATCATAATTTTAGGGATTTGAAGCATAGTCATTGAATTAACTACAATAATTTCACTGAATTAGTGCATACTTAGTAATAAAAAACTCTTGATGCATATCTATGCTTCTCAGTGTAGACAATGCCTACATTACCTACTCAGAAAACACTTGTCAGTAATATACAGGGTGTTTCAGATTCAGAATAAGAGGCAAAAAATTGCATACCAAGTAGAAGATATCCAAATAAAAACTTTTTCTTCTATAAAATTTTCCGAAGAAAGAGACATTGAGATATTAGCAGTTTATTGTTTTAAAGGGTGAAATTTAATGAATAAACTACTCGCAATATTTATTTTGAATTTACGTTGATCGGGCGAAATGTGCTAGTTGCAAGACTTCCTAGATCTCCTGACATGACTCCACTCGATTTCAATTTTTGGGGACACGTGAAGAGCATTGTTTATGCTACACCCATTGGGTCCGAGGAAGATCTTGTGGCCAGAATTGCAGTGGCTGCAGATGAGATACCTTAATGCCAGACGTGTTTCCTAATATTCGGCAGCCGTTAAGGCTAACATTCGAAAAGTGCATAGATGTAGGTGGAACACATTTTGAACAATATTTGTAAAGTAAATTCAGAATCAATACCGCGAGTAATTGTGCCATTAAATTTAAACCTTAAAAACAATAAACACCTGATGCCTCCCAGCCCCGATTTTTTGGGTGAAAATTTCATAGAACAAAAAGTGTTTATTTGGCCATTTTCTACTTGATGTGCAATTTTGTACCTCGTTTTCTGAAACACTCAGTATACATAATTGTGTACACGACGCGTCAAATGACGGGATTCGATATTGTCTGTATTGAAATCTTCAAGATGTGGACCATAAAGAAATATTTTCATCCTAATAGCACTCGCGTTTAAAATATTCTAATACTTGTGCACTGGTGAAACTCGCATCACAGATACAGTAGTTAAGTATCTCTAAGAGCGTGAAAGGGAGACAGCTCAACCAACAAACACGAACAGCCAATTTTGTTTGTTCAATGAAATTTCCTGTTGAATATTTTCCGTATTTCTGATGGCGGCTTTGTGGAAGAAAAAGTTTTCTTCAGTTGGCCTCTCTTAGTTCACAGACAAGAATTTGAAACTGATGAAATTAGATCTTTTTGTTCGTTGTTTTTTGTTTTGCAGCTGCATATTTTTTTCCGGTTTTTGTTTTCAAATTTAACTTTCTATAAATAAGCAAATTTGCGCTTCTAGCAGACTGCATTAACCTTAAATAGCATTAATTAACATTACTTGTGACGCTTTGGCGTTCACTCATTAAATTATCTTTGAGCTTGCTCTGCTTGGGCAGCATGTCGTCCTTTTAATAAAAGTGGGTCTGGTACCTTTAACTTATTTCTCTTGCGTAAAAAGCAGTCTCTTTCTGCGATTTGAACTCCTCGACCCGGCTTTTGCAGCCTCTTGAATAGGCACTTACTATTCAAGGTAATTAATTGTCAATTAATTGTTAACATCTTAGTGCTATATGTAATCTTACAATAAGATACGATATTCACCTAGTCGGCGACCGGACATCTTAAAACTCTGTATCTCTCTACTCAGAACGCCTCTAAAATTTCCTACCGGAGTACCGTGCTGATGACCGGCCGCGTCCATTGGGTGTCTTCTATTTTTAGCGAGTATCGTTTTAAAAATAAACCTTACGTTAAAGAAGATTTTCGGTCTTCATTTTAAAGGAATTCAATAATAAAAATTTCACAGAGGACGCTCCTGTGCTTACTGTTGGAATCCTCAAGATCCGCCTAACTTGGGTACCGGTTTCTCTTTTTGCGCATCTCGGGAAACGACTTGCTGTTGTTCCCTTGAAGTTCTTCTGTATTTGAAATAAATGTTCGACCAATTGCTCTTAAGTTTTAAATCCTAAAACTTCATTGTACTAACATAGGAGAGATTACGCTCACGAAATAGCTAAACCTATTTATTAATTTGTTCAAAGGAGACACTTGACCATTTATTGTATAAGAACAATCAATACTATACTGCGTGTCCCACATAAATGTCCCGAACTTTTTAATTGATAATATCTCCGCTTAAATTAACATATTTTACTTGTCTTTTATTTACAATTTATTCAATTTTTTTCCTTTTGAAATAATTTAAGTTTTTGAAAATCAGTTGAATAAACTTCAAGATGATCGATTTACTGAAAGGGGTAGAAAAACTGTTCAAAGGGAAAGTTTTAAAACCAACACTGGTGTTCTTCTTCATTCCTCAATACCTACTGTTGAGAATAATTTCATAACGATGTATCGTACATACAACTAAGTATTTAAACCTTCTGAGAGGTTTCAAGTTTCAAGTGTTCTCAATAATAGTGTTTCAAGGACTGATAGAAAACGGTGGAATAATGGGTGAAAGTCTTCGTTCAATGGTGGCTAGAAGTAATACTTGCCTTGAGAGAAATGGAGGGTATGTCGTTGGATACTAAAATTACTTTATTTATTTAAACGTTATATAAGGTAATGATTTGTTACTCCTTAAAATTTTCGTGTGTTCAGTTTTATGGAAACTACAAAATAAGAAAGAATATCAATATTGTTTTAAACTTTTCATTTGAACAATTATATTTTCTACTCCTTTCAGTAAATTGGACATTATAAAGTGGTTGTTCAACCGATTTTCAATAACATAAATTATTCGAAAAGGAAACAAAATTTACTACATTGTGAACGAAGGCAATTCAAATATGTTGATTTAAAGCTGAGATATAATTAATTAAAAATCGGGGACATTTTTTCAGTACACCCGATATAATAAAAAACCAGGTGTCCGTCAATGATAAGTATATGTTCTCGTGCGTAATTTCCCCTATCTCATTACAATGGGAATCTGCTTGCTTGGACAGTATCATAAATACATACATACATACATGTACCGGGCTAATCCTCCCTATGGGAGGGTAGCCGACAGCAGGCCACAATCCCCACACTTAGTCACTAGGAGGCGAGAGAGGCAGCACTGGCCGCACCTGAACTGCCAGGATCAGCAGCAGCCCAGCACAACCACCTCCCACAGTCAGGCCCGACAGCCACAGCTGGTTTACCCCGACCGCTTCATTGAGTGCAGCCCCTCCCCCTGCATATGACAGGTCAACCCCATCACACGCGGGCAGCTTCCATTAACGCGTCATAAATAAAATTACCTCCTTATACACTGCCCCCACTCACTTCTGTCCGCAGCCATCCCTCTCGCCACGTCCACAGTCTGACCCCTCTCATACAAAGCACGTCTCACCCCATCCATCCAACTCATCCGTGGTCTACCTCGCGCTCGAAGACCACTCACGTCCGACATATATATCTTTTTCACCAGCCGTTCAACATTCATTCTTTCAACATGCCCAAACCATGCAAGCACTCTTTCATCCAATCGCCTGCTCAACTTTTTGATAACACCAGTCTGCCCCCTAACCAACTCATTCCTGATCCTATCTCTTCTAGTTACTCCATACGTGCTCCTCAAACACTTCATCTCAAACACATCCAACTTCCTCCTCTCAGCTGCTCTCAACCCCCAGGACTCTGCTCCATACAACAAAACTGGCACAATCAAACTTTCATACAGTCCCCTCTTAACATTCATACTCAAACTCCTGCATTCAAAAACTTTCCTCATTGCACCCAATGTCTTACAACCTTCACTCACTCGATGCTTCACTTCTACTTCCATACTATCCTTAACAGTCACATCCGACCCGAGGTACCTAAAATGCTCTACCTTCTCTAAAACTTCCCCATTCAACCTCACATCCAAAGTTCCAAACACTCCACCTCTTGAACATCTCATCACCTTACTTTTATTCACATTTACCCTCAATTTCTGCCGTTCGCACACTCTACCTAACTCTGTAACCAGTCTCCAAACTCAGTATCATAAGTACCATCGAAATTAAATTAAATGTTTATAAGTGAAAACCATTGCGTGAAAATCGAATCAACTGTCAAGAAAATGCGGCTCATCGCATTTAAATTTCGAAGGCATTTAAATGCTTAAAAGGTATGGCAAATTTTTTAAAAACCTCTTGCGAACAATAATTTAAATTACAATTCAGATAGGTATTATGTTATACAATTTGCTTGGTTGTTGTGTGCGTTTGTGACGTTTTTAAATATGCTTAATGACCGTATCTGTGATACGAGTTTTACCAGTCACAAGTATGAGAATACTGTATTTTAATCGCGGGTACTATTACAATGGATATAGTTGTTTGCCATTTTTATCTTGAGATTTTTTTAAAACGATACCATTGGATCCCGTCATTTTTGACCAATCATGTACACTAGTATCTTGATTATTAACAATCTGTAGTCAATTTAAAAGTCGTTCGATAATAAAGAATATAATGAATATATGCACAGGTTTCAACACCTGCAACCGATTACTACTAAGAATGACTGTCGTGTGTTTATTTATACGTTTTGTGTCACGCTGTTAAGAATAATTGATAGGAAAAAATTTGCACTGGCGGTCTTGGTTCCAGTTCACGGTCAATTAATACACTCATTTTCGTTGTGCAATAGCTCTATAACAAGTCACTTTCATCACAATTAGAGCGATCCATAGCCTTATATACTCAAGTTTGTATCGTGAATATCGAGTTCGGCGGGGTATTGCATATTACAATATGCTGTATTGTATATTGCAATATACTGTATTGCAATGTACTGTATTGCATATTAAATTATACAAACACAAGTTCGCAGTTGCTTTCAGTAATGCTGAATTTCTGTATCTTGGATACGACACGAATGGCTATAACTTCTTCTCTTGCGGCTCAAAAATGCTGTGTTCTGAGTGTTTATTACTCCTATAAGAAATTTAAGTTACCTTTGGAATAAGCTGAAAGCATGGAAACTCCACTCAAACGAAAATTTGTTGAAGAAAGGTATTGAATCTCGTCATTTTTGACGGTGTGTGTACACTAGTTAAGAAATAAAATATTCATCTTATAAATTATGAATAGGTGAAGTTGGAGCCAGAAAATTGTGAATAGGCAGAGTCGGTGTTGGAGTCACCAAATTCTGGAGAAATGGAGTCGGAGTCGGAGTCGCCAAATTCTGAAAAGGTGGAGTCGGAGTCGGAGTCGGAGTCGCCAAATTCTGAAAAGGTGGAGTCGGAGTCGGAGTCGGAGTCGCCAAATTCTGAAAAGGTGGAGTCGGAGTCGGAGTCGGAGTCGCCAAATTCTGGAAAGGTGGAGTCGGAGTCGGAGTCGGAGTCGCAAATTGATTCCACCGACTCCGCAACCCTGACTTGAGGTGCAAGTATTTTACCGGATGGATCAATGCTATCAGAGCTCCAATAAAATTTTGCTCGGTGCTGCTGGGCAACATCGAAGGAGTGTCTTCGGCAGTTGAAGAGAAACCGAATGAAGTCAAGTCAGCAGGAACTCCGATTACTCGAATGGCAGCAGTCGTCACCCGTGCCTCTAAGTTGACCAAATCCCTACATCCATTCGTGTTGGCAAAAATGGATCCAATTCATATCTCTCCTGTAGAATTTGGAAACTTGCAAAATACCTGCCAGAACCCAACACGAGGCCGGAGAAGCGGATGCTCTTCGCAACGGTGGAGTTTATAAATTCGTATCTGTAAATGGTCTACTGTACCGTAAGTGTGTACAATCCTCCTTTGGAGAGGATGTTGGTAAGCTCGCCTTGGTTGTGCCAAATGAATGCAGGAAACATATTCTTGATATATCTCACGCCTGTCCGCTTGACGGACATTTTTCTCGTCGTAAAACTGAGGCAAAAATTAGAGCTAATTTCTTTTGGCCAGCAATGGGTTCAGACATTAGAAACTCTTGTAGGTCGTGTGGTAAATGCCAACGTGTATCCCCAAAAATACGGGCTAAAAATGTTCCTATGGTTAAAATGCCAATTATTTCAGGACCATTTTCAACGTGTGTTCGTCGTGTTCCGAGTTAGGTTAAGTCTAGGTTAAGAGCCTTAGTACTAGGAGGAATCGGAAAAATTTCCCTATAAATTATCATTTACTATAATAAATGTCTTTGATGGGGGAGCTGTTGTCAGGGAAATTTCTCTAGGGTAAGGACATATGTAAGTCACATAGCGGTGCGACCCTTTTACCCGTAAATTGTACATTTCTTAGAGCGGCTTGAGACTTAATACAGTTGTGTTTTGTCTGCCGTACCCATCAGTAAGTATGGTAATTTGCTATCATTTTCGAATATGTATTTACGACTTGTTTCGACACCTAATGAATTTTGGAGATTTTAAATTATACAAACTTTGTCACTGGTTAATTTCATAAAGTTATCAATGTATTTTTTATTGTTTCAGGTTGGATTATTAGGTCTGGCCTGCCTAGTACCACACTGTGTTACTTTCATTTTTGGCTAGGAATCTGAAGCCAACGTATAATCTAGAAATCCCAGTAATATCCTATAAGCTCGGTGTTTCTTCTAAAATTCTTCCTGTTTATCCGATTAGTAACTATTTAGTTACGTATTCACTTTGAATTGTCGTCAGTTATTTATTTCTTTCATAATAATTATATAATTGAAGTCTTCTGTTTATTTTACCTTGATCCCCACTTACTAAAGAACCTGGTATCCTGACATATATCATGTCACAAACCACAACCCTCAGAACAAATACTAAAGATCAATTGTTGTTTGTACTCAATTTTAAGCGAAGATTTCATTATCAACGAAGTGTATTGAAAATACCGGGAATACATTTAATGAAAAACATGTTTGGAAAAAAAATGCCAGTAATTTATCAATTTATGTTAACACGAGGTTGATGAATAATAAAACGTCTATCAAACGACGACCAAACGAGGATCAATCTAATAATTACCCTAGACTTGCCCGTCTGAATTAGAATAGAATAAAAATAAAAGCATAATATAATGCACTCGTACAGCCTTGGTTAATCTAATACACCCTTCCACGTGATATATTTGCAGTATTTTTTTTGTCAGGTATTATGTACTCTATAAAAAAAAATTTCGAACGTTCAAACGCTTCTGTCTCAAGTGAATTTACCCTAAAAATTACCTCACTGAGCTCAATACAAGTTCTCGTGATTAATGTTGCATGAGCTGGTGTGACGGTGTTCTTCAAATAATTGTCTTGGGTAAATTGTGACTCATATTCATTAATTGTGATCCGGGATGCTTGATTATTCTGTTTTCCGCAGTTTACGAGTATCAGACAATAGGCGGAATTGATTTAATATTATCGTTCATGTTTCACGTAGTGAACTATTAACCAGGGTTGCGGAGTCGGAGGAATAAATTTGCGACTCCGACTCCACCTTTCCAGAATTTGGCGACACCGACTCCGACTCCACCTCTCCAGAATTTGGCGACTCCGACTCCGACTCCACCTTTTCAGAATTTGGCGACTCCGACTCCGCCAATTCGCAATTTTGGGACTCCAACTCCACCTATTCATAATTTATCAGAGGAATATTTTATTTCTTAACTAGCGCACACGGTCCGTCAAAAATGATGGGATTCAATACCTTTCTTCAACATATTTTCGTTCGAGAGGAGTTTCTATGCTTAAACTCATTCCATAGGTAACTTATTTTTCTTATTAGAGTAATATACACTTGGAACACAGTATTTTTGAGCCGCAAGAGAAGTAGTTATAGCTATTCGTGTCGTATCCTAGATACAGAAATTCAGCATTACTGAAAGCAACTGCGAGCTTGTGTATGTACAGTATATTGTAATATGCAATAGAGTGTATTGTAATACAGTAAATTGTAATATACAATACCCCGCCGAACTCGGTATCCACGATTCGAACTCTGGTATACAAGGCTCTGGATCTCTCAGTTATTTTGAAAGTGGCATTATAGCTAGAGCACTTGTACGAAAATTGGTGTATTAATTGACCGTGAACTGAAACCAAGACCGCCAGTGCTTATTTTTTCCTATCGATTCTTAAGAGCGTGACACGAAACGTATAAATAAACACGACTGTCATTCTTAGAAGTAGACGGTTGCAGATGTTGAAACCTGTACATATGTTCACTTTATTCTTTATTAACGAACGACTTTTAAATTCACTGCAGAATTTTAATAATCAAGTTACTAGAGTACATGATTGGGGAAAAATGACGGGATTCGATGGTATCTTTTAAAAAAATATCAAGATAAAGATGATAAACAAATACACCTATCCTAATAGTACCCGCGATTAAAATACAGTATTCTCGAACTTGTGCACTGGTAAAACTTTTATCACATTTACGGTCATTAAGCATCTTTAAGAATGTCGCAGACGCACACACCAACCAAGCAAGCAACAACACTGTATTATAATTTAAATTATTATTCGGCAAGAAGTTTTTAAAAAAATTGCCATACCTTTTTACTGCGATTAGCGGCATTTTCGTGACAATAGATTCGATTTTGACGCAATGTTTTTTATTTATTAGCAAAAGTGAGCAGATGCCAGATTTTTCATAATATTTCAATGGTATTCATGATACTGTCCAAACAAGCAGATTCCCATAGCAATAAAATAGGAGAAATTACACACGAGAACATATATTTATTTACAAATTGACGGACACCTGGGTTATTATTATACTGGGTGTCCCAAAAAATGTCCGCGATTTTTCAATTAATTATATCTCCGCTTTAAATTACAATTTTTGAATTATCTTTTATTCACAATGTAATAAATTTTGTTTCCTTTTCGAATAATTTAAGTTTTTGAAAATCAGTTGAATAAACACTTTACAATGATCAATTTACTGATAGGGGTAGAAAAATTAATTGTTCAAAGGAAAAGTTTTTTAAGCAATATTAATACTCTTCCTTATTTTGTACTTTCCAAAAAAATGAACAAACAAAAATATAAAAAAGTAACAAATCATTACCATAAATAACGTTCAAACAAATAAGGTAATTCTGTATCCTTCGACATACCCTCCATTTCTCTCAAGGCAAGTATTGCTTCTCGCCACCATTAAACGAAGAGTTTTACAGATTATTTCACCGTTTTCTTTCAGTTCTTGAAACACTGTTATTGAAAACACCTGAAACCTCTCAGAGGGTTTAAATACTTGGTGGTATGTAGGATACATCATTATGAAATTATTCTTAACAGTAGGTATTGAGAAATGAAGAAGGACACAAGTTTTGCTTTTAAAACTTTCCCTTTGAACAATTAGTTTTTCTACCCTTTTTAGTGAATCGATCATCGTAAAGTGGTTATTCAACTGCTTTTCAAAAACCTAAATTATTTGAAAAGGGAATGAAATTTACTAAAATGTGAAACACAGACAATTTAAATATGTTAATTTAAAACGGAGATAGAATCAATTAGAAAGTCGGGGACATTTTTGTGGGGCACTCGGTATAGCGTTGATTGTTCTTATACAATAAAAGGGCAAGTGTCCCCTTAAACAAATAAATAAATTGGTTTAGGTATTTCCTGTGCGTAATCTCTCCTATGTTATTACAATGGAATTTTAGGATTTAAAACTTAAGGGCTACTGTTCGAACATTTATTTCAAATACAGAAGAACTTCAAGGGAACAATAGCAAGTCGTTTCCCGAGATGCGCAAAAAGGGAAACAGCACCCAAGTTAGGCATATCTTGAGGATTTCAACAGTAGGCACAGCAGCGTCCTCTGTACTATTTTTATTATTAAATTCCTTTAAAACGGAGACCGAAGATTATCTTCAACGAAATGTTATTTTTAAAAACGAAACTCCTTAAAAATAGAAGACAACCAATGAGCGTGGCCGGTCATCAGCACGGTACTCCGGTAGGAAGTTTTAGTGGCGTTCTGAGCAGATAGAAACAGTTTTAAGATGTCTGGTCGCCGACTAGCTGAATATCGCATCTTATTGCAAGATTGCACATAGCACTAAGATTTTAACAATCAATTGACAAATAATTACCTTGAAGAATAAGTGCCTGTTTACCGGGTCGAGGAGTTAAAGTCGCAGAAAGAGACTGCTTTTAACGCAAGAGAAATAAGTTAGAGGTGCCAGACCGACTTTTATTAAAAGGGCGACATGCTGCCCAAGCAGAGTAATCTCAAAGATAATTTAATTAGTGAACGCCAGTGCCTCACGAGTAATGTTAATTTAAGCGATTTTAGGTTAATGCAGGTCTGGTAGAAGCTCTAACCTGCTTAATTATAGAAAGTTAAATTTAAACAAAAAAACGAAAAGAAAAGATGTAGCTGCAAAACAAAAAGACGAAGAAATGAAAGAACAAATTTCAACAGTTTCAAATTCTTGTCTGTCAACTGTGACAGGCCATCTGAAGGAAACTTTTTCTTCCACACAGCCGCCATCAGAAATACGGAAGGTTTTAAACAGAAAATTTCATTGAACAAATAAAATTGGCTGTCCGTCTTTGTTGGTTGGTCAGTCTCCTTTTCACGCTCTTAAAGATGCCAGGGTTGCCAGATGGCTACATGAATTTTAGGCCAAATTTTACCAAGAAAAAGGCCAAAAAAGGCCAAATTTATTTATATGTAAACTAATATAGCAGGTAGATGCCCATAGGCGCAGGGGTCTCCAAATTTGCCAGACTTAGGGCCATATTGATTGCTCCAGTAAGTTCCAAGGGCCAAAAAAGTTTTGATTTTCCTGCCATTATCTATAATTTCTAGAGTACTCGCCGAGTACGCGGTCGGCTTAATGTCGCGGGCCGGATTGATCACACTGGCGGGCCAGATTTGGCCCGCGGGCCGTAGTTTGGAGACCCGTGCCTCAGAGTATCATAATTCTACTAGCCATTAAAAAATCTACATACAAAGAAAAAATAGACCTAACTTGCACTATTCTTCAAGGAATAACTTAAATTACTTTGACTTTTCATCCTCAGCAGAAGTTTGAGAGGTAGAAGCAGCCAGAGAGCTAGTTTCTTGATTTCTGTTTGGTAAAAGATGCTTGATTTGATATAAGGTTGCATTCTTGAGGCCACTTTGAAGTCCTTAAAACATAAGAAATATTGTTGAGATGTGCTCGGATTTGAACTTTCTCATCTAGCTTTCAAGCTCGTAATCTAATGTTGGGCTTTGTTTTGACTGCTATAACCATAGAAACCATTCTTCCAACAATAGCATTGCTAGCGGGAGTCACCAGGCAATGAGCGCATAACCTGAGAGTTCTTTAACCAAGTCAAAACTGCATGGTGTCTTTAGGAATCTCAACACCGTCAAAATGCCCTCCTGCTTCCGGTATTTTTCGGTACTGCGGCTCACTAATGTTGATACAATCCTGAGCTAAATACAGCCTGTGCAAATCTGCAAATTCTCCTTCAATTACTTGATTTGATATTCGCAAAGGATTTTATAATATTAAGCAAGATCTAGCTGATCCTGTTGGAGACTAGCTGATCCTGTTGCTCTGCGTTCAACTGTCACGTTTCAGTTTTACGCCTTGTACGGCACAAAAACCGGAAAATGACTAAAAAAGCCAGAAAAAAGCCAAATTTAAGAAAAAGGCCAAACTCATAAGCTCAAAGCCAAACGCTTGCAAAAAAAGCCAGATTTGTGATATTTGGCCTTAAAAAGGCCAATATGGCAACCCTGTGCTTAATGACTGTATCTGTGATGCGAGTTTCACCAGTGCACTAGTACTAGAATATTTCAACCGCGGGTACTATTAGGTTGGAAATATTTCTTTATCATCCACATCTGGAGAATTCGTATATAGACAATATGAAATCCCATCATTTGTCACAGGTCGAGTACACAATTTTATATACTGAGTGTTTCAGAACACGAGGTACCAAATTGCACACCTAGTAGAAAATGGCTAAATAAACACTTTTAATTTCATGAAATTTTCCCCAAAAATCAGGGTCGTAAGATATTAGCTGTTTATTGTTTTAAATGATGAAATTTAATGGAACAATTACTCGCAATATATATTTTGAATTTACTTCACAAAATTGTTCAAAATGTGTTCCAACTACATCAATGCACTTTTCGAATGTTAGCCTTAACGACTGCCGGATATTAGGAAACACGTCTGGCATTTAGGTATCTCGCCAGCAGCCACTGCATTCTGGTCACAAGATCTTCCTCAGACTCGATGAGTGTAGCATAGACAAGGCTCTTCACGTGTCCCCAGAAAATGAAATCGAATATAGTCATGTGAGGATAAAAGATTTCGCCCGATCAACGTAAATTCAAATAAATATTGCGAGTAATTTAGTCATTAAATTTCTTCCTTTAAAACAATAAACGGCTAATATCTCAATGTCTCTTTCTTCGGAACATTTCTAGAAGAAAAAATTTTTATTCGGACATCTTCTACTTGGTGGGCAATTTTTTGCCTCTTATTCTGAAACACCCTGTATATTACTGACAAGTGTCTTCTGAGTAGGTAAAGTAGTCATTGCCTATACTGAGAAGCATAGATATGTATCCACAGTTTTTTATTACTAAGTAAACACTCATTCAGTGAAATTATAATAGTTAATTCAATGACTATGCTTAAAATCCGCAAAATGATGTACATATAGATATAGTAGGCAAGATTTGCACACTGCCTCTTATTCTCTGTGTCTACACAATGCAGGGTAACAATGCAGAAAAGGTGTCATATTATTGCTCAACACTATTTTATATCCCGGTTATAATAGGCAAAAGTTGTTTTGCTTTCGTCGCAGGGGACTGAAGTTTTCGGAACATTTTGTTTACGAATAAATGTCACTTTTAGCGTCTTTGCGTGTAATAGGATACTATCTCTTATTCTCGTCTAACTTTTTACTTTATGTTAGACACTTTCTTATTTTAATAAACGCCCATGTTCTTCTAATTTCATGTTTTTTGGAGCGATTTGAAACATTTCCAGTAAGAAAATTTGTACTATCGCATAAATGTAACAACCAATGCAGCTGAGATAGTGCATTGCTTTCAGTTACAATTTGTGTGTGACTAAGTGAAGTTTTTGCTAGTGTGTTATCATTTTCATTGCAGCTCGTTTACATTGTATTTTAATTTTTCATGTGTCTCAATGCCGATATTGATTACCTTACAACATTTCCAAATCTTCCATAAGAAGAAGTAATTAATTATGTAATGCTGTAAAACGGATACTATTTCAGTGTTTAAAATTGTAGAAGCATAGTATAAAATTCTCCATTTCAGCGTATGCTTACTTAAAAACTGGGAAGTGATCCGAAAATAAAAATTCAACATGATAATGATATAGTGAAATACAATATAACTCTGAAAGAGCCAAACAACATTCAAGGAATAACTTTAGAAATGAGCAGAAATTGTTATTATAAATGCATGTTAAGTTGACCTAAAGACAAGGAAGCCATATCAATTTTGATAACAAAACCTGAGAACTAGAAGTCTTTATGTACCAGACCAAAGCTTCAGGTTTTGGCAAAGACTACTCATTGGCAAGGAATCATAACATAAAGACTAAAAATATTTATGATCACAACATAACTTTGAGTTTCTGCAAACACTAGTCATTATCAATCAATGCATCATTAAGAGCGTACATAGTTACCACTCCTTACGTGAGTACAATGTATTGCATCAGCTGAAATGTTCTACAAGTAACTTGCAACACATTTAGTACTATTTGCTACTTCCTGTGTACTAATTGAAGGGGAAATGAACGAAACAGAAATATACAGAACAAATTTTCAATGATTCAAATTACTAATTCATGCTTAAATAACTGCAAAATATTCATTTATCCAGTACAATTATATTTCTTTCTCGTATTTATCATATATAGGAATGCAAACCCACAACGACTAGACAACAATGACGGTATTAGGTGATTGGTATAAATACGCTGTTTCAAACTATAAACAAAATAATCAACAACAACATTGCGTATTTTTAGATTTTCAGCAAAGTATTCTAACTCTGTTTTGTTTACTTTCGGTTTTTAAACAATTATAAATAATTTTTAGTAAAAATTACAATCGAAGACAGCAAAAAATAGCGACTCCAACTTCGACTCCACCCCATCCGAATGAACGACTCCGACTCCGACTCCACCACACTCGGAAAAGCGACTCCGACTCCGACTCCACCACACTTCAGAGAAGCGAATCCGACTCCGACTCCGACTCCACCCTAAAACATGCGACTCCGGCGACTCCGACTCCCGATTCCGACTCCGACTCCGCAACCCTGCTATTAACACACGAGATTAATATTTGTTTGTTATGTTAGCATGATTGATGGAGACTAAAAATCGAAAATCGCAATATTGAGGTTTACCCCTAATACAAATTTCACCCTATAGACATGAAACAAGTGTCATTTGAAAGAAAAACACTTGGGCCACAGCCCCAGGGTAGGAATGTTTGAAACACGGGTCAATATTTACTTCAATGTTGTCAACGATTTTCATATTTTCGTTGCCATAGATAGGTAATATGGTCGATTATAAGACGTTTTACATGAATGATAATGTGCTCGCAAATGCTTAGTTTTCGAGTTATTTAAGTTTGAAGTTATACGAGCGGCGCTCCTGAATGGCCTTTTTTGCGCAATTTCAGAGTTGAAACGGAAGCTAACCCCCTATTACAAACGCAAAGAGGTTGGGTCGTGAGGGGTAGCCACAGTTCTTCTAGTGAAAATTATAAATAAAGGTGTCTAGTGACGTCCGTTTACATCATCTCCAATGACGGCCACCCGGTACCCAAGATGGCGGCCGCCATCTTGGAGCCGATGTAAACGGACGTCACTAGACACCTTTATTTATAATTTTCACTAGAAGAACTGTGGCTACCCCTCACGACCCAACCTCTTTGCGTTTGTAATAGGGGGTTAGCTTCCGTTTCAACTCTGAAATTGCGCAAAAAAGGCCATTCAGGAGCGCCGCTCGTATAACTTCAAACTTAAATAACTCGAAAACTAAGCATTTGCGAGCACATTATCATTCATGTAAAACGTCTTATAATCGACCATATTACCTATCTATGGCAACGAAAATATGAAAATCGTTGACAACATTGAAGTAAATATTGACCCGTGTTTCAAACATTCCTACCCTGGCGCTGTGGCCCAAGTGTTTTTCTTTCAAATGACACTTGTTTCATGTCTATAGGGTGAAATTTTTATTAGGGGTAAGGCTTGCTGTACCCCCATATATTCCATTTTCTTTGCCGTAACTCATTTTCTATGAAGCAAATATAAAAATTCCCACAGGGTAACCCCTATTATTTCATACGTTTTATCAGTTTGTCAAAGTTGATAGGCATTGGTTCATAAGTCAAGAAAAAAGTGCAAAAGGAGTACGGTTCCCTTAATGAGTCGGTTTGTCAGTGTCACACTCTGTTCATACCTTTGATTGCGATTGAACATCGCTTAACCAAAGTATATACTGATAAAGATTGAAGTTTAGTCGTTTGTATAATTTCAAAATTAATAAAAAAACAAGGGCAGTAACTCTCAAATTAACCATTATGTTTTAATTCTTTTAGTTGATTAAAATATAATGGCAAATTTGAGAGTCACTGTTCTTGCTTTTTTAAATTTATTTTGCCTAAAAAACATTTTTAGCTGATTATTGTGAAAGCTATGGGCAGCTCGGTGGTGTAAAGTTATAGAACATTGAATCTATAAGTAAACATTACGTATAAGTTGATTGTTGTCCTATTTTGCTAGGTGCGAATAGCTCCGATCCAAAGTTACACATAGCCTTTTGCCTAGTAATAAGTACACTAAGAGGGTTTTGTCCCACAGAGAAGGCCTGCTGTTCGTTAGCTTCTAGTAGGGACAATTTGGATATGTAAACTAATACAGCTCTCAGAAATTGAAAGTTTTACACTCAAGTAATTTCTTACAGTATTTTCTTTGATGACGGCATGTTATTGCTAGTACTCCATAAAACGTTTATATATGCCTGCGTACAGAGACCAGCATAGCATAACCCATGGAAGCATCTGACACTAATGAAAATATCCCAGTGATAGTTAGGAATAGATTCTGCACCATGATTTTACTTCGAATTGTATGCATTTACTGCACGTTGAATAATTATAAGTCTTTTATATCAATAGTCTATACTGTTTTATTTCTATATTATATACATGTAAAAATAATTATACAACTATGGTTCTTTGGATTTTAGTGGAACGTCAAAAGAAGCAACAACAGGTCAAGAGAAAGAAAAGGACCTACATCTCAAGTTGGACCAAATTCTGGAAGATGTAAAAGGAAATACCTCCTCGAAGACATAGTGCGCGAGGATGAGAAGAAGGCGCCCAGTGCCACTCCACTTCCCTATTGCTAACCAGTGTCAGGTGATACGCCTGATGAATTGGAGTCCCTTCTCAAAGAAAATGTTTTGGTAAGTACAGTAGAACTTGATGTTGTAAGCGTGTCAGAAGCATTGCTTCGTTACGCTAGCCAGTTGATATGTTCTGCCCAGTGTGCAACAGCTTGCTAATTTAAATATATAATAAAACTTCAAAAGCTTGCTGGCGGTGATAGCCCTACTAAAAATGAAACTTACTACGCTGCACAACTGGAACGCCCATTTCAATTTCGTCCTATGTTCATCTTGAGTGTCAACAACTAAAGGGCTTTCCAAAGCCACAGAAAATAATTCAAAATATGTCACCCAATTTAGTAGGAACGTTTTTTCTACGTCGAGTAAAAATGAAATTAAATTACCTTGGTCCCGAGTGGAAACAACTGTTCTAAATAATTTTCTTGAGTAACTGCGAAGAACTGGTAAAAAAATGTACAGTCCAATTTTGATTTATTGAAACCAATCATATATGCATATGTTTGCAAATTTTCAGTTAAGCCAGTCTTAGATGTAATAAAATTGCCATAAGGTCGGATGATTACAGTACTTTCTTTGAACATCTACAGCTCAAACTAACGTGCTACCACCCCATTGTTGGGACTAATTACACCACGTGTGTTCCTTATGGTTCCAGGTACTATGCTAAAATCTTATTTAACTTCCTCACCAGAAATCAATGATGGTGAGTGCGAGAAAATCGTCGCTACGAAAGACAGCAGCACGCTGAGGATATTTATGACCCAAAACCTTGCTGTCCAGTTCAGCATGACGGCAATGGGTGTCGAGTAACTGAAGTCAAAGTTGAAATTCGAGAATTCGCCTGCTTGTTGCTTGATTGAAAGTATGATATGGGTTAGGCGAGCTACTCAAATTTGCTTTGCTCATATTATAGGGATCGGCATGCCTGGAGGGATATTTCTAGAGAATCTCAATCAAATATCGGCTATTGAGATTTCAATTTTTCGTGCTTACATTGTTATCAGTTTCACACCATCTCTCGTACGTGTTAGGGTTTTTTCCATCTGAAGTTGCATCTGTTATGCACAGAGTATCCTGTGGAGTACTCCACCCTGTGCATAGATTCCACGTTTTGCTTGGTACATACGCAATGGTCCCATCTCTTTCTTCTGTGAAATTATTTCAGTTATAGAATTAAGCTTACTACTATACTATTAGGCAAAATATAGGTTAGAAATGTACATTTTAGCCTCCTATTTGCGTGTGTCCATACAGCTTACACTCGATCAGTCGAATTATTGCTCAGGGACTTGGACGACATGTCAAATTATTGTGGCTAAATTTTAGTTTACATCAAATTCAAATCACGTATCAAATTAATCGTCAAATAAGTTTACGAACTCGGCTACATAGTTTTTATAGTTGTGTGTATTCATTCGGTTTTATCCTAAATTTTTTTGATGATGAGTACTTCATTCATTCATGATTCTCTTCATGAAATTGTTTCGATTTAATGCACTCGAATCTGCAAGTAATAAATAGCAAATTGGTTGCAACTATGTATATTATTTTTAGACAAGAATGAAAGTGACACACTTGAAGCAAGTTTCAGGCTGTCCTACAAATATCATTATAGGCGAATCACAGGCTGTGCACTCATGACTCCAGAATTTTTTGTGTTTTTACTGATACATTTATATCTAAAATATATAAATAAACTATGATGCATTTTATTAGCTTATGGTTTATTTTTATTTTTTGACGGACAGTGTAGATACAGGGGTCCCAAAAAAACGATACCCAATTTGCAAGGGCTGTAATTCAGAAACTATTTAACCTAAAAAAATTGGTGACTCACATTTCGTTTCTTAACATTTGTTCCATCTTAGTACACAATTCCAGAAGAATCGATCCAACCGTTATTTTAGTAGATTTTTAGTGACCGATACTGAAAACCTGGTAGCACACTTTTGTTAAACTTCGAATTTTATAAAATTTAACCCATGTTTTAGATATCTTTCAACCGTTTATTAAATGGAAACTGCCACTAAAATAAAAAAAACGATCGCAATGTTTCTCCTTTTTTTCGTTTACTTGGGTATGTCCTTCGTTTCTCTCAATACACACTTGCACTCGCCTCCTCATTCCCGCCATCAGTCGTCAGACGAGAGCATCATCTCCGTGCAGCAAATTGGCAGCAAGAATTTTTAATTCTTTGCTTGAGTTCATCGGTATCACGTTGGAGAGCAACTAGGAACGAACAATGGGAGAAATATTTCGATTGTTTTTTCAGTGGCATTTTCTATTTAATAAACGGTTGAAAGTTATTAAAGACATTGTTTTAATATCATAAAGTTCGAAGTTTAAACAAGAGTGTGCAAACAGGTTTTCAGTATCGGTCACTAAAAATACTGCTTAAAGAAAACGGTTGCATCAGTTCATCTGAAATTTTGTACATAGATGGAATAAATGTTAAGAAACAAAATGAAACATTTCAATTCTTTGTACGTTTAAAGTTTCTAAATTACAGCCCTTGAAAATTGGGTTTCGTTTGTTTTTGGGCACCCTGTAAATCAAGAATGATATATAATGTATAAAATAGGCGGGAGAATTTAGTTTTGTATCACAGAGTTCCCTTTCAACGCTCATCTATAATATATATATACATATATATATATGATATAAACCATAAAATAATAAAACAAATCATGGTTCATTTTTCATTTTGCGTAAGAAACAAATATTCACTACATAAAAATATACAGACATATGTAAATAAGGTAGATGAGCGTTGAAATTGAACTCTATGATACAGATTTAAATTATCATGCCTATTTCTATGTAGTGAATATTTGTTCGTTAAATGAAGTATTCTATACATATTGTGATTTTATGTTAAATTCCAGTATTATTCTGGTGTTCCAGTAAAATGATGGCTGTGATTGAATATTCACGGATATTTTTATTTAAAGAATGTTTAATTTTTGCAATAAAAATTACAGATATAGCGGTATTCCTTATTCTTTCTACAACACCTCATTTTTATGTATTTACCAATCGCCCCCAGTTGCACGCGCATCGATCTCATTGGATGTACAATATTGCACTGAGCTTATTACGTCAATACATTCACAATTCATTAAGTGTGAATGTATTGTAAGATCCATAGCTTCCAGTGTGATATTGTACACCCCGTGAGGCGAGGCGCGTGCAGCTGGGGGCGATTTTTTATTCCATGAACAACGGACGGCCAGCCGGGATTCGAATCTGGTTCTGAGGTGGTACACGGCTGGTAGGTGAGGCGGGTCACGGGTGATTCGCGGGCGGTTTTGTATCAGATAACGGCGACATTCAACTTCTAAACAGCGCGTAATACAACCAAAAAACAGCCATATTGCCGACGCCGTTCCACCGGCGATACGGCCTTAATTTTCAATTGGGTTAGACATTCCAGTGAGAGTGTACAACTACAGACTGAGTAGAGCTCGATGGATAATAGAAAATGTGTTTGGGTAATGTCTTCCAAATTCTCAGTGTTTCTAAAAACCAATAGCTTTACAGCCAGATAAAGTAGAATCTGTGGTGTTAGCTTATGTCTATTTACACAACTATTTACGCAGGGATTCCGCTTATAAATTATTGAAGATATGCCTACACCCTACCCGGAAGTTTTGACTTCTATGATGCTGATGGAAATTTCATTGACGGATCGTGGAGAAGGGAAATTACTGAAAGGAATTGTTTGCTGAATCACATGAACACCTCCCGAAAATTTTCAGTTGGCTTGCATAAAATTCGTGATGAATTTCGTGATTACTTTGTTTCTCCACAGGGAGAGGTATGTTGCAACATGGTGCAATAGAGTAATTCTTGTAATTTAATGAAAAATTTGGCTGAAAGCGAGGTTCAACTAAAGTTAATATTTACAAATGTTTTAAAACATAATTTTCACTTACCTCATCTTCATTGTTTTCACTTTTTGTGTTGGTTTCGTTCAGATCTGTCTTCCGGCGGCCGATTGACTTAGCTGGTAGCAGGAATAACAAATAATGTAATGCAAACCATGTTTATTTTTTCGGGGAGGACCGACTCGACAGATTCTTTTTTTTCGCTCCCGGTTAAAGGATGTCTTCAAATTGTGGATTTTCTTTTCGATGTCTGCCACTGTCACTTCGTGATTTGCGAGTCAGTGATTGAAGTATCAATTTTTTCATGCAGTTTTTATAATCGGAACTCTTCGCGTCCCAATGACAACTACATCATTTACCAGTTGATTTGCTCCAAATGAATTTTGATTTGATCCTTGCTGAGTGAATTTTAATTTGTTCCTCATGAAAATAGAATTGCTCCAAGTGAAATTTGATTTGATCCTCCCTATATTAGAATTGCTCCAAGGGAATTTCAATTTGCTCTTCGTGAAAATAGAATTGCTCCAAATGAAATTTGATTTGATCCTAGTGAAAATAGAATTGCTCCAAGTGAAATTTGATTTGCTCTTTTTCAATTTTAAATCTTTACATAAGAATTTTATTGGCTTTATAATGTTATTTGAAAGAATCTTAGTGAAATTTATTTTTTCTTTGTGAAGTGATTTTATTCCAATAATGCGTACTAAGATACAGAGTTTTTGCTGAGTATAATTTACAAAAAAATAGAGTTTATAATTTTCGTTGTATGAACCATTACTCATTATCAAACCATTAGACAAAGTAGTCGTATCTCAGACACTTTGATCAAAGGAGCATCACAGAGATACTGCCACGTTGCACATTGCCGCACATCACGTCGTACCTTGTGTAGACATGCTTCTGTCATCAGCAATAAGTGTCCACCTCAACTCCAAACATCTTCATCTTTCAGAAACCACAACCTTCAAGATGAAGTATAATAAAACAAGTGCGCGAGACAGACAGAGAATGATAGAAGCTTTCAATAATGAAGAGGACTGGAAGAAAGTTGCAAACGCACTTGGAATAAATGTTAAGACTGCATATAGTTGGATGAAAAATAAGCAAGTCATATCTAAGAAGAAAGGAAGAAATAACATAAGAAATGGCCCTAAATATTGAGGACACTGACAACAGCCATGGAAGAAAATGCTCCGATTACTCTCTCACAACTTCGCTAAAAAGTACAACAAGATCATGACGTTGATCAAGGAGATCTTGTAGAAATATGTTAATGAAGCAATAATTATCAAAACTTGTGAAAACGTTGTAACATATGCTTACATTTCATTTTGTGATGTTTAGTTATGACGTTTCAGCAGCATTATTCTTTCGATAACATTCTGTACTTCTTCATCAAAATGCATTTGTACACGAGTTATTAGAAAAATATCTATTTTTCATTTTTTTTTAATTTTAAAAAGCTTTCTATCAATTTAATGTCCAATCCCACTAGGGATTGCGACCTAAACATGTTTAATGATGGTAATAGTAATGGTTTATTTGATAGGGTGTCATCTACCGGGTGATCGTCGGTAGGAAATAACCCTTGGGTAATGCAGCTACTAGATGATCGTCAGTTGGTTACCGGTTGAACATATGATCCTAACACCCTGCACACTATTAAAAGTCCCTTTGCTTGTATGCCTTTTACTGATAGACTAAATAATTAAAGAAGTAATCAATTAATTAGGATTTTCGCAAAATTGATTAAAAGGTAATTAATTATTAATTACCATCACCTATAGAACTGCGCCTTTGTGGTCTCGCAACAAACTCGCGGACAGCAATTGGTCTTAAGACGTGTCTACGTAGACAACACTAGACAGGTCTCAGAGACCAAAATCGCGCATGTCTACAAGTGGGTACGTGCTTTTACGTTTTGCATAGACGTGAGTGAGGAGACTCAATACCAACTGTTCAAAGTTAACAA
Organism: Morinoia aosen; assembly: GCA_030386875.1. Lineage (NCBI taxonomy): Eukaryota > Metazoa > Arthropoda > Malacostraca > Amphipoda > Talitridae > Morinoia > Morinoia aosen. The sequence goes on along the minus strand of CM059569.1, from coordinate 13,221,635 downwards.
TGCCAGTTGGGAGATTATGTAGACATTAATCTGCCTCCATCCTGCAATATTATAGCCCAGTCTACCTATTTACAGTATTTTGTTGTGGGGGAAGAAAGTGAATAACCTAAAGAAAGCAATATTTTTATTGATTCGCTGAAATATGAGGTTCTTTTCAGCGTAACCTGTAACCGTGTAATATAAGATATATGCGTTTGATTACGAAGCACAACCGAATTAGTCCAAAAGGGATTTGTGCCATTTTTCATCAATGAAAAATAATCCAGGATCAAAAGGAAAGAAATAATTCATTATTGGAATGATTGACAGCATCCTATAAAATGACACAGCGCCGTAATTGAAGCTAGAAAGATATTAATTAGAAAGGACTCATTGACGAGTATTTCAAAAATTTAGCATGGTTACACATAGTAATCAATATTTTTACTCCATGGTTCGCCATTTAACGAGAGCAACGCGAGAAGTATACTGTTTTTATGTTTCTTGCTCCTTTGTAAGACCAAGCTCGTAGCACTGCTACAAGCTCTCAAGCGTTTTTATTATCAGAACACGATCAACGCATATCGATATCAGAATTACTGCGAAACACGTTCAGTAGCAAAATTGTAATAATCATATTTCCTCTCACCAATGCGCTTGTTTTTTAATCAGTTAACAGTACAGCAATGATCATTTTAGTGTTTCTCTGTGTCTAGCAATAATTGCTCTAAGAGTCTGATAAGTGATCACAATTGACATGACCCCAATAACCTGACTTTTATATCCGAGCTCGGGACAGTTTACCGTAAACCAACGACAAATGACCGTTACCTGGACTTCGAAAGTTATAACCCCTTGTAATATAAATTGAGCACCGTCAAAACCTTATAACGAAGAGCGTTCTCGATTTGCACAGAAGAAACTGATAAAATCCAAGAATTGAATTTGTTAAAGAAACAACTACGAAATAATGGATACCCCTCTAAAATTATATAAAAATCAGCAACTTTAGTCACAAAACCAGCCATGCCTCCAGCAGCGTCAAGCGATGGTAGAAAATTTATTTCAGTACCTTATATTAACGGAGTCACAGAAAGAGTGGCAAAAATTCTCAAACCATTGGATATTTGGCTTTGTAGTAAATCCACTCATAGTCTGAAAAATCAACTTTGTAAATTGAAAGATAATAGGCCCAAGGAAGAGAGAAAAAATGTTGTATACTAAATTGACTGCAACCAATGTGCAGCATCATACATAGGAGAGACGGGGAGAAAAGCGAAGTAACGCATTGAGGAACATACACGTTCAATTCAGCTCCGATAAATAACAAGTAACGTTTTCCAACACCAGCAAGAAACTGGTCACTAAATGAATATCGAAAATTTTAATATTTTAGCAACGGAGTCGAAAACAATGTCAAGAAAATTCGTAGAAGCGTGCTACTCTAGGTAAAATTCCGCATCAATTAATAGAAGACAAGATATCCCCCCATGTTATTTCCCGATAATAAATAAATTATTACCTCCAAAATGACAGCGTATGTGCTTGGAATGATGTCAGTACCAAGTAGAAGCCCGCTTAATAATAATTACTTTAAAAACTGTATCATAGATACGTACGTGTGTAGCCATATGCGTCCAGCTCTTGTGAATGTTTCAGCCCTGATGACGAACTCCACTTGTGAGTTCGAAAGCTTGGCCTAACATATATTTTAACCTGGGAGAGTTATTTAAAAAACCTAACTGCAAATATGGACGTCAACTATTCACCTTGAAAAGTTGAAAAGGCAACTGAAAATACAGCGATGAATTGAATAATTGCTAATTCAAGCACAATGGGAAAGATTTTGTGTATCATGTTTCGACATGATTGTACATGAAATATTCTCGAATACGAAGCGGGATTTTTGAGTTTGTTCTATAATATATCAATCGTGATATGTACAGACCTCATACAGAGGTTAGCTGTTTCCCTCTCGCATGCGATTACACGATCTCATGTAAATGAAAGCAGGCCTGCTGCTCTCATTCGTTGTCACCACCGACAAAATCCAAATTGGTGGGTCAGGTTGCTGAGGTAAAGAAATTTTCAACAAGGTTTCGTCGCACTGACACCAACTGGACCAATCCGCTCATCTGTCCTCGGGCTACATTCGTGCTAAAATTACAGAAGGAATTTGAATTGACAATACACAATTTTGAGGGTGTGCATGACAAGAAGCTGATTCATTAACGGTTCTAAGGAGTAGATTGAAATTTCTGCCCAGAGCTTAGACTTGTTCTGATCTGATTTAAGTTATGTACAGGTTCCTCATATATTTTACTCAAAGCTGTCAGATGCCAGTGTCACGGACACCGACTAATATCATGAGCTTTTTATTCCCAATTGAAAATCATCGCCCTTTTCAGGTAGTAAATTAGTCGTAAAAGGTCGAAAACGGCCCAAAAGGGCCAAAAATCACGACTTCAAACCGACTCCTACCTATACTTGGCCTATTAGGGCTTGAAAAGGGCTCTTCATTCAACTGGCCTTTTATAGGTCTAGTCAATGGCTGTTTGCGGGCTCATTCGGGTCGTTTAAAGTCGTTTTCAAGCCTTTTCGACGACCTCTATTTGGACGCGTAATAGATTGTAAAAAGACTCGTAATCGTAAATGTTGTACAAGTCGTATTACTTCAGTAAATGTAAAGAACTAAATGAATTTCAACTAACCTAACTTAGTTAAGTTAGATTAGGTAAGGTTCGTTAAACATCTTCAACAATACTATAAATAATTTATCCAGTCAACATGAAAACTAGGATAGAAAAGCTAACTGCTGAGCATAACATCAAATTGGCACTTTATTAATGCATTATAAAAAATAAATATGAATGATAGCTTATAACTGTTGGAACACTTGGGTTGTCGAACGCTGAGCATTCAACTTGTAGTGCTTTACCCTAGTTACCCCTCAAACCTCGATTCTAGTCCTTCTATGTTCAGTAATCTTAATATATCCCAATGTAAATTTATTTTAGAAAAAGTTCCCACTTCTCCGCCGCTTATCATCGATACCTACAGCCGGAGAAGTATAAACGTAAGTCCGCTGCTTCACTCGCCTGAAATCGGAACTCACTAGGCGAAGCAGCCACAAGACCCGGCCTTACAAACTCTTTATATCGTATAAAAAATCTGATGTTGGAGCTCTTTGAGGTCGTTGCAAGGCCCACTATAAGTCGTACGGAAGCCTAATAAGGCCGGTATTAGCCTTGATCAAGCAGTAAGGAAGCCCAAAAGGGCCGGTATTAGCCTTGATCAAGCAGTAAGGAAGCCCAAAAAGGCCAGGACGAGACTCGACCAAGCAATGGAAAAGCCAAAAATGGTCGTGAATAGCCTCGTTCAAGTAGTAGAGAAGCTCAAAATGGCCGTTGCATTAGCCGTTTCGATGCCCAGAAATAGCCGTTTAAATGGGCTAAAAATACTAGACATTTGCTCCGAAAAAGGCTAATTTACTGCTCGAAAACGACTAAACTCTTGGCTTATAACTGCCTGAAAACGATCTGTAAAAGGCTCAGAATTTCAATTGGGTTATTACATTTTAGTTATCTACTTTCTACTATGCAAATAATGAGTACAGAATTGAAGAACAGATAATTCAATGAACTGCTGCATCAAAGAATGTGAGCCAGTAAATTATTTACTCATTGTCAAAAAACGCTGCGTGTGTCTCGAACGACAGCAGTCTTGCGACACGCGGCGGAGGAAACAGTTTTCCCACCAAGGCTCAGTGAAGCACTCAAAACACGGCTGGATACTAGTAGAGAGGGTAAAAGATTTTAAATTTCATCAATAATGTCACTCGAATTTTTGACATTATAGTTATATATTTTTACATTATAAAGATTATTTCAAAATATCTCAGAATTTTTGATAAATCAGTTTGGGCTATTGAAAGTTGAAAATGACATACATAGAATTGTGTTTACTAGACAAGAAAATCTTAAAATCAAATACTTTCCAGAAAATTAGGCTGAATTCAGTATTAATTACTTTATGAAGTTAGGAATATTTATCTTAACGATCAGACTAATTATAAAATTTAGGGCACGAACCACACCACAAAGCATATTATTTTTTCAAAAATTAAAAAAACATATTTGTGGTCATCTATAAGAACGTTTCGGGCCGAAACCCATCATCAGCTAGGAAATCTGGAATAATACAAAAAGTCGTACGTAAAATAGAAAAACATGAGCCAGATATTTGAACAAAAAACATTTATAAAGCAAAAAATTTTTTAAAACAGACACGAAAACTGCACCAGCTACGCATCACAAAGGAACAAAAGACAAAACGCTTAAAAAATAAAATCGAAGCTAACTATCCTAAGATCACAAAGGGACGGAAGGGCAAGTGATCACTGGAATTCGGTGAGAGTAACTGACTAACCAACTAAAAGTAGAGGATGCGCACTTTGCATATCGTTGAGCTCAGGTTTAGATTTATGAATATGCAGAGATTCTAATATTCTAAGTTTTATGGAAGAACTAGAGGAGCCAATGATAGAAAAGTCAGAGTCTGAGATTTTTACGTTACATTGAAAATCAGTGTGTGAACGGATCGAAGAGTGGGATGGGTGGCAAAGACGTGCACCTGTTCTATGACTGATTCCAACGTGCTCAGCTCGCCTAACGCGCAAAGTTCGGTTCGTAGAACCAACATATGCAGATGCACACTGTGCACAACGAAAACGATAAACTAAGCAAGAGCGGAGACACATTGGAATTTTGTCTTTGTAATGGAACAAGGAACCTATTGTAAAGGAATTGACAGGGATGAGCTTGAGGGAAATTTGGGGAAAGTAGGTTGACACAAGTTGCAATAATTCACGTTTCAATTTTTCAGATTGCTGACCAAAGTATGGCATTGAAACATACATATCCAATTTCGCAGCGGTCAAAGGCGTAAGATCAGCTTTGTGTATGCTATCCAGAAAATACCTAATTTTTGATTCAACTAAATTAAGAGGAAAACCATTGTCAGTAAAAAAAGAACGTAAAAATTGTAGTTCAGCATGTAAAACCTCATATGTCGAGCAGATCTTATAAGCTCTAGATAGCAGAGTTTTAATTGCATTGATTTTAAATTTAAAAGAACAAAAACTAAAAAAACTAGAACCAAGGCCCGAAAAAGAGGGTTTCCTAAACACAGAAGTTTCCAGCGTGCCATTGCGCCTGGTGACCATGGTATCTAAAAACGCTAACTGGTTGTTGCTTTCGCATTCCATGGTGAAATTAATTGAATCGTGTTTACTATTAAGATATTCAAGGAAGAGATAGGGATGAGAGGGGTCCTTAAACAAAACGAAACTATCATCGATGTATCTCTGATAAAATACTGGGGCAAACTCTTGAGGACAATCCCGCAACCAAGCCTTTTCGTGATGGCTCATAAAAAGATTGGCAAACGTTGGCCCCAGGGGAAGTCCCATCCCCAGACCATCAAGCTGCCTGTATAATTTGCCCTCGAAAATAAAAAATGAATTAAGAACACTATGCTCAAGCAAGGTTTTAAACAGATCCCGCGATAACCCTAAAACAGTGGAAGCAGCATTTCTAAAAAGCTGCGAAATACAAATATCCATGGTTTCTTTTAAAGGTACATTGGTGAACAGACTTTCAACATCAAAGGATGCCATAAAATAATTAGCTGAACTGCTTAGTTAGGAGAGTCTATCTATAAATACAAATGAATTATCAACAGTGTAATTACTAGTGGTAAGTGGGTTCAAAACAGGAACGAGATACTTTGCAATTTTGAAGCTAGGAGTATTATAAGCGGCAAATATGGGTCTAAATTGAAACTTCCTAGCGAAATCGGCCTTGTGAACCTTAGGTAAGCCATATAGTATGCCTGGGCCAGAACCGGAAACAAACAAGCTATTGTAAACTCCGTCACTGAGCACCGAAATCTTCTTGAGTTTGCGCAAAAAGTTGTTGATTTTATCCTCTATTTTAGTAGCGTAGCGATGAATAGGTTCAATTATTAATTCAAATTTTGTGGGGTCAGAAATAATAGCGGTCATTTTTTCGACATATACCGGTCTGTCAACAAGGACCACACCCCGGCCCTTATCAGGCTTACACACTACCAGATTCGGATTACGGCCTAGCTCTTTCAACAAGGCTACATCTGCATACGAAAATACAGCAGAAAATATTTTTGAACTTCTGAAGTTGTAAAAGAATTTATGAGTCACTGACCGCAAACGGTTGCAAAATTCATCAAAACTAGTATCTTCTGCAATTATTTGAGATTTAAGATCAAGCGCTAACTTTTCGAAACATAGAAAATATTTAAAATAATCAAGTTTGTACACGGGCAAACCAAAATCCAAGCCAAAGGCCAGTAGAGTTCTAAGACGTGAAGTTAGGTGAATAGAGCTGAAGTTGAAAATAACCTTGTCAGGGCTGCAGGGCTGAAGATGGTTGAGAATTCCCAGATCTTTGAGTTTCTTCACATGAGTGATCTTCGTGGCAGCTATAAATTCACCAACTGAGAGACGCACAGATCTAAAAATGACTGCCTTCATAATAGGCGAGAACAAATCACGGACATCACTCTCAGAAGCCGTTACTGCTGCAGAAGCTGTCTTAATGGAGGCTTTTTTCGAATTGATTTCCCGTGTTAAGAGCTGGGCTTGCCACGATTTATAAAAAGATGCTGATTGCAAAGAACGGCGATATAATTTGAATCTTAAAAATTTTGGACACACATTATAAACTTTGCACTTCACTAAAAAATCGTAATCAAGTTTCAGTTTCTCATATTTTCTTGAGTTCGTTTCAAATTTACGAAAAGCTTTGTAATGTTCAATGCCATAATATGCCATATTTTTGTCGAATTATGGCATTGAACATTACAAAGCTTTTCGTAAATTTGAAACGAACTCAAGAAAATATGAGAAACTGAAACTTGATTACGATTTTTTAGTGAAGTGCAAAGTTTATAATGTGTGTCCAAAATTTTTAAGATTCAAATTATATCGCCGTTCTTTGCAATCAGCATCTTTTTATAAATCGTGGCAAGCCCAGCTCTTAACACGGGAAATCAATTCGAAAAAAGCCTCCATTAAGACAGCTTCTGCAGCAGTAACGGCTTCTGAGAGTGATGTCCGTGATTTGTTCTCGCCTATTATGAAGGCAGTCATTTTTAGATCTGTGCGTCTCTCAGTTGGTGAATTTATAGCTGCCACGAAGATCACTCATGTGAAGAAACTCAAAGATCTGGGAATTCTCAACCATCTTCAGCCCTGCAGCCCTGACAAGGTTATTTTCAACTTCAGCTCTATTCACCTAACTTCACGTCTTAGAACTCTACTGGCCTTTGGCTTGGATTTTGGTTTGCCCGTGTACAAACTTGATTATTTTAAATATTTTCTATGTTTCGAAAAGTTAGCGCTTGATCTTAAATCTCAAATAATTGCAGAAGATACTAGTTTTGATGAATTTTGCAACCGTTTGCGGTCAGTGACTCATAAATTCTTTTACAACTTCAGAAGTTCAAAAATATTTTCTGCTGTATTTTCGTATGCAGATGTAGCCTTGTTGAAAGAGCTAGGCCGTAATCCGAATCTGGTAGTGTGTAAGCCTGATAAGGGCCGGGGTGTGGTCCTTGTTGACAGACCGGTATATGTCGAAAAAATGACCGCTATTATTTCTGACCCCACAAAATTTGAATTAATAATTGAACCTATTCATCGCTACGCTACTAAAATAGAGGATAAAATCAACAACTTTTTGCGCAAACTCAAGATTTCGGTGCTCAGTGACGGAGTTTACAATAGCTTGTTTGTTTCCGGTTCTGGCCCAGGCATACTATATGGCTTACCTAAGGTTCACAAGGCCGATTTCGCTAGGAAGTTTCAATTTAGACCCATATTTGCCGCTTATAATACTCCTAGCTTCAAAATTGCAAAGTATCTCGTTCCTGTTTTGAACCCACTTACCACTAGTAATTACACTGTTGATAATTCATTTGTATTTATAGATAGACTCTCCAAACTAAGCAGTTCAGCTAATTATTTTATGGCATCCTTTGATGTTGAAAGTCTGTTCACCAATGTACCTTTAAAAGAAACCATGGATATTTGTATTTCGCAGCTTTTTAGAAATGCTGCTTCCACTGTTTTAGGGTTATCGCGGGATCTGTTTAAAACCTTGCTTGAGCATAGTGTTCTTAATTCATTTATTTTCGAGGGCAAATTATACAGGCAGCTTGATGGTCTGGGGATGGGACTTCCCCTGGGGCCAACGTTTGCCAATCTTTTTATGAGCCATCACGAAAAGGCTTGGTTGCGGGATTGTCCTCAAGAGTTTGCCCCAGTATTTTATCAGAGATACATCGATGATAGTTTCGTTTTGTTTAAGGACCCCTCTCATCCCCATCTCTTCCTTGAATATCTTAATAGTAAACACGATTCAATTAATTTCACCATGGAATGCGAAAGCAACAACCAGTTAGCGTTTTTAGATACCATGGTCACCAGGCGCAATGGCACGCTGGAAACTTCTGTGTTTAGGAAACCCTCTTTTTCGGGCCTTGGTTCTAGTTTTTTTAGTTTTTGTTCTTTTAAATTTAAAATCAATGCAATTAAAACTCTGCTATCTAGAGCTTATAAGATCTGCTCGACATATGAGGTTTTACATGCTGAACTACAATTTTTACGTTCTTTTTTTACTGACAATGGTTTTCCTCTTAATTTAGTTGAATCAAAAATTAGGTATTTTCTGGATAGCATACACAAAGCTGATCTTACGCCTTTGACCGCTGCGAAATTGGATATGTATGTTTCAATGCCATACTTTGGTCAGCAATCTGAAAAATTGAAACGTGAATTATTGCAACTTGTGTCAACCTACTTTCCCCAAATTTCCCTCAAGCTCATCCCTGTCAATTCCTTTACAATAGGTTCCTTGTTCCATTACAAAGACAAAATTCCAATGTGTCTCCGCTCTTGCTTAGTTTATCGTTTTCGTTGTGCACAGTGTGCATCTGCATATGTTGGTTCTACGAACCGAACTTTGCGCGTTAGGCGAGCTGAGCACGTTGGAATCAGTCATAGAACAGGTGCACGTCTTTGCCACCCATCCCACTCTTCGATCCGTTCACACACTGATTTTCAATGTAACGTAAAAATCTCAGACTCTGACTTTTCTATCATTGGCTCCTCTAGTTCTTCCATAAAACTTAGAATATTAGAATCTCTGCATATTCATAAATCTAAACCTGAGCTCAACGATATGCAAAGTGCGCATCCTCTACTTTTAGTTGGTTAGTCAGTTACTCTCACCGAATTCCAGTGATCACTTGCCCTTCCGTCCCTTTGTGATCTTAGGATAGTTAGCTTCGATTTTATTTTTTAAGCGTTTTGTCTTTTGTTCCTTTGTGATGCGTAGCTGGTGCAGTTTTCGTGTCTGTTTTAAAAAATTTTTTGCTTTATAAATGTTTTTTGTTCAAATATCTGGCTCATGTTTTTCTATTTTACGTACGACTTTTTGTATTATTCCAGATTTCCTAGCTGATGATGGGTTTCGGCCCGAAACGTTCTTATAGATGACCACAAATATGTTTTTTTAATTTTTGAAAAAATAATATGCTTTGTGGTGTGGTTCTTGCCCTAAATTTTATAATTACTTTATAACATATCTGATGAAAATATTCAAGGTTCTATTTGTCAGTTACTCCATCGTCATTATAACGATGTCTTTGAGGTGTGAGTCTGGTAATGATTGAAGATTTTCGTTTAATTATACATTCTAGACGATGTTGTGCCTCAGTCAAAACAGTAACGGACATGATAATAAATTAAATAATGAAAACTAATTCGTTCCCAGAGGTCACAATACATAATATAAAAAGATATCATTGGCTTTTGATGTGAGAAAAATACACATGACATTTATGACAGCAATACATCTTAAAATTTGATAGAAATTTCAGTCAGGATATGATTTGACTTTTCAATCAATTTAGATTTGCCTCTTTTTGATCAGTTGCCCTAATTTCTTGCAAGTTGTATAATCCTTTCCCGTGCCCAGCTGTGCCCAACAGTGTGAGTGAGGAGGAACCGCTGACACGACCAATAATTTATATATATATATATATATATTGGTCTGCAAAAAAAAATTTTTTTTCGAGCCCTGACACAATTTCTGCTGTTTATTATGTAAAATGACCTCCTGAATTCGAATATGACCCCCGTTTTCTTCCATCACCCTCCGTTTTCATGGGATGGCCCCTTGTACTTTGTATTACTTTTTGATAATTTGGAGAGATGAACATGCTTATATTTGCTTTTGCATTTCTTCTGAGGGGCTACAGATGTGATATGTTCTACCAACATGAACATTTGTAGCAAGGGGGTAGATTTGGGGAATTTGCTGCCTCAAAATTTTAATAAAACACATTGAAAAGGAACAATTTTTCGAACCTTTATACCTTATTTTGTACACATTCCTACACAGAATAATAAATAAGATAAATTATTACCCTTATTTCGTGCTTGTTTTCCTTTTGTATTCTGACGAGGCCTCACTAAGACGAGGAAATTTAGTTTTCAAAAATTGAAATGCATTCCCTGTCTTATCCAAAGCTTTCACAAACTGTTTGATCAATCGGAGTTTGATGTGCAAAGGCGGCAAGTAAATATTTTCCTTCGGGACCATAGGATCGTGAGCGACATTCTTCAGACCAGGAGTAAAACTTTCTCGCACAGGCCAGTTTCGTACGATGTAATGTTTGTCACGGGCTCGGCTGTCCCATTCACATAGAAAACAGCAGTATTTTGTGAAGCCTGATTGCAGACCGGTGAGTAGAGCAACAACTTTTAGGTCAGCGCAAATTTTCCAATTATAATCATGATAACCGATTTTATCAAGGATTCGGCTGAAGTTCTCGTACGTCTCCTTCATATCCACAGAGTATGCAATCGGGACTGATGGTAACTCATTCCCATTGGCCAACAAGACAACTTTCAAACTTGTCTTTGATGAGTCTATAAAAAGTCTCCATTTGCCTGGGTCACATGGCATCTTTAGTTCTATCATCTATGCATTTGAATTTGGGCAGAACACTAAGCCTTCATCTTCCGAAAAAAGTAATTTTAGGGTCGACTGCCTCTTCCTGTAGGAAGAGATTTTTACGCCCTTTTCTAAGAGATTCCACTGCTGAAGTCGAGATCCAAGAAGTTGCGATTTATTCTTCGGTAACTCCAAATCTCTGACAAGATCATTCAATTCCGCCTGAGTAACGAGGTGAGGTTTTTTATGAGCTGCATCACCTGAAAACTGTTCATCATCGGTGGACGTATCATGTGATGGTTCTGGCGCACAGGCGTTCAAATCCGTTTCTGGCTCTACAGTATAGGTTTTTGGTGGCACTGGGATTGCTAAAGATTCAGTGTGAAGAACTGGCCGTAGAGCTGAGGGGATATTAGGATAATGAATTGCATGCTTACTTTTGCTGGTGAACCCGACGGTGGAAGTCATGCAGAAGTAGCAATCTGACAGATGACAACGAGGTTCACGCCAAACCATGGGCACAGCAAATGGCATTGATTTACGGGTACCTTTCAGCCATTTCGTCAAACTACTGTAACAAGTAGTGCAACAAACTCTTGGAGCCCAATCCTTGTCCTGATCGCCAACGTGGCAATCGAAGTAAAATTTATAAGCAGTTTTAAGAATTGGAGAAAGGGGTTTTCGTTGAGCTTTGAAAGTCAATTCCCCGCAAACATAACAGAAGCTATCAGGGTGATTTTTACACTTGCGTGGCATAATTAAACCGTAGATCTATGCTCGATATCAATCAAAACTCACACACTGTAATTCACTTAGAAAAAAAACGGAGTAAAACACATTCTACTGATTTGCACAATTTAAACAACTTCAAAACGCAGCATCCCAGCCTAGAACACAGACAAGTTTACACCACGATCGCTAGAGATGTACTGAGAAAGATACGAAATACAATGCAGGACAAGAGCAATGCCAGTTTATACACGTCAAAGCCTGAAACTTCCGGTGCAAACCTTAGAGCGCGATGTTTTTAGAGAACCAGCGTCGTACAGTCAATCTTTCGAATTGTTGCTATTTCGTTTTGTTTTGTTAATTATTTGGGGGTTGCTTATGTTTTTATTATTTCGAGGGATGCTACATATTTTATAACTTGGGGGATGCTATATTTTTGTATTATTTGGGAGAGGATGCTGGGCTGAAAGCTGAAAGATGTGAAAATAAGTGAAAGATTGCGAAAAAAACGTAAAATTAGTAATTTTTTGTTTTTTTCCATTTTATGAAACAAATCTCCCCCCCCCCCCCCCCAAAAAAAAATCTACCTCCTTCCTGAAAATTACATGTTTTCGAACTTTTTACCTCTCCAACCCCGCAGAATAGATGTAGTGGCTAAAATAACCCTTTCATTCCTTTAAATTATCAAAAAGTAACAAAAATAGGGGGGGGGGGGCTACATCGAAAACGGTGGGTGATGGGAGGAAACGGTGGTCATATTCGGGTTCAGGAGGTCATTTTACATAATAATCAGCCGGAATGGTGTCAGGGCCGATTTTCATGCAGACCATGAAATTGAATCCTGTCCTATAACTGAAAATGCAGTGTACTATTATTTTATTTTAATTTCTGTAAGAGCTAACGCAGACACTTTACTGGGAGAAGTGCTCGAGTTGGATCTGCTTCTGTTGGCTCTGGTAAATATTTTACTCTTTGGCCTGGATTTCTGGAACGCTTTTATTGAACATGCAAGCATGATCTCCCTGCAGCACTGCAGATCGGACAAGACCTCTCTTGGAACATGATGCTAGTGCCTCCATTGAACTCTTCCTGGTTAGCTGAGCACAGTCATAATCTAGGTTCATGCGTTGCGCCCGTCATTTCATTACCTCTTAATATTCTTCTACATTACAACCACTTGATGTTCCAATATGTTGTAACCCCATATTGTTACAATATATTTATCAACTGTTAACATTTTAATTTTTGAATTCAATGAAGTATAAAAGTTTGAGATAAAACATCATTTATGGGATCACATGTAATTTCGTTTTGTCATTGAAATTGAAAAAGTAATACCAGAAAAAAATCACGTGGATAATATGACAATATTTTCCTTAATCCTCTAATCATAAAACAAATCGAGTGATTAAGAGAAACAAGAAGAAAATTCCTCGCATTTTAGTTGTTGAAGTTCAGAAAAGATGTTCCAATTTCAAAAAAACAACAATAGCATTGTTTTACATCCAGACTACCTTCCTCTGCTTGCTAATGGTGATCAAGGCATTGTCTAGCGTCTCATTAGAGCGCAAATGAACAGGTTTCGGTATCAACATGACCCAAGTTTTGAATGAAATTTCTCGTAAATTGTAACTTTTACCATTACGGCTTGTGTGGCGGCTGGCTTCGAGGAGTCCTCCTGCCAACCTCGCGTGCCACAAGTCCTCTAGGGTGCGTTTTTGCATCCGTGTACCGGCCGCGTGTCGGGGGAAAGCTGACTGAGGGCTTCACGTGCTGGTATTCCCGTTATGAGTGATAGAATAAAGTAATAAAAATACTGTTCTAAAAAAAATCAGTACCATAATGTTGGGTTGATATCGATTTTGGTCGCGGAAACTAAAAATTTGGTTTCCAAAAATCGATAGAAAAGCCCATTTAAAGACGTTTCATGTGAATGACATTTTGCTCGCTAATGCGTAATTTTAGAGGTACAACAATAATTATGTTCATTTAGGAATAACATTATTTAGTAGGTTGCGTAGTCGCCGCATTGTTGGAACACGCCCACAGTTTTGGCGCCAAAAACAGCATCGGTTTGGCTACGTTAAGATAAGCTATTTTAGGTTCATTAAGGTTAGTTTAAGGTAGTTTATTTAACTAACCTAACGTTACCTAACCAAACCTCACCCATCGTTACTTCAATACCGTATCACAGCATGTTCAGGTGTCTGTTCCTTCACTTTTGTATACGACATTCCGATAACTTCAGATAACTTCAAAGTTGAATAACTCAAAAATAACACATCAGCAATCAAAATGTCATTCGTGTAAAACGTTTTTAAACGTGCTTCTTTATTGATTTGTGGGCATCGAATTTTTAATTTCCGTAAGCGCATTAAAATCAATATCGACCGAATGTTGTACACGACTGATCCTTACAGTAAACAATTTTATCGAAGAAAATGGATTTATATTTCAGTAACTATCCATATCGGTAATATCTATTCGCACATTTTTCACCTAGGGTATTTGTCAGATGATACACGTGCTTTAACATTTAGAAACTACATAGAAAATCAAATCAAAACATTTTTGTACAGACCTTTCATTACCTAACCTGATCTAAAATACCCAAACCTAACCTATTAAAACCTGGTCACATTTGAGTCATTAAAAAGTGTTACGGGAGAAATTTAAGAACCAGGAGTCAAAGTTACATCGGGGCGCTGGTGCACACCTGTTTCTCTACAATTTACAATTTATTTACCACAGGCGATACAGAGGTAGATTGTTTCTTAAGTCTAGCACGATGGTCAAATTTTGAGTATAGCTACCTGTGAGCCCGAATTAGTTCAGCGACTTCTAGGGTATACTACCATCAACATTTTTCTAGGGTGTACAATAAGGTTTAACCTAATTCTAACCTAATTACGCATTAGACTGATCAATGAGATAGTTAACTCGATATTGGATGCTTCATTTTACAAAATAGTTTATTTGGACTAGATGTTAACAGTATATTCTATAAACGATTTAGGAGCAGGCTGAAGATCAGCGATATTAACTAAGGCAAATTACATTATCAGGACCAGTCATGTAGGAGACAAGATTTGACTTGGTAATCTCACACGACTACGATTCTGATAGGAAATGAGACTCAAGATTTTTTTTAATACCTTCTAAGAATTACTTTCACCGACTTCCGCACGGATTGAGTTCCAAGTTTTAGTTCCAACGAAGAGGATACTGGGTTAAGACCGGGCCTTTGAATAATAAAGAAGCTTGAATTTACTTCTTTTTCGGGGTAAATGGTCGTGCTGACCAGTCTGTGCGGTTAATAATTGTTTTCGAGTATTTTCGCCCATTGGTCAATGTTTTGTAAATGAAATTCCATATGGAGAAATTGTAGAGACCCGTAAGTTTGAGCATTTGTAAATTTTTGAATGAATCATTTCTGTGAGCATTTCATTATAGATTCTTTACCGCTCGTGTGGCTCTTTTTGGTTTTATTTTTTTATTTTGATTTCATTTTTTTTTATTTTGGTTTTATTTTCATCAGTTCCGTGTTATGCTGTTCCACATTGCATGTAGGGTGAAATAAGCGTTCGGTAGAGCATTTGCAAAGCCATTTCAGGAAGGAAATTTTTAACTTTATTTAATATTCAAATGGATTTTGAAAACTTAGTAGGCTACTAATATGAGCGATATGCTCTTTGAAAGTCAGATGTTTATCCATTATGATTCCCAAGAACTTACATGATATGGTTTCTTCAATTCCACCTTCGCCCATTTTAATGTGGGTAAGAGATATTTTTTCTTGTATGAGAATTCAATATATTTCGTTATATCGATATTAAGGGCAGCATTCCCCCTGAAAGTGGAAAATGTGGGGGGAAAATAGATTTTAGCTGCTATCGAAGGTGAAAGACGTCAGGTACATCCTGTGAAAAAATGAAGTTCGTACGTTTGCTCGTTCGCCCGCTACGGGGGTTTGAAGAATGGGGGAAGGGGAAGATGAAATGGTATTTCATCATGTTGCACCTCCCCCTTGGCTCTTTCTTCACAGCGCGACGCTGCTATGTCATATTATATGTCTATTTATTACTGTATAATGATTTCAAGGGTCCTAGCTGTCCCCACAAATAATTAAGAAGAAAAATTGAGATGTTTGTGTCTGCCTATTTTACCTTTTTTTGGAGGATCGGAATGTGGGGTGTCAAAAGTCAACTCCTCCTACAGTTTTCGAACTACAGTAATGTTTTTGGTATCATTGGATGTGGAAAACGTGAAGATTATGGGGTGTAAAGGGCTTGTTCGAAATTGGTCATGATCAAAAGTTGTGACGTCACAAATGAAAATTTTTGCCAAAAAGGAATGGCGCTTCAATTTTTTTTTTATTTGCATTATGACTTAAGCGTTTGCCTGTTTATACCTTACAATCTACACAATATTCCACATCCAATGATACCAAAATCATCACTCTAGCTTGAAAACTGTAGGAGGAGATGCATTTAGAAAACCCCCCTCAAAATTTCATTTTCTTCGAATGTCTCGTTTTCTTTCAAGAAAATCGCATTTTTTCATGAATGACGAGTGATTACAAATTGCATTTCCTAACTGTATACCAAATTTCATTGCTCTAGGTTCAATAATGAAAGAAAAAATTCGGATTGGGAATGCTCCCCTTAAGGTTCATTTTATTAGCTTTTAGCAACAATGAAACTTCATGGAGTTCGTTATTTATACTCCCCGCAATCAGAGAGGTATTTTGGTTCGAATAACAGCAAAAAGTGCGTTGTCATCGGCAAAAAGTATGAATTTGAAAAATGATGTAGATTTAATAATTATGATGTAGATTTAATAATACATCTTCTGCTTATGATTATATTTTTATTGAGTTATTTTAGTGTAGTTGATTTGAAATTGTAAAATAATTCAAGAAATAAAACCCCAAAATTGAAGCAAATAGAAGCGATAATTTTGTACATTGATAAGCAAAAGTAAACGAAGACCTTCCAAAAATTCGTAAAATTTTGCCGCTCTAGATTCAATGAATTACTTCAATATAATTATTAAAATACTCTAAAATGTTGAAGATATAAATGCATATATGCTGCAAAGTAATGTATAATTGTATTTCATTCCGTATATTCCAGTTAAGGAGGTTAGCCAAAATGAGGGTCTATTAATTGGGCCCTTGTTTGCTTTCGGTATTGACAGAGCTGTTCAGTATCTAGATACTGTATCTAGATACCTTTTTGTGTTGTAGGGTTCTACCTTAGTTACCCCTTAAATTTCAATTCTAGTCTATTTGTGCTCAGTAATTGTAATATGTATCAATGTAAATTTAGTCGATAAAAAGTTCCCACTTCACAAAAAAACGGAACTCAATGGCTGAAGCAGCTACACCTGGCCTTAAAATTGGTGACCCCAGACGAATCGCCAGCCTCCCAGCTGTCTCCAGCGATTTCACCAACGGGCCGAGGCTTCAACATCTCTTGCCCCTTCCAACTGGTGGCCGCAGCAGCTCTTCAGCGAGTTCACCATCGGACCTGAGCTTCCACTTAACTGGTGATCCTAGCAGCTCTCTAATGGTTTCACCATCGGGCCGATACTTTTACAGTTCCTACTCCTAACAACTGGTGATCCATCAGCACCCATCGCTGCTCTTCAGCCAATCTTCGTCGCAATTTCCGCTGGGTGTTTCTGCTATCACAAGAACTTTTACCAAGCGCGAAAATGCACAACCGAGCCACCAAAACGCCTACAGCACGGCCTCATCGCCCCGCCTTATCGCACGGCCTCTACGCACGGTTTCTACGCACAGCCTCTACGCACAGCCTCTACGCACGGCCTCTACGCACGGCCTCATCTCACGATTTTATCGCTCGGCTTCATCGCTCGCCTTCATTGCACGGCTTCATCGCTCCGCTTCATCGCACGGTCGCATCGCTCAGCACCAACGCTCGGCAGCATCATCATTTTTATTTACTAAATTGTATCGTTCAAACTACTTTCTCTCTAGGGGGAGGGTAATTGTAGTGCCCTACCTTAGTTACCCCTCAAATCTCAATGCTAGTCTATTTGTGCTCAGTAATTGTAATATGTATCAATATAAATTTATTCTATAAAAAGTTCACACTTCAATAAAAAAACGGAACTCAATGGCTGAAGCAACTACATCTGACCTCACAGTGTATATAAGAGTGTATCTATAGATACATTTGAAATTGAGTATCTAATCGCTGTATCTAGAAATTTTTGAAAAGTATCTATACACAAGTATCTTTAAATACTTTCAAAAATATCTCCATGGGTGTTAAATACTTTTACATACTGTTACATATTTTTTGTAAAAATAAGAAAATTGCACTAAAACAAATTAATATTACTAATTGTAAACTTCAATTCTCAGTATTCTTATAATTAAATAATAAATATATATATTATCAATCAAGAGCAAATTATTTTTCCAGAAGTTCGAATCACTAACAACTATTAACCGTTGACCACGTATGTTTATTATAAGCATAGACATAGAGTATAAAAGGCGTATGTTAGGCGGCGTGACTCGTTCAAACGTAAATAGAACGTGTTCGTTAGGTTCCGTTCAGTCAGTCGTTTATCAAAATTTCGTCATTATATGAGCACAGAGAGATCTTAATCTTATTATTATCATTCATATTAGTTACCGAAACCATGTCTGTACGTCCCTAACTTTAGGTATCGTATCACTAATGCACTTCCTCTTATGCGAACGACTACTATCAATTTTCCAAGCGATCAAAAATTCGTACGTCATTAGAGATGCTGCTGCTGTCGTTTCCTGAAAGCCATATGCAAGACCTGCATGCATGTATTATTAAAGAGATCACAGGGTTGAAGAAAGAGTATTTTCAAATTCAATACAACGCTGCCGTATTCTGCGCCATTATAGAGATTGTTTTCTCTCGGGGACTAACACTGGCTCATCGGAGATCGTCGCACTCGGATTCCATGTTCGAGAGTTTGGTATTGCTGAAGAGCAATAAATTTCTTTAAATACCAGAACAGCTCCCATTACGATTAGTAGATCGACGATGCAAACATCACATTAGGATTATGGTTTACTTAGATTTCTAGCATCTAGATATATTTTGGAGTATCTATGGCAGCTCTGGGTATTGATTGCATAGAAATTGTTCGACCAATGTTTCTCAATCTCCAAAATGTTTTTTCAAGGGATTTTAACATCCGATTTCAGTTTCGAAAATTTACTCAGCATGAACAAAAATTAAAAGTGATAGGAAAATCCTGTTCAAAAGACAAGCAGTTGATGTCTTGATGTCATCACGTGTGAGTTCACCTTAGCGTCAACTAGAAAACGTTTTAATCGGCCAATTTATGTTAGGTTAAATTAGATTAAGTCATATTATGTTAGGTTAGATAAGATCAGGATGCGTCAGGTTAGTTAGGTTCTTTTTGGTTAGGTAAAGTAGAATTGGCTCAGATCGGGTTGGTTAGGTAGGTTTGGTTTGGTTTGGGTTGAGATGGGATGGGTTTGGTTGGGTTAGGCTGAGTTAGATTGGGTTGGGTTACGTTGGGTTACATTGGGTTAGGTTTGGTTAGGTGTTAGGTTAAGTAAAGGTTGAGTAAAGTTTGGTTAGGTAAGGTCGAGTTTTTTCAGCTGATGTAGAGTGCGAACAAAACAAATTTAGCAATTGCATTTTAGGCTTCTAATTTTTAAAACAAAACCATAATTTCTTCAAGTTACACGAACGTGTAATTTCTGTCCAAGAAATCGTAAACACTCATTCCAAATGGAGGTTTCAGCTCATCTATTTCCCAAATTGCAACATTAGACAGCCACAGGAAGATCAATGCTATGAGGAAGGCACTCATTCGTTCTGATAATTATACGATTTTTTGCATTTGCTTTTATTTCGGTGTTATTTTTATAGAAAAGTTTAACGCTCTGTTCAACTATCACTGAAAGTTATATTTAGCTAAAAAAATACGTTACATACCTCGGTCTACGATTACTTCTTTGTGACGTTGCATCCTCAGAATTCCGATATAAAAATTTCTAAACAATCACTTTTCGTAGGAAATTAAGTTAGGTCTTATAAATTTAGGCGAGATCAGTTTATGCCATGATAGTCAATTTTAGAAAGTTTTTAATTTTAATCATTTGGGACCCCATAATCTTAGCTGGGACTTTATCTGCCAAACTGCAACCATACCTTTGAGTCATTTTCGACTGGTAGTTTCCGTACACCAAATCAAAGCCTTCTGATCTTATGGGTCTCTGATGAATTCAACTCATAACTTGTACAAAGTCCTTTGATCTAATCTTACCAAATCGGTTGAATGATATTTATATATCTGAAATTTGACAGCCAAATTCTGCCTATTTAAGCCATCCGAATGCAAGTTTCATGAGACTTTTATTGGGAACAATTTTACCGAGTCAATTTTTATATGAAATGATACATGGCAGGCAGTATCAAATTCTTCTAAACAATAACCTGATAAAAACTGATGTAGAACAAAATGTTTTTACACCAATTAACCATGGATAATGAATGCTTTAAAATTTGTTGAAGAATTTGGTTACCTTCCCATCCGTATACTGCAGTTTCAGGTGACTGCTTGAAATTACATGCTTTTCTAGACCCAAATCTTCTTCGACTGCTATGATTATAAAAACACTAAGCTTAATCAATTCACGATTTATTTTTCTTATGAACGATTTTAACGCTCTTCTTTCGAGTTCAGAAAAATAAGCATAGTGAAAAACAAAAGGAAATAAAAGAACATGACTTAAACTGTGTTTGCACCCTCACTACCGATCTACAGGGATACTGCGTGTCAAAGTTCATTTAATGAAAAATTGATGAACAATTTGCGTGACGTGATCACATTACAAGGTGAAACTATAGGTTTTATGAATGTGACAAAGCATAAAATTGTGCTTAAAACTGATGCACCAGTTTTATATATACCACCCTATCGCATACCTCATAAATATCAGAAGGAGTTGCCAAGATCAACAGAGAAAAGCTTTCGCATGGCATAATTGAGAATTCCATATCAGATTACAATTTTTCGGTGATTGTGGTAAAGAAAAGACGGGTGAAATTAGACCCGTGAAAGATTTTAGAGCATTAAACAAAATCGTGGTCAAGGCGTCGTATCATATGCCGCGAATAGATGGAATATTGTCCACACTAGGTGGCAATAGCGTCTTTTCCTCTCTGTATCTAAAGTCTGCATTCCACCAAGTAGAATTAGAACAGGAAAGTCGGAAATTTACAGCCTTTAGTATAGGTTACCTGAAATACCAATTCAGAAGAATTCCATTTGAACTCAGTTCAAGTCCGAGCGTTTTTCAACGTGTTATGTCATCTGTTCTGGCGCCTATTTTAGGACGCCTTTGCTTCGTATTTTTAAACGATATATTATTTATACTCAAAAACTAATGAGCAGCATTTGTGCGATATTAAAACTGTCCTCAAGACACTCCGCACCGGTAAACTATCCATCAAACTCGAAAAATGTCAATTTTTCAAGAAAAACATAGAGTACCTAAGTCATATTATTTCGGCCGATGGAATACGGTGTAAGTATTCCGAGAAGTTGCAAAATTGTCCGGCACCAATTAATGTAAAAGAATTGCAGCAATTCCTTGATGCAGCCAATTATTTCCGCAACTTCATAGCGCAATTTGCAGTGATTGCAAGACCCCTGTACACATAGTTAAAAAAATGAATTTATTTCAACACGACAAACGACTGTCAAAAAAGTTTTGATTACATAAAATCAGCCTTGACTTCTTAAACTGTTTTACGACACCCTGATTTTACTAAAACGTTTCACATATTTACTGATTCATCAAATTTTGGCATAGGATCCGTCTTGATGCAGCCCGAAGATTCAGGCGATAAATTAATGCGTCCAGTTGCATATATCAGCAAAAGTTTAAATTCTAGTCAAAAACGTTACAGCGTAACGAAAAAAGATTTTTTTGCCATTTATAGTGCTCTTAAAGCATTTAAATACCTAATTATTGGATATCCCTCCATGTATACACGGACCACCGTCCACTTGCTCCTCTATTCACGAAAAAATTACCAGAGGATACGGCAATGGCTCGATGGTGTATTAACATTCACTTTTACGACCCTGTCATTCATTATTTACCAGGTGGACGAAACGTCGTAGCCGACTACCTAAGCAGGCTACCAAACAACAATGATCAATTAACTATTAAAGAATGAGAATTCTGAGACACATTAACGCCTGAGCTTGAATCAGAGGTGTACTTAGCGCAGACTTGAGGTAAAGCAAAACAAGACGTTCTCACTGACCAGAAGATGCAATCACACGGTACCGACGTGTTGACACCAAAATTAATTGAGCATGTCCCGACAGAAAAAGAAATTTCCTGGACTTTAAAAGAGTTCATTGACGAGCAAAAGCAAGATCCGTTATGTATCGAAATTAGAGAGGCGTTACTTCCTAAAAGTACGTCAACAATTCCTGACTTAGAGAGTTATTTAATTCTTAATGACATATTGTATCGACGACGACGCATTGACTCCCGAACTACCACAATATTAACAGCGGTCATGCCGACTTCGTTGTTGAATAAACCAATCTTGAGTATACACTATATGTACCATGCAGATGCATTGCACACGCTATTCAAATTTAGGCTCAAATACTTTCACAGTTTAGAGAAAACGATTGTTAGAAAGTTTGTGCAAGGTTGTGAAGTTTGTAAACTTCTTAAAGCAAACCCTTCCGTACCTATTAAAATATTAACAGCCCCTATGGCAAAGGAACCTTTTGAAGTAGGTTCAATGGATTTTCTTGGTCCCCTCAAAATTACCGATAATGGGAATAAATACATACTGGTTGTGATTGATCTTTTTTCCCGCTTCTGTAAATTACACGCAACCTCTAACCGTCGAACAGACACAGTAATATCATGTTTAGGAAGTTGTTATAGCACTTTCGGATACCCGAAAACGCTGATAAGGGATAACGCCCTTGAATTTAAATCAGTAGCAGTAAAACAATTTGCCAAAATACATGCTATTGCTAAGAATGAAGTTCTAGCTTTCAGCCCCCATTCGAATGCGATTGTTGAACGAAATAACAAAAAAAGCAATTTGCTAAAATTGTACCTTAATTCCCTAGCTCATACCGAATGGGATCAGTGTTTGGAAATGGTAGAGAACGCCATAAACAATTCATTAAATTCTACTTTAGGTGATACTCCCAGCTATGTCGTTTTCGGTAGAGATACGTGCCCTTATTTTCGCGGGGAAAATCTCCCCATTTCATGGTTACGATGACGAAATTGACTTAGTGAATTTTCGTGCGAAGGAAGCGGTTCGGATTGTTGAAAACGTTAGGAATCTAATTATCAATAATACTGCTATCCGTACAATGTACCAGAACCTATAGAGGAAGGACAACAATTTCACGATTGGCGACACAGTTATGTTAAAAAACTATTTCAAAATGAACAAATTAGACCTTTCATGGCATGGGCCGGGCATTATTACGAAAGTCAAAGGACACTGGGTTGAAATCAAAATTGGGGACAAAATTCACAAAAGTAACATGAACCATGTACTGCCCCTAAGTAAAAGGAAATGACAACGTTACAACGGGACAACGTCCTGTGTCACCTATACCTATATTTGTGACTCTAACATTTCAGACGTGACAAGTTACGATTATGCTAAAAACTACGACTGCATGACTCTATGTAACGTGTTAGGTATTAAGTAACTACCTTGCGTTACTTGCTTCGCATCATAATAATCTCATATATGCTTGTGCTCTAGTATCAGTGAATTTTCATTGCTTACAGAAAATGAATTAAGCACACCGTCCCCATATTATGAGATCATGGATGATATTGGGACTATTGCTGCAGTAGGAAGAGTAGGAGGTCAGGTACATCCTGTGAAAGAAATGAGACTCGCACGTTCATTCGTTCGCCCGCTACGGGGGTTTAAAAAATGGGGGGAGGGGTTGGGAAGTGGTATTTTATCATGTTACACCTCCACCATGGCACTTCCTTCACGGCTTGACTTTGCTATGTCATCTCCTATGTCTCTGTGTTACTCTATAATGACTTCAGGGGTCTAACCTGAACCAAAAATTTAAAAAAAAATTTAATTACAGTTGTTTATGTTTCTTTGTTTTGCTTTAATGTAAACAATGGACTTTTGGTTTCAAAATGCTTCTTCTCCTACAGTTTTTAAGCTACAGTAATGATTTTGGTATCATTTGATGCGGAAAAGCAAGTGCTTTCCAAACACTTAAATGGCTTTTCACAATAAATTTATGTTTAAAAGATATGATGTCATAAATCCACATTTTTCCGATGAAATATTTTTCTTCATATTATTTTATTTATTTTTATTTTTTAATTGGGGAAAACCATTTGAGTTTTTGGAATGTCCACGTCGTTCCGCATCCAATGATACCAAAATCATTACTGTAGCTCAAAAACTGTCGGACAAGAAGCATTTTGAAAAACCCCCCTAAATGATCGTTATCTTTGATTTCCCATTTTCTTTTCAGGAAAATCGCACTTTTTCATAGAAGATAATTGATTCTCATTTGCAATTCCTATCAGTATATCAAATTTTATTGCTCTTGGTTCAATAATAAAGAAAAAGTTTTGTTTGGGGGACGCTGTCTTAAACCTTCTTAACAGGTTACCCTATGTTAAGGCTTAAGTTTTGTACGTTAAAATTCAAGGTTGACGAATATCACAGAAAACATCCTTCAACGAATGTTCTCACGATCTGTGCAATTGCAATTTTTCATAACAGTCAACACTTAATGTATCTGAACACGTCAGTGGTTTGCTTTAATCGCAACCTTATCAAAAACTTAAAAACGAAGAAAATTCCGATAAAATTTATCATTTTTACTACGAAAACGTTTTGGAGTCCAGCTCCATCATCAGTTCAAGAAAAAAGAAAGAATTGCGTCTGAAATATAAGATCAATGTAAAATGAATTGAAAGTACTAATGTGCGGCGTCACCGCACATGTCTATATCTGGAGGCTGTAGTCTTGTCTGTATCTGGATGCCACTCTATAAAAGCTATGCGCGTCTATCTTGCGACGCTCATTCATTCTTATACCTACCTGCTGCCAACCCACCTGGCCAATAAACTACTCCGCCAAGCTCCACCGTGTTTACCTGTCCCGCATATTTGGTGGACCATATGTGGTGAACTGAACTCACGTAGACGTGTATAATTAATTGAGAAGATAAAAAGTGTCTAAGAACTGATCAACTGGAACATTATAAAACCTCAAATGTGTACCGGACAAAATAACTAATTGTGGCAACCACAAGAAACTGTTTTTGTGTTTGGGATTACAATACCTGTGGAAGCGTTGCAAGAAGCTTACAGCCAATTCACAATTTTCCTAAACCTTGATTCACCTTTTTCGCACTCGAATCCTAGCGTATGAGGCCGGAGACAATATCGAGATAGTGTTTGAAATGAAAATGTCCGCATTTTCTGCAACGAATATTGAACAATAGAAACAATTTCGTGTGTCATCAAGAACTTGTAATAAAGTGTCACCTCATTTACGAACAGTAGCAGATTTAAAGGTGTACCATATTGTGTGACGAAATCAAAAGTTATCATACACGGCGTATTAAATTCATCTGCATCAACCCGATGTCGAGTATCATCAGTAGTACTCTGCCTTCAACAACGAGCACCAGCAGCAGCATATCTCCAGCATCAGGCGACGTGCTTTGCAGACGACATTCTATTTGCAGTTAAGTTTTATTGCAAACCTTTTTTCTCTCTCTAGGTGCGCGTGTAGCTCTGCCTCCGTGTTCTGTTGCTAGGCAGGCTGTGTTTTTTTTTTGGGTTTGCACTTAATGCACCCGGAATTTGTTCCGCGATCGTGCGGTAGAGCAGTGCAGAGGCGAGCAGTTGCTTTTGGAAAGTTGTGAAAGACGCACCGCGTTACTAGGTCCTGTGGATTTAGCCGAGTAATCGTCTGTTTATCTTCAATATCTAGAGTAAGTGTGATATTTTGGAGTTCATGAGTAGCAGTTTTGATAAAAGCATTTAAGATCTTGATTTTGATTATTGAGAGCCTTGATTTCAAAAGAAGTTCGTTTTGTTGTTATTCTAGCGTGAGAGGCACTGTCAAATGGCACGATAGTGTTGACAAGACATCAAGACTGGCTCTGATTGTGGTGCTTGAAGGGGTTAATTTTTTAGGGATAAGTGACGCTATTATTGCTCTTATTGAGAGTATTGGTGTGTGTTTTTATTGCTATGATTGAGTTATTATTGCGTGTAATATTATTATTTAATTTTTGTGTCTATTGATTGAGATTAGATGTGTTCTTTTTATTTTTTGTTTTGCGGAATGCGATATTATTTTTTTGCGTACCTCTGATTGTGAATAGGACAATTCTTGAATTAATTCTGGATAGTAGGATTGATGTCTGAGAGTTCGGACAGTGACGAAGTCATACGGACAGATCCCACAGTGACAAAATACGGACGGGTTAGTAAACCGAGAGTAACTAGTGTGACGCAATCTATCACAATGACGACTCCTACGACCAGTGCAGGAGGTGCAGGTGCTAGTAGTGGTAATAACCAGACTCAACTCGCGCGTGACATCGCCGCAAATATTAATATTCCTAGCGTTGGAACGATAATGACTAATGCTGAATTGCCAACTTTTCGTGGCAGAAGACGCCAGAATGACGCTGAGTTCCTGGAGAATAAATCCTGGACAACTCATATACAGAACTTGAGGGCATATATGACTTTGCTTCCAGACGCAACGACTGATGAACGTAAAAAAGAATTCCTTGTTAGATCCGCAAATAAGAATGTAGGTGACTTTAACGCAGTTGTGACCAAGCTGGTCAACGCAGATTTGAATTATACATTTGATCAAGTAGTTAAAATTCTCGATGACATATACGTCTGTCGTGGAGAAAAAAGCATCCACGCCTTGGCATGTGATTTAAATGAATTGCAATTGATTAGGAACAATGCTTTGGCAGCACAATTAGTGACCGCATTTTCGAAGATACGTAAACTCACAGAAAACATTTTGACGTCAACCACATTGGGGTGGCAGAGACACCCGTATTATCAAGCTTGTACAACACAAGCAGAGTTGAAACGATTTGTAGGTGACAGCATGTCATACAGTCTAGCATTAACCGTTCTGGGGCCGCTATTAGACGAGTCGTTCGCTAGAAAAATTTTTGAACACCAATTCAGCACGGCTGAGGAACTGTTGGCGAGGTTAATTTCAACCGTCAGAGGTCAGGCCGAGACCGAAAAGATTCTTGTGTCACAATTTCCAATCAGAAACGAAAGTGAGAGCTATGTAGGTGATGTAGCGGGTGAGTTTGACGAAGGCATTGATGCGCCAGATCATTTTCCGGAAAATGAGGTGTTCTACGGAAGTGTCGGAAATTACCGTAGGCACTACCGTTCAGGAGTACGTAGGATCACTCCTAGGCCCTGGTTAAAAAATCCTCGTGGTAGGGCAAGAGAGTTTAGTAGTTACGTAGGTGACCGAGGAAATGGATCCTTGGAGTGTAACATGATGAAAACAGACAACAGTAGTTCGAATGTTTCTGGTCAGGCTTCAAGTCATTTTCCCAAGTATGAAGCGACGAAAAAAAGAGGGTTTCCTTATTGTAATTCATGTTCGATGGTAGGACATTTTGAGTGCAGACCCAAGAGAGATCAGTTTCCGAGAGGTTGTTTCGCTTGCGGTGGAACCCATGTAGTAAAAAATTGTCGAGCAACAGGAACAGAAGTACGGAATTATAAGGCGTATTTACGCGGTAGAGGTAGCACAAACCGTGGTAAGAGTGAAGTTCATTGGGCGGAAGCAGAGTCAGGCGATTTTTTAAGGGAAAATTAGGCACAGGTGGAGGTAGTAGGAGGAATTTGAATTTGTCTGAGCCCGAGGTTGGCCGTACCCTCGTTAATCTTACAGCCGTGACTGAAAGTCCAGATACCACCGAGACAACCAAATCTTCCATTTATCCCATATTTAACTGTGAAAATAGGTACAAATTATTGCAGGACGAAGAGCTTGTGAATAGGCAAGAACGAAAAGCAGTAGAATCTTATTTTTCAGTGAGTGTCGTAAAAAATTTCAAGAAAAACGGCGCTGGTTTAGTTGCGTTTAAAGATTGCAACAAGCCTACAATAATCCTTAAGAACAATGATCAGTATTTAAGTGCTTTGATCGACAGCGGTTCAGAAAAATGCCTAATAAGTTACAGGCAGGTTAAAAATTTGAACGAAGAAGTTAAGCCGAGTCGTTTAGCAGTTAAAGGCATTAACGGCAAAAGTAATGTAAGCGGCGAAGTAGAGTTGTCTATTACAATGCCAGGCACTAAAAAGTACTAAAAACTAATGCCCTTATCGTAAAGGAGGCTAAATTCAACTATGATTTAATTCTCGGCCGCGATGTTCTGAACAATGCTACTATTGATTTTAAAAATAAAACTCTTCGTTGGGATGATATTTCTATCCCGTTTTGTGAATTAAATATGGAGCCAATGGTAAGCAGTGAAATAATAATGAAAAAAATTGTAAAAAGCGACTGTTTGATTTCTGATGTTGCTGTTGCGAGGAAGAGAGACAGAGTCAGTTACCTGTCAGAGAAAAATAATTGCAGAGAAAAGAAAAAAATTACCGCTGTGGCTGAGTCGTCACTGAGGAGTCCGAGGCAGTTAATAGTTCATTGCCCTCAAGTGGAGGTGCCCGGTAACTCGTTAAAGATTGTGTATGGCTTCCTTAAGAAGGCAACTCCAGGAGAGTATATAATTATAAAAAGATGCCTCGAAAATGGTGCTCTTATAGCAGATTCAATTGTTCGAGTTGGTGAAGACGGTGTGGTACCGGTAATGGTTCTAAATGTAAATAAAGAGCCTGTGTATTTGTCTGAGAATACGATGCTGTGTAATATAGAGTTAATTGCAGCAGATGATATTGAGAGCGAGGTGTATTTAACAAGTGTTGAAACAGCACTCAGAGACGCTCATAATGTTGAGGTAAATTCTAACGCGGTGTTGGATACGATGCAGGTTGTCTCGGCCGGTGGTGGAAAAAAAGCCATGGTTGAAAGAAGACTTGGGTTGGATGCCGACGCTCGCGCTAGACGTGAATTTCTCGTTGGTGACGAGGAGTTGGGAGTTAATGCACAAGTGTGTGCAGAAGTAGGTGTGTCAAAGGGTGGAGAGCAGGAGTTACGACGTGTTTTAACGAAAGATGATATTTCATGTAGTGAAGAAGACATACAGTTACCTTTAGTTAATTTGTTGAATAAGTTCCGTGACGTAGTTACTCTGGAAGGAGAGACTATAGGTGTTACTAATATTATGAAGCACCAAATTCAGTTGAAACCGGATGCACCGGTACTAAATTTAGCTCCTTATCGTATACCTCACAAATACCAAGAAGAGGTGATGAAAATTACAGATGATATGCTCGCGCAGGGGATAATTGAAGATTCCAGCTCGGACTTCAATTTTCCTGTCATCGTAGTTAAGAAAAAATCCGGAGACCTTCGTCCCGTAATTGATTTCCGTGCCTTGAATAAGATCATTGTAAAACATTCATATCCAATACCCCGTATTGACGAAATTTTATCGACCTTGGGAGGTAACGCATGGTTTACCAACTTAGACCTTCGCTCGGCCTTTCATCAGGTCGAATTAGAATAAGAGAGTAGGAAATTCACGGCCTTCAGCATAAACCATCGTAAGTTCCATTTTTGCCACGTCCCGTTTGGTCTTTCGACCTCACCGGGCGTGTTTCAAAGAGTAATGACCTCTGCCCTCGCACCCATTCTGGGTAAACTTGCATTCGTCTTCCTAGACGATATATTGTTTTTTTCCAAAAATAAAGATCAGCATTTGACGGATATAGAAAGCGTCCTTACGATGCTTCGATCCGGAAATTTGTCTTTAAAGCTCGAGAAATGTCATTTTTTCAAAAAAGAATTGGAATATTTAGGTCACATGATTGCTGCCGATGGTATTAAATGTGAATATTCGCAAAAATTGCAGGACTGTCGAGCACCTATTAATGTGAAGGAACTACAACAATTCCTGGGATTGGCAAACTATTTCCGTAATTTTTTACCTAATTTTGCTGAGGTAGCGAATCCTTTATACAATCTGTTAAGGAAGAATGTTGATTATACGTGGACAGACGAGTGCCAAAAGGGTTTTGACTTCATTAAATCGTCGCTGACTTCCGACACAGTTCTAAGACATCCTGACTATACAAAGGACTTTCACGTTTTTACAGACGCATCTAACTCAGGAATTGGTGCAGTACTAATGCAGACGGATGATTCAAGCGATAAAATTCTAAGACCTGTGGCTTATTACAGTAAGAATCTCAATTCGAGCCAGCGAAGATATTCTACTACAAAAAAAGAGTTCTTCGCAATTTTTTCGGCGTTGAAGTATTTTAAATATTTAATTACTGGATACCCTGTCCGGGTTTATACAGATCATAAACCTTTAGCGCCACTTTTTACTAAAAAACTTCCTGAGGATACCAATATGGTGCGCTGGTGCATCAGCGTTCATTCATTTGAGCCCGTGGTTAAATATTTACCCGGCAAGGAAAATGTTGTAGCAGATTATTTAAGCAGATTACCTATAAATAATGAGAAATTAAATCTTAAAGAACTAGAACGTTGTGATGCTCTGGAATCCGCATTTGAATCAGAAGTCTGTATTGTGGAGACACGGTCACAGACAAGACGCATGAGTGACATGACAAGACACGAGGTAGTTGACCTGCCGCCCCCTCGAGACAGTGTTATCGAGGACGCTGACAAAGACGCTCGTCCCAAGCTGGTCAATTATGTACCGAAAGAGACTGAGATTTCTTGGACGATTAAAGAATTTATCGACGAACAGAACAAAGACGCTTTCTGCATTGAGGTTAAAAACGCTTTACTACATGACAGTATTTCGAATATTCCAGACTTACAAAAATTTTTAATTCTGAATGACATTCTGTATCGACGTAGGCAGATAGACAACAGACCAAGTACCATCTTGACAGCAGTCGTACCTAACTCTTTGATGTGTAAAGCTATTTTAGCCATACACAGCATGTATCATACCGACGCCATGCATACATTGTTTAAATTTAAAATAAAATACTACAATCATTTGGAGAAAACAATTGTGAGAAATTTTGTAAAAGACTGTGAAGTGTGTAAAATAATTAAAGCAAGACCTTCTGTTCCAATTAAAATTTTGACAGCTCCGATAGCTAAAGAGCCATTTGAAGTTGTATCAATGGACCTGCTTGGACCGCTGAAAATTACAGAGAGGGGAAATAAGCACATATTGGTAGTGATAGATTTATTTTCGAGATTTTGCAGGTTGTATGCAATATCTAACCGTCGTACAGAAACAATAATTTCATGTTTGAGTAATTGCTTCTCACTGTTAGGCTTCCCCAAAACTCTCATCTCTGATAATGCCCTCGAATTTAAATCAATGGCGGTGAAACAATTCGCCAAAATACACGCTATCGCGAAAAGGGAAGTATTGGCATACAGCCCGCATTCTAACGCTATTGTAGAGCGTAACAACAAGAAGATTACGAACTTGTTAAAATTGTATGTGAATACACTTGCTCATGCTGAGTGGGATCAATTACTAGAGGTGGTTGGGAATGCATTGAATAACGCGTTGAATTCTACGTTAGGCGAAACACCTAGCTACGTGGTATTTAATCGTGATACATGTGCTTACTACCAGTCCGATAAATTTGATTCCGTAATTTATAGTTATGATGAAGAATTGGATTTGGTGAAATTCCGCGCAAGAGAAGCCGCCCGGACCGTAGAAAATATTAGGAATTTAATTATAAATAACACCACAGAGAGAAATTTATACAGAAACCTTAAGCGACGCAATAAGGATATAAACGTAGGTGATCGTGTTCTTTTAAAGAACCACGAAAAGAAATATAAATTAGAACTTACCTGGATTGGTCCTGCTGTGGTCCAAAAAGTCAAACGTAATTACGCTGAGGTCAAGGTTGGTCCTAAAATTTATAAGAGCAACCTAAATCATTTGTTACCCCAGAGAAAGGTTAAGCTGTGAGTTCAAATGACGAGTCGCTACGACATGACGAGTTACGATTTACCTTGTTACCCTTGTTTAACAGTTAACAGTTACGTTAAGTTTAATAATCATAAGTTAAGTTGTGTTATTCGCTGTGCAACATGCGTTGTGTTTCATATTATTCTCAGTAATCCGTGTGTTATATTTTATATGTTATATTCTAGTTTTTGAGTTGCGTTGTTTCCATTTAATTTAGGGTAATACTTGATGTTAAAGTGAGTGGTAAATGGAATGTGTACTGTCTAGTTTCAGCTTGTCGCTAAGGCGGTTCTTTTGTTTTTTTTTCAAGTCACTCAAGACAGTAGTGTCGCTGAATTGACATTTTTAATGTTGAACGAATTCTTCGGCTGCGAAATGTAATAGCTGAGGTTGCTGTTCATCTTGCGGGATGGGTTGTTTTGACGCTGCGGGGGTGTACCGCAGTGCTATTTTTATCGAGCCGGAATGTTCGGTGATCAGCATACTTTAAATTAAATTCATAAGATAGGTGTCTAGTCGTCTGAGAGTTTCGATACGAAGAGAGTTTATTTTTTTATTCGAGACTTATCGTGGTTGATTAATGCTTACTGTCAGACCCAGAGTTCTGATATCAAATTATAAGTAGTAGCTTATTTTCTTTTATTTTATGACGGTCATGCTAATCGTTTCTGTATCTTCCTTTCAGAGGCGTTTGATCGGAGAGCACCATCGATGGGCGAGGATGGTAGTTTCATCGAAGGCGGCACATGGGTGTCGACGGCATTTGCTACCCATGACGACTTTGTCATCATCTGCGCAGCCGTGGCTAACCGTGGTGATGTTACTAATCACCACGCGATCGTGGTGATGCTGCTAATCACCATAGGATTGGGGACAATCCTATACAATCTACGCCGTCAACCTACAATCTTATACAATCTTCGCAATCAGGAGCAGTAATGAACTGTAGCCATGAACTTGACTAGCGTGAAAATTAGAAATTTCGATAATGAGTGAAATTTAAAGTGAATTAGAAAAATTTTAAGTGTTTAAATTTAGGCATTTGAAAATTTGAAAATTACGGCGCTCTTGAGATATTGGCGCGCAGTTGATTGGAATCGCAAGAAAGATGCGATGATGAATGCGCGCAGTGTTTCTATTATAACCCCTGTGAAAATGTAATCTTAACTTTAAGGTTGCTGTGTTTTTTAATATCGACGCGTTAAAACTCTTGAAATATTAATTAGCAAATTAATTATTAAATTTTACGTTAGTAAAATTACTTGAATACTTTTATTTTTAAAATGTTTTGTTTTGCTTCGACTCACATTTTTTTTTGGGGTGGTGGTCCAATATTTTCCGAATACTTGCATTGTTTTTAATGCGTATTTAAATTGCGATAATCCCAATAATTGCGGTAATTGCGAAATTTGTTTTAATTGGGATGATTTTTATTCGGTTATGTTAACAAAATGTGTGTGGCGTTTTACTTTACCATTGATCCTTACTGCCGTCATCGTGCTGAGAGGTGTTGACGCACGGTAAGTCAATGTTTTGCCTTTTGTTTGCTTGTTTTCCTTTGCTTTTGCTTTTTGTTTTTAATGATTAAGGTCTTTTAATTTATGTTCTCCTATAATCCTATCATATAATCCTATGCGTGTTAAAAGTTTGTTTTAATCTCTCTGTTCGGTTGATTGCGGTAAAAACATAACAATTTAATGGTGTTTAGAAAGGGTTTAAATATTTATTGGAAGGAAAGGCTTATGATTTTTGATGTTTAAGGTGCGTAAATTTCATTTTCGTCGCATTTCTAAAAAGTCTAATTTAACGTGTTATTTTTTGGCGTTTTATTATAACTATATTGATAATTAAGTGCTAATAGCGAATGTTTTTCTTTATTTAATTTGTTTTCTGCGTTTTTTTCTTTGGAGATTCTGGCATGGTTTTATTTTTCCGTTTCTGTTTTCGATGCGTTTAGTTGCGGTTTACTTATAATCATTTCAGTGATGTAAACGGCTTTCATTAGGAGTTTTAACTGTGCGTTTTTTTAGTTAAGGTTTATTAACCATAATGTATCGAAGTTTTTAACGAACGGGTACGCATATATTGTGTTCGCTTAAGCTACCCTCTTCAGTGCTTGTTTTTGATTGAACCTATAATAACGCTTTGGTTGGTGTATTGATAAAATTTGTTCAGTTTTTACCTTTTTGATAGTATGAGCGGCGATACAGTTAACGTAATTTATTATTAAAAAAGGTTTACGAGAGATACGGTTGCGATGATTTAATAAGCGTTATCTTTCATTTAGAATTGTCATTGGTTACTTGTTTTATTAATTTTTGAGCAAATTTGTTAACTATTTGATTGCGTGGTACCTTGTTCCACGGGTTCCGTTAATTCTGCGAATTCTTGAGTTTTGTTTAACCGTTTTAATTTTGGAATTTAGTACTCTCTCCTGCGTTGTGCGGCGTTACCGCACATGTCTATATCTGGAGGCTGTAGTCTTGTCTGTATCTGGATGCCACTCTATAAAAGCTATGCGCGTCTATCTTGCGACGCTCATTCATTCTTATACCTACCTGCTGCCAACCCACCTGGCCAATAAACTCCTCCGCCAAGCTCCACCGTGTTTACCTGTCCCGCATACTAAAAATATATCATAAAAGTAATAATACAAAGTATGACACGGACAAAAACAAAGGATAAAGTACAGAAGCACAAAAAATATACATCTGACACATAAGTATGAAAGGAAATTAGGTTGGTACAGACGAGTAATCTATCTATTCACTATTTGCATTGGGTACGAGCTGTCCATATTGTTCAAATCCGGGTTTCGCTTGAAGATATGCAGGGACTCTAAAATCCTGAGGTCATACGGGGTTGAAGCTGAGTCTAAAATTTTGAAATCGGCAGGAAATATGGGAACATTCCATTTTTCAGCATGATTTCGCACTGCAGAATGTGATGGGTGTGCTAATTGGCTACCAGTACGAAAGCTTCTACCTCTATGCTCTGCCACTCTGAAATAGAAATTTCGTGACGTCATACCGACGTACGAAGATGTGCACTTCACACAACTATAAGAGTATACCAAAGAGGCTCGCATATCACTGGGAAGCGTATCTTTGTACCGAAAAAAAGAACCTTTAGAGCCTTTAGTCTTTAGACTCGGCTTCAACCCCGTATGACCTCAGGATTTTAGAGTCCCTGCATATCTCCAAGCGAAACCCGGATTTGAACAATATGGACAGCTCGTACCCATTGCAAATAGTGAATAGATAGATTACTCGTCTGTACCAACCTAATTTCCTTTCATACTTATGTGTCAGATGTATATTTTTTGTGCTTCTGTACTTTATTCTTTGTTTTTGTCCGTGTCATACTTTGTATTTTTACTTGCATGATATATTTTTAGTACTTTCAATTCATTTTACTTTGATCTTATATTTCAGACGCAATTCTTTCTTTTTTCTTGAACTGATGATGGAGCTGGATTCCGAAACGTTTTCGTAGTATAAATGATAAATTTTATCCGAATTTTCTTCGTTTTTAAGTTTTTGATAAGGTTGCGATTAAAGCAAACCACTGACGTGTTCAGATACCTTAACAATTGCACAGATCGTGAGAACAGTCGTTGAAGGATGTTTTCTGTGAATTCGTTAACCTTGAATTTTAACGTACAAAACTTAAGCCTTAACATAGGGTAACCTGTTAAGAAGGTTAAGGACAGCATCCCCCATACGAAACTTTTCCTTTATTATTGAACCAAGGGCAATACAATTTGATATACTGATAGGAAATGCAAATGAGAATCGTTTATCTTCTATGAAAAAGTGCGATTTTCCTGAAAGGAAAATGGGAAATTAAAGATAACGATCATATAGGGGGGTTTTTCAAAATGCTTCTTGTCTGACATTTTTTGAGCTACAGTAGTGATTTTGGTATCATTGGATGCGGGACGACGTGGACATTCCAAAAACTCAAATGGTTTTCCCCAATTTAAAAAATAAATAAATAAATAAATAAAATAATATGAAAAAAGATATTTCATCAGAAAATGCGGATTTATGACGTCATATCTTTTGAACATAAATTTACATTGTTTACATTAGAGCAAAACAAAGAAACATGAACAACTGTAATTAAAATTTTTTTTATTTTTGGTTCAGGTTAGACCCCTGAAGTCACTTAGAGTAACACAGAGACATAGGAGATGACATAGCAACGTCAAGCCGTGAAGGAAGTGCCATGGTGGAGGTGTAACATGATAAAATACCACTTCCCCACCCCTCCCACCCCATTTTTTAAACCCCCGTAGTGAGCGAACGAGTGAACGTATGAGTCTCATTTTTTCACAGGATGTACCTGACCTCCTACACTTCCTACTGCAGCAATAATTCCAATATCATCCATGATCTCATAATATGGGGGACGGTGTCCTTAATTCATTTACTGTTAGCAATGAAAATTCACTAATACTAGAGCACAAGCATATATGAGATTATTATGATGCGAAGCAAGTAACGCAAGGTAGTTACTTAATACTTAACACGTTACATAGAGTCATGCAGTCTTAGTTTTTAGCATAATCGTAACTTGTCACGTCTGAAAAGTTAGAGTCGCAAATATAGGTATAGGTGACACAGGACGTTGTAACGTTGTCATTTCCAACAGTTACGTTGTCAACAGTAACGTTGTCATTTCCTTTTACTTAGGGGCAGTACATGGTTTATGTTACTTATGTGAATTTTGTCCCCAATTTTGATTCCAGCCCAGTGTCCTTTGACTTTCGTAATAATGCCCGGCCTATGCCATAGAAGGTCTAATTTGTTCATTTTGAAATGGTTTTTTAACATAACTCTGTCGCCAATCGTGAAATTTTTGTCCTTCCTCTTTAGGTTCTGGTACATTGTGCGTATAGCAGTATTATTGACAATTAGATTCCTAACTTTTTCATCAATCCGAACCGCTTCCTTCGCACGAAAATTCACTAAGTCAATTTCGTCATCGTAACTGTATGAAATGGGGAGATTTTCCCAGCGAAAATAAGGGCACGTATCTTTACCGAAAACGACATAGCTGGGAGTATCACCTAACGTAGAATTTAATGAATTGTTTATGGCGTTCTCTACCATTTCCAAACACTGATCCCATTCGGTATGAGCTAGGGAATTAATGTACAATAATAGCAAATTGCTTGTTTTTTGTTATTTCGTTCAACAATCGCATTCGAATGAGGGCTCAAAGCTAGAACTTCATTCATAGCAATAGCATATATTTTGGCAAATTGTTTTACTGCTACTTATTTAAATTCAAGGGCGTTATCCCTTATCAGCGTTTTCGGGTATCCGAAAGTGCTAAAACAACTTCCTAAACGTTATATTACTGTGTCTGTTCGACGGATAGAGGTCGCGAATAATATACAGAAGCGGGAAAAAAGATCAATCACAACCAGTATGTATTTATTCCCATTATCGGTAATTTTGAGGGGACCAAGAAAATCCATTGAAACTACTTCAAAAGGTTCCTTTGCCATAGGGGCTGTTAATATTTTAATAGGTACGGAAGGGTTTGCTTTAAGAAGTTTACAAACTTCACAACCTTGCACAAACTTTCTAACAATCGTTTTCTCTAAACTGTGAAAGTATTTGAGCCTAATTTTGAATAGCGTGTGCAATGCATCTGCATGGTACAAATATTGTATACTTAAGATTGCTTTATTCAACAACGAAGTTGGAATGACCGCTGTTAATATTGTGGTAGTTCGGGAGTCAATGCGTCGTCGTCGATACAATATGTCATTAAGAATTAAATAACTCTCAAAGTCAGGAATTGTAGACGTACTTTTATGAAGTAACGCCTCTCTAATTTCGTTGCAAAATGGATCTTGCCTTTGCTCGTCAATGAACTCTTTTAAAGTCCAGGAAATTTCTGTTTCTGTCGGGACATAGTCGATTAATTTTGGTGTCAACACGTCGGTACCGGGTGATTGCATCTTCTGGTCAGTGAGAACGTCTTGTTTTACTTTACCTCGCGTCTGCGCTAAGTACACCTCTGATTCAAGCTCAGGTGTTAATGTGTCACAGCTTTCTAATTCTTTAATGGTTAATTGATCATTGTTGTTTGGTAGCCTGCTTAGGTAGTCGGCTACGACGTTTTGTCTACCTGGTAAATAATGAATGACAGGGTCGTAAAAGTGAATGTTAATACACCATCGAGCCATTGCCGTATCCTCTGGTAATTTTTTCGAGAATAGAGGAGCAAGTGGACGGTGGTCCGTGTATACATGGATGGGATATCCAATAATTAGGTATTTAAATGCTTTAAGAACACTATAAATGGCAAAAAAATCTTTTTTCGTTTTGCTGTAACGTTTTTGACTACAATTTAAACTTTTGCTGAAATATGCAACTGGACGCATTAATTTATCGCCTGAATCTTCGGGCTGCATCAAGACGGATCCTATGCCAAAATTTGAAGCATCCGTAAATATGTGGAACGTCTTAGTAAAATCAGGGTGTCGTAAAACAGTCTCAGAAGTCAGGGCTGATTTTATGTAATCAAAACTTTTTTGACAGTCGTTTGTCCAGTTGAAATAAACACATTTTTTTAACAATCTGTACAGGGGTCTTGCAATCACTGCAAATTGCGCTATGAAATTGCGGAAATAATTGGCTGCATCAAGGAATTGCTGCAATTCTTTTACATTAATTGGTGCCGGACAATTTTGCAACTTTTCGGAATACATACACCGTATTCCATCGGCCGAAATAATATGACATAGGTATCCCATGTTTTTCTTGAAAAATTGACATTTTTCGAGTTTGATGGAGAGTTTACCGGTGCGGAGTGTCGTGAGGACAGTTTTAATATCGCACAAATGTTGCTCATTAGTTTTTGAGTAAATTAATATGTCGACTAAAAATACGAAGCACAACCGTCCTAAAATAGGCGCCAGAACAGATGACATGATACGTTGAAAAACGCTCGGACTTGAACTAAGTCCAAATGGAATTCTTCTGAATTGGTATTTCAGGTAACCTATACTAAAGGCTGTAAATTTCCGACTTTCCTGTTCTAATTCTACTTGGTGGAATACAGACTTTAGGTCCAGAGAGGAAAAGACGCTATTGCCACCTAGTGTGGACAATATTTCATCTATTCGTGGTATGTGATACGACGCCTTGACCACGATTTTGTTTAATGCTCTAAAATCTATCACGGGTCTAATTTCACCCGTCTTTCTCTTTACCACAATCACCGGAAAATTGTAATCTGATATGGAATTCTCAATTATGCCATGTGAGAGCATTTCTCTGTTGACCTTGGTAACTCCTTCTGATATTTATGAGGTATGCGATAGGGTGGTATATTTAAAACTGGTGGATCAGTTTTAAGCACAATTTTATGCTTTGTCACATTCGTATAACCTATAGTTTCACCTTGTAACGTGATCACGTCACACAAACTGTTCATCAATTCCCGTAATTTTAGTTTTACGTCAACTTCGTCGCATATTATATCATTATATGTTAACGGATGGCGTACGTCCTTCTGTACATTAGACACACTTTCGACTTGTGCATCAATTCCTAGTTCCTTACTACCGGGAAACTCACACTCACAATTATTGCCGCGAACATCGATTTTCGACTCAAGTTTCTCCTTGGTCATGGTCTGTATTTCACCACGTCCTGAGATGACTTCAAGTGAATCCGACGTAACCTCAGAGCTTATCTCAACATTATTCGCCTCTTCCAGCGCTTCCTCCACATTTGTGAGATAAAGTTCGGCCTCAACTTCTTCCCCAGCTAATGCTTCCATGGTACACAGCATTGTGTTTTCGCTAAAATGAATCGCATCATCGGTCTTGTTCAGTATCATTAGGGGAACATTCCCATCTTCTTTGACTGTAACTATTGATTCTGCTATTAGCGCCCCATTATCTAATCCTCTTTTTAGTATTATATATTCACCAAGCTTAGCCTTTTTGACCAAGGCATTAATGAGCTTGATGCAATTACTCGGCACTTCCATTGCGTCACAGTGAATTACCAGCGGCCTATTCATTTTAACCTCTGGTCTTGGCTGCTCAGCCACGCGCTCGATTTCCGCGTCTTTTTTCTTGCCTGTTCTTACAGTGTCTTTTTTTTCTCGCGGCAATTCCTCATGTCCCGGCATCTGGTGCTCTTCTAAGCACAGGAAACTATTTCAGACAGCAAACAGTCGCTGTTTATAATATCCATTAATATGGCTTCTCAACTTATCGTGGTCTTATTCTCGATTTCAGTGAAAGGTACTCTGGTTCCCTCCCACATGAGGGAACCATCATTCAAGTTAATCACTGCATTGATTAACACGTCTTTTCCTAAAATCAAATCATATTTGAATTTAGCATCTTTAATTGCTAAAGCACTAGTCTTAAGTACTTTGTCAGTACCAGGTATAGAGATATTTAAGTCAACCTCACCGCTAACATTACTCCTTCCGTTTATGCCTCTAACTCTCAAAAAACCTGGTTTTAACTTTTCTTTGTTTAATTTGATATTACTGTCTCTAATTAGGCATTTTTCGCTACTGCTATCTAGCAGCGCGCTAAAGTACTTATCTTGATCAGAGAGGATGATTGTGGGCTTACTGGATTTTCTAAACGTGACAAGATCGGTGCCTTATTTCTTAAGACGTCCTGCTCCTACAACCGTAGTGTTGAAATAAACCTCAACTGCTTTCTTCTGTGGTATCTCATCAGCCAGTTTTTCATCTTTCAACCGGGCAAACCTATTTCTACAGTTAAATAATGGATCAATATATGATTCACTCTGATCGTGATTACACTCAGCCATCTCAGTATCTTGATTCATTTCGACCACAACTTTAGGATTAACGAGAGTCTTGTGGTGACCCTCGGGCTTCGACTCGTTTTTTCCTCCACCTTTTTCACCTCCACCTTTAACTACTCTCCCTCTGAAAAATCTCTGTTGTCTCTTTCGTACTCCTCACCATAGTGCACCTCGTGCCTACCACGGTTATTTACGCCTCTATATGCATTGTGCCTCCGCAAGTATCTTTATAGTGCCTGACTTCATTCTCTGACGCTCTACAGTTCCGAACGACATGCTCTCCTCCGCATGCAAAGCAGGGGCCAACGGCTCTAGGTTTGCTTTGACCTCCTTGAGTTCGGCAGTTTGCTTCAACATGACCTGAAACGTTGCATGAACTGTAGAAAGGTGAGCCTCTCGTTCTAGCTGGATAGTGCACTGGGGCGTGACTCGATCTTTCTGCCCGCAAAGTGTTACATTCAAGGGAACCTATTCTTCTATCACCTACATAGCCACTAACATTCCTTCCTACTCTAGGATTTCTCAGCCAAGGTCGAGGAAATGACCTACGACCCGGGAAACGCCCTTTACGGTAATTACCGTAGAAAAATTTTCTTTCCTGAAGGGGAATCTTGCACATCAATATGGTCTTCTGACTTGGCAACTTCTGCTACAAAGGTTTCTCTATTGTACTACGTCTCGTACTGAGTCGCTACTATCTGTTTATTTTCGGGTTGATTTCGAACAGCGGCAACAATACGGGCCAATAATTCCTCTGACGTGTTGAACGACGTATCAAATAATTTCTTAGCAAAAGACTCATCGAGTAATGGTGCTAACACTGTATTTGCTAAGCTAAGGTCAATAATGTCTCCTACAAAACGTTTTAGTTCTACTTGATTTGTACTAGTCCTGTAAAATGGATGTCTCGACCACGCTATTGAGTTCGAGTTTAACAAATGTTCCGACAACTTTCTGATATTAGCAAATGCGGTTACCAACTGGGCCGCAAGTGCATCGTTCCTAACGAAGCGTAACTGATTTAAATCACACGCTAACGCGTGGATGGATTTTTCGCCTCTAGCTACACAGATGTCGTCCAAAATTTTGACGACATCGTCAAATGAGTAATGAAGGTCGGAATTGACCAACTTGGTCACCATTGAATTGAAATCTCCTACCTGTTTGTTGGCTGATCTAATAACTTTGTTTTGGCACTCTTGGAATTCACATCCGGTAGTAGCGTCATGTAAGCGCGCAAGTTTCCTATATGCGTCTTAAATGTCTTGTTTTCGAGAAAATCGGGGTCTTCTCTACGTCTTCGCCCCCAAAAGAGCGGTAACTCCGCATTTGACAGGATCGTTCCTTATCTAGGC
The DNA here is from genome assembly GCA_030386875.1 of Morinoia aosen. Classification (NCBI taxonomy): domain Eukaryota; kingdom Metazoa; phylum Arthropoda; class Malacostraca; order Amphipoda; family Talitridae; genus Morinoia; species Morinoia aosen. The sequence goes on along the minus strand of CM059569.1, from coordinate 13,179,536 downwards.
ATGTTTGCTGCTACTTGCTGCGCAAATAGTGTACTAGGCGTACTAGTGTTTGGCGCTGCTGCAGCGCTAGTTGCGGGTTCAGTCATTGTGTTACTTTCAACACGAGATCTAGGCACACCAATCCTACCTCTACTTGTTTTAATCACTGTTGACCGGATAACTTCGTCCGAATCTTACGTTTCAGACATATAGTTTCAATCAATTTTACTGAATCCTTACACTTAGAAATCATTGTTTGCAAAAAGAACAATTTTACACAATCCTAACACTTGAAATCAATATTGGCAAAATATAAATTTTACACACTCTAGAAATAACTTCAATAAACACACAATTTACGAAATAAAGAACTCATGAAAAAAAATTATATCACTCACTTCTAAACGCTACAGCTATCTTGCACAACTTCAATTTACTACTGCGGCGGCACTGCTCTTGCTACTCTAGCAAAGCCTGACGCATGCTGCCTGCTGCTTGCTCCATGTACTGCGCACGGCCTTGAGCCGATGCAAAAAAAGATAATCTGCTTCTCGCAGAGCAAAAAACTACTACCAAAAAAACCATTACTCTGCCTGCATGTGCTGCCTAGTAATCGCGCTGCTGCGATAAGGCGAATAAACTATCCGTTAATTCAGTGCCAGCTATTATTTACTTAGCTTCCACTGGCTGAATGAAGGAAGTGAAGTCGCTCGCCTTGTTGACGTACACTGGGATGACTGCAGGGTAGTTGTAGACGAAGTAGCCGTTGTAGATCACTCGTTGTAGGGTGTCGCACCAAACTGTAGTTGCAGCACCACTTCTATGTCTTTTCCGGCGTCAAAGACGAGTACTTTCGTTCGGAAGGGTTAGCAGGTATCTATCCACGCTGAAAACTGCACGTAGGTCTCCAGAAGTGCAGCATACGATATCTTAAAGCTGATGTTGACAACAGACGGAAACAGTTGTCGAAGACTCGTATTGTTGTTGCTGCCAGTCATTGACGCGATTTCACAAATATTCTCTTCTTTTCTTGACTCTCGCTGAACTTCAAAAATCTTCGCAGTAGGAATTTCTCGCAGGTTTTCGAATTTTTAGTAATCTTCTTGATCTCTTAATTACTTCTTCACAACGTCGTGGGTTCGATCAAGTGCTGGCCACCAAATGTGCCGCCAAGGGTGCGGCTGGTCGTGGCAAGGAAACTCAGGAGACGTTTTCTTGTGTGTTTACTTCGAGGAGGTGACGAGAACGATAGCGACAGGTCTAAGATGCCGACTGCTTATAAAGACTGCGACGCGCATGGGGGTTGGGGTTGCGCACACAAAATAACGAGGACAATACACAACAGTAGACCCTTGACTTACAACGAGGTATCAAAAATATAGACGCTTAGCATCATTCACAATGCGAATCCAACACCTTGACTAAATAAACACATGACACAAATCGCATTCAAATAGCGCGCCAATTTAAAACACTGTTCAATCTGCTGCTTTGTATTTAAATTTTTACTTAAGATCACTGTTCTTCAGAGTTCTCAAATACCACGAGACACTTGAACACTTCTGTAGTGTGTCGCTGGCGCCACCTTAATTCCGCTCCCGCTTGAGTCTTGAAGGGTGCCCGCACGGTTGATTAGGCTGCTTCCGCTGCTCCCTCGCCCTCGTAGACCGGTGCTGGTGAACGGCGACACTGCACACTGAGTTCCCATTTTGAGCGCTGAGTGCCGGGCAACTTGACCACTGCAGGATTCGCAGTGTCTGGCGCTATTGCAGACTTTGAAGCTGTGCGATTCCAATCGGCATGCTGGAGTTTCTTGCGGGCTTGAAGCTGACCTAGAGACGCTTTGAATGCTCTCGGTCAAATCGTTGACACATTTGCACTTGGAGATTATCACCGCGCAGCTGATGTGCTTCGAGCGGTCTTTGTTTCAAGTTAGCGCTTCGATGATTGCTGGTGTCCGACGTTGTCTTCTTGAAACTTCGATGTGTTCACTTTACTCAGATGTCAAATTTGCTGCTCATGTGGAATACACACCGTCAGCGGGCTGGCATGCTGCGTTTGCGCGCCCTTAGTTTACGTGCACCTCCTCTTGTGTAACTCAACGAAAAAGCCTGGTGATTCTTCTTGTGAACTCCTTATATATGTTTCGCCTGGTTCTTTCTCGAAAGTTCCAGAGTCTTCGTAGTTACAGAGACAGTGTTTTGCTCCCGATTGTTGTAATCCTTGTCTGTCCTCACGTCTCGAAATCTAATTGGTGCGTATGGTAAGCGTTCCTGACACACCTTTGACGCGCGGCATAGTTGCGAGCGCTCATCGGATGCGGCTTTGATGACCACGCGAAGACTGGCTGTGATTCAGCGTCCTCACGGTTGATCCACGCCTTCCATCTTCCGCGGAGCTGTAGTTGGAGGTTCCCTGCATGTGTGCCCTCGCTCGATGCTCGTAGGATCCTTGAGTTTGTGTGCGTGTGTGTTTGTGTTGCATGTGTGTTTGTGTTGAATGTGTGTTTGTGTTGCGTTTGTGTTTGTGTTGTGTGTGAGATGTGTGTTACGCCTGAGCAAGCAGTCTGGTGAAGTGCTGACCACAAGAAGACGTTGACGGATGGCAAGCCTCTTGGGCTCGCGAAATAGGAGAACGAATGCCATCCTGTGACAACTCCAAAGCTGCTGCTGCCCCTCGCACTAGAGGCGCTGGCTCTACCGTTGTTTGACCGTTGCTTGTTTGTATGCTTTCCCACGCTTCGATGGTCTTGTAACGGCTTTTCTTAGAACAGTGAAAAATCGCCCCTAACGCACTTGCCAGGCAACTTTGCCAAACATCCCTATGTCCCAACCCAACAATATATTGTATTTCCTAACAAATGAGTGTAGCATAAACAATCTCTTCATAGGTCCAAAAAAAAAGAAATCTAGTCGAGTCATTTCAAAAGACCTAGGAGGCCATGCAACAAGACCATTTCGCCCGATCCACCTATTAGGCAAATAACCATTCATGTAATTTCGGACACTAATATGATACTGTACAAGAGCACCATCATGCTGGAACAACATCCTTCTTTTTACAGCAAGTGGTAGATCTTCGAGTACTTCGATAAGTACTTCTTCTATGAAAACTCTATAATTATTCCCGTTGCGAGTAATTGTGTCATTAAATTTCATCTTTTAAAACAACAAACAGGTAATATCTCAAAAACCCGACATTTTTCGGAGAAATTTGGATTAAAATTTTGAATTTTACAAATGCACAGGTATGTGTATGTATACATATATACACACTAGGGGTGCAGAGTCAGAGTCGGGGGTTGGAGTTTCCGGAGTCGCATGTTTCAGGGTGGAGTCGGAGTCGGAGTCGGATTTGCTTTTCCGAATGCAGTGGAGTCAGGGTCACTTTTCCGAAAGTGGTGGAGTCGGTGTCGCTTTTCCGTATGTGGTGGAGTCAGAATCAGAATCGTTCATTCGGATGTGGTGGAATCGGGGTTGGAGTCGCTGTTTTTTGGTGTTGTCGACTCTAATTTTTGGTAAAAATTATTTTAAATTGTTAAACCGAAAGTAAAAGCAGAGTTAAAATATTTTATTGAAGAGCGTAAAAAACGCAACGATTCTGTTGAAAATTTTGTTCGAAGTTCGAAACAGTGTATTTATACCTATTACCTAATGTTGTCATTAATATTTAGTCATGTGGGTTCGCACACATATATATGAGATACCTACGAGTGCGAAATATAATTTTCGTACCGGTGCAATAATGCTTATTTTACATTTAAAAAGCAGGAATTAGTAATTCAAACCATTGCATATTCATTCTGTTTATTTCTATTTCGTTTATTTCCCCTTCAATTAGTACATAGAAATAAGAAACTAGTAGTAAATGTGTTGCAAATGACTTGCAGAACAGCTCAGCTGATGCAAAGCATTGTACTCACATAAAGAGTGGTAACTCTGTACTCTCTTAATGTGTGTATATTCTACACCTGTGGTTCCTTATAACGACCTTTTCTAGTCTTTCTTTTAGTTATGCTTTGATGTATTGATTGATAATGACTAGTCTTTGCAGAAACCTAAAGTTATGTTGTGATCATAAATATTTCTAATCTTTAGGTTATGGTATATAAATAATGACTAGTCTTTGCCAAAACCTTAAGCTATTGTCTGATACATAAAGACTTCTAGTTTTCAGGTTATGCTTTCACTATTGACACTGAAAATTCAATTAGCTTGTTCTGATATTAATAACTGGAATATTAGTTGATTTTTTCAGCTATGTGTAGTACCTACCAGGGTTGCGGAGTCGGTGGAATAAATTTGCCACTCCGACTCCGACTCCGACTCCACCTTTCCAGAATTTGGCGACTCCGACTCCGACTCCGACTCCACCTTTTCAGAATTTGGCGACTCCGACTCCGACTCCGACTCCACCTTTTCAGAATTTGGCGACTCCGACTCCGACTCCGACTCCACTTTTTCAGAATTTGGCGACTCCGACTCCGACTCCGACTCCATTTCTCCAGAATTGGGCGACTCCAACACCGACTCTGCCTATTCACAATTTTGTGGCTCCAACTTCACCTATTCATAATTTATAAGATGAATATTTTATTTCTTAACTAGTGTACACACACCGTCAAAAATGACGAGATTCAATACCTTTCTTCAACAAATTTTCGTTTGAGTGGAGTTTCCATGCTTTCAGCTTATTCCAAAGGTAACTTAAATTTCTTATAAGAGTAATAAACACTCAGAACACAGCATTTTTGAGCCGCAAGAGAAGTAGTTATAGCCATTCGTGTCGTATCCAAGATACAGAAATTCAGCATTACTGAAAGCAACTGCGAACTTGTGTATGAATATTTTAATATGCAATACAGTACATTGCAATACAGTATATTGTAATATACAATACAGCATATTTTAATATGCAATACCCCGCCGAACTCGGTATTCACGATACAAACTTGAGTATATGAGGCTATGGATCGCTCTAATTGTGATGGAAGTGACTTATTATAGAGCTATTGCACAACGAAAATGAGTGTATTAATTGACCGTGAACTGGAACCAAGACCGCCAGTGCAAATTTTTCCTATCAATTATTCTTAACAGCGTGACACAAAACGTATAAATAAACACACGACAGTCATTCTTAGTAGTAAACGGTTGCAGGTGTTGAAACCTGTGCATATATTCATTATATTCTTTATTATCGAACGACTTTTAAATTGACTACAGATTGTTAATAATCAAGATACTAGTGTACATGATTGGTCAAAAATGACGGGATCCAAAGGTATCGTTTTAAAAAAATCTCATGATAAAAATGGCAAACAAATATATCCATTGTAATAGTACCCGCGATTAAAATACAGTATTCTCATACTTGCGACTGGTAAAACTCGTATCACAGATACGGTCATTAAGCATATTTAAAAACGTCACAAACGCACACAACAACCAAGCAAATTGTATAACATAATTCCTATCTGAATTGTAATTTAAATTATTGTTCGCAAGAGGTTTTTAAAAAATTTGCCATACCTTTTAAGCATTTAAATGCCTTTGAAATTTAAATGCGATGAGCCGCATTTTCTTGACAGTTGATTCGATTTTCACGCAATGGTTTTTACTTATAAACATAACTGAGCAGATGCCTGGTTTTTCATATTTCGATGGTATTTATGATACTGAGTTTGGAGACTGGTTACAGAGTTTGGTAGAGTGTGCGAAAGGCGGAAATTGAGGGTAGGCCTAAATGTGGTTAAAAGTAAGGTGATGAGATGTTCAAGAGGTGGAGTGTTTGGAACTTTGGATGTGAGGTTGAATAGGGAAGTTTTAGAGGAGGTAGAGCATTTTAGGTACCTCGGGTCGGATGTGACTGTTAAGGATAGTATGGAAGTAGAAGTGAAGCATCGAGTGAGTGAAGGTTGTAAGACATTGAGTGCAATGAGGAAAGTTTTTGAATGCAGGAGTTTGAGTATGAATGTTAAGAGGGGACTGTATGAAAGTTTGATTGTGCCAGTTTTGTTGTATGGAGCAGAGTCCTGGGGGTTGAGAGCAGCTGAGAGGAGGAAGTTGGATGTGTTTGAGATGATGTGTTTGAGGAGCACGTATGGAGTAACTAGAAGAGGTAGGATCAGGAATGAGTTGGTTAGGGGGCAGACTGGTGTTATCAAAAAGTTGAGCAGGCGAGTGGATGAAAGAGTGCTTGGATGGTTTGGGCATGTTGAAAGAATGAATGTTGAGCGGCTGGTGAAAAAGATATATATGTCGGAAGTGAGTGGTCTTCGAGCGCGAGGTAGACCACGGATGAGTTGGATGGATGGGGTGAAACGTGCTTTGTATGAGAGGGGTCTGACTGTGGACGTGGCGAGAGGGATGGCTGCGGACAGAAGTGAGTGGGGGCAGTGTATAAGGAGGTAATTTTATTTATGACGCGTTACTGGAAGCTGCCCGCGTGTGATGGGGTTGACCTGTCATGTGCGGGGGGAGGGGCTGCACTCAATGAAGCGGTCGGGGTAAGCCAGCTGTGGCTGTCGGGCCTGACTGTGGGAGGTGGTTGTGCTGGGCTGCTGCTGATCCTGGAAGTTCAGGTGCGGCCAGTGCTGCCTCTCTCGCCTCCTAGTGACTAAGTGTGGAGATTGTGGCCTGCTGTCGGCTACCCTCCCATAGGGAGGATAAGCCCGGTATATGTATGTATGTATGTATGTATTTATGATACTGTCCAAGCAAGCAGATTCCCATTGTAATGAGATAGGGGAAATTACGCACGAGAACATATACTTATCATTGACGGACACCTGGTTTTTTATTATATCGGGTGTCCTGTAAAAATGTCCCCGATTTTTAATTAATTACATCTCAGCTTTAAATCAACATATTTGAATTGCCTTTGTTCACAATGTAGTAAATTTTGTTTCCTTTTCGAATAATTTATGTTATTGAAAATCGGTTGAATAACCACTTTATAATGTCCAATTTACTGAAAGGAGTAGAAAAATTAATTGTTCAAATGAAAAGTTTTTAAAACAATATTGATATTCTTCCTTATTTTGTAGTTTCCATAAAACTGAACACACAAAAATTTTAAGGAGTAACAAATCATTACCTTGTATAACGTTTGAAAAAATACAGTAATTTTAGTATCCAACGACATACCCTCCATTTCTCTCAAGGCAAGTATTACTTCTAGCCACCATTGTACGAAGAGTTTTACCCATTATTCCACCGTTTTCTATCAGTCCTTGAAACACTATTATTGAGAACACTTGAAACTTGAAACCTCTCAGAGGGTTTAAATACTTAGTTGTATGTACGATACATCGTTATGAAATTATTCTCAACAGTAGGTATTGAGGAATGAAGAAGAACACCAGTGTTGTTTTTAAAACTTTCCCTTTGAACAATTTTTCTACCCCTTTCAGTAAATCGATCATCTTGAAGTATATTCAACTGATTTTCAAAAACTTATATTATTTCAAAAGGAAACAAAATTGAATAAATTGTAAATAAAAGACAATTAAAATATGTTAATTTAAGCGGAGATATTATCAATTAAAAAGTCCGGGACATTTTTGTGGGACACGCAGTATAGTATTGATTGTTCTTATACAATAAATGGTCAAGTGTCTCCTTTGAACAAATTAATAAATAGGTTTAGCTATTTCGTGAGCGTAATCTCTCCTATGTTAGTACAATGAAGTTTTAGGATTTAAAACTTAAGAGCAATTGGTCGAACATTTATTTCAAATACAGAAGAACTTCAAGGGAACAACAGCAAGTCGTTCCCCGAGATGCGCAAAAAGAGAAACCGTACCCAAGTTAGGCGGATCTTGAGGATTCCAACAGTACGCACAGGAGCGTCCTCTGTGAAATTTTTATTATTGAATTCCTTTAAAATGCAGACCGAAAATCTTCTTTAACGTAAGGTTAGTTTTTAAAACGATACTCGCTAAAAATAGAAGACACCCAATGGACGCGGCCGGTCATCAGCACGGTACTCCGGTTGGAAATTTTAGAGGCGTTCTCAGTAGAGAGATACAGAGTTTTAAGATGTCCGGTCGCCGACTAGGTGAATATCGTATCTTATTGTAAGATTACATATAGCACTAAGATGTTAACAATTAATTGACAATTAATTACCTTGAATAGTAAGTGCCTATTCAAGAGGCTGCAAAAGCCGGGTCGAGGAGTTCAAATCGCAGAAAGAGACTGCTTTTTACGCAATAGAAATAAGTTAGAGGTACCAGACCCACTTTTATTGAAAGGACGACATGCTGCCCAAGCAGAGCAAGCTCAAAGATAATTTAATGAGTGAACGCCAAAGCGTCACAAGTAATGTTAATTAAAGCTATTTAAGGTTAATGCAGTCTGCTAGAAGCGCAAACATGCTTATTTATAGAAAGTTAAATTTAAACACAAAAACCGCAAAAAAATATGCAACTGCAAAACAAAAAACAACGAACAAAAAGATCTAATTTCATCAGTTTCAAATTCTTGTCTGTGAACTAAGAGAGGCCAACTGAAGAAAACTTTTTCTTCCACAAAGCCGCTATCAGAAATACGGAAAATATTGAACAGGAAATTTCATTGAACAAACAAAATTGGCTGTTCGTCTTTGTTGGTTGATCTGTCTCCCTATCACGCTCTTAAAGACACTTAACTACTGTATCTGTGATGCGAGTTTCACCAGTGCACAAGTATTAGAATATTTTAATCGCGGGTGCTATTAGGATGTAAATATTTCTTCATGGTCCACATCTGGAAGATTTCTATACAGACAATATCGAATCCCGTCATTTGACGAGTCGTGTACACAATTATGTATACTGAGTGTTTCAGAAAACGAGGTACAAAATTCCACATCAAGTAGAAAATGGCAAAATAAACACTTTTTGTCCTATGGAATTTTCACCCAAAAAATCGGGGTTGGGAGGCATTTGGTGTTTATTGTTTTTAAGGTTTAAATTTAATGGCGCAATTACTCGCGGTATTGATTCTGAATTTACTATACAAAAATTGTTCAAAATGTGTTCCACCTACATCTATGCACTTTTCGAATGTTAGCCTTAACGGCTGCCGAATATTAGGAAACACGTCTGGCATTAAGGTATCTCACCTGCAGCCACTGCAATTCTGGCCACAAGATCTTCCTCAGACCCAATGGGTGTAGCATAAACAAGGCTCTTCACGTGTCCCCAAAAATTGAAATCGAGTGGAGTCATGTCAGGAGATCTAGGAGGTCTTGCAACTAGCACATTTCGCCCGATCAACGTAAATTCAAAATAAATATTGCGAGTACTTTATTCATTAAATTTCATCCTTTAAAACAATAAACTGCTAATATCTCAATGTCTCTTTCTTCGAAAAATTTTATAGAAGAAAAAGTTTTTATTTGGATATCTTCTACTTGGTGAGCAATTTTTTGCCTCTTATTCTGAATCTGAAACACCCTGTATATTACTGACAAGTGTTTTCTGAGTAGGTAATGTAGGCATTGTCTACACTGAGACGCATAGATATGCATCAACAGTTTTTTATTACTAAGTATGCACTAATTCAGTGAAATTATAGTAGTTAATTCAATGACTATGCTTCAAATCCCCAAAATTATGATATACGTGTAGATAAGGTAGGTAAGATTTGCACACTGCTTTTTTCTTCTTTGTATCTACACTATGCAGGGTAACAATGCAGAAAAGGTGTCATATTATTCCTCAACACTATGTTACATTTCGGCTATAATAAGCAAAAGTTGTTCTGCTTTCATTGCAGGGGCCTGACGTTTTCGGAAAGTTTTTTTTCGAATAAAAGTCACTTCTAGCTTCTTTGCGTGTATTATGACACTATCTCTTATTTTCGTCTAACTTTTTACTTTGTATTGGACACTTTGTTATTTTAATAAACGCCCAGGTTCTTCCCATTTCGTGTTTTTTGGAGCAATTTGAAACGTTTCCAGCAAGAGAATTTGTACTATCGCATAAATGCAAAAACCATTGCAGCTGAGATAGTGCATTGTTTTCAGTTACAATGTGTGTGTGTGACTGTAAGTGAATTTTTTGCTGGTGTGTGTAATTATTTTCATGGCAGCTCGTTTACATCGTATTTTTATTTTTTTTTCAAGTGTCTCAATGCCGATATAGATAACCTTACAACATTTCCAAATCTTCCTTAACAAGAAGTAATTAATTACATAATGCTACAAAACAAATACTATTTCAGTTTTTTAAAATGTATCAACATAATTATAAAATTCTGCATTTCAGCGTATACTAGCTTAGAAACTGGGGAGTGATACGAAGATAAAAATTAAACATGATGATGATATAGTGAAAAACAATATAACTCTGAAAGAACCAAATTACATTCAAGGAATAACTTGAGAAATGAGAAGAAATTTTTATTATTAATACATGTTAACTTGACTTAAAAACACGGAAGCCATATCAATTTTGATAACATGACTTGAAAACTAGAAGTCTTTGTGCACTAGACCATAGCTTCAGGTTTCGGCAAAGACTTCTCATTGGCAATGAATCATAACCAAAAGACTAGAAATGTTTATGATCATTATCAATCAATGCATCATTTTGAGCATACAGAGTTACCACTCTTTATGTGAGTACAATGTATCGCATCAGCTGAAATGTTCTGCAAGTAACTTGCAACACATTTACTACTATTTTCCAGTTCCTATGTATTAATTGAAGGAAAAATGAACAAAACAGAAATATACAGAATGAATTTGCGAGGCTTTCAATTACTAATTCCTGCTTTTAACTACAAAATATACATTAATGCTGGGTACAAAAATTATATTTCGCACTCGTAGGTTTCTCATATATATCTGTGCAAACCCTCAATGACTAGATAACATGACGGTATTAGGTGATAGGAATAAATACGCTGTTTCAAACTTAGAACAAAACAATCAACGAAAACATTGCGTATTTTTTAGATATTTTAGCAAAGCATTCTAACTCTGTTTTGGTTTACTTCTAGTTTTAAAGAATTATAAATAATTTTTAGCAAAAATTAGAATCGAAGACACCAAAAGATAGCGACTCCAACAACCACGACTCTTCCACATCCGAATGAACGACTCCGACTCCGACTCCGACTCCACCACATTCGGAAAAGCGACTCCGACTCCGACTCCGACTCCATCACACTTCAGAGTAGCGACTCCGACTCCGACTCCGACTCCACCACACTTCAGAGAAGCGACTCCGACTCCGACTCCGACTCCACCCTAAAACATCCGACTCCGGCGACTCCGACTCCCGACTCCGACTCCGACTCCGCAACCCTGGTACCTACGTACTTCAAATTGATCTCTTTGTTTTGCTTACTTCCTGGACTGTAGGTCAAGTTTAACATGTAATAATAATGAAAATTTTTGCTCATTTCTACAGTTATTCCTTGAATGTTGTTTGTTTCTCTAAGAGTTATATTGTATTTCATGAATTCATTTTCATGTTAATTTATATCTTCTGATCACTCCCCAGGTTCTAAGTAAGCACACGCAGAAATGGTGATTTTTATAATTGCGTTTTTACAATTTTGAGAACTGATATAGCATCTGCTTCTCGATATTATATAAGTAATTACTTCTTCTTAAGAAAGATTTGGAAACGTTGTAAGGTAATCAATATCGGTCATGGGACTCATGAAAATAAAATACAATGTAAACGAGCTGTATTTAAAATTATAACACAACACTAGCAAAAACTTCACTTCACATATTGTAACTGATAACAATGCACAATCTCAGCTGTAATGATTGTTACATTGATGCGATAGTACAAATTTTCATGCTGAAATCGTTCCAAACTACACCAAAAATATTAAATGAAGAGAACATGGACCTTTATGCCAATAAGAAAGTGTCAAATACGTAGTAATAAATCAGACGAGAATAAAAGACAGTGTCATATTACACACAAAGAAGCTGAGTCAGAGTGGCTTTTATTCGTGAACAAAACGTTTCGAAAACGTCAGGCCCATGCGACGAAAGCAGAACAGCTTCTGCCTATTATAGCCGAGATACAACATAGTGTTCAGCAATAATAGGATACCTTTCCTGCATTGTTATCCCATAATGTAGATACAGAGAAGAAAAGACAGTGTGCAAATCATGCCTATCTTATCTACATGTATATCCTAATTTTTGAGATTTTGAGCATAGTAATTGAATCAACTATGCATTGTAATTTCGTTGAAGTTTTGCATACTTAGTAACATAAAAAAATATTGATGCTTATCTATGCTTCTCTGAGTAGGGACTGCCTACTTTGCCTACTCAGAAGATTTGTCAGTAATATATATATATAGTAGAAGTAAAATTACTGTATTCAGGATAGTTGGTCATTGATCACCTAATCATACTAATTTAGACCATTTAAGGAATGATTTTTTACAATTTTTGTAGGAAAAAATAACCAATCACAAATGATACATTTTATTGTTGCTACAAGATGTGTTCAAAGGGCCTACCGTGAACTTCAATGCACTTCTCATTTCTGTCATGAACTGACTGCCGTACAGATGTAAAAGCATTAGGTTTCTCAGCTATTTGTGCTGCAGCATCAACTATGCGGGCAACAAGATCTTGCTCTGAATCCCAGGGGTGGCATACGCCAGCTCCTTCATCGCCTCCCCACAGGAAGAAATCAAGTGGTGTTATGCCTGGTGAGCGAGGAGACCATGTCACTGGGCCGCCTATGCCAATCCACCTTTTGAGAAACTGCTCATTTAAAACCTCTCTTGATTCAAGGAAATAATGTGCTGGTGCTCCATCATGTTGAAACCACATTCTTCTACGTATTTTCAGAGGGACATCTTCTTGCAAGCAAAGCTTCTAGGAAAAGAATCCTGTATGCAGGGCCTGTGCGAGGTGAAGGCATCAAATATGGACCAATTGAATTGTCGTTTACAATTCCTGCCCAAACGTTGAGGCTGAAGCGATGTTGATGTTGATGAACACGAGATATGTGAGGATTATTGACGGTCCACTGATGAGAATTGTGCGTATTCAATACACCTTGTATTGAATATGCTTTACGAGTGAAAGAGTGAAAGATGCTTCATCAGTGAACAGGACTCATATGGAAGCTCATGTCGGTTTCTATTTTTACAAATTTTGACTAAGAAAAAATAGCGAGGAATGAGGCTTTGAAACTTAGCATTTTACATTAAAAGCTTTACGGTTAAAATTGAAACTTTCGATTCGATGAGTCATTCTCAACAAAAAATGCTCTGGAAAAAATTAAATGTATACATATTAAAAACATCAAAAAATAAACGTAAAAGTAAGGAAAAAACTAAATAAAAGTAAATCAATTCCCTCAACTATTTGCAAAGGAAAAGCGTGTACGGAGTCATTTAAAAAATGCTTTCGTTGTAAAATATAAAGAGATTCTATAATGCGCAGATCAACGGGGTTTGAAGCAGCGGCTAAAATGTTAAAGTCCTCTAATTTTATAGGAAGATTACACCTTTCAGCATGGATTCGTATGCCTGAGTGAGAAGGAGCAGCAAGAGGACGGTTAGTACGATAGCTTCTGCCGGCATGCTCTGCAACGCGAATATGCATGGCTCTAGTGGTAGAACCCACATACTCTGACGCACACTGTGTGCAACTGTGTTGATAAATTACTTAATAAATATAGAATTGGTTCCTTCTTCAACTGCGTAGATAACCTTCCGAAAAGTATGCTCTCTTCTGTAATTTATCAACACAGTCGCGCACAGTGTGCGTCATAGTATGTGGGTTCTACCACTAGAGCCTTGCATATTCGCCATGGTAGACGAAAGAGGTAGCGGCAAACCAGTCTTTTATTGAATCGTGTCGCGTGCGAGTGACGTCATGGCATCGCACCAATTGCAGCGCTTAGATCTGGCATAGATCTGGCAACACTGCTAGTCCGAAGTCTGGTACCACTGTAAAGCCCCCTCCAGACCTTGCGTTACAATGTTGCTTGATGCCGTTTAGACGAACCGCAGATAGCTCTCCGACGTCTCGGGAAGAAGATTTTTAAAGCTCACCACGAAGTCGAGCGCTCCTGATTGCTGCCGTAGGGCCTAGGGCGACGCGAGTCAGTGTGATCGTAGCAGGCATTGCGGAAGGTTGTGCCGGTGGCGCGCTCCGCAATGACTGACGAGCTATACGCGGGAGTGAGTAGCTCCCGCGTATAGCTCGCCGAGAAACCCATTTCTTGCACCACACAGTCCTGCGTTTTTTGTAGCTTTTTCTTTGTGGCACACACACCTACCATGCTCCAGAGCGCAGCGGCTCGCAAAGCGCATCGTCGATATTAAGCATCCTTCCCCTCTCAGAGCTCTTGAGCAACTGAATGCCATTGCAGTGCGGGCTTTCCCACAAGCCAGTCTGGTCATGAGCGGTTCTTTTGCAGCGCCACTCCGACGTCCAGAGGCAACATTGTAACGCAAGGTCTGGAGGGGGCTTTAGCCTAACGAGTTCATGAATCGTGTACGACAACCTTACAGTTGCAGCGTCATTCAAAGTGTTTACGGCAAAGGAAGTGAAAAGGAAGTGAGGAAAAAGTGAATTGCTGCGAGTGGAAATGTCCAGTTAAATGATCTTAGTAAGTTGAATTTATGTGCACACAACCATGTTTGCAGCAGGCATTTCAAAATGACTAACTAGAGAAGAATCTTTTCGACATTTAAAACGAACGTTCCATTAAAAAGTGGTTCGTGCCGTTGCCTTATAATCACGGGCGTGCAAACTTGGAAGGTAGGAAATTTAAATTGTGTTTAAATTTAATTCAGAAAAACTGATTTTGCACTTGACGTTGCATTTCTTGATAAAATCTTTGAAACCAGATTCAGAAAAACATTTCAAATTTTAAATGCCGGTTCCATTGAAAAATTCTATTCACTCACCTCAAATTTAAAATACAGGGCAAAGAAAAACAAGTATGGAAATAGAATGTACTACAATTCAATGTTGATTAATGACATCCTGTTTATTTTTAAATTTTGTAGACTAATTTTTGATGAACTTTTCATTCCAAAAAGGTAATAAAATATGGTAACAGAGTGCCATCAGCTTTAATAGTACTATGTAAATTTTGTTTGTGAATTTATTAGCAAGTAGGATGTGATGGACAAATTTTAATGGGTTAAGTATGAAAAACATTATTGGCAAGCTAAAAAATTTTGTTTACTCATTTAGATCCAAATTAGCAAGGAGCAAACTGTAAACCAACAGTGCTCAGGATGAATACTAGTTTGGATTGTCATACTATAAAAGTTGTGTTTAGTGTGCTGAATGCAGCTTAACAATAGCTTTTTTTTTGGTTGTGTAGTCTATCTTATTTACAGCTTTCAGATAAACTAAAATAATTTCCTACCTTGTAGCTAAAAGTTAAGTGTTTACAAGAGAGATGCCAAACCTTGTCTATGATTTTTCTACAGATAATGCCGATTTTGGTTGATTTATACTTTAATGTGCTCACGGAATATGCCCTTGAATTGCTAAATGAACACATTTAAGAACGTTTTACATGAATCACATTTTGCTGGCTGATGCATAATTTTTGAGTTATTTTACTTTGAAGTCATAAGAACATTGTATATGAAAGTGAAGAAATTGACAAACATAAACTAACCTGAAATAGCTCTACTTAACTTAGCCATACCAAGGCTGATGTCCTCCTGCCAAAAATCTCCACGTATTCCAACACTGCGGCAATTACGCTTTCAATTCTATAATGTTATTCTTACCTGAATGTTATTAATGTTATTTCTCAAAAATTACACATCAACAAGCAGAATGTCATTCATGTTAAACATCTTTAAATGTGTTCTTTTATCAATTTTTGTAAACAAAACTATTAAAATCTCAGTGCATTTAAGGAAAAATTGACCATAATTTTTTATGGCCACCTTTTTTTGCAAATGACACTGAGCAAAGCTTCCCATTTAGGGTAGTCTAATTTCTAATATCAATATAAGATATAAAGTGCAAATTGATGTTGCTCATCCATAATTTTATTAATATGTGAGCACATTAAAAATATCATATGAAGCAACAAACCCTGTTTAGAAAATCATGTCCAATGTCCGTCTCAATAATTATACAAAGTGTTTTCTAGGTAGTAACATAAATTCTGGCTCAGGAGTCACTTTACCTGTTAAGGTAATAAAAACTAATGAAGTGAGATAATTCCATGAAAACTGACAGTTGTATACTTATATATAGAGCGTTTAAAGCTTTTAACAATTTCTTTCTCCAATAATCAGAAATTTGCTGCAGTTTATTGGAAATATTTCTGTAAGTGGATCTGACAATCCCCTAGTATCGACTAGTTTAAAGTCTGTTTATTTTTTCATGTGGAGAACTGATGCTCTCATAGTTGGAAGATGTTTTTGCTGTTGAAGGTAGTAAAAAATAGTAAAATATTACAATGTCCTCAGTGACTCCGTGTGGCGAGGACGTGTGTTGCGCTCGCTCCAAAACAAAGCGCCTATTGTTAGAAAGAATGTACTTCTAACCTAAATGGGTACCCACTCTCGCCATGAGTATTCAAATGTGATTTAAATACTCAATCAGCATAAAACATCGAGTTAATTATCTCAATGACCAGTTTAATGCGAAACTAGGCTAAACATTATTGTACACCTTAGAATAATGTGATTTTAGGATGCCCTAGAAGTCTCTGAACTTGCTCGAGCCGACTGGTAGCTATACTCTAGTTTGACCATTGTACTAGATTTAAGAAACATTCACCTCTGTATCACCTGTGGTAAATAAATTGTTTAAATTGTTTAAATTAAAATTTGGAAATGTATTATCAGTAGACACCCTGTTATACATATTTTTCTTTTCATCTGTAGAGTAGTATTGTTTTTGAGAATCTATATCCATTAGTATTCACGTAATGATAGCTCATCATGGGTGACTCCTGTTAGTTATTATATTAGAATTAAGGAAATATTGCTCATGCATATCCAAACTGTAGCACCAATTAATTTCATGCCAAATTTGAGTTCTGCACAGTTAATGACTTTGTACAGTACTCCATTAAAGCTGTGTTTTGAGTGCAAATGGTGCAGCTGCAGCCATTGTTTAAGACTCATCCATACTTATTATTGGTATCTATGTTTTCATAATTCAAATTTGACTGATCCAGTTTGGTGGATATAAACATTATTAAACATTTATTTCTGCAAGTTGGTACTTCATACAAGCTAGTTGGGCTTGATTGTAAAAATTCAGGAAGGAAAGTCGGCAGCAAAATTCCTTTATTAAATTTCAACCTGTCAGTGAGTTACTGGGGCTTCATTTTAATAGCCCATTTTTACTGTAAGTGTTGTAAGTTTTTAGATACCCAATTGAGTCTGATAAACTTTTTCTTCATAGAGAATTGCAGCACCTCTAATTATAGTATAAAAAAAATCTAATACATTAATCCATTAAAACGCATGTCATTTTCATAAGCATGAAGATTAAGTTCATTGAACCTTTTGTTATCAAGAGTGTTTAGAGATTCCTCTAAGTTCTTATCGGTATAGTTTTTCTCTTCCAAAGTAATTATTTTTCAACATTTAAATATCAATTCTTCATTAGCATTGTTAGATTGTATTGAGCTGTTTTTAGTACTTCAGAAAACTCTTTTAACAAATTAAGTGTTGTCATTTAGGGTAAAAATTTTGTGATTTTTCCATGTGTTTTTTACTTTCATGTGTTTATTCCAGATTTCATTACGGGGGGAAACTATATTTCTATGTAAAGTTCTGCTACCTACTGTGTTTCATATGAATCTTTTTATCTTCCAGGACGTGGAATTGACATGCGACCCAATCAAGCTACTGATCACTCACTGCTATTGGATAATGATCCACCAACACTGGTTCCTATCCCTCCATCCCAACCTATTTCAGAAATAGGGATCACAATTTCATCATCTTCTTAGCATCCTCCAAATTTTCATAAGACCAGTGATTCAAGTCCTCAATCAGCCACCAAATGAACCTATTCAAGTCCTCAATCAGCCACCAAAAGAACCTATTCAAGTCCTCAATCAGCCACCAAAAGAGCCCGTTTGAGTTTTCAATCAGCGCAAGGATCTTACCATTGGATATGAGGATGACGGAGCCTCTTCACTGCCGCTTCTCTCATTCGAGCTCCTCTTGCTTCCAATTACGAGACAGCTCCTGACGAGCAATTAAGAGAGACCTTGGGCTTCTTAGCAGAGGTGAGATGAGTCTGGTAACCCGCTAAGGAATACATACATGTCAGAATAAAATTAATGATGTTGTCCAGATTATAGACAGATTTTCTTGACTCAATTATTAGGAGTCTTATTAAATTGGTACATATTTTCATTTTTCACACTTATTCCTTAAAATTTTTCAAAAGTTTAGGTTAGGATTATTATTTGATATCTCTCAAAAATCTAAATATGTTAGACAACATTAAATGTTGAAGAGGAATTGTGGCAAATAGATAGAGTGCATAAACTTAGGTTTTGTTTTAAGTCATGTATTTCACACTTCCCTGCCTATTACTTTCAATCTTGTGTTTCCTTTTTTCCCCGCATATCTTATTTCCCCATTGATATCCCACATTGCATTCCCTTATCTCCTCACTAAATGGTGCCTTTCTTCTGCCTCTCCTCTAAACATGTTTGTTTTAGCGGTTAAGGGGGCTTAAACTAACATTTAATCTAATCCTATCTTTTGGTCTCTTTTCTTCTCTTTCTCCATTGAGACTCCTTATATTTTTACATTTAGTATTATGCTAAAGTTTATCATCTCCATTTTCCCTCAGCGGGATACATACAGCTATTGTATCTATGGGAATTACCACTCCCAGGAGGACAATGTGAGGGCCCGAGCTGAGAGTTAGGTAGGCCTTCTTTTTTGTTGAAATAAAAAGCTTTTGTTATGTTAAGAGCCATCTTTTTTTCGGCTAACTACTGTACTGTTCTTTCAGCACCTACTACTTTCTTCTTCAACTTTGATCTTGTTTCATAATGTTCTTTCTCAGCTTACTGTTTCTATGCCCTTTCTGCATAGATTCGGCATTCCCTTAACTCCATACTAAATGGTGTCTTCCTCCTTCCTCTCTTGAAAGAAAGAAAGAAAAGAAAAACATTTATTTTCCAATAGAGTACAAACATGAAATGTCGATACATTGGTTTTTAAGCTGCGACAGTGCTGGGCATTTGGCGTAGCTGCGAGCTCTTTGGTTCGCATTTGTTGCGGATAGGGAGCTTAAACTAAATTATAATTTCATCTGTATTTCTTCGTATACTTTTCAATTGTGCTTCCTGTTTAGCATAATTCTTCACAACTGACCCCTTTTTCTTGTTACTCTCACCTGCATCTCGATTTATCATATTAGCTCCATTTCTCTAACAGATTTAAATCTGTACCCTTAACTGCAACTGAAATGCTTGCTTATGAAGCCAAAGACTTAATTAAAAAATTGTTAACATGAGTTCACATTTTTTCTTGCCTTTCAGGTGCCGGAAGAAAGTGAAGTGATTCCATTTATCATTGAGGTGTCTGAAGAAGAACAACAGGCTGCCGTGGTGTTCAACGGAGCCACCGAGATCGGAGGAAGTTTTGCTTTTGTGGAAGTGGAAGATGCTGCCACTTATATCTCCGGTTACCTGGCCATGAAAACAGACGTCTATCACCAGAAACTGAAAAAAAACATCTTTGGCTGACTGCATAACATGTTCTTCATTTCTTAGCGGGAAAGATTTCAGTTTTCATTTGTTTGTTTCATTTAAAGAGTATATTCAGTCTGATAATCCGCGCAATGGACTGAAATATTGCAGTAAATCTTTTGTACACACTATCATTCGTAATGAGAGAGTTTTCCTTGATCTTCTCAGTAAAATTAGTCACTTACCAGGCTTCTGCAAATCTGTGTGTAAAGTAATCCATGATAACTGCCCTAAACCTCGCACCTGTTGTTCTCAAATAACAGTGTATATAACAAAGTTTTTTGTAAGATGTAGAACAATGCAGTCAATTAGGGCGTACAACAGATCTTTGCGGACTACCTGTTCTAAAGAGAACCTCAATAAAAAGATGCATAAATGATTCACTTCACAGTGATTTACTTCTGCGAATGAACAACCATTAGTGTTCAACTTGTGGTAGCCTTATTTTGATAAGAATTTAAGGCTGTGAAGCGTTCTCTTGAATCTTGAATAAACCTTGTGAACTAGTTTGCGTAGAATTTGAGGCTAGGAACTAATATTTCGTAGGATGTTGCCTATTTTATTACACATAGTGGATGGTGTGTATGGTCTATTTGTTGATTCGGATCAATGCACAGTTAGGTGGAAATGTTATCAAAAAGAATTACTATGTATGCGCTATACGTATTTGTTATTCCATTCATTCTCCCTCTACACTGCAACTTTTTGGAGAAGGTTGTTTACAATTGACTTATGGAAACCTCTGCAGAAATAAGATATATTTATTGTTTCATGCAGAATTGCATAGAGTTAAAAGGATTGGTACTCAAATTGTGATTTTGACTAACTGGTCATTCTAAACTTAATCTTTATGATCTATTATGCTGAATTTATTCATTTTTAAATTTTAAGTGTTCATGTTATTTTCATTTTATAGTTCTTTACTTACTGGCACAAAGAGTGTCCTGATGTTTCAATATAGCGCTAATGCATAGGTAGGGCTGGAGTTTATTATTTATTAGTCATTTATCGTCTGTGAATACTCAAGTCCTTTACTCGATTCAAACAATTAGTTTTATGTAGTTTCTTGTGTATAGATTTTGGAATTTATAACAGTAAAATGTCAAAACGCGCATAGAGCGGTGATGCACCAAATGTTGTGTTGATAGGAAAAAAGTTTACTTCATTCATTATCACCAAAAAGTTACGTGATATATATATATTCGGGTTCTCCGAGTCCAAAGCTGCTCTCCAGTCACTGAGGTCCTACAACTCCACACATCCAATAATTTCTGGAATAGTGTAAAGCCTTTTGCGACATGCAGGCTCCCCAAAACTTGTAACTCTGTGCTGCGTTCCTGGCCATATTGATGTGCTTGGCAACGATCAGGCAGACGAGTTAGCGCGAAGTGCTGCAACCTCTGCTGCTGACCTTACAAATACCAGAGTACCCGCCCGAGATTACTACCCGATAATTAAAGCTGCATTAACTCCGTGGAGGGAGTATATATGGAGGGAGCATAGCCGTCTGTGAAGAGAACCAGTTTTTGAGATTTCTCCTATGTCTGTGGTAACCAATAGCCGTCTCGCAAGTGTGACGTCAGCACGGAAGTCAGTTACCTACTGACTACGCTAGAGTGCGCACACGCTAGCTGAATGCTCTTCCAGCTGTTGAGTTAATCGCATAATCGTTAATCATTAATTCGGGATTCTAAGACTCCGAAAGATAATAAATTGTGTTTCCTCACTTGAGGACGCTTAATAATATCAAAATTACTAGCAGAGAGACATTAAAAGTTGAAAACTATAAAGATTACAGGCCCTTGGTGATAACAAATTAGA
The DNA here is from genome assembly GCA_030386875.1 of Morinoia aosen. NCBI lineage: Eukaryota > Metazoa > Arthropoda > Malacostraca > Amphipoda > Talitridae > Morinoia > Morinoia aosen. The sequence goes on along the minus strand of CM059569.1, from coordinate 13,158,040 downwards.
GCGACTTGCAAGCACACCTCACCCTTTGACTTGTGGTGGGGTACTAATCTTGCTTTGAAAAATGAGAGAAGGGGTTGTAGGGAAGGTGGGTGGAGCCAACTTCAGCCAAGCGTCTGTGGTTGGCTCAGAATTGTGACGTGTCAGGCCTTGACAGTGCCAGAGTCTTTCAACTTTTGCAGCCAAATTGAGCCCGATCGGAGTGCGCTATGCAACCTCCATTTATCCTAGCTCCATGATTAACTCAACTTTGGCAGCGAGAGTGGGAGGGCACCCAAGACAACAAGCTGCGCAAGATTAAGATCAGTGTCCGAGCCTGGCCTTCTTCAGCATACGGGAACCGCCGCGTAAAATTCCTCCTATGCCGACTGAGGATTGGTCACACGCGCCTCACCCATGGCCATTTAATGGAGCGTCGCCCGGCCCCTCTTTGCGATCGCTGCTTGGTACCGCTGTCGGTACAGCATGTGTTGGTTGAGTGTCTTCTTTTTTCCCGTGTTCGTTCCCGTTATTACCCTGATTTATAGGGCGCTAACTCGGATTCTGTCTTGGGTGAAATGTTGGGAGAACAGACTCATGGGCGTTTTAATCATTGCCGACTTATTAGTTATTTCTCCGACTCATCTCTTGTGAACAAATTGTAGTGCACTGTACACTGAGATCTTCGATGAGATTTATAAATTTAAATCCTTTTCTAGTCGTACAGTTATTTGCGAGTCCTGCAATATTTGTGTTATTTAATTTAATCTTTCAAAATCGTCGTGGCTGCGCGGAGGATGTGTTAATCGGAATACTCAGGGAAGACGAGCGCTCTGGCTCTAACGCAGCAGCGCCGCAGCTGTCCCTGGAGAAACGCAAGCTGTGTTATGAGATTAAACAGGAACCCGTGCAATAACGCACTATAGCCAGGCGTGAAACCGTTTTGGATTGTTGAAGATGAGGAAACTGTAATATGGCCGGGCGCGGTGCGTTGGTACCCCGCGGGTTTCAGCGTGGGTAAGGCGTCCGGCCAAAAATGGGTGGGCAGCTGAAGCTCCCTACGGGGTTTGGCTGCCCAGTGTGTTTCGAATGTACTGCAGTGTGCATAAAATTCCAATGGGGAGACCATTATAATCTTGAGTTGTAATGATAATCATGTTCATATAATTTTTAATGATTTAAATAATGTTGATGTTCACCTTACGTGGTAAATCTGAAAAGACTGATACTGATTAAATTATGCGACCTTTAATGCGATATAGTTTGAATAACTGAAGCGCTAGCAAACCCATGTTACTATTACTATATATAATAATGTATTTTTTAGTGAGGAAACCATTTTTCCAAGGACTAATTGTTGCTTGTATTTTGCTCCCCATTCTTAAAGAACTAGTTATGTCAAGTCCCAAAGTGAGAGTTTCGTAGGTCTTCTTTTTGATGAAATTTAAAAGCTTTGGTTTCCTTAGTTAAGAACTCGCTTTTCTTTTTATTCACTGCTGTTCCGTTTCTCATCACCTGTGATTTTCTTCTTCAGCGTTAATTTTGTCATAATCTTGCTCTTCAATTTCATATTTATATATACAGGGTATCTTCCCTCCAGGGGGATACAACTATTGTATCTATGGGAATGAGCGCTCCCAGGGGGACTATGTGAGGGCCCGAGCTGAAGGTTTGGTAGGCTTTCTTTTTGTTGAAATAGGAAAGGTTTTTATTTTGTTACGGACCAGCTTTTTTCAGTTCACTGTTGTCATATTTTTTAACACATATTACTTGCTTCTACAACTTTTATCTTATTTCATCAACTTCTTTCTCAACTTACTGTTTCTATGCCCCTACAGCATAGATTCCTCATCTCCATACTAAAAGGTGCCTTCCTTCTAACTTTCTTCGATACGCTCATTTCTGTAGCGGTCAGGGAGGTTTTAACTTACTTATAATCTCATCTAGTGAAGCGAAATGTATATCATGTCTTATTTCATATAAGTATCTGAGTACGAAATTTCATATTATCCTTACGATCCGGTGCGTAATCGTTAGTCTCATCCGCATGAAAAGGTAATAAAACTTCTTTTATGATTGATTAAAGTAAATTTTCCTATTGTTTAGAAAGGGCTTCCAATTTACGGAGCTGCCGGTATGATTAAATTGAAAATCGATAACTTTTAGTTCTGGTAGATTTGCACGTAACCGGACAGAATTCAATTTTCCAAAAATCCAAATCCGGACACGTGGAGGCACACCGGCAGTCGGTCCTGTTGTTGATCGTACGTCTGGAAGGGCAGAGTACGCTGCCGCTGCTGACGTCATGTTGCGTGCGAGCGATGTCATCCAGCTTGTTTGAAATGAAGCTTTCTATTGGCTAGTAGAATTAGCGAATGTGCGCGGCTGTCCCCGTAGAAGTGACTTTACCTTACCGCCTTTAATCTACCATTATATTCGCCTTGCAGAGCATGGCAGCAGAAGCTATCGTACTAACCGTCCTCTTGCTGCTCCTTCTCACTCAGCCATACGAATCCATGCTGAAAGGCGTAATCTTCCTATAAAATTAGAGGACTTAAGCATTTTAGCCGCTGCTTCAAACCCCGTTGATCTGCGCATTATAGAATCTCTTTATATTTTACAACGAAAGCCTTTTTTAAATGACTCCCAATCCGCTTTTCCTTTGCAAATAGTTAAGGGATTTGATTTAGTTTTATTTAGTTGTTTCTTTACTTTTATGTTTATTTTTTTGATGTTTTCAATATGCATATATTTTATATTTTCCAGAGCATTTTTTGTTGAGAATGACTCATCGAATCGAAACGTTCAATTTTAACAGTGAAGCTATTAGTATAAAATGCTAAGTTTCAAAGCCTTATTCCTCGCTATTATTTTCTTAGTAAACAGGACTCTCTTCGAAAAACCGACATCTTTTGTTTCTTCTTGCAAAAACCACTGAGCATATTGTATGCGAGGCTCATGATCTGTAGGGAGCAAACTTTGCATTCTTTGAAAATTATATGGGTGTAAGTTTTGACCGTGGAGTTTTCGCCATAGAGTAACATAACTTGAAATGCCTAAATGTTGAGCAGCACAGCGTGTACTCTCACGAGGATTTTGTTCAAAATGTTGAATGATTCGTCCTAGGTGATCGTTGCGTGGACGCCCGGTTTCCTGTCGGTTTATCCTGAAGTTTCTATTTTCACGCAATCTTCTGTGTAAGTTGGTGAAGAACCTGCGTCCATGAACCTCACGATTAGGGTAGCGTTCTCTGTACAACTGTGAAGCAAGTAAAGCATTTCCTGCTACTGCTCCGTACATGAAATGCATGTCAGCAAGTTCTGCATTCGTGAAGCTCTCCAGGCTTACTGTTCGACGTGCAGTTAACAAAATATTAATGACCAATAAAATAACGCTCTTCCCCACTCAAATTAGTTCTATAAATTAAATTTTCAGATTCGATACAGACATGTAACTGTTCCAGAAACATTTCCCTCTACATGATACTCCGCATTACCTAAAACCTAACTTCGTTGGCAGCCGGTGCGTGAGCGCTTAATATCAAAGATTTAAGAACTTTTCAACTTGGAATTACTCGGAAACGGTAGTGTTTCAAGATTTTGTTGCTCGTCAAAATCGTTTTATTTTGCGATTTTCTATTGATGGTTTTATTTTTTACCTCTAGTTCTGAAACACTCAGTATATATATAATAGTGTACACGACCCGTCATAAATGAAGGGATTCGATATTGTCTTTATACAAATTTTCCAGATGTGGATCATAAACAAATATATCCATCCTAATAGTACCCGCGATTAAAATATTCTTGTGCTTGTGCATTGGTGATACTCGTATCACAAATACGGGCATTAAGCATTCTTTTGAACGCGTAAAAGAGAGACAGACCAGCCATCCAAGATGGACGAACCAATTTTATTTTTTCTTTCCCGAATTGAACATTGTAATAATTAGGAGAAATTATTTCCGCCAGGAGAAATTATGCACAGGAAGTACCTCAATGTTTTTATTTATTTGTTTAAGGAAAGACTTGACATTTTATTGTTCAAGAATAATCAACACTATATATGAAACGCCAGGTGTCTCCATCAATTTATCAATAAATATATGTTTTTGTGCGTAATTTCTCCTATGTTATTACAATGGGAATCTGCTTGCTCTGATGGTATCATAAATACCATTCATATATGAAAAACATAGCATCTGCTCACTTTTGCTTATAAGTAAGAAATATTGCATGAAAATTGAATCTATTGTCAAGAAAATGCAGTTTATAGCAGTAAAAAGGTATGATATTTGTTTTTAAACTTCTTGGCTCATAATAATTTAAATTATGATACACAGTTGTTGTTTACTTGGTTGGTGTGTGCGTCAGTGACGTTCTTAAGGATGCTTAATGAATAATGGCTGTATCTGTGATACGAGTTTCACCAGTGCACAAGTACATGAATAATGTAATCGCGGGTACTATTAGGATGAATATATTGGTTTGTCATCTATATCTTGAGACTTTTTTAAAGGAAACTATCGAATCCCTTCATTTTTGACGGATCATGTACAGTAGGGGATATATAGGTATAATAGTAAAACTTTATTTTTAACATTCTATTGCCAATTTAAAAGTTGTTCGTAAATAAAGAATATAATAAACATATGTACAGGTTGCAACACCTGCAACCATTAAGGAATAAAATATTCATCTTATAAATTAAAAATAGTTGGATTTAGAGTCATAAAATTGTGAATAGGTGGAGTCGGGGTCGGAGTCGCTAAATTCTGGAAATGGGGAGTTGGAGTCGGAGTCACAAAATTCTGAAAAGGTGGAGTCGGAGTCGAAGTCGCAAATTTATTCCTCCGACTCCGCTACCCTTATACACACATACGGACGTAAATTTTCATATACACAGTGTTGCAAAATAATAATATGGTTAGTACAAACTTCGGCTACTAATAGGAAATATCAATATAGGCGCTATTTCATCAATGAACAAAGTTCAAAAAACTCTTCGTTGATGAGAGATTTTATGCTTATAAACTTTTAAGATTCGTTTTTCTCAGCACGACCGCAAATTCTGCTGATGGTAATGAAAGACATGCCGCAAGATTGTACCAAGAACGTTACCCCAGTAGACAGGTGCCTGTTCATCGATTATTCGTAGCTTTGCATCGAATGTTCTGTGAGAACGGAAGTTTCAGTGCAAACACAGTGAATGCTGGTCGCCCAAGATAGCTTGATCTGGACCATAAGGAAGGTGTGTGGGATCATTTCCGCCAAAACCCTAGCACGAGCAGCATCTATGGGAATTCAAGATCATACTGCAGTGTGGAGGATATTGAATCGGAATAATTATCATCCGTATCACTTCCAGAGAGTCCAGGGACTACTTCCTGCAGATTATGCTCTTCGCGAACGATTCGCGCAGGGGTTTTGAATCAGGAGTCAGATGTCAAAAATGGGCCATTTGTATTACTTTAGGAATATGGCAGCCAAGATTTCATTATTAAATTACGAACACTTCAGTAGCACAGCTGACAATTATATATCTTAAAATCCGCGCAGCGACTCTTACTGCCGACATTATATTCCTCGCCCACTGACATTTTTTTGCATCCCAATTGGAAATCAAGGACGTGTCGCCGGTGAATTAAGGACGAGACAGTCGATCAAGTATGAATTAAAGGCGAGTCGGCCGGCTCGGCCTTATAACTCTCTCTCTCTCTCTGCGCTCTTAACTGCGCACGGTCGAGCTCGGACGTGATATTCTAAGCAGGCAAGTTAAGATTTGAGGGCGCAAAATTTTCAGAAGGTTACGGGGAGAATGCTCCCCAAAAAATTGAAACTGTTCGGAATTCGTTTTTATTCATTAGAATGTACGTACATATTTAGAGGACACATTGGTGAAATTTTACACTCAGAGCGGGGCGGGAAGTGGGTCAAAAGGGGGGAGGGGCGAGAGCGGTGGGGTGCGGGGCTCGGTGGTTGCCATTCATCATTTACGCTTTTTTCTCTATGAAATCTTTTTATCTGGAGATGTTTGGCAATCTGTCCATGAGTGTGTGCTTGAGTTTATAGTTGAGGAATATGGTCAGTCGCCTGCCTGAATTGCTGGGGGTAGGTTTGTCATGCCGAAGAGCACGCCCCGTTCAGCACATGAGCGCTCTTCAGCGCGTGCGCCTGAACAATTGCAATTTACGATTTATACACCTAAGATAGTTTTGAGTTTTTGAGCTACAGTAATCATTTTGGTATCGAAAGAACCGAAATTTAATCCTCTACTAGATGACGTCGGCTTTTATTCATTTTTGGAATGGAAAATTAGCTACATTTTTTTGTGGGGAAAAGTGTGAAAATGGGTTCAATTTTTGAATTTTTAATTTTTACAAAAAGTATTTCGAAAATTCTGAAAGAACTCTCCATTTTTTTTAGAGAATACAATTCTGCTTCTTTTGATACCAATATTATCTCTGTATCTCAAAATCTGATTGAGTCCTTGGATTTTCCCCAGACCCCCCATTTTTCCGTTTTCTTTGAATAACTCGTTTTCTATGGGGAAAATGGGAAAACCACATAAGTCAAATCTTAATCCGTGTTCAATTTTACATACCAATGCAAAGTTTCATGAAGATCGGTCGGATAGTATAGGACTTTCAAAAATGGGAGTATTCTCCCCTTAATGGGCGTAACATTTGAGGACAGCCATCCGTTGTTTGCAGCTATACAAATATCATTGAATTATCGCCGTATAATGGACGGAAGTAAGCCATGAAACGTGTGTTTTGACATTGTTGCGTACAATGCATCAAGTTTGAAACTATATTTCGCATATTTTTTTCAATTTTCATGCTTTTCCAAAATATAGGCAACATTGAAACTGAAGACTTCCCTGTGCTGTAAAATAAATGCTTTGGTGCGTTTACTTGTGTTCATTTATAGATTTTCGCCATACATTTGTTATGGGTATGTTTTTATTTCATTCTTCGATACCAGAATAGTCAACCATATTACTACAGTCCCCGCAGTAAATCTGTCCCTCTCAGATAAGAAGTGCTACTTACTGAGAGGACAACGCATGATTTCAAATTGAGAAATGAGATTCAAGAGTGAAATCAGTTTAATTACTTTTTAGTTCTAAATGCATTCCAAAGAATTAAATTATAATTTGGAAATTTCTAAAATGAAGAATAACATAAAATAAAATTGATGAATCTCGTATCATAGTGATTCAAATTATACCTAAGATTAATCGTATTCATTAATTTTATGCTATATCGTTCTATTTTTTATGGTGAAGATATCGTGATGTTGACAATGCTAATTATTTCAAGAAAAACATAGATTTCAAACAGTGCTAAGCGAAAACGTATTTTATTATGACAGTTTCTAATATCAATTTTCCTGACGTTACCCACTGTAGCGGGTAATGAAATTTAAAGGAAACGAAATATCGCATAAGATCGTTAAAATTTGGCTAATTACGTTGCAAAGAATAACATATGGTAATAAGGAAATCTTATATTCTAGCAGGTAATCAAATTAATTCTCGTTCGAAAAAGTAAAGCAATACAAGTCAAACTTTCCATAGTTCGCGATTCAAGTAACATTGCTTTTTAATTTCTGTTGGATTTTTTTATTCCCGAGGCAGTCGTGCGTAGCTGAAGTCTGCTCTCAAAATATACGAGTGTTTGCAACATGGAAATTATACATAAAACATTGATATAACACTAATTACGTTCTGATGACATAGCATAAATTAATATTCGTTAGGAAGAAAGAGAGGAAATGAGAAAATTAGACACTATAACACTCTTGCATTGTAAATAGTATATTCGTACATGCGTTTTAAGCAAACGTCTCATACCATAGCACTTAAAACGTAAACTAAAGATCGGTTATTATTTTCACTCAATTTAAAACAAAGACTTGATCATCAACGAGATATACTGAGAAGGAATATAATAAAAAAACATTTGTCTGGGAAAGAAGTTTACAAGTGATTTGTCGTGAGTTCGGTAAGCATGAGGTCGATGAATCGTCTATCAGTCGAAGGCCAGTCGACGACCAATCTGCAAACTACCCTATCCTTGCCAGTGTGAATTAAAATGGAATAACCAAAAAGGTATGATGTATTTCACTCCTACAGCCTTCCAAGAACAAGTGATATATTTACAATATTTTTTAGTCTAGTATAAAGTACTCTTCCAAAACTTTGTTTCGAACATTCAAACGTTACTGTCTGTAGACCAATTTACCATAAAAATTTACTCTATGACCTGGTTCGAACCACTCGAAGTTTCGAACTGGCAGTCCGTGACATCGCGCCGGCGGTGCAGCTTTGACAGTTGGTTAGTTTGTAATGTCGCCATAGGTGCTGTTACTGTGTGATTCGCAATTACTGCTTAAAAACTGGGAATATAAATTTTATTGATTGTAGTGCAGATGTTTGAACGTTCTATGTGTTGGCAATTCAGAATTTATACTGGATGAAAGTTATTCAACGATTTTGTGTCGATAGACCGCTACTCTCATCCGTAGAACTTTCTCGTCAGCTGGAGAGCTCAAGCTGAGTTAAATTTTTTAAATTCAGTTATGTGAAGAGTGTTTTAGTGGTATTTATATCAAAGTACTCAGGATGGATTGCTCTTTCATTATATTTCTTGATTTCTTTGGTAATCTAGCAATTGACTTACTAGAAAGTAGTTTTTTTGAGGAAAAAATTGAAAAAGCGATCGAAGCTAGTTCTTCTGTCAAATTAGATATATATACTGAAGGCCGTGAAAAAGTGCGGTGGCCCACTCAAGGAAGTGTTACAGAATTTGCCTGTTGCCTGAAAAAACTGCTGCAAGGGCGAGTTGGCGTTCTTAACCTTCAAACATAGCAGTCGCATCAAGTAAGTATTTTACGCATATGTGGATAGTTGTTGTTTTGAGTATTGGTCATTTTGTGATATACATCTACCGAATATTTTATTGTTTTCAATCACTTGAGTTTTAGCCCTATTAGGTGCATATTGAGTAAAAAGTTTGTGGGGCAGTTAAAAAATGTTTGAGTAGACGTATAAAACTACTAGAGAATCGATGTATGTGGACAGACAAGACAATGCAAGGGACTACGCTACCAAGTTAAAAATGCGTCGAAATGTTCATAAAATTGAAAATAGGGTGAACTCTCGCAGTCTTATTGTTAAGTTTCAAAGTGGAAGAGACGGACTGTAACTGTGTGTAGACGAGGCATGAGATTTTTCTCGAGATATGGCCAAACTTGTAGTTCATCACCTCCAGTAATTGGGGAAATAGTGCGTAAATTATTTCGTCAAATATGTTGACCTCTGTTAAGGTTTCTCTACCCAAAATCATATTTTTACGATACTTTAATCAATGACGAGGATAGAACGAATTGAGCTTCAAAGTACTGTGGCATCAATCACAGGGCATTTCTGGAGTTTAACTACCCCACGCATAATTTTTTTAATTATAGTGCAATTTTTATGAAACTAGCACAGTATATGTAAAATTGAATTTGGAACACATTTTATTACATATAATTTTCTGATTTTCTTCTTAATTTTCAGAAAAAGAAACATGTTCGTTAGTACATTAGAAGATCTTGAGCATTCATTGAATTGTGAAGTGTCGCTATTAGCGTATTAGCAGTATTACAATTATTTGATTGTTGACTAATGTGAATTGTGTAAAATGTGGCTCCCCCTAGCAATTTAATGCTTCGGCTTTAAAATTTTGGTGTTCCAACTTCCAAATAATTTCTTAGATGGAAGTGTAATACTTTAGTTTCCGCAAGGAGAAAGAGCTTTTTTGAGGGAAGTCATCTTCCAATCCCACAAATTTTGAAACTTATTTATTTTTATTTGTGCTTGGAACTTCCTAGGACTGTGATCTGTAAGCAATTGGATTTAGATGATCATACAGTTGTTGACTGGTTTAATTTCATTAGGGATGTTTTCGTTGTTTCTGCTAACCTTTTGTCTAATAAAAGAAAATATAGTCCGATTCTCATGAAACTTGCACACTTTATATAAAATTAATTTTAAAACACATTTTATCATAGCAGTTTTCAAGTTTACCTGATATTTTTGGTAAAACTGTGGGGTGGTTAAATTCCAGAAATCTCAATAACAGTAATATGACATACTCAAAATCATATTTTTGCGATACTTTAATCAATAACGACGATAGGGCGAGTCTAGCTTTAAAGTACGGTAAACATTGAATGTTTGGTAGTTATCGATTTTCCAGTTTTCGGGGCCTAAACATAGTTTATTAGATCGAAAAAAAAAGTTTTTTTTTATGCACTTTCGGGGGCAAATGAGTATATTACGAGTTATAGCGGTAAATGACTTACCGCAACTCTAGTGTTTGAAGCAGAAAGAAATTCATGGAGCGTGTCGTATGGCAACACTACAATGGACGCTCCCTTTCGACGCGCTCGAATGCTCGAGCGCATTCACGCCATCTACGACGAAAGTTAACATACCGTTATAATTCGTTATTTTTGGGTGATAATTTCTATTGTGTTATTAACTAAAAAATCCTAGAAGGGGTTTCAAGCTCCGCGGGGTGAGCTAATAATAAATTACGAAGTATTCAAACGTACTTCACCAGCTCAATCGTGCAAAAAATAAAACCTACCGCTCTAACTCGTGAAATACTCATTTGCCGCAAAAAGTGTATGGAAGAAAAGTAGTTAATTTAGATGTGATAACCATGATTCAAGCAACAAAAATTCAAAAATCGATTAGTAGCTGTTTATTCGATCTCATTCGTCATCAAAGACGAAAATTAACATACCGCTATAACTCATAAAATACTCATTTCCGACGAAAAGTGCATAGAAGAAAACTTGTTTATTTTGATCTATTTATATATGTTTAAGCACCGAAAACTTGAAAATCGATTACTGGCAAGCGCTTCACATATACCAATATTTGGGTCATTTCAGTAACCTTTAATGAATTGTCCTGCACTTCATATTCTTCCCGCTCGCTTTTTTCGTTATTAGAAGCTGCACTTTTCGCAGAACACGTTTTGTTCACTGATTAAGCAACCACAAATGCCCACATACATATATGTATATAAAAACAAAGCGGAAATCGCTCTACGTAAAGTTATTTTTATAAAAAATGATCAAATAAAACTGAACGTTTCGGACTAACAGTCCATCTTCAGCAAAATCTCTTGAAAACAAAACCAAAAGAGAGTCCGAAGACGAAGACAACGATAGATTACCGTTTTTTGATGATTGTGTAGAGAGAGTTGGAAATACAGTAGTACCTGCAAAACTGCGCTAACTCGTTGCGAAATCGCTGCGCAGTTTTGAAAGCACCGCAGTTGTGAAGACACGTCACGGAAAACCGAGTGCAAGTGAAACTTATTTATAATTGCAGAAAAATTTAAACCACCGTTAACTCTGTTATTTACGTGCACCATTGCAAATAGCTAGTTTTCAGGCATTTATTCATGTAAAAAATCTGAATTGACGTTTAGGATAATCGAAAATTATAATACTTTCAGTTTATACGTGATAGAATACATAACGCATAGAGGTTACATTATAAGGTTATATATTTCAACATACATGATATGAAACAAGATTTAACTGAAACTATACGTCGCTTGGTTACAGTTATATAGTTATTAGGTTTATATGAAAATATAAATCAAGTAGAATATATAAATAAGCTATTTATTCTTCTCTATACTATAATAGCTCATTAGTGCGTCAATAGATCGCTAAAATGATTTTAGCCTCTTGGGATCTCTTTCTACTTCTGATGTCTTCTTCTTAAGTTTAGTTGCAAGTTCATTAAATTCACTTTAATGCTCTACAATTATTATTTTCTTCAGTATTCCGGCTTTCCATTTCTAAATATTATTCAGGAACGTCGGCTTCTGTCAAATCCTTATAAATCTGAGCTAATTCATCATTTGACAGCTCATATTCATTACATTTTATTTCTTTTTCCACGTCTTCTATTGTCACATAAAAATTAACTCTCTTTGCAAGTTCTTTAATCGCTTCTTCTTCGTCTAATGTTAGCCTCTTGGGACTCAGTTGTACGTCATTCTCTCTTTGGCTTTGAACGTATTGGAATAGCATAGATTCAATAACAGCAAACATATCTTCCGTGCAACTTTTCTGATTTTGAGATACTGCATTAGGTACGAGTCTGGCATACCCCTTAATTTGACTAGTGGAAGTGAAACTCACGGTGGATTCAGGAACTCCAGTTTCACGAGAAATCGCCATTACTTTCATTCCAGCTTTGAACTTTTCAATTATTTTTAATTTGTTGTTATACTTAATCGTTTTTTCTTCAAAACACCAGCTCCTTTCCTCATTGAAGATATTTCTTTAGTTTTACGCTCCGTGTGTATGGGTTTACCCTGTAGAACTAAATATGTCCTACGATTTCTGAGCTTCATACTTTTCTTTGTTTACTTTTGAGAAGCTGTCTACGGTAAAACAGTTGCACATCGATTAGCGCAGCTTTGGAAACGCAGTTTCTAAATCAAAATCGCAATTTTGAAATTTCGTAGTTTGGAAGTCAGCAGTTTAGCAGGTATTACTGTACTTTACAGTGCTCTGTTTTCCGGAAGAAAACTTTTTATGGGCTCGGGACTAGCTTTTTTAGCTTTAATTATGTAATTTTAAGGTTTGCACCATTCGTACCATTGCCTATTGAGCGTTTTACGTGTGTTCCAACTTTCATTACTTACAGAGTTTGATTTTTTAAGACGTTATTTTCTAAAAACGGATTTAACTTCTTCTGCTGTTGACATGCATGTTAGTATATTTATGTCAAAAATTTATGATAACTCTCAATCTGTTCGGTCTTGTGCTCAACAAGCTTTCTTTGTGAAGTTGTCGTATTTTGGCCATCAGTCAATGAAACCAAGTGAGGATGTTAAATCCCTCATTAATAAGTTTTCCCGCAACTCAAAATTCAAATGATTCTAGGGAATAATTTTACATTTGGTTCTCTCTTACGTTTCAAAGCCAAACTGCCATCCCTCACTGTGCTCGTCTCTGGTGTACCGATACAGTTGATCACGTTGTGAATCGCGGTACGTTGGTTCTACCTGCCGTACCCTGATGACTAGAGTTTCCGAGCTCGATGGGTGAAGTTGCAGAACTGTTCTTCCTCTTGGGTCCCCACCAGTGTCCTCTGTTAGATCTCACGCAGAAGAGTGCAATGTTCCGGTCTCCCTAAATGACTTTACAATCTTGGCCGATACCTCTTACAGAACAGATCTGCGTATTCTCGAATCCTTGTATATTTACAAAATGAAGCCTACTCCGAAAGAGACCCTAAGTGCTTTTCCGCTTCAAGTTGCCTACACAGTTCAGTTGTTCAGTTTTTCCTTTACCTTTTATTGTTTGTGTTTTTCAAAGTTTAAACTTTTAGGAACATTTCAGCATTGCATTAATTTTTCCACTTTTGGTTTTGTTTTACTGAAAATTTGCTGAAGATGGAATGTTAGTTCGAAACGTTTAGTTTTATTCGATCATTTTTCATAAAAATGATTATACGTATAGCGACTTTCGCCTTGCTTTTTATTCTCAAGCTTAAAAGCATCAATGCTGGAGTTATTTTAGATTATATGGATATATGTATATGCATATTTTTCTATTTTTTGGCCTAATAAACAAACCTCAAGGCCCATTACATTTCACTTCCAGTTAACACTGAACCATTTTTAGAAATAATTCGACAGTCAAGTAAATAATCTATTGCACTTGCTGTTTCAAAAATAGATTTATCGCTACCCCATTGGGCGTTGATGTGAATAAACAAAATGAAAAACATAAATTGGCAAATGAAATAAACACTAATGGAGCTAATGATTCGTGAACAAATCATCTTTCTGTCTGTACATGAGCAAGCTATGAATTTCATTTTCCGTGTATTGTTTACATTTTTCAAATGTGCGCTTTCGTGTGTTGCGCGATGTTTTTATAAACTGCTTTGACAAACCTGTTGTGTAGTCTCTCTTCAACGCAACTAGAGGTTTATTTAGCTGTAGCTACAAATTACAGTTCAGTAGCTTTAGACTACAAAGACAAGAGTAAGGAAACACTGATAAGCAGGTAGAAATGTACTAGGCGGCTTTCGATTACTGAATAAACTCAGTTTTATTTCAGACGGGTCTCACAGTGCGCTGTGAACAAGAGCCACAGACCAGCTCTATTTTACGACGATGTCGGAAAACTTATTAAACGCTGCCATAGAATTTAGTCTTGGAGTGTAGACTTTTCGAAGACGTTATAAAAAACTAACTGCACTAACTATGACGCATTCGGGCTATATGAGCGCCGATCATAAAACAGGGGAGAAAAAGCGAGCTTGCATCACTAGCCGTCCTTTTTGGATTTACTAGGCCGGGACGACAGCTCAAAGACGCTCCCCGCCCTTCTCAGTTTTACCCACCCAAACCCCCTCCTGGGTGAGACGCTGTCCAGGGATTCGATTAGGATACCATCACAGACCATATACTAGAAGATCCGCAACTTATCACTAAGCGAGTTTGAGCTCCGGCCGCGATGACGTAGGTGCCAATTGGAAAATGACGGAGCCTAGAAATTGTGACGTGACGGAAAATCGGCGAGGGACTCTGTTTGAATCTGAAAGCAGCTGTGACAGAGGTGTAACGAAGATTGCTGCAGAAATGGCCCCGTACGTACGCTTTAAAAAGTGCTTGACGGAAAATTGTGAAAATGATAACCGTCAATGTCCTGATTTGTCGTTTTTCCTATTTGCAAAAGGAAATTCCGACGAGTGGATGGCAGCATGTGGTAATGTAACGCTGAAGATGGACGAGAGATCCAAACGGCCGGAGACGGCTTATGTGTGTGCCCAGCACTTCTCTCGTTCAGACTTTAACTTCAATTTGTCTCTATTCCGAAATGCGAGAAAGTCATTGAAATCTTCAGCAGTTCCAAAAAGAGCTGTGCAAGACCAAGGTAATGTAAAACTTTCAGTTGTTTCGTTATTCCAAGTTACCGCAGTTAATCTAAGTTTCCCTAGTTATGATTTTCCTCATACCCTTGATTTTGAATGATAAATGGCTGTTGGATTGACGTATAATAGCAGTGTGTTAATCAAGAGTAGAAATTTTATGGGCTTCAAATTTTTATCAAAAATATAGTAAGAAATATTGTTGGTAGTTTTAGCTTAAATAAATAATGCAGTACATAACCCAAAAATTTAATTTACATTATGGAAAATGATTGCTATGGTTTTCATGCAAGATTTAGTTGCAAATGCTATTCTAAAAGGAATGTTTCAATGGAGAAATATATGCCGATTTAAATTGTCTTAAATCGGCTATAATTTTATATGGCCGGTAAGGCAGTAACTGCTTGTATTGTATTAAAATTTAACACAATCAAAATCTCACATTAGTATTTTTTTTGAATAAGTGATGGTTAAACACTTTGATTCATCGTATGTTTTTTATCCAAGTTTTTTCAATTTGCTTGCAACTTATAGGATACTCTAAAATAATTTATTTATGGCTATTGTGTGATGTAATCATTGAGATATCTTGATTGCACTCAATGAGCATGAAGGATCCATTTCAAATAATTTGGTTTGCTTTTCAAAATTTACAGTTTTTTTCTCACCGCTCATTGCCTTTATTATAATGAAAAGAAACATCATGCAGGCTTCTTTACTTTAGTAGGAAAATATTAGCATACCTATTCTGACTTCACACAGCTTTAAAATAAATGATTAGATTTTGAATAAGTCAGCTTTCGATCTTACATCTACTCACTTTCAAAGGTGACCTTTAATACTATGAACAGTGATCAGACAGAGTTGTTGGCCAAAGTTGTAGAGTTGGCCATCAAAGGTGACCATACAAAGTTTACATAGTTTACATAGGGTTCCTCTTGGTTAATTCAAAGTCCATAAACATGATCAATGGTTCTTTCTTAAAAAAATGTTCAGAGTAGGCTTCATGGAATCTCAATTATCATGAACTTCAATTTCGAATAGAAATTTTACTGAAATTGAATGAATAAAAATCTGATTAAAAGGAATAAAACTTATTGAGATCAAAAGCATTCACATTGAGATTGGGGAATTTACATAATAATAATAATACTAATAATAATAATTTGAACTTTCATAAGGATCAGTACAACAGTTTACAAGATAAAGGGGCTAGAAGCTGGGTAGTGGGTTGATTTACTTGAATAAAAGGTCTAAATTCATATGATTAATTTTACACTGATGGGGTGAAAAGAACCTATTTATTGCATCTCAAAGGCTGTGTTTTGGAAATGGAATGGGTACTCCAGAAGCCAACATACCCCTTAATGACTTTGGTTTGTGGGGATTAATATTGAATGGTACTTAGCTCTATGAGTATATTACTCATTCCCTTTTACTTTCTCTGTGAAACTATGTTTTGGTGGTGGAGCCTTAAAATGACTTATTTTCTCATAAAGTATTACTAGGCGATGCCAAGACGTAGAAGTTCAGAAAAAATTAAGGTTGTTGGAAATATCACTCACTGTGTAGTGTGCTTCAATTTCATGCAAGGTGCCATATCACTGTTCCCAATTTGCAAGATGCCAAACGTTTTCTGCAATAAATGTTCTCTATAACGTTGGTTGTTCTTTTTATTTTGAGAATAAGATGCCACATCACTGTTCCCAATTTATTCTCTTATTTCTCCATCAGCTGCTGGCACTGAACCTCCTGCTCTTGGTCCTACAAGACCAAGGTGCAAGGACTGCCATACCTTTTGTTGCAATGCCTGGTGCTGCAACGTCTGCCACTCCTAACAAAAGTAGGTTTACAGTTTAAATGATGATTCCCCAAACCAATTGAGGAATATTGAAATAAAAGGAAAGAATGTTAACATTTAGTTTAATGTCTTGAAATTTATGAAAAATTCAAGGCCACTTGAAGAAATATTCATCCCATGTGAAAATTGAAGCCCATAAGCTCAATTTACACTTATTTAGATAGTGCATGGCTGTCACTTATGAAGCCTAAAGGCCCTATTACACGAGGCAACAATTGCTCTAAAAAGCAGCGACGGATGCTTCTGAGAGCAACGGACTGCAGTTGTTGGGCGAGTTTTGGTTTCCGCGCTTGTTCAAAAACCTCGTGCACCTCGGAGCGACGGAGCAGTGCTCGACTGAGCACTGGAATTGATAATAGAAGGCTTTCCTCAATGTCCTATGCTATGGGACACCGCCTCCCACTGAGCCAACATAAACTCGGCCTGCCATTCAATAGGTAGTCGAAGGATTTAACACTTTGACTGCGGCAACTAAGTATAAAGTTCAACACCAAACTCAAAGTTTAAGTCAATTGTAGTGAACTATTTTGAAAATACCAAACATGAACTGGATCGTGTCTGTATTTAGTTTTGATCAAATATTTACGAAAATTGAGCTTGCGACTGTTGGTCGGTCAGCAGCATTATGAATATTACCTCAGTGTACCACCGGTGGCGCACGTCGCAGTCAAATTGTTAATGAATGTCCTATAATATGGAGTGCTATTAAGTGTTATATAAGCAATTAAGTATCATTTTAGGCACATAATTGGTCGTAATTTCTGTACAAAATAAAGCGGAATATTACCATTTACTATACATTCGTGACGTTTCATTTTCAAATGCTGTCACTTTTCCATATACTGGAATGTTTATCAGGTAGTCTTTAATGATAAATAAAGTGGCCAGAAATTTAAAAAAGAATAAGCTATAGGCTTATAAGTTTAAACAGTTTAGCTGA
Source organism: Morinoia aosen (assembly GCA_030386875.1). NCBI lineage: Eukaryota > Metazoa > Arthropoda > Malacostraca > Amphipoda > Talitridae > Morinoia > Morinoia aosen. Next base: position 13,140,293 of record CM059569.1, on the reverse strand, counting down.
ATTTGATGAAACTATTGAAACCATAAAAACAATAGAAAAACATTACTAACTGCCAAAAAAGTGACAGGAAAAAGAAGATTGACTCTATGAAGTCAGGTAACTTAATGTGCATTCATTTTAATTTTCTATCATAAGTAGCGGGTAGAAATTTGGCAATACTTTATTCAGCTTCTAATGACCAAACCATTTAATATGTTTTTTAGACTTTAACCTAACTAAATCAATATAGCAAATGAATGTGCTTAACACTTTGACTGCGACGTGCGCCACCGGTGGTACACGGAGGTAATTTTCATAGTGCTGCTGACCGAGGCAACTCAATTTCCATCAATATTTAATCAAAGCTAAATGAAGGCACGATCCAGTCCATGTTTGGCATTTTCAAAATAGTTTACTACAATTGACTCAAAATTTGGTTTTGATTTTAGGCTCTGTTTCACTTTGCGTTTTCGCAGAAATGGTACCCGAAATTCTTCCAAACAGAGGCTGGTTTAGGATGCTTGATTCGTCTTGAACAAAGTTGACCAGGTCGTCAAAAATAACAGTTCTGCTGTCCTTTGAAATGTTGAAGGTTTTTACTCTCCAGCGTTCCCTCAGTCTGAATGGAAGCTTCATGACGAGGTTCATGATTTCCTTAGGGTTGTCCAACTGATTAGAAATTGTTCTGTTTTTCAGATAGTGTTTACAGTGGAGCAGAAAGTTTGCAAGTTCCTGAAGGTTTTCCTTGTCTTCAGACTTGATTTCAGGCCATGCGGCCAGAGATTCCAAATATGCATTTGCAATTTTGTATTCGTTTCCGTGTTCTTTGTGAAGAAGTTCTTTTGCTTTTGAATATCCGAGTGATTCATCACAAGAAGAACAGATTTGTACTAATTGAAGAGCTTTTCCTCTAGTGAATTGCTCCAAATAGGTCAACTTTTCAATTTCAGATTGACATTTGGATTCGATAATTGACTCGAACTTGTTCATAAATACCTTGAATTTCGTAATATCTGACCCGTCGAATGCCTCTATGTCCTTTTTAGGAAGAGACACTTGCTCTTGCTGTTTGACGAGGGCTTGCGAAATTTCCTTTTGTTTAGACAGAACATCCGCGATTTCCGGAGTGAAACCCGAGGCGCAGATTTTTTATCTACGTCCAATTCTCGACGGGAGTCCTGGATTTTGTCACCGCACTCAGAGAAATCTTGACACACCTGGATGTGTCATCATGACACACTTAAGTGTGTCACCATGACAATCCTTCAAGTTGGTCGAGAACGTAGACCAGCTTCCACCGATAGAACGTTGCCAAGGTTGCCGTTGCTGAGTGTTTCCTCTCTAATCCATGCCAATTAATCTTTTTAACGGCCACATTGAGTTCAAATGTGGTAATTATTGAATTTATGCTTATTTTATGAAATTTTTACTTCTTCCAACTTAGAGTTGTGTAAACGGAAGAATTTTAAACCCCTGAGGAGAATACAGCTGTTGTATCTATGAGAATTAAGGCTCCCGGGGGGGATATGTGAGGTCCCGAGCAAAAGGTTAGATAGGCATTCTTTCAGTTGAAATAAGGTAGTTTTTATTTGGTTACGGGTCAATTTTTTCGGTTACTACAGAGCGGTTTTTCAGTACCCACAACTTTCCTCTTCACTCGTTATCTGGTTTTACGAATTTCATTCTCAACTTCCCATTTCCATATGACTCGTGTATAGATTTGGCATCCCTTCAAGTCCATACTAATTAATGCATTCCTCTTTCCTTTCTTTGGAACACCTGTATTGCGGTTAAGGAGGCTTAAAAACATAATTCAATCTACTCAAATCTAATTTTGTCTGATTATCCCCGTTCCGGTCTTTGGTCCGATCTCTGGTCCGGTCTCTGGTCCGGTCTCTGGTCAGGTCTCTGGTCAGGTCTCTGGTCCGGTCTCTGGTCCGGTCTCTGGTCAGGTCTCTGGTCCGGTCTCTGGTCAGGTCTCTGGTCAGGTCTCTGGTCCGGTCTCTGGTCCGGTCTCTGGTCCGGTCTCTGGTCATTTTTCTGTTCAGGTCTTTGGTCCGGTCTCTGGTCGGGTCTCTGGTCAGGTCTCTGGTCAGGTCTCTGGTCAGGTCTCTGGTCAGGTCTCTGGTCAGGTCTCTGGTCAGGCCTCTGGTCAGGTCTCTGGTCAGGTCTCTGGTCAGGTCTCTGGTCAGTTCTCTGGTCAGGTCTCTGGTCAGGTCTCTGGTCGGGCTTCTGGTCAGGTCTCTGGTCAGGTCTCTGGTCGGGTCTTTGGTCAGGTCTCTGATCGGGTCTCTGGTCAGGTCTCTAGTCGGGTCTCTGGTCAGGTCTTTGGTCTGGATTGGTCACGTCTAATATGTTCTGAGCACAGAATATTGAAGAATCATGAATTTCTCGGTCTATTTAACGTTATCTTTTGTTCGTCCTGAATTATGAAACCTTAATTTTCGTAAAATATGCCACAAAAATGAACATTATTTGCAGAAGATAGCCTAATTTTTTTATTTAGCACAGAACCTAGTCGATGGAAGCTGCTAAAAAATAGCTACCAATCATAAGAAAATATGTTATAAAAATTAATCATTCGTTCGGAAAAATTGATCAATCGCCATTTCGATTAAATTAAAGTTGACGTACAATGTACTACAAGTCATCAAACTTATCGTTAAGCACCGAAGAGAAAGCTCATAATATGCTGGCTGGTGCTCAAGGAAAAGGTATTCCATCACTATTGAGATTAAGTTGATTGCATGATTTAGTCCTCTGATTCCACGTGGAATACATATATGGCTTATGACGATTCTCTTCTTTTTGTCGTTTAAATCTGTAAGAAATGTATTCATCTTATATTTTATTTTTATTCATAGAAGGGACATTCTTTCAACATGTCTGTTATTTTAATGCTTTTAATTGCTAATAGCCTTATAAACATTTTTCTTGTGCAAAAAAAAATTGGTGCATCTGTTGGAGGGAGTGTATGACAGATTGGAAACATTTTATTGTCAGGCACTAGATTGCAGCCGACAAAATTTTTGGCTTCCATACCTAGTGATAGCTTGTGATTTATATGCGCTGATTAGACTGATTTCAATAGACTGGTGCCTTCGAAAAAACAGCTGGTTAAAGAAGTTTGGGGATTCAATGAATTACTCATTCAATGGTGCTTTGTGTCGTACGTCAGCCATGAGCCTAACCCAACATCCGCCAGTCACAGACTACTGCGAAAATTATTGCCCGGAATCTCTGTCTCATATGTTCTAAAAAACAGTTCAGTGCCTTTCACGGTGGTACGTGTGCTTCTTGTGTGTGATGATTGCTTGTTCATAATTGTTAAAGAAAGGAAATTTCATTAGGCTTAGGAAGCATGCGTTTTTCTGGTGTTAAATGTGGCTAGAGCCAGTTTGTGTGTAGAACTGCAAAACCGTTCAAGGTTGAGAAGTGAGAATGGAATGTCAACTAGAGCACAAAGATGTGACTGAAGCTAACATGAGATTTGGAAGTGATGAACAATGTTCTGTCCAATAATTCTTTAAAGAATTCTACTAATGAATTTGTTACTTTTTGCTAGAATATTGTTACTGGATATATTTAAAATGTTATGTGGCTGTTTGTTAGTGACAGTTGGGATTGTGGTAAATGATTAATAAAATATATTCCAAACATAATTTAGCTTTGAGCAAACATTTATATTGTTCATCATGAAATGATTCTATTGAAATTTAAAATTTTTATCATATTTTATCAAATATTTTTTCCTCTTGAGTGCAAAATAGTTCACATTATTCTGACAGAAATGAAATTGGGTAATTTTGATACCTATATGCATTATTTGAAACATTATGGATGAAGCTAAATATTGCGTACTATAGCTGTTCACAACATAATCTCAGCATTTCATAATTGCTGCATGTAAGTTTCAGCATAATTTATGTAACATACCTATAATTTCCACTGATCCTTGATGAAAAAAGGATAGGCCTAACTGGTTAAATGTCTGGTTTTATTAGCATGATTCCATACTCAACTTAATAAAAATTTAAGGATATGCTTCTGATTCATGATCAACAATGGCAATTTGTAGCACATACAAATTAAAAACTTGAGCATTGTGATTTTGCCAAACACACAAGGCTAAATGAAACTGTGTAAGTAGTTTTGCACTATTAATTAATGGAAAGTATTTTTTTGGCAATCTTACAACTTTTTCTCTTGTTCTACCACTGGCCTTCTATAACACGTGAACTTTATCATCCTCTAATTTGACTTTGTCAAAGTGATAGCCTAAATCTAAGTTTTTTTTAACTTTGATTGGTGAAAAAAAAATACTTTCTGAATAACATATGTCATTTTGCTAAAATTTTATTTGTGGTTAATATTATTACTTTAATTTGCTTCCATGTCATCTGATATTTTCAAACCAGTTCTGTAATCCATCATAGATTGCCTATAATATATTTTAAGCTCTTGTTGATTTAATTGGTCAAAAGACTTATTTTAAAGCCTTCTGCCAGATCATTTAATATGACTACAATACTTCAATTGCTGACAATTTCAAATGTTTCAATGTTACAATATTGGTAATTATTTTTGTTTTTTACTTTCAGAATTGTTGAAGCCTTGGTATACTTGCATACCAAATATGATCTGATTTTCTGCAGGGTTGCTATAAAAATATTTTGTAAGTATCATAATGTTACTGAAATTTTGGTCAATGTATAGTTTCCCTTCGGCAGCGAAATTAAAGATGTCGTTGCTGATAATCACTAAATGAGCACATTTAAAAACCTTTTACATGAATGGCATTATGCTCTCTGATGCGTTATTTTCGAATTATTGAACTTTGAAGTTGGCCTTCCCGCGCCAAAGGAAGCAAATTTCATAAATAAATAGCCTATGGATTTTGTATCAAATTCATAGAAATGAATTAATTTTTTCCAATTTTCCAGTACCAAACCAAAATTATTTTATTGCTGTAGCCCATTTCCTTTCATAGCACTCTAGGATATTTTAGGAAGCCTTCATTTTTAATTCTGTCTTAATCAAGAACACTAACAAAGCAAAAATATTTTATCACTATTTTTTTTTTTCATAGCACAAAGGCTACCTACAGAGATATTTTGGGAAGCCTTGATTTTTAATTCTTCCCTAATCAAGAACATTAGCAATTGAAAATTGTTAACAATTTTTAATTTATTCATGTCCATGTATTCTCATTCTCCTCCACTTTGTAGAAGTTTTGGAAAATCAGGCTGACTACCTAGGCTCATTCTTTCATTATTACTGAAAACAAAAAGGGTGGATGATGATAAGCAAGCCACTGAGCACATTGCTAACTAAACAAACAAGGCAAACAAGCCGAATTATTTGTGTTTTTAATATGTTATCCACATTCTCACCTCTTTTGTGTTTGTTCAGGTATCATGACAAGTGGTCATCTGTGACAGCCTTATTTACTGCCAACTACGCCTGTGTCACTGGCATGTTGGGAAGAGGTCTGCATCATTGAGGGACATCAGTCATGATGGTCTGGCTAACTTGTTTCTGCTGCTTGTCTAAACGTTTCTTCAAAACCTTGTCAACCTTTTCTGCGAGGAGCAACGCTTGGTTTGAAATATTTCAAGGAACTCTTTTCAGGAAGGTAAGGAACCTCTAGGTGCTTTACAAATGTTGTTTGAATATTCAGACATCTTACTGGTGCTGATTGATTCATTTTTATCCTGTATAGCACAAAAATGGTAGACTTGTTGTTAAATAGTAGAATTCAGCAAACATGAAAGAAGCCGCTGCTGAAAGGGCAGCTAGGATGTTTCTCCACGTTCATTCTGCAGTTAAATGTGAGTTCATCCTGTTTTGCCTCAATTGAACAGATGTTTCACAATTGGTGAGGTCGCCAACTAAAGCTTAGGAAGTCTTTTTACAAATGAATTAGGACTTTTGTATGGTTGAGGAACATCGTTTCTCGGTATACTGTTGATGTTTTTAATTGTTACTCGTTGCTATTTTCTTCCACTCTTATTTGGTTTCTAAAGCTTCTTTCAATATTAGTGGTTTTAATTAAATTAATATCTTGTTATCATGAAGCCCTTTTCAATTGTATGGTTTTCATGCACAAGTTGTTGGGACACTCCATGTGCACAGATTCCCCGTTCCCTTCATTTCATTTTGAACAGCACCTTCTTTCATAATTGTTGAATCCTTGTTTTAGTTTGAGAGGTTCAGATCAACTTGCATCCAAATTCACACAATATTTTGTTATGTGCAGAGCAGAGTATAAAATATACAGTGGACTGATGAAGCTCGATAATTTTTTGAAAATTCATCTTCACTTGAGGTCAGGAAATTATTCGTAGCCTTATCACACATGACCGAGTAAATTAGCAAATTTGGTACTTGATGGTTGTTTTAGATTACACATTGTGGATTAAAGTTTGAGTAAAAAAATTAGTAAATCTATGCAGGATTTTTAAAGGCGTTTAAGAATATTTTTAAACTTAACCCTGGTTACATTGCTACGCAGTTGAGTGGGCACCTTTAATGAATGGATTCTTCACAAAACCACTGCTCAATAAAACTTGCCTAGGTGTGAGCGAATTGGATTTCAGAATGAAAACCTTATCTCATTTGTTTCAGCACAACACCCGCGTCAGGGCGCTCAGTGGTCTCAACCTGTAGTTCCGACAACCTCGGCAGTTGTCCTCATCCTACCTCGTCTCAGTCTGTTTTGGAGACTCGCCCCATCAGTGCGCTCGACTTAGCAAGTTACAGCCAAGTTCTCCAACGTACTGTTTCTATACACAGAGGATATATTGTGACGACACCTCTATACAGTGCATTGAACCGCGTTCTCGCTTAACGCGTTTCCTGCGAAGAACCCACCGGTGGTCACTCAAGGGATTTTCATAATGCTGCAGACCGACCTCCGGTCACTCACTTAATTTTTATAAATAGTTAATAGTAGCTAAAAACAAGATCGAGTTAATGATTGCTATTTTCAATGTTTGTTACTGCAATTGACTTTAAATTTGCATTGAATAGTGAACTGCAATTTAACTCGGAGCAGAAAACGTGTTGAACGAATATATAGTTTTTCTAATGGTAGCCAAGAACTTCAAGTGTGATTGCCTATAGCGATTATTGTATTCATGTAAATGAAAATGGAATTATTCCTTGATAAGAGTGGGTTATTTAATGCGGATTTGACGATTTGATGAGAATTAATGCGTATGGATAAATAGGTGTGGAAATTTTTTTCAGTATCAATTAGAATGAATATTTTTATTATTGTGGTAGACTTGTTTAACTTCGTAAAGTTTCGGTTTCCTTTTTTCTGCTCAAATGTGTGAAACAAAATTCATTGCATTTGTTTGCAAGTCTCTGGATTTACTAAGAGACGTCCAAACTGGTGCTAAATAGCTTTAGTTTTTACTTCTGGTAGTTCCTTTGCTACCTGCTAAGAATATGAGTCCTCTCAGGGGGATGCAGCTATTGTATCTGTGGGAATTAGCGCTCCTAGGGGGACAATTGGAGGGCCGAGCTAAAGGTTAGGTAGGCTTTCTTTTTGTTGAAATAGAATAGGTTTTGGTTTTGTTGCGGACCATTTTTTTCGGTTCACTGTTGTGCTGTTTTTTTCAGTCCCTACTACTTTCTTCTTCAACTTTGATCTTGTTTCATGAACTTCTTTCTCATCTTACTGCTTCTATGCCTTTTCTGCTTAGATTCCGCGTTCCCTTTACTCCATACTAAATGGTGCCTTCTTCCTTCCTCTCTTTGGATCACATTTGTTGCTGCGGGTAGGGAGGCTATAACTAACGATTAATCTAATCTGCTAAGAATATGAGTTCTAAAAACAAAAATATGTGCTATATTTTTATGCATAAATCAATTTTTATTTCTGTGCTGCTACTGAATATAAAATCAGAACATGTAGGATAAAATCGTGAATTTTTTGCGTTTTCGAAATGAAATTGATTTTTTTGAAAGATATTATAACTACCGTGTTATTTCTATGCGGAATATAAGTGATACTTTTACAGCAAATGACATTATTTCAGACCTTGATGGACGTGGTCGTGCATGAGCCTGTATTTGATAAGTTCACAATTTTGTCCATAAACTGGAACAAAACTTTCTTAGTTTGATAAGTGAAAGTGAAAAAAATTTTGATTGGTCTCTTTCCAGGAATATCAGATGTTTTAAAACCATTAAGATAGAGGTGTTATTAACATGAACTTTTTAGTGCTGAGTTTTGTACATATTTAGTACTGAATTTTGTTTTGTTACTTTCACAATCAATTTATTAACATAACAAAACTTTCCATGGAGACTTAAACTTATTCATTAGATCCTCGTAAATTTATTATTGATGCTGTAACCACTCTCATCTTATGAGGGGGTTCCAGCACGGGTAAGGCGCTCGGCCAAAGAGAGGGAGGGCTGCTGGAACCCCCACTTGGGGGTTTTAGCTGGTACCATTCATGATTACCTAGTATAAACTTGGGGGTCCATAGTTGCAAATTGCTGGTGACCCTGGTGGAAACTCAACCCTAAATTTATTATTATTATTATTATTGATGCAAGTTTATATGCAAGTCAGAGTATCTTCACCGATCGACCTCGGTATCGTTATCAATGGCGGTCAACACATCACGAGTGACAGCCTTATGACTCAGTGAAACCAATGAACATCGTTTAAAGCGACGTTATGGAATTCCAGTTTTGCGTGGAAATTTTTTATTTTATATAGTTCAAAAGGAACACGATTACTTTCATTTTGTGTTCACATGGAATTTGAGATTCCAAGTTCTAATACAAGCTTCAATGTTTTCACTGTATCGAAACGTAAATTCTTACTTGAGATATTGTTAACTCAGCAAGAATTTGAACTCAGTATGAAACTAAAAGTGATTATTAAAATTATTTTCGTTTGTTTGAACATTTCTGACTTATAGAAATATGCATGCAAATATTAAATAATTTTATTTTCCATTTAATTTGTATATACAGTATACATATGTTAGTAATTAACTTAGCTGCTTGAGCTGTGATCTGAGTCACAAACGTACAAACCTTTCAGTATACTACTCTAAAATAAATATTGCTGAAAATTTCTTCGAGTGCAAATGAAACTCTCACATTGTATGTGCGTAGTAGTATGTAAAGGAAAATTTCGTTTTTCAGATGACATGTGTTAAAATATTATTCCACAGTTTCAGAATAGAGAGAATGTTTCCTAGCGTTGTATGAGACCTTAACTTCACGTAAAATAGAAGTAAGATACTATTTCGTCTGCCCTAATATTTTTTGATTTTTGTAGAAAAGTACGTACAGTTGTTCGAAAAATTCAAGTCACTAGAATTATCTGATTTTATAGCGTCCATTGCCTTGAACTGCAATTAGTAATATATAATGTTCAATTTGTCATATATCAAAATAGTGTTATTAAGCTGTATTGCCATAGTAATTTAATGAGAATTCTTATGTGCGATAATTATGGTAGAATTCTTTTGGCTGATACAACTCCAGAAAATATTTTGTTTATTCTAATGTAAGACTTTCTCTAACTTTGTAAGAACTCGTTATTTTTATTTTTATTCGAAAGTGCCTGGATTTATTTGTGAACGTTCAAACAATCCTTGAAATATTTTATTCTTCACCTTCATTTTGTTTTGTGTTAAAGTGAAAAACTAAATGAGCTTTTTTAGGTTCTTTCTTGAATTAAAATGAAATCTTTCTGTGTACAGATAAATCGGGATTCCATTTGTGCGAGATAAGTGTAAAAATTTATTTTCTTTCTCCAAATGAAATTATTTTCATCACAGTGAAAGACATGCTTAATTTACGAGAAATTGATTATGAAACTTAACGCAGAACTAAATTATTTTCGTCCGTTTGAGTATTTCTAGACTTACCTGGAAATGTGCATACAGTTGTACACATTCTTTTTTTATAAATGAACTTTTTATTTTATTCGTGTGAAAAATGAGATTTTAAATTTCTAAGGTATTGTGATGAACTAGAATTTCATTTGTGCGTGATAACAGGTGTTGGAATTTTTCGTTTAAAAATGGAGAATTCTTGTGCTGAAGCGTGAGACCTTTACTTTCCAAGTTGAATGGAACTGAAAGGGGAAAATAAGATTGATTCTGATTGTTAGAATATTTCTCGATTATACGGAAATGTGCTCACAAACGTAGAATAATTTTGATCACTTCCAGTTCTAAGTAGATAAAGATTCAGTGCTGAATTCGTTTCCACATTTTTTATTGCTTTGAATCCAACTATAAATTTTCCGAGAATTAAAATGCAGGGAAAATGTGTCACTTCAGTGTTGAATAAAATGAGCGAACTGAACTGATGCTGTTTTTATTTGAACAGATGAATGTAAGATGTGGTTATGCTGAAGCCTATGTTTAATGCGTGGAAAATTTTTAGTTATCTAAATGGCAATTTAGCTTGAAATCAGGGCTTTCTTCTTTTGATAGACGTTAAGGCATTGAAACCGTCACAATTAATTGAATTCATGTGTCATGTTAAAATACATTTAACGCTGTTGTGAGGAAGATCTTGTAGACGCTCTTAATTTAATCACAGATTTCAATTAATCTGTTCAACTCTGCGCATAAATTCGTGAAGTTTCTCTACACGACGGCATGAAATATTTTGTATGTTTTTTGTAAAATTGCAGAATACGCTGATTTTATAGTAGTGAATTTTTCCTGTTGAAATATTGTGATAATTTAAAATTTAATGGTCAATGCGGTGCAAAATAAGCCTCGAATGATTCATTAATTCTGCAAATACTCATTTTTCTTCATCCAGAGGCAAGACAGAGGGGTATGGTAGGAGTAAGTTAAATCTATGTTTTAGGTTCCGTAGATTTCCCCTAAGTGTGTCATGACTGCCCTAAGTGTGTCATGTAACACACTAAAGTGTGTCATGGCGCCTCCATGACACACAATTGTGTGCCGGTTTTGCGACAAACGTATGACACACTTAAGTGTGTCAAAATGACCCTATATTTTTTCTCAGTGCGCAACACGTGCCGTCCAATTTTTCGATTTTGTTTAATTCAGCTTCGAGCAGTTTAGTTTCGAGCTGAGTTTTTTCTAGGCCAGCCTTTTTAATTTCAAATTTTAATCGCAAATGTCGTTGTTCTAATTCTTCCAGTTTCCTAAGGTGTAACACTTCGGCTGCCAGTTTAGCCTTTCTTTCGGCGAGCTTAACGCGAGAAGATGACATGGAGGAAACACCGGAGCAGGAAGAAGGATTAGATCTTGTTTTCAGCGGATTCGCAGCATGACCGCTATAAGAAGGAATGTGTCGATGTTGACTAAATAGGTCTTCCATTTCTTGGCGGAAGTTGATAATTTTGTTCTTATGCGGTTCCAGCCACAGTAAATCGTTCTCGTCGGTGCATGCTTCAAACAACCGGTCAACCCTAATCAGGTATTCAGTAAATTCTGCTTTTATTTTCGGCAGGTACCTGCTTTTTCCACGTAGTAAGCGTTCAATTTCATGCATTTTTCTACTAACGGATGCTAGTTTTGCAGCAGGTGGCTGGCTCGATGGAATTGCGTCTTCATCCTTTTTCGACGTGGATGAAGGTTTTTTACCAGGTGGATGGCGTGATGGACCCGAGTCCTCATCGTTTTTGGACATTTATTCAACGAGGTAGTTGATTCGAAACTGTAGAAAACTAATTTTTTGTTTTCTGGTTTTGGGAATTAAAGATGATTCGAGACGATGGTTATCGTTTATTAACACGTTGTTTCTGCAGAGAAACAATATTGAACAAAAATTAAGTTTAATGCGAAAAGTACAAATGCAATTAATTTTACATAACTAAACGAAGGTTCATGATACGTTAAGGTCGATATTCTAAATAACTGAAAACGAAGTATTTATTTAAGTGCAATTTAACTCTTAAACGCTAAACATGCTTCTTACCGAATCATCGGAAAACCTCGGCTGTTTACTTGACGACATGTTATTCTCGTGTGCCTGGACTAAGACTTTCAGGCGCGATTACAGCGTTAGTCGTACAGTACGGTACTAAGAAAAACGTTACTGAGGCGAGTCTTCTACAAGTATTCCATGCGAGAGAATGTGAGGACCTGAGCTGATGGTGAGGTAGGCTTTCTTTTTTTTTTGTACCTAAATGTTTTCCTTGCATACCAGATGCTTCCATCCACTTGCTCTGTGAAATTATGTTATGGGGTGGGTGGAGCCTTAAACCGCCTCCTCTACTAATGAGTAAAAATTGAATGACATGAAGTAAAGGTTCTGGAATAATTAAATTTGTTGAAAATACCACTCATTTTGTGATGTGCTTCAATTTCATTTGAGATGCCATATCACTGTTCCCAATTTATTCCCTTATTTCTCCATCAGCTGCTGGTACTGTACCTCCTGCTCTTGGTGCTACGAGACCTGCCACTCCTGGCACCTCGAGACCTGCCACTACTGGCACCTCGAGACCTGCCACACCTGGCACCTCAAGACCTGCCACTCCTGGCACCTCAAGGCCTGCCACTCCTGGCACCTCGAGACCTGCCACTCCTGGCACCTCGAGACCTGCCACTCCTGGCACTTCAAGGCCTACCACTCCTGGCACCTCACGGCCTGCTACTCTTGGTACCTCAAGGCCTGCCACACCTGGCTCCTCAAGGCCTGCCACTCTTGGCACCTCAAGGCCTGCCACCAGTGCTTCCAGCAAACAATGCTGCTCATCTTCGTGGAGGGAAACGACACAGGTTGGTCGTGTTGAAATAACCAAAGTTCGGACTTTATTAAAGTGTCTTTGAATTGTAGCGAGATAGAGTTTTAAAGTTACAAGCCAGAATTGGACAGCGTTGGATGAGTACTGGCAGCAAAAGCTCGAAAGATTGCTGAAAAGTTTTCACATACGCATTATTCTAAGACACAGCAGCATTTGTAGAATTATTGTGAGAACTACCTGCTTCCATTTTCATCAGTGTCAATACCATGTTCACTTTCACTCATTTACCTTTCTGATCATTTCACTTCTCGATTTAATGCATCTATCATGAAATTATATAATTATCTTTAGGTAAAAAATATAATTAAGTTGTGATTCTCGTAGCATATTACTGAACTATACTTTATTTCTTGTGTCCTTGGAATTGAATTAATGCATACATTTAGGTATTGCTTCTTTGCACAATGCATCGAATTATAATGCTTGATTCATTAGAATGGTGGGCTCCCGTTACTCGCTGGCTTTCTTGGGTACTGAACAGGGCTATCCTGTCTCTCATTGGTACTCACTTTATACCATTCATAATGTTGGAACTCATTCATGGTTTAATACTAGAAATCTTGGAAAAAGAATTCTGACCAGAATTGTGCTTCCAATCCATGAAGATTAAATGTGGTATATTTTTTAATTAGATGCGTTGTGTTCAAAACCGAAACTTTCAATCACTTTAAAGTTTGATTTATGTGTACAATTAATACTTTCTACAAGTTGGGAAAGTAAATATAATATACAATCTAGTTTTCGGCAATTTATTGCAGAATTCGTGTGCCAATAGAAGCAGTTCTTTGTTGGAAGACACAGGTCCTCCAGCGGTACATTGTATGCGACGGTTGTTCGCTGCTCCTTCTGGAACGACAATTGCCCTTGAAAACAGTAGACCAGCTCCTGAGAGGAAACTTAGGAAAAGTCTCAGGAGAAAATCAAAGGTGCTGTACAAGCGGTTAAACACCGATAATTTCCTGAGAAGTGTAAGTGGCAGACTTGGTCCTTATCTCAGTGCATTTGTCAAGCACAAATTAAGGGGCAAGAGATCATACACCATGTATCACAAGTGGCTCGCTGTGAACATTCTTGTAAGCTCATCAGAGACCCACTATCAACTGAAGAGGAGCTTGATACCATTACCCTCACTTTCGACTGTGCGTGCATTGATGAAACAATGCCAAGTACGTCCTGGTACAAGTGATAAAAGTGTGGCCATGTTGAAAATGAAGGTAAAACCCGTCAGTGCTAGAGACAAACTTTGTTTCCTTCTAGAGGATGAGATGTCGCTCCGGAAAGGGTTATCGTACAACCGAGAGAACGATGTCATAATTGAATTTGAGACTGTTTATTGACCTGATTATTTTGTACGAGAGAGTATTTTTGTATTGCTTTCACAATCATCGGCACGTATCAGGATTTCGTAAACTAGTCTGCAAGTTCTTAGATTTGTGTCAGCATCACTGTAATTTCTGCTGTGTCCAGGTCACCGACAAGTTGCAACAATTTTTTGCCGTGTGTAGAACGCTTCAATGCACAAGACACGAGAACAGACTTATGTCCTCCAAAAGTTCTACCGAAAAACTCAAGAAAATTGTCCATGAGCAATATTGTCATCTGGTAGCAAGTTAGGTATATTTTTTGATTGACCTAAGTATATTTTATTGTTAATGTATTAATTTTGTTCATAAGCTTTTATCGCTACAATATTTCTGAAGTGCGTCATGGTAGGAAGCTCATTTACTCTTACTAGCTCGTAATTTATCCAAATGATTGCTCTTCTTCCACTGCAGTGTCAACCGTGACAGTACAAGCTTGGAACAGGCACAGAGATTGGATTTAATGTCTCTTATCTATGTTTTTGTTTCTTAGCACACGCTTGTGCACATACTGAGAGTTTTAATTGTACTAAATCTTCAAGCGTAGTTCATTGCTTTGTATACATTAGCATTTTTACCCCGCTATTATTTAGCGAATACACTCACTACTGGTGTGTTGTAGAAAATGTAATGAAAAGCCATGCCGACGGCTCTGCTTATGCTTCAGTTATTAGCGCACCTAGCCACCTTAGTACTGTAGTTCACTTCTGATACTAGTTAATACTGTGTATTGAGCCTCGTCCAAAAACTGGATGCTTGTAAACCCTAATCCAAAGTGTGTGCGTGGCGGTCTTGTGGACTCTCCTTCCTCTATATTCTCCATTATTGTTACGAAGCAACGTTCTCGCCCCTCAGGTGGATAGCACCTCTGAGGTGCTTAGGGTAGGGGAGCTTGCTCGCACAAGCGATTATATCTATGGGAAATAGCACTCCCAAGGGAAAAATGTGAGGGACTGTGCTGATAGTTCGGTAAGCCTTCTTTCTGTTGAAATAAACTGTTCATAGTTTTGTGTTTTACTGTGCTCTCCGTGGCACAGCGGTTAAGGGATCGGACTTGTATGTTGGAAGTCGCGGGTTCGTATCCCGGCGCTGGCGCGGAGATTTTCCCCGTTGGGTATAAGGGAAAGCTCAAGCACAATACCCCACTCAACCCAGGTGTCGGAAATGGGTACCGGCTTTACGGGGGAACCGTCATGGTGTCCTATATATAGGGTTAGTTATAAGACATTTGAAAAACCAATGCTAAGATCATATGTATCAGGCTTGATTGTAAATAAAGCATCCCAAAGATGACGATTTTAACCTTTAACCTTTAGGACCATCTTTGTTTGGTCCACTACTGTCCTGTTTTTCAATACCTCTTACTTTTATCATGTTTTATAACCTTCCTTCTTAACTGACTTTCCATGTGCACGAGATCCTATGCCGTGGTGGTGGTGGTGGCGATACCGAGGAGATAAAGAGAGTGAAATTAAGAGTTTGACACAGAGTGTGCCGAAGAAAGGAAAGAAACGAAAAGGAAAAGGATGGTAGAAGGGTGTAAAGGCACAGCTCGCGTGCATGACCAGCTATTTTGTGAGTTGTTTGGTCTTTTATTGTGGTATTGCGATTGCAAAATCAATTACCTGTCAAGGCTTTGTATGCATTGATTGGATGTCTTCAGCTAATACCATTTAGTTGAGGTGTTTGATAAACAATTGGCTCTCTTAGAAAGTAGTATTGACGAGTATGTTGAGACATTTCTTGTTCTGTAGAAAGATGGGAGGTGGTTCTTGTAAGGATGCTTGCAGTTTTGAACTTCTGAATTGTGGTTGTTGGTGTGGTATAGTTTCTGGTTGTAGTGTTAGGGAATCATACAGTTCGGGTTCTAGCTGTTGGAGTTGTGACCATATTTTTTTGGCTTGGCGATGTAATACAATATTGATGGGTGGGATGTTGCATTGTCTGTGAAGTGATTCGGATGTCCTGTAGTCTGACCATACTGTTCCGGTTATGAATCTCAAAGCTTTGTTCTGTATCTTTTGTAATTTGGACATTGCAGTTTTAGATATGGTGTGCAGTGGAATGATTGGATATATTAGGGTTGCTCTTATTATTGCTAAATAAAGTTTGCTCATGTTTGCATTAGATAAGTGAGAGAATCTTTGTAAATTTTGTAGGTGTCTTCTTGCTATATGTTGCCTTGCTTCTACGTGTGATTTGTATCCTGTTGTGCTGATGTTCAGTCCCAAAACCTTCCCTTTACTGCTATAAGGGTAGTAAGTCTCGTCAACTATTATATCGCCTTTTTTCCGTCTGCTGATAGGAACGATTGTGAATTTTCTAATATTTGTCCTAATTTTCCAGTGGTTTTCGAATGCTTTAATCTGTTTTATTGCTCGTGCAGTGGTGAGGGCTAAATATTTACAATTGCTGGAGACTGCTATTATTTGTGTGATGTCATCTGCAAAACTGATAAAATTGCTGTATGGGATGGGATTTGAGATATCATGTGTGTAGAATGCAAACAGAGTTGGAGAGAGACAGGAACCCTGGAAGACTCCAGTTTGTAGTTCAAATTGTGGTCCAACGTATTGGCCAATACGGATTTTAGCTGTTCTGTCTGGGAGGAAAGTCACATAATGTCTTTGTAAATATTGAAGGGAGGTTTAGCTGCATTATTTTATACTTAAGGCCCACTGTCCAGACTTTGTCGAATGCTTTGGAAATGTCCCTCATAACTATGTCTACTTTGTTTTTGCTTGCCAAATGTATAACCAGTGATTCGTGTAATGTTGCTAATGCTGTATGCGTTCCTCGTCCCCTTCGGAATCCATGTTGTTTTGGGTGCAATTTTTCCTGTACTAACAGTTTTTCATAAAGTCTATTGTTTAGTATTTTGTTGAGTATTTTGCCCTGTACGTCCAGTAATGATATAGGTCTGTAATTTTGTACGTGGTGCTGAGATGTGTTTGGTTTTGGCAAAAAGATCATGATAGCTACTTTTAGTTTGTCCGGAAAATATCCTGCAGAAATGGCTTGATTAAAGATGTAGATTAGGTATTGCTTCATGTTTTCTGGGAGATTTTTGATCTGAACGGTTGTTATTTCTGTGGGTCCTGGAGCTCGTTGCTTGAATGTTCTCACTGTTTTGTTGAATTCATCTAACGTGATTGGTGGAAATCGCAGGTGGTGAAATCTGCTCTTGTCGCCTGTATTGTATGGAACTAATTCAGTGTGGTTGGTTGAAACGTGTGATTCTATATGGTCAATGTGATTTTGATTAAAGTTTTCATTACTCGTCTGTGAATATCTGTTGCCAGTGTTGTCTGAAGTGTGGTTCTTTTTCTTCCGGGGTATCCAGCTGAGTGCCTTCATGTAGTACGTATGGGGTAAATTGTTTCGTGTTTTTTCCGCTCATTCTTTTGATTGTCGACCAGAATTTTTTGGGATCTTCTTCTACATTTAGGTTCTTTATAATTTTGTTCCAGGTTTGGTTGTACGCAGCTCTGTAACTTAGGTTTAGTTGCCTTCTTAGCTGACGGACTCGCGTGTATAGGTGTGGGTTAGGACCAACTGTCTGAATATATTTCATCGTGTCTTCCAGTTGAATTTGAAGGAGTCGAATTTCATGATTTTGCCTTATGCCTGGTACTGTTCTGTATTTAATGGTGGGTATGATCCTGTTAGAAACTCTTTGTACTTCTACTGTCCATTTATCCAGATGGTCGTCTATTTCTTCTAGGGTAGGGTTTTGTTCCTCTGGTACTTTAATATTTGCGAAGCTTTCTCTGTAATTTTTCCAATTTGCCGAATTGAAAGATTTTCTGGGCTTTATTGGGATTTGGAGGGGGCTAGCGAAATTGTTGCTATCACTGGTATATGATCTGATGGAGTATTGGGACCTGGTTTGAGGACCATGTTATGGTATGCGGGTCGATTAACTAGAACTATATCTGCTATTGTGCTAGAGTGTGCTGTAATGAAGGTTGGGAAATATGTACCGATGTGCATGCACTTGCCCTGTGTCATAAGTCTATTTAGTGCAGTACCTCTCGGGTTAGAATAATTGTTTCACAGGTTTGCATGTTCGGCATTTAGATCGCCGATCAGATATACAGGATGGCTCCTGTTTAATATCCTATTGAAATCTATGTAGTTAATATAATTTGTTCTCGGAGGAATGTAAGTTGTTGCTATTGTCATGGGTCCTTGTGCTGTTTCTATTGTAATTGCAATCATGTCAGATTCGAAGTTGTCAACAAGTCGGCATGCTATATTTTTCTTTACTGCTCTGGCTGCTCCTGCATTTTGTTCCGCTCTTATGTTTCTTGTGAAAGTATTGTAGTTGAATATTTTAATATTTCTGTCCGTCACTGAATGTTCATTGATGAGAATGATATCTGGGTCTATTTTATTGTAAATATTGGATTGAGCTATTTTGTTTGTATTCCAATTCATAACATTATGCTGTACAATGGTTAGTTTCATCCACCTGTTTAAATTTCTTCGTTACTGGTCTTGAAACTGTTCCATGGCTACGGTTTCGATTTCTTAGCTGTACTAGTAGTGGAGGGTTTTGGAAGTCTGGTGAATTTATCGTGATTTATCTTGTGGATTTTTGTTCCTGACAGTTTCAGTCTTTCATTTATTATCATGTCCATGTTTTTTCTAGAATCAGCATCCTGAACCGTAAATACAAGTCCAAATTCTTTTTTATTTAGTTCATTGATGTACCATCTCTGGGTAGGATTTGGTGGAATTGGTAATCTATCACTGGCACTACGGTAGATTTGTATTGTAATGGGTCTTGTTTCAGATGGTTCTCTTTCTCTTTCTGGTAGTACTCCTTGGTCGCTGATTTTTCTTTTAATCCGAGGGTCTGTTGGTAATTCTAGATCCTGTAGGCCTTGCTCTGTTAAAATTGGCTCTGATGGTGTCTCGGACTGTGGTTGGGAATGAATTTGGCTCGAAGTCTGAAATGGAATTTTTGGTCTGGTTGATGGGTCTTCTTCAACTTCTAATTTCATTTCCTCTTCCATGTCAGTTTCTGAGTTAGTGTCACTGTTTGTGGCTTCTTCGCTTTGTTGGTCCATGTGAAATTCCTGATTCGGTGTGTGAGTAGAAAAAGTTGAAAATGGCGTTTGGATCCCAGTCTTCGAATTTTGCATCTATATTGTAGTTGAGTTTTAGGTATCTGGAAAGAAGTGCTGCAAATCCTTCTTTTCCTGCCAGGCTTGCAATGTGTGCTTCTAATATCTGGGCTAATAGTTTGATTTGAATATTGTTTGTCAGGGTGAGGCTGTGTTTGGGTACTGTTGATTCTTTGATTGCTGTTTTGGCGATTTGAGAGTAAGTTTCTTGTGTTTTTTCCTGCTCTTGTATTGGGATTCTCTCTTCCAAGTCTTTTATGGCTTTCTTCCGAACAGGGCATGCAGCTGCAAGGGTTCTATGAAGACCTGGACAGTTTAAACATTTTTGTTGTTATTTTGACATTGTGTGTACAGATGGCCATATTCTCCGCATTCCGAACAGACTTGGGTATTGCTTTTGCATTGGTTGGTTGCGTGGTCCTCTATTTTATAGCATTTATAACATAAGAGGAGGTGAGTGAATTTTTCTTCTTGGCATTGGTGAGGTGTTATTTTGGTATTGAACATTAAGAATCCGTCTCGTAGTACTTTCTGAGTTATGGTTGTGTCCATGGTGATTATTTTGATGACGTGTGTGTAATCTTTTATCTTTATCACTTCTGAGATTCGGAACCATGGGTGGAGATTTGGATTTCTTGTTTGATTTCGGCGGGTGGTTTTTCTCCTATATATTTGTCAATTTGGCGTACAAAGATGGATCGTTTTGCTCTGAGGTCAGGTGGGATTATTGGTTGCAGATTTATTTTTCTGAGTGCCTCTTGTGCCTTTGTTGATGTTAGTTTGTCTATTGCTCCTGGGTCATCGGTAACTGCGTAGAATCCAAGTGTGGTGTCTGTTAGTCTAATCAGTGTTGCATCCAGTTCTGAAAAAGCTATTTGGAACACTTTCTGTCTTTCTACAACCTGCCCTGGGTCGATTCGTTTGAGTTGGACCCGATAGGTGGATGTTTGGTTTTTTTTTTTGTAGGAGTGAGTTTCCGGTAGTGATTGCTCTCTCACCTCCCAGGGGCAAACGCCCCTAGCCACGCTCCACAAGACCAACCAGATAGGTTTAAACGAGATATTGCACCTTCTCTTCAAGCACCAAAACTGGCCAAGGCCACTCTCCAAGCGAAGCCAAGTAATTGCAGAAGAATCGTAGAGCTGTTACTATCACGAAAACCATGAGATAACATCCTGTGCCGGAACTCACCTTGTACATAGATACATAGATTCAGCGTTCCCTCAACTCCATACTATATGGTGCCTTCATCCTTCCTCACTTTGAACCTCTTTGTTGTGGTATGTGGTAAAGGGAGGCTAAAACTAATCTATAATCAATCAAGCAACGTACACACGAATCATTCATCAATGAACGTAACATAAAAAACATTACGTTAACGTAAACTTCTTCCCATTTCTCCTATGTAACTATTTGGGTAATCTTCACGCATAATAAATATAAATAACATCGCTACATATTATTAGCAGGGTTTTATCGCTCAAAATAACTTAATTTCCTCATTATCATATTGTTTCGACTAGTATGAGAATCTGATATTGAATGGTTCAAAAAGACTATGAACCCTTTCCGAAAACTTTTAATATACGGCACCAACGTTTTATCACATTCAGCACCTTAGTCTAATCTAAATGCGCCTTAGTCTTTATATATGAATTGCAAACATGTACATGAATGCGCATTCACGTGTATGTATAGTGAATGAAATAATAAAAAGTGTTGTCAATGTAACCGCAATTCACTATTTCGGCTATCACTATTCTTACTACACCCAGAAACGTTTATAACTTGAGCATGAAAATTAGACTTACAATCCAAACGAGTATCACAGTAAAGCCTGAATACGCAGCCAATTGGAAGCTTTGGCCGTGATGACGTCAGCGGCCAGTCGTGACTGCTGGCAGCTGATTGGTTAGCGTGCGTGCGTATGTTTGTCTAGAGCGGGCCTGGGATCCACCGTAGTTTTGAAGTTCTTCTCATGTAAAAATATTCTGTGATATCCAGTGCTTCCGCTCCTACGGTAATTACTCTAGTCTAGGGTAATCAGACCCTTCCTAGGGTACAGTCTAGGGTAAAAAAAATGCAAAATCTAGGGTAAAATCGATATTTCAAATCTAGTTCATGAAAATCTTGAAATAACATAGAAGATTGACAATAACTTCAGTTGAATAGCCCAAATGAGAATTAATTTAGCAGAAGGCATTAATTCAAAGGTAGAAAGTATCAACGTTTGATTCATAAATAGAGCACAACTTAAAATGTTCCATACAGGTACTGAACAAGTGGCAGTTCTTTTCGCAATGTGTGGCGTGTAGTTTCTTTACAAGCTTGTGTACGGCGATTGCTGGGGCAGTGGAATGCACTCACACTTTACTTTGTTGAGTTGTCGTTTATTGTTAGCGATCCAACTCAGGCAAATGATGTGATAGCAAATACTTTAATTAAACAACAAGCTAACACGCGCTTATTTGGAGTTCTTAGATTACAATTTGGGGAAATTAAACACATTCAATAATACCTTGTTTCAGACTGACTTTCTGAATATCTTCAATCTGAGATCAGAAATTTGTAGCCTAATTAGGAGCTTTTGTTCAGATTTTATGCTTGTTGCTTTTGTGAAAATTGCGACCATTTCTTTACTGAATCCATCCCATCCAACATTCACTAGTGCTTTAGTGCCAGTATGTGATATATATATACATTGGAATGATAGCAACTGAAACGATACCACAGATAACTGGCATAACGTCACAAGAGAAAGAGATTTTGTTACTAATTGTAGATGCTTCTGGTTGAAGCAGTTTCACAAATCCAAAAAGGTTTTTCACCGAGGATCCTGTACATGACATCGTACTCTGATCTGCATAATGCTTCAACTAGGGGATCCCGGGATCCCGGATAATTTGGGGCTCAAATTTTCCGGTCCGGAAAATTCTTTTTTCTCAGAAATTCCCAAGAATCTAAATAGTATATATTTTTCAAGATATGGGTGAGAAAATAACTTAGAATCTTGCTGTTTAGTATGATTCATCAATTAGAGAGCCGATCACGGCAACGAACTTTGTTGTACGACAGAAGTCTTTGTGCGGCGATATGATGTTGAAGACGCAACTGGAGAGAGTGTGAAGTGTTTAAAGTGCGGCAAGAGTTTACTTTGCAAAGGCTGGTCTACCAGCGGTTTGTTACGTCACCTAAAGAGTAAACACCACATAGTGATGCCTTAAACTGTAGACCCAGGTGCGTTAACTAGTAGCTCAGAAGACAGCATTCGTATTGGAACAAAGCGCCCTCATGCAAGGGAGAGCAGTACGAAAAGCACTAAACCAAAACATACAGAAATATCAACTTTTTAAAGGTACATAAAAGTACTCCGGAAGAACAAGTGACCAAACTTGTAGCAGTTGATGACGTGCCAGTAAATACAGTTACAAAGTGTCAATTCATTAGAGAATCATTCTCAGATAAAAGTTTTTCGCTTCCTAAATCGTCATATACTGTGATGGGTGTCGGCAACAAATTACGATAGCATAAATGTAAAAAGACGAAGAAATCCCGGGATCCCGTGAATTCCAAGCTTGTCTTCCTGAAATCCCGGGATTCCAGGATTTTCATTTTCTCCCGGGATTGCAAACCCTAGCTTCAACACCGACTCCAAAATCTTTGTCATTTCTTTGACGAAATTGCTCAAATGAAAAAGTTTGTCGATAAGAAATGTCTTAGGGGAGAGTGGCAAAAATATTACTAGGATATTATTGACACCAGACGTGTCAGCTGTTAATTTCTTGGAAACAGTGTTCAATCGTTCAACCCTAAAAATGCCAGTGGGCTGGCACGTTATCCAAATCTAACAATTATAATTTCAATGTTCTTACCCCCCCCCCCCATTATCAAGTGCTTTCGTTTAACGTTTATTTAGCCAATTAAATTTGACCAAAACTTTACAAAGAATCAGTTTCAAGAATAGAACCGTGCGTAGTTTGATCCATGTAGTGGATAACCTAGAAGAGTCTGGCTCCATGGCATCTCATTTTCCGTATAATACTATTTTAATTATGGCTAGTAATGAAGTAAAAAGTAATGATACGCGTGCAGAATCTTCAGCGATGTCAGTACCTTAGAAATCTAAAATACGGAGAGAGTGATTGCGTTTTTATTGTGTTTTGGATTGTAGTTTTGTACAAGGTACTCCCAGAACTTTATTTTTTTATGTGAGTATTATAGCTTCCTGAAGATAAAAAATAGTTAGTATGAAGTTAGGCTTTCTCTTATTTTGAACAATTTCATCTAAGGCTATACTTAACATCGCACGTAGAGTTCATTCATTTTGTATTTGTTTTGGATCGGTCAAAAAACTCAATACCACGAGATAAAAAATATTACATAGGTCTGTATTTTTCCTTCAAAATTTTTGTTTAGTTTCTTTAACAATTATTATTTATGCATTGTGAGCACCAAATACGTAAACCAAGACTTCAATTTTGTCGACCACAGTGCTTTGTGTGTTTGTTGAATTGTTTAACGATCCAAATTTGGAAGTATCTTTTGAAATTTTATTGGAAGGATGTCATTTTATACACATTTCCAAAATTAAGGTGTTCAGATCATTCATTTATTAATTAACGAATCCCCAGAAACTTTAAACATGTTGTCAATGTGACGTAATTAAGGACAAAGCCAATAGCATGATTAAAGTCTATACGGTAATTATAATGTTACTCGCATTTATATTTTCTAGGGTAATGAAGGAGCATTCTAGGGTAAAATACATGCCAGCCTAGGGTACAAAGATTGACGAGCGTGGAAGGCCTGGTGAATGGTGATATCATTGAGGGATCACTTCATTCACTTGGCGTCGGGCAGTGAATGGGATCGGTCAAGCGCTGCGCGCCGCATAGGTCAAGTCGTGGTGCGGTACACGAGTCGGACTCTGATATTATTCGCGGGGGTTCGTCATTTTGGGGGATTGCGCCTTGTCAATATCCCGGGCTCGAACTTCATGGTTCATTCTTTGATTGTGGGCTTATATAGTCTTCCTGGTTCGGTTTTACTTTGGTGGTCATAGCGTGAGTTTTATACCCATGTCGTACGGGCGAAGCCTCCTGAAATTGAAGTGATTGTAAGTCGTTACGGTTGTGAAGTCCCCGTCTGCGCGTGCTCCACCCGCTTCAGTATTGCCTTTCACCCTCCCCCTCCCCCCCCCCCCCCCTCCAGTAAATTAATGACTACATTCGAGTCGTTTCTTTCACCTCACTCACAAATCCCACTAGATGTGCGTGCCTCGAAACTCAGGCCAGCTACCTTAAGAATTGAAAACATCACGAAGCTGATGCCGGATGTAAGCGATCGATGAGTTTAAATAGAGCGATAAAAACCTAAACTAACTTAGCCTTAACTTTCGAGGCTTCGGCCTCTGGTGGCAGCGCTCCCATTTTCCTCGCGTTAAAAATCAACCCTCATTAATTAACGTCATTGCGTAGTCTCGAAGAAATCAATAGTAAGAAGCCAAGAACATTCATTGCAGACTTCCTCTCAAACATCCCGTGCCGGGAACTCAGGCAAGAGGCGCGTAACAATACCTTCCGGAGATCGCAACAGCCGCGTAACAAAACCTTCCGGAGCTCCTACTCACAAAAACCATTGCCAAATTATAACGACGCATATTTTAAAATACAACAAAACCT
Source organism: Morinoia aosen (assembly GCA_030386875.1). NCBI lineage: Eukaryota > Metazoa > Arthropoda > Malacostraca > Amphipoda > Talitridae > Morinoia > Morinoia aosen. The sequence goes on along the minus strand of CM059569.1, from coordinate 13,115,365 downwards.
TTTCTTCCTAATGGATAATTATTCACGACGGTATTTCAGTCTGTGTCGGTAAAGCGTTTTTCGCCTTTTATTCTCTCGTTTCAACTTTCAACGAAGAATTCCGAAGGATTCTCTCGTAGAATTCTCTAGTATTTAAAAGTTGTCAGCCATCTCTTCGTGTATAAAATATCTAAGAGATGATAATTTGACTGCTTCTCTTAATAACACAATCAGCCCCCGACATGGCTATAGTACGCCTCATATGGTTTGTCCATCAATTAAGGAGCTTTATATTATTTTTATAATCCCAGTGTGTCGTAATACACCTCATGTATCAACTTTTTTAGAAGTGATTTTTCTTTCTTTTTCTTTTTCCGCGAGAGTTTCGCATGTCAAAGTCGCTATAGTGCTTGAAACGTATTCTTGCTAGTCATAGCCGTGTGGTTTAAGGACCTGCCCTTCCGTGAAGGCATCGAGGGTTCAAATCCCGGTTCTGGATGGCAATTTTCTCGGTTTGGTATTGAGGAAAAATTCAATGCATAATACCCCACTCTACCCAAGTGTCTGAAATGGGTATCGGTCTTGACCGGGGGAAAGCGTCATGACGTCCTGGTGTTAGTTATAAGGGATTTGAAAAACCAATGTACACGGTGATATGTACCAGGCTTGATTGCAAATAAAGCATCCTCAGATGCCGATGTTTGCTCTTATGAGTATGAATGCTATTATTAATTATAAAATGATTTATCGAGTACTTTATAATAAATTGGGCAAATTTTTAGCAAATTTATAGCATCGTTAATTAACTTTTATCCTGGTTTGAATTCCGTTTTTGTTCATTCTAAATTTTTTGGAAAACTGCAACGTAAAATCATGTAACTTTGTGTATGATTTATGCATTATAACCCAACCTTCATCTGGAGAAAATTTCATGACTTTCTAAGAAATGCGCTAATTTATGTCGGTGTTGTTTGCGTTCCCAATGTAATGGCCACCAATGTAAAGTTCACAAGAAACTAGTACAGCTAGGATGCTTTTCAAAATCTCACAAAATACAGTCTAATGAAGTTTTTGACGCCTTGATGGCCTTTAACAATAAAAAAAAAGGTTAACGCAGATTGTGTTTGCATTTTCTCGCCTCACGCAATTACTAGAAGTCAGCATTAAGGAACGTCATTAATTACTGACACGCAATGTGAACTTGTGTGCACGAAATTAAATCCTTGTATCACGCAATTTTTGTGGCTTTTTACAGTTCAATTGTGACAACTTATGTAAATAGGAAAAAAGCATTATATATCTCATATTTACCATTTATCAAACATTTTTAGTAGTACCTGCGTTTGCAGTCTCAAATGCAATGTGTTTAACTATGTGTAAGGGGAAAATTAGTCATTTAAAAAAGTTTTAGTCATCAAAATTAAAATAGCCTCCAGAAAAAGTATTGGAGACATTCTCTGTACATTTCGTCACGAAGCCCTTGCATTGTTCTACTGACTCTAACCTCCTTCCATAATTAATCATGCGTGTTTTCCATAACGAATATTTGATGCGATTTTCCACCATGTTCAAGGCAGAACTCTCCTAAACGCACGATATCTATTAGTAATGTTTTATCTAGAAGGTGTTTCCAAGTTTTAAATTGTGTTTATATCGAAGAATGGCACGCCTTCCTACTTTTTTATTATAAAATGCTTTCGTTAATCTTTCTTGGCCTCCATCTTCTAAGCATGTTTACAACTGTATAAAATTTCATTTACTTTTTAATGTTTCCAGGCACTTCTTTAATGTTTTAATGTTTTTTCATCGTATAAAGAGTATGCTAGACGAAAAATCCAGATTATTAGCCATTCAATCCCTGGTGTTATCGCGTATTGACTACTGCAGCCTAGTATGGGGAGACTTACCTCAATGCCTTCAAAGGGATTTACAGGAGCGCATGAACTTCGCAGCCAAGGTGGTATGCAACGGTAATTTCAAAAGAAGTGATCACGTAACCCCTCTCCTTAACAAACTCGGCTGGATTCCTATCCAAGAAAGGCTCCTCATGCAGAGGGCCCAATACGTATTCTCCTCGTTGTATCATCCACAGAGCAATGCTGAGATAGCGCGTTTCCATCCACCCACTGTAACCAACCAAAAGCCAAACAGAAACAATAATGTCTTAGTCAACTATCGTTCATCTCACATAGGGCAAAACAAGGAAGTTGGATACATGGAACCGGCATCCCTATCTTTTGCCAGTCAAGCGAGTGAAGCCACTTCTGCCGTCCCAAGCCCCGCCCACCCGGCATTGGGTCCCTGTGTGGAGGTGGTGTTGCAGTGGAGGAGTAGCACCACCTCCATCATCAGCGACTGAAGACCGCGCTGTTAAATGGCAGACTTGCGCTACTCTGTGCTATACGTTTTTTCTTAGGCATATATTTCAATTGCGTCCTCGCTGAATGATAAAGAAACTCATATTGAGGAAACTCGTCCTTGACCGCAGCGTGGATAGCGGCGCCCTGTCACGCTGAGTGTCTGACACGCACTGAGCTCCATCTCCGTGTGTGTGCCCGTATACCCTACAGCTACCGAAAATTGGCTTCACTTTAGAGCGCTGATGTCGCCTCCATTCTTAAACCTCCTTGGGGCAGAAGGCTCTGTCAGTAACAGGCGCTTTACTGTGGAACAAACTTCCACTGAGTACTAAAATCCCTCAATGACCGAGAGAATTTAAAGCCAAAATAACTCGTCATCTTGCGTCTCAACAATAATTCTTAGTCACAGAACATACTGAATAAGTATTGAGGAATCTTATTTGCCTGGTTTCTCCATTGCTGAATACCCTCCCTTGCTCATTTTTATATAATTCAAGACATCACACAACAGTTTTGAAGTATGCGTAGGTATTATGATTTGATCGGATAAACGATGAGATTTGTAAACATGCTCACTTGTATATGTGTGTACGTATATGGGTGTATGGGCGCATATCGGTGTGCATATGTCCGCATACACCTGGGTGCACTGGACAAGCAACTGGTATATTAACTATAAATACCAGCATTTTTTCTCACTCCTAACACTACCCTACCCAACACATCATTTCATTTTATTATTGTCAAGCAATCCAAAGCTTGAATGTCTTGTACATGTAATATGTGGTACCTATGTATGTTTATCAATTGCAGACATTTTGAGTTATATTTCAAAGATAAGTTATTTTTTTCTAATATGAAACCCTTATAGGACATTTATGTTTTCTTTCTTATTCACGTCCATAAATGCTCTAGTTATGCTAGTGTTGTCTAAAATAAAACCTTATTTTACGCTATTTTTCCGCGATTGGGGAAACTAGCCTTCGCGAGTTGTAATAAAGTATTTTAATTAAACTTCAAAGTTAAAATACACTCTGGGAGGCCGCCCGATATTCATAAAGTGTGAAGACCATTACAGACGGTTTCCTCGAGTCACGACACCTGAGAGAGGCAGACCCATTTCAGCCTCAGCGGCGCACACATCTCCGTGCTTAATCAACTGCCTTTACATTCGAGAGCCCACGAAACGATGATGGGCTAAGGCACATATCCGGCACGGCCTGCGTCTTGTGGGCGCTGGCCTCTGGAGACTTCACTTCGCCTGCACACCTGCACGCCGTAGCCTGAGTGGCAGATGTAAGTCGGGCGGCCTTTATTTCCCGATGTCTGAAGCAGGCATTAATTAGGCTAGCCTCGGTGATCCTCTGTACGGGTTGCTTTTAAACGCGACTCGTGAAGCTAGGCTTTCCCTAATCTGTGGCGACAGCCGGGGCCAGGGCTTCAAAATGAAATACCACAACTCTATTCGCGCATAATACCAAAACTCTATTCGCGCATAATACCAAAACTCTATTCGCGCATAATACCAAAACTCTATTCGCGCATAATACCAAAACTCTATTCGCGCATAATACCAAAACTCTATTCGCGCATAATACCAAAACTCTATTCGCGCATAATACCAAAACTCTATTCGATCGTGCATAATAAAAATCTATTCGATCGTGTATAATAATATAAATTTATTCGTTCGTGTATAATATTGAAAATCTATTCGATCGTGTATAATATTAAAAATCTATTCGATCGTGTATAATATTAAAAATCTATTCGATCGTGTATAATATTAAAAATCTATTCGATCGTCTATAATATTAAAAGTCTATTCGTTCTTGCATAATATTAAAAGTCTATTCGTTCTTGCATAATATTAAAAGTCTATTCGTTCTTGCATAATATTAAAAGTCTATTCGTTCTTGCATAATATTGAAAGTATATTCGTGTACAGCACTATAATCGATAAGTCTTCCTCCAGCAATCCATGCTCCTTGGGCGATCGCGAGGGTCCTCCATCCGGGTTGCCTGCCCGGGATGCTCCGCTCGTGCCCGGCCTGCCTCGGTCATCCAGAAGACTGTTGTTTAACTCCTCTGTAATTTTTTCCTTCGAACTTTCTGAAACTTAAAACCTGTGACTCCACAAAATTCATCAAAATTAAAAGTCTTTGCGGTGGTGAATTTGGTTAATCTCCTTTGCGATAGTAAATTTGAAATTAAGGAAGAGACCTCGAAGTTTTGATTGGGGGTTTTTTCTACATGGCGCTGTAGACAGGATGCCGAGGCGGCAGTGTGCGGGTGTGAGTCTCCTGGGTTGGCGGCCGGTGACGAGGCTGCGCTGATCTTCCAAAATTGTGAGTAACTATCTTGAACTATGTCTAATAAGGACTTTATCATTAAATCTCGTGGTTTCGTCAGGACTCAGATTACTAAACTTCATGACAAAATTTCTAGTGATTATTTAGTTCTTTCCGAGACTGAGAAACAGGCTCATGTCTTTAAGTTGAACCAGTTGGAAACTGATGTAACTGCTTTCGATGCTCAAGTGGCTTCGCTGTTGTACGGGTCTGGTGTTGATGATTCTAAGTTTTATGAGGAATTGGAAGCTTGCCAGGCTTATAAGGATAAGATTGTCGAATCTAGAAGCTTTCTCACTGTAGTCATGACTTCTCCTGTAAGCAGTGGTGCGGCCACATTACCTCCTACTGTAAGCAAACTCAAACTGCCTGAAGTGCCTTTACCTAGTTATTCTCATGCTCCTGAGGAGAGTTTACAGCACTTCCTGAGAGGGTTTGAAAGCATCCTAAACAAATATTCTCTTACTAGCCACGAAAAATTCATATTCTTGAAGCGTCAATTAAAGGGTGAGCCTTTGTCGCTCGTTAATTCTCTAGGCGTGTCCGAGCAGTCGTATGAGAACGCAAGGGAATTGTTGATAAAGGCATTTGCCAGTGAAACGGTTCAAAAGTTTGATGCAATAAAGCGTTTGGCTACCCTGGAGCTACCGGTAAATGGTAATTCTTACGAATTTGTTAGTGAAATGAGAGTAGCTTTAGAATCTTTTCGTGTACTTCAGATTGACATTGAGACCATCCAACAATTTTTCGTTTGGAATGCCATGAATTCTGATTTGCAAACTCAGTTAATAAACATCTGTAATAATAATAAACCTACTATTAAAGAAATTCAAGACAATATCTTTAAAGCAATTGACCGTTGCAAAGAAATTGACTCTAACAAGAGTACAAGCAGGGACAAAAAAGTAAGATCTTGCAGTTCCTATTCGGCAGAACCTGACCTTTCTTCTTTCGCGGTAAATGTCAAGTACGGGTCCAGAGGCGAGCCTAGGGCAAATTCCGTGAGATTTTGTAGCTTGTGTAGTGAAACCGGGCGGTCTAAAGTCACTTCTCACGTTACCAGAGAATGCAGGAAGTACGAGACCCCTGAGTCTAAGATAGCACGGTTGAAGTCCTTAAATTATTGTACTCGTTGTGGCTTTGCTAATCACTCAACTGAACAATGTTCTTTTAAATTTGGTAGGCCCTGTTTTAAATGTAAAGGTGACCACATGACCTTCTTGTGCACCGAGGGTAATCCTCCTAAACATATTTCTCCTACATCTAGAAATAATACCCCATCAAATGCGAGTTTGTTCACTGGTACGGTTTGGACGAGTGTAGCCGATATTGGTGAGAATTCTGTCATACCGACATTTACTGCAAAAATAAAGAATGTTGATATACGCGCTATGAAAGATACTGGCTGTCAGCCTAACTTCATTGTCTCTAAAATCGCAAGGGACTTAAACTTGCCTATCCTGCGTTCTAATGTGCCAATAACTGTAAACGGTTTTAACGAGGCTAGGAAGCTTGTAACTAATGTAGTTCAGGTTCCTCTAGAAATGAACGGTAAACTTCGCACGGTAGAGGCCATTTGCGTTCCTGAAATAAGACTTAACGTAAACTTACCTGGTCTGTCTGATGTGGCGAAACAATTTCAGATTAAAGGATATAAACTGGCAGATTCCTTGGTAACTGAATCTGATTCTTTATCATGCTTACAGTTTGTGCTCGGAACCAATGATTCGTATGTTTTGATTGAGCAACAAATTGAGTTTGGAGACTCTGTTCCATCAGTATTTGCGAGGACTGAGGCAGGTGTTCTTCTCTTCGGTAATCTGAATAGGCTTCTGGCGAATGTTTCTTCCCTTCCACCCTCAGAGTCTTGACAGATGGCAGATCGTGCAGACGTCTCTCCGACCTGTGAGCTAGGTAACTGTGGTAATTGTATTGGTTTCTCTGCATACGTCGTCTTAGACGATGAGGGGGAAGTTTTAGATAGAGATCTTCAGTTGGCAACAAGTGAAGTGTTGGATTTTTGTTATAATAGAGTAGTCAATTACGATAGAACTAGCGACTCAGAATCTCATGAAGAAAACGATGAAGTTGTTAATTTTGTTTTGAGTAATACTACTAGAGATGCAGATGGGAGACTAATCATGCCCTTGCCTTGGCGGGGTGAATTTTCGCACTTGCTGGGATCAAATTTCGGCCTAGCGAAGAGTATACTTAGCTCTAATCTACGGAAACTTCATAAGGACAAAGAAAAATTGATTATGGTGGATAACGTTTTTAAGGATCAAGTCGAGTCAGGAGTTATTGAACGTGTGCCTAATTTTCGTGAGTTTTGTGGGAACAACAAGCATAGTTTCTTGGCTCACATGCCCATTTTCAAGTTGCAGAGAGCTACTACTAAATGTAGGGTTGTCTTTTTGTCTAACATTTGCGAGAAATTTCAGGGTAAGGTTTCAATGAACCATAATCAAGTTCTTTGTCCTGGCCCTTGCCTGAATCATAAAATTTCTACTGCCTTGTTGATGCTGAGATTCGGTGAAAGACTGTTAATTTACGACTTGCGTAAGGCGTTCCTGCAGCTCTCATTAAATGATCTAGACTCTAACCGTTTGATGTTTCTCTGGTTTAGGGACGTATCGAACGGGGATTTTTCCTTGGAGGCCTACAGAAGTTTGAGATTGCCCTTTGGGTTAAAGCCTAGCCCGGCGTTGCTGATGTTGGCCTTGTTTAAAATTCTGGTCCTCGATGAGAGCGAGTCCAATGATTTGAAACTATTGAAAATTCGGCTGTACTCGTTGATTTACATGGATAATGGGGCCTATGCTGGGTCAGACGAAGAAGTGCAGTACGCGTTCTCAAAGTTGAATGAAATATTTAACCCATATAAATTTGAGATTCAGCAGGTGGAAACGAACTCAGAGAAGGTGCACCAGCTGTTGGTACAAAAAGGCGAGTCTCCTCCAGAAACCAAAGTCCTAGGTATGGTTTGGGATAAAAGTTGCGATGCACTTGCCATTGTACGATTGGAGTTGGATGTCCAGGCCAATACAAAAAGGTTAGTTCTAAAGACTATTGCATCACAATACGATAACTTCGGTTTAATTTTGCCTTGCTTAAATAGGGCTAAGTTATTTGTTCATAAGCTGCAGTGTTGCTCTGGTTTACAGTGGGACTCTGTTTTGAATGATGAACTCATTAGGGAGTGGAAAGTTATTGCACGCCAATTCAATGCCCGACCTAACTACACCATAAAGCGGAATGTTGGTCACCACTCTGACGCGTATGAATTAATTGCATTTTGCGACTCTAGTAAATTGATGTACGGTGTGGTGGTCTATTTGAAGAACGTTTGCACTGGTGTGGTCAGTTTCCTGCTAGCGAAGAATAGAATTATTAATGACAGATTGAGTGTAAAAAGCATTCCCGTTCTCGAGCTTCAGGCCGTGGCCTATGCAGTGGAAATATTGGCAGAGTTACGGGACCAATTATCTGGAGAGTCGATCTTGTGCAAGGTAAATTTCGTTAAGTTTAAAGTTTGCACAGACAGCATGATTGCACTGCACTGGATCAATTCTTACGCGCTTAAGCTCGAGAAAATGCAGAAACATTCAGTGTTTTTACAAAATAGGTTGAAACAAATAATGGAGATGACAAAATCCTTACCCGTAGAATTTTCTTTCGCAGCGTCAGTTGAAAATCCTGCCGATTTGACAACAAGGCCTGTCAGTCCTAGAAAACTAAGCGTGAGCACTTTTCATGAGGGGCCAGAATTTCTTTCAGGTGATGCTGAAATGGCTCAAGATTTTACGGTAAGCTTGCCTCACCCTTGCCAGGACAGAGAGCGACCTCCCGAGCAGACTTATCTGGCAAGCGCTGGAGTAGAGGTGAGGGGCATAGAGTTCGCCGTTCCCGCTTCGCGATTCTCGAGTTTCGCTAAATTAGTATCAGTGTACTTTATAGTAAAGAGATTTTTTTTTTGTTTCGTAAGGAAATTCGGGTCGGAGCCGGTGAAGCAGAGATTTGAGGAAAAAAGTTCAGAATTTAACCGTTCCCAAGCTGTTACAGATCTCTTACAGCTTGACCAACAACTTCACTTTGGCGATATTTTTGAATATTTCAGAAACAGAACTACTTTGAACGAAACTCCTAAGTTAGTCTTTCGGTTGAATTTGTTTATCGATGCAGCCGGCCTTTTGAGAGTGAAGAGCAAGTTTGGCCGGGCTAGTGATTATAGTCATAATAATTATAACCCGATTGTGCTCTCAAAGAATAGTCGTGTAACTGAGTTGATTATTAGAGATGCACATGTGCAAGCTGCCCATTCCGGTTGTTATACTTTACTTAATCAGTTGAAGAGGGAGTACTGGGTTGAGCATTTCTTCTCCACAGTGAAACGCGCTATTAAGAACTGCGTGGTGTGTAAGAGATTCAATTCTCGTACTGTAAAATTAAATCAGAACTCTTACAGAGACTTCAGGAGAAATCCCCCTTGTATTCCGTTTCGATCGATTTTTGTGGACTATTTAGGTCCCATGTGGGTCGGTAGTCAGACGGGCAAAAGGAAAGTTTGGCTGCTGTGCGTGACGTGCTTATGGAGTAGGGCCGTGAACCTGAAAATTTGTGCAGACCTGTCGGTAGAGTCATTCTTGACAGCATTTCAGACGCACGTATACGAGCACGGTGTGCCTAGTCGCGTGTTTTCGGACCTGGGATCGCAACTAGTCTCAGCTGCAAATATTGTCGCAGATTTCCTTAAAGATGTGCATACGCAGACCTTCTTGAGCAGAAATGGAGTTGAACCTGTAAGATTCGATCATTATTTCAAAGGAAACAGCTCTCTAGGCTCCTTGGTGGAGGTTTGCGTCAAGTTCGTTAAACGGCTGCTCTACAGTTCAATTAAGAACTTGGTATTACCTTTGGATAAGTTTGAGCTGCTGGTAGCGAAAGTTGTGCATTTTGTGAACAAGCGACCGCTGGCTTTTAAAGAAGCTCTAAGGGAAGATGTGGAGCAGACTCCTTTGCCCATAACCCCAGAGTTGCTTTCCAGGGGACGAGAATTGATCTCTCCTAACATTATTCCCTATCTGACCAGTGGCGAAGTTTGGCAACCCGATACCACTCGGGAGAAATCCTTACTAGACGGTTTTTCTAGGCTATCTACCATTGATGACAGACTTGTCTCTACGTACAATGAGGCCTTCTTTGCTAATCTGTTGGATCAGGCAACGAGTGAATCGGGAAAGTATAAACCCGTGCGACATGAGAAGTTAGCAGAGGGCGACATAGTTTTACTGAAGGAGCCAAACATGAAAGTGTATCACTACCCAATGGCAGTGGTTCATTCAACAGTCGAAAATGATTTGGGTGAGGTCACGGCAGTTACTGTTTACAAGGGTCGAACGAGAGAAACGGTCAAGAGACACGTGTCGTCGGTAATACCTTATTTGCGCCCTACGTGTAGCCCACCTGTTCAACGGGAAACATTGACTGCTCCTAATTGTCAGGAGGAGGCGCGTCCTCAAAGAGCTGCTTCCGTAAGAGGAAGCGCGATTTCTCGGCGGATGCTGGAGAGAAATCTAGTTTAAGTTATTTGTTAAGAGTTGTATTCTCCAAATTTTGTGTTCTTACGTTTTCGTTTTCTGATTTAATGCCATAGGCTTAGTCCAGTTTTACTTTAAATGTTTAACTGTTCATTTTCATTTCGAAAATGAACCTTGGCCCCCGGAGTGTCTAAAATAAAACCTTATTTTACGCTATTTTTCCGCGATTGGGGAAACTAGCCTTCGCGAGTTGTAATAAAGTATTTTAATTAAACTTCAAAGTTAAAATACACTCTGGGAGGCCGCCCGATATTCATAAAGTGTGAAGACCATTACAGACGGTTTCCTCGAGTCACGACACCTGAGAGAGGCAGACCCATTTCAGCCTCAGCGGCGCACACATCTCCGTGCTTAATCAACTGCCTTTACATTCGAGAGCCCACGAAACGATGATGGGCTAAGGCACATATCCGGCACGGCCTGCGTCTTGTGGGCGCTGGCCTCTGGAGACTTCACTTCGCCTGCACACCTGCACGCCGTAGCCTGAGTGGCAGATGTAAGTCGGGCGGCCTTTATTTCCCGATGTCTGAAGCAGGCATTAATTAGGCTAGCCTCGGTGATCCTCTGTACGGGTTGCTTTTAAACGCGACTCGTGAAGCTAGGCTTTCCCTAATCTGTGGCGACAGCCGGGGCCAGGGCTTCAAAATGAAATACCACAACTCTATTCGCGCATAATACCAAAACTCTATTCGCGCATAATACCAAAACTCTATTCGCGCATAATACCAAAACTCTATTCGCGCATAATACCAAAACTCTATTCGCGCATAATACCAAAACTCTATTCGCGCATAATACCAAAACTCTATTCGCGCATAATACCAAAACTCTATTCGATCGTGCATAATAAAAATCTATTCGATCGTGTATAATAATATAAATTTATTCGTTCGTGTATAATATTGAAAATCTATTCGATCGTGTATAATATTAAAAATCTATTCGATCGTGTATAATATTAAAAATCTATTCGATCGTGTATAATATTAAAAATCTATTCGATCGTCTATAATATTAAAAGTCTATTCGTTCTTGCATAATATTAAAAGTCTATTCGTTCTTGCATAATATTAAAAGTCTATTCGTTCTTGCATAATATTAAAAGTCTATTCGTTCTTGCATAATATTGAAAGTATATTCGTGTACAGCACTATAATCGATAAGTCTTCCTCCAGCAATCCATGCTCCTTGGGCGATCGCGAGGGTCCTCCATCCGGGTTGCCTGCCCGGGATGCTCCGCTCGTGCCCGGCCTGCCTCGGTCATCCAGAAGACTGTTGTTTAACTCCTCTGTAATTTTTTCCTTCGAACTTTCTGAAACTTAAAACCTGTGACTCCACAAAATTCATCAAAATTAAAAGTCTTTGCGGTGGTGAATTTGGTTAATCTCCTTTGCGATAGTAAATTTGAAATTAAGGAAGAGACCTCGAAGTTTTGATTGGGGGTTTTTTCTACAAGTGTAGTGCTAATTATCATATCATCTCTTACGCTCTTGAGTATATTATAAAAACCGCACCTAAGCCTCACGTATTTCTGGAAATATTCTGTACTTGGGAACCGTTGTAGAACAATCGTTATCATGTTTGTCTCAGGTAGACTGTTTTGTGCCACTATTTTTCGTTCGAAAATTTCATAAAATTCATGCCGTAATAAAAGATATTTTCTCCGAGTCTCTTGATTGGAATGCTAGTTTATACTGACTAGTTTACGCTGATATTTGCGCACATGCTTACCTGTATATATGTGATACGTGCACACGCTATGTGTGCGTAGATGGGTGAATGTGTCACTACGTAATACTTCATTTTCGCTTCATTATTCTAAAGTATTTTTAAAAAATACTAATACATATTTGTTGCGCGATCACCCACGTATGATAAATAAAACGCTTATCAATAAAACATCAATACAATATTTCATTAGAAATTGTAAGCAGCAACACATACTGAAAAGTTGTGAAAGAACTTCCTTTGTTCATATCCTACATTTTAGAACATCGCACAGCATTTTTATAGAATGCGTATGTATTGTAATTGCCTCGATGCATAGAAATGTGTTTGTGTATGTTTACGAGTTAGGTGTAAGTATTTACGTAGGTATGTATGTGCTTGTGTATATGCATATATTTACATGTATATATGCACACATGTGTGTACTTGACTGAGAACTAGCATTTTAACTAGAGATAATGGTCTTTTTTCTGTTCACTCTCAACTTGTAACATTACCCAACTCGTCATCTCTTTATAATTGTAAAGCATTCATGTAAAAAACTAGACATTTGTTGTACGATCATCCACTTATATTTAAATAAAATGCTTATCAACTGATGGCTGTTACGTTAATATTGTTTAATTAAAAATACAAAACTTATAATTTTCGTGGTCCTCATGCTTATATTTATATATTTTTCATCCTTCCTTAAAATGACATTTTTTGAACATCAGCCGTAACACGCGATTCATATATTATTTCCTGGCGTCAAGAATTGCGAAGTTTTATGTCATGTATACGTAAACTATCAGAAGTGTTTTCGCCCCACAATGAAAATGCATCGTTCATGGAATTGTTTTATCTCTTTTAATTATCATTAATCATTCCTTTTCGATCAATCATTCCTTCATGAGCGTTACAATACTCGTGTGAGTGTATCATTTAAGTGTATTAACTTTAAGATATTTTGAAAACCAATGATGGTACTTTTGTACCATCTCTATTAGAAATAAAATGCTTTTTCTTTTATTTCTAGCGCCGAATCAATTTCTGACATATTTTATGACACGCGCGTATTCCTTCGTGACGTCCAATGGTCAGATCACCCACATCCTGCTATACCTTTTTGGCAAAACTGAATCTGTGGAGCGCTCTTCACAAATGGGGCTCATGGAAAAAAAACTTTAAATTACTATTTTTGGTAATTTTGTTATGGCTCTATTAGGACGATTCCACGCTGCTGCACCATTTAATATTTCTTATTAGATTGAAATTACTGCTACAGCATTCATTTTTTTATTTCGAGTGGATTTTACCAACCGAAATTACGTATTAAGAATGATTACAATCGAACATGTGGTATCTGCTGCCACCGCGTCTAAAGAGCCTTACCATATTAACATAATTGAACGATCCATTTATTCAGTATTGTAATATGATCGAACGATTCACTTCGGTTGTCATGATCAAATGATCATATTTGGTGAGCGCGTGTCGAGAACATCAGTAAAGTCGTAGGTATTTCCAGGGCTATTTCTTAAATAGATGGTCATACTTTGCATTCTACACTCTCATCTTACTTAACTTACAAAGGGAATTAAAAACATAGAAGGTCACTTGCTGTATTTCACTATTGAACGCTGACAACTATACACCACAAAGCTGTTGAGACAAGCTGGTAATAATAATAATAATAACTCATTTAACGACAGCTTCGGTCATAAACTATTTAGCTGTCGCTTTGGCATTCAGGACAAAGTTGAACCACAACAATACAAGTTCACCAGGACTTCCGATTACATTACATCGCAAAATATCCACAAAATACCTTTCAAAATTCCACACATCACCTCTACCATATGCAAGTCACAATCGATCCTTGGTATTACAACCCACCACTTCACGTACACCTGAACACATCGGGCAGCCCGACCCCCATGGGGGTTTCAGCTGCCCACCCATTTATGGCCGGGCGCCTTACCCACGCTGAAACCCCCGGGGTATCAACATAGTGCGCCCGGCCATATTGCGCGTTCATCGTCTATACTGCCAAAAACAAAGATATCCTCCGCTGGAGCAACGAGTATAGTTAAAGGAATTACATTGCATTATTGCACAAACTTGGCTAGTCACCATTACGAATTTTGTATATGTACCGTTTGGTACAATGGGATTGACTCCGCTCTTTTCCATTTGTTCTTATAAATTGCCAAATACATTTACTTCTTTCACATATTCAAGCACTTTGTGAATAGGTCCACCGTCAAATAACAGCTTAGCCACACTGACAACTCCTCCAGTGACTGATCGAAGTACTCTGTCTCTTGTTTGCTGTAGCGCAGCACACTCCACCAAAAGATGCTTCACTGTCAGGACTGCTACACCACACCATCCGCATACAGGTCTCTGTCCAAGAGCTTCCGGGTCCAAGAGGTAGCTGTGGGTTAGTGCCGTGTGGTTCAATCGCAGCCTGTTAATCACCACCTCTTCTTGGCGATTCAGTTTATGGACATCCTTCTTCCATCTTCCAGGGCTTGCTTTGATTTCCTTGAGGTTTCTTGATGCCTCTTGCCATTCTTGATTCCACATTTCGTAAGTTCTCCTCTTTATCACCGGAAACCAATCTCTGTATGGGACTAATACAAATTCAGCTGGTCTCAGAGCTGCTGCCCTAGCTGCCTGGTCTGCCCGTTCGTTTTCAGCTATACCCACGTGCGCTGGGACCCAGCTAATGGTGATATTGTAGCCATTTTCAATAATTTGGTGGATCTCAAGCACTATCTTCTTTAAAAGCTCGTTGTTTTCATTGAAGTAATCGATTGCCTGTATAGAGCTAATGGAATCGCTGCATATTACAAAGTCACGGTGGTGGGTTTCTTTTATTATATTTAAAGCCAGTCTGATTGCATGCAGTTCTGCTGTCATCACACTTGCTACTATAGGCAGAGACAACGTCTTGGTAACGTTTTCCATGACGGCTGCTGCTCCAACCCCTGATGGGGATTTGGAGCCATCTGTGTAAATGATCTTACAATTTGGATAGTTGCTGATATTTCACTTCAATTTACTACCATAAGCATGGTAGTAATATAATGGAGACTTATCTTAGCAATCCAATTTTGGTGTTGGTATGTTATGTACGAGGAGGTTTGATCACTATTTCATTGAAGTTAATAGTTATGATCGAGGTAAGATGCCTTTCCACTCTCCACTCGATTTACACTCGTCCTTTTACACTATGTCAAGAAAGCGGGTTCATCGCCAAAAGCGATAATAATAATGTTGCGGATGTTGATAAAAACATTAAAGTACGAATACGAGTGTCCTTTACTGCTCCCCTCTACGCATGTCGTCTGCGACCGAAAGATAAATTCAACAGGTCATCTCTGAAGGAGAGTCAACTGCAAAGTAAAAGTACTGAAATATTCCAATTAGGTCGTAAGCATTTATCACACGAAGATAGTTCATTAACTCGTTAACGTCTAGTTGTCTTCACTGGTTGATCGTGGCTTGTCGCATTAAGGGTTTCCAATCTGAGCAGCAAATTAAAATAGACATTCTTCAGAGAGCGTTTGGCGGGCAGCAGACCGTTCAACTCTCAGCTCAGGCCCTCACACATACTAACCCTGGAAGTGCTCATTCCCATAGGTACAATAGTTGTACCCCCTGAGGGGAAAAGGCAACAATGAGCCAAAAAGATAGGAACATGAGGATTTGTGATCTCGAACAGTTAACCACTCGCTCTTTGCTCCGGGGTAATCTGCCTGCCGAGCACGCAACTTTGAAGGCATGTCGTTGCGCTTGCGAACTAATATTTTAAAACAATGGGTGACAGGTAATTGGTGTAAATGCCCTCAACCTTGATTCCACTTGATCGAAGAAACTGGATCCTGTATTTCATTTATATAAAATGAGCAAGATCTTGCACGGTTAATATTACAAAGACATAAAAAGATATTCTTCGAGGAGATAAAGGGTGGCGACGTGGCGTGACTGGAAGCCCTCATGGCTTGGAACTCTCTCAGGGTAGACGTGGAGAGGGCGGGTGTAGAGGGAACGTAGTGAGGCATTCAATGTCTGGCGGAGTTGTAATGGTAATTCGAAATAGATCATAAGACGGATGATGGAATTCCATGAACGTTGGATTTATCCACGATAACATGTCTGGAGTTGAGGGATTTGATTTTTCTTTTTAACATGTCTCTTTTTGAGACATTTTAATGGAAGTCATTGGCCAGATGTTCTTCTTCAACGTAGCATGGAATTTATTGAGTGCAATATGCGAAGTTAGTTGTGCGAAACACATTATAACCGCGTAAGTTAGTTCAAGACTAACTTAGCCCAATGAAGGCAATGCCAAAAGATTAATTAGTTCATACACAACATGACTAAGAATTTATGCACAAAGTGTACTTCCATACAGGGTTCCCTGCGTATTGAACCGAGTTACGAAAACATCAAAGAAAGACAAAGAGATAACGAAGAAGGCACGAAAACTGAAAGAAGCCAAGTAGGCACATAAGAAAAACAAAACAAGTCCTATATATATAACTGGAGTATAAGTTTTGTGAGCGATCTCGTGCCTCCCTGACTAATAAAAGGTAACGCTTGCATATTACAGTTATAAGTATTCGTGAAAACTATAAAGAAGACATGGGCGGCCACACCACGCGTCCAATGTTTTAGCTTGAAGTGATTTGAATTTTGATAGCTGAATCATACTTTACCTAAACATTTTTATATTCATTACACCCATATTTTAATACACTGTATTTCAGATTTGATTATCAAATACTTTAAGCCCCCTTATCCGCCACAGAGGCGATTCAAAGAGAGGAAGGAGGAAAGCACCATTTAGTATGAAGTAAGAGAACGCAGAATCTACGCAGGAAAGGCATAGGAACAGTGAGTCGAGGAAAATTATGAAACAAGTTCAAAGCAGAAGAAAATGTAGAAGGCGCTGAAAAAAGACAGCAGTGAACTGATAAAAGATGGTCCTTAACGTAACAAAAATATTTTATTCAAACAAAGAGAAGGCCAAAGTCACTCTCAGCCCTGCCCCTCACATTTTCCCCCAGGAAGTGCTAATTTCAATAGATACGATAGTTATCTCCCGTTGAGGGGACACAGCATTTCACAGTGCTGACTAAATCACAAAAAAAAGTTGCCTATGTGAAGATACGACAAAAAGATATGCCAAATTCTTTTCACACTTTCGCATTTCACTTCAATTTCCACAAGCGATACATACTACTTTGAAGTTTCCTCCTTGAACCTGCTAGGAAGCCCTTGGCCCCACAACACCTGATGAGTTGCGGTCACTGCAACTGCAGCTGAAGGAAACACTTCAGCGATCGAGCAATGCTCACTTGGGAACCTACCTACAGATGGAAGTTATAACGCCCTAGGGAGAAGAGTTACCATAATTGGTGAAATAAGTCAGGAAATACTGAGGAATAATTCTAAAATGCCCACAAATAAATACAAAAACGGAGAGAAACATTCATGAACGTTTTCAACCCTCTACCTCAGAATCGAACATATTCTCAAAATATGCTAGAGTGGCATCGTCGTGGAAGCAAATATAATCATGAATCATCTCGGTATTTCATGTTTGAAGGATTAAATTTTCTCTTCTATCCTACAGAAGCCAAGTCCCGAGCGCAAGGCCTGCCTACTCAGCTGCATCAGCGATGCAGGCTCACCTGCACGAATACAGACCCCATTAGTCAATACAATGGAGAAATGCGAGATTATCAAGGGAATTACCCATAAACACTAAAATGGCATACGAACAGCTACATACGCTGAAGCTGAATCGGAAATATAGATGGGAGCACTTTTAGGAGGCAACACAAGTTGCACGTCTCAATGCAACATTATTGCTATTCAATATTCAATAAAAGTGTGTTCTGAACTTCTTGTGAAATCGTCCAATGTAACACATACAAAGTAATATATAAAACGTTTATGATAGATCCGTTTATATTAGATAGATATTCATTTTCCATTGTAAAGGTTCCATCAAAAAGGAAAGGTATAAGAATGCGAACAAAAAGTTTTGATCTCGAGAATCATCCCGGCATCTGCAACAACAAAATCAAATAATTCAATGTAAGGGAACACGCCTCATCCCTTTCATCAACTCATAAATTCGCGGTGCGCTCTAACGCAGAGAAAGGTGACCTTCCTGTTCGTTTACACAATTTCCAGGTAGTTCTGACTACGTCCAAGATGAAAAAGTAAGACAAGCTATGTATTTTGAAAAATTTGATAAAAAAGTCAACACAATGGGCGTTATTATTATTATTATTATTATATAAGAAAGTTTTAGCCTCCCTTAACCACGACAAAGATGTTCCAAGAGAGGAAAGAGGAAGGCACCATTTAGTATGGAGTTAAGGGAACGTGAAATCTATGCACAAGGTGCACAGAAACAGTAAGCTAGGAAAGAAGTTCATGAAACAAGAAAAAAGTTGAAGAAGAAAGTAGTAGGCGCTGAAAAACAGGACAGCAGTGAACCGAAAAAAGATGGTTCGTAACAAAACAAAAACCTATTTTATTACAACAAAAAGGAAGCCTACCTAACCTTAAGCTCGGGCCCACACATGGTTCCCCTGGGAGCGCTAATTCCCATAGATACAATACCTGTATCCCCCAGAGGGGCACAATGGGCGTTGTCGATTCTCAATACCAAGTTCCTAATTTCCCATAGGGTCTCATTCTCACACTTTTCCTCGCTTATTGAACACCTTCTCGAAGTTATCTCATGCTTTGAACTCCATCACAAACATGTCCACACTCTGTTCAATTACTTACTTCGAGCGTCCAATCGTACTTACTTGAACATGCACTTAATTATCATAGGTCACTTACGTTCATCAAACTTGGCGATGATAGCTGAAGCTCTTGGGGATTGAGGCAGCCAAGACGTCATTGAGCAAGGCTCGAAGTGTTTTATTACTTCCACAGTGTTTGCATTCAGTTCCCGAGCGTAATGAAGCCCATCTCTGCAAAAGATCGTAGTCTTCAAATTATCCAAGTAATGAAAATCATTGGCAATATGAGCGCTTACACTTTAATAAACCTTAAAAGAATAACATATTAAACACCAAAAGATTCATCTCGGATAACACCGATCACTTTAAAATAAACGCGCGAGTTCTGAATCAACTTAAATCTGACATATACAAGAACTTAAAACTAAAAACTGAAAAATAATGGGAATCACTCCTCGGTAGTAAAACTACAAAAATTTCAGAAATGTAAGGGAAACCGTCGAGTGTCTGAAGAAAAAAAGGACACTGATGCGTTCGTCAATAGCTACACCAGTTCTACCGAGGCGTAACCTGACCATCACTTGGTGGACATAATTAGGAAAGAGAAGACCAAATAAAAAAATTATTGCTCCTCGCGGTTGTCTACGAGGCTCAAAACCTCCTGTGAGAAAGCCTGGCAACAGCCAGCAGTCGTCAAAATTTGCCTCGTCTTCAGACATGCAAAATACAGAAGCACTAACTTGCAAACAAAACCAACCGATGGTAGCGATTGAATGAATTCAAGTTCTGAACTCATTCTTTGTCATGTATAAAATGACTTATTTTTTAATGCTACATTGAGAGTATTGGAAGCTACTCAGCTAGTCGGTTCAACTTCCGTATAACTGTCTAGCAAATATAATGTGACTGGAAATCGATTTTCAAGATACACGGGACACCACTGAAATCCCCGGCCTCAGTGGAGACTAGAACCGCTGAGTTTACGGTTTACTAGAACTTCCCGAGCAGCAATGCTTACCTAAGCATTTGAGCCGGAAGTACACCTTACTCCAAAATACCGAATAAATACTGCACAGCTCGTAACCAAGCTCTGCCAGCACTAGCTCACCATCCATCCTGTACATGACCAGCACTGAGTGACTACCAAATGTAATAAGGAAAATCATCTACAAATACAATTCAACAAACGCTTAACTCGCTCAGTTATTCAGTTCACGATAAAAACAGTGCTACAGTTCACATAAAGGACAGTACCGGTGCTCAAGTTTTGTTGCCAGGGTAAAACGTTCTACATTCATACGAAAAATTTACTAGCAATCGCCTCAAACATCTCACAATTTGTCCGCTGATTATAAAATTTTAATTCGTCTTGCTTATAGGTCTGACGACAATAAGTGCAATTTACAACTCTCAGTGGTCTTTGAGTTACATCACGATGGATAGTTTGGTTTACGTTCATTTTCCTTTAAAACCAACGAATATGGGCTATGAAGATCAGGCAGCGAATGAGGACTGAAAAACTGAAAGGACACTAAAAAAAATTTTTTTCCAAACTTATTGCAAAGTTGTATAAAAATAATTCAAATGAGCAGACTAATAGAGAACTCTGAAATTCAGCAGCCTTTAGGCTGCTGAAATCTTTTAAGCTTGAGGACAAATGCGCAGGAAGATTATATGACTCCATCAGTTGCGAGACCGACACCCCAGAAACGTGGTGCCTTCAGTCCATGCAAGTATGAAAAAGTTTGCCAGTTACGAAATACAAATGGAACAAATTTCTTCTCCTAACATGCTATAGGTGATCTTTTTCTGGCACTTCCAAATCGTGAGACCTCAAAATATTTCAATTGTCTCTCAGCAACGACGGTAGTCCTTAGAAGGTCAACAACGCAGCAATTATCTTAGCCGAGGACGTCGCGCAGTCAACAGCGATCAGCCGAGGACGTCGCGCAGTCAACAGCGATCAGCCGAGGACGTCGCGCAGTCAACAGCGATCAGCCGAGGACGTCGCGCAGTCAACAGCGATCAGCCGAGGACGCCGCGCAGTCAACAGCGATCAGCCGAGGACGTCGCGCAGTCAACAGCGATCAGCCGAGGACGTCGCGCAGTCAACAGCGATCAGCCGAGGACGTCGCGCAGTCAACAGCGATCAGCCGAGGACGTCGCAGTCAACAGCTGTTAGTAGTGCTGTAGTACTCACAGACGGAAGACTTCTCTGATGTCGATGCCCAAGCGAAGAAATGTGAACAACGCTCTGCGACTTTGAATGCGGTCAGTCGAAGTCAACACCTCGTAACTGAGCCCGAGGAAAAACTGTTCCCTGAGAAAAACCAGTAAGGATTAGATAACGTTTTTGCTAAGTGAACATAACAAAAACTGGAATTAAAACAGAAATTTATGATACACGAATTAGAACACTCAAACTTTTCCTTGCGTGGAATCACAGAACCATCTCGATTTATTAGATGAATAAAGAGAAAAATAGAGAAGTAAAAAGATGGTTTGAACCTACCTAACCATTATAAAGGCGTTCCACAGAGAGGAAGCAGATGGGCACTTTTCACTTTTGATTTCTGGGAAAGGAGGACCTATATGCAAGAAGTGTTTTAATATAAGATCCTCTGCACATATGAACAGTAGGTTAGAAAAGACGTTAATGAAACAAGATTAAAAGTGATAGAGAGAGTAAAAGTGGTTCAAAAACAGGACAGGGTAAATTAAATGAAAATGATGGAGAAATACTTTGAAATCAAATTCCAATCCCTACAAAGAATTCATTGATGCCTCTGCGACAAAACGCTGATTCCAGCCCCGCTAAAAGTATAAGGGAACAATCCAGGCGCGACGGGCACTTGGAACGGTCTTGCCATCGGTACGAAGTTCACCACGAGCAACCAAAACACGGAGAATACACTAGACATTCACGAGTGATTTAGGAGAGACATGTCAAAAACAAGCTGCACAGAATGCAACCTATATTTCCAATAGGTCGATTCTTATGAAATCTCTCGTGTAAAATAAGTATAAAAACCTGACGTGAAAATGAATATTTTCAATTATTTTTTAAGCCAACGTATCTAAATATTACAATCAGATCTTCACTGCTGAAACATACGAAAAGGACACATTCAGAGAAAGCAGAAAAGTAATTAAAATAAGCAAACAGAACTATAAAACTTAGATCCTAATCCTCATTCAACAGCAGTAGAACTGACACAAACCCTCATTGGCATACTTGCACAGCCATGCACAAGTACATACAATCATAGATTTACACATGGGAACCTCACCTATACAGCCGCGCGCTAACACACCACGTACACACACAGAAATACGTCAGTAGGTTGAAGCAACGTTCAGTGTGACTGCACCCAAGTCTTTATTTGGGTTATGCTTATGGGTGGATGTGAATATCAAGATTCCAAAATTTGGAGGTCTTTGTTTGATATTTGTGGTGCACGAAGTAGAGAAATTATGTATTCTAAAATGATGCTTGAATTGCTGACAAAGATCTCGAATTGCTGAATGAGAAGGAGAGGAAAGTATGCAACCAGTTGAGGGAAATTCCTGAATCTTGAAGCCTAAATAAATTAAAAAATGTTCATTTTTACATTGGTTCTCCTTTTCATCGAATACAACCTATTAGTCAAGTAAAAATTCATGACAGGTTCGAAACTCGGCCTCCAGAAGACTCCTGTCTGAACTATAATTTTGCACATCAGTCAACCAATTCTAAAAGCGAATGTATGACCAAGATATTCTCACAAAGGTACAGTGGGAGCAAAATGACAGCAACACACCTGAACCAACAGGTGCCATTTTCCTCACAGCAGTTACTGGACAGTCGGGTCAGCACATCACGAAACTCCGCGTTGGTCAAGCGAAACTCGTTCTCGTCAGGCCCTCCTCGCATCGCAAGCGACGCTAACGCCAGTGGAGAGGGCTTCTATCCTAGGGATATTAAATTATATGTTAGTTTAAGCATCCCTAACCGCTAAAAAAAAGTACCAAAGAGAGGAGGAGGCAGGCACCATACAGTATGGAGATAAGGGAATGCGGAATCTATGTAGAAGGGACATAGAAACAGTAAATAAAGAAAGAAGTTAATGGAACATTATTATTATTATATAGGTCGTTTCACCACCGAAGACGCGACGAAGACGTTTCATCGGTGAATTCGATATTCCCTAATTCGTCATTTCTGTACATAGAGCAAATATCATTCCTATCATCGCCGTGTGGCGGCATAGTGGTAGTTTTGATGTATATTATGTTTTATTTTAGTACTGGCATGGTGTGTCGTTCAGCTCGCTTGGACCAGGCAAAAAGACCATCACCACGCGCTGGCTCGCAAGTCAGCTCTTCACACAAACTATAAAGGTTTGAATATTTTCTATCTAGTTTGCAGGTCCGGTCAGGGTTGAGTTTTATTAGTGGTAGCTGGTACCCCCATGTGGGGGTAGTTCATGGAACAAGATAAAAGCTGAAGAAGAAAGTAGTGGGTACTGAAAAAGACAGGAACAGCAGTGAACCAAAAAGAGATGTTCCTTAACATAACAAAATATTAATTTAAACAAAAAGAATGCCTACCTACTCTCAGCTCGGCCCCTCACTTATTTTCTCCCTGGTGGCACATAGATACATTAACTGCATCCCCCTGAGGGGATCCTGGGAGAGGAATTACTCCTTTGGTATCACATCCACGTCACAGGAAGAGTCATCCATTTATACTATCATTAATTACGCTTAGTTATATCCATATTATAACGCACTATTCCTCACATCTATCGACAGTATGTGACCAAGTCCCTAGTTCATCACACCTCAATAAAAATCAGATATTTCCCTTCATATTCAATAAGACCACTTTGATCAATGACCACAGCAGCAATTCCTGCAGACGGAAGACTAAACAAGACGTCAGCCGACTGGCAGCGTTCAATACGAGCAACCGCCGACCGAGATATTCCAACAAAGACAAAGCCAGAGTTGGAATCATCTTTTTCAACCGAGTCGAATCAATTTCAGAGTACGTTTGTTTAAATAAGGAGAAAGATCAGTGAAATATATTTCTCACGCAAGAATAATTGCTAATACCTTGAAATTTATTCACTTCATAAACTAAGTGAGTCGCTCAACTCTCAACCATGTCTACCCAGAGCAATCCAACGAATGTATATCAACACCAACAATACGGAAAATACCTCACACTTATGCTACACAAAAAAAAAACAATATTTTACACAGGACAGTTCAATGTCGGACAAGAACTAAAAAAGCAGAGATTTCCCAAATAAAATGAAGACTCACCAAGTTCTAGCAGTGTCGGCAGAATACCAGCGAAGGCCCGCGGTGAACTGATATAGTGAGCCGCAGTGCTCAGCAAATCGAACCTCAATCGAGAAATTATTTTCAAATTTCAGCGACTTACAAGTTTTTTAAACATTATTCAAGCGTTGTCACGCGAAATACTGATATCAACTTAAATACTAAACTGCTAACAACAACAACAGTATTACAGAAAGTCAACTTTAAAAGATATACAGCCGAGATACATTTGCTACGTTATTTCTATCAAAAACATTGAAAATGTTTTATTCCTGTGTTTGACTACAATTTTCGCCATAAAATTTTCCATCAACTGCTGAATTTGTAAAGTCACTCGATGCTTGCATCTCCGAGATGGCGCGGCGCTCCCTTTATAGAAGAAGTACCTGTTTCTAGCGCCAGTCCTGCAATCGATAAATATATCATGCGCAGTATCCGAGTTCAATCTTAATCCCTCTAATAAAATAATGGTTTTTATTTTGAAATTGAGCAGTTTATAACCATATGAGCATTTTAGAAAACGTGTAGTTCTTACAGTTCACAATGAGTTATGTCTTAGCATTACTCAACAGTCATACAAGATGCAGGTAAGTACAGATGGTCGTGAAATACCACACACGAGTTCAAGTCGTGCAATTAATTTTGCGAATAAAATTGTCACAAATGCAAACTCATTGCATTTTAACATCTCTTCATACGTTTGCAGCAGCAGCAGCAGCGACCATGCATAGGGTTCTTTGATAGCTGTGTGTGAGTAGGTGAGTGTGTGCGCTGTTGTAGAATCGACTGGCACTTGTTTGGAGTATTGAAAAATGACATCCATAACCCACCTACTCATCTTTGTATTTGAAAGGTGGAAGTAATTTACATGTAAAATGTATTTTAAGAGTGCTAGGGATATATAGAGCCAAATGTTTTCATAGACCTTCGAATGCAAAATGGTAAGTGTCCAGAAGGAGAGAATAAGGTATTAGTTATGCTAATAAAAATTTGAACGCTGAAATTCGAATGAAGGTAATATGGAGACATAATAGCAGAAGTCAGACTTACAGGATACTCGCATGTTGTCCTAGCTCACTGGGAAACCAGCAGCAGGTAAAGTTAGCACGAGCAAAAGAGTAGATCATGAACTCGATTGTTAGGGCCGCATAAGATGCACTAGATACTAAAAGACAGTGAGATGCAGAAAAACCATGCAATTCAGGTCGTGCAGAACGAGTATTGCTGAAGTTGAAAAACGAAGTGCAGCACCGCACAATGTGATACAGTGTGTGGGATAGCAAGTGTCTGGGAGTATGGAGTGTCTTCGTGGTTTGGTCAAGAAGGAAAGAACAATTTAATTAAATAAAAGCTTTTTAAAGTCACAGAGTGGGAGAACAGCTTTTGTTACAGGAACCTTCGTTTACACACGGCTGAATATAGAAAAATACAAAATATCGTGAATGATGTTTACACGCAATTCTCATGAAATCAAAGAGTTAGAAAACAGCATCAACCTAATTAAAACAAGACTTTTCCATCAACTTTCAAAAAGGAAATCCACCGGTAATATACAAAAAACTCGAAATAATCTGGGTTGTCATCTCAGGAACAAATATGCCCTCTTTGTGTGCTACGAATACAAAAATCGTGACATGCACATCACAACTGAAAATGTACAGACCTTCAATAAGTGCAGCTTACGAGAGCGATACTTGGGTCCTTCAATAAAATAAAGTAATAAGGATCACAATTAACATGGCCCAGCACTGGTGTTGAAACAAGTACTGGATCCTCGTTGGCAAAGGAAAATGCTCTCCCTCAACACTGAGAGTCAACTCTTTCTAGGGCTATTCAGTCTCTGAAATGAACTTGTTTTCAACTCCTAGCAAAAATACCTCAACATAGGAACGTAATTTGAAGTAGCTTAGTACAGTAACCAATGGCTGCTGTACGTTCTGAAGACAAAAACTTCCTATGAGACTTCGCTGGATTGTGAAAACTTCAGACAATCATATTGACTCAAATTCATTTCACTGATTGTCCTTTCATTCAGCTCTTTCTGGGTAGAATAAGAAGTTAGAGCAGCATATATTCTGATGAATTACTGTCATTCAACTTTGTACCAGTATTTTTGTCTCTCCCACTCAGTAGGAAGCGAAAATGATTTAGAATAGGGCACAAGGAGAGCAAGGTAAGCAAAATTCGTTTGCACAGAATACTTAAGAACTAGCTGGGCAACCCTATGCAGTGTGTACAATATTACTGTACAAACGCAATGTCACGTGAAATTCAATCGACCTTGAAAAATCATACCAATGAATTTTGGACATTGCACAATATATATGAAGATCACAGTGGCCCGCGCAACTCAAATAAGCAACATGCGGCGTAACAGTCAAGGAATGCTACACGAGAAGCGAGTAACTCGCAGGACCGCACTGGGCAGAGATGCGCCGGTCACCAGCCCGCACATCGGAGGCGAGGCGAACACCACGCTCGCCGCTGCAGGCAAATGAGCACCTCATGCTGCCCCAAGATGGACAAGAGTACTGCTAGGCGTTCGTTAGGCAGGCAAAGAGCGCAAAGTGAAGAAGTGTCGCAAAAGATAATGTAGTTTACGGGATACATTGCATAAAATATTAGACACACTCGATAGAATAAAGAGAAAAGTGTCAACGCTGATACATTAACAGCATATATTACGAACGCTGATACATTAACAGCATATATTACGAATTATACATAAGAAGCAGTCAAAGTATTAGAGCCACAGGAAGTGACTCAAATATTTCTAGTTATTTTGAAACAAGTTTGGAGAAGCGCACACTTAAGAGCATACTTACGATCATCTTCGTAAAGGTCTCCAGTATCTCAGACACAGATACTGGGACTAAATCATAACTATCAGCTTAGCCAAGAATGTGCTGTCTCCCGACCCTGCGTCGAGCTGACAGGAAGTAGATAAACGTGTTTTATCATATTCCTTTAAAACATTAGCAATTATATTAGCCTAAGACTCCTTAGGCGCAACGAAGGTGATCTCAAGAAAGCAGAGAGAAGGGACCATCAAGTATGAAATGTAGAAAATGGGGAATCTATGCAGAAGGTGTGCTCCCAAACAGGAAATCTCGTGCATAAAAACAACACGTTAAGAAGCAAAGGAAACAATAGACAAAGAAGAGAAAAAGAAGAAGACATAGAAATGGAAAGTAGCAAAGCAGACATGAAGATATGGCTAGTAGGCCTATCTTAAGCTGAGGTAACCTAATAGTCTCTCTCCTGAGGGCGCCGGTCACCACGGCACAGAAAAACTCAACTAACCCACGCCTATTGCCTATCCCATGCCTCCTGAAGAGAGTATGTTAGCGTAAGTCAGTAGTAGGATATGGCTAGGTCAATGGTAAAAGTGCACGAGAACTTTTAGTCTTTTGCCAAAAATCTGGTAAACATATCAGATTGAGCAAAACAACGAAACTCGCGAAAAGTTGAGAGTAGATATCTGGTTACACATGTTAAATATCAAGAGAGATCAGCTTAGTGCATAACCAGGAAAATAGTTCATAATCAAACAAGCAAAATTTTAATCGAATAAGCTTATGCAAAAACCTGCGAGTTTTCAGCAAACATAGTAACACACTGACAATTCAGAAATACTTACTGAACAGCAGAAATGAACCAAAATCTAACATGAGCTTCTGTAGCGGAGTTGCCGTTCTCCAATGACCACAGAGCAGTTCGAACGCATTCCTGAATAGAGTAGATCTCATAATGCACATCAAGTGGGTAGCGCAAAATGTATCGATAAAGCCAAAACTGACATCATTCCTCATACATAGCTCTGCTTTGGGAATTTTCGTAAAAACTGGCGCTAAGAACACCGACATTGTACGAATATGCACTCGTGTGCCACACATTTCTTTAAGATGATGAATATAACCAAATCTGAGTTTTATTCATGTTCTGGTCTTATACATTGAGAGGCAGAGACGTAACATTGCAAAGTGAGGGCTTCAATCTAACACGGGTTTTCGTCAGTTCACAACAATTGACGACAGAAATAGAACATTCAGGAAAGGGAGTCAAAAATAGACTAATCAACTCAGTCATCAAAGAAGGGAAAGAATAACTACAGAATGTATCTACTCATCATCCTTCTACTACCCACTACAGATGGTCGGAGCGACATTTGCTGAATGTGCTGCAGGGAGCTCAAGTCTCTGGAACACTGCGCCGTCTTTGGACGTGAAATTCTGATGCTAGCAAATCCCTCTCAAGAAATTTATCGATTCCTACCCATTTCAAAAAAGCCAAAAATTCCATAGATACACATATTGCCATTAGCATACTCTCAGGAAATTCATTGATGCATTGAGTGCTCATGTAGTGGTAAGAATTTGTTCGAAAATCTCACGCAGCAAAAAATAGAACACTAGCTCTGACATTGAATTCAATGTTCCCGCACGGTGTAATTGATCGCTTCCTACTGCCACGTGCCCCCTGGCAGACCGAGTCAAAGCTAAGCAGCTCCAAACTCTAGAGAATTTCGCATCAAAATTGTGATCTCATCAATTGCGCATACCATTACATATGCACAAAAAATACAGACTAAAAGAACTCGATTGGGAAAGCACTTTTCATAAAACAATGTATATTGACTCTGTCACTTGGCTCAACTCAGGATATAGCAAGCCATTGGAAGGCTAACTCACCCTTACAACTGAGTTTACAAGCCTGACTGCTGTTCTCTACAATCTCTCATTCCCACATAACAAAGTTCCACATCCCCCTGGGATTACCAGGTATGTTCGACCACATCAGTTCCATCACAAGACCATAATTGTTACTCACTTCCGGGCGGTGAGCAGAAGCAACAAATAGCCAACTCCATCAAATTGCTGGACGTCCAAGAATCTGAAGTACGCAGAGAGAAACCTGTAAAATATATGCAGAAATATATTTTTAAATGATCAACTCGGAAATTAGAGAACAAACAAGTGAATAGCATGAACCCCTTATTTACATGAAAATTTAAAAAATATATATATATGCTCATTCCAGTTGAAAATTTCCAAAACTGCACTATAAGAATGCCTTCAGAAAACGTTCCAATATATGTAAGTAAGCGTTTAAATGGTTTGTAAGAATGAAATTTGGCCGTACAAGAACATGGATTAGCAAGATATAGGTAGTCTGCATACGAGTATGTGGACTAGTCGACCTCGTTCCCTAAGAATGGAAGTCCACAAAGTTTGATAACACTTGAAGATTAGATCAGATTATTAGATAGTTTGAGCCTCCCTATCCTCAACAAATGAGATCCAAAAAGAGGAAGGAAGAAGGCACCATTTAGTATGGAGTGAAGGGAACGTGGAATCTATGCAGAAAGGGCATAGAAAAAGTAAGATGAGAAAGAAGTTCATGAAACAAGATCAAAGTTGAAGAAGAAAGTAGTAGGTGCTGAAGAAACAGGACAGCAGTGAACCGAAAAAAAAGTTGGTCCGTAACAAAACAAAAACCTATGTTATTGTAACAAAAAGAATGCCTACCTAACCTTTAGCTCGGGCCCTCACATTGTCTGATAACACTTAAATCCTGAACTAAATTTAACTACGGTCTTACGGATCTCACCTTCTATAATTCTGTGGCGTTATAACCTTTGACACTATGATGAGCGTCTCCCCGATTTCCTGTGCGTATAAGTTGTAATGTACAATGCCCGGCTTCAGTTCCGAGAGCAGGTAGAGTAACATTTCATGGAAGCCAGTTTCCGCTGCCCGTTTTATTACTCTACATCGAAACTCTCGACCACTGGATGAAAAATGAAAACCATTAGATAAATACATAAGGTAGCACTTGCTGAACAGTAACCAACCAGCGGCAGGTGCAACAGAACATGAAGAAAGACGTTACCATCCGATTACACTGATTCGGTCAAACTAAATATTTGTCTGCTTAACAGGTATTTAAACATGACCAAATTTACCATGACAGTTATATTTAAGACTCCAGTCATTTATGTAAAATTTCATAATTCATAGAGAATTTAATTAGTGTCATCTTAATTTTTAGAAATACATTACGGAACTTGTGGATTATCTGTCACCATTTTTAATTTAGGGTTTCCTTTTGATGTTAATGTTTGGTTAAAGGAGATCATCCAGGTCGGTGAACTTTTTTCGTCCGATTCGTTTGAAATTTGGCCAGTATATGTATTTTTGAAAGTAAACACTTTTTACTCGTGTCACTTTTTCGATTTAGGCCTTAGTTTTTTTATTTTTGCGAAAAATTAGGTTTTTGGGAAATTTTGATGTAAATTTCAAGATCTATCTCCTCATTCAGTTTTGATGCTAGAACAAAACCAAAGACAGTTTTAGAATCCTTGAAGCATTTCTAACAATAAAATGAAGAGAAATTTTTCCATTTCCAGTTTTGTTGCCTTTTTACATGGGGTCGAAATTGGTAGAAAATTAAAGATTTTGGTCCCCCCGCCCTGGGGGGGATCTATTGTCCGTAGCGCCATAAAATTTTAGGACCTAATAGTCCACCACCTAAGGGTCTTTTTCCAACATAAACATGGAAAATGACCATCTGAGCGTCAGGGGCCTGGGACGATCTCCTTAAGTTAGGTCAGCTTAATTAAATCATTATTCATTTTTAGTTGAAGTTCCCAACAACTCGGCTGAAACTCTCTGTGCCACCATTGTAGACATCATCATCGGTTCAATCATTTACTCTGACAGCAGGCGAGGAAATCAGTCTACCGAGCTTGAGGATGCTAACTTCCAACATTTTATGGTTAATCATTGGTACAACTTTGTTGATCCAGAGGCCAGAGTCCCCACCCAGCACATCGAACGCTTGT
Organism: Morinoia aosen; assembly: GCA_030386875.1. Taxonomy (NCBI): domain Eukaryota; kingdom Metazoa; phylum Arthropoda; class Malacostraca; order Amphipoda; family Talitridae; genus Morinoia; species Morinoia aosen. The sequence goes on along the minus strand of CM059569.1, from coordinate 13,084,417 downwards.
GGGGATCAGCAAAATGGAGGAACAAGAGCTATGAAGGGACAGCCCAACACCATCCGAACAGCTACCTGGCAGAGGTCATGTGGAGGAGTAAGTTACCCGCCGGATGCGACCCATTCGACGCCATCATAGAGGACATCTCCAAGTTTATGCCTCCAGAATATAAGGATTGGTATTGTTTTGTGACAAAAAATAACATTTCATATGCAAAAGCTGTATTTTTTACCCTTTAGTACACTCAAAATTAAGGTGACAGATAACCCACAAGTACCGCATAATGAGTATTCGTCATTTATTCATCAACGACAATTTCATCAAGTGCTCGGAAAACTAAAAAGAATACCAGAATACACCCACTGAATAGTAAAATATAACGAAAGCAAAGAGAGAGGCAAAACTAAATGGAGAAGTCATATATGAATGGGAATGCAATTAGCGATTAGATATTAGGTCAAGCCTCACCAACCACGATAATAGCGTTTCAGAGAGAGGAAGGAGGGAGGCACCATTTAGTGTGGACTACAGCCAACGCAGAACCTATGCACAAGGTTGATGGAAGCAGTAAGGTATTAAAGAAGTTAATGAAACAAGGCAAAGGTTGAAGAAGGAAGCAGTTGGTGTCTAAAAAGAAAAAACTTTTTCTATTCTAACAAAAGAGGCCTACCTAACCTTCAGCTCAGACCTCACAAATTCCCCTAGGAGTACTAATTTCCCTAGATACTATAGTTGTCTCAACCGTAGGGAGAAGGCACTTGGAAGGCTACCGATAGATTCCATTTTTTCCTCCGCAAGCAAAGGGAAGAAAATAAAACATGTTAAAAGACCTCACAGCTCACGAGTTATTCTTACAATGCATAACTCGACAAACGATATAAATGATAAAGTACAAAATTGAATTCTGCTAAATGAGATAAAAGTGGCAGGAACCTCACACCTGACTAGGAGTTTTCCTGTAATTGATGCACTTTTAGACGTAAATGACGATACAAAACACACGCGAGGCCTGCACTCGAATGTATTTCGAAACATTGTTATTAAAGTAAATATTTCTACTCTCCAATACCCTTTAAGATAATGTTTTGAACGAGATTATGGTGTAAGCAAAAAATTCGAGTGGAAGTTCACATCTACAAAACAAGTCCACCATACTGACGAACATAAAATTTTAAACCTTAAAACAAATTAAACCTACATTAGCCCACAATGGTCTGCACATTACTCAGCAAATGAGAAATATTACTGTCTACAAATAATTTCCTCATACAAATAAGAACATTGAAATCTGTCAGCTCGAGTTAATGAAAAATGTAGCAACCATCGCACAAACAAAAAATATATACGTTGTCCTAGATTGTGAAAGTAAACAAAAAATTACTTTCAACATGACATTTACTACCAAATCTTAGCCTAGTTCCACCCTAGTATAGCCCCAACTAGCTCAACAAGACGGGTTCACGCAGAACACAACATACGAGTGGTACGGCAGGATCATCTTGCACAGATCTAGCATAGACTGTTCACTCTTTCCCTCGAAGTCGGCCATAAGAAGCATGCTCAGGAGATCGCAATGGTAACAGCCTACGTCAAGGAGGCGTTGCAGAAGTTGTGGGTTTTCCTGTTGAACAACGTGTACACCACAATATAATAAAGTTTTCAGACAGCAGTCATGGAGTGTTAGTTGCCCTCACGCGACCAACCTTCAAGCAAACTGTTCCTCTACGAATCTTTCTTTTTACAATTTCAATAATTCTAGGCGAGAATGCACAGCTCACTTGACGTTCAGTATCTAGAAAAAATACTACATATATTCTGACTATATTCAATAATACATTGATGCCGTCACTCGCAATGAAGCTAACGACCACTTACCCCACAGAGATCGATGGGATGACAATAGCAGCCATGCTTGTCAGCCCCAGCATCCAGCAAAATTTCTGCCATTCGCCACTGCCGTTCTTGTAACGCTGCATCAAAGAAACATCTGTTACACACTCGCTTATAAAATACCATACATGGAAATGGTATTCAGAAATTTTGCTGCAATCGCTCTAGCAGTGAATGAAAATTACTAGGAAGGTTCCCAGAATCTTTACTACAACACAAGCTTACGAGTAGTAGTAGTAGTAGTAGTAGTAGTAGTAGTAGTAGTAGTAGTAGTAGTAAAGTGGGTTTGCTAGCGCTTCAGTTACTCAAACTATATCGCACCGAAGGTCACATATTTTAATTCGTTACACTCTTCCGGATCCACACAAGATGATCATCACTGTTATTTGAAACATCAAAATTATATGAACATCATGATTATAAATACAACTCAAAATTACAAGTGTCTCCCCATTAAATTTTATACACAACACAGTACATTCGAAAGCACTGAGCAGCCAAACCCATAGGGGGTTTCAGCTGCCCACCCATTTATGGCCGGACGCCTTACCCACGCTGAAACCCCCGAGGTACCAACGCAGCGTGCCCGGCCATATTACAGTTTTTTCATCTTCAAACTTCCAAGACGATATCACGTTTGGCTATAATGCGTTACAGCGCGACTTCAATTTAAATCTCAAGTAGTACAACAAGGAATACATACATTTCCGAGCACGTGAAAGTATGGACAACAAATACAAAAACGATACGGATGGTTAAGTACGATCTTCGATCAGATTTCCGACAGCAATGTGCATTTCTCAAGAAATAACACCAGTGCATCCACATTGAAAGTTACACGGTCGATCTCCGCGAGCATTTTGGTCAACACCTCATCCACGGCAAAAAGACGGAGGTTTGGAAAGCATACATTTCGGTCAGCTGCATATCTCGGGCACTCAGCAAGGATGTGTTTGACGGTCAGAGGAACATGACACCGATCGCATCGCGGCTGCGGTTGTCGCTCCATTAAGCTGGGGATACATTGACACTCTTTTCAACACTCTGAGTGTCACTTCGACGGGCACATACACTGTTGCCGGGCTAGCAGGCGGACAAAGTGAGGTACACTTGGACATTCTCCCTAGCCATTCTTTGCTGCAGTCTGCCCGTCAATCACTTCATCTTCAGTCCGTGTCTTGATGTGGTGGAGAGTGGTTGATGAGCCGTAGCCTGCAGCATGTCATCCGAATACCTTTGGACACGCTCAGGTATTGAGAGACTCATAGAGCTCTACCGCAACCACGAATGTTTGTGGCGAATCTCGAGTAAAACGTACAAAAACAGGAACATTAAAGAGAAAGCTATCGAAGACATACGAAACAAATTATTAGAACTTCAACCGGGAATTGATGGCGACAGAATTAAAAATAAAATTCAAACAATTAGGAGCCAGCATCGCAGGGAGAGAAATAAAGTGAAAATGTCGAAGAAATCTGGGTCAGGCGCTGAGGACATCTACGTGCCATCACTTTGGTGTTACCATCTATTGCAATTTCTGGACGAAATAGAAGAAAAAAGATCATCTGTTTCTTCTTTCGATAACACTGAACAAGTAAGTAATAAGTTATGAGTCCGTATTTCGTTTTATATGTTCTCACGCGCATCTTTCTATGGCATGTACAGCAATTTCATTCGTTTTCACTTTGTGCGCTATTTTCGGTCAGATTGCGTCATTGAATGAGCAAGAAATAACATTTCTCCGCGTATATAAATTTAGCACAAAAATTTCATGAACAAATCAAGTACAATGCTGTTTTTACTCTTTGTGTATCACGTCCAAATTTCTAAAATGTTATAAGTTAAAACTTTTATATCTTACCTGAAGCGATAAGGACTATAAAAAAGTCATAGCGCGAGCGAAGCAAGTGATCCAAACAAAACACTGTCGAAGCCACAGCCTGCCAAGAGAAAACGGCACTAGCCGCAAAATGGCTAGTTCAAGATAGTTCAAGATCTATTCATTGAACATCAATCACAATACGTGCATTTTCATTCCGGCGCACTATGTCATCATTTCCTGTTGTTGAATGCATCCTGTTGTCCCCACCTCTTCCCTTAGATTTAGACAATGGTATTAATAACAAGAATCACATAAACATAATCCATTTATTGATTCAATGAATTACAAAAGATTACATCTACTTATAGATGGCCTCAACGATTTTCTTGCCATGGAATTGATCCCTCTCCGATGAAGTATTCTGTAAAAAGTTTTCTAATTTCTTTAGCGTCAGTGTCCTGCCTTCCTGGCCTCCTCTCCAAATTAAGTAACTCGCGGTCTTCTCTCCAGCTCCCACGAATCAAACAATTGTTTCTCAAATCTTCTTCATCGACAGCTCCATATGGATGACCAACTTCTTTCCTCAGTAGGTTGTGAAGCACAACAGATGCTAATACTAATTTTTCGACTTTATTTGGGAGCAACGCAATCTTGGTGTGCAGGAACCTAAATTTATTTGCCAGAATGCCAAAGCTGTTCTCAATCACCCTTCTGGCTCTGGAAAGTCGATAGGAAAAGATTTGTTGAGCCTTGTCTTGATTTTGGAAAGGGTATGGCTTCATGATAAATTTCTGAAGCGGGAAAGCATCGTCGGCTACAAATACAAAAGGAGCAATTTTATTGCTGTTTGGAAGCGTTGCATCATCTGGTAATGCTACTGAATTGTTCTGAATTGCTTGATTGAGAGTACAGTCTCTCCAAACTCCCCCATCCGAAACTCTCCCATTACTGCCGACGTCCACGTAAATAAACTCATAATTTGAATTAGCCACAGCCATCAGCACAACGCTGTGATTTCCTTTATAATTGAAATACGTGGAGCCGCTGTCGGGAGGACACTGAATGTTGACATGCTTGCCATCGATGGCTCCCACACAGTGTGGAAAATTCCAGCGCTGGTTGAAGCCATCGGCCACTTCGATCCATTCTTGCTTAGTTTGAGGGGTCTGAAAGAAATTAAATCGATTTTAGAAATTAAATCAAAATGCAACGTTTGTAATGAACCTTTTTTTTCAGGCATCGCAATCAGAGGAGGCAACAGTAAATATATCGGAATCAATGGACATGAATTTGGACTGCACTGCTGATGTTTCAATTGAAGTTGCAACACCGCTTTTAAAGCTAGCTGATGACCTAGAAGATCTGCAAACTACTTTGACTATCTCCGAAGCTGAGGTTACAAGTGCATCAAATTATGATGATAGGAGAGGTCATTCTCTTCTTGCTACCTCAACGCCTTCTTCATCGATAAGTCCTAGCCCATCATCTTCACGTTTGCCTACACCAACACCTACGGTTGCACCATCTGCATTTTCTTGTCCAAAGGCTAAATCTGTTAAGCAAAAAAAGAGGCGCGCCGAAGAAACAGATGACGAGTTGATGCACTTTATCACCCGCCAACTCAAAGAAGAAGAAAACGATAGAAACATACTATGGGGTAGATCAATAGCAAGTGACATGTCAACTTTAACAGCAGAACAACAAAATATAGCCAAGAAATTGTGTAGGGACATTATTTTTTATGGTTCCATGCAGAAACTGTGTCTTGGTACAAAAATTGTTGATTTGAAGTAAAAAAGCAATTATTCAGTTCTACGATCTATACAGGGTGTTTCAGGACACGAGGTACAAAATTACACACCGAGTAGAAAATGGCCAAATAAACACTATTCCTTCCATTAAATTTTCCAAAAATTACGGTTTTTGAGATACTAGTCGCTTATTGCTTTAAATGATGAAATTTAATTATAAAATTACTCGCAATATTTATTTTTAATTTACGTTACAACTACTTCTATTCTATGTAACCCTCAGGGGGAGACAACTATTGCATCTATGGGAATTAGCGCTCCCAGGGGGACTAAGTGAGGCCCCGAGCTGAGAGTTAGGCAGCCCTTCTTTTTATTTAAATAAAATGTTTATGTTATGCTAAGGACCACCTTTTTTCGGTTCACTGTTGTCCTGTTTTTCAGCACCTACTACTTTTCCCTTCAACTTTGATCTTGTTTCATAATTTTCTTTCTCAACTTACTGTTTTTATGCCTCTTCAGCATAGATCCAATGTTTCCTTGCCTCCATACTAAATGGTGCTTTCCTCCTTCCTCTCTTTGGATCGCCTTTGTGGCGGATAGGGAGGCTTAAATTAACTAATAATCTAATCTATTCCGTATAAGTTTACAATTATAAAATTTAGTTTTGGCGATATTTGTTAAAAAAATTTAAGCAAGAAGGTTTTACATGTTCCAGATCGTACTACCAGGTTACTTCTTGTTCGTCTTGTTGTCAATGTTCAGTTAAAAAAAAACACGACGAAACTTTCCTACCAAATATTACTAAAAGAAAATTTTATAATTGTAAACATACATAGCATGCAAGTAATTGCAACCTAAATTCGAAATAAATATTGCGAGTAATTGTGTAATTAAATTTCATCCTTAAAAAAATAAACAGCTAATATCTCGAAAACCAGAATTGTGTCGAAAATTTCACTGAAGAAAGTTTTAATTTGGCCATTTTTTACTCGGTGTGCAATTTTGTACCTCTTGTTCTGAAACACCCTGTTTATGTCGAAGAAAAAAAACATTCAATTTCCCGCTGAAGTGCATTTCATTGTCTTTGATAGAGGGAATACTGTTTACAATATGCACCGCACTTATTTTTTTCTAACATCATGTCACGTAATTGGAAGTCAATGACGTGAAATATGTAAAGGATAAATTTTATGGTATACCATAGAATATACGTTATTTTTTCATCTATGAATGCGATATTTTATTTTATTTTCTGAGATGCAATGGAAAAAGTTTAGACATAGATTTCCAATGTTACGTTGTATTCAAGTGTTTAGTGATTGATAACAAAAAGTGTAACAAATTTTCTTGGCAACCAATGAGTACTATGTAAACAGAGTTTTACATTCATTCATATGATCTTTTCTTCTAGAACATTTTCTTCTAAAATGTTAGTGAGATACACTCTTGATTGCATTCCGATTATAAATTATAAGTCGTATCGACTCTTAACAGCCTTAGGTTATAAGTTTACGGACATAAGAAAGTAGAAAATCGTTTCCAAGCAATGGTCAAGTCTTTTTCAGCCATTTTCACTATAAAAGACTTTTATTTATACATTACGTTCGTTGCCATTTTTGAAAATGAAGGAATATATTCAGGAAATATGGTTTAGTTGCACACTTAACTGTGCTTTCATCGTAAATAAAAGTTATAAAAAAACAAATTCGTTTTACTTCCATTACACAAATATCTCATAAACGTATAAATGTTATCAGCATTATTGACACGACAAACGTACCTTCAAATACTGTTCCTTCAGGGTTTCGTAAATGGCTTGGCACGTTTCGGGAATTATCCTACCCAGGAGAGATTTCGATATCCTGGTATGGTACTGCAGCCTGGAGAATGAAGCTCCCGTAGCCAGGAACAGTAGTGTGGCTTCCAATCTGGCCCCAGGTGAAACACATTCCCGTAGTTGTGTGTCTTGTCGCGCAATATGTGGGGTTACTTTATCTAAGATGAGGTAAAAAATTCTAGGTGGCATTCTTAAGTAATTACCAAAGTCCTTGTCACTCAATTCTTGAAAAATTAAGTTGAAACTTCCTCGAATTGACCGCCTCATCAGCCAATCTCTGCTCCAAAGTCTCTTCTCCCGCCTTCTCCTTTGCCGCCTCCTGATGAGGAGAAGGGCTAGAGCACGTAGCGCTGTACTGCCAATCATCGGCCGCTTCCTGGCGAGAAGCACTAGAGCGCGGAGCGCAGCATCACCCGGCATGGCGTCTGAATGTCAACTGAGCACTCGTCTGCACCCCGACCATGACGCGGTACTGCCTGGATAGCGTTGTTCCAATGTGAACGATCGCTATCCTTCGGCTGCGTGCACTTGCCCGCGCCCGATGGTTGTGAGCTTTCAATGCGAGTGTCAATGTATCCCCAGCTTTAGATAACGGTGGGTCAGTCGAGTGTGTCCAATGCGAAGGCGGCAGAGCAGCACTTCCACATGGCGGACGCGACACCTCGACGAGGGCCATTCCAGAACTGTTTCTTTAAACGTTCTCAGTTTGTTATCCGTTCTGTTGTCCCATTCATGTTGCCACAGACGTCTTAGAGCAGCCTTGATCACGGGATAGTAGTCCCGAAAGGATACCATTTGATTTAGAGCTTTCTGATCACTATTCGCAACACGCTTCGCCTCCTGGTCGGCTCTCTCATTGCCATACACCCCCACGTGTCTGGGCACCCAGCACAATTTCACATGTTTGTGCTCACGCACAAGCTGCACCAGCATCAAGACGATCTCACCGATGAGGGGGTGAGTGCTATCATAAGCCTGAGCAGAGTCAATGACGCTTTTCGAGTCAATAAAGACAGTGAATTTATCATGCGGGTGTTCCGTAACTAGTTGAAGTGCCTCCAAGACACCATAGAGCTCCGCGGTGAAGCTCGAGGTCTCGGGTAGCAATCTTCTAGCCCTCACCATCTCTCCAGAAACAACAGCACAACCTACAGCTATTCCCGTCTTTTAACCATCTGTGTATACCTTAAAAGACTCCGCATGCACCTCCAGCACATGCTCCATAAAGATATGCTTGAGAAAGTTGGCCGGCATTGACTCCTTCCTTGGCATCCTGCACCCGAGGCAGAAAGTCTCCACTGGTAGGCGCCATGTTGGAGAGTTGTCAAAGAGTACCGGAAGGACTCTTGTGGGTCTCAGTTGCATTGCGGCTACCAATGTTGGGTAATCTCTAGACGAAGGTAGAAAATATGGGAAAGGTAGATGCCGTCCAAGAGGTGCGTGTACGCTGACCCACGTCAGAGACAGAGGCAGCTGATCAAGTCAGGCAAGATACTGCAGGCTCAGCTGCACACGGCGGAGCCAGAGAGGAGGTTCACCACTTTCCATACACAAACTCTCCGTCGGAGAGGTTCGGAAAGCACCAGTGAAGCCTGATAGCGGCATTATGTACTGGGTCTAGAGTCCTTAGCGCAGTTTCCCTTGCATGTTGGTAAATTATGCAGCCATAATCCAGTTTACTCCTAATTAGCGTTCGGTACAGTCGAAGCAGCGTGGCACGATCCGCTCCCGAGGATAGACCAGAGACACATTTAAGAAGGTTCATCCTCCTGGTACAGTCCGCCTTGAGGGAAGCCAAGTGAGGCTTCCACGATAGCTTGTCATCAAAAATCATTCCGAGGAGCTTGGCACTGTGCACGGAATTAATCGGCTCCCACGAAGCAACAACTGCGGAGGGTCGTGTCGACGTCGGCCTTGAAAGAGAAGAGCTGCGGTTTTGGTAGGAGAAAAGCTAAATCCGTTCTGTCCAGCCCAGTAATTCACATTGTTTATCGCCAGCTGTATCCTACATGTCAACGCCGGCAAAAGAGTTGAAGAGGAGTATATCATAAAGTCATCAACATATAAGAGACGAGGCAACACCAGCTGGCAAGTTAGTTGTGATTCCGTTGAGGGCGATGGAGAAGAGCGAACAACTCATCACACTCCCTTGTGGAAGGCCCTCCTGTTGGATTTGCAGCGGGGATAGAACATTTCCGACTTTGACACAGAGTTCTCTCCCTCAGGAACTGCTCTAGGTACATCGCCATATTACCCCAGAGGCCGCATTCATGCACACGCTGCAGGATCCCGTGCCTCCAGACAGTGTCGTAGGCTTTATAAAGATCAAATAGACACACAGAGTCTGTTTCCGGGCCGTGCCGCTGCTAACCAGATGGTTCTGAAACCGTACAAGAGCGTCTGTAGTCCCTCGGAGTTGCCTGTAGCCGAACTGAACCGGGTTTGAAATTTCCTCAGCCTCCAACCATCTCACCAGCCGTACGTTCACAATTTTCTCCAGCAGTTTCCCAACGCAGCTTGTGAGGGCAATGGGGCGGTAGCTATCGGTACGAGCAGGAGGTTTCTGGGGCTTTGGAAAAGCGAGAACCGTAGCAGTGCGCCATAGTGTTGGGTATTCATGAGTGATCCAGACTTGATTGAAAATGAAGAGTAGTTGACGGAACGCTGAGGAGTGCATTTCCTTTAGCATTTTGTAATGGATTCCATCAGGCCCAGGTGCGGTGTTTTTGCATTTCTTCATGGCACAATAGATTTCAAGGATGGTAAGTGGTTTATTATAGGAGACACTCTCTTCAGTTGTAAAGTTCAGACTTAGCTGTTCCTGTCTCCCTTTATACACACGGAAAGCAGGAGGGTAGTGTGCGTCACTGCTTACGGAGGAAAAATTCTCGGCCAGAGCATCCGCCACTCGCTGCGGATCCGCCGTGAGGGAACCGTTCCGTTCTAGGCAAGGCTTGCAGATGCTATAATGTCCCTTCATTTTCCTGACGCGTTGCCAAATCTTGGACATGGGCGTGTCTGCATTAAGACTGGTGACATTTCTTCGCCAAGTCTTAGCGGGCTTCATCCTTATATATTGCGCCCTAGCTCTGGCCCTATTATAGGCAATCTTGTCTGCTAGCCCACCGCTACGCTGGTATCGCCTCAGTGCTCGCTTCCGTTCAACATTGGCCACGCGCAGCTGTTGGTCCACCAAGGGACGCGGTGTTTGGGAAAACCCCCGCGCGACACCGGGATAGCCAAATTCGCAGCACTTCTCAGGGTTCCGTTGAAGTGTTCAACTAGCTCATCCACACTCCCATACTCAGCATCCTCGTCCATCTGCGTCATATCCTTATAGGTTTTCCAATTTACTCGCTTCATGAAGTATCTTGGCTCCGTGGGTATCGGCTCATACTGTTCCAGGTGAATCACTATTGGGAAATAATCACTGCCGTGAGCATCATCCAGCACGCTCCATCGAAGGTCAGGGAAAATATCGGTGGTGCACAGGGTCAAATCTATCGCAGACGCAGTGCCAGTTTGAACATGAAAGTGAGTGGCCGCCCCGTTGTTCAGCAGGCAGGAGTTGGAATTTGTAATGAAAGAGTCCATCGTTCTACCATGTTGATCAGTCTGTACATTCCCCCACGTCGGATGCTTCGCGTTGAAGTCCCCAACGAAAAAGGAGGGCCCGGGCAGTTGGCTATTCAGGTCCGTCAGGTCGGGCAAGTAGACCGGCTCTGCTGGCGGAATGTATGCATTGCAGATCATTAGAGGATTGTTCCCAATCCAAAGGCAAAGTGCCATAGCCTGGATTTGGGTATTCAATTCTAGCCTTGCATAACCCAGATCTCTCCGGATGAGGACGGTCAGCCTTGATCCGGGAACCAGGTCGGGCACATGAGAGAAGGTTTCTATATTGTAAACCCCAGGAGGTGATGGGGTTAGGTCTCCCAGCATTGTTTCCTGGAGACATATGCATAGTGGTGGATATAGTTCTGAGGGTCCGTAAGTCACCGTAGTGTCTTCGGTACCCTCTGATATTCCAATGAAAAATGGTTTGCATTAAGTTTCTGTTATTAGCTTTTCTCTTCCGGGTGTTTTTTTATGAGATCCGGTAATTTTAGCGCAGATGGAGGATTACGTTGGCCAGGTCTATCGCCCCATGCATGCAAAGGCACTTTGGGAGGGGGCATTGAGGTAGGTTTCAAGAGCGGACATACTTTTGAAATGAGAGAAGAAACGGCCTCGGGCACGGTGATCACGCGATCCAACGAACGCATTGCGCTACGGAGGAGTCACGCTTCACGATAGCGTCTCTGCTCGGTCGGGTGCTATCCGTACCACGACAGGTCAATGAGTCGCGTCTAACATCAGAACGTCGCGGGGCTGCAGGATCCTCACCAGTCCGAGTCACCGCCGGGTCAGGGTTACAACTCAAGCCGCTAGATGGTTGCACGTCCTCCCCAAGCACCGGCGACACGTCATCGCTCCTGCCGCCTGTCACGCTGCCACTTTTGTTCCGTGAACCATCACTATTCCAGGCTTTCCCCGTCAAAGCTCTTGCCACTTCTGCTGAGGCAGCGCCAGTAAGAGGTGACGATGCGCTCGGAACACGCTTTCTTGAAACAGTTGGGGTAGCAGTGCCCGTGGAAAATTCAACATTCGGAAGGTCTGGCTGCAATTCGCTCAGAGCATCAGCAAAAGAGGGTCTGGGAGTCTGCGCTGGTTTAGTGCCATGCTGTGATCTAAATGTACCCAAGCGGCCCGCAGCACGTGACGAACTGCCCACACCAAAAATGGGCTCTCGACTAGCCGCAACGGAGTTTCCATCTGATCCCGCTGGGCGCACAGTCGTCAGAACGCTTGGTCTTCTCTGAGGGGCCGGCACTCTTTCAGCGAATGATGTACCACGGGGATGTACCTGCTGCTTACTAAACGTTTCGCTTCTCCATAACTTAACCTTTGAGTCGTCTGTATGGCAAGTACCTCCTCTTCCATTTTGTAGTAGAAGCAGTCCCGTACAAAAATGGAGCACAGTTTGAGCACATTGCTTATCACAGTTTGAGCACATTGGAGGTCAGTCGCAAGGCGGCTCGTGCTGATCTTGAGCACAGTTTGCACATACGCTCCTGAGAGATCGCCACGTCTTTGCTCCATGACCGTATTTTTGGCAATTGAAACAACGGCGTGGCTTTGGGACGGGAGCTACACCTCGTCCAACCAATGTCCACCGACTGAGGGAGAGAGCACCGGTCGAAAGTGAGGATGTATATAGGAGTGGGAACCAAAATGCCATTTTCCAAAATGCCACAAGCTTACGATTCACAGCTTCCAGCTTTGGGGAGGATTTCCATGCACCCAAAACTCATTGGTATGAACATGAACTCCTGCATCGTCATATAATTAGGAATGTAGCAGAAAAATCTTTTGGGCTGGTCTCTAAAATAATCCCTGTTAAGTTCAAATGAGGACCATCAACACTTGAAGAGTAGCCCCCCAATGGGACGCCTGCTCGCGGTGGGGGCGCCAGTTCGCCGAGCTGCGAAAGGTCCCAACCCTTCCTTGTTCTCGGGGGGCCGCCCCGGCGGCCTTCTCGGGGACGCGGCCAGAGTGCTGCCCTGGGCTTTGCCCGGCCTCGAAAGGAGGTACACCCTCCCCACACCACCCCAGAGTTTTTTCCCTAGGGGGCAGTAGCGGCCCGGCGCTGCTGCCCCGTCTCCTGCTCCTCCTTTCCGGAGACATAGAAACAAACCCCGGCCCCGACTATCCCTGTCCGACCTGCACCCGCCCATACCAACGGCGCATGGGTGCCATCCAGTGCCCACGGTGCAGCTCTTGGACCCACTACAATATACGATGCTCTGGGGTGAGACAACACCAACATATACCGCCCGGGTGGTTGTGCCTGCACTGCCACCCAACCCATAACATGACACAATCCCCCACGCCCGCCCCCCAGTCGCCTGGGTGTCTCCATCCTGCCCCTCACCCTCTCCCTGACCCCAACGACAACCCACCCCAAGACAGCTCCCCCGACGCAGCTTCTAACACCCGGACTCCTCCCCGTCCCCGCCTTCGGGCACGTCCTCCCCGCAGAGACTCCCCCCCAGACGAGACGATACCCCCCCCCAGCCCTCCTCCCCCCCCTCCTGACTCTCCGCCCCCCACGCCCCCTCCCACGCAAACAACTGACATAATGCCACCCTCCCATCAACTTAACATACTACAATTAAACATAGACGGCATCACAAACAAACAGATGGAACTTAAACACACACTCACTACCCACAACATACACATAGCTTCCATCCAGGAAACAAAACTTAGGAACACTTCACTTACACCAAAGTTTCCTGGTTACACGACACTTAGACTCGACAGACAAAGAGCCGGCGGCGGCGGCCTTATCACCCTCATACACAAGTCAATCCCATTCACAAACACAACAGCCCACACACTCGCAAACATGCCCCAAGACAACACTCTAGAAATACAGACTGTAAGAATTAGGGTACACAAACACGACATCAACATCGCAAACATTTACATCCCTCCGACCTCCTCATGCCCCCCAGGATACTCCCCAAACACATCATACGTAGAAACACTACCTGACATCTACGTCCTGGGGGACCTCAACGCTCACCACACTACATGGCTCACCTCCCAAACAAACGATACCCGCGGACACCTCATCTCCCAACAGCTAGACTCCCTGGTCATCCTCAATGACCCCGACACACCCACCCGTAAGCCCTATAACATTAACACCGCCCCCACCTCCCCTGACATATCCCTGCCTTCACCATCACTTGCCCTCAGATGCTCGTGGCATGCGCTCCACGAACTCCCCTCCGATCACCTCCCTCTTCTCATCACACTCTCATTTCACAGACCACTCCCCTCACTACACTCACGCTCATTCACAAATTACAAACACGCAGATTGGCACTCCTTCACCGCATCAATCGAAGACTCTTTACTCAATTTCACTTTGAACAACTAAACCAGCATTGATGCGGCAGTACAACACTTTAACACAGCCATCACGAACGCAAACAAACACCATATTCCAACAGGACACAGAAGATACTTTAATCCAACATTCAACCGCGACACAAAACTCAAACTTCAAACTAGGAACCATCTTCGCTCACTTCCCCTCACACCCAACACCCTGGCTCGAATACAAGAACTCAATGTAGAAATAGACAACAACATTAAAGACGAACAACGAGCCAGGTGGAAACAAACACTAGACACGATCACTTTTGACACTGACCCAAGTAGACTATGGAAACTTCTGAGGGGCCTCAATAACAAATACACCGACAACACTACCACGCACGAGGCCATCCTCTCTCACCACACAAACATCCCCACAGACAAGCAGCAGGCGGACACACTCATTAAACACTACTCAAACATTAGCCGACTCCCGCACAAACACGAGAATAGGATGATACTGCGCCGCCTGCATGCTCTACAGATCGACAACACGTACACGCCCTTTACACCTCACATGACGGCGGTGGCCGTCTCCAACACTAAACATACAGGTAGCACCGGACCTGATGGCATCTCATACATTCACCTCAAACACTTAGGACCACAAGCCATCAGGGCCCTCACAGACATCTTCAACCACTCAGTCGCAAACAACAGCATACCCAACATCTGGAAGACAGCCAAGATCCTACCCATCCTGAAGCCCAACAAATCACCCACAGATCCAGCTTCTTACAGACCTATATCACTTCTGTGCAACCCTTCAAAGATACTGGAGAGGCTGGTTCTTCACAACATCTCACCACACGTCCCACTCTCACCCTCACAACACGGCTTCAGGCAACAACACTCCACTAACACTCTCCTCACGCACATGACACAAACAATTCTCGAAGGCCTTAACTCTCCCAAACCTGCTCCACGCACACTGTTAGCTGCCATTGACATAAGCAAGGCCTTCGACACAGTTCCACGTCACTTACTTATTAACAAAATACTCAACACACACATCCACCATAACCTTCAGAAATGGCTCGCCAATTTTCTCTCGGGCCGCCATGGCTACACAACATACAACGGCAAGTCCTCCATAACAAAACACTTCACCAACGGAGTACCGCAGGGCTCCGTGCTCTCACCTACACTATTCAACTTATTCCTCCACGACATAACGGCTCCTACACACCCACAAACACACCTCCTCACATATGCAGACGACCTAACCATCTTCTCCCTACACCCTAAACACGAGACCGCTGCCACTCAACTACAAGATTACATCCACATAATAGAGAACTGGCTAGAAACTAACAGACTCAAGGTCTCCGCAAACAAATCCTCACTCACACTCATCACACCTTATAAAAGAGAATACAACATCCATCCCCACGTCACATTAAACAACACCCCCATCCCCTACACAGACACCCAAAATCCTTGGAGTTACATATGACAGAGGTTTTACGTTCAGCCCACACACTAACAATATCAACACTAAATGCAACACTAGGCTGAACGTCCTCCGAGCACTAACACATACTACATACGGCCACTCCAAGGAAGACATAACAACAGTATACAAACAGTTCATCAGACCCATCCTCACTTACGCACACACATCTTGGTACGCAGACACTGCTCACACACACTTACAGAAACTACAGTCCACACAAAACACAGCGTTGCGCATTGCCACGGGCTGTACACGATCGACCCCTATAGCACACCTACACGAAGAAGCCCTTGTCCTCCCCCTCCTTGACCACATGAACACGCTAGGGACAAACTTCTACACCTCCACACAAGACCCTGCCCACCCGCTACACTACATGCAACAACCCCGGCCAACCCAACGAACATTACACACCACCCCGGCCACACACCTCAAAACACTATACGACTCCCTCCCTCCCAGCCCCCCTGACACCTCACTACGCACACACATACACACACAGTTCACCTCACGCGCCCTCGCTGCCCTACCCCCTAACTCCCTCCTCGGAGTGAGACCCCCCCCCCGTCCCCTCGACGGAGCGATCCTTCCCCCGGCAGGATCGAGTCCACCTGGCGCGGCTGCGGTGCGGGCACCACACTTCACTCCCCTCATACATGCACAGAATAGGACTTGCGGAGGACGACAGCTGCGTCTGGTGTCATGCCAACGTGGGCGATCTTCCGCATGTCCTCCTACACTGTCCCGCCCTACACGCACACCGACACACACACCAGATACATTCACTGGAGCACCTCTGGACTCGCCCCGCGAACGTCGTGAGGTTTCTGCACGACGCGGGCGTCTTCCAGAGGCCCATATAACCACACCCCTCTTCGCCTCGGGCTGGGCCTGGTCTGGGGCGGCCCTGGCCGCGGCGGACCCCTTCGAGCGGCCGTCGGGGCAAAACAACAACAACAACAACTTGAAGAGTACAAATATCAGAATAAAGGGCCATAAAAACACTGAATGGAGTAGTTCCATTCTAAAATATTCTATTAAGGGCTTATCAAACTATATTAAAAACTTAAGATTCATAAGTATCAAAGTATAGAGCAATGTTTTAAGATGATAACAGTAATGTACTAACAAATTTCTCTGGCATGGAATTGAAGAACAGTTTCCGACTAACTCAAGGATGCTGAATTCAAATTTGATCTCATATATTCTTCATCATATCATGTTTTTGCGCTATTTGTACTATTTTCACGAATTTAAAAAAAAAATTCATCAGTCTATTTATTAGTAGAGCAAAAGGGCAAGGTTATATGGATTTTAGAATTATTTGGTAAATTTACTTTTCATTCAGTCTCGCAATAAACAAGAGAATATCTTCATTTTCTTTTATCGTGCATAAGATTCCTATTTTAATGATAAGAAAGTGAAGAAACACGTTTCAACTCACACCACACCCGTCCGCAGGTAGTTTATATATTGAATGCCCTGAGTTTATTTAGTTCTTATCCTACTGTTTTTTTTAAAACAATGCAGAAGATATGGGTGTTGAGTAGATATCCGAGGAACTCGGGTTAACACCATTTCTTCTTGTATTTGTTTATAGGATGTGTGGCTGAGCTAACAATGGCCTCCACATCTCACAGAAGACTGTTCAAATGATCCAAATAAACTATGCTGTTTCAGTATAAGCTTTACTTTGAAGGCCCAGAGGCGCAACATTACTGACTTTTTCAAGAGATTAGATTATATGTTAGCTTAAGCCTCTCTAACCGCTAAGAAAAAAAAAAATCGAAGAGAGGAAGAAAGAAAGCACCATTTAGTATGGATATTAGAGAATGCTGAATCTATGCAGAAGGGGCATAGAAATGGAGTTAAGAAAGAAATTCATGAAACAAGATAAAAGTTGAAGAAGTAATAGGTACTGAAAATCAGGACAGCAGTGAACTGCTAAAAGATGGTCCTTAACAAAACAAGAAAACATCGTATTTCAACAAAAAGAAGGCCTACCTAAATCTCAGCTCGGGCCCTTGCACACTTTTCCCCTGGGAGTGCTAATTCCCATAGATACAATAGTTGTATCCCCCTGAGGGGGACTATATTGAGAGCGTGTGTTTGTTGAGACCTTGAGATCATGGTCTCAAGGAAAGAATGTTAAAATAAAGTTTGGAGAGAACCAAACAATCATTTTGATGACTGCCATTTCTGACATGTCAATGTCAAATTATTCAGTTAGAAAACAAGCAAAATTTGCATTACTCAAGTATCCCTTCAACCATTCGAGCAGTTGCCCAGAGTGAAGAAATACCTGTACCAATAATTACCAAGCTTCCAGAAATTGACACGGACCTCTGTTTGCCTGCTTCTAGTGATTGGTACAGATATTTCTTCACGAGATACAGATTGTGACGAACCAACTCAGTTTACTCAGTCTGCTTTGAATGATTTGGTTAGAGATAGTGATCTACTAAAAGATTCTGCTGAACTGTTGGCTTCATGACTGCGAGAGAATCAAATTTTAAAGCCGGCACTCATGTCATTTTATCGTAACATGGAAGCAGAACTCCTAAGTACTTCCTTTCAGATTCAAATCCCTCTATAGAAGCAACCCAGGTATTCCAACAGATGCAGAAAATATGTCAAGCAAAACAAAACCTTCGAGTTCCTAACCACAAGAGGCAAGAAATTACAATTACATCATGGCCCATTCCAAATAGTGATTTTGAGGTAACAATGATAAGACTTTTCTAAGAATCCTTCAAGAAGTAGCCAAGACGGACAAATATACCCTTGTTACAGTAAAATTCAACATTTTAAGCCTTTGAGACCATCACATCTGGTAAAACTACTACCAGACGTCCAGCATTTGTTCTCTGGTTTGAAGCGCTGATAGACATGCACACAAAATTAGGGGCTCAAATTACACAACCGACACAGCAATCCAAAGGCATCCAAAGCAATCCAAGCAGAATGACAAATGTAAAGTTCAAACCTTGCAACTTTTCTGCATTGAACTCTTATCTCTGTGCTTTGTAAAGCAAGCTGACGAGCAATTCCTAGAGCTAGGAAACGTCTAATGAATTAAATTTCAAAATGGTAGGGACAATAGAATTCCAAACAAAACGTAGAGCAAACTGAACATGTACTCACATGGAACTGTTGAACAATAAAGCATAACTAAAGAAGGATCTACCAATCAAATTTTATAACAAAATAGAAGGTAGTCAGGATCTAGGATTCCAATCAGTGATGGAATTCATTGGCCACTATTGCACGTCACCAGAAACTGAACATTTACACAGCTAAATTAGTGTTCAAGGTCATTTCAGAGTACAGTATGGAGAACAAAAAGTGGAATTTTACCTACCATAAACTAAAGGCAGAGCAGAGCAATATTCGTCAGGCCAATTACACCGGCGGATCACAGATGGATGCAACAATTTAGGGTCTGCTTTTGCAGCAAGCAGACTAAGCAGCATCTCCTAAAACAATGAGGCAGTAAAATAAATCATTCATAATACAATATATGGAAAGACCATTATTAAATTCAAACTGCATGTACACCATATATAATTCAACATCGAGTCTAAGCAAAATTCCCTAATTTTTTAGATATTTTGTATTACAGAATGATGAAATCTTCAACTGTTTTTGTTCAAAGAACGTGCAAATATGTTCTTGCCCAAAAATAAAAATATCAGTATTGATTTTATTCAATTTAAAAAGTATTTCCAATACATTTAAAGGGATCTACTACCCTGGAACTGACCTAATGGTTCAAAAGTCACTGTACACATTTCTATTGCACCTAGGGAAACAAAAATGCATACAGATGTGTAAAATCGAATTCTAAACACATATGCTTCAATAAAAGTTTTTGATTTTTGCAAAAAAAGGTAATTTTTGAAAACAAGAAAAAAATGTTGCACCAAACCTATCTCACTCTACAATTTTCAACGTAAAATTGTGATTTTAGTCTCATTCGAAGCGGAAGGACTGTACCAACGATGTCACGTAGGATCTATTTGAATCTCGAATTAGAAAAAAATTTATGGTTGAATGTCAAAAAACAATTTTCTGGAGAAAAATCCTAGACTACTTTTTCTAATCCCAGATTGCAACATTCTATTGCAATTAGGTGAACAAAAATGAATACAGGTATGTAAAATTGAATTCTGAACATATTTGATTCTCTGAACATTTACGATTTTTGCCGTAGAAAAAAAGATATTGTGTGAACAAAAACGAAAAAGAACATAACTTCAAAAAATTTCTCACTCTACAATTTTTAATGTAGAAGTGTGATTGTTAAGGAATATTCAAAATTCAAATTTTAGGAAATAATTAAACACGTTGAATTCCTTATTGTAGGACTTTTGTAATATTCTGAGATTATCCAACGAGTGCAGAAGGGTCGCTTCAGAATGCGTATGTGTATGCCTGTATGTTTGTGTCCAATATGGAACATGTATTGTGTGAGGGGCTTGTGTTTTGCTGAGCGTGTAAACAATAGCTCAAGAGCCTGCACAGAGCAGAGGTTCAGTGTTTGACCACATGGCCAAAAATTTGTGGCTAACACTTAACAGCGAGGGGGTGACAGTGATGAACGACTCGAGACCTAAGCTCAGAGACCCTTGAGTCGAACAGCCTAGCAAACAAAGATTCCTTACACAGCGCAGAAAAACTGTCGCCACGGCAGGGAAGTAGAAGGGTAGTAGAAAACATAAAAAAATATATAAGGGTTTTCGCGCTAAACTTGTAAGAGAATTTGAGGGCGGAGTTTGCTACGTTCTCGACAAATAGTGATTTAGGCTGATGAGAACGGCCAATAATACAGCAAAACGGTATACGGGAGGGGTTTTGACAAGCGCGTCAGAATTTTTGAAGAGCACGGTTGGCTGTTAGGAGAAAAGAGGGTAGCCTGCAGGCGTACTTAGATGCAGATTATAGTCAGTTCAGTCTTGCGCCGAGAATCGGAGAGAGTACGTGTTACAAATAAGAGGTGGTGAAAGTGAAGTGATACTAAACAAATATTACACTCTGAAAAACGTGAATACACGTTGCATAACATATATATTTGACATATATGAAGAGTAGTACTTATCAAAATGTACCCTTCAATAGATGGGATATGGGATAAGAAATTTGATGTCAAGTAAAAATTGAAATACTGGAGAGAGTATTATCTGAATGAATAAAAGTAATGGGTTGTAAATGTTTATCGCGCAGGTGGGAGGTTGTGTTTGTTGCTGAGAATACTTCTGCAAGGAGAAATTGGCACGTGGCTGTAACACCGACGACAATAACATTGGCTGATCTGTGTGTGATTTAGGAATTCGAACTGAAGCAGGACGTGAGCGAATGAATTTGTGGGCTGAATCTGATAATCATCTGTCCCGGTGGAGTGCGCTGTAATAGGCATTTTCTGTTATGTGTTTCGATGTGTAGCAACGTAGAATAAATTCGGCCGGCCGAGAAGGTAGGCAGCGCTTGTATCAGGGTTGGCACACAACAAACCCACCCAAAAAAGCCCACACTAAAAAACCCACTAAATAGTGGGTTTTTTGTGTTTTTTTGCGTTTTATTATTATTTAAATTTTACTTGTTTTTAAGCTTATTTGTAATTGGTAAATGGTAATAGTGATGGACAAACTTAATTCAGATAATGTTCACATAATGTAATAATTCATAAAATAATGTAATATAATCTTGGAAATAAAGTGATCAAATAACAATATTTACTCAATTAGTGTATTTTATAAATTTGAAATAATGGTGACTGGAGCTGTGTGAATAACTTTATTAAACAAAAACAGGTATTACGAAAAACCCAAAATAAACCAATTAAACCCAAAAAAAAAACAATTAAACACAAAAAAACGGGTGGGTTGGTTTTTTTTTTAAAAACCCAGGGTTTTTTCCATCCCTGGCTTGTATAATTCACTATTTCAGTAATTTCCGATTAGGTGGAGCAGTATTTGTGTAACTCACAGTCCCAGCAATTTTCGATAATGTATTGTAATAGGATGCACTAATCATAAAACATCAGTTAACTCATTTGTAGTTTCTTGAACCTGTAATTCCAGAACCATATTTCGCCGAGGCAGATGCAAACAAGAAAATCGTTGCATAAGTGAGGTATCTTCGCGCTTGGTGAGCACCATCCATATTTTAGTATTTTAGAAACTAGTGCATTTTGTTTTTACCTGTCATTTTTGGTGTTTTTGTATTCTGTGGAGGTGCACCAATTCCTCTATTCCGAGATCCTGGTTTCCTTATTGATGTAAATTAATGAGGTGGCCGGACCATCTCTCGTGACATGATTTTGGTCTCATTCAAGGCGGTTCAATGGCAGGGATGGAAAAAAACCCGAATTAAATAAAAAAAAAAACAACCCCCGTGGGTTTTTTTTGGGTTAAATTGTTTTTTTGGGTTTTACTTGTTTTTTTTGGGCTTTATTGGGTTTTTTGTAATACCTGTTTTTGTTTAAAAGAGTTATTCACACAGCTCCAGTTGCCTCTTTTCCAGATTTATATATATACACTTATTGAGGGAATATTGTTATTTGATTACTCTATTTCCAACATTATTTTACATTATTATATGAATTATTACATTATATGAACAATATATGAATTAAGTTTGTCCATCACAATTACCATTTACCAATTACCATATGCATAGGGACATAGCTCTGCAGTCTGTAAAGATATAAGATGTCCAAAGAGAATTGCTATGCTTGTCAATTCAGAGTAAGTTGTTTTAGCAGCAGACAGGCGCAAGTCATGTGAAAGGGAAGCACCATGCAGATCATAAGTAACCACCACAAGCAACTTGAAGCAAGACAGCCGCACATCACTTAAAGAGTCATGCTGTTAACAATTTAACATGTGTGTTGTGTGAGCTGGAGTGCTTGGCAGCGCAAGTCAAGTCAGTCAACCACACTGTTACATGTTACAACATGTAGTGACATGCCAATTTTTTTTTTAAATTTGCCAAAAAAATCACTTTTTGCAGTTCAGGATAGCAACAAACACTAAAATAATTAGAAATAAATGCTCTAACAGATTCCATTGTCAAATTTGTTCCAGTGCAGCTTGAATGCTCGCCATAGGCCAGTAATTTCTTTACTTTCTCACCCCATGATGGCTGCGGTCATGTCTTGCCCCATCTGACTATAATTGTTAGACTTATTTCAATTTAAACAATTTAAATAATTTATTTACCACAGGTGATACAGAGGTAGAATGTTTCTCAAGTCTAATACAATGGTCAAATTTGAATATAGCTACCTGTGGGCCCAAATAAGTTCAGCAACTTCTAGGGCATCCTACCATTGCATTATTCTAGGGTGTACAATAATGTTTAACCTAATTCACTTAGCCCAGTTTCACATTAGACTGATCAACAAGATAATGAACTCGATATTGATGTTTCATTTTACAACATTGAAGGCAAAGCTCTCCCAGGAGACTGATATTGAAGAGTGGTTGGCTGAGTACAATCGGGAGTTCATCGATGGGCTTTATTCTTATAAATTAAAGGACTCCAACATCTTCCCAAAACACATGTTCAATGAGAATATCACTTAGACAATGACTCCTCGTTGATGGTGGGATATTCAAGACATGAAACAGCAGATAATGCAGATTCATGAAAAAACACTGGCAGAGGGTTTCTGCAAGTTTATAAGCAATCTTCATTCTTGCCCCGCAAGTTCAGGATCCATTGAGAGAATTTTCTCAACATTTGGAATTGTGTGGAATAAATCGAGAAATAGATTAGGATCAGAACACACAGAAATTGGTCTCAGTATATCACCACCTCACAAATGATCATGATGTGGATGACAACAATGAAATGGCAGTGGATGTAGAAAGAGAAACACAGTAGTATTGTAGTAGCAGTCTAGTCTAGAAGACAGGGAAAATTCAGAAGTCTCTATAGTAAGTAGTCAAACTGCATTTGTTTCTGAATTTTTGTTTTTTCATTTTGGAAATGGAATTCATGAAAATATATTAGTCCCTCGAATTTTTATGTGATTAAGGTTTTGCTAATTTGATTTGTATGGGGTTGGTGTTTTGTTTTTCAATGTTTTCTTGTCATAGTCATGCACATGACTTAGATACTTATTTTGACAAGATAAATATTTACCTCATTTCGATTCAATAAGCTTGAAAACAAATAAAATTTACATTATCATAAAACCCCCCCCAAAAAAAACACTATTTAGTGGGTTTTTTAGTGTTTTTTGGGGGGGCT
Organism: Morinoia aosen; assembly: GCA_030386875.1. Classification (NCBI taxonomy): domain Eukaryota; kingdom Metazoa; phylum Arthropoda; class Malacostraca; order Amphipoda; family Talitridae; genus Morinoia; species Morinoia aosen. The sequence goes on along the minus strand of CM059569.1, from coordinate 13,060,424 downwards.
TTTTTGGGTGGTTTTTTTATGTGCCAACCCTGGTATTGTGTGAGCTGGAGGGCTTAGCAGCGCAAGCCAAGTCAGTCAACCACACTGTTACATTTTACAACATTGTAGTGACATGCCAAAAAAATTTTTTTAAAAATTTGCTAAAAAAAATCACTTTTTGCAGTTCAGGATAGCAACAAACACTAAAATGATTAGAAATAAATGCTTTAACAGATTCCATCGTCAAATTTGTTCCAGTGCAGCTTGAATGCTCACTAGGGTGGCCAGTACTCATGGGGTAGATTATTTTTCACAGAATTTTCTTGATGGGACCCCTAAAAAGGTGAGGTTGATAGAAAAAATGATACTGGTAAACTTTCAGACCATTTGAACATCGTTAACCCGTGCCCCAACGGCCTCAAAGTTCTGAAAAATGGCATTTTTCGCGATTTTTCAGAACTTTGAGGCCGTTGGGGCATGGGTTAACGATGTTCAGATGGTCTGAAACTTTACCAGTATCATTTTTTGTATCAACCTCACCTTTTTAGGGGGTCCCGTCAAGAAAATTCTGTGAAAAAAAATCTACCTTATGAGTACTGGCCACCCTAATGCTCACCATAGGCCAATCGTTCAATTTTTAACCCCATGATGGCTGCGGTCGTGTCTTACCCCATCTGACTAGAATTGTTAAGGCCCCCTCACACGTACAAATATGTTGGCAGACAATCTGAACTGAATTTGGTTTGTCGGTCTCAAGGCCCCTCACACGATGCAAACAACACTGTGAACACACTGCAATCTTGACAAAGACTGACGCACGCTTCAGTATGCCAGTAGCAGCTAGGTGGAGAGCGCGCACAAGAATATCAACTCCAGACGGCGAGTTTGTACAGTTGATGGGATTCGCTAAAGTTGCAATGAATAAAAAATAAGATGTAAAAGCTTGCTCAAAATGGGCTAAAGAATGGTTCCTAAAAAGTAGTGAATATACAAATGTGAAATTGCTTATTGAAGTGCATAAGGAGGGAGAGAGGCAGAGTACAGTCGTGCACCACACACGAAGGCTGGCGTGACACTGTCACTGGTGTCAAGGCTTGCAGCCGGTCGCTCCAAAATTATCAAGCATAGCTCATCTGCCTCATACAGTCGTCTGTGCCAACCTGAAATGAGCCTACAAACGCACGAATTCAGCACCAGTTCAGATATGTCTGCAGATATATTTGCACATGTGAGGGGGCCTTTAGACTTATTTCAGGCAAAGCTCTCACAGGAGACACATATTGAAGAGTGGTTGGCTGAGTACAATCCGGAGTTCATTGGTGCAATTTATTTGTATAAATTGAAGGACTCCAACATCTTCCCAAAACACATGTTCAACAAGAATATCACTAAGACAATGACTCCTCGTTTATGGTGGGATATTCAAGACATGAAACAGCAGAAAATGCAGATTCCTGAAATAACACTGGCAGAGAGTTTCTGCAAGTTTATAAGCAATCTTCATTCTTGGCCCGCAAGTTCAGGATCCATTGAGAGAATTTTCTAAATATTTGGAATTGCGTGGAATAAATTGAGAAATAGATTAGGATCGGAACGCGCACAGATATTGGTCTCATTATATCGCCACCTCACAAATGATCATGATGTGGATGACAACAATAAAATGGCAGTGGATGTAGAAAGAGAAACACAGTAGTACTGTAGTAGCAGTCTAGTCTAGAAGACGGAGGAAGAGATCAGAAGTCTCTATACTCTCAAATAGTCAAACTGCATTTGTTTCTTAGTTTTTGTTTCTTACTTTGGAAATGGAACTCATGGAAATATACTAGTCCCTCGATTTTTTTTTGTGATTAGGGTTTTTCTTATTTTATTTTTATAGTGTTATTTTTTTCAATATCCATTGTCATAGTCATGCAAATGCCTTGGACAAATTTTTGACAATATAAATTTTTAGCTCATTTTGATTCTATAAGCTTGAAAACAAGTGAAATTTAAATAGCACTAATAAAATCCAAAAATGCCCAAAAAAAACACTATTTAGAGGGTTTTTTTGGGCTTTTTTGGGTGGGTTTTTTATGTGCCAACCCTGTTCAATGGTGGGAAAAGCGTAATGAAGCAAAACTATTTGAAATTCAAGTTACATTTTTATTGGTAAATAACTTTTTTTTAAATGTTAGATATATGTAACCATAACTTTTTTTCTAATTCAAAAATCAAAAAGATCCTACGTGATGACGTTTGTACAGTTCTTCAGCTTTGAATGAGATCAAAATCACGCTTTTACGTTGAAAATTGCAGAGTGAGATAGGTTTGGCGCAATGTTATTTTTTTTCTTGTATTCAACAAGTAACTTTTTTCGCAAAAATCAAAAAATTTTATAGAAGCAAATGTGTTTGGAATTCAATTTTACATATCCGTATGCATTTTCGTTTTCCTAGATGCAATAGAAATTGAAAAAATGACATTTGTAAAATTGGATGATTCAGGTAAAGCCCAGGGTAGTAGAACCCCTTAAGTTGGATGATTGGAGCAAAGACTCAACACATTTTATGCATATTTTTCCACTGCTTCCTTGATTTTATACACCCATGGCTCGGCTTTACGAACCCTGCTTCAGCGTATTTTGGATTCCACGGACAAATTCTTGAGCTGCCGATTTTATTTGAAAGTCACACACACTAGGAGCAAAGTCCAATCATTCCAAAACTGACCGCTATGTGGGGTGCAGTCGCCTTGTTGACAACACTGTTTTAGCACCTGCATTGCATTGCTCCCAATTTTATATCCATGGTAGGTCTAATTTCATATGAAAAAACATTGAATTCACTTTGTTTTGTTTATTTACAGTGTACAGGTATTTATCAATGTCAGATTGGACGGTGTGCTAGATTTAAAGTAAAGTTTTTTCTCTTATGTAATATTATTGATGTAAGCCACTCCTAGCGTACCATATATGCATCTGCTGGATGCTTCGGACAATTAGGACTATAGGACAAGAGTACCCTCCTTTTGGTCAGTAAAACCGAGGTATAGGTGTAATCCTTCTTTATATCACCTAACATTTTTCCAACTAATTAGTCTGAGTCTTATAGAGAACTGTAACTCAAACTATTACAAAGACATGAAAATATCACTACTATGTCTTATTACCAGAATAAAATATAAATATGAATGGTAAAATGGAGCTTCCTAATTCCACCAATTTCTACCAATGTTGCACAAACAACACTTGCAAAAAAAGTGTGTTAGACAAGTTCCTTGTTCTTTGAAGAATTTCTCATAAAAATACTTTGGATATAACTTCAGTCTTTTCAAAAACATTTAATTAAACAATGGCCGCATACCTCAGCTGAAACCAAATCGTAGTTGCTCCGCAAAAGGAGCGAAATCAGAGTTAGATGGTTGGGGGAATAAACTTATTCACACTCGCCTCATCTGCAACAAGATAAAGACATACATTGTTCACCTAAACTTAAATTACTTCGACCACTCAAAGATTTGTATTGATGTGTTCTAAGTCAACAAAGATGATGCATTAGCCACGGCACACATGGAACGTACAGTGTTTCACCTATGAAAAAATAACGATATATGCCAAAAAAAATAAAACTAGAATGAATGAGAAAAAATTAAATGAAAGAAAAAGTGGTTAAATAAATTAGTTTAAATCACCTAACTACAATAAAAGTATGCCTAAGAAAAGAAGAATTGATACAAAATATTTAAGGGCACAGAATTAGGATAAAATGTGCTTTCTACCTAAGATACCTCATGCATTGAACTAGCAAGTTAAGAAAGAAGTTTATCAAACCAAACAAAAGTTAAGAGAGCAATAGGTGCTGAAAAAAACAAAATAGGAAAACAGACATAAGGCCTGTATCAAAAAACGTGTTCTTCACAACATAATGAAGGCCTACCTAACCTTTAGCCCAGGATTTTGCATCTTCCCCTTGAGAGTACGAATTCCCAGATACAACAGTTGTCTCTTTGAAGAGAGAAAAAAATTAAGGGGAGGAAAGAAAAAGCTGAAGAGAAGAAATATGAAAGTTTTGAATGGGAATAAGAAAATATGAGAAAAATTAATAGTAAATCTCAGTCCATGGTAAATAAATGAGAATAACCCCTTTACTTGGTCTGTACAGTCCATTAGGAAGACCTAACCTTTGTATATTTTTAGACATGTTTATCTGTGTGGAGCATTGAGGGTTAAAGAAAATATCATAGTCACTAATGTCAAATGAGGAGTTGGCTTTCCACATCAGCACAGAAAAGCAAGCACCAAAGAAATGCACTGGCTATTTCTTCAATGTAGTGTCATCTCAATATCAGAAGAAATTGAGACAATGATCCAGTCTAAAAAATGAACACTGCAAAGCAGTCATTACAATAGTTCACGACTCCCCCACCACATCAAAGGCAGTCTCAAGAGATTAAAAACATGTGATTTTTCAGTATGGACTATAGTAAACAGTGATTTAATGCACAAGGAAAGTTTTCACACAAAATACACTGTGTTCAGAATAGAATAGTGAATGGTAACAGAGATGAGCTAAGTGGCCCATTCTTTGGTAGCCCTAGTCCCAACAGCAATCTTGCATAGGCACTAACAAAAACCCATTTAAATCATCAATCTTGCACAGGCACAAACAAAACCCATTTCAATCATCAATCTTCACAGACAAGCTCCTGCCCATTCATAACACCATATATATTGATGCAGCATTGGGTAAAGTGTAGTTGTATGTTTTGATAATTTTCTAAGAGTTATTCAAAACAATACAGCCAAGACAACAGTTTCACATCAGGCTGACAACTACACAATGACCCATTTAATATTCTTACCCACATGAAATAATTCGCACAAAATATACAGTTTGCAATATTACACACTGTAGAAGGTAAATGAATTATTTTACATCAACCTTGAGTTTTGGTTACCCCTTGTATGTCAGCTACTGTGGGATTGCCAACCCAGGCAATGGTGGGAGATTGCCAACCCAGGCAATGGTGGGAGATTGCCAACCCAGGCAATGGTGGGAGATTGCCAACCCAGGCAATGGTGGGAGATTGCCAACCCAGGCAATGGTGGGAGATTGCCAACCCAGGCAATGGTGGGAGATTGCCAACCCAGGCAATGGTGGGAGATTGCCAACCCAGGCAATGGTGGGAGATTGCCAACCCAGGCAATGGTGGGAGATTGCCAACCATCAAACAGCAAGTTTAAAAAAATAAGAAAATATAAAGAAGGGACAGTAAAACAGGCACAGAAACTCAGCAGAGAAATGTAAGCCAGATAGAAATTTCGAAGGCCTATCTATAGCCGAGGTAACCTAATAGTCCCTGCCGGGGATGAGTAATAGCGCAACATCGGTCAACCCAAGCCCTACGTTCACAGTGTAGTAACACATAACAGTTTATGATGAATGTTAATTAACATTCAAGCGTGTGGAAATTTCCTTTCCAGCACTCAAACTTTGCTTCCATTATTTAGCCTTGTATTCCCAAAACTGGCAGTAAGGATACAAAAAAAATGTACTGTTTGGATCCTGTTCTGTAATTTTCCTACTTTTTTATCAACGTTTTTACTAAGCTTCTGTCATACCAGATTGTGCAATATATCCAGGCAACCTACATTTTGTAGGATGACCAAAGTTTTGGCTACAACTGGAAGCCACGTACGAGGGTTAGTCAAAAAGTTTTCAGACAAATGCCATAATTTTGAACTGAACAGAGATTTACAAGTTTTTAAAAGTTGAGACCTGTCCTTAGAGCATCCTTGATAACTTGCAGCTGTCTCATCAGTCTATGTCAGGTCATCATTGAGAAAGGTTGCATCTCAAAAAAGTAAATTTCAACCCTTCAAATGGCAAATTTTGAGATCAAAGCTAACATAAAATTTTCAACTAAACTAAATTGGAAACCTGTTAAGATCATTGAAGCTTTACAGCAGGTTTATGGAGACTCTGCATCATGTAGAGCAGTCATTTATGATTGGATTAAACACTTTGAAGAGGGAAGAGTCCAACTTGATGACAACCCACGAGGAGGAAGACCCACCACAGCAACAAATGAAGAAAACATCTCTCTTGTACAGAACCTAGGGGAACAAGTCCCCCCCCCCCCCAATTCTATCAATAAGGCATTTACAGGTGGAAACATAGAAAACAAAAGTGTATAGACAACAATGGAGCTTATGTAGAAAAATAAAAGTAATGAGTTGTTAAATAAAGAAATTATGGCATTTATCTGAGAACTTCTTGACTACCCCTCGTACAATAAGGGCCAAGAATGAGGTACCTTTTGCAAAAATGAAGACTAGCTTAACAATTATAAAAAACAGTAACACAATAACTAATTCAAAGACCAATTGTATTTGATGCTATCACCTGAAGGGTAAGAGACTTGAGGGCTTCACAAGAAAGATCAAGACAAAACTGCAGGCCAAAATTAGACATTTCCCCTAGTTGTCACGATAGGATTGTGGTCGATAAACTACGACTTCAGGACTTCTGACCACTACAAAATTGCCGACAGACGATTCATAATGGACTGTGATGTTCGTCCAATAAATTGTTTCTAAGTCATAATTCTTTTCCTTTCCTTTTCCACGGAATTTATTGTTTTCCATGCATTTGAAGTAAGGCCAATATCAATAACAGTTCCAATTATTGATAATAATTTATTATTAAAAACGTGGTCAAATTAACCGGAGGAATTTCACTTTGCGATTAAAAGTTCATGTTTATTGCCAAACAGTTAAAAGATTTATAAGGTGAAAAACAGGCAAAATAAACACTGTAAATAGTTGACGAAGTGAGACTAGACAAGTCCTCGACTTAGGTAGCTTTAGCACACAAGCTTACAGCACAAGTACAGCTACCGAGTAGAGCCTACAGGGACAACCATCCACGCATTAGCCGGCGCGGCACTCAAGAAAACAGGTCTGCACCCTGCCTCGCTCTCTCTAAGGGTGCGTTCACACTACGAGCGGAGCGAGCGGAGCGGCGCGGCGCGGCGCGGCGCGGCGCGGCACGGAGCGGAGCGGCGCGGCGCGTGTGTTCACATGTGAGCTGAGCAGAGCGACCTACACGAGCGTCAGTCGCTATGGAGCGTTCCGTATGTGCGCTTCTGCTGCTGGACGGCAAGAAACAGGAACGGAAACACTGGATCCATCCCATCAACATGAGGAGAGATCGCTATGGTTAATACCATTATCTCTTCGAAGCACTGAGGAGAGATGAATCGCAATTCTACAAGTATTTACGGATGAAACCAGCAACTTTTGATGTACTACAATCCCTTATAGAAGGAAAAATTTCCAACGAGATAAGATAAAATTGATGTTCAGTAATAATTCACGTATTTTTATTGAGGATACATACATGTAAAGCAAAGTAGTTTAAGCAAAATTAAAGTCTTTCCATATAGGCTGTATCACTTGATAGTACTTCAGGTTTTTGTAGGCCAGTACGAACAAAAAAACGTCTTGTGGTAACTTAAACGTGAGTGCAAGTAAAGTAATTCCCTTCAGAAATTCAGGGTTGTGCCAGAGAAAGCTAAGTGAAAAATACTGACAAATACTGACATGTCCTGACCAAATAGTTCTCGAAATACTGACATGTTTTCCGTTAGTATTGGAAAAAATCACTCAAGCTCGTAAAATTTTGCAGCTCATTGTGTATTTGACGCTCATTGAGTCCTCGTCATCATCATACGGCCTTTTCCTCCCATTTTACGGAGAAAATGAAAACTTTATTAAAAAATCGTACAAAATTATTCTTTAAGCAAGATCATAAAATAAAATACACAGCATCACAAGAGCGATGAAACTACATGACGAGAAAAATAGAATAGAATTCCTTAAACTGAAACAATAATAAAGTAACGTATCAGAGAAAGCAGAAGAAAATAGAAATAAATAAATAATGAACTCAAAAGGGCAAAATTACACTAAAATATTACATATTACACTAACAGGTATAGTTGTTATATGATTAGTTGTACAAATTACCAGTTATATATACGATTTTTTAAACTCGAACGAAAATTCTACCCCTGTAAGATATGACGATCCAAGGGCGGAGCCGAGGAGAAACGCTCGCAGCGAGCGTCAAAAAATCCCAACGAATTTCCTGAGCGTGCCGCTCCGCTCCGCTCCGCGCCGCGCCGCTCCGCTCCGCTTGTCGTGTGAACAGTCAAGCGTTTTTGCATTCAAATATGTACAAGCATTTTTGCCGCTCCGCGCCGCGCCGCGCCGCTCCGCTCGCGCCGCTCGTAGTGTGAACGCACCCTAAGACCCTCTCTACTCCCCAACCCTAAGCCCAAACTTCGCTGCCGCTGCAGCCAGACTACTTCTTAGCTTGGCGCGTTTAGTAAGGTGGTCAACGAAAGGATGCCTCGGTCACACCCCCAACGCCATCTAACAACAAATTTAAGGCGGGAGGTGTGTTACCTTACAATATAACATTTAAGGAACGAGACTATAGCATAACTGGCTAATATAATAAACTCTGATCTAAGTACAATCTTATTATGCAAAATTTTTATTATGCTTAATACTATTTTTATTATGCTTTATTACACACTAGGAAGGACAATTTATTCAATCATCAAGTTAAAATTTAGAAACTATTCAAAATCGCTATCTGAATCGAATCGAGAAGACTCGGAATTCATCTCGCAACGAATATGGTCGGAAAGGTCCGGCCCATCCGAGATAGAAACTCGCTCGAAGTCACGAATATCTTCAGGAAGCTGGAAGTCGCCTGTCGACCCACGATACGTCTTCTTCATATCGAACTTGAACGCAGAGTCAGCACCGGAACACGGAAATTCTTGCCTCGCGCTGTTCAAAGCAAGTGCTCCGACTAACGCTTCCGCTGCTTTTCTCGCCGAAAATCTCGTCCAATGCTGTGATGAGCACTGACTATTTTTCTCCGAGTCACGTCGAGGCTTCAACTGGGCTGGAACTGGAGCTACTCTCTCGTCATCGAGTCTTGAAACATCCATGGCTGGAACTTCGCTAGTTTCATCGCTCAAGTTCTCCCATTCCAAGCTCTGTTGCTCGTCCGTCTGACTCAATTCTTCGTCTGTTGGTGAAGCTGCGACAGCCTGAGTCGCTCGTTGCTGCTCCTCTGTTGCTTCGCAAATCTTGTCAGCCAACTTCGACAAAGACAAGCCCACACCGCCTATCATCGTGAAGTCTGGGAACGCACTTCGCTCATCCGGTAAAACCGGGGTTTGTGCCACCATCTCGCTCGTCTTCTGGAGCTGTCGTCTGCTGCGTCTGTCTCGTACCTGCTGCTCATGTCGAGTGTCTGCACCCAAAACTGTGCCGTCGTCTTCTTCGCCGTACCAAGGTTTAAGTTGATTAAAATGAGCTAACTGTGAATTAAAACCATCGAGCGTCTTTATTTTATAAGTAATGCCATTTTTGTCAACCTTTTCGATTATGAATGGACCGTCAAACTTTGGTGAGAATTTATTACTTGAAGGTAAATGAGGTAGTTTCTTAGCAACTTTTTCACCGATTTCGTATGGTTTAAAATTCTTGTGAGGAAAACGCCAATAAGGCTGCGACAAAGGAATAGGTAGTTTATTTGCAATCTCATTGCAAAAATCGGCTGGAGCATGACCAGTCTCGGAATGAAGCGTATTATTATATATAATTAAAACTCTTGTAAGTTGATCTGTCCATGTCGTCTTGTTCTCTTCACACGCTGTAGCTAGTAAATTCTTAAGGGTTGCGTTGCGCCTTTCTACAGCACCGTTGCACTGCGGAGAATACGGCACTGTTCTAAAGTGTTTAACTCCGTGCCTTCTCAACATCGAAATGAAGGGCCGCCCTCGGAATTCGGGACCGTTGTCTGAAATTACCGTCTCCGGAAGCTTCACCAGGGTGCTAAAAACGGAGTTTTCCAAAGCTCTGGCAACTGTCGCTGACTTCTTGTTTCTAATCACGACTGCATTGGCAAACTTCGTGTAGAGATCGATGCCAACCAACAAGTATTTCGCATTGCCTCGCCCCGGAGGAAGTTCCAAGAGATCCACAGCGTATTCTTCATACGGAGCTTTCGGCATACGTAGATATTGAGGCGCTCCACCTTTTGTTTTACCCTTGAACCTTTGACAGATGTTACACTCTCTGACAATGTAAGCAACTATTGGTGGGAGTCTCGGACTGAAGAAATGTCGCAACATTGCCGTTAACGTTTTATCGCGACCAATGTGTCCTGATTTTTTATGGAACTCTCTAACCATGCTGGGAAGATTTCGAGCAGGGATCACCGGCACGCAATGAAGACCTCCATACAGCACATCTTCATTCACCATCAACGTGTCGAAGTATTTTAGAAAAGTTCGTCCGTTTTTGAATTTTAATAATGCCTTCTTGATTTCCGATTCTGAAGTTTGTTGCTTGATTAATTTTATGAGGGACGAAATGAGAGGATCCGCTTCTTGTAGTTTTTGAAGTTCTTCTGTAGAAATGTGCAGGGATGTTTGCTCAATAATTATGTCCTTTTTATTTGTCGAAACAGGAGCTTGTTGAGAATTTGCAGAAACCTGAGGTTTCCTTTTGCAAGAAATTCGCGCAGACGGCGTCACTGCAGCCTCTGCTGTCCCATCGTCCTCAAGCTGGTACAGCACCTGGGAAGGCTGAACTTCATGCAAAGGTAAGTTATCATTAGATTTGATAATAGTGTCTATATGCTGAATTAATATTTCATTGATAGTCTCTCCGTCTGGTAGAAGTAAATTGAAGTGCACACCACGTAAACTTTGTAAATGAATGGTAGGATCACTGAGAGAACTTTCAAATTTAACAACACCGATGCCGTCTTCATGAACACTGACATTCACTTTAAATCTTTTCACGAATGCATCCAACAAAAACCACTCTGGTAGAACACCACTTTGTCTCATAATTTTCAGCTTCCTGATCGTACTCTTGTCACCAGAAAGTCCTAATGCACGAGGGCTCTTCAAAACTACGTCCACAGTCTCTTCGCGAATAGTAACATGTTCATCTAAACTGTCGCACAGTCCTAGCGAAAGCGCTTGGAAAAGTGAATCTGGGCCACCAGGAACTAATTTTACCTTGTGCCCGTTCAAAGAGACGCAATAGTTCTTATCCACATCCTCACTGCTAATAGGAAATTCCACAACTCTAGGCAAAGCATCTGCAACAATATTGTCTTTTCCTGCTACATGATAGCAACTACTTTCAGCGGAAAGTTTAGTTTTCATCAAAAGGTTTACATTTGCCGGGTCAGAACTGTTCACAATTGGCTCCTGACTTGCTACTGCAGAACTTTCGTTTAACATTGGCTTACTTTTACAGCTAAAAGACTTATGATCAGTCTCGCCACACCAACTACAAGCACCAAATTCCCGCTTAAACTGTCTACACTGAGCCAGCACATGCCCTCTACCGTTACAGAACTGACACGTTAAATCACTATCTCAAGTTCTGGGAACACGATCTGAGTAAGACTGCCTTTTCTTTGGACAATTTCTCGCAAAATGCCCGGGGTCATTACAAGAAAAACACCTTTTAGTTTGAGGCACAGTAACAAATTCTCTCAAGTTAGGATATCTAACTGAATCTTTACTCGACGCGGAAACCAACTCGTCAGAACTAGGTTGCACAGCAACTGCTTGCACAGGCATAGACTTCACAGAAAACGGTTCCAAAGCAGAAATTATTTGCACCATAGTATCAAGGGAAGGATTTTTACGGTTTGACATCTGCATACTAACTTGAGCTTTAATATCTGTAGGTAACGATTCTAATAACTTACCCATGATCATCTTGTCTCTTTCAGGAATGGATCCAAACGCTGATGCTGCAAGACCTGTCAGTCTCATGGCGTAGATGAGAAACGACTCTCCTGGCACTCGTTGTGAAGACATGAAGGCTGAGATTCTTGCAGTGTCGAAAACATCTTGAGGCGTAAACAAAGAGATCAAGTTCTTCTTCACATTCTGATAACCTAACCGGCTTGCACCCATGGCACTCAACGAAGACTGAGCACTACCCATCAGTAACGCACGCAAGGAAATGAGCCACGCATCACTGCTAGTCTCCTCAGGACCGTACGTATGCATCGCATACACTTCGAACATCCTAAAAAATTCCCTGATGTCACACGATTGAGAAGAAGGATCGAAAGGTGGAGGAGGCGGCTGAACACGCCTATTCATATTAGAAATTGCATCCGCTAAACGACCCATCACAAATCCCATATCTGATGAATTACGCTCACCGCCACTTCCACTGCGGTCCGACGCTGAAGAACCAGCTGCTCCTGAACTAGGCATCTTGGAATATTTATATATATTTTTTTTTAAATCAGTTGAAAAATGTTCACTTTCGTTATCAAATTAATAGTTCACTGGAGTTAAAACGCGATTTACGAACACTAATTTTTTTTTGTCACAGATCACTTCACTGCACTCAGGAGAAACACCGGAACAAACGAATCACAGTCCAATTAGTTCGACAATCTCATACTTCTGACACCAAGTTTGTGGTCGATAAACTACGACTTCAGGACTTCTGACCACTACAAAATTGCCGACAGACGATTCATAATGGACTGTGATGTTCGTCCAATAAATTGTTTCTAAGTCATAATTCTTTTCCTTTCCTTTTCCACGGAATTTATTGTTTTCCATGCATTTGAAGTAAGGCCAATATTAATAACAGTTCCAATTATTGATAATAATTTATTTTTAAAAACGTGGTCAAATTAACCGGAGGAATTTCATTTTGCGATTAAAAGTTCATGTTTATTGCCAAACAGTTAAAAGATTTATAAGGTGAAAAACAGGCAAAATAAACACTGTAAATAGTTGACGAAGTGAGACTAGACAAGTCCTCGACTTAGGTAGCTTTAGCACACAAGCTTACAGCACAAGTACAGCTACCGAGTAGAGCCTACAGGGACAACCATCCACGCATTAGCCGGCGCGGCACTCAAGAAAACAGGTCTGCACCCTGCCTCGCTCTCTCTAAGACCCTCTCTACTCCCCAACCCTCAGCCCAAACTTCGCTGCCGCTGCAGCCAGACTACTTCTTAGCTTGGCGCGTTTAGTAAGGTGGTCAACGAAAGGATGCCTCGGTCACAGGATGTAAATATTCAGTCTTATAGATATGATGAGATATAGAAGAAGGTATTAGAAAAGAAAAGCATCCATGGAAACAACTCAAGGGGCAACAATGGTACTTATATGAGAAAAATGAATTATTGAGGTTATTGCAAAGACATTAATGTGAAGAAACAGAAGCAATAATTCCACCATTATATACATATTCTGCCACGACATACACATTTGGTAACACAGATAGGCCAAAACATAACATTTAGAACAGAAGTAAAACAATGCATCAAATAGAAAAAAATTAGAAATGCAACTACTAATAATTGTGAATTTTAAATGGAGGAAAATACATACTACAATGGAGGTAGAGCTTCTAATTACTTACCAGAGTACACAAGGAGCTGCCGTAGAATATCAGGGTTGCTCATTTGCAAAGCAACATGGAGGAGCATATCGCTACCTTCATTTTGCATGGACACAAGTTGAGCAATAGGAATGCGTTTTTCCTCAAACTCCTTCAATGTTTCCTGCAATTTGAAAAAATTTAATAACCACAAACATGTGGCCAAATTGCCAAAAAATTTTATATAGATGAATGATTCTAATGCGATGTAACTCATTGGCCACCAACACAGGTCATCAAAAATTGAATCTCTAACAAAACTTGAAAGTTAAACAGGGAAATGAGCAAGATAACAGCTAAGTGCAACTTCATGTAGACAAGTTGAACTAGCACTCAACTGAATGCAGCCTTTTTCTTATATGATATTCATGTTTTGATATTGAGTAATGAGGAAATGAAATATCCACCATTTTTAATGTATTTTCTCATCCAATAGTCAAAAATATTGCACAATATATATAATGCATTTACTACAGGGCACTGTAAGTTGAAGATATGTAAACACCTCATAGAAGATGTTTGTCATAATATAAACTATAAGGTATTTTCAACTCAAAATGAATACATAATTTGTTATATAATATTTCATTTAATATTATTACCTCCACTTTTCTTGGATCCTCGGACATTACAGCATCTTCTAGGCAACTGAAGAAACGAAGTTGGACTTCAAAATCCATTGTGACGAAGAAATTTTAAGGTCTATCACAACCTTGTTCCACTACCCTAGAAGCTTCAGTTACCTGGAAACGCACAAAATCAACAATCGCATGTTGAAGAATCACAACAATTTAAAAAAATTGCCACATACTGCAAACACATTTCTTTAAATTGAAAAATTACAAAATGCCAACAGCAGCACAAAATTTTTCTTCAGATTTAGTACTCACCATGGCTCTATTCATTTTGAGAGCAACACTGGTATTTGAAAAAACCTCGAAGGGAAAATTTTAAAAAAGAGCATGGAACAGCTGCATGGGGCACTAAGTGTTCAAGAAAATTGTTGCATTTACTCCCTTGTCTATTCTTCAAATAGATGAAATATAAAAAGACAAGCTTGCCTGTCTATTTTACATTGATAGCAAAACCTCAGAAAACACTGTGAATACATTCCTACAATTAACACATTTGCTGCTGATTACCCACTGGGTAAATTGCTCATTATTGTATCAGTGTGAAAGAACATCATTTCAATTATTTCAACACCTTTTACAAGATTCATTTTTACAAGAGATTGGAGCATTCAAGGTAAAATATCAAGCTATTACACTTTCACAGTTCTTAGGAAGGAAAGATGCCATTTTTTCCCAGCAGTCAAGTCATTTTTTAAATTCTGCTTCTTACAACCTGACTTAATGCTTTTTCCAATGAATTCTTTTAAAAATAAATATTAATACTTCTGAAGTGAAATAAGCTCTTGGGTATTGAGAGAATGTTTATAACATTCAAATAGACAGTTGTAGCTAGTGATGCAAAAAATGGTTATATTTGATGGCAGTTTTTGCAAAAATAAGTTTTTTAGGCGTTTTTAGTCTGTTTTGCACACACTCAAATTTGTAAAGTATTTAACAATCAGACAAAGAGCAGATAGTAAACTCTGAATTTTGACTTCATCAATATAAGTTCTGTGGCTCCTGCAGATCCTCTTAGATTCCTTTAGGTAATTGTGGGTTATCTGCCACCACTTTTGCTGTATGGGTTGCTTATGATGTTTTTTTTTACAAAAAAAATCATGGATATTAATATATTTCATGTTAGCAAAAAAACATGCTTTTTTAAAAAACCTCTTTTACAAAAAAATCATTAATAATATCCACATTTTTTAGTAGTATTTTTTTGTAAAAAACTAACACGTTTAAAGAACAAACCACAGTTTTTTGGTCACATCTCTATCAATGCCCATATGTTAAGATATATTATTACAACACACCATTTTGGGGAGTTGAAGGTGATTCACGTGCATTGTATTGTAAAATAAATGAAATGTCAAAACTAAACCATAGAAAAGGAAAATGTTGTAGAACCACACAAAACCATGAATTAAGGGGTATGCTGTTTTATTTTATAATCTGACATGAAAACAAATATTGTAATGAGGTTCTTTTCCTTGCTGAGTTATTTTCAAACAAAATAATGAAAATAAAATCCACATTTTTTCAGCCATGGTTTTTTGTAAAAAATCAGCATTTTTTTCAGTCATATCTCTAGTTGTAGCCCTAAAGTTTTTCGAATTTACCCACACCCTCCCCCGCTCACAGAATTTTTTCCTAATTTCAATTTCTCAGCCAATATTGTATACTGAGAATCAATTTTTTGTGTGATTAACAAAGAAAATATCCACTGTAATTATCTGCAGTTTTTTGGTTTTGCTCTAAAAAACACTGACAACTATTTGAATATTAAAAACACAATTTTCCTAATTCAATGGAGAATGAAAAAAAATTGTAATCTACTTTTTGAAAAAACATTCCCTAGCATTTATAGTACTAACTTTGATCTCCACAATGCAAAAAAGATCTCTTCAATAGCTTCAAAACTGTGGGAGAAATTGGCTGTCAATTTCTATGACCCATATTTTGAAAAATGTTGGTCAAGGTTGCCAAGCACCATAACGCAGAGTACCTATGGTCTTCTTTACATGATTCTTCTTTTTTTCCACCAGAACTCACTAACTAATACACCACTAATAAGTCTAAAACATCTCAGATAAGTCTTCAACACATTTCCTGCGAAGGGACCCACCGGTGGTCACTTAGGTGATTTTCATAGTGCTGCTGACCCACCTGCAGTCACTAATTCATTTTTTATTAATACTTAATGAAAGCTAGATGAACGCCCGATCCAGTTAATGTTCGCTATTTTCAAAGTTGATAACCTCAATTGATTTTAAATTTGAGTTGAATATCGAACTTCAGTTTAACCCATCGCAGTTAACGTGTTAATAGTTGTAATAAGTTACTTCTACTAATAAGTCACTAATACTTGCTGCAAGCTGCTGAGGGCCCCAAACGGTTTTTTTACTATGAAATCTTCAAGAATTAAAAAGAAATACCTCCAGAGTGAAACAAGCTCTGAGGTATTTATAGCATGTTTATACCATTTGAATAAACATTTACAGCTCATCAAGTTTTTGGAATTTACCAACACCTAGGGAAATGGCTCATTCATGCATCAGTGTGAATGAACAGCATTTTAATTAAATCAACATATTTTTTAGGAGAAATTTAAGTGTTGGCTTACCTTAAATTTTGCCCGGTGCCGACACCGACAGCAAAACCGCCAAGCAGCTGCCGCAGCTGGGTGGCCTTCCTCGTTGGCCTAGAGGAACGAAAGCAAGGCACCTGCCTTGCTTATCACAGGTAACGAAAACACGCCGACGACTATGCGAACCGAAGAGCGAAAACACACGCGCGTCTACTCTCCGTCACTCTCAGAAGAACACTGCCGACCGGCCCGCTGCGAGTCTGCGACGCGCGGCAGGGCTGCCACTGAGGTTTTTCACTTTCCCCCAAATTTGCGTTAGAAATTCCCCATTTTCACCAGAAATCCCCCAAAATTAAGAAAAAACCTATTATGGTATATACTTTATTAAATAGAAACTTACATTACTTTTAATCTATATTGAATCTAAATGTAATTTCGTCCTCTCATTGACAGCTTGTGAGCTATTTTGCTGTAAGGGTAAATTGTGTTATCCACAGGTAAGAAATTATACACACTTGAGGAAAGGTCGTGTTGTTCAAAGTTTTCAACAAGAATAAGCTCACTTACGGTAATTCCACTGGATTTCTTGGACGGCTCTCCTACTATATCAGCCCTGGTACTTGCAACATTTGTGTCTCTCTTATGTAGCACTGAGCATAGTTTCGTTTTAATTTTTCAAAGAAATATTGCAGCACTTACAATACCTACAGTTAGGATTATTATTTCATTTCAGGCGAGTTTTCATACGGTTGCACCGAGCAAATGATTTCTATATGACTGCGTACAGAACTTTCATTTCGTAGAACAAGATTCGGTACGGTTAGCCATACGAAAAAATAATCAGAATTCAAAAGCAAAAATAATAATTATAATATAATGAAATCATTATATAAATAGCACTAATCACTAAAATGAACCTATTTGTCATCCTTGTAAAATTTTGCTCGTTAAAACGTTAGGTTAATATTCAAAGTTGAAGAACTAATTGCTGAAAAGCATGGAACAGAGTTAGTTTCTGTAACGCATATAAGTTATGAAAAGACATATAAATAGTATGTTAATATTGAAAGGTACTGATTGAAACCTAGGCGTGCAGCACATTTTTAACATCTCTTAATTTTGAACCACACAAGTATTCAATCATCAAGAACTCCTGCTTCCGCCTTTTTTCCTTAAGAAAATACGATAAAAATATCTGAATTCCCAAATTAACATATAAGAATAATTACCACATAATTTAAGTTAATGAGGAGAATGTTGATCAAAAAGTACTCGCTCAGAGGAAGGAAGCTAGCAACCGTCACGGTCACTGTTTGCCTTTTTATTCCTTTTATAGAGCGAACTCTCGAGACTTAGCTCTGTGAGCTGTGATAATGAGATTAATGAGACTGTTTACTGTTCCGATGTGAATCTCGTTGCTAATCTAAGGAGTTCGATCCTCGTTCATACTTCGTTATATCGCCTTTTATTCATAGTTAAAAGAGGGTATTTCTTGTTCTGCATCATAATTTCTCCATTCGAATGAGCTTACGTACACTTGTAATTCAAAATTATCTTTGTATACATTTTTTACATAGGAAATAATTCCTGGCCGAATTCCCCCAAATTTTATGGTTTTTGCAAAAGTTTCCCCCATTCCCCTAGACCACGAGCGTTTCCCCCAGATCTAGGGGAAATCCCCCATCAGTGGCAGCCCTGACGCGCGGCGGTTGCGTCATGGTACGACAACTGTCGCAACGTACGACAGTCCCACATCTCCCCCAGTTTCTCAGGAAACTAGTGTGGCGGGGTGCCTAGCACTCGTACTCGCTTAGGTACGAGGGACGCCGTCGCTCACGGCGTGACCGCCTCAATTGCGCCGGCTCCCCCTGGGGCTGCTCCGCCTCTTCGTAGATAGCGGCAGGCTCCTCGCCCTCTCCGTCAGGGGAGTCTTCACTCGACGCGCTATCTGCCGCCGGCACCACTGGCGTCGCGTTTAGTGCGTCAACAATTACTCTCTCGGGCAACGCAAGAGGAGCTGCACCGCCGCCGCCACCTCCACCGAAGCTAACTGCTTCGGGCTCCGCAGCGCCATCAACGCCCCTATGATTCTCGGGAACACGGCCCCGGTCACCACCAATTCGCCGTCTCCTGACGTCGCGCACATGCCTAGGCATGCCGTCTACACAGACTACGTGCTTTGACACGACGCTGGTGATCTCACCTGACGTCCACTGCTTCGTGCATGAAGGCAGTGGGGGTTTCACCCACACCTCATCACCGACAGCAAAGCTGTTGTTCGCGCAGCCATCAATCACCCGCAGATTGACGTCGAACGGCACTCGCCAGCGATACCGAAAAATACCGCTCGAAGATACTGAGCCCGCCTCAGTGTCCTTCCGGGGCGTCACATTATACCAAAATGTAGCCTCCTCAGGAGTGATACCTCCCCTGGGGGCGATCCTCTTGATCGTTCTATGATTTCTCTCCACGATCCCGTTGCCGCTCGGGGCGTAGGCGGCACGGAATCGCAGCGAAATCCCCCACGCATCAGCGAACTGTTCCACAGTCGCTGATCGAAACGCCGTAGAATTGTCCAGCAGCAACTCGTCACACGGCCCTCGCTCAATTACGACCTCACGCAAGTGAGCGACAATGCTCGCTGCTGACTCATTCAGCAGCCGTCGCCAGATGGCGAACCGCGAGGGACCACAGTCAACCAATGACAGGTAGAGCTTATTGCCATAATGGGTTACGTCAATCGCAACCCGGCGCCAACTCTCCTCCACAGACAGATCCCCTCGCTCCACGAGATTTTCCCCCCGCAGCGCAGGATCGATCCGCTGGCAGGCCTCGCATCCAGCCAGCTCACGCTTCACCTGTTCGCGCGACAGATCACTACGGATCTGACGCGCCAAGTAGAGCGTTCGATCGATGCCCAAATGATGCGGCAGATGAGCCGCCCAAATGGCATCCTCGAGACTCTCTCCAGTGGCAAGCACGGCAGACAACTCTGCGGCGGCTTCACCACCATTGCGGTAACTAAGCCACCTCTTAAGTACCCTGGTCAGCTGGTCGGCCTTGTTCTCGATCGTCGAGACGAAGCGAACAGACACGACCAGACCATGCTCAGCGATCGTCTCACGGATCACCCCAAGACGTCGCTTCACGAGCATCTCCGCCGCACCCTTCGTGCGAACACGATTGCGACCATCGACAGTGTTGTCCATCCATGTGACGACTGTCCGGGAATCGCTGGCGACCGTGAAGGTCTCAAAACCCCACGCAATCGCCAAATTGATACCCCGCACCACCGCTTCCAACTCGGCCACATTGATATGAAGGTGGTCCGACTTTTTTCGGAGCCAAGACGCGTCCTCCACAATGCGGCCATCGACCTCAAGGGCCACACCAACTCCGAGGGAGCTGGCGTCAGCCCACACGGTAACCGTACCATGCGAGTCGACACCCCACACGCCCCCAACAGGGTCGTCCCGACGAGCCCGCGCCAACAGCTCCGCAGCCAACGAGCTGACAGAACTGTCAACCGGGTCGTCCCAAGAGCCGCTGCACCCCAGCCGTTTCAAAAAACTGCAACAAGGACGCAGCCACCCCGCCACGGGGTAATGGCCGACTAACCGACCGCACAAAGAAAACAGCCCTCTCTTCGTTAAGCCGGCATTCACCGAGCCAAACTCGGAGAGAGCAGTCCCCCGCGACATCCGAAGATGTCCGTTGGCATCTTTCCGCAAAGAAATGCCCAACAGCCGGCCTCCATCCAGGCACTCAGGCTCCTTCGACACAAGTCCATACCGTGCCAGATGCTCCCGGAGCTCCTGCGCGCTGAGAATGGACTCACAAACCACTACATCATCGATATAGTGGTCCGTCCCTCGACGAACGCGATCGTTCAACGACAGAACCTTGCCGAGAATCACCGTCATGATTCGAGGCGCACACGAGAGGCCGAAGCCTAATCGCGTCAAAGCGTAAGGCACACCCTTAAACTTCACGATCTGGTACCGCCACCGATCCTCGGAAACGTGGATCTGCAGGTACGCGGACTTAAGGTCGACGACCTTGAGCTCGCCCCGCAGCTGCCGCCACTTCCGAATCTTGTCGCCACACACAGCGACCATGTCATCACCAGTATGACATTCGACAAAGCCGTTCAATTCACGATAATCCATGACCGGACGGACCTTGTCCTTCGTTGGTTGCACGACGGCCAGCAACGGAATGACGCCCGGGATGGGGCCATGCCATCGCCGCAACCAACCCTTTGAGATCCAACTCTGAATCTCCGCATCATAGCGCTCACGCACGTGAGGCGCCCGAGTACATCCGTACTCCGCGACCCGAGTCTGCAACCCCTCGGGCGGCTTCTCAGACCACCGCCAACTGACGGTCCACCGACCGTCAGCGAACCTAGCAACAAAGTCAGGGTCGACGATCTCGATCGGTGCGGGCGCACCTCTCGACTCCACCGACCCCGCCCCTGTCACCAGGCCGGCTCCCACCTTGGCACGGGCGAGTCCATTGCTGGACCCCCTACAGCATCCAGCTGACCGGGATCTCCCCCAGTCAACTGCATACTTCGAGTCAGGACCTCTCCAACGGTGACGCCCCCCATGTGATCAATAACATCACTCCCGAGGAGACAGTCCACGCCAAGATTCCCCAACTCCGGCATGACGAGCGCAGTGACACCAAAGCAATGCCCCTGCAACCCGACTACCACACGACAGTGCTTCCCCACATGGGAAGTTCTGCCGTCCGCCGTTAGTAACGGCCGCCCCGGCCGGGGGCATTGGCCCAACACCACCCGCGGACAAACCACCGTCCGCTCGCTCCCGGAGTCTACCAGACACCAAGAACAATGCCCATTCAAGATGGCACGAACGACTGGCAACCGACGCTCCGTCGCAACGCCAGTCGCTCCGAGCGATTCTAGATCGCCGCGACCTAGCGACACACCCGTGCCGCTCAAGGTCCCTCTCTCCGAGGGGGCGCCGTCACCTCCCTCGGGGGGAGGAGACCTCCGGTAAGCTTGGCTTACACGGATTCCATTGAGGAGGACGCGTCGCCCCGACTGGCGTCCTCCGCAGAGAAACCCGACCCACCAACCGCAGGCCTACCCACCGCCGGACAGTCGCAAGCGAAATGCCCGACCTCCCCACATGCGAAGCATGCAAACTTCCTTTTGGCGGGAGCCTTCATGGCCCCCCTACCAGCAGGCGCCGCCGCGCCTTGCTTCTGCGGGCAAGCCCGCACGCGGTGTGCACCGCCACAGCGGTAACAAGCACCCTTGCCACCACTGCCCTGCTTCCCCGAAGCAGCAAGGTCTGCGCCGCGCCTGGCCTCCTGGCCTCGCCCGGCTGCAGCCCTCTGTGCGGCCATTCTCTCCCGCACTTTCGACACCACAGCATCGAACGGCGCAGTAAACGCGTCCTCACGCGAAACTGCCCACGTATACAGAGTAGTGGGGAGACCCTCGTAGAACTTGACCCTAAAAATCAAGTCCTTCTTGGTCGACCCCACTCTCCCACCCAGACGCGCCAAGTCATCCAGGTACACGTCCACCGACTCCCCGGCTGCCAGCCGACGGTCGGTGAACCGCCTAGGCAACGCAAATTGCAAGACCAGCGTAGACCGAACTACCGACCACTGGGCAGCATCACCGACAGTCATCGAGCGAAACACCCCAGCGGCGTTGCCGTCGAGCATGAACCCGATGACGTCGGTCGGAGCTACCCGCTCCAGCTGGCAGAGCCTCTCCAGGTTCTCCAGCCACTCCAGCGCGTCGACCGATCCATCGCCAGTCAACTTAGGCAACTGCCTAGACAACCTGTCGAGGATCGGACCACGCGCCTGAGTCAGAATGTTAGCCAACAGGCTAACATCTACAAGCACTCCCGACGTGCTCCCCGCCGGCGGCACTGGCGATCCCGCATCGCCAGCTCCGGCTGCCGCAGCCTTCTCAGCTGCGTCAGCTACCTCAGCTGACGCAGCCTTTCCAGCCGCCGCCATCTTGCTGCCCACAAGAAGGCTACCACCGCCAAAAGCCTAGATAGCTTGTTGGCTTACCTTAAATTTTGCCCGGTGCCGACACCGACAGCAAAACCGCCAAGCAGCTGCCGCAGCTGGGTGGCCTTCCTCGTTGGCCCAGAGGAACGAAAGCAAGGCACCTGCCTTGCTTATCACAGGTAACGAAAACACGCCGACGACTATGCGAACCGAAGAGCGAAAACACACGCGCGTCTACTCTCCGTCACTCTCAGAAGAACACTGCCGACCGGCCCGCTGCGACGCGCGGCGGTTGCGTCATGGTACGACAACTGTCGCAACGTACGACAGTCCCACATTAAGTATACAAGATAAATTGTCATGCTTTTACATTTAACCCTTCATAGGAAATATACCATTTTTTTCAACAGCAAAGTTGTTTATTAACAGTGCTTCTTACAACTTAACTTAGCAGGAGACAGCTGGATGCACATGTGTGTCCAGCAACAGCAAACGTGTTAACAAGCAATTCATCCAAGTGTAATGCATGTAGCTAATTTAACATGCTAACAGAGAATAAAAGAAGCAAACGAGGAAATGGAGTCACTTATCAAAAATTGACTTGCAAAACAGAGTCACTTATCAAAAATCAACTTGTATCTTTGAGATCTAAAGTCATGCTTTCCAGCATCAGTCCATTCCACTATATTGTGATCCAATGAAAATAAGCAAAGCTTTTCCTAACTGAATTTTCCTAAACTAAATTTAGACATAAAACAACTGAAGAAATGCAAATTCTGAAAAGCTTAGTTTTTCTCAAAGTAGGGACATTACAATCATTTGGAATAAATTCTCATCCCTAATGAATTTACTGATTTTACAATGACCTTTATTAAAGCTAGGTAATGTACATGCATTAATTCCATCAGAACTAGGTAAATTACATGCATTAATTTTCTACATATATCAAATACTTGAAGATTGAATAAAATTATTTTCTCTATAACATACACTAATATCTAAATACAGGTAGGTCAAGTATAGAATAACCGGTCGGTTAAAATAGTTGGTTATTCTGTTAATTTTCAGTTGTTGCGCTTGGTAGCTATCTGAAAACTCAACCCGTAAGGCGTGTAGATAAAACTACCACAGACATTATGGGTAGGGATTTATATTGCTACTGACCTCAAAAATTGAAAATTAACATAGAATAACAGACAATTCAAACCGACCAGCTATTCAAGACTTGCCCTAATAATTAGCCAAGTGACATTAAAGACATCAGTGACATTTTCAAATAAATGATGATACTGGGCAGCTATGCCTACATTATAAAAATGCTTATAAAATCAATAACACACAGTACCCAATGTAACCAAATTGAAGTTTACACTGAAATGGCTAGCCCATAGAATTTGTGTTAGATAATTAGGTTAGTTCCTCCCTCCCTTATATACAATAAAGCTGTTCTCAAGAGAGGAATAATAAAGAGAAATATAAGCAAACAATTTGGGTTTTTGTGGAGGACTTCACGCTAATGGATTTTTGAATTTTTCATGCTTTTGCTATGGTTGTGACATCAAAATAAACAACTTTTATTCTATTTACTTTCCAACACAAATGAGTATTTAACAGGTTATAGCGGTAGGTTAATTTGCCTCTTTCATAGCAGTTTTCTTGTTGGTAATGCTCAGAATTAGTTCTCTCTGTTGACGGCTCAAATAGACGTTTATTAAGATAGGTTAGTTTAGGTTGGGTTAGGCTAGGTTAGTTGCATTTAGGTAGGTTGGTGAGATTGGGTTAGGTCATGACAGACAAGACTGCAAATTGATTAGCGTGAAGTCCTCTACATTTACCAAAATTTGAAGGGTAAATTTCCACCAAGGGTGCATAATGTCTTCATGTGCCACATGAAAGAAGTTCTATGCATTGTAAAGTAAGGCAATTTGATCCTCATTATTGCCAACCCCTCCTTAACACGTTCCCTGTGGTTCCGTAGCTGTTAACGGTTACTTTGGTTAAGTTGTAAGTAGCAGAATAGGGAAATTTATTTTTCAGCCTAAACAAATTTTGGTAAATGTGAAGGAGGTGCAACTAATCAATTATCAAAATTTTGTTGCCTGTATTATGGTAATTACATCAAAATAAGCAATTTTTCTTCTATGCATTTTCAGGGCAAACGAGTATTCAACAAGTTATATAGCGGTATGTTAATTTTCATCATCAATGGCTGGAATGAGCTCAATCGTTCGAGCGTGTTGGAAGGGAGAGTCTATTGTAATCTTCCCTCAGGACAATCTTTTCCCGCTTCAAACACTAGAGTTGCGGTAAGTGATTTACCACTATAACTTGTTAAATACTCATTTGCCCCAAAAAGTGCATAAATGAAAACTGTTTTATTTTGATGTAATTACCATGTTACAGGCAACAAAATTTCGAAAATTTATTTGTTGCATCGCCTCAACATTAACCAAATTTTCAAGCTCAAGAATCTAAATGTTCTAAAATAGATGCAAAGCATAATGTACATCAAACTAATGGTTTATCAAATGTTGGCAAAGCCTTCATTGCACTACCCATTTTAGAAGAGGGTCAATATTGAGTTAAATGTTGTCAACGATTTTCATAATCTTTTCTAATTATCAATAAAGGAACACATTTAAAAACGTTTTACACGAATGACATTCTGCTTGCTGATGAGTTATTTTTGAATTATTCAACTTTGAAGTTGGCCTTCGAGCGCCAAGGAAGCGAGCGTGCCAAGCGGAATTTAATTAAAAACAGAAGCTTACCCCCTATTACAAATGTAAAGAGGTTGGGTTGTGAGGGTGAGCGACAGTTCTTCTAGTGAAAATTATAAATAAATGTTTCTAGTGACGTCCGTTTACATCATCTCTAAGATGCCGGGCACCCGGTACCCAAGATGGCGGCCGCCATCTCACGTCACTAGAAACCTTTATTTATAATTTTCACTAGAAGAACTGTGGCTCCCCCTCACGACCCAACCTCTTTACATTTGTAATAGGGGGTTAGCTTCCGTTTTTAATTAAATTCCGCTTGGCGCGCCCGCTTCCCTGGCGCACACAAGCCAACTTCAAAGTTGAATAATTCGAAAATAATGAATCAGTGAGCAGAATGTCATTCGTGTAAAACATTTTTAAATGGGTGCCTTTAGTGATTCTTTGGAATCAAGTATCTATTTTCAGTGATTGCATTAAACTTCACAATGACCAAATTATTATTATATAAGAAAGTTTTAGCCTCCCTTAACCACGACAAAGATGTTCCAAGAGAGGAAAGAGGAAGGCACCATTTAGTATGGAGTTGAGGGAACGCGGAAACTATGCACAAGGTGCACAGAAACAGTAAGCTAGGAAAGAAGTTCATGAAACAAGAAAATAGTTGAAGAAGAAAGTAGTAGGTCCTGAAAAACAGGACAGCAGTGAACCGAAAAAAGATGGTCCGTAACAAAACAAAAACCTATTTTATTACAACAAAAAGGAAGCCTACCTAACCTTTAGCTCGGGCCCACACATGGTTCTCCTGGGAGCGCTAATTCCCATAGATACAATAGTTGTATCCCCCTGAGGGGTTCACATTGACCAAAACAATGACTGCTTTTGCATAAAAAAGGCCATTCAGGAGCGCCGTTCGTATAACCCAAAACTTAAATAACTCGAAAACTAAGTATTTGCGGGCACATAGTCATTCATGTGAAACGACTCAAAATCTACTATATTATATATCTATCTATGGCAACGATATTATGAAAATCGTTGACAACATTAAACTCAATATTGACCTACCAGAGTCGCTTGACTATCAGGCATTATTAGTGATGCAAAAAAACGGTTTTATTTGATGGCGTTTTTTTGCAAAAAAAAACATTTTTTATGTGTTTTTTTGTTTTTTTTTTTGCACACACCTAAATTTTATTTAGGTATATATCTGTTTTTTCGGGACACCTAAAATATATTAACACGTTAACCACCATGGGTTAAACTTAAGTTCAATATTCAACTAAAATGTAGTCAATTGTAGTGAGCAATTTTGAAAATAGCAAACATTATGTGGATCAGGCCTTTACGTAGATTTGATTAGGAATTTATAAAAATATTATTCGTGACTTCGGGTTGGTCCACAGCATTGTGAAAATTCCCTCCGTCTACCACCGGTGGTACACGTGACGGTTAACGTGTTAATATCCATGTTTTTTAGTCATTTTTTTTTTATAAAAACATCAAAAAGAAACCATACAGTAAAAGTGGTGGCAGATAACCCACAATTACCTAAAGGCGTCTAAGAGGAACAACAGGAGCCACAGAACTTAGATTGATGGAGTCAAAATTCAGAGCTTACCATCTCTACTACGTCTGATTTTATTTTTTTTGTGACCAAAAAAATCAGACATAGCAGAGATAATAAGCTCTGAATTTTGACTTCATCAATATAAATTCTGTGGCTCCTGCTTTTCCTCTTAGACGCCTCTAGGTAATTGTGGGTCTTCTGCCACCACTTTTACTGTACGGTTTCTTTTTTTATGTTTTCAATCCAAAAAAATGACTAAAAAACATAGATATTAATATATTTTAAGTGACCAATGAACATGCTGTTTTTTTAAAAACATTTTTTTTACAAAAAATTCTGACTAATATAAATGAATATTAATATATTTTCTGGTACCAAATATAACCATGCTTTTTTTACAAAAAAATCATGACTAAAAAACAATATATTTTATGTGACCTAAAAAGCCCAATGCAGTTTTTGAAAAAAACATGTTTTTTACTAAAAATTCATGAATGAAAAAATATGAATAATATATTTATGAGCCAAAAAAATGCTTTTATACTAAAAAATCATGACTAAAAAAACATGAATATATTTATGAGACCTAAAAACCCCATGCTGTTTTAAAAAATATATGTTTTTTTACAAACAATGATGTGTAAGAAAACCTAGATATGAATATATTTTATGTGACCAAAAATAAACAAGTTTTATTTTACGTGTTTTTCATAAAAAATCGTGGTCAATGTCCACCGTGATGCAATCAAAGGAAATGAAAATTTTATTCCCAAGAATCACTCAAGGAACCCATTTAATAACGTTTTACATGAATGACATTCTGCTCTCTGATGTGTTATTTTTGAATTATTGAGCTTTGAAGTTATACGTAAAATCGCTTTCCCGCTCAAAATGTGGAACACGAAGTACGAACAGGTTGGGTCAGGAAAGGCAAAGTTCTGATCACAAGGGGTTAAAGTTTTCACCAGATCTTTGTAGAAATGAAAGAATGATAGAAATTGTTAATAAAATAATAAGAAATATTGTTATCAGTTAATAACACAAAAAAGTTAATGTACACTTTCTCGTATTTGGTGCTTTTGACGTTTTTTTAGTCATTATTACGTCGTCACCTTTACAGTCAGCTCATAGATGGTGCCACGTAATACCGTCACCTTTACAGTCAGCTCACAGATGGCGCCACTTGGTACGGCCGCCCGCCATCATTGAGCAGATGTAAACACAATTGTTTGTGACCTTTATGGGTTGCTTCCAACCTTTATCTATAATTTTCACTGGAAGAACTGTGGCTACCCCTCACGACCCAACCTCTTTACGTTTGTAATAGCAGGTTAACTTCCGTTATTAATGAAATTCTGGATGGCGCGCTTGCTACCTTTGGCACGCAGCCAATTTCAAAGTCGAATGATTCTAAAATAACGCATCAGAGAGCAGAATGTCATTCATGTATAACGTTCTTAAATGGGTTCCTTTAGGGATTCTTTGGAATAAAATTCCCATTTCCTTTGATTGCATCAAGCCGAACATTGACCAAAATCGTGTCTTAAAATTATGGATATTAATCTATTGTATGTCACCAAAAATAATC
Source organism: Morinoia aosen (assembly GCA_030386875.1). Classification (NCBI taxonomy): domain Eukaryota; kingdom Metazoa; phylum Arthropoda; class Malacostraca; order Amphipoda; family Talitridae; genus Morinoia; species Morinoia aosen. Next base: position 13,031,853 of record CM059569.1, on the reverse strand, counting down.
GTTTTTTTTAACAGGTTTTTTTATCAAAAGGTTATTATTATTCATTTTTTGGCCACGATTTCTTTGTAAAAAAAATGGATAGTAATTATTTTATGTGACCAAAAAACCATGCTTTTCAAAAAAATGTTTTTTACAAAAAATCATGACTAAAGAAAACATGAGTGTTATTAAATTTTATCTGACCAAAATAACCATGACATTTTTAAAAACCACGTTTTTTTCACAAAAAGTCGATTTATATCAGTGTTTTTTAGTCATGATTTTTTTTGGTAAAGATAATATGATTTAAAAAAAACCAGCATGTTTTTTTGGCACATAGAATATATTAATATCCACATTTTTTTAGTCATGATTTTTCTGTAAAAAAGATGTTTTTCAAAAAAACAGCATGGTTGTTTATGGTCAAATAAAGTATTTTAATAGGGTAATTCATCAAATATCGGACTGAACTGATTATCGAACAACTTTGAAAATTTGCGCGTAATAAATTTAACAAGCATCCAAACTTGCTCAGTGCCAGTGATCTTACATCTAAAACTCCTATTTTAGTGATAAAAACTCATTTCTGTGAGCTGCAAACTGCTACCAGCTGCTGCGAACGCATTTTCTGTATGACCCTTACAAATTGATCATACTTTTTCACTTGAAAAATCTTACGCACCTTGGTAAAATTGCGACGGTTTAACTGTTGTTGTGCCACCGTCAACCTCCCATCATAACTAGAAAGTAGTGTTTCCATATGATGTTCTGTTGCTGTATTTTTTTCTTTCCAGCTGCTAAAACCTTGATAATCATTCCATGTTCAAAATTCAGGGTAAATGTGTAGCGTTGGTCAGTAATCGATTTTTGAGTTTTCAGTGCCTAATTGTAGTTAATTAGATCGAAATAAACAAGTTTTCTTCTATGCACTTTCCGTCGTAAATGAGTATTAAACGAGTTATGGCGGTAAGTTTAGTTTCGTCTTTGATGACGAATGCGCTCGAATAAACAGCTACTCATCGATTTTCAAATTTTTGTTGCTTGAATCATGGTAATAACATCGAAATAAACAACTTTTCTTCTATACACGTTTTTCGTTAAATGAGTATTTAACAAGGTATAGCGGTAGGTTTGGTTCCGTCTTTGATCACGATCGAACTAGAAGCGAGACGGCATTGCAGTGTTGCCGTCCGACGTGATGTTTGAATTAGTTCCCGCTTCAAACACTGGAGTTGCGGTCAGTAATTTACCAGTATAACTTGTAAAATATTCATTTACGACGGAAAGTGCATAGAAGAAAACTTGTTTATTTCGATCTAATTAACTACGATTAGACACCGAAAAGTGGAAAATCGATTACTGACCAACGCTACACATTTACCAAATTCAGTTCCTATTTCATGTCAGTATTAAATAGTAAACAAAGGTGTTTGCTGTGAGATATATAAATATAATATGTGATATATCAATATAAAGGCTGTGAGATATATCAATATATTTAAGGAGCGCCTACTTCTTTATACTACAATACATTTTCTAGATCTTAGATTTACGATTATGGCTAAGTACTGAAACGTATATCATCTGGGAAGGTAGACCGAGCTTGTATACAGTTAAGACGGATATATTATTATATTTTACTTATTTTGTAACAAATATATTCTTCAGTAATTAAATTGACCTCTGACCCGGATAATACACTTTGTAATGTTAAACACGTCCGTATATATTGCCATATATAGTTTTTAGTAAGTTGTGTTCGGATTCAAAATTCAAACAAAAAACCTGTTTGGATCAAAATTCTTGTTCGATTCATGTTCAATACTGATGAAATTATGTTATTAAAGTGTTCCATTTTTAGAACAATAAATAAATTCCAACAATCTATGTTGTCTTTAAACCGACATCACAGAACAAGAAAGCAACTCTTCAGGAATAATCTTGAGGCCTGCAACAATTATTCAGAGCAAAAGTTACCGATTTATGAAGATTGTTTCTAGACACACGTGGTTTCTGTTCGATATTTGATGAATTACCCTATCCGTGTTTTTTAGTCATGACTGTTTTGTAACAAAAACATATTCAAAAAACAGCATGAATTTTTTGGTCACATAAAATATATTAATATCCATGTTTTTGGTCAATGTGAAGTTTACTGCAATCACGGAAATTAATAATTATATTCCAAACAATCACTAAAGGAACCCATTTAAGAACGTTTTACATGAATGACATTCTGCTCGCTGATGCTTTATTTTCGAATTATCGAACTTTAAAGTTGGCCTTCCCGCGCCAAAGGAAGCGAGCGTAGTTCAATTATAAACGGAAGCTAACCCCCTATTACAAACGTAAAGAGGTTGGGTCGTGAGGGGGAGGCACAGTTCTTCTAGTGAAAATTATAAATAAAGCTTCTAACCCACCCATTTGGATGACGACCGCAATCTTGTTGACATCGGGTCCAAGATGGCGGCGCCCATGGTGGTCGCCATCTTTGACCAGATGTAAACAAGATTGCGGTCGTCACCCAAATGGGTGGGTTAGAAGCTTTATTTATAATTTTCACTAGAAGAACTGGGCCTCCCCCTCACGACCCAACCTCTTTACGTTTGTAATAGCTTCCGTTATTAATTAAATTCCGTTTCACGCGCTCGCTTCCTTTGACGCAAAGGCCAACTTCAAAGTTCAATTATTCGAAAATAACACATAAGCGAGCAGAATGTCATTCATGTAAAACGTTCTTAAATGGGTTCCTTTAGTGATTCCTAAGATCGGAATTCTTATTTTCCGTGATTGCATTAAACTTCACATTGACCATGTTTTTTAGTCAATTTTTGTATAAATAACATGTTTTTTCAAAAAACAGCATGATTTTTTTTAGTCACATCTCTATCAATGACCATCAGTAAATATATGTCATTATAACACACCATTTTGGGAGTTGAAGGTCATTTACATGTAGGCCTATTGTAAAATAAATGAAATATCAAAACATGAAACCGCAGAAAATGAAAAATTTCATAAAACCATAGAAAACCATCAATTAAGAAGTATGCTGATTTATTTCATAATCTGACATGAAAACAAATAATGTAATGTGGTTCTTTTTCTTGCTGAGTTATTTTCAGGCAAAATATTTAAAAGAAAACAAAATATCCCCGTTTTTATGACCATGTTTTTTTTTGTAAAAAAACGTGTTTTTTTTAAAAAAAAAGGCATGGTTTTTTTAGTCACATCTCTAGGCATTATGCACTGTACGATACCGACGTTCAAAATACCTGTGATTATGAAACAAACTAATACACACATATATAAATAATCTTCAATTCATTCAAATATAAGCGCTGAAGTACCAACATCATAGTGTTGGGGTATTTTCACGTTTTATGTGAACGTGCTGAACTAGTTAGTAGTAAAAACATTCTACCGCCACGTATATTGAAAATACAATTATATAATTCACGTTTCCAATTGTAATAGATAGTACAATGCCACCTTTTCTCACTCAATGTAAAAGCTACCAAAGTTTTATACATCACTATATACGGGATTTCAGAAATAAAATGTTTTCCACCTACCGATAAGCACGAGCGAAAAAACTGAAATCATTCAAACCACCCACGAAATTGTGCTCGACTTACCACAGTACCATTCTCAACTCAAATCGCAGAGTTCAAATCAACCACTTTCCACACGGGCCCCACGCAGTGTTTACACGTAATCGTCGTAATGACCACGTATGAGATTTCTTTACCCTATACTGAGATGCGCGATTACCCTATATCACCCTATACACTCAAATTTTCAAATAATTGCAAAAACTTGAAATAAACTCATTCCTGGAAGTTTATATGCTACGTTTGCAAACAGCGCTTAGCATAAGAAATGTTGAGAAAAAGGTTGTTGAAGAAAACTGCAAAATATTCATACATCAACCAGGGTTGCGGAGTCGGTGGAATCAATTTGCGACTCCGACTCCGACTCCGACTCCACCTTTCCAGAATTTGGCGACTCCGACTCCGACTCCGACTCCACCTTTTCAGAATTTGGCGACTCCGACTCCGACTCCGACTCCACCTTTTCAGAATTTGGCGACTCCGACTCCGACTCCGACTCCACCTTTTCAGAATTTGGCGACTCCGACTCCGACTCCATTTCTCCAGAATTTGGTGACTCCAACACCGACTCTGCCTATTCACAATTTTCTGGCTCCAACTTCACCTATTCATAATTTATAAGATGAATATTTTATTTCTTAACTAGTGTACACACACCGTCAAAAATGACGAGATTCAATACCTTTCTTCAACAAATTTTCGTTTGAGTGGAGTTTCCATGCTTTCAGCTTATTCCAAAGGTAACTTAAATTTCTTATAGGAGTAATAAACACTCAGAACACAGCATTTTTGAGCCGCAAGAGAAGAAGTTATAGCCATTCGTGTCGTATCCAAGATACAGAAATTCAGCATTACTGAAAGCAACTGCGAACTTGTGTTTGTATAATTTAATATGCAATACAGTACATTGCAATACAGTATATTGCAATATACAATACAGCATATTGTAATATGCAATACCCCGCCGAACTCGATATTCACGATACAAACTTGAGTATATAAGGCTATGGATCGCTCTAATTGTGATGAAAGTGACTTGTTATAGAGCTATTGCACAACGAAAATGAGTGTATTAATTGACCGTGAACTGGAACCAAGACCGCCAGTGCAAATTTTTTCCTATCAATTATTCTTAACAGCGTGACACAAAACGTATAAATAAACACACGACAGTCATTCTTAGTAGTAATCGGTTGCAGGTGTTGAAACCTGTGCATATATTCATTATATTCTTTATTATCGAACGACTTTTAAATTGACTACAGATTGTTAATAATCAAGATACTAGTGTACATGATTGGTCAAAAATGACGGGATCCAATGGTATCGTTTTAAAAAAATCTCAAGATAAAAATGGCAAACAACTATATCCATTGTAATAGTACCCGCGATTAAAATACAGTATTCTCATACTTGTGACTGGTAAAACTCGTATCACAGATACGGTCATTAAGCATATTTAAAAACGTCACAAACGCACACAACAACCAAGCAAATTGTATAACATAATACCTATCTGAATTGTAATTTAAATTATTGTTCGCAAGAGGTTTTTAAAAAATTTGCCATACCTTTTAAGCATTTAAATGCCTTCGAAATTTAAATGCGATGAGCCGCATTTTCTTGACAGTTGATTCGATTTTCACGCAATGGTTTTCACTTATAAACATTTAATTTAATTTCGATGGTACTTATGATACTGAGTTTGGAGACTGGTTACAGAGTTAGGTAGAGTGTGCGAACGGCAGAAATTGAGGGTAAATGTGAATAAAAGTAAGGTGATGAGATGTTCAAGAGGTGGAGTGTTTGGAACTTTGGATGTGAGGTTGAATGGGGAAGTTTTAGAGAAGGTAGAGCATTTTAGGTACCTCGGGTCGGATGTGACTGTTAAGGATAGTATGGAAGTAGAAGTGAAGCATCGAGTGAGTGAAGGTTGTAAGACATTGGGTGCAATGAGGAAAGTTTTTGAATGCAGGAGTTTGAGTATGAATGTTAAGAGGGGACTGTATGAAAGTTTGATTGTGCCAGTTTTGTTGTATGGAGCAGAGTCCTGGGGGTTGAGAGCAGCTGAGAGGAGGAAGTTGGATGTGTTTGAGATGAAGTGTTTGAGGAGCACGTATGGAGTAACTAGAAGAGATAGGATCAGGAATGAGTTGGTTAGGGGGCAGACTGGTGTTATCAAAAAGTTGAGCAGGCGATTGGATGAAAGAGTGCTTGCATGGTTTGGGCATGTTGAAAGAATGAATGTTGAACGGCTGGTGAAAAAGATATATATGTCGGACGTGAGTGGTCTTCGAGCGCGAGGTAGACCACGGATGAGTTGGATGGATGGGGTGAGACGTGCTTTGTATGAGAGGGGTCAGACTGTGGACGTGGCGAGAGGGATGGCTGCGGACAGAAGTGAGTGGGGGCAGTGTATAAGGAGGTAATTTTATTTATGACGCGTTAATGGAAGCTGCCCGCGTGTGATGGGGTTGACCTGTCATATGCAGGGGGAGGGGCTGCACTCAATGAAGCGGTCGGGGTAAACCAGCTGTGGCTGTCGGGCCTGACTGTGGGAGGTGGTTGTGCTGGGCTGCTGCTGATCCTGGCAGTTCAGGTGCGGCCAGTGCTGCCTCTCTCGCCTCCTAGTGACTAAGTGTGGGGATTGTGGCCTGCTGTCGGCTACCCTCCCATAGGGAGGATTAGCCCGGTACATGTATGTATGTATGTATTTATGATACTGTCCAAGCAAGCAGATTCCCATTGTAATGAGATAGGGGAAATTACGCACGAGAACATATACTTATCATTGACGGACACCTGGTTTTTTATTATATCGGGTGTACTGAAAAAATGTCCCCGATTTTTAATTAATTATATCTCAGCTTTAAATCAACATATTTGAATTGCCTTCGTTCACAATGTAGTAAATTTTGTTTCCTTTTCGAATAATTTATGTTATTGAAAATCGGTTGAACAACCACTTTATAATGTCCAATTTACTGAAAGGAGTAGAAAATATAATTGTTCAAATGAAAAGTTTAAAACAATATTGATATTCTTTCTTATTTTGTAGTTTCCATAAAACTGAACACACGAAAATTTTAAGGAGTAACAAATCATTACCTTATATAACGTTTAAATAAATAAAGTAATTTTAGTATCCAACGACATACCCTCCATTTCTCTCAAGGCAAGTATTACTTCTAGCCACCATTGAACGAAGACTTTCACCCATTATTCCACCGTTTTCTATCAGTCCTTGAAACACTATTATTGAGAACACTTGAAACTTGAAACCTCTCAGAAGGTTTAAATACTTAGTTGTATGTACGATACATCGTTATGAAATTATTCTCAACAGTAGGTATTGAGGAATGAAGAAGAACACCAGTGTTGGTTTTAAAACTTTCCCTTTGAACAGTTTTTCTACCCCTTTCAGTAAATCGATCATCTTGAAGTTTATTCAACTGATTTTCAAAAACTTAAATTATTTCAAAAGGAAAAAAATTGAATAAATTGTAAATAAAAGACAAGTAAAATATGTTAATTTAAGCGGAGATATTATCAATTAAAAAGTTCGGGACATTTATGTGGGACACGCAGTATAGTATTGATTGTTCTTATACAATAAATGGTCAAGTGTCTCCTTTGAACAAATTAATAAATAGGTTTAGCTATTTCGTGAGCGTAATCTCTCCTATGTTAGTACAATGAAGTTTTAGGATTTAAAACTTAAGAGCAATTGGTCGAACATTTATTTCAAATACAGAAGAACTTCAAGGGAACAACAGCAAGTCGTTTCCCGAGATGCGCAAAAAGAGAAACCGGTACCCAAGTTAGGCGGATCTTGAGGATTCCAACAGTAAGCACAGGAGCGTCCTCTGTGAAATTTTTATTATTGAATTCCTTTAAAATGAAGACCGAAAATCTTCTTTAACGTAAGGTTTATTTTTAAAACGATACTCGCTAAAAATAGAAGACACCCAATGGACGCGGCCGGTCATCAGCACGGTACTCCGGTAGGAAATTTTAGAGGCGTTCTGAGTAGAGAGATACAGAGTTTTAAGATGTCCGGTCGCCGACTAGGTGAATATCGTATCTTATTGTAAGATTACATATAGCACTAAGATGTTAACAATTAATTGACAATTAATTACCTTGAATAGTAAGTGCCTATTCAAGAGGCTGCAAAAGCCGGGTCGAGGAGTTCAAGTCGCAGAAAGAGACTGCTTTTTACGCAAGAGAAATAAGTTAAAGGTACCAGACCCACTTTTATTAAAAGGACGACATGCTGCCCAAGCAGAGCAAGCTCAAAGATAATTTAATGAGTGAACGCCAAAGCGTCACAAGTAATGTTAATTAATGCTATTTAAGGTTAATGCAGTCTGCTAGAAGCGCAAATTTGCTTATTTATAGAAAGTTAAATTTGAAAACAAAAACCGGAAAAAAATATGCAGCTGCAAAACAAAAAACAACGAACAAAAAGATCTAATTTCATCAGTTTCAAATTCTTGTCTGTGAACTAAGAGAGGCCAACTGAAGAAAACTTTTTCTTCCACAAAGCCGCCATCAGAAATACGGAAAATATTCAACAGGAAATTTCATTGAACAAACAAAATTGGCTGTTCGTGTTTGTTGGTTGAGCTGTCTCCCTTTCACGCTCTTAGAGATACTTAACTACTGTATCTGTGATGCGAGTTTCACCAGTGCACAAGTATTAGAATATTTTAAACGCGAGTGCTATTAGGATGAAAATATTTCTTTATGGTCCACATCTTGAAGATTTCAATACAGACAATATCGAATCCCGTCATTTGACGCGTCGTGTACACAATTATGTATACTGAGTGTTTCAGAAAACGAGGTACAAAATTGCACATCAAGTAGAAAATGGCCAAATAAACACTTTTTGTTCTATGAAATTTTCACCCAAAAAATCGGGGCTGGGAGGCATCAGGTGTTTATTGTTTTTAAGGTTTAAATTTAATGGCACAATTACTCGCGGTATTGATTCTGAATTTACTTTACAAATATTGTTCAAAATGTGTTCCACCTACATCTATGCACTTTTCGAATGTTAGCCTTAACGGCTGCCGAATATTAGGAAACACGTCTGGCATTAAGGTATCTCATCTGCAGCCACTGCAATTCTGGCCACAAGATCTTCCTCGGACCCAATGGGTGTAGCATAAACAATGCTCTTCACGTGTCCCCAAAAATTGAAATCGAGTGGAGTCATGTCAGGAGATCTAGGAAGTCTTGCAACTAGCACATTTCGCCCGATCAACGTAAATTCAAAATAAATATTGCGAGTAGTTTATTCATTAAATTTCACCCTTTAAAACAATAAACTGCTAATATCTCAATGTCTCTTTCTTCGGAAAATTTTATAGAAGAAAAAGTTTTTATTTGGATATCTTCTACTTGGTATGCAATTTTTTGCCTCTTATTCTGAATCTGAAACACCCTGTATATTACTGACAAGTGTTTTCTGAGTAGGTAATGTAGGCATTGTCTACACTGAGAAGCATAGATATGCATCAAGAGTTTTTTATTACTAAGTATGCACTAATTCAGTGAAATTATTGTAGTTAATTCAATGACTATGCTTCAAATCCCTAAAATTATGATATACGTGTAGATAAGGTAGGTAAGATTTGCACACTGCCTTTTCTTCTTTGTATCTACACTATGCAGGGTAACAATGCAGAAAAGGTGTCATATTATTGCTCAACACTATGTTACATTTCGGCTATAATGAGCAAAAGTTGTTCTGCTTTCATTGCAGAAGCCTGACGTTTTCGGAAAGTTTTTTTTACGAATAAAAGTCACTTCTAGCTTCTTTGCGTGTATTATGATACTATCTCTTATTTTCGTCTAACTTTTTACTTTGTATTGGACACTTTGTTAATTTAATGAACGCCCAGGTTCTTCTCATTTCGTGTTTTTTGGAGCAATTTGAAACGTTTCCAGCAACAGAATTTGTACCATCGCATAAATGCAAAAACCATTGCAGCTGAGATAGTGCACTGTTTTCAGTTACAATGTGTGTGTGACTGTAAGTGAAGTTTTTGCTGGTGTGTGTAATTATTTTCATTGCAGCTCGTTTACATCGTATTTTTAATTTTTTTCAAGTGTCTCAATGCCGATATAGATAACCTTACAACATTTCCAAATCTTCCTTAACAAGAAGTAATTAATTCCATAATGCTACAAAACAAATACTATTTCAGTTTTTTAAAATGTATCAACATAATTATAAAATTCTGCATTTCAGCGTATACTAGCTTAGAAACTGGGGAGTGATACGAAGATAAAAATTAAACATGATGATGATATAGTGAAAAACAATATAACTCTGAAAGAACCAAATTACATTCAAGGAATAACTTGAGAAATGAGAAGAAATTTTTATTATTAATACATGTTAACTTGACTTAAAAACACGGAAGCCATATCAATTTTGATAACATGACTTGAAAACTAGAAGTCTTTGTGCACTAGACCATAGCTTCAGGTTTCGGCAAAGACTACTCATTGGCAATGAATCATAACGAAAAGACTTGAAATCTTTATGATCATTTTCAATCAAAGCATCATTTTGAGCATACAGAGTTACCACTCTTTATGTGAGTACAATGTATTGCATCAGCTGAAATGTTCTGCAAGTAACTTGCAACACATTTACTACTATTTTCCAGTTCCTTTGTATTAATTGAAGGAAAAATGAACGAAACAGAAATATACAGAATGAATTTGCGATGCTTTCAATTACTAATTCCTGCTTTTAACTACAAAATATACATTAATGCTGGGTACAAAAATTATTTTTCGCACTCGTAGGTTTCTCATATATATCTGTGCAAACCCTCAATGACTAGATATCATGACTGTATTAGGTGATAGGAATAAATACGATGTTTCAAACTTCGAACAAAACAATCAACGAAAACATTGCGTATTTTTTAGATTTTTCAGCAAAGCATTCTAACTCTGTTTTGGTTTACTTCTAGTTTTAAAGAATTATAAATAATTTTTAGTAAAAATTAGAATCGAAGACACCAAAAATTAGCGACTCCAACCACGACTCTTCCACATCCGAATGAACGACTCCGACTCCGACTCCGACTCCATCACATTCGGAAAAGCGACTCCGACTCCGACTCCGACTCCATCACACTTCAGAGTAGCGACTCCGACTCCGACTCCGACTCCACCACACTTCAGAGAAGCGACTCCGACTCCGACTCCGACTCCACCCTAAAACATCCGACTCCGGCGACTCCGACTCCCGACTCCGACTCCGACTCCGCAACCCTGACATCAACAATGTAATCCATCAAAAAAATTTCCAAACAAATAAAAGGTTAAAGGTTAACATCGGCATCTTTGGGATGCTTTATTTCCAATCAAGCCTGATACATATGATCTTAGCATTGGTTTTTCAAATGTCTTATAACTAACCCTATATATAGGACACCATGACGGTTCCCCCGTAAAGCCGGTACCCATTTCCGACACCTGGGTTGAGTGGGGTATTGTGCTTGAGCTTTCCCTTTTACCCAACGGGGAAAATCTCCGCGCCAGCGCTGGGAACGAACCCGCGACTTCCAGCATACAAGTCCGATCCCTTAACCGCTGTGCCTCGGAGAGCACTATAATAAAAGGCCTATTATCAAATAAATGTACACCTAAGCACAATTGAAATCATCCTAGAAAGGATATATGACATGTTTGGATGCATTGTTAATATTAATATTTTGAAAATAGGTTATTGAAGAAAATACATCATTTAACCCTATCCGCCTTGGGTGTGGGCAAATCTGCACACAGTGATTTTTTAAAAATGGTTTTATCTAAAGACCACTAATCCAATTTTTGCATATTACATTTGGTTAAAAAGTTTATTTGAGCAGCTATCTTTTTATGTTTTTCCGCTTGATTGAGCATTAACCAAACAAGTTTTAATTTAGTAAGAAAAAATGTTCAAAAAACACCTGTGGCGAATAGGGTTAATAACCTTTTATTGGCATACGGTAATGTCTATCGATCAGGTTGGAAAAGCCCCAAGTTAATTAAACAAGCTGCTAGTGTTATTTTTGTCAAACATCAAAATGTAGTTGGCACTTTTCCAACCTGATCGACAGATATTACAATCAATTAATAAATTACCATAAGAGAAAAACAAGGCTTATATAATACACATTGCCTATTCAGCACGGAGTTTAAAAAGTGATGATGACTCCCCACATGTTGCATTTGATTTAACTGACCGCATGGCCTTCAGAATGTCATCATTCAGGATCATTGTGCGAGGATCTTCACCCGAATTGTGGAGGTGATACACTGCGTGCATTAAACCGCACAATGTTTCATTTTTTAATTCATTTCTCTGAGCAGTTTTCGTTAAATTTAGTTTACTGAAAAACCGCTCAACTGCTGCGTTACTGAAGGGGAGACCTAACAGCGCACCAATGAAAACCTCGAGATTGTTGAAGCATTTGGAATTGGATGAATTTCTTGCAGCAAAAACATTTTTCCAGTATTCCGTGACATTCATTCCTGTTGTCAGCCCGTCCAGACAATAATGTTCCCTCCATTCACGATCGAGGAGATTCACATCAACAAATTTCCTAAGTTGTGGTATTTGTAACATAGATGATGACAGTGAATTTGGGTTAAGATTGGATGCATTAACTGGACTAAAGCTCATTTTACACCTTCGGTGTGGAGCGAAGGTATGGAGCGACGGTGGACTTGCTATAGCTCCTCCCACGAGAGGATTGAGCGTCAGTGCACACCGACATTGCCGCTCAACACAACGCTCCTTCCCGAGAGACAGAAATCGCCACGCAGGGCTCCCCATTGCATTTTAATTTGTCAACAGTTTCTGTTGCTTTGACGCCCATATATATTCGCCCATTTTTAATGAGATATACTGAAAAATCTGGAGAAGATGGATGAAGCTTGTCAATGGCACAAGATATAACGTATGTTGGCTTAAGTACGTCAGTAGCAATATTTTTCAATAATTTATGAACTTCCTTTTTCACATTAAAGAAATTTGGTGACTCAGATTGAAATTGCCTATTGAATGAATTAAATCTACTAAGATTGTGTTCAAGAAACTCAAGGTAAGCAATGTTGAACTCGTTTTTGAAGGCTTGCACAAATGCTGTCATTCCAGTGGGTAGGATCAGATAATGCAAGTTCGTTAAAATAGAGTTTAAGAGCATCCCATTGCTCTAACAATCGCGTTACGCACGCTTCCAGCGATAGCCACCTGGTTTGACCGGGAGCTAGTATCTTGTGCGGCTCTAATTCTACAAATTTTTGAAATTCTCTGAATGCATTCTGACGCTTGGCACTTAGACTGAAGTGAGAATAGACATTTCTACAAAAGTATTCAATGAATTTAGGTAATTTCAAACATGCATGGGAGGCAGCTAAAGGGATCAAATGGCGTGCACATTTAATAATTACCACATTAGGAATGTTATTCTTCAACAGAGTTGCGAAGGAATGTTTTCTTCCCATCATAACGCTCGTTGTGTCTGAAGAGAATGATAATATATTCTCCATTGGAATATCCTTTAATTGCAAACAATTTTTTACTGCATTATAGAGACCCTGAGCAGACGAGTCTTCAACTTCGACAAGATCCAGAAATGAACATTTCAATTCGCTATCGTGTGTATCATAATATTGCACTATAATACTCATTTGTTTTGTTGTGCTTCTATCAATGGTTTCGTCTATAATCAAATTAAAAACTCTATTACGAAGGACACGGGATAGGTTATTCACAAAGTAGTGACCAAATACCTGGCGTATGACATTACTGGCTATTTGTTTACCTAGACACACTTTCTTGAGAGGATCTTCGTTGGGAAACATAGACTTAAGCAATAGAATGAATGGCTCACACAATGAAATTGGCAGGTAGTGTTTTGAATGGAAGGCACATATTCTAAGCTCTATTTTCCTAGCAACCAGATCGATCGGGTCATTCGAGATGATATACGAAGCAATGTCACTAGTTGTTCTATGTTCAAGTGAAAGATTTATGTGGCGTTGCGACTTAAGGGCCGTTTACACTGGTCTACATTTTGCTGCAGGCTCACGTGTAGACGCCTCATGTGGGGCTTCACATGAGCAAAGTGCGTTTAGACTAGACATGGAGCGTGCCACGGTCCACGGAGCGCGCGCGTGGCTAATTTTCATGAACTGTCGCTAAGGAAAATTTTTGAGAATTAGCCACCTTAATTTTGGCTAATTGGGGCTAATTCACTGATTGGTAACAATATTTGTTTTATATATACGACAGAATTACACTTATTCCTAAATTTAACGTGTTTGTTCCCGGAATGAACGGTAATGAAACGAGTTGTGAGTTTACATCTGCACACATGCAGATGTGTGCAAGTTATAAAGGTCCTAAAATGCTTCATCACTCGAATAAAAGATTGGTTCAAGATTTCTCGGAGCAAAATTTGAGCTGCTTCTCAGAGAATCTACAATGCCTCAGAAAGAGAAGGATGTCATTAAAGAAAAATGTATTAATGCTGTTATCGGGGCAAGCAGACAATTAGAATGTCGCTTTTTGGATGGCCGTAACGTGAAGAGTCTTCACCTTTTCAAACCTGAAAGAGTGCTAAGTCAAATGAGATAAAATTTTAGGGATACACCCAAATCTTTTCATGCCCTCAAAGTATTATGACGTCTGCAAATTGAAAACCAGTACGTAAATTTTCTTCATATTTACTGAAACGAAGAGATCGAAACAGGAAGCATACCATATGATCCAATCGAATTTTGGGCAATGGTTTTCAAGCCTGAAAATGCGCTTGGAGAAAAATATTTTACTGACATTGGTCAAGCGATGTCCAAACTTTTCTCAGCACCCATTAGTAATGCATTTGTGGAACGCATTTTTTCATTTGTGACAAATGTGAGGAGTAAACAAAGAAACAAATTAGCGAATAAAGCGATAGACTTCGTCTTTAGAATTAATCTCATTTGCTAGCGAATAAAACTTGTTGCAAAGACTTTCATTTAATAGAAAGAATGCCCAGCCTCTTCACAAGCTACATGTATTTAGCACTCCAAGCACAAGATATCAATGAAGTTGACCAACCAGGTTGCAGCGAACATAATTCAGAAAAACAATTTTAACAAGAATTTGAAACCACTGCCATGGAATCAATTTAATAAACTCAACAAGATAAGATATATGTCTATATCTTTGATTTTTAATTATGTTTGAAATAAAAATACAAGTGGCTATTTGTGGCTAATTTTCTGGGAACATTTGGCTAAAAGTGGTGCAAGTCATCTGGCAACCCTGGGAGAAAATCAGTCAATGTGTTTCCAGCTGCTATGAAAGATGGGTTGCAGTCGACGAGGTTGTCTGAATATTGCTGCTGCATCATAAATTACGTAATCTCTTTTTTAGTGTAGCAAAGGGCTACACCTAACCTGATGACTGCTAACTACACACCGACCGGAGACTGAGCTGCGAGGCTCAAGTGCGGCGTGCCTCACGAATTCGATCCGAGCGAATAGGGAACTTCGGGCTCACACACACAAATATGAGCCTCAGTGGTGAGCCTCGTCTACACGAGTCGCGCCTCACGGCCGAAATGTCCCCTAGTGTAAACACCCCTTTAGCATGACGAGCTATTTCTGATTTGCCGCATGTAATATCTGCATTACATATCGTGCAATGAGTCAAATCCTTATCTATCGTCGATTTACTGCTCTTCTTCAACCAGCCTTTGAAACTTTCGTCATCCAACCAAGCAGATCTAAATTTTTGGGTTGCTGCTATCGACTTTTTAGCGGCAACCTTCTTGCGCTTTGGAGGCGGAGTGCGAGCAGGATCCTCATCAGACATCACTACTCTTCGAGATAGCTGCAGCTGCAATGTAATGTATAATAACTAAATTTTTTCTAGACCAAAACAGTAGATAACAAGCATGGTTGTGAAACCGAAGAAAATTTTTATTGCTTTAAATATGCAATTATTTGCGAAGAAAAACCTTTATAATTATATAAGGTAGGTCCATTATTAATTAGCTAACGACCGCTAACGTTATGTATGATGTATAACATTTAAATATATTGTAATATAGCGAGTAGTGTGAGTTCTAGTTCGAGAGACCTAAAGTTGGCAACGCTCGAGACGGCAAGATCATCAGCCAGTTTCCGATTGGTCGTAGCTAGCTAAACTGTTTGTTGGCTACAAGTGTGTAAATAATATCTAACGTGGCAAGTAAACTACCTCTAAGTTATTCTCTAACTACCTACTACTAATTCTATTCTACTCTATCCAGCTATTTCAATCTATCTCCGCTCTTATCTCACTGGCCACAGGATTGAGTATATTCCTAACTGAGTATATTCCTAACTAGGGATATCCCAGAGGTGAGTGTCCATTTGCTTATACATATTAATACTGATGTATCAATATTGATACTGTTCTATGTGTGTCTATTTATGTCAGCACTATTACTGTGTTGTGTCTATGTGCAACCCAGATACTATACCGGTGTTGTTTAACCTATACTGTGTTCTAGTGTAGGATTACCAGGTGTACTATATATATCTAAATTGTTTGCCTTTTGCAATGATAGCTAAAGGTATTTTATATATAGAAAATGTAAAACCTTGCGACTGGTGTTACATATAGACACTAAAACCCAATTCTGGTCATAATGATGAAAATATTGAGATATAAATACTGTTTAACCGATCAGTACAGCAACATACGTTAAGTAAAATGAACCTAACTTGAACGCGACTCTGTGAACGTGGATTTGCCGGCATTGTGAAAAGTGATAACCAAAGTTGTATGTAAAAATTTTGCGTTTTCAGGAATATATCCTTAGTTAGGTAGGCATTTTCCATTCAATCGGACTAAAGCATTATAACATTCAATTGGACTAAAGCATTATAATTTATATAGGTATTTATTGATTAATTCATTTGCAACTTTAAATAATTATTAAACAAATAACTTTATCTAAATAGCACGCGCGATGAAAATACAACATGCCACAATGCTATCGAACATTTAAACATACTCTATTGTAAGTTCAGTATTTGATTACAACCAAATTATTCAGCATGAAACATACATTACAGCTAAACATACTAACCTAAAGGTAGGTATACACTTTTTTCAAAACTAGAGTCACTCACCTATTGCACCACGAGACACGTCTTAGCACTTCGCAGTCTTTGCCCTTTGGGCCCGTTTGATCAATCATGTCTGGTCAGGCGGAAACTCTCGCACCGACTACCGTGACTAAACGACGTTTGAACGATGCTTGATCGACGCTTGAACACGTTTCAAACGTAGAAGAAACGGTCTCTACTCTCTACAGTTCCCGAATTAAACGCATTTTTGCATTCAACTCATTGCTGATGCTTCTAGCTAAAAACTATCTAGGAAATTTTAAAAACTATCTAGATTCATAGCCATTATCTAGAATACAAAATTCGCTATCTAGATCCAGTGAAAACAATCTAGATCTAGCTATTTTATAGCTAGAGTGGCAACTATGGCCCGTCAGGAGCCAGGGGCCCAGGGTTGCCAACTCAGTGAAGCAGTTTCCAGCCAGATCTCTCAGTTTTTGTAGCTATAATTATAGCCAGATATTATGAAAGTGTAGCCATTTTTATAGGTAGCTAATATTTTACATATATTTTAACGATATTTCTAAAAAAATAAAACAATGAATAAAAAAAATGAATGAACATACGCAATAATTCAAATCATGAAACGGAATTTAGAACACTATCAGTATGCCTACCTGACGCACGAATTATTTCTCACCTATCACTCTCGGACACGATTGATCGAGTTTCAAAAGAGGGCAAACGAGATAGAGTTGATAGACAATAGACACCGGCTAGCCCATACCGGCGCGCCGTTTTAGAGAACCCATCTAAGATCCTTCGCAAATTACCCTGACAAAAAGGGTAATTTCTAAACTATAAAACGTACAATCTTGAAATTAGTACCAAATTGATGCTCGTGATGAGTAGAACATTTTTATGTATTTAAATAATTTTTTACGCCCCCGTGGGCGGCAGAAAGCGTGGCTCTCGTGACCCCTTAGAAGTCGGCCGATTTTCTCGATTAACCTCATTTTCCGCCATCATTTATTCCTAAGCTATTGCACCTAAAAACTTGAAATTTGTTTCATTTTAAACATCAATTCCTTCTGCAACGGAGAGTGTATAATAAAACTCTCAAACGTTTCTTGACGAGGCATGGATGGAAGTTTTCATACGCTCGCAATGGTCGGCCGATTTTCTCGATTAACCTCATTTTCCGCCATCATTTATTTCTAAACTATTACACCTAAAAATTTGAAATTAGTTTCATTTTAAACATCAATTCATTCTGCAAGGGAGAGTGTATAATAAAACTCTCAAACGTTTCTTGACGAGGCATGGATGAAAGTTTTCATACGCTCGCAATGGTCGGCCGATTTTCTCGATTAACCTCATTTTCCGCCATCATTTATTCCTAAACTATTGCACCTAAAAACTTGAAATTGGTTTCATTTTAAACATCAATTCCTTCTGCAAGGGAGAGTGTATAATAAAACTCTCAAACGTTTCTTGGCGAGGCATAGATGGAAGTTTTCATACGCTCGCAATGGTCGGCCGATTTTCTCGATTAACCTCATTTTCCGCCATCATTTATTCCTAAACTATTGCACCTAAAAACTTGAAATTGGTTTCATTTTCAACATCAATTCATTCTGTAACGGAGAGTGTATAATAAAACTGTCATACGCTCCCTGGGGGATGACAGAGAGCAAGGTTTCTCCACCTTCTCCTAGCCCGATAATCCGCGCTCGCAAATGCCGCGCTCACCTAAGTTATGACGTGCTGTTCGAATGCTGGTCCATAGCCATGTCTTTCTAGGCACACTCAACCAACATCGTGCCTCTTCGAATCCCGGAGGTGACAAATTTTTTTCTCAGTTGAGAATGATCATTTTCATGTTTTGCTTACTCATGTAGACTTTTGTGAGGCAATATTATAAGTAGAGCTGTGCTAATGCATAACTTGCATATATGCACTCAAAGAGATATGCAGAATGTTTTATGCAATGCAAAAAATTTTCTTGTGCATATGCAAAACACATATGCGATTACGCATATACACTACAACAGGTTTCTTATTAGTTGAAATAGCGGACATCCAGGTTCCATTGTTGTCAAATGAAATTCGTATTCAGCTGGAAATTTATTATTTTCGGTCGAGCTTTCGAAATTTTAAACAAATTTCGTTTTCAGGACAAGAGATTGAAGTTTTTGGAAGCAAAGTTATGGCCAAAACAGGTATCCTGGATACAAGGGAAAGATATTACATAAGATAAACGAAAGCGGACATCGGTGGAACATGCAGGAGTCACAGTAATTATTTCAGAAGTGGTTTATAAACATCTGGAATTTAGAGATATCTATTGTAGGAGTTTGAATTAGTTGTCGAATAGAATGCTTCTAAGTATCTTCTTTGTTTCTTGTTGGAATTTTGAGATATAATTTAATAATTTTGAAAATCTATTTAGTGACCCGTATCCCGAACATGTTAGTAAACTAAAGAATTAATTTGCTATTTTTCCACATTTTGGCAATGTTCATTGACACGGATTTTTAAATTCCTGCAAGTTTCACCGATATACACTTATTAACAATTTTTACAACCTAATTTGTATACTACATCGCAACGGTCTCCAGGTGCTTGTTTGTCTTTAATTTTTGATAAATTTCTTCCTATCAGGTTAATTGACTTCTTTGCTATTTGCACATTAAATGGCCGGAGTATCCTGTTGACACGTTCAGATGTGCCTTTTACATAAGGGGCACGGAAATAGCTAATTTTTGGGTTCTAATTTTGGCTAATATTTTATCGCGGATTTTTTAGTTTTCTGATTGATTGTTTAATCATTTTTTCTTGGTATCCGTTTTTTTTGTAGCTACTATTTAATAAATTTTAGTTCATTTTCGACTTAATCATTACTACACAATTGTAAGGCTCTACTAACTAGGGAATCAACAACGCTACGTTTTTATTGATTAGGATGGTTTGAAGAGAAATCGAGGTATCGTCCGGTATGGGTTGGTTTTCTGTAAATTCCAAAACTGAGGGAGTTGTCTTCCATTCTTGTAATTTAAGTCCAAAAAGGCGATGGAAGTATTTTGTTCCTTTTCGATCGTGAATTGAATGTTAGCGTTAATTTAGTTTAGCTAGTTGTTTAAATCATCGATGGTGTTTTTGGGAACTATTGCAAACACATCGTCAACGTATCTTTTCCAAAACATAATTTAGCTACTGCAGTGCTCAAAGATCTCATTTTCAATGTTTTACATTGTAGCCTCGGCAATTGCTACGGACACGCTACTTCCCATTGGGGTGCCTTTAATTTGTTTATAAATTTTTCCATTTTGCTAGAAGAATGTCGACGATAAACATAGTTGAACTAAACTTAATATATCATCTTTGGACAATTGAGTGTTGTTTTTCCACTCATCAGTTTCGTTGAGAAGTCGTTCCACGCTTGTTAGGGCCAATTCTTGAGGGATGGAGGTGAAGAGAGCTTTCACGTCGAAAGAAACCATCATGCAATGTTCAGGGACGAAAAAAAAAAAAAAAAAAAAATTGTTAATAAGTGTATATCGGTGAAACTTGCAGGAATTTAAAAATCCGTGTCAATGAACATTGCCAAAATGTGGTAAAATAGCAAATTAATTCTTTAGTTTACTAACATGTTCGGGATACGGGTCACTAAATAGATTTTCAAAATTATTAAATTATATCTCAAAATTCCAACAAGAAACAAAGAAGATACTTAGAAGCATTCTATTCGACAACTAATTCAAACTCCTACAATAGATATCTCTAAATTCCAGATGTTTATAAACCACTTCTGAAATAATTACTGTGACTCCTGCATGTTCCACCGATGTCCGCTTTCGTTTATCTTATGTAATATCTTTCCCTTGTATCCAGGATACCTGTTTTGGCCATAACTTTGCTTCCAAAAACTTCAATCTCTTGTCCTGAAAACGAAATTTGTTTAAAATTTCGAAAGCTCGACCGAAAATAATAAATTTCCAGCTGAATACGAATTTCATTTGACAACTACAACAGGTGTAATACGCAAAGTGCTTTATGCATATGCACAATATCATTGAATATATCCTGTAAGACGAGTGGTGCAATTTGATTGTCCTGTTTTTAAGGGAACCATTGGACGGCATTTGGGGCATCTGCAGTCCAAAAGTCGATTTTTTTTTATTGCTTTAAATGAGTTTGAGATATGTCCCCGAATGTCTGTAAAAATATCAGAAACGTATCCCAGAGCTAGCGTCCCCCCCGGAGGGAGAGAGCATCCCCCTTTCGGACCTTTTTTTTCATTTTTGAACCTAGAGCAATGAAATTTGGTATACTGATAGGAAATGCAATTTAGAATCATTCATAATTCATGACAAAATGCGATTTTCTTGAAAAGAAAATGGGAAATCATAGAAAACGACATTTCTGGGGGGTTTTCTAAATGCTTCTCCACCTACAGTTTTTGAGCTACAGTGATGATTTTGGTATCATTGGATGCAGAATAATGTGGACATTAAAAAAAACCAATATTTTCAATTTCATTTTGTTTTTTTTATATATATTTCATCATTCATATTTCTCAAGGTGAGCATCCCCCATCTGAATATTTTTATTATTGAATTTAGAGCAATGAAATTTGGTATACTGATAGGAAATACAATTTAGAATCATTTATCATTCATGACAAAATGCGATTTTCTTGAAAAGAAAATGGGAAATCATAGAAAACGACATTTGGGGGGGGGGTTTCTAAATGCTTTTTCTCTGATAGTTTTTGAGCTACAGTAATGATTTTGGTATCATTGGATGCAGAATAACGTGGACATTCCAAAAACTTGAATGCTTTTCCTCAAATTTCCAATATAAAAATTTAAAAAATTAAAAAGAAAAAAAATCAAAATATTCTCAAAAAAATTCAAATTTATGACGTCATAACTTTGAAACAAGAATGAATTTTGAAAAACTTCTCAATACATTTTAAAGCCCTTGTTTTTCTGCATCCAATGATACCAAAATCATCACTGTAGCTCAAAAAATGTAGGAGGAGAAGCATTTTGTTTCTTAAAAATAGGTTTTATAAAAAAAGTAACTTATCAAGACGTTTGTCATTACATCTTCGAAGTTTACAAAGCTAGAGCAATGCGGTTTGTTGCATTTGAAAGTGACATATGTGCTCTATCTATATTACGGGGGGATTTCCAAAATTTTTTCTGGAAAGATTTCCGTAGACTTTTTTACCCTAAAATTATAACTTTTGCATTGAGACTCTGACAAAAAAAATCATATAAATTCGGAATGAAATAAATCAAAAATTCCCCCCGTATTATGGATAGAGCGCACGTTTGACTTTCAAATGCAACAAACCGCATTGCTCTAGCTTTGTAAATTTCGAAGATGTAATGAATAATATATGTATATATATAATTTTTTTTTTTTCAAATAAAAAATTTTCTATGGCCTTATGAAAAATTTTTGTTTAAGATAAGTTGTTACAAATGTGGAGATCTAGTAGTCTGCAAATTTTCATAGACGTACGTCCAATAGAACCAAAGTTGACCAGTTCATCAAAATGGTTCCCTTAAGGGAACACTGCAAATTTGTTCATTAATCCAGAAATTTTGTACAATTATGGGACCTCTCGCATACATACTCAGTTGCAAGCAACATCACAAGTTACACCCGGTGCACTGTCGTCAATACCTGATCCCCAGGTTACCTTCTTGACCTGTTCTTCAGTTGTTAAATATGGTTCATCAATAAAATATAATAGAGGTTTTCGAACTGAAAGAATTTTATAGCTTGATAGTTTTGTACATCTAGTGATAGTTTTCTTGTTCTCTTCTACACATAGGTCTAACTATACTTACAAAAGTCTTCAAGTGAAAAGACAACTGTGAAATTAGTATCAATTTCCGATACATACGCTATAGTGAAGTAATAATCAATACCTCTGTTGTGCTCTGCCTGTTCAGTAACAAATGAGGAGGAACTCAACAAATCAACTTTCGGTGCTCTCATCACCAAGTTCCCTTCCCTCAAGCTGTCACGGGTTCAAATCCCATCGCTGCGCATGACTTTTTGCATGGCTATCCATCGTTATCACATGCGTTAAGTCCTGTTTGACTCTGGAATCCAGTGAATATTTTCATGTTTCTAATATTTTCATGTTTGAGTGAATATTTTCTTGTTTCTTCACTATCAGCAAATGCATGATATTTTAAATATTGAAGACTATCGTAAAGAATCATTACTTTACGGTTCAATATTTGAAATATCGCACAAGTTCCAACTAACTTAAGTCCTTCATTCAGCAGTCGCAGATTGCTTGCGTATAAATGAGAGTACAGCACGCATGCAGGGAAGTCGGCCAATAAGTTTCATTTTCCGCTGAGTCGAATTTCTAAACGATCGCACCTTCGAACTTCAAATAGCACTAGTCATCGATGACGAAATTAAAATTTCTTCCTTCCTTCAACATCCGAGACGAGTTGATCGCGTGTCCGCTTTCATATCTGCCGCTCGTTTTCCGAAGGTCGTCGTTGTAAATGTTTAAAATCCAGTTTTCTTATCGTGTTGTGAGTAGGCTTTATTTCTAACCCCACTATATAGGCAAGCTAGCAGAAATCAGATGGCCGTAATAGTGAGGCTAAAATTTGGGCCGCACTGTGCCTTTATTGAAACAAGCAAAGTAGATTCATTCCATGCTTAAGAATAGAAAGTTGCAGTTGTCTACGGTTCCTCAGATCCTGCTACGTAAACATGTTTGTATACGAATTACGCCTCATTTATTATGTGCCAGTATTTTATGAAATCATACAATCTTTCTAAAACAATTATATCACAAAACGCTACTACAATACTTAGAAACAACGTTAGCCAAAAATGAGCTATACTAAACGTCGCACATCAAGAAACAAGCATTTTCCGCCAACATTTATTCCTAAACTATTGCACCTAAAAATTTTAAATGAGTTTCATTTTAAACATCAATTCATTTTTCAACGGTGAGTGTATAATAAAGCTCTCATACTTTTCCTGGGATGATGACAGAGAGCAAGGTTCTCCTACCCCCATAAACGGCGCATGCTATGGACTGAACAATTGCATTTTCATTTGTCTCTCCTCTTTCTGATATTTTTTGTATTTTATATGAATTTGAAATACAGTTTGTTCTATGCAATAATGTAGTGACACTTTTCTTACTATAATGTAAATGCAGCTGAAGAAATTGGTACATAATCCCGTAAATGTAGGTTTTCTATAAACAGAAGTGGTGAACGTTAAATTATTTTTCTTTACGAGAACGTCTAAAAATGGCAATTTATCATTCTGCTCAGTTTCTATTGTGAAATTTATCTTCGCGTGATATCCATTTATGTAGTCAAAGAATTGTAGGGCCTTTTCCTGTGAACGAAACAAAACGAATGTATCGTCTAGGTACCACATTCACCTAGACGATACATTCACAGTAGGTATTTCACATGGTATTTCACAGTAGGTATTTTATTCCTTGTTTTACCGCACTGATGATGGAATCAGAGATTTCGGAACGTTTGCCATTAAACGAATGTTCCATTTTATATTGGTTAACAACTGAAGAACAGGTCAAGAAGGTAACCTGGGGATCAGGTATTGACGACAGTGCACCGGGTGTAACTTGTGATGTTGCTTGCAACTGAGTATGTATGCGAGAGGTCCCATAATTGTACAAAATTTCTGGATTAATGAACAAATTTGCAGTGTTCCCTTAAAAACAGGACAATCAAATTGCACCACTCGTCTTACAGGATATATTCAATGATATTGTGCATATGCATAAAGCACATTGCGTATTACACCTGTTGTAGTGTATATGCGTAATCGCATATGTGTTTTGCATATGCACAAGAAAATTTTTTGCATTGCATAAAACATTCTGCATATCTCTTTGAGTGCATATATGCAAGTTATGCATTAGCACAGCTCTACTTATAATATTGCCTCACAAAAGTCTACATGAGTAAGCAAAACATGAAAATGATCATTCTCAACTGAGAAAAAAATTTGTCACCTCCGGGATTCGAAGAAGCACGATGTTGGTTGAGTGTGCCTAGAAAGACATGGCTATGGACCAGCATTCGAACAGCACGTCATAACTTAGGTGAGCGCGGCATTTGCGAGCGCGGATTATCGGGCTAGGAGAAGGTGGAGAAACCTTGCTCTCTGTCATCCCCCAGGGAGCGTATGACAGTTTTATTATACACTCTCCGTTACAGAATGAATTGATGTTGAAAATGAAACCAATTTCAAGTTTTTAGGTGCAATAGTTTAGGAATAAATGATGGCGGAAAATGAGGTTAATCGAGAAAATCGGCCGACCATTGCGAGCGTATGAAAACTTCCATCTATGCCTCGCCAAGAAACGTTTGAGAGTTTTATTATACACTCTCCCTTGCAGAAGGAATTGATGTTTAAAATGAAACCAATTTCAAGTTTTTAGGTGCAATAGTTTAGGAATAAATGATGGCGGAAAATGAGGTTAATCGAGAAAATCGGCCGACCATTGCGAGCGTATGAAAACTTTCATCCATGCCTCGTCAAGAAACGTTTGAGAGTTTTATTATACACTCTCCCTTGCAGAATGAATTGATGTTTAAAATGAAACTAATTTCAAATTTTTAGGTGTAATAGTTTAGAAATAAATGATGGCGGAAAATGAGGTTAATCGAGAAAATCGGCCGACCATTGCGAGCGTATGAAAACTTCCATCCATGCCTCGTCAAGAAACGTTTGAGAGTTTTATTATACACTCTCCGTTGCAGAAGGAATTGATGTTTAAAATGAAACAAATTTCAAGTTTTTAGGTGCAATAGCTTAGGAATAAATGATGGCGGAAAATGAGGTTAATCGAGAAAATCGGCTGACTTCTAAGGGGTCACGAGAGCCACGCTTTCTGCCGCCCACGGGGGCGTAAAAAATTATTTAAATACATAAAAATGTTCTACTCATCACGAGCATCAATTTGGTACTAATTTCAAGATTGTACGTTTTATAGTTTAGAAATTACCCTTTTTGTCAGGGTAATTTGCGAAGGATCTTAGATGGGTTCTCTAAAACGGCGCGCCGGTATGTGCTAGCCGGTGTCTATTGTCTATCAACTCTATCTCGTTTGCCCTCTTTTGAAACTCGATCAATCGTGTCCGAGAGTGATAGGTGAGAAATAATTCGTGCGTCAGGTAGGCATACTGATAGTGTTCTAAATTCCGTTTCATGATTTGAATTATTGCGTATGTTCATTCATTTTTTTTATTCATTGTTTTATTTTTTTAGAAATATCGTTAAAATATATGTAAAATATTAGCTACCTATAAAAATGGCTACACTTTCATAATATCTGGCTATAATTATAGCTACAAAAACTGAGAGATCTGGCTGGAAACTGCTTCACTGAGTTGGCAACCCTGGGCCCCTGGCTCCTGACGGGCCATAGTTGCCACTCTAGCTACAAAATAGCTAGATCTAGATTGTTTTCACTGGATCTAGATAGCGAATTTTGTATTCTAGATAATGGCTATGAATCTAGATAGTTTTTAAAATTTCCTAGATAGTTTTTAGCTAGAAGCATCAGCAATGAGTTGAATGCAAAAATGCGTTTAATTCGGGAACTGTAGAGAGTAGAGACCGTTTCTTCTACGTTTGAAACGTGTTCAAGCGTCGATCAAGCATCGTTCAAACGTCGTTTAGTCACGGTAGTCGGTGCGAGAGTTTCCGCCTGACCAGACATGATTGATCAAACGGGCCCAAAGGGCAAAGACTGCGAAGTGCTAAGACGTGTCTCGTGGTGCAATAGGTGAGTGACTCTAGTTTTGAAAAAAGTGTATACCTACCTTTAGGTTAGTATGTTTAGCTGTAATGTATGTTTCATGCTGAATAATTTGGTTGTAATCAAATACTGAACTTACAATAGAGTATGTTTAAATGTTCGATAGCATTGTGGCATGTTGTATTTTCATCGCGCGTGCTATTTAGATAAAGTTATTTGTTTAATAATTATTTAAAGTTGCAAATGAATTAATCAATAAATACCTATATAAATTATAATGCTTTAGTCCAATTGAATGTTATAATGCTTTAGTCCGATTGAATGGAAAATGCCTACCTAACTAAGGATATATTCCTGAAAACGCAAAATTTTTACATACAACTTTGGTTATCACTTTTCACAATGCCGGCAAATCCACGTTCACAGAGTCGCGTTCAAGTTAGGTTCATTTTACTTAACGTATGTTGCTGTACTGATCGGTTAAACAGTATTTATATCTCAATATTTTCATCATTATGACCAGAATTGGGTTTTAGTGTCTATATGTAACACCAGTCGCAAGGTTTTACATTTTCTATATATAAAATACCTTTAGCTATCATTGCAAAAGGCAAACAATTTAGATATATATAGTACACCTGGTAATCCTACACTAGAACACAGTATAGGTTAAACAACACCGGTATAGTATCTGGGTTGCACATAGACACAACACAGTAATAGTGCTGACATAAATAGACACACATAGAACAGTATCAATATTGATACATCAGTATTAATATGTATAAGCAAATGGACACTCACCTCTGGGATATCCCTAGTTAGGAATATACTCAGTTAGGAATATACTCAATCCTGTGGCCAGTGAGATAAGAGCGGAGATAGATTGAAATAGCTGGATAGAGTAGAATAGAATTAGTAGTAGGTAGTTAGAGAATAACTTAGAGGTAGTTTACTTGCCACGTTAGATATTATTTACACACTTGTAGCCAACAAACAGTTTAGCTAGCTACGACCAATCGGAAACTGGCTGATGATCTTGCCGTCTCGAGCGTTGCCAACTTTAGGTCTCTCGAACTAGAACTCACACTACTCGCTATATTACAATATATTTAAATGTTATACATCATACATAACGTTAGCGGTCGTTAGCTAATTAATAATGGACCTACCTTATATAATTATAAAGGTTTTTCTTCGCAAATAATTGCATATTTAAAGCAATAAAAATTTTCTTCGGTTTCACAACCATGCTTGTTATCTACTGTTTTGGTCTAGAAAAAATTTAGTTATTATACATTACATTGCAGCTGCAGCTATCTCGAAGAGTAGTGATGTCTGATGAGGATCCTGCTCGCACTCCGCCTCCAAAGCGCAAGAAGGTTGCCGCTAAAAAGTCGATAGCAGCAACCCAAAAATTTAGATCTGCTTGGTTGGATGACGAAAGTTTCAAAGGCTGGTTGAAGAAGAGCAGTAAATCGACGATAGATAAGGATTTGACTCATTGCACGATATGTAATGCAGATATTACATGCGGCAAATCAGAAATAGCTCGTCATGCTAAAGGGGTGTTTACACTAGGGGACATTTCGGCCGTGAGGCGCGACTCGTGTAGACGAGGCTCACCACTGAGGCTCATATTTGTGTGTGTGAGCCCGAAGTTCCCTATTCGCTCGGATCGAATTCGTGAGGCACGCCGCACTTGAGCCTCGCAGCTCAGTCTCCGGTCGGTGTGTAGTTAGCAGTCATCAGGTTAGGTGTAGCCCTTTGCTACACTAAAAAAGAGATTACGTAATTTATGATGCAGCAGCAATATTCAGACAACCTCGTCGACTGCAACCCATCTTTCATAGCAGCTGGAAACACATTGACTGATTTTCTCCCAGGGTTGCCAGATGACTTGCACCACTTTTAGCCAAATGTTCCCAGAAAATTAGCCACAAATAGCCACTTGTATTTTTATTTCAAACATAATTAAAAATCAAAGATATAGACATATATCTTATCTTGTTGAGTTTATTAAATTGATTCCATGGCAGTGGTTTCAAATTCTTGTTAAAATTGTTTTTCTGAATTATGTTCGCTGCAACCTGGTTGGTCAACTTCATTGATATCTTGTGCTTGGAGTGCTAAATACATGTAGCTTGTGAAGAGGCTGGGCATTCTTTCTATTAAATGAAAGTCTTTGCAACAAGTTTTATTCGCTAGCAAATGAGATTAATTCTAAAGACGAAGTCTATCGCTTTATTCGCTAATTTGTTTCTTTGTTTACTCCTCACATTTGTCACAAATGAAAAAATGCGTTCCACAAATGCATTACTAATGGGTGCTGAGAAAAGTTTGGACATCGCTTGACCAATGTCAGTAAAATATTTTTCTCCAAGCGCATTTTCAGGCTTGAAAACCATTGCCCAAAATTCGATTGGATCATATGGTATGCTTCCTGTTTCGATCTCTTCGTTTCAGTAAATATGAAGAAAATTTACGTACTGGTTTTCAATTTGCAGACGTCATAATACTTTGAGGGCATGAAAAGATTTGGGTGTATCCCTAAAATTTTATCTCATTTGACTTAGCACTCTTTCAGGTTTGAAAAGGTGAAGACTCTTCACGTTACGGCCATCCAAAAAGCGACATTCTAATTGTCTGCTTGCCCCGATAACAGCATTAATACATTTTTCTTTAATGACATCCTTCTCTTTCTGAGGCATTGTAGATTCTCTGAGAAGCAGCTCAAATTTGGCTCCGAGAAATCTTGAACCAATCTTTTATTCGAGTGATGAAGCATTTTAGGACCTTTATAACTTGCACACATCTGCATGTGTGCAGATGTAAACTCACAACTCGTTTCATTACCGTTCATTCCGGGAACAAACACGTTAAATTTAGGAATAAGTGTAATTCTGTCGTATATATAAAACAAATATTGTTACCAATCAGTGAATTAGCCCCAATTAGCCAAAATTAAGGTGGCTAATTCTCAAAAATTTTCCTTAGCGACAGTTCATGAAAATTAGCCACGCGCGCGCTCCGTGGACCGTGGCACGCTCCATGTCTAGTCTAAACGCACTTTGCTCATGTGAAGCCCCACATGAGGCGTCTACACGTGAGCCTGCAGCAAAATGTAGACCAGTGTAAACGGCCCTTAAGTCGCAACGCCACATAAATCTTTCACTTGAACATAGAACAACTAGTGACATTGCTTCGTATATCATCTCGAATGACCCGATCGATCTGGTTGCTAGGAAAATAGAGCTTAGAATATGTGCCTTCCATTCAAAACACTACCTGCCAATTTCATTGTGTGAGCCATTCATTCTATTGCTTAAGTCTATGTTTCCCAACGAAGATCCTCTCAAGAAAGTGTGTCTAGGTAAACAAATAGCCAGTAATGTCATACGCCAGGTATTTGGTCACTACTTTGTGAATAACCTATCCCGTGTCCTTCGTAATAGAGTTTTATCATCAAATGGTAATCTTTCGTAGTTGCATGCATACAAACGAAATTTAACGCATATAAATCTCTATATGAGTAATTAAATCCTCGATACTACTATGCGTATGTGCGTGTGTAACATAAAATTGTCTTTGAACATAAATATTTAAGTGGATGCACACTGCCATTAGTGTAAAATTGAAAAAAAATTTAATAAAGAGTTAATACGAAGTTTTTATAATTGATTTCTATGTGTTACTCCGTTCAAAGATCTGCATCACACTCTGCCTCCTGATGCTGGATACTTAGCACGTTTAATTTGAATTTGACTTGCATTAATTTGAACTTGACTCGGATTAATTTGAACCTGACTCGGATTAATTTTAATCTGACTTGGATTAAATTGAACTTATCTTGGATTAAATTGACCTTGACTTGGATTAATTTGAAGTGAAAAAGGTGGAGTAAAAAACTAAAAACCCCAGCCAAAACCCCGGTTTAGGGCACTATTTTGCCGGGGCCGGCCGGGGCCGGGGTCTGCAAAAATTGTCGGGGCTTGCCGGGGCCGGGGCCGGGGTCTGCAAAAATTGTCGGGGCTTGCCGGGGCCGGGGCCGGGGTCAGCCAAAATGGCCGGGGTTGGCCGGGGCCGGGGCCGGGGCCCCGGTCGGTCTATAAATTCGTGAGTCGTGCTAACGTGGGTCATTCATATAGACTTGCTACTGGGTTCACCGATGTAACTTACAACATTGAAGTGCTCAATACGCACGTTTAGGATTAAGAGAGCGACATCAGCCCGAATTAAAACTGAAAAATGTGAGAGAATGCAAGTCACAAAAAAATTATTTATGAAGTGCAGATGGGTCGGCCAAAAACACAGCGTTGCTCACACGTCTAAAACGAAAATATTTTTAAATTAAATCAGTATATTTATATTGCATACAATAAAATTCATCCGGTATATTCAATTACTATAATTGTTTCTGTATTAATCAATTCAACAAGCAGAGCAACTGCAAGTCTAGAAAACTTTATTGACTTGACATAAATACACACCCAACCGCACCCGTAATTCAACATGCATTGAGCCACTAACCGGCGTTATGCATTACGTCGTCGTGTCACGTCCTGACACGGTCTGAACCCCGGCCCCGGCCCCGGCCCCGGCCGTGGTAAATTTGATAACCCCGGCCCCGGCCCGGCCCCGGCCATGACTAATTTGTTGACCCCGGCCCCAGCCCCGGCCAAATTTTCAACCCCGGTCGGTCTATAATAGACACATTAAGTACGTGCAGTCCTACCACTCTTTATGTGAGTGCCACGTATTGCGTCAGCTGAGCTGTTCTGCAAGTAACTTGAAACACATTTACAGCTAGTTTGTACTTCCTATGTATGAATTGAAGGGGAAATGAACGAAACAGAAAGAAACAAATTAAGTTTGCGAAGTTTTAAGTTTCTCATTCCTGCTGTTTAACTGCAAAATATTCATTATTGCTTCAGTACGAAACTTCTGTTTCGAAACGTAGAAACCTCATATATTTGTATGTGTGCGAACCTACTTTGTCTACATTTCAATGACAGTGTGAGGTAATTGGTAAAAATATGCTGTTTCAAACTTCGGAAAAAATATCGGGAAAAACATTGCGAATTTTTAACTTTTCGGTCAAGTATTTTAACTCTCTTGTGTTTCCTTTAGTTTTAAACAATTCCAAATCATTTACAACGAAAATTAAAATTGGAGTCACAAAATAGCGACTCCTACCTCTACTCCACCGCATTCGGAAAAGCGACTCAGACTCCGACTACACCCCAAAACACGAGACTGCGGAATTGCATTCAACCGGTGGAGATCCTGGTCATGACTTTAAAGGTAAGTAAAAATATAATGTTGCAAAATCTTGTATTTGTGTGCAGAACACAGCCCCCTATTTGCCACCATTTCTGGGAAGGCGGTAAAAAAAACCCTGGAGTGTATAGCGGTAGTAGGCGGCTGCATTGCTGCCATCGGCGTTAAAACACTCCGCTCGTTAATTTTTCCGCTCAATGTGTCCGAAACAATTTAATACTACTTCTGGTACGGCCGCAACGGGAAAAAATCCAATCGAAAACAAAACGTCAACTGTGTCACCGGCCTAACAGAGCTGATTCATGTCACTCACATAATAAAAAAAAAATAGTTGAAAAGTTATCAGGAGGCTTCCTAATCTTAATTAAAAAGGAGAGAACTAAAAATACCGTATAAAACATTTACTCGAATTAAAAATGGCAAGTAAACCTATATAATTGAACGTTTCAAGCATTCGCTCATCTTCAGCACAAAACAAATTTACCTGAAAAGACATGAAATGATTTCGATTGATGATAAATTGGAAAAAAACTAACCTTAAAAACCACCGGTTAATTATTTATAGCGAAAATAGCCAAGCTGATTATTTTAAATCGGCTTACATAAATGGAGTGCACATTACGCACGCTTAGAATTAAGAAAGTGACATTAATCCGAATTGAAAATTCAACATGTGAGACAATGCTAGGCAGCCCATAGATTTTTTGCGTAGTGGAAATGGGTCAACCAACATCACAGCATTGTACGTAGGTTTTAAAGCAAGAGATTTCCAACTACATTATACATTTATTTTGCTTGCAGTACAATTCATGGCGATCGTTTACATGAATCATTATACCCAAGTTACAGTTTTCAATTACGAGAAAACAAAATAGCTTAATATATGCGACCCATATGGCACTGCCCGCCAAACTTAATGCGCTTTGATACTTTCTTCCACACAAATAAATGAGAGGAAAACAGAGAAAAAGATGAATGGAAGGAAAGACGGATAAACAAAAAGAGGAAATTGCATCCTGTGTTAGAAATGAAATTATGAGGTCTCGATGGTAATACTTACACGTAGAATTCTCTGAACTTGAAAATTGAAGGGGGGGCACGTCTTTTCTAGCTTTTGAAATCGTGACCTTTCTTCACGATATCGTTTGTAACGAAATTCCACCATTAGCTTCCCGTACATTTTTTCTTTACTTTCAACACTATTGCCTTCAAGCGTTTTTAAGAAATCTATTTCACGTTCCATTTCAAGTGTTTCACTTTACGAGATTGTCTTTTTGTGTTCCTAAATTACTCAGACAATATTACAGTTCTCAAAAATTTCAACATAAACTCAAACATCGGAAGTCTTTTCCACGTGCAACTTCCAAGTTGAACTAGACACTAAAGCAGCCGTAACGACACTATACCCCGAATGGTATCCCGATGCGTGAGACCGCTATGCGAGACGGAGAAACACCTAAACAATTTTAGGGCTTCAGCAGAGTCAGCATAACTCCCCTAATGCAAACATCACACAATGATTATTAATATTGCCATTAGCCATTGCCCAACCAGTCTGCCCTTCAGTGTCGCCTTTAGTACGACTACATTGAACATCATTATCAAATAATTGTTATCGCGTTTGATGTAATCGCATATGTGGAATATAACAAATACACCTTTTTCACTCCAAATTAATCCAGGTCAAGTTCAAGTTAACCAAAGTCGAGTTCGATTTAATTCAAGTCAAGTTCAAATTAATCCAAGTCTAATTAATTTTCATCCATAACAAGTTCAAATTAGTGCAAGTCAAAGCCTAATGGGGAAAAAAGTTGAATTTCACGCATATAAATCTCTATTTAAACAAACATCAACTTTAAGTATAAATAAATCCTCGATACTACTATGCGTAACAAGAAGTTACCTTTTGAACATAAATTTTTGAATGGATGGATTCTGTCATTAATGTGAAAATTTTGAACAACTGTAATGAGTAGGCCTAGTATGATTCGAAGTTTTTATAATTTACTTGTAATTATCACGTCGCTCAAATGTATGAATCACACTCGATCTGCCTCTTGATGCAGGGTACCTTGTACATTTTGAGACAGCTTTTCTTCAAATTTCATTACAGGTGGAAATTTTATGAATTCCTTCCTGATATGAAAACCGATTGTCTTGCTCATCACATCCAATAGGTACATATATAACACAAAAGAGGCTAAAATTACAGAGCGACTATGTCAATTCTGAACTCAACTTAAGGTTGGATTCATTTGAACTTGACTTCAATTAAATTCAACTTGACTGGAGTTAAATGGAACTGGACTTGGATTCATTTTGAGTAAAAAAGGAGAATATTGACGTATGATTTTGTTTGAGCATGTTTGCCCCTCATTCTTAATTTTGATAACGATAATTTCACTTGGTTAATTTGTCTTGTAAGTGCAATAGTTTAGAAATTAATGTTGGCACAAAACGAGGTTAATCGAGAAAATTGACCGACCATTGAGGGGCTACGAGAGCGTCGCTTCCTGCCCCACACGGGGGCGTCAAAAATAGTTTTAAGTACGTAAAAATGTTGTTTTCGCCACGAGAATTAATTTGGCACCAATTTCAAGATTGTACGTCTTATAATTTAGAAATTACACTATTTGTCCTGTTTTTTCGTTGGTTCTTTCAAAGAGTCTTAGATCGGATCTCAAAAATGGGCTAGCCGGTAATTTACGCAGAGGAAATTTATATATGTTTTCATTTGAAAGTTCAGTGCTAGTGTAGGCTGAGAGCACACTAGCACTCAGTAATTTATTTAATAATACTATATAATAACTAGTCAATAAATATAAGTAACTAAAAAACATAATCCTCGTAACGCATACGTGTAAAACACTCTCGTTAGGGCACACTTGTATTGGAATATGAGCAAACCAACACAGGAACTGGTGATTGGAGGATTTAATGTTAAGAGTAGGTTGGACAGATTTAAAATATTTGGCGTCTAAGATTATGAGGTCGACATTCAGAATGATTTTTTTTTTCGTTCTTAAGTATCGATTAGTTTACCAAAATAATGAGCTCGAAGTGAATAACATGTTTTATCATAAGACAAATTTAAAAAAATCACAAACTACGCTGATAATACCGGCACAAAAGAGTTCACTGGAGATAGGGAAATGAGGATTGTTGTACAATGGAAACCATAACATTTGCACCATAGCTGGAACAGAGCGAAAAATTAACTACCGAAAATAGAGTTGTGATAATAAACTCAACAGCGTGAGAAAACGGAAGTTGTCCGACACGACTAACAAGAGCATTTTATGAGGAAGATAGGGAAATAAAAATGAAAAATGGGAAGAAAACTGTGCACACTTGATCCAAAAGTGTTTCCGTATTTTGGACGCAGAAAAGCTAAGTATGTGACTCATTGTATCGCCAAAGTAATTAGATGAGTTCGTAATAGGCATAATCAAGTAGCGTATAGGTTCGGCCAAGAGAAGTAGAGAAAGCAAAATCAAAGGCAGAAACAAGGATAATGAATCTCTGATTATGAAACACAGCAATTGACTGACATTTAAAACAGTAGTTCCTGGATTTCGAAGAAAACGAAACGAGAGAGGTATAAAAAATATCAGAAAGAGGAGAGACAAATGAAAATGCAGTTGTTAAGTCCATAGCATGCGCGGTTTATGGGGGTAGGAGAACCTTGCCCTCTGTCATCATCCCAGGAAAAGTATGAGAGCTTTATTATACACTCACCGTTGAAAAATGAATTGATGTTTGAAATGAAACCAATTTCAAGTTTTTAGGTGCAATAGTTTAGGAATAAATGATGGCGGAAAATGAGGTTATTCGAGAAAATCGGCCGACCATTGCGAGCGTATGAAAACTTCCATCCATGCCTCGCCAAGAAACGTTTGAGAGTTTTATTATACACTCTCCGTTGCAGAATGAATTGATGTTTAAAATGAAACCAATTTCAAGTTTTTAGGTGCAATAGCTTAGGATAAATGATGGCGGAAAATGAGGCTAATCGAGAAAATCGGCCGACTACTGGGGGGTCACGAGAGCCACGCTTCCTGCCGCCCACGGGGGCGTAAAAAATTATTTAAATACATAAAAATGTTGTACTCATCACGAGCATCAATTTGGTTTGAATTTCAAGATTCTTCGTCTTATAGTTCAGAAATTACCCTATTTGTCAGGGTAACTCAGGAAGGATCTTAGATGGGTTCGCTAAAATGGCGCGCCGGTTTATGTTCCTCACATCCATAGAGAATGAAAACAT
Organism: Morinoia aosen; assembly: GCA_030386875.1. Classification (NCBI taxonomy): domain Eukaryota; kingdom Metazoa; phylum Arthropoda; class Malacostraca; order Amphipoda; family Talitridae; genus Morinoia; species Morinoia aosen. Next base: position 12,995,786 of record CM059569.1, on the reverse strand, counting down.
ACACGTTTGAGTACGGTTATTTGTCAACTTATATACGGGCTATCCAATTCTGGGGCAGAATACGTCAAATTGTATACCATCTTCACGCTGCGTTGTCTGCATCGTAAATGACAGGGAATGGACACATTTTCTGCATAAATTGCACAGGCCTTTTATTAACGTTTCGCCTTCTGCCATGGCCATCATAAATTTCTAGTTGGCAAATTGATGTATTTGCAACTTAAAACTATTTATGCAGCTCTAATATTGTAAATTCTATTCTGATAGAATAAGTGATTCATTAAATGCAGCTGTTCCGCCAGAATTATCAATTTGTTATCTCATACTTGGCAAACTCAAATCGGTAATGTGTTGGTTGAACAAAAAGTAAAACGACAACAGAGTAATACAAGATATACTGCAACATTTACAGCAATTATGACAGATATTTGATCATGTTTTTACTGTTGCGGACCATTGAAACAATGGAAATTTAATCGAATTCCGTATAATCCCCTGAAGAGTCAGTCGAATCTGTAATATTCAGTTTTTCTGTGAAAACCGCTCCTGAATGTAAAGAAAAGCCGTTGGATCAATGGACAACTTCCGAGATTCCGTTACGACAACGAAGAGTTCAATTTACTCCCGTAATTTTTAATTCACCCGTGAGAACAACGGAAATCAGCAAAATTGTCCGGTATGGAAACGAATTACGGATGAATTTGTTGATTTAACAGATAATATTCAGAAAACGGACTAGAAGTAGCAATTTGTGTCATTTTAACAGATAATTCGTCTGTTTTTGTCTGTATTTTTGCAGTTTCTTTTTACAGTGTACAGAGGCGTGAAAACGCGGCAAGGTTTGCTTCGTGGTCGAATGAAATAAGGAACTATTCATGTCTCCTAAATTATCTTGAGTTCTATGGAAGTACAGTTAATTTCTTTCGGCCATGTACAACATAGCTGCAGATTATCGTCTTGCACTGATCAGTAAATTTGGTTATGTAATGTTTTAGGTTCTCAGCGGGAAAAATTAGAATAAAAAATTGAAATACCGAGATGGCTCATGAAGAATACTTATCCCTATATCCATAAATTAGGTGTGTCACCGTAAAAAAAAGTAGCAGCATTATTACTTCAAATTTTTGACAAACGTTGTTTTCAGGAATGACAAATTTACTGTATGTCAGCTTATAGGTGCTTGAATTTGAGTCTGGGTTAGAATGAAAAAATTTGGGTTTGTTCTATAGAACTACAGCTGGGCTAACTCACGATGACTTTCTGGGTCATTTTTGTTCTTCTTTTCTTACGACCATTGCTAACAGGATTTAATTGTGAAAAAATCAAAATACAAATATTATCAGGTTAATGAATTTTCGTTTTTGTTTCATTCAAGTCAGACCATAGATACTGTATATGAATTAATAAAAAGTATCTAACATTTTGATTTTAATATCCGCGGATTTTTTTCCGTCTCTTGTCAACTGTTAGTCATACGCAGAGTAAAATACTAACAAATATTTGGAACTCACGAGTAACTAATCGTTATTTGAATAAAGACAAAAAGTTTCTCTACTTCTCTGAGGAATTTCAATGCGTCTGGCATTTCTGATTACGATAATTGCTCCATTTGCTTTATATTGATAGCAAAGTTTATTTTCGAAATCTATACTTGCAATTTTCATTCAGTCAAATCAAGTATCGAAAAACGTGATAAAACCTCTAATTTTACGATTAAATTTCCGCGTACAATTTCTGCAGGAGGATGCAGAAGTATTTCTTGTTTATTTAGAAAATATTGTTCTACAGACTCTATCGAAGAGGATGCGGAAGTCTTGCATAGTAAATGTGGAGCGCTTATGTCTGCTCTAGAAGTCAAGTCCTAGTGTCATGAAGGCTAGGACTTAGCGCTTGAAAGACTTAACGTGATGTCAACATTAAGTCTTGCATGAGTGCTGCATTCCGAGAAAAGGAACGAAGTATTCTACGGATCCCAGGTTCCAGCGTACGAATACCAGTTACCATTACGTCATTCTGAGTTCGATGACATGTAGACCTGGTACTCTACCATCATCTCGAATGCCAAATAAACAGAAAACCATTGACCTTCATGCCAAACTCCTCCATGGTACACATTCCAGATTAAATTACATAATCATCCGTCAAAGCCTAAATAAACCAGAATGCTGTACACCATCACTGGTACAAGACGCATTAACCGACCTTTCTATTGTAGCAGTAGTAAGTACAAATATCACGTTTATTTACCCTACCACTCGTACCACTCGTACAGAGATTAAATTCCTGGTTGTAGTATCGTGGTTTTTCATCACGATACGAGGTTTAGCAACTGTAGCTGCAAACTACAGTATCGGTAGCTTTAACTACCGTATCTGAAGCCTTAACTTCTGGGGTAGGAGAAGGAAACTCTCAGTAAGGCATTTATCCATCTACTGGTCACTGCAGTTCACACAGCTTGCTTTTAAGTCTAGTGGGCAACAAAGACATCCGCCGTACCATCCGGCGGCGTTTGCGGTAGGGGTGCTTCCGACCAATCCGAACCCAAGTACGATAAGGACATAGGGCAATGCGCAACAAGCGCTTCCGTCGGCTTCGCCCTGCGGTTAAGACGCTTCCGCCGGTGCCGCGATATCCCACACCAAATGTGATAAGGACATCCGGCTGCGAGGCCTATATTGAGATACTACAATTTCCCTCCCTTTAGATGAATATATGACACAAGGAAGGAAGACTCAGCAACCTATTCGCATTACAGGTTTAGTTATTGTACTTGATTTACAAGGTTCATTTTGTACAGGTGAACTGCTAACAGGTTGTAAAGCAGGAGTCTTTAAGTCTCACTGGAAAACGGCGTGCTTTACAAAATACGGGAACTGCATCACGCAACACATCAAGATGAACGGTATCTTTAACGTTAGACTGTGAATCAGATGCCAAGTACGAATCATTAAACAGATTATCACAGAATTGAGTCACATACACAGGCTTAGCCCTGGAGACAGAATATTTAGGATTGACTCTATCTCTGGAAGTAACAATTTTACGATTGTTGAGCGCAACAGAGGGAGCAAGTTTTGTGACATTTTGAGGAATACAATGTGACTGAAATAATGTGTTAATAGTTTGTACATCAGAGAAATTATAAACAGAGTTACCGTCACAAGTATCGTTCCTAGGCTTTTGTAGAATAACTTCGTTCTTTCGCTGTAGAGGCTCACTTGAACTCTTCTTTGACACATCTTCTCTTCCGACGTTGCACTGACAACCGCTCTTTTCCAGCTGCACTATGTAAGTGCGAGCTGCGTCAAACTCTTCTCGTGTAGGTCCCCTTCGTGTAGGCTTAACAGGAGGAGGCCGTGCTGTAGTCGTAGATTTGCAAACTTTAGAAATGTGGCCTATTTTTCCACAATTTTTGCATTTTATAAATTTAATTTTAGGGCATAGCAATTCTTTGTGAGGTGCTTCTGCCTAGTTCCGCAGCGAATACATATGTAATTCGGCTGTAGTTTTTCTGTAGTGAAAAACGTTGAAGATGAATCCTCACGAATAATATCTGGAGCGTCGAAGCTTTACTGTTGAAGGACTTGCTGTCACACTTCTTTAGAACCGCGCTGAGAATTTGCGCTGAATGTAGACCGGCCACAGAAGCATCTCTCAAGAGACGATCGCGACCGCACTTTTCGTAGTTGCACGAAGATGCTGAGTCATTTAACGTTTTAGCATAACTTTGTATGGATTCATTAACACTTTGCTCTCTGTTTAGAAATGTAACAGATGCGCCAACAGTGGATTTCTTGATTTTAAATTGTTGTATTAACTTTCCTTCAAGTTCCTCATATGTAGCATCAGTGAGTAACGTAGGTTAAATTCTTCGTTGTAGATCAGTAATGATGTTTACAGGCGAAGCTTTCACTATAATACTAGCTTTGTTACCACCATTGTTTCCCGCCTTCTGAAGAACGTCTGCACACTGTACTTGATTCGTTGTAGATATTACTCACTGTTTCCACTTCAACGTCAAATGGAGGACAGCAAACTGTAGAATGCGCCATCTTAATTTCAGAGCACTTATAAAGTTCAAATTCACTTAGGAGGTTCGAAGTCTCGTCGCCTTTTGTAGTATCGTGGTTTTTCATCACGATACGAGGTTTAGTAAGTGTAGCTGCAAACTACAGTATCGGTAGCTTTAACTACCGTATCTGAAGCCTTAACTTCAGGAGTAGGAAAAGGAAACTCTCAGTAAGGCACTTATCCATCTACTGGTCACTGCAGTTCACACAGCTTACTTTTAAGTCTAGTGGGCAACAAAGACTTCCGCCGTACCATCCGGCGGCGTTTGCGGTAGGGGCGCTCCGACCCATCCGAACCCAAGTACGATAAGGACATAGGGCAATGCGCAACAAGCGCTTCCGTCGGCTTCGCCCTGCGGTTAAGACGCTTCCGCCGGTGCCGCGAAATCCCAAACCAAATGTGATATGGACATCCGGCTGCGAGGCCTATATTGAGATACTACACTGGTATTTTCTAAATCTTTGCAGTATCACATCTGCACTCGAACACTCAAATTCAGGCCTGCACTCATGCAATTGTTTTTATCCTACGGTGTTTTTCAGCTGTAATAAATAGTGAAAGACCTTATTTTGCCCTCCGCATATCTTATAAAGATTTGGTAAGCTACTGCAAGGCCTGGACCTAGCCAAATGACCGCACTCTTTGTTTCCTGCCACCTTTACTGAGCAGGAAAACTTTACCTCGTCTTCAATACGCAACTTGAATTAACGCAAATACTCCAGGATAATGAAGTGTATTGAGTTGGCACTTGTGATAAACACACAACATCGAAACATTTTTGACGCGTCTTCTACGTTCAGTGGATTGCAATTTGAATTATAAGCAAACTCAACAAAAGTCTTTTATCTCTCCATATTTTTACTAGTTACTCTAAGATACTTTTAATGAGCAGACAGTGATCATAAAGTGAGTCCAATTTTTGTACCAACTATTCAAATAACTTCATTTCAACTGATACATCATGAGACACAATAAATTCTTATTTTGAATTAAACTCATATGGTGTTCGCGCGAGAGACACCTGAATCTTAGCACGTTTTACTCAAAGCTCTCTATCAGCGCGTTGTAATTTTATCGATTATTTCCAATCGTTCAAAAGTTAATCGTTGCTAAATTTGTATTCCTTTTTGTGCATCTTGATTTAGAGCATTGGTACTTAACCTGAGGGGCGCGCCCCCTTGGTGGACGTAAGCCGTAGTGGATCGCAATGTTGCACGAGCCTCCGCAGTGTAGCCTGATTTTTCCATTATGTTTTCCACAAACGAGTGAACTTTCACTTTTTAATAAGTTTGAGGACATGTTTGCAATAATTTTCGTTGTGCGCTCTTATTTATCTGTCCGTCTCACAATTTCCCCTGACAATGACTCTACCTAACCCCTTTACTCTTAACACTGTGTGTTGTGAACGTGTACACGTCTCGGTGGTTACTGCGTTCTGAAATGACCTTCATGCATCAGCTATTCAGCTCATTGTGGTGTGAGGAATTTTAGCTTCTTGTTGGTCACACTAGAACAGGGATGCGACTGACTGCGATCTTTGATTGGGTGCAAGGAAAGGAGCGGTTGGTATTATCACGATGATCATATGCAATTTTGCATTGACGGAGTCTGGCGTGGGTCGTGTTTGAAATTGAGCTCAGCATGTAAGTTTGACCCGAGTTGTTTAATGCTAGGAATAGCGATACTCAGTGGAGTGAAAGCATTGATTTGAATATACTTCTGTGTTTTCAGTGTTATGGTGATTCACACCAGTGTTTTTCCATCGGTTTTAAAGATATTTTCGAATACTTTCATTCCATTTTTACAAATCATTTTGCGTGGCTGTTAGAATTAAATGTTGAATCGGGTCCAAGTTATTTTAAATTTTATATCTACAATGTAAGTTTATTGGTTCTTATGATTACTCTGTGATAGCTAATTGAAATGCGTTAATTAAATACAAAATTTTCAGGTGAGATGTTAAAAATTTGAACAATACGTATCATCATCTTGAGCATGTGATGATGTAGTCAAAGAAAGTTTACCATAACTTGCAATTTACTCATCATATGGCTGTGATTATCATATTTTTCTCATCACACGGTGATGGTTACTGTGCCGTAACTTATGTGTGGGTATTTTCTCTCGTCCACAGATACTTATTGCTTTCTGTGGAACAAATATTTTTCAATGAGTGCCAAGAAGCGTAAGTATGGTGAAAATTACTTCCGTTTTAGATTCATGTTACTTCAGAAAGGTGACACAAAGGTGACAGTGTACCATCTGTGACAAAATTCTGAGCAATGATGGAATGCGGCACTCTCGCTTAGATCGTCATTTACACATCCTGCTATTGCTGCCAAGCCCAAGGAATTCTTTGAATCAAGGGGACACTCCTTGAAAAAAGCTAAATTGGATGGCGGTGGATCATATCAGCGACAAAATTCGAAAATATTTGAAGCATCATATGAGATAACTCTGTTGATTGATAGAGGGAAAAAGATTCATGGCATCGGAGAATCCCTCATAAAACCAAGTCTTCTCTGTGCAGCTGAGCTCGTTCTTGGGAAAGACAGAGCAAACATGCTTTGCCAAATATCTTTATTCAATATGATACGGTCAAGACTGAGAAATGAACTGTCCCAAGATGACAAAGCTCAAACTCTCGATCAGAGACGAGCATCTGCAATTTTTACTGTACAGTGTGATGAAACGACTGACATTGCTCAGTGTTCACAGTTACTCATGTATGCTCGTTATTTATCAGGTAACACCATTAAAGAAGAAATCCTGTTCTGTCACCATATGAAAAGTTACACAACAGCAGAAGAGACTTTCAGCTAGGTATCAAATTTTTTTTCAGGAGAATCAGCTTTCATGGGACGCGCTTGTCGGATTGTGTACAGATGGAGCACCAGCTATGCTTGGTCTGAAGTCCGGCTTCGTTACGACAGTAAAAGAAAAAATCCCTCTGTAGCAAGTACACACTACATGATCCAACGTGAAGCCTTAGCATCCAGAATGATGCCTCTTGAACTAAAAGGAGCCTCGAACGTGGCAACCAGAGTGGTCAATATCATAAAAGTTGCCTTTCAGAAAGTTGTCTCTTCAAATTGTTGTGTAAGGATGTGGACTCCGAACATGAAGCCTTGCTTTTTCTCACTAATGTACGAGAGATTTTAAAAGGAAACATGATTGAACGTCATTATGAGCTTCGTGAAGAAGTAGGGATATTCTTAGATCCCTTGATGAGACAGAACTTCGTGACAAATTCCGGTCTGAAAGTTTTCAGATAACTTTAACTTATTTGGTGGACGTTTCTGTAGCGCTGAATCCTGTGAACCTCAAACTATAAGGGGAAAACACCAACGTCAGCATGCACCATGATACCATTCGAGTATTCATGGCCTAACTTGACCTCTGGAAGTGTCGGAACCAACAGGGGAACACAACCTGTTTAAAAACTTGGAGTTTACTGAGGCTCAAAGTGACCTTGACCCACAATTGACCAATCAAATATTTAGTCATCTGAATGAATTGAGAGCAGAGTTCAATAAGCACTTCCCAAACATAGATTACAAGCGCGAAGCATGAAAATTTATTAGGAATCCATTTCAGTGTGAAGTCTCTTATGTTGCTAATGGAGTCGAAGGGATCTTGAGCTTTAAGTTCAATTAAAATCTAATGTCAATGAAACAGTTCCAAAAGTCCCACCAATTTTTTTTTACATCTAATAGCTATGAAACAGTGTTAAATATGTCAGTGATGTAATTGGTTCGTAGTAAATGGAATAGATTAAATAAAAACTCTATATTTTATCCTTTTGCCTTAACCTAAGAGCCACAATTATTTAAAATTCACTGAGGGGCTCGAAGGAAAAACCATGTCCATAAGGGGCGTGGGAGTGAAAAGGTTAAGATTCACTACTTTAGAGTTTCAAAAAGCCTTCAGTATATATTCATTTTTGGCATTGGTTGCAGAATAATGACATCCAAGCGGTATAAAATAACATGCGCATTTCAGTTTATTCTATGCCGCACAGACGGCAAAGACCGCGCTCATCACAGGCATGCTAAATAGGGGAAATACATAAAAATTTGAGTGAGTACCAGCAATGGTAACTGTGCAGTGGTAATGAACTCGTGATGATTCTTAAAGAGATCTTGTCGATTACCAGCGTAAGAATTCGTTATCATCGGGCGTCAGATAGTAACGGTTGCTCGTAGAAGTGTTACAAAAAACTTCAGTCGAATATTTAAGAGATCTGCAATTGTCACTGCTGATCTCCCTCACGTAAGCGTCAAACAGCAACTGCAAGCTGGAAAAGTAATCTTGTTCGTTTTTTTACAGATCTTTAGCGCCATAATCTTTTAAAATAGGATGTGACTTAGAAATTGGAAGATACCATTTGCATTTCAAATTATTGTAAACTCTGTTGTGGCAATCGTTATTTTGATAGAACTATGATTAATGTTTGTGCGCGATTGAGGTAGAAACCGAAGCAATGACTCTCGAAGTTTGAACTTTCAATGTTTGAAAGACAGTGAGGTATATACATTTTCCCATCTCAACTGCATTCTTCTGCAGTTCGGAAATGATAAGCTTCCCATTGAATTGAATTTGTGTGCTGTCGTTGACTTTGTTCTCCAATGGTAATTGAAAACGATTTTCATACTAGCATGATAAATTTGTTTCGTCGAGTTTAGTTAGATGTAAGATTTTGTGGATTGTTTTTATTACAGGGGATGTAAAAAAACTGTAGAGTATTTAATTTGCAACAATTTATTTTTCACTGGTGGTACAACAACCAATCATGCGTAATGATCAGGAATGCATGGACAGTTTACATATGCCAGTATATGATATATTGATGTATCCATAAAAATTAACATATATTTATAAACGATACATAGTAGAACATATAGGGCGATTCTTAGGGAATCTTATTCTCAAAATAAAAAGAAGAACCAACGTAATAGAAAACATTTATTAAAGCAAACGTTTCGGAATAAAATTATTCCATCATCAGTGCTAGAAGAAATAAAAAATAATTTCAGTCATGTTGTTTAGACTCTGAATAAAATTACAAAGCAAAAACCCATAATGTTAAAAATAAATCCTTTTCTAACGACTAAAGTACTGCACGTGAGCGTATAGGCAATACACACAGTACAGGTGTACACAACCATACATACGCACACACTCATACACATACATATTTTTATATGTATACACACACGCACACACACTAAGCACACCTCAACATACCGCAAGTTAGGAAGTAGGGGCCAAAAATAATTTTGTTGCGCTGAAATCGTTGTTCAGTGAAAGTTTAGTCGTGAATATATAAAGAGATTCTAGAATACGGAGGTCTGGTTCATTAAAGGCTTTGCATAGGATAGAAAAATTTGAAATTTTGAAAGGGTGATTGGAACTGTTGCAGTGGTTTCTAATGGCTGACTTGGGGGGGGGGGGGGGATGTCAAGCAAATGGGCGGCCAGTTATATGAGAAAATCCTGAATGTTGGCTGTGACGGATAAAAAATTGGAGGGTAGTGCTTCCAACGTACGATTGCTGGCAACAATCATAACACACACATATATACAGCAACTTTCCAGGCACTCATCCTGTCGCTCTTTCCCGTTAAAACAAGACGATATCTTAAAGGTATTCTTATAATAAACATGAACGTCAACCGCTGTGAAAAAAGGTTCGCACAAGGACTAGAAACTCTCTTTGAAATTCACTGTTCAGGTAACCTATATAGGAACAGAAGGCTGATAATTATTTTCTGTTTCGGTAATGTCAAAGTTACAGGAGGGAGGGAAATTTATCATCAATAAATTTTCTCGCTATTTGGTTAACAAGATATTTTGGATAATTGTTTCGCGAAAAATTTTTTGCAGATTTTCTGATTCATTTTATATTACTAAGTACGTGCTCGAGACGCAATAGACCCTAGACAAAGTTCTTATACACCATTTAATTTAACCTATGTAGACACAGTTAAAAGAATTTGTACGAAGACCGGTAAATGTTGGCTTCCTATAAACTGAAGAGATGAACTTGGTTACCAGGACATCTAAAAAAGGTATTTCATCATAATGAATTCTATTTCGCATTGCATGGTGAATTTAATGTTGGGGTGAATGGCATTAACGTTCTCAAAAAATGTATTAGCTTGATCCCGGGACCTAAATTAAAGAAAGGTATCATCCAAGGACCGTCTACAGAAAACAGGTTTATATTCAGTCGAGCATGAATCTAGAAAATCTGTTTCTAAATGGGCCAAAAACATATTATCAATGACAGGAGACAGGTTAGAGCCCATGGCTAGTCCATCCAGTGGTTTATATATCATCTTATTGAACACAAAATAAGAATATTTAAGAAAGATTTCCAAGAAACGCTTGAATTGCTCTCTGTCATAATTCATAAAATGGCTAGTGTTTACAAAAATCTTATTCAGTAAAATATTGATTGATTCCCCCAAAGGCACATTTGTGTACAAAGATTCATCAAAGCTGCACATTAAAAGGTCGTTGGTATGGTCGATACAGGATAGTTTACGAAGAAAATGGCAAGAGTTCTCCACTGTATATGGACTGTATAAGGACCAGGTTCGAAACATTTGCTTTAATAAATGTTCTTTATTACGTTGGTTCTTCTTTTAATTTTGAGAATACGAGACACATATATATGTGAAATACCGGATGGGTTTGGTATATTCAGTGACTACTTTTCTGATGCTAATCTTGTTTTATAATGGGTATAATTATTCTGAAACATTCTTCCTATTCGAACACTTATGATTATTCAATTAGTAGATTTACTGGCGTTGATATCAATTTCAATTCTTTAACAAATTAAGTAATATTATTAGGTTGAAATGTCTAGAGATAGAATTACATTCTAGAATAGACCTAAAATAACTAGAATTACAAAAAAGAAACATAATATAAATGAACCGTTAGAGGACACAAAATTAGCAACCAATTAACAGCAATGAACTATCACTGCGTGATACAAGAAAAAACAATAACAGAAAGATATTTTAAATTTTTCTTATCAGTTATAAATATGGAATCGTTCTTTAGCAATGGACGAGCTAACGTCCTGTATTATCCAGAAGAAAATTCCTCATAAATTGGTTGCTCTGATTAAACGACTATGGATTATAGGGAAATATTCAGGATAATGGCCAAGTTACGAAACCATTTTATTGTCCAATGAAAACAAACTGAGGAGAAAATGAAGAAACGAAACATGGATGAAAATTGGACTGAAATCCGTACAAAATTGTAGACAGCACTTGTATAGCGTGTTGTAGAAGGAGTTACACATGCATGAGATTCGTAGTACAACACGTATAAGGTATCGTAACGCAGTAGAAGTATCCCGCATATAAGGTATCGTAACGCAGTAGAAGTATCACGCATATAAGATATCGTTACGCAGTAGAAGTATCACGCAAATAAGATATCGTAACGCAGTAGAAGTATCACGCATATAAGATATCGTAACGCAGTAGAAGTATCACGCATATAAGATATCGTAACGCAGTAGAAGTATCACGCATATAAGATATCGTAACGCAGTAGAAGTATCACGCAAATAAGATATCGTAACGCAGTAGAAGTATCACGCAAATAAGATATCGTAACGCAGTAGAAGTATCACGCATATAAGATATCGTAACGCAGTAGAAGTATCACGCATATAAGATATCGTAACGCAGTAGAAGTATCACGCATATAAGATTTCGTAACGCAGTAGAAGTATCACGCAAATAAGATATCGTAACGCAGTAGAAGTATCACGCATATAAGATATCGTAACGCAGTAGAAGTATCACGCAAATGAGATATCGTAACGCAGTAGAAGTATCACGTAAATAAGATATCGTAACGCAGTAGAAGTATCACGCATATAAGATATAGTAACGCAGTAGAAGTATCACGCATATAAGATATCGTAACGCAGTAGAAGTATCACGCAAATAAGATATCGTAACGCAGTAGAAGTATCACGTAAATAAGATATCGTAACGCAGTAGAAGTATCACGCATATAAGATATCGTAACGCAGTATAAGTATCACGTAAATAAGATATCGTAACGCAGTAGAAGTATCACGCATATAAGATATCGTAACGCAGTAGAAGTATCACGCATATAAGATATCGTAACGCTGTAGAAGTATCACGCATATAAGATATCGTAACGCAATAGAAGAAGCACGCGTATAAGATATCATAGCGTAGTAAGAGAAGCACGCGTATAAGATATCATAACGTAGTAGGAGTAGCACGCGTATAAGATATCGTAACGTAGTAGGAGTAGCACGCGTATAAGATATCGTAACGTAGTAGGAGTAGCACGCGTATAAGACATCGTAACGTAGTAGGAGTAGCACGCGTATAAGCTATCGTAACCTAGTAGGAGTAGCACGCGTATAAGATATCGTAACGTAGTAAGAGTAGCACGCGTATTAGCTATCGTAACGTAGTAGGAGTAGCACGCGTGTAAGATATCGTAACGTAGTAGGAGTAGCACGCGTATAAGATATCGTAACGTAGTAGGAGTAGCACGCGTATAAGATATCGTAACGTAGTAGGAGTAGCACGCGTAAAGATATCGTAACGTAGTAGGAGTAGCACGCGTATAAGATATCGTAACGTAGTAGGAGTAGCACGCGTATAAGATATCGTAACGTAGTAAGAGTAGCACGCGTATTAGATATCGTAACGTAGTAGGAGTAGCACGCGGTTAAGATATCGTAACGTAGTAGGAGTAGCACGCGTACAAGATATCGTAACGTAGTAAGAGTAGCACGCGTATTAGATATCGTAACGTAGTAGGAGTAGCACGCGTGTAAGATATCGTAACGTAGTAGGAGTAGCACGCGTATTAGATATCGTAACGTAGTAGGAGTAGCACGCGTATAAGATGTCGTAACGTAGTAAGAGGAGCACGCGTATAAGATATCGTTACGTAGTATGAGTAGCACGCGTATAAGATGTCGTAACGTAGTAAGAGGAGCACGCGTATAAGATATCGTAACGTAGTAGGAGTAGCACACGTATAAGATGTCGTAACGAAGTAGGAGTAGTACACGTGTAAGATATCGTAACGATATAGGAGTAGCACAGGTATAAGATGTCGTAACGTAGTAGGAGTAGCACGCGTATAAGATATCGTAACGTAGTAGGAGTAGCACGCGTATAAGATATCGTAACGTATTAGGAGTGGCATGCGTATAAGATGTCGTAACGTAGTAAGAGGAGCACGCGTATAAGATATCGTAACGTAGTAGGAGTAGCACACGTATAAGATGTCGTAACGAAGTAGAAGTAGTACACGTGTAAGATATCGTAACGATATAGGAGTAGCACAGGTATAAGATGTCGTAACGTAGTAGGAGTAGCATGCGTATAAGATATCGTAACGTAGTAGGAGTAGCACGCGTATAAGATACCGTAACGTATTAGGAGTGGCACGCGTATAAGATGTCGTAACGTAGTAAGAGGAGCACGCGTATAAGATATCGTAACGTAGTAGGAGTAGCACGCGTATAAGATGTCGTAACGAAGTAGGAGTAGTACACGTGTAAGATATCGTAACGATATAGGAGTGGCACAGGTATAAGATGTCGTAACGTAGTAGGAGTAGCACGCGTATAAGATATCGTAACGTAGTAGGAGTAGCACGCGTATAAGATATCGTAACGTATTAGGAGTGGCACGCGTATAAGATGTCGTAACTTAGTAGGAGTAGCACACGTATAAGATGTCGTAACGAAGTAGGAGTAGTACACGTGTAAGATATCGTAACGATATAGGAGTAGCACAGGTATAAGATGTCGTAACGTAGTAGGAGTAGCACGCGTATAAGATATCGTAACGTAGTAGGAGTTGCACGCGTATAAGATATCGTAACGTATTAGGAGTGGCACGCGTATAAGATGTCGTAACGTAGTAAGAGGAGCACGCTTATAAGATATCGTAACGTAGTAGGAGTAGCACGCGTATAAGATATCGTAACGTAGTAGGAGTAGCACTCGTATAAGATGTCGTAACGTAGTAAGAGGAGCACGCGTATAAGATATCGTAACGTAGTAGGAGTAGCACGCGTATAAGATGTCGTAACGTAGTTGGTAGCACACGTATAAGATGTCGTAACGAAGTAGGAGTAGCACACGTGTAAGATATCGTAACGATATAGGAGTAGCACAAGTATAAGATGTCGTAACGATGTAGGAGTAGCATAGGTAAAAGATTTCGTAACATATTAGGAGTAGCAAACGTATAAGATATGGTAGCGAAGTAGGAGTAGCACGCGTGTAAGATGTAACGTTGTAGGAGTAGCACACGTTTAAGATATGGTAGCGAAGTAGAGTAGCACAGGTATAAAATATGGTAGCGAAGAAGGAGTAGCACAGGGATAAGATGTCGTAACGTACTAGGAGTAGCGCACGTGTAACGTAACACAGGAATACTGAGATGCGAAAAAGTTTCACGCTGTGCTCTGTGTGAACTGAATGCTGGGACTCTGTTACTCTCAAATTTTTGAGGGACAAGTGTACTTGATGGTCTGCAATGCCGCTGCAGGAGAACCACTCTAATCAAGTTGACTTTTACTTCATCATCTATAACTATCAAGATAATTTGAATGTTGAACTAATTAATCATTTATGCGTGTTTTTCAGAGTTCTATTACAATCGATGATAACCGCAAGGATTTTGAGTACGTTAGTTCAGTCTGGGATTCATCGATCGTTCTTTGTTTATCTTTATTCAGGGAGAAAAGCCATTTTACTCCTAGAAAAGGGAAACTTATTGCGTTTCATTGGAATAGTTGAATGCTTTGTTTTTGTTTGCAACTTCACTAAAATGCAATCTGAAATTTATTCCGCGGGTTATCGATGTACGTCTTTTACGATGCAGAGCTGAGAAAGTGCTCTAAAAAGTGACTCTGAATAGGTTATTTTGAAAACAACAGTCATTCTTTCTTGAAAATTAGAGAAAGTTTACTGTACAACATATTTTTATGCCAAATTCGGGTAATGAAAATTCGCGGGCTTAAATAAATACAACAAACTAACGTAAAATCAGGTTTTCTGCACTACCCTACATAACTGTGAAGAATGATGTACTTTCGAAATTTGGATTGCTTAAAATTTTAAGAAAAAAATTCGTCACCTCAATTTCTGGAAGTTTAACTCTTATGGCCGAAGTCTAACGTCATTTTATGCAAGGTTTTTTCCGAGTGAAATGATGAAAGAACGATCAATGCATCGTTCACTGTCTTTTACTAATTTGCTCTAGGCTAGTGATTTAGAAACGAAGTTATAGGTTATATAGGTATGAATATCAGTTAATCGTTGAATAAAAGTATGAATCAACCCAAGCCCCGTGACTTTTGTACACAAAAAGTGAGTGATAGAGATGAATCAGAAGAATTGGTTTAAAAAGTGTTATATTATAAGTTTTTTGGTTGGTACCTTTTAATATAGCCAGCATTCATTTCTGATCTCTGCTGCATTTATTTCGGGATTTATTTCTGATAATTTTTTTCCTCTCATGGAATTTAAGAACAGGTTTGGAAAAGTTTTAGGGTGCGGAATACTTATTTGATCTTATATTTTGTATCACATAACGTTTTTGCGCTAGAGGTATATATCCCAAATTCAGGAACTGTAAGAAATATTTATTCTTCTATTCAGTAGTGTTGCAATAGGGCCGAATGATATAGTTTATTTTGGTAAATTTACTTCTCATTCAGTGTCCACAGAAACTAGAAGATTTCTTCGTTTTCTTTGAACATGCATAATATTCTCAACTTTTATGATACGAATGTAAACAAATAGATTTCAACTTGCACATCACTCGTTCATTATTACGTGTTACATTGTATTTTGTTGGGTAATCATTATCCTGCTCTTTTTTTTTAATTAGCTATACAATGCATCGTTACAAATGAATTTATTTTAAGTTGTCACAGAAAAAAACAAAGCTTGGGAAAATTTACGTGCTTGGGGTGTAGAGCGGCTGAGAGTTGTGCTTTTGAGTAAACTGTTTAAACTTGAACTATAACGACGAATCTTCGTAATTCTTTATTTTTATTTAGAGTGATAACTCTCTAGAATTTTTTTACTTCAATGTACGTTATCACTGCATGTTGGCGCTCCTGTGTGGCTATTACAGAGAAGCCTGGTACGAACTGAGCCCTAGCTTCTGCAGGAACTGCCTTATAATCCTTTCCTGGTGTTTCTTAAATAGTCTTGAGTTCCTAATTCGAAGTATACTTAACCTTGAGAGTAGAAGTTACCTTCTTATAACATTAAAATTAACTCTACTAGTCGTCTCAAACCTTTGACTTATTCTGTTACAGACACTTACAGTTCATGAGATTATATAAGTTAAATAGAAATACACAACGGGAAAGAAATGTACCTCTTGACATGTGCCCATTAAGTTTCAAGGTTGGTGCATGACTTAACTCTAATTAATTACTGAGACATATCATGACCGATGTGAGATGCGTAATATTTGCCTAATAAGTGATAATTAGCATCTATTTCGTTCAACTAATGTATTCATGTTCCTCCTTTTAGAAAAACTTTGAAGTCGTCTCGAGACAGCACTTCTTTAACCACGCCCTATAGTCGCCGATCGCCCCCGCATGCTGAACATGTTACCTCAGCTGAGCCTCTCAATAAACGCTACCCTCATTGTGGTTCGAGGTTAAGCACACCCGCAGTAGAGCTACAGCAAAGCAGTGGGTAATATGTGAATGGTCTAAGGCTCAGAGGTTGCAATTGCAAATAAAAATGTCATCAACGATCCTCCAGTGGAAAGGAAGAACATTGTCTTTCCTCCCTTAAGCTTAAAACTTAGATATATGAATTTTTTCGTCAAATCTTTTGATAACGGTGGAGAATGCTTCAGCTATATATGTGCAACTTTTCCGGGTTTTAGTGTGGAGAAGAAAAAGGCTGTAATATTTTATGGACCTGAAATGAGAAGACTTATGGGAGATCCAAATTTTATCACATGAATGAATGAGACAAAAGAAATAATCTGGAATGCACTTTGTAAGGTTGTACAGAATTTTAAGGAAATAAAAAGTGGACCACCATAACGAGATTGTGGAAGACCTACATACTAATAAGCCTACGAGATCTTGGATGTAGAATATCAAGATTCACTACTTACACAACCATTTGGACAATTTCGGCAGAACCTTGAGATGTGAGCGAGGATCATTAGAAGCGTTTTCATCACGACATTAGCACAATGAACGAATGGTATTAAGGCCGGTGGGACTCACATTTGATGGCGGATTATTGCTGGAGCTCGATATGAGACAACCCAGAAGCGATCATCACAAATCAGACAAGAAAAGAACATTCAGATAACAGCTATTTGCCATTGATCTGGGCACCACATATATGTACTTTCAATTCCCGATTTTTATTTTGTCATAATATTTTATTTGCAGTAAAGGACTTCATAATCTTTGTCATTCCTTGATTAAATATATATATATATATATATAAATACATATTTAATCTCGTATTTTTATCATGAAACCTTTGATAGACAAGGCTGATGAGTGATTTTCATAAAAATTGAAAACTGATATACCTCGAAATCCTGATGTGATAGACAAAAACTGAGTTCTTATTTCTAATCAGCAGCTTTAATTTCGTTAGAATTTGCATTAAAACCTTTTGTCAAACATATAGTGTCGACCAGTCTCATAATTCCTATCGCTGTGTCAGTCCCAATACCTATTGCTGCCTCTACATATTATGCGATACATTGACAAAGTTTCCTTTTTCACTACCTGAGGTAAACCTTTGACTTGTAAAGACATTCTACCACATTTTTTGTGTTGTCACTTCTGATGCTGATGCAATTGTTCAGTTTCTGATGATGATATTAAACTTCTAGTCTATAGTGTAAAAAGAGAGGTGATTTCATGTACATATTACCGTAAGGGCTCAGTGTTGAATAAACTTTCATACACGTGAATTCATGAGAAATAATTAACTGTCTTTAAAAGAATGAACGTAAAAGAGCCACACTCAACATAAATGGATCATTAGCACTATCATATGCATTAGCACTATCAAATAAAATTTCCGAATAATTAATCTGGATTATGTGGCCTAGGCAACATTTTTAGGATCAACTGGACTTGAAATCAATGAATCATGATTATCAAAACTTTCTAATGTTCGAGAGAACTCTCGCATTTCTCACACTGCGTCAACATAAACAAATTTAAAAATTTTCCGTCTACGAACATTGAAAATCTTTTTCGTTTCTTCCCAGGAACAAAATGATTAGTCTGATTGAGAGAACTTGAGTTGTAGTAGCCATGGGGAAAGATAACCTCGTAAGAGGAGTTTCACTGTAATCCATCACATCGCAATGTTCATGTATTTCATAAGTCACTGATGCTGACGCGACTGTAAACCATTTGATTACAGTAAAATCGTCTTTGCATTTAAAAGTTCATAGCGTAGTTAAGTAAAAAAGCCTTCGAAAATTTAAACCTCACGAGCTGTCGATCAGAACCTTTGCAGCGATGATTGCTCAGTGGAATTTCTAGTAGAATTCTAGTGCGTTGTGGCTTTTGCTTGTTTTTTCACTTCAAAGTAATCAAAACACGCGGCTGCTTGGAGATCGTGACTCAGTGTTTGTGAAACAGATGATGACAGATTTGAGTTTTTAATCGTGTGTTGTTTCACCTTTATTTTTTTATGATTTCATTATAAAATGATTTTGAGTGTAATGCTGTCACATCTTGGGATCATACCCACATGTTTTTGGACTGTCTATGATTGTGCTCAGAGATGAAAGCATTTAAATGGTAACCCACACATGACAGAGTACTTTTTCATTAGAACTCTTTACCCAATCCCCAATTGCATAGTCTCCTCTGGCGGTGTAGAACATGACAGTAACAGGCCCGTGTCCATTTGGGTCTACGGGTCCCCATTCACCGGTGCCAGGTGATCCAGGCTCTCGCTGATTGGCAGGCCAGAGCCAGACATCGTTGACTTTGATCAGGCCCACGTAGTAGTAGCGTTTAATGGCTAAGGGAAACATTACACGAGTTGAAATCATACGTCATGTTTTGGACAATAATACATATTTTCACATATTTCTTTGCTCAATATGTTAGTAATATGGTTTTAGAGATCTATTCTGAAATTCACCATGGTTGGCGTAGTAGTACGCCAACATGTCCATGCCATCCTCAGCAGTCTCCGGAGAAGCAAGGTTCGACCCCAGCCCCTGGCAGTACTGCTGCGCCTCACAGTAGGTGCCTGTGAAGTTGTTGCTGTCGTACATGCAGCCAAACGAGTGCTGCGTGAAAGGGACAGTGCAGTTTGTGCGGGGAAGAGGCGCGTCTGGGAAGGGGATAAGAGTTTAAATGAGACAGGTAGATGCCACAGTAGCATCACATCTATTATCATAAATTCAGGCCTTTAAAACTGCAAAGAAGACGTTGATTCCAGATTAGCACTGTTTGTATACATGCCAAAATTTAATAATACGTGATACGCACTAGTGTAATTCTATGTTTCATCAGTTTCTCAACGTTAAGAAACTTTAGGAACACTTCTTGTTAGCGCATGTCACACCTTGGAAGATCAACCCCTGCACTGAGCAGGTGAGGATGCGCGCACCCGGGCAGATAGGATCCGTAATTGAGACGTTTTCATTTTCCCTCATCAGCGCTCCGTCGTGGCTGCACACTGAAAACGTCACGTGGTCACTTGAGTTTCCATAAGCGATATTTAAATTTTATGCAAATCAGACACCACAACTTTAACTTCTTGTGTCCTGTTCTGTTTACAAACATGATGTGTGAAGGTAAACTCCAAATTTACTTCAAAATGTAACATAATCCTTAATAAGGCTCTGAACATTTTTTGAACGGTTCGAGTGTAAATCCCATCATCAGCTGAGAAAAACATACGACATTAAATAAATGTATTCAGTTACAAACACTAACCGTTCTTGAGATTATAATAAATTAGATGGAAATGCACAACGGGAAAGAACTAGACGTGTTATTCGCTGCTGGTCTACCCTTTAAAATATGTAATGATTGTAAATGCGTACCTCAGGGAAACTTGACCCCTGCCCTATGATTGAAAAATTATTGATGGCGATTGTTGAATTGCAATTGTCTGCGTGAATACTGATTGCAGAATGGGGTGGCTGTCCTAACCTTGATCCTTTGCGGTAGCTGACTCTCAAATGCTCTGCGATCCTTTGTCCTAGGGTACGACCGCAAAGTATCAAGGTTAGGAAAGCCATGCACCCCATTCTGCAATCCGTATTCACGCAGCCACTGCAATTCAACAATCGCCAACAATAATTCGTCAATGAATGAGCAACTTACCTAGTGCTAAACAATTACAGTGGAACCTCGCTATACGCACACAATCCGTTACAAGGGACAGCTCGAATAGCAATTTCTACGAATGGCAAATCATTTATTCACTCAAGATATACTGTAAATTGAAATAATCCGATCCAGACATACAGATGATTGCTTATTTAAACTGTTGGAATAATATTTGAAACATAAAATGCATAATAATTAAAACAAAATAAATATACTGGATGCCACTGTACACAAAATAAATAAAAATTTAACTGCACTGTACGTGTACGTATCGAGGTGAGCTGATGTCATAAGTGGAAGGTGGAGAGGAGGAATTGGGTATCGACCTTACTGTTTGGAAGCAGAGTCGTCTTCCATAAATACTTAAGTTATCATCTTTTTCGGTATTTTCTCTCATTCATGAATTCTTTCTTTTTCTGCCTTTTTGCAGCGTAAAACAATTTTGGGGGTTCTTTCTTTCAAAAACCTCTCCAACGTCGTCTGTCTATGCCGATTTTCAATTATTTTTAGTTATACTTAAATTTAAATTTATTGGGTTTCGCACTATATATAACAAAATGATGGCTTGACGCTAAATAAAGGTAGGTGTCTTATAATTCACTTGTATTAACATCCTGATTATCGCTTAAAAATGATTCCTTAGAATGACCAAATTGTGTTCGAGCACAATTGTAATTTGTTTATATACGTAAACATCTGCTATGTTAATTGGGACTCTAAAACAAAATATTTTTCCTTTTAAATAGCATTTAAAACCTTGTTTTTATTAGCTCATAAAAGCTAATTCATTAAAAGCTCATTCATTCTGATATTCCGACGAGTTCAAAAACATAAATATTATTCACCAATTTTCGGTCTAAGCAAAACCAGAGTTTTATGCAAATATGCGCATTCCAGAGTCCTCGTACATTTTAAAAAATACTCTAAATTCATTTCCTCTGGCCATCGTTAATAGATGAACGCAATTAACATGATTTTATAATTTGTTTTCAGGTTTTTGGTCCAAAAATAGTCTATTTTTCATTCTGCCTTTTCAGAATTCGTACCACTCATCTTGCTCATATATTTTTACTTCGATTCCCACGGCTCCCTATGCATGGTTTCGTGAAAACCTATAATGCATCTTTTTCTTCTGAACTAGATCTTTGATAGTAGTTAAGCTGAAGACAACACTCTCTTGCTTACCCTGGGAATACCAGCACGTGAATCCCTCAGTCTGCTTTCCCCCGACGCGCGGCAGGAACACGGAGGCAAAAACGCACCTCGAGGACTTGTGGCATGCGAGGTTGGCAGGAGGACTCCTCGAAGCGTACAAAGCACAAACCGTGATGGTTGGAGTTGTGACTTCAGTGTATTTTTCACCAAAAACTTTTGACATGTTGGCACCAAAAACTGTCCATTTACGATCTATCGAGATGCTGGACAATGCCTCGACCATCATCAGAAAGCAGAGGACGGCAACAGTGGCATAGTTGCGAGCCAACCTGATGGCCGCTTGATAAATTTTAAAGTTCATTTTTCTAGCTGTGCACTCAGAATCAGTAGTTCTCTTTTAACATGAAGATTTTTATTTTCTCTCTCCTTCGCGTTTGATGATGTAGTGATGTTTATTACAAGGTTGCGAAAAATCTTGGAAATAATGCAATTCAATTTCCAGTTTGAGCACTTACACTTGGATGGTTGCTGTCCGGTATGGATATACCGCTCTATCATTAAAATTTAATGAAAATATTTTCAAATTGTCATACAAAGCTGAAAATGAACTTGCAAACTTTTCTAAAAAGAACAGGGAAGTGTTTTTAGCGTTATGCATTATTTATATATTACATCAAAACCGGGGGTGATTGGTGTTCTTTGACGGTGCTATCAGGCGTTCATGAACGAATGAACGAAGCTCGCGTACTAGCAATGATATTTAGCAAGGAAAATCCGTCAAAATTTAACAGTGACTTGATTATGCTATTTTGCATTGAAATTGAAGTGATGCTGCAAAACTTTTCCCAGGAATACTGATAACATTGTTAATGCACAAGAAGCGGATAAAATAATAGATAAACCTTTTTCCATTCTTTGATTATTTCTTTTTTCCAATTCTGAGAAACGAACTTCAGTCGCTGCCAAGTGCTACAAACATTAAAAAAAATTGTGCGTGGATTCCTTAATTTTGACTGTATGCTTTTCGATACCTATTTTTCAAGCACTCTAACCGTAGTATGTAGAAATGGAGTCCCCAACCATCTGGTGAAACTGATATTGATGAAATAATTATAAAGCTACATACGCTCCCGTATAAATATAATATATGTACGCCTTTTCCACAAAAAGTGTTTACATTATTGCAACCTCAGGACGTGCACCGATTTTCGATGGGATCAAATCTATGCCCTGTGGATTATTTCCAATACATCTGTTGTGGATCTGTAAGTATTTAATTGCTCTAATCTGGCTGAGTAGATATTAAACCTTTAAAATTTACATAAGAGGTGAAAAACTTCAGTCAAATTGAAAAATAAATAAAGATTTTCGATACAGCCGGTTAAACTTGAGTTCAATCTTCAACTCAAATCAATATTATGTTCAGTTATGAATTCTGAGAGATTCCAACATTGAATAGATGTGTATGCATTTAAAGTTGATTAAATGTCCATAAACATTGAATTTGTGGCTACTTGTGGGTCAGCAGCATTATGATAATTTCTTCAGTGACCATCAGAAAATTCATGCCATAGTCAAAATGTTAAAAGTGTCGGAAAAGAACGAAGCATACCTGGCGGATAACGTTTTCGAATACAGGAACTTGTTTTGCTTTAAGCTTTAGTTCTAATCTGTAACTTTTAGTTTTTTAATCATGGGCAAGTTACCTCCTTACAATAGCTCATTTACGTAGTATGAGTATCCGATAAGCACTAAGCAAGAGTTCCGTTTCCTTGCCTGTGCAAAGCAAGACTGTCGCTCCTGAATGCAAGCGCTGAGCATGATAAAAATATTTACTGATCACTGACCCCTCTTCTAGACTGAAGATATTGATCGAAGCACCTACAAAAGAAAGAACTACTTTACCGTGAATTGCATGTGATAACGTCTTCAATTACAGGTGATGATGATATGATAGTGATGAAAATCAGTCTCATAAAGGCAAACTTGTGGACTTTCCTCTCAGAAACCCTCAGTTGTTGAAGACAGTGTCTAAATCAAGGCTTGAATTCAGCCGAATAAAAATCTTAGTTTTCTATTGTGCAATCTTTTAGTAATTGTTCTCATCGGTTATTGAAAAAGATTTATTGACGTTCATATATCTTCAGTATCTGCAGCATGATTCTCCTCTAAATGGCGAAGTGAGAGCGGATTAATCCGGCTCTTAAACGAGACCAGAACTATCGCTCACCATCATTCATCAACTCGACTCTTTTATGAGTGGGGTGGATATAGATTTCTAGACAGCGTGCGCGGGTACACGCATCTTTCCAACATGAACGGACACAAAACGAACCGTTAAATTCACGTCATAAACTGATGTATTAATTGAAACATTTTCTTGGTACACAGACAGAATGTAGGTGAGAAGACTAAATCCTATGAGAAGTCGATTCTGACTTAATCAACGTATTCTTATTGTTCTCCTGTACAAATACCTTTCATTTAAAAATAAAACTATTCTCATGGAGGTTTGTTAAAATTGCTATTTATTTTCAAGAGTGTTACTTTCTTATCTCAATTTTTGATCTTGATTTCTGCTCTTAGCCTCAAAATCAAGTTTTTGTGCCTGATGGAGAGGCAAGCCTTTTTCCATTTGCTATTTTCCATGCGTTTTCCATGTGTTTTTTTATTCAGCATTGATCCTGATACCTGCGCTTAAATTGGCAGGGCAGAGAAGCCTTGAAAGATGAGCTTCAGCTGATTGGAGGTAAATTAGAAGCAATTATCCTTCGCAAATACGTTCTGTGATTGACCATTGATAATAATAGAACGAAAACTCATGCTATCGGTGCTCAGAAAGACGAGCAACGTACAGCTACTGCTACAGTAATATATTGCTAGCGAAATTGACTTACAGATCGATGCAAAAAAAGAGCTTCGTACTCTCCGGACAACGGCACGTGTTTCGTAGCATTTCTGTAGTGCTAATAACATCATAAGGGACTGTTTCACAATTTATGCCAGGATTGTGGACATAGACCTTAGTATTGCCCATTGTAGGTAACATGTGCATGTAGGTTATGAACGTGCCTGAAGGATCAATCCAGGGTATATTGTAGAGAAACTGAAACTTGTTCCTCAGATACGCTCATTACACACAGTTGTTCAAAAAGCCAAAGATAAGCACTAAGCACTATTTTAGATTTTTTCAACAATTTCATTGAATAACATGAGTTTTACACGACTAAATAAAGCTTAAGGGGGGTCAGAGGCCCCTTTCGGCCTGATGGCCATTTTTTTGTTGAAAAAGAATCCTTAGGTGATGGATTATCGTGCCATGAAATTTTATGGGGCTACGGCCACTAGATCTTTCTCTCCACGGGGGGCCACGGGGGGGGGGCTGCATGGGGACTAAAAATCATGATTTTTTGACCCCATATAAAAAACGGAAAAAGAGAGTTCTGGAACTGTGAGTTTGTTTGCAATGTTACGAAGATTTCAAAACTGTCTTTGAATTTGTTCTAGCATAAAAACTCACTGACTTCTATTCGTCTGAAACATCCCTAAAAAGTGAACTAAAAAAACTAACATTTCAATTTTTTCGAAAACTAGGGTCTAAATCGAAAAAGATACCTCAGTAAAATATGATTATTTATAACAAATACATATAGTG
Source organism: Morinoia aosen (assembly GCA_030386875.1). Lineage (NCBI taxonomy): Eukaryota > Metazoa > Arthropoda > Malacostraca > Amphipoda > Talitridae > Morinoia > Morinoia aosen. Next base: position 12,970,493 of record CM059569.1, on the reverse strand, counting down.
GCCAAATTTTAGATCAATCAGATCAGAATTTGAAATCGCTGTTATGACCCCCTTAAAAGAACTCAGGTTGTAGCTATTATTCAATAGCGCAGGCCCAATAGTGTGTAGTTAGTTTAAATTCATCTTGTAGGTAACACTAACAAAGATTTATGCAACAAATGATGTCTATCAAAATGTTAAGCGCGTATAATCAAAGAGATAAACATCCCTGAATAAATATAATTCATGCATATAGTGGTATACAACTGAATACTGGTGGAGAACAATAATACAAGTTTGTTGAGCTGAGTGATATTGGTATTAAATTTTAGCTTTATATTCACTGAAGCAAATGGCCTTGAGTTTCTTGAATGTTTGATGAGATAAAATGCTAGTACCACCTATGAGTATGTATATGGTGTTGTGTAATTCGATACACTTATTTTAACCATATGCAGAAAAATGCTGAGTCGCACGATTTTCATGGGTGACAAAATCCTCAAAACTGTTTCGTTTTCGAGAAGTGATACCTTGATACAATTTTTTATTCCTGTAGGAATAGGCTAAAGCACGCGATTACAGCCTAATCAAGAAGTTAGTTTTACTCGTTAGCTGCATTGTAAGCCTATTCCACGGGAATCTAAAATTATTTCAGGTCGTCATTTCTCGAAAAAGAACAAGTTTTCAGGTTTATTTCGCTCACGAAAATCATTTTATTTTGGCGTTTTCCTGGTTAGCGTATATATTAATGTGCATCCAATTTCACAACACCCTGTATTTATACTGTATATGTACGTGCGCTTGAGTATCTTGAATGAAAGATCATGAAAGAAAATACTAGTGTCGTCGAATTGTTCACGAATTGTTCATGAAACGTTGCAGACTCGTCAACAAAAACTAAGATGCTCGTCCATGTCATATACGTTTGATGCATCTATCTCTATAGCATCCTCGGCTGCTCCAGAGAAGCATCGCCTCAATTTGACGTCAATAATTCTCAGTGGCCAGAAAGATGATGTTTGCAGGGCAGGAATTAGCGTCTCAAGTCAGTGATTACGACTGGTATTGTTGGCGGATAAAATCACAGAGTTAGGACGCCTCGCACACCTGCCAACGAGGGTTTCTTCTGCCAGACGGCTTTCTACAAAAAGCGTAGATATTTGTTCGATTCAGCCTGCGTCAGTTTCGTCATTCGTCCCCTACATTGTGCTAATGAGTTCTAGTAATGATTACAATCGTCACAATTTAATCGTAATACCTTATTATATATATCCTGATTAACTAGGTCATGTACAGTATATTATTTTTAGAATATTTACGAATGTTTCAAGAAAAATTTGAAAACATGATTTATGTGACTAAATACTGCATGAGTACGGTTCGTCAGTCGTTGAAATTGTAACTATTCAAACCAAAGGCTCAATTGAGGTATCTGGTATTTGAACTGGATGAATCAAAATACGCAAGAAATGTCTCTCTGATTTAAGAGATCAGAATTTTTTGGTATAGCAACTCATAAATTACGAGTAGTTATACTCTAACTGGAATGAAAGAAAACTTTCAGTTACTGAAGAAAGTTATTTTTCTACGTGAAGAGTGAGCAAGAATTCAGCCTTTTACTCAGGATTCAAATTTTGTGCGTTGGTAACACACTAAAAATATCTCAGTAGTAACATAGTTGCGTCAGTTGAGAAGAGAGTGACGTTGATAGGCAACGTCGAAGGTGTTGGTAAATAATACAGTTATAAAACCCACTAAATTTTTTGCGGGGATATCCGTGATTTTAACTGCCCAGTATGTAATCTATGTTAGGACGACTAAAATCATAGGTGCCAGGGGAAAAGTTAGGTTGGAAATCTGATGCAAAAGTTAGAGCTAATCTATTGAAAAATGGGCGTAATATATTTCAAGATTTGTACAGTACAGCGCGCTTGGGGAATTTAGGGTCGACATAGAGCAATGAATTGCTGCCATATTTCTCGTTGCAACACCATTACACCATTTGTAATAACTATTAATTTTATGGCAAGAAAACCAAACGTGCATCTTTGCAGCGCACACTGACTACAGACAGACACAGTGCAAGAAATGGTTACTAGCAGCTCCTCCCCCCCCCCTCTCCTCCCTCCCTCTCGTGACTGGACTTTAGCGCCGCTCAGTGGAATACATTGACGGAATTGCGGCACAAGCACGAGCAACGACGTTGCGAGAACACTTTGGTAAAAGCAGAGTTGACGTATTTGTCGCTGCAACTGGGTTCTGCACCTATGTGCAGCAGCACTACGTCGACTTGTGAAAGAAAATGAATGCGTTTTTGGAAATTAGAATACCTGTGCAGGTAAAATCTGAGAGCAATTCAAAACACCTATAAAGGATATGAATTCGTATTAGCATTCATGGAAACATGGAAGAAAATATTTTTCTATGGGTATTAACATTAAGTATTTTTGTACTGGAAAATGCCAAGCAGACCGATAAAGAACCACTCGGATTGACGACGTTCTGTAAGCCCCGAAACTGGAGCTACCGCTGATGTCAGGTAGGGAAGAAAAGGCTGAATCATTTCTCTCAGTTTTACTGGGGATCGGAGGTCGCTGGTCCGGTGTTATCGGTGGGCAGTGCTGTCGAAGTGCGATTTCTCAGACACAGCGAGCGCTTTCACGCGGCTAGGCTCATGGATGTACGGAGGGAGCCACAGTACTAGGGAACCTGACCGATAAAATAAATAACTTTACCGGATAACTTTAACGTCCCAGACGAGCCAACCACGGGCCTGAAGGCAATGTGCTAGACGACCGTTGACGTACTAGGGAGCATGATGACGTGCTCGACCGAAAAAATGACCGTCTTCGTTTTTTTATTTGCAAATGTAATAGAGAAATCTCTTAACGAATCTAACGATATGCTTCACATCTTCGTAATAGTATTCGTTCGTCTGCCACGGCATACGAAAAACCAAATAATTAAGAGGGAGGACCGGCTTACCTCCAGATTCACATGATATCAATATTCTTTTTTTATCCCTTATTGTAAAGAATTTCTTCTGAATTTAAAAATGTGCTTATAAGCTTTGTAGGCATATTCGTTCGTCTGCTACAGCTTCCGAAAGGCCAGTGACTTACGTCATTACTCGGCCAATCGACATGCTCGGCCAGTCAAATATCGATGACAGGCAAATATATCAATCGATAGAACGTTAAAAGATCTAAAAATTGGTGCATGAATTTTACGAAAATACGATTAGTTTGAAAATTATACCGAAAATATTATGAGATGCCAAAATTAAAAAAAATGGCAAAAAAATTCAACAAACAAAAACATCGAAATTCTACTCCAATGTTTTTTCAGATGATACATTTAGTTACCTAAAAAATATGTTTCCCATTCAGTAACTTCAAAATTGAAAGAGGAGATGCACTTTCAAAAATTCCATGTTTCAGTTATCTCGAAAAATTCATTTATATTTACATCATACAAAAACACACGAATCCAAAAATCGTCGCATCATTTTACACCTATGGGGAAAATTTCAGAAAAACCCATCGGAAAATGACGGAATTTTTCTTACCCTGATTGTCCCCTAAGAAAAGGACTATTCGAGTGCCTCTACGATATTATTTGAAGCTCACGCTACATCTGGTGCACTCACTGCAGCTAGTGCCAGAACTGACTAGTGATATACATCATTCTGATCTGGAGCTGAGCATATCTTCTGAAGCGGTGGTCAAATTAGTGTACAGCAGCTGTCACTATGAAGCTTCCCACCTTTACGTTTAACGGTTAGTATAATTTGAGAGGACTGTACACGTTTTGCACCTTTTTAGTTGTGAACTAATGCTTACGAGCTTTGATTGACTGGTAAAACGTATAAAAAAATAGGAGTCACCCTCTGAGAAATTTTCGATTTGCTACATAGAAAATGAGTCATGACAAAGAAAACGGAAGATAGTGGGGGAAACGACGAACCCTACTCCTACTACAAATTTCAACCTAAAGACATGAAAAAAAGGACATTGGACAGACAAACACTTGGCAACACTGCTGAGGTAGGAATGTTTGAAACTCGTCCTGGTTTCGAAAATCCTGGTTTGAAACAAATTTAAAAAAAATTTAAAAAAACTAGATTTTTCCCTCATACGGCCTACCGCTTTTTATCTGATTCGAAAATCTCAAACTGTTACGTCAAGGCTGTAGCCCTATTATTTTTCTTTAAAAAAAACACCATCCAATTCTCTACACCAAAAATTGTAGGAGTAGGTACCACTTCGCGCGAAGAAAATCTTAGGTTTAAAAAAAAAATAATAATAAAATGATATTTTCATAATAGGCATGTTGTTTCATTAGTAAAAAAGTTTTGTTGTTATTTTGTTTTCATTATTGAAAAAGTTTTCAGAGGTTTGGTGTTCCTAAAATAAAATAGTTTTGTTAAAAAAAAATTTTACTACAAAAACAGGTTCCCCTCACCAACAGTCCATCCTGTTGAACGATCTATTGCGTGGACGCATGTAAAATTTATTGCGGATTTTCACCGTGTGTATGGCTTTTATTTAAAGCAAAACAATTTTGCAAAAAAGGTGTGCGATAAAAATAACTTTACCGGTCCTTATAAATGGGCAGTCCTCATTAATAAAATTTCGGGGATGTTGACTTCCTCAGTTTAGCAATGGCCCGTATTTGGTATGTAGCTTTATTTAATTAATTAATTAATTCTACTTTAATTCTACTCCATAATATATATAGGTATTTTGACCATACACATGTCGAGAGAAATTTATATATATATATACCGTCTGAAATATTTCACAGTTTTGTCTCTTTCCGATATTGTTTGGCCATCACTATAGCGCGAGGGCGAAACCTTCATCAGAGAAGCGAAAGTACCACATTTGGGAAAAGAAAGGCGCGTGGTTAAAGTAACATATTTTAATAAGGAAAGGCGTCGATGGTTTTAGATTGTTGAAAAGGAACCTCGGCTCGAGTCCAGTTTCGCAGCTGCGTGAACTTTAACGCGTAAAGCCCCCTTTCCGGTGTTTGTAAGAAGCGGGGAAGACGAGTGGGAGAGGTTATAGAAGAAACCCTCTTACTCATTATGCTTGAACTAGATTCTCTCTCACATTTAAGCAATGAAACTGAAAAAACTTACCCCATGGGGGTTCAAATGAAGCGATCAACATCGATTATTGTTTTCATAGGTGTTCTTTTGGGCAGGTACTTCTTCCACTAACAAATACTTCACTGCAAAGTGCACAACATTATACGTTGGCATGTTGTATGTTGTCTCTTGGTGTGTTATTAATTGGATGTTGTATGTTGGTATGGTGTACCTTGTTCGTTGGTATCTTGGTGTGTTGTATGTTGGTCGGCTGCATGTTTGTATGTTTTATCTTGGTATATTATATGTAGGTATATTGTGTGTTGGTATGTTGTCTGCTTGTCTATTGTTTGAAGCTGCGAAGTATTTTTTGTCAAAATTGTAGATCAGCCGGAAAGAACTGACTGATTCTGTACAGGCACATCTGTCGTGTTGAGATGCATGCGTGCGCAGGAGAAATTGTGGCAGTCACTAGTTACAGCAGGTAGTCTTAAATGTCAGGTTGTAGGTATGAGACGAGCGTTGAAATTTCTGAGCCGCTTGAAATTTTCAAATTGAAATAAACTCAGCCAAAATATAGTATGCAGTATCAATAATGCCGTTGTTAGCCTATATTTTAAAAAAAGCTGTTTACAATTAGTTTTAGAGTAAAAGTTACGTCGCTAAAATTTGCTTAAACTTTTTGCAGTTGATTAAACAATGTCATGAATAATTCTGGAATAAAACTGCCACGTCGCTTCTGCATATTCAAAGTAATTGGTGCACCTGGTGGTGAAAGTATCAGGAAATTCGTTTATCTGAAACTCGTCTTTTCAAAAATACTCTTCTTGCAAAAACGTCGCTAAAAAACTTTTTGAGATAGAATGCTAGGTGAACTCAGTCCAACATTTTTATTATAGACAATAATTTCGAGCGCTAGCTACACTCATTCTCCGTGTAAAAACTATTGTTATGCAAGAAGCTTGAATTTAATAAAAATTATGGAGAAACACAAGTGCAAAACAATATCAACTGGAAAATGGTAAACCCTACCTATGCATTCATTCTGTTACTTCTGATTCTTTTATTTAATAAATATTTGCTTCACTAAATGTTTCGTTTTTAATAAATATTTGTAGCTTTTTTGAACGATCCTGTATGTACAGCAAAATTAGTGACGGGAGAAAATTAGGGAAATGAAATTTCTGAACAGATTATAATTACCCGTTTATTCTCGGGAGAAGTGTCAGAACGACATTTTAAACGAAATGCACAAACATTAAAGTTAAGGGTAAAAATTTAAAAAGTCTTGAAAATGGAACTTCGGGTCGACAGGCAAGGCGTCCGGAGTAGCGGTGTGACGATGCTGTCAGTAGAAGGGCTGCACCCGTGCTTTGTTGAGTTAGCTATAGTTTAGTTATCGGTATACTCTAGTTATGGTTATAGGATAAGTTATGCTTTAGTTATAGGCTACGTTATACTTTACTTATGGGCTAAGTTATACTTTAGTTACTGGTTAAGTTCTACTTCAGTTGCAGGTTAAGCTATAGTTATACGTATCGTAATAGATACAGTAATAAAGTAATAGTAATAAATATCGCACTTGTACAATAAACAGTTATAGTTTAGTTATTAAGTTCAAACTATTCGACCTAGATAGTTATAGCAAAAGTTACAAGGTTATGGTTACATTGTTAATGATTTGAAAATGCATAGGGAAACGTGGTCCAAAATTCCCAGCTCACGGAATGACAAGTAATTTACCGGTCCTATATTTCGTAATTCAAAGTGGGTGCGTGTTTATCCTAAATTCGATTGTCAATGAATTCGCTTCTTTAAAAGAAGAATGGTATTTGGGGAAAAAGATACCGTGTATAATCCAGTGTGGGTGGGCAACGATCGCGATTGGGATTTTTAACGAAGATAAAAAAAAATTTTTTGCTTTTTGAAAGTTTATCACTAATCACCAAGATAAAAACGGGTGATGATGACGCCATTCCCTATCACCACTCACTAAGACAATAACGGGTGATGATAACAATCTTTGCTATTTAATGCAAGAATAAAAGAATCTCGTAGTATTTTATCACAGGTTACATATATATTTAAGATTATTACATACACAGATCCTAATGGTGTCCTGCATTTTGATCTCGTACTCTTAAAATAATCAATATACTCATGATTGGGTAACAATCATTATACTAATCATTCGGTAACAATCATAGGGTATCAATCACTGCGTACCACGCATTGGGAATCAATTATACACTCTATTATTTAACTGAATCAATATTCACAATAAGCAGATAATTGAGCTATTGTTTTAAGACAAAAGTATCGAAAAATATAATGGAAATAGCTAATGGATTAACGTAGGTAAAATAAAAAAATATTTCTCGAGAATATTCTCTCACTCAAAAAATATGGTACCGGAAAAAGTGAGTTGGTCTTATGTCGGAAATGGAAAAAATTATAGGTATCACATTACCAATTGAGGAATTAAACCCCTTGCAAAATATATACGGACACAGTAGAGGCGTAACATAAAACTCCAAAACGTGATGAAATTCTCGCAAATGCTGCGCCCAAAACTGAACACGATTCCGGACGGAATTCCGGAATTTCAAGAGACAAGTCATCGAGTCTGAGACGAGTTTTTCCTCACAGGATATTCTTACTATATAATTCGCACACATTACTTGTCTTCGAGCCTGGAAAAGAATGATTTCACGCACTGAAAGCAGACTTTCTTGCTTTACGTCGCTAAGACCACCGAATTCCACGTACACGAATTTTGTGCGCTTCAGAACTCAAGAAATTGTTTGGCAGAGATTACATTCTGATTTCCTGCAACGGATATACTTCTCTGCGAAAAGAAATGGTCTCAAACTATCTTTAAAAACATGTCGAATAAACAGATTACGAGGAAATTAAAGCTCTGCGAAACCACAACCTATACGAATGTAAACTCTAAAAATACACTAGCTGTAGAAGGAAACGCAATTACCATGGCGATTTTCTAAAGTATAAAAAGCTTGAGTTGAAAAAACGCATGATCATCTTCAACTATAAATCAGCTTGAAAAATTTGTGCCGTTTTTTATACGCATGCATTGCAACAGTAAAATTATTTTATTGGTTCCGGAAAATCATTGTGAGGATCAAATTTCCTTTCGAGCTTCAACCCGAGATTCGCTTACTTACTTGTGTCACAAGTCAATCACTCATCGCTCATACAAAATGTTCTTTTTCTCAAACAGCGTGCAGCGCTGATTGTAGGATTAACAAGAGAAATTTCATTATTTTACTCGTACAAGTGAAAAATTTTCTGTTAATTCTCGTGTCACGAGACGGATGTCTCTGTTTTCGTCTCGAGGGCATTAAACCTCAGAGTAGAAGAGGAAATGGAAAATTTAAGAGAGTAAGGTACACAGAAGGAGAAAATATAAAATAGGTTGGAAAATAGAAACAGTATGAATCTGTTTTATGCACTCGACACCAGTGCACCTAGATCAACACAGAAAATTAAAGCAACTAATGGAACATATTATAAATACATTTATTTAAATATACCAATGAACACGTGAGTTATCTTGACGACATACAAATATTAAAACGAAATAGCGAACACATTTCGGGAAATGCATGCTACTAAATTCCGAAGATGCGTTTGGATTGACAATATAAAAGGAATTGAAAAGAAGCGGCCTACGAATATAGGAGGCGCATAATGCTAAATGAAATGCACGTTAAAGTATAAACGCTAATGTAAGATCGAAATGAGGGTAACACAAAAAACAACCTTGACTCGCCACAAGGGAATTTCAAATGGAACGTTTCACACGATGCCCAACGTTTGCACCCATGATTACAATTTACGTACGCCTCAAACACACAGATGTTAAACAAAAACACTATTTGTAAAATAAAACGAGCCATAGGCAAATTATAAGTTTAATTTTAGTAACTCTAATTCAAGCCAATTTCATTTCTCTAGAAAAAATTAAAGCGCACCATATAAAGAGTTAACGCCTGCGATGGGCTTGTGTACCAACAAGCCTAATCTAGAAACGTTTTCTGTTCTTGATTACCGCTCTTCTTCTTGAGTCACCTGCAGACTAAGAACGCAAATGGGCTCTACCAAAAATTACCAGATTTAGGAGGTTTCAGCACTCGGTCCTCAGGAAAGGAGGCTCCATCAGCACTCCTTGGTTATCGGGACATCAGCATCGTCATTACCCTGGGCTCTTAATTTAAGACCTTTCATTCAAGAATTCTACTTAGTTTTATTATTCATCGAAAAATGGGATGTGAACGATTTTGAAAGGATGAAGTTATTTGTAAATATCTCAGCTTTTCGTGAAGCTCCAAGCCGAAGATTGGAGCCGGGGCAGCTCTGCGCTCTCTTGCCCTGGCGTGGCATGGGGAAGTTTCGGCAGCGACTCAGTTCCTTTCTGTCTTCGCCTCACGCAGTGGAGGCGAAGTACAGCGGCGTATCAGGAGTACAGCGGCGGCTCTGTTGTACTCCTCGGGCGGCGTCCGCCTCTTGAGCTTTACTGCACGGAGGAACGGACTTCTTAGCAAGTCCTTTATGGTGAGTTGGGAACCAATTTCAGTGCGGTGTTCTCTTTTCATCTCAGTGCTTCGATTATTTTTGATAATTGTCAGTGCGAACGGATATTACAACTTACTTTTAGTCTGAGCCATGTATAACACTGAACTTAAGGCTCAAATAAGCTTAAGCTCTTTTGTAGCCTCACTGCCAATCTAGCTGGTTGGCTAGAAAAAAGAAAGAAAAGAAAAGAAAAACATTTTATTTCCAATAAAACATAACATGAAATGTTAATACATTGGTTTTTAAAAGACCTTAACATTTACATCCTTAACTGATAATAACACATTGGTATCGTAGTACCCGTGTAAAATGTTGAAACAAAAAATGATTGACAGAAAAGCACAACAAAAATAAGTTCCTTCCTTGCCTAATCTCATTTTGACAGTGCATTTAAATATAAGTAACTAAGAGAACACAATCCTCGCGACGCTCATTTGAAAAACACTTTCATTAGTGCGCACATGTTTTGAAATAAAAGCGAAAAACGCATTCAAATACCTTAGCATAGAGACCCTTAATTGCTCTTCATGCATGGTTATCGTAATACCCATGTTAAGTGTTAAAACAAATGATTTAGATCCTTAATAGCTATTCATACATGGTTATCGTAATACCCATGTTAAATGTTGAAACATGATTTAGATCATTAATTGCTATTTGTACATGGTTATCGTAATACCCATGATAATTGTTGAAACAGGATTTGTAGAAGAGTACGAAAAAATGCGTTCTTCTTCGTTGCGGTAGTCATATTTTGGTTATGCATTTAAATACAAGTTACTATGAAAACATAATTCATGTGACGCATTGCTGAAAACCCTGTCGTTAGTGCGTACCCGTACGGAAAATATGAGCGTAAGAACATAGGAGCTAGTGATACGAGCGTGATGTATTGATGTTAGAAGTAAAATAAGAAGATTTGATTTATTTTGCGTCTAGAACTAAGAGGTCGACAATCGGGATTTGGGACAATTTTTCACACTGACGTATCATACAGTGTTCCAAGTGGTGAGCTCGGAAAGAATATAATATTCGCTATAACAAAACAGAAAATGGTTATGATATTTCTTACTTACGCTAATAGTACTTGCGCAAAGAGTTCATCGGAGTCAAAGACGAAAAGTATTGTTGTACATTGCTCGCCGTAACATTTTCAACATTAAAATTAAACCGTACAAAAAGATAACTATCCAAAATAGTGTCGCCATAATATATTCACGAGAGTAAGAAGGAAAGAAAAGTTTACCACACAAAGCTAACAACAGCAATTTGAGGCCAGAATAAGAAGATTAAAAAATGATGTTCTTCAAAGTTATGACATTCGTCGAATCCGTGGCCTTTTTTAAAATGTTTTAATAAGAACGAAAAAAGAGAAAGTAGATACTGAAATACTCTCACATTAACAACCTTTCTTCCTTTGCGGTAATTAATTTGGTTTTGGAAGTGCAAAATAAATGTGAGTAACTAAGAGAACAAAATCCCTGTGACACATAGTTGAAAACATTCTTGTTAGGGTGTGCGTATATTGGATCATGAGTCCATAATATTCGCTGCATAGCTGGAGCAATACAAAAAGTTAACTACCGAAAATGATTTCGTCTTAATGCACACACGAGCGTAGGAAAGTAAAAATTGCCAATGAACTAAGTCGCATGTTCAAATGTTTCAATATGAGCGAAAAGTGCTTTCAAATATCTTAAAATTAAGACCATGACTTGATATCTACGCAAAGGGATCGTAATACTTATGCCGGTTAATTTTTGAAACAAATGGTTGGGAGAAAAGCTTGTAGAAAATGCATTCCCTTCGTTGCGTTGGTCTGATTTTAACAATGGATTTTATTACAAGGGGTTACGAAAACATTGTGCATGTGATGCGTTGTTAAAAAAACTCTAGTTAGTGCACTCCCATAATGAAATTTGAGCCTACGAACGTTGGAACTCGTGAAATGAGGGATTATGGTTGAAAGTAAAACTGGTAGATCCAAATTAATTTGCGTCTTAGACTGCGAGGTTGATATTAGAGGCAATTTTACATTAAATAACTGGCTCGGATAAAATGAAAGATTTTACAACAACACAAAAATTAAATTTCATATGCTACTAGCAATTTGGTACAAAAAAGTTCACCGGATTCAAATAGATGAGAAGGATCGTTGTACAATGCCAACCGTAACATTGTCAACATTGCTGGGACAAAACGAGAAAGTCAAAACAACCTAAAAAAATGTGTGGCCAAAGGATACTCAAACAGTGTAAGGGACGACACTTTGTCACACAAGATTAACATGAGCATTTAACGAGGGGAATATGTTCTACGTACTGTATATAGACACGCACACACATACGAGTACATATATATATCCATACACATATACATACATACGAGCGTCACATGTGCGTACATACCTGTTCTTAAGATTCACATACAAGCAATCATCCTGCACGTGCATACTATATATTTGTGTTGATTGTTGTATAATGTAACGAAAGATAAGATAATTAGCAATAAAAATTTCTGACTTCTTTTCCAGTACGTACTGCAGTTAACACTTATTGCAGGATAGAGAGCTATTTTAGTTTTGAAGTCTCTTAGTACTTGAGGGGTTTTGATGTTCTGGGGGAGTTTGTTCCACAGTAAGGCGCCTGATACTGACAGAGCTTTCTGCCCAATGTTAGATGAACGGTATTTGATTAATACATCGCAACTCCTATTCGACCTTTGGTTAGTGACGGTAGGGGGATGGAATTTCACTATTTCACCATTGCTATGAGGAAGATATAAAGAGGAGAATACGTATTGGGCTTTGTGCGCCAGAAAACTTTCCTGAATCGGAGCCCAGCCGAGCTTATTCAGGAGACGTTACGTGATTATTCTTTTTGAATTTACCGTTGCATACAACCTTTGCAGCAAAATTCATGCATTTTTGAAGATGTTTCAGTATATCTCCCCAAACCTGGCTACAGTAGTCAATACGTGATAAGGCCAAAGATTGAACGGCCAATAATCTAGATTCTTCGTCAAGCACACTTTTTATACGATTAAAAAGCAATAACGTCCCGTGAATTGTGTTACAGGTTTTATCAACGTGGGATTTGAAGGACATGTTTCTATCGAACCAAATACCTAAATTTTTTGCTTATTCTGAAGGGTGAATTTTATCATTTCCAACCGTAAGAGTTAGATCCAGATTTCGAATGTTGTTTATTGAATCTTTTGACCCAAAAATAATGAATTATGTTTTATTCGCGTTTAGCTTGAGACCATTTTGGTCATACCATGACTTGAGGCTGATCAATAGGGCTTCAGCTCCATTTTTTGTCGGTGGTATTTCTGCTACAGAGCTTGTCATTGCAATTTAGACATCATCTGCATACATGGAGATTCGAGTGTTAGAAGGCATTGAAGGGAAATCGTTAATGAAAATTGAAAACAATAGCGGGCCCAGAATGGATCCTTGAGGGACACCAAAGTGATTTTGGAGGAATGGGGACAACTTGTTTTCAAAGAAGACTGTACGAGACCGATTTGATAGGTAGCTTTTAAACCAATGCGTATCAACTCCTAAGTTCGGTATTTTTCGTAGGAGTTGATCATGTTCGACGCTGTCGAATGCTTTAGAGAGATCGAGTAGCAGCAAAATTGTTACATTTTTTGATCGATATCGCTGTATATTTTCTCAGTGATATTGAGCAGGGCGTCTTGAGGGCTAGTGTTCCTCCTATAGGCATATTGGTTTCGATGAAGTAAATTTGACTCGTCCTGTGCGGAAATCCATTTAGGTCACCTCATTAATAAGGCGACCTCTCAGAGGAATTGTATTCATTGAGTTGACCAGTCACGATTTGTGCGTTAACGGTGAATTGTTCTGGTCAGGTGACTACGACATAAACATGTCTATTTAAATCACCTGCCATGCAACCCTCAGGTGTCTCGCCCCAGATTTCGCCTCGCACAGTGTCACTGGATCAGCTGTCCTGCAATCCTGGTCAGCGTGGCCGTCGTCGAGGGCTGCGTATTGTGCGGAGCTTTTTTGGTTGACCGAATGAGGGCCTGTAGGTATTGCTGAAGTTTGGCGCCGGAAGACCGTGGTGGAGTGCGGAGCGAATTGGTCGCTCCGTCAGGGAGCAGAGTTCGCCTCTTCGCCTCTTCGCCTGCTGACGTGTGACCTGACCATGGAAGCCTAACTCACCGAAGGCCGTGTTACTCCTCTCCGTCTTACTTCGAAGCACTGGATAGGATAGCACTGAGGGGTACGTGGGTTGGTTGGCCATTGTGATTTGCTGTCAACGTATCAATCTCGTGCTCTGGTCAATTAGGGTGCAACGCCACTCACGCATTCGAATAATAACGTATAACTTATAACTGGAACCTTATCACGTATAACTTATAACTGGAACCTTATCACGTATAACTTATAACTGGAACCTCATCACGTATAACTTATAACTGGATCCTTATCACGTATAACTTATAACTGGAACCTTATCACGTATAACTTATAATTGGAACTTTATGTATAACGTATAGCGTATAGCGTATAACTTATAACTAGAATTGGAACGCAATTCCGCAGCCGATATATCAGCTGCCTCGGTAGGGGTTGAAGTTGTTCGGGGTTATTTCATGTCCTTATAGGCTCAAGTCTTTGTCTTTTTCCTACAGGCCGTTGGGTCTAGGTCTTTCGGGTCAAACGGTGGGCGCTGGCGTTCGGCAAGAGCGGCGTGTTGTGCGCTCGGGCCCGATCAGTGCTACTTCTCGCCTATTGATTCGTTTGACTGTTGTTTACTGTTACTAATATTTCGTTGAATTCAATTAAAATTCTCAGTCCAGACTTTCTTTAACTCTACCATCAGTCTTTTTGTATACGTCCAAGCGAGCTAGAGGAGTGCTGAGGGTTACCGCGCTGGCCCGTTGCTTTGCGGCTCCCACCGCTACGCCATGGGGGCGAACCGTGCTGGCCAAGCTATACACTTAATGTTTTCTATTAATTTTTACTGTTTGCGCCTATGCTCAGTAAAATTATGGCTGCCGCATGTAGTTTTTGCTCCTTTGGTGACCCTTCTCCACTTTTCATTTTCAAAAGATGCTAAAGAAAAACACAATGCCCTTGACGACATGACACATAACACAATGTTTTAATAATGCTTTTTATGTTGGAAACCATAACGTAGTTCTTTTCAATGTACAATCATATTACTAATTAATCTTGATCCAAAATTTTACTTGTGGTGACTATGTTATGATTTCGCAGTTCATTCTTTTCACTCTTCTGCGATGCGTTGTTATAGCTGATTCAATGCCGGTTCCATTAGGAGCTTGGTGCACTCACGTCAGACTCAGTAGACTCTTTCCGCTGGTACTTTTTGAGCATTGTTTTGTCGGTGAAGGTGCTTGGACGCTTGGGCAATCTCGATATGAGCCCTGTGCAGGTGCTGGCAAGCTTCGATGTTTGCCGTACTGTTGGTGATGCTGCCCTCGCTGATGCAGGGAGATCGTGACTCGTCCGGGCCACTGCACATTCGCTCGATGATCTTAGAAATTTTGAACTTTTAAAGGCACCATCGGTGTATATGTTGCACAAAGGGATTTGTGAACTTCCGGTGTGCTCGTGGGAGCTTTTGCTGTTATGCACATTTTGGCGTTCAGGTATCGAGGGCAATCTTTCCAATTTGTCGACTGCTCGTCAGTTTCCACTTGCTTGTTTATCTTCATAATCGCAACTTTGCCAACTTGCACGGCTGTTGCCGATTTCCGGTGCTTTTGTTCAATCGACACACTATGCCGGGAAGCACTGGGTCCAAGCTCGCAGGATTCCTACACCGCCCACCCCTCTCCCTCCACCTCCGAGCAGCTACTGAGGTTGCCATTCGCGCCAATTCCATCGCGCGCAAAAACAGGCATTTTTTGACTTTTTTAAGTTAACCTTAAAGTAACTGAACTTGGCCTAACCTTACCCAACCAACCTAACCTAACTTAACCTAACCTCTTAACCTAACCTCTTAACCTAACTTAACTTAACTTAACCTAACCTAAATTAATTTAACCTAACATTTCTGTAGCTGCTTGGAGGTGGTGCTGTAGCTGGTTGGAGGTGGAGGGAGAGGGCTGGGCGGTGTAGAAATCCTGCGAGATTAGACCCTGTGCTGCCGGGAAGCCAGCAGTGATGCCGGCTGCTCCCGCAACTACACTTCTTCTTCGTACATGTCACCAGAAACACCTCCGTTTTCTTCTTGCGCTCCGATTTTATACTCCGCACTTGTTTTCTTCTAGAAGCTTCGCGAATGTTCGTTGTTCTGATGTCAGGATATGCTCTTGATTGGTTAAGCCTTCGCTACTTCTGACGCACTGACTACTCATTGTTTAGGGCCTTGCGCGCGTTCTTCTCCTGCGAATTACCGTGTCTGTAATTGACTCATGTTGTCCCTATGCTTACGTGTACCTCTTGAACGCGTATACTCGCTTTCATCGTGTATTACTACGCCCAACGTATTTACACCACTTATAACCCAAGTACCCCTTGTTTCGTAGCAAGTTGTGAAAGACCTCTCACACTTTTTTATGCTACATGACAGTGTCGTTGTAGTTCCCCAAACGTTCGATGCAGTTCGCTCTATATTTCCATTTACATGCAATGCCCTACTTAACCCCTCCTACTCCCTGAGAAGACGCTAAGCTCATCGCTGCTTTCTTCGTGGAAACTCGCCCTTATTGTCTTAAACGATTTCTCATGATGCTTCCCCAAAGCCTCAGGGATTCTCGAACTTAATGTCTCGATGGTTTTTCGGCCAGCCCTACGACACACATTTCAAAAAATACCTTTCCACATCGAAGCTTTATCAAACGAAATATTTCCCTTTTTGTCATCTATTTCGCTACACTTGAGCTGAGAAAACTTAGGCAATGAATTTTATTAGCCACCTCAGCGAACATGAATATTTTCGAAGAATTTACGGCAGTTCACGTTTCATTTATCAGCTGTGTGTTTTGCTAATAACAGTTTTGTGTAGGCACGAAACTGTATTAGCGGTGAAGTGCACACTAACACACATAAATCTATAGGTTTTAATTGCTTTAACATGTTTATGAACACAAGTCATAAACTGAAGTCCAACTGCTGAACCCAGTTAAAGTCAGCACAGCGTTTTCAAAGATTCCCTGCAGTTCCGCGCTGTAAGGCACTTTGAGGAACTAGAGCAGGACGTTGCGCCCAAGGAAGTTGGGTACATGGCAGGGTTGCCAGATGGCTACATGAATTTAAGGCGAAATTTTACCAAGAAAAAGGCAAAAAAGGCCAAATTTATTTATAGGTAAACTAAAATAGCAGATAGATGCCCATACAGCAGGGGTCTCCAAAAACTTGCCAGATTTGGGGCCATATTTACTCCAATAAGTTCCAAGGGCCAAAAAAGTTTTAATTTTCCTGCCATTATCTATAATTTCTAGAGTAGTCGCCGAGTACGCGGTCGGCTTAACTGTCGCGGGCCGGATTGATCAAACTGGCGGGCCGGATTTGGCCCGCGGGTCGTAGTTTGGAGACCCCGGCCTTAGAGTATCATAATTCTACTTGCCATTAAAAATTCAATATATAATGGAAAAATAGACCTAACATACACTATTCTTCAAGGAATAACATAAATTACTTTGACTTTTCATCCTCAGCAGAAGTTTGAGAGGTAGAAGCAGCTAGAGAGCTAGTTCCTTGATATCCGTTTGATAAAAGATGCTCGATTTGATATTAGGTTGCATTCTTGAGGCCACTTTGAAGTCCTTACAACATAAGAAATATTGTTGAGATGTGCTCGGACTTGCACTTTCTCATCTAGTTTTCTAGTTCGTAATTTAATGTTGGGCTTTGTTTTGACTGCTATCACCATAGATAACATTCTTCCAACAATAGCATTGCTAGCGGGAGTCACCAGGCAATGAGCGCACAACCTGAGAGCTCTTTAACCAAGCTCAAACTGCATGGTGTCTTTAGGAATCTCAACACCGTCAAAATGCCCTCCACCTTCCAGTCTATGATACTAATTTTCAGTACTGCGGCTCACTAATGTCGATACGATCCTGAGCTTAATACAGCCGGTGCAAATCTGCAGATTTTCCTTTGATTACTCGATTTGATATTTGCAAAGGATTTAATGATATTCAGCAAGATCTAGCTGATCCTGTTGGAGACTAGCTGATCCTGTTGCTCTGCTTTCAACTGTCACGTTTCAGTTTTACGCCTTGTGCGGCACAAAAACTGGAAAATGACTAAAAATGCCAAAAAAAGCCAAATTCAAGTAAAAAGGCGAATCTTATAATCTCGAAGCCAAACGCTCGCTAAAAAAGCCAGATTTGTGATATTTGGCCTTAAAAAGGCCAATATGGCAACCCTGGTACATGGAACCGGCATCGCTCTCTTTTGCCAGTCAAGCTAGTGAAGCCACTTCTGCAGTCCCAACCCCGCCCACCCGGCATTTGGTGGGGCCAAATGTGGAGGTGGTGTTGCAGTGGAGGTGTACCACCATTTTCACCATCAGCGACTAAACACCGCGCTATGAAATGGCAGACTTGCGCTAGTCTGTGTTATACGTGTTGTTTTCTTATGCATATATTTCAATTACGTCCTCGCTGAATGATAAAGAACAACAACATTTATATAGAAACATTTATTTAATAAGTTACATCTAGTTATGTAAAGAAAAGAATAATTTCATACGCTCTACGTACCTAATTTTTTTTCTGCGTGTTCTAAGTTAGTAAAAAACATTTTTACAAGCAAACGGTTATTTAATTTTGTTGTACAGAGCAATTTTTGTAGAACATAGGTATTAAATATACAAACCTGAAAATAAAGTTAATTTATTTGGAGTCTGACTGTTAAAGTTTTTCTGTTTAAGAATGGTTTCGTTAAATAGTTTTGTAGAGTGATAACATCTTAAAGTAATATACTGAGAGACAACACACTTAATTAATAAATAAACATGATTATATAGCGGATCAACTTCGAAACAGTGGTTGTCAAGTGAAGTGAACAGTTTCTTTTCAATACAGATACGAAGTGTAGAATTAAGCATTTTTTAAGTTGTAAGTATTAGGATTCATACACATAGCAAGGTCTAACTGACATTTATGCCAATTTCTTTTCAGCAATTAAACATATGTCAATTTCATCACTTGATGAATAGGTCAAGTGCACTTTCTCTTCAAAATGAATGAACTTTAAGGAATCTTTATTGTCAGTTTTTTGACGAAGGACCATTATACATGATTCGCAACGGAGAACATTTTTTATTTTCTTGCTATGTATCCTCCTATATAAACAATTTATTTACCACAGGTGATACAGAGATAGAATGTTTCTTAAGGCTAGTACAATGGTCAAATTTGAGTATAGCTACCTGTGGGCCCGAATAAGTTCAGTGACTTCTAGGGCATCCTACCATCAACGTTAGTCTAAGGAGTACAATAATGTTTAACCTAATTCACTTAAACTAGGGACGCATTAGACTGATCAATGAGATAATTAACTCGAAATTAGATGCTTCATTTTACAATATAGTTCATATGGATTAGATTTAACAGTATATTTGACAAACGATTCAAGAACAGACGGAAGATCGGCGATATTAACCATGGCAAATTACATTATTAGGACCAGTTATGTAGGGGACAAGATTTGACTTGGTGATCTTACACGACTAGTATTCTGATAGGAAGTGAGACTTAAGATTTCTTGATAAGAAAGATAAGAAACAACATTATAAAAATACATTGAATTAGAAAAAATTTGAAACAATTTTCTACATATTTGGGACATGTATCCTCTTCGCACTGAATATCGTCAAACATTATTCTATTCTCAGAACACGAATTGTTGAACTCTGTTACAGGGCAAGATTAGATCAATAAAGAGGGGTTGCTTCTACTAGATGCTGTTAAAATTGTCACATCTTCAAAAGACGTGCAGTAACCATTAAGAACATCTTCTATTTTGTAGTGAACAAATAGACGTTTATAGGATGAAGCAAATTGTTTTGCTGTTGGGTTGTTATTGAACCTTGTTCTGCTTTCAATTTTATAGAAAATTAATTTTAAATTATCTTGACTTATTTTATACCTAAGTAAAAAAACATGCCCAGTTCTACAATTTTGTGGAACAAGTTATTAATTATTTTAATACGAATTGAAAATCCTTCAAATCCTGTTTTCCTGGCTGACTCGCACATTAGTTGTGCCAGTTGTGTTGGGCAACAAAGTGATGTTATATACAAAGTGTCTTCATCATGGGTAGAAAATGCATTGCCAGCATTATTTGAGTTAATAGGTTTCTGATATCCATTTGACAAATTATTTCCGGAATTTAATCTATCAAACTCACTGATAAATTTCATTGTTGCCTCACTACCGCTGAAACCGTCAATATTAGTTTTTAGATAAATTGTAATCCATCTGCAACGGAATCACCTAAATGTTGAGCAGCAGGTTTGAAATTCATCTTTTCTTAGGTAGTTGATGTGCTTTAATTTCAACTTCTAGCTATATGTTTTCTTGTTTAAGTTTGTAATTTATGAAATTTCTGTGCGTACACGTGAAAACTTATGTCTGAATCTTTTTAGAAAGTACTACTGCATTTGTGTATAATGCATGAGCTCGGCATATTGGGAAAGTAGTCTTTGAACGCAGCATGGATAAGCTGCGCCCTTTCACGCCGAGTGCCAGTTGCGAACTGAGCCCTATCTCCATCATCCATGTCTATGCAGGGTTGCCAGATCCTGTGAGTGACGTATTGACAAATTGCTCAAGCTTCACTGCCAAATCCAGCGCTTTACTGCCAAAAAGTCACGAACGTTGTTAAATATAACTAAGATATCCCTGAAGTATTTATGTGAAAAACTTTTACAAGTTTATCCTTTCGTGTGAATTTAAGTTCTGAATAATTATATAAAATAGGGTGAAATTAAAGTCAATGTACAGCCTTTTAGGGTGTTTTGAAATTTTAGAATTCAAATAAACAAAAATTGATCCCATCATACAAACACTACAATAGAAATAATGAACGTTTCACAAAAAATTTCATCAACAATATCCAAAAGATATCTTTCACTGAATACGAAGTGCTGAAGATGTCTTTTGGAAATCAGTTCTGAATACTAGGCGCTAAACTGCGACACGTACACCCCATTTTTATACAATTGAGAGATTCGTTTTTAATGCGACAAGAGAGAATTGTGTCCTCCTGTCACATTGCTAGCACCTTCACTGCAATAGCCAATACAGTCTTTCAAAGCCATGTTATTCTTCTCAAGTAGTGATGTAGTTGCGTGAAACAAAGCTTCACCTGTTGTTTCTAGCACAGACACAAGCCCCAACAGTGAAGTTACGATATTTTGAGGACTGCTATCATAGTATGGAACGCAAACACACATGTTCTTGTCACTTGATAGATCAGTCGACTCGTCGATCATCAAGCATTATTTTTTAACTTTGGCAATTGTATCCCGTAGTTCATTTTCAAGCGCTGGTGATATCTCCTTCGTAACTAGCATCGAACACTTTGTTCGGTAAAGCCGCATGTTCTCTAATTTACTTCTGGCGGAATTATTCTTAATAACTTCGCACAAAATATTAATGATCTGTAGCAGACACTGAACTGCGCCAGCTGATAACCAACGCGAGTTCTAACTCAGCTTTCTTCACTTCATCCCTAGGTCCCTGAGTTTTCGCGGCTCTCTGAAAAATGTTAGATCTCACATTCAGAGCTAACTACGGAAGCCCTTGTTTTGTGTTCTTTCCTGTCAGCATGCAGCATAATCGTAGTTTTTCTGGGGTGCTTATTCTTGGAATATACCTTACAAAAAGCAGTCTGGGTACCATCTTTAACTTTTGTCAGCCATGGAAACTCTTTCTTCCATGCCACTCAGTAGGTACGTCCCGAGTCATAGGACTTATTCCACTTCGACATAATGACGAGTTTAGTTTTCAATAACTGAACATAACGACTGCACTGACACAAAATAAAAACCACAACAGTTACTGACCCTCACGCACCTGAACTGTGGCCCGGAAAGGGCCCCCGAAGGGGGCTGCGCGGCAACCGACCAACCGTTGAGTTACGAACACGTTGATCGAAGATTGAACAAGACTCTTTCGATCTTCGATAATACGTATTACGTTGCAGCTCTCCATGTTCACTATGTCCAAAAAGGAGCCAATCCGTTTGCTCAAAAAGTAAAAATGGCAAAGTGACTCCTTTCATTGCTAGTTTAATGCCAAAAATAGCTTCCACTGCCAAATTCTATTATTTTCAATGCCTAATGCCAAATTGTAATTTTTCATTGCCAAAATGACTTTTCACTGCCAAAAATGACCAAATTTGGCAGTGAAATATGCCAGTTGGCAACCCTGTGTCTGTGCCGTCCACTGGCGTGACCGGCCATCTGCCTACAGCTACCAAAAATTGGCTTCACTTAGGAGCCATGACACCGGTTCCATGTATTCAACTTCCTCTGTTCCGCCCATAACTCTGACGGCAATGAAGATCAGTTCCAGGAGCGAGATTTTTAGTACCAGGAAAACTACACGCGTTCTAAAGCAGTACACAACATCAGAAGAGACACTTTGTCAGTAGAGGAACTACTGCATAAATCCCCTGTGCAGTTCGTATTCGATCAGGGGAGGAAACTGACAAAACTGATGCAGTGACACTCACAGCCACGGTACAAGAAAATTCTTCTTAAAGAGATCGTGACGTCTATATTACTGCGCCATTATTACTGCGCTGAACTGCTGTAGTGCTGCACTGATTTCAACCATGAAGCGAGTTGCATTTGCTAACAGGGTTTGTTGTCCGCCGTCAATTTCACGGATAAATTATTTGTAATGCCTAAGTAGAACATTTTTGTCAGTATTTTTGTTTTTTTAGAATTTCAGAATTCCATAGAATGTGATGTAGCTATTTAGTATTGTGTTAGAGCACGAATCTTTTTGCTAGCACGTCAGCACTTTTAGAATATTGCTATTAAGATTTAATAAATTATGAGGAATATAGTCTGATGCAATATTCCGGGTAAACATGTCGCAACAAATAAGTCTTTAATTTAAAACTGTACAAAATTCTGGTGAGGAAAGTAAATGGTCCCGATCATCCACTTTTCTGGCTGGCGAGTAAGCCGCACGAAAGATGAAGTATAGCCTTGGCTGGGCCATCATACTCAGTTCGCCATCATACTCTGCCGCCACCACCACTAATCTTTGCCCGAGCTCTCCTGCACCTCAAGGAGGCCTACGTTTCACGCTCAACTTCACCGCCGCCACGGCCATTGGAGTCCCAGCCTCGAGAGGTGGGAAGGAGTGGTTCCCATACCTGGGGGCTCGACGTCACTCTTCGCGGCTTTCGCTTCTGCTGCTGCGGCGCCGTGTTGTGACACGGGGTGAGGCTCAGCCTGATGTTTCACTCGCCCCTTGCTTACTTCCAGTAATAAGTGGATGATCCCATAGGACCGAACCGTTTTGTCTAAACTTTCCCACCAGGTTTTTGTGCCGTAGTTCATTTTCTAGCGATATGTTCTCATTCTAATTCCAGGATTTCATTCTCATTCTAGCAATTTATTCTCATGCTCATTCTCATTCTAGCAATTTATTCTCATGCTCATTCTCATTCTAGCAATTTATTCTCATGCTTATTCTCATTCTAGCAATTTATTCTCATGCTTATTCTCATTCTAGCAATTTATTCTCATGCTCATTCTCATTCCAGCAATTTATTCTCATGCTCATTCTCATTCTAGCAATTTATTCTCATGCTTATTCTCATTCTAGCAATTTATTCTCATGCTCATTCTCATTCTAGCAATTTATTCTCATGCTCATTCTCATTCTAGCAATTTATTCTCATGCTCATTCTTATTCTAGCAATTAATTCTACCATTAATTCTAACTTCTCTTGTCCTGTGTGCAGGTGCCTGTGTGAGGTCCCGGCACGGACGAAGAGAGCGGAATCTGTTGTTACTTTTCAATAAAGAAAATATTGCGAATTTGGAAAGGGAAAATTTTCCTTTAACTTGAATATTTGTTTCCTTCAGCCTATAAACCGTAGGTGGAAAGTAAAATTTAAACTTTATTCCTCAAACAATTCCTTAAGATTTTTGTA
This sequence comes from Morinoia aosen, assembly GCA_030386875.1. Classification (NCBI taxonomy): domain Eukaryota; kingdom Metazoa; phylum Arthropoda; class Malacostraca; order Amphipoda; family Talitridae; genus Morinoia; species Morinoia aosen. Next base: position 12,946,689 of record CM059569.1, on the reverse strand, counting down.
TAAAAACCCCATAAATTTCCACTCAACAAAGGAATCTCTAAATCTTTAATTGACTTACGTATGTATCTTTACACGATATTTTAATAAAAAAAATTCAATTTACTGTTGTTCGTCTTTTGGGTAAATTATTACGATTGAATATAATTTATTTACATAGCTATCAAATTGCAGTGAAAACCTAATTTTTTTAATCTATTTTGATATACACAATGATAGCTCAATTTAGATTTTTAGTTACATGATCAATTTTTTATAAATTCGAAGTTAAGAAAATTCAAAACCGAAAGTGAACCGGTGCTTTCACAAAACTCATCATCAAAATCGGGGTCGATCGAAAACAGAACACCGGACCATATTATTTTGCTGCTTGATGTGTGTTAGTGTTTGCGTTTAATACGAGATAAGGTTCGCACTTAGGCTTTGTGGAGCTGATGTACTTCATGAAACACTTTAGTGAATGTACTGTGCAGATCAAATTTTTGGAACCATGTAGCACATGCCACCTGAGGGGATAATATTAATATGCCAAAAATCGCTTCAAGACTCAAAAATTTGGGTATATTTCTGCACTGCAAAGTATTATACGTTCTTCAGGAACGTTCTACCATGAACAACTGATTCATTCGATTTTGATAACCTTTCAGCACTTTTAATTCGTCAATTTATACTAACGGAATTGGAGCCTATGTTCATTTCATCAACCACTGACAACTACTGATAACTATTGACAATTAAAATTGATCTCTACTTCACTCTCAACTTTTCAATGTGGAATAATTTACGTACATCATGAATGAAACAGTTTTTAACAGTACTAGAATCCTTCTAAAATAATTCGTTGCTTCAGATTCCAATACAATGAACATTCTTTGACCGTTAGTTAGTTACATTTTAGGTGTCTTCAAATCATGAAATAAGGAAGTAAATAACCTTTCAGAGGCTTTAAATACTTGGTGGTTTGTACGATACATCAGTGTGAAATTATTTTCAACAGTATGCATAACCAGGCGACAATAGCGGGGAGACACTGGGCTGCATTGCTCGTGTAATGCATCGTTGTAGTCGGTCCATAACTCAATATCTTTCAGCTAGTCCTTGCTATTGTTCAACTCTGGAAAAGTAATATTTTATTTTGTGTTTAGAAGTAGGCACAATTTGTCTCGGAATTCTTAAACGCAGCCGAAGAGATTAGTTTACTTTCTTTTAAACTGGTCCATTCCTATACATCGACGAAGAGCGAGATGCGTCTCAGAGATCAGGAAAATATTACATTCACATTTTAAACCACTCACAGAAAACATGGTTATGGAAGCATGTGATGGAGTTCAAGTATTTTGCTTGAACTTCTCGCACATCAGCCAAGAAATTTAACGATGAATAAAACAGGCTATCAAATTGAATTTCAAAAAATGCCCTAATGCCAGCCTAGGTGTTTAGTTGACCGTGAGGAAAGGCAAAATTGCAATGATTTACCTCCAAAAAATGTGCGAAAATTAAATTTTTTTAAGTAGACCTTTTAAACTGCAAAACATCAATCACCATCAAAATGTCTCACACAATGAGAAAAAAATAAATCATTTTTCAGAGGTATTTTCGAGGCGAAGAAAATCAATCACAAAGACCAAACTGTCTCACGAAAACTGCACACTTCTCGAAAAAATTTTCCCGAGAACTTCTTCAACTATTTTTTAATTTACGACTGCCTTCAAAGCGCTCTCACAAGTCCTAATGGTCCCACTAAGAGCGGTACATTTAGCGTCAGCCACCTATATTGGCGCAACAGAGCAGCCAAACGCTGTAGCTCGCCCGCTGTAGCAGTTTCCAACGATAAAGCAATGACAAAGTTTGACATGGGATTAATGCCCTTAGATAGGGAGCATCGACATCACACTGCCCAAAATGCCCGGAATATTATTATACAATAAGAAAAAAGAAGAAAAGAAGAGAAAAACAGTCTATTTCCAATGAAGTTTGAACATGAAATGTTTAACACATCGGTTGTTAAATTATCTTGACATTAATCTATGGTTGTTACGCACACATGAGTACCGTAATACCCACGCCACAAGCCTCAACAAAAATGATTGAGTGATAAACTCAAAAAATGCGTTCCTTTCTAAGCGTTAAGGTTTTACCAATGCATAAATATGCAAGTACCTGAGAAAACATAATCCTAGTGACACATTGTTGAAACCTCTCTCATTATTGTACACTTGAATTGAAATACGAGCATACGAACACAGGAACTATGTAGTGATATGAGGGTGTCAGGCAACGCAAGTGGTTTCGACTCTATTCTGTTATAGTTACCCATAATCTTAAGTATTTTCTCTAAGTGATCTGTTCCTTGTACCCGGCCTAAGTCTGCTCCTATGCGCTGATGGTGTGCCCAAAATACAACTTTAGTTAGCCCTCAAGTTTCATTTGTATTGTATTTCGATATTCCCATATTATTTTTATTTCATAGCTGAATGGTCCTACCCAGTTAAAAATTCATGCCGTTTTTAGGTCGACAGGTAGCAGAACACAGTGAAAGATGGCCGCTGAAGGTCAGAACGTTCCTCTGTCGGCTGCTCTCGACCACAATTTCCCGTTCGACGGCTATCCACTAGTCTCATTTAGACGGAAACAAACCGGAAAAATCGAGCCCTTGCCCAAAGGCGGATTCAAGAGGAGAATGTCGGCTTGCGTTCGACCTATTTTATTGACAGTCGAGCAACGATTTTCTGGAAACTACAGAAATTTCTTTAGAATATCTTGAGTGCAACTTTAGATTTTAGTCTACCACTCATAACCTTTGAAATAATTCATTCGTCGAGTTCAAATTACTCTCAAATGAAAGATAAAAACATTCTTAAGGGAAAATCTTACATGCGAACATTCTTGACCACTCTCAGACAGCAAAATTCATTTGCCGTTAAAATTACAGTCGGTAGCTGCCGAGGAAAACTTGCTAGTGAAAGCTGTCAACTAGAAAATGGTACATTTACCTAAAACTTTACCTTGCGGATAGTTATAATGTTATAAGGTAGTTAAATGTCAATTTAATCATTTTGTATAGTGTACATTAAATAATACTATCCTGTTGTTCATCTGAGCCAAATTTATATTTCCATTCGAGTTAGACATGGCAACACTGCTCGCACATTTGGACAAGTCTAATCTACTGATCACTCAAGCTTTTTCGCAGCAGTTATTTGAATGGTGTTGTGCGTCACAGGTGTAGTGCTGGTTTCTCATTTATTCAATAAGGCTTTTCACGCAATGTCAGAATTTATTTCAGTGCGAGTGTGTAGTTCGTTGAAGTGTCTCTGATTTCTGAAAAAATTTCTGCTCTAAAAAGGTATGAGGTGTTCGCTCTCACGTGAGTTTCTTATTCCATTGAAGACGTTAAGCCGGTATGGCATGTTGTCAAGTGCCTGATGAGGGATTGACCTTGTCGTCTCAATAATTTTTTAGTGTGAACGAATAGTAGTATACATATATTTATGAGAAGGAACAATTACGCACTTAAGGTCAATCAGGAATCAGGATTGCACTACTGTGCGGCCAATGTTGATTTCATATTTGGTAGTGCACAATTGTATATACTTCAAAATTTAAACTATAGTTTAAAGAAGCAATAAAAGCAAAATATAATAGTGTATGTTCATTCACTAATAATTCCATTCTTATTTTACAGTAAGTGTTAACACAATTTAGCTTCAAACTTTTAAGCTGCAGTATAATTCCACTTGAGAAACCTTTGACAAGCAACAATGTGCAATGTTTTCAATTTAGATGTATGGATAGTATCAGTATCGGCCTTTTTCTATTATCAGTACATCATTAGTTTTCAATTTTTTAGTAAGAAAAGTAAACTTCAGAAATATCTGACGAGCTGCATTATAAAATTAAGGAATAACAATGATGAAAGAAGAATAGGTCGATATTTACTTAAATTCGTTCACGGAAATTAAGAATTCTGTTTCAAAGCTCTGAAGGAACACATTTAAGAGCGTTTCATATGAATGACATTTTGCTCGCTGATGCGTAATTTTTGAGTTATTAACCTGTGAAGTTATAGGAACTTAGTATACAAAAATGGAGAAACGGAAGCGTAAATATGATGTAATACGGCATAACGTGATGCTAGGTTAAATTAGGTTAGGTAACGTTAGATTAGCTGAATAAACTAACCTAAAATAACTTAACTTAGCCGTACTGACACTGATGGTCACCGCCAAAATACTGGGCGTGTTTCAAGAATGCAGGTACGATGTAGACAATTATATGACGGTAATTTTACCTGAACGTAATTCATGTTAAAGCTCGAAAATCACGTATCAGCGAGCAAAATGTCATTCGTGCTCTTTTAGTGATTCTTTAAAACAGAGGTCGTGATTTCCGTGAACACATTAAAGTAAATACTGACCGAAGAAAAATCCTTAATCACCTGATGAACATCAGCATTATCGATGAGTTAGGGTTGAATTAAACTCTAAATTGAAGAGCGTCCTACCAGCTAACGTTGCGTGATCGTAGGCTAGTGATGTACAGATATATCGGTAGCGGCAAAATCTGGCCGATATATCATCGATACTTTCCAATAATACGTATTTTATCGTGAAAATGAAGGTCATAAATCATGAAAGTAAAATTAAATAAAGAGCCTATTCATTCATAGTAAATTAGTTAGCTAACTGTTGAATTACAGCGTTTAATGTGGCCCGCTAAGTGAATCTACTACGTTGATTTCCCGACGTCACGGACGGTCTGTGAGTGAAAGCTTTGTAGCATAAATAGTTAAACAAACACAATGGGGACGTAAAATTATTATACTTTTACAACTGAAACCTACATAGTTTGACCCAATTTCCATTTCTTAAAGTATGTGACAGGCTAACAAAAATCAAACCAATTAAATATAGTTGAAGGTGCATTTTAAAGTTTTTACAAATTTGACACAGAAATAACTGAAAATTCTTTTTCATTAAGCTTGTAGATCGTAAAATATTACAAAGCTAATTATTATATTTTAATTTAGCATGTAAATCGCCGTTCATTACGAATCTAGCATTTTTCTTCATTTTAATACGTTTGAAAAATTCATGAACAATCTTAAAATTGGTTGCGTGTTTGCGCATCTTTCCGGTTTCGAATCCTATCGAATTTTAATGTTTTCTTTTCGTCAAAGTATGTATTTAGGTGTGAAAAACATGAAAAAGATAACCATTTTGTGGAGAAATTATTGTTTCGGTTCATGAACAATCTTATAAGATTGTTCGTGAATTTTTAAAACATCTTAAAATAGAAGAAAAATGCAATATTCCTAGTGTACGGTGATTCACATGCTAAATTAAAATAAAATAATTAGCTTTGTAATATTTGAAGATTTACGTAAAATTAACACTCCTTAGTCGGACTATCATCAAAAATTAAAAGACGAAGAATATAGCACGGATAGGTATCATCTTTAATACAATTTAACGAAGCTAAATTTAAAATGTGAATTAGTCAGTTTTAAACGTTTCGGTGACCAGCTCCATCTTCAGTAAGTCTGAAAACATAAAAAAAATTTTTTTAGTTCATGACAACAATGAGAAAAGTGACAAAGTTATCGGTAAGAAAAAAAATCAATACAAAAATTTCTAACGGATATTAACTATTAGCATTATTTAAAGGTGGCTTCTATTTGGCAATGTGAATGGATTCTAAAATGCGAAATCTAACTCATTAGGTGCAGAGCATAAAATAGAAAAATTGTCCTCGGAAATACGGCTGCTACACTGTTCGGTATGAAGGCGGATTGAAGAATGAGGAGGTTGAGCCACAGAACATATACATAATCTGAAAGTTTTCTCTCCTGAACTGTACTCGAAGTTGTATCTGTCAGGTTCACGTCCGGGTGTCCTGTATGGTTTGCCGAAAATCCATAAGTTAGACTTTCCATCTAAATTTTAATTTCGTCCTATTTTTGCTGCAGTGAATACGCCTAATTTTAACTTAGCACGATTTCTAGTTCCTGTGTTAAATCCTTTGACTGTAAATGAATATACTCTTGGTAACTCAACTCGATTTGTTAACGAGATCACATCGTGTCAAAATGCTGACAAAGTTACTATGACTTCATTTGATACTGAAAGTTTATTCACAAATATTCCGCTTGCAGAAACCATCGAAATAATTATAAATTCCTTGTGTGCTTTGCCTACTGATACAGTTTTAGGCCTAGGCAAATCTTATTTTAAGATGCTTCTCGAACTGTCTGTTATGAGCTCTATCTTTTTGCATGCTGGCAATTTGTAAAAACAAATCGAAGGCCTGGGGTCTTCGAAGGCATGGGTCTTCCGTTATTACCCACATTTGCAAAAATTTTCATGTCACTGGGAACAAAAATGGCTGGCCGATTGTCCTGTGGAATTTAAACCAGAATTTTATCGCCGTTACATTGATGACACGTTTTTGTTGTTTCGTGATCCAAGTCATGCTAAAATGTTCAGGGACTATTTAAATGAGAAACATTCATCAATAAAATTTACAATCGAAATTGAGAATAATGGTTCGTTATCTTTTTCGGACTCAAAAATTACTCGAGTAGGTAAAGCTTTCACTTCTTCAGTTTTTCGTAAGGCTACTTCTACTGGATTAGGCATAAGTTTCTACAGTAACTGTAAGTGAAAGCTATGTAGCATGAATAGTTGAAAACAGAAGCGACATAAAATTATTATACTTTTACAACTAAACAGGCTAACAAAAATCCAACCAATTATGGAAATAAAGTTGACGGTGTATTTTGAAGTTTTTGAAATTTATTATAGAAAAAGCTGAAAATTCGATTTTGATTTATCTAGTAAATCTTCAATAAAAGTGTAAAGACGAAGAATACAGCACGGATAGGTATCATATTTAATACAATTTAACGAAGCTAAATATAAAATATGTGAAGTAGTCAATTTTATACGTTTCGGAGACCAGCTCCATCTTCAGTAAGTCTGAAAACATAAAAACCAAAATTGGTTAGTGCATGACAACAATGAGAAAAGTGACAAAGTGATCGCTAAGAAAAAAAAAGCAATTCAAAAATTTCTAACGGATATGAACTATTAGCATTATTTAAAGGTGGCTTCTCTTTGGCAATGTGAAGGGATTCTAAAATGTGCAAATCTATCTCGTTAGGTGCAGAGCATAAAATAGAAAAATTGTCCTCGGAAATACGGCTGCTACACTGTTCGGTATGAAGGCGGATTGATGAATGAGGAGGTTGACCTAAAGGTCTCCCAGTTCGAAAGCTTACTCCGCGGTGCCATGGGCGAAACTAGAACAAATGTTGTAGGCAGGATTCAATATGGTTTTAATCGCATTAATTTTAAAACTATAGCTACAGTTACTGTAGAAATATAGATTTAAAATTAATGCGATTAAAACCATATTGAATCGTGCCTACAACATTTGTTCTAGTTTTGTGGATCTGCATGCTGAATTTAATTTTTTAGTCTCATTTTTTTGTAAAAACGGATTTCCTTCCTCAATTGTTCATGCTCATATTAAAAAATTTTTTGCCAAGAAATATTCAGGTATTAACGATGTTGCCGATTCGGTGCAACAGCTCTACTGTGTATTTTCATATTTTGGTGATTTTACGAGCAAGATGTCCCGGGATATTGAAAACCTTTTTAAACACCACTTTCCTGCGGTAAAATTGAATGTAATTACTGTGAATCTGCTGCGAGTTGGTTCTTTCTTTCGGTACAAAGATAGGATTCCTAAGCGGATGCGGGCATCCCTGGTATATAAATTTAGTTGCGTACAGTGTACGTCTGGCAACGTCGGCATGACGACGCTGCCTTTTTACGTCAGGATCGCCAATGGCACCGCGGAGTAAGCTTTCGAACTGGGAGACCTTTAGGTCAACCTCCTCATTCATCAATCCGCCTTCATACCAAACAGTGTAGCAGCTGTATTTCCGGGGACAATTTTTCTATTTTATGCTCTGCACCTAACGAGATAGATCTGCCCATTTTAGAATCCCTTCACATTGCCAAAGAGAAGCCACCTTTAAATAAAGCTAATAGTTCATATCCGTTAGAAATTTTTGAATTGCTTTTTTTTCTTACCGATCACTTTGTCACTTTTCTCATTGTTGTCATGCACTAACCAATTTTGGTTTTTATGTTTTCAGACTTACTGAACATGGAGCTGGTCTCCGAAACGTTTGAAATTGACTACTTCACATATTTTAAATTTAGCTTCGTTAAATTGTATTAAAATATGATACCTATCCGTGCTGTATTCTTCGTCTTTATACTTTTATTGAAGATTTACTAGATAAATTAAAATCGAATTTCCAGCTTTTTCTATAATAAATTTCAAAAACTTCAAAATACACCGTCAACTTTATTTACATAATTGGTTGGATTTTTGTTAGCCTGTTTAGTTGTAAAAGTATAATAATTTTATGTCGCTCCTGTTTTCAACTATTCATGCTACATAGCTTTCACTTACTGAACGTACGTGCCTCATCGGGAAGTCAAAGTGTTAAATTCAGTTAGCGGGCCTGATTAAACTCTGTAATTCAACAGTTAGCTAACTAATTTGCTAGGTATGAATAGCCTCTTTATTTGATCATGCTTTTACTCTCATGATTTATGACCTTCATTTATATGATAAAATACATATTATTGGAAAGTATCGGCCGGATTTTACCAATGCCAGTAAAATGACCGATACCGGTACATCGGTATATCAATAATTTTATGACATGATTTTATAATTATTTTTTAACGTTTCGATCTGAATTTCAAATAAAAAAGAAAACCACTTACATTTTTGTGCAACGGCCAAAAAAAAAGACTGTTGGCTGCATTGGCTACTCTGGCTGAAGCTTCATAAGAAAATGACGCTGAAACTCACAATGAGTCGCTTTCTTCTATTTCGCATGTAGTTGAGTTTGGACCCGTAACTTCTGGTGAAGATGGGATTTCTTCAGAAGAAACAAGAGATAGAAGAGATGTAGAATGCTGGTCTGCAGAGGCACTATTTCAAGAGCAAGGTTCCAACTATTAGCTTCACCACATCGGTCAATTGATATTTATCACGATTTATCGTTGTGGTGGGGCTGGTAGTGACGGCAATGTGATCAACGTAAACACAACAAAATGTGGAAACCAAGCCTGAATTTTCCCTCGTCAGTCTTCAGCAACCTCTGAATTGAAGGACGTCCTTGAAGGTGATCAACGATGTGTTCAGATACTTATTTGTGTGTGTGGGAGGGCGGGTGTGTATGTGTGTGTGGGGGGGGGTTATGGGTGGGTGGGTGCGGGGGGAGGGGTGTGTGTGGGGGGGTGAGGGAGTGTGTATATGAATAGCCAGTGTAACTAAGTTCGGGCAAGGTTGATCTGCTGCCGCGGGAGGCCGGTACAAAGTCGAGTAAGGTCGGCAGAGAGTCGATACATAGAATGGAGAAGCCGCGGAAGGTCGAATTCGGGCCGCGGAATGTCGAAATGTAGTCGATAAAGGTGGGAATTTCCGAACAGCTGCAAAGGGAATTCAATGGTTTTGTAGCCGTTTTTTACTGCCATAAAAAGGGGCCAGGGCGACCAAAAAACGGCTGCTTTTCCGAATAAAACACGGCTAGAAGTCTTGCCTACCGCGGCACATAATCGACTTGAAAACGTCTTATTTTTTTAACTGGGTAATATCTTTTATGTAATTTTGTGTGTTGTACCATGTTATGCAGTAGCTTATGTTTGTACATACAATTTTTGCAAAAGAAAATAAATCACTGTTCTTGCTAAAATGTATCTTCGTATTTAAGAGGCACTCCAAAGAGATTCTGCAATAAAAAATTCTCATCCTGAAGTGAAAAAAGTTTTCCTTTCTCTTCTTTGATACGGGCTTTATTCTAATACGACACCTCGCCTAAAAGGGGCATAAGGAACCACCTTGGGAGGGCAAGCTAAACCCCCAGGCAGCAAAAATTATTGGGAAAATGTTGTGCCACTTCTGGCACTCAGCATTGGGGCAGTCTTAGTCACCAAAATTGGGACCCATGTTGGGATTTTACAAACCGGGACAATATTGGTAATTTTTATGGGGACCGAATTGGCCCTCCAAACTGGGGACGGAATTGGCACTCCAAACTGGGGACGGAATTGGCACTCCAAACTGGGGACGGAATTGGCACTCCAAACTGGGGACGGAATTGGCACTCCAAACTGGGGACGGAATTGGCACTCCAAACTGCGGACGGAATTGGCACTCCAAACTGGGGACGGAATTGGCACTCCAAACTGGGGACGGAATTGGCACTCCAAACTGGGGACGGAATTGGCACTCCAAACTGGGGACGGAATTGGCACTCCAAACTGGGGACGGAATCGGTTCTCAAAATGGGACCAAAATGGTACCCAAAAATTGAAATGAAATTGGTTCCAATTGTATCAGACACAGGACATAGTCTTAAAAAATTTTCACTGTGCCAGCAAATGAAATCAATATTTTAATGTTATCACAGAGGAGCTAGAATCATATATGAACACCCTTAGGTATTAAATTTGTTTGCAAGCATTATTATAACAGAGCATCAATGAAATGTCAACACATGCATTCAAAATCAACAACAATCAAGCAACATTTTATTTTAATGACATCAATTCAGTGAAATAAATTGAAGAATACTTTGTGCCAGTTAGTAGTTGATATAAATTATTCAACTACTGCATTGCTAATTACAATTAATGGTCACTTGCGGTATGATATAGAAAAGAGCCCACAGGGATTTGAACCCCAACCTTCCACTCATTCAGAGTGAACGCTCTTCCGTTAAGCTATAAGCTCCATGAAAGTCATTGCGCAAGTAACATTTTTGTAATTATTTGCCAAGAATTAAATTGCACTGCTAATTACTAGCACACTGCAAACATATTATTCAAACTTACCTCAAATGCTATCAATGCATGCTGGCTGAAAATGAAACTCTGAAGAACTTAGTCGATGTTGTATTCCGGCAGCCACCGAGTCCGTGAGACCAGATATGCGAATTGACTGGGGATCAACTGAAAGACAAAAAATATTTCAGAAAAGTATGGATTGACAAATGTACTATGTACATGGAAATACAAATAAGTTGAGAATAGTCCCAACAAATTCAAGGAGCATTTCCACCATTTTCTTGGGCAAAGGAATTGTTATTTCCAATGCCATGAGTCCTCATTGATGGTTGGTCGCTGACCTTTTGGGCGGAGGTCTCACCGTGGCAGAGCCAATAAAGTTGCTCATTCATGGCTCTGCCACAGTCCTAGTATAACCACATACATATTTACAAACACATGCTTCTTTTGATCTCTATAAATCTATTTAAACCACTGCTTCCAACTGACTAAAACTAAAGTTCAGTGAAAAACTTCACAACTTGAGATTAAGTTCATATAATACGTCTAAATTCAATATAACTTTCTTTGATATCATTAAAACTATTTAAACTGTTGCTTCCGTTGACTACAACTAAAGTTCAGGGAAAAACTTCACAACTTGAGATTAAGTTCATATAATACGTTTCTATTCAATATGACTTCCTTTGATATGAAATCTATTTAAACCGTTGCTTTCCTTGACTGATAATAAAATTCACTGAAACACCTTCATGACTTGAAATTAAGTTCCTAAAATGATTTGCTACCCATTACAACTCCTTCCTTACCATTGAGTAATTAAAATAATTCAGTGCGAAAGACTATTAGCCTTAAAATTAGCTTCGTCTACACTAGCCAGCTACACTCAGGCTACTCTAGTATTTACCCCTCTTTCACAGTATTTTTTTCTTCCGGCAATCCGATCTTCAGCATATGTTAGATTCAGTGCAATTATCTTGTTTACTTCCGATGCATGTGCAGTTTTGCCGGCTGGTGACCTCAAAGCAGCTTCTGCAAAAACCAACCAGTGGAAATGCTCATTCAATGTATTTCAAATGAGCTATATTCAATAAACAAAGAAAATGAGATGAATATTTCCAATTTCTAATTCTCCTTCAAAATATGGTATAACTTTTGAATTTTTTATTGTTAAAAACAAGCACTCCGTTAGATTCAGCAAGCCGTTTACATTCAAAAACACTCAATTTGAATTTTTTTTATCATTTGTAGAAAAAATCCTTATACAATTACATAATAATATGCGGTGACTTCAATTATGATCTACTGAAACATGAAAGCCATGAACCAATCTCTAATTTCCTAACTACCTTTCAGTCTCAATCCTTCCTTCCGATCATTACAAAGCCTACACGAATAACCTCAGAGTGTGCTACGCTGCTTGACAATATCTTTATGACAGACCCTAGTGATTTTCTTGCTGGAATAATTACTTCTGACTTATCAGATCACTTCCCAGTTTTTCTTATTAAGAAAAATGTCTATATTGCTTGCACCAAGGCACGGGCTGAAACTTACTCATATCGTAAAATAAACGAATCAAATCTTGAAGAAATGCGCACCGTTCTAGAAGAATCAATGCCTACATTGCACATCTCTCAACAAAACAATAATACTACGAGCATTGATGAAGCAGTAGTAAAGTTGACTGAAACTATAATGACCGCATACAATCAGTGTTGCCCAATTGTAACTCGTACAGTTACCCCGAAAAATAAACATAAGCCCTGGATTACTAGAGACATCGTGATAAATATAAAGAAACGTCAAGCGTACCTAGCCCTCCTTTGCGAAGGACGAATATCTAGAGAAACATATAACCGATTTAGAAACTATGTAACAAACCAGATAAGAACATCAAAAAAGAACTACTTTACGCTCAAGTTTACTCAATTCAAAACTGACGTTAAAAAGACTTGGCATCTCCTTAACTCCTGCTGTAAACCGAATAATGCCGATAAAAAGAAAATTGAATATGTTGTTCAAGATAATGTAAAATATCATGAGAAGAAAGAAATTGCTAATCTCTTTAACAACTTCTTCGTAAACGTAGGGAAAACAATAGCTGATGGTATTCCAAGTGAACCTACTGATCACCTGGAATTTATGGATCATATTCGAGAACCCAACTCCTTTTTCTTTACGCCTACAAACTCCTCCGATGTAATTACGTGCATAAACAACATGAAAAATAAATCGAGTGGGTTACAAACGTTTCCGACTAAAGTACTTAAAGTTATTGCTGACATTGTAGCCCCACTGATATCAAATATTATTAACCAGTCTCTCTTACTAGGCACTTTCCCGAACTCCCTCAAAGTTGCTAGAGTAACCCCTATCTTTAAAAGTGGTGATAAAACCTGTGTAAACAATTATCGACCTATCTCCATTCTACCAATTATTAGCAAAGTATTCGAAAAGATTGTGTATAAAAAGTGTACTCTTATTTTGAACAAAAATCATTTCTTTACGATAAACAATACGGTTTTCGCTCTAAAAAATCAACAACACAGGCTATATTAAATCATTTACAATTCCTCTATTCTAATATAGATGAAGGAAAGCCTGTCTTCTCTGTATTTCTTGACTTCCGAAAAGCATTTGATTGTGTGGACCATAAAATACTATTATCGAAACTACACTGTTATGGCATTCGAGGAATTGCCCATGATTGGTTCAGATCATACCTAACAAATCGGAAGCAATACGTTGTCATTGACGACGCAAAATCAGACCGACAGACATTTAGCCATGGAGTTCCACAAGGATCTGTTCTCGGGCCTCTCTTGTTTCTGATTTTTATCAATGATATTGTAAAATCTACATCATTCTTCAAATTCATACTTTTTGCCGATGACAGTACGCTTTCTGCGGTCCTTCCGAACCAAAATCCTGCTATGATTGTGGAGAGTATAAATACTGAACTTCACAAGGTTTCATCGTGGCTCAAAGCTAATAAAATAAGCCTAAATATCGATAAAACAAATTATATTACTTTCTCATACAAGAAAGATGTATCTCTCCCATGCATTAAAATTGGCGAAGGTGAAATCGAAGAAACCAACTCATGTAAGTTTCTGGGCATCATAATAGATAAACATCTGACCTTCAAAGAGCACATCACTCATATTAGTTCTAAATTATCAAAATCCATCGGAATCCTAAATAAAGTTAAAAATTTTCTGCCTGAAACAGCTTTACAAATGCTCTACCGAACGCTCATTTCTCCATACTTGCAATACGGAATAGAAGCATGGCACGGAACTGATAAAAATAAAACCAACAAAATTTTTACTCTGCAGAAAAGGGCTGTCAGAGCGGTAAAGAACCTAGAATATAATGCTCACACAAATGATTCTTTCAAAAATTTACAAATACTTAAACTTTCGGATCTCAACAAAATCTCCATCTGTAATTTCATTTACAAAACATTAAGAAATGATGGCGACAATAGCCTAAGACAATTATTGACTGCGCAAACTGGTCATCACGACCATTTAACCCGAAATAGAAGTAAATTCATGCTTCCTTATTATTCAAAGGCCAGGTCGCAACACAGTATTCTCTTCGTTGGAACCAAAACTTGGAACTCTATACCTGCAGAGATCCGTGAATGTAATTCGTACAAAGTATTCAAAAGACATCTTGAGTCTCACTTCCTATCAGAATACTAATCGTGTAGATCACCGTGTCGAAATCTTGCCTCCTACATGTAACTAATGATAATGTCATAATGTAACTTGCCTTGTGTACCATAACCAATCTTCTCTCTGCTCTTGAATCGTTTTATCGAACATACTGTTAAATATAGCCGACTTGACCTATATTGTAAAATAGAGCATAAAATATCGAGTTAATTATCTCAATGATCAGTCTAATGCGAAACTAGGTTAAGTGAACTAGGTTAAACTTTTGTACACCCTAGAATAGCGTGATGGTAGGATGCCCTAGAAGTCGCTGAACTTATTCGGGCCCACAGGTAGCTATACTCAAATTTGACCATTGTACTAGACTTAAGTAAAATTCTACCTCTGTATCACCTGTGGTAAATAAATTGTTTAAATTGTTTAAATTGTTTAAAAGGGCACGAGTTCTGAAAACATTGGAACTGAAAATTTTGGGTTTTGTATGCCTCATTTCAAAAAAATTCAAATGGAAAACAAATAAATATAAACAATATTAGAAAGTTCAAATATGTTCTTATCCTTCATATAAATTTCATTTATGTGCTTGCAATAGTAATCACACAAGCAGGTTGGGAGAGGTGAACCATGCAGTTTTTTAATAAAAACATGTTTTTTTACAAAAAAATAATGACTAAAAAACATGGCTATCAATGAATTTTATGGGACTAAAAATATCATGCCATATTTCTACAACATGTTTTTTTGCAAAAAAATCATGAATAAACATAGCTATTAATAAATTTTATGGGACCAAAAATATCATGCCATATTTCTACATGTTTTTTGCAAAAAATCATGAATAAACATGGCTATTAATAAATTTTTATGGGACCAAAAATATCATGCCATATTTCTACATGTTTTTTTGCAAAAAATCATGAATAAACATGGCTATTAAGAAATTTTATGGGACCAAAAAACCATGCCATTTTCAAACTACGTTTTTTACAATCAAACCGTGACTAAAAAATATGGTTATCAATATATTTTATTTGACCAAAAATAACCATGCTGTTTATAAAAATTTTTTTGAAGAAAAATCATGATAAAAAAACATTGATTATAATGACTACTTGTAAAAAAAACATATGTTCAAAAAATAGCATGGTTTTTTGGTCACATAAAATGTATCAAAATCCAAACTTTTTGATCATGATTTTTTCGTAAAAAACTTTTTTTTAAAAGCATGGTTTCTGTGAAAATATATGAAAAACAGCATATTTTCCATGATCAAATTAAATACATCAATATCCATATTTTTAGTCATTATTTTTTGTGAGAAAAAGCATTTTTTTATACCATAAATAGATTAATTTTCATTGTTATTTGGCATGATTTTTTGAGAAAAAAAAACTATTTTCTTCGGTTACATAAAATTTATTAATATTCATGTTTTTAACGTAAGATTTTTTCATAAAAAACATGATTTTTAAAAATCATGGTTTCTTGTAAAAAACAAAGTAAAACAGCATAGTTTTTTTGGTCACATAAAATATATCATTATCTGTGATTTTAGTTATGATTTTCTGTAATAAAAACATCAAAAGGAAACCATACAGTAAAAGTGGTTGCAGATGACCCACAATTACCTAGAGGAGTTTAAATGGAACAGAACTTATATTGATGGAGTAAAAATTCAGAGATTACTATCTCTACTATGTCTGATTTTTTTGGTCGAATAAAATAAAATCAGACATGTAGAGATAGTAAGCTCTGAATTTTGACTACATCAATATAAGTTCTGTAGCTCCTGCTGTTCCTCTTAGACTCCACTAGGTAATTGTGGGTTATCTGCCACAACTTTTTCTGCATGTTTTCCTTTTCATATTTTTATTACAAAAAATTATGACTAAAATCATGGATATTAATATATTTTATGTGATCAAAAAATAACAGACATACTTAACAAAATTCAGGTGTGCAAAAAAAAATAAAACACATTTTTTTTCAAAAAAAACTGCCATCAAATAAAACCGTTTTTTGCACCACTAGATATTCAACTGAAAGCAGGAACAAGCAGGCAGCATTTTTTACACTATGTTTTGTACAGTAGAACTTCATACACTTCATTAAAGAGAATTTATGTATTAGAATCTAGTCGCTAAACAGAAGCAATACACAACAAAAGGTACGTACCACGTATGCAGGAGCGGAGCTTCAACGTTTCTGATTATTTTGGGGAGGCTGGAGTACTTCACTGTCACTACTGGTGTCACTGCAAGCACTAATTACACTTTCAAGAAGTTCACCATCACTGTTAGGTTCTGTAGCACGTTGGTCTGAAGCTTCTTTTGATTTCTGTTTAAATTCTGTGTAAGTAGATGCCACTCAATACAGCACCACTCATTGGATGGTGGTTCACATTTTTTAATCATTTCAGATATTTTATCCATTGACTGCTTTCCAGGCCAAAAACAATACTGTTCATTATCAAGTTTTTAAAGCCAAGAAGTTGGATCACATTTTTCAGTATTTCCTTCTCAAAGTACACAATTGAATACATTTCAAAAATTCTAAGAAATCAATAAAGTTCAACTGTCTTTGAATAAAAATTGAACAAAAAAATTCACATGACCCACAAACTGCCGTGTACATGAAATTATAACATGAAAATTGATGCTAGGAATATGGGAACCTAACTAATACACAATATAAGCACAAGAACTTGAGCTTAAAATGAACATAGCACATAAAAGACTAAAAAATAGGGTCAATGTGAAGTTTCATGCAATCACGGAAATTGATAATTATATTCCAAACAATCACTAAAGGAACCCATTAAAAAAATGAACGTTTTTCATGAACGACATTCTGCTCGCTGATGCGTTATTTTCGAATTATCGAACTTTGAAGTTGGCCGTCGCGCGCCCAAGAAAGCGAGCGTAATTTAATTAAAAACGGGAGCTAACCCCCTATTACAAACGTAAAGAGGTTGGGTCGTGAGAGGTAGCCACAGTTCTTTTAGTGAAAAGTATAAATAAAGCTTCTAAACCACTCATTGGGGAGACGACCGCAATCTTGTTTACATATCGGGTCTAACATGGCGACCACCATGGGCGCCGCCATCTTGGACCCGATGTCAACAAGATTGCGGTCGTCACCCTAATGGGTGGGTTAGAAGCTTTATTTATACTTTTCACTAGAAGAACTGTGCCTCCCCCTCACGACCCAACCTCTTTACGTTTGTAATAGCTTCCGTTATTAATTAAATTCCGTTTCACGCGCTCGCTTCCTTTGGCGCCAAGGCCAACTTCAAAGTTCAATTATTCGAAAATAACGCATCAGCGAGCAGAATGTCATTCATGTAAAACGTTCTTAAATGGGTTCCTATAGTGATTCCTAAGATCGGAATTCTTATTTTCCGTGATTGCATGAAACTTCACATTGACCAAAAATAGACAACATTCATAGAAGAGGAAGTACAATAGGGCCTATACCTTTTTTTGAAGGGTAGGATCAAACATTATCTCCTATAGATAGATGTTGTTTCTTTTGATAATTTTGCTAACATTAAAAACTTCAAAGAGTGAGGAAGAAGTTGGATATTTGGCAGCAGGTTTGATTTTCTTTAGCTTTCTCATAGTAATACAGTCTCCTGTGACATTTGTAACCAAACCAATTTTATATTTAAGCATAATGCAATAATTTTTAAATTGATTTGTAATTATTCTATGGTTATTCGCAGTTATTCCTCTTGATGTAATTTGATTACTATTATAAAACTTAAACCCTCATTTATGCTTCTTCTAATTTGTGCAAGTGGAGATTTGATGATCTTTTTCTTCTTTTCATTCTGCCTAAGAAACTTTCAAATGGAAAGGCAGAAAAAATGTTCAAGTACACCATATTGTTGGACATCATCAACTAAGTGAATAAGTGAATGAACATTGACATCAATATTATTTTTAAAAACTGTTTGACAAAATGAATAAACAATTTTTTAGCATAGATCAGGTTAGTACGAATGTTCGATTCCGACGCCAGCTGCATAGCACCGAACCACATTTTAAAATATCGTCGTTCTGATCTCTGAAAAGACGAAATATATATATATGATCTAAAAACACATCGACACAAAACTTTTCACAGTAATTATTATAAATCAACACCACGAAACGCAATATTATTCAACGGAAACACTGCAATCTAGAACACACACGTTCACGTTCACTGTTAAGCTTCGCGGGCTATGACTCAGCGACGCCAAGCAAGTAGTAGATGCCAAAGGCTACAGATTATTGTTGCTAAATGTCCTGACAATACTAAAATTGGTCATTCTTTTAAAATTCGTTATACAGTGGATGATAAGAAAATATTTATTTCATGCTATAAATACACCTTCTTTTTATTTCATGGTTAGTTTTCTAATACTAAGTCCTGTTAAAAAAACTAAAGTTGTTCAAAAATGTAATAAACTAGGAATACAACACGACTGCCTGTTTCGAACATCTAATATCAAAATCTTTTTCAAATAAACTGAAATACATAATTAATTTTATCCTACGTTTCATCTGAAACAAAATAATTTTGACTTATGATGTGAAATAATTCATTTGCAGAAGAATATACACATGTGTATGTATGAGATATTATAGGGTCTAGAAATTCTGAAATATAAGCAAACTAGTACCTACATGAACAATTTCGTTTTTCTATGGATAAAATGTTTCTAGTTTTACTTTTGACCTATTCATATTTAGAAAAATCTATTCACCTTCTGTAAATTCAGCTAAAATAATATTTTGCCTGACGGCTAGCTGGAAAACTCGAAAAAAATTCAGCACATAATGACAGAATTACACATAGAAACCCTAAGCAACCTAATTTTATTTATTTTTTATGACAAGTTGTTTATATGAAGAGTTTTGATTTCTCCTGATAAGTGTAATTGAATCACAATAATTGATTGATTATGAATTAGTTCTAGCCTCTCTTTACCACAACAAAGATGTTCATTGAGAGGAAGAATGAAGGAACCATTTATTATGGAGTTAGAGGGAAAAAGGTATCTATGCACATAGGGTGTTCCCGCAAAAGATCCCGCGCGCATAAAAACAGTAAGTTAAGCAAGTAGTTTATGAAAGAAAATATAAGTTGAAAAAAGAGAGTCAGAGTTGCTGAAAACCAGGACAGTAGAGAACCAAAGAAATATGGCATTTAAAATAACAAAAATATTTTATTTCAACAAAAAGAAGACCTAACTACTCTTAGCTCGGTCCCTTACATATTTTCCCCTGGGTATTGAATCAAAAAATGACTCATTTACCTGTACCCTGCAAGATAGTAATATTTATAATCCGTCATTGAGAGCTTTTGCGTTCGGACCAGGTTGTGAAATCAAGGCCTTGGAGCAATTACTTTCCAATACTGGGACACTTGATCAGTGCCAAGGTCCCTAATAAAAATATTTATAATCCACCATAGGGATTTTTTTGGGACAATGCTGTGATATCAGTGCTGTGGTGCATTTTTTCCCAATACCGAAACAAATGATCGGTCCCAAGGTCCCATACTAACAATAAAAAACCAACATTGTCCCAAGAGAAGCTTGCTGCCTGGGCCGTATTGTTTGTCATAAAGGAAGACGCTGTCGCAGTTTGGCGAATCAGGGAAATACCTGAGGAGCCCTAGCGGACTGATTACGGCGCAGACAGTTGCTCGTCTTCCTACGGTACCGCCGTAGTTCGGCACGAACAGAATTTACTTCTGTTGCCCTAGCGGACTAATTACGGCGTAGGCGGTACCCACACGAACCTAAGGAAGGGCAGCTGCGTTGAAAAGCTAGCGCCAGCAGAAAAAGGTAGCTGCTCAAAAGACAGCCTCTTTTTCCACGAACCCTCACGTCGACCGCATGGCGGTATCGACAGAGGGATTAATGTTAAAAGTGAAATGGGCAGATTTGATTAACAAGGCAATATCATTCGGTTATTAAGTCAGCTTCTCAGGCATACAATCTAACATGGCTCATCGCGCATGCGCACCAGGAGTAAGGTGCTGAGCATAGCAAATGATGCATGTAGAACAGAGATCGCGTGATGAATGAATGATGTGTGTGGTACAGGGGTTGCGTGACGAATGATGCATGGCGAACAGTGGCTGAATGACGGATGATGTATGGCGTACACTGGCTGTGTGACGGATGATGCATGTAAGACCCAGTCGAACTTTTTCGCAGAAGCATGCATGTTTTTCGCCACCCAAGTGATTTCATCGCCGAAGAGGTGGCTATTCTACTTATCGACTAATAACACTGCTCAATGTATAAATTTTATACAAAATTTTGCATAAAAATGCAAAAAAAATTTAAACTGCAAGTTTAAATGACTTTTGCTGAGTACATTTACAAGCTTTTTGCAAGTTTTGCAACGTGTTAATAGTTTTCTCATGTCTATAAAAGTACTGCTTTCCTTTTGGACAAAAGTGAATTACGGAAATACAGTCTGATCATTTCTACGTAAAAGACATTGTAATTAAAATTGCTCAAATTGTGGCATTGCTCTTCTTTCACCGGTTCAAAAGTTGGAGCGCTATACACTTCCCAATTCGAACTTTAACCTTGAGGTATAAGAGTTGAGTGACACTGCATTACAAGTTTTTAATTTTTTATTCGCGCGAAGTATTGAATCGTTCTATACATGTAAATACACAAAACACTCGAGGCCTAAGAATTTACCTCATTATCTGATCATTTGTGAGGTGGTAGGTCGTCTAATGGTTATACGGGCCGATTCGATTATCTGAGGCAATTTGGGTTTATCTCAAACTATTTAACTGTTTAATAAACTGTTTTTAATTACTATTTACATATCGAAATGAAGTATATGCATATTTATATATTTATTCATCATATATAAATGTAAATTTACATATGTCATAGGAATCAGAAAGGGGATGAGTAGTTTTTTGCCAACGTTCACATTCAGTTGTTATATTTTGAATTGAATAATTTCTTTCTAAGTTGAGAAAGAGGAGAAAATTAAAATAAGGAGCCCATACGATGAAAGTCTGCCTGAATCAAGAACTAGAATCTCGCATAGTTCATTCAAGTGCTACGTTTTTTAAATTAGGTAACAAAAAAAATCCAACCTGGGTTTTGATTTTACCTTAGCGTTTACGTATTAAAAAATGGTCGAGTTTTTAAGATAATAGCTTACAATGCTCATATTGAAATATCTGTTTTGCCTTGCAATTAAATTTTGACTTAAAATCAAGTAAGCCTGTTTCAATCAGAAAGTTTTAAGGTATGTTATCAGATATTAATCATATATTTGAAGTGCATTAACCATGACAGCGTCGTAGAAATTTGTTCAAATCCGTACTTATTAATATTGTTTGCGAGTAATGTCCGAAATCAAGTTCAATTATATATAAAAATACATTCTTTGAAGTTATTTTACTGTACCTATGATTCATATATTAATCTCTTGGAATTGCAAAATATCTTCTGATGATTCTATTGGCAGCTCTGATTGAGTCTTGTTATGACATTTTCGAAGGTTGGTGATTGTGAAAATTGAATGGCGTAGACGCAGGTATATTGAAGATTGAAGCAAAAATGGCTCCTTGCAACTTCATGTCTCCATTCAGATGTGCGAAAAAGTCATTGAAATCTTCAGCACATCCGAAAAGAGCTGTGCAAGACAAAGGCAATGTAAAACTTTTGGTTTTATCTTTTATTCCAAGTTAACGTAGTAAATCAAAGTTTTGCTTATAGATGAGTTTCCTATACCCTTTATTTTGAAAAAGTGAATTGCTGTTTGATTGACCCATAATGACACTGAGTTAACCAAGAGTAGAAGTTATATGTGCTTAAATTTTTTCAACAAAAATATAGTAAAAATATTGTTCGTAGCCTTAACTGAAATGAAGAATGCAGTTGGCAACCCAAAAATTTAATTTACATTAAGATAAAAAATTGTATGATTTTCCTGCGAGATCTAGCTACAAATCCTATTCTAAAAGTAATGATTGAATGAATACTGATTAAAATTGTCTCAAATTGGGTAAAATTTTGTATAGTCAGTAACTGCTTGTTTCATATTGAAATTTAACGCAAACAAAATCTCTCACGATTAGTTCTTAAGTAAGTGATGATTAAACATTTTGAATCATCCTATGTGTTTTACCAAAGTTCTTTCAATTTGCTAGCGATATATGAAATGTTTTAAAATAACATGTGTATGGCTATTCTGTAAAGTAGTCCTAATGATATCTTGAAATGATATTCAAGATATTCAAGTAGTCCTAATGATATTCAAAGGTTAGTTCAAACTCAATGAGCATGCATGACCCATGTCATATAATGTTTTTGCTTTTTAATTTCATAGTTATTTTCATACTGCTCATTGCCTGTATTATGATGAAGAGAAACATGATATAAGCTTCTGTACTTTAGCAGGGAAATGGTAGCAAATCTCCTCTAAGTTTACACAGCATTAACCGTCATATGAGCCACCGGTCCCAGGTAGCAAAATTTATTGACCTAATATTGAACCAATATACAGTCTCAATATTGACTGGATATTCAAAATGAACAATGGGGCAATACCTTATTTTGGAAAATTCGGTTGATATTAGAGAAACATATTGGCCCAATAACAATATTAACATCAACCCAATATCAACTAATTATTGTATCAGTATTGACTTGATAATGAAGTGTTCCCTACAATAACATTGGCTTACTACTCAATTCCTGATAGGTTGATATTGTAAAACAAATGGCCCCGATAATGATAATTTCACTAACCCAATATTAGCTAATTATTGTGTCTTTATGGAGTTGATCTTGAGGAGTTCCTTAGAGAAATATTCGCCTGTAAGGCCCTGAGTTGTTGCTGCTTTGGCTATTGAGTTCCGCTTGCGGCGAGGGAAGCAGCGACCTTAGTTATATTCTCGTACTTCTCTTGCACTTGGTATCTGTGATGCGCTACGGAGATGTTGGCACTTTTTTCTTGGATAATTTCACATTTGAACATATTAGTATTACTGAACACAAATGGACTAGAACTGAGTTTGAGGGGTAACTAAGGTAGAGTTCTACAGGCCCAATACTTATTTTCTGACATCAAGTGGATATTGGTAGAATATATTGTCCCAATAATAATTTATTTTTAACCCAGTATCAGCTAATTACTGTGTCACTATTGACTTTATATTGAGGTGTTTCCTTAAACAACACTTTGGCTCAATAATTAATTTCTAATATCGCATCAATATTCAGAAGGGTTCAAAGACGAGAAAGATATATAATTCTGAAAACTATGTTATCTGATGTACATACCTACACACCTACAAGACTATGAATTAAACTGCATTCAAAATTTATCTAAAATCCATGATTACAAACCTCTTTTACATCGTAGTCCAAATTTTGTGTTGCACGTACGTACCAGTGGTCGGGCAACCTGTACTAAGCAGCATATATACGTTCATCTAAGCAGCTTATATTTGCGTGATTGAAAAATTGCACGAAAGCGCTTTACTCAAAGAATGATGCATGCAAAATGGGTTATATGGTAGGAATAGGCCTTCTCAATACCTTCGTTATGAAATTAAGTCATTTTTATCATCTATATAAATGACTTTATATCATCTCAATTCAATATATAGACATTTATTGCTATAGTAACATATCATATGACAAACGATTTTAGCATATTTTTTTTTTAAATTAGACCTTCGAAACTCATTGGACGACTGAAAAAACAAGAATTGTGAACCTGTGATTACAGTAATTCTGAATATACATATTATTGTCACGTATTCACATTTCTTGATATCTGTCAAATATATCTGCACTCATTAATGACTGCAATAACTATTCATTAACTTTATTGGTGCATTTTAAACAAATTACTCCGTATTATTGGCGTACTATATCAACCCAATATTTTGGCAATAATAATCTATATTTTAACAAATTTTATTAAATTGCGAGATTTTTAATTATTATGAGACAGTTTCCACTTATATGAATATCGTACACATATATATATACACTGTTAGTTTAATATTAGAAATAAAACTATTTACTACATTGTCCCAATAACAAGTTGACATCATAAATAAATATACCTTTTTTCGATATTGTCTTGTTATTAGCCTATGATTGTAATCCAAGATTCCAATAACAGGTCAATAAATAAATATCAACCCAATATTGGCCTAATAATTTCTTGTTACCTGGGGTGGTACGTGGAGGGAATTTTCATAACGCTGCTAACTGACCAACAATCGCAAACTCAATTTTTATACATACTTAATCGAAGCTAAATAAAGCCACAATGCAGTTAACGTTTGCTATTTTTAAAATTGCTCACCACAATAACTTCTAATTTCAATTGAATAGTGAACTTTAGTTCAGGCCATGGCGGTTAACATGTTCAAATAAATGATCAAATTTTGAATAAGTCAGCTTTCCATTCAACATCTGGTCTCTTTCAAAGGTGACCTTTGATGCCATGAACAGTGATCAAACAAAAATGTTCGCAATGGTGGTCATACAGAGTTGGCCACCAGAAATGACCATACATAGTTTACATAGGTTCCTCTTTGTTAGTTCAAGGTCTAGAAACAATGAAAAATGAGCAATGGGTCTTCCTGTAAATTTTTTTTTGTGGGTAGGCTCCACGGAATGTCAATTATTAGGAACTTCAATCTCAAATTGAAATTTAGTTAAAACTGAATGAACATAAAACCAGTTCAAATTAATAAAGCTTATCGAGATACGAATGATCACATTGAGATCGGGAAATTTACATAATAAAAATCGAAATTTCTTAATGATCAGTGGAACAGTTCATAAATTACAGGGTCTAGAAACCGAGTAATTTGTTGATAGACTTTGGTACTGTTTTAGAACAATACACTAATAATTTTTTTTAAATTTTGGCGCGTATATAATGGTAATGACATTGAAATTAACTACTTTTCTTCCATACACTTTCCAGTTCTAGTCTAAACTTGAGTTCTGCCGAAAATGTGTGTTCTTCCAAAAAAAGTTGAAAATTTTGAATGTATACCATTTCCAATCCAGTATTCAAAATTGTGTAACCGTTTATTATATACTGTTTATTAAATATTTAAAGAATTTAGAATCAATAATCTAAATTGAAAAGTGATGGAGCTTTAGATGCTTGAAAATCTGCCCAAAATCCTGCATTTTTGGCAAAAAAATTTCTTGTTGCAAAAATTCTAAACTTTTGCAGCATGAAAATGTGTTTAGAATTTAACTTTAAAAATGTGAACCATATTTTGTTCCCCTTGGTACCAAAGTATGATGTAACAAGGTAAAATATCGAAAAAAGGAGATGTAGAGGAAGTACAGTGAATGCCAGGTGGCTTACAAGTGAGATAAAAACGATCAAATGAGAAGGAAAACTGTACACAAGAAACAACGTAAAATACGAAAAGTGTTTGAATGACATAGAGTTACAGAGGATGAATGGCAGAGTATGGGGACCAGAAAACAGGTGATGGCGTTCAAAATAGTTTGGATTGAACAAGTGGATGCTTAGCATGACGCGAAAGTCTACATTAACCTGTGTGTTGGAAAGAATTTGCCTAAGTGTGAAATGTTCCATCTGGGTAGTTTTGTAAGCCAACTCATTTTAGCTGTGTGCTGGAAATATAGAATTGGAATAGACACATGTGGAGATGGAATGAGAATAATAGTATATTAGGTCAGCAGTGTGATATGGGAGTTTATAATGGTATTGAACACCCTGTCCTTGGACTGTAGATGGTAAGTATGAGAAGAAGAGGGAGACCTTCCTGAATTTGTTGTTGAGCAGCTTGGAAAGAATGTGTGATATGCCAGATGTGTTCAAGATGATTGTGGTATGATTTGTTTTACTGGATATAATTAGGATTGTAATTTAATTATTGTAGATGCTTTTAAAAATTTTCTTGTACATGGCTGAAGTTTGAGACTTTGACTATATTGAGTTAGTCATGTAGAGTTTGATGTAGTGACCTGCCATACCTGAGGGTTGCTTTTGAAGTGCTGCTAATCACAGTTATACCGTACAATAGTTGCTTGGGACATGCAAGGATTGGTTGCTCTTGTTCAACGCACAAGTCTAATACACAGGCGCTCATTTTTTGCATGACTTGTGTTTTTGGGAATTTTAGACCGTGACAAAGGGCCGACACAGTCGGCCATCACGTTATAGTTACATATCTTCATTGTCAGACATTTTATTCTACTAAACAAAATACGGTCAGTCTAATACCCCATGGTAATTCGGGACCGTTTGGAGCACCTTATGAAACGAGTCCTATGTAAATTTGAATTGAAAACAGGAGCTTAAGGAGATCATCCCAGGCCCCTGTCGGTCCGGGGGTCATTTCTCATGTTTTTATTGGAAAAGGACCCTTAATTGGTGGACTATTTGGTCCCAAAATTTTATGGCGCTAAAAAGAAAATAATTCCCCCCCCCCCCCCGGGGGTTGTGAGGGGACCAAAATATTCATTTTCGGCCGATTTTGACCCCATATAAAAATTGAACGAATGAGAAATGGAAAAAAGCCCTACTGAGTTTGTTAGAAATGTTCCAAGGATTCTAAAACTGTCTTTGTTCTTGTTCTAGCATCAAAACTGAAGGAGGAGTCCCATTTTGAAATATCAATATCAGTGCAAAGTACCAAAAATTTTCAATTTTTGACCGATTTTGACCCCATATAAAAAGAGAACAAATGGGAAATGGAAAAAAAAGCCCTACTGAGTTTGTTAGAAATGTTCAATGGATTCTAAAACTGTCTTTTTTTTGTTCTAGTATCAAAACTGAAGGAGGAGATACGTCTTGAAATATCAATATCAGTGAAATATCAATACGTAAAAACCAATTTGTCAAACTTTTGCAAAAACTAAGGCCTAAATCAAAAAACGAATGGAATAAATTGCGTTTCTTTTCAAAAGTTACATATCATAGTCAAAATTCATAAGAATCAGACTGAAAAAAAGAATTCATTTTAAAAATAAAATAATTTTATTTTTTTATTTTTTATTTTATTTTGGAAATCACAATTCACAGTGTGAATATGAAGTTATGTATGGAAATTATCAAAATAAAAATTAAAACTGCATTCAATTACATAAATTGATCATTTTATTACACTTCAACAAAAAAATTTGTTTTGGCTTTTACCCAAAACAAACAAATTTCAACATTCAAAATGTATCTCCTCATTGAGTTTTGATGCTAGAACAAAACCAAAGACAGTTTTAGAATCCTTGAAACATTTCTAACAAACTCAGTAGGGCTTTTTTTGAAATTCGAATTTTTCGAACAAATATATGGCTCTAAACCCCCAAAATTGTTGTTCATTTCAGAAATTTTCAAAAATTTTGAAAAAATCGAAAAAATTCGAATCTGAAAAAAGCCCCAGTGAGTTTGTTAGAAATATTTCAAAGATTCTAAAACTGCCTTTGTTTTTGTTCTAGCATCAAAACTCAATGAGGAGATACGAGGCCTGTCGAAAAAGTATCCGACCTTAATTTTTCCCGCGCAAAGTAGTGATTCTAAGGCGGCGCCACTGTGCACGGTGGAAGGAGGAATCTTAATGCGCATGCTTGACTTTTTTCACCGCATTCACTTGGGCCAGTCACTGGCTGGTGGTCGCCAAGTAAGGTGCTGTTCTAAGTGTTTGTCGGATTTAGTTTTCTTGCAAGATGACTGAACGAATTGAGCAAAGACACTGCATCAAATTTTGTCAAAAGCTTGGTGATTCTCAAATTGAAACAATTCGTAAGATTCAGCAGGTGTTTGGGGAAGATGCTATGGGTGTAACACAAATTAAGGAGTGGTTCAACCGATTCAAAGATGGCCGCACATCAGCGGAGAGTGAGCAGCGTTGTGGCAGGCGTTGTGGCAGGCCGCACATTCATCCCATTTGATCCGCAATTTCTTGGCCAAACATGGAATTACGACCGTTCGCCAACCTCCCTACTCTCCAGACCTGGCTCCTTGCGACTTCTGGTTGTTTCCAAAATTGAAGACACCACTGAAAGGATCCCGTTTTGAGAGTAGAGAAGAGATAATGCGGAACGCGACGACAGAGCTGAACACCATTCCAAAAGAAGACTTCCAGAGGTGTTTCCGGCAGTGGAAGGATCGGTGGGCTAAGTGTGTGGAAGCACAAGGAGCCTACTTTGAAGGGGATTAGGGTCCCAACCCCGTCAGGTTGTTGAAGTATTTTTTCTGGCCAAAGGTCGGATACTTTTTCGACAGGCCTCGTACATTTTGAAATAGTCATAAAATATCCCAAAAAACTCATTTTTCGTCCAAAAAAAAATTAGGCATAAAGCGAAAAAATGACATGAGCAAAAAAGGTTTGCTTTCACAAAAGACATATACCGGCCAATTTTCAAATGAATCGGACGAAAAAAGTTGAAAAAGTGGGATGATCTCCTTAATGACTTTTGTTCATGGGGATTAATATTGAAATGTACTTGGCCCTATGAGTATATTACTCAGTTTATTACTCATTCCCTTTTACTTGCTCTGTGGAACCATGTTATGGTGGTGGATCCTTAAACTGAATTATTTTCTTCTAAAGTATTCCACATCGATGCCATGACATGAAGTTCCGGAAAAATAAAGGCTGTTGGAAGTATCACTCATTGTGTAGTGTGCTTCTATTTTATTAAAGTTACCATGCCACTGTTCCCAATTTATTCCCTTTTTTTCTATCAGCTGCTGGTACTGTATCTCCTGCTCTTGGTGCTACGAGACCTAGCACTCCTGGGGCATCAAGGCCTGCCACACCTCTTGCTACAATGCCTGGTGCTGCAATGCCTGCCACTCCTAACAGAAGTAGATTTAGAATTTAAATGTTGAAGGTCCAGTTCATTTGAGAAATACTGAAATAAAGGAAAATAATGTTCAAACTGAGTATTATGTATTGAAATTTTGAAAAAGTCAAGGTCACCTGAAGAAAATTCATTCCACATGAAAATTGAAGCCCATAAGCTCAATTTACACAAATGTAGATAGTGAATGGCTGTCACTTATGAAGCCTTAGTGTACACAAAGAAAGGGTTGTGTATTTCCGAATACTTATGAGAATGGTTTTCATACATTTTTTAAAGTGAGTAGCATTTATCCATTAGATGAATGCTACACAATTCATTATTCCCAATTGAAAATCAAGGACGTGTCGCCGGTGGATTAAGGACGTGGCAGTCGATCAAGGATGATCTATTGGGTAGTTGGCCAGCTCTGCCTTTAAACTTTCTCTCCGCGCTCAAAACTACGAACGGTCGAGCTCGAACGTGAAATTCATAGTTGGCAACGGATGATTTGTAGGCGCAAAATTTTCGGTTTGTTAATGGCCGTAATATTTAAGAACGGCCATCCGTGGTTTACAGCCTCACGAAGGTGTACCGCATTTAGTGTGCTGCAGTGGCGTGTCGCAGGTGACCTGCAGGTGGCGTGCTACAGGTGGCCTGCTGTTAGTGTGCTGTAGGTTGTGTGCTACAGGTGGCGTGCTGCAGGTAGTGTGCTGCAGGTAGTTTGCTGCAAGTAGTGTGCTGCCGGTGGTCAGCTGCAGGTAGTGTGCTGCAGGTGGTCAGCTGCAGGTGGTCAGCTGCAGGTGGTGTGCTGCATGTGGTGTACTGCAAGTAGTGTGCTGCAGGTAGTGTGCTGCAGATAGTCTGCTGCAGGTAGTGTGCTGCAGATAGTCTGCTGCAAGTGGAGTGTTGCAGGCGAAGTGTTGCAGGTGGTGTGCTGCGGGTAGTTTGCTGCAGGTAGTGTGCTGCCGTTGGTGTACTGCCGGTGGTCGGCTGCAGGTGATGTGCTCCAGGTGGTGTGCTGCATGTGGTGTACTGCAGGTGGTGTACTGCCGGTGGTCAGCTGCATGTGATGTGCTGCAGGTGGTGTACTGCAGGTAGAGTGCTCCAGTGAATGATCGCTGTGCGTATAATGGACGGACATGACCCATCAATCGTGTCTTATGACATTGTTACGTACACTGCATCAAGCTTGAAGCAGTGTGTAAAACATTTTATTTAACATTTATTCTTCTCCAAAAATGTTCACAACAAAGTTAATGAACACTTTACTATGCTGTAGAATGAAAAAGATTGGTACATTGACTTACGTTTATCTATGCGCTTACCATTGTATTGGGTATATTTTTACATCATTCTTTAACGAAATGCCACACATCAGCTCAACTAGTTTGATAAATCGAGCAGGAGTTGAAGCTGCAAATTTATTTTATTTCACGATCAGTGTTCTGACTAGGTCTTTCCAAATTGTCATGAAAGGTTGTTAGTTTTATTTTTTTTAAATGAACTTCCAGAATCAGTATACTTTAGCACAGTCATCAAACGTTAACCATAAAAACGAATTGAGTCATTGCGTTTGTTTTAGACTTACGTCATATATCCCACCCCATAGAAAGAAAACTAAAGATTAATTTTTATTCTTTTTTAATTTAAAACGAAGACTTAATCATCAACGAAATATATTGAAAATACCGAGAAGGCATTCAATAACGTTGCGGCCTGCCCATATAAGTCGAAGACCAATCGAAGTTCATCTATAAATTACCCTAGTCTTGCCAGTGCCAGTTTGAATTAGAATCGAAGAACACGAAGGCATAATCTAAAGGCCCTATTACACGGGGCAACAATTGTTCCAAAAAGCAGCGACGGATGCTTCTGTGAGCAATGGACTGCAGTTGCAGGGCGAGTTTTGGTTTTCACGCTTGTTCAAAAAGCTCGTGCACCTCAGAGCGAGTCTGAGCGACGGAGCAGTGCTCGACTGAGCATCGTAGTATGAGGATGTTTGCAACACCGTTTCCGTCTGGCTCACTACGGTCTCGATCCGCCATACAATTGATAGTAGAAGCCTTTCATCTATGTCCTATGCCCGCCTCTCACTGAGCCAACATAAGCTCGGTCCACCATTCAATACAAAGGCGAAGGATTTAACACTTTGACTGCGGCAACTAGGTATTAAGTTCACCACCAAACCCAAATTTTAAGTCAATTGTAGTAAACTATTTTGAATATACCAAACATAAACTGGATCGTGACTGTATTTAGTTTTGATAAATGAATATTTATGAAAATTGAGTTTGCGACTATTGGTCGGTCAGCAGCATTATGAAAATTTCCTCCGTGTACCACCGGTGGCGCACGTCGCAGTCAAAGTGTTAATAAATGGCGCAGTGTCCTATAATATGGAATGCTAATAAGTCTTATATAAGCAATTAAGTATCATTTTAGGCATACAATTAGTCGTAATTTCTGAACAAAATAAAGCGGAATATTACCATTTACCATACATTCGTGACGTTGCATTTTCAAATGCTGTAACTTTTCCATATATTGGAAGGTTTATCAGGTAGTATTTTATGATAAATAAAGTGGTCAGAAAGTTGAAAAAAATAATCCATAGGTTTATAAGTTCAAACAGTTTAGCTGGATATGATGTAACCATCGAAGATATAAAAAAATAGAAAAACATTAAGAAGATTGACTCTATGAAGTCAGGTAACTGAATGTTCATTCATTTTTAATTTTCTATCATAAGTAGCTGGTAGAAAAATAGGCAATAATTTATTCAGCTTCTAATGATCAAACCATTTAATATGTTTTTTAGTCTTGAACCTAACTATTTCAATATACCAAATGAATGTGCTTAACACTTCGACTGCGACGTGCGCCACCGGTGGTACACGGAGGTAATTTTCATAATGCTGCTCACCCGAGCAAACTCAATTTCTATAAATATTTAATCAAAGCTAAATGAAGGCACGATCCAGTTCATGTTTGCTATTTTCAAAATAGTTTACTACAATTGACTTAAAATTTGAGTTTGATGTTGAATTTTATATTTAGTTGCCGCAGTCAAAGTGTTAATTAATTAAATTACTCTTCCTTTTGTTTATTCCTGTGCGGTATAAAAACACAAAGTATTATATTTAATGCGAATATGAGCTGTAAAAAAGCTGTTAAAAATTTATTACAATATTATGATGTTTATATTACTGCATTTTATATTGATTCTCACAAGTTAAATATTTTCCTAGAAGTCAATAATACATCAAAAGAATTATTTTGAATCAATAGTCGTACGACCCTTCAATCTCAACCATTGTTAGAGAATAAAGACAATAAATAATGCAAGGAAATTTAAAAGCGCAAAACAGGATCTAAGTTTTGTCTACGTTCTTAATGCTTTACATTTAATGATGAAATGAAGATGTCAAATGCCGCAGTCACTGCGAGCTACAACCTCCCTCTGCAATTGGCAACGCCACACTGGTTGCCTAGTGTGAATAACTGTGTGATAGCTCACCCACAAGTTGCGTCATTTCAGCTGCCGTAACCGAGGCTAAGTGTTGCCCCGTGTAATAGGGCCTTAATACACCCTTACATCCTTGCATACACGTGTGAAATATATGCCGTATTTCTTTGCTTAGTATTATGTACTCTTAAAAAAACTGCTTATAATAAATGAAATTTATTGTCCGTAACTCAATTTACCCTAAAAACTTACTTAAAGCACTCGTGAATGAGTCTCGATCTCTGAAGCTGGGGATACATTGACACTCTTTTCAACACTCTGAGTGTCACTTCGACGGGCACATACACTGTAGCCGGGCTAGCAGGCGGGCAAAGTGAGGTTCACTTGGACATTCTCCCTAGCCATTCTTTGCTGCCGCCTGCCCGTCAATCACTCCATCTACAGATGAGCCGTAGCCTGCAGCATGTCATCAGTAGGGATGTGAAATTGAACATATTGCATATATATGCTTTTGAGTATATTTTAGGTAGCATAAAATATGCCCGCAAGTATATATGCAGTGTGAGCATATCGCATATTTTACTCGGAACAGCATAAAATATGGCGAACATGCATGATTAACTGTAAGTGGCAGTAAACTGAAACCTAGTAAAACCTTCCCATTACTTTTAAATTATATTTTTTTTCATCCAGTTTTATTTAATTCTTTTTGAATAACTGGATCAATTTTGTAAATTGAAATTTTTCGTAAATCAATAATAATTGTAAGTTGATACAGCTACTTCAAAAGTTTACTTTAATTTTGCGGGAATTAGCTCAAGTTTTTTTTAGATATAGTTCCTTATGAAGTGTATTTGAGATTAGTGCGGCTAAAAGTGATCTACAATCATGCCGAAGGTGAACAAGGAGCATCATTTTTAGAATACTTCAAGGAATTTGAAGATTTTCAAGCCCAGGAAGAATTTCTCTATCGCATTTATTGCGAGAAACAGGTCATATATAAAACTTTTTTTCACTCAGAACACGTTAGAGAAGTTTTGCGTGGTACAAGGTTTTAGTTTCTAAATATTATCACGCAGAACTTTGTTGGGCTTAGTGCACACTTTATCAAATTATTGTTATCGAAGGGTATGAATAATTATTGTTGCTCTTGCATAACAATACAGGGACTTCTTACTTCGAGAGCAATAAAATTAATGGATATCGTAGAGGAAAGATTGAAGAACAGATATGATACAAGGTATTATGAAGAGTTAAATTGCATTTTGGTGATAAACAAAGGTTTTGAAAAGATAAAAACAATCAACTCAATTTTGACTCGTGAGATCTCTGACGCAATGGATGAATCCATAAAGGAATATTCGAACTAACTTGCTTCACTTTTGCTCCACTTGTTTCTTGCGATGTCGAGTGGAAGTTTTCGCAGTGTAAAACTTGGCTGGCAGATAATCGAAGAAGATTTGTTTTTAAAAATCTCAACTACCACGCAATTATCAAGAGCAACCCTCGAATTTGATGCTAAAATATATTCCTCGTATAAAAGAAGGATTAAGAAATGTTCCTTGCATTCATGAAAAAATATATAGTTCAGAACCAGCCTTGGATTAGATTACTTTTTTTTCGTTCTTTATCATCGTCCTTGACTCGTTCAGATTAGAATTATTTCTGTTTCAAAATATTTATGTTTAGATAAGTTATAAAAATTAGTTGAGAACTGTATACACTTAATTATTAATAGAAAATTAGGAAAGAAATTATTTTTTCCGTTTATGAAGAAGTACACTGTATCCTGTATCATTGTTTCTGTACAATTTTCCTCACAAAAAATATAAATTTGGAGCTATTCAAGTGAAGCATTTATATGGATGCATATTTCTGCTTAGCATGTAATATGCGCTTCCACAATCATGCATAGAGTGTAGCATATATGCATCGAGTGTTTCTACATATGGTTTTTCTAGCATAATTCTTGCCGAAGCCTTCATATTTTATGCTGCATATGCGCAACAAAAATCAGCAAAAACAAGAACATTGAAGAACGTGCAATCAATGACATACGAAATAAATTATTAGCGCTATTCTACTAAGCATCAGCAGCTCCTGGCGAGAAGTACTAGAGCGCGGAGCGCAGTACCTCCCAACGTAGCGTCTGGATTGCAACTGAGCAGTGTGAGCAACACACTCTGACTCCTAATCCAGACATGCTCGGATCGCTGAAAGCTCGGTGGCCACTCTGCCAACTGGCTGGTGTGCAGGGATGGGAGGCACATTGAGAGGCGTGCCGGCGGTTATCACCGCGATTTTAGCGCAGTGTATCGGGGCCTTTAGCACTTCGCAGTCTTTGCCCTTTGGCCCGTTTGATCAATCATGTCTGGTCAGGCGGAAACTCTCGCACCGACTACCGTGACTAAACGACGTTTGAACGATGCTTGATCGACGCTTGAACACGTTTCAAACGTAGAAGAAACGGTCTCTACTCTCTACTGTTCCCGAATTTAACGCATTTTAGCATTCAACTCATTGCTGATGCTTTTAGCTAAAAACTATCTAGAAAATTTTAAAAACTAGCTAGATTTATAGCCATTATCTAGAATGCAAAATTCGCTATCTAGATCGAGTGAAAACTATCTAGATTTAGCTATTTTATAGCTAGAGTGGCAACTATGGCGCCCGTCAGGAGCCAGGGGCCCAGGGTTGCCAACTCAGTGAAGCAGTTTCCAGCCAGATCTCTCAATTTTTGTTGCTATAATTAGCCAGATATTATGAAAGTGTAGCCATTTTTATAGCTAGCTAATATTTTACATATATTTTAACGATATTTTTAAAAAATTAAATAAATAAATAAAATGAATGAACATACGCAATAATTCAAATCATGAAACGGAATTTAGAACACTATCAGTATGCCTACCTGACGCGCAAATTATTTCTCACCTATTACTCTCGGACACGATTGATCGAGTTTCAAACGAGGGCAAACGAGACAGAGTTGATGGTGATACAGCCCGAAAGACCCACGTATTGGCTTTTATACTTTTAAATATTTTATTGCATGTGTATTCTGAGCTCGCTTAAAATTGTAGAACACTTACTTTCTACGTTGGGCTTAGCTTGTTCTTCAACTGAAGCAATCTTATTTCAATTAATCCTAAGCTATGAGCATGAACACGGAATTCCGCTAGAAATTCGCTGTCATCATTTTCAAGCTAGATTTATAGATATCCGCTAGACTGATTTCTTCTCCGCTAGTTTACTTAAAAATTAGCTAGATCTAGCGAGAAATTAGCTAAGTTTGCATCCCTGGCCAGGGCTCAGGCGTATGCTGCTTGCTGCAGCCTGCAACGCAACGTGCGTACGTACTAGTCTCGCTTTGAACATGTTTCAAATGGAGATGCCTATACGGAACGTGATTGGGAAAGAGTTCTAGAGTATTTTCAACCGACGGCAATGCAACGATAGATGCTTCCCTACGTGTTTTGATACATTGATAACTATGTAACCTTTCGGTAGGCATAAAACCCTCTAATTACCCTATTTCTGCACATTTTACGCTATTAATACCTCGATTACCCTATGAAAAAGTACTACCCCATCGTTACCCCGTGAAGGGTCTGATTACCCTAAAAAAATAATTACCCTGCTCGTGGAGACACTGGATGAGAGACTGTCCAAGGTTTGAGAGAATGAGAGTTTACTCACTTTACTGAGCTCAGATGCATGGCCTACCATCCATGGATGAGAGACACCAGAGATACTCAGTGTCTGAAGTCACGAACTTTTAGCAAACTGTGGTTGAGAAAGTATACTATGGGAGATAGAAGGGATTATGTGCTTTGAAGATTCTTTGACTTCTAAGTTTTGTCTTCGGCTGTACACGGGCGAAGAAAGAAGCTTGGCTTGTGTTATCGTTTCACGTTTTAACATAACAACCTAACCTCATCTGCTTGGTATACTCAATCGGTAACATGCGCATCGCACAGCAGTAAAAAGGACTGTTTCTCATTTGGTGTGTGCGTAATAAAATGCAGTTTTGAAAACTGAGTTTGAAGTTGCCGTATGCGCAATAATTGGATGAGATGAAGTGTGTGAGCAAAACTTCTATAATAATTTGAAACCGCCTGTGTGCGTTGAGTTGTAAAGTTAATTAAGTCAATCAGTGGCACAGCCAGCCAAAAATTTCGGAGTGACCAGTATCCCTGACAAATGATTTCAGGGGAGACCAGACATTAATTATCAGCAATTTTTTTACATTCATTTACTTGAAACTGCCCCCCTGCTCAACATTTCGAGGGGTGGAGGATGCATGGCCCCGTGCCTCCCCTCCCCCCTTTAGCTGCGCTACAGTAGTCAGTAGCCCCTCAAAACAGCTTTTAAATTAGATCATTAATTTTAAATAATATCGGACCATTTTTGTGCTGCTAATGCCCTCAATTGAGTATTCAAGATCGAAGTTATAGAAAAGAACATAATGCTGGAGATTTATGCTGACTCCAGCTTGTGTTGGCATTGTTTTTTACGTAATCTTATTAGGAGACTATTTCCCATTCCTTTCTGTTTTAAGTGTCCAGTTCTGTTCATTAGTTCAACGCGAGAAACCTATGAAACAACTAATGAAAAATTGACTATGCTTCTGATATTTTTTTTAATTTCACAGAAAAAGAAGTCGAAATTCAAAGATATTCTTGGTAGAGAAAACTGAGATAATGATAATCATTCATGATATCAAATGTAATTGTATATTTTATTTTAGGGGGGTGTTTGAAGGAATCTCTAATTTGGGAATGAGTGATTTTCGTTTCTGTCGGAAGGCATTGTTGCGGATAAATGAAAAATTAACACACTCTTCCGTAGATTGCCATAGAACACAAGCTTCATTAAAAAAATCTCGAAACTCGAAACAGATTTTAGCAAAATAATAAAATCACGCTTCGATTTGCTCCAAAACCGTCATTCTACTCTGCAATCTGAGCGAAGCAATCGCCCCAGGTACGAGGAAAATGATTTTTATGAAAACAAGGAGAGCCCTCAAAACTGAGTGCTTGCCTGCTCACTATTGAGATGTTGCGCACCTTCACTCTGCCACATATGCCCTGAGTAAAGTGTTAACAGAGTAAGACAATAATTTCTGTTAAAATTAAGTTAAAAATACAATTTACTGAAGTAGCGCTTTTCATTCACACACATCGCATATCCTTCAACAAGGATTCAAGTCTCAAAGTTTTTAACAGCGATATCAATGTGTGCGTTTCGACCAGATTAGCCGATTAGCTGTTTTGGTACGAATGTAAAAAAAATGAGGCAGGGCAAGGCATGAAAGAGTATTTCGTCTACTGTTTCTCTGGAGCATAAACTGTCGAAACATAAATGATTACTGCAAATTTTTCCTCAACAGATAAGGGAGCCTTTTCTTCAGTGATGTCATAATGCATTATCGATCGTTCTGAAACAACTAGAAATCTTTTTGCCTCGTTGTTAAAAGAAAGGATAAAGATGAATTTATATTTTACTGTATGTGCTTTGTTGTATTTCCCTAAGAAGCTAAACATTAAATGATTAAATGATTTCCTGGTCAATCCTTAAATTGTTGCAAATTGAGTGAAAATATTGCTGTACTTTCTGTTTCTTGTTTACTTTTCAAATGTTAAGTAATTGTTTCGACGTAAATAATAACTTCCGTGCACACGGCTTCATAGCTCTGCAATGGAACTGTTGATTGCTGCTGAATATCGTTTTGTTTATTTGTTTTATTCATAGGTTTTTTTCCTTATTAAGAAAATTCACCATTTCGTT
Organism: Morinoia aosen; assembly: GCA_030386875.1. NCBI lineage: Eukaryota > Metazoa > Arthropoda > Malacostraca > Amphipoda > Talitridae > Morinoia > Morinoia aosen. The sequence goes on along the minus strand of CM059569.1, from coordinate 12,908,040 downwards.
TATGTTATTTTTTTTTAAAAGCTTTGCTATTTCCCTCTGAGACGTTTTAAATCAATGCAGTATTAAGTCTGAGCTGTACAGTTGAATGCAGGGCTTCGAATGGGTTTAGTCTTCGTGAAGCTCCCATTCAATTTTCAAAGTTTCATGAACGGCATCTAACCGAGACCATATTTTTAGATTGCGGTTCATCAGGATTGTCTGAAGATTTGACTCCAGTAAGCAGAGGTCAATAGCAGGATCCCAGTTAGACGTTAGCGAGCAAAGGTTTCGAACAGCCTTCCAGGTAAGCTCTATAGAGCAATATCCTAGCAATCTTAAGGGGGACATCCAGGGGCTTTCTGGCCCAATGGGTCATTTTTGTTACTTTGTTGAAAAAGAATCCTTAAGTGATGGGCTATTGTGCCCTAAAATTTTATGGGGCTACGGGCGCCCCCCGGGGGGTGGGGGGTTATTTATCACAGTTCAAAACAAAAATTTTGGTATAATTTAGTTAGTGATGAAAAAACGCTTCTCAAAATACAATAAAAAAGATTATTCAGATCCATTAGTTTGTTAGAATTGTTAAGAGGATTTCAAAACTGTCTTTGAACTTGTTGTACCTTAAAAACTCATTGACTATTCTTTTGATATATTCGTAAAAATGAACTAAAAAACGAATATTTAATTTTTTTTTTAAACTAAAGCCTAAATCGAAAAAGGTATACGAATAAAATATGTTTATTTTCTAAAAAATACATAGAGTGGGGAACTTTCAGACAAATCAGATCAATTTTTATAAATCGTTCGGATGTCCCCCTTGTCACAAGAAGCCGTCCAGTTTAATGCTAGCTTCCAGTCAACGAGCACAAATTAAGGGCAGCTTCCCAGTTAAACGTTAGGACACGTGAGTCACGGGTAACTGCACACGTTAATACTCCAAACAGCTGTCAAACAAAGGAGGCGAACAGACGAACGGGACTACACTCAGCGAATGGTCATTACCCAAGTCAACACTGTATACTAGTGTATAGTACGTAGATGTCAGGTAAACGAAAGGCACGGGCGTTTCATTCAGCACACCTTGCTCCTTGGGAAGACATATTATTCGCGAGTACCAGACACTATTTCATTTTCCCTACATGATCAGTTCATGTGTCATGCCAAACTCTTCACACGCTTAGTTCGGTCTTTGGTTTAGGAAACGTTCACGGCGGTGCCAACTAGAAGCGTGTCAGTGAATTCATAACCGAACACACAACATAACTACTACAAAGTAGTGTGTTCCAGAAATTTTCCGAGCGATTAGGAACAAGTGTTTCTTTCGTTCCACGATATCATTCATAGTTTATCCCTCTACTCAAATTTTGCTGCTCAAGTTCCATCGTCTCGGGCATGAATGAAAAAGTTTCGTTGTTCCACGTCTTTAGTGTTGTGTTCCGGGCTCTCCAGAGCGGTTGTTCCGGATGCGTTTCTGCCAGATGCAAATTTGCCGTTTTTCCATTGCGTCAGACACGATTCAAGTTGTTCTTCCGCTTCGTGCTCTCAGGAATCGGAAGCAGATTGTGCTGTGTGTTGCAGAAGAGTTGGTTGTGAGTGCTTTAATGCAATATGTTTCGCGGGCTCTGAATAAATTTGTTGCTTTAAGTGTTCCAGAATTCCCGAAACACGTGTTTCACTCGTTCCACACACACCTTTCAAGCCGTGAAAACTATTTCCGTGCTCAAGCTGCGTTCCATCATTTCGACCCACCGTTTCGATGCACTATTCCGCGACAGTATCGTGTTCTACGTGTTCTGCTACGTGCTCGTCGTAGCCGAGTGGTTAAAGAACCCGCCCTTCCGTGAAGGTGTCGAGGGTTTGAACCCTGGCGCTGTGTTTCATTGTGTTGGACAGAAATGGAAGAAACTTCACTGTTCAATGTTTTAGCATTTTGTTCCGGGTGCGGCGTGTTCCGGATCTGGAACAGCGTTGTTCGGTGGTTCCGAGTACTCCGGAGCGTTTGGTTCTGATGTAGAGCAGTTTTGAGTGTTCCGGAACAGTTTGCGCTATGTGTTCCAGAAAGGTTTGTTACGTGCATTCTAAAGCGGTTTGTTCTGTTTAATCAGAATTATCTGTTCCGTTTATTCCGGAACGTTATGTTCTAGGTGTTCCAGAATGGTTAGTTCCGTCTATTCCTGAGCGGTTTGTTTCGTCTATTCCGGAACGGTTTGTTGTGTCTATTCCGGAACGGTTGGTTTTTTCTATTCTGAAACGGTTGGCCTATATTCCGTCTATAACAAAGCAGTTGTTCCGTCAATTGCAGAGCGATTATTCCCGGGTATTCCGGAACAGTTTGTTCTGAATGCTATAAAAAAATTCGTTTCAAGGTTCCCGAAACGGGTTTTCCCAGGTACTCCGGAACAATATGTTCCATGAGTTCTGGAACTATTTGTTAGGAGTGTTCCAGAACGATTCGTTCCAAGTGTTTCGAAATTGTTGGTTTTGACTGCTCCGGAACAATTTGTTCTCTGTGTTTCGTAACTGTTTGTTCCGAGTGCTATAAAACTGTTCGTTCCAATTGTTTCGGAACTGTTCCGAGTGCTCCGGAAGGGTTACATCCGATTGCTTGGGAACGATTCGTTCCAAGTGTCACAGAAAGGTTCATTCCGAGTGCACTGGAACGATTCGTTCCATGTGTTCCAGAACTGTTTATTTGGAGTGTTCCGCAACTGTTTGTCCTAAGTACTCCCGCACGATTCATTCCGAGAGCTCTGGAACAATTTTTCCAAGTATATTCGGGAACTGTTTGTTCCGAGGGCTCCGGAACGGGTCGTTCCGGGTATTACGGAACGGTTCGCTCCGAGTACTACGGAACGGATCGTTCGAATGCTCCGGAAAACTAGGAACTCTGTTCCAGGTGTTCCGGGTGCTCCGAAACGATGACAATCCCTAAAGTGTTATGTCAGTGTAATGGCCTCAAACCTACTTTCAGAATGTGAGGCAGCAGGTGGTGTCGAGTCCAGTTTGTGGTAGTTACACATGATCGTAAGTATGTGTTCAGTTCCCTGTACGGGGCCCAGATCTGTTTCCCTACCCCGATGGCGCGTCTGTGCATTTACTTTAGTTAGCCCTAAAGTGTCATTTGTATTGTATATTCATATTTCCATACTATTTGGATTTCCTAGCTGAAATAACACTATTATTTTGAATGTAATTTGCGTGTTGTACCATGTTATGCGGTAGCTCATGTTTGTACTCACTATTTTTGCAAATGTAAATAAATCACTGTTCTTGCTGAAATGTATCTGTGTATGTAAGAGGCACTGCAAAGAGATTCTGCAGTAAATAGTTCACATCCTGAGGTCGAAAGAGAATTCCTTACTCCTTAATGCTAGAGGCTTTAGTCTTATTCAACACCTCGCTAATAAAGGGGCTTGAGGAACCACCTCAGGAGGACAAATTATTCCGCAGATTTTGTCGAGAAGGTAGATGAAGTCGCAATTCGGCGAATCATGGAATTTTCTGAAGAGCTCTAACGGACTGATTACGGCGCAGACAGTTGCTCGTCTTCCTAACGGTACCTCCGTAGTTCGGGAAAAAAGAATTTACTTCTGTTGCCCTAGCGGATTAATAACGGCGTAGGTGGTACCCACACAAACCTCACTCTCGCGGTACCGCCGTAGTTCAGAACAAACAGAATTTACTTCTGTTGCCCTAGCGGACTAATTACGGCGTAGGCGGTATCCACACAAACCTCTCTCGCGGTACCACCGTAGTTCGTCATAAACATATATTAATTCTGTTACCCTAGCGGACTAATTACGGCGTGGGTGATACCCACACGAACCTTACTCTCGCGGTACCGCCGTAGTTCAGCATAAACAGAATTTACTTCTGTTGCCCTAGCGGACTAATTACGGCGTAGGCGGTACCCACACAAACCTCACTCTCATGGTACCGCCATAGTTCGGCATAAACAGAATTTACTTCTGTTGCCCTAGCGGACTAATTACGGCGTAGGCGGTACCCACACGAACCTCAGAAAAGGCAGCTGCGCGGAAAAGCTAGCACCCCTAGAAAAAGGTAGCTGCACAGAAGACAGCCACTTTTTCTACGAACCCTCACGTCGACCGCACGGCGGTATCGACGCAGAACCTCGCAAATTAAACTATATCCGGAAAGCATTGACGAAATTCAAGACCCCGATGCATACAATTCAACTATCCCTCAAGATTTATAATGTTTCGTAACTTCAGAAAAATGCCAAAGCGACAGCTAAATAGTCTTGGACAGAAGTGTATCTGCGCAGTTGGGCGTACGTAGGTTCGTACGTAGGCTAGTGCAACGTCTTGGTAAGGTTTGTCGCAGTGCGCAAGCTGGCTCAGCAAAACCTAGAAGGTATATAAGGACGTGCCCGGCTCATAAAGTCGCATTTGGTAGTGTGTACCTCTCTACCCAAGTATACTCGGAAGATCTCCCGGACTTTCAATACTCTTCGGCCGTGAAACTGGTGGCCATTTAAGTGACGGACCCACGAAGTGAAGAAATTATACTTGTGAAGTGAAAGAGATCCAGTGACTTCGGCGACTCAAGACGGCGGAGGTAACGTCAGAAATTTCAAGAGAATTACCGTGAAGATCGTCTAGTGACGGGATTAATTGTGCCTTCTACGAAAGGGAGTCTGCGCATCTCTCCGTGACAAGTGAATCAGTTTGGCAATAACGACGAAATACTATGGACAACGGGTCGGTCACCGGAAGAGAAGTCCGCGAAGCATATCCTAACGTGTTTCGTTTTGTCGTGCGACGTGTTTCAGAAGAAATGCTGCGAAATCCGTACGATCTGGAATTCCACGTCCCACTTGGTGAGGCCTACAAGGTACGTCTGTCTTTGCAAAGAGAAGGCGATTTCTCTGACCTGTACCTTTGCGTAAACTTCCACCGAGATCGGCAGTAGGAGTGCCGTGGACGCCTGCGTGGTTCGCTTCATCCGTGCACGTGTGATTGGACATTCTACGAACAATGCAAGTGATTCAACATCTACGACGACGTAGTGCGTGGTGTATGTGGTACCAGGTTGCATACTGAACAGTGTTAGTATAAAGGTATTAATGAACTGTGAGCGGTGCTGATAACGTGCAGTGTGGGACTTCGAACGCACATCGACTCTGCGCGCTCAGTACAGTGCAAGCGTTGCTGCTCGACCACCTCCAAGTACTACAGCGTGTGACCTTGGCATCAGCAGTCGCGTCACCTAGACGGTGGTGGCAGTGCACACTACAGCGAGTGACCTTGGCATCAGCTGCGGTGTCTGCTCTGCGACGGTGGTTGCGCAGCCAAGCCCAGTTGAGTACAGAGCATTTTCAGGTTTTGTTTTTTTATGTATCCAGGTCGGATCTTCTGTCGCAGTGCTCTGTGTCATTTTCAAATGTTTAAGATCGGTACAGTTGTATTCTTGTAGAGAGTTAATAACAGTTTCTTCTCTTTGTAGATCGATTTGGCTAGTGTTACTTTCTGTGTCAGTGGGGAGGTATTAGTATTTAATTTCTTACTAAATTTTTGATGTGGATTTCTAACGTGTCACTATTTTTATTTCTGTGAGGAGTGATTTTGGCGGTGTGACACTTTTTCTTGTTGTGACATACGATGTCAGACTCTAATTCCGAGGGTGAGTTTATTCGTTCTGCTGCAACTACGACTTGTAGTGGACGTGTATCAGTGCCGAGAATTAGTACTACGATACCTATAACGACAATTATGTCAGGACCGGTGCCTACGACAGTTGTGTCTAACGTCATGACAACTCAAACTGTAACGTTCAGTACACCGAGTGTAACTACAATGACTACCACTATTGGTCATACTGCTGGTGGTGGAGTAACCACGACGTTGCAAAGGGGCAGTACCATACTGTCAAGCGCCGAACTACCGTTATTCAGAGGCCGGAAACGCGGGGAAGACCCGGACTTTTGTGAGACAAAAACGTTTCGTACTCACGTTGCGAATCTTAAAACGTCCATGTCTTTACTTCCTGACATCACGTCAGACGAGGCTAGGAAGGAATTGCTCGTGCGAAGCTTACACAAGAGTGTTGGTGACTTCAACGGTGTAGTTACGAAACTAGTACATCCTGATATTAACTATTCTTTCGACCAGGTTGTGGAAATTCTGGGAGAAATTTATGTCTCGAAGGGCGAGCGATCAGTGCATGCGCTAGCTTGTGATTTAAATCAGCTCCGGCTCTTGCGTAATGAAGGATTAGCTGCTCAATTAGTGACCGCCCTGGCTAAGATCCGTAAATTGAGCGACCATATCTTAACTAGTCCAGACGAAGCGTTACAAAGACATCCCTTTGTCGTTGCTTGTGCGAATGCAAATGAATTAAGCAAGTTTGCAGGAGATTTGGTTGTTTTCAGTCTAGCTACAGTGATTTTAGCTCCATTGTTGGAGGAAAATTTGTCCAAAAAAATATTTTCGCGGCCATTTTTAACATCTGAAGAGCTCTTGGCTCGTATTGTCTCCGCTGTGCGAAATAACCCTGAGAGTAAACCAATAATTGCGCACAAGCCTAGTGCCCAGTACTCGTGCCCGACTAGGGACACTTATCTAGTGGACGTGCCTGACGAACCCGTGTGTGACGAGCAGGAATCGTTTTCTGACGTTTTCAATAACTCACAACACAACAACCGACGTTTTCAGGGACGGAGACCATTTTTACGATCAGGTTGGAGACCTGCGAGGTTTTCGTGAGGAAGACAGCATGCCTATATTGGCGATAGAGCTCTTGGTTCAATGGAGTGTAACGAGGCGTTCGTGGAATATCCACAACAGATTAGCAGTGAACGGACAAAACAACAACAGCCTTTCTGCTCACTCTGTAATACCCCTGGTCACGTTCAAAAGATGTGTATGAAACAACGAGGTCAGGGTAAACCGAGTTTCCGTGGTAATGCTTGCTATAGGTGTGGCAAGTTAGGGCACGTTGCTCGTGAATGTCATTCACGCGGTAGAGGCCGCGGAAGGGGAGAAGCGTATTACGCTGCAGCTCCTGAGAGAGATGATTTTTTTAGAATAAAATCAGACGAATTGGAGAGTGCTGGTGTAGAGAGGGAGTATTTACCAATGCCCGGGGGTAAGTCCACAGCTCTCGTTACCAATGATGTGGTGGTTATGAAGCCAGATTCTATCATTAAGTCGACCGAAGTAGTGGATCCGTTATTCCAGTGTGAAAATAAGTTCGAATTACTACCCAGGCAGCAAAAATTATTGGGAAAATGTTGTGCCACTTCTGGCACTCAGCATTGGGGCAGTCTTGGTCACCAAAATTGGGACCCATGTAGGGATTTTACAAACCGGGACAATATTGGTAATTTTTATGGGGACGGAATTGGCACTCCAAACTGGGGACGGAATTGGCCCTCCAAACTGGGGACGGAATTGGCACTCCAAACTGGGGACGGAATTGGCACTCCAAACTGGGGACGGAATTGGCACTCCAAACTGGGGACGGAATTGGCACTCCAAACTGGGGACGGAATTGGCACTCCAAACTGGGGACGGAATTGGCACTCCAAACTGGGACAGAATCGGTTCCCAAAATGGAATGAAATTGGTACCCAAAAATTGAAATGAAATTGGTACGAAATTGGTTCCAATTGTATCAGACACAATTGTATCAGAATTGTATCACACAAATATCATCTTAGTCTTAAAAAATTTTCAGTGTGCCAGCAAATGAAATAAATATTTTAATGTTATCACAGAAGAGCTAGAATCATATATGAATACCCTCAGGTATTAAATTTGTTTGCAAGCATTATTATAACAGAGCATCAATGAAATGTCAACACATGCATTCAAAATCAACAACAATCAAGCAACATTTTATTTTAATGACATCAGTTCTGTGAAATAAATTGAAGAATGCTTTGTGCCAGTAAGTAGTTGATAAAAATTAATTACCTACTACATTGCAAATAACAATTAATAGTCACTTGCGGTATGATATAGAAAATACCCCACAGGGATTTGAACCCCAACCTTCCACTCATTCAGAGTGAACGCTCTTCCGTTAAGCTATAAGCTCCATGAAAGTCATTGCGCAAGTAACATTTTTGTAATTATTTGCCAATAATTAAGTTGCACTGTTAATTACTAGCACATCGCAAACATATTATTCAAACTTACCTCAAATGCTATCAGTGCATGCTGGCTGCACATGAAACTATGAAGAACTTAGTGGATGTTGTATTCCGGCAGCCTCCGAGTTCGTGAGACCAAATATGCGAATTGACTGGGGATCAACTGAAAGACAAAAAATATTTCAGAGAAGTATGGATTGCCAAATGTACTATGTACATGGAATAACAAATACGTTGAGAATAGTCCCAACAAATTCAAGGAGCATTTCCACCAACTCCTTAGGCAAAGGAATTGTTATTTCCAATGCTATGAGGCCTCCTTGTTGGTTGGTCGCTGACCTTTTGGGCGGAGGTCTCACCGTGGCAGAGCCAATAAAGTTGCTCATTCATGGCTCTACCACAGTCCTAGTATAACCGCATACATATGCACAAACACATGCTTCTTTTGACATCTATAAATCTCCAACTGACTGAAACTAAAGTTCAGTGAAAAATTTCACAACTTGAGATTCATTTCATATAATACGCCTCTATTCAATATAACTTCCTTTGATTTCATTCAATTTATTTAAAGTGGTTCACATTTTTCACCATTTTGGACATTTATCCATGGACTGCTTCTCAGGCCAATGACAATACTGATCATTATCAAGTATTTGAAGCCAAAAAGTTGGATCACATTCTACAGTATTTTCCTTCTCAAAGTACCCAATTGAATACATTTTAAAGATTCTAAGAAATCAATAAAGTTCATGTCTTTGAATAAAAATTTAACAAAAAAATTCACATGACCCACAAACTGCAGTGTAAATTAAATTATAACATGAAAATTATTGCTAGGAATATGGGAACCTAACTAATGCACAAAATAAACACAAGAACATAAGCTTAAAATGAACAAAGCACATGAAAGACTGAAACATAGACATCAACATTCATAGAAGAGGAAGAACAATAGGGCCCATACCTTTTTTTGAAGGGTAGGATCAAACTTTTTCTCCTAGGCCTATAGATATTGTTTCTTTTGATAATTTTGCTAACAATAAAAACATCAAAGAGTGAGGGAGAAGTTGGATATTTGGCAGCAGGTTTGATTTTCATCAGCTTTCTCATAGTAAAACAGTGTACTGTGACATTTGTAACCAAACCAAATTTTTTTTTCATGTATAATGCAATAATTTTTAAATTGATTTGTAATTATTCTATGGTTATTCAAAGTTATTCCTCTGGATGTAATTTGATTACTATTATAGAACTTAAACCCTCATTTATGCTTCTTCTAATTTGTGCAAGTGGAGAATTTGATGATCTTTTTCTTCTTTTCATTCTGCTTGAGAAACTTTCAAATGGAAAGGCAGAAAAAATGTTCAAGTACACCATATTGTTGGACATCATCAACTAAGTGAATAAGTGAATGAACATTGACATCAATTTAATTTTTTAAAAACTGTTAGACAAAATAAATAAACAATTTTTCAGCATAGATCAGGTTAGTACGAATGTTCGATTCAGACGCCAGCTGCATAGCACCGAACCACATTTTAAAATATCGTCGTTCTGATCTCTGAAATGACGTAATATATTTATATGATCTAAAAACACATCGACATAAAACTTTTCACCGTAGTTATTATAAATTAACACCACGAAACGCAATATTATTCAACGGAAACACTGCAATCTAGTACACACACGTTCACGTTCACTGTTAAGCTTCGCGGGCTATGACTCAGCGACGCCAAGCAAGTAGTAGATGCCAAAGGCTACAGATTATTGTTGCTAAATGTCCTGACAAAACTAAATTTGGTCATTCCTTTAAAATTCGTTATATAGTGGATGATAAGAAAATATTTATTTCATGCTATAAATACACCTTTTTTTATTTCATGGTTAGTTTTCTGAATACTAAGTCCTGTTAAAAAAACTAAAGTTGTTCAAAAATATAATACACTAGGAATACAACACGACTGCCTGTTTCGAACATCTAATATCAAATTTTTTTTCAAAGAAACTGAAATACATAATTAATTATATCCTACGTTTCATCTGAAACAAAAAAATTTTGACTTATGATGTGAAATAATTCATTTGCAAAAGAATATACACATGTGTATGTATGATAAATTATAGGGTTTAGAAATTCTGATATATTAGCAAACTAGTACCTACATGAACAATTTCGTTTTTCTATAGAAAAAATGTTTCTAGTTTTACTTTTGACCTATTCATATTTAGAAAAATCTGTTCACCTTCTGTAAATTGAGCTCAAATAATATTTTGCCTGCCGGCTAGCTGGAAAACTCGAAAAAATTTCAGCACATTATGACAGAATTACACATAGAAACCCTACGTAACCTAATTTTATTCATTTTTTTATGACAAGTTGTTTTTATGAAGAGTTTTGATTTCTCCTTGTATGTGCAATTGAATCACAATAATTGATTATGAATTAGTTTTAGCCTCTCTTTACCACAACAAAGATGTTCATGGAGAGGAAGAATGGAGGAACCATTTATTATGGAGTTGAAAGGAAAAAGGTATCTATGCACAAAGGGTGTTCCCGCAAAAGATCCCGTGCGCATAAAATCAGTAAGTTAAGGGGGTCCTCCCGTCAAAACTGAGTTTTGATCCGATTGGTCTGAAATTTGGCCACTATATGTATTTTTGCACGAAAAACATATTGTACGCATGTAACTTTTTTGATTTAGGCCTTATTTTATATTTTTTTTTTATTTTTAAAAAACTCGTTATTTGGTTCATTTTTGGGATGTTTTCAAAAGAATAGAAGTCAATGAATTTTTATGCTAGAACAAATACAAAGACAGTTTTGGAATCCTAGAAACATTGCAAACAAACTGATAGTCCTGAATTTTTTATTTGAAACTTCATTTTATATATATTTGCGATATTTGATCAATACCTAAAATATACCGAATTTTTAGGTTATGAACTAGCATAAAAAAGACAACGTACAAATTGGGAAATCGATGAATGTCAGTTTGTTAGGCATGTTCCAAGGATTCTAAAACTGTCTTTGTTTTCTTCCTAGCATAAAAACTCAATGACTTCTATTCTTTTGAATTTTGAAAATAAGTAACTTTACAGTATAGGCCAAAAACAAAATATTTTGTTGAAGTGTAATATAATGGAAAATTTATGTCATTGAATGCTGTTTTCATTTTTATTTCGATAATCTCCATGCATAACATCATATTCACACTGTAAATTGTAATTTAAAATTTCAAAAAAATTAAAATTATTTTTACTTATTTCATAAAAATTATGAATTTTTTTGTTTTCAGTCTGATTCTTATGAAATTTGACTATTATATGTAACTTTTGAAAACAAACACAATTTCCCCCATACACTTTTTTGATTCAGGCCTTAGTTTTTGAAAAAAATTGACATATTGGTTTTCGTCCACGGGTATTGATATTTCAAAAGAATAGAACTCATTGAGTTTTTGTGCTAGATCATAAACAAAGACAGTTTTAGAATCCTTGGAACATTGTAAGGAAATCACACACTGCAAGATTTTCATAAGTTTTTAATTTGGTAACGCAACCAAGGACAAGAACGTTGAAGTTTAACAAAGATTGAGGCAGCAACAGAATCTTATTCCGTTCAGAAATTGGTTGATAAGGCCTCGCTTCCTCCTAGCTTGCGAGTGTTCGGAGAGAGACTGGAGGTACCGTTTTCAACTATTGAATGGTACCTCCAGAAGGGTAGGAACCTCGGACAAAATTAGGAGTCAGATGGGCGCTCAACAAGAATTTAGCGGGGCCGAAATGACGCCCTCATCTGCTGTCGGGTTGGAAGCAGACCGGACCCGGCGGTAGTTGCGGTATACTGCGCAAAAGAAAACGGTAGTACGCTTGCGAAATACACAAAACTAGCAAGTATCTTTCAGTTATTTCAATAAAATTTCAACGTAGGGCACAAATTTGAAATTGAATACGAGTCAAGTCCTAATGACCCTCACCTAAGGAATTACTTCCCGAGTGAAGCCATTGGAGCTTCTTTTAGAAGGAGGTTAGGTAAGAGATGGAAAAATAACGAAAAGACGACAGTTGAAGAATGCCATTCAGAGCAAGTATCAATAAGAGTTAACGTGTTTAAGGATGGCCCAACGGGCACTTAATACACGAGAGTAGCTTGACTGCTAAATAATTACGGCTCGACAGAACCGGCAAGTAAGTAAGTACGGCTCGACAGAACCGACAAGTAAGTAAGTACGGCTCGACAGAACCGGCAAGTAAGTAAGTACGGCTCGACAGAACCGGCAAGTAAGTAAGTACGGCTCGACAGAACCGGCAAGTAAGTAAGTACGGCTCGACAGAACCGGCAAGTAAGTAAGTACGGCTCGACAGAACCGGCAAGTAAGTAAGTACGGCTCGACAGAACCGATAAGTAAGTAAGTACGGCTCGACAGAACCGGCAAGTAAGTAAGTACGGCTCGACAGAACCGGCAAGTAAGTAAGTACGGCTCGATAGAACCGGCAAGTAAGTAAGTACGGCTCGACAGAACCGGCAAGTAAGTAAGTACGGCTCGATAGAACCGATAAGTAAGTTAGTACGGCTCGACAGAACCGGCAAGTAAGTAAGTTAGAGGCGGCTAGAAAGCCTAGTAATTATGAATACCGCTCTGAATGGCTAGTTGAACAAAATAAACATGAAACACACACATTCACACAAACTAAATCAGGAGCATGGTCAAAGAAAAGAACCAAGATTACGAGAAGGTTGTCGAATGCACAGGCGAAGTGCAGCACTCTGTTGTTCCACGTTACTCCATTAAGGTACACAGGACGAGTACACAGTACACAGTACAGTTCAAGTCCGTCGTGTAAATGTCAAATATTAATCCTCTCATTTATGTATAAAAATATCTCACCGACATAGCTTCCTCCTCCGCCCCCGGTCAGCTGATAGCCTCTAAAGTTCAAACTGTCAAGTACCTGAGAGGCGCACACGGAAATTCTCAACACATTCCCGGGGGGCGGGAAACGTCAATTTATTGACGTTTTAAAATCTCCAGGCACCTCCGAGCAGCCTGTCTCCGAGGTCGACTTTGCTGCTCAGGTACACTGGAAGAAACGGCAGGTTTCGTTAGAGGAACAACATCGTCAAGTGTAAGTTCTAACGGATATAGGAGCGAGATTGCATATTCTCCTGTTGACCTGTCAGGTCTCAAGAGTTTAACAGAGCGCGTCTTGCCATCATTCCCCGTGAACAGTTCCAATACTCTTCCCATAGACCATAAAGGCCTAGGCTTTACTGGAGAGGATATTAACACGATGTCCCCTTCGCTGATACGATCCTCCCAGTTTTGTTCGTAAAGGTTTTTATCAGTTTGTCTAAGCGACAATAAATAGTCGTTATACCAGAAGTTCTCAAATTGTTCTAAGGCCGCCTCTCCAGCCTCTAAAGATTTTACTAGGTCTGCATGGGTAGGCTGCAAGAACTGATCACCTGCGACGCTACCGAAACTTACGATAGCGTTATTATTTCCCAAATTGAAAAAAGAGTTAGGTGACACCCACTCTTTGGAGAGGTCATTTGTATCTACGTAAGTCAACGGTCTAGAGTTGACTGCGTTTTGCACATCAGATAGCAAAGTCATGAAAGAAAAATATTCTATTCTACTCCGACCAATTGATTTGTAGAGACAACTCTTGACGACTCTGATTAGTCTCTCCCAACTACTACCGAACCAAGCTGAATAAAGAGGAATTTTGACATGCTTAATGTTATTACGAGCAAAATACCCGGTGACGCTTTCTGTCATCGAACTATTCAACAGTTCAGCGGCCTGTTGGAAAGAGGGAGCGTTATCGGAGTAAACAGTTTCTGGAAATCCAAATCTATTGGAGAATCTAATGAAAGCTGCAAGAAAAGCGTTAGTAGACATGTCGGGAACCAGTTCCAAGTGTATTGCTCTTATGCAAAGACAAGTAAAGATGACGATATACATTTTAACGTAAGTATCGCCCAATTTTACGTAGAAGTGACCAGTGAAATCAACGCCAACATTTTTAAAGGGCTTGACATAGTTGACTCTATCCAAGTGATAATCTGTTGGAGCAGGATATTTGAATGCACGAGCATTCAACTTGGTGCACGGCATACATTTCCTAATGATTTCTTTAATTAGAGGTCTAACTTTAGGGATCCAATACCCGCTGTTGCGCAGACAGTTCAGCGTGGAAGAAACGCCAAGGTGCATGCATTTGAGATGACAATGCGTTACAAGCAACTTTGACAAGTGACCGCGTTTAGAAATTAGGACAGGATTGGCGGCTTCGTAGGAGATTCGTTTGCACCTACTTAGACGACCTCTCGACCTAATTATGCCGCTCGAGTCAAGGAAAAGGTTAAGATTTTTAACCAAAGGGACGGGAGTGCGTCCCTCTGGATGAGAGAGGAAGTCGAGCTCTTTAGGAAAGAAAGTAGCCTGATGGATCTTAATCCAATACAAACGGGCTTTGCCGTAATTGTCCAAAGCGCTTACCTTTCGCTTCTTTGCGACATCTGCTAATTGGAACAGCTTAGCTGTCACACTGAGTAATTTTTCAAGACAAGAAAATTTCTCTATGGAAAGAACAAGCTCAGTCACCTCGCTCTCGGCCACCGGTCGGGAGCACGTGACTAAGTTTACAGAGGAAGGCAAGCAGTTCAGTTGGCTCTGAGGCCAAGCCATTGAAGTGTTAGTGAGAAATTCAGGGCCATGGCGCCAGAAATCAATTTTACGCTGAAACTCAGCAGCTGTTAGGCCCCGAGTCAACATGTCGGCAGGATTACTCTCAGAGGGCACGTACCTGAACTCACAGTCTAGGTTGTACTCTCTTTTCAATGTAGCCCGGAACTCCAATATGTCCTTAACACGGTTGTTAGCAAAAACATTTTTCGTTTTCACAAACCCGTTTAGCAGCCAGGCAAGGACAATTTGCGCAACGACAACAAAGGTAATTTTAGTAATTTGAGCGCCGTTCAACGTTTTCAACAAATTCAGCAAACATTTAAAGGCAATGAACACTCCTAACAGCTCCAAAGTTGGCACACTTTTAGGTTTGAGTGGTGCTATTTTATTCTTGCTGAAAAGAAGGTTGCTTTTCAACTGATTGGAGCCGGTCACCGCGTAGATGTTAAACCCGTAACAGGTCTTTGAGGCATCTGAGAAAATTACCAACTCGGCTGGATCGTCTGAGTCTAAAGCCTTCCTGCTGAAACTAAATTTAGGCAACTCCTCAAAGTCTTTCATCAAATTTTTAAAGATGGAGTCCAGCTCCATTGAAAGGCAATCGTCCCAGTTCAACCCAGCCCGCCATATATCTCTCATGAGAAGCTTACCTCTGACCGTGACTGGGCCCAACAGACCGAGCGGATCAAAACGCTTCGCGATGGCGGACAAAACCATCCTCTTGGTGGGACGAGCAGGCGCGCGTGTTGGTTCTTCAGCCAGGGACAGGGAGTCAAAGCGGGGCGAATACGAGTACCCCAGAACTTTGATTTGTTCCGAAGTGTCTGCAGCAACTCCGTCCGACTCCAACTGAGACTGAACAGACTCGCAGTTAGTAGACCAGCTCCGTAATTCAAAACCGCCTTGCAGCATTCTTTCACGGGAGCTCCGGTACAACTCTGACAAGACAGCAGGATTATTATTGGTAATGAACAAATTGTCCACGTACATACATTCCCGAAGGAAGTAACTGCACAAATCGTCCTGGAACTTAGAGACGTGATTTTTAACGACATAGTTCAAAATGAAAGGGCTGGCAACGAACCCAAACACGATCGATGCATATCTATATACAACTAATTTGCCGTTTTTCTTCCTCAAGATGCAGAATATATTTTTGTCGCTCTCCTTTGAGAGCCTTATCTGTAGGAAAGCTTGTTTAATGTCAGACATCAAAAGGAAATCATCATGTCTCAGTCGCACCAACAGAGCAAATAAGTCCCCGACGAGATCCACCCCAGGGAAGGCGGCATCGTTGAGCGACGGAGACTGGCGCAGCTTCAGGCTGCAGTTCAGCACCGGTCTGACTTTGGTAGTGCATGCAGGAGAATTTTTCACAACAGCTCTGTGGGGAATAAAAACGGCATTAGTTCCCTCTAAACTTGCTAGAGGTACTTCCTCCAAAATACCCTCTTCAAGCTGCTGCTCAAAAGCCCTGCCGTAGGCCTCCAAATTTCCCTGAGCATCCAATCGGGCGACCACTCAGTCAAGCACAGCACGAGCAACATGGAAATTGTCGTCAACCTGGGATATTTTTTCATTCCAGGGGAGAGAAACGTGATATTTCCCCTCCTTAAATTTTATGTCTTGGGCAAATTTTTCTACTTTCTCCAAATCGGAAGTAGCAACGGTCTCGCCATCGGTGATGCCGATAGACTCCAGACTGAATAGTTTATCTAAATGGCCCTCAACAGCACTGTCCTTCAATACGCTGCCAATGGGATCAGGGTGACATGGCTGAGGATCCAAAACAAAATTTACGCGAGCACTAGTCTCGCGGCCAAGCGCGTTCAAATGTTTATACAGAGCAGGAACTTGATTTTTCCTTAAGAAGTGTTCAACATTCCCCCAAGGGATTACTTTCGAACCATACCCGAAAGCAGTTCCGTTCATGCAGTTTGTAAGTTCAAGATGGGAGAAACACTGAACAATATCAACTCCTAGAATTCCTTCTAGGACTACCGTATCTGAATTCTCTGTTAGGGAATTGTCAGCAAGTTGGTAGGCAGCTTTAAGATTACTTACTGCCTTTCCCAAGAAGGCAATGTCGTAAGACATGTTGAAGTCGTTGTCCACGAGTACGGGTATCTGTAAGGAATTTTTATTATCCAACAAATTAATCCCGAGACTGATCTCAGCAAAGGACTTTGTTCCTTGTTCAAGAAATGAACTCACCACATAAGTAGTGGTTGGGGGCAATTCTGGACACCTAAGCCTAGTCATGACGTTCCCTGAAACGTAGGAACGCTGTGAACCAGAATCTATGAGGAACCTCACGTTTGTGGTAGTTTTCCCCTTGCTTACTGGCAGAGTAATAGTAGGAAGGAGAAAGACAGACTTATTACTAGCAGAAGAATTCAAGCAAAGGTTAGACTGCAGCTCAGGCAATTTGGCCTTTTTACACAAAGCTGCTATGGGATTTTTCCTTTTACAAAATTTACATTCGTAGTCTAGCATTGCACTGCACTTGCCGGTATCATGCTTCGAGCTTGTACAATTACCACAGAGACGAAGCTCGGTACACCGGTCTACCCTACTTTTGTAGGATGGGTAAGCAACGCAATGGAGCATAGAATGGCTCAAGCTAGAGCAAAACTTACACGTCTTCCTCTCAGGGGTAGCAGTGGATACGTTAGCAAATACCTGTCTCTGAGGTCCGAGTTTAGGGGCCACTGAAGAATAACTCTTGGCTGGGAAATTCTTCGGCTTTTCGGACCTCTCAAGTCTACTGGAATTTTTGAGCTTCAACGTCTCAATGACGTGGACATAATTGTCTAAGATGTCCTGTAGTTGAGGATAATTGTTATCAATTTTCCGCGCCAACTCTTGCTGAAAGGGATAAGGTAATTTAGAAAACACGACATGGCTTACGAAAAGTGATCCAGATCGTTCTCCTATGACGTCACAATTGTACGTCTTAAGATCGGCAACAATACTACGAACTTCAGAAATGAAGATCCTAGTTTCTTGATAGGAGTGATCGAATTTGCACTTTAGTTCTAGCAATTTTTTGCATAGACTGCTAACAACGGCGTCCGGTTTCGAGAACTCTTGTTCAAGCAGGTCAAGGGCAACTTTATAATTCAAATCGGTAATGGTTAAGTGCTCGACAAGCTTCAAAGCATACCCACTCAAGTAAGTTTTGAGATAGGTCAGCTTGGCCGAGCCAGAAAGGCAAACCCTGTGGCCAATAACGTCATTAAATTGAGATAGGAATGTCGAGTATTTAAGAAAATCATCTCCCTCACCTGTGAAGACAACACATTTTAGATTAGGTAACTTCACGTCCGCTAGCGGAGGGAGAGGTTCGCGTTCCGGCTGCCTGTGCGGTGCCAGCAAGGTTTTCAGCTTTATTTCAACATCTGATGAATAGGAACATTAGTTATCTACTTCCTTATTTAATGCGGCATCATCTTTAGCAGTCTCCAAAAGTTGGCTAATGATACTTTCATCATAAGCCCTTACTTGATCCAAGTTACGGCGAATTTCTTCGCAATAAGCCTGGACCTCGGCAACTGCTCCAGCAGTAGCTGCATTTTCTGCCTTGCGAAGAGAAAGAGTTATTTTACGTTTGTAAACAGTCCTTCGCTGTTTAATAGGTCCAGTCATGATGAAGGGATTAAAATTTATAAAAGTGAGACAGAATGAAGAGAAATTTTTAAGAAGAAAGTTTAACGCACTTGTTATGACAAATGCAAGATAGATAAAGGTAATTCCTTAGTATTTTAGTGTGTAAGGAAATCACACACTGCAATATTTCCATAAGTTTTTAATTTGGTAACGCAACCAAAGGCAAGAACGTTGAAGTTTAACAAAGATTGAGGCAGCAACGGAATCTTATTCCGTTCAGAAATTGGTTGATAAGGCCTCGCTTCCTCCTAGCTTGCGAGTGTTCGGAGAGAGACTGGAGGTACCGTTTTCAAGTATTGAATGGTACCTCCAGAAGGGTAGGAACCTCGGACAAAATTAGGAGTCAGATGGGCGCTCAACAAGAATTTAGCGGGGCCGAAATGACGCCCTCATCTGCTGTCGGGTTGGAAGCAGACCGGACCCGGCGGTAGTTGCGGTATACTGCGCAAAAGAAAACGATAGTACGCTTGCGAAATACACAAAACTAGCAAGTATCTTTCAGTTATTTCAATAAAATTTCAACGTAGGGCACAAATTTGAAATTGAATACGAGTCAAGTCCTAATGACCCTCACCTAAGGAATTACTTCCCGAGTGAAGCCATTGGAGCTTCTTTTAGAAGGAGGTTAGGTAAGAGATGGAAAAATAACGAAAAGACGACAGTTGAAGAATGCCATTCAGAGCAAGTATCAAAAAGAGTTAACGTGTTTAAGGATGGCCCAACGGGCACTTAATACACGAGAGTAGCTTGACTGCTAAATAATTACGGCTCGACAGAACCGGCAAGTAAGTAAGTACGGCTCGACAGAACCGGCAAGTAAGTAAGTACGGCTCGACAGAACCGGCAAGTAAGTAAGTACGGCTCGACAGAACCGGCAAGTAAGTAAGTACGGCTCGACAGAACCGGCAAGTAAGTAAGTACGGCTCGACAGAACCGACAAGTAAGTAAGTACGGCTCGACAGAACCGGCAAGTAAGTAAATACGGCTCGACAGAACCGGCAAGTAAGTAAGTACGGCTCGACAGAACCGGCAGGTAAGTAAGTACGGCTCGACAGAACCGGCAAGTAAGTAAGTACGGCTCGACAGAACCGGCAAGTAAGTAAGTACGGCTCGACAGAACCGATAAGTAAGTAAGTACGGCTCGACAGAACCGGCAAGTAAGTAAGTACGGCTCGACAGAACCGGCAAGTAAGTAAGTACGGCTCGATAGAACCGGCAAGTAAGTAAGTACGGCTCGATAGAACCGGCAAGTAAGTAAGTACGGCTCGACAGAACCGGCAAGTAAGTAAGTACGGCTAGATGGAACCGATAAGTAAGTAAGTACGGCTCGACAGAACCGGCAAGTAAGTAAGTTAGAGGCGGCTAGAAAGCCTAGTAATTATGAATACCGCTCTGAATGGCTAGTTGAACAAAATAAACATGAAACACACACATTCACACAAACCAAATCAGGAGCATGGTCAAAGAAAAGAACCAAGATTACGAGAAGGTTGTCGAATGCACAGGCGAAGTGCAGCACTCTGTTGTTCCACGTTACTCCATTAAGGTACACAGGACGAGTACACAGTACACAGTACAGTTCAAGTCCGTCGTGTAAATGTCAAATATTAATCCTCTCATTTATGTATAAAAATATCTCACCGACATAGCTTCCTCCTCCGCCCCCGGTCAGCTGATAGCCTCTAAAGTTCAAACTGTCAAGTACCTGAGAGGCGCACACGGAAATTCTCAACAACATATCTAACAAAAGAACATTCGCATATTTTCCATTTCTCTTTTTGTTTTCTTTTTATATGGGGTCAAAATGTGCTCAAAAATTTAAGATTTTGGTCCCCTTCAACCCCCCTGGGGGGGGGATCTATTGTCCGTAGCGCCATAAAATTTTAGGACCGAATAGTCCACCACCTAAGGGTTCTTTTCCAACAATAACATGAAAAATACCCATCGGAGAGAAAAGGGGCCCCGGGGGACCCCCTTAAGGAAGTAGTTCATGAAAGAAAATACAAGTTGAAAAAAGAGAGTCAGAGTTGCTGAAAACCAGGACAGCAGAGAACCGAAGAAATATGGCCTTTAACGTGACAAAAATATTTTATTTCAACAAAAAGAAGACCTAACTACTCCTAGCTCTGTCCCTTACATATTTTCCCCTGGGTATTGAATCAAAAAATTACTCATCTACCTAGTACCCTGCAAGATAGTATTATTTATAATCCGTCATTGAGAGCTTTTGCGTTCGGACCAGGTTGTGAAATCATGGCCTTGGAGCAATTACTTTCCAATACTGTGACACTTGATCGGTGCCAAGGTCTTTAATAAAAATATTTATAATCCGCCATAGGGATTTTTTTGGGACAAGGTTGTGAAATCAGTGCTGTGGTGCATTTTTTTCCCAATACCGAAACAATTGATTGGTCCCAAGGCCCCATACTAACAATAAAAAACCAACATTGTCCTAAGAGAAGCTTGCTGCCTGGGTAGGTGAACAAGAACTTACTGTAGGTGCAACTTCTGAATTACCCGTAGAAGTTTGTTTGTCAGCGACGATAATGAAAGAAGGTCGTTTGAGAAAAGAAAGCGATGGTCTATTTTCTTGAAGGAGATCTAAAAAACCTACGATTATTCTGAAAAATGATACATGATTGATGAGCACTCTGATTGATAGTGGGAGCGATAGGTGTCTAGTCAGTTACCGGAATTTAAAAGGCCTTAACGAGCGAATTAAGCCTAGTGCTTTGAGTATCAGGGGTATCAATTCGAAAAGCCAGGTGACAGGCGAAGTTGATCTTTGTATTACCCTGCCTAATAATAAAGAAATAAATACTAGCGCTTTGATGTTGAAGGACGGCGAATTTAATTATGATGTAATCCTCGGTAGGGATATTCTGAATTGATTGATTCGTGATTGATTTTAAAGAAGGATTCATTGTTCTTGACAGAGTAAAAGTGCCGTTTCATGATGTGCAAGAATTGCACGGTCAGAGTAAGAGAGAAGTATTTTTCAATACCGTGAATAATGCAGAGTGTCTGATGGCAGACGTGATTGCCCCGAGGAGGCGTAAAGAGAAACATCTGCTGAAGCAGAGGGAACCTAGAAATAGAAGCCAAGTGAATGGCGGTAAAAATGGCCGAGAAAATGGCGTAGGGCAACAAAAAGGCCTAGAGATAAATGCTGCAGAGCAGCGGAGTAACCCAGTGAAAGAAGTTAAAACAACTAAAAGACGAGCGATCGTTGTTCACTGTGGATCAGTGGAAATGCCGAGTAATTCCTTACGAGTAATTAATGGGTATGTCATGAGGGTTAAACCCGCAAAGTATATAATGAATAAGAGAGTTCTTGGAAATGACATTTATGTGGCCGAATCAGTAGTGACAATAGGTTCGGAGGGTTTTGTCCCTGTCATGCTTTTAAACGTCTCGGATGACGTGGTATACCTGAGTGAAAATAGCATGCTGAGTAATATTGAGGCAGTAGACGATATGGAAATAGATCAAGAAATATATATGTCTACGGTGCACGAAGCTGTGCGTGAAGCAAATTTATGTGAGGTTAACGGTACGGCGGATCTACCCAAGGTCGACAGTTGTTATGGTGGAAGCTTTAAAACCATCACTGGTAAAGATGTTGGGTTGGGGTCTGACCAAGCGGGGCATTGTTGCAACAATACTCGTGTTGACGAAGTAGGAAAAAATGCACAGAAAGACGATGTACCGGAGGGAGGTAGGAGCGAACGACGCCCTCTGACGAGTGACGTCGTAGTTTGCGACGACGATGACGCGAAACCCTTACTGATGAAATTATTGAATGATTTTAGAGACGTAATTACGTTAGAAGGCGAAACTATTGCCGTTACGAATGTAATGCGACATAAAATTGAATTGAAACCCAATGCTCCAGTACTTAACATTCCACCCTATAGAATCCCGTATAGATATCAAGAGGAGTTGGTACAAGCAAACAAGCAAATGATCGCCCAAGGAATAATCGAACCGTCCATGTCCGAATTTAACTTCCCTATCATTTGCGTAAAAAAGAAGTCTGGGGAAATACGCCCAGTAATTGACTTTCGTGCGTTAAACAAAATCATTGTAAAAGACTCTTACCGTATTCCCAGAATCGACGAAATTCTTTACACTCTTGGTGGAAATAGTGTGTTTTCCAGTTTGGATCTGCGATCTGCATTCCACCAGATCGAATTAGAAGGAAGTAGTCGGAAATACAATGCGTTCAGTATTGGTTACGAGAAATTTCAATTTCGAAGAGTCCCCTTTGGTCTCTCTTCCTCTCCAAGTGTGTTCCAGCGAGTGATATCTTCCGTACTTGCTACTGTTATCGGGAAACTCGCGTTTGTGTTTCTCGATGACATTTTGGTGTTCTCCAAATCAATGAACCAGCATTTAAAAGATATAAATAGTGTTTTTGAGAAACTACGTAGTGGGAATCTTTCCCTTAAGCTTGAGAAATGTCAATTCTTAAAGAGTTCGATAGAGTATTTAGGTCACATAGTGTCGGCAGACGGCATACGTTGCAAAGAGTCGGAGAAGCTACAAAAGTTTCCCGTTCCCCAAAACGTGAAAGAAATGCAAAGTTTTCTGGGAGTCGCCAATTACTTTAGAAGTCATATTCCTCTGTTTGGGTCGCTTTCATATCCACTTTATCAATTGCTCCGAAAGCACGTTGAGTTTATCTGGAAGCCTGAGTGTCAGGAAGCTTTTGAGAAAATTGAATCTGTTTTGACTTCAGATACCGTTTTACGGCATCCTGATTTTAATAAGCCTTTCCATGTATTCACAGATGCTTCTAATTTTGGTATAGGAGCAGTGCTTTTACAGCACGGAAACGATTCAACTAAATCAATGCAGCCGATAGCGTATTACAGTAAGAGTTTGAATTCGACGCAAAAGCGTTGTAGCACGACTAAAAAAGAATTCTTCGCTATCGTGATTGCGCTAAAAGCTTTCAAATATCTTATTCTTGGATATCCAATCTATCTGTATACGGATCATAAGCCGTTGCAGCCATTGTTCTTCAAAAAGCTTCCCGACGATTCAGCAATGGCACGCTGGTGTTTAACAGTTCATTCCATTGATCCCATTGTAAAATATTTCCCCGGTAAACAAAACATCGTGGCCGATTGTTTAAGCCGATTGCCTGAGCAATTGACTGTTTCTGACCTTGAGGACTGTGCGGAGTTTCAGGAGGTCGACGTTTCCCTGTGACCACCAGACGTGGTGCACTGAACCCTGGCGTAGACGCAACAGACCCTCAGACGCACCCTGACCGACTGGCGCCGGCAGCGGCTGCTTCACCGCAGCTTACTGACTACATTCCTAAATTGACAGATGTATCTTGGGACCTTAACGAATTTCGGACTGAGCAACAGCAAGATCCTTTCTGTTCTGAAGTTAAGGACGCATTACTAGATGGAAGTACATCCACGATTCCTGATTTTCAAAAGTATTTAATTTTAAACGACGTACTTTACAGACGGAGACAGATAGATTCTAGGACAAGTACTATTTTAACTTCGGTTACGCCGACATCGTTAATGAACAAGGCAGTGCTCAGTATTCACTCTTTGTATCATACCGATGCCTTACATACACTGTTTAAATTTAAATTACGATATTTTCATTCATTGGAGAAAACTATAATTCGTAATTTCGTGAAACTGTGTGATGTCTGTAAAATTCTTAAAGCCAATAGTACTGTACCTATTAAAATTTTAGACGCACCAATTGCTAAAGAACCTTTCGAGGTAGTTTCGATGGATTTCC
Organism: Morinoia aosen; assembly: GCA_030386875.1. Classification (NCBI taxonomy): domain Eukaryota; kingdom Metazoa; phylum Arthropoda; class Malacostraca; order Amphipoda; family Talitridae; genus Morinoia; species Morinoia aosen. Next base: position 12,883,797 of record CM059569.1, on the reverse strand, counting down.
TCGGCCCTTTGCCAACTACGGGGCAGCAGAATAGATACATTTTGGTAGTTATAGATTTATTTTCTCGATATTGCAAACTTTATGCCACCTCAGACCGGTTGGCAGACACCGTTGTTTCTTGTCTAGACGACTGCTTTTCGACGTTCGGTTCTCCGTCAACACTTCTCAGTGACCAAGCTTAAGAATTTAAATCTGCGGCAGTTAAAAAGTTTGCTCAAATTCACGCCATTGCGAAAAAAGAGGTTCTACCGTGGAGTCCTCATAGTAACGCTATTGTAGAGAGGAATAATAGAAAAATAACAAATTTACTGAAACTTTACATAAATTCATTAGTTCACACAGAATGGTATCAGTGTCTCAACATCACTGAGAACGCTATAAACAACGCCCTTAAACTACGTTGGGGGATACACCCTCTTACATTATCTTTGGACGAGACACCTGTCCGAACTTTCACGCTCAAACATTTGAAACCCTTTACAGTTACGATACCGATGTTGATCTGGTAAAATTTCGAGCTAAGGAAGCGGCCCGTATTGTAGAAAACGATAGAGCTGTGATAATTAATAACAACAGTGACAGGACAATGTACCACAACGTTCGACGTAAAAATAAAAATTTTGCCCTTGGCGATCGTGTATTGTTACGCAATCATTTGAGAAATCATAAGTTGCAGCTGTCATGGTTGGGGCCAGGAATCATTACTAAAATTAACCGTAATTACGTGGAGTTGAAAATTGGAAATAGGACTTACAAAAGTAACATGAACCACGTATTACCTTTACGTAAAACGTCTTGAACGAGTGTACGACTTACGACTGACTGCGTTCCAATGTTTAGCATATTATTTTTGTGTGTTGATGTATTTCTGTTCTCAGATTCTTGTTTCGATGTTTATTTTTATGTATCAGCTTTTTACTTGGAATTCTCCTTATATTATTGTGTGTATTTTTCCTTTAATTTTTAGGTGTTTGAAGTATCGTAGGATCTAAGTCCGCCATTGAGGGTGTCACTCGTTTTTCTTTTACATCCTAGGTTTGCATCTACTAACAGATATGCGAGATTCAATATCCACCATGTGCTTATGTGGCGCGGGACCTGAACGCTGTGCGAGCAGAGTGGTGACGCTAGAGTTGTTTATGCAGTCGCTCAGTAGCGGGCGTGTCTGTTCGGGACATGAGCCGCTTTGACATGCTGTTTGTTTCTTTCATATACGGCTGTCCTTTTCAAAACTTTGACTTTATTACTATTGATTACCTGTTATTTCCTATGGGGCCATGCTAATCGGACTATCTCTGTTTCGATTTCAGGACGAACACGCTAACGTCCCTGACGTCCACGATGGGGAATCGTATGACTACTATCAGCGTCGAGGCGCTCACTAACGCCTTGGAACAACACCAAGGCAGGGTGTCGGAGGATTGGGTGCGCGTGAACGCCCTGGTTGACATCCTCCCAGATAGGGTTTCGGACCTAGGTATTATCTTCCTTTTCCCTTTTTCCTTGGCGCTGGGAGTGTCTTCTATTTTCGCCGGGAATTGAATTTGTTGTCGGAGCGAATGAGGTCTGAGGACTTCATTCTCCGCCGACAGCAGCTGCGGTCGAGCCCTGCCGACCAGCAGCTGCGCACAATGCCAGCGCATAACGACCCATAACAAAGGACGTGCCGCGAGTGTGTTAGATGCGATGGTACTACACGGTTTTGGTGTCGCCTAAAGGGCGTTACTCATTCACCAGCGATGCGAGCGGATGTTTTACTATTTACTCAGGAATTATTATTAAGTTTGTATTTCCACCTTTATGTTTTTAGTATTTAATTTTACCCAGGTTCGCGAAGATGCTCGAGTCAATGCAATGTTCAGGTATATAATTATGATTGGTTTTGTTTTTGTTTTTCGATAACTCAATTTATGCGAATATTTTGTTCATTTAAATTTTAGAGGCATTGTGTAATTATTTTCATGCGTGTTTATTATTATCTTTAACGAGTCTATTGTTTTTATTTAATTTTATGGCAAGTGTCGATGCAAATGTACGAGGTATCTGCGTGCCGTGTTTCATTTTATGTTTGAGTGAAAATTTCTTTAGTTGTTGTTTCAACGATGCGATTTTTTTTTTAATTTTTGTTGCGTTATAATTTCAACAGCTTTCACCAATATTGTTAGAGTTAATTGTGATGTTCATGGTTGATGTTGATGTTAGCGAATTTTGTTTTGGATAAACCTTCAGTGTATGGCTGGAAAGTAAGTTAAATCCTGGTTGTTGGAACCGTAGAGTTTCTTCGACTTCCTATTTTCCGATGTTTATTTTAATGAAATTAGCATAAGAAATTTTTTTTCTCTGCGATTTTTTTGTTGATTTTAACTGGAGGCGTTTGTTTTTCCTGTTAATGGCTGTGGTTTTGCCACGAAAGGATTATTATTATTTTTGGTTTCCCTACCTCGGATGCCTTTAGCTTACTATGTTGATTTTTGGTTTACGATTCTTCCCTTTGATTCATTTATTTTGTGGTTGGTGATCAATCCTGCAAGGAGGGAAGGTGTGTATCTGCGCAGTTGCGCAGTTTAGCGTACGTAGGTTCGTACGTAGGCTAGTGCAACACCTTGGTAAGGTTTGTCGCAGTGCGCAAGCTGGCTCAGCAAAACCTAGAAGGTATATAAGGACGTGCCCGGCTCATAAAGTCGCATTTGGTAGTGTGTACCTCTCTACCCAAGTATACTCGGAAGATCTCCCGGACTTTCAATTCCCTTCGGCCGTGACAGAAGCTGTCGTTAAATGAGTTTACTTACTTCCGAGTGTTGCACAACGATTTGTTCCTGGTGTTCCAAAACGATTTGTTGCTCCGAGGAACGAACTGAGTGCTCCGGAACGGAACGTTCCGGAAGGAACGGAACGTTACGGGTACTACGGAACGGAACGTTCCGGGCGCTACGGAACGGAACGTTCCGGGTACTACGGACGGAACGTTCAGGGCACTCCGGAATGGAACGTTCCGGGCGCTACGGAACGGAACGTTCCGGGTACTACGGACGGAACATTCCGGGCACTCCGGAATGGAACGTTCCGGGTACTACGGAACGGAACGTTCCGGGCGCTACGGAACGGAACGTTCCGGGTGCTACGGAACGGAACGTTCTGGGCGCAACGGAACGGAACGTTCCGGGCACTCCGGAACGTAACGTTCTGGGTACTACGGAACGGAACGTTCCGGGCGCTACGGAACGGAACGTTCTGGGCACTACGGAACGTTCCGGGCGCTGCAGAACTATATTAGGCTCCTGGGAAGCAATGTTCGTGTGGTGTTTATAGAGCTCAATTATTGTAGGGTGTCATCAAAGTTTACTGGGTGAAACTGTTTCCGCGTGTTCCATCATCACTTATCACAACTCGAAGCTAGGTTTGTGAGAGTTCCGTACCCGTTCCGGGCGTTTAGGATTTTAGGAGTAGTAATATCAGTTCCACGGAACGTTCCGTTCCGGGCGTTCCGGATTTTAGGACTAGTACCCAGTTAAAAATTCATGCCGTTTTTAGGTCGACAGGTAGCAGAACACAGTGAAAGATGGCCGCCGAAGGTCAGAACGCTCCTCTGTCGGCCGCTCTCGACCAAAATTTGCCGTTCGACGGCTATCCGCTTGTCTCATTTAGACGGAAACAAGCCGGAAAAATCGAGCCCTTGCCCAAAGGCGGATTCAAGAGGAGAATGTCGGCTTGCGTTCGACCTATTTGATTAACAGTCGAGCAACGGTTTTCTGGAAACTACAGAAATTTCTTAAGAATATCTTAAGTACAACTTTAGAGTTTAGTCTACACTCATAACTTTTGAAATAATTCACCTGTCGAGTTCAAATTACTCTCAAATGAAAGATAAAAACATTCTTAAGGGAAAATCTTACATCCGAACATTCTTGAACACTCTCAGACAGCAAAATTCATTTGCCATTAAAATTACAGTCGGTAGCTGCCGAGGAAAACTTGCTAGTCAAAGGTGTTAACTAAAAATGGTACATTTACCTAAAACATTACCTTGCAGAGAGTTATAATGTTATAAGGTATTTAAATGTCAATTTAATCATTTCGTATAGTGTACATTAAATAATACCATCCTGTTGTTCATCTGAGCCAAATTTTTATTTCCATTCGAGTTAGACATGGCAACACTGCTCGCACATTTGGACAAGTCTGATCACTCAAGCTTTTTCGCGGCAGTTACATGAATGTTGTTGTGCGTCACAGGTGTAGTGCTGGTTTCTCATTTATGCAATAAGGTTTTTCACGCAATGTCAGAATTTATTTCAGTGCGAGTGTGTAGTACGTAGAAGTGTCTCTTATTTCTGAAAAAATTTCTGCTCTAAAAAGGTATGAGGTGTTCGATCTCACGTAAGTTTCTTATTCCATTGAAGACGTTAATTAAGCCGGTATGGCATGCTGTCAAGTGCCTGATGAGGGATTGACCTTGTCGTCTCAGTAATTTTTTAGTGTGAATGAATAGTAGTATACATATATTAATGAGAAGGAACAATAACGCACTTAAGGTCAATCAGGAATCAGGATTGCACTACTGTGCGGCCAATGTTGATTTCATATTTGGTAGTGCACAATTGTATATACTTCAAAATTTAAACTGTAGTTTAACGAAGCAATAGAAGCAAAATATAATAGTGTATGTTCCTTCACTATTAATTCCATTCTTATTTTACAGTAAGTGTTAACACAATTTAGCGTCAAACTTTTAAGTTGCAGTATAATTCCACTTGAGAAACCTTTGACAAGCAACAATGTGCAATGTTTTCAATTTAGATGTACGGATAGTATCGGTATCGGCCTTTTTCTATTATCAGAACATCACTAGTTTTCAATTTTTTAGTAAGAAAAGTAAACTTCAGAAATATCTGACGAGCTGCATTATAAAATTAAGGAATAACAATGATGAAAGAAGAATAGGTCGATATTTACTTAAATTCGTTCGCGGAAATTAAGAATTCTGTTTCAAAAATTCTCAAGGAACACATTTAAGAACGTTTCGGATGAATGACATTTTGCTCGCTGATGCGTAACTTATGAGTTATTAACCTGTAAGTGAAAGCTTTGTAGCATAAATAGTTAAAAAAACACAGTGGGGACGTAAAATTATTATACTTTTACAACTGAAACCTATATAGTTTGACCCAATTTCCATTTCTTAAAGTATGTGACAGGCTAACAAAAATCAAACCAATTAAATATAGTTGAAGGTGCATTTTAAAGTTTTTATAAATTTGACATAGAAATACCTGAAAATTCTATTTTCATTAAGCTTTTAGATCGTAAAATATTACAAAGCTAATTATTTTATTTTAATTTAGCATGTAAATCGCCGTTCATTACAATCTAGCATTTTTCTTCATTTTAATATGTTTGAAAAATTCATGAATAATCTTATAATTGGTTGCGAGTTTGCGCATCTTTCCGGTTTCGGAGCCTATCGAATTTTAATGTTTTCTTTTCGTCAAAGTATGTATTTAGGTGTGAAAACATGAAAATGATAACTATTTTGAGGAGAAATTATTGTTTTGGTTCATGAACAATCTTATAAGATTGTTCGTGAATTTTTCAAACATCTTAAAATAGAAAAAAAATGCAATATTCCTAGTGTACGGTGATTCACATGCTAAATTAAAATAAAGTTATTAGCTTTGTAGTATTTGAAGATTTACGTAAAATTAACACTCCTTAGTCGGACTATCATTAAAAATTTATAGACGAAGAATACAGCACGGATAGGTATCATCTCTAATACAATTTAACGAAGCTAAATTTAAAATATGTGAAGTAGTCAATTTTAAACGTTTCGGAGACCAGCTCCATCTTCAGTAAGTCTGAAAACATAAAAACCAAAATTGGTTAGTTCATGACAACAATGAGAAAAGTGACAAAGTGATCGGTAAGAAAAAAAATCTATACAAAAATTTCTAACGGATATGAACTATTAGCATTATTTAAAGGTGGCTTCTATTTGGCAATGTGAAGGGATTCTAAAATACGAAATCTATCTCGTTAGGTGCAGAGCATAAAATAGAAAAATTGTCCACGGAAATACGGCAGCTACACTGTTCGGTATGAAGGCGGATTGATGAATGAGGAGGTTGAGCCACAGAACATTTACATAATCTGAAGGTTTTCTCTCCTGAACTGTACCCGAAGTTGTATCTGTCAGACTGTCAGGTTCACGTCCGGGTGTCCTGTATGGTTTGCCGAAAATCCATATGTTAGACTTTCCATCTAAATTTTAATTTCGTCCTATTTTTGCCGCAGTGAATACGCCTAATTTTAACCTTGGTAACTCAACTCAATTTGTTAACGAGATCACATCGTGTCAAAATGCTGATAAAGTTACTATGGCTTCATTTGATATTGAAAGTTTATTCACAAATATTCCACTTGCGGAAACCATCGAAATAATTATAAATTCCTTGTGTGCTTTGCCTACTGATACAGTTTTAGGCCTAGGCAAATCTTATTGTAAGACGCTTCTCGAACTGTCTGTTATGAACTCTATATTTGTGCTTGCTGGCAATTTTTATAAACAAATCGAAGGCCTGGGGTCTTCGAAGGCATGGGTCTTCCGTTATGACCCACATTTGCAAAAATTTTCATGTGTCACTGGGAACAAAAATGGCTGGCCGATTGCCCAGTGGAATTTAAACCAGAATTTTATCGCCGTTACATTGATGACACGTTTTTGTTGTTTCGTGATCCAAGTCATGCTCAAATGTTCAGGGACTATTTAAATGAGAAACATTCATCAATAAAATTTACAATCGAAATTGAGAATAATGGCTCGTCATCTTTTTTGGACTCAAAAATTACTCGAGTAGGTAAAGCTTTCACTTCTCCAGTTTTTCGTAAGGCTACTTTTACTGGATTGGGCCTAAGTTTCTACAGTAACTGTAGTAGCTATAGATTTAAAATTAATGCGATTAAAACCATATTGAATCGTGCCTACAACATTTGTTCTAGTTTTGTGAATCTGCATGCTGAATTTAATTTTTTAGTCTCATTTTTTTATAAAAACGGATTTCCTTCCTCAATTGTTCATGCTCATATAAAAAAATTTTTAGCCAAGAAATATGCAGGTATTAACGATGTTGCCGATTCGGTGCAACAGCTCTACTGTGTATTTTCATATTTTGGTGATTTTACGAGCAAGATGTCCCGGGATATTGAAAACCTTTTTAAACACCACTTTCCTGCGGTAAAATTGAATGTAATTACTGTGAATCTGCTGCGAGTTGGTTCTTTCTTTCGGGATAAAGATAGGATTCCTAAAGGGCCCTTCACACGATCAGTTTTTTCGTCAGTCAACACTGACACTCCAGAATGTGGTCAAAACACTCGCGTTCACACGTACGTTCGCGTGACTGAAGTGGCGCGTCACTGGCAAGCTTGGCAGTGCTTCACTATGCATGGTCGAGAAAGATTCGTCGTAGTCAAAGCAAGCATACTCATCGGCTTTGCGGTCATAGAGAAGAAAAAACACCATAAATAGATAGTGGGTAAAAGAATGGCTAGCTAAACATCCAGAAAATGGCAGTTATAACCGGATTTGTAGTAAGTTAGGGCTATATATAAAAATTTCGCTCACTAATTATTTGTCGCATTCGTTCCTTTTCTCAGCATTTGTAAAATTTAGTCACACCAAATCTAACAAATACTACAACTACCACAAATGTAATAATCTACTTCATAATAACTTCAAGTGCAGGTAATATTTTCCGCTCGTTCTATACAGTTTTGCGTGTACCAGCGTGTAATAGTACAGCTCGTAAATTGAATTTTGTTCATAAAGAACTATGTTCAGTCATTTCCTAGCCACACAGTGACTAGGATATAGAAATAACAATTGAAATCTAGCGCACATTCATTAGAACTGTATGATAGAATTCACGCGTAAATCTGGCATACGCAAGCAAATATTATAAAATTTAATAAGCCTCTCAAATTACTGCGTGATCATATCTAATAATGCATGTGAATGTGACAGCGGTACGGGTAAACTAATAAATGTTAAAATTTATTTTAGGAAACATTTTCATGCTGAAATTTAATGTTAAGAAGAATTCATGGAAAACGTTTTTTATTTTACTTGAAAATGCCGGACAAATTGTTGAAATCGCCCTTCGGTTAAATATTTTATATTTTCATTCTAATAAAAAAAAAATAATATACCTTTGCAGTATTTCCTGAGTGAATATTAAATAAGATTGGAAATCCTTTGTAAATGGCGCTGACACAACAGGACGAATGCATTATGATATGCATGTAATAAAATAAACTATTGTTCTCCTCACCAATGAATCCAGGTGTTATCCTCTGCTAAATAACAGATTTTTGGAAGCAAAGGCTCAAAATTCTTTCCTATACTATTTTTGAAGCGTATTAATTTGTCCTTCAACCCATTCTCATGTAAACTAATATTGTGTTGATTCATTGCTTCAATAACATATTTGAGCGACTTGCTTCTCATATCTCTGCTCTTGTATTCATTCCTTTGTACTTTCCACAAAGCAGGCTGTTCACGAAAATAGTTAATTTATCATTGAAACCAGGCTGAGACCATTTGATACGGGAGAGCGATCGCAGCCGTGCATACTAGACGCCGGGTGGGCGAAAACCATGGAGCTAGGATATATGGAGGGAGCATAGCGTACTCCGATCGGGCTCAATTTGGCTGCAAAAGTTAAAACACTCGGGCAAACTCAATGCCCTACACGGCACAATTTTTGAGCCAACCACAGACGCTTGGCTGAAGTTGCTCCACCCACCTTCCCTACAACCCCTCTCTCAATGGCTCTCATTTTCCAAAGCACCACAAGTCAAAGGGTGAGGTGCGCGTGCAAGTCGCTCTAATTTGTTCTAATCAAGGGCCTGTAATCTTCATAGTTTTCAACTCTTAATGTATCTTTTCTAGTAATTTTGAGATTATTAAGTGTCCTCAAGTGAGGAAACACGATTTATTATCTTTCGGAGTCTTAGAATTCCAAATTAATGATTAGCAAAGATTAGATTAACTCAACAGCTGGAAGAGCATTCAGCGAGTGCGTGCGCACTCTAACGTAGCCAGTAGGTAACTGGCTTCCGTGCTGACGTCACACTTGCGAGACGGCTATTGGTTACCACAGACACAGGATAAATCTCAAAAACTGGTTCTCTTCACAGACGGCTATGCTCCCTCCATATATACTCCCTCCACGGCGAAAACTGACACGCAAATAGAAGCAAAGCAGCAGTCAAACCCGACAGTGGCGAGTGCCGAGTAGAGAGCAAAAGAGAGCACGCATGCCCAAATATGGTGTTGCGGACCGTGAGTGTCAGTGTTAACTGACGAAAAAACTGATCGTGTGAAAGCCCCTTAAGCAAATGCGGGCATCCCTTGTATATAAATTTAGTTGCGTACAGTGTACGTCTGGCTACGTCGGCATGACGACGCTGCCTTTTTACGTCAGGATCGCCATGGCACCGCGGAGTAAGCTTTCGAACCGGGAGACCTTTAGCTCATCCTCCTCATTCATCAATCCGCCTTCATACCGAACAGTGTAGCAGCCGTATTTCCGGGGACAATTTTCTATTTTATGCTCTGCACCTAACGAGTTAGATTTGCGCATTTTAGAATCCCTTTACATTGCCAAAGAGAAGCCACGTTTAAATAATGCTAATAGTTCATATCCGTTAGATATTTTTGTATAGATTTTTTTTTCTTACCGATCACTTTGTCACTTTTCTCATTGTTGTTATGAACTATCCAATTTTGGTTTTTATGTATTCAGACTTACTGAAGATGGAGCTGGTCTCCGAAACGTTTAAAATTGACTACTTCACATATTTTAAATTTAGCTTCGTTAAATTGTATTAAATATGATACCTATCCGTGCTGTATTCTTCGTCTTTAAATTTTTACTGAAGATTTACTACCTAGATAAATTAAAATCGAATTTCCATCTTTTTCTATAATGAATTTCAAAAACTTCAATGTACACCATCAACTTTATTTACATAATTGGTTGGATTTTTGTTGGCCTGTTTAGTTTTAAAAGTATAATAATTTTATGTCGCTTCTGTTTTCAACTATTCATGCTACATAGCTTTCACTTACTAACGTACGTGCCTCATCGCGAAGTCAAAGTATTAAATTCAGTTAGCGGGCCTGATTAAACTCTGTAATTCAACTGTTAGCTAACTAATTTGCTAGGTATGAATAGCCTCTTTATTTGATCATGCTTTTACTCTCATGATTTATGACCTTCATTTATATGATAAAATGCGTATTATTGGAAAGTATCGGCCGGATTTTACCAATGCCAGTAAAATGACCGATACCGATACATCGGTACATCAATTATTTTATGACAGGATTTTATAAATATTTTTTAACGTTTCGATCTGAATTTCAAATAAAAAAGAAAACCATTTACATTTTTGTGCAACGGCCAAAAAAAAAAAGACTGTTGGCTGCATTGGCTACTCTGGCTGAAGCTTCATAAGAAAATGACGCTGAAACTCACAATGAGTCGCTTTCTTCTATTTCGCATGTAGTTGAGTTTGGACCCGTAACTTCTGGTGAAGATGGAGATTCTTCAGAAGAAACAAAAGATGAAAAAGATGTAGAATGCTGGTCTGCAGAGGCACTATTTCAAGCGCAAGGGCCCAACTATTAGCTTCACCACATCGGTCAATTGATATTTATCACGATTTATCTTTGTGGTGGGGCTAGTAGTGACGGCAATATAAGCAACGTAAACACAACAAAATGTGGAAACCAAGCCTGAATTTCCCTCGTCAGTCTTCAGCAACCTCTGAATTGAAGGACGTCCTTGAAGGTGATCAACGATGTGTTCAGATGCATATTTGTGTGTGTGTGTGTGAGGGCGGATGTGTGTGTGTGTGTGGGGGGGGTTATGGGTGGGTGGGTGCGGGGAGAGGGGTGTGTGTGGGGGGGGGGGGGGGTGAGGGGGTGTGTATATGAATAGCCAGTGTAACTAAGTTCGGGCAAGGTCGATCTGCTGCCGCGGGAGGCCGGTACAAAGTCGAGTAAGGTCGGCAGAGAGTCGATACATAGAATGGAGAAGCCGCGGAAGGTCGATTTCGGGCCGCGGAAAGTCGAAATGTAGTCGATAAAGGTGGGAATTTCCGAACAGCTGCAAAGCGAATTCAATGGTTTTGTAGCCGTTTTTTCCTGCCATAAAAAGGGGACATGGCGACCAAAAAACGGCTGCTTTTCCGAATAAAACACGGCTAGAAGTCTTGCCTACCGCGGCACATAATCGACTTGAAAACGTCTTATTTTTTTAATTGGGTAATATCATTTCCACGGAACGTTCCGTTCCGGGCGTTCCATCGTTCCGTACTTTAGGGATTGCCATAATAGGTGTAATTGTATGCTAACCTTCGGACAAAATAATACCAATATTCTCTTTAGAGTGCTTTTATATCAGTGCTAACAAGAATGACCAAAACTATGAGTTTAAAATTAAAAATTGCTTGCTGTAAATACGAGGATGTATCATTGCCAAAAATAGCACTGCGTGATTAAACTCTTGCACCTTCGGAACTTAGCACTCCTTCATGGTCCGAGAGAGATGTGCAGTTGGGTCATTTTATATTGTAATTAGTTAGGTATTGTTTTGCCATTTCAAGATGGATATTTTTATTGTTTTTTTGTTGTTGATGTTGGCTAGTCTAACTGTTTTCAACTATTCTCTTGTTTGAAATGTTTTTCAAGATTTGTAGTTCTGTGCATTGAGTCCTGTGCAACAGTACACCCTATCTGTATCATTTGAGGGCATAGTTCATTGTAAATACTTTTTTGGTAGATAATGACACCAACTAAAAATGCTTTAGCTTGTTTCTAAACCCCATCAGTAATGCAAGGAAATTCTTTAGTACTTTTCTCTGCTTTTATTTTGCATTTGGTTTTCTAATGGAATATTTTTCTGTGTTTGAAGTTTTAATAAAAAAAATATTCCCTATCCAGCTTATGAACAAGCACATTCAGTCAATTTTAAGTGTCTACCAATGTAGTTTATGAATGATGCATTTGTGTTGCAATGAAACTTTTTATTGGTGCTTGTTCATTGGTCACCCCGCTGAGGTAGGGGTATCGAAAACTTATATGGCAAATCAAAATTCTTTTGTTATGTTTTTTAATGATATTCAACATGTTCCCTGCAGGCAAATCATCTCTATAATGTCTAAAAATTTTAGTGAAATTTTCTTTGAAGATGACTCTTGGCAAGTACTGTCAACTAAATGGTTTTCTTCGACAAAAGAAGGAATTTTTGTGGCTTGGCCAAATGCGGGAGTTGTCACAATGCGAGCAAAGAATCAAGATGAAATAGAAACTTCCTGGTCAAGACACTAAGTCTGCGAAGTTGTAACATCTTCCGGTACGTGCCTTCTTTCCATCGCCTCGCAGTTTGTCTATTGCTTGGTTATAATCCATTAGGGACGCATAATGTTAAGTGAATGTCAATTTGTCATTTGAGCTGATATGACAGTTACCTACTCATGAACTTAGGCATATATTTTTTGTTTTCAGTGTGCATATATTTTTTAAACGTATTGATAACATGTGACTTTATTTGTGTGATTGACAATCTTGAGTATGATCTGTGCAGAATACAAGTATTCTATAGTTTGTGATACTCATGACTTGCATTTTTATGAGATCCTCAACTAGGATTAAACCGTTCACAGAGAGAAAGTCAATTACTCATTCTTCTTTATGATAGTACAAATTTAAATCCCAATATTGAGGTAGTAGTTCAATTTTTGAAGAGTCTGTTTTTTCCAGTAAAACTTCAAAAATATACTTCATTGGTTATTATTTGTATATTTAAATTAAGACGTCATTCTTGCAATTTCATAGAGATCTAAATAAACTTGAGCCTACAAATTTCTTCTACCCTCTTCAAAATTCATTCATTTAAAAGAGGTGTGAAGGTTTCTGCCGTATCTCTGCATATCAGGAATTATAGTTTTGTAGATCAATGCTGGAATTAATTCCACAGTATACATAGGGTAAATAGGGGAACTAAAAATAATATTTAACTGAATGTTAGATATACACACAAACACACACACACCATTTTATTACATGAGATTAAATTTTCCCCTGTCTCTGTTCAGGGATCTACGTTTTTACTTGCAGTCCTCTTTTGTAAATAACTACCAGGGAGCAGAGATGAAAAATCTTTATGGTGATTCAATGTCTACAGCTTCAGAGAGTGATGTACCTCTCCCAGTGCCACTCCAACATTCATTACTCATGAATGCCTAAAAACTCCAATAAAACAACAGCGAAGAATAGGAAGCCCACGACGGAGTCTAAGCTTCAAAAAGCAGAAAGTAGATACTTCGTTTCCCCCAGGCGATTTCTGTTGTAACTTCAGGTACAAGCCAACACATTTCATGTTCTAAGAGTTCCATTCATTTCACCTGAAAAAAATATCAGTAGAATTTTAAAAACTGCTTAAATGCTTAGTTTCCTCAGGGGGACACTTTTCGTACTATGGGAAGTAGATTTATGAGCCCATGATTAGGTAGCCCATATTTTAACTTGAATTTTATTGTTTATTTTCAATTTAGACCTACTCTTTTCGTTCACAGGTAAACTTTTTTCAGCTCTGACTGCTTGATTTTCAAATTTTTTTCTTGTTTGAGCTTCTTTCCTGACTTGTTGTGCTGGGTCTACGGATTTGGTTGCCCAGTATGGGAACACACATCATGGATAGATTGCCTGTGAATGTGTCCATACTAACTGATTCCTTCATTGTTTCTCTCTTAAGATTGTATTTGTTGAAGGTAGGAAGTCTTGAACACGAATAATAAACAATATTATTTCTAGCAAAACCTATGCTGAATCTACAGAATGAAACTGAATTTGAACCCTCATTCTCGGTTCACATACAAGTCTTGGGTTCAACACTCGAATATCTGTGTATGCAGATGATGTCCAAATTGCAATGATAAGCTCTGTATCAGAAATACCACAGACTAAAAATGGAGCCGAAGTCCTATTGATCAGCCCATGAAGGTATAAAAGACAGGAGGGAGCGCTGGATGCGTTTCCTGTAACCTAGCTGGCTGTGTGCTAGCAGCCCGTATGGCTGTGCCTGCCGACCTTTAACCACTGCTCTAGTGTAGTGACTAGTGAGCAGTGATTGTCAGACCGTCGTTGTGTTAGTGTGTCGCTGCTGGCAACATGGTGAATTCCTGCAGCGCTTACGGTTGCAGTGCGCGCAACGACAAAAAGAATAACATCTCATTGCACAAGTAAGCACTAAATCTAGGTAACATTCATACTTTTGGAGAAGGCTTAAGTAAAATTGCAGTTCAGGCCCGTGTATTTTAATTTCGTTTATTATTTAATAGGCTGTACATATTTGCACAGTATTGTTCAGCGTAGAATTCAAATTTGAAAACTATTTCATTCGGCGATCTCTACTTTTTGAGTTATTGCGTTTCAAATGTGTTAAATAATACGCATCCCCCTCAACAGCTCATTACTAACTTATGTTCTTAAAGCAGCATTCACACGATCAATATTACTTAAAATATTTACTATTAGTGTAAATATATTGATCGTCTGAACGGCATACTGATAGACTGATGAAAATATTTATGTGATCAAAATTTTCTGAAATTTCATCAAAATTTGAGCATTCATGGATTGATGGAAAGTACTCTATATGAACGTGTGAACGCAACCAAGAGTTCGTCCAGTTGCCAAAAAGCGTAGAGTTAGAGCCGGTCTCTCATTACTGAAATGCCTCCCCTCTTGTGGAATCTTCCTCGGTTATTCAAAATATCCAGAAGCTAATAATATATATCATCGTTCATTCGGAGCTGGTTATAAAAGTCTTCCAGTTCCGTTACCCTTGGGGTATTAAATCAATTCACATAAGTGTACATATTGCGTTTCAAAATCCACTCCTCTCCCGATTTCTTCCGATTTCGTCTCTTTTTCTGTAGCAAAACAATTAGTATCTCAAAAATTTTTGGCCCTGATTTAAGCACAACATTAACCACTTCCGATAGAAAGTCCGAGCAACTACTGATAGAAATATCGACAGTACATTATTGTTCGTGCGAACTCGATATATTATTAATAAGTTAATATATTATAGATTTTTTTACATTATAATTATAAAAGAAAAAAGAGTCAAATTCTACTACAATGTTTTTATTTGCAAGGAGAAATATAGAATTCAGGGCCCATCGTGTTTCGCAGCAAGCTGCTACATCTAGTACTGTATTAATCCATTACTGATTACGGGCGCTCGTATGCACGTGGAAATTTATTTATTCATTTTCTTGGTAGCGGATACCAACGCACTGCAAAGATGGGGATAAAGCCCAGAAAACTAAGATGTGTAGATGTAAGCGATAGGGAATTTGTGCATGTCGCTTTGCTACCCCTCCCGTGAGGAGGGAGCTTTGGTATATAGAATAGATAGATTATCTTGGTAAATACTTTTTGCGGTAATGGTGCATGTGCTGTGCGCTTTCACTAAGCCTTTTATCATGATGCCAAATAAATTCTCAGGTTCCCAAAGGACGAAGCCTTGCGTGAGAAGTGGGTGAATGCCTTACGCAGAGAAGGCTTTACACCCGGCAAAAGCACAGCAGTGTGTTCCCAACATTTTAAGAATGACTGCTTTGATACTAACGTCCAGAGTTGCAGAAAATTGCTCAGAGGAGCTGTACCCTCCATCTTCCCCAGCCTTCCCTCATACATGCAGACAGGCGGCTCTTTGGTTAGAAAACCTCCTGCGAACAGGGACACCGCTTCGATTTCTGCAGTACAGGAAACTGCTGCATCTAGCAGTGTGGATGAAGAGGCAACAAATATCTCCACTGCCTCAAACATTGGCGAGCTGGATGATACACCAAGGAAAAAAGCATTAAAAAGGAAACTAGAGCTAAAAGAATGCCAATTGATGACATCAAGAAAAAAAATAAAGACGCTCCAACAAGCCCAAAGGCGCTTGAAGAAGAAAAACAGTGAACTCTCCACCGTGCTCAGTAACTTGAAGGAGAAAATATAGTAAATGGGCAGTGCTTAGACATTATTGAAGCGGCAGAGGGTGGAGTATCCGATCTCCTTAAGAAAAAGTTTGCCAGGAGTAATAATGGGAAACTCGCAAGAGTGTATTCTCCACAGTTGAGAACCTTTGCCCTAACCCTGCACTTCTATTATCCAAGAGCCTACGCGTATGTCCGAAAATCATTTGACACATGCCTGCCGCATCCTAAAACGTTACAGAAATGGTACAGTAGCATCAATGGTGCACCAGGCTTTACTGAAGAGGCGTTCGAAGCGTTGAAACGAAAGTTTTCAACGTCTGAAACTGAGAAAAAAATCCCATGTGCTCTGATGTTGGACGAAATGGCTATACGGCAACAAGTGGAGTGGGACGGGAAAAAGCTGCATGGCCAAGTGGACATCGGCAGAAGCATCGAAGACGACAGACACCCTGCCGGTCGCTAGTAATGCCCTCGTATCCATGGTAGTAGCTCTCGATGCTAGTTGGAAATTACCTATCGGTTACTTTCTTATTAATGGACTATCTGGTCGAGAGAGAAAACATCTGGTTTTCGAAAGTATTTCGCGACTGCATGACGTTGGGATATGTGTTCGTACTCTTACTTTTGACGGCGCATCTTCCAATATTTCAATGGCTAAAGAATTAGGTTGTACTATTAGTTATGATAACATTGTTCCTTATCTCTCCCACCCCATCGATGGACAGCAAATACATATATTTCTAGATCATGCCACATGATCAAGTTGGTGCGCAACACGATAGGTGATATGAAGTTTATAGTAGATAGTGAAGGTAATACTGTTAAGTGGGATTATGTTCGTAAGTTACATGATTTACAGGATTCGCATGGGTTACATTTGGGAAATAAATTAAGAGCTGCCCATTTGGACTACTTCAAGAAGAAGATGAATGTTAAATTAGCCACACAAGTGCTTAGCAACTCAGTTGCAGATTCTCTCCAGTTTTGCAACGAGAACAAAATTTCCGGATTCGAGCTTTGCGAAGCAACAATAAAATTTATTTGAATATTTAATAAAATCTTTGATATACTGAACTCAAGAAATTTACGGTCATTCGGTTTCAAGCGTCCTCTAGGTGCAGAAAATGCCGTAACCATACTACCACAAATTGAGAAAGATATGTTATATATACAAAATTTAAAGTTGGCTTTCACTGGTGAACTGATCTGCCGTACAGGACGAAAGACCGGATTTCTAGGACTTCTTGTCTGTCTCACCAGTATCAAGAACATCTTTAAGAAATTGGGTGAATTCGGTATGACGTACTTTACTTGTTACAAAGTCAGCCAAGACCATCTAGAATTATTTTTCAGCAAAATACGCAGTCACAGTGGTGTTAACAACAACCCTAACGCGAAACAGTTTGAAGCGGCTTACAAAAGGATACTAATTCACAACGAACTTCAGGAAGTAATGCGGGGAAATTGCTCGGCTTTGGAAGAAATTCAAATATTAACGTGCACGAGCGCAAATGCTAAATGCAGTCTGCTCTACAGACAGTATATCAACATTTTAAACGGCTCTACTTCAAGAAATAAACTTACATTAGAAGACTTGAATTCATTAAGTAGCGATAACTTGAGTACAGATGAAGAAAACCTTGTCATCGGAAGTGAATTTGGAACTTCTACATACACAGAAAATGTGGTGGGCTACATTGCTGGCTTCCTTGTGAGGAAATTGAGGGAATGTATACGATGTGAAAACTGTGTTTCGGCAATGCTCTCAGAAAAAAAATACAGCAGCACGTTTGCGCAGCTGATAAAGCTTAAGTGTAAGGGTAGTTTAATAGTTCCTTCTGATGACGTCTTTAAGATCTGCATGAAAGCCGAAAACAGCTTCCGTACAAATACAAAAAGTACATGTGATCAGTTTAAAACATTTGACGTTTGAAAGCCGTTAATGAGGTGTTAGAAGCATGCATTGGATGCGAACTACTGAATACTTTAAACTTTTGTGTGCCTGACTCCATTTTCAATAACCACAGACTTCTCATAATAAAAGCTATTTCTGCAAAATATATCGTAGTAAGGCACCATCATGCTGCGAAGGAACACACAAGAAAACTTACCCTAAACAAGAAAGATAGTAGACAAAAAGCACTGAAGAATATCATCTTCAGCGGCTTGTAGTAATGTGCAGTTCCTGCCTAGCCAGGCTTGGCTCCAAGAGCTGTACACGTGTGCGTCAAATGGTTGTACGCGCACATAGTGCCGGCCCGTGTGCGCTGTGCAGCAATGGCTGAGTGGCTGACGGTGTGCCGCCGCCGCCGCTTCAGTTTTGCGTAAGTATTGCTCTGTTTCCTCTTCTGTAAATTTGTTTCATTTGCAATGCATTGCTGTTTTTTAGCACCTGTCATGTAGTTTAATGTTTCAGGTTGGTGTCTTTGCGTTTTTTAACAATTATTCGATATCGTTGTGTAGTTATAGCCTGAAACGTGAATTTATTCCTATGCAGTCAAGGAGGTTTAAAAATGGAGGCGGCATCAGCGCTCTAAAGTGAAGCCAATTTTCGGTAGCTGTAGGGTATCCGGGCACACACACGGAGATGGAGCTCAGTGCGTGTCAGACACTTAGCGTGACAGGGCGCCGCTATCCACGCTGCGGTCAAGGACGAGTTTCCTCAATATGAGTTTCTTTATCATTCAGCGAGGACGCAATTGAAATGTATGCCTAAGAAAAAAATGTATAGCACAGAGTAGCGCAAGTCTGCCATTTAACAGCGCGGTTTTCAGTCGCTGATGATGGAGGTGGTGCTACCCCTCCACTGCAACACCACCTCCACACAAGGACCTAAAGCCGGGTGGGCGGGGCTTGGGACGGCAGAAGTGGCTTCACTCGCTTGACTGGCAAAAGATAGGGATGCCGGTTCCATGTATCCAACTTCCTTGTATGCAGTACAGTGTTTGGTACCCCTCCCGAGTGGCTGATTGCTGCCCGAGCTAGCTTCAATCTGCACTGAGGCGCGACTGTGTAGCGCGGTCTCCTGTCTTTTATACCTTCATGGATCAGCCTAAAGTCATGGTATGACCAAAATGGTCTCAAGCTAAATGCGGGTAAAGTACAATTCATTGTTTTTGGGTCAAAAGATGCAATGAATAATATTCGAAATCTGGATCTAACTCTTACGGTTGGAAATGATAAAATTCACCTATCAGAAAAAGTAAAAAATTTAGGTATTTGATTCGATAGAAACATGTCCTTCAAATCCCACGTTGATAAAACATGTAACACAATTCACAGGACTTGAATGTTTTTAATCGTATAAAAAGTATACTTGACGAAGAATCTACATTATTGGCCGTCCAATCTTTGGCCTTATCAGGTATTGACTGTTGTAGCCTAGTATGGGGAAATATACCGAAATATCTTCAAAAAGGTCTACAAAAATGCATGAATTTTGCAGCTAAGGTTGTATGCAACGGTAAATTCAAAAAGAATGATCACGTAACACCTCTCCTGAATAAGCTCGGCTGGGCTCCTATTCAGGAAAGGTTTCTGGTGCACAAAGCCCAATACGTATTCTCCTCTTTATATCTTCCTCATAGCAATGCTGAAATTCCATTCCCCTACCGTACCAACCTGAAGCCGTGTAGGAGACGTGATGTCTTAATCAAATACCGTTCATTTAACATTGGGCAGAATGCTCTGTCAGTATCAGGCGCCTTACTGTGGAACAAACTCCCCCAGAGCATCAAAACCCCTCAAACACTTTCAGAATTCAAAACTAAAAATAACAGCAAAGATAGCTGATTTAAAAATCATTTTAATGCGTGAACGTTTCGCCTTAAAGCTCAAGCCATTATCAACGCCTGTAAAAGCGAATAGAAATACAGAAAAAATGACAAGGTTAAAAGACATACAGAATAAACTTAAAATAGTACAAAAAAGGGAATGGAGAGATTATACTGCAATTAATTTTTGAAAATCAGGCTATTTCTAACTTGAATGATGACAACATTGAATTTAGAGCTGGTTTCAATTCTTTAATGTAAAGAGATTCTAGTATATGTAGGTCGTTTATATTTGCACAGAAACTTAAAATTGAAAAATCAGATTTGCTTACTATTACACTACACTGCTCTGCGTGATCTCTAATGGCTCAAAAAGAGGACACAGCTATAACTTCCCCCGTTCGCACCCACGTCAAAGTTTCTCCACTCTGTGTGCGTGTCCGAGTCTTTGTACGTGAACGGCTTGTCACCGTCACCAAGAACCCCGCCCACTCCAACAGCTGCCACACGTCGCTTCGTGACATAATTAAGTGCAAACAATTACAGTATAGTTTTGACATAAAAGCATCATTTAATAATGGAATAAAGTACTCAACATGTTTCAATTTACATTTAAAAGTCACAGCCGTCTTAAACAACACATATTGTACAATGAGTTATACCAAATAACAGCACAGTTACTGCGCTTCTAACGTACATCATAATGTATTGTTCCTAAGTGACGATGTATTTTTAGCAATGCAAATCTCTTCAGTCTATATTATCAATACGTAGTTAACGAGGAAATAACAGATTCGCCATAAAATAAATTGAATAAAAGTATTTTAACAGGTTCTATATAATATCAATTAAATTAAAGTATGCAAGTGCTGAAGCGTTCTGTATGATGCCTTTTTATGTATATTCACGCCAAATGAATGCGGTTAATTTACATAGAAAATTTTAGTGAGGAATTTTATGTGCTCAAATCAGTATATTTACCAGTCACTTTCCTCTTGTTTAATATCATACTCTTTTGGTCGTACAGTGCAAAGGAAAGGAACCTCGACGCTTTCATTAGCGATAAAAAACTTAACGCTAACACACGAAGTAATGAATGTCATTAATTTCATAAATGTTTCACCTTTTTAATTTCCCTCTGGAAATAGTCCCCCTTTCCCTGTCATATATGACATACAAGTATGATGCTTCATCATTACCGACTTTGTTTCAGTTACTCAGCCGATGAGACAGTTTGTAAATTAATATTAATGCTCGTGGCCACAGTATTCAATGCTACCAATTAAGTTCTTTTTTGTGGCTTTACTTGACAACTATGATTTTTTGGACGATATTTTACGTCATTTTCAATTTTTTTACATAACTTATCAAAAACACATTATAAATGAAAGACATTTGCATGTAGTTATATTTATTTCTATATGTGAGACATGCTTTCATTATTTATAATAAATTTAGTTGCGATCGCTTTTTCTATTTTTTAACTCTACGAAATATTTTCAGTTCTTCCGGTGTTTAAATAAAAAATAATTCATTCATCATTTTTTCCTGTAAAATGTCAATCGTTAAAATTCTGTTCATCTGTCAATCCATAAAATGCAACGTTTCGATGAGAAACTATCATCATCTTTAGGCTGAAAAAGCTAGTCTGCTGGTGATCGTTATTCCTACAGTACAAAAAATTGATACTATATAGTCGTCTTAAACTGTAAATTTTGTGGTTTACTGGGTCTCCTTTTACTTGAACAGGTGATTGTCATTTTTTATCAATGTGACCGAACAAAAATATGATTTACTTCAATTTTCAGCCTAAAGATGCTTATAGTTTCTCATCGAAACGTTGCATTTTATAGTTTGACAAGGTGTGGAATTTTAACGATTGTCATTTTGCAGTAAAATATTTTACCATTGCTTTATTATTGAAGAAACTTCTAAACAAATACCTTTAAATAACATATGAAAGAATACTTTCTGAAAGCATTGTTGCGTTCTATGAGACATCAATGAATTTTAGCGTTTGGCACATTTCTGGCTATATTTAGGGATAAATTCCTTTTTATTTTTACTATTTTGCCTTTCGTTGAAGCAGCTTTTCCTCTTGGTTGTCCTGTTTGGCGCCTGGCAATGCTCGTTGGCCGACATGGAATTTTTTTCCTGAACGGCCCCTGATCCTTTAGAAAGGGTTACGTGCAGTGCGAAGGAAAGTTGACACCTGCGCAGTATTCCTACAGGCTTTCACCCTCTTTTCGAATACGTCAAGGGCTCCGAGCATGCAGGGGCTCTTAGTTCTCTTCAATTCCTTATAAAACGTGCTTGTAAATTCATCGATACTCTCTTCAATTGATTGAGAGTTATTTAGTGTCTGTATGGAGGTTTCGATGACTTCTTCTGTATCAGCAGATCTGTCTTTTCGGTTGCATACCGCTATTTGCTCATTAACATGGGATACTGCATTAGCAGGCGCATCTGCAAATAAACCATCGAAAAAAGTCGATGTTGGCATTGCTTTGTCACCGTATATCACCTTGTACAAGTGTTGCTTCTCAGCAGCAGTGCAGGTGTAAAGCTGTGGAAGGCGGACTGCGCTGTACTGAGACGCTGCAAGTTGATGTTTGCACACGCTGCCTGTATTCCCATTGATGCAGCTGCACGTGCCGGTGGATAGGTCCACTGTGTACTGAATGCCCTCTTGCGAAGCAGAATTAACTGTATAAACTGCTCCTCCATTATGGGTGACAGCTGACAGAGGAATGGTGCTTTTGGCAGTTTTGGAAGAACTGTCCTTTTTGAGGATGACATCTGACAGACGCAAACCATCACCAGCAACAGCTGTGCACGGTTGTGGGCCGTATTTCTGTACACAAATATTTGAATAATTACTATCTATACATATATTAATACGCTAACCTGTGCGTCAAACCGTTCAACACCATTGCAGTATCTATGATACGGGTTTGCTCGCGTCGGGTTGCGTTACATTAGAGGGAGAGAGAGACAGGGACAGTGGGGGTGAAAAGGAAGAGAAAGAGAGAGAGGGAAGGGGAAGGGAAGATGAAAATTGTTTTAATTTCTTCAAATTTTTTTTATTTCCAATTTTTTTTTATTTCGTTAGGATAGGATTGGTTAGGATAGGATAGGTTAGGATAGGATAGGATAGGTGTTGGACCCAGCGCCAATATACCAGACGGATCTTCTAGTATTACGCTACCGGCTCTGTAAATAATGTCCGCCGGAATTGAATTCGAGTGACCTAGATACGAGACAAGCCCTCTTGAATCCAGCTTGTCTGAAATTCGGGAGAGCGACGAAAAGACCGTCAGCTCTCTGGAATTTCGGAACCTCATTATCCGTTACTGATTTACTCTGCAACTAATATTTTTTTCCTTGCAAAAAAAATTTGGAAATTAACCAAATACTATCTTCCCCGAGAAGAATACCGACTACAAAGAAAGGAAGGTCTCAACTCCTAGAGAGTTTTTCAATTGAGTGACGCCGAACAGGACAGCCTAACAAATATTTTAATCTTATCTAACAAAGTGGCGCCCGAACTTAGCGACCTGATCCCTGAAAAGCTGCATCTCTACTCAGCGACCCAAACTCGGGAAAACTGCAACTATTCTTCAAGCCGGTATATTAAAACCCGCATCTCCTGCCTCCACAGAAATTTTCTGATGGAGCAGTGCTAAAGGAACTACGCCTAATACTCAACATTGAATAATTCGCTAAGATGAATTGCGTACAAAAAGCGCAACAATATGCAGTAGCTCTGGGAATAACCCCAGAACAGCCGGAATACCGAGAGATCTTCCTCGGTCGATTGCAAAGGCTGGAGCAAGAAGAACGAGAGGAACGAGAACGAGAGGAACGAGAACGAGAACGAGAGGAACGAGAACGAGAACGAGTGGAACGAGAACGAGAATGCGAGCGCGAGCATGAAATATGCATTCAACAGCTCAACCAGCCAAGAGCCCCAGAGGCGAGACGAATTAAGGTTCCTGAAATCACGCCATTCGAGCCAGAGAAAGAGGGTATGCAAGAATTTCTACAACGGTTTGAGAACCACAGTAGAGCCCAAGAGCTCACCGAATACGAGACTGTCATTGCCCTCGAAACCTTAATAACGGCCATAGAACGAAGGCTCATCCAAACGATACCCGCCGTCGATCGATACCGCTTTAATGAAATCAGAACCCTACTATTAGAATCTCATAAAGTCACTACGGCTACATTGCGCGATAATTACTTGAGAGTAAATATGGGCGATAATATGACCCACGTAGGAAGAAATTATTAGGCCAATATTGGGTTGATAATTATTTATTGACCTGATATTGGAATCTTGGATTACAATAATAGACTAATAACAAGACAAAATCGAAAAAAGATATATTTATTTATGATATCAACTTGTTATTGGGACAATGTAGTAAATAGTTTTATTTCTAATATTAAACTGACATTGTATATATATATATGTACGATATTCAAATAAGTGGAAACTATCTCATAATAATTGAAAATCTCGCAATTTAATCAAATTTATTAAAATATAAACTATTATTGCCCAAATATTGGGTTGATATTGTACGCCAATAATACAGAGTAATTTGTTTAAAATGTACCAATAAAGTTAATGAATAGTTATTGCAGTCATTAATGAGTGCAGATATATTTGACAGATATCAAGAAATGTGAATACGTTACAATAATATGTATATTCAGAATTACTGTAATCACAGGTTCACAGATCTTGTTTTTTCAGTCTCAGTCGTCCAATGAGTTTCGAAGGTCTAATTTTTTCAAAAAATATGCTAAAATCGTTTGTCATGTTACTATAACAATAAATGTCTACATATTGAATTAAGATGATATAAAGTCATTTATATAGATGATATAAAGTCATTTATATAGATGATATAAAGTCATTTATATAGATGATATAAAGTCATTTATATAGATGATATAAAGTCATTTATATAGATGATATAAAGTCATTTATATAGATGATATAAAGTCATTTATGTAGAAGATATAAAGTCATTTATATAGATGATATAAAGTCATTTATATAGATGATATAAAGTCATTTATATAGATGACATAAATGACTTAATTTCGTAACGAAGGTATTTAGTAGGCCTATTCCTACCAAATAACCCATTTTGCATGCATCATTCTTTGAGTAAAGCGCTTTCGTGCAATTTTTCAATCACGCATATATATGCTGCTTAGATGAACGTATATATGCTGCTTAGGACAGGTTGCCCGACCACTGGTACGTACGTGCAACACAAAATTTGGACTACGATGCCAAAGAGGTTTGTAATCATGGATTTTAGATAAATTTTGAATGCAGTTTAATTCACAGTCTTGTAGGTGTGTAGGTATGTACATCGGATAACATAGTTATCAGAATTATATGTATTTCTCGTCTTTGAACCTTCTGAATATTGATGCGATATTAGAAATTAATTATTGAGCCAAAGTATTGTTTAAGGAAACACCTCAATATCAAGTCAATAGTGACACAGTAATTAGCTGATACTGGGTTAAAAATAAATTATTATTGGGACAATATATTCTACCAATATCCACTTGATGTCAGAAAATAATTCTTGGGCCTGTAGTACTCTACCTTAGTTACCCCTCAAACTCAGTTCTAGTCCATTTGTGTTCAGTAATACTAATATGTGTAAATGTAAAATTATCCAAGAAAAAAGTGTTAACATCTCTATAGCGTATTACCGATACAAACTGCAGGAGAAGTACGAGTATATAACTAAGGTCGCTGCTTCACTCGCTGCAAGCGGAACTCAATTGCTAATGCAGCAACAACTCCAGGCCTTAAAGGCCAATATGTTTCTAAGGAACACCTCGATGTCAAGTCCATAGTGACACAATAATTAGCTAATATTAGGTTAGTGAAATTATCATTATCGAGGCCATATGTTTCACAGATATCAACCTATCAGGAATTGAGTATAAAGCCAATGTTATCGTAGGGAACACTTCATTATCAAGTCAATATTGACACAATAATTAGTTGATATTGGGTTGATGATAATATTGTTATTGGGCCAATATATTTTTCTAATATCAACCGAATTTTCCAAATAAGGTATTGCCCCAATGTTCATTTTGAATATCCACTCAATATTGAGACTGTATATTGGCTCAATATTAGGTCAATAAATTTTGCTCGTTATGTCGTTATGTCCGCAGGATCGAACAAGCCTTTGATGCCTGGATTACGGGAAGCCAAGTCGAGCCAGGTTACGAACAACTAAGGGATTTCGTCCTGGTAGACCGAAAATTCTCCGACCTACCAACATTCGTGGCAACCCAGCTTAAAGACCGCGGCAGTAGTACTCTGGCGACACTGTGCGAACAGGGGGATAGCTTCTTACAAGCTCGACCACACACCTCACTGCAACAGCTATGCAGCAACCGTAACAACAATGACCGGACAAGAAATAACGAGCTACCTATGAACAAATCTACCGCAACAAGTCGAACCACGCAAACTTTTGGCCCCCCTAACCGTGCGCAAATCAACGCAGTCCCGGCAACCGCGCGTAACGAACCAGCACGCGTTGCGGCAACTTCCCAACGAACCAACCATGACCGCACCAATTCAACTGGCCCACAAGAGGCACGACGAACTTTCTATTGTTCACACCATGGGGAAAACGCCCCTCATTCCAGCGTCAATTGTGCCGTGCTTAATAACTCGATACCAAAGGTATCATCCCAACTGGCGTCATCCAGGAAACAACGGCCAGGGAGAGGGCGAAGCCTCCAACGCAAGAGTACACGCGAATACGGTCAGCTTCGACGAGGAACCAACCGAATCCTCCAGCTTGCTGCCAGTTGACTACCATAACGTAGGTTTAGAAAAAGAGCTCGCACTAAGGAAGTTAATGACCTGTAAAGGCCGGATCAACGAACAACCCGTCACAGTGTTATTGGACGGAGGAGCTAATGCAGTATTTATAAGGAAGAACCTCGTGCCCATAGACACGCTTACCGGAACAAAAATCACCGTAAAACTGGCCAACAGTCAAACGTTTCAAGCCCCCTTGACAAATGTACGGCTCGAATGTCCCTATTACCGAGGCGACGTCACCGTCGTAGTCATGGAAAATCCTTCGCACGACGTTATTTTGGGACGAATACCAGGCACCCTTTCCTTTGAGGAACCAAACTTCGATCTGACCCTACCTCCTCCGGACGCAGCCACATACCACGTGACAACTCGAGCGACCACCAGAAAGGAAGCCGAAGCTGAACGAGCACTCCAGGAACGACTCAAACCCGACAAAAAGGAGCTGAAAACGTTACAGCGGAACTGTGCCACTCTACGAGGACTGTTCAAAAAAGCAGAAAACAAGACAGAGGATGTTAGAAACGACGGCCGAGTCATAACGTATGAACTAAGGGATGAGATTCTATATCGGAAAACATTACATAACGGTCAAACCACTCTACAGCTAGTGGCGCCAGTGAGTCTACGCAAACAAGTACTAGAGATGGGTCACGATAACCCCCTGGCCGGTCACTATTCCCAAAAGAAAACCCAGGCACGAATCGAACGAGATTTCTACTGGCCCCAGCTAAACCAAGAGGTAAACCGGTACTGCCATTCTTGCCATAAATGCCAAAAGCATGCGCCAGCCCGGCCGCCCAAAGCACATATTGCTACTCCATCTCTAACCGGAACTCCATTTGCCGCGCTAAGCGTGGACATAGTAGGCCCGATTCAACCGTCCTCTGCTAGAGGAAATCGATACATTCTATCTGTGGTCGACCAAGCTACCCGCTATGCGGATGCAAAAGCCCTACGGCATATAGACGCAGTAACAGTCGCAGAAGCACTAAACGAGATCTGCACTCGCACCGGCTACCCGCAGACCCTAACCACGGATAATGGCACACAATTTACGGCCGCCTACTTTGAAGAGTTCCTAAAACAGATGGGCATTCAGCACCACCGCACGCCCCTGTATCATGCACAATCAAATGGGATCGTAGAACGATTCAATGGAACCATGAAGTACATGCTCCGGAAACTGACTGCCGAGCAACCCAAAGACTGGGACTTGTATCTTCCCTCATTATTATTTGCGTATCGCGACGCTCCGCAAGCCTCTACCGGGTACTCACCATTCGAGTTAATCTATGGCCACCGAGTACGAGGACCCCTGACCATCCTGAAGGAATGCTGGACAGCTAATCCTGCAGTAGACACCGACCATGCTCCGGTCCATTATCTTCTCGATCTCCAGCATCGCTTAAGAGAAACGTGTGCAATTGCTCAAACTAATCTGAAAAAAAGGCAGGAAAGAACGGTCAAATATCTAAACAGAAAAACCAAGCTTCGAGTGTTGAAACCAGGAGACCAAGTACTAGTATTTGTTCCGGACCAAAGGAATAAATTAACTATGGCATGGAAAGACCCATATAAAATCACTACACGGTTAGGAACCTATACTTATTTACTAAAAGTAGAAGGTAACAGTAAACTATACCATATCAATTTACTCAGAAAATATCAGGAACCCGAGGCTCCAACCAGCAATGCTAATCCCAACTACTTGGAACTCGAAAAACTTGAAGGAGACGCCGTTAGAGAAGCGTTCACTGCCGCCTGCCTCGCTGTCGAACCTACCAATGCAGAAGAGGAGCTCGACACAAAAGAACCAGAAATCCCCCTCGTGTTGGGAGAAACCGTTACTGACTGCTCCCTTGACAACCATCGAGACGAAAGAGAACAAAACCAACTGAAGGAGTTGCTTAGTAAATTCGGCCGCCTATTCACCGACACATCAGGAAAAACCAGGACCGTAGTTCACGAAATCAAACTAAAAGCCCCAGCAACTTCCGCCTCCAGCATGCCTTCCCCTTGCCACTATCGCTAGAACCGCAGTTACAGAAAAATCTCACGCAATGGCTACAACTGGGGATAATCACGCCGTCCAACTCACCGCACTACTCCCCCTTGTTAGCAGTTCGAAAAAAGAACGGAAACCATAGATTCTGTTTGGATTGTCGTCACCTTAATAATCAAACGCGCTTCGATGCCGAGCCTATTGCCGACATCACCTCCATCTTTACTCGATAAGCAGGGAAACCTATCTTCAGTAAAATAGACTTAACCAACGGCTACTGGCAAGTTCCTCTGCACCCAGGATCCTGTCCTTATACGGCATTCAAAACGAGGTCCGGACTATACGAATTCAAGGTAATGC
This sequence comes from Morinoia aosen, assembly GCA_030386875.1. Taxonomy (NCBI): domain Eukaryota; kingdom Metazoa; phylum Arthropoda; class Malacostraca; order Amphipoda; family Talitridae; genus Morinoia; species Morinoia aosen. The sequence goes on along the minus strand of CM059569.1, from coordinate 12,854,714 downwards.
CGTTCGGACTAGCCAATGCACCTGCTACCTTTTCCCGCCTCATTCGTCGAGTAACTAGCGGTCTAAAGGACATCGTAGTTTACATGGACGACATTCTGATCGCCTCCACCACCTGGCAAGAGCATCTAGATTCCCTGGAAAAATTATTAGAAGCATTGTCACAACACGGCCTAACTGCGAAACCCTCGAAATGCACTTTCGGCTATAGTAATCTCCAATACCTCGGCCATCAATTAAGTAGCGAGCAGCTCCGACCAATGACCGAACGGATAGAAGCGCCACGCACCTCGTCACTACTCAAGAATAAGAAAGAACTAAGGAGTTTTCTAGGCAGTGTAGGATACTACCAACAGTTTATTCCTCATTACACTGATCGGGCCGCACCTCTGCAAGACTTCCTACGCAAAAATTCGCCAGAAGAGATTCCCTGGACCGACGTAACCCAAGACGTATTCGAGGCACTTAAATTGGCCTTAATGACCAATCCCGTGCTGCAGTTACCAGACTTCAACATCCCATTTATCCTACGCACGGACGCATCTGAAACCGGTCTAGGCGCTGTTCTTCTCCAGCCCAGCAAAATCGACTTCAGGCGCTATGCACCAATTGCCTATGCATCCCGTCGACTAAGAGGAGCGGAGATGAATTTTTCTACTATCGAGAAAGAGGCCTTAACTATCTACTGGGCCCTCCAAAAATTCGAAACCTATCTATACGGCCGAGAATTTGTTTTACAAACTGATCACCGGCCTCTACTCTATCTGCAACAGGCCGATAAATTAAACCCTCGCCTGAAACGATGGTCCCTCTACCTGAGCCTGTTTCAATTTCAAGCCGAGCATATCGCAGGAACCGAGAATCATATCGCCGATTTCCTATCTCGCTCCACGACCATCCAAGGAACCGAGTAAAACAACAAGATGTCCGAGAATGTTCCCGAGATATTCCGAGATAAAGCTTATATCTATGTTCGTTGTATAAGATAAGATGTTAAAAGTGCTTAAACTAGGGCCTATATCACTTAAGATTCTAGAATTATTTAGCATATAACCCATATGTGTCGAACGGTCTAGAAACCCAATCAGAGACCTAACGGACTTCGATTTCTAATTATCGATCCAAACTGGCGTGGGTTTGTTAAGACTTTGCTTTACAAGTAAAGTCTTGTCATTAGGGGCGTGTTAGACCCAGCGTCAATATACCAGACGGATCTTCTAGTATTACGCTACCGGCTCTGTAAATATTGTCCGCCGGAATTTAATTCGAGTAACCTAGATACGAGACAAGCCCTCTTGAATCCAGCTTGTCTGAAATTCGGGAGAGCGACGAAAAGATTGTCAGCTCTCTGGAATTTCGGAACCTCATTATCCGTTACTGAAGTACTCTGCAACTAATATTTTTTTAAAAGCAAATAAATCTGGAAATTAACCGAATCCTATCTTCCCTGAGAAGAATACAGACTTCAAAGAAAGGAAGGTCTCAACTCCTAGAGAGTTTTTCAATTGAGTGGCGCCGAACAGGACAGCCTAACAAATATTATAATCTTATCTAACAATAGGTTAGGATAGGTTAGGATAGGATAGGTTAGGTTAGGATAGATTAGGTTAGGTTAGTTTAGGATAGGTTAAGATATGTTAGGTTAGGATAGATTTGGTTAGCATAGGTTAGGACAAGATAGATTAGAATGTGTTAGGTCAACATAGGTTAGTTTAGAATTTGTTATTTTAAACTTTGTTAGTAATGTTGTCACGAGATAATGGGTCCCGCCTCCTTACTAATTTACATTAGTAAGAAGATCAGGTTCTCGGAATTGAGGGATTGGCTTACCTCCGTACACATTACGAAATACACAAAATGTAAGGATATTTAAAGAACACAGTCACAAAGGAAAAAAAACAATTATAGTATACTAAAAATAGAGCTGTACTCACCGATGAGTAGAGACACGACTTACATCAGTGCGTTTCTGTGCGCACCTGTATTGAAGAGCTGCCTTTGCGTTGACGGGTATTTATATACTCCATATGAATTCAGCATGAATTTATAATTACGGCAGAGATAATACAATACGAGAACGGAGACTCACACTCAATGAACATGTTATTAGGACACAGTGCAATTTACAACCTGCCTCAAAGCCCTACCCTAATAACTTACACAACAATTCATATCCCAGTAAATCTGGCTGGCCAGCCCTTACCGTATGTTGCTTACACACAAACATAACACAAATAAGTTATACAATATCTTAGCGCTTCCAGCAGTACAGGATGGGGTCATTACTTCGACCCACACATTCATGAGCCAATACAGCATCAGTTCAAATCCCTGTCTTATGCACTGTTCAGAAAATGTCTATTGATGACGTTATACTGCTCATTCCGCTTCAGTATCTTCACACGGCAATTCCCTTTCATCCGCGCAGATCAAACCTTCAGATAAATCCTTCCCGCCTGTTAAGACAAAAATTTAACTTGTTACTTTTTAATCGCGCCTATGACGTTTCCCAAAAATATCTCAGTTTTTAACTTCACTGAATGCCATTGAAATTTCACAATATTTATTTCAAAAATATCTTTTCAAAGGAAACTACATCTCTCTTGCCCTCCCATCTAATGTGGCATCTCCATGTTCCATTAAATGACTCCTACGATTTGGTTGGGTTTGAAGTTTTCCCTCTGCACAGAAAAACGGAGAATATTTACTCTATTAAAACAAGAGAAATTTTGATAAGTTTAACTTCCTTTATTCGAAGTGCACTGTCACGTTATTTCATATTGGTATTTTTTCAGAGTAACTTTATCTACACCACCTCCTATTTATAACACGTACTCTCTCCGACAATCCTTGGCGATAAACTGAAATTATTTCTTTAGCTTCTACCAGAGTGTCTGGGAGGGAGTGATTTTCTGCTTTTCATACAACCAATCAACTGTTTCGAGGTCCGTACGTAATGTTCGAAGCTCCGCCTGTGCGTTGCTTTTGCTATATTATTCGTGGCTTCAGCCCTTTGAATTTCCCTTTTCCTGGTTTCACTGTTTCTTATTGGCTAAAGCTCTTTTCCGAGAACGCATGAAGTCCCGCCCTATCCAAGTCTTGAATATTCGAAACCGTTGCTATGTTCACCCTCGCAGCTTAAGTGTAGCAACCTGTCACTGTCAAACCCTGTGGCGAGTTGTTTCCCACATCGTCGGCATTTTCGAACGTCTCAAGTGGAGGGAGTGATTAAATTTCTAGGCCCAAGGGTTCGCCCGAGGCCTCTCGAACTTGCTCACACCACAAAATTCTCGCTAACTCTATGTAAACAGACATCGCAAGAACCACCACCGCTTATCGCTACACATAACATTTGCTGAGCCCTAACATACAGGCATAACATACAGGCACGTAACATACATGTTGAGGCGACCCATCTGTACTGCTGGAATTTACTAAGATATTTCAACGAACAAATTTTACGTAAGCACAAAATTTATTACACACAATTAAAATTTATCACACACAAATAAAATTGTCCTAAATTCTCAGCTTTAATTCGCAAAATTAATCATTCTTAACAATGTTGACCGAATATTTTACGGGTTCGCCTAGCTTATTGATGTCATTGTCCGTGGAATTTCCACGGGTCCTGCTGGTTATTAATTCATGCCACTAACAAAAATTGATATTATCAATAATTTTGATTGAAATCGTGCTCAAAACTAAATCTAAAATATATGGGCACTAATCTTTTCTTACTCCTAACACATGAAATTAAGTATTTAAAGTGGTTACACTCTAATAAACGGGGTTAAATAAAATTTACTATAAAACACACTAGCTTTCAATATTTTCAAGATTTAATGTGTGTATAAGTTTCATCTTCGTTTCACCAATGTGAGCATTATTTTTTAACATGAAAAATATAGCTACGCTGATAGAAAATTAATTCAATTAATGCTAACCTCTGTACGTTATTTTTGCATTGACTTTGGTAGGTCTTAAATTCTTACATGTTTTAATTTTTTAATTATACGGAATTATTCGAAAAGAAATGTAATATTCAGAAATTTCATTGTTATTGGTGAAAAAGTTAACGGAACCTATATTTCAGTCAATTTCTGGCAGCAACTACGATCACAAATGCAGCCAAATGAGGACGATGATGATCAGGCAAATCTTAACCTATATCCTTATTCAGCTAATGCCTTCGAAAAAAGGTAACTTCTACAAAATGCATCAGCAATACAATATCTGTTGAGGATAATATCCTTGATCACCATCATCATGCTCTCCCACATGTTGTTGGTGTTGTGACCACGCAGTAGAGAGCCACAACTCCAAGGTAAACTCCACTCTTCCCTTCGTTCCACTGCTGATCTGAAGCATCTGAAACCAATACAGTTTTTGATATACTACAACTGAATACTGAATTTATATCATTATATTACACGCATGTTCTTTGTGCAGCTATATCAAATTTTTGTCTGTGCGTGATAACTTGAATGAATTTGGAAGCAGTTACTTACTCGGTACATTTGAAGTTATTTCGCGACAGTTCTGAATTCAGGAATTTGGACCATATGTGGTTGAAGGAACTAATAGACTCAGCGTAGACCAGCTTCCTAAGAACTAAAATTAGCGGTTTGCGGTGCTCCTTGGCGATACAATTTTTGGCATTCCACAACCAGCGCCATGCGGCCTGCAGGACGTGGAAGACGCAGAGGAACAATTTGCTATGAGGCCACACCTCGCGCAGTGCTCCTCTCTCAGCTTCACTGTCATCAGTGATGAAACACTCAGGGCGCAGTTTTCCGTTGAACGCAACGTCAATCAGCATATCTTGGAGAAGACTGAAACCTGCAAAACATTATTAAAGGGGGAAAACGGTAAAAAAATGAGGCTACCAATTTGACTGAAATATTTTAATCAGCAAGTTTTTAGTCATTTGTTAGTTATAGGGGTAATAGTTATAATTTTAAAATATAATTGTAATTGCAAATTAAGACACAAACCTCTGACATAATCTTCTTTACTTTGTGTTGAGGACAGTATGACCCGAGTGGAAGGCCCCCATCTGCGCTCGAGCAGAGAAGAATAGTAAGTGAGCAGTTGGTCTTGTCCATGTGGCTCGTCGTGTCCACAAACACCACCTCGCTGGCTGATTGTATTTCTTTGTGAACTCTATACATGAAATCAGTGTCAAGAACGGCAACATATCTACCAGAAGTCTCAGCAAAATTAATGAGATGCTGCGGCATATTATTCTTTGTTCCCTGCATAGCATCCAAGACGGACATGTCATCGAAGTTACCGTGGTTCTGTTCCATCCACCTCGCCCTCAGACTCACTACAGAGTTTAATGTAGGATTTAATCTCCTGTCTGCCAGCAGCGCAATGTCACTTTGAAAATTATGCTTCAGTTGGTGATGGCGTCGAGCTTGGGTACCAAGCATACCTGTAAAATGTTGGTTCATATTGTTACGTGATTAGTATTTGTTCACATTTTTCATGAATTTGGAGCTCTGTAATGAGATATAAGAAGCGAACAACTCATTATCAACTTCAATATATCTTCGCCGCCAAACATACGAATTAAATAATATATTTATTTACAAATACATATATTTTCAAGTAGAATAAGAAAATATTGACATAATTGAATCTCTAAATAGCCGCAGAAAAAACAGTTTTCGACTGAATTAAATTAACTAATTGTTCAAACGTTCGTCATTCTTTTCCTCTTCATCAGAATTAATCAACCCAACTTAATGAAATATAAATTGTAAAAAGTAAGAAATGCTATACGCTATTTATTTTAAGATATGCATCAAAGTGTCAATGTTACCAGGTATATTGAGTCAAATAACGCGTAATAAAAAACGAATTTCATATCGTAATTATAAACAACTGGGCCGTGAATTTTACTAACATTTTTTTTGCTTAATGAAAGGGGAAGGGGTGACGTTTATAACCTTATTGTTGTACGGTTATGAATAACAGAAGTAAGTGCGTAGATTTAGTTGAGGAACACGCCTCCATAAGCGTACCATAGTGCCACAACTGAAACATCGAAACTTGTAAAATTAGAATAGTATTCATACTTATACTTCTCAGGTAAAATCAAGCTTTAAAGTGGTAAATTATGAGTTCAAAATTATTTATTCTCACCTTGCTCAAAGTAGGAGAAAAACTCTTCCTTGGTGCTTTCTGACATACTGAACTCGCACAGGATAGCAGCGGAGGAGCGCGAATGGATATAGCGGCCAGTGAAGGTGATACGGCAAGGGTGAGGTGTCGATCCATCAGTGCTGATGACCGCTCTGAACCGTTCCGGACAACTTAACAGAAAATTAGCTATACTGATATATCCAAGCAAACGGTGTGAGCTCCTTTAAATGTTAAGAAATAAAATATTGTAATACTTCACATAAACCTTGATACTTTGGTATCACTAGTATTTTTGTACGAGAACCACAGTAATTTTTGAACTTAGAGAAGTGTATACTGAAGAAAGCAAAACTCGTGAAAAATATATGCAAGTGATCCGTCCTAGTTCGGCGGGAAAAAAAATTTCACCCAGCTTCGATTAGTTCGTTTGCATTGACCAATATAATGACGCCTTAGTTAGGCTCAGTCAAAACGATGAAATATTTAATTCTCACTGGGGCAGTTCAGTTTGACAGTAGTTATTTATGTTCTTCAGATCGTTCACAAATAGTTACTGCTAGTACTATATAATATGCTTAAAGCATATGACATTTACAATGCAACACTTTTTTATATCGAAGTACTTTTTATATTCAACAATGTTTCGTGCGCAAAACATATTTGAAATAAAATAGGAGCGAGTTTTTTCCTAACAGCCAAAAATTTATGAAAAATGATGAAAATAATAAATGGAAATCCTAACTAATAAAATATTCAAACGAACAACTGAACATAATAAGTAACTAGGCTCAAACAAACCAAACTTGACTCATCCTAAACAACATATATCTAAGTTTAATTAACCGAGATAAATTTAATTACCTGCACTTGAACTTATTGTATAAAAAACTTGCCAAGTGTTTTATTATCATTTGTTTACACGTCTATTTCTAACTTGTAACTACAGTTAGGAGTCCGTGTCACACGTAAGTATACATGCAGATATAAAAAGCAGGAAGCGCTCGGTGGAAACTGCGAGCACAATTCAATGTAGAAAGCATGTAATTCAATATTTGTATGACCAGACATTAAAATACGCTTTAAATGAAGTACTTACTTGGTATTAGTTATTTAAACTCCTTTGTGCTTCCGCACCGCACGGTGACAAACGTAGTAGAGTTCCAATTGACTCATGCGCTTTCTTTCTCCTCTCTGCATCGTCCAGCTAACATTATTTTTCTGCGAGAATTCATTTAACCAGTCGTGAAACTCGGTGCGGCTTTTAATAACAACATCAATGCGCATAACATTTTCCTGATTTTGACCGTTCGCCGGTAAAGGCATGAATTTAAAACTATCGGGTAATTCAACACTTTTCATATTGCACATAAGCGCGAACTCTGCATGGCCATTTCTAAATCACGACTGGCAATTTTTCGTAAGCAAGTGCATAACCTAACTGCATTGCGATATTTGGTAATTCATTATAGTTAGACGATAGAACGACTTCTGGCCATGAGGGTAAGTTTTATAAGTTTCTCATAGAAGTATAATTTGGCAATGGATTCAAATACTCTATGTTTCACTCTACCCTTAAAGTCACAGCTTTCTTAAATGACATTATATTATAGTTAGACCAAATGAGAGCAGCACTGCGATTCTACCGTAAGTCATAATGTATCGTTCGTATGTCACGACGTATAATTAGACGTGCAATTGTTTTTAGTTTCTAATATAAGTGTGCAGTTAATTCGAGAGATTTCCAGACTCTTTTTAATATCAATTAAATTATTCTATCACATTCTTTAAAATATGAATTAAATTAAAGTATTCAAGTGCTGAAGCGTTCTGTAAGATGCCTTTCACTCATATTTACGCCAAATAAATTTGATTAACTTACTTTTAAAAATTTAGCGAAAAAAATTAAATGTCAAAATCAGTATGCCAAATTGTCGCTTCCTTCTCGTTTTGCCTAGTCCAGCTAACATTTTTATGCGAGAATTCATTTATCCAGTGCGGCTTTTAATCCCAATTTCGTTGCTCATTACATTTTCCTGATCTTTACCCTTCGCTGCTAAAGGCAGCAATTTAAAGGGAACAGGTAATTGAACTCCTTCCATATTACAAATAAGTTCACACTCTGCATGCCCATTTCTAAATCACGACTGGCAATTTTTTGTGAGCAAGTGCACAACCTAACTGCATTACGAAATCTGGTAACTCATTATGGTTAGACGATACAGCGACTTCTGGCAATGGAAAAAACCCAGGACCAGTGCAAATGACGCACCCTACATGCACACGGACGCTGCAACACACGCACACAGAGTGGAGCAACTTTTACGTGGGTGCTACCCGTTCTGGAGCTTCTACCAACGTGCTCGAAAAATCTAGTTTTGAAACTACGCTGGGTGCAACCCACGTAGCCAGACACGCACAGCGGGCAACAATACTTGTAGATTATGCGAGAGCACAGTTCAGTAGGTAGACGGTCTTTAAATCTAAAAAAAGATCCTGTAGTACGCTTGTTTGTCAATATTGGAATATTATCTAAGCAATTGTAAAATTTCTCCACCAGCTTAGAAACTTCGCTGGCTAGCTTTTCGGACTGTACACCATAAAAAAGCAAGTTACAATAGAATTTCTTTTTCTTTGCAGTTGTCTCAGAGTAGGTCGGCATATATTTTTTGTCTAAAAATAGCCTTACAATTTTAGAGAGTAGATTATTCGGATAACCATTGTTACTGAAAAAGGTTAGTTGAAAATGATATTCATCATGCATATTGCGGTACATTGAACTTATAAGAAATGCGCTATGAAACAAGGTTTTAGCGCTATTGAGTTTAAAACTAAATGAACAAAAACTAAAAAAGCTAGTGCCCAAACACGTAAAAGTATTTTTCCTATAAACAGAAGTTGTGAACCTTTAATTTTGTTTTTCGACGGAACAGTTTAGAGAAGCAAGCTTATGATTAGTCTCACATTCCATCGTAAATTTCAAATTGGCGTGTTTGGTATTGATATAGTCCAAGGATTTCCTTGCATGACACTCCTCACGGAACATAACAAATGTGTCGTCAACATACCTCTTGTAAAAAACAGGCTTAACAGATAACTAGTTCACTTCATGATGACACATAAAGATATTTGCGAAAGTCGGTCCTAATGGCCCAATTAAAAATCGGCGCAGTGTTACTGCAGCGTAGGCGCAGGGTTAGTGCAGCGCTGAGTAGCGCGGCTGCGCAGAGGCGGCTCTCGGCCGCCACCTGAAGATGTCCGCCCATTTTCGCCAGTCGCGCCAGTGCAGCGCTGCTGCACTAAACCTCCATTGAGCAGACTGCGCTGCCGCAATGCAACTAGTGGCCACCACTCGTAAGCCGTTAAAAAAATAACGCGCGCAGTCGAGGATTACTGCGGTGAACTGCTCTTAGTAATTTACTGCAGTTCACCTCAGTAACCTCGACTACGCGCGGTAAAAAAAATTAGGGTAATAAAAATACTGTTTTGTTATTTTCACAACTTTACTCGTTCTTCGCTCACACTACGAAGAAAATTTGTTGTTGCATATCCTTTTTGCGTAAAATAATCGGTCAGTATAACGTTTCGCCGTCATCATCGAAAATGAGCGTCGTCCATGTATAAAAAAATTTGCGTAGATGGCGATAATTATCGAGGCTGACTGCAAAAATGTTAGTGGGATATGAAACATACGCACATTTTTAGCCTACCTACTTAGATTGAGTTTGAAAAATAACAGGACGGAAGTTCAGTCATTTGGTTACTGGCCCTTATAAATACTTCACCATACATCGGAGTTACTCTGACTGTCAGAGCAACTATGAACTAATTCTAAATACATCCCTAATACAAACAGAAGTAATTTTCGACAGGATATTTTTATAGTTGGAGAGTGGTTAGAAAATTGTATAAAGTTGTTTGTGTTCCATGAAAATATTCAAGAGCTATTGGATTATGTATTCAAGATTCGATAATTAAGTCACAGTATTTCCGACAGTCAGAGTAACGCCGATTTATGATATATCTGTCAATATTTTAACAACGCAGATACCTACACTAAACAATAAAATTCATTCAATGGCCCCAAAGCTACACATTTTAACAAATCTACAATTTATGCTCATTTATTTACGATGGAGGGCACAGAGTATTTCCGCAAACCTTGGTTACGAAATGGTAATATACCACGTATGGTTAGGTTAGCAGCTGTATTAGATAACTTGGAAAATATTATAATGATAGTTCAATTTCGGTAATTAGTAGTTACTATAAAGAACCTCACACCTCTGAAGTATTGAATAAATAATTTAATTTTAGAATTCTAAACATTATTGCAAAATTTCATGCAAGGCGTAATGTAAATATATTTTGTAATATTATTTTAAGAGTTTGGCTTGTTACACTTCAGCATAATTTACAGAATGCGCAAAATTTTCGGCTCTTCATCCACATCTTCTGAATTACCAGTTACAGCAATCTCACGTGCATTAAAACCCCCCAAAAGACTGCTGTCGTTGCTTACCCTATCCACTCCAGCAACCGCACCTTGCACCGTCACTAGCGTATTAGAGATCCCATGATTGCCAGTTTCTTCTACGATAGTTCCCTCGGACATCAGCACTGCAGGGTCCTTCTTCCTTTTTCCTCTGTAGCCCTCCCAGTCACAGGAGTTCTTTAGTGAAGTACCAATTGCTGCATGTAACGATTTTCTAGAAACGCCTGTGTACCGAGGCATGGCGGCAATAGAACCTGTCGAATATACATATGCACTGTATTGAATAAAAACTATGATAGTACTAAAGTTAGCAAGTTTCAGATTGCAGAACAGAAACAACTGGCTGGAATGCAAGAACTTTGAACTTTAATACGTTGGCCGAAATGTGCGCTACAGGTGGCCACGTACTAAGTTTCATTAGATATGGTAACCCACACGGCTTCAAATGCGTGATTTTTATTGAATGCGTAGTAAAAATCAAAATGAATGCGCAAATTCCTCTGTTGCTCACTTAAATAATGAATATTGAACAGTGTTCCTGGTTCAATTGTTTTTTTATCTTAAATTTAACTATACTGCGGTCAGTGTTAAAGGCTAAAATAATAACTGGAAAAGAAGTATCATCCGAGTTGGATACGGAGTAATTTTAAAGCACCAAGTGCCGAAAACACCGACAAACATTATTTAATAATGCACTTGAACTTGAAAACCTCCATCACCTGCACTATTACATAAATGCAATATACAGCGTATAACAAATGAAAAATAGTATACTTACGTTCATTATCTATTAAATTGACCCATATCTTAAATTAGCAAACGTTGTGCGTATTAAACAACCAATATATTTCTCAAACGTACGCAACCTCTTCACCCCGTGATGGACAATGCCAGTTACAGCCCTCATGGCACATTAATAATTTTATCTGTCATCGTTATTCCTGTTATTCATTGTCAAATGAAAATCAGTCGTTATGCAAATTGCACAGTAAAAAAGAAATTAAAAATTAAATTAGAAAGGAGAAAATTGATGCCAATCAATCGAATGAGTTTCTTGAATCTCAAGCAACAGAAAATATTCGAAAGATCCTTAACAAGAAATATTAACAAAATATAATTGTAAAATATAAAACAAAACAGAAAATCTAAGTTCAATTAACCCGTCGCCACGTCCTGGACTCTTAGAAGGTCAGCGAAGCTAGTACATGTTGCACATCAGCAAACCTAAGGTTGCCATATATGGTTTTAAGCGTCTCGTTGAGCGCCATTTATTGGTGGAAGGTAAAATAAGGTGAGGTGGATAGGGGAGGAGAAATAACAGTTTCAAATCTGTCTGCATTCTTCCACTTAGTGTGGCCTCTGAAGAGGACAGGTGAGGAGTGTGGCTACCGGCGCTGCATGGCCTCTTAGAAGGCCAAAAGTGTTGCGGAGGCATGCCAGCACACACTCTGCCTCTTAGAAGGTCGCTTCATTGAGTGCGAAAGTGAAGTGATATTGCATTGAAATTTTGGTAAACATTGTCGGGGTATAGCAAAGGCACCTGCACTTCATGCTTTGATGAGAATATATGAATACTTCATTTATTTCAGTCTAATAATTATGAATAAATTAAGTATTTATGTATTCTCATCAAAGCTAACAAAGTGTAACAAAGCAAGTGCTTTTGTTACACTATCAAATGTATGTTTTTTTCTATTTATAGGTTTCAGAGATCATTTTTGATACATTAGCCATGCCTTGCCGTTCGAAATGTTTAAATTCGGAGGAAATCCGAATCGCCCTCGAGGAGCTGGATTTGGAGTCAGAAAACCTCAGCGATGGGGTCTCTATAGCTGTGTACGAGGAGTGGGCTGATGAGAATGCAGAGTCCCAGAAGGAGGAGAAGGCCCCCGACTCGTCCGTCTCCACCCGACTCGTCCGTCTCCTTCAAGGTGAAGTATGAGGACCCCTCCACCGACGGGGCATCCTCCTCGACATTGGTCCCGCTGCCTTCTGAATTAGTGGCCACGGCCACGATTGTTTTGCTACTGCTGCCACCACCTGCTTTGCCACCATCGTCTGCCTCGCCACCCTCCCCTGCTATTGCCTCTTCGTCAACATCTGCTGCTGCTGACCTTGTTTTCTCTAGTGACGACGAGGATGGTGGCATCAGGCATAATAGCGCTTTGCCTCCACGTCAAGCAGCTAAGAACGTTGCTGACATTCCAGGGGATACAGGAGGCGAAAACATCATTGATGCAAGGAGACTGATCCAGCCCTTGTAGAAATGCCCCAAGATCCCCCGGAAGAAGTCAGGAGAAGAGCATTCACTATGTCCCATTGATTTTAACCCCAAAAATCCAGGGATCCAAGTTTATATTCCCGACAAGTTTGATGGAGTGTATGCTCTCATGCTTTTTATACCGGATATTTGGGAGACCATTGCATATGCCGGATTTGGGTTGTCGGGGGGCCAGCAGTAGCAATACTACATGCTGGGGAGGGGCTTGGGGGGGGGGGGGGGGATGAGATACGTCATCATCATTTATCGTTATGGTCGTCATTATTATCTTGGTTTTCATCTAGCAGCGAGCGGTAGGTCATCATCATCCTTCATTTGGCGAGTACCTGAACTTTTGTTGTGTTCTTGTTTTTCTTGTTTGTAAAAATTATGTTTTTGCTCATAACTTCTGATCTATTTGATATAGGTAAAAAATTAAGGTATCATTGTATTCAGCATGTTAAAATCTATAAGAATACATCATAATAATACACAATACTACTATAGGGATGAAAGAAAAAGTTATTTTTAACAATTTGTGATTTTTTTTCAAAAATGATGGTCCAGAATCCGTAGATTGCCTCCTGGGCAAAAAACAATACCACCATTGCATTCAGGAGAAAAATCTCGATGCATTTAAAACTCTTTTCAAGCAATGGAACTGCTTGATAACAGCCTATGCAGAAAATAAACGAAAAAAAACTGTAAAAACTGATTTTTTTTTTTTTAATTTTTATAACTCCGAAACTATTGAACCTAGAAAAAAAATTCACATACCACAAGATTCAGTAGGTCAAAAGCCATGACAATGCATCATAAAAAACAGGAAAGTGCAAAAAAAAAATGGCCAGTGATTTTCCGATTTCTGTTTTTTGTATTTTACTCAAACAAAAATTCAAATTCCGTAGATTTTTGTTGGGCTAGCAGCATTTTTTTTTTCACTGACAAAAAGGGCAAACTTTCCCCTTTACAATTAACCCACAACGAAGCTGCTAGCTTGAATAATGAATGTACAGTAAGCAGTCAAATTTACCCATTTTTTCATTTTTTCCGTTAGGGCAACCGTGTGGAGACGGGTTAAAGCACCTATGTAAATGAAGCATTTTTTAGACAGGCATAAAAACTGAGCAAGTTTACATCGAGCAGTGGGTAGTAGTTGGTGAAATCACTTTTGAATTCACGACAAACGAGAAAGAAATATTCTAAAATTTCCTGCCTCAGTACTGTACTGTTAAGTAATTTTTTAGCTACCTAATGTATACTTACGTTCCATGAGGCGGCACGCTAGACTCCCGCGGAATGCGTACTTCACTCTTTGCCTGTTTCTATCCAGCCCGGTCAAAGAATGCTGAGTCGCCAATCGTCTCGTCATGAGCAATTTCAGCATGCTGGTTGTTGTTTTACAAAGCGTGCTTTCTTCGAGTTGAATCAGTTCTTCAAACTGAAAATTGAAAGTTACATTAATTAAATAACAAATACGGTAAGGTGAATTAGAAATGCACTCAATTACGCAATTTTTAAACGTAATGATATAAATTTAACTAGAACCTCCTTCGCATCGGTAATTCTCAACCATTATAAATATAAGCTTTCCCGGACATTCCAATTAGACAACTCATTGCTATTGATTCTTACCAAGGTAGAGCTCGATGCCAGAACTTCAAGTTCTTCAGGCGTATCAGCAGGTTGGCATCCTGAAGGCGTTTGGCATGATGGCGCAACAATATTTTTTCGCTGCTCGGTTAGTTCCTTCAGTAAAATGTTGTTTTCTTTCAGAATAACGTTTTGTTGCACAATGCGCGTTAGAAGTTCATCCATTTTTGTGTTAATAATCTTAAATTCCGCAGTCAAATCTTCTAGCGAAGAAGTGTCTTCCACGTTTTCACTGTTGAAAAAATGAATGTCGCAATGAGCTTTAACTCTTCTCCAGAAAAATATACAATGTCAATATAAAAAAAATAATTTTAGAAAGAAATAGCAAACAGTTAAATTTCTTTACCGGCTGATATAAGAAGTTTTGTTCAGTGAAATGGGAACCATTTTGCTGGGCTCGTCGTCCGAATTGCTCGAGGAAGAATCAGCTGCAACACCCGAAGGAAAAGAAATTACCATTTTGCATGACAAAAATGCAGGTATGAATTCATGATTTCAAATTTCTAACTCACAAAACACTGCACAACACTCACATTTATCATTCTGCTGTGATATTTCGCGATTTTATTGAGAAGTCGCTGTTTTCTGGAACAAACGAAAAAAATAACTATTAAACACATCAAGTTCAGAAAAAGTCTACTATCCAACCGGAATGAGCAATTACCAGCAACGAAGATATCTTGTTTGAAAATGAAATAAATACCTATTTAAATTGTAAACTCAGAGGCCACCGAGAAATAAAATTCAAATTTTCTTTAGAGCATTTATAAAGTACTTAAGGCCTATTACCGTATGGCAGAGTTGGTGGTTTTCATCAGCAGTATCAGCCTCCGTCGTAGTAACATTCTCCTCCGTCATCTTACGTGTTGCGGAGTCGTAGTTCCCTAAAAAATATGCAAAAGATCTTTCATGCACGATAGTGAGCTATAAATCAACTAATTTAGCCTATATTTTATACATGTTAACGAAAATTATGACAGGTAGATAGTCGCATACATAACTCACAGATCAACCTTCAGCATTTTTTATCGAGATGTATTAGCATAAAATTGATAAGTGAAATAACTATGTAAAGTTGAACAAGCTGGTTTCTAATTCAGCGGTTGTTAGATGGTAATTAAAAAAAAACACTAGCCATTTTGATTCCGTGTGAAAGTACAGTAGTTCAGGAAGTGACAATTTTTCGCTAGCAGAGCCTTTCTTTTTTCATAGATTCTTGCTTATCGCATGTGAAATTTCAGGGTTTCGGTGATCTTTACTGCGAAAAGCGAAACAAGGCACAGCAAGCAATGGGTAACTCAAGCGTTGAATTCAGAATCGATTACTTATAATGTTAAGTTACGAAAGCGGAACAATTAAAAAGCAAAATTCTTTGACAAAACAGTAGAATGTATATGACTATTACAAAAGTACGTACCAGACCAAACATCGATGCCCTTCACAGGCCACATGCGCCAAGTAGGTTGAGGCGTTTTCTCTGCTCTAGCCAAACTCTCAACATGGCCTGCGTCCGGCCAATAGCAACAAGTTTGCTTTTGCGTGAGCCAAATTGAAGGTATTACAGCCCATGAATCACCATTTTTAAACCGAATTCCGGCAAACTTCTTCATTGTAACTAACAACCTGCTCAGACGGTATAGAAATGTAGACAAGCTAGAAGGCTAGAAGTAGACACTGATTTGATAAAAAAAAATTATGAACCCCTACCGATGGCCGGGATTAACAATATATTCGCGAATTCAAGCAAAATATTTAACACCGGCTATTCAATGATAAAATTCATCAATTGGATGTTTTTGATAGTGGAATTTACTTCCACGAATATGTTGTTTGGATGGGGAATGGCTTCTTTACTTAGTGCTCATGAAGTAATCATAAGTACAGATTAATCCTTGAGGCTCATTTAAATTATTTATTAACATTATTATTGGTAAGAATATTGGCATCCTACCTACAAGAGTATCAGTTAAATGCATAACAAATGCATCAATGGAACGTTCCAACTGCAAATAATGCTTTCGCGAAAATATCGCATTACTCTCGAGAATGAATCATAACGATAGCAATGAAAAACTCATTATTAGGAATTATCATGAGCTCGGCGCGAACTTCATTTGTCGAAACTTTAATTGATTTTAAAAAGCCTTGCAGTCGGAACACTCCTACCGCCATTGAATCCACTGGCTCATTGAAGTATTCGCATGCAGAATAAACATCTACTCCTAGTGAATCTCCATCAATGTATTTAATAATCCCAAGTTCGCCACTCTTAAGAATAATCCCGTTATCTTTAGCACCAAGAAGTCCAGCTTTGTAACCAGTGTGACCAATGAAAATTCTTCCCTTTGAACTTTCGTTCTGAATTTCGGTCTTGTCGATTTTCTCATTTTCAAGACTCAAATGTTTCGCTAACTGTTCCAGTACTCTATTCTTGCCTGTGAGCCTATATTTTATCATGCCTAAATAATTTTCGAATGAGAAACATGAAATATTCCCTAAAGGCCCAAAATTTATATAATCGTCAACAAGATGGATAACACTGTGAACGTTATACGATAAAAAACTATCACCGTAATTTTTTTTTGAGCCTTGCACAAAATTTTTGAGCATCTGTTCTACAGCTGGGATGTTATCCTTTTCACCGTCTACCAACAGTAGTCTCATAGACAAACTCAAGTAAAGAAAGTTTACATATTGAGAAGTGGGTAGTACATCTTTAAACAAAACAATGCCTACGTAAAGCAATACCAAACGAAACTCTGTAGCTTTCCAAAATGAAACTGTGCGCATTCCTCCACAAAGTTTTCTAGAAAATTCTGAGGGAATGTGTTTTTGAAGTTCTTTTATGAATCCGTCAAGCGCAACAATTTTTTCGTCAGGCAAATGACACTTATTTTGATGCTTCTTACTAGATTTCAGCCTTAGCATGATCTTTTTTACAATCCCTAAACACACTAGGTGCATATAATCCAAGGGTACATTTGAAACCAAGCCAACGTTTAGATTTTCAAGCAATGACGTCACACCTGGTTTATGATGAGAAATATCGTACTTTGAGCGGAAGCTCTCATTGGTTCTTTTCGGTGCGTTCAAATTGGGTAATATTACATGCCCACCTGAATACTGGCCTTTTTGAACGCATCGTTCACAACTGTTATAGCTATAATGATTGACGATACACTTCAGGTGTGCTCTAGCAACAGCATCAGCTACAATAGCATGCACTACAACAGGGTGACACTTTCTTCCTATACGGATTCCGTTTCTCTCTAATATTTTAATGTCTGACAAAGTCTTTTCAAAAAGCGTATTGATGTGCGGCATTTTGTTGGATTGTTCATTTTCAGACAGATAAATACCCGCACAAATTATTTTATTCAATTTGAACACTTTTATTAGTATTGGATATGCGTGATGTTCCCTTGAATCGTTAAACAATGGAATTCCATCGATGTTAATCAGCAATTTTATTACATTTGGAGCTTGGGTCTGAGAGTCGAGATGAGCTTTTAAAGAATTCGGCCAATTTTCAAGGTGAACGTAGCGTCCATATTGCCAGCAATTATACGAAATGCCCGAAATATCCTTAGCTGTCAAAGTTTTTGCTGTTAGTGACAGTCCAGGAAAAAATTCATGAAGATTGTGCAGTAGTTTTGTGACTGTAAGAGCAGGAACATTGGGGCAATCTACAGTCCAATTAACAATTGCAGCTTCTATTTTGTCTTCAGTGTTGAGAATTGTATCCGCCATCAGTTCCTTTGTCTGACATGAATTTGAATTGACCTTAGAACTTGCATAAGGAAGATCTTCAAGAGTATCCCTCAACGAATTTTCATCAGCAGAAGCCTCCAACTCATTAGCTGATATTGAACCTGTAAGATCTGAAGAGGTACACTGGGCTTCATGGCTAACAAATTCGTTGTTTTTCTTATTAGTAATAGCCAGAGGATTTTCAGGCGCAAAAACTTCGCACTCGTACTGCTGTGGTTTATGAATGATATTAGGTAAAGGGTCCAGTGAAGTATCGTGACGAGGAACACAGTCATGCTCAGAAGGCACATTTTCAATCGAAGAAATATGACCATCTTGGCTTGCATGCTGATATGGACGATCGAGAGCAGTTGTTAACAAATTTTGGTTGCCAGTAGAGAGCAAGGGACCTTGTCTCCGCCGTATCTTATGACGAGCTGACAGCGTGAGATAGGGTTTATATTTTTTCCCCATTTAAGATCGGTCTTAAATGTTCGGATAAACTATAGGAAATAAATTCAATCTGAAAATATATACAAATGAAAAAATTAGACAATGTAACAAAGCACGTATGTGCAAGTGACTGAGTTTTGAATGCAATCGGCAACATCATCAACACAAATACACTTGGTGCATAAATTAAAATAATGTGCTCTAATTTTCAACAACCTCGGTAGTAAAAAATATCTTATATTCAGCCTAAACCTCGAATCAATGACTAAAAATGTGTTAGATGTGATATTCCAAGTCAAATGAACAGGCTCAATAAACTTCACTCTTCATTCGCTGCGTTTCTAGTAAAATATATCAAATTTCAAATGAGTTCAAAGTATTAATCGAAATCAAAATAGAATGATTTTGAAAAACAATAGTGAGGAATACTCACATTAGGTTATTAGAAAAGACAATGGTTGTTTACTTTGTAGAGTTAGACTGAGTACTAGCAAAATGAAAAGAAACTCCAATTAAACCAATTTTTATCTTTAACGGTTGATTTGAGGAGTAATAGTGACGAGAGTAATAGTAAAGGAGAACCCTTGATGAAGATCAAATCATTATTTGCAATGGTTTATATTAAGAGTAATACGGAAGTGGAACGGTGTATAAAATCTTTTTCTTTCAATAAATGAATTTCATTTTCATTGGTGTTGTGTACGATTTTCTATTCAGGAAGTAATACTTCATATTTCATACGTCGTGATGGTATTAAAATGAATCGGATATAATTACTTGCAATAACATTTTTAGAGGGGTCTCTCACATCGTATCCTCACGATCAACCAGACAATGAAGAGGATGGATTGGTTACGCATAATGAATTAGAAAAAAATTTAAAATTACTGCTTGTATCTCTGAAAACTGTCCGTAAATAACCATAGAACACCATAAAACTTTACTGTTCAAAATTTAAAAATCCAGATTCCGAAAATGAATTATAAAATCCGAAAGATTCCAGCATAACTTTCTCAATGCCGCATCGGGAAATTTTATTTGCTACTGCATTTTATACCAGACTGCAAAAATTTGATGCAACAGCGAAAAGTTAGCCTAGAATTATTCACTGCTCGTTTCTCGAACTTTCATCAAATGCAATAGTTTTCAAACCGTTAAGTTTGGAATTGCTGAGCATCATCGGGACATGATCGTAACAGTTTAGAAACCTACCAGTGTGCTTAATTCATCACACAGTGTGACTGCCTGAGAATTTCCTCACATCAGGCGCAATATTGATGAGGATGAAACGCTTTTCATCGATATGTTTATTGTATTCTCCGCCTGATTTTATCATATGGTATGTATACAGCCTACAGTCTAACCAACACTGCGTGCAGTCACATATACTGCCTATGGTCTAACGCACACTGCCTGCCGACTCACGTACATTGCCTGCAGCCTCAAAGACTTCAAGCTTAAAAGACTTCATAAAGGAAAAATTATCTACCTCATTTGGCCGATGTCAAATTATATATTAACTGATTTCAATATGCATTTTTGACTATAGAATCCGATAATCATAACCATTTAATCGAGAAATCGAAACATTTTGAGTTATAGGTGTTTGAAGTTATTTATTTTCTATCGATTGCTAAAGGATAACAGACTTCAGAGATATTTATAGTCCTATTCTAGAATCCTAGAAAGAACGTGAGAAAAAAAATAAAATTTGGTGATACATATATTGTGCAATAATGACATCGTTTAAATTAACAATCAGCAACTTTTTCTGAATCAATACCTTCGGGAAGGCTCAAGTAGATTCCTGGCTTAGGCAGTTTCTTCAAAAATGTATTAATTACACCAGCTCCTGATTTGATTAAATAGTTACGTAAAGTGTTAATATGTTCAACATTTTCTGATATTGTCGTTTTTCAGAAGGCCTAGTTGAAAATATTTTTTAAATTATAAACTATCATTTTTAATAAGGCAAAAATTTTACAAACGAGTAAATTAGGCCTAGTTGTTAATATTTTTTTCGCTGTAAAAAATGGCAGGCTTAAATATTTATTCAGACAAATAAAATGTCTAGGCCCTAACGGTATGAAAAATGAATTATTATTGACTTAAAAGTATTTGGTATGATTTAGTGGTCTGCTGTGAATATTTAGTTGCCTTTCATCTAAAGTAGACAAACGTTTGCGGTATGCGCAACTGACACCAATACTGCTACGGTGTTTGAATGTTGATACCACAACTACCAAAGGACGAACGGACAAAAACATAAAAAGACGCACTATGTGCAACTAAACTGGATTCATAATGCAACGTAAACAACTCAAAAACCAACAGCCAACACAAACGAACCGGGATAAAATTTATTAGAGAAAGGTAAACGAGCGATCTTTCAGACTAAGTTAAGTTGCGCTGAACTCTGACGTCACCTTACTTCCCGCCAGCCTTTCAACGGTCGCAATGCATGTGCTCGCGTGTACATAATTCGATGGACTCGAATGCACATACAAAGGAATGCTTTGAGGACATTCTACGATAAAAAGACAAAATATATACGAGGAAAAGGTTTTCAAACCTCCAAATGTCAATAAAATCCTAGTAATAGGATAAAAACTCAGTACATCTGACGTTAACATGATGCATGAAAAAATACGAAAAATATGCTTACGATTCGAAGACATGGATCATGCAAACCTACACTAACAATACAAAACAGCTATAGGTCCGTATATGATGAATCAATGTTAGAGTCTGACGTAAACAGCAATAACAACAACGACTTCCCTTCGCAAAATATCTCGCAAAAACCGAAATGTTCAATTTGTTACGACTTTTTAGCCTCTGACGACTCTATCAGTAAATTCTTGCTTAATCCACTTTTCAACACCTAACTTGTACGTTACTATAAAAAATCACTCATCTAAAAACTTTTTCTTTCTGTATGTTGAATTTCACTTCAGACACACTAGCATTTCCCCTTAATCACATCAAAATCTAACCTAACCCTACACCGAGATTTCACCGGACTAACAATATCGATCGCACAACTTCTCTTCATTGACCCAAGATGACAACTGATTGAACTGAAGTTAACCGGCGATCGGATAGGGGCATCGAAACTTAAAAATTTACTGCTTATGTTCATTCGTCGTTCGTAACCAGTATAATCGAAGCAAAGGAAGCACAATTTGGAGTATTTAATGAAAATTTATATAGTAGATTCATGGTTGATTTTCATTTATGGTATTAAAGGGATCCATCACCGAAATGCCAGTTAAAAACTTTTAATTTATTTGAAAGAATTAAGGAATGATGACCGATGGACGACCTGGTTCACTGCCGCTGTTTATCGTACCAAGAACCCATGTTGTCATACTACTTCCACAGTCACAATATTTTCATAACATTTTCGTTAAATTTCAATTAAAGTGTCAATATTGATAAATATTTATATCCTGAACAATTGGTAACAGCAACAAACTACCACAAGGGAATTTTTTTCAAATTGCACATTTTACCCATAATGGAATGAGTACGTATATCAGGGCGAATGTTTTTAAAGATGTCATTAAGGGAATCAATCAATCCGTCATAATATGAAATTTTCATCATTGTATTAGAAAAAGTACGATCAAATAAAAGAATATGCTGAATATGATTCACTTCTTGATCCCAAGACCCTACCTTTTGAGCCATAAACGTTTAAAAGTTTTGTTTTTATAATAAATAGTTCATTACTCGTTATGAAGAATCAATGAAGTGTATAAAATAAAGTGTAACTACGATGTGTCCACATTACTTAAAATAAACCAGGAAATCATTCACAAATATTGTATTCATTTTATATGCCCTCAGGCGGTTCGTTCAATTAATGCATAACCATGTGGCGAATTTTTAGCATATTTCTTATTTTCACCACTTGGGCTACTTCGCAAAGAAGTATTGTAAATTGAATTACTTTTCTATGTTCTATTAGTGGTGCCTGTGACAGACGCAGTGATTATTTTGGCATAGATGAAAAAATTATTTTCTGTATTTTAATAACACACTCTCTTGCATATAAGAATAAAAAACCATTGACAATAGAAACAAGCATGAACATGACTATATGTAATTCAAAAAGAATATAGAATATAGAATAAGTTCATTATTCTATATATATATGTAATTCAATATTAGAATGAACTTCAGTTGACCATTAGCGGCTCAACGCAGTGAGTGCTGCGGTAACGCGCGTGTAGTTTTCACTGCGCTGAACTACTAGCGGCCACAATTGATTTGCTGCAGCGACAACTACTGGAGAGAGGTGCTGCGCTGAACCTGCCCTAAACTCCACTTACTGCGCCGAACTGCAGTAAACCATTCGAGACACTGCGCCGATTTTTAACTGGGGGGAGACCCATTCCTAAACCTTCTGTCTGCCGATAAAACCTACCTTGAAACACGAATATAGAATTCAGCACAACCATTTCATGCAAGGTCTTAAAATAATTCAGAGTCAAACCTAACACTACTTGACTAGAGTGATACAGGTACCCTAAGCAAATTTGTACTGTCTCATGGAGAGGCACATCAGTAAAAATATTTTCAACGTCGTACGAGACCATAAATAAGGGGTATCTACTTTCAAGCTACTGATTGTTGAAAGTCTTTTTACTAATGTGCTTCCACGTGAGACAGTGCAAATTTGCTTAGGGTACCTGTGTCAGTCTAGTCAAGTAGTGTTAGGTTTGACTCTGAATTATTTTAAGACCTTGCTCGAAATGGCTGTGCTGAATTCTGTGTTCATGTTTCAAGGTAGGTTTTATCGGCAGACAGAAGGTTTAGGAATGGGTCTCCCAATAGGACTGACTCTCGCAAATATCTTTATGTGTCATCATGAAGTGAACTGGTTATGTGAGTGTCCGATAGACTTTAGGCCGATTTTTTACAGGAGGTATGTTGACGACACATTTGTCATGTTCCGTGAGGACTATCATGCAAGGAAATTCTGGGACTACATCAATTCCAAACACGCCAATTTGAAATTTACGATGGAATGTGAGGCTAATCAAAAGCTTGCTTTTCTAGACTGTTCCGTCGAAAAACAAAATCAAAGGTTCACAACTTCTGTTTATAGGAAAAATATTTTTACGGGTTTGAGCACTAGCTTTTTTAGTTTTTGTTCATTTAGTTTTAAACTCTATAGCGTTAAAGCCTTGTTGCATCGCGCATTTCATAAAGTTCAACGTACCGCAATATGCATGATGAACTCAATTTTCTACAAACCTTTTTCAGTAACAATGGTTTTCCGAATAATCTAATCTCTAAAATTATAAGGCTATTTTTAGATAAAAAATATATGCCGACCTACTCTGAGACAACTGTAAAGAAAAAGAAATTCTATTGTAACCTGCTTTTTTATGGTGCACAGTCTGAGAAGCTAGCCAGTGAAGTTTCTAAGCTGGTGGAGAAATTTTACAACTGCTTAGATTTTATTCCAAATTGACAAACAAGCGTACTACCTAGTCCGAATTTTATCATCGGAGTAACGGAAATTATCATTGGTTTTTATCGTTTATTGAAGTATTCCGACGGTAGTTATATTACCGGTGATCAACGATAATTTTAGACGCTAAAAATGTCCGTCGACGATGATGATCGTTATTTACCGTCGATTTCTGACTGTCATTCCTACCGTAGAAATACGGCGGTAAAACTACGGTTGTTTTTGAGACTATACTTAATAACTTGAAGTTAACAGCAATGATAGATAGCCCATGTTAAAGTTAAATCAAGGACAAGTCAAATAAAGTTAGGTTATGTATTACTCGTGGTCAATGAAATTACATGAGCTTCACATTATTTAATTTGAGCTTTGGTTCTTTTACTGTGGAAGTGAGAACTTTAATTCGAAGCTTAGATATTTCAATTGGATTTTAACATATAATTTTTCGAAATTTATACATTTTAATTTTATACATTGTAATATGAAGTTCAAATTCTTTAACTAAGGCTTCAAATGTTTTGAATTTAATTTCAAATGTTTTAATTTCAACTCCTTATACTTTATATTACAAGTGAAACTGTGAAGTTGAAAAATGCAGGACTATAATACCAGCAGGCCGCAGCCGAGAGGATACAAAAACGGTTTTGTGGAAACTACAAAAATTTCTTGAGCGCGAAGTCAAACGACTAAGTTCATCACTCGTAACTTTTGAAAGAATTCACCTATTGACTTCCAATTACTCTCAAACGTAAGAGCAGAGCATTAAATATTATCCCACTATAAACAAGATCAAAAATGTTTACTGAAAATTACAAAAATTCTTCGATAAACCTGTCTGAATCGCGCGCCGACAAAAGACTAGAGCTTACCACTCGTAACTTTTGAAAGAATACACCTATTGACTTCAAATTACTCTCGAACGAAAGAGCGAAGCATTTTCTATTGGCTCATCATTTAATCATTGCACCTATTTCTATTGAAGCCAATAGGTACATTCTTTCAAAGGTTACGAGTATTAAACTTATGTGCGGAAGAATATTAAACTTGAGTATTAAACCTCGTGTGGGGAGTGCGGAGGTGAACTGACGCTCCGCGTAAACGCGGCGTCGAACATTTCAAAATGTAAGGGAACGAAACTTTCCCAAAACCCAAAACTCGAACTGAGTATCTGTGAATGTGCTTTCTACCTCATTGAATCGCGAAAGTGAAAAACAGTAATCAAATACAATCATTTGTGACCAATTTTATCGTGCAAAAACAGACTGGTGCTTTCTGTAAACTTTGTCTCCACTCGAAGTCTGTGTAGCGACCCTCGGTGTAGCCTCCCTCCCTGGTCAACCGCAACACCTGCTCCTTCCTCTCCCGCATATAGAACAAACGCACCACGAATACCAGCATGGAAACAAAAAAAGCCCGATGCAGTAGCAAATTTGAATTTTGTGAAGACAAACATAAAACACAGTGATAGTTTTTTGTAATTTTCATCAGTTATTGCAAAAAAATTATGTTGAGTGTCTATGGTGCTCAATTTTGACCTTTAATCCTCAAAATTGTGTTCAAATTACTTTACCAGTAAGTAACTCTGTCCTTCTATTGAAAACTTTTGGTGAAACAGTGACGTAAAAAGGGATTTAGAGAAAGTAAATTCTTTAATTGTTGAAGGTTGTAAAATGAGTGAATAAAATAAGAAACCCTGAAGCGATAGACTTCTATGAGGACCCAGCTACGCCAAGTCT
Organism: Morinoia aosen; assembly: GCA_030386875.1. NCBI lineage: Eukaryota > Metazoa > Arthropoda > Malacostraca > Amphipoda > Talitridae > Morinoia > Morinoia aosen. The sequence goes on along the minus strand of CM059569.1, from coordinate 12,828,735 downwards.
GCGCCTGCACCCCTTCCTCCCCCCCAGCCTACCCTCTCCGTGGAAAAAAATTGCCACGCTGTAATAGTGGCTAACTTAAATCTGTGTTCACTGCTAGAACATAATTCCACAACGTGAGGCGAATATTTCAGCAATATGACGTCTTTTGGATAGCTCAACATAGCAATCTTCACACGGAAAAAATTGTACTGCTTTCCTCACAAGCAGACGAACGAGAAACGCCAAGCTGGATCACCGCAAGCATCCTGCTCCCCGCCCCTCCGTCTCTGTCTACTCTACCTTCTCTTTTCCTCTACCCCTCTCCCTCTTTCTTACGGGCGGCTTCTCTTCATCTGGCATTAAAAGGTGGTCTTTTTCGTTTTCAAATGTGAGCGAGCAATGCAATCCCTTATCCGCAAATATTTCAATGACGGCTATCTTTCTTGTTGAAAGTTAATCACCCAATTTTTCAACCTCCTCTGAATAAACAAAATTAACTTTTCTTTTGGTGAAATAGTGACCCACCAGTTAACTTTGGAGAATAGTGACATAAAAAGTAAAAGAGGGATTACAAATTTTGTAATTATGAAACGTTGAGAAACTGAATGAGTAAAATGTGTCAACCTGCAAAAGTCTGAACGTGATTGTCGTCATTATTCACGGCCGACCAACACTCTCTCAGTTCCTCGCCTCTTTTCTCCAGCATTAAAGGGCAACTCTATGTTCTTATGTTTTTGGTGATGTTTTTTAGGTGATGTTTTTATGGCAATATTTTTGGGTGTTTAAAATTCTAAATGGTAAGCTAGCCCTCACTCATGTGTAAACGATTACCCTTCTACCCAAGACGATCGTTACTCACTCCGTAACAGCTACACAGTGAACACAATTTTGAATTATCTTCACCTTTATTCACTCATTCAATACAACTTCACAATGTCTCATTACGAAACTCGCTGAGAAACTCGGAAAGCAGCTTTATCTGGAGAAATAACATCTCTCACAACAGCGCCGCATGAAAACTCAAACACCAAAAAGGGGAATATATCTGAACCGTTCACAAAACGAAAGAAAACACCACCAAAATTTTCGCGTGTAAAATCACTCGCTCAAAAGCCTAAGCCGCTCACAATGACTACAAAAACTCCGACAGAGAAACAGTATGACGTCAACGAAAGCATCGCAACTCCCAAAACATCACCAGTGCAAACCGACAGAGAATCGACGGAGAGGTGCTCGACAGAGAGTCGAGCAGCAGAGTCGCCCGTCTTTGACGAAAATCTCCCAAGCGCTGCTTGTACCTCATTACCGGCGGGAGCTGCCACAGCACCACCGCCAGTTCCTTCGTCTCGTCCAAAAGATTGCGTCATGGCGACATCTCCCCTGTCCTGCGTCACTGAGAAAGCTCAAAATTGTTCACCAACGACGACGACACCAACACCAACGTCAACGTTGGAACGCGATAATATTTTCGATGTGAGCGACCAGTCAGAAAGTAAAAGGGGCAATTTTAATTATAATTTTAATGATAAATTGTGTGTAGGCATTTCAGGCGGTGGAGTTAGGTTTGAAAATGCATGCGCGGCAGCTGACACTGATAGTAAAGTACCTCAGAGCGTAAACTGCGAGGATAACTTAAGATTTTCAGTGGAGAACAATACAAACAGACCTGTTACCGCTTATGATGGGTACTTACATCCTCTCCAAATGACTAGTTCCCAAAATATTCACGAAATAAATAACATGCTGTCTCTTACAGCTGCATTTCTCAATAAAGCTTTGAGACCAAATTGTCCCCCAAGCCCAGCGTCGATTTTTTCCACTGTATCAAATATTCAAATGATTACAGAACAGCTTTTTGCTTTAAATTATTGTATCAGCGCTCATGATTTTACGCCGGTGGTAGCTGCGAGTAACCATCCTTATGCGAAATCCCCTCTAGACACTATTCTCGTTGGAGACAATAGTCTCACAAAAATCAACAGATATGACATTGATAGCGCATGCAGGATTCAGACCATAACTTCGGAACGTCTAAATGATCTCTATGATGAGATTGAACGCGCACCTCCTTTCATGAACTATATAATTAGTTTCGAAGGTTTGAGCCTCTCGTCCCATAATCTTCCTTAGTTAAATCTGATCATGACAAAGAATATTTTTTCTCGTACTTATGTGGTGAGTGCCTGCAGTGGTCAGCAATTGTACATGGCATAGAGCCTGTGCAGAAAAATCTGTCTTAAACTGATTCCGCTGCGAGAAAATGTAAAAACCGTTACTGTTAATGAAGCTTACAACAATGTCCGCACTTGGCCTGTTACTCGAGAAGACACGCATCATTTTCTTCAACAAATTTCTCTAAGATCACCTTTGAGACTAATTTCACATTATATCTCCTGTGTCAGAAACTCCCATGACCTGAATGAAGAAATTGAACACTCTAATGATTATGCAAAACAGCAGAATGAATTGAATGATTGTTCTAAGTTGACCGCCTTTCCACGCGAAACCTCAAGCAGCATCAACCGATGTTTGCCTTCATCTAACAAACCCTCTCCTCCCCTCTCCTTCCGATGTTTGCCCTCATATAACAAACCCTCTCCTCCCTCTGACACATTGCGGAGTGCCTACAAAAAAAAGGTTTTCATTGTTATCCGATGCTGATATAGCGGATGAAAAGCCCCTTGTTGGATATTGATTATAATATTTGTTAGACTGTCCTGTTCGGTGCCACTCAATTGTAAAACTTCCTTTCTTTGTAGTCGGTATTCTTCTCGGGGAAGATAGTATTCGGTTAATTTTCAGATTTATTTGCAAGGAAAAAATATTAGTTGCAGAGTACTTCAGTAACGGATAATGAGGTTCCGAAATTCCAGAGAGCTGACGCTCTTTTCGTCGCTCTCCCGAATTTCAGACAAACCGGATTCAAGAGGGTATCTAGGTTACTCGTATCTAGGTTACTCGAATTAAATTCCGGCGGACATTATTTACAGAGCCGGTAGCGTAATACTAGAAGATCCGTCTGGTATATTGGCGCTGGGTCTAACACGCCCCTAATGACAAGACTTTACTTGTAAAGCAAAGTCTTAACAAACCCACGCCAGTTTGGATGGAAAATTAGAAATCGAAGTCCGTTAGGTCTCTGATTGGGTTTCTAGACCGTTCGACACATAGGGGTTATATGCTAATTAATTCTAGAATCTTAAGTGATATAGGCCCTAGTTTAGAGCACTTTTAACATCTTATCTTATACAAGGAATATAGATATAAGCTTTATCTCGAAATATCTGGTACTACGACCACGCGTCGCGATGTGCACGAACAAACGAATGTCCATGTTAGTTTCAAAATCGCAATACGGACACGGAAAGCCGCTCTTCTGGCTTGCATTACAACTGAGTCGCTTGAGTTCAGAAACTGTCGGAAATGGTAGTCGGCAAAACTGGCAAGACTGAGAGCAAACTCGGAATGAAAAGAGTTCATGGGACGTATGTAAGTTCTTCGGAAAGGGAAGCCCTCCGTACAAACCTTGCACTTGTACGGCCGCAAATTAGTGTGAGTTATCAGATGTTGTACGATTTGGCGACGACTAGCAAAGACGCCATCACAAATGCCACAACGATGAAAACCCTCCTACGTTTCCTGACCTTCGAACGTAATTTATTATTGGAAGTCGAGATAGGAGACTGCTTAGTGGCGCTAGGACGCGGTTTTTCAGGAGGTTTACGCTCACTGTTCATAATTGTAGGCTTCTTTGGCGGCTCATTAGCACGATGAGACGCTACACGTCTGAGCATGTCTGCCGTATTGTTGCACAACACGTCACACTTGAGACACTTCCAAAAGTCATCCTTAACTATCTTGATACGATGTTTATCGATGAGATGCGGTGGAAACAACGAAGTACTATGCTCTTCTTTGCACAAGAAACGCTTGGTAACGCCAACACCATCTTTGACCTTTATTTTAATTTAAATCTTCTCTTCAACCGCCTGAGGATGCTGTTCCATTATATGCTGGTTCAGTACACCCATAAAATATTACACGAAGTCACAATGTCGACGCCTATACAAGCGAGTTTCTTCCTCTTCGTCATCATTAGGAATATTTTCTTTAGTTATCTCCACAGAAATAGGTTTGTCAGCACTCAAACCTAATTCGTTGTTTTGTAGGATGAGGTTCGAATCTAAATCAGGTTCCGTGTCACCGTCACCGTCATCATCAACGAGACCGTAAACGACGCCACTTTTGACAACGACAATGGGTTGCGCCCCATTTTCGCCGCAAGTTTCATCGACAGCTAGTAGCCTATCTTCTCCCTCGGTGTGCAGAGCTTGCAAGGTTCCATCTTCACTCAGCACCAAAAATTGCTTTGTGCCCCCTGTCTCATCTGAGACAGTAATGAGCCTCCTATCATTTGATAGCCCATGGTTTTGATCGTCCTCTCCAGATGGTAAGAGCAATAATTCTTCAGTGGAACCAAGGGGATCCTCAGCCGAGGGTTCTTCGGTGAGTATATCTCCAGTGACCCCTATCACGAATTGGCAGTGAGCGGCATCGGGAGACTCTTCGGTCTTGCACATACCTTCCTTGGAAGACCTAAACGGGCTGTTAAGCAGCGGTGTAGCCGCAGTGAACGGACGTTCGTCCTCTGTGAAGTAATTCTGAGACGGCATACGGTAAGGGGACTTCAAAATAGATGCCACGGCTGCAGAAGCTGGAGACATTGGCACCGTTGCATGCTTATTGAAGAGTGAAGAACCTTGTCGCATTCGCGGGGATTCGCTACTCGTTGAAAAATCACTGGATCTCACGCGAGGGAAACTTTCATTCCTGGGGCTGACTGTAGATGACAGCACTCTGGAAGCCTCGGTAGGAACAGGACCGCGACGGAGGTTGGGCATAAGATACAGGCTCGTGAAGGTAGACCTTGGGGCGTTCTCTTCGCGGTTCGTCACCTCGACGCTGCGTGAGGAGTTGGTGCACCAGGGCTCGGACTTGAGGCCAGAGAGAACGTCCTTGAGCAGCCTCCTGCGGGACGCGGCCTCTCTGAGTTTTACTTCCCAATAATTATCGCGTAGTGTAGCTGTAGTGACCTTATGAGGTCCTAATAGTAGGGTTCTGATTTCATTAAAGCGGTATCGATCGACGACGGGTATCGTTTGGATGAGCCTTCGCTCTTTGGCCGTTACGAAGGTTTCGAGGGTAATGACAGCTTCGTATTCGGTGAGCTCTTGGGCTGTACTGTGGTTCTTAAACCGTTGTAGAAATTCCTGCATACCTTCTTTCTCTGGCTCGAATGGCGAGATTTCCGGAATCTTAATTAGTCTCGCCCATGGGGCTCTTGGCTGGTTGAGCTGTTGAATGCGAATCTCATGCTCGCGCTAGCGTTCTCGTTCTCGTTCCTCTCGTTCTCGTTCTCGTTCTCGTTCCTCTCGTTCTCGTTCTCGTTTTCGTTCTTCTCGTTCTCGTTCTCGTTCCTCTCGTTCTTCTTGCTCTAGCCTTTGCAATCGACCGAGGAAAATCTCTCGGTATTCCGGCTGTTCTGGGGTTATACCCAGAGCTTCTGCAAATTGTTGCGCTTTTTGTACGCAATTCATCTTAGCGAGTTATTCAATGTTGAGTATTAGGCGTAGTTCCTTTAGCACTGCTCCAACAGCGAATTTCTGTGGAGGCAGGAGATGCGTTCGATGTTTGAGGGTTAGGCGTAGTTCCTTTAGCACTGCTCCAACAGCGAATTTGTGTGGAGGCAGGAGATGCGTTCGATGTTTGAGGGTTAGGCGTTGTTTCTTTAGCACTGCTCCAACAGCGAATTTCTGTGGAGGCAGGAGATGCGTTCGATGTTTGAGGGTTAGGCGAAGTTCCTTTAGCACTGCTCCAACAGCGAATTTCTGTGGAGGCAGGAGATGCGGGTTTTACTTTACCGGCTTGAAGAATAGTTGCAGTTTTCCCGAGTTTGGGTCGCTGAGAAGAGATGCAGCTTTTCTGGGATCAGGTCTCTAAGTTCGGGCGCCACTTTGTTAGATATTGATTATAATATTTGTTAGGCTGTCCTGTTCGGCGCCACTCAATTGAAAAACTCTCTAGGAGTTGAGACCTTCCTTTCTTTGTGGTCGGTATTCTTCTCGGGGAAGATAGTATTCGGTTAATTTTCAGATTCATTTGCAAGGAAAAAATATTAGTTGCAGAGTACTTCAGTAACGGATAATGCGGTTCCGAAATTCCAAAGAGCTGACGGTCTTTTCGTCGCTCTCCCGAATTTCAGACAAGCCGGATTCAAGAGGTCTTGTCTCGTATCTAGGTTACTCGAATTAAATTCCAGCGGACAATATTTACAGAGCCGGTAGCGTAATACTAGAAGATCCGTCTGGTATACTGGCGCTGGGTCTAACACCCCTCTTAGACACGAGTATAAATCAACATCCAATCACATACTCGGAAGCAGTGAAATCAACAGGAAGAGAGAAATCGCTGCAAAATTGCAGTCGACAATCGATGGAAAATCCACTCCCCAACTGCATGCACAATCATCACCAGAAAAATAAAATTGATACGAGCATTTCTCAGTTCTCTGCAAATCCCAATACAAGAAATCACCATAGCCGGCCCATTCAGAGCCAGAAAAACGTAAATTCCCTCACCTCTCAGAACCTCTTAATGATGTAAACAGTACAAAAAAAACGTCTCCAGTCCCATTTGGGAGCGCATGAATTCCACAATGGATGAATTGAAACGATCATGCAAAATAGAGCTGATTCCCACCAAAGCCGATGGACACTGCCTCCTCCATGCAGTAGCTCATCTACTTACAAAACAACCAGCATCAAAATGAAATTACAATTCTTTAAAGGCTGCAATCAAAACAGAGAGTAAAGCAAACAACAGCACACACGCTAAAACTTAGCGTGGGTGCTGTTGTTTGCTTCACACACGTGCAGTTGTTTGCGTGTTGTTGTTGACAAGAACAGTGGAGACATGCAAAACCTCATAGATAATTACATTGATGACAAACATTTTGATCAAGCTGCTGTAGATCTTATACCACTTATCATTTCAAATGTGACAGGCCAAAAACTTCTCGTCCTGGATGAACAGGATCATTGTGTTTTGAAAATATCAGTCGATCCCTTTTCAGAGTTATCAAATAATAACCCTCCACTACTGCTCCATCGTAAAAACGATCACTACAGTGCTCTTGTCACACAAGGCAAAAATCAGACCGGGGTTACCTCATCTTGACAGACTGCCGCTGCCCAGCCAAATAGTTGACTTTCTTACATAGCAGATGCTGGGCCAAACACCCTGGGCAACGTAGACAAAATCGATAAACCCCCTGAACGATTCCATCGAGATAGTAACTTTGCTACCTTTAAAAAGAGTTCTAATATAGCTAAAAATCAAAATCAGGCATATAAATGCTCGAAGCCTCAATGGTAAATTGGATGAAATCAGAGTAATGTTGGTCACTGAAGAAATTGACATTTTGTGTGTTTCAGAAACATGATTTGATTCACGAACCCAAAGTTCATTTTTTAACATTCCTGATTACGTGTTGCACCGCTACGATGGCGCTAAAACTAGCCGAGGTAGTGGATCTTGTATTTTTGTGAACGAAATGTACTCAACATCTTCACTTCTAGCGAATAAAGTTTGCGAAGGCAGTGAAATGGTTTGGTTAGAAGTGTAAATAAATAAACACAAATCAATAATCATTGGCAGCCTTTACCGGCACCCATCGTCTCCCCTAAATCTAACACTAGATTTCATTGAGGAAACCTTCAAAGAAATTCTTCAGGCAAAAAAGTCATTCTTTGTTTTCGGAGATTTTAATGTTGACCTAACGGACAAAAACAATCAGCTAAGTAAACCATTGTATAAACTAAGCTTATCACAAATGGTCAAAGAACCGACTCGCATCACTAAAGTCTCTGCAACGCTCCTCGATCTAGCAATCACAAATAATCCCACCGCAATACTTAGTACAGTAATATCACCTTCTATTTCCGATCACCACTCTATAGAATGTGAAATTAATATTGCAAAGGAAAGACAAAAATACCGCTTAAGCCAAGTCGTTTAATAGTGAAGGGCATTAACGGCAAAAGTAATGTAAGCGGCGAAGTAGAGTTGTCTATTACCATTCCAGGCACTAAAAAAGTACTAAAAACTAATGCCCTTATCGTAAAAGAAGCTAAATTTAATTATGATTTAATTCTCGGCCGCGATGTTCTAAACAATGCTACTATCGATTTTAAAAATAAAACTCTTCGTTGGGATGATATTTCAATCCCGTTTTGTGAATTAAAAATGGAGCCGGTTTTAAACAGAGAAGCAGTAATGAGAAGAATTGTAAACAGCGACTGTCTGATGTCGGATGTTGCTATAGCGCGAAAGAGCGACAGGGTCAGTCACCTGTCAGAAAATAATAACTGCAGAAAAAGAAAAAAATCCCCGCTGTGGCTGAGGCGTCACAGTGTCCGAGGCAGTTGTTAGTTCATTGCACTCAAGTGGAAGTGCCTAGTAATTCGATAAAAATAGTGTACGGCTTTATCAAGAAAGCAACTCCAGGAGAGTATATGATTTTGAAAAGATGCCTTGATAGTGGTGCTCTTATAGCGGAAGCAATTGTTCGTGTAGAGAACGACGGCGTGGTGCCGGTGATGGTTCTAAATTCAAATGAAGAGGCTGTTCATTTAAGTGAGAATATGATGCTATGCAATATTGAATTGATTGCAGCAGATGATATTGAGAGCAAGATGTATTTAACAAGTGTTGAAACAGCACTCAGAGACGCTCATAATGTTGAAGTAAATTCTAACGCGGTGTTGGATACGATGCAGGTTGTCTCGGCCGGTGGTGGAAAGAAAGCCATGGCTGGGAGAAGACTTGGGTTGGATGCCGACGCTCGCGCTAGACGTGAAATTCTCATGGGTGACGAGGAGTTGGGAGTTAATGCACAAGTAGGTGCAGGAGTAGGTGTGTCAAAAGGTGGAGAGCAAGAGGTACGACGTGTTTTAACGAAAGATGATGTTTTATGTAATGAAGAGGACATACAATTACCTTTAATTAATCTATTGAATAAGTTCCGCGATGTAGTTACTCTGGAAGGAGAGACTATAGGTGTTACAAATATTATGAAGCACCGAATTCAGTTGAAACCGGATGCTCCGGTACTAAATTTAGCTCCTTATCGCATCCCCCACAAATATCAGGAAGAAGTGATGAAAATTACGGATGACATGCTTTCGCAGGGGATAATTGAAGAATCTAGCTCAGACTTTAATTTTCCTGTTATCGTAGTTAAGAAGAAAGGCGGGGACCTTCGTCCCGTAATCGACTTCCGTGCACTAAATAAGGTACTAGTTAAAAGTTCTTATCCGATACCTAGGATTGACGAAATTTTATCGACCTTGGGAGGTAACGCGTGGTTTACTAACTTAGACCTTCGCTCGGCGTTTCATCAAATTGAATTAGAACAAGAGAGTAGAAAATTCACTGCCTTCAGCATTAATTATAGGAAATTTCACTTTTGTCGAGTCCCTTTTGGACTGAGTACGTCACCGGGAGTATTTCAAAGGGTAATGACCTCTGCCCTTGCACCCATTCTGGGTAAACTAGCTTTCGTCTTCCTGGACGATATATTGGTGTTTTCAAAAAATAAAAGTCAGCATTTGGCTGATATAGAATTCGTTCTTAAGATGTTGCGATCCGGTAATTTGTCATTAAAGCTTGAGAAATGTAATTTTTTCAAAAACGAAATCGAATATTTAGGTCACATCATTGCCGCCGATGGTATTAAGTGTAAATATTCACGGAAATTGCAAGAATGCCGAGCGCCGGTCAATGTTAAGGAATTACAATAGTTCTTAGGTTTAGCAAATTATTTCCGTAATTTCTTACCCAATTTTGCTGAGGTAGCGAATCCCTTGTACAATCTTTTAAGGAAAGACGTTGACTATACGTGGACAGACGAATGCCAGAAGAGTTTTGACTTTATTAAATCGGCTCTGATTTCTGACACAGTCCTAAGACATCCTGACTATACAAAGGACTTCCACCTTTTTACAGACGCGTCTAACTCGGGAATTGGAGCGGTCCTGATGCAGACAGATGAATCAAGCGATCAAATTCTAAGACCTGTGGCTTATTATAGTAAGAACCTTAACTCAAGCCAGAGAAGATATTCTAATACTAAGAAGGAATTCTTCGCAATTTTTTCGGCTTTAAAATATTTTAAATATTTAATTACTGGATACCCTGTCCGGGTTTACACCGACCATAGGCCTTTGGCGCCACTTTTTACTAAAAAACTTCCTGAAGATACTAATATGGCGCGTTGGTGTATTAGCGTTCATTCATTCGAACCCGTGGTAAAATATTTACCCGGTAAGGAAAATATTGGGGCTGACTATTTGAGCAGGTTACCTGTAAATAATGAGAAATTAACAATTAAAGAACTAGATCGCTGTGATGCTCTGGAATCCGCGCTTGAATCAGAGGTCTGTGTTGTGGAGACTCGGTTACAGAAACAAGGCATGACTAGACATGAGGTAGTTGATCCGCCGACAGGAGACAGTGCTGACAGCGCATCAAAAGAGGCTCGACCAAAGCTTCTAGACTATGTACCAAAAGAAGAGGAAATTTCTTGGACTATAAAAGAATTTATTAACGAACAAGAAAAAGACCCATTCTGTATAGAAGTTAAGAACGCTTTACTGAATGGTAGTATTTCGAATATTCCAGACCTACAGAAATTTTTGATTTTGAATGACATTCTATATCGACGTAGACAAATTGACTATAGACCTAGTACCATTTTGACAGCAGTGGTACCTAACTCCTTGATGGGTAAGGCTATTTTAGCGATTCACAGCATGTATCATACAGATGACACCCACACTTTGTTCAAGTTTAAGCTAAGGTATTACAATCATTTGGAAAAAACAATTGTGCGAAAATTTGTAAAAGATTGTGATGTTTGTAAACTAATTAAAGCCAGACCTTCTGTTCCAATTAAAATTTTGACCGCTCCGATAGCGAAAGCACCGTTTGAAGTTGTGTCGATGGACCTCCTTGGACCACTCAAAATTACAGATAATGGCAATAAACACATATTGGTCATCATCGACCTATTTTCGAGGTTTTGTAGGTTGTATGCGATTTCTAATCGTCGTACGGAGACAATAATTTCATGTTTGAGTAACTGTTTTTCCTTGCTAGGATTTCCTAAAACCCTCATTTCGTATAATGCCCTAGAATTTAAATCAATGGCGGTCAAGCAATTCGCTAAAGTGCACGCCATTGCGAAAAAGGAAGTATTAGCTTACAGCCCGCACTCTAACGCTATAGTAGAGCGTAATAACCGTAAAATAACAAATCTATTAAAATTATATGTGAACACACTACCTCATGCAGAGTGGGATCAATTGCTGGAAGTTGTTGAGAATGCATTGAACAACTCATTGAATTCTACTTTGGGCGAAACCTCTAGTTACGTAATGTTTAATCGTGATACGTGTGCATACTACCAATCCGAGAGTTTTGATTCTGTAACTTATAGTTATGATGAGGAATTGGATTTGGTGAACTTTCGGGCAAGGGAAGCCGCCCGGACGGTGGAAAATATTAGAAATTTAATTATAAATAATACGACAGAGAGAAATTTATACAGAAACATCAAGCGACGTAATGAGGACATACATGTGGGCGATCGAGTTCTTTTAAGGAATCACGAGAAAAAACATAAGCTAGAGCTTACTTGGATGGGTCCTGCTATCGTTCAAAAGGTCAAGCGTAATTGGGCTGAGGTCAAAATTGGGTCCAAAATTTATAAGAGTAACCTTAATCATTTAATACCCTTGAGGAAGGTTAAACTGTGAGTTAGAATGACAAATTCTTTCTGCTACGTTAACGTTTGACGGCGCAACGATTCGACGAGTTACGATTTACTATGTTATTCTTATTAAGTTAAGGTTAATAATCATAGGTTAAGTAGTTTTGCTGCGTTTTGCTTTATTTCATAATAATAATTAATATGCTCAGTAACCCGTATATTATATTTTCTGTATCATGTTTACAATTGTTTGTACCGCGTTGTTCTAAGTTGATTTGGCATAATACTTGTTTTTAACCTAAGTGTTAAGAGGAATGTGTAACTGTCTCTTTTAACCTTGAGGGTTGATAACCCTTGTCTCTAAGTCGCTTTATTTGCTTGCTACAAATTCGCTTACAACGTTAAATTCATTGTCTGGAAGCGTCGCTGAATGGGCATTTTTAATATTGAGCGAATTCTTCGACTGCTAAATGCAATCGCTGAGGGTGCAGTTCATTCTGTGAGATGGGTTGATTTGACGCTGCGGCGGCATCTCACAGTGCTATTTCAGTTCAGCCGGAATGTTCGGGGATCAGCATAATTTAATTAAATTCTTAGACTGGTGGCTTCTCGACTGAGGAGTCAATACCCTAGGGGTCGGTACGAATAGGGGTTATTTTTTATTCGAGATTTATCATGGGTGATTAATGATTATTATCAGGCCTCCGAGCTCTGATACCAAATTTTATGTTTGTATTTTAATTTCTTTTGTTTATGACGGTCATGCTAATCGGTTCTGTATCCTTCCTTTCAGGGGCAACAGCGCGGGAAGTTCCAGCGATGGGCAGCGCCCAAAGTTCCATCGACGTGGACACACTCGTAACGGCACTGTCCACCCATTCATCCAACGTGAACGAGCAGTGGATCAAAGACAACTCCGTTACGAAAATGGAGCTGTTACCCGACAATGTCACGGACATTGCGTTGATGGTACTCATCTTGTCGACGATGGGTTTAGCGACCATCGTGTACCATCTCAAAAAGCAAGTCAAGCTCCTGACAATTGCTCAGCGCGAGGATTTTACTCGTGCGTTAACAAGAGGGAGGCCACCAAGGCTAAATCAGGACCAGTGATCTTTAATGTCGCCCGGGATCTCGTAGTAGTAAACGTAGGGCGAGCGGGACGTCCCCGGGACGCACAGGGTCTAATCTCGCAGGATTTCTACACCACCCAGCCCTCTCCCTCCACCTCCAACCAGCTACAGCACCACCTCCAAGCAGCTACAGAAATGTTAGGTTAAATAAATTTAGGTTATGTTAAGTTAAGTTAGGTTAAGAGGTTAGGTTAAGTTAGGTTAGGTTGGGTAAGGTTAGGCCAAGTTCAGTTACTTTAAGGTTAACTTAAAAAAGTTAAAAAATGCCTGTTTTTGCGTGGCGCGAATGGCAACTTCAGTAGCTTCTCGGAGAAGGAGGGAGAGGGTTGGGCGGTGTAGAAATCCTGCGAGCTTGGACCCAGTGCCCCCGGGACGCAGGACGATATGGCCGTCCCTGTCCTACTGCAAGTGCGCAGCGTGAAAATTTAAAAATGGAAAATTTGACTTGAAAAAATTGGAATTAAATTAGTTTAGTTTTTAGCGCGGTTGAAATATTAGCGCGAAGTGGGGTGAAAAAATGCGTGTCGCAGGAAAAATGCGGAAAAATGAAAAAGTGTTCGTTTCAGCATGTTTTTGATGTAAGCTTGACCATGTAATCTTAAGTTTAAGTTTGCTGTATGATCTTTTAATGCCGACGTAAAACTCCTTACAATTTCTTAATTATTTCATTTAGGCAATTAATTGAATTATTTGAATTTAAAGGCGATGTGTGTAAGCTATGGTTTTGGTTCTTTTTCAAGATTTTTTTCCCAATTATTCCCATGTATTTAACATGTGATTGAATTGCGGTAATGTTTGATGTGTAATTTGCGGAATTTGTTTTAATTGAATTGATTTCCCCTTATTTATGTGACACAATAAGATGTGGCGTTTCATTTATTGTAATCCTTACTGCTGTTGTCGTGCTGAGATTTAAATGCACGGTAAGTTAGTTGTGTGCTTTTGCTTTGCTGGGTTATTGCTTTTGCTATTTGCTTTTAGATATTAATCGCTTATTTTTTTGTGTATCTTCTCTATAACCGGTATAATCTTATGTGTAAGGGTTTGAAGATTTATTTGTTTTTGCGGTTGTTTGCGGAAATAACGTGTTAACCATTTAACGTTTATTAAAGCGATAAACATTTTGGTTAAATGAATTGTTCTGATTTGTTTTTTGGTGTTTTGCGGTGCGTATATTTTTCGTTGTATTTCTGAAAATTTACTTTATAGCGTTTTTTTGCTTTGCGTTTTATTATAAATATTATTAATTAGTGTGATAATGGTAATAGCGATTGTTTTTCTTTAATTAAGATGTTTTTTTTTGCGACTTAAATTTTTTCTTTTGATCTCTGGCATGGTTACTTATTTTCGTAACATTTAAGTTTGGTTGCGTTTAGGTTCGCTTATGAATTTTTTAATCGGTTGCTAATGTAGACGGTTCTTCATTACCTACTTTTACTGTGCGTTTATTTAAGTTAAGGTTTTTAACCATAATGTATCGAGTTTTTTTTCACATTAACTATGAACAGGGCTACATTTTTATTGTTTCGCTTAGCTGCCCTTGTTTTTGCTTGTTTTTTGCCGATAGCTATAATAATGCTTGGTTGATGTATTGGTAAGATTGTTTAGGACATTTTAACTTTTTAATGGAATGACTTGCGAGACGTTTAACGTAGGTTAATGTAAAATAGGTTTTAAGCGAGACGGTTGTTAAAATTACTAGCGTTAACTTTTCCTTACACTTATCGCTTTAAATTTTTGAGTGCGTGTTACCTTGTTCCACGGTTTCCGTTAATTCCACGGGTTCTTGAGTTTGTTTAACTATGTTAATTTTGGGGTTATGGCTCACTTCAGGTTCGATGGGGGGTGCAATGTGCGAGTATTGCCGTCTATGTCTGTATTCATTCTGTATTCAATCTTGACATCTGGATGCCTCGCACCCTATATAAGCCGTGGTTTCTCAGGTTGAGGTGCTCATTCTTATCTCATGTCCTCCTGTGCCAACGACATCTGGTTACCTAAATAAACTTACCGCCAAGCTACCCTCTGTGATCATTTAACCACCGTACAGCTGCATCATAAATTACATTCCACTGTCACTTGAAGCCTTCAGCTTTCCTCGGATCTAAGGATTCATTGTCTAGTTGAATACACAATACAGACATCTCTAGACACAATGAAGCACTTAGCCCATTCAACTTAATATTTAACACTTGTTACTCACATTTCCTTCTCTGGAGTCTACACAATACACTCAGACGGTTCTCTCACATGACTG
This sequence comes from Morinoia aosen, assembly GCA_030386875.1. Classification (NCBI taxonomy): domain Eukaryota; kingdom Metazoa; phylum Arthropoda; class Malacostraca; order Amphipoda; family Talitridae; genus Morinoia; species Morinoia aosen. The sequence continues at coordinate 12,813,536 of CM059569.1, read as the reverse complement.
GCGGCTTCTGCCCGGAGGGCTGAGTTTATATACCTAAGGTACCGGAAGAGACCGCTTCCGGAGAGCGAGTGAACTTGCGGAATGGTTCTCCCAATATTCGGAGGTCCAAATTTTCTATCGCTAGTTGAAAATATAAATTTCCTAAAATTGCTGCGAAGGCAGCACATTCCTCTCTCTCAACAGTGCTAGGTAAGACTACTACAATATCCTTAACCGATTTCTCACAAATTTTGGTACCTCCGGAACCATCCGCCCGCCGCAGCGTCGCCCCCCGCACACGTCCGTCCGATCCCGAGCGATGCACCGACTCTACCCCAGCCAGGGGCCACTGACATCTTGGAGACTGCGAGTCTCGTACCAGTACGATGTCCCCTTGAGACAAGGGACGCCTTGGTGTCATCCATTTTCTGCGACGACTGATTTCTTGAAGATCGAATTGTCTCCATAATCGACAGAACTGGTCCACCAGAGATCGTAACTTGTAATGACTCTGGTCTACGTTTCTCGGGCAGCATATCGCCGCAAGCTTCTTGCTGAACAATCTTAGCGAGGCAACCTTCGGCTTCCTTGCATTTCTGAAGTAGACTTTGTGTTTGTTGGGTAGAGATGGCGAGACTCAACGTTGCCCACATCAACCCATCATGTCCCAGGTTGAGCCCTGTGATTTTGAATTTACTTGACCACCCACTCACTCTGTTGATCACTGCTCGCCGTAGTGGGCATAATTTGGTCCGGGTAGCTTTGCATCTGATTCCGGGGAAGACTGGTAGCAGCTTTTCTTGGGGGGTGCACCTGCCGTCAGTAGTGCAGTTTTTCAATTGAGAAGCCGGGGGGGTTGAGCAATGGCAGTGGACGAGCTGCCCAGTGTCTGTGGGACGAGAGGATATGTCCGCTGTGCTCATCTTCGTGTCCACGAGGTGGCGCTCGCCAAGGAGTTCTCCGGCTTCGTCAGGAGAGTCCAAACAAGCGGCCCCACCATCTACGTGGGACGCTGGGCGTAGAAAGTCAGTGACCCGGCTCGGGAGTCCGGAGGCATCGCCCAGGTCGGCGGCGAGGGGAAGGGCGAACGCAGCGGCGGTCGGAGAGCTGCGCAACCCGAAGACGGGGAATTTAGCTCTGTAGGGAACAAACTCGTAAGTAACCTGGTTATCTTTCAGCCAAAAGAAACGCAGACAGTACCTATCTTCAACTCAGATTCGAAAATTGCTGAACACATCTTTTATATCAATCGTAAAGGCTACCTGATGGGGTCGGAATTTCTGCGATATTCCTCGAAGGCTACTGTTCAAATTGGGACCTGTCAACAACTCATCATTGAAACAGTGTTCATTGCACTCTGCTGAACCGTCGAACACTAACTCAACCTTCACGTCTCGTGCTAGTTGTACAGGAAGCTCAGGTGAATACAATGATATATCTTTTCCAGAGGGTTCCCCATCAAATACATCCTCTACGTGACTATTGTCGACGTATGATTGCATCTTATCTATGTTAAGCTGTGCATGAAAGGGATCTCTAAGCATTCTTCCTAACATCATCTCCGTTCTTCCCAATACAGGCACGTCATTAATACACAATTTCGATGGATCTCTAGTAACGGGTGAAGTGGCAACAACCCTATCGTCTTGCAAACCAGTACTAGCACTTAACATACGTACAGATTTGTTGTCTAATACACTCAGACCATGAACCTCGTCATTTACCCGTTCATCGTCGAGAACCTGCACCCCAGGAGTGGGTCCACTAATCTCGCTCGTGAGAAGATGAACCTAGCGGCTCAAAAGCGACGTCTGCAGGGCGGTGGGCTGCTGAGTCCCTACTCTTCCCTCCAATGGCCCCAACAGTGCCCAACCCAGGGTGGTCTTGCTGGCGAGAGGGCCTCGTACACCATAGTGTGTAGATGCCATGAGCGACACAGCATCTCTTCCGATGAGTATCAGTGACCGAGCAGAAGGGTCGTATTCATTGTAATGTTTGGCTAGGTGCGCAACGTGACCGAGTTTCTTCACCACGTCTGGAGTGGCAACTTCGTCGGTCGTGTCCGGGATGTTCTTGTTAGTCCGTGCATGGTCGGTAGCTGGTGCCATCGACTCTCACCCACACCTTTTATCATGAGCCCGGTGATAGTGTGTCCTTCCATCTCGGACGACAGACCGTCCATTGTTCTGATGGCGTACTTCCAAGGAGAGGCCTTAAGATCGAGCTGCGCCATCAGAGAAGGGTCCGCAAAGCATCTTGAGCTTTGTTCGTCAATGATGGCGTAACAACGTACTCTCTTCTGTGTAGACGTCGTGGTGACATTTACTAACAACGTTTTGGAAAATTCTCTGTACTCTAGGCCGAGGCATTTCGTTCTGGTGCAGGTAACGATCTCGCCACGGATCGCCTGTTTTGTGCTCGAACGATGCATGATTGTCAAGTGTGGGCCTTGACAGAGGGAACACTGTACTTGCTTGTCGCAATTCCTGATAAAATGGGGACAGAGGCACCGAAAGCACACCTTGGCTTCGGTGTTGAGCTTCTTCTTTTGGTCGATGGGTAGTCTTCCAAAAGGTTCGTTGTTGGCCACCATGGACTAGTCACCTTCACTAGACTCTTTCTTAGTATTCTGGTCAGCGCTCGTGTGCAGGACCCGAGCGGGCTTGGATTTTCCGCCTGACAGTGCAGGATTGAAAAATGGATCCCTCATCGCTCTTTCTTCGTCTCTCACGAACTGGATGAAGAAGGAGAACGTTGGGCGCTGCCCACTCTTGGCTCGTAGGTCAGATGGTTTCCTATGCCATCTGCGTTGCAGATCTGGTGGAAGTTTGAGTGCCAAGAGCCTCATGCCCCTGGTAGTGCAAAACTCTTCCAGCTCTTCTGACCTTGCTGCATTGGTGAGTGCGGTACTTGTAGCATCTAAGAAATCCTGGAGAGCTGTGATATCCCCGGGAGGAATGTTTGGGAAGTTCAGAAGCTGGTCTGCTGTTGCCGTGTGTTCTGCTAGCAACCAGTCCGAACCGTAACGCTCACGAAGGGTGTTCCACACCACCTGCGACACTGCCTCTGCATTGTTTCCGATGACTGATCTCATAGTTCTCAGAACGTACTCCTGAGGCTTACCCGCAGTATTGGCCGCCAAAATTTGTAGTTCTTCGAAGGGGCCCAAAGCTAGTCCTTGCAGTCGATTCTTCAGATCAGATTCCCAGCAATGGTATAATCCGATGTCTCCTTGGAAGGGGTTGGCAGAGGTCTTCAACAGCTCGGCCCGAATAAGGTGAACTGAAGCTGCATCTAGAGTGTTTCTCTGACTGGAAGCTCTCAGTCGATGGTTTGCATTTACTCTAGGCACTAGAGTCGATCTGCGAGAGCTCACTGAAGCCCGGTCCATCAGCCCCGCCAGATCATCTAGTTTGCTTTCACGCTCTTGTGATTCTTCATCTTCTCCCTCTGAGTCAGTACTAACCTCAGAGGCTTCTGACGGTTGTGGGGGAAAAGGTCCAACCTTTTCCACTCTTACTGAGGTTGGTTTGCCAATTTTTTCTCTACGCAGAGATGACAGATCTTTGGGATCAAGGTTGGATACCATGTCCCCTCCTAGCCTCTCCATCTGTTTGTTGAGCGTTGCGATGCGGCTAAAGCAGTCGTCCAGCATCACACGTCTCTTCAAAAACTGCTCACGATACCGTTGCTTGTGTCCTGCTCGTTCCAATGAACTCTCGAAGGCCCTGCTTGAGGTGATGAACTGATCGCGCTTGACCTTGAGTTCAGCTATGAAGGACAAGGTGGCCGACGTATCCTCCTCTTCTGGATTCTCCCTGGATAGGGCTTCATAAAGATCGTCATTGGTCTTTGCAGCTTCAACTTCATCTAGTTGGAGGGTTTTCTTTGAGCTTCTTTTGGCCAGTTGAGACATAGCAGAGATGTTTCTGTAATTTTACTGTGGCGGCCTCGACAAATTAATTCGACGTGAGGGAGGTTCAGAAAAATCCACTGATGAAGCAAAACTTGTCCAAGCAACCATTTATTAATACGTAAAATTACCTGCAAGAGAAAAGTCTAGTTAGCACAAAGGTAATACAAAAATATACAGTTTTTAGAGGTTACAAATCTAAAGGTGATGCAGAGTGTAAATCTGAAAGTAATGACGCAAAATTGGAGCAGAACTGCGTCATTGTTACGAGAAAACACGGCTCAGAGAACACGGGTAACACTTCAGCAGCTCAGCCAACACACAAATTATAGGCGAGTCTTAGCACAATTCTTATACGTGCATCCTAATGGCACACTCGGATATAGTCAGTCAACCTAATGAGGCACTCAGAAAATACTAAGGTCAGGCAATACTCTACACACTGATGTCCAACCAGGTAGACGCTGAATTGAAGTTACACGCTATTCCTATATAAACAATGCATGACAACTTGAGTTGTTTCTGACTCACATGACCAGTCGCAAAAGTCTATTAATTCTACAGTACCATCCGGACATGGTTATAACATTCACCTACAAAGGTGATCAATAGGTGAACAAGGGGGCACACTTAGGCGCATCAGCACTAGTAAATAGTTACCTAACATGCATGAACGCATAATCAACTAGGCAATATAACATATTCTGCAGTCAAGTAAAAATCACACGAATATGAAATATGCAAAACAACCATACTCTCTGGACTAGTAAAATAGCAACCAGAGCTGAAATCCAATAACATTAACTGTGAATGATAGCAAGGATTTATACAACATAATGTGCATAGATCAAAATAAGGCTCAATAATTTACTCAAACAAAATGAATGAGTTAGCAAACACTGAACAACACAGATCAGGACTGGCTAGACAATTAGAACAATGTGCATAAAGGTTAACAACATTGACATCATGAATGAAGCATCACTAATGTAAGTGGAGTTGTAGGGGCAAACGTTAGGAGACTGCTGCATCACAAATTACATTCCACTATCACTTGAAGCCTTCAGCTTTCCTCGGATCTAAGGATTCACTGCCTAGTTGAATACACAATACAGACATCTTTAGACACAATGAAACACTTAGCCAATTTAACTTAATATTTAACACTTGTTACTTACATTTCCTTCTCTGGAGTCTACACAATACACTCAGACGGTTCTCTCACATGACTGGCGGCCTCTGCCCGGAGGGCTGACTTTATATACCTAAGGTACCGGAAGAGACCGCTTCCGGGGAGCGAGTGAACTTGCGGAACGGTTCTCCCGATATTCGGAGGTCCAAATTTTCTATCGCTATTTGAAAATATAAATTTCCTAAAATTGCTGCGAAGGCAGCACATTGGCTGTTGCCAAGGGATTTTCAAAATTACTTATACGGTCTAAATTTTTATACGGGGCAACCTCACTAATGATTTCCCAAGTTCATTTCGGGTTATTTTTAGCCGTTTTCAGTTCCTGTCGGAGGTGAGTTTGTTTCGCTTCAGTGATTTTCTTTCGAAGAATTTTTTCATGTTCCTCATATTTCTTGTATAAGGTACTGTTTTTGTACTCTCACAAGTTAGCTTTCTTTATTCTGCTCATCTCTTTAATTTCGTCAGTAATCCAAACAGTCCGTTTTGGCTTGGTTTTTTTGATGACGTAAGGTGCACATTCGTAGAGAGCTGCTGTGAAGTTCTCGTTGAAGATGGACACTTGAATGTCAACATCGTCAGATTACATAATTTTCTGGATTTCGGTGGACCTATCGAGTAGGTTTTCTTGAAATAGTTCTGCTGAATAGTGCCTTTTCGAGCGATAAGCCATTAAGGGAAGCATTTTGGGAGCTTTTTGGGGCATCTGCAGTCCAAAAGTTGATTCTCCCGATTTTTTTTATTGCTTTAAATGAGTTGGAGATATGTCCCCGAATGTCTGTAAAAATATCAGGAACGTATCCCAGAGCTAACGTCTCCCCCGGGAGGGGGAGAAAATCCCCCTTGCGGACCTTTTTTTTCATTTTTGAACCTAGAGCAATGAAATTTGGTATACTGATTGGAAATGCAATTAAGAATCATTTATCTTCTATGACAAAGTGCGATTTTCTTGAGAAGAAAATGGGAAATCATAGAAAACGACATTTTTGGGGGGGTTTTCTATATGCTTCTCCTCCTACAGTTTTTGAGCTACAGTGATGATTTTGGTATCATTGCATGCAGAAAAACGTGAAAAAAAATTCTCAAATTGTAAATTTTATTTTTTATTTATTATGTATACAGGGTGTTCCAAAAATACACGGCATAATTTCAGGTATGTATTTCCCACATGTAGACAATCAAAATAGTTCATTACAACATATGTCCGGAAATGCTTCATTTCCGAGTTATGGCCTTCACAACATTGAAATTCACCGGAACGTTTTTCTTTCCGCAGGTCGTTGCCATTACAGAAGATGTTCAAAATGACCACCTCCTGCTTGAATACAGACCTCACATCGATGTCTCATTGACCTGCGAACACGATCCCACACTCCAGGAATGTTGCGTATGTCCTCAGAGCGTGCCACAATTCGATTCCGAAGGGATTCCAAATCAGGCACCGGAGACGAATAAACCAATGATTTTAAATGGCCCCACAAGTAGAAATCGAGAGGGTTCAGATCAGGTGAGCGTGGAGGCCAAGCAATTGGGCCACCTCTACCTATCCATCGATCAGGAAATCTTCGATCCAAGTACCGGCGAGCCGTACGACTGAAGTGTGCAGGAGCGCCGTCATGCAAGAAGTGAGCGTGCTGACGATCGATCAGTGGAGTGTCGTCATAAACATCAGGTATGATGTTTTCCAGGAAGTTTGTGTACGCCTGCCCCGTAAGTCTGTTTACAAGTACATGGGGTCCAACTAACCGATCACCAATGATACCGGCCCACATGTTGAGGGAGAACCGCACCTGGTGATGAGATACAACAGTTGCATTTGGGTTTTCATACGCCCATACATGCTGATTGTGGAGATTTGTTATGCCATCTCGTGTGAACTGTGCTTCATCTGTAAATAATACTAAGGCAGGAAAGTTCGGATTTGCAGCACATTGCTGCAAGAACCACTGACAGTACCTAACTCGTGCAGGGTAATCTGCTGGTGACAGCGCCTGTACACGTTGCAAATGGTAAGGATACAATTGATACTCTTTCAGCAGTCTCCAGACAGTCGTATGGGGAACATTCACTTGCAACGCTAACCTTCGTGTGCTGATAGAAGGAGTTCTGTTCACAATCTCCAGAATCTCCTCCTGTTCTTCTGGAGTTGTAGATCTTGGTCGTCCCCTTCCCAATCCAGGAGAGTCAAATTTTCCATACTCGCACAGACGCTGATGGAGACTTACAAATGTCTTCCGATCTGGACATTGTCGCTGTGGGTACCTCTCCTGGTACAAACGACGAGCCAGCGCAGCATTGCCGTCTGCCTTACCGTAGATCAAGTGCATCTCTGCCAGCTCCTGATTTGTGTACATGACACACAGTCGAACGCCAAACACAACACTGAATTTAACCTTCGCCTAGGAATAATCTGTCAGAGTGCCCTCTTAATGTGTCCTTTGACGGCAACGACCTGCGGAAAGAAAAACGTTCCGGTGAATTTCAATGTTGTGAAGGCCATAACTCGGAAATGAAGCATTTCCGGACATATGTTGTAATGAACTATTTTGATTGTCTACATGTGGGAAATACATACCTGAAATTATGCCGTGTATTTTTGAAACACCCTGTATATTTCATCATTCATATTCCTCAAGGTAAGCATTCCCCATCCGAATATTTTTTTTATCATTGAATTTAGAGCAATGAAATTTGGTATACTAATAGGAAATGCAATTTAGAATCATTTATCATTTATGACAAAATGCGATTTTCTTGAAAAGAAAATGGAAAATCATAGAAAACGACATTTGGGGGGGGGGGTTTCTAAATGCTTTTTCTCTGATAGTTTTTGAGCTACAGTAATGATTTTGGTATCATTGGATGCAGAATAACGTGGACATTCCAAAAACTTGAATGCTTTTCCTCAAATTTCCAAATACAAAATTAAAAAGACAAAAAATTAAAATATTCTCAAGAAAATTCAAATTTATGACGTTATAACTTTGAAACAAGAATGAATTTTGAAAAACTTCTCAATACATTGTAAAGCCCTTGTTTTTCTGCATCCAATGATACCAAAATCATCACTGTAGCTCAAAAACTGTAGGAGGAGATTAAAAATAGGTTTTATAAAAAAAGTAAGTTATCAAGACGTTTGTCGTTCTAACTCCGAAGTTTACAAAGCTAGAGCAATGCGGTTTGTTGCATTTGAAAGTCACATGTGTGCTCTATCTAATGGTCTGACGGATTTTCAAAATTTTTCCTGTAAAGATTTCCTTAGACTTTTTACCCTAAAATTATAACTTTCGCTCTGACCCTTACAAATAAAAATTCATAAAAAATTTGAATGAAATAAATCAAAAAATCCGTCAGTACATTAGATAGAACACACGTTTGACTTTCAAATGCAACAAACCGCATTGCTCTAGCTTTGTAAATTTCGAAGTTAGAACAAATAATATATGTATATATATAATTTTTGGTTTTTTCCAAATAATTCATTTTCTATGGCCTTATGAAAAATTTTTCTTAAATAAAAGTTGTTACAAATGTGGAGATCTAGTAGTCTGCAAATTTTCATAGACGTACATCCAATAGAACAAAAGTCGACCATCGTTTGGAAATGGTTCCCTTAACTTCTTCGTTCAAATTTTTAACCTGCCTGTAACTTATTAGGCATTTCTCTGACCCGCTGTCTAGTAAGGCACTCAAATACTGATCATTACTTTTTAATATTATCGTGGGTTTATTGCTTCCTTTAAACGCGACCAAATCAGCGTCTTCTTTATTGCAATTACTTTTCACGAGACTAGCGGAGAAATAGGCCTCGACTGCTTTGCTTCGCTCTTGTCTATCTGCGAGCTCTTCGTCTTGCAATAATTTATACCTATTCTCGCATTTAAACAAGGGATCAATAAAGGATTGGGTCGTCTCAGTGGGATCAATGACTGAATGGTTTGTCTCGGTGGTATCTGGACTTTCGGTCACGGCTGCAAGATTAACGAGGGTGCTGCCAACCTCGGGCTCAACAATTTCAAGTTCCTCCTGCTACCTCTACCTGTTCCTAATTTTCGCTTAAAAAATCACCTGACTCGGCTTCCGCCCAATGAACTTCACTCTTACCGCGCGCTGTGCCACCTCTATTTACATTACCACCGCGTAAATAAGTCTTATAACTACGTATTTCAGTTCCCGTTGCTCTACAATTTTTTACCAAATGGGTTCCACCACACGCAAAACACCCTCTCGAAAACTGACCTCTCTGGGGTCTGCACTCGAAATGTCCAACAACCAAACATGAAGTACAAAATGGGAAACCTCTTTTTTTCGTCGCTTCATACTTGGAATAAAGTCCTGAAGCCTGACCAGAAACACTAGAATTATTATTATCTGTTCTCATCATATTACATTCCAACGATCCATTTCCTCGATCTCCTACGTAACCACTAAATTCTCTCGCTCTACCACGAGGATTTTTCAACCAGGGCCAAGGGGTGATCCTTCGTATTCCTGATCGGTAGTTCCTACGGTAGTTCCTACACTCCCATAGAACACTTCACTCTCCGGAAAACTACCTGGTGCTTCACAGCATTCGTCGAACTCACGGGTTATATCCGCTGAATAGCTTTCACTCTCGTTTCTAACTGTGTGCTGGGACGCGAGAATTTTTTTCGTCTCGGCCTGTCCCCTAACAGCGGAAATTAACTTCGCTAAAAGTTCCTCGGCCGTGCTAAACTGAGTTTCAAAAATTTTTCTTGCGAATGACTCGTCCAATAAAGGTCCCAGAATTGTTAACGCTAGACTGTAGGACATGCTGTCACCTACAAATCGTTTCTGCTCTGCTTGAGTCGCGCAAGCCTGATAATAAGAATGTCTTTGCCAACCCAGTGTGGTTGACGTCAGGATGTTCTCTGTCAATTTGCGTATCTTTGAAAAGGCCGTCACTAGCTGCGCTGCCAACGCATTATTTCGTATTAATTGCAATTCGTTTAAATCACATGCCAAGGCGTATATGCTTTTTTCACCTCGACACACATATATATCGTCAAGAATTTTAACTACTTGATCAAACGTATAATTTAAATCTGCGTTGACCAGCTTGGTCACAACTGCGTTAAAATCACCTACATTTTTATTGGCTGACCTCACAAGGAACTCCTTTTTGCGTTCGTCACTCGTCGCGTCTGGAAGCAGTGTCATATACGCTCGCAAATTTTGTATGTGAGTGGTCCAGGATTTATTTTCCAGGAACTCTGGATCATTCTGAGGTCTTCTCCCTTTAAATACGGGCAGCTCCGCGTTCGTCATTATGGTTCCTACTCAGGGCATGTTTGCGGCGATTTCACGCGCCAGGTGAGTCCTGTCATCATTAACACTAGCACCTGCACTTGTTGTCGGCGTCGTCATTGTCGGAATTTGAGCAACACTAGTAACCCTAGGCCTACTGGTTCTGCCGCTTTTTGTTACTGTGGGTTCTGTGCGGAGGAATTCTTCACTATCCGACGTGTCCGACATGAAAAAAAATCACCAGTTAATTACTTCCAGAATTTCACTTCCACTTAAATGCAACCAGAAAAATTGAGAAATACCACATTAATATAATAATACACCTCTAAACACAAGCAATACTAATGCAATACAAATACACAATCAAACTCTCCCTGGTACTTGAAAAATTAAACTTGATACGCGTGAAATTCTAAATATTATAAAAAAAATTTCCTCTATCTACAGAGAACTTCCGCACCCTACAGAAAACCTGGCAACACTTTCAGACTCCGAGGACAGAGCTCCAAGGTAAAAGAAAACAAAATGGGAAACAAACGAAGTTACTTTACGTTTTACCACTTGAGAAACAAAATCAATTCGCTTAAATCCTTTAATTAAACCTGCTAATAACAACAGCAAAATTTTACACTTACTTTGGGCATTGAAATAAAATCTGACGTTTGTACTGCTAATCCACAGGGCACCGATACGCGGTCTGTCTCTCACTATGTTTACTAGTAGACTGACTGCACTGACAGGGACAGAGTCACAGAGGCTCAGAGCCTTGATCGCCTACCCGCATTGCGGTAGAAAAAAAAACTCGGCAGCAACGCTCTCGGTGCTCTCGCACTGCAGAGAAAAAATATCAGAAGAAAACTTAACTGCAAAAAGAACGTAGACTGCAGCGTACGTTGCTTGTTGCTGGAGATATGCTGCCGCTGATACGTGCAGGGTGAACGTCGCTGTAGACACACGATGGCTGGTAACGATGCTGAAGGACGTAGTTGTCAATCAAAATGGCTGAAAATAGTGAATCACTGTTCTTGTTCGTCACTATGAACCCACTGCTTCAGTTTATTTAATTTCATTGACAGTTATTGTTCGTAGTATTGTATGCACCTTGAAGTTATTATTCAAAACAAATTGTTTCTTTAGTGATCACTTGTCGCTGGAAATGCACTTATCGTCACCTCGAAAACTATTTCAATGTCTTCTCCAGATTCATACACAAGGATTCTTGTGCGAAATGGTGAGCCTATATTCAAATAAACTGTGAACTGGGTGTAAACCTCTACCAAGTCTTCCGCTGGTATTCCGAACCCAAAAACGAAAACAGAAGGACGCGGCTGCCACAGTTGGTTATGTTCTTCGTTACACATCTGAGACTCTATAATGTTCCAATGATTGTTTAACGTTCTGGACACTAGATATCCTCTTAAGTAATCTCACACACGCACGTGAGTTCAATCCAGACTGGTCCACCAATGTACGGTGGTTAAATGATCACAGAGGGTAGCTTGGCGGTAAGTTTATTTAGGTAACTAGATGTCGTTGGCACAGGAGGACATGAGATAAGAATGAGCACCTCAACCTGAGCAACCACGGCTTATATAGGGTGCGAGGCATCCATATGTCAAGATTGAATACAGAATGAATACAGAAATAGACGGCAATACTCGCACACAGCAGTCTCCTAACGTTTGCACCTACAACTCCACTTACATTAGTGATGCTTCATTCATGATGTCAATGTTGTTAACCTTTATGCACATTGTTCTAATTGTCTAGCCAGTCCTGATCTGTGTTGTTCAGTGTTTGCTAACTCATTCATTTTGTTTGAGTAAATTATTGAGCCTTATTTTGATCTTTGCACATTGTGTTGTATAAATCCTTTCTATCATTCACAGTTAATGTTAGTGGATTTCAGCTCTAGTTGATATTTTACCAGTTCAGAGAGTATGGTTATTTTGCCTATTTCAAATCCGTGTGATTTTTACTTCACTGCAGAATATGTTATAGTGCCTAGTTGATTATGTGTTCATGCATGTTAGGTAACTATTTACTTGTGCTGATGCGCCTAAGTGTGCCCCTTGTTCACCTATTGATCACCTTTGTAGGTTTATGTTATAACCATGTCCGGGTGGTACTGTAGAATTAATAGACCTTTGCGACTGGTCATATGAGTCAGAAACAACTCAAGTTGTCATGCATTGTTTATATAGGAATAGCGTGTAACTTCAATTCAGCGTCTACCTGGTTGGACATCAGTGTGTAGAGTATTGCCTGACCTTAGTATTTTATGAGTGCCTCATTAGGTTGACTGCTTATATCCGAGTATGCCATTAGGATGCACGTATAAGAATTGTGCTAAGACTCGCCTATAATTTGTGTGTTGGCTGAGCTGCTGAAGTGTTACCCGTGTTCTCTAAGCCGAGTTTTCTTGTAACAATGACGCAGTTCTGCTCCAATTCTGCGTCATTACTTTCGGATTTACACTCTGCATCACCTTTAGATTTGTAACCTCTAAAAACTGTATTTTTTTGTATTACCTTTGTGATAACTAGACTTTTCTCTTGCAGATAATTTTACGTATTAATAAATGGTTGCTTGGACAAGTTTTGCTTCATCCGTGGGCTTTTCTGAACATCCCCCACGTCGAAATAATTTGTCGAGGCCGCCACAGCCACGGATTTCAACACATTCTTTTCAAAAGTAGGGGCTCAAGTTTTCAGTGAGGTGTGTACCAATCCAGATAAAACGACAATTGAAAATTCATGCCCCACTGCACCCTCGAGGACTGATGTCAAGTGGAGACCACGCCCTGTCGATTTACCGGAGTTACGAAATATCTTATACTCACTAAAAAACATTGAGGCAGTTGGACGTGATGGTATCAGTCTTCAAAGTATCAAAGACAGTTTCCTTGTTACAGCACCATGGATTCGTCTGATAATTAATACATCAACAGTAACCAACACGTTTCCAAACCAATGGAAGCACTCCATTATTAGACCGTTGCATAAAAGTGGTGACCTAAATATGGCATCAAACTACAGGCCCATCAGTCTTTTGCCTGTCATGTCTAAACTATTGGAGAAAGTGGTGACAAATCAACTGTCATTTCACCTGGACGAGTCAAATCTACTCCACCAAAATCAATACGCCTATAGAAAAAATACTAGCACTCAAGACGCTCGGCTCAAAATCTATGAATAAATATACGGTGACATCGATCAAAAGAATGTAACACTCTTGCTGCTACTCGATCTCTCTAAGGTGTTCGATAGCGTCGAACATGATAGACTTCTACGTAAAATACTGAACTTGGGAATAGACACGCAATGGTTTGAAAGTTACTTGTCAAGTCGATCTCATGCAGTCCGCATAGAAAACCAATTGTCACCATTCATTCAAAACAATTTTGGAGTTCCCCAAGGATCCATTCTTGGTCCGCTACTATTTTCTATCTTCATTAATGATTTCCCTCCAATGCCTTCTGGCACACGGATCTCAATGTATGCAGATGATGTTCAAATTTCAATAACAAGCTCTGTATCGGAAATACCACAGACGCAAATTAAAGCCGAAACTTCACTGACTAGCCTGAAATCATGGTACGACCGAAATGGTCACAAATTAAAAGCTAATAAAACACATTGCATTATTTTTGGGTCCAAAGATGCAATTAAAAAACTTCAGATCTTACTCTTGCAGTTGGAAATCATAAAATTAATGCATCAGAAAAAGTTAAAAATCTAGGTAACTGGTTCGATAGAAACATGTCTTTCAAATCTCATGTTGATAATACTTGCAACAAAATTTACGGAACTTAAATGTTTTTAGATTAAATTGGATGATTTCTGGGGAATCTCACTTTTAGGATAAAAAGGAAAACCAACGTAGCTCAGAAAATCATGATATAAAACAAACGCTTCGGATCATAAAAAATCCATCCTCAGTGTTCTGAAAAACAATGAGTCAAAGTATTGAAAATATTTCTAAACTCTAATTTTCTGAATAAACCAACAGATAAAATATTGACATAAAAAAAAAACAAAGAAAAGACAATAATAAAACAAAAACTATGAAACACTTTAATAAACAATAGAAAGTTTGACCGCCGGGTCACATTCATTAATTGACGGACGGTTTTTTAAAATGTACATCGATTCTAAAATGCAGAGATCAGATAAATTTGGGGTTCAGTCCAAAATTTAAAAATTTGTATTTGTAAAAGAATGGTCGTTTTTCAAAGAATGTTCTCTTATTGACGAATTAGATGGCTTAGTCAGATTGTTGCCCGTACGAAATGAGACTCCCCTGTGTTGTGCACACCTCACAAATAATGATTGGAGCCCAGTGCTACCAATGTAAGATCGCTCGCAGCGGTCACACGTATATTGATATATCACTGAGGTGCGCAACATCACATCTGGAATATCTCTTCGCTTGAAGCAAGACCCGATTTTTCTATCGTTTTTGAAGTACACACAAGGATTGATTTGTGGAAAAAACTATTTAATAATTGACAATATTTTAAGTTTCATTTTCTCTGTACAGGTTCCTATAAACGGTAACTGAAAATATAAGCTCAACTTCGGCACGGTAAAAACTTTTTGCTTCACAGTAAACTTTCTTCCTAAAAATTTTCGTAACTCCTTAGTAAAAATATTCTTCGGGTATTATTCGAACAGAAATATTTTTCCAAATAATTCATTTCTAAATGGAACAATTGGTAAGAAGATATTTCAAAAGCTCTGTGAATTAATGTTACTATGCCGGAAATTTTATACCTATTGAAAATATTGCTAACGCCTATTGGGAATGAACTTTTTTAGCAATATTTTCAATAGGTATAAAATTTCCGGCATAGTAACATTAATTCACAGAGCTTTTGAAATATCTTCTTCTTACCAATTGTTCCATTTAGAAATGAATTATTTGGAAAAAATATTTCTATTCGAATAATTACCCGAAGAATATTTTCACTAAGGAGTTACGAAAATTTTTAGGAAGAAAGTTTACTGGGAAGCAAAATTTTTCAACCGTGCCGAAGTTGAGCTTATATTTTCAGTTACCGTTTATAGGAACCCGTACAGAGAAAATGAAACTTGAAATATTGTCAATAATTAAAAAGTTTTTTCCACAAATCAATCCTTGTGTGTACTTCAAAAACGATAGAAAAATCGGGTCTTGCTTTAAGCGAAGGGATATTCCAGATGTGATGTTGCGCACCTCAGTGATATTTCAATATACGTGTGACCGCTGCGAGCGATCTTACATTGGTAGCACTGGGCTCCAATTATTTGTGAGGTGTGCACAACACAGGGGAGTCTCATTTCGTACGGGCAATAATCTGACTAAACCATCTAATTCGTCAATGAGAGAACATTGTTTGAAAAACGACCATTCTTTTACAAATACAAATTTTAAAATTTGACTCAACCCCAAATTTATCTGATCTCCGTATTTTAGAATCGATGTACATTCTAAAAAACCGTCCGTCAATTAATGAATGTGACACGGCGGTCAAACTTTCTATTGTTTGTTAAAGTGTTTCATAGTTTTCGTTTTATTATTGTCTTTTCCTTGTCTTTTTTGATGTCAATATTTTTTCTGTTGGTTTATTCAGAAAATTAGAGTTTAGAAATATTTTTAATACTCTGACTTATTGTTTTTCAGAACACTGAGGATGGATTTTTTATGATCCGAAACGTTTGTTTTATATCATGATTTTCTTAGCTACGTTGGTTTTCCTTTTTATCCTTAAATGTTTTTTCATCGCATAAAGAGTACCTATGCTAGACGAAAAATCCAGATTATTAGCCGTTCAATCGCTGGTGATATCACGCATTGACTACTGCAACCTAGTACGGGGAGACCTACCTCAATACCTTCAAAGGGACTTACAGAAGTGCATGAACTTTGCGGCTAAGGTGGTATGCAACGGTAATTTCAAAAGAAGTGATCACGTAACCCCTCTCCTCAATAAACTCGGCTGGATTCCTATCCAAGAAAGGCTCCTCATGCAGAAGGCCCAATACGTTTTCTCCTCGTTATATCTTCCTCAGAGCAATGCTGAGATAGTGCGTTTCCATCCACCCACTGTAACCAATCAAAAACCGAACAGAAACAATAATGTCTTAGTCAACTTTCGTTCATCTCACTTAGGGCAGAAGGCTATGTCCATATCAGGCACCTTACAGTGGAACAAACTTCCCCTGAGTATTAAAATCCTTCAAAGACCGAGAGAATCTAAAGCCAAAATAACTCATCTTATGTCTCAAAAATAATTATTAGTTACAGAACATACTGAATAAATATTGAAGAATCTCATTTGCCTGGTATCTCCAATACTGAACAATCTCCCTCGCTCATTGTTTTATAATTAAAGACATCACACAACAGTTTTGAAGTATGCGTAGGTATCATGATTTGATCGCCTATACGCTGCCATATGTAAACATGTTTACTTGTATATGTGTGTACGTATATAGGTGCGCATGTGGGTGTGCATATGTGCACGTAAACCTGTGTGGACTTGAGTAGATAAACCAGCCGAAGGTTGCATTTTATATCATTCCTCTCCGTTTCTGTGCAAGCATCAAGCTAGACCGTCATGGTACCTAAGTGTGTGTGTTTATCAATTGCAGACATTCTGCACCATATTACAAAGATGATGTGATTTTTTCTAATATGAAATTGTAAAACATCCATTTAAAAAACAATAAATTCGTTGTGTGATCATCCATATATACTGCAGTAATATGCTTATAATGCGTATAGTTATATGCTTATAATAATGTGATACCTATGTATGTTTATCAATTGCCGACAATTATATGAAACCCTTATAGGGCATTAATGTTTTCTTTCTTATTCACGTCCCACAATCTTTTTCATGTTTCTAACTTCGGTAGACTATTTTGTGCCACTATTTTTAGTACGGAAATTATATAAAATTCATGCCATAATAAAAGATATTTTCTCCGTTTCCCTCGATTGAAATGCTGGTTTATACTGACTAGTTTACGCTGATATTTGCGCACATGCTTACTTGTGTATATGTGTACGTGTGCACGCTATGCGTGACACTTTATAGAATGACACTTTATAGAATGCGTATGTATTGCAATTGCCTCGATGCATAGAAATGCATTTGTGTATGCGCACGAGTTTGGTGTAAGTATGTGCGTGGGTATGTGTGTGCATGTGTATGTGTATACATTTACATGTATATGTGCACATTTGTGTGTACTAGACTGACAACTAGCATTTTACCAGAGATAATGGTCTTTTTCTGTTCACTCTCAACTTGTAACATTACCTAACTCGTCATTTCTTTATTATTGTAAAGCATTCATGTAAAAACTATATATTTGTTGTGCGATCATCCATTTATATTTGAATAAAATGCTTATTAACTAACGACCGTTATGTTCAAATTGTTGAATTAGATATACAAAACTTATAATCTTCTTGGTCCTCATGCTTATGTGTACATATAAATATGTATATATATATATGTGGATATATATTTATAAATTTTTTTCAAGCTTCCTTAAAATGACACTTCTGAACATTGGCCGAAACAAGCGATTCATATATTGTTTCCTGGCGTCAAGAATTGCGAAGTTTTATGTCATGAGCATGTAAACTGTCAAAAGTGTTTTCACCCAACAATGAAAATGCATCGTCCATGAAATTGTGTAATCTTTCATAATTATCATTACATGTATTATCATATATAGATTAAGCAAGATTAGGAGTACATTGCCCTCAATCATTTCTTTTCGACTAGTGACTTGGGCATTACAAGACTCGTGTGTGTGTATCATCTAAGTGTATTAACTTTATGATATTTAAAAACCAAAGATTGTAATTTTGTACAATCTCTATTGGAAATAAAGTGTTTTCTTTTTTCTTTATGTATTTGGACTGCGCTGCGGACAAGTATCTCAAGAAATTTCTGTAGTTTCCACAAAACCGTTTCCGTACCGACTCGGCTGCGGCCTGCCGGTGACTATAGGTATATATATAAAAAATGAACATTCCTACTAAATATCTCATTAATGCACTATTATATTTTGATTTAAATAAACTAAATGTATTTCAGGCTCTACTCATTTTGTAACTCAGGCTTTGGAATATTTCTCGTTTTAAAAGACTTAGGGTAGCTGCACACCAAAAGACGGCAAGCGACAAAGCAAGCGAGAGAGAAAGATGTTAGGCGAGATCTATCATACACCAAAAGATAGCCAGTTTCCTCCTGAATGTCATGGAGAGTGGTCTATAACAAAAATAAGCTGAACAAGCATGTGTTTGTAACGTTGAGTATCATTCCTATTTTGTCGTATTGCTTTGAAACATGTAATCTGTCACTGTGCTTTGGATCTTTTGACTTCCAAAAGCATAGTACAGCATAAACTTTGGATATAAGGAGTTCAGTCTATGCTGGAAAAATTGAGCAGCGCACCTTCCTCGTCGACATCTCACCACGCACTGCCAGACGTTTCCCACTGCAGCTTTCAAGCGTGAAACCATCTTCGAGTCGCTTTCTCGCTTCAGCCAATCTTCAATCTTTCTCACTCGCTCGCTAGCTTGCTTGCGGTGTGCGCACTCCCATAGGAATACATGTATATCGATTCAAACTTGCTCGCTTTCGCGCCTCAAATCTTTTGGTGTGCAGGCACCCTTAGAATACGAGAGTGAAATTGTTTATCACGTTCGTATTTGTATTAATCCTAAACCTAATTGAACTTTTTCTTGCAAAATAATTTTTTGTGAAGTCATTAAAAACAAGCATATAAAAAAGCCTACCTTTATAAATTCACTGATTTTATTAATGAAATATTTATAAATTAGTTAATCAACATAGAAAAATTATTGGAACCTTCGTGATTTTGAACTTGGATTTGAGCCGCGGGTATCACATTGCTCGTTGTTGTTCATTGCGGGGGTCCAAGTTTGAGCGTTGGTACTGTTTACTGTTAGGATTGCTTCAAGTATTTAAGTCTGAACATTGAATTTTTCTCATAGCCAATAATATGTGGACCAAGATCTAATTTCCTTAATGTTGGTTTTTCAAATTATTTGGCTTAAAATAGTCGAAAATGATGAAGTTGGTAAAATCTTGTATTAACATATGTGTTGATATTACAAATTCTATTTTGAGTCACCTCAGCTATGTTTTCAGAGATGAGGTGTGGTGTATTTCTGAAATAAAACTTTAAATGGACACCAGCATAATCTTTCGAGGAAAGTTAAATTTAATATTTTCTCACACCCACTCCTTTGTACTGAGAGTTACTTTCTGATATACTTTTGTTAACATCCCACTACCTATCTACAATTTCTTTGCAGAAGTTCAAATTATGTTCTTGATTGCTTGTGCAGCAGAAGCATTAGAGGAATGTCATCATCATAATTAATTCAGAAGATTATGCTCAATCTAATGATGAATTTGAATTAGTTTGTCATAATTTTCAACTTGACCAAATCATTTCAGTTCATCATGTATTAAAGTAGTAATAAAATCACTCAACACCTTTTCATTAAAACAATGTCAAATGATAAAAAATTCTCTAACTCTGTGGTCTATAAAAAGCTACGTTCCAATGCACGAACATGTTCAGGCTAAAATTATACAGAAAATTTTTTTCAGTCACATTGATAAAATGCAAATCTAATACTCAAAACTACATCAGACAGAGTAATAATGTTGGAAATGACAGCACAAGAAAATGACTAGAAACTAAATTTGTACCGCAGCAATATGCACTACTATAGTAAGATTAGATAACAATATCAACATATTTTTAGTATTAAACCTAGAGCAATACTGTTACCTACACTTTTTTATTTTACTTTCAAAAAGCTCAATTTCATTTTAAATAAGCTGAAGTTTGATTCATAACAGATCAAGTTTAATTTTAAAAATGACAAGTAAATTTTAAAACAGATCAAGTTTAATTTTGAAAATCTTAAGTTCCCAAAATTGTTTATCTAGACCTATGTACTTGACATTGTATAAATTCAACTTAACCTTTTTATATCAAAATTGAGTTCTTGAAATTGAACTTGAGCTTTTTCAAATTGATCTTGATGTTTTTTTGAAATTGAACTTGATAAGTTTTAAATAACCTGAGCATTTTTAAATCAAACTTGGGAATTTTTAAATCAAACTTGAGCATTTTTAAATTAAACTTGAGCATTTTTAGATTAAACTTGTTTTTTTTTCAAATTGAATTTGAGGTTTTTGAAATTGAACTTGAGGTTTTTGAAATTGAACTTGAAGTTTTTCAAATTGAACTTGAGGTTTTTCAAATAGAACTTGAGGTTTTTCAATTAAAACTTTATAAGAAATACAGTGCGCTCACCTCCGTACAATAGCAGTCTAGACCTCGTTTCACCACACACTTGAGGTTTGCAGCACGAACGGAGGTGAGATCGTGAACTGGTCCCTAATTTTAAGATTATTACGATTGCTACTACTATCATTATTGCTATTATTACCTTGATCGTCTTGACCATCGCTACTGAAAATCACCCAGTGTCACTTGCGCCTGCGTAAGTAACTATCTGTGCAAACGGACGAGTGATGAAAGTTCCGTCGGGGCGGCCATCAAGGCCCGCGGTTGAGCAAGAGGGCTAACATTTTTGTTCTTCTTGTGCTGTCCTCTCCCTTCTCCTCTAATTTGCACTTATATCTTCAGTGTTACTTTTTTCAATTGGGTGTCCTTAGTTATTAATGCTTAAAACTAGCAATTATTAAACTTAACTTTGTCGACCTCTTCGAGAGGCGACCCTTACTTAACTTTGTCGACCTCCTTGAGAGGCGACCCTTACTTAACTTTGT
This sequence comes from Morinoia aosen, assembly GCA_030386875.1. NCBI lineage: Eukaryota > Metazoa > Arthropoda > Malacostraca > Amphipoda > Talitridae > Morinoia > Morinoia aosen. The sequence goes on along the minus strand of CM059569.1, from coordinate 12,792,347 downwards.
CGACCTCCTTGAGAGGCGACCCTTACTTAACTTTGTCGACCTCCTTGAGAGGCGACCCTTACTTACCTTTGTCGTCCTCCTTGAGAGGCGACCTTTACTTACCTTTGTCGTCCTCCTTGAGAGGCGACCCTTACTTACCCTTGTCGTCCTCCTTGAGAGGCGACCCTTACTTGCCTTTGACGTCCTCCATGAGAGGCGACCCTTACTTACCATTGTCGTCCTCCTTGAGAGGCGACCCTAACTTACCTTTGTCGTCCTCCTTGAGAGGCGACCCTTAATTATTCCTGTCGTTCTCCTTGAAAGGCGACCCTTAATTACTCTTGTCGTCCTCCTTCAGAGGCGACCCATAATTACTCCTGTCGTCCTCCACGAAAGACGACCCTTAATTACTCTTGTCGTCCTCCTTGAGAGGCGACCCTTAATTACTCCTGTCGTCCTCCTTGAGAGGCGACCCTTAATTACCTTTGTCGTCCTCCTTGAGAGGCGACCCTTAATTACCTTTGTCGTCCTCCCCGAGAGGCGACCCTTAATTACCTTTGTCGTCCTCCTTGAGAGGCGACCCTTAATTACTCTTGTCTTCCTCCTTGAGAGGCAACCCTTACTTACTCCTGTCGTCCTCCTTGAGAGGCGACCCGTAATTACCTTTGTCGTCCTCCTTGAGAGGCGACCCTTAATTACCTTTGCGGTCCTCCTTGAGAGGCGATCCTTAACTTAGGTAGTATTAATTACTTTAAAGTATTATTGAGGCCTTCTTTATCATGTTTTGTGTTCTGTTGCTCCACTTGAGCCTTGCACCCAACTTTCCACTGAAAGAGGAGAAACCTCACTGAGGATAGATTCCTTAAATGAGTTTCGACCGACCTATAAATTCAACTAATTTCTGAATCACAGTGAGTTATATGCTCCAACTCGCTTGTTACCCCATTTTTATTCGTAAGCCTTCTTTTGCAGTATAACTGCACTTCACTGCCAAAGCATCTTCCTTTCTTCCTGCAACTTCGTTCTTTTGTCACTCAACGCAACCATTTTGCACCGAACGTCGAACATTAAGAGGGTAAGAGGGCTTGTGTCAGATTTCTGTAATTATTTTCATTAAACAAGCTATTTCCGTTCATCAAATTAACTTGGCATATTAATTATTTCCATTTCTCTCTCTCCTCGTGCAGTACACCTTGCACCTCTCTCCTACCTTTGCTCGAGACCATAGTCAGGACTCCAGGAAGACCTCTTTCCAACTCTTGCTGGCCGAAGGACACAAGAGCGCGCGAGCGCTTATATCTTCGAATTAGCGCAAAAATCTGCGCAACCTCATAAGCTACTTTCCCTAGAGAGTTGTATTGTGCCTGGGCACGATTTTCTTAGCCTTCGCTCACGTTTATTTGTTTCACTAGCGCAATAAAATTAAAGAACTTAACCCTGCAGTGTGTGTTATTCACACTCTATAATACTAAGGTATCTTTATTTTCTTCGTCAGGTTCTTAGATTGCTGTCTCCTGCTTTGCTGTCTCCTAATTTCTGTTGCCAAACCCAAGTCTCTAACAGACCATGGGAGATGCCATTGTGCAACGCAGAGCTGTTTATAAGCGCAAAATAACGCTGGCTCTTCGCAAAGCAGAAGATGCTCGCAAGGCAGGGTCTCCCACCGACGTCGGGGCGTACGGCGAGGAGATTCGGCGCAACTTAGACCAGGTGAGAGCGTATTACGAAAGTATCATCAGCCACTTCTTGGAGAGTAAAAAGGACGATGACACTCTTAACCAAGAAGTAGGCGCACAGTGTACTTATACCTCTGACATTGAAATTTGGTTGAAGCATTTGCTCCAGCCTGTAGAGGTCAGAAAAACTGATGATATTCCTGCTCTTAGGGATTGAAGCTCCCTGATCTTTAATGTACTATGTTTAGCGGTGAGGGAGAAGCTCATCTGATATACGCTACTTTTTTGTCTCAATTCAATGACATCATTGGCCACAGAGCGTCTCTCTCAGATTCTGCTAAATTAACTTACCTGAAAAGCTACTTAAGCGGCTATGCTCTCAAGCTGGTTGAACATTTGAGCATCAATGAAAATAACTACCAAATAGCTCTTTCTTTGCTTAAGGGCGAGTTCCTAAAAGAAGATGACATCGTTAACAGTTGGTGCAAAAAGTTATTAAACTTGAAGTGCAAATTTGACTCCTCATATACCGAAACTAAAATATTCGTCTCTGAGGTGCGCAGCATTGTTGCCGATTTGAACAACTTCGGTTGTGACGTCCTAGGCGAGCATGCTGCCTCCGTTTTTATGAGTCACATTGTTTTCTCTAATTTGCCTGTGCCTTTTCAGCAAGAATTGACACGCAAAATTAACAATAACTATCCTAAGTTGCCTCAGATTTTCGAACATTACGTAGAAGTCATTGAGACTTTGAAAATCAGAAATGCTTACCCTGACAAGTTTCAGAGGTTTAAGCCTGCTGGTTCGAGCTTTAGCGCCAAACCAAAAGCTGACTTTATCAAGTCTCCCAAGCAGGTGTTCGCTAATGATTATTTCGCGGCACCTGACCGTAAAACCTGTAAATTCTGCTCTAGCCTCAGTTATAGCATGTTGCATTGTCATGCTTATCCTACCTTGAAAGCTAGGACTGATCGTTGCACCGAGCTAGAATTGTGTGCCAAATGTACGAGCTCAAAGCATAGCGCCGGTGGATGCAACGCACTCCTGGACTATGAATGTAAATTCTGTAAACTTAAAAACCATGTCTCTGCTTTATGTAGAAAGGGGAAATTTTTAGAATCCCAGTCAAACGAGTGTTTGAACTCTTCTACTAATCAGATGTCTGTTTATGTTCTGCCTACCATCACCTTGCCTGTAGGTAATGGTGAAAATCAAACAAAAGTTAGGTTTCTCATTGACTCTGGTTCCCAACGTTCATACGTTGCTGGGACTGTCTTTAGTCAACTTAGATGCCCCGAGTTGGCTCCAACCACTACCTACCTGGTAAATTCCTTCCTTGGAAAGGGATTTAAATCATTTGCCGAGACAAGTCTTAATATTGATTTACTAGACAATGCCAGAAAACCACAAATTCCTGTTCTTGTTGACAACAATTTCAAAATGTCATTTGAAGTTTGCCTCTTGAGTAAGGCAGTAACTAACCTACAACCTCGCTTCGAACTTGCAGATTACTCGTTATCTCAAGACACCTACACGATAACGTTGGAAGGAATACTCGGGGTAGATATCCTGCAGTGCTTGTCTTCGTTCGAGTTAATTACCTGCATGAACGGCACGGCCTTCCGTTTGGGTTCGAAAGTTGTCCCTTGGGGCAATGTAGAACATTTCCTCGAGAAAAGCCGGGTGCCGTTGTTGTACCAATCCTTAAATTCTTCAGATGTAGATCTTGCTTGTGTAACTTCGTTCTTGACCCACAGCAGTGCCAACCTGACCACATAACCAGCGTGTTGCAGGAGAGCTGTGTCGAGGGGCACATCGATAGGATTCACAATCTTGAATCCATTGGCATTTCGGAGAAGGGAAACATCGCCTCCTCCGACTTGGAAAAGGTAAACGAGTTTGCCCAAAGTATCGAATTTAAATCAGGGAAGTACCATGTTGCTCTTCCTTGGAATCAAAAAAATCACCCAAGAGAGTGATAACCTTCATGTGACCCGAGCAGTGCTGGACAGAGTCGTCCCCAGATTGAGAGAGCAGGACTACTTTGAGGCGTACGATGCTGTGTTTGAGCAGCAACTCCGAGACGGCATCTTGGAGACTGTGCCCTGTGAGGAGGTGAGTCGTGATGACAGGGTGTTTATCCCTCATAGACCTGTTGTAAAAACTTCTCCTTCTTGTACCCCTAAAGTGAGGCCGGTCCTGAATTGTAGTTTGCGGGGGAACGGAAAGCCATCTCTAAATGACGCCGCTTTCCCTGGCGTAGACCTAATGGGTGATCTGTTCTGTGCGCCATGCGCCACACATGCCCCCTTCCCCGTTCGCCTCAGAGGCCTTATAAGCAGAGAGCTCACTGGGGCCTGCGCTCAATCGATCACGTATCTTGTCTGTACCTCACCTGATACGGACCACCAATAAAGTACCTCCAAGAAGTCTACTGGTGTTTCACTGGCCTGCATATAATTGGTGGCCGGTATAAACACGCGTTCACGCCATTGTGAGAATATAATTTAAGATCGAGAAGTTAACTACAAGTACGGAAGTTTAAAAAGTGCATCATCTCCGAAGATTTGCAGTGCAACAATAGAAGAAGGAGTCAGAAGTAATAAAGAAGTCACATCAATGACCGGCAGCAACAGCGACAATCGTATCAGACAGATACATTCATCGGTCATTATCCTCGGGTTCAAGATTCCTTTTTCGGCGCTGTTGGAAGCCTACGTAAAATTGTCAGCTTGGATAGATAAGAGCTCTCCCTTCCGCACAAGAGTCATTCTCTTTGATGCTGGCGACGACCTGGAAGTGGTGTTGGAATTAACCTTCGGTGGAACGGTTTCCACGACAAGTGATCTGCAGTAGTTCGGAGCACGACAGTGATAATTACCACATAAGCCCGGGATCTACGTCTGCACGTCTGCTGCACGATACAGCGACGTCGAGCGCCTTCACGTCCTTCAATTCGACGTTTTAAGTTAAGTAAGAACTAAGAGTAAGATTTCATTCGTGCTTTGGTAGAAGTGCAGTTGCATTGCAGTGCGTGCAGAGCGAGTGAGTAATTCTTTTTGCAGCTTATTTTTTTACATCGGCCAAAGGCTGCGAGTCAGAAGCGCGAGCTAAGCTCTGCATTGCGCAGAGGCGTCAGTCAGAATCTGATACGGTGGAGGATAGCAGATTTACATTACAGATTTACAAATGCAAGCTGGCTGGAATTTTTTCAAGTGAGTGTAGCCCTATTGTTGTTTTTATCATTGACGGTGAGCGTACCAAATTTTTGTGTTCCTTGCGTCAATTAGAAGTTTGTAAAATTTATGTTTCCCTACCTAATGTGTATATATGGTGATAAGATGTGTAAATTCGAGTGTAAATTTCATTTTTAAAAGAAAAACTATATGTCTGAGTCTTCCGATTCGGAGGAGTTTATTCGTTCTACTACGACTAAAACGAGTCGCGGCCGTGTTAGTGTTCCTATGTTTAGGGCTCAGAGTAATACAGCCATGACTGAATCAGCAGCAGTTGGGGCTAGTGGCCCAAGTACAAGCGCGACAGATAGGACGCTTTTGGCGCGCGAGATCGCCGCAAACATGCCTAGGGCAGGAACTATCCGTTCAAATTCTGAGATTCCAATATTTAGGGGGCGCAGAAGGAGATAGGATCCTGATTTCCTTGAAAATAAGAGTTGGCAAACCCATTTGGATTACCTTAGGGCCTACATGACTCTTTTACCAGACGTTACTTCTGATGTGACCAAGAAAGAACTCCTGGTTAGGTCAGCCAATAAACAAGTAGGTGATTTCAATTCTATCGTCACAAAATTAGTGAATTCCGATCTGCATTATTCATATGAAGAAGTAATCAAAATTTTGGACGATATTCATGTTAGTAAGGGTGACGTGCGATCTAAATCAGTTACAGTTAGTGCGAAATGATGCGTTGGCAGCCCAGTTGGTAACTGCTTTCGCTAAAATACGAAAATTGTCGCATCATTTTTTGAATTCAGCTTCAGTAGCGTGGCAGCGTCATCTATTCTTTCAGGCAAGTACAAATCAGCCGCAGTTAAAACGGTTTGTAGGAGATAGCATTGTGTTCAGCTTGGCTATTACGGTGCTAGCGCCATTGTTAGACGAGTCCTTCTCGAAGAAAATCTTCGAGTGTCAGTTCAGTACTTCGGAAGAGTTGTTGGCGCGATTGGTTGCTACAGTTAGGAGTCAATCTGAAACAAAGAAAATTCTAGCGTCTCAGTACCCGATTCAGCACGATAAAGAAAGCTATGTGACAGATGTGGCTGGTGATTCAGAGGAAAACGTTGATGTGCAGTAATCCCTTCAGGAGAGTATAATTTTCTACGGAAATTACCGTAGGGGTCGTTTCCCGGGGCGCAAGTCCTGTCCCCGACCTTGGTTAAGAAATCTTCTTGGAAGAGTGAGAGAATTTAGTAGCTATGTAGGTGATAGGGGAATAGGTTCCCTTGAATGTTACACTTTGCGGGCAGAAAGCAGCTCGAATCAAGCTCCAGTGCACTTTGCAGCTATAAAGAGAGGTTCTCCTTTCTGCAGTTCATGAAATGTTGTAGGTCATTTTGATTGTAGATCTCAGGGAGGTTAGGGTAAATCGAGATATGCCGGGCCATGTTTCGCCTGTGGGGGACAACACTTTGTTAGGGATTGTAGAGCATCAGAAAATGAGGTGAAGAACTACAAAGCGCACATACGCAGGTACAACGCAAATAGAGGTGGTAGTAGCCGATCTCGTAGTAGGCATGAAGTACACTACGCAGATTCTGAGACAGATTCTCGAGAATTTCTAGCGGATGTGCAGTAGGAGGTACTGGTGAGAACGAGATTGAGCCCGAGGGTCGTCAACACAAGACTCTCGTAAATCCTAAAACTGTGGTCGAAACAATTCCAGATACGACTGAGATGACTAATTCTGAATCATACATTGACCCGTTGTTCAAATGTGGAAATAGATATGGATTATTGCAAGAAGAAGAGCTTGCGGATGAGAGTCAACAAAATAGAGCAGTTGATGCTTATTTTTCCACTAGCGTTGTAACGGGAAATTTTAAGAAAGAAGGCGTCGGTCTAGTTGCTTTTCGATAAGCTAGAAAGCCTACTATCATTTTGAGTAGGAAAGATCAATATATAAGCGCGCTACTCGATAGTGGCTCTGAGAAATGCCTCATTAGTTACAAGCAAATGAAGTGCCTAAATGAGAAATTAAAGCCTAGTTGTCTGAGCGTCAAGGGAATCAACGGTAAAAGTAATGTTTGTGGAGAAGTCGACCTAACTATCTCATTTCCTAGTACTAACAGAGTACTTAGGACTAGTGCTTTAATCGTTATAGATGCTAAATTTAGTTATGATCTAATTTTAGGAAGAGATGTGCTACGTAATGCCGTTCTGAATTTCAAGGATGGATCCCTTGAGTGGGAGGGTTTAAGAGTGCCTTTCAATGAAATAGAAGCTGAAACAGCGATAAGAAGAGCAGCTGTATTTATGAATATGGTAAACAGTGACTGTTTACTAGCTGATATAGTAGTTGCCTAGAGTAGCAACAGAGGCCAAGAGAAAGTCAGTCACCACGCGTTAAAAAATTGTGACTGAACAGAGGAAAAAAAAACGTGCTCGAGCGAGCGAGAGTCAAGCCAAGGCCAGAGATAAAAAAGAAGAGATCTCCTTTAGTAGTTCATTGTACTACGGTTGATGTGCCTGGAAATTCTATGCATGGTATTTACGGTTTCGTAAGAAAGGCACAACCCGGTGAATATTTGGTATTGAAACGAGGTCTCGAAAACGGGGCACTAATAGCAGAGTCAATAGTTCACGTTGAAGAAGATGGAGTAGTGCCGGTAATGATACTAAATGCTCAAGATGACGCTAATCTTTTCAGCGAAAACACAATGGTGTGTAATTTAGAATTAATAGCTGCTGATGAGGTTGAGAGTGAGATTTATTTCACTAGTGTTGAGGCAGCACTCAATGACGCTATTAACATGGAGAGAAGCTCTGAAGCTAAGTCAGATTCAATTACAGTCATCTCGGATCGTGTTGGAATTAAGACCATGGCCAAGGAGAAACTTGAGTTGAAAATTGACGAACGCGGCTGAGATTGAGTTCTTTCTAGTAATGAGGATGTAGGAATTGATGCACAAGTAGAACGTGTGTCAAATGTACAGCAGGACGTACGTCGTCCTTTAACGAATGATGGCGTTTCATGCCACGAAGTTGACATGGAGTTACCTTAGGTAACATTAATCAATGAGTTTCGGTATGTAATCACGTTAGAGGGAGAAACGATTGGAGTTACTAATGTTATGAGTCATAACATTAAATTAATACCTGACGCACCAGTCCTGAATATTACCCCATACAGAATTTCTCATAAATATCAGGAGGAATTAGCAAAAATAACTAATGAAATGCACTCACAAGGGATAATTGAAAATTCTATATCGGACTATAATTTCCCTGTAATCGTTGTTAAGAAAAAAAGTGGGGAGATTAGACCAGTTATAGATTTCAGGGCATTAAATAAGACTGTGGTGAAAAAGTCGTATCCTATACCCAGGATCGATGAGATTTTATCGACGTTGGGAGGTAACACACTTTTTTCAACGTTGGACCTCCGGTCCGCGTTTCATCAGGTCGAATTGGACCAAGAGAGTCGGAAATTTACTGCCTTTGGTATAGGTTGTCGAAAATATCAATTTAAACGAATCCCGTTCGGGCTTAGTTCCAGTCCGAGCGTGTATCAGCGGGTAGTGACCTATGTTCTTACACCTATACTAGGCCGATTGTGTTTCGTGTTCCTGGATGACATTTTGGTATATTCAAAGACTAAAAACCAACATTTGTCTGATATTGGAAGTGTCTTTACGATGCTTCGGTCCGAGAATTTGTCAATAAAACATGAAAAATGTCACTTCTTTAAAACAGAGATTGAATATCTGGGACATATTATTGCGGCAGATGGTATAAGGCGTAAGAACTCGGAAAAACTGCAGAACTGCAGGGCTCCCATAAATGTGAAAGAGTTGCAGCAGTTCTTAGGGTTAGCAAATTATTTTATAAATATTTTACCAAATTTTGCGGAAATTGCCCATCCTCTGTACAGGCTTTTAAGGAAAAATGTTATTTTTGAATAGAACGACGAGTGCCAAAAAAGTTTTGACTATATTAAGTCTGCTCTAACGTCTGACACTGTTTTACGACATCCTGACTATACGAAAGACTTTCACATATTTACTGACGCATCAAATTTTGGGATCGGAGCTGTTGTGATGCAAGCCGAAGCGATAGAATAATGCGTCCTGTAGCTTATTTTAGTGAAAGCTTAAATTCTAGCCAAAAACGCTACAGTACTTCAAAAAAGTAATTTTTTGCTATTTATTCAGCTCTTAAAGCATTCAAATATTTAATTACTGGATATCCTATCCATGTTTATACGGACCATAAGCCACTCGCTCCTCTTTTTCTTAAAAAACTCCCAGAGGATACGGCCATGGTTAGGTGGTGTATAAATGTTCATTCCTACGATCCTATTGTTAAATATCTACCTGGTAGGCAAAACGTTGTGGCTGATTACTTGAGCAGGCTACCCATAAGCGATAATCAAATAAAAATTAAAGAACGAGAGAGCTGTCAAGCTCTGCACCATGAGCTTGAGTCAGAAGCATGCATTGCAGAGACTCGAGCTCAAAAAAAGAGACTGTCTAGACAGCCAGACGAACTCAGTGGCTCGTTGCTGAGCGACAATACCGACGCTGTCTTGACACGCAATGAGACGCAACCGAAACTAATTGGTTATGTACCGACAGAAAAAGGAATTTCCTGGACTATTAAAGAGTTTATTGACGAGCAAAATCAAGATCCTTTTTGTATTGAAGTTAGAGAAGCGCTACTTCATGGAAGTGCGTCCACAATCCCTGACTTACAGAGTTACTTAATTATAAATGATATATTGTACCGACGGCGACGGATTGACACACGACCGAGTACTATTCTAACTACAGTGATGCCAACTTCCCTAATGGAGAAGACAATTTTGGCCAAACATTCCATGTACCATACCGACGCTTTGCACACTTTATTCAAATTTAAATTGAAGTATTACAATAATTTGGGGAAAACGATTGTGAGGGAATTTGTACAAAATTGTGAAGTTTGTAAACTTCTTAACTGTGCCCATTAAAATTTTGACGGCTCCTATAGCGAAAGAACCTTTTGAAGTAGTTTCATTGGATTATCTTGGTCCCCTCAAAACTACCGATAGTGGTAATAAATATATTTTGGTTATTATCGATCTTTTTTCTAGGTACTGCAAATCATACGCGACATCTAACGGTAGAACAGACACAGTAATATGTTTAGGAAATTTTTTTAGCACTTTCGGTTACCCAAAAACGTTGATCAGTGACAACGCACTCGAATTTAAATCTGTAGCAGTGAAGCAATTTGCCAACGTTCATGCAATTGCGAGGAAAGAAGTTCTAGCTTTTAGTCCTCATTCGAACGCTATTGTTGAAAGGAACAATAAAAAATTACTAACTTGTTGAAATTATACATCAATTCATTGGCTCATGCTGAGTGGGACCAGTGCTTAGAAGTCGTTGAGAACGCTTTGAACAATGCTCTCAATTCTACACTGGGGGGTACTCCCAGTTACATCGTTTTAACAGGGACACGTGTCATTACTTCCAAGGTGAAAGTTTTAATAACGTAACTTATAATTATGATGAAGAGAGAGATTTGGTTAATGTTCGAGCCAAAGAGGCAGCTCGTATTGTAGAAAACGTTAGGAATCTAATATTGAATAATAATACTGAACGGAATCTATACCGTAATCTTAAGCGTAAGGACATGAACGTCGTTGTCGGTGATCGAGTTCTTTTAAGGAACCACGGGAAAAATAATAAATTAGACCTTGCATGGCTCGGGCCTGGGATCGTCTCGAAGGCCAAGGGTAATTGGGTCGAAATTAAAATAGGAGAGAGGACTCACAAAAGTAATTTGAACCATGTGTTACCTTTACGGAGGGTTAAATAATAATTCCATTTTTACTGTACCTACGACTTTCATTTTTGACGACTCGACAGGATACGATTTGCTAAAAAGGATAACTGTATTACTTAATTCAGCGTTTTCTTTATAGGTTAAGAATTTTCGTTGTGTTATTTGCTTTACCAACACATAATTTGTATTATTTGCTTTGCCGCATTATAATCAGTATGTATTAATTTCAGTTGTTGTACAATGTACAGCCTTTTAGCTGCGCCTATTATAATAAGTTAGGATAAGTATTGTGCTGTAATTACGAGGTTAAAAGACATATTTATGTACCTCTTAAGATGTCTCTAAAGATGTCTATACAAATTTTTGCAATTCGCTGTTTTTTTGTTTATTTTGTGCACATGCAAATCTAGGCGTGTATTCGCTTGGACGTTGTAGCTGAATTGACAATTTAAATGGCGAGCGAATTCCGTGGTTGCTAAATGCAATCGCTGACATTGCAGCTCATATCATGAGACGGTCGATCTCGACGCTACGGCGAAATTGAAATTATTTTTTTGTTGTAATGCTTTATCACTAGCTCAACAAACAAGTTGATCAAATAACATTTCTCCGAAGAATGGAAATTTCCCGAACGGAGGTATAGATGCAGCTCTTACTCGAAAGCTAGACTTGTTGTCGAGCAACACTCGTTTATATTTTATAGGATTGACTTGAAGAGAATTTATATTTTTGTTTTTAAAATAAACGTTCATTATCAAGCTGCAGTTCACTTTATTCAAGCATATATGCTTGTGTTATCATTTCCATATATCATTTAGGTTTGTTAAAATTGTGTTTGTTTATATTTTTATTTGGCCATGCTAATCGTTCCTGTTTTTCGTTCCATTTGCAGGCCCACGATGGGGAACGCCTTTCTACGGTGGACGTGGATACGCTCGTGTCAGCGTTTTCAGAACATAAAGGCGAGATAAGTCAAGATTGAATAGCAGCCAACAAGAGTATGGATTTGTTACCAGACCGCATTTCTGATATCATAGTCATGCTGCTGGTATTGGTAGTAATGGGGCTCATTGCTATGAAGTATTACGTGAAAAAGCAGCTGGAAGTGTTAGCCGATAGGTCGCGTGCTAAGGATTTTCAGCTCCGTCGGAGCACACTGAGGCCGCCAAAGTACAACAACACCGGGGACGTGTAAAGACTATAACAGTCGGGGGAGATATCGTTATGAACGTGCATACTAGGCGGGCTAGACATTCGCAACGACCAGGGCGTTCTAGACGCGCAGTTTCCCTAACATTTATGTAGCCCATGCCTCTAGGGGAAACATGCCCCTGTGCCTACAGCGAATATGCCACGGACGTGTAGAACGTCCGTAATTCTCCGTTTTGTTACCCAAGTAACCTAACAATTAACAAGTAACAAGTAACCTAACAATTTAACCCAACAGTAACAAATATAACCTATGTTCTGTATCTATCCGATATATTAAGTTTTACGAGTTACGAGCCTACGGCATTTTGTTTACTCCGTCTTTGTTTTGCTGCTAGTTTGAGAAAATCTTTCTAATTGTTTTTGGCTGTGACATTAACTTACTAATAGTTTATTTTGTAGCCTACGGAAACTTGTAATTGTTCTCCACCGTCATTTTCTCTTTTGTTTGATGAAAACTTTAAAGATCCTGTACTTTGATAACCATTTAGATTCAGTATCATTTCTGCAGTTTTTATTTCTTACGAGGTGATAGCTTTGATCGTTATAAAATTTTCCGAAATTGCCATGCTGAGGAACTTGTGTTTTTACTCTTAGTTAATCAATTATCTCTATAATCTCTAGATTTATTTTGTTTTTAGTAATAAACAATTTGGTGATGTTATGAGTAATAACTTTTATTTGCGAAGGAAGCGAAATTATTTGACCATTGGTTTTTTTTAATGCGAATATCTGGCGTTTCATTTACTTTCCTTTACCACGCTTGTTGACATTGTTGTAAGTTCAATGGTTAAGCTGTCTGTTGGTAGCAGCTGGTTTTCTTTTCAATGTTGAGGATAAGGGCATTTTGTTATATTGCTTCAGCTGCCTTTATACTCCTTGCTTGTGTTGCCAAGTAATATTGATATTTCTTGGGTTAAGTACTGTTACTAAGTTTGGCCAAATTTGTTCGTATTGATTTTTAGGGATAGAGAGAAACGTATTAGCTTTGTTAATAGGGCTCAGACATGACGACTACTTGCTGATGGCAGACATAAAACAAGCCTTCTTACAAATTAAACTTCTATTGGAAAGCGATAAGAACAAATTCTATATCCTCTGGATTAAAAACGGGAAACTTGTAGTTTACCGGTACGCAACAATCGTCTTTGGGTTTGTGGCGAGCCCCTTCATTTTGTATTACGTAATTAAACGTCACGTGTCCCAATATCCTGGTGATCTGTGCACTCGCTTCCTTCTACATAACATGTACTGGGACAATCTGTTCATAACCGACAATGATCCTTCTTCTTTATCGGATCTCTACAGATCCTGCCGGGAGAGAATTTCCCAAGGAGGGTTTGACTTGCGCAGTTGGGTGACAAACTGCCAGTCCGTTCAGTCCAATCTTGAGTCTGAAGGCGTAGCTGCAGCAGACTGCCAGCAGGTAAAGGTCCTGGGATACAACTACGACATTGATTCAGATTCCCTGTCTGTGTGTGTGTGGATGATGTCTCTGAGCCACAGAAAGTTACAAAAAGATCGGTCTTTTCGAGTCTAGCCAAAAGATTCGACCCTCTAGGCCTTGTTGGCCCCGTAACAGTACGAGGAAAGGTGTTGATGAGGCAGATGTGGAGGCAGATTTGAAATGGGAGAATGAACTATCAGAGACTCTATCGAATTCATGGCTTAATCTTGAAAGTCATTTAGACCAATTGAGCGAATTCAGCTTTCCACGTAAAGCTTTGACCTCCGATGAAGATGTGAACTTGACCATATTTTCCGATGTATCAAAGACGTGCTATGGATTACTTTTAGTAAGAATAAAATAGCCCCTCTTAAGACGAAGAGTCTCCCTACCTTGGAACTCTTAGCAGTGTAAACTGCATGTAAATGTCTCTTGAATCTCTTGAAATCCTTAAAAACAGCCAGAGTAAAGTCGATCGTCTTTGCCATAGACGCACAGATAGTTCTTGCCTGGTTGATCAACGGTTTCGTAAAAACTAAAAACGTTTTTGCCAATAACAGAGTCAAGGACATCTTTCAATTTCGGAAAACTTTTAAAACCGCGCACGCTCTCGAATGTGAATACAAGTACGTGCCCTCCGCAATGAACCCTGCTGACTTGCTGACCAGAGGATTAACTGTTGCCGAATTTCAGAGAAAGTTGAATTTTTTACGTTGTGGCCCTGCTTTCCCGACCGACGCATCTCAAGGCTGGTCCCACAGCCAGTTGGGATGCTTGCCCGCTTCACAGCAGCTCTTCACGTGCGCCGCTCAGCTGGTTTCTCCACAGCAAACGGTCGATCCCGTTCTCGACATTAACCATTTTTTTTCTGGTGACAGATTGCTTGGAGTGACCGTCCAGCTATTCAAATTATCGGACGTGGCGAAAAAAACGACTTGTGGACGTCGTAGACAACTACGCAAAGCCTCGTTTATATTTTGTAAAATTGGACCAGACTCAACAGTATTCCAATGAACTAGCTTTCTTGCAGTCGCCTGAAAGTACTAATCCCCCTTCCTTGGTGAAGGATTTGAATCTCTTTCTCGACGACAACGGAGCGATCAGATCGATGGGCCGTCTCAGCCGGTGCCGACATCTCTCCTACGACGTCGCTAATCCTGTGCTGATTTCGGGGCACGGCCGCCTATCAAAATTACTTGTTGCCTCTTGTCATGAGAAATGCATGCACTTGGGGGTTGCCTCCATGCTTAATTGCTTGCGAAATTTAGGTTACTGGATTCCCAAACCTAGGACCTAGATTAGGTCAATCATTAAAGAATGTAAATTGTGCACCAAATTGAACGCACAAGCATACGCATATCCTAAACCAACTGACTTCCATTCTCATTAGGTAAATTTTGTTGAACCTTTTCAGAACGTTGGAGTAGACTTCACCGGTCATTTCAACGTAAAATTTGGACAAACATTTGTTAAAATGTATCTGGTAATCTTTACTTGTTTGAGTATCAGAGCCATTCATCTGGAACTGATACCTGATATGTCTGCCAATTCTTTCCTCTTAGCTTTCATAAGGTTCTCTAATAGATACCGCCTTCCAACAGCCATGTTTAGTGATAACGCTCCAAGTTTCATCCAAGCAGCCGAATTGCTGAACTCTTCCTTTTCAGGCCCGTTATCAAGATTCTTGACTCGTAATAATATCAAACATGTCCGTATCCCACTTTATTCAGCATGGTATGGTAGTTCATGGGAAAGATTGATTAGAGTAGTTAAAAGCTGCCTATACAAATCCTTTGGGAGGAACAAAATTGAGTACTTCCCGTTTCTAACCTTGTCGTCAGACTCACAAAACTCGGTGAATTCTAGACCATTAACCTACGTTGGTGCAAATGATTTATCAAGAGAATGGGTTTCCCCGAATTCCTTTCTCGAAATTTATCGAAACAATTCTACCTTGACTTTTGGAAGTATCGCGGGTCAGCAGTTGGTCTATCCGACTCGTTCCGACTTAATCGATTCTCTCGAAATCAGAGAGGAGGCCGTCGAGAAATTCAAAGATTTCTGGTACGGGGAGTATTTGCTTTCTCTTCGGCAAACTGACCGGAACATGTACCAACCTCAGTGGGAAAACAATAAAGGTTGGGGATATTGTCCTAATTTCGTCTCCCGTGAAACCCAGGCCTTTGTGGTCAATGGGACGGGTTACTAAGTTGTTCACAGATGCTGACGGGAACACGAGATCGGTTGAGCTGTTGAGGCCTGAGCGTTCCACTGGCGAGTACGCCATTTCTCTCCTTTACCCGTTGGAACTGAGCCTGGACAGCGTGGAACCTCTGTCAGAACCTAACCCTGCCCCCACTGAGCCTGCACCACCCCCTCGACCACAGCGACTGGCAGCTAAAAAATGTAGAGAAACCTTAAAAAACCTACTGCATTGATTTTTTCTGCCCTCGCCCGGGAGTGTATAAGAAATACAGTGCGCTCACCTCCGTAACATAGCAGTCTAGACCTCGTTTCACAACACACTTGAGGTTTGGAGCACGAACGGAGGTGAGAGCGTGAACTCGTAACTAATTTTAAGGTTATTACGATTCCTACTACTATCATTACTGCTATTATTACCTTTATCGTCTTGAACATCGTTACTGAAAATCACCCAGTGTCACTTGTGCCTGCAGAAGTAACTATCTGTGCAAACGGACGAGTGCTGAGAAGTTCCGTCGGGGCTGCCATCAAGGCCCGCGGTTGAGCAAGAGGGCAAGCATTTCTGTTTTTCTTGTGCTGTCCTCTCCCTTCTCCTCTAATTTGCACTTATATCTTCAGTGTTACTTTTCCAATTAGGTTTCCTTAGTTATTAATGCTTAAAACTAGCAATTATTAAACTAAAATTTTTCGACCTCCTTGCGAGGCGTGCTTACTTACCTTTGTCGTCCTCCTTGAGAGGCGACCCTTACTTACCTTTGTAGTCCTCCTTGAGAGGCGACCCTTACTTACCTGTGTCGTCCTCCTTGAGAGGCGACCCTTAATTACTCATGTCGTTCTCCTTGAGAGGCAACCCTTAATTACTCGTGTCTTCCTCCTTGAGAGGCGACCCTAAATTACTCTTGTCGTCCTCCTTGGAAGGCGACCCTTAATTACTCTTGTCGTCCTCCTTGAGAGGTGACCCTTAATTACTCATGTCGTCCTCCTTGAGAGGCGACCCTTAATTACTCCTGTCGTCCTCCTTGAGAGGCGACCCTTAATTACTCCTGTCGTCCTCCATGAGAGGTGACCCTTAATTACCTTTGTCGTCCTTCTTGACAGGCGACCCTTAATTACCTTTGTCGTCCTGCTTGAGAGGCGACCCTTAATTACCTTTGTCGTCCTCCTTGAGAGGCGACCCTTAATTACCTTTGTCGTCCTCCTTGAGAGGCGACCCTTAATTACCTTTGTCGTCCTCCTTGAGAGGCGACCCTTAATTACCTTTGTAGTCCTCCTTGAGAGGCGATCCTTAACTTAGGTAGTATTAATTACTTTAAGGTATTATTAAGGCCTTCTTTATCATCTTTTGCGTTTTGTTGCTCCACTTGAGCCTTGCACCTAACTTTCTACTGAAAGAGGAGAAACCTCACTGAGGATAGATTCCTTAAGTTAGTTTCGACCGACCTATAAATTCAACTAATTTCTGAATCACAGTGAGTTTTATGCTCCAACTGGCTTGTTACCCTATTTTTATTCCTAAACCTTCTTTTATAGTATAACTTCACTTCCCTGCCATAGCATCTTCCTTTGTTCCTGCACTTCGTTCTTTTGTCACGTAACGCAACCAATTTGCACCGAACGTCGAACGTTAAGAGGGTAAGAGGGATTTTGTCAGATTTCTGTAATTATTTTCATTAAACAAACTATTTTCGTTCATCATATTAATTTGGCATAATAATTATTTACATTTCTCTCTCTCCTCGTGCAGTAAACCTTGCACCTCTCTCCAACCTTTGCTCAAGACCATTGTCAGGACTCCAGGAAGACCTCTTTCCAGCCCTTGCTGGCCGAAGGACACAAGAGCGCGAGAGCGCTTATATCTTCGAATTAGCGCAACAATCTGCGCAACCTCAAAAGCTACTCTCATTAGAGAGTTATATTGTGCCTGGGCACGATTTTCATAGCCTTCGATCATGTTTATTTGTTTGCCTAACGCAATAAAATTAAAGAACTTGAACCTGCAGTGTTTGTTATTCACAACTTCATGTTTTTCAAATTGAACTTGAGGTTTTTCAAATTGAATTTGAGGTTTTTCATATTGAACATGAGGTGTGTTGGATGGAACTTGAGGTTTTGCAAATTGAACTTGAGGTTTTCAAATTGAACTTGAAGTTTTTCAAATTGAATTTGAGGTTTTTCAAATTAAACTTGAGGTTTTTCAAATTGAACTTAAGGTTTTTCAAATTGAATTTGACGTTTTTTAAATTGAACTCGAGGTTTTTTAAATTGAACTTGAGGTTTTTGAATTGAACTTGAGGTTTTTTTAATCGAATTTGAGTTTTTTTACATTGAACTTGAGTTCTTTTTAAATTGAACTTGAGGTTTTTTAAATTGAACCTGAGGTTTTTTGAATTGAACTTGAGGTTTTTAAATTGAAATTGAGGTTTTTGAAATTGAACTTGAGATTTTTTTAAATTAAATGTGACCTTGTTTGTATAAAACCTGAGGTTTTTTAGATAAAAATTGAGTTTTTAAAATTAAAGGTAGAACGATGTAGTCTTAACAGTACTTATTGTTGTGGTACTAATTTTGCTTCTAATCATTTTCTAGTGCTGTCCTTTTCAAAATTATCCCTCTGTCTGATGTAACTTTGAGTTTAGATTTGCATTTTATCATTGTGACTGGAAATTTTTTCTACAGATATTTCAGCCCGAAGATGATGCTTGTAATCAAAATATTACTTTTTATAGACTACAGAGTTACTGAATTTTTCAACTATTGACAGTGGATCAATCAAAATATGTTCTTTGAATTTCTTACTACTGTTCTTATTGTGATGTACTGGAAATATTTTGTAACATTGAAAAGTTGAAAAAGAAATAATCTAGTTTTTCACACATGTCCTGATGTACTTGGTAATGTCTCCAAACCTTGTGTTAATGATTGATTAATGTCAGAATCATCCAATAATGCAAATGAATGGAACAGCTCTTAGTTCCCTCTAATTCTTAGTCACATCCTGATAAACACTTAGACTTGTTCAGTAAATCTGTTTCATTTAACAGTCAAAATTCTATGTGATACTCCTATTGATAACAGCCCAGAGTCAATAAAACTTTGAAAACTCAGTAAGAGAAATGCATCTAGATTTGCTTGAGTCTAAAGCTAGAGACAAAAGTTCTTTTCATGCAATTCCTCCAATGAAGCCTTCGCTGATACCTCAAGTAAAGTAACACCTGTCAAGATGAATTATTGTGAAGTATTTAACTCTTATGATTCAGTACTAATGCCTTATGTTTCTTATGAGGCATGAGTTTGGTAGAGTGTGCGAAAGGCGTAAGTTGAGAGTAAATGTACAGCAAATAGAAGCAAGGTGATGAGTTGTTCAAAATTGAGTTGGAGTGTTTGGAACATTGGATGTGAGGATGAATGGTGAAGTGTTAAAAGAGGTAGAGCATTTTAGGTACCTCGGGTTGTACGTGACTGTGGATGATAGTATGGAAGTAGAAGTGAGACATAGAGTGAGTGAAGGCTGCAAGGGTTTCGGTGCAATGAGGAAAGTTTTTGAATGCAGGAGTGTGAGTGTTTAAAGGGGAATGTTTGAAAGCTTAATTGTGCCAGTTTTGCTGTATGGAGCAGAGACTTGGGGCTTGGGAGCAGCTGAGAGGAAGAAGCTGGATGTGTTTGAGATGAAGCGTTTAAGGAATAGAAATGAGTTGGTTAGGGAACAGACAGGTGTTGTCAAGAAGATGAGTAGGCGGGAGGGTGAAAGAGTGCTTGGATGGTTTAAGAATGTTGAAAGAATTAATGCTGAGCGGCTGGTAAAAAATATTCATGCGTCGAAGGTGATGGTATTAGGGTGCGAGGATGGCCGCAGATGAGTTGGATAGATGGGGTGAAACGTGTAATGTATGAGAGGGGTCGGACTGTGGGTGTGGCGAGAGGGATGATTGCAAACGTAAATGAGTTGAAGCAGTGTATATGGATGTAAATTTTGACGCAGTGACAGGACGCCAGCCCGCATGTGACGAGGTAAATGATTGTCCTGTCATGTGTGGAGGAAAGTGAGGGGGGAGGCTGTGCGCAATGAAGCGGTCGGGATAAACCGGCTATAGCTGTCGAGCCTGACTGTGAAAGAGGGTTGTGCTGGGATACTATTGATCGGGGTAGTTCTGGTGCGGCTTGTGCTGCCTCTCTTCGCCTCCTACTGACTAAGGTTCGATGTTTGTTAATTGTATATCTTTTCCCTTTGGCTTGCTTTCAGTTACCCTCCCGTAAGGAAAAAAATTTTGGTAAATAAATAAAAAAAAATAGAATCAGTGGCTAAAACTTACTGCTGTACTACTAGGCAGTAACATTGGCCAAAAATCTACGCTTTAGCCTCGACTCTGCATGCGATCTTACAGCTTACACTCGGTCAGTCGAATTATTGCTTAGTGGCTTGTACGAAATGTTACATTATTTTGACAGAATTGTGGTTCGCATCAAATTGAAATTGCATATTGTTATCAAATAAATCATCAAATAAGTTTACTAGCTCGGCAACATTGTGATATAGTTGTATGTATTCATTCGGTTATCTCCTGCATTTTTGTTGATGATGAGGACTTCATTCTTCAATGGTTCTTTCAAGGAAATTTTTTCGATTTAATGCTCTCGAATCAACGAATAAGTAATAGCTGACTGACTGTACCTATGTATTTTATTTTTAGATATTAATGAAAGTGACCAATTTTTCAGCAGGTATGGGCCTTTGCTACAAATATTCTTATAGGCCAATCACAGGCTGTGAGCCCATGCCGTGTCTGCTTCACAATGATCATGGAACTCTTGTACCTTAGGAATGAATCCTAAAGGATAAAGTGAGGATTTGTTAATGTGTGTAGTAATATTCTCCGTTGAGATCTAAGGCCCCTCAGGGGGATACAACTATCACATCTATGGGAATTAGCACTTCCTAATTGAAAATCAAGGACGTATCACCGGTGTATTAAGGACGTGACGGTCGATTATGTGCGATTTATGGGCTGGTCGGACTGCTCTGCATTATCACTCCCTCAACGTGTTCTTAACTACGCGCGGTCGGACTCGGACGTGAAATTCATGGTTGGCCATGGACGATTTGAAGGCGCAAAATTTTCAGTTGCTTAATGGCCGTAACATTTGAGAGCGGCCATCCGTGGTTTACAGCCTTACAAATGTATGCTGCCGGTAGTGTGGTGCAGGTAGTGTGCTGCCGGTGGTGTGCTGCCGGTGGTGTGCTGTCGGTGGTGTGCTATTGGGGGTGTTCTGCAAGCGGTGTGCTGCAGGCGGTGTGCTGCAGGTGGTGTGCTGCCGGTGTTGTGTTGCAGGTGTACGCTGCAGATAGTGTGGTGCAGGTAGTGTGCTGCAGGAAGTGTGCTGCAGGTAGTGTGCTGCAGGTGATGTGCTGCAGATAGCGTGCTGCAGCGAATTATCGTCGTGCGTATATCGGATGAACGTCACCCATCAAACGTCTGTTTGGACATTGTTGCGTAAACCGCATTTAGCTTAAAATAATATGTCGAATATTTTATTTCATGTTCATTCTTCTCCCGAAATGTCACACCATAATAAATGAACACTTTACTATGCTGTACAATAAAAACATTGGTGAGTTCACATGCGTTCATTTATGTCCTTACCATTGGTATTGCTATGTTTTTATTTCATTCTTCAACGAAATGTCACACATCAGCAGAAATAGTTGAAATGAAATAGCACCTCATTTCACGATCAGTTTTATTTCTCGGTCTTTCCAAATTTTCATGAAAGGGTGTTGGTTTAGGTTTTTATTAAATAGTTGAACTTTATGAGTGCGTATATTTTAGGAATATCGCCAAATTTTAAACTTTGTGTAAAAAATGAATTTACATGTCCCCTCAATGTGATACAACTATTGTGTCTATGGGAATTTGAGCTCCCAGGGGAACTATGTGAGGGCTCGAGCTAAAGGTTAGGTAGGCTTTCTTTTTTGTTAAAATAAGTTTTTGTTTTGTTACGGACCATTTTTTACGATTCACTGCTTTTTCAGCACCTACTACTTTCTTCTTCAACTTTTTCTCGTTTCATGATCACCTTTCTTAGCTCACTCTCTCTACGCACTTTGTGCATAGATTCCGCGCTCTTTCAACTCCATACTAAATGGTGCCTTCATCCTTCCTCTCATGGCACACCTTTTTCGTAGTAAAGGGAGGCTAAGACTTTCTTACATAATAAAAATGAATTTAAATGTTGTGTGCGTTAATATTGTCAGGGAAATTTCTCTAGGGTAAGGACATATGTAAGTCACATAGCGGTGCGACCCTTTTACCCGTAAATTGTACATTTCTTAGAGCGGCTTGAGACTTAAGACAGTTGTGTTTTGTCTGCCGTACCCATCAGTAAGTATGGTGATTTGCTAGCATTTTCGAATATGTATTTACGACTTGTTTTGACACCTAATGAATTTTTGAGATCTTAAATTATAAAAACTTTGCCACTGGTTAATTTCATAAAGTTTTCAATGTTTTTTTTATTGTTTAAGGTTGGATAATTAGGTCTGGCCTGCCTAGTACCACACTGTGTTACTTTTATTTTTGGCTAGGAATCTGAAGCCAACGTATAATCTAGAAATCCCAGTAATATCCTATGAGCTTGGTGTTTCTTCTAAAATTCTTCCTTTTTATCCGATTAGTAACTATTTATTTACGTATTCACTTTGAATTGTCGTCAGTTATTTATTTCTTTCATAATAATTATATAATTGAAGTCTACTGTTTATTTTACCTTGATCCCCACTTACTAAAGAACCTAGTATCCTGACATATTTCATGTCACATACCACCACCCTCAGAACAAATACTAAAGATCGATTGTTGTTTGTACTCAATTTTAAGCGAAGATTTTATAATCAACGAAGTGTATTGAAAATACCGGGAATACATTTAATAAAAAACATGTTTGGAAAAAAAATGCCAGTAATTTATCAATTTATGTGAACATGAGGTTGATGAATAATAGAACGTCTATGAAACGACGACCAAACGAGGATCAATCTAATAATTACCCTAGACTTGCCCGTCTGAATTAGAATAGAATAAAAATAAAAGCATAATATAATGCACTCGTACAGCCTTGGTTAATCTAATACACCCTTCCACGTGATATATTTGCAGTATTTTTTTTTGTCTGGTATTATGTACTCTATAAAAAAAAATTTCGAACGTTCAAACGCTTCTGTCTCAAGTGAATTTACCCTAAAAATTACCTCACTGAGCTCAATACAAGTTCTCGTGATTAATGTTGCATGAGCTAGTGTGACGGTGTTCTTTAAATAATTGTCTTGGGTAAATTGTGACTCATATTCATTAATTGTGATCCGGGATGCTTGATTATTCTGTTTTCCGCAGTTTTACGAGTGATTATCAGACAATAGGCGGAATTGATTTAACATTATCGTTCATGTTTCACGTAGTGAACTATTAACCAGGGTTGCGGAGTCGGAGGAATAAATTTGCGACTCCGACTCCACCTTTCCAGAATTTGGCGACTCCGACTCCACCTCTCCAGAATTTGGCGACTCCGACTCCGACTCCACCTTTTCAGAATTTGGCGACTCCGACTCCGACTCCGCCTATTCGCAATTTTGGGACTCCAACTCCACCTATTCATAATTTATAAGATGAATATTTTATTTCTTAACTAGCGCACACGGTGTGTCAAAAATTATGGGATTCAATACCTTTCTTCAACATATTTTCGTTCGAGTGGAGTTTCTATGCTTAAACTCATTCCATAGGTAACTTATTTTTCTTATTAGAGTAATATACACTTGGAACACAGTATTTTTGAGCCGCAAGAGAAGTAGTTACAGCCATTCGTGTCGTATCCTAGATACAGAAATTCAGCATTACTGAAAGCAACTGCGAGCTTGTGTATGTACAGTATATTGTAATATGCAATAGAGTGTATTGTAATACAGTAAATTGTAATATACAATACCCCGCCGAACTCGGTATCCACGATTCGAACTCTGGTATATAAGGCTCTGGATCTCTCAGTTATTTTGAAAGTGGCATTATAGCAAGAGCACTTGTACGAAAATTGGTGTATTAATTGACCGTGAACTGAAACCAAGACCGCCAGAGCTAATTTTTCCCATCGATTCTTAAGAGCGTGACACGAAACGTATAAATAAACACACGACTGTCATTCTTAGTAGTAGACGGTTTCAGATGTTGAAACCTGAACATATGTTCACTATATTCTTTATTAACGAACGACTTTTATATTCACTGCAGAATTTAAATAATCAAGTTACTAGAGTACATGATTGGGGAAAATTGACGGGATTCGATGGTATCTTTTAAAAAAAAAATCAAGATAAAGATGACAAACAAATATACCCATCCTCATAGTACCCGCGATTAAAATACAGTATTCTCGAACTTGTGCACTGGTAAAACTTTTATCACATTTACGGTCATTAAGCATCTTTAAGAATGTCGCAGACGCACACACCAACCAAGCAAGCAACAACACTGTTTTATAATTTAAATTATTATTCGGTGTGAAGAACCTTTAAAGTTAAGGATTCAATTTGGAACTAACATTTTTTGCATTAAAGTATTTCTAGGTTTAAGTTGAATTCTGATGGATACATAAAAATGATTGCGTACCACTCCAGCATCATGGGTGACATTCATGTAGTTAGCCGACATGTCGTTGCCTGAATACAACCTGCTTAAACAGCAGAGGTTACTTTACTCGTCTCGGAGCTGCCTGAGCAGTTCATTCCTGCTCTCCGAGCTGGCACCACTGCATACGCACTCTGATGTCTAACGTGACGTCATCCGTGACGCCTTCACGCATCCAGCTGCTTTGCAACTTCCGACTGTGCTTCCTGCACCTTCTGTCCTCAGGGAGTTTCTGGCGACCCGTTCGTCATGTTCTCCACGGCTGGGGATGTGGTGATGGGCTGAGTGCGCCACCAGCTGCCGCGACGTCTACGCCTGCCTACCTCTGCTCTGCTCACTCGCTGAGGTTCACGGACTTGTGGAGGTTGGTGAATATTGTCGTTAACTATGTGAATGTCCATTCCGTGAGCTGGTTTTAGGTGTGCGCAATCCAGGCCTCGTATCTATTCCAATCTCTACCATAACCTGTAAGCCCTATAACTATGATTACGTATAACTGCAACGGCTTCATAACTACTTTAGAACTATAACTAAAATACATAATAACTATAACTATAACGGTCACTATGACCATCTTATAACTACTGTCTGTAAGACAACAAACAATAACTATAAGGAGGCATTATTATGCTTTGAACCTTAACGCAAACTAAATTGCATTTCTTTATCCCCTTGCAGTTCCTTCACGGCTTAATTGAGTGCAAGGTGTGACGGTCCGCTTCTTCAGCCAGTTACCCTACTCGTGTGGAGCTTGAATCTCCCTGCTACGCACTTATTATACATTTACTGTTTATCTATGTCTGATCAACCTTGGATAAGGTTGGAACTTTCAATATACGGATAAACGCTTCAACATCATTTTTTCTCCCATAAATATTTATTTTCTGTATGGTGCCCAACGTGGGGCATGCGTTTGTGTTTCAGGAGTCAGAGGTCGTGGGCTGGAATATCGCGGCATTGCTGTGTTCCATTAACACTTTTTAATTTCTAATAACTTCTAATAACTTCAACTATTGTTTTCAGCAGCAATGGCGTCTGTAAAGAAAGAAGAAAGAAAGAAGAAAAAAGAAAAACAGTATATTTCCAATATATATGGTACAAAAGTACCATCATTGGTTCTTAAAATATCTTAAAATTAATACACTTAGATGATACACACACACGAGTATTGAAAAACTCGTGTCACTAGTCGAAAAGAAATGGTTGAGGGCAATGAACTCCTAATCTAGCTTAATCTACATTTGATAATACATGTAATGATAATTATAAGAGATAACACAATTTCATGGACGATGCATTTTCATTGTGGGGTGAAAACACTTTTGACAGTTTACATGTACATGACATAAAACTTCGCAATTCTTGACGCCAGGAAATAATATATGAAATCGCTTGTTTCGGTCAATGTTCACAAGTGTCATTTTAAGGAAGCATGAAAAAAAAATATATATATATATCCATATACGCACATATGTACATATACGTATGTATGTGTGTATATATCAATACACACACTCACACACACACACACACATATACACATATATATACATATATGTACACATAAGCATGAGGACCAAGAAGATTATAAGTTTTGTATTTCTGATTCAACAATTTTAACATAACGGTCATTAGTTAATAAGCATTTTATTTAAATATAAATGGATGATCGCACAACAGATGTATAGTTTTTACATGAATGCTTTACAATAATAAAGAGATGACGAGTTAGGTAATATTACAAGTTGAGAGTGCACAGAAAAAAGACCATTATCTCTAGTAAAATGCTAGTTGTCAGTCTAGTACACACATATGTGCACGTATACATGTAAATATATACACATACGCATGCACAAACATACCCACGCACATACTTACACCAAACTCATAAGCATACACAAATTCATTTCTATGCATCGAGGCAATACATACGCATTCTACAGAGTGTCATACGCATAGCGTGCACACGTACACATATACACAAGTAAGCATGTGCGCAAATAACAGCATAAACTAGCCAGTATAAACCAGAATTCCAATCGAGGGAAACAGAGAAAGTATCTTTTATTATAGCATGAATTTTATAAAATTTCGTACTAAAAATAGTGGCACAAAACAGTCTACTTAAGTCAGAAACATGAAAACGATTGTGGGACGTGAATAAGAAAGAAAACATTAATGTCCTATAAAGGTTTCATATTAGAAAAAAAATCCCATTATCTTTGAAATATGGCGCAAATTGTCGGCAATTGATAAACAAACATAGGTATCACATTATTATAAGCATATAACGATAAGCAGAATAAGCATATTATTGCAGTATAAATGGATGATCACACAACGAATTTATTATTATTATTTTTTTTTTACATGGATGCTTTACAATTTCATATTAGAAAAAAAAACACATTATCTTTGTAATATGGTGCAGAATGTCTGCAATTGATAAACACACACACACATAGGTACCATGACGGTCTAGTTTGATGCTTGCACAGAAACGGAGAGGAATGACATAAAATGCAACCTTCGACTGGTTTATCTACTCTAGTACACACAGGTGTACGTGCACAAATACATACCCATAAGCGCACATACACCTATATAAGTACACACATATACAAGTAAGCATGTTTGCAAATGACAACGTATAGGCGGTCAAATCATAATACCTACGCACACTTCAAAACTGTTGTGTGATGTCTTGAATTATAAAACAATGAGCGAAGGAGATTGTTCAGCAATGGAGATACCAGGCAAATGAGATTCGTCAGTACTCATTCAGTATGTTCTGTAACTAAGAATTATTATTGAGACACAAGATGACGAGTTATTTTGGCTTTAAATTCTCTCGGTCTTTGAGGGACTTTAATACTCAGGGGAAGTTTGTTCCACAGTAAGGCGCCTGATATGGGCAGAGCCTTCTGCCCTAAGTGAGATGAACGATAGTTGACTAAGACATTATTGTTTCTGTTCGGTTTTTGACTGGTTACAGTGGGTGGATGGAAACGCACTATCTCAGTATTGCTCTGAGGAAGATATAACGAGGAGAATACGTATTGGGCCTTCTGCATGAGAAGCCTTTCTGCATGAGAAGCCTAAAACCTAAAGAACCTCAGTTGCAGGCCGGAGGCGGAAGTGATCTCACTATTTTAACCACAACTCGAAAGTACTTAAGACAACGTGTGACTGAACTGCACAATTCTATTTTTGCTGCTGGGTTAGATTACTCTGAACAGCAAAGGGCTTTAGATGTGGCGAAAGTAACCTCTCTACAGACGGAGCTAAAGGACCTCGACAAATCCATCTTTGAGTTGCTCATTCGCAGCGAAGCTGCAGACGATGTACTCGCCGCTGCCGCTGATGAGCAGGAGTCCTACGAGGAGCAGTTGTTCGACTGCCTGGCCCTCCTGCAGCCTCAGCCCTTGGCGGTGGCTTCTGAGGCTACGACTAACTCTGCTTCAGCAACATCAGGTATGGTTCAGGCTGAGCAAAAATTAAGGCTGCCCGATATACCTCTTCCTAAGTTTAGCAACGCAAAGACTGAGTGTTTTGAAAAATTCATAACTAATTTTGAAGCAATTTTTGATAATCACGCTTTGTCTTCCTACGAAAAATTTGTTTACCTGTATAATCAGGTGTCTGGCGCTCCTAAAATCTTGCTAGATTCCCTCGATACGTCAGAACAAAAATACGAATCGGTTAAAGACTTGCTACAGAAGGCTTTTGCCTCAGAAATTGTGCAAAAATACAATGCCATCGAAAAACTAGCTGCCATGAAGCTGGCTATTTCTGACGATCCCATTGTTTACATTGGAGAAATGAAGGCAGTTATTGCTTCGTTCCGTAAGCTAAAAATTGACGTCGATTCGGTTTTAGCGTACTTTTTATGGAGTGCCCTAAGTGATAAATTTCAGAGTAGTTTGATTCAAATCACGAATGTGAATCGCCCCTCATTGTCTCAAATAGAAGAATACATATTCGAAGCCAACGAACGCTACCAAAAGCAGCTTGAGATTTCCAGCCATTCATGTAGGAAGGAAAAGGCTCACAAATTTGAGCCTACCGCTGCACTTGCCATAAACGTAAACCGAAAAACTGAAACTTGTGGTTTGTGCCTGAGCGATGGTAGAAACCCTGAGCACCATCCGAGTAAATGTCCTAACAACGATACTGCGTTCAAAAAATTTGATAAATTAAAAGCCATTAACGCCTGCACAAAATGTTCTTTCCAGAACCACAGCACTACGAACTGCAGGTTTAAATTTTCTTCACGTTGTCGTGTTTGCAATGGCGAACATATGACCTATTTGTGTCGCAAGGCGAGACTTCCTCGAGAGGGCACTCAGCGGAGCGCCACTTCATCAGAGCAACCGGTAACGAGCGCCTTGACGCTGACACGGTATGTTTTCACAGGGTCTGTGGGCGCTGCTAATATTTTGCCTACTCTCACTGCTGGTATCGGCAACTCAAATATTAGGATATTGAAAGATGGCGGGAGTCAGAAAAATTTCATTACTAGCTCTCTTGCCGATGAACTGGACTTGCCAGTTCTGAAGGAAAATGAAACTGTGAATATTCAGGGTTTTAACTCGAGTAAGAAGATTGAAACAAAAATTGTGAAAGTTCCTCTAATTTTGAAGCATAAAAAACTAGTTGTTGAGGCAATATGCGTTCCTAAAATAAATATTGCTTTGCCGTACAGGGATCTGGAGCAGGTGGTTTTTGCATTTGAGAACGCTGGTTACGAGTTGGCAGACCGGTCCCTCGTAGATAGCGAAAATTACCCCTCTGAGATATCTCTCATATTAGGCGCAGAATCCGATCCGGACTTCAAAATGAGTTACATCAATTTTGGTGGGACTAAGCAGCAGTCCTGCTTCATCGATTCCACTGTGGGAGTGATGTTACCTGGAAATCTGCAACTCATGAAAGACAATATAAGGCGTCTCCCTCCTTCCCAACCCGATGCTCGTCCAGTACGCGTGGCACCTGCGGTCTCTGTCCCCAGACCGGTGGTCGGCGCTGCTACCGTGTCAGACTACGCGGACTCAGAGCTCGCGTCCGGTGAGATGGGGGAACCAAACGAGCTTGTCCTCCCTTCTCTTGATGGGGCACCTCCAGCGGATATAGGTGAGCGTTGTGCTGATCTCTTGGGTATAGACCGTCTGGAGGAGCCTGAGGAGACAGAATTAAATGATAAATTAGTAAATTATGTACTGAGCAACACTAACAGAAACACAGATGGAAGGCTGGTAATGCCCATCATGTGGAATCATAGAATTTCTCACAGACTTACTAAAAACTATACCTTGTCGAGGCAAATTCTGCAGAGCAACTGTCGCTCGATCCCGATCGCCTAAGCATGTACGATAAAGTAATCAAAGATCAAGAAAACAATAATATCATTGAGAGAATCGATAACATTGAGTCATTCATGAACTCCCATCCCGAGTGTAGTTTTCTTCCTCACATGGGAGTTTTTCGCTTGGGTAATGACACAACAAAATGTCGCGTCGTGTTCCTGGCTAACCTCTGCGATAAGATAAATGGCGCGGTTAGTCACAATCAAGCCACTCTTCCAGGCCCTTGTCTAAATCCCAATCCGGATGTTGCTCTCGCTTCCCTGAGATTTGATAAATACTTGCTAACTTTTGACTTGGAATAAGCGTTTCTAAATATTCAACTGAGGGAAGTCGATCAAAGTAGATTCTGTTTTTTTGTGGTACAGGAACGTACTAAAAGGAGACCTGACTGTTGTCGCATACAAATGTCTTAGGCTTTTGTTTGGCATAAGGCCTAGTCCAACTACCTTAATGTTAGCATTATACAAGTTGCTAATATCCGATGATCCCTAAAATGATCCTGTTCAGTCTAAATTGCGGAAGGTAGTGTATAGCTTAATGTACATGGATAATGGTGGATACTCGACTAACAACCCCAATGAACTTTATCAGGCTTATAGCTTATTACCTTGCTTATTTGAAGACTACAAATTCCCATTGCAGAAGTTTTATACCAATGACCAATCTCTGCAGAACAGCATCGATAAAGATTTTCATACAGATTCTTCTAAGCAAGTTAAGTTGTTGGGCATGACCTGGGATAAAGAGAATGACACTCTAGAGCCCTGTGCGCTTAAACTCGACGTAAAGGCAGATACGAAGCGGAAAATTCTCTCCTCTATTCATGAAATCTATGACGTGTTCAATATATTTTGTCCCATCCTCAACAGGGCTAAGGTGTTCCTCCATAAATTGCAGTCTGATCAATCTATGAAATGGGATGTAAGGCTACCGAAAGAACTATTAAGAGAGTGGAGACTGATCGCAAAACAAGTAAATTCTTCAAAATGCCCTCCGATCCCTAGATCACTGGGAAGCAGAGACGGACGGAACTCTCTACTTGCTTTCACTGACGCCTCAAAGATATTGTACGGCTATGTCATTTACATTAGAGACAATGAATCAAAAACTCTCGGCCTACTCTCTAGTAAATCTAAAGTGGTCAGTAAAAAATTGAAAACCAAAACAATTCCAGTTCTCGAACTTGCCGCAATACACTTGGGTGTTGCAGCTTTGCTAGACTGGTACCGTAACTTTTGTGGCACTAAAAACGTGGTCCCTCTGAACATAGAGTCTCTATTGCTGTACACCGATAGCATGGTTGCCCTTCATTGGATCCAGTCATATGCAGTAGATTTTGATAAAATGCAGAAGCGAAACGTTTTTACTCTGAATAAGCTTAATAACATAGAAACATTGTGTGGACAAAAACAAATGAAATTTTGTTTCACGGCAGGAAGAGGAAACCCCGCTGACTTAGTTAGCCGTTGCTCTAGCGTAAAACAACTAAAAAAACTCTCAGTATTTCATTGGACCTACCTTTCTTCAGGAGGATGCAGTTTCTTCCGCTGACTGCGATCCCTCGGTGGTGTTGCCCAGCCTCGGCGTGCGTCCTTCCGCCGCCGCGGGAGAAATCCTTAGCGGTGAGGTTACCTGTGGGGTGGCATTAGACAGGAGTGTCAGCAAGGAGGTAGAAAGTTGCTCGGGAGAGGTTCCTGAAAGAAAAGGACATTTGATTCCCCTGAACAAATATTCATCTCTTTCTAAACTTGTAAATGTTCACATGTACGTACTAATGTTTGTAAAAAGAGAAAAATCAAACTCTGAGGCGTCCGACGATCGGAAACCTAATTATTATGCTACGGCACTCAGAAACATTTTGCTCACGGAGCAGACAGACGCTTTTCAGCAGATTTTCACCTATTTTAACTGTCGGGACAAAACTATTAATAAATTATCGCCTCTAATCAAACGTTTGAATGTGACAGTGTCTTCGGATGGTCTATTAAGAGATAAATCTAAGTTCATGAAGGAAAAGTCTAGCTCCTATCCTATACTATCACCTAACGGTAGCCTGCTAACCAGATTGATCATCGAAGATGCCCATGTTAAGACAGGCCATGCCGGTATTTATTCAGTATTACATGAATTGCGGAAAAATTATTTTTTCCTTCACCCTTACTCAGAAGTGCGCAAAGTGCTTAGGCAATGTGTAACTTGTCGCAGAGTAAATCAAAGACCCGTGATCTTGAGCCAGAACGTCTATCGTGATTTTAGGATTTCTCCTCCTGCGAAGCCGTTTAGGTCGATATTTCTGGACTACATGGGTCCTTGGACCGTGACTATCAACGACAAAAAACAAAAGGTGTGGATCTTGGTATTGACCTGCCTCTGGAGTAGAGCGGTTAATATGAAGCTTTGCTTGAGCGCGGATGCAAAAGACTTTCTTAAGCTGGGGATACATTGACACTCGCATTGGAAGCTCACAACCATCGGGCGCGGGCAAGCGCGCGCAGCGAAAGGGCAGCGATCGTTCACATTGGCACAGCGCTAGCAGGCAGCAGAAGCGTCAAAGTCGGCGGGCAGAGTGTGTTGCTCACACTGCTCAGTTGCAATCCAGACGCTACGTTGGGAGGTACTGCGCTCCGCGCTCTAGTACTTCTCGCCAGGAGCTGCTGATGCTTAGTAGAATAGCGCTAATAATTTATTTCGTATGTCATTGATTGCACGTTCTTCAATGTTCTTGTTTTTGCTGATTTTTGTTGCGCATATGCAGCATAAAATATGAAGGCTTCGGCAAGAATTATGCTAGAAAAACCATATGTAGAAACACTCGATGCATATATGCTACACTCTATGCATAATTGTGGAAGCGCATATTACATGCTAAGCAGAAATATGCATCCATATAAATGCTTCACTTGAATAGCTCCAAATTTATATTTTTTGTGAGGAAAATTGTACAGAAACAATGATACAGGATACAGTGTACTTCTTCATACACGGAAAAAATAATTTCTTTCATAATTTTCTATTAATAATTGAGTGTATACAATTCTCAACTAATTTTTATAACTTATCTAAACATAAATATTTTGAAACAAAAATAATTCTAATCTGAACGAGTCAAGGACGATGATAACGAACGAAAAAAATGTAATCTAATCCAAGGCTGGTTCTGAACTATATATTTTTTCATGAATGCAAGGAACATTTCTTAATCCTTCTTTTATACGAGGAATATATTTTAGCATCAAATTCGAGGGTTGCTCTTGATAATTGCGTGGTAGTTGAGATTTTTAAAAACAAATCTTCTACGATTATCTGCCAGCCAAGTTTTACACTGCGAAAACTTCCACTCGACATCGCAAGAAACAAGTGGAGCAAAAGTGAAGCAAGTTAGTTCGAATATTCCTTTATGGATTCATCCATTGCGTCAGAGATCTCACGAGTCAAAATTGAGTTGATTGTTTTTGTCTTTTCAAAACCTTTGTTCATCACCAAAATGCAATTTAACTCTTCATAATACCTTGTATCATATCTGTTCTTCAATGTTTCCTCTACGATATCCATTAATTTTATTGCTCTCGAAGTAAGAAGTCCCTGTATTGTTATGCAAGAGCAATAATAATTATTCATATCCTTCGATAACAATAATTTGATAAAGTGTGCACTAAGCCCAACAAAGTTCTGCGTGATAATATTTAGAAACTAAAACCTTGTACCACGCAATACTTCTCTAACGTGTTCTGAGTGAAAAAAAGTTTTATATATCACCTGTTTCTCGCAAAAAATGCGATAGAGAAATTCTTCCTGGGCTTGAAAATCTTCAAGTTCCTTGAAGTATTCTAAATATGATGCTCCTTGTTCACCTTCGGCATGATTGTAGATCACTTTTAGCCGCACTAATCTCAAATACACTTCATAAGGAACTATATCTAAAAAAAACTTGAGCTAATTCCCGCAAAATTAAAGTAAACTTTTGAAGTAGCTGTAGCAACTTACAATTATTATTGATTTACGAAAAATTTCAATTTACAAAATTGATCCAGTTATTCAAAAAGAATTAAATAAAACTGGATGAAAAAAAGAATATAATTTAAAAGTAATGGGAAGGTTTTACTAGGTTTCAGTTTACTGCCACTTACAGTTAATCATGCATGTTCGCCATATTTTATGCTGTTCCGAGTAAAATATGCGATATGCTCACACTGCATATATACTTGCGGGCATATTTTATGCTACCTAAAATATACTCAAAAGCATATATATGCAATATGTTCAATGTCACATCCCTACTGATGACATGCTGCAGGCTACGGCTCATCTGTAGATGGAGTGATTGACGGGCAGGCGGCGGCAAAGAATGGCTAGGGAGAATG
The DNA here is from genome assembly GCA_030386875.1 of Morinoia aosen. Classification (NCBI taxonomy): domain Eukaryota; kingdom Metazoa; phylum Arthropoda; class Malacostraca; order Amphipoda; family Talitridae; genus Morinoia; species Morinoia aosen. The sequence continues at coordinate 12,758,424 of CM059569.1, read as the reverse complement.
TCCAAGTGAACCTCACTTTGCCCGCCTGCTAGCCCGGCAACAGTGTATGTGCCCGTCGAAGTGACACTCAGAGTGTTGAAAAGAGTGTCAATGTATCCCCAGCTTTAGAGCGTTACAGCTTCACATTTATGACTATGGAATATTTCAAAATTGTGTGGCCGATCTGGGAAGCCAGATATCGGCCGGGTTCAATACTGTGATATCTTTTCTGGACGATCATGAGACCCGCAGCTACCTAGAGAAATTTGATATCAAAGAACTCTCGATGTCTCAATATTGCAGAGGGAACAGTGCATTGGGATCTCATGTTGAATGCTGTGTGAAGGCTTGTAAACGGCTAATTTGGAAGTCAATTGGGAAAAGGATCTTGCCAATATTTGATTTTCAGTTTCTGATAGCTAAAGCAATACATTTAATAAACAGACGACCAATCACGTTCAAGGAATCCCTGCGTACAAATCATATTGAACCAGTAGTTCCTATTACACCAGAGATGTTGATTTACGGTCAGGAGCTGCCGTCCGTAAATTTGATTCCTAGCCTTCAACCGGTACAGCTAGAAGATGCTGATTACCAACCTAACTCCGGAAGGGAAATCAGAGAGCATTTCTCTAAATTGGTGGCTAGTAACAACAAATTGAATGAAGTTTATCATTCCGAGTTCTTGGCTACATTGATACACCAAGCTACCAACCAGAAGGAACGTTATAAGCCTGTTAAGCATGTACCATTAAAGGTTGGAGACGTCGTCCTACTGGTGGACAAGTTCCTTAAACAATCTTCTTACCCGTTAGGTGTCGTCGTCAAAACGGTGGCCAATTCCATGGGTGAAGTGACGGCGGCCTTCGTTCGTAAGAGTTCCGGCGAGGAGGTATACCGTCACGCTACCTCTCTCATTCTTCTGATTCCAGGAGAAGCTGGCGCCCGGGCTGCACAAGGTCCAGTCTCGCAAATTTCTACACCGCCCAACCCTCTCCCTCCACCTACAAGCAGCTACAGTGCCCACCTCCAAACAGCTACAGAAATGTCAGGTTAAATTAATTTAGGTTAGGTTAAGTTAAGTTAAGTTAGGTTAAGAGGTTAGGTTAAGTTAGGTTAGGTTGGGTTAGGTTAGACCAAGTTCAGTTAGTTTAAGGTTAACTTCAAAAAATTTTTCAAAACTTATTATAATGATTTAATACAGGTTAACTTTAACATTCCGCTCAAGTATCCACTTACTAAGTACTTGTAGTGGTTATAATGCAGTGAATAATAATACATGTATAACGAACAGACACGTTAATAAATTTCAGTAGTACTACATAGTTCAATAATTGGCGCGAATGGCAACTTTATGTAGCTGCTTGTAGGTGGAGGGAGAGGGTTGGGCGGTGTAGAAATTCGCGAGACTGGACCCTGTGCGCCCGGGCTGCACCCACGTCAAGTTCGCACATTGTGATTGTGCGTGTACGAGTCCGTGTACGTGTATGGCTCGTCACCACCATCAAGAATCACTACCATGCACACTTCAACAGTGCCACATGCCGCTATATGACAAAACTCAAGTGCGAACATTTATTATTGTATAGCTCTGCCATGTAAGTTCAATTCAATAATGAAATAAAATACATTATGTGTAATTTTACACTTAAAAGCCGCTGCGGTTTTAAACGACACACATTATAAAATGAGTTAGACTAAATAACAGCACAGTTACTGCGATACTACCGTATGTCATAATGCATGGTTTGTGTGTCAAAATGTATCGTTAACCATGAAAATCTCATTTAGTTTCTATTATATATTGTAGTTAATTTGAGAAATTACCAAGTGCTATATAAATTGAATATAAAATATTCTAGAGCTGAAGCGTTATGTAAGTTCCATTTTTTTTATTTTTACGCCAAATGAATTCGGTTACTTTACCTAGAATATGTGACTAACAAATTTTATGTGATCATATCAGTATAATTAATTGTCGATTCCCTTTCGCTATTGTAATTTTGGTCGTAAAGTGCAAAATAAAATAACCTCTATGCTCTGAATGGGGACAAAGAAAGCTTAACTCTTGCACCCCATGTAATAAATGTTATGGATTTCATCACAAATATTGTGCCTTTTCGTTTACGTCAGGAAATTGTGCACATCCTCTGTACACACCACTTCCCCTATCATATATGACATACAAGTGTGATGCTTCATCAATACCGAATTATTTTCAGTTGCGCTGGCGGTAATGAGACAGTTTTTAAATGAAATTAATGCTTGTGACCACACTACTTAATACTACAAAGTTTGTTCATTTACTCTGTCTTAAAGTGGCAACAATCATATTTTAGACGATATTTAATGTCATTTTCAAAACTTCTTAGGTAGGTAATAAAAAGTATATTAAAAATTAAAAACAATTACATGTAATAATATGTATTTTTAAATGTGATGCATTATTTCATTATTCATTTTTCTTATAATTATTCATTATTTATTATGAAAGAAATGGAGAAGAAATACTTTAAAAACATCGAACGTTTTGAGCCTTGGCTCCTTCTCAACAAAAAGTCTGCAAATACAATTATAGACACAAGTCAGTACACCCAAAATTACAGAAACGTAGAATATAAGCACGAAACGAAATTTAATGATAAAAATTTATCGGCTGACTATTTTTAGAGGGTATGCACTCTGCATTTCGTTAAGAGAAGATTCGAGTTTATGAGTGAATAATGACTCTAAAATACGTAGGTCTAAGTTGGCGGTCCAATTAAGTGTCTAATATTTTAAATTTGCTAATTTCAATAATCTGTTCATATGAACTATTACCACAATTTTTTCTTATACTAGAATGAGTAGGAAAAGTGAGCAAGGGTGTCCGCGTACGATGCAGGTCGAAGTCGTCGTACAGGTCGCTCGTAAAGTTTTCTTAATAAGCAAGTGTATAATTTACCTGCATTGCGACATCTCGTAACTCATGATAGACAATACAGCGATTTCTGGCAATGACGTAAACTCTGGACCAGTGCACAAGACGCATCCTTTACGCACACGGACGCTGCAACACACGTACATGAAAATGTGCGTGTGCGAGTCCGTGTACGTGTATGGCTCGTCACCATCACCCAGACTCACTACTGGTGCGCACTTCAACAGTGCCACATGTCGCTATATGACAAAACTCTAGTGCGAAGATTTATTATTGTATAGCTCTGCCATATAAGTATCATTTACTAATGAAATAAAATACATTCCGTGTCATGTTACACTTGAAAGTCACTGCGGTTTTAAACGACACACATTATAAAATGAGTTAGACCAAATAACTGCATAGTTTCTGCGATAGTAACGTATGTCATAATGTATTGTTCGTTGGTCAAAATGTATCGTTATCAATGCAAATTGCATTTAGTTTCTATTTTAAATTGTTAGTTAATTTTAGAAATTACCAAGTGCTATATCAATTGAATAAAAAATATTCTCGAGCTGAAGCCTTTTGTAAGTTACATTTTTTGCACACTTACGCCAAATGAATTCGATTTCTTTACTTAGAAAATGTGACTAGAAAATTTTATGCGCTCATATCAGTATAATTAATTGTTACTTCCCTTTCGTTATAATAATTTAGGTCGTAAGGTACCAAATAAAAGAACTTCTATGCTCACATTGGAGAAAAAGAAAGCTTAACGCTTACACACCAAGTAATAAATGTCATGGATTTCATCACAAATATTGCGCCATTTTTGTTTGCGTCAGACAATTTTTTACAGCCTCTGTGCACACCACTTCTCCTATCATATATGACATACAAGTATAATGCTTCATCAATACCGAATTATTTCCAGTTGCGCTGGCGGTAATGAGACAGTTTTTAAATGAAATTAATGCATGTGACCACACTACTTAATAGTACAAAGTTTGTTCATTTATACTGACTTTACGCGACAACTATAATATTTTAGACGATATTTAATGTCATTTTCAAAACTTCCTATGTAAGTAATAAAAAGTCTATTAAAAATAAAGACAATTACATTTAATAATATGTATATGAATATGTGATACATTATTTCCTTATTCATTTATCTAATAATTATTCATTATTTATAATGAAAGAAATGGAGAAGAAATGCTTTAAAAACATCGAACGTTTTGAGCCTTGGCTCATACTCAACAAAAAGTCGGCAAATAAAATAACAGACAAGTCAGTACACCCAAAATTACAGAAGTGCAGAATATAAGCACAAAAATAATAATAATAATAATTTATCGGCTGACTATTTCAAGAGGATATACACTCTGAATTTCGTTGAGAGAAGATTTGAGTTTATAAATGACTCTAAAATACGTAGGTCTAAGTTGGCGGTACAAGTATCTAATATTTTAAATTTGCTAATTTCAATAATCTGTTCACAGAAACCATTACTACTATGTTGTCTGATACTAGAATGAGTAGGAGAAGCGAGCAAGCGACCTGTATGACGTACGATGTAGGTCGAAGTCATCGTACAGGTCGCTTGCTCACTTCTTCTACTCATTTCTAGTATAAGACAACATTGTAGTAATGGTTCCTCTCAACACATTATTGACATCAGCAAATTTAAAATATTAGATACTTGTACCGCCAACTTAGACCTACGTATTTAGGAGTCATTATTCATTCATAAACACAAATCTTCTCTCAACGAAATGCAGAGTGCATATCCTCTTAAAATAGTCAGCCGATAAATTATTATTATTATTATTTCTGTGTTTATATTCTGTGCTTCTGTAATTTTGTGTGTATGTACTGACTTGTCTATTATTTTATGGCCAAGGCTCCAATGCGTTCAAAGAAAATGTTTTTAAAGTACTTCTTCTCCACTTCTTTCATTGTAAATTTGCTTCGAAAAATAGATTTTCCTTTGCTCATTATTTATTTTGTGATATTTATCGTAACTTTCATTATTTATTATTAATTTAGTTACGATTGCTTTATTATTGAGGCAACCAGTAAACATTACATCTAAGAAACATGTTAAAGAAAAATTTATTTTGAAAGCATTATTGCATATTATGAGGATGAATTAAGAACATCATAAACTGCATTCTTAAGCAAACGAATCGTAAATAAAAACACCAAGGTTGCTACTCCCAAAGTCAACATTGTTAAAATTATTTATTGCTGTTAGATATTGAAAAGTAAACGTTTCGAGCACCAGGCTCATCATCAGTACAAGTTGTCTGAAATGAACATAACCAAGATGAATAGATACAAATATACGGGAAATAAACACACAATTTAAGAAATACTACTATTAAAATCATGAGTATTTCTTAAATTCAAGAAATTTCAGGATCATAATTTACCTGCATTGCGACATCTCGTAACTCATGGTAGACGATACAGCGACTTCTGGCAATGACGTAAAAAATTGGACCAGTGCACAAGACGCATCCTTTACGCACACGGACGCTGCAACACACGTACATGAAAATGTGCGAACTTGACGTGGGTGCGACCGGGCTGCGCAAACTTTGCCGGATGACGTGCGCCCCAACTCCGAAGAAAGACGTTGTTGTAGACGTGGAGCTGCGGTCTTGGCGGAACAAAAAATACGCTCTTTAATGATGAGCGATTGTATATAGATGTATAACCTTGTTCTGTTTTTTATTTTACTAATCTCTTGAATTTTCATCTTCACCTTCACTTTCACTGCAGGTGAATTCTCGGGGGGGGGGGGGGAGTGTGAAGAACCTTTAAAGTTGAGGATTCAATTTGGAACTAACATTTTTTGCATTAAAGTATTTCTACATTTAAGTTGAATTCTGATGGATACATAAAAATAATTGCGTACCACTCCAGCACCATGGGTGACATTCATGTAGTTAGCCGACATGTCGTTGCCTGAATACAACCTGCCTTAAATAGCAGAGGTTACTTTAACTCGTCTCGGAGCTGTCTGAGCAGTTCACTCCTGCTCTCCGGGCTGGCACCACTGCATACGCACTCTGATGTCTAACGTGACGTCATCCGTGACGCCTTCCCGCATCCAGCTGCTTTGCAACTTCCGACATGCTTCCTGCACCTTCTGTCCTGAGGGAGTTTCTGGCGACCCTTTCGTCATGTTCTCCACGGCTGGGGATGTGGTGATGAGCTGAGTGCTCCATCAGCTGCCGCGACGTCTACGCCTGCCTACCTCTGCTCTGCTCACTCGCTGAGGTTCACGGACTTGTGGAGGTTGGTGAATATTGTCGTTAACTATGTGAATGTCCTTTCCGTGAGCTGGTTTTAGGTGTGCGCAATCCAGGCCTCGTATCTATTCCAATCTCTACCATAACCTGTGAGCCCTATAACTATGATTACGTATAACTGCAACGGCTTCATAACTACTTTAGAACTATAACTAAAATACATAATAACTATAACTATAACGGTCACTATGACCATCTTATAACTACTGTCTGTAAGACAACAAACAATAACTATAAGGAGGCATTATTATGCTTTGAACCTTAACGCAAACTAAATTGCATTTCTTTATCCCCTTGCAGTTTCTTCGCGGCTTAATTGAGTGCAAGGTGTGACGGTCCGCTTCTTCAGCCAGTTACCCTGCTCGTGTGGAGCTTGAATCTCCCTGCTACGCACTTATTATACATTTACTGTTCATCTATGTCTGATCAAACTTGGATAAGGTTGGAACTTTCAATATACGGATAAACGCTTCAACATTATTTTTTCTCCCATAAATATTTATTTTCTGTATTCGGCAAGAAGTTTTTAAAAAAATATCCATACCTTTTTGCTGCGATTAGCCGCATTTTCGTGATAATAGATTCGATTTTGACGCAATGTTTTTTATTTATTAGCAAAAGTGAGCAGATGACAGGTGTTTCATAATATTTCAATGGTATTCATGATACTGTCCAAACAAGCAGATTCCCATAGCAATAAAATAGGAGAAATTACACACGAGAACATATATTTATTTACAAATTGACGAACACCTGAGTTTTTATTATACCGGGTGTCCCAAAAAATGTCCGCGATTTTTCAATTAATTATATCTCCGCTTTAAATTAAAACTTTTGAATTATCTTTTATTCACAATGTAATTAATTTTGCTTCCTTTTCGAATAATTAAGTTTTTGAAAATCAGTTGAATAGATACTTTACAATGATCAATTTACTGAAAGGGGTAGAAAAACTAATTGTTTAAAGGAAAAGTTTTTTAAGCAATATTGATACTCTTCCTTATTTTGTACTTTCCAAAAAAATGAACAAACAAAAATATAAAAAAGGAACAAATCATTACCATAAATAACGTTCAAACAAATAAAACATTCAGTATCCTTCGACATACCCTCCATTTCTCTCAAGGCAAGTATTACTTCTGGCCACCATTGAACGAAGAGTTTTACAGATTATTTCACCGTTTTCTTTCAGTTCTTGAAACACTGTTATTGAAAACACCTGAAACCTCTCAGAGGGTTTAAATACTTGGTGGTATGTAGGATACATCATTATGAAATTATTCTTAACAGTAGGTATTGAGAAATGAAGAAGGACACCAGTGTTGCTTTTAAAACTTTCCCTTTGAACAATTAGCTTTTCTACCCTTTTCAGTAAATCGATCATCGTAAAGTGGTTATTCAACTGATTTTCAAAAACCTAAATTATTTGAAAAGGGAATGAAATTTACTACAATGTGAAACACAGACAATTGAAATTTGTTAATTTAAAACGGAGATATAATCAATTAGAAAGTCGGGGACATTTTTGTGGGGCACCCGGTATAGCGTTGATTGTTCTTATACAATAAAATGGCAAGTGTCCCCTTAAACAAATAAATAAATTGGTTTAGGTATTTCCTGTGCGTAATCTCTCCTACGTTATTACAATGGAATTTTAGGATTTAAAACTTAAGGGCTACTGTTCGAACATTTATTTCATATACAGAAGAACTTCAAGGGAACAATTGCAAGGCGTTTCCCGAGATGCGCAAAAAGGGAAACAGCACCCAAGTTAGGCATATCTTGAGGATTTCAACAGTACGCACAGCAGCGTCCTCTGTACTATTTTTATTATTAAATTCCTTTAAAACGGAGACCGAAGATTATCTTCAACGAAATGTTAGTTTTAAAACCGAAACTCCTTAAAAATAGAAGACAACCAATGAACGTGGCCGGTCATCAGCACGGTACTTCGGTAGGAAGTTTTAGTGGCGCTCTGAGCAAATAGAAACAGAGTTTTAAGATGTCTGGTCGCCGACTAGCTGAATATCGTATCTAATTGCAAGATTGCACATAGCACTAAGATTTTAACAATCAATTGACAAATAATTACCTTGAATAATAAGTGCCTGTTTACCGGGTCGAGGAGTTAAAGTCGCAGAAAGAGACTGCTTTTAACGCAAGAGAAATAAGTTAGAGGTGCCAGACTGACTTTTATTAAAAGGGATACATGCTGCCCAAGCAGAGTAAGCTCAAAGATAAGTTAATTAGTGAACCCCAGTGCGTCACGAGTAATGTTAATTTAAGCGATTTTAGGTTAATGCAGGTCTGGTAGAAGCTCTAGCATGCTTAATTATAGAAAGTTAAATTTAAACAGAAAAACGAAAAGAAAAGATGTAGCTGCAAAACAAAAAGACGAAGAAATGAAAGAACTAATTTCAACAGTTTCAAATTCTTGTCTGTCAACTGTGACGGGCCATCTGAAGGAAACTTTTTCTTCCACACATCCGCCATCAGAAATACGGAAGGTTTTCAACAGGAAATTTCATTGAACAAATAAAATTGGCTGTCCGTCTTTGTTGGTTGGTCTGTCTCCTTTTCACGCTCTTAAAGATGCTTAATGACTGTCTCTGTGATGCGAGTTTCACCAGTGCACTAGTACTAGAATATTTTAATCCCGGGTACTATTCTGTTGGACAATATTAAATCCCATCATTTATCACAGGTCGAGTACACAATTTTATACACTGAGTGTTTCAGAACACGAGGTACAAAATTGCACACCAAGTCGAAAATGGCTAAATAAACACTTTTAATTCCATGAAATTTTCCCCAAAAATCGGGGTCGTAAGATATTAGCTGTTTATTGTTTTAAATGATGAAATTTAATTTAACAATTACTCGCAATATTTATTTTGAATTTACTTCACAAAATTGTTCAAAATGTGTTCCACCTACATCAATGCACTTTTCGAATGTTAGCCTTAACGACTGCCGGATAATAGGAAACACGTCTGGCATTTAGGTATCTCGCCAGCAGCCACTGCAATTCTGGTCACAAGATCTTTCTCAGACTCGATGAGTGTAGCATAGACAAGGCTCTTCACGTGTCCCCAAAAAATGAAATCGAATATAGTCATGTAAGGATAAAAGATTTCGCCCGATCAACGTAAATTCAAATAAATATTGCGAGTAATTTAGTCATTAAATTTCTTCCTTTAAAACAATAAACGGCTAATATCTCAATGTCTCTTTCTTCGGAACATTTCTAGAAGAAAATTTTTTTATTCGGACATCTTCTACTTGGTGGGCAATTTTTTGCCTCTTATTCTGAAACACCCTGTATATTACTGACAAGTGTCTTCTGAGTAGGTAAAGTAGTCATTGCCTACACTGAGAAGCATAGATATGTATCCACAGTTTTTTATTACTAAGTAAACACTCATTCAGTGAAATTATAATAGTTAATTCAATGACTATGCTTAAAATCCACAAAATGAAATACATATAGATATAGTAGGCAAGATTTGCACACTGCCTCTTATTCTCTGTGTCTACACAATGCAGGGTAACAATGCAGAAAAGGTGTCATATGATTGCTCAACACTATTTTATATCTCGGTTATAATAGGCAAAAGTTGTTTTGCTTTCGTCGCAGGGGACTGAAGTTTTCGGAACATTTTGTTTACGAATAAAAGTCACTTTTAGCGTCTTTGCGTGTAATAGGATACTATCTCTTATTCTCGCCTAACTTTTTACTTTATGTTAGACACTTTCTTATTTTAATAAACGCCCATGTTCTTCTAATTTCATGTTTTTGGAGCGATTTGAAACGTTTCCAGTAAGAAAATTAGTACTATCGCATAAATGTAACAACCATTGCAGCTGAGATAGTGCATTGCTTTCAGTTACAATATGTGTGTGACTAAGTGAAGTTTTTGCTAGTGTGTTATCATTTCATTGCAGCTCGTTTACATTGTATTTTAATTTTTCATGTGTCTCAATGCCGATATTGATTACCCTACAACATTTCCAAATCTTCCATAAGAAGAAGTAATTAATTATGTAATGCTGCAAAACAGATACTATTTCAGTGTTTAAAATTGTAGAAGCATAATATAAAATTCTCCATTTCAGCGTATGCTTACTTAAAAACTGGGAAGTGATCCGAAGATAAAAATTCAACATGATAATGATATAGTGAAATACAATATAACTCTGGAAGAACCAAACAACATTCAAGGAATAACTTTAGAAATGAGCATAAATTGTTATTATAAATGCATGTTAAGTTGACCTAAAGACAAGGAAGCCATATCAATTTTGATAACATAACCTGAGAACTAAAAGTCTTTATGTACCAGACCATAGCTTCAGGTTTTGGCAAAGACTACTCATTGGCAAGGAATCAAAACATAAAGACTAAAAATATTTATGATCACAACAAAACTTTGAGTTTCTGCAAAGACTAGTCATTATCAATCAATGCATCATTAAGAGCGTACATAGTTACCACTCCTTACGTGAGTAAAATGTATTGCATCAGCTGAAATGTTCTACAAGTAACTTGCAACACATTTAGTACTATTTGCTACTTCCTGTGTACTAATTGAAGGGGAAATGAACGAAACAGATATATACAGAACAAATTTTCAATGATTCAAATTACTAATTCTTGCTTAAATAACTGCAAAATATTCATTATTACTCCAGTACAATTATATTTCTTCCTCGTATTTATCATATATAGGAATGCAAACCCACAACGACTAGACAACAATGACGGTATTAGGTGATAGGTATAAATACGCTGTTTCAAACTAAAAACAAAATAATCAACAAAAACATTGCGTATTTTTAGATTTTCAGCAAAGTATTCTAACTCTGTTTTGTTTACTTTCGGTTTTAAACAATTATAAATAATTTTTAGTAAAATTAGAATTGAAGACAGCAAAAAATAGCGACTCCAACTTCGACTCCACCCCATCCGAATGAACGACTCCGACTCCGACTCCACCACACTTCAGAGAAGCGACTCCGACTCCGACTCCACCCTAAAGCATGCGACTCCGGCGACTCCGACTCCCGACTCCGACTCCGCAACCCTGCTGTTAACACGCGAGATTAATACTTGTTTGTTATGTTAGCATGATTGATGGATACTAAAAATTGAAAATCGCAATATTGAAGTGATAGTTTTATTTCTGCAGAATCTTTGTAATTTCTAGTGTAAAATATTAAAAATATACTAAAGTTATTCCCTCCGGTAAATTGAAAATAAGATGTCATTCACACAATTTCATAGAAATGTAAATGAACTTGAACACATAAATTTCATTTATCCTCATCATAATCCTTGAATTTCTGAGAGGAATGAATAATTATTTATATTCAAAATAACTTGACAAAGAAGAGTTTCAAAAGGTGTCAACAATTAAATTCTGAATAATTTTATTGACTACGCTCAAGTAGTCTGAGTTATTAAGATCTGTCATGATGAATTGTGAAGTATTTAACTCTTATGATTCAGTAGTCAATTAGTAGTCAAGTAGTCTGAATAATTTTAAAAACGCTCAAGTTCATTTAAAAAAACAAGTGAAATTTGAAAGGGCTCAAGTTCAATTTAAAAAACTCAAGCTTATTTTCAAAAAGCTCAAGTTTAATTTAGAATGGTAAAGTATAATTTTAAACAGATCTACTTCAGTGCCAGTACTTTTATACATGAATTCTCTCAAATAGACTTTAATGATATTATTACTGAAATAATTTTTTACTATTATTATTACATAGGTACACAATTTTAGAAGCATAAGATTTTTAAAATTAAACTTTATCTGTTTTAAATTAAACTTATTAAAATTGAATTTGTCCATTTCATAATATAATTTAAAATCAAATTAAAATTACATTTTTTAAATTAAACTTTGCATTCTTTAAATTGAACTCGAGCTTTTCAAATCAAAGTTAAAAAGGTGTAGTTATTTTGTTTCATAAGCTGAAGAACAATTATAGACAATGGCCCTGATCCATACTTATACAAACACCTTATCTGTTGAATATTCTTAGCTACTGTAACTGCCTCAAATCATTGTTATGGAATTCACTCAAAAATTCTTAAAAACATTAGCAGGGATCTTGAAAGATTTATCTATATTGATTTTTCTCTCCAAATCTTTATTGGGTTTCTCTGTTTGGGAATATATACATTTTCTCTCAACCTTTTAAAGCTTTTTTAATTGATCTGATATCTGTGTCATGACTTAGTTCTAGAAGTTTTAATGTAATGAAACTATTTTTAAAGAGATTTTTTCTGATGGTTTGTTATAATTATCATTTTGGAAGACTGTAACAGTCTCCAAATATAAATCTTTTTCATACTGTTTTCTCTTGAGAATTTGGCTGTATTAGTTTCATTTCCTAATTTTTTGTGTTTTCAAAGAATTCCAATATAATTTCAATGTTGATACAATGTAGTTTGATTTGATGGCTCAACCTATTTGCCACAAACAGGGTGTCTACTAGGTAGTAAATTTATTTAAAGTAGTAAATTTGCCTCAGGGGTCTACTTTACGTGTCAAAGTAGTAAAAATTGTGAAGTGGGATAATTTGTTGAAATTTGAAAGTAAAATACATGTGTATTAAGAGTATCAAAAATTTTAAGAAGTAATTTCTCACAGAATCATAAATTTGTATCAGTTTATAGGAAATATTGCTGTAAGGAGATATGACAATCCCCCAGTGCAGGGAAGAATTTCAAGGAACTTTTTTATGCCTGGACACAGTGGCAAATTGGAACCAGATGTTGCAGCCAGGCGAAATTTGGTGAACTATTTCGTCGAATAATTTCGAAGTACCTTGAAATCGAAATTGGCACCGTAGCTTAGAACTAATGTTATCTAAAATTGGTTTCTAAAAGGTTCCACCATACAACTAATCAAAATAACTATTATTAGTTAATATGTGCATCTTTTCAGGAGGGAGAATGGTAAATCTGAAGGATATGTCAGTTATCGATTTTGTAAATTTCGATGCCCTAACATAGTTAATTACCTAGATCGAAATAAACAAGTTTTCTTCTATGCACTTTCCGTCTCAAATGAGTATTTTATTTGTTATAGCGGTAAATGACTTACCGCAACTCCAGTGTTTGAAGCGGCAAGTAATTCCAGCAGCACGTCGGACGGCATCACTGCAATGCCGTCTCGCTTCCAGCCCGATCGTCATCAAAGACGAAACCAAACCTACCGCTATACCTCGTTAAATACTCATTTGACGAAAAAAGTTTATGGAAGAAAAGTTGTTTATTTCGATGTTATTACCATGATTCAGGCAACAAAAATTCGAAAATCGATGATTAGCTGTTTATTCGAGCGCATTCGTCGCCAAAGACGAAACTAAACTTACCGTTATAAATCGTAAAATACTCATTTGAGACGGAAAGAGCATAGAAGAAAACTTGCTTATTTCGATTCAATTAATTAGGTTCGGGCACTAAAAAGTCGAAAATCGATAACTGACATCTCCTTCAGATTTACCGGGAGAATGAACTTAGACTGGATAGAGAGCCAGAAGCGTCGCAACCATCCTCAGGCTACTAGAGTTAGAGTACTGAAGAGCGAGTGCTGTCGTAGTGCATTGCAGCGAGGCTGCTGGCTGCAGCTGAAGGAACCTAAGTTCCAACTGAACATCACTCTCTAGATTAAAAGATTATTTTATACCCTTTATCTTGTTTTAAATGGCCCTCAAATTACTTCATTAGAAAGAGAAAACTTTCAGCTTTACGGAAAGGTATTTTTTTGGTCAAAAAACCCTCTAGAGTACTAGTTATTCATTATTTTTCCCTGTGAACGAGACATGGATAAATAAATTAGTGTTATTCCTACGAGAATGAATCGCTTTTCGGTCTCGTTTTAGGCACAAATTCGACTCGTTCCACGAAAAAATGAACTTAGGAGAAGAGTGGCTCCTGAAAGTTACTCCCGCGCCGCAGCTACCTGGCAGGCTGTATGCATGGTAGCAAGGAGGAACTTCCTTGCATGGTAGAGTGTAAAACATGCTGTGAAATAGTTATATCGTACATTCCGTTTTTCCTATTGTAGAAGAAAATATTCGTGTATTATTTTGGTTTGTGTTAAAATAAGCTGTACGTATTTTTTTTATAATGATGGTGTCATGAAGTTAAAGAAAACTAATTTCTGCCAACCTATTTGGTGACTTGAAATTAAACATTAGGCATTAGTGCTAAAAAGTGTAATCCATTAGTCCAAAAAATGTAATGTAATTGAGCAAAGCGTAACATCCGAAATGGCAGTGGGTGTCTTGAAGAGGTATTTGGGAATGATTTTCTTTCTTTGTTCACGTTTGCAAATAAAATGCATCGAACGGTTTTTGAGTATGAAATTCACAAAGAGAACATCTATATAAATCAATAAAATTCATCCCACAGATAAGTGCAACATTGATATATGGAATTCATTGTGAACTTAGTAGTAATTTAATATCCAATAAAATTACTCTACCAAAGTTTTTACCGGTATTTCTCGATGAAGTTAGATGGGATAAGAAATAAATAAAGAAACAAAACCCATTTATTTTCTAAAAATTTGATTCGTGAGATGCATTACAGCATATTGGGTTTCAAAACTTTCCTAATATAAAACGTCCTTAATTGATCTCATAAGATTTCATGTATCGTAAAATTAGGAATTAAAATGATAGGGAAACATAATATTTAATATGACATACTCGTGTAATAAAAGGTAGTTGATACATTTCCTTACATGATTGTCAAGGGAACACTCGAGATACAACCACGAGGAGGAAATGATAACTCGGGTAAATAGTATAATTTAATGTACGAGGTTGACAAAACAAATAATGACAAATGATGAATACAAAAGAACTTAAACTTAACCAAATTGAAAGCATAAACAGAATAATAAGGTTGGCTGCCAGGTTCAGGTTAGTCTACACGCAGAGTTCAGAGTCACGCAACAGGTGACTCAACTTCTGCAGAAGCGGCGTGCGTGCAGATTCCCGAAGAGGTGGGTACGAGTATCGCTCCAGTACAGCTCAGGGTAGGGTAGTGCGTGGCCCACGCAGTAAATCGAGCGTAGCTCCGAAGGGTACGGGGTCATGGTACCCAAGCGGGCCCACCAGCGTACCTACAAAAGAGTCATCCCTACAGTCTGGGCACGAGTGCTAGTGCTGCGACCGCTAACTATAAAGCTATGGCGGCGCGAAACACTAAATGAAGTTACAAGAAAGCTAGTCTTAGTTAAATAATAATTTACCCTAACTGTCACAAACAACGAAATGCAGTTAGAACTCTGACTGCTAGGTCAGAAAAAAGAATGAGACATTTTGCACAATGAATAGTTAGAGCACAATGAATAGTTAGAGCACAATGCAATACACAGAAAACATTAACACAGAAGACATTAACACAGAAGACATTAACACAGAAGACATTAACACAGAAGACATTAAAGTTACACGTAACGTACCGGTGGCTCAAGAAAAGAAGTCCTGTTAGATATGAACCACGAGAGACAATGCGTGTCGAGGCTCGCTGGTTCACGGACGAATGGGTGATGTTGCCAGGCCACAATTACAGAAATAAGGTCGTACGGTACAGAAAAGAATAAAAATAAACTATCAAGAAAGGCGGACGGGCGAAGTTCCCTTACAATGATATTTGTAAGTTACGATAATAGAAAATTTCAAATTCAATTTTAAATGTTGTACAAAATATTTCCCCACATTGCTGTTTTTGTTGTTGTTCAGGGCCAGAGAAGAAAAATTGAAAATGATGCAATTATGACTAAAAAACCTGTTTTGCCATATGTAGAAACATTGAGTGTTCCAATTACAATTGCAGCCAGTGCTTTGACATTCAAGTGACCAACCCATCTGTAGCCATTAGTCAATCCGTTGGCGCTAATTATTAGATCGTGTCAGTAAACTATTGAAGGTTGAAAGGGATGGATGTGCTGGAGCGTTCTTACTCACTTTTATTCTGATTTGGTTAGTTCGCCAATGATAGTTTTGTACTTTTTTTGTTCATAAATACCCGATGTTTTAATGGGATATTCTACAAAATGTTAATTTCAGTCGCCTCGGACTCAAAAAGCTCTTGTAATGAACAGCTTATTCATCAATAACATAATTTCAATTTTTTTAATATATTCAAAAATTTTTGTTTTACTGAGCTTTACCCAACAATGAGAGAGAGCTGAAAACTTTTGAACAATTCGTCCGGATTCCCGAAAAAGACAAAGTTGGACAGTGCAGGAAAAGCACGAGTGCCGAGTAGTCAGAGACAGCGTATAGATTCATGCATAATCACTTTAATCAGTGCTGTGCTGGTCTCGCTTTGTTCTAAGATGTTTTTATTTTCCAGAACATTATGGTGAAGGTCATAGACTCAAATGATTGATTACTATTGCAGGAGGAAGGGTAAAAATATTGAAGTCATAGTAGTTTGCATATCATGCGATTTAATTTTGAGACTAATTTAGATAAGCACAATAATTTAACCAAGTGCAAGGAGATTAAAAATATTTTTGATAAAAATAGGCTTCCTAAACAGGTTTGTAATTTGTTACTGCCAAACTTGGTAATAATGGAATAATATCAATGATATGGGTTCAAAATCGCTATTTTAAGTTCTATAGCACGCTTATATTACTTCAAACCTCAGCTAAATTCAATCATTGAAACGTTTAAGGAATTTACAATCATTTGCTTGCTATTAGGTAGCCTTATAAATTATCCAATGGCAATAACCTAACAACTATTGACATTTCAATAATGTCTAAGGTTTTTAGTTAATCAAATAAACTATTCTTCATGAACAGATTTTGAAGTTTTCAAAGCTAAATAGAGATTTGGAAAAAAGTGAACTATTTTCACGTATTATCAAAAATTTTTGGAACTTTTTTTAATTTGTTCCCTTCAATTCTGAAATTACACCCCGCCCCAGTGCCTTCTACATCTTTTTAACTGTAATTTTTAAAAAAGCCTGATGTTTAATTCTAAAAAGTTAAAGTTAATTATGAGAAGCTCAAGTTCAATGTTAAAAAGCACAAGTTTAATTTTAAAAAGCTCAAGTTTAATTTTGAAAAGCTCAAATTTAATTCGAAACAGATAATTTTTTACTTTTAACTTTTTAACTTGAGATTTTTTAGAAGAAGCTCAAGTTTAATTTAAAAAAGATGAAGTTCAATTCTAATAAATTTATTAGTCTAAAAATGCATAACTGTTTAATAATATTAGAAATAAAAATAGTACGATAATAATATAAGTCTATTTTAGACAATAATTATTCATACATACTTAAAAGCACTGACTCTGAATTAAAAGTAAATTGAATATCAGAGAATACCAAGCTGTTGTGATTTTGTTCTTAATTTGACATTCTTTCAGTTTTACCCATGAATTATTTGCTATGCAAATCACCGGTACCTATGTCTACGCTCCTACAATCATTTACAGAAACATTTGCTGAATATTTGCATTGAAAGATTTAAAGATGGGAGATAATAATGTATAAATTCACCAAGTCATGGTTCAAATGTGTAAAAGTAGAATTATTAGTAAAAAGAGATTTGTCTCTATTTTGGTATTATATTTTATGTGTAATTTAATATTAAATAATAAACCATTATGGTGGCAGCCTTATTGATTATATATAATTTTGAAGCTATGCAATGTTTAACTTTTCAGTCAGGGTAGTTTCTTAATTGTCACACAGTTACATATTACATAAAGTTTACGTAGATAAATTTTGTCAATATTACTGGTGATATGTAAAGCAAATGATTCATCGGTAAAAATAATAGAATGTCGAGTTAAGTACAAAATCACAGCAGCTGGGCAGTGTCCGATATTCAATTTACTCTAAATTCAATGCCAGTACTTTTGAATAAATATGAGTTCTTGCATATAGATTTTAATTATATTATCACTAAAATAATTTTATTACTATTAATATTACATAGGTACGCAATTTTAGAAGCGTACGTTTCGTAAAATCAAACTTGATCTTTTTTTAAATTTGCCAGGCATTTTGAAAATTAAACTTGAGATTTCTTTCGATGAACTTGAGCTTTTTTAAATTAAAGTTAAAAAGGTGTAGTTTACAGTCAGTTTATTATTTGCATATAATGACCTGTTTTTTCACAGTTGAAAGATGATAAAACATGGTCATTGCCAAACAAATTATTGTTTGCTTAGGAAGGGGTACATTGAAAATTTTTTTTAATTATGTGTGGGGTGCTGCATTTAGTATCAAGTATTTTATGTGGTATTTTATGTATTAAGAAATGGGGAATGTTTTTAACTTTTTAATTGCTTGTATAATTGACTCAAATTACTCATTATAGGCCAATTTCTAACACATGGACATTTGGACAACATTCATTATGTAAAAGTAGGTAGTAATTTTTGCTTTTGAAGGTAGTAATAAGTAGTAAAATTTGGAAATGAAATATCAGTAGACACCCTGTTAAAAAAAAGGTAATTGACCTGTTACCAAAGATCGAAGAGAATACCCCGAAATGACACTAGAAGTTTGCTGCAGTATCTGTGCATAACAGAGATTAGAGTTTTGTAGACCAATGCTGTAAATAATTTTAAAACGAAGATAAAATTTAGAAGTATACATGGGGTAGCTAAATATAATAGGAAACTAAATTATATATACCTTTATCTATATAATCTTTGTATTTGAGACTAACTTTTTCCCTGTTTCTGGTCAGGGATCTTCATTTTTACTTGCTGTCCTCTTTTGTAGATAACTATCAGAGAGCAGAGGAAATGCTCTATAGCATTCAATGTCAACAACTTCAGAGAGAGAAGAAATTCAAATGCAAAGATGTCAAAACCAAGTAACATGTCTTCATGGCAACAAAAGAGATCACCCAAATTCCGTGAGTATCCCAGAATTGGATGTCAAATTTGCAGTGTCCTAACCCGCAAAACACAGAATTTTACAGCACTCAAGTTAGGGGCATGGTGTTCATCGCAGGGTTACCAAACTGGCTTTTTGTAGCCAAGTTACTAACTAGGAACTAGGCCACTCTGCCTGAAAGACATCTACGCCGCTATGAGGTGAAATTATCACTCAATCCACACTGCCAGTTTTGACCTCTGATTTGTGGGTTAGGACACTCTGCATATTTCCCCTCCAATTTCACTTTCTGTAAGATTTCTGTCTCCCTCAGGGGATATAAGTATTGAATATATGAAAATTAAATAGAATAAGTTTTGTTTATTCACTGACCATCTTTTTCTCTGGTAGACAGTTGTCTTGTTTTCAGCACTATTATTTTCTTATTCAATGTTTCTCTATCTTAAACTTTTTTCAATCGTTGTTTCTTTGTGTGAGGAAACTTGTGTATAGATTTTTCATACCCTTCTCTTCATACTAAATGTTGCTTATTCTTTTCTCTCCTGATGTCATTTTTTTTGGTTGCTTGGAATCCCTAAGCAGGGAACTATGATAATGATAATAATAATAATAATAATAAAAAATACTAGTAATAATAATAATAGTAATAATAATAATAGTATAGTAATATTTGTCAATAGAATAAGCCACATTGACTTCCACTCTAAAGACACCGTACTCCATTTTTTGGCCAAATGTTTAAAAAAATTGATTTGATTTTAAATTGAAGCTATTCATGTGCTGAACATCTACAATAAATTTTACAGGCGTGCACGCAATAAAACGTTTTAGTTGTAAAAAAAATTTTTGAACAAGACTTTTTTTATTGTTGAATAACAAATCATTGAAACCATTTTCAATCATAAACACAAAACAACAATTACAGAATTTTTTTACAAACAACGTGTTTCATTGTGAAAATATTTTGTTTTTCGTTTATGTGCAAACGTTAAACTTTCCTCAAACGAAATGCTACACATCCAACAGTTTTTGGTGTAGAGAGTTGAGATGTTTTTTGAAAGAAGAATCCGGCCACAGCCCCGAAGTAGGAATTTCAAATTTTCGAATTAGGTAAGAAACGGAAGCCGTCAAAAAAAAAATTTTATGGCAATTTTTCCAAATTGGTTTTTTCATTCAAAATGTCTCCAAATCGTAAACGTGTTTTGGTCAATTTTACTTTAATGTTGTCAACGATTTTCATAATTTCGTTGCCAATAATCAATAAAGGAACGCATTTAAAAACGTTTTACATGAATGACATTCTGCTCGCTGATGTGGTATTTTCGAATTATTCAACTTTGAAGTTGGCTTGTGCGCGCCAGGGAAGCGAGCGTGCCAAGCGTAATTTAATTAATAACGGAAGCTATTACAAACGTAAAGAGGTTGGGTCGTGAGGGATAGCCACAGTTCTTCTAGTGAAAATTATAAATAAAGGTTTCTAGTGATGTCCGTTTACATCATCTCCAATGACGGCCACCCGGTACCCAAGATGGTGGCCGCCATCTTGGAGCCGATGTAAACGGACGTCACTAGAAATATTTATTTATAATTTTCACTAGAAGAACTGTGGCTACCCCCACGACCCAACCTCTTTACGTTTGTAATAGGGGGTTAGCTTCCGTTTCAACTCTGAAATTGCGCAAAAAAGGCCATTCAGGAGCGCCGCTCGCATAACTTCAAACTTAAATAACTCGAAAACTAAGCATTTGCGAGCACATTATCATTCATGTAAAACGTCTTATAATCGACCATATTACCTATCTATGGCAACGAAATTATGAAAATCGTTGACAACATTAAAGGAAAAATTGACCCGTGACACACAAATGACACTTGTTTCATGTCTATAGGGTGAAATTTGTAGTAGGAGTAAGGTTTGCTGAACCCCCATATATTCCATTTTCTTTGCCGTAACTCATTTTCTATGAAGCAAATCAAAAAATTTCCACAGGGTAACCCCTATTATTTCATACGTTTTTTCAGTTTGTCAAAGTTGATAAGCATTGGTTCATAAATGAAGAAAAAAGTGCAAAAGGAGTACGTTTCCCTTAATGAGTCGGTTTGTGCCGCCATAGCCATGAGGCTAGAGGGTTCTGCCGCCGTGCGGGAGACCCGGGATCGAATCTCGGCGCTGGCAGTGGCGATTTTCTCTGTTGGGTATAGGAGAAAAATTCCAAGCACAATACCCCACTCTACCCAGGTGTCTGAAATGGGTACCGGTCTCGACCGGGGGAAAGCGTCATGGCGTCCTGGCGTTAGTTATAAGGCATTTGAAAATCCAATGTACAAGGTGATATGTATCAGGCTTGATTGGAAATAAAGCATCCGTAGATGCCTTCATTATTATTATTATTATTATTATTATTATTATTATTGTCAGTGTCACACTCTGTTCATACCTTTGATTGCGATTGAACATCGCTTAACCAAAGTATATACTGATAAAGATTGTATTTTAGTCGTTTGTATAATCTCAAAATAAATAAAAATACAAGGGCAGTAACTCTCAAATTAACCATTATGTTTTAATTCTTTTAGTTGATTAAAATATAATGGTGAATTTGAGAGTCACTGTTCTCGCTTTTTTAAATTTATTTTGCCTAAAAAACATTTCTAGCTGATTATTGTGAAAGCTCTGGGCAGCTCGGTGGTGATAAGTTATAGAACATTGAATCTATAAGTAAACATTACGTATAAGTTGATTGTTGTCCTATTTTGCTAGGTGCGAATAGCTCCCATCCAAATTTACACATAGCCTTTTGCCTAGTAATAAGTACACTAAGAGGGTTTTGTCCCGTAGAGGAGGCCTGCTGTTTGTTAGCTCCTAGTAGGGACAATTTGGATATGTAAACTAATACAACTCTCAGAAATTTGAAAGTTTTACACTCAAGTAATTTCTTAGAGTATTTTCTTTGATGACGGCATGTTATTGCTAGTGCTCCATAAAACGTTTATATATGCCTGCGTACAGAGACCAACATCGCATAACCCATGGAAGGATCTGACACAAATGAAAATATCCCAGTGATAGTTTAGGAATAGATTCTGCAACATGATTTTACTTCGAATTGTATGCATTTACTGCACGTTGAATAGTTATAAGTCTTTTATTTCAATAATCTATACTGTTTTATTTCTATATTATATACATGTAAAAATAATTATACAACTATTGTTCTTTGGATTTTAGTGGAACGTCAAAAGAAGCAACAACAGGTCAAGAGAAAGAAAAGCACCTGCATCTCAAGTTGGACCAAATTCTGGAAGATGTCAAAGGAAATAACCTCCTCGAAGACATAGTACGCGAGGATGAGAAGAAGGCGCCCAGTGCAACTCCACTTCCCCATTGCTTACCAGTGCCAGGTGATACGCCTGATGAATTGGAGTCCGTTCTCAAAGAAGATGTGTTGGTAAGTACAGTAGAACTTGATGCTGTAAGCGTGTCAGAATCATTGCTTCGTTACGCTAGCCAGTTCATATGTTCTGCCCAGTATGCAACAGCTTGCTAATTTAAATAAATAATAAAACTTCAAAAGCTTGCTGGCGGTGATAGCCATACTAACAATGAAACTTACTACGCTGCAAAACTGGAACGCCCATTTCAATTCGTCCTATGTTCATCTTGAGTGTCAATAACTAAAGGGCTTTCCAAAACCACAGAAAATGATTCAAAGTATGTCACCCAATTTGGTAGGAATGTTTTTGTTTTTTCTACGTCGAGAAAAAAGGATATTAAATTACCTTGATCCCGAGAGGAAACAACTCTTCTAAATAATTTTCTTGAGTAACTGCGAAGAACTGGTAAAAAATGTACAGTCCGATTATGATTTATTGAAACCAATCATATATGCATATGTTTGCAAATTTTCAGTTAAGCCAGTCTTAAATGTAATAAAATTGCCATAAGGTCGGATGATTGCAATACTTTTTTTAACATCTACAGCTCAAACTAACGTGCTACCCCATTGCTGGGACTAATTACACCACGTGTGTTCCTCATAGTTCCAGGTACTATGCAAAAATCTTATTTAACTTCCTCACCAGAAATCCATGATGGTGAGTGCGAGACAATCGTCGCTACGAAAGACAGCAGCACGCTGAGGATTTATCGTCAACTATATTGAAGGTTGTAAAATACGACTCTAACTGCTGTAAGTACACCTTTACATTCGTTTCCGCGGTCCCTCTTGTAGACGGCGGATCGCCAGGCATTGGACGACCTCTGAAATTAACGGTGTCTCTTGTGGATGGAGCTACGAGTTCCATCTGTCCAGGCAGCCTTGTGCCTGCTACCGCTGCAGTTGGAACCACATTAAGACTCGGTCCCAACACACTCGGAGTCGTCCCTGTTGCTGATGCAACCATTGTGGTTGCAGTCGAGGAACCTGTAGTCGTCATTGTTGTCGTCGTCGTGGTTGTTGTCGCCGCGGTTGCCATATTTGATGTAGCGGCGGCTACCGCCTCTGCGAAGAGTCGTCGTGGAGCGTCGTAATCAGCAGGGGAGAATCTAGCTGGCGGTCTTCGGGAGCGACTGGGTCGGGGCGCACGAGGGTTATCTGCCAAGTTGTCTAATAACTCACGCTCGGTAGCCGTCAATCTTGGCGTCTCCGCTAGGCTATCTTCTAGCTCAGAATCACTCGATGAAGAGTGATGTCGGGTTGCGCTCATTCCTTCAGGAATAACACCACTAAAACACTGTCTTTAATACACTGTCAATACACTGTTAATGCACTATTTTTAATGCACTATTACGCTAGAATTAATATGTTTTCACTCCACCCTCATCACTGAAGACAAAATTGTTCACAGATTATCACAAAAATCCGGTTCGGGCGCCACTGACGGGTGCCTTCCCTGGGGTTCACTCTCTCAGGAACGGTCCGGGGTTCGTACTATTCACTGTTCTAGTCTCAGGATAACAATACACAGGGGAGAGCGATCAGCTGTATTGTGTACCGTTGACGTTACAATCTCAGCGCGTGTAAAGGGGTTTACGGGACACGCCTGAACTGCGGAGCTCAGTAGGACAAGGTCATGCTTGACCGTGAACTACAACTGACTCCCTCGACAGGTGCGGGAGCTAATATGGAACGCTAACATACGAACAGGAAATCCCGTGATAAGATATGAGCACCCTACATATTTATGACCCAAAACCTTGCTGTCCAGTTCAGCATGACGGCAATGGATGTCGAGCGACCGAAGTCGAAGTTGAAATTCGAGAATTCGCCTGCTTGTTGCTTGATTGAAGGTATGATATGGGTTAGGCGAGCTACTCAAATTTGCTAGTCTCATATCATAGGGATCGGCATGCCTAGAGGGATATTTCTAGAGAATCTCAACCATATATCGGCTATTGAGATTTCAATTTTTCGTGCTTACATTGTTCTCATCAGTTTCACACCATCTCTCGTACGTGTTTGGGTTTTTTTTTAGCTGAAGTTACATCTGTTATGCACAGAGTATCCTGTGGAGTACTCCACCCTGTGCATAGATTCCACGTTTTGCTTGGTCCATACGCAATGGTCCCATCTCTTTCGTCTGTGAATTTATTTCAGTTATAGAACTAAGCTTACTATACTACTAAGCAATAATATAGGCCAGAAATGTACATTTTAGCCTCCTATTTGCGTGTGTTCATTCAGCTTACACTCGATCAGTCGAATCATTGCTCAGGGACTTGTACGACATGTCAAATTATTGTGGCTAAATTTTAGTTTACATCAAATTTAAATCACGTATCAAATTAATCGTCAAATAAGTTTACGAGCTCGGCTACATAGTTTTTATAGTTGTATGTATTCATTCGGTTTTATTCTTAATTTTTTTTATGATGAGCACTTCATTCATTCATGATTCTCTCCATGAAATTGTTTCGATTTAACCCTTCACTGCATGGTGTGTCGAATATGACACAAACTAAATTTTGCTGTGTGTAGAAATAATTGATTAAAAAAGGTGCATTTCTGCGGTTTGTACCGCTAATGAGACATGCTCTACAAAAAATAAAACCTTATGAAACATGTTCGACACACCCCTCCAGCAGCAGAGTTAGTTTGAACTCCATTACAGCCGATTTTTGACATTGCTATTTTTCTATTTCCGAAAATAATTCATCCAGTGAAGGGTTAATGCACTCGAATTTGCAAGTAATAAATAGCAATGTGGTTGCAACTATGCATGTATATTATTTTTAGACAAGAATGATAGTGACACACTTGAAGCAAGTTTCAGGCTGTCCTACAAACAATTCAAACAATTTAAACAATTTAAACAATTTATTTACCACAGGTGATACAGAGGTAGAATTTTTCTTAAGTCTAGTACAATGGTCAAATTTGAGTATAGCTACCTGTGGGCCCGAATAAGTTCAGCGACTTCTAGGGCATCCTACCATCACGTTATTCTAGGGTGTACATAAATGTTTAACCTAGTTCACTTAACCTAGTTTCGCATTAGACTGATCATTGAGATAATTAACTCGATATTTTATGCTGTATTTTACAATATAGGTCAAATCGGCTATATTTAACAGTATGTTCGATAAAACGATTCAAGAGCAGAGAGAAGATTGGGTATGGTACACAAGGCAAGTTACATTATGACATTATCATTAGTTACATGTAGGAGGCAAGATTTTGACACGGTGATCTTACACGACTAGTATTCTGATAGGAAGTGAGACTCAAGATGTCTTTTGAATACTTTGTACGAATTACATTCACGGATCTCTGCAGGTATAGAGTTCCAAGTTTTGGTTCCAACGAAGAGAATACTGTGTTGCGACCTGGCCTTTGAATAATAAGGAAGCATGAATTTACTTCTATTTCGGGTTAAATGGTCGTGATGACCAGTTTGCGCGGTCAATAATTGTCTTAGGCTATTGTCGCCATCATTTCTTAATGTTTTGTAAATGAAATTACAGATGGAGATTTTGTAGAGATCCGAAAGTTTAAGTATTTGTAAATTTTTGAAAGAATCATTTGTGTGAGCATTATATTCTAGGTTCTTTACCGCTCTGGCAGCCCTTTTCTGCAGAGTAAAAATTTTGTTGGTTTTATTTTTATCAGTTCCGTGCCATGCTTCTATTCCGTATTGCAGGTATGGAGAAATGAGCGTTCGGTAGAGCATTTGTAAAGCTGTTTCAGGCAGAAAATTTTTAACTTTATTTAGGATTCCGATGGATTTTGATAATTTAGAACTAATATGAGTGATGTGCTCTTTGAAGGTCAGATGTTTATCTATTATGATGCCCAGAAACTTACATGAGTTGGTTTCTTCGATTTCACCTTCGCCAATTTTAATGAATGGGAGAGATACATCTTTCTTGTATGAGAATGTAATATAATTTGTTTTATCGATATTTAGGCTTATTTTATTAGCTTTGAGCCACGATGTCGTCGTCGTCGTGGTTGTATCATTATAGGCGAATATATCAAAACAAATATCATTATAGGCGAATCACAGGCTGTGCACTCATGACTCCAGAATTTTTTGTGTTTTTACTGATATATATATCTATAAAAAATATAAATACACTATGATGCATTTTATTAGCTTATGGTTTATTTTTATTTTTTGGCATACAGTGTAGATACAAAGGGTCTTGAAAAAAACGATGCCAATTTGCAAGGGCTGTAATTCAGAAACTATTCAACCTAAAAAAATTGGAAAGTCACATTTCGTTTTTTAACATTTGTTCCATCTTAGTGCACAATTTCAGAAGAATCGATCCAACCGTTTTTTTTATTAAAATTTTAGCGACCGATACTGAAAACCTGGTAGCACACTTTTGTTAAACTTCGAATTTTATAAAATTTAACATATGTTTTTAACATCTTTCAACCGTTTATTGAATGGAAACTGCCATTAAAATAAAAAAAACGATCTCAATGTTCCTCCTTTTATTCGTTTACTTGGGGATGTCCTTCGTTTCTCTCAATACACACTTGCACTCGCCTCCTCATTCCCGCCATCAGTCGTCAGACGAGAGCATCATCTCCGTGCAGCAAATTGGCAGCAAGAATTTTTAATTCTTTGCTTGAGTTCATCGGTATCACGTTGGAGAGCAAGGAGGAATGAACAATAGGAGAAACATTTCGATTGTTTTTTCAGTGGCATTTTCTATTTAATAAACGGTTGAAAGTTATTAAAGACATGGTTTTAATATCATAAAGTTCGAAGTTTAAACAAAAGTGTGTAAACAGGTTTTCAGTACCGTTCACTAAAAATACTGCTTAAAGAAAACGGTTGCATCAATCCATCTGAAATTTTGTACATAGATGAAATAAATGTTAAGAAACAAAATGTAAATTTTCAATTTTTTATACGTTTAATAGTGTCTGAATTACAGCCCTTGAAAATTGAGTATCGTTTGTTTTTGGGCACCCTGTATATCAAGAATGATACATAATGTATAAAATAGGCGGGAGAATTTAATTTTGTATCACAGAGTTCCCTATCAACGCTCATCTACAATGATATGACATAAACCATAAAATAATAAAATAAATCATTGTTCAGTTTTCATATCGCGTATGAAAGAAATATTCACTACATAAAAATATACACACATATGTATATAAGGTAGATGAGCGTTGAAATTGAACTCTATGATACAGAATTAATTTATCTTGCCTATTTCTATGTGGTGAATATTTGTTACATGAAGTATTCTATACAGATTTTGATTTTATGTTAAATTCCAGTATTATTCTGGTGTTCCAGTAAAATTATGGCTGTGATTGAATATTCACGGAGATTTTTATTTAAAGGATGTTTAATTATTGCAATAAAAATTATAGATATAGCGGTATTACTTATCCTTTCTACAACACTCCATTTTTATGTATTTACCAATCGCCCCCAGTTGCACGCGCATCGATCTCATTGGATGTACAATATTGCACTGAGCTTATTACGTCAATCCATTCACAATTCATTAAGTGTGAATGTATTGTAAGATCCATAGCTTCCAGTGTGATATTGTACACCCTGTGAGGCGAGGCGCGTGCAGCTGGGGGCGATTTTTTATTCCATGAACAACGGACGGCAAGCCGCGATTCGAATCTGGTTCTGAGGTGGTACACGGCTGGTAGGTGAGGCGGGTCAAGGGTGATTCGCGGGTGGTTTTGTATCCGATAACGGTGACATTTAACTTCTAAACCGCGCGTAATACAACCAAAAACAGCCATATTGCCGTCGCCGTTCCACCGGCGATACGGCCTTAATTTTCAATTGGGTTAGACATTCCAGTGAGAGTGTACAACTACAGACTGAGTAGAGCTCGAAGGATAATAGAAAATGTGTTTGGGTAATGTCTTCCAAATTCTCAGTGTTTCTAAAAACCAATAGCTTTACAGCCATATAAAGTAGAATCTGTGGTGTTAGCTTATGTCTATTTGCACAACTATTTACGCAGGGATTCCGCTTACTTGAAGATTTGCCCACAACCTATCCGGAAGCTTTGACTTCTATGATGCTGATGAAAATTTCATTGAAGGATCGTGGAGAAGTGAAATTACTGAAAGGAATTGTTTGCTGAATCACATTAACACCTCCCGAAAATTTTCAGCTGGCTTGCATAAAATTCGTGATAAATTTCGTGAATACTTTGTTTCTCCACAGGGATAGGTATGTTGCAACATGGTGCAATAGAGTAATTCTTGTAATTTAATGAAGAATTTGGCTGAAAACGAGGTTCAACTAAAGTAAATATTTACAAATGTTTTAATAACATAGTTTTCACTTACCTCATCTTCATTGTTTTCACTTTTTGTGTTGGTTTCGTTCAAATCTGTGTTTCGGCGGCCGATTGACTTAGCTGGTAGCAGGAATAACAAATAATGTAATGCAAACCATGTTGATTTTTTCGGGGACGACCGACTCGACAGATTCTTTTTTTTTCGCTCTCGGTTGAATGATGTCTTCAAATTGCGGATTTTCTTTTCGATGTCTGCCACTGTCACTTCGTGATTTGCGAGTCAGTGATTGAAGTATCAATTTTTTCATGCGGTTTTTATAATCGGAACTCTTCGCGTCCCAATGACAACTACATCATTTACAAGTTGATTTGCTCCAAATGAATTTTGATTTGATCCTTGCAGAGTGAATTTTAATTTGTTCCTCATGAAAATAGAATTGCTCCAAGGGAAATTTTATTTGATCCTCCCGACATAAGAATTGCTTCAAGTGAATTTTAATTTGCTCTTCGTGAAAATAGAATTGCTCCAAATGAAATTTGATTTGATCCTAGTGAAAATAGAATTGCTCCAAGTGAAATTTGATTTGCTCTTTTTCAATTTTAAATCATTACATAAGAATTTTATTGGCTTTATAATGTTATTTGAAAGAATCTTAGCGAAATTTATTTTTTCTTTGTGAAGTGATTTTATTCCAATAATGCGTACTAAGATACAGAGTTTTTGCTGAGTATAATTTACAAAAAAATGGAGTTTATAATTTTCGTTGTATGACCCATTACTCATTATCAAACCATTAGACAAAGGAGTCGTATCTCAGACACTTTGATCAAAGAAGCATCACAGAGATACTGCCACGTTGCACATTGCCGCCCATCACGTCGTACCTTGTGTAGACATGCTTCTGTCATCAGCAATAAGTGTCCACCTCAACTCCAAACATCTTCATCTTTCAGAAACCACAACCTTCAAGATGAAGTATAATAAAACAAGTGCGCGAGACAGACAGAGAATAATAGAAGCTTTCAATAATGAAGAGGACTGAAAGAAAGTTGCAAACGCACTTGGAATAAATGTTAAGACTGCATATAGTTGGATGAAAAATAAGCAAGTCACATCTAAGAAGAAAGGAAGAAATAACATAAGAAATGTCCCGAAATATTGAGGACACTGGCAACAGCCATGGAAGAAAATGCTTCGATTACTCTCTCACAACTTCGCAGAAAAGTACAACAAGATCATGACGTTGATCAAGGAGATCTTGTAGAAATGTGTTAATGAGGCAATAATTATCAAAACTTGTGCAAACGTTGTAACATATGCTTACATTTCATTTCGTGATGTTTAGTTATGATGTTTCAGCAGTATTATTCTTTCGATAACATTCTGTACTTCTTCATCAAAATGCATTTGTACACGAGTTATTAGAAAAATATATATTTTTTTATTTTTTTTTTTATTTTAAAACGCATTCTATCAATTTAATGTCCAATCCCACTAGGGATTGCGGCCTAAACATGTTTAATGATGGTAATAATAATGGTTTATTTGATAGGGTGTCATCTACCGGGTGATCGTCGGTAGGAAATAGCCCTTGGGTAATGCAGCTACTGGATGATCGTCAGTTGGTTACCGGTTGAACATATGATCCCGATACCCTGCACACTATTGAAAGTCCCTTTGCTTATATGCCTTTTACTGATAGACTAAATAATAAAAGAAGGAATCAATTAATTAGGATTTCTGCAAAATTTATTAAAAGGTAATTAATTATTAATTACCATCACCTATAGAACTGCGACTTTGTGGTCTCGCAGCAAACTCGTGGACAGCAATTGGTCTTTAGACGTGTCTACGTAGACAACACTAGACAGGTCTCAGAGACCAAAATCGCGCATGTCTACAAGTGGGTACGTGCATTTACGTTTTGCATAGACGTGAGTGAGGAGACTCAATACCAACTGTTCAAAGTTAACAACGCCAGTTGGGCGATTATGTAGACATTAATATGCCTCCATCCTGCATTATTATAGCTCAGTCTACCTATTAACAGTATTTTGTTGTGGAGGAAGAAGGTGAATAACCTCAAGAAAGCAATATTTTTTTGATTCGCTGAAATATGAGGTTCTTTTCAGCGTAAACTGTAACCGTGTAATATAAGATATATGCGTTTGATTACGAAGCACAACCGAATTAGTCCAAAAGGGATTTGTGCCATTTTTCATCAATGAAAAATAATCCAGGATCAAAAGGAAAGAAATAATTCTTTATTGAAATGATTGAGAGCATCCTATAAAATGACACAGCGCCCTAATTGAAGCTAGAAACATATTAATTAGAAAGGACTCATTGACGAGTATTTCAAAAATTTAGCATGGTTACACATAGTAATCAATATTTTTACACCATGGTTCGCCATTTAACGAGATCAACGCGAGAAGTATACTGTTTTATGTTTCTTGCTCTTTTGTAAGACCAAGCTCGTAGCACTGCTACCAGCTCTCAAGCGTTTTTATTATCAGAACACAATCAAAGCATATCGATGTCAGAATTACTGCGAAACACGTTCAGTAGCAAAATTGTAATAATCATATTTCCTCTCACCAATGCGCTTGTTTTTTAATCAGTTAACTGTACAGCAATGATCATTTTAGTGTTTCTCTGTGTCTAGCAATAATTGCTCTAAGAGTCTGATAAGTGATCACAATTGACATGACCCCAATAACCTGACTTTTATATCCGAGCTCGGGAATTAGATTACTGGAGCATAAATTTACACTATCCCATAAAGTAGGTCACAGTCTTCTTTATATGACAATAATTTCTTATCCAATTTTTCAACCTTGCGAAACTGTTCAAGTTCAACACGTGTTAAAATACGACGATAATCACTTATCATCTTTACTCACAACACACTCAATTTTTTTTAAAAGTTGTTCTTTAAAGTTGTTCAGTAGGACTTTGGCTTAGACATACGTAACCTCCGTTCGTCCATTTCGCCTTTGTCTCTGGTGCCGTAAACATGTGAAGATATTTGTGCAATAACAACTAGTCACCTGTAGTTTCATTCTTTGTACAAAATTAGACCATTCTAGTCGTCTTGCAATGTGATTACCCATAAATATATTTTTTTACCTTGTCTGATTTAGTTTAAGTTTTGCATTGACATAGTTGTATCAATGTGACCAAGTGTTTTTTTACAGCCTGAAGATGATGTTAGTAACATCGAAACGTTGCCTTCAGAGATTGACAAAATTAGAATTTTTAAAAATTGACTGTGTTGTGAGTATATGACAATAAGTTAATTTTTAGATTGAAGAGGCAACTGTGGTATGTGGAAATGAACGACTGCCTCATCTGTTTAGAAGTATATCAATGATTCGACGCCAGTTTTTATAAATTTAATTATTCGCTATTTCTTTATTTAAGGTTTAACTTACATTGTTGTCACGAACATATATTTTAACAGATCCTCATTTTGTAACCTTTCTCTTTGAAGAATGACTTACACATGTTATTGTAACCTCCGCGGAATGTACGTCACATCAGAAAATTTTGATAAATGAGTCTGATACTCAAAATTATATTTAAACTATGAATAGTTAGCTATAAGTCAGTGTAATCAAAGTAGTTTACGCTCGAATCAAACATATAAAATAATAATTGAAGCGAATGTTGAATAACTAATAATTTTTATCATGAATTTACCGTTTATACATAATAATGTGAAGAGGTTACCGAACCTAGTCTACCTTATGTGTATTTAGTTAATATTCTGGGCCAATTTTTTCTTCGATCGATTAGAATTATTTTTTTCGCAGGTACCGAGCCATTGGATTGCTACGAGAGCCCTAACATTTTTATAGATAAAACAGTTTCAAAGCACATTATTATCACCATCAAGAACTGCTGCAGAACACGCAAATATACTTTGCTTCTCAGCAATGCACTTTGTTTTCCGTAAATTTGCAGAACACCACTACTCGATTGCCTGCCTTTGTTAGTTTGATAAATATTTTGTGAAGCTCATGGACGAAAGTCTCTCAAAGAGAATTTGTGAAGACGGCAATTTTCATCGATTGTTCCTTGATCAGATGTACCAAGCTTCACACGGCAGTTCCTTCTTACTTTTGAAAGTGTAAAACGTAGAAGTTGTTTAAATTCAATATAGGAAAATTGAATGACTGGACTCAAATTCGCAGCACGCAATAAAAATCGAAATTTCTGTTGGATGACATAATTGAAACAGTCCCTTTCTGAATTGGAAAGCCAGCTTGGACTACGTGAATGAATTGAATGACTACAATTTCGAGCATCTGCCTAGTGACTTTCTGCTCTATGTTCTATCATAGTTAAAAGAAGATCTTTGACGGCAATTTTTGGTTTTATGATAATTTTTACATTATTTAATGTATGATAATTCATAATATTTACAGTCATCACTCGAAGCTAAATAGTGTCCCCAATTTCACAGCCTCGTGTGAATGAAGAATGTGAATTCTTCAGTCATATGCCACTCTTATGACTGCTGCCACTACCGACGAATCCGAATTGATGCGTCAGGTTAATGAGACATGAAAATTTGCTAAAGCTATCATCACACCGGTACGAACTGGATTGGTCCATTCATCTGTTCTCGAGACTGATGAACAATCCTGGTGCAATAGCAGAAAAAAATTAAGTTGAGAATATATGGTTTCGAGTGTGTAAATGATAGGACACTGACACTTATGTAAGAAACAATTACACCGGAAAAAAACAGAAATTTCGTCAAAGATCTTAGACATATTCCCAACAGATTTGGGCACACGTACACGCACATCACTTATTTCACTCAAAGCTGCCCAATATATAGTTTACTGGCACCAGTTTCGAGTTCGAGGACACCGACTTATTTGGCGAGCTTTCTGATATTGCCTGTTTCTGTGAGTAACCACAGTCTCTAAAACAAAGCTGCCAATGAGTCCGGAATTGCTTAATCGTCGGCAGTAAAGAATACGATCATCTGAATGATTTGCTAACTGCATGTGCAGTGTACGTATCTATGGTGACAGCGGTCTGACTGTTCGCGGAGGAGGAAACAGTTTTCAAGCACAGACTCAGTAAAATATGTACTCAATATTCACTGAGCCGAAAGAAAGAAGCAAAATATTTTATCCGAGAAAAACTCGATGAGACTTCCTAGAAATCACTCTCGGACTACATATTTCAGCGTTTCTTGAAATTTTCGGATTATTTTAGCCCTATTTAAAGATTGCATGATATACCCAACAATGCTAGACATGAAAATTTCGAAATCAAACAACACATCAAAAATTAGAAAAAATGGCTGATTTTTAACTTTAATTAACTGAATAAAAATTTTTCGGTGCAGTGAGCAAGTGGCATGTTACAGAAACGCATTAGAGGTGTATGTAGAAAACCATGTAAATTTTTGTCTAAATGTTACATCCAGCATTGTAGGCCGTCTGCGCCACAGCCCCTGCAGTAACATTGTTCAATTTAATTACTTTGTCCAGTTCTAAGTTTGACACACTCCTTACATTTTGTCAAAATTTACGTTCGTTCTGTACTAGATAAATGAATAATTTACGTTGAAATTTCATAGAGGTAGTTAATTTTAGAATTAGGTGATCAGAAAATTTGATGCCCCGAAAAAATTTGCTGCACCTTCAACAATCATAGTAATAATAATAGTAATTTTCGTTAAATATATCATTTCGCACGCCAGTTCCCATTATGTATTCGAGTAGTAAATTCGTTTTTTCAACACTGCTGCTTAAAATCTAACCAAACCAATTGCAGCAACCGCACAAGCGTATTCAACAGGGTGAACAACTTGTGAAACTTTAAAGGTTTTGCTATCCGGCATGCACCCTCGTGGACATCCGCAGATAGCCTACACCGGTAATGTTCCTCACTGACGCGTTAAGGAGATCGTCCCACTTTTTCAACTTTTTTCGTCCGATTCGTTTGAAAATTGGCCAGTATATGTATTTTGTGAAAGTAAATCTTTTTTACAAGTGTCACTTTTTCGATTTAGGGCTTAGTTTTTTACTAAAAATTAGTTTTACGGTATATTTTATGGATATTTCAAGATGTATCTTCTCATTCAGTTTTGATGCTAGAACAAAACCAAAGACAGTTTTAGAATCCTTAGAACATTCCTAATAAACTCAAATGTTTTTTTTCATATCCAAATTTTTTCTATTTTCTTCAAATTTTTTAACATTTCTGAAAACAACTAATTTTTTGGGTTTAGAGCTATATTTTTTAGAAAAATTTGAATATGAAAAAAAAACATTTGAGTTTGTTAGGAATGTTTCAAGGATTCTAAAACTGTCTTTGGTTTTGTTCTAGCATCAAAAATCGATGACTAGTCCCATTTTGAATGTTGAAAGTTAGAAGTGTTGGGTATAAGCATAAAACGAAATTTTTTGTTGAAGTGTAATATAATAAACAATTTATATAATTGAATGCAGTTTTAATTTTACTTCGATAATTTCCATACATAACTTCATATTCACACTGTGAATTGTGATTTCCAAACCCCCAAAAAAAATGATTTTTCAAAAATATGAAATTTTTTATCTTCAGTCTGATTCTTATGAAATTTGACTATGATATGTAAATTCTGAAAAGAAACACAATTTATTCCATTAATTTTTTTTATATAGGCCTTAGTTTTTGAAAAAATTTGACATGTTGGTTTTTAGGTATTGATATTTCACTGGTATTGATATTTCAAGATGTATCTCCTCATTCAGTTTTGATGCTAGAACAAAAACAAAGACAGTTTTAGAATCCTTGAAACATTCCTAACAAACTCAAATGGGTTTTTTCCATTTCTTATTAGTTCTCTTTTTATATGGGGTTGTAATGGGCTCAAAAATGAAAGATTTTGGTGCTTTTTCACTGATATTGATATTTCAAAATGGGACTCGTCGTCGAGTTTTGATGCTAGAACAAAAACAAAGACAGTTTTAGAATTCTTGGAACATTCCTAACAAACTCAAATGGGCTTTTTTTCCATTTCCCATTTGTTCCCTTTTTATATGGGGTTGAAATGGGCTCGAAGTTAAAGATTTTGGTCCCCTCACCCGCTCCTGGGGGGGGATCTATTGTCCATAGCGCCATAAAATTTTAGGACCGAATAGTCCACCACCTAAGGGTTCTTTTCCAACAAAAACATGCAAAATGACCACCTGAGCGACAGGGGCGTGGGACGATCTCCTTAAGGTAACCGGCTTCTATTCTTGTTTTTTTTATTTATTTACGTGAACCAAAATCTTATTCATCTGAAGGAATTTGTACTATTCTTACCTAACCATAAGGAATCGTTTGTACCTAAACTTATATATGATCGTAAACGGTGACAGATTTCGCAATCTGTCCAACGTGTTAAAATAGTTAAATAGTTAATAGTTTAATGGTAAATACTTAAATTAGGGCATTGAATTTAGGCTACCTTACGGAATTCGTGAGTAGGATGAAATTTTTTTTAGAAACCTGTAGATATTTACTATATTTTCCGTCAAATTGTTAAATAATATCAGCCAACACGAATATTCACAGGCGAGTCTGATATATTAAAATTTATAAGAAATTGTTGGCTTATAATATGTGTAATGGTTGCACTCTTATGTGTGTCGTATTAGCCCATAACACGAACAAGTGCTTCACAATGCCGCTATTATGGTTTTACACAGTTTGGTGACACACTTTCGTGTGTCGGTTTTGTGATAAGTAGACACACCAGTGTGTGTCAGTTTTGTGGCAAATTTTTTTCAGTGTTTGTGAATATTTTAATATTCTACTAATTTAAACAACTTTAAACAATTTAAACAATTTATTTACCACAGGTGATACAGAGATAAAATGTTTCTTAAGTCTAGTACAATGGTCAAATTTGAGTATAGCTACCTGTGGGCCCGAATAAGTTCAGTGACTTCTAGGGCATCCTACAATCAAGGTTAGTCTTAGGAGTACAATAATGTTTAACCTAATTCACTTAATCTAGAGACGCATTAGACTGATCAATGAGACAATTAACTCGAAATTAGATACTTCATTTCACAATATAATTCATATGGACTTGATTTAACAGTATATTCGACAAACGATAAAAGAACAGACTGAAGATCGTCGAAAATAACCGAGGCAAATTACGTTATTAGGACGAGTTATGTAGGGGACCAGGTTTAACTCTGTGATCTTACATGACTAGTAATCTGATAGGAAGTGAGACTCAAGATTTTTTTTGAATACCTTATAAGAATTACTTTCACGGATCTCCGCAGGTATTGAGTTCCAAGTTTTAGTTCCAACGAAGAGGATACTGTGTTGTGACCGAGCCTTTGCGTAATAAGGAAGCATGCATTTACTTCTATTTCGGGTTAAATGGTCGTGATGACCAGTTTGCGCAGTTAATAGTTGTTTTAGGCTATTGTCGCCATCATTTGTTAATGTTTTGTAAATGAAATTGCAAATGGAGATTTTGTAGAGATCCGAGAGCTCAAGTATTCGTAAATTTTTGAATGAGTCATTTGTGTGAGCATTATATTCTAGATTCTTTACCGCTCTTATGGCTCTTTTTTGCAGGGTAAAAATTTTGTTGGTTTTATTTTTATCAGTTCCGTGCCATGCTTCTATTCCGTATTGCAAGTATGGTAAAATGAGCGTTCGGTAGAGCATTTGTAAGGCTGTTTCAGGCAGGAAATTTTTAACTTTATTTAGGATTCCGATAGATTTTGATAATTTAGAACTAATATGAGCGATGTGCTCTTTAAAGGTTAGATGTTTGTCTATTATGATGCCCAGGAATTTACTTGAGTTTGTTTCTTCGATTTCACCTTCGCCAATTTGAATGCGTGGGAGAGATATATTTTTCTTGTATGAGAATGTAATATATTTTGTTTTATCGATATTAAGGCTTATTTTATTAGCTTTAAGCCACAATGTTACCTTATGAAGTTCATTATTTATACGCTCCGCCATCCTAGCGGGATTTTGGTCTGGAAGGATCGCAGAAAGGGTACTGTCATCGGCAAAAAGTATGAATTTGAAGAATGATGTAGATTTAATGATATCATTGATAAAAATTAGAAATAAGAGAGGCCCAAGGACAGATCCTTGTGGAACTCCATGGCTAATTGTCTGTGGGTCTGATTTTGCGTCGTCAATGACAACGTATTGTTTCCGATTTGCTAAGTATGATCTGAACCAATCATGGGCAGCCCCTCGAATGCCATAACAATGTAGTTTCGAGAGTAATACGTTATGGTCCACACGATCGAATGCTTTTCGAATGTCAAGAAATACGGAGAAAAAAAGCTTTCCTTCATCTATATGAGAATAAAGGTATTGCGAATGATTTAATACAGCTTGTGTCGTAGATTTCTTAGAACGAAAACCGTATTGTTTGTCGTAGAGGAAAGATTTTTGTTCAAAATACGAATACACTTTTTTATACACAATTTTCTCGAATATTTTGCTAATAAATATAATTTGTAGTACAGAGATAGGTCTATTATTGTTAATGCAGTTTTTATCACCATTTTTAAAAATAGGGGTGACTCTCGCAATTTTGAAAGAGTTGGGGAAGATACCTTGAGAAAGGGATTGGTTGATAATATAAGATATGCACTGTGCTATTATATCAGCTATAGCCTTAAGAACTTTAGCCGAAAAATTTTTCAATTCACTTGATTTATTTTTCAAGTTGTTTATGTACTTAATTACATCGGAGGGATTAGTTGGCGTAAAAAAGAAAGAGTTAGGTTCACGGACATGGTCCATGTATTGCAAGTGGTCTCTGGGTTCACTGAAGACACTATCGGCTATATTTTTTCCTATGTTTACAAAAAAGTTGTTAAACACAGTTGCAATATCTTTTTTCTCGTGGTATTTTACATTTTCGTGAACGACGGACTCAATTGTTTTCGTAGTATTATTATTCGGTTTATAGCATGAATTAAGCAGGCGCCAAGTTTTTTTAATATCAGTTTTGTATTCAGTAAATTTGCGCGTGAAGTAGTCTCGTTTTGAGGTTCGTATTTGATTTGTCACATGAGTCCTGAATCTGTTAAACGTTACTTTAGATATTCACCCTTCGTATAGTAAAGCTAGGTACGCTTGACGTTTCTTTATATTGATCACGATATCTTCAGTAATCCAGGGCTTTTGTCTATTTTTTGGCGTAATTGTGCGGGTGATTATTGGACAACACTGGTTATATGCGGTCGTTATAATTTCAGTTAAATTTAGTATTGCTTTATCAATGTTTATCGCATTATTGTCCCGTTCATAGATGTCTAATGATGGCATTACTTCTTCTAGAACAGTTCGCATTGTTCCCAAGTTGTATTCGTTTACACAACGAAATGAATAAGTATCAGCCTGTGGGCAGGGACAAGGATTATAGACATTTTACACGTCTTACAAAACAATTAGCTGCTCAAATTAGGGCACAAGCCTCATACAACTCTTAGCGTTCCATATTCTAACAAACAAATCACTAAACTAGTTCCAAAAACTAGCTCTCACCTGCAAAAATTTTGCATTTCACTCAGTGGCATGAACCTTGAATGCATTTTGGTTCCAAATATACAGACAGAAACATTGTGAATTCTTCAGTCATTCCTTATGCCAGCAAAATATTGTGATATCCAGCTGGAAATTTATCGAAGTCAACATGAACAGGCTCTCAAATATCGAGATAATCGCACTAGCATCTCAATTTTTTTGAACATATTGTCCTCAACGCTAAAGATGATGACAACGAATACACGTTTCATGTTTCATCTGATTTCGATAATTGTTGGATTTTTATACTAGTATTTTTCATCCGCTACGAATTTCATATGTGTCTTAGTCATATGTCTAATAAATATTGGGCTTGTCGGTAAAAAATTGTGGCCCGAATC
The DNA here is from genome assembly GCA_030386875.1 of Morinoia aosen. Taxonomy (NCBI): domain Eukaryota; kingdom Metazoa; phylum Arthropoda; class Malacostraca; order Amphipoda; family Talitridae; genus Morinoia; species Morinoia aosen. The sequence continues at coordinate 12,718,663 of CM059569.1, read as the reverse complement.
TCAACAGTAAAACTAAACATTGGATTACGATGTTTTATTTAACTGAAGTTTCATACAATTTGCACGTTTATGTGGAAAATCTGCCCCGATTCAACGATATTTTATGTTCATGGTGGATGATCAGGTGTCATTGTTTTTTAGCTAGGACATTGAAGTTTGATGATCAGATTTGTGAATTTTCATTAATTCAAGAAGCACTTGGGTAGGAATTTAGAAACGTCGTGAAATGCCTATTTAGGAAATAAAACACTTCATATGCAGTCACAACTGCGTCCATGTATTAAATTTACAGTACATAGGCCATCGCTTATAGTTTTAACAAACTCTTAAGAGCAAAAGTAGATTAGTCTCACGGTGCTCGAGCTTCGCATGTCAATACAAGAAGTTCGTGAACCTAAATAAATATGTGTGTTCTCGATCAACTGGCAAGGGAACGCTTACTTTTTACTTCACTTTGGTAGAACTGGCTAGAATTCATTTTACCCGACAAATAAAGTACCAGGCACTATAGCAGATGACGGAAACGAATAGAGTTTACAGGATTTTATTATGAAAATACGAACGAAACCTAATCTTGGGTAACTGAGGATAAGGAGAGTCTTGTACACCCCATCAGCGCGCTCGGAAACCTCAGTGCCTGACACAACTGTCGGGAGAGGATACCATCACAATTAGACTTTAAGTTTAAAAGTAATTGAGTAAGTAATTAAATTATGATATAGTGGTGGTCGTCAAGCGGTTCATGCAATGGCGTAATTTTAAGAAAGTACGGTGGAAGACTAGCGGTCCACACAATAGCGTAATCGAGTAATTATGCCAGTGTGGTGGCCAACTGGCGGTGCACGTAAATAGCGTAATTGAGTAATTAAGTATTTAAGGGTTCGAGTAAGTAGTTTAGTTAGTAAACAATTTAGCAATATTCTCTCCTATTCATAATTAAGGTTGACACGACCAACACAGGCTGCTCAACAGACGCGTAATGAAATGGCGCTGACCAAATTTACGTCTTACCATCGAATAGGCAGAAGTGCTTTGCAGCCGTCCAGAGGCGAGGAGACGGAATAATCAGAGTAGCGCAGCGCAGGCGAGGTGGAGGAAGAGAACTGGTCAGCCATGAAAGCTCGCTGGTCCATCAGCGAGGTGTCACGATCGCTATGACGGTTCGATCAATGTCGGTAGTGGTACACAGATGACCACAAGTTGCAGAGATCAGGAACAGTTATGACCAGATAGTAGCTATGCACTATTTACACAAACGACCACTGCAACCAAAGCTCGGCATAGATTGAATAATTGTCATAGATCAAGCAGAACTCTCGAGTGGTGAGAGCTCTGCTGCCGGTCTAAGTATGCCTTGCGGCGCCGAGAGTGCTCTGACGTGAGCAGCTGCGGTCATCTAATATTATTATTCTTCGGATGATTTCAGAAACATAGAAATGGTAAGCGTCAGAAATTCAAACCTTGATTTTTACATTCACATAAGAAAAATTACAAATTGTTACTTGAATTTTAGTAATAGATCGTTCAATATGAGATCACTGACCGGGAACAATGGCGCAGAATCATTTTATGAAAAAGCGCTCGTATGTTCAGCAAAATAGTGCTAGATTGTTGCATTTTTACAATGGATTGTATGAAATTTAAACCTTTAAGCGATTATACAAAATGTATATAAGTGCTATATATAAGAAATTAAGTTGCGATCATATTTTGAAATTAGGTTCAACGAAAGCGTTTCTTTTGCGTTACCTTAGAGATAGCTAAATTGAGGAAAAACAACACGGATGACTGGTGCAAACATCGCAAGCATATAGAATTAATACTGATCACGCGTGTCAGTTGGGAACATGAACCCAGTCAGAAATTTTTCGTCTGACCGACGAAAATTTACATCCGAATTTACCAGTAATTATCATCTTCTTCTTCCTATAAACCGACGATATATCGTCAGAATTAGTGTCGCGAATGTCCCCTATTATCGTCCGATTTCCGATAAATTACCGGTTTTTATCGTGAATTTTGGACGAAGACCGACGATATTAACCAGTCAACTACCGGCAGTTAAACGTTTATTATAGTCGGTCTTCGTTCAAAACTTTCGATAATTACCGTTGATTTAACCTTATAAATGGCTACTCTAACCACTATATTCCAGGAGATTCATAAGCAGTGCAACGATTTGTCCCAAAAATGGTGAATTGCTCCCAAAAACAATAGGCCACACCTCGTGAAATGCATCTGTCCAATTACCACGAATTAGAAGACTGCACAAAAATTCCGAAATTACTTATTTTAATTCAACAAATACGTTTAATACTGTCTATATATTTCGGCAAGTTTCTTGCAAATTGCGATAATTGAACAAATTAGTGTCACAGGGTGAGGCCTATTGTAACAAGTAACAATGCATTATTAGAAAAAATAGCTGCGATGCTGATGAATGCTACAGTAAGAAGGCTCAAATTGTCATCTTCATCGTAGAGCACGAGACAATTACGATAAGTCTCACAAAAAATATAAAGTCATTTTAAATTGCCAGTGATTTATAAATAGGTTAAAACATTCCAGATGTTCAACAAATATTTTTATTTCATTTTCAGCAGCCATCATTCAACTATTGAAATAAATTCTTACAAAAATATATTCGGCACGCAAAGAATTTTATCACAGGTTGTTTGTAAGATTCATCACTACAAACACTACGTATGTAACTTTCATTTAAAATTAACCACCACCACCATAAAAGGTCTCATCAAGCAACCGATAACTAAGAAAATTTTACCAATTTTAAATTAAATTTGCGCACTTCCATTCTTACACATCAAATATCTACTATATCAAACTCTCATAACCACTACACATCTTAGTCTCTTAATTAATTGGGATGAGGAGACGACAGGGCCTGCACTAATGCACTCGAGTCGCAAGTAGCAGAGGGCGAGGTTATCCTCTACAGCTACACCTCTTCAGAAGTAGCCCTCCACCTCCCGCTTTTGTGCGGCTCTAACGTTTGTAATTTCTTTAGAATTATCAATTTACCAGATATTCACATCATAAGCAAATATACAACTCAAAATGTTTCAAATACAACTTTCCCATAAAAATGGTGCTACAACACAGAAATTTTTGTAATGCAAATACCTCCTGTTTGATTAAACGAAAATAAAAGATAAAGTTACATTAGTTGTTAGTGTCAGCCTCCCTACTCGCAGCAATAAATGAGATCCAAAGAGAGGAAGGAGGAAGGCATCTTTTAGTATGAAGTTAAGGAAACGCGGAATCTACGCAGAGAGGGCATAACAACAGTAAGTTGTGAAAAAAGATCATGAAACGAGACCAAAGTTTAAGAAGAAAGCAGTAGGTGCTGAAAAACAGGACATCAGTGAACCGAAAAAGTTAGTCTTTAACATAACAAAAACATTTTATTTCAACATAAAGAAAGCCTACCAAAATCTTGAATTTTCGACCCCATATAAAAAAGAAAAAAACGAGAAAATACAAAATTGCTGCTGAATTTTTGTTATATATGTTCCAAGGATTCTAAAACTGTCTTTGTTTTTGTTCTAGCATAAAACCTCAATGAGTTCTATTCATTTGAAACATCAATACCAATGGACTAAATACCAATATGTCAATTTTTTCAAAAACTAAGGCCTGAATCAGAAAAATGCATGAAAGAAATTGTGTTTCTTTATGAAAGGTACCTATTCCACTCAAATTTCATATGAATCAGATTGAAAATAAAAAAATTCATAATTTTTTTATGAAAAATATAAATGAAAAATTTTATGGAAATTACAATATATATAATATATCCACAGTGGGAAAATGAAGTTATGCATATAGATTATCGAAATACAAATGAATATAGATTATCGAAATACAAACAACATTCAATTACATAAATTTCCCATTAAATTACACATAAACAAAAAGTTTTGCTTTTGGCCTGTACTGTATAGTTACTTATTTTCAACATTCAAAAGAAAAGAAGTCATTGATTCTCTATGCTAGGAAGAAAACAAAGACAGTTTTAGAATCCTTGGAACATTTCTAACAAACTGATAGTCATTTTTTTATAATTTGTACATTTTAATTATTTTTATCATAGTCCAAAAACAAAAATTCGCTATATTTCGTACATTGGTATCATAACGCATATATATATATAAACAAAATTCATATACAAAAAAGGACTATCACTTTCTCAGAAATGTTCCAAGGATTCCAAAACTGTCTTTGAATTTGTTCCACCATAAAAACATTTGAACTTCTATCTTTTTGAAATATGTATAAAAACTGAAAAACTAATATTTCAAATTTTTCGAAAAAACTAAGGCCTTAATAAAAAAGTTACGCGAACAAAATGTTTTTCTTTCAAAAATACATATACTGGCCAAATTTCAGGCCAATCGGATCAAAACTCAGATTTGACGGGAGGGCCCCCTTAACCCTTCAGCGTCAGCATTTTACTCCTCAAATAATCGTAAAAATAACTACCATCAGACGACCTACTCTGCCATCAGGGAGTGACAGGTTTCAGAACGAGGATGGAGCTACCCCTCGGCAGTGAATTCCATAGTACACATTAGAGAACAAAATTACAAGAAATATAATATATTGAGGCTATTCATGAAGGAGGACCGAAAAGTCCTGATGGGCGTTAGAGGGTTGAGCCTCCCTTATCGCTACGAAAAAGATGGTATCGAAGAAAGGAATGAGGAAGGCACCATGTAGTATGGTTATTAGGGACTGCATAATCTATGTAGATGGGGCATAGAAACAGCGAGTTGGAAAAAAAGTTTATGAAACAAGATAAAATTTAAAGAAGAAAGTCAGAGATGCTAAAAAACAGGACAACAGTGAACCGGTAAGGAAAGAAAAAGAAAAAAGATGGATTTTCATAAAACTAATAACAGATCGTTTTAACAAAAAAGTAGGCCTACCTGACTCTCAGCTCGGGCCCTCTTATTTTCCCCCTGGGAGTGCTAATTCTCATAGATACAATATTTGTATCCCCTGCAGGGATTTTCAAAGGCACAACGTTCGCCAAGTTATACACCCCCACTCATATCACCCGTAGAAAAAAAATATTTGTAGGATTTTCATAGTCAACTTGAACTTTATTCACTCCTGGTAAGGGAGGAGCATGACCAGCTGATGCCGACGGAGCAAGCAAATGAAGCGTCTGAGAGGCGGTCAAAGCAAGAGATGGAGAAGCAAGTAGACTTCGTGGAAGTGTACTCGTTTCCGCCGGAGACACTTCTGACTCAATCCGTCGTCTCTTTGAGCCAGCCCAATCTTTGCAGCGACGCTGGACCTCTGGAATAGCTGACGCATTTAGCCTCTGATCTTCATTATGCCCGACTGCAGCTAAAGAACCTGATAAATTGGAATACATCAGTAATATTAACAGCGCGAATAAAAACAAAATAAATTAAATTACCGTTTGCCCAATGACTGTTTTAGCTACCACTGTGTTTGGAGCAGGCCAGGCTAGCTCCACTTGTGATAGCAACATTGGGAACTTTGGCTGCTATCAAAGAATAAGTCAATTAATTCAACTCTGAATACAACACTTGATATCTGTACCCTATTGCTAATTTTTTCATAAGGTAATTTTGACTATATCTATAGGCGGTCAGATCTGAATCAAATTATTTTATACGGATAAAAAATCATTACATTGCTTATAAATTAGTCATAGCCTGCCTTACCACTCCAAAGATGTTCAAAAAGAGAAAGGATGAAGGCATCATTAAGTTTACCGGGTGTCCCAAAAAACCTATACCTAATTTTCCAGGGCTATAATTCAGAAACTATTGAACTTGAAAAAAATGGGAAGCCACATTTTGTTTCCTAACATTTGTTCCATTTCTGTACAAAATTTCAGATAAATTCTTTCAACCGTTTTATTAAGCAGTTTAGCGACCGATACTGAAAGCCTGTTCTAACACTTTTGGTAAACTTAGATTTTTATGACATTAAAACCATGTTATTATTAACTTTTACTCATTTATTAAATGGAAAATACCACTAAAAAAAGAACACCAACGAAATATTCCTCCTATTGTTCGTTTGCTGCAAGAAGATTTGGAACTTTTGCTGCAATCATCAATTTGCATCACCCGCCAATTTGCTGCAAGGAGATGCTCACTTTAGACGAGTGATGGCGAGAATGAGGAGGCGAAGGCAACTGTATATTGAGAGAAACAGGACACACCGAAGAAACGAACAATAGGAGTAACATATTGTTTATATTTTAGTGGCATTTTCCATTTAATAAAAGGTTTATACCTTTTAAAACATTGGTTTCAATATCATAACATTCAAAATTTGCCAGAAAAGTGTAAACAGGTTTTCAGCATCGGTGACTAAAGATACTGCTTACAAAGAACGGCTGGATCAATTCTCCCGGAATTTTGTACAGAGATGGAAAAAATGCTAAGAAACAAAATGTTACTTGCTAATTTCTTAATGGTTTTTGAATTACAGCCCGTGAAATTGGGTATCATTTATTTGGGACACCCTCTAGAGACAAGGGAAAGTGAAATCTATGCACAAGAGGTGTTCCCGTACAGGATTCCGCGCACACAGAAACAGAATGTCACGTAGGAAGGTTATGAAACAATGATAAAAGTTGAAGAAGAAAGTCTGAGATACTGAAAAACAGGACGGAAGTGAGCCGAAAAAAGCTGGTCCTTGACCAAACAAAAATATCTTATTCAAGAAAAAGGCTCACTTATCTATCTGGTCCGGTTCTCAAATTTTCCCCTGGAAATGCCAATTCCCATAGATATAATAGTTGTATTCCCCTGGGGGGAACTGATATTACAACGCAACTTAGAGGACTGTTGTTTATTGCAATTACACTACGATCAAATACATTTAAGAATAAACAATGCTTCAAAGAAAAAACAGCGCATTTTTTCATTTATTACAGCATTAAATTACCGATTTTACGTACTGTATTTGATCGTAGTGTAATTTCAATAGACAACAGTCTTCCATGTTGGTTCTCTATGAACCAAAAAAAGTATGAGCTTACACGAACCTAATATCAACTGGCAGGCTGGATGCTCCTTGAAAGATATTTTCGTCCGTTGGAGAGCCTGTCTTAATCCCGAGTAGGACATTTCTTTAGCTACATCAGCCGTCGTGATGCGCTGCATCATTCGCCGCGTGGTGTCCCGCAAACTGACGCCAACGCATCGCTGGAGCTCAGTCCTCTAGTGATAGAAGATGCATTGTTATTGTGTGTAGTATCGAAATAAAATACGTACTCCATGTGAGGAATGGCCTAACTGTACGGATGAAACTTTAATCGCATTTAAATCTCTTATCAACACCGTATCATGCTGAATGACCAGGACGCATTCAGTTGAATTTGCCTTTATAATCAACGCTCACTTGAGAACAAGAAATGAAGAAGCCATAAACATAAGCGCTCTTAAACTAACGACAGTTCATTAAAACGAAACTTCATTCACCTAATCGGATGTACAAACGAAGCGAATGAAACAATTGCGGAACTTCGATGATTGGATATTTAAACGACTAAGTAGAATCGAAATTCATACAGTTTCTACCTCCTTCGGAAGAGTTGCTATGGAGTGTTATTTCTCTAGAAATGATGAATAACTCTGTCAGTTCAGTTTGTTTGAGATAATTCACCACGTCTGCGAGCAGGTGTTGCAAAGACAGCAATCATAGCCTAAAATATGAATTACTTTCAAAAAATGATCAATTTAATGTGTGCGGTCACTGACCAACTTCATGTTTTTTCCATGTCAAAATTATATACTTTGATACTTATGCATCTTAAGATCAGGAGGGCGGCTGTTGAACCCAATAATAATTTTCCGGAGATCATTTTCAGATTTGACTTAACATGTCAGTAGAACATAACATCCGGAACTTAGAAGTATAATCATTGTACATGACAGGAATAAAACATCCATTAATCTGTACAGTCTGATAATTTATTTTTAAATGACATTTTACTCGAACAATACTTTATTTTGAACTGGCATCAAAAGTTAACGATCGTCATTAACGGATTCAAGAGTTGCTAAATCCCCAACCGAAAATAATATGTCTCAGACATTTTAGTCCTGAAGTCTTGTATACCAGTTATATTAGCTTCTATAAAATGATAGTTTAGATTAATCTTCCGCTTTGTACGGGATATTGAGCCCTACACTACGATAACTCCTAAAGCTTATGGGGCATCTATTAACGTAAGAGCAATCACTAGGTATGGATGTACGTATTGTGACAACCTGGAGCAAATGCATAATGAAGAATTAATCTTATCCACGTAAAAATTAGAATGCGTTACTCAACCTCAGGATTGTTTTTGTGGTGTTGAATTATTAATAGCTATTGGGTTTCCTCACCACTGTTTGATTGGTCGCTATTTGGTCAAGCCCCTCCATTGACGTTGCTCGATGAAATGTTGAGACAGGCTGAACACAGATGGCAGAAGGCTTCTGAGGTTCAAGAATGGCCAAAATTTTCTTGATGTCACGTCTGTTTGAGCGAGACATGTTGAGCAGAACTTCAATCTTATTGTTGATCTTCTCAATCGCAGTACAGTCCTTCCTGAAATAAAAGTAAAAAAATAAACATAGGTCTATTATGGAGATTAGAATAAAATATAGTTAGACACAGGAGTAATAGAAATATTTTTCAGCTAACATTTCAAAGTAGGGTAAACTTTAACTTGAGTAACCAAAGTTATTACAGGTAATTGAGTGCAACCAACCCATGTAACATCCCTTTAAAGTTAAAGGTCTAAGTCACGATTTAAAAATGAAACTCATGAAACTCCAAGAAACATGAATGTTTTTTTTCCCATTTTTAAAATATGATATAGAGAAAAGAAGTACACATACATGTTACACATTTTTGCCTGATAGATGTTTCTGAAAATAAGTGAAAATGTGTAGGGAAAAAAACAAATTCCAAGACGAAATTAAATAGAATAATTTGTACATTCCAAACATGTAGTTCATGCATTCTCTTGCCTATAAATGACCAATCATCAAGATATGTAACAATTCATGACAATATCTGTTATCAAGGATTCTATTACATAATAATTAACTGCTATATTTAACAGCATTACCTGCATGGGTCTGTAATTAAAACGGGTGTGGGAGCAATGTGCATGTGTAACTTGAAAGCACTTTGTGAGGGTGCCCCACAGGTAGCTGCAGATGAAGCAACTGAGTCGAAGCAGCTGAGGAAGCAATAGACCGAGTTGCGGCAGGAGAAGAAGTAGTATACTGAGTTGAAGCTCCAGACGATGACACAAAAGATGAACACTCAGGTTGCTGAACTGTGTCAGTCTCATTGCCACCAGGAGTGTACAGCTTCAGTTCAGCACCTCTAAATGTACCTGAATGCAAGAATGAAAAAAATGGCATCGTATTAATTACAGATGGAATTTTATTACTGAACATTTACGTAAATTTACAGAAGTTTGTTTAGCATTTAAAAAGCTTAAGTGGAAAAAAAATAAAAAATGCATAGAAGTAACACTACTTGAAATGAAGCTGTTGTGTTAGCCAACTAAACCTGACTCATGCATTTGTCATACCTTCATGAATTGAAACTGTTCACCTACTGTGGCATTTGCTGAGGGATGTGAGATGCAGTGCACCAGTCAAACAAGGGTTATCAGTGCCAAAGAAAAGGGAGACAAAAGAAGGTTTGATAGGGTCATAATCCCAGTCCGGAATTTCTCTCAGGCCCACAGCTATATCAAGTAAGCTTTTTGCTCATCTACACATAAAATCCATTGCTATACAATATAACATCCAAAGAAATGAAATACTTAGTGCATGCATAATAGAAGCAAATAGTTAGAGTCATTGCTTCTTAAATTGTTGATTGCAACAACTCATTCTTGATTTGCTATCAATTTAAATACTTTTCGTGTATAAATATCATTAGAAAATTCAAAAGATTCAACATTAGAGGAAGTGACACGTCCTCTAAAACCTGTGGGTTTCTTTAGAAGATTTAAATTTTGTGAATTTTAGAACAATCAATGCACAAAAAATAATTAAGGATATGTAAGAAAATACTTACTTGACTGTGCAAGAATTTTCTTCACTCGAGATGTAGCCCAGTTCTCTTCAGGTTGTGCATTATTTTCACTTAGAGCATCGACATCATCAGCATGCAAGGTGCATATAATCAAGAACAAAATGTGAAACCATTGGAAAATCTAATATTGACAGAAGAGGAGATGTCTTTTCTTTGAGATGATGATCACGGTCAGCATTAGATTTGAATGAGTCGTTTGTTCTTACATCACATTCAGTTTCAAGGAGAGCAACATGCCCACCCCAATACTCTCCTTTTTGCACACATCGTTCACAACTATTGTAGCCGGAGTGTCCCATCATTTGCTTCAAATAGCTCCTCATCGGAGCATTACAAAGTCTTTGATGAACTGGTCAAGAAAAATTTCAGGTGGTGGAAGCAACTTGTCAGGAGTGTTTGTGCAATACAAACCTGCACACACAAGCTTTTCAATGTGCATAAACTTTATTAAAATTGGATATGCACAATATTTTCGTGAATTTGTGTACAGAACATACTCTCCAAATTCACTCATTGTTTCAACGTTCACACCTTGATACGATTCTTTTAGAGCTTTGGCAGTCATCGGAATAGATGGGTGAATCACATTAAATCGCATAACAGTCTACTTAAACAATCACTTGACAATTGTTTTTCAGAGGATTTTTTCAAGATTGTCCGATGTAGTTCGTGGAGTAACGCTAAAATTGCAATCTCGGACACAATTGCTTGAACAATCACTTGAGGAATCGCTATGAAATGAAGATATCACTATGCTCAGGAGTATCACTGATTGAGCTATGACATTCTTCTGAAGGTTCTTTGATTGACCCTATGCGGTTAGGAACATCACCTATTGAATTTTGACTTTTCAATGGAGCAATGTCTTCAGTGAACATGTCTGATCTGTTATCAGGAAGAGTATCACTCGACAACTTTGAGCAGTTCGCTTCAATAGCATTTTTGGAGGATTCTGGGATAAGTTTATCATAAAAACAAGATTTCGAATCACACCAATCTTCAACTGGGAAAGTATGAGAAACTGCTTCATCTGAATCATCTTCTGAAAAAATTCTTTCAACAATCCTTCGATGCTTCTGCCGCGTTGACAATTCAGAAAATAATTTGCGTTTCTGTGAAGGCATTTCCTGAAAGTAAATTTCAAGCTGAATGACTCTGAGGGTTAAAAAAATATTCACATTGAATCATTTTACAGGCAATGATTTTGCTTGTGTTCATCAGTTTGATTCAAAAACTCTACATCTCATATCAAAATACACAGTTAAAGTAAATCACAATAGAACTTGTAGTATTACCACATGTTTGAAAAAGTTCTTAATAACTTGAGGAGGACACCTGAGTGATTTGATCAAAAATTTTAAATTTTGCTGAGAAAGTTTCATTAAGTCGAAGGGGCTGTTGTGTCCTAAAATTTATTGGGGTTACGGGTACTACAGCCCCCGAAAGAGGGGTTTCAAGATAGATAGTGAGGGTAAAAAACCGTGAATTTTTGACCAACATTTCATCAGAAAATGAAAGGAAAATGAAAAAAACAGTTTTGAAACTTTGCTAGCAATGTTACAAAGATTCTAAAACTGTCTTAGTTTATGTTCTAGAATATAAAAACTCAGACTTCCATTCCTATGAAGTGTCCAAAAAAAATCCCATATATTATGAAAAATATTCCTCATTTTCTCAAAAACTATGGCCAAAATCACGAAATTAACATAGAGCAAAATGTTATTATTTTAAAAAATTACATAAGCTGGGCAAATTTCTGAGCAATCTGTCCACATATTAAAATTTAGTTTGTTGTCCCCCTTAATCCTTCTTATTGACCGTAGTTGGAACCTAAAATTTTTGATGTCATATCTATAATAAGTTTTATGTCTATCTTTATAATTGTAAGGAATTTGAACTTACATATATATTTCACAAACAAAAATATTACTGGAAAGCAATTTCCTGTTTTGAACAATAATGATAATAATTTTAATCAGAAGAAAAATCATTTTGAATTTTTTTTTACACTGAGCCATCATAGCAATTCAAATACTAAAATTATTGGAATGAAAGGATTGCCTAATGAGTATTGCATTAGCTTTCACTTAATAAGGTCTCAATACTTCACAATTCACCTTGATAGGTCGTGCAAACCTGAATTAATATTTAATATGAGGTACTAATAGAAGCATCATTGGAAGAATTGCTATGAAATGAACTTCTATCTTTAGGTTCAGAACTCAAGCAAATCTAGAGGGATATCTCTGACTAAGCTTTCATTTGCATTACTGGACGACTCTGAGATCAATTTATTGTACACACAAAGTTTGAAGTCAAACAAGTTTGCTTGGGTAAGTATGAAAAACTAATTCATGTCTGTTATCATTAGAGTGAGAACAATCTCCTACATGAACTCATTTTACAATCATCAAACTCAAGCTCTCCTTTGATATTGTAGATTTGTAGAGTCAAGATAGCAAAAGTTCAACAGAAAGTGTCTATCCGTACATATGAGTCATAATGTGAGAATATTTCATAACATTTTTCTCAAATAATATTTCTGGAGTCAATTAACATTTACCAATAGTTTTTTCATAAATACACAGTGCTTAAACACAGTGATTAAATCAAAATAGGAATTATGTTACCACACGGTTAAAACCAGGTCCTATAAACTTAATCATTTTTTGTTTGGTAACTGGTTCCTCTCACATATCTGGAATTAATTTCAATGTCTATCTTTATATGAATAAAATAGGCATTCACATATAGGTTCCTATATTTTTCATGGACAAATTTTTACTGGTAAGTAGCTTCTTTTAGTGAATAGACAGAGTAATGTGTTTCATCAGAAGGAAATTGGGTAAATCTGAATGATATGTCAGTTCTCGATTTTGCACTTTTTGGTGCCTGAACCTAATTAATTGAATCAAAATAAACAAGTTTTCTTCTATGCACTTTCCGTCTCAAATGAGTATTTTACGATTTATAGCGGTAAGTTTAGTTTCGTCTATGATGACGAATGCGCTCGAAAAAACAGCTACTCATCGATTTTCGAATTTTTGTTGCTTGTATCATGGTAATAACATCGAAATAAACAACTTTTCTTCCATAAATTTTTTCAAATGAGTATTTAACAAGGTATTGTGGTAGGTTTGGTTTCGTCTTTCAAGACAGAGCGCTGGAAGTGAGACGCCATTGCAGTATTTCCATACAACTCGATCGAAGAATTTCTTTCCGCTTCAAACACTGGAGTTGCTGTAAGTCATTTACCACTATAACTAATAAAATACTCATTTGAGACGGAAAGTGCATAGAAGAAAACTTGTTTATTTCGATCTAATCAACTATGCTAAGGCATCGAAATTTACAAAATCGATAACTGACATATCCTTCAGATTTACCGGAAATTGATCAACAAATTTTAATTTTGAACTGAAACCAATCAAAAAATTTCTATACCAACATTATACAAATAATAGGATCCAAAGAGAAACATTGCCATAGGATCCAATGTATGAGAGTTGAATGCTTCTCATTTCCTGGACAGCATCTTTCAGAAACAGATTGTAGATTGATATTTTGAAATGTTATACATACATATTTAAGTACATTTTCATCCCATAAACAATTTACTCTACTAAGTTGAAAGCAAACATTATTTAAATTGGTAAGGATAAGTTAACTAAATTTTCAGAAATTACCCCTCAACACAATTGAACATGAGTGTAAAATGATATTTTACTATAATTTTTGGTCAAACTGGGATTTTGTTAGCATCAGTCAGCTGTATTATTCAGAAATCCTTGTTCATGACTGTACACAGTTAAACATGGTACAGTCATGTCTTATTTGTAATGGATACATAAATCTTTATAACACCTATCCATTTCTCATGTGAATGCACAACGGTGAGCATTAAAACCGTTCAATCAATTTTTGAAATCTTACATCAGCAGTGAAGCAATTAAAAAATATTCAAATACCAACAATAGTATTTGGGAGTTAGATCTTAGTTCGGTCATGTATTGCATAAATTTGTAATTAATGAGAATCAAATCTTTCACAGTTCAAGATACTATTTTCAAACCTAGAGAATGAGTTATATGTTACACAACACTGCTCCAACTCGAGCAACTAAGTCAAATAGCATGCTACTTGTTAGTCATTCATGTTACCAGCTGAGCTATTTCATGATTTCGACTTCATTTCTTGATGCAATAAAAATACTTTTCAATAATACGTATTTTATCTTAAAAACGAAGGTCATAAATCATGAAATATATAATATAATCAAATAAAGAGCCTATTCATACCTAGTAAATTAGTAGCTAACTGTGGAATTACAGCGTTTAATCAGGCCCGTTAACTGAATTTACCAATTTGAATTCCCGATGAGTCACGCACGGTCAGCAAGTGAAAGCTATGCAGCATGAATAGTTACGAAATTTCTATACTTTCACAGCTAAAACATACACAGTTTGATCAGATTTCCGTATCTTAAATACTATGACGGGCTAAATTTCATTATTTTCAAGGGAGTCACTGTATCACAAACGAGTATACACACAATTTGATAACAACTGAGACACTGATCACTTATGTTTCCGAGTACCGACTCCCGACTAATCCCAAGTACAACTAACTTCTCGCGGAAACTGAATCTCTCACACAGACTCACGTGACTGAACTGAACGAGGAACAATCGACACTCAAACAACGCTTGAACGCCTTTCAAACATGGAATATATTGTCTCAACTGATGTCAAATTTAACGTATTTCAGCTCCCAACTCATTATTGATGTTTTTAGCTAGAAACTATCTAGGATATTTTTACGCTATCTAGATTTACAGCTAGTTGCAAGAATACCCAAGTCGATATCTAGATGGAACGAAACCTATCTGGATCTAGCTATTTTATAGCTAGAGTTGCAAATATATGCACAATTTTCGAACTCAAGCCTACATAAACGTTCGGAACTTCGTGTTCTGTACGCGAAGGTTCGAGTAATTTTTCTTGTATTTTTTCTCTGATTTGAGAAAGAAATATTTTCATTAGAAAAAATTAACAACTTTTAAAACAATCTCATTAATTGATGCTGTGAATGTATATAGGGTTATAGGTCGTCCATCTTTTGAACATGTAAAACTTAACAAATTCACATAAAATTGATGTATTTAAAAATAAGTCTATTTGGTTTAAGATCGCGTTCTCTTCAACCGTATAAAAGAACTTAACACTGATATTCCAACTCATCGAAACGGTCACGTTTTAAAGAACTGGAACCTTTAATATCCTTTGAAACGTTTTGAAGCGTGAGTTAAATATTGAATAAAGTCAGAAGTACATTTTGTCAGTTGACATCTAAATATAATTATGCATTTTATACATCCAGGATTTTTTCTTTAGATATAAATAACCTATTTAAATGAAATGCACCTATTCATTATTTTCACAATAATCGTCCTGTATTATTAAAATTCAACCTTTTATTTGCAAAGAAATTATCAAATGCTAAAATTCAGATATTTCATGTCAAATGCTCAACATTTGAAGCTTAAATTAGAAAACATGAACTTCATATTCTAACGTCTTAAAAATTAGAACGTATAAAAATAGCGAAATATGTAAATTTGCTCCTGCAATATCTTAATTTTGAACTTAAGTTTTTGACTCTCATGTTGGAAGAATTGAGGGTCAGACTGTTGCATGTAAAGGATAAGTTAAATAATATTTGACTGTTAAAAATACATCACATAATATCGTGTAACTTTTCATCAATTAAACTTAGGCTTGTGCCATCCAGCATTACCGTTAATTTAAAATTATAAAATATAGCGTAAAAACGATCGTATTTTTACCAGCGTTTTTCTATGGTCGAAATGACCGTCAAAAATCGACGGTAGATAACGGTCATCATTGTCGGTGGGTATTTATATCGTCTTAAATTACCGGTGATCACCAGTAATTTACTTACTGTCGGAAATCTTACGCTAAACGATGGAAATCGATAATAAATACCGGTTCGCCGACGGAAAAATTCGGATTGGGAATCTGTCCATGTCTGGGTCCAGCTAAAGAAAACAAGATAGAATGGTTGTTGCTGGCAACGCATGATTGTTCGTCTTGTACGTGACCTTAGATATATTTATGTTTGTAATTCCCCACCGGCCTTTGTCTGCTTGCAAGCCAGTACATATCGAGGAAATTGAAAAAAGAAATCTGCATCTGCACACATATCAATTGAAAATTTTTCCGTTAAGGTCCTTTCGTCGGTAAGGTCCGTCAGAATTAAAAGACATCTTGAAATTGAGAGATTTATTGGCATTTATCTTCCTTCATTATTAATTGCAGAGAAAGTATTTTTGAAACATAGTTCATACCTGATGTACCTCTCTTCATGAATGATTATAATTCCCCTTAGTAAAATAAGAATGATAATTTGACGAACAACAACGGACAAAACTTAGACAGACTATTAAGCAAATACTCCTTGGGCTGATATCAAGAGTGGGAATGTAATCAAACATAAAAAATGATTCAGTAAACCCTTGTTCTTGCTAAAATCTTCTTAAGCAAAAATAAAAGACGTGGTATATTAAAATCAGAACATCAACACTGTTTGACACTCTTTTCGAGGTTACTCTTCATCAGCAGTCATTTTTTCTAAGTTGCGCTCGTGTTAGAGAATTTTTCACGCCCACTAAACTTAGTGACAAACAGAATTTACGCCCGAGGTTTTTTTGTATCCGTCGATTTGACTCGCATTTATTTTGTGATCATTTTTCGTTCAATTGTAGTAGAGTTTGAGACCATATACTACTTAAAGCTCAGTGTCAAACTTTGAAAGAATGGCGCGTCGCTAATATCATCAGGAGAAGAATTTCACGATAAGAAAACAAAAAACTTGGTTGATAATTATCTTTTGATTATTACTGAAAATTTGTGTCTATCGCCTAAATTTCTTTATTGAACGCTATGGAAAGTCATTTTTTTATTCTATGAGAGCGAGTGCGAATTTAATCTCATTTCTACTGAATTAGGTTAACCTGCTACAATAAAATCGAAAAGCATTTTAAATTATTGTTCAATTGGCTAAAAATGTTTACACTGAAATTAGGACGAAAAAACGGTCGCAGTGTCCTTTCATTTAAATTATTCAATGTCATTTTAGGTCACTCATCAGTGAAACACAATGAGTGATACGTACGAATACCTCATCTCGACTTGCTCACGCGTGTGCACACAAATAATCTCGCACCTAAATTCCAGCCCGATAATTCCTGCGTAGCTCGAAATACGACTTCTATGCAAATTGGGCGTCCGAACACCGAACACGAAGCTGTCACTGAACGCCGAGCACTTCGAGCTGGCCGATAACGGGGGGCTCTACATAAGGGTAGCTGCACACCAAAAGATGGCAAGCGACAAAGCAAGCGAGAGAGAAAGATGTTAGGCGAGATCTATCACACACTAAAAGATAGCCAGTTTGCTCCTGAATGTCATGAAGAGAGGTCTATAACAAAAATAAGCGGAACAAGCATGTGTTTGTAACGTTGAGACGGTTGAGTATCATTCCTACTTCGTCCCATTGCTTTGAAACACGTAATCTGTCACTGTGCTTTGGATCTTTTGACTTCCAAAGGCACAGTACAGCATAAACTTTGGATATAAGGAGTTCAGTCTATGCTGGAAGAATTGAGCAGCGCACCTTCCTTGTCGACATCTCACAACGCACTGCCAGACGTTTCCCGCTTCAGCTTTCAAGCGTGAAACCATCTTCGAGTCGCTTTCTCGCTTCAGCCAATCTCTAATCTTTCTCACTCGTTCGCTAGTTTGCTTGTGGTGTGCGCACTCCCATAGGAATACATGTATATCGATTCAAGCTTTCTCGCTTTCTCGCCTCAAATCTTTTGGTGTGCAGGCACCCTAAGCGTTCATGCTGCGCAGCCCACCACTTCCATAGCCTGGTCGCACCCACGTCAACCTCGCACATTCTCAGGGTGCGTGTGAGAGCCCATGTACGTGTATGGCTCATTTCAACAGCTGCCATACGTCGATGTGTGACAAAACTTCAGTGCAAGCATTCATTATGGTATAGCTTTTCCATATAAGTATCATTTAATAATGGAATAAAATACTCTAGGTTTCATTTTACCCTTAAAATCACAGCCCTCTTAAACGACACATATTGCATAATGAGTTAGTCCAAATAACTGCACAGTAACTGTGATACTTCCGTGTGTCATAATGTATCGTTCGAATGTCACAATGTATTGTTGTTAACAATACAAATCTCATGTAGTTTCTTATTAAATTGATAGTTAATTCGAGCAATCAACAGGTGCTTTATAATTTCAAATAAATAAAATTATTCTAGTTCTGAAGCGTTTTGTAAGTTGCCTTTTATTCATATTTATGCCAAATGAACTGGATTACTTTACTTTGAAAATTTTAAGGAAAATTTTTATGTGCTCATATCAGTAGATTTAATTACAATTGAAAACTATCTGGTAATTTAACTCTTTCCATATTGCATATAAGCTCGCACTCTGAATGGCCATTTCCAAATCACGCCTGGCATTAGACACTTGTTTTGCTTTTGAAGTTCGTCAGGTGATAAATTACGAAGATATTCACTCAACATTTTTTTATTGGAAGTTAAAATGTACTACCTATCAAGTCTATAAAACGTAATGTTCCGATGTACAAACATCATCATCAGACTGAAAATATACAGAAAAATTGATCAGTCACATTGATCAATTTTTCTGTATATTTTCAGCCTGCTGATGATGTGTGTGTACATCGAAACGTTGCGTTTTATAGACTTCATATGTAGTACACTTTAACGATTGACAGTCTTCCAATAAAAAAAATTGGGTGAATTTCTTCGTAGTTTATCACGAGACGAACTTCAACTGTTTCGGAAAGTTGAGAAATTTGAAAAGAAACTTGTTCTGCTTGTTAAGAATTTCATACCCTATCTGCATTCCGACATCTGAAAATTCATTATAGTTAGACGATACGACTCTGGCAATGAGACAAACTTTGGACCAGTGCACATGACGCACACTACACGCACACGGAGCAACAACACACGTTCATGAAAATGTCCGAAGTTGACTTGTGTGCAGCCCGGTCTATGCAAGGAGCACTTTTTTCGAGCAGCTTTAAGGTGCTTACACACCAAAAGGTTTGAAGCAAGAAAGCAAGCGAGCTTGAATTGATTAACATGGATTCCTATAAGAGTGCACACACTGCAAGCGAGCGAGTGAGCGAGCGAGCAAGAAAGACTGAAGATTGGCTGAAGCGAGAAAGCGACTCGAAGATGGTTTCACGCTTGAAAGCTAAAGCGAGAAACCTCTGGCAGTGCGCGGTGAGATGTCGACGAGGGAGGTGTGCTACTCAATTCCTCCAGCGTAGACTGACCTCCTATCCGAAGTATATGCTGTACTGTGCCTTTGGAACTCAAAAGATCCAAAGCACAGTGCGAGATAACATGTTGCACAGCAATGGAATGAAACTCAACGTTACTAACACATGCTTGTACCACTTGTTTTTGTAACAGACCTCTTTCCATGATATTTAGGAGCGAACTGGCTGTCTTATGGTGTGTGATAGGTCTCGCCTGACATCTTTCTCTCTCGCGTGCTTTCTCGCTTCAAAAATTTTGGTGTCCAGGCACCCTTAGAGCCAGCAATTCTCCGCCCACCTTTCCCAGAGACAGTTAAACCTTAGTTTGTTTTAAGAACAGGTCAAACGGCTTTTTCGCTGCTTGTATATTTACTTCCTCACAACACCTACGACCAGTCCCACGCGGATTGAACAGACAGCTACCCCCTGCGCACACTCTCAGCTCAAATACATCACCTCATACAGGGTCTCCACAAGTCAATACATACCACAGATCAAATACTAGAAGATCCTCAACTTATCACTAAGTGAGTTTCAGCCCTGTCGACAATGACGTAGGTGCCAATTGGCCAATGACGGAGCCGACAAATTGTTACGTGACTCTTGTTTGAATCTGAAGTCGTTAGTCGGCTGTGAGCCTGTGACAGAGGTGCATCGAAAATTGCAGCAGGAATGGCTCCTTAAGTACGCTTAAAAAATTCTCAACGGAAAATTGTGCTTCTTATTTATAGCATGTTTTTTTATCACTCAAACATCTTAATTTATTCATTATCGTATTGTTTCGACTAATATTATAATCTGGTCTTTAATGGCTTAAAGGTTTAAAATGGTGATGAACTCTTTCCGAAAAACATAATATACGGCACCGACGTTTTATCACATTTAGAACCTGAGTCTAATTTAAATGCACCTTAGTTTTTAAATATAGTTTGTATATATGTTCATGAATGCACATTCACGTTTATGTATAGTGAAGGACAATATAAAAAAGTTTTATCAATATAATCGAAATGTACTGCTTTGGCTTTCACAATCCTTATTACGTCAAGAAACGTTTCATAACTTTTGAATAAAAACTTGAGTTCCAATTCGAACGAGTATCATAGCAAAGCCTGGAGACGCAGCCAATTGAAAGCCTTGGCACCAATGACGTCAGCTGCCAGTCATGGCTGCTAGAAGCTGATTGGTTGACGTGCGTGAGTACGTTTGTGTAGACCGGGCTTGAGGTCCACCGTAGTTTTGAACTTCTTCTTATGTAAGTGTTCTGTGATACATACACAAGCTCACTTCTCGCAAACGTCGAGATCCTGTGCCGACAACGAAGTATAGATCCACCGGCCAACCCTAGCCTTTTTGGCTGACCCCGGCCCCGGCAAGCCCCGACAATTTTTGCCCACCCCGGCCCCGGCAGAATAGTGCCCTAAGCCGGGGTTTTAGCCAGAGTTTCTAGTATTGTACTACACATTTTTCACTTCAAATTTATCCAAGTCAAGCTCAATTTAACCTAAGTCATGCTCAATTTGATGTAAGCCAAGTTCAAATTAATCCAAGTCAAATTCAAATTAATCTAACCCTAAGTTGAATTAAGAATTGACACAGTCATTCGGTAATTTGATCGTTTTTTGCTTAAATATGAATCCATTCGATGTGATGAGCAAGAAAAACGTTTTTCCTTTCAGCAAATAATACATAAAATTTCTGCAATATCATAACAAGCAATCGTAAAATGTAAGTATCCAGCATAAGGAGGCGGAGTGGGATTCAGATCTTCGAGCCAAGGAACAGATAGAAGTCAATTATAAAAACTATGTATTATACTTCACATTAAAGTTGTTTTACAATAATTCTAAATTAATAACAGTACGCATCCATTCAAATGTTTATGCACAAAGGTAATTTTATGTTACACATACACAGAGTATCGAGGATTTATTTACGCTCATATAGGGATTGATATGCTTGAAATTACACTTTATCACATGTATGAAATCATATACACATGCAACTACACAAAATTACCATTGGACGATGTGTAAGATTAATCTTTGAAAGAAATGTACAAATGTGATTCACTGAGCACTTATGTACGATACCTTTTCATTACAATATATTTCAGTACATTACTACTCAGATACATTCCTACATCAGCAATAAAAATTTGGCCATTCCTTCAAAATTATGGGCCAAGGTAAATGTATCATGTCTATGTAACAAATTGTAACTTGTTTTTACGGAAAGCGAACGAGCGAAATCTACATATCGTCCAATGGTTATCTTATGTAGTTGCATGTATGTATGATTTCATATATGAGATAAAGTGGAATTTCACGCATAGAAATCTCTATATGAGTGTAAATAAATCCTCGATACTAATATGGGTAATATGAAATAACCATTTGAAAATAAATATTGGAATGGATTCATACTGCCATTAATGTATAATTTTAAAGCAACTTTAATTAGTATAATACGAAGTTTTTATAATTGACATATCTTTTACGCCGCTCAAAGATCTGAATCACACTCCGCCTCATGATGCTGTAGGCTTGGCACATTTTACGACAGCTTGTTTTTAGATTGCAACTACGGCGGAAATTTTATGTATTCCTCGCTGAAAAGAAAAACGATTGTCTCGCTCATCACATCCAATAGATATATATTTAACACAAAAAAACTCTCAAATTAACGAGTGATTATGTCAATTCTTAACTCAACTTAGGGTTGGATTTATTTGAACTTGACTTGGATTAATTTGAATTTTACTCGAATTAATTTGAACTTGACTGGGATTAATTTGAACTTAACTTGGATTAAATTTAGAATGACATGTATTAATTTGAACTTGACTTGGATTAATTTGAAGTGGAAACGGTGTAGTGAGCCCGGCTGCGCAGACTCCAATCTCGCCAGATTGGAGAGATGGATTTGGATGGATTTGGACGCCGCCCACCCCTCTCCTTCCCCCTCCGTGTTGCTACATCAAGTTCCCATTCGCGCCAATTATTTAACTATGTAGTACTACTGAGGTTTATTAACCTATCTGTTCGTTGTACAGTTATTATTAATCACTGCATTATAAACACTACAGGTACTTAGTAAGTGGATAGAACAGCGGAATACCAAAGTTAACCTGCATTAAATCATCATAATAAGTTATGACAACGACCGCTGGTGTTTGGCCATTCGACCCTCCATCTCGGCACTCAAGAACAGGCATATTTAAACTTTTTTAACTTAACCTTAAACTAACGGAACTTGGCCAAACCTAACCCAACCTAACCTGACTTAACCTAACCTACTCAACCTAACTTAACTTAACATAACCTAAATTAATATAACCTAACATTTCTTCAGCTGCTCGGAGGTGGAGGGAGAAGGGGTGGGCGGCGTCTAAATCTGGCGAGATTGGCGTCTGTGCTGCCCGGCTACCCGCACGTGAAAAGTTCACGTGTTTTTTCAACAAACTCAAAACAATTTCTGGAGAGATTTGCGATTTCATCGCAATCCTGAAGAACATGCAGTCACTAAGAAGAAAGCGACATATCTATGCTACTATCCAGTGTAATTATAATCCAGTACGCAGTTATTGACATGAAAAATTCTCGACTTGGAGAGGTCCAAATTTCAGTAGTTATTGAGAATACGCTATTTTCGTTAATTTGCTTATGTATTTCATCTGAAATGGTGAACTGAATTTGAATACTTAGGTTCGGAATTAGTCTTGTTCTAATTACCTTCTCTGATGGCACTTGAAATTTCTTATTCAAAAGCCCTACAAAATTCAAAAAAGTTTTTTTTTCAAAGGATTTTAAGGATTGAGCGCGTCACAAAGCCAATAAATTAACAAGTTCTCTCCATGTTTTTGGTCACTATTATTTGGCTCCCAGTTTTTGGATTGAGTAAATGTTTCTTTTAGAGTCAGCTGTTTTCCAGCAGACGAAGACGACTTGCTACAATCGGCAGTTTTGCCACTGCTGCAACCTAAACTATCTTTGTTTTTCAACACATAGACATTTAGTTTTTCTTCTTGTTCGTTTTGTTTCTATTTTTCAATTCTTTTTCTCTCTGTTTCGTTTTTCTTCAGCTTCCAGGAATTGATCATTTTATGTCGATTTTAGATGGCCCCATAAAGATTTAGTTGGGAAAGTCTTCTGAGATGCACCAGCCGCGCCTCGTCGTATATTTGCTTCACAAATGGTGCACACTGCAATTTCTAAAATCTTCACCGATCTATAGAAGTAACCCAATACTGCTGACGCACTTCTTTTAATCATAATACCGGGTGTCCCACAAAAATGTCCCTGACTTTTTAATTGATTATGTTTTCACTTTAAATTAACATCTTTTCATTGTCTTTTTTTCATAATTTAGTAATTTTTTTCGAATAAATTTATGTTTTTGAAAATCGTTCAACATCCACTTTACAGTGATAGATTTACTGAGAGGAGTAGAAAAACTAATTGCTCCAAGGAAAATTTTTTAAAACAATATTGATATTCTCATTTATTTCGTACTTTCCAAAAATCCGAACAAACAAAAATTAAAAAATGGAACAAATCACTTCCTTAAATAGAGTTAAAATAAATAAAGCAATTTAGTATCCCTCGACATACCCTCCACTTCTCTCAAGGCAAGTATTACTCCTAGCCACCATTAAACGAAGAGTTTTGCGGATTATTTCACCGTTTTCTTTCAGCTCTTGAAACACTTCTTCAATTCGTTATCGAAGAATTATTAATGATGGAGGTGATATTTTGAAAACGCGTTCCTTTACAGTAGGTATTGGGGAATGAAGAACAACACCAGTGTGGTTTTCAAAACTTTTCCTTTAAACAATTATTTATTTGCTTCTTTCAGTAAATCGATCACTGTAAAGTGGTTATTAAAAGATTTTCAAAAACTTAGATAATTCGAAAAGGAAACAAAATGTACTACATTGTAAAAAAAAGACAATTCAAATTTGTTAATTTAAAGCGGAGATTGAATAAATTAAAATGTCGGGGACATTTTTGTGGGAAACCCGGTATATTTAATAATTGTAACTGTTTCTGTATCAATTAATTCAACAAGCACTGCAACTGCAAGTCTACAAAACTTTAGTGACTTGACATAAATACACACCCAACCGCAACCGTAATTCAACATGCATTGAGCCACTAACCGGTGTTATGCATTACGTCGTCGTGACACGTCCTGACACGGTCTGAACCCCAGCTCCGGCCCCGGCCTCGGCCAAATTTTCAATCCCGGTCGGTCTATACAACGAAGCCGGCATTGTCACCACTCCAAGTTCACCCAACGCGACAAATAGTCACTCAACCGTAGTCTCTTCTCTGGCAACATCCACGCGCCCATAATTCGGTTTACAAACGCTAGGAACAAAGGCACCATCGCAAGATTTTTGTGGCTCAGAAAACTCTTCAACACAAAATCGCTAAGCTTTACTGCAACGTAACTTAAAGCTTCGAACCCAAGTAAATCGTCATACTGTACTGTTCTTGTCTTGTCCTTTAAAGCAGGTTCACACTCTTGTGCTGACTAACATCAATAGTCGCATTGAAAACCGTGATAAAGTATGAATATGAAACTGTGTGTATTTTACCACATTATTTTCAAAACGAGGATTAGATGGGGCCTAAGATTTTATCAAACAAACTTAGGTTTTGATTGGTAGATCAATTTACAGCGTCAATGATAACACATTTTTATCCAGAGAATGCTCAGTTTCAGTTGAGGCAATGAATGGTTGGACAACTTGATGTACTCTTAGAATCGCATTCGTTTATTCTAGTTCATTATCATCGTACATTCTACTCATGAGAGGATCTACACTCTCTGACTAGAGTTGTGTTATAATTTTGTCGTTTTGTTTGCAGTACTCAGCGAAAAACAGCAAAGGATACGAGCTGTATACCTACACTGAGTGACGATGTGCGTCTCTTAGATAAAATTTCTTTCAGAAATATAGAGAAGTAAATTGAAAGAATGCCTTCATTCAAGTCGATAGATCCATTTTTATAATCTTCAGAGCCTCATGAAAAACGAGTCCTCAAATAAATGTTTCTTATCACACAGGAAGTAGACAAAGTGATCCCATCACGTGTAGAATTCCACTGTTCACAATGCCAGCCCACTTTACGATTGTACATTCATAGCCTTGCTTCTGCTCGGTGTTAGCTCAGTCTGGCTGTTCTTAGAGACATGTTGAGAAAGAGATGATATTCTAAGTGAAACGCACGAAAACATTTTTTTCTGCTATTTCTTAGAACATACTTTCGAATTCAGCATATTATTTGATTTTGGGTGTATGAACCATTAACGTTTATTCCTATAATAGAAGTTTTTATTTCAAAATGAGTTTATGCAGCTCATCATGAACAGTTTGTATCTCGGCCAAACTGTAGAACAGCTTCGTGTGGAAATACAGGAGTATTTCTTCTTAATATCACAGTAACATTACTCAAATAATTACTAATTTAAAAATATTGCATGCTACAATTTCAGTGACTTACTACGGCTAATACAATGAAACTAACAGTTTTTTGTTAAGAATTAGGTACCTGTAATAATATTACAAAAGCTTAAGAATTCTAATCAACAAAAAATATTCTTAGTAATTCTACTGATAATCTAATTTCTCATATAAATCAGATTTTTTTCTTGCTTCATTTGCAAAGCTTTGGGCTTCTGTTGTGCGATAATCCAAATAGGTCGCCTTATTAATACGGCCACCACTCAAAGGAATGACTGTTTGTTATAGTTGACCAGTCACGATTTGTGCGTTGTCAGGGAATTGTTCTGGTCGGGTGACTACGGCATAGAAAGCATGTCTACTTAAAATCACCCGCCATGCAACCCTCTCCAGTCTCGCCCCAGATTACGTCTCGCACAGTGTCACTGGATCAGCTGCCCTACAATCCTGGCGTTGCTGTCGTCGAGGGCTGCGTATATGCACCTAATAGGGCTACAACTCAAGTTAATGAAAACAATAAAATATTCGGTATATTTATATCTCAAAATGACCAATACTCAAAACAACAACTATTCACATAAGCGTAAAATACTTACTTGATGCGACTTCTATGTTTAAAGGTTAAGAACGCCAACTCGCCCATGCAGCAGTTTTTTCAGGCAACAGGCAATTCTGTAACACTTCCTTGAGTGGGCCACCGCTTTTTTTTCACGGCCATCAGTATATATCTAATTTGACAGAAGAACTAGCTTCGATCGCCTTTTCAATTTTTTCCTCAAAAAAACTACTTTCTAGTAAGTCAATTTCTAGATTACCAAAGAAATCAAGAATTTTGATGAAAGAACAATCTATCCTGAGTACTTTGATATAAATACCACTAAAACACCCTTCACATAACTGAATTTAAAAAATTAAACTCAGCTTGAGCTCTCCAGCCGACGAGAAAGTTGTAGGGATGAGAGTAGCGGTCTATCGACACAAAATCGTTGAATAACTTTCTTTCATCCAGTATAAACTCTGAATTTGCCAACACATATAACGTTCAAACATCTGCACTACAATCAATAAAATTTATATTCCCAGTTTTTAAGCAGTAATTGCGAATCACACAGTAACAGCACCTATGGCGACATTACAAACTAACCAACTGTCAAAGCCGCACCGCCGGCGCAATGTCACGGACTGCCAGTTCGAAACTTTGAGTGGTTCGAACCAGGTCATAGAGCAAATTTTTATGGTAAATTGGTCTACAGACAGTAACGTTTGAATGTTCGAAACAAAGTTTTGGAAGAGTACTTTATACTAGACTAAAAAGTATTGTAAATATATCACTTGTTCTTGGAAGGCTGTAAGAGTGAAATACATCATACCTTTTTGGTTATTCCATTTTAATTTAAACTGGCAAGGATAGGGTAGTTTGTAAATTGGTCGTCGACTGGCCTTCGACTGATAGACGATTCATCGACCTCATGCTTACCGTACTCACGACAAATCACTTGCAAACTTCTTTCCCAGACAATTGTTTTTATATTATATTCCTTCTCAGTATATTTCGTTGATGAGCAAGTCTTTGTTTAAAATCGAGTAAAAATAATAACCGATCTTTAGTTTACGTTTTAAGTGCTATGGTATGAGACGTTTGCTTAAAACGCATGTACGAGAATACTATTTACAAAGCAGGAGTGTTATAGTGTCTAATTTTCTCATTTCCTCTCGTTCTTCCTAACGAATATTCATTTATGCTATGTCATCAGAACGTAATTAGTGTTACATCAATGTTTTATGTATAATTTCCATGTTGCAAACACTCGTACATGTTGAGGGCAGACTTCAGCTACGCACGACTGCCTAGGGAATAAAAAAATCCAACAGAAATTAAAAAGCAATGTTACTTGAATTGCGAACTATGGAAAGTTTAACTTGCATTGCTTTAATTTTTCGAGCGAGAATTAATTTGATTACCTGCTAGAATATAAAATTTCCTTATTACCATATGTTATTCTTTACAACGTAATTAGCCAAATTTTAACGATCTTATGCAATATTTCGTTTCCTTTAAATTTCATTACCCGATACAGTGGGTAACGTCAGGAAAATTGATATTAGAAACTGTCCTAATAAAATACGTTTTCGCTTAGCACTGGTTGAAATCTATATTTTTCTTGAAATAATTAGCATTGTCAACATCACGATATCAACACCATAAAAAATAGAACGATATAGCATACAATTAATGAATACGATTAATCTTAGGTATAATATGAATCACTATGATACGAGATTTATCAATTTAATTTTATGTAATTCTTCATTTTTGAAATTTCCAAATTATAAATAAATTCTTTGGAATGCATTTAGATTAAAAATTAATTAAACTGATTTCACTCTTGAATCTCATTTCTCAATTTGAAATCATGCGTTGTCCTCTCAGTAAGTAGCACTTCTCTTCTGAGAGAGATAGATTTACTGCGGGGACTGTAATAATATGGTTGACTATTCTGGTATCGAAGACTGAAATAAAAACATACCCATAACAAATGTATGGTGAAAATCTATAAATGTACACAAGTAAACACACCAAAGCATTTATTGTACAGCACAGGGAAGTCTTTAGTTTCAATGTTGCCTATATTTTGGAAAAGCATGAAAATTGGAAAAAATATGCGAAATATAGTTTCAAACTTGATGCATTGTACGCAACAATGTCAAAAAACACGTTTCATGGCTTACTTCCGTCCATTATACGGCGATAATTCAATGATATTTGTATAGCTGCGAACAACGGATGGCCGTCCTCAAATGTTACGCCCATTAAGGGGAAAATACTCCCATTTTAAAAAATCCTATACTATTCGACCGATCTTGATGAAACTTTGCATAGGTATGTAAAATTGAACAAGGATTAAGATCGGACTATGTGTTTTTCCCATTTTCCCCATAGAAAACGAGTTATTCAAAGAAAACGGAAAAATGGGGGGTCTCGGGAAAATCCAAGGACTCAATTAGATTTTGAGATACAGTGATAATATTGGTATCAAAAGAAGCAGAATTGTATTCTCTAAAAAACAATGGAGAGTTATTTCAGAATTTTCAAAATGCTTCTTGAAAAAAATGAAAAATACAAAAATTGAACCCATTTTCACACTTTTCCCCACATAAAAAAATGTAGCTAATTTTCTATTCCAAAAATGAATGAAAGCCGACGTCATCTAGTAGAGGATTAAATTTCGGTTCTATTGATACCAAATGATTACTGTAGCTCAAAAACTCAAAACTACCTTAGGTGTAGAAATCATAAATTGCAATTGTTCAGGCGCACGTGCTGAAGAGCGCTCATGTGCTGAACGGGGCGTGCTCTTCGGCATGACAAACCTACCCCCAGCAATTCAGCCAGGCGACTGACCATATTCCTCAACTATAAACTCAAGCACACACTCATGGACAGATTGCCAAACATCTCCAGATAAAAAAATTTCATAGAAAAAAACTTAAATGATGTATGGCAACCACCGAGACCCGCACCCCACCGCTCTCGCCCCTCCCCCCTTTTGACCCACTTCCCGCCCCCTCTGAGTGTAAAACTTCACCAATGTGTCCGCTAAATATATACGTACATTTTATTGAATAAAAACGAATTCCGAACAGTTTCAATTTTTTGGGGAGTATTCTCCTCTTAACCTACTGAAAATTTTGCACCCTCAAATCTTAACTGGCCTGCTTAGAATATCACGTCCGAGCTCGACCGTGCGCAGTTAAGAGCGCAAAGAGAGAGAGTTATAAGGCCGAGCCGGCCGACTCGCCTTTAATTCATACTTGATCGACTGTCTCGTCCGTAATTCACCGGCGACACGTCCTTGATTTTCAATTGGGTTGCAAAAAAATATCAGTGGGCGAGGAATATAATGTCGGCAGTGTGAGTCGCTGCGCCGATTTTAAGATATATAATTGTCAGCTGTGCTACTGAAGTGTTCGTAATTTAATAATGAAATCTTAGCTGCCATATTCCTAAAGTAATAAAAATGGCGCATTTTTGACATCTGACTCCTGATTCAAAACCCCTGCGCGAGTCGTTCGCGAAGAGCATAATCTGCAGGAAGTAGTCCCTGGACTCTCTGGAAGTGATACGGATGATAATTATTCCGATTCAATATCCTCCACACTGCAGTGTGATCTTGAATTCCCATAGATGCTGCTCGTGCTAGGGTTTTGACAGAAATGATCCAACACACCTTCCTTATGGTCCAGATCAAGCTATCTTGGGCGACCAGCATTCACTGTGTTTGCACTGAAACTTCCGTTCTCACAGAATATTCGATGCAAAGCTACGAATAATCGATGAACAGGCACCTGTCTACTGGGGTAACGTTCTTGGTACAATCTTAGCACCGACCATTAGCACCGCAAGATTGTACCAAGAACGTTACCCCAGTAGACAGGTGCCTGTTCATCGATTATTCGTAGCTTTGCATCGAATATTCTGTGAGAACGGAAGTTTCAGTGCAAACACAGTGAATGCTGGTCGCCCAAGATAGCTTGATCTGGACCATAAGGAAGGTGTGTTGGATCATTTCTGTCAAAACCCTAGCACGAGCAGCATCTATGGGAATTCAAGATCACACTGCAGTGTGGAGGATATTGAATCGGAATAATTATCATCCGTATCACTTCCAGAGAGTCCAGGGACTACTTCCTGCAGATTATGCTCTTCGCGAACGACTCGCGCAGGGGTTTTGAATCAGGAGTCAGATGTCAAAAATGCGCCATTTTTATTACTTTAGGAATATGGCAGCTAAGATTTCATTATTAAATTACGAACACTTCAGTAGCACAGCTGACAATTATATATCTTAAAATAGGCGCAGCGACTCACACTGCTGACATTATATTCCTCGCCCACTGATATTTTTTTGCAACCCAATTGAAAATCAAGGACGTGTCGCCGGTGAATTACGGACGAGACAGTCGATCAAGTATGAATTAAAGGCGAGTCGGCCGGCTCGGCCTTATAACTCTCTCTCTCTGCGCTCTTAACTGCGCACGGTCGAGCTCGGACGTGATATTCTAAGCAGGCCAGTTAAGATTTGAGGGCGCAAAATTTTCATTAGGTTAAGAGGAGAATACTCCCCAAAAAATTGAAACTGTTCGGAATTCGTTTATATTCATTAAAATGTACGTATATATTTAGCGGACACATTGGTGAAGTTTTACACTCAGAGGGGGCGGGAAGTGGGTCAAAAGGAGGGAGGGGTGAGAGCGGTGGGGTGCGGGTCTCGGTGGTTGCCATACATCATTTAAGCTTTTTTCTCTATGAAATTTTTTTATCTGGAGATGTTTGGCAATCTGTCCATGAGTGTGTGCTTGAGTTTATAGTTGAGGAATATGGTCAGTCGCCTGCCTGAATTGCTGGGGGTAGGTTTGTCATGCCGAAGAGCACGCCCCGTTCAGCACATGAGCGCTCTTCAGCACGTGCGCCTGAACAATTGCAATTTACGATTTCTACACCTAAGGTAGTTTCGAGTTTTTGAGCTACAGTAATCATTTTGGTATCAAAAGAACCGAAATTTAATCCTCTGCTAGATGACGTCGGCTTTCATTCATTTTTATAATAGAAAATTAGCTACATTTTTTTATGCGGGAAAAGTGTGAAAATGGGTTCAATTTTTGTATTTTTCATTTTTTTCAAGAAGTATTTCGAAAATTCTGCAAGAACTCTCCATTGTTTTTTAGAGAATACAATTCTGCTTATTTTGATACCAATATTATCTCTGTATCTCGAAATCTGATTGAGTCCTTGGATTTTCCCGAGACCCCCCATTTTTCTGTTTTCTTTGAATAACTCGTTTTCTATGGGGAAAATGGGAAAAACACAAAGTCCAATCTTAATCCTTGATCAATTTTACATACCTACGCAAAGTTTCATGAAGATCGGTCGAATAGTATAGGACTTTCAAAAATGGGAGTATTCTCCCCTTAATGGGCGTAACATTTGAGGACGGCCATCCGTTGTTTGCAGCTATACAAATATCATTGAATTATCGCCGTATAATGGACGGAAGTAAGCCATGAAACGTGTTTTTGACGTTGTTGCGTACAATGCATCAAGTTTGAAACTACATTTCGCATATTTTTTTCCAATTTTCATGCTTTTCTAAAATATAGGCAACATTGAAACTAAAGACTTCCCTGTGCTGTACAATTAATGCTTTGGTGTGTTTACTTGTGTACATTTATAGATTTTCACCATACATTTGTTATGGGTATGTTTTTATTTCATTCTTCGATACCAGAATAGTCAACCATATTATTACAGTCCCTGCAGTAAATCTATCTCTCTCAGAAGAGAAGTGCTACTTACTGAGAGGACAACGCATGATATCAAATTGAGAAATGAGATAAGAGTGAAATCAATTCAATTACTTTTTAATCTAAATGCATTCCAAAGAATTTAATTATAATTTGGAATTTTCTAAAATGAAGAATTACATAAAATTAAATTGATAAATCTCGTATCATAGTGATTCATATTATACCTAAGATTAATCGTATTCATTAATTTTATGCTATATCGTTCTTTTTTTTATGGTGTTGATATCGTGATGTTGACAATGCTAATTATTTCAAGAAAAACATAAATTTCAAACAGTGCTAAGCGAAAACGTATTTTATTATGACAGTTTCTAATATCAATTTTCCTGACGTTACCCACTGTAGCGGGTAATGAAATTTAAAGGAAACGAAATATCGCATAAGATCGTTAAAATTTGGCTTATTACGTTGTAAAGAATAACATATGGTAATAAGGAAATCTTATATTCTAGCAGGTAATCAAATTAATTCTCGTTCGAAAAAGTAAAGCAATGCAAGTCAAACTTTCCATAGTTCGCGATTCAAGTAACATTGCTTTTTAATTTCTGTTGGATTTTTTTATTCCCTAGGCAGTCGTGCGTAGCTGAAGTCTGCCCTCAACATGTACGAGTGTTTGCAACATGGAAATTATACATAAAACATTGATGTAACACTAATTACGTTCTGATGACATAGCATAAATAAATATTCGTTAGGAAGAACGAGAGGAAATGAGAAAATTAGACACTATAACACTCCTGCTTCGTAAATAGTATACTCGTACATGCGTTTTAAGCAAACGTCTCATACCATAGCACTTAAAACGTAAACTAAAGATCGGTTATTATTTTTACTCAATTTAAAACAAAGACTTGATCATCAACGAAATATACTGAGAAGGAATATAATAAAAAAACAATTGTCTGGGAAAGAAGTTTGCAAATGATTTGTCGTGAGTACGGTAAGCATGAGGTCGATGAATCGTCTATCAGTCGAAGGCCAGTCGACGACCAATTTACAAACTACCCTATCCTTGCCAGTTTAAATTAAAATGGAATAACCAAAAAGGTATGATGTATTTCACTCCTACAGCCTTTCAAGAACAAGTGATATATTTACAATACCTTTTAGTCTAGTATAAAGTACTCTTCCAAAACTTTGTTTCGAACATTCAAACGTTACTGTCTGTAGGCTAATTTACCATAAAAATTTGCTATATGACCTGGTTCGAACCACTCAAAGTTTCGAACTGGCAGTCCGTGACATTGCGCCGGCGGTGCGGCTTTGACAGTTGGTTAGTTTGTAATGTCGCCATAGATGCTGTTACTGAGTGATTCGCAATTACTGCTTAAAAACTGGGAATATAAATTTTATTGATTGTAGTGCAGATGTTTGAACGTTCTATGTGTTGGCAAATTCAGAATTTATACTGGATGAAAGAAAGTTATTCAACGATTTTGTGTCGATAGACCGCTACTCTCATCCCTAGAACTTTCTCGTCGGCTGGAGAGCTCAAGCTGAGTTTAATTTTTTAAATTCAGTTATGTGCAGGGTGTTTCAGTGGTATTTATATCAAAGTACTCAGGATAGATTGCTCTTTCATCACATTTCTTGATTTCGTTGGTAATCGAGAAATTGACTAACTAGAAAGTAGTGTTTTTGAGGAAAAAATTTAAAAAGCGATCGAAGCTAGTTCTTTTGTCAAATTAGATATATACTGATGGCCGTGAAAAAAGTGCGGTGGCCCACTCAAGAAGTGTTACAGAATTTGCCTGTTGCCTGAAAAATCTGCTGCATGGGCGAGTTGGCGTTCTTAACCTTTAAACATAGAAGTCGCATCAAGTAAGTATTTTACGCATATGTGAATAGTTGTTGTTTTGAGTATTGGTCATTTTGTGATAAACATATACCGAATATTTTATTGTTTTCATTTACTTGAGTTTTAGCCCTATTAGGTGCATATTGAGTAAAAAGTTTGTGGGGCAGTTAAAAAATGTTTGAGTAGACGTATAAAACTACTAAAGAATCGATGTTTGTGAACAGACAAGACAATGCAAGGGACTACGCTACAAAGCTAAAAATGCGTCGAAGTGTTCATAAAATTAAAAATAGGGTGAACTCTCGCAGTCTTATTGTTAAGTTTCAAAGTGGAAGAGACGGACTGTAACTGTGTGCAGACGAGGCAAGAGATTTTTCTCGAGATATTGCCAAACTTGTAGTTCATCACCTTCAGTAATTTGGGAAATGGTGCGTAAATTATTTCGTCGAATATGTTGCCCTCTGTTAATTTTTCTCTACCCAAAATCATATTTTTACGATACTTTAATCAATGACGAGGATAGAACGAATTGAGCTTCAAAGTACTGTGGCATCAATAACAGGGCATTTCTGGACTTTAACTACCCCACGCACAATTTTTTTAATTATAGTGCAATTTTTATGAAACTTGCACAGTATATGTAAAATTGAATTTGGAACACATTTTATCATATATAATTTTCTGATTTTCTTCTTAATTTTCAGAAAAAGAAACATGTTCGTTAGTACATTAGAAGATCTTGAGCATTCATTGAATTATTGTGAAGTGTCGCTATTAGCGTATTTGCAGTATTACAATTATTTGATTGTGACGAATGTGAATTGTGTAAAATATGGCTCTCCCTAGCAATTTGATGCTTCGGCTTTAAAATTTTGGTGTTCCAACTTCCAAATAATTTCTTAGACGGAAATGTGATACTTTAGTTTCCGCAAGGAGAAACAGCTTTTTTGAGAAAAGTCATCTTCCAATCCCACAAATTTTGAAACTTATTTATTTTTATTTGTGCTTGGAACTTCCTAGGACTGTGATCTGTAAGCAATTGGATTTAGATGATCAAACAGTTGTTGACTGGTTTAATTTCATTAGGGATGTTTTCGTTGTTTCTGCCACCCAATTGTCTGATAAAATAAAATATAGTCCGATTCTCATGAAACTTGCACACTTTATATAAAATTAATTTTAAAACACATTTTATTATAGCAGTTTTCAAGTTTTCCTGATATTTTTGGTAAAAACTGTGGAGTAGTTACATTCCAGAAATCTCAATAACAGTAATATGACATACTCAAAATCATATTTTTGCGATACTTTAATCAATAACGACGATAGGGCGAGTCGAGCTTTAAAGTACGGTAAACGTTGAATGTTTGGTAGTAATCGATTTTCCAGTTTTCGGGGCCTAGACATAGTTTATTAGATCAAAAAAAAAAGTTTTTTTTCTATGCACTTTCGGCGGCAAATGAGTATTTTACGAGTTATAGCGGTAAATGACTTACCGCAACTCTAGTGTTTGAAGCGGAAAGAAATTCATTGAGCGTGTCGTATGGCAACACTACAATGGACGCTCCCTTTCGACGCGCTCGAATGCTCGAGCGCATTCACGCCATCTACGACGAAAGTTAAATTCGTTATTTTTGGGTGAATTTCTATTGTGTTAATAACTAAAAAAATCCTAGAAGGGGTTTCAAGCTCCGCGGGGTGAGCTAATAATAAATTACGAAGTATTCAAACGTACTTCACCGGCTCAATTGCGCAAAAAATAAAACCTACCGCTCTAACTCGTAAAATACTCATTTGCCGCAAAAAGTGAATGGATGAAAAGTAGTTAATTTAGATGTGATAACCATGATTCAAGCAACAAAAATTCGAAAATCGATTAGTAGCTGTTTATCCGATCGCATTCGTCATCAAAGACGAAAATTAACATACCGCTATAACTCATAAAATACTCATTTCCGACGAAAAGTGCATAGAAGAAAACTTGTTTATTTTGATCTAATTACTTTTGGTTAAGCACCGAAAACTTGAAAATCGATTACTGGCAAGCGCTTCACATATACCAATATTTGGGTCATTTCAGTAACCTTTAATGAATTGTCCTGCACTTCATATTCTTCCCGCTCGCTTTTTTCGTTATTAGAAGCTGCACATTTCGCAGAACACGTTTTGTTCACTGATTAAGCAACCACAGATGCCCATATACATATATGTATATAAAAACAAGGCGGAAATCGCTCTACGTTAAGTTATTTTTATAAAAAATGATCAAATACAACTGAACGTTTACTAACAGTCCATCTTCAGCAAAATCTCTGGAAAACAAAACCAAAAGAGAGTCCGAAGACGAAGACAACGATAGATTACCGTTTCTTGACGATTGTGAAGAGAGAGTTGGAAATGCAGTAATACCTGCAAAACTGCGCTAACTCGTTGCGAAATCGCTGCGCAGTTTTTGAAGCACCGCAGTTGTGATGACACGTCAAGGAAGACCGAGTGCAAGTGAAACTTATTTATGATTGCAGAAAAATTGAAAACACCGTTAACTCTGTTATTTACGTGCACCATTGCAAATAGCTAGTTTTCATGAATTTATTCATGTAAAAAATCTGAATTGACGTTTAGGATAATCGAAAATTATAATCCTTTTATTTTATATTTGATAGAATACATAACGCATAGAGATTACATTATAAGGTTTTATATTTTTACAAACATGATATGAAACTAGATTTAACTGAAACTATACGTAGCTTGGTTACAGTTACATAGTTAATGGTAAATATGAAAATATAAATCAATTAGAATATATCGATAAGCTATTTATTCTTCTCTATACTGTAATAGCTCATTAGTGCGTCAATAGATCGCTAAAATGATTTTAGCCTCTTAGGATCTCTTTCTACTTCTGATGTCTTCTTCTTAAGTTTAGTTACAAGTTCATTAAATTCACTTTAATGCTCTAAAATTATTATTTTCTTCAGTATTCCGGCTTTCCTTTTCTAAATCTTATTCAGGAACGTCGGCTTCTGTCAAATCCTTATAAATCTAAGCTAATTCATCATTTGACAGCTCAAATTCATTACATTTTATTTCTTTTTCCACATTTTCTATTGTCACATAAAAATTAACTCTCTTTGCAAGTTCTTTGATCGCTTCTTCTTCGTCTAATTTTAGCCTCTTGGGACTCAGTTGTACGTCATTCTCTCTTTGGCTTTGAACCCATATGTATAGCATAGATTCAATAACAGCAATCATATCTTCTGTGTAACTTTTCTGATTTTGAGATACTGCATTAGGTACGAGTCTGGCATGCCCCTTAATTTTATCTTTATTTTGACTAGTGGAAGTGAAACTCACGGTGGATTCAGGAACTCCAGTTTCACGAGAAATCGCCATTACTTTCATTCCAGCTTTAAACTTTTCAATAATTTTTAACTTGTTGTCTATACTTAATCGTTTTTTCTTCAAAACACCAGCTCCTTTCCTCATTGAAGATATTTCTTCAGTTTTACGCTCCGTGTGTATGGGTTTACCCTGTAGAACTAAATATGTCGTACGATTTCTGAGCTTCATACTTTTCTTTGTTTACTTTTGAGAAGCTGTCTACGGTAAAACAGCTGCACATCGACTAGAGCAGCTTTGGAAGGGCAGTTGCTAAATCAAAATCGAAGTTTTGAAATTTCATAGTTTGGAAGTCAGCAGTTTAGCACGTATTACTGTACTTTACAGTGTTCTGTTTTCCGGAAGAAAACTTTTTATGGGCTCGGGACTAGCTTTTTTAGCTTTTGTTATGTAATTTTAAGGTTTGCAGCATTCGTAACATTGCCTATTGAGCGTTTTACGTGTGTTCCAACTTTCATTACTTACAGAGTTTGATTTTTACGACGTTATTTGCTAAAAACGGATTTAACTTCTTCTGCTGTTGACATGCATATTAATATATTTATGTCAAAAATTTATGATAACTCTCAATCTGTTCGGTCTTGTGCTCAACAAGCTTTCTTTGTGAAGTTGCCGTATTTTGGCCATCAGTCAATGAAACTAAGTAAGGTTGTTAAATCCTTAATTAATAAGTTTTCCTGTACGCGAAACCCCAACCCCCATTCACGTCGGAGTCTTTATAAGCACTAGACAACTTAGACCTGGGGCTATCGTTCTCGGCACCTCCTCGAAGTAAGCACCTAAGAAAACGTCTCCGAGTCTCATTACCACGACAAAGCCGAACCTCTAGCGGCACATATGGTGGCCAGATTCGGTCAAACCCACGACGTTGTGAAGAAGTTATTATACCGTTACAAGAAGATTACTACAAGATTGAAAACCTACGAGAAATTCTTACTACGAAGATTTTTAAAGTTCAGCAAGAGTCAAGAAAAAATAAAATTGTTAAATCGCGCAAATGACTGGCAGCAAAAACAATACGAGTCATCGACAACTACTACCGCCTGTGCTCAACATCAGCTTCAAGATCCCGTATACTGCATTGATAGAGACCTACGTCCAATTTTCAGCGTGGATAGATACCTGCTACCCCTTCAGAACCAAAGTACTCATCTTTGAATCAGGAGAAGACATAGAAGTAGTACTGCAACTACAGCTTGGAGCAACACCCTACAACGAGTGATCTACAAACGACTACTACGTCTACAGGGGCGAAAGCGAATTCACTTACTTCACTTCCTCCCCTCATCCCAGTGTACGTCTACAGTGGCGAGCGACTACACAACTTCCTTCATTCACCCAGTGGAAGCTAAGTAAATAATAGCTTGCACTGAATTAACAGATAGTTTATCCGCCTTATCGCAGCAGCGCGATTGCTAGACAGCACAGGCAGGCAGGGTAACAGTTTTTTTGTAAGTATTTTTTTTTTTTGCTCTGCGAGAAGATTATTTTTTGCATCGGCTCAAGGCAATGCGGAGTGCATAGACAGCATGCGTCAGGCAAAAGCAGAGTAGCAAGAGCAGTGAAGCCGCAGTAGTAAATTGAAGTTGTGCAAGATAGCTATAGCGTTCAGAAGTGAGTGATAAAAAAAAATTTTCATGAGTCCTTTATTTCATAAATTGTGTGTTTATTGAAGTGATTTTTAGGATGTGTAATATTGATTTCTAGGGTGTGTAATATTGATCTGTAGCAAATATTGATTTGCAAGTATTAATATTGTGTAAAAAATATTAACTACTATATGTCGGACACGTCCGAGTCAGAAGAAACTATTAGAACAACAGCAACCAAAACAAGTAGAGGTAGAATAACTAAAACTAGATTTCGTGCTCAGAGCAATCCAGAAATGACTGAACCATCAGCTAGCGCGGCCGTTGGCCCAAGTACAAATACTAGTAGTTTAGCAAGAGAAATTGCAGCAAACATGCCAAGATCAGGAACAATCCTATCGGGCACTGAGTTACCCCTTTTCCGTGGACGAAGACGACTAGAGGATCCTGATTTCATTGAGAATAAAACGTTTAAAACTCATATAGGAAATTTGCGTGCCTACATGACATTACTACCGGATGTGAATTCCGACAGCGCAAAGAATTAGTTGTTAGTTAGATCTGCTAACAAACAGGTAGGGGATTTTAATAGTATAGTAACAAAGTTAGTCAATTCCGATCTTCAATGTTCTTTCGAAGATGTCGTCAAAATCTTGGATGACATCTATGTCGCAAGAGGCGAAAAATCAATTCACGCATTAGCATGCGATTTAAATAAGTTACGTTTCGTTAGGAACGACACACTTGTAACCCAGTTGATAACCGCATTTGCTAAAATCAGAAAGTTGTCGGAACATTTGTTGAACTCAAATTCAATAGCGTCGACGAGACACCCATTTTTCAGGGCAAGTTCAAATCAAGTAGAACTAAAACGTTTTGTAGGAGACAGCATTGATCTTAGTCTCGCCATCAGCGTGTTAGCACCATTACTCGAAGAATCATTTGCTAAGAAACTATTTGATACGTTGTTCAATACGTCAGAGGAATTATTGGCACGTATTGTTGCCGCGGCTCGAAATCAGCCCGAAAATAAACAGATAGTAGCGACTCACTTCGAGACGCAGTACAATAGAGAAACCTTTGTAGCCGAAGTTGTCGAGTCTGAAGACAATACTGATGAGCAAGATTCCCCTCAGGAAAGTGAAGTTTTCTACGGAAATTACCGTAGAGGGCGTTTCGCGGGTCGCAAGTCATGTCCTTGACCCTGGTTGAGAATTCCTAGAGTAGGAAGAAATGTTAGTGGCTATGTAGGTGATAGAAGAATAGGTTCCCTTGAATGTAATACTTTGGGGGCAGAAAGCTCGAATCATGCCCCAGTGCAC
Organism: Morinoia aosen; assembly: GCA_030386875.1. Classification (NCBI taxonomy): domain Eukaryota; kingdom Metazoa; phylum Arthropoda; class Malacostraca; order Amphipoda; family Talitridae; genus Morinoia; species Morinoia aosen. The sequence continues at coordinate 12,678,197 of CM059569.1, read as the reverse complement.
TCTGCAGCTGGAACGAGAGGCTCTTTTTTCTGCAGTATATGCAACGTTTCAGGACATGTCGAAACCAATTGTCGAACCCAAAGAGATCTGAGCAAACCTAGAGTCCTTGGCCCCTGCTTTGCATGCGGTTCAAAAGAACACCTCGTCCGAAACTGTAGAGCGTCAGAAAATGAAATCAGGCAATATAAAACATACTTGCATAGGTATAATGCCTACAGATGCAATAACCGTGGCAGACACGAGGTGCACTATGGTGAGGAGTACGAAAGAGACGACAGAGATTTTTTAAAGCGAGAGTAGTTAAAGGTGGAGGTAAAAAAGGTGGAGAAAAAAATGAGACGAAGCCCGAGGATCACCGCACGATTCTCGTTAATCCTAACGCTGTGGTCGAAACGAATCCAGATACTGAGATGACAAAGTGTAATCATGATGAGAGTGAATCATACATTGATCGATTGTTTAAATGTAGAAATAGGTTTGCCAAGTTGAAAGATGAAGAACTGGCTGATGAAATAGCACAGAAAAAAGCAGTTGAAGTCTATTTTAACACTACAGTTGTTTGTAGAGAACGACGTGAAAACGGAGCCGATCTTGTTACGTTTAGGAGAACTAAACGGCCGACCATTATACTGTCTAATAAAGACAAGTACATGAGCGCGCTGCTTGACAGCGGTAGTGAAAAATGCCTCATTAGTTACAGTAACATCAAATACCCCAAAGAAAAGCTAAAACCAAGTTTTTTGAGCGTTAGAGGCATAAACGCAAAGAGTAATGTTAGCGGTGAGGTTGACTTGAATATCTCTGTATCTGGTACTGACAAAGTACTTAAGACAAGTGCTTTAGTAATTGAAGATGCCAAATTCAAATATGATTTAATTTTAGGAAGAGATGTATTAACCAACGCGGTTATTAATTTGAAGGATGGTTCACTCTAGTGGGAGGGAACCAGAGTACCTTTCAATGAAATAGAGAGTAAGCCTACAATAAGTAGAGAAGCTACATTAATGGATATAATAAACAGTGATTGTTTAATGTCAGAAGTAGTTGCCTGTGCTAAGAAGAGCACCAGATGCCGAGGCTTAATGAATAGCCGCGAGAGAAAAAAAGACGCTGTAAGAACAGGCAAGAAAAAAGAGGCTGAACTCGAGTGTGTACCCGAGCTGCCAAAGCCAGTGGTAAGAGAGAAAAAAAATAGACCTCTGGTGGTTCACTGTGACGCAATGGAAGTGCCTGCTAATTTCATCAAGCTCATTAATGCCTTTGTCAAAAATGCTAAACAGGTAATTATAACGTGTTGAAACGAGGATTTGATAATGGAGCACTGATAGCAGAATCAATAGTTACAGTCAATGAAAATGGGAATGTACCTTTATTAGTACTGAACCCGACAGATAAGGCCATTCATTTTAGTGAAAACACAATGCTGTGTAACATGGAAGCATTACCTGAAGAGGAAGTTGAGGCCGAACTTTACCTCACAAATGTAGAGGAAGCGCTTAATGAGGCGAATAATGTTGAGATAAACTCTGAGGTTACATTGGATTCAAACAAAGTCATCTCAGGACTTGGTGAAACAAAGACCATGGCCACGGAGAAACTTGAGTCGAAGGTCGATGTTCGCGGAGATTTTTGTGAGTGTGGTGCACAAGTCGAAAGTGTATCTAATGTACAGAAGGACTTACGCCGTCCGTTAACATGTAATGATGTAACATGCGATGAAGTTGACATGAAATTAAAATTACTGGAATTGATGAACAATTTCCGTGACGTGATCACGTTACAAGGCGAAACTTTAGGTGTCACGAATGTGACAAAACATATGATTGTACTAAAAACTGATGCACCAGTTATAAACATACCGCCATATCGCATACTTCATAAATATCAGGAGGAGTTGGCCAAGGTCTACAGAGAAATGCTCTCACAGGGCATTATTGAACGGTCAACATCAGAGTATAATTTTCCAATGATTGTGGTAAAAAAAAGACGGGTGAAATTAGACCCGTGATAGATTTCAGAGCCTTAAACAAAATTGTAGTCAAGGAGACATATCCTATACCACGAGTAGATGAAATATTGTCTACCCTTGGTGGCAATACCGTATTTTCCTCTCTGGATTTGAAATCCGCCTTTCACCAGGTGGAATTAGAACAGGAAAGTCGGAAATTTACAGCATTTAGTGTCAATTATCAAAAATTTCAATTCCGTCGTATTCCGTTAGGACTCACTTCGAGTCCGAGCGTTTTTCAAAGCGTGATGTCTTCTGTTCCAGCACCTATTTTAGGACAATTATGCTTTGTGTTCATTGATGATATGTTAATTTACTCAAAAACTAATGAGCAACATTTGTGCGATATTAAAACTGTCCTCTCGACGCTCCGTTCCGACAAACTATCTATCAAACTCGAAAAATGTCAATTTTTCAAGAAAAAAAATAAAGTACCTAGGTCATATTATTTCCGCAGAGGGTATACATTGCAAAAACTTCAAGAAATTGCAAAATTGTCCAGCACCAACGAACGTAAAAGAATTGCAGCAATTCCTTGGCGTAGCCAACTATTTCCGAAACTTCAAAGCTCAATTTGCAGTAATTGCAAATCCCCTGTACAGATTGGTAAAAAATGTGTTAATTTCGACTGGACAAACGACTATCAAAAAAGTTTTGACTACATAAAATCAGCTCTGACTTCTGAGACTGTTTACGACACCCTGATTTTACGAAGACATTTCACATATTTACTGATGCATCAAATTTTGGCATAGGATCTGTCATGATGCAGCCCGAAGATTCAGGCGATAAATTATTGCGTCCAGTTGCATATTTCAGCAAAACTTTAAATTCCAGTCAAAAACATTACAGCACCACGAAAAAAGAATTCTTTGCAATTTATAGCGCTCTTAAAGCTTTCAAATACCAAATTATTGGGTATCCCATCCACGTGTATACGGATCACAGTCCATTAGTGCCTCTATTCACAAGGAAATTGTCAGAGGACACAGCCATGGCCAGATGGTGTATATACATACATTCTTACGACCCTATCGTTCATTATTTACCAGGTAGACAAAACGTCGTAGCCGACTCCCTAAGTAGGCTACTAAACAACAATAATCAGCTAACTATGAAAGAATTAGAAAGCTGTGACACATTAATGCTTGAACTTGAATGTGAGGAACGTATAGCGCAGACGCGAGCCAAGACGCAAGCAAAGCAAGACGTTCTCACTGACCAGACGATGCAATCACACGATAACGACGTGTTGACACCAAAATTATTTGACTATGTCCCGACTAAAAAACAGATCTCCTGGACTTTAAAGGAGTTCATTGACGAGCAAAAGCTTGATCCCTTTTGTATTGAAATTAAAGAAGCGTTACTTCATAAAAGTACGTCTGTAATTCTTGACTTACCGAGTTATTTAATTGTCAATGACATATTGTATCGACGACGACGCATTGACTCCCGAACTACAACAATATTAACAGCGGTCATGCCAGCTTCGTTGTTGAATAAAGCAATCTCAAGCATACACTACATGTACCATACAGATGCGTTGCACACGCTATTCAAGTTTAGACTTGAGTACTTTAATATTTTAGAGAAAACGGTTGTAAGAAAATTTGTTCAGGATTGTGAAGTTTGCAAACTTCTTAAAGCAAATCCTTCCGTACCTATTAAAATATTAACAGCCCCGATAGCAAAGAAACCTTTTGAAGTAGTTTCAATGGATTTTCTTGGTCCCCTTAAAACTACCGATGGTGGGAATAGATACATACTAGTTGTGATTGATCTTTTTTCACGCTTCTGTAAATTATACGCAACCTCTAACCGTCGAACAGACACAGTAATATCATGTTTAGGAAGTGGTTTCTCCATTTTCGGGTACCATAAAACACTGATAAGTGACAACGCAGATGAATTTAAATCGTTAGCAGTGAAACAATTTGCCAAAATTCATGCTATTTATAAAAAAGAAGTTCTAGCTTTTAGCCCCCATTCAAATGCAATTTTTGAACGAAATAACAAAAAAATAAGCAAGATACTAAAATTGTACATTAATTCCCTAGCTCATACCGAGTGGGACCATTGTTTTGAAATGGTGGAGAACGCCATCAACAACTCATTTAATTCTACTTTAGGTGATACACCTAGTTATGTCGTATTCAATAGAGACACTTGCCCATTTTTCCGCGGGAAAGATCTCCCCATTTCATACAGTTACGATGATGAAATTGACTTAGCGAATTTTCGTGCAAGGGAAGCGGTGCGAACCGTAGAAAACGTTAGAAACCTAATTTTGAATAATACTGCTGTACGTACAATGTACCAGAACCCACCGAGGAGGGACAAAAATTTCAAAATAGGTTCCAGGGTTAGGTTGAAAAATCATTACAAAACAAACAAATTACAACTTTCATGGCATGGGCCGGGCTTAATTACGAAAATCAAAGGACATTGGGTTGAAATCAAAATAGGGGTTAAAATCCATAAAAGTAACATGAACCATGTATTGCCCCTAAGTAAAAGGAAATGACAACGTTACTACGTACTGTTTCAACTATAACTATTTTTGCGATTATAACGTTTCAGACGTGACAAGTTACTATTTTGCTAAAAATACGACTCTGTGGCTCTATGTATTATGTTAATTAAATATTAAGTATCTACTTTGCGTTACTTGTTTCGCATCATATTAATATCATATATGCTATATCTCGTTTCATATTAATAACTTGTTTGCTTGTGTTAAATAATCTCGTGTGTTCTAGTATTAGTGATTTTCATTGCTAACAGCAAAGGATTTAACCTTCTAAACAGGTTACCCTATATTAAAGTTTAGGTTTTGTACGTTAAAATTCAAGGTTAACGTATGTCACAGAAGACATCCTTCAACAAATGTTCTCACGATCTGTGCAATTGCAAAGTTTCACAACAGTCAATGGTTACGTCCAAATTTTGATGCTGAACAGCCAATTAAAAATGATGGGCGAGTTACGCATTTGCTAAATGCATCACATCAACAGACCACCAATGTTGATAAAAAAAATCAACCTCGCGACTTGAGGACATTAATAAATTATTCGAAATACATCGTGAATACATCGTAAGAAACTTCCGGGTTGAAACTAGATACTGTTGTTAACTTATTTGATTGACAATCAGTTTAATAGTTTTCACTACAATTGTTTTCACTATCAGTTAACTGATTCAGAAATAGTTAGTATTTCATTTAGCATTTAATAATTTCAGTTAATAGTTAGTGTTTCACTGTTAACATTCAAATTTAAACGACGAATACATTAATATTTTATTCGCATATATAATTGTATTTAGGATTATATGTTTCATTGTTTGTGTATGACATTATAAATTTTGTGGCCATGCTAATAGTCTTGTTTTTGTTTTAATTGCAGATCCTGGTGGCTGAGAAACAAGTAAACAAACACTTCAAATACTAAATACGGGAAACACTACATTATGAGCAACAAGATAAGTTCGATTAGTGTCGACACGCTAACTCCGGCTCTGGTTGACACTAAGGGCCAAATAACCAACGACTGGATAACAGCAAACAGTAATACAGACTGGATACCCGACAGAGTAAGTGATGTACTTCTGATGATCCTAACAGTCGTACTGATCGCCATAACAGTTCTAGTCTATTACTTACGAAAACAAATGGAGCTTTTGGTCGAGCGCATAAAACAAGAGGATTTTCAGCTACGTCGAAACGTGCTCAAAACAAAAGGGACATTATCAGAAATGTAACCACTGTAACTGTAGGGGGACACGTAATAATTAATTTGCAACCCATCTTGAAATGGCCTTGGCACCCAAAACGACCGGCGCGGGCTAACATGCCAAAGCTGGCAACGACCTTCGGAATGCTGTCAACGGAGGTATAACCAAATTTGGCTCTAAATAAATTTGTTATATTCGGTTCTTTGTAAACGTGTCAAACCCCATTAAATAGAGTGCAGCTCTGCTGAAAAATGTTTCGTTTAAAAATATTTCATATAATCAAATGTTTACTCGATGCCTAATCGATGTTTTTATAATCGTAAACTAGCCCTACACGTAATTTAAGTTCTTATGAGTTCCACAATCTACAATTACCTCTGCGTTCACACCGTCGTTTGCTTTAATTTAATAGTATGATAGTCATTCAAAGCTTTGAAAGCTTCCAACTTGTTCAATAATACTTGAAAAACATAATACCTCCAACTCCGGTGCGGTGTCTGGCTGAGACCGAAAGACGCCGAGCGACTGTCAACAAACATTGATGGCCTAGACTGAAATTAACCTTAGGGCGCAGTCAATAATTTGACTTCAATTAACCTTGAAAGCAGTTCTCCGTTTTCTCCATGTGAGACAGGGAACGTTCAACGATGCCAAACTTGCAACTGTTCAAGTACACGGACGTGTACACCCATTTTTCATATCCATGTTAAATCGATCAAGGTTATACGCGAAATGTTATTTAAAATTATTGAATTTATGCGTATCGATATTGAGTTTCTTTTAATTGTGTTTTTATAACTTTGTACCTGGCGTTTTTATTTATAATCCCTTAACCTAAAATACTGACGGTTTTTATTCAAAAATTCAAATGATGAAATTAAATTCTCAAAATTCGAAATGAAATTCTCAATTCGAAATGAAATTCTCAATTCGAAATGAAATTCTCGAAATTCAAATGATTCTAGTGAATAATTTTACATTTGGTTCTCTCATACGTTTCAAAGACAAACTGCCATCCCTCACTGTGCTCGTCTCTGGTGTACCAATACAGTTGTTCACGTTGTGAATCGCGGTACGTTAGTTCTACCTGCCGTACCCTTATGACTAGAGTTTCCGAGCGCGATGGGCGAAGTTGCAGAACTGGTCTTCCTCTTGGGTCCCCACCAGTGTCCTTTGTTAGATCTCACGTAGAAGGGTGCAATGTTCCGGTCTCCCTAAATGACTTTACGATCTTAGCCGATACCTCTTACAGAACAGATCTGCGTATTCTCGAATCCTTGTATATTTACAAAATGAAGCCTACTCCGAAAGAAACCCAAAGTGCTTTTCCGCTTCAAATTGCCTACACAGTTCAGTTGTTCAGTTTTTCCTTTACCTTTTATTGTTTGTGTTTTTCAAAGTTTAAACTTTTAGGAACATTTCATCATTGAATGAATTTTCCCACTTTAGGTTTTGTTTTACTGAAAATTTGCTGAAGATGGAATGTTAGTTCGAAACGTTTAGTTTTATTCGATCATTTTTCATAAAAATGATTATACGTATAGCGACTTTCGCCTTGCTTTTTATTCTCAAGCTTAAAAGCATCAATGCTGGTGTTATTTTAGATTATATTGATATATGTATATGCATATTTTTCTTTTTTTTGCCTAATAAACAAACATCAAGGCCCATTACATTTCACTTCCAGTTGACGCTGAACCAATTTTAGAAATAATTCGACAGTCAAGTAAATAAATCTATTGCACTTGCTGTTTCAAAAGTAGATTTATCGCTACCCCATTGGGCGTTGGTGTGAATAAACAAAATGAAAAACATAAATTGGCAAATGAAATAAAGCACTAATGGAGCTAATGATTCGTGAACAAATCATCTTTCTGTCTGTACATGAGCAAGCTATGAATTTCATTTTCAGTGTATTGTTTACATTTTTCAAATGTGCGTTTTCGTGTGTTGCGCGATGTTTTTATAAACTGCTTTAACAAACTTGTTGTTTAGTCTCTCTTCAACGCAACTAGAGGTTTATTTAGCTGTAGCTTCAAACTACAGTTTCAGTAGCTTTAGACTACAAAGACATGAGTAAGGAAACACTGATAAGCAGGTAGAAATGTTCCAGGCGGCTTTCGGTTACTGAATAAACTCAGTTTTATTTCAGACGGGTCTCACAGTGCGCTGTGAACAAGAGCGAACGACTAGCTCTATTTTATGACGATGCCGTAAAACTTATTAAACGCTGCCATAGAATTTAGTCTTGGAGTGTAGATTTTTCGAAGACGTTATAAAAAACTAACTGCACTAACTATGACGCATTCGGGCTATATGAGCGCCTATCATAAAACAGGGGAGAAAAAGCGAGCTTGCATCACTGGCCGTCCTTTTTGGATTTACTAGGGCCGGGACGACAGCTCAAAGGCGCTCCCCCGCCCTTCTCCGTTTTACCCACCCAAACCCCCTCCTGGGTGAGACGTTGTCCAGGGGTTCGATTAGGATATCTTCACAGACCATATACTAGAAGATCCGCAACTTATCACTAAGCGAGTTTGAGCTCCGGCCGTGATAACGTAGGTGCCAATTGGCCAATGACGGAGCCAAGAAATTGTGACGTGACGGAAAATCGGCGAGAGACTCTGTTTTGAATCTGAAAGCAGCTGTGACAGAGGTGTAACGAAGATTGCTGCAGAAATGGCCCTGTACGTACGCTTTAAAAAGTGCTTGACAGAAAATTGTGTAAATGATAACCGTCAATGTCTTGATTTGTCGTTTTATCCTATTTCCAAAAGGAAATTACGACGAGTGGATGGCAGCATGTGGTAATGTAACGCTGAAGATGGATGAGAGATCCAAAAGGCCGGAGACGGCTTATGTGTGTGCCCAGCACTTCTATCGTTCAGACCTAACTTCAATTTGTCTCTATTCCGAAATACGAGAAAGTCGTTGAAATCTTCAGCAGTTCCAAAAAGAGCTATGCAAGACCAAGGTAATGTAAAACTTTCAGTTGTTTCGTTATTCCAAGTTAACGCAGTTAATCTTAGTTTCACTAGTTATGATTTTCCTCATACCCTTGATTTTGAATAATAAATGGCTGTTGGATTGACGTATAATAGCATATATAATAGCAAATTTTATGGGCTTCAAATTTTTGTCAAAAATATAGTAAGAAATATTGTTGGTAGCTTTAGCTTAAATAAATACTGCTGTACATAACCCAAAAATTTAATTTACATTAAGAAAATGATTGCTATGGTTTTCGTGCAAGATTTAGTTGCAAATGCTATTCTAAAAGTAATGTTTCAATGGAGAAATATATGCCGATTTAAATTGTCTTAAATCGGCTATAATTTTATATGGCCAGTAAGGCAGTAACTGCTTGTATTGTATTAAAATATAACACAATCAAAATCTCTCAGTCGTATTTTTTTTAAGTGATGGTTAAACACTTTGAATCATCCTATGTTTTCTATCCAAGTTTTTTCAATTTGCTTGGAACTTATAAGATATCTTAAATAATTTATTTATGGCTATTGTGTGAAGTAATCACTGAGATATCTTGATTGCACTCAATGAGCATGAATGATCCATTTCAAAAAATTTGGTTTGCTTTCAAAATTTGCAGTTATTTTCTCACCGCTCATTGCCTTTATTATAATGAAAAGAAACATCATGCAGGCTTTACTTTACTTTAGTAGGAAAATATTAGCATACCTATTCTGACTTCACACAGCTTTAAAATAAATGATTAGGTTTTGAATAAGTCAGCTTTCGATCCTATATCTACTCACTTTCAAAGGTGACCTTTAATACTATGAGCAGTGATCAGACACAGTTGTTCATAAACGTGGCCTTGTAGAGTTGGCCACCAAAGGTGACCATACAAAGTTTACATAGTTTACATAGGGTTCCTCTTGGTTAATTCAAAGTCCATAAACATGATCAATGGGTCTTTCTTAAAAAAATGTTCAGAGTAGGCTACATGGAATCTCAATTATCATGAACTTCAATTTCAAATAGAAATTTTACTGAAATTGAATGAATAAAAATCTAGTTAAAAGGAATAAAACTTATTGAGATCAAAAGCATTCACATTGAGATTGGGGAATTTACATAACAATAATTATACTAATAATAATAATTTGAAATTTCATAAGGATCAGTACAACAGTTTACAAGATAAAGGGGCTAGAGCTAGGTAGTGGGTTGATTTACTTGAATAAAAAGTCTAAATTCATATGATTAATTTTACACTGATGGGGTGAAAAGAACCTATATATTGCATCTCAAAGACTGTGTTTTGAAAATGGTATGGGTACTCCAGAAGCCAAAATACCCCTTAATGACTTGGGTTTGTGGGGATTAATATTGAATGGTACTTAGCTCTATGAGTATATTACTCATTCCCTTTTACTTTCTCTGTGAAACTATGTTATGGTGGTGCAGCCTTAAAATGACTTGTTTTCTCCTAAAGTATTACTTGGCGATGCCAAGACGTAGAAGTTCAGAAAAAATTTAGGTTGTTGGAAATATCACTCATTGTGTAGTGTGCTTCAATTTCATGCAAGATGCTATATCACTGTTCCCAATTTGCAAGATGCCAAACGTTTGCTACAATAAATGTTCTCTATAACGTTGGTTGTTCTTTTTATTTTGAGAATAAGATGCCATATCACTGTTCCTAATTTATTCTCTTATCTCTCCATCAGCTGCTGGCACTGAACCTCCTGCTCTTGGTGCTACGAGACCAAGGTGCAAGGCCTGCCCTACGTTTTGTTGCAATGCCTGGTGCTGCAACGTCTGCCACTCCTAACAAAAGTAGGTTTACAATTTTAATGATGATTCCCTAATCCAATTGAGGAATATTGAAATAAAAGAAAAGAATGTTAACATTTTTTAGTTTAATGTCTTGAAATTTTTAAAAATGTCAAGGCCACTTGAAGAAATATTCATCCCATGTGAAAATTGACGCCTATAAGCTCAATTTACACTCATTTAGATAGTGCATGGCTGTCACTCATGAAGCCTAAAGGCCCTATTATACGAGGCAACAATTGCTCTAAAAAGCAGCGACGGATGCTTCTGAGAGCAACGGACTGCAACTTCTGAGAGCAACGGTTTTGGTTTCCGCGCTTGTTCAAAAACCTCGTGCACCTCGGAGCGACGGAGCAGTGCTCGACTGAGCGTCGCAGTGTGGGGATGTCTGTTACACCGTTCCTGTCTGGTTCACTATGGTCTCGATCAGCCGTACAATTGATAATAGAAGGCTTTCATCAATGTCCTATGCTATGGGACACCGCCTCCCACTAAGCCAACATAAACTCCGCCCGCCATCCAATAGGTAGTCGAAGGATTTAACACTTTGACTGCGGCAACTAAGTATAAAGTTCAACACCAAACTTAAATTTTAAGTCAATTGTAGTATATGCGAATATGAGCTGTAAAAAAGATGTTAAAAATGTATTACAATATGATGTTTTTGTTCGTGCGTTCAATGTTGATTCTCACAAATTAAATATTATTTTCCTGGAAGTCAATAATACATCAGAAGAATTATATTGAATCAATAGTCGTATGACCCTTCAAACTCATCCATTTTTAGAGAATAAAGACAATAAATAATGCAAGGACATTTAAAAGCGTAAAACAGGATCTAAGTTTTGTATACGTTCTTAATGCTTTTCAATTAATGATGAAATGAAGAAGTCACATGGCCGCAGTTACTGCGAGCGACAACCTACCTCTGCAATTGGCAACGTTGCCTCGTCTGATAGCGCACCCACAAGTTGCGTCAATTCAATTGCCGTAGTCGAGGCAAAGTGTTGCCCCGTGTAATAGGGCCTTTAGTTTCCGCGCTTGTTCAGAATCCTCGTGCACTTCAGAGCGACAGAGCAGTGCTCGACTGAGCGTCGTAGTGTGAGGTTGTTTGCAACACCGTCTCCGTCTGGTTCACTATAGTCTCGATCCGCTATACAATTGATAATAGAAGGCTTTCATCAATGCCCTATGCTATGGGACACCGCCTCCCACTGAGCCAACATAAACTCCGTCCTCCATTCAATAGGAAGTCGAAGGATTTAACACTTTGACTGCGACAACTAAGTATTAAGTTCAACACCAAACTCAAATTTTAAGTCAATTGTAGTAAACTATTTTGAAAATACCACACATGAACTGGATCGTGCCCATATTTAGTTTTGATTAAATATTTATGAAAATTGAGTTTGCTACTATTGGTCGGTCAGCAGCATTATGAAAATTGCCTCCGTGTACCACCGGTGCCGCACGTCGCAGTCAAAGTGTTAATAAATGTCCCATAATATGGAATGTTATAAGTGTTATATAAGCAATTAGGTATCATTTTAGGCACATGATTAGTCGTAATTTCTGTACAAATAAAGCGGAATATTACCATTTACTATACATTCGTGACGTTTCATTTTCAAATGCTTTCATTTTTCCATATATTGGAATGTTTATCAGGTAGTATTTTATGATAAATAAAGTGGTCAGAAATTTAAAAATAATAAACCATAGGTTTATAAGTTTAAACAGTTTAGCTGAACTTGATGAAACTATCGAAACCATAAAAACAATTGAAAAACATTACTAACTGCCACAAAGTGACAGGAAAAAGAAGATTGACTCTATGAAGTCAGGTAAATTAATGTGCATTCATTTTAATTTTCTATCATTAGTAGCGGGTAGAAAAACAGGCAATGCTTTATTCGACTTCCAATGATCAAACCATTTAATACGTTTTTTTAGACTTTAACCTAACTATATCAATATGGCAAACGAATGAACTAACACTTTGACTGCGACGTGCGCCACCGGTGGTACACGGAGGTAATTTTCATAATGCTGCTGACCAAGGCAACTCAATTTCCCTCAATATTTAATTAAAGCCAAATGAAGGCACGATCCAGTTCATGTTTGGCATTTTCAAAATAGTTTACTACAATTAACTTAAAATTTGAGTTAAGTGTTGAACTTAATACTTAGTTGCCGCAGTCAAAGTGGTAATTAAGTGATTTACTGTTTCTTTGGTTTATTTCTGAGCGGTATAAAAACACAAATTATTATATTGATCTGCGAATGTAAGCTGTAAAAAATATAATTAACATTTATTACAATATTATGATATTTTTAATAGTGCGTTTCATGTTGATTCTCACAAATTCAAGATTATTTTTATAGAAGTTAAGAATACATCAAAAGAATTATATTGAATCAATAGTTGTATAACCCTTAAATCTCATCCATTTTAAGAGAATAAAGACAATAAATAATGCAAGGACATTCAAAAGCGTAAAACAGGATCTAAATTTTGTATACGTTCTTAATGCTTTTCATTTAATTATGAAATGAAGAAGTTACATGCCGCAGTCACTGCGAACTACAACCTCCCTCTGCAATTGGCAATGCCACAGCGGCTACACTGGTTGCCGCGTCTGATAGCGCACCCACAAGTTGCGTCATTTCAGTTGTAGTCGAGGCAAAGTGTTGCCCCGTGTAACAGGGCCTTTAGTGTACACAAAGAAAGGGTAGTACATTTCCAAATACTTTTGAGAATGGTATTCACACATGTTTTAAAGTGTGTAGCGTGTATCCAGGAAAAGGATGCTACACAATTCATTATTACACTCAATGAAACATAGCAAATAAAGTTTTTTTGTAGAGAAACAAACTTCAGCATTGAATTGGAAATGATTTCATACGTAATACAGGGGTAAAATGTTACTCGCAATCTTTTTCCATGTACATTTAGTGTTGAATTAAGAAAAATAATTGAAATGCTCAAAAATGGTGTTACCGACACCAAAGTTAATTAATATGATCTGAATTACAATCCTGAGATAAATCAGGAGCTTCACGAATGAGAAATGCCTAGTGCAGTGTTTGTGTTGACAGGTTAGTCTTGGTTGGCAAAAATAAGTTTTGTATTCATTTAATTTGATGAGCTCTTCCAATTTTTGATGAGCCTCCTCTGTACCCCAGTGTTTAATTCCTTATGTACCCTTACAGTGCAGCAGAACTTTAATTTACCAACAGGCCTTGCCTATTTAACATTATGAGGGATCACTTGCATTTGATGATTTCTTAATAAGCGGGATAAAACTTTTGTATCCATTGGAAGTAGTATTCCATGCGAGAGAATGTGAGGACCTGAGCTGATGGTGAGGTAGGCTTTCTTTTTTGTTTGTACCTAAATGTTTTCCTTGCATGCTAGATGCTCCCATCCACTTGCTCTGTGAAATTATGTTATGGGGTGGAGCCTTAAACCGCCTTCTCTACTAATGAGTAAGAATTGAATGACATGAAGTAAAGGTTCTGGAAGAATTAAATTTGTTGAAAATACCACTCATTTTGTGGTGTGCTTCAATTTCATTTGAGATGCCATATCACTGTTCCCAATTAATTCCCTTATTTCTCCATCAGCTGCTGGTACTGTAACTACTGCTCTTGGTGCTACGAGACCTGCCACTCCTGGCACCTCGAGACCTGCCACTCCTGGCACCTCGAGACCTGCCACTCCTGGCACCTCGAGACCTATCGGAAATAATTCCTCAAAATTGTACGTCTTGTGTGCGTCTGTCGAGAGCGTTGTTCTGTGAGTCCGAGGTTGGCTGTTCCGGTCGGATCGAAGCTGAGGTGGGTCGTTGTGTCAGGAGGTTTTGGCAGAATCCTTTTGAACTCCTTAAATTCCTTAATCAACTCCGTGTGAATTCTTTGAACGTCCTTCACGTACTTACCGTGGAAGGTTACCTTGGTTTTTTAATGCAGCCAGTGTAAGGATCGTGCGTTGGCTTGGCGAAGGCTAGTTCGGGGCCTTTGTTGGATGGAGTCCGGTGGCGCGTCGGGCTGCGGCGTGGCTTACGCTGCGTTCTCCACCTCTTGAGACGGGACGGTGATGGAGGAGGCTGTACTTGGCTGGAACTGGGGCAATTCACTTTTCTAAATTTCTTCCTGTGTCTGTTATCTCTTTAATGATTTTTTGTTTGTGTGAATGATTTCTTTCTTTAATTTATGTTGCTTACTGTTTGCTTAAATATTCTAAGTGTCCTTGGCAATTAACTCGGCCAGTTGGCCTTTAACTTCAGTTACTTCGGAAACCTTAAATATAACCTTAAATATAACTTAAAAGAGTGCGGTTCTGCTAGTTTCTAGGTGGCGCAAGCGACCTGGTATTGACCTGCGCTCATTTACCTTATTTCTAACGCATTTGAACCTCTTACTATACTTGCTATCTTTCACGCCTTGGACACTTTCCTACTACTGATTTCTACTTAATTTCTCAATAATTAATTCTTCGCCTAAAAGTTCCTACACTGAGTGTCATTTATAAGCTCAGGTGTGTATTGTTGTTTATTTATTGTAAAATCAGTCTTGTTAGTCGTATTTCGTGAAATTCTTTGAACTTGTCGACTTGTTTCGTGACCTTTTGGTATCGGTCGTTAGTCCTTGTTTAAATACTAAGTAAATTCGTTTCTGCAGTACTTCTTATCGTCGCAGCTCCGGTTCTTCCCCTTGATTGTCTGCAGTCTACTCCATTGAGGGATTGAACTTGGGTAATTAAAATTGAAATAATTGTTATTAGTCTACTGTTGAAATTTGCACTTGATCTCGTTCGTTTAGTTCGTCTCGTTTGTGTTTTCAGTTTTTGTTCATTTATTTCTGAATTGTCCTCCAGCTGGTGCCGAGTGTTGGTGGCCCATCCGTTCCACTCCCTGGTGTTGAGAGGATTCCTGAGAATCTCTTTAAAGGCGCGGCAGTCTACCTTCTGCGGCCGATCTCCCTGCGTGACGGTGTCTTGCTACTTTGACGTTACTACTGTCACACTTAATCCTTCAACTTACGCTCTGAAACTGCCTTTCGGACCTCAAGCTACGAAACTACCTGTCCGAGCTGGCTTTCCCTTCGACCTTGCCGGAGTGGTAGAGCTGAAATTAACTACCCTGGCTGTCACTTTTAATTGGGTTATTTTGCCCATTTTAAAGCAATAAACGTGTATCCTTAAAAATTTTAAATGTAACTCTCAAATAAAAATTAAACGGCATACGCTGCCTGCGACCTTAATAGGTCTCGCTGTTAAGGCGCTGACCGCAATTTAATTATCTGTTATTCTGCCGTTGCAGTTTATTAAACGTTCTAAATTAAATCTTTGCGAAACTTCTCGTTCTTTCCTTAACTCTATTGTGTGAGGGCTTGAGGCCATTATTCCTCACAGACCTGCCACTCCTGGTACCTCGAGACCTGCCACTCCTGGCACCTCGAGAGCTGCCACTCCTGGTGCTTCATGGGCTGCCACTCCTGGCACCTCAAGAACTACCACTTTTGACCCTTCAAGGCCTGCCACTCCTGACGCCTCGAGACCTGCCACTCCTGCCGCCTAGAGACCTGCCACTCCTGCCGCCTCGAGGCCTGCTACTCCTGGCACCCCAAGGCCTGCCACTCCTGGAACCTCAAAGCCTGCCACTCCTGGCACCTCAAGACCTGCCACTTCTGGCACCTCAAGGCCTGCCACTCCTGGCACCTCAAGGCCTGCCACTCCTGACACCTCAAGGCCTGCCACTCCTGGCACCTCAAGGCCTGCCACTCCTGGCACCTCAAGGCCTGCCACTCCTGGCATCTCAAAGCCTGTCACTCCTGGCACCTCAAGGCCTGCCACTCTTGGCACCTCAAGGCCTGCCACACCTGGCACCTCAAGGCCTGCCACTCCTGGCACCTCGAGACCTGCCACTCCTGGCACTTCAAGGCCTGCCACTCCTGGCACCACAAGGCCTGCCACTCTTGGCACCTCAAGGCCTGCCATTCCTGGCACCTCAAAGCCTGCCACTCTTGGCACCTCAAGGCCTGCCACCAGTGCTTCCAGCAAACAATGCTGCTCTTCTTCGTGGAGGAAAACGACACAGGTTAGTCGTGTTGAAATAACCAAAGTTCGGACTTCATTAAAGTGTCTTTGAATTGTAGCGAGATAGAGTTTTAAAGTTACAAGCCAGAATTGAACAGCGTTGGATGAGTGCTAGCGGCAAAAGCTCGAAAGATTGCTGAAAAGTTATCACATACGCATTATTCTAAGACACAGCAGCATTTGTAGAATTATTGTGAGAACTACCTGCTGCCATTTCCATCAGTGCCAATACCTGATTCACTTTTACTCATTTACCTTTCTGATC
This sequence comes from Morinoia aosen, assembly GCA_030386875.1. Taxonomy (NCBI): domain Eukaryota; kingdom Metazoa; phylum Arthropoda; class Malacostraca; order Amphipoda; family Talitridae; genus Morinoia; species Morinoia aosen. The sequence goes on along the minus strand of CM059569.1, from coordinate 12,661,289 downwards.
ATTCCACTTCTCGATTTAATGCATCTATCATGAAGTTATATAATTATCTTTGGGTAAAAAATATAATTAGTTGTGATTCTCGTAGCATATTACTGAACTATACTTTATTTCTTGTGTACTTGGAATTGAATTAATGCATACATTTAGGTATTGTTTCTTTGCACAATGCATCGAATTATAATGCTTGATTCATTAGAAGGGTGGGCTCCCGGTACTCGCTGACTTTCTTGGGTACTGAACAGGGCTATCCTGTCTCTTATTGGTACTCACTTTATACCATTCGGTATGTTTGAACTCATTCATAGTTTACTAGAAATCTTGGAAAAAGAATTCTGACCAGAATTGCGCTTCCAATCCATGTAGATTAAATCTGGTATATTTTTTTATTAGATGCGTTGTGTTCAAAACCTAAACTTTCAATCACTTTAAAGTTTGATTTATGTGTACAATCAATACTTTCTACAAGTTGGGGAAGTAAATATAATATACAATCTAATTTTCGTCAATTTATTGCAGAATTCGTGTGCCAAAAGAAGAAGTTCTTTGTTGGAAGACACAGGTCCTCCAGCGGTACCTTGTATGCGACGGTTGTTCGCTTCTCCTTCTGGAACGACAATTGCCCATGAAAACAGCAGACCAGCTTCTGAGAGAAAACTTAGGAAAAGTCTCAGGAGAAAATCAAAGGTACTGTACAAGCGGTTAAACACAGATAATTTCCTGAGAAGTGTAAGTGGCAGACTTGGTCCTCATCTCAGTGCATTTGTCAAGCACAAATTAAGGGGCAAGAGATCATACACCATGTAAAACAAGTGGCTCGCTGTGAACATTCTTGTTAGTCATCAGAGACCCACTATCAACTGATGAGGAACTTGATACCATTACCCTCACTTTCGACTGTGCGTGCATTGATGAAACAATTCCAAGTACGTCCTGGTACAAGTGCTCAAAGTGTGTCCATGTCGAAAATGAAGGTAAAACCCGTCAGTGCTAGAAACAAACTTTGTTTCCTTCTATAGGATGAGATGTCGCTCCAGAAAGGGTTATCGTACAACCGATAGAACGATGTCATAATTGAATTTGAGACTATTTATTGACCTGATTATTTTGTACGAGAGAGTATTTTTGTATTGCTTTCACAATTATCGGCACGTATTAGGATTTCGTAAACTAGTCTGTAAGTTCTTAGATTATGTCAGCATCACTGTAATTTCTGCTGTGTCCAGGTCACCGACAAGTTGCAACAATTTTTTGCCCTGTGTAGAACTCTTCAATGCACAAGACACGTGAACAAACTTATGTCCTCCAAAAGTTCTACTGAAAAACTCAAGAAAATTATCCATGAGTAATATTACCATCTGGTAGCAAGTTTGGTACATTTTTTGATTGACCTAAGTATATTTTATTGTTAGTGTATTAATTTTGTTCATAAGCTTATATCGCTACAATATTTCTGAAGTGCGTCATGGTAGGAAGCTCATTTACTGTTACTAGCTCGGAATTTATCCAAATGATTGCTCTTCTTCCACTGCAGTGTCAACCGTGACAGTACAAGCTTGGAACAGGCACAGAGATTGGATTTAATGTCTCATATCTATATTTTTGTTTCTTAGCACACGCTCGTGCACATACTGAGAGTTTTAATTGTACTAAATCTTCATGCGTAGTTCATTGCTTTGTATACATTAGCATTTTTACCCCGCTATTATTTCGCGAATACACTCACTACTGGTGTGTTATAACTCGAAAATGTAATAAAAAGCCATGCCGACGGCTCTGCTTATGCTTCAGTTATTACGCACCTAGCCATCTTAGTACTGTAGTTCACTTCTGATACTAGTTAATATGTGTGTTGAGCCTCGTCCAAAAACTGGATGCTTGTAAACCCTAATCCAAAGTGTGTGCGTGGCGGTCTTGTGGACTCTCCTTCCTCTATATTCTCCATTATTGTTACGAAGCAACGTTCTCGCCCCTCAGGTGGATACAGTTATTATATCTATGGGAAATTGCGCTCCCAAGGGAAAAATGTGAGGGACTGTGCTGATAGTTCGGTAAGCCTTCTTTCTGTTGAAATAAACTGTTCGTAATTTTGTGTAGGACCATCTTTTTTTGGTCCACTACTGTCCTGTTTTTCAATACCTCTAACTTTTATCATGTTTCATAACCTTCCTTTTTAACTGACTTTCCATGTGCACGGGATCCTGTGCCGTGGTGGTGGTGGTGGTGGTGGTGGTGGCGATACCGAGGAGATAAAGAGAGTGAAATGAAGAGTTTGGCACAGAGTGTGCCGAAAAAGGAAAGAAACGAAAAGGATGGTAGTAGGGTGTAAAGGCACAGCTCGCGTGCCTGACCAGCTATTTTGGGAGTTGTTTGGTCTTCTATGGTGGTATTGCGATTGCAAAATCAATTACCTCTCAAGGCTTTGTATGCATTGATTGGATGTCTTCAGCTATTAACATTTAGTTGAAGTGTTTGATGAACAATTGGCTCTCTTAGAAAGTAGTATTGACGAGTATGTTGAGACATTTCTTGTTCTGTAGAAAGATGGGAGGTGGTTCTTGTAAGGATGCTTGCAGTTTTGAACTTCTGAATTGTGGTTGTTGGTGTGGTATAGTTTCTGGTTGTAGTGTTAGGGAATCATACAGTTGGGGTTATAGCTGTTGAAGTTGTGACCATATTTTTTTTAGCTTGGCGATGTAATACAATGTTGATGGGTGGGATGTTGCATTGTCTGTGAAGTGATTCGGATGTCCTGTAGTCTGACCATGCTGTTCCGGTTATGAATCTCAAAGCTTTGTTCTGTATCTTTTGTAATTTGGGCATTGCAGTTTTAGATATGGCGTGCAGTGGAATGATTGGATATATTAGGGTTGCTCTTACTATTGCTAAATAAAGTTTGCTCTTGTTTGCATTGGATAAGTGAGAGAATCTTGGTAGATTTTGTAGGTGTCTTCTTGCTATATGTTGCCTTGCTTCTACGTGTGATTTGTATCATGTTGTGCTGATGTTCAATCCCAAAACCTTCCCTTTACTGCTATAAGGGTAGTAAGTTTCCCTAACAAACTTCCCTAACTTCCCTTCCCTAACTCCCCTAACTTCCCTAACAAACGACGCAGCACCAACAACAGCAGCAACAACAGCTGTGATTTTCAACCAAAGTTTGCTCCATATCCTGATGTGTCTAGCTTAACGAAAGACGGAAAGGAAGTGGTTTCTATCCTAATAAAATACTTCGACTCGGTGATGACTAAATTTAAAGTGAAATAGAAAAAATGCAAACCGAAATAAGCAGCATCAAAACACTATCTGAAACAATAGCAGGAGAAGAAGCAGAACACAAGAAAATTGTTGAAGAACAGAATGAGAAAATAAATAGCCTAGAGGCGCGTCTCGATCGCTTAGAGAAAAATGATCAGCGCCGAGACCTGGAAGATAAAAAATGTACTCTCGTCATTTCTGGGGGGAACTACCTCAATCACACACCAACAAAAATTGCAAAGAAACAGTCTGCAAAATTCTGAAGGACATCAACATCGACCTCAGTGATGCTGACATCACGTCAGCTAACAGAATGGGAAGAAAACCACTAACTGGAAACGAGGATCGAAGAAACATCGCTTTCGAACTTAAACATTATAACAAGAAACGCGAAATTCTCTCCGCCTGCCGAGTAAATAAATCAAAGTTCTACATAAATGAATATCTAATACCTTCACGAGCCAAGATCATGTACACCTTGAGAGTAGCCAGAAAAAAATTCCCGGAGAAAATAGGAATACTGAGGACCCATGACGGAAACATCTTCACTTCCACCCCTGGACAAACGGATTCAAGACGACAGATTAACACGCCAGAAGATCTCGACCAATACCTAATGCTGCAACTGGACATATCATCGAAAGAGATCTTGGATGATCACCTCAATTAGGTATCGAAACATATAACTGTGTCAAATTATACACTCGTATGTCAATAACGCCTAAAATTCTATAACTTTGCACTAAAACTTCAAACTTCATAACTTCATGTTATGAATCAGTTCCAACCTTCAAAAGATAAACCTGTCAGCTTCACCTCAATTTTGACAATTGTATGACAGATATTTATGAACATTTATGACAGCTGTATGTGAACTTGCAACACCATCAGCAATTTATACCTACCAATGTTATAATTGAATATTGATATCCAACTTGTTCGCATTTCCTCAAAATTGTATGTAATTCTTACCAATAAAATTATTATTATGTGTAAACCATACTCGCTGATTCGATATATCATTGTCGCTAAAATTTTCGAAACTTATAACCTGTTGTATATGAACTTAGTGACAACGCCTTCAGCAATTTGTAAGCATTAATATTGTATATTGAACTCCAATATTATTCGCTCATGGGCTGAGTATTGTGTGTACTCACGAAATCGCGCTAGATTTTTTACTCTTTTCTGTACTTTATAAGCTAGTTTTTAGATAGGAATATCTTTTAATCTTGACTCTGTATTTCGTTTTAAGTTATACAATAGTACTTATTGCCTACTGTTTACTAATTTTGAATGACTGATCACGCTGATATATTAGATAGAATTAACCCAGATCTCAATCATTTGAACAGAATATTTCCAAACCAAAACGACTCTGAAAACTGCAGATATACTGATATTTCAAAATTCCACGAAACTATACGAATGACTCGGCAGGATTTTTCGCTGCTATGTTGGAACTGTAGGTCACTTTATCCAAAATTGGAAGAGATACAATGTACTATTACTGAACTTAAGTATAACCTAGACTTGATTGGCTTCACCGAAAGCTGGCTAGATGACTCGACCAAAGACATGATTAAATTTGAAAATTATCATAGTTTCCATTCGCTACGAAAAAACAAGCGAGGCGAGGGCATCAGTACATACATATCTAAGCACATAGACTCGAGAATCATAGCAAGTGCAACAATGAATCAGGATCATATAGAATCACTATTCGTAGAACTGTCTAGAGATGGCAAACGAATTGTGCTTGGAACGGTGTATACGCCTCCTACAGCCTGTCCTGTATCCTTCCTTAATGAACTTAATCGGATTATTTCTCAATTCAACAGGTCCTTCTACAATGACATAATAATATGCGGTGACTTCAATTATGATTTACTGAAACATGAAAGCTATGAACCAATCTCTAATTTCCTAAATGCATTTCATTCTAAATCTTTCCTTCCGATCATCACAAAGCCTACACGAATAACCTCAGAGTGTGCTACGCTGCTTGACAATATATTTGTAACAGACCCAAGTGATTTTCTTGCTGGAATAATTACTTCTGACTTATCAGATCACTTCCCAGTTTTTCTTATTAAGAAAAAGGTCTATATTGCTTGCACCAAGGCACGGGCTGAAACTTACTCATATCGTAAAATAAACGAATCAAATTTTGAAGAAATGCGCACCGTTCTAGAAGAATCAATGCCTACATTGCACATCTCCCAACAAAACAACAATGCTACGAGCATTGATGAAGCAGTAGAAAAGTTGACTGAAACTATAATGACCGCATACAATCAGTGTTGCCCAATTGTAACTCGTACAGTTACCCCGAAAAATAAACAAAAGCCCTGGATTACTAGAGACATCGTGATAAGTATAAAGAAACGTCAAGCGTACCTAGCCCTCCTTTGCGAAGGGCGAATATCTAGAGAAACATATAACCGATTCAGAAACTATGTAACAAACCAGATAAGAACATCAAAAAAGAACTACTTTACGCTCAAGTTTACTCAATTCAAAACTGACGTTAAAAAGACTTGGCATCTCCTTATCTCTTGCTGTAAACCGAATAATGCCGATAAAAAGAAAATTAAATATGTTATTCAAGATAATGTAAAATACCATGAGAAGAAAGAAATTGCTAATCTCTTCAACAACTTCTTCGTAAACGTAGGGAAAACTACAGCTGATGGTATTCCAAGTGAACCTACTGATCACCTGGAATTTATAGATCATATTCGAGAACCCAACTCCTTTTTCTTTACGCCTACAAACTCCTCCGATGTAATTACGTGCATAAACAACATGAAAAATAAATCGAGTGGGTTACAAACGTTTCCGACTAAAGTACTTAAAGTTATTGCTGACATTGTAGCCCCTCTGATATCAAATATTATTACCCAGTCTCTCTTACTAGGCACTTTCCCGAACTCCCTCAAAGTTGCTAGAGTAACCCCTATTTTTAAAAATGGTGAAAAAACCTGTGTAAACAATTATCGACCTACCTCCCGTGTTACCAATTATTAGTAAGGTACTCGAGAAAATTGTGTTTAAAAAAGTGTACTCTTATTTTGAACAAAAATCATTTCTCTATGAAAAACAATACGGTTTTCGCTCTAAAAAATCAACAACACAGGCAATATTAAATCATTTACAATTCCTTTATTCTAATATAGATAACGGAAAGCCTGTCCTCTCTGTATTTCTTGACTTTCGAAAAGCATTCGATTGTGTTGACCAGAACATATTACTCTCGAAACTACACTGTTATGGCATTCATGGGGTTGCCCAGGATTGGTTCAGATCATACCTAACAAATCGGAAGCAATACGTTGTCATTGACAACGCAAAATTGGACTCACAGACAATTAGCCATGGAATTCCACAAGGATGGGCCTCTCCTATTTCTGATTTTTATCAATGTTATTATTAAATCTACATCATTCTTCAAATTCATACTTTTTGCTGATGACAGTACGCTTTCTACGGTCCTTCCGAACCAAAATCCCACTACGATTGCGGAGAGTATAAATAATGAACTCCATAAGGTTTCATTGTGGCTTAAAGCTAATAAAATAAGCCTTAATATCGTTAAAACAAATTACATTACATTCTCATACAAGAAAAATATATCTCTCCCACGCATTAAAATTGGCGAAGGTGAAATCGAAGAAACCAACTCATGTAAATTTCTGGGCATCATAATACATAAACATCTGACCTTCAAAGAGCACATCGCCCATATTAGTTCTAAATTATCAAAATCCATCGGAATCCTAAATAAAGTTAAAAATTTCCTGCCTGAAACAGCTTTGCAAATGCTCTACCGAACGCTCATTTCACCATACCTGCAATACGGAATAGAAGCATGGCACGGAACTGATAAAAATAAAACCAATATAATTTTTACTCTACAAAAAAGAGCCATCAGAGCGGTAAAGAACCTAGAATATAATGCTCACACAAATGATTCATTCAAAAATTTACAAATACTTAAACTCTCGGATCTCTACAAACTCTCCATCTGCAATTTCATTTACAAAACATCAACTAATGATGGCGAAAATAGCCTAAAACAATTATTAACTGCGCAAACTGGTCATCACGACCATCTAACGCGAAATAGAAGTAAATTCATGCTTCCCTATTATTTAAAGGCCCGGTCGCAACACAGTATCCTCTTCTTTGGAACTAACACCTGGAACTCAATACCTGCGGAGATCCGTGAAAGTAATTCTTACAAGGTATTCAAAAGAAATCTTGAGTCTCATTTCTTATCAGAATACTAGTCGTGCAAGATCAACAAGTTAAATCCTGCCTCCTACATGTATGCTCCTAATATTGTAATTTGCCATGGGTAATATCGCCGATTTCCAGTCGTGAAATCGTTATCGAACATACTGTTATACATAGAACATATGACCTATATTGTAATGAAACATCAATATCGAGTTCATTATCTCGTTGATCAGTCTAATGCGAAACTAGGTTAAGTGAATTAGGTTAAACATTATTCTACACCTAAGAGTAATGTGATGGTAGGATGCCCTAGAAGTCGCTGAACTTATTCGGGCCCACAGGTAGCTGTACTCAAATTTAACCATTGTATTAGACTTAAGAAACCTTCTACCTCTGTATTACCTGTGGTAAATAAATTGTTTAAATTGTTTAAAGTCTCGTCAGCTATTATATCGCCTTTTTCCGTCTGCTGATAGGAACTATTGTGAATTTTCTAATATTTGTCCTAATTTTCCAGTTGTTTTCGAATGCTTTAATCTGTTTTATTGCTCGTGCAGTGGTGAGGGCTAAATAATTACAATTGTTGGAGACTGCTATTATTTGTGTGATGTCATCTGCAAAACTGATAAAATTGCTGTATGGGTTGGGATTTGAGATATCATGAGTGTAGAATGCAATCAGAGTTGGAGAGAGACAGGAACCCTGGAAGACTCCAGTTTGTAGTTCAAATTGTGGTCCAACGTATTTGCTAATACGGATTTTAGCTGTTCTGCCTGTTAGGAAAGTCACATAATGTCTTTGTAAATATTGAAGGGAGGTTTAGCTGCATTATTTTATACTTAAGGCCCACTGTCCAGACTTTGTCGAATGCTTTGGAAATGTCCCTCATAACTATGTCTACTTTGTTTTTGCTTGCCAGATGTATAACCAGTGATTCGTGTTATGTTGCTAATGCTGTTTGCGTTCCTCGTCCCCTTCGGAATCCATGTTTTGGGTGCAACTTTTCCTGTACTAACAGTTCTTCATAAAGTTTATTGTTTAGTATTTTGTCGAATATTTTGCCCTGTACGTCCAGCAATGATATAGGTCTGTAATTTTGTACGTGGTGCTGAGATGTGTTTGGTTTTGGCAAAAAGATCATGATAGCTACTTTTAGTTTGTCCGGAAAAAATCCTGCAGAAATGGCTTGATTAAAGATGTAGATTAGGTATTGCTTCATGTTTTCTGGGAAATTTTTGATATGAACAGTTGTTATTTCTGTGGGTCCTGGAGCTCGTTGCTTGAATGTTCTCACTGTTTTGTTGAATTCATCTAACGTAATTGGTGGAAATCGCAGGTAGTGAAATCTGCTCATGTCGCCTGTATTGTATGGAACTATTTCAGTGTGGTTGATTGAAACGTGTGATTCTATATGGTCAATGTGATCTTGATTGAAGTTTTCATTACTCGTCTGTGAATATCTGTTGCCAGTGTTGTCTGAAGTGTGGTTCTTTTTCTTCCGGGGTATTCAGCTGAGTGCCTTCATGTAGTACGTATGGGGTAAATTGTTTCGTGTTGTTTCCGCTCATTCTTTTGATTGTCGACCAGAATTTTTTGGGATCTTCTTCTACATTTAGGTTCTTTATAATTTTGTTCCAGGTTTCGTTGTACGCAGCTCTGTAACTTAGGTTTATTTGCCTTCTTAACTGACGGACTCGCGTGCATAGGTGTGGGTTAGGACCAACTGTCTGAATATATTTCATCGTGTCTTCCAGTTGAATTTGAAGGAGTCGAATTTCATGATTTTGCCTTATGCTTGGTACTGCTCTGTATTTAATGGTGGGTATGATCCTGTTAGAAACTCTTTGTACTTCTACTGTCCATTTATCCAGATGGTCGTCTATTTCTTCTAGGGTAGGGTTTTGGTCCTCTGGTACTTTAATATTTGCGAAGCTTTCTCTGTAATTTTTCAAATTTGCCGAATGGAAAGATTTTCTGGGCTTTATTGGGATTTGGAGGGGGCTAGCGGAAATTGTTGCTCTCACTGGTATATAATCTGATGGAGTATTGGGACCTGGTTTGAGGACCATGTTATGGTATGCGTGTCGATTAACTAGAACTATATCTGCTGTTGTGCTAGAGTGTGATGTAATGAAGGTTGGGAAATAAGGACCGATGTGCATGCACTTGCCCTGTGTCATAAGTCTATTTAGTGCAGTACCTCTCGGGTTAGAATAATTGTTTCTCAGGTTTGCATGTTTGGCATTTAGATCGCCGATCAAATATACAGGATGGTTCCTGTTTAATATCCTATTGAAATCTATGTAGTTAATATAATTTGTTCTCGGAGGAATGTAAGTTGTTGCTATTGTCATGGGTCCTTGTGCTGTTTCTATTGTAGTTGCAATCATGTCAGACTCGAAGTTGTCAACAAGTCGGCATGCTATATTTTTCTTTACTGCCATGGCTGCTCCTGCATTTTGTTCCGCTCTTATGTTTCTTGTGAATGTATTGTAGTTGAATATTTTAATATTTCTGTCCGTCACTGAATGTTCATTGATGAGAATGATATCTGGGAGAGGCGTTGGGTAGGCTTTCCTTTCGTTTAAATGAAATGTCTTTCTTGTGTTAAGGAACATATTTTTTTGGTTCACAGCTGTCTTGTTTTTCAGCACCGTAGAAATCTTTCACAACGAATTGATGAGCATGCTAAGAATGTGCAGAGGAAGAATAGGTTATCCCTTGTCTATTAGCATTCCGAAGAAGATAACCATTCTTTTGATTTTGAAAATGTATCTATCTTATAAAATGTTAAAATTAATACGCCCGAAAAATTGTCGAAGCAATGTACAGTGTTTAGGAACCAAACAAAATTAATCGTCACCTTGATGTCCCCCCGCAGTTTCTTCCTTTGCTCATCAGTCGTCCTTGATCAATGATTTTCGGCTTGCATCTACAAATTTAATAAAATGTTTTGTATACTAGATACCCGCGGGTACCATAAAAGGTTTTGTTTAAAATTACATCGTTCCCCTGATGACGGCTAGAGCTAATCTAGCCGAAAGCTTGGGTCAAAAAATTGAAATTGTCTTTGCTGATCCCAAAAAATTTTTGAAAAAATGGATACGGTAGATTTGTATTTTAATGGGTCTTGTTTCAGAAGGTTCTCTTTCTCTTTCTGGTAGTACTCCTTGGTCGCTGATTTTTCTTTTAATCCGAGGGTCTGTTGGTAATTCTAGAACCTGTAGGCCTTGCTCTGTTAAAATTGGCTCTGATGGTGTCTCGGACTGTGGTTGGGAATGAATTTGGCTCGAATTTGGCTCGAAGTCTGAAATGGAATTTTTGGTCTGGTTGATGGGTCCTCTTCCATGTCAGTTTCTGAGTTAGTGTCACTGTTTGTTGCTTCTTCGCTTTGTTGGTCCATGTGAAATTCCTGATTCGGTGTGTGAGCAGAAAAAGTTGAAAATGGCGTTTGGATCCCAGTCTTCGAATTTTGCATCTATATTGTAGTTGTGTTTTAGGTTTCTGGAAAGAAGTGCTGCAAATCCTCCTTTTCCTGCCAGGCTTGCAATATGTGCTTCTAATATCAGGGCTAATAGTTTGATTTGAATATTGTTTGTCAGGGTGAGGCTGTGTTTGGGTACTGTTGATTCTTTGATTGCTGTTTTGGCAATTTGAGAGTAAGTTTCTTGTGTTTTTTCCTGCTCTTGTATTGTGATTCTTTCTTCCTAGTCTTTTATGGCTTTCTTCCGAACAGGGCATGCAGCTGCAAGGGTTCTATGAGGACCTGAACAGTTTAAACATTTTTTGTTGTTATTCTGACATTGTGTGTACAGATGGCCATATTCTCCACATTCCGATCAGACTTGGGTATTGCTTTTACATTGGTTGGTTGCGTGGTCCTCTATTTTGTAGCATTTATAACATATGAGGAGGTGAGTGAATTTTTCTTCTTGGCATTGGTGGTGTTGTTTTGGTATTGAACATTAAGAATCCGTCTCGCAGTACTTTCTGAGTTATGGTTGTGTCCGTGGTGATTATTTTGATGACGTGTGTGCAATCTTTTATCTTTATCACTTCTGAGATTCGGAACCATGGGTGGAGCCTTTGGATTTCTTGTTTGATTTCGGCGGGTGGTTTTTCTCCTATATATTTGTCAATTTGGCGTACAAAGATGGATCGTTTTGCTCTGAGGTCAGGTGGGATTATTGGTTGCAGATTTATTTTTCTGAGTGCCTCTTGTGCCTTTGTCGATGTTAGTTTGTCTATTGCTCCTGGGTCATCGGTAACTGCGTAGAATCCAAGAGTGATGTCTGTTAGTCTAATCAGGGGTGCATCCAGTTCTGAAAAAGCTATTTGGAACACTTTCTGTCTTTCTACACCCAGCCCTGAGTCGATTCGTTTGAGTTGGACCCGATATGTGTATGTTTTTTTTTTGTAGAATAAAGTTTCCGGAAGTGATTGCATGGAGGGACCGGTTTGTGAGAGTCCCCTTGGAAATCGGGTGGACCCGCTCGACCAAGGGGCCTCCCCCGTGCGGCGAGTTGAGACATAAACACGAGCTGTGCCAATACAAGAGAAAAAATAGAAAAGAAAAACACGATATAAAGAAAAGCTCTCTCACCTCCCAAGGGCAAACGCCCCAGCCACGCTCCACAAGACCAACCAGATAGGTTTAAACGAGATATTGCACCTTCTCTTCAAGCACCAAAACTGGCCAAGGCCACTCTCCAAGCGAAGCCAAGTAATTGCAGAAGAGTCGTAGAGCTGTTACTATCACGAAAACCATGAGATAACATCCTCTGCCGGAACTCACCTTGTACATAGGTACATAGATTCAGCGTTCCCTCAACTCCATACTATATGGTGCCTTCATCCTTCCTCACTTTGAACCTCTTTGTTGTGGTATGTGGTAAAGGGAGGCTAAAACTAATCTATAACCAATCAAGCAACGTACACACGAATCATTCATCAATGAACGTAACATAAAAAACATTACGTTAACGTAAACTTCTTCCCATTTCTCCTATGTGACTATTTGGGTAATCTTCACGCATAATAAATACAAATAACATCGCTACATATTATTAGCAGGGTTTTATCGCTCAAAATAACTTAATTTCCTCATTATCATATTGTTTCGACTAGTATGAGAATCTGATATTGAGTGGTTTAAAAAGACTATGAACCCTTTCCGAAAACTTTTAATATACGGCACCAACGTTTCATCACATTCAGCACCTTAGTCTAATCTAAATGCGCCTTAGTCTTTATATATGAATTACAAACATGTACATGAATGCGCATTCACGTGTATGTATAGTGAATGAAATAATAAAAAGTGTTGTTAATGTAACCGATATTCACTATTTTGGCTTTCACTATTCTTACTACGCCCAGAAACGTTCATAACTTGAGCATGAAAATTAGACTTACAATCCAAACGAGTATCACAGTAAAGCCTGGATACGCAGCCAATTGAAAGCTTTGGCCGTGATGACGTCAGCGGCCAGTCGTGACTGCTGGCAGCTGATTGGTTAGCGTGCGTGCGTATATTTGTCTAGAGCGGGCTTGGGATCCACCGTAGTTTTGAAGTTCTTCTCGTGTAAATATTCTGTGATATGATATCATTGAGGGATCACCATGGTAGACGAAACAAGGTAGCTGGAAACCAGTCTTTCATAAAATCGAGTGGTGTGTAGGTGACGTCATGACATCGCACCAATAGCAACGCTCAGATTGCATCTGGCAACACTGCTAACCCGAAATCTGGCATCACTGTCAGCGTTACTGGTACGACAATCTTGAATCTAGCCGTGTCGTTCAAACGAAATGTTGACGAGTCGAAGTGCCATGTCGTCGCCTCAAGTTAAATTAAAAAGTTTTCAGTTATTTGGTGTCAGAATAATTCTAAAAATTTACCCTAAATATTTCAATGCCCTGGTTCCAATTATAAAGAATTGATTGCGCCGAGTGAAATTGTCCAGTTGAATGATTTTAATGTTGAATTCATGTTTGCAGCCGCCATTTCAAAAACACCGATTACCGAAGAATCTTATCGGCATTAAAGATGCACTAAGTGGTGTTGAAAACTGGTGTTGGGCTGTTGTTTTATGATCACAGGACTTTGGACCTGGAAAGTAAGAAATTGAACTTTGAATATTATTTAAATTTAATTTAAAAAGGATTGCTCATAACTGATTTTTTCCCTTGATGAAGTTCCATCTCTCTATCAAATCTTTGAAACCAGATGCAGTAAACCAGTTCAAATTCGTTATGCTAGTTCCATAGGAAAATGCTGTTGACTCGCCTGAAATTTGAAGTATAAAGAAAATAAAGAAATAAGAAAATGATGTGCACAAATTCTATGCTGATCAATGACATACTGCTTATTTTCAAAAAAAAATTTAACATCATTATAAGCTTTTCATTCCAAAAAGGTAACATAAATCTTGTGATAGGCTAGCTATCATCTCTATTAGTATCTAAATTTTTATGTGTAAATTATTCTGGAAGTAAGATAAGATGACAAATTTTACCAAGTTTACAATATAAAAACTTTACTGGCATTGTTGAAATTTTGATCTCTCCTTTATGTTGAAATTAGCAAGTAGTAAGCTTAGAACCTGCAGTGTCAGCATGAAAGCTAGTTTGGACTGCAGACTGTAAAACTTGTGTACTGTATATTGGATGCATTTTCAGAATAGCTTGACGATGTGAGGGCCTGGCCTAAAGGTTAGGTAGGCTTACTTTTTGTTGAAATAGAATAGGTTTTTGTTTTGTTACGGACCATCTTTTTTTGGTTCACTGCTGTCCTGTTTTTTCAGCACCTACTACTTTCTTCTTCAACTTTGATATTGTTTCATGAAATTCTTCTCATCTTACTGTTTCTATGCCCTTTCTGCATAGATTCCGCGTTCCCAAATCCATGCTAAATGGTACCTTCTTCCTTCCGCCCTTTGGATCTTATTTGTTGAGGATAGGGAGGCTTAAACTAACTAATAATCTAATCTATAGTCTATTATGCTACATTTTTTCCTTTTTGAATTTAACAGTTCAATTTTTTTCATTTAATTTTTCTTTACTTACTGGTATGCCCCTCACCCAGGGGGTACAACTATTGTATCTTTGGGAATTACCGTTCCTAGGGGGACTATGTGAGGGGCCCAAGCTAAACTTTAGGTAGGCTTCCTTTTTGTTGAAATGGAATACGTTTTGTTTTGTTGCGGGCCATTTTTTTTAGATTCACTCATCCCTTGTTTTTCAGCTCCTTCTACTTTCTTCTTCAACTTTTTCTTGTTTCATGAACTTCTTTCTTAGCTTACTAATTCTCTGTACCTTGTGCATAGATTCCGCGTTCCATCAACTCCATAATAAATGGTGCCTTTCTCCTTCCTCTCTTGGAACAGCTTTGTCGTGGTTAAGGGAGGCTAAAACTTTCTTATATAATAATGAAAATAACTTACTGTTATGCAGAGCACGAATCCTGATGTTTGAAGATAGCGCTTATGCATTAGGAGGGCTTTCGTTTGCACTCTGTGATGTTTAGTAAGTCATTATGTACGACTAGTCCTTACCTAGATTTGAATGCTCAGTTTTATGTTGTTTTGGGTGTACATTTCGGAATTTATTAGCCGGAAAATGTTGAACGTGCCTTGAGTGGTCGGTGGGTGTACCAATTATTGTTCTTGATGAAAAAAATAGTTTATTTAATTCATTATCGTCAAAAGTTTACGTAACATCGAGATATTAGAAACGAAATATATTTTTAAGTAATAGGAGTTTTTATTCAGGGACGAGTTGTTGGCTCATATTTTGTTCCCATCCTTATACAACAAGTGATGTAAAGTCCAGAGCTGAGAGTTTAGTAGGCCTTCTTGTTGTTCAAATTAAAATGCTTCGTTTTCTTAGGTTAAGACCAATTTTTTTGGTTCATTAGTGTCCTGTTTTTCATCACCTATGACTTTCTTCTTGAGGTTTAATTTAGTTTCATAACCTTACTGCTCAACTTATTGTTCCTATACTGAGGTTCTCTCATGTGGAAACACCCTGCGTATTAATTATGAGTTTCCTTTTAACTCCTGTGCTTGGCGTTTCCTTCCTCTATTTGAACGGTTGTATTGTAGTAAGGGAATGGAGGCTAAACCCAAGTCAGAATTCAATCTACAGAACTAGTCAGTTTTTATAATAAAAACTTGATGCTCTATGTGAGAATATGTTAAGTCCCGCGACTGTGTCGCTTTGAGCAGCATTGTTGTGGTAAGGAAGGCTGAATCTATGTCGCAACCTAATTTATAGAACTAGTCAGTATTTTTAATAAAAAATTGGTGTTCTACGAGAGAATATGTAAAGTCCTGCAGCTGTGCCCGCTTTGAGCAGCAAGGAAGGCAGAATCTATGTCGTAATCTAATCTGTAGAGCTAGTCAGTATTCACAATGAAGACTGAGTGTTTTATGGAAGAAGATTTTAAAGTCCCACGACTAACTTATGTAAGCCATCAATTTATTGAGAATAGAAAACGTTTTTGATTCCGTTGCAGATCATCTCTCGATTCACAGCTGTCATTATTTGTTTTTAATTAGCGATTGAACTATTCAAAATTTTTCAACATGAAAATATTGTGGCGTAAATCGTGAGCGATATTGAATGCGGTGGCCCTTATAGGGATACAGAATAGAATGAACAAAATTAACGGATTTTTATTCACTATTCCCCCTCAGAGGGACACAATTATTGCATCCATGGGAATTAGCACTCCCTCGGGGAAAATGTGAGGGCCCGAGCTGAGAGTTGGGTAGGCTTTCCTTTCGTTTAAATGAAATGTCTTTCTTGCGTTAAGGAACATATTTTTTTGGTTCACAGCTGTCCTGTTTTTCAGCACCTACTACTTTCTTCTTCAAATTTGATCTTGTTTCATAATCTTCTTTCACAACTTACTGTTTCCATGTCCTTTCTGCATTGATTCCGCGTTCCCTTAACTCCACACTGAATGGTGCCTTCCTCCTTCCTCTCTTTGGATCGCATTTGTTGCTGCGGGTAGGGAGGCTAAAATTAACGACTAATCTAATCAATCCTTCCTCTCTTTGGATCACCTTTGTTGCGGATAGGGAGGTTTTACCTAACTAATAATTTAATTACGTTTGTAATGGAGTCTTGTGTAGGAACAAATCTTGTGCACACATTCCCCGTTGTGTCAAGTTCATATTGAATGATTTCTAACTTCCTTTGATTGGACTTTGTTGCGGTAGGGAGGCCTGTACCACCAATAATGTAACCTTGAAATATTTTGTTTAGTTTGAACCGACTTTTTTTCGGTCCATTGCCATCCTATTCTCTGCAACCTTACATATCCATGGTAGATTTTTCATTGCAAATTTCGTACCTTGATGCTTCCATCCAAAACATATTTGGGAACACACCTCGTGCATAGATTTCCTGATTTCTTTTTTCCACACCGATTGGTGCCTTCTTCCTTCCTGTTCATGAAACACCATTTTTTTTGTGGGGAGAAGTTCTGAAATGGGGTAATATTCATCTAGATTTTCTGTATTTTATCATTTATTCATATAATCATTGCAACAATGTGAACGCGAGTAATTATAACTTCCCCTCACAACGATAACAATAATCAAAGCTCTCTGTTCCTAGCGCTCCCATGGGAAATGTACAAGTTCTTGAGCTAAAGGTTAGGTAAGCTTTTCGTTAAAATATAGTGGTCTTAATGATTTTTTTGACCACTTTTTCGGTTCACTGCTGTCCTGTTTTTCAGCACCTATTACTTTCTTCGTAAACTTCTATCTCATTTCATAAACTTTTTTCCTAACTCACTGTTTCTATATCCCCTTCTGGGTAGGTTCCGCGTTCCCTTAACTCCAAACTAAATGGTGACTTCTTATCGCAAGTCTTTTTTTAGCTTAGAAGTTTAGATGCTGAAAAAGGATATACAACTGTAAATCAATGCTCCTGCTCATTCAGTTCGTGAACTTACAAGCAGAATATATCGCAGGTTTTACTTCAAATAAATATCTGAAATTGAATCTTATATTATCCTTTTTTACGATTAAACACGGCGGGCAATAGTCAGCTTCATCTGCATGGAAAAAGTACTAAAACGTTTTGTATGATTGAATAAAGTACATTTTCCTACTGTTTGGATAGAGCTGTCTATTTATGAAGCTGCCGGAATGATAAAATTGAAGATCGATAACCTTTTAGTTCTGGTAGATTTGTACGTAGCTGGACGGAATTCAATTTTCCAAAAATCCAAATCCGTACCTTGCGGAGGCACACTGGAGGTCGGCCATGTTGTTGATCGTACGTCTGGAAGGGCAGAGTACGCTACGTAGTAGTACGCTGCCGCCGCCGCCGCTGACGTCATGGTGTGGAGGGGACGTCATCTGGCTTGATTGAAATGAAGCCTCCTATTGGCTAGTCGAATTAGCGAATGTGCGCGGCTGTCCCCGTAGAAGTGACGGTACCTCCTTTAGTCTACCATGAGTACGCCTCATATGGTTTGTCCATCAATTAAGGAGCTTTATATTAGAATTTTTATCATCCCAGTGTGTTGTAATGCATCTCAAGTATCAACTTTTTTAGAAATGCTTTTTCTTTCTTTTTCTTCTTCCGCGAGAGTTTTGCATGTCAAGTCGCCATTGTGCTTGAAACGTTTTCGTGCTCGTCATAACCGTGTTGTTTAATGATCTGCCCTTCCGTGAAGGCATCGATTGTTCGAATCCCGGTTCTGGATGGCGATTTTTACAGTTGGGTATTGGGGAAAAATTCAATGCACAATACCCCACTCAACTCAAGTGTCTGAAATGGGTATCGGTCTTGACCGGGGGAAAGCGTCAAGACGTCCTGGTGTTAGTTATAAGGGATTTGAAAAACCAATGTACACGGTGATATGCATCAGGCTTGATTGCAAATAAAGCATCCTCAGATGCCGATGTTTGTTCTTATGAGTTGAATGCTATTATTTATTATAAAATGATTTATCGAGTACTTTATAATCAATTGTGCAAATTTTTAGCAAATTTATTGCATCGTTCATTAACTTTTATCCTGGTTTGAATTCCGTTTTTGTTCATTCTAAATTTTCTGGAAAACTGCAATGTAAAATCATGTAACTTTGTGTATGATTTATGCATTATAACCCAACCTTCATCTGGAGAAAATTTCATGACTTTCTAAGAAATGCGCTGATTCATGTCGGTGTTGTTTGCGTTCCCAATGTAATGGCCACCAATGTAAAGTTCACAAGAAACTAGTACAGCTTGGATGCTTTTCAAAATCTCACAAAATACAGTCTAATGAAGTTTTTGACGCCTTGATGGCCATAAACAATAAAAAAAAGGTTAACGCAGATTGTGTTTGCATTTTCTCTCCTCACGCAATTACTCGAAGTCAGCATTAAGGAACGTCATTAATTACTGACACACAATGCGAACTTATGTGCTTCACGAAATTAGAACCTTGTATCACGCAATTTGTGCGGCTTTTTACGGCTCAGTTGTGACAACTTATGTAAATAGGAAAAAAGCATTAAATATATCATATTTCCCATTTATCAAACATTTTTAGTAGTACCTGCGTTTGCAGTCTCAAATGCTATATGTTTAACACTGTGTAGGGGGAAAATTAGTCGTGTAAAAAAGTTTTAGTCATCAAAATTCAAATAGCCTCCAGAAAAAGTATTGGATACATTCTCCGTACATTTCGTCACGAAGCCCTTAAATTGTTCTACTGACTCTAACCTCCTTCCATAATTAATCGTGCGTGTTTTTCATAACGAATATTCGATGCGATTTTCCACCATGTTCAAGGCAGAACTCTCCTAAACGCACAATATCTATCAGTAATGTTTTATCTAGAAGGTGTTTTCAAGTTTTAAATTGTGTTTATATCGAAGAATGGCACGCCTTTCTACTTTTTTATTATAAAATGCTTTCGTTAATCTTTCTTGGCCTCCATCTTCTAAGCATGTTTACAACTGTATAAAATTTCACATACTTTTTAATGTTTCCAGGTACTTCTTTAATGTTTTAATGTTTTTCCATCGTATAAAGAGTGTGCTAGACGAAAAATCCAGATTATTAGCCATTCAATCCCTGGTGTTATCGCGCATTGACTACTGCGGCCTAGTATGGGGAGACTTACCTCAATGCCTTCAAAGGGATTTACAGAAGTGCATGAACTTCGCAGCCAAGGTGGTATGCAACGGTAATTTCAAAAGAAGTGATCACGTAACCCCTCTCCGTAACAAACTCGGCTGGATTCCTATCCAAGAAAGGCTCCTCATGCAGAGGGCCCAATACGGATTCTCGTTATATCTTCCTCAGAGCAATGCTGAGATAGTGCGTTTCCATCCACACACTGTAACCAACCAAAAGCCAAACAGAAACAATAATGTCTTAGTCAACTATCGTTCATCTCACATAGGGCAGAAGGCTCTGTCAGTATTAGGCGCTTTACTGTGGAACAAACTTCCGCTGAGCATTAAAATCCCTCAATGACCGAGAGAATTTAAAGCCAAAATAACTCGTCATCTTGCGTCTCAACAATAATTCTTAGTTACAAAACATACTGAATAAGTATTGAAGAATCTCATTTGCCTGGTATTTCCATCGCTGAATACTCTCTCTCGCTCATTTTTTTATAATTCAAGACATCACACAACAGTTTTGAAGTATGCCTAGGTATTATGATTTGATCGCCTATATGATGGAATTTACGAACATGCTTACTTGTATATGTGTGTACGTATATGGGCGCATATGGGTGTGCATATGTGCGCATACACCCGGGTGCACTGGACTAGCAACTGGTATATTAACTATAAATACCAGCATTTTTTCTCACTCCTAACTTCTAACACTACCCTACCCAACAAATCATTTCATTTTATTATTGTCAAGCAATCCAGAGCTTGAATGTCTTGTACATGTAATATGTGGTACCCAAGGAGGTTTAAGAATGGAGGCGGCATCAGCGCTCTAAAGTGAAGCCAATTTTCGGTAGCTGTAGGGTATACGGGCACACACATGGAGATGGGGCTCAGTGCGTGTCAGACACTCAGCGTGACAGGGCGCCGCTATCCACGCTGCGGTCAAGGACGAGTTTCCTCAATATGAGTTTCTTTATTATTCAGCGAGGACGCAATTGAAATATATGCCTAAGAAAAAAACGTATAGCACAGAGTAGCGCAAGTCTGCCATTTAACAGCGCGGTCTTCAGTCGCTGATGATGGAGGTGGGGCTACCCCTCCACTGCAACACCACCTCCACACAGGGACCCAATGCCGGGTGGGCGGGGCTTGGGACGGCAGAAGTGGCTTCACTCGCTTGACTGGCAAAAGATAGGGATGCCGGTTCCATGTATCCAACTTCCTTGGTGGTACCTATGTATGTTTATCAACTGCAGACATTTTGAGTTATATTTCAAAGATAAAGGGATTTTTTTCTAATATGAAACCCTTATAGGATATTGATGTTTTCTTTCTTATTCACGTCCATAAATGCTCTAGTTATGTTGGTGTAGTGCTAATTATCATATCATCTCTTACGCTCTAGAGCATATTATAACAACCGCACCTAAGCCTCACGTATTTCTGGAAATATTCTGTACTTGGGAACCGTTGTAGAACAATCGTTTTCATGCTTCTGACTCGGGTAGACTGTTCTGTGCCACTATTTTTAGTACGAAAATTTCATAAAATTCATGCCGTAATAAAAGATATTTTCTCCGCGTCTCTTGATTGGAATGCTAGTTTATACTGACTAGTTTACGCTGATATTTGCGCACATGCTTACCTGTATATATGTGTACGTGCACACGCTATGTGTGCGTAGATGGGTGAATGTGTCACTACGTAATGCTTCATTTTCGCTACATTATTCTACAGCATTTTTAAACAATATATATGTACATATTTGTTGCGCGATCACCCGCATATGATAAAAAAGACGCTTATCAACCAATGATTTTTTCGATACAATATTTAATTAAACATCGTAACAGTATTTCATTAGAAATTGCAAGCAGCAACACATACAGAAAAGTTTTCAAAGAACTTCCTTTGTTCATATCCTTTATTTCAGAACCTCGCACGGCATTTTTATAGAATGCGTATGTATT
The DNA here is from genome assembly GCA_030386875.1 of Morinoia aosen. NCBI lineage: Eukaryota > Metazoa > Arthropoda > Malacostraca > Amphipoda > Talitridae > Morinoia > Morinoia aosen. The sequence continues at coordinate 12,639,680 of CM059569.1, read as the reverse complement.
GTAATTGCCTCGATGCATAGAAATGTGTTTGTGTATGTTTACGAGTTAGGGGTGAGTATTTACGTAGGTATGTATGTGAATGTGTATATACATATATTTACTTGTATATATGCACACATGTGTGTACTAGACTGAGAACTAGCATTTTAACTAGAGATAATGATTTTTTCTGTTCACTCTCAACTTGTAACATTACCTAACTCGTCATCTCTTTATTATTGTAAAGCATTCATGTAAAAACTATACATATGTTGTGCGATCATCCATTTATTTTTAAATAAAATACTTATCAACTGATGGCTGTTATGTTAATATTGTTTAATTAGAATACAAAACTAATAATTTTCGTGGTCCTCAGGCATATACAGGGTTTCCGACACTTTTGTTGCCAAACTTTAACATAAGGTAGCGATCGTCGAAATGAACACTATTTATTCTATTTAGGTATGGTCTAAAATGCTTAGTTAAAAAGTTACAAATGCGTGAAGTTACTTTTCATCCGATATTCTGAGTGCTCCTCAACATCAACGACAAAGATTAGTTTGTTTACTGTTGGAACTTCAGCTGCAAATGTATCACCGGCAATGGAGGGAGTATCCAATGCTGAATTAGCGGATATGCACCTAGTGTATGGTGCAGCAAATGGAAATTCTATGGAGGCTGTTCGAATTTACGCAGAAAGGCATCCTAACAGACATGTTCCATCGCGTCCAACATTCACAGCCATACACCGGAGATTACGTGAATACGGATCATTTCACAGACCACGACCTGAAGGAGAGTAGCAGATCCAGACAAGGTGGAAGATGTCTTAGAATATTTTCGAACCAATCCTACTTCAAACACTCGTTCTTGTGTACATGCTTTACATTTAAGCAAAACTACTGTGTGGCAAGTACTACATAACAGTGGTCAACATCCATTTCACTTTCAGCGTGTACAGGAATTGCACGGTGAAGATTTCGAACGTCGTGTTGAATTTGCGAGGTGGTTTCAACAGAAAGCAGATCAACAACCTCGTTTCCCATCACGAGTCATTCACAGACGAAGCGTCATTTACTCGAGAAGGAATACCTAATCTCCATAACCTGCACATGTGGTCTGGCAACAATCCACATGTTACAAGACAATGTCGACATCAGGTTAGATTCGCCGTAAATGTTTGGGCAGGAATTCTTGGTGACCATCTGATTGGGCCATACATCTTACCAGAGAGACTAAATGGAAGTACCTATTACATTTTTCTTAATGAAGTATTGCCAGAACTACTGGAAAATGTACCTTTAGCTGACATCAGTGGAATGTATTTTCAACATGATGGTGCTCCTGCACATTTTGCGGTTGCTGTTAGGCAATTATTGGATGCCCGATATCCCAATCGCTGGAGAGGACGTGGCGGTCCCTTCGCGTAGCCACCAAGATCTCCTGATATTACGCCCCTAGATTACTTTGTCTGGGGGCATATGAAACGTTTAGTGTATGAAACACCGATTCAATCCGAAGAGAACCTGATGGGTAGGATTGTTGAAGCCTCGGAAAGGATTCGTGAAACTCTTGGTGTCTTTGCTCGCGTCCGCCAATCATTGGAGAGGCGTTTGAACGCCTGCATCGAGACAAATGGGCGGCATTTTGAACAATTTTTGTAAACATGTAACATAGTTTACGGTTTCGTTTGTTGTGCTCATAATAATTACTGTCGAAAATGCTTTTTCCTTATCACAACTGTTATAGTTCTACTGTAACTGACCATCACCGTGTTCAAATAAACGTTAAAATGAAGGGTTGTCCCGCCAAACAACCATCTTCTAAAAGATCCGTCTTTGGATAATATGTTCTCGACAGTAAGCACAGCATTTCTGAACTCAACGACCTACGCTTCGAGCCAAGCATCACCAACCGTTACATCGAATCATCGTTTGAAGTCAACCAGCGAGTAACCTCATTCCCTCTACGGACCCCACCATTGGACTTCGTACCCTCTGCTCTGCGACCGACGCTTGTACCTGTGCGGCCATCTCCCGCACATGTCTGTATCCCGCGTCATTCTGTATCTGTACGACACTTATATAAAGGCTGCTAATGTCGAAGCCAGTCGCTCAATCTACCGATTCCCATCCTGCTGTCAACACCTAGTGGAATAAACTCGCCAAGCTTCCCAAGTGTTTCTCTGACCGCACATTAAGTGGTGGCCAGATGTTGCGATTCGAACTCACATTCGCATAAGTGTTAACTGAAGATCAAGTACTCCGTGCAGACAGCTTTGAACAGTATAAAATCCAAATGTGTTCCAGCGAAAACAACCAGCTCTGGCAGCCTCAACAAACAGTTATTGTGTTTGGAATCATCGTCTCTAAAGAATTGTTGACGGAAGCTTACTGTAGATTTACAGTATTTCTTAATTTAAACTCACCCCTGCGTACAAAAATTTTGGTCTACGAGTGTGAAAACGACACTATCGAATTCGTATTTCAAGTCAGAATTGCAGCGTTCCCAGCGTCAACCATTGAGTGAATTTTACATCTACAAGAAGTGAATTCACATCTACAAGTACTAAGAACAATTTATTTTGTGTAAAATAAATTACTACGATTGCACCAAGAACAGTAGCAGTGACTGTAGCAGTGAGGAGACACGTACTTTCATTTTTAAAGTGTAATTTCTTCAACGTGGTGCACAGTATAAACGCAGTATAATCTTGCTGTACCAGCCGACAACATTGCCTACAAAGCACAGCATCACAGCGTCCCATCATTGCCTGCAAGAGACGTGATCAGCTGCCTTCAGTTTTTTACACAGTTAAGTCCGTTGTGAAAATTTTTTTTTCTTTGTTTAGTGCTATCTCGCTCTGTCCCGAGCAGCTAGTCTTTCTTTGTTGCACTTATTGCCGTGGTTTTTTTTTACCACGCCCGCTTCCTGTACAGCTGAAATCGCTGAGTCGCAGTTTGCACTCAAAATCAGTTACATTCTGAGCGTTGTGAGAGAGACACGTTGTCCAACGAATCTGGAACGTAGCTGGTTACCAGTTTTTCACTTCAATTGCATCGTAAGTGTCAAATTTTATTTGCCAGTTGAATAGGAGTGTCAGTAGAGGTGTCTGAGTCACTTTGATTTCAAAATTTAAAGCTTTAATTGATAGAAATTCACGTTTTTGCTGTGGAGCGGCAAAATTTTTTTTGACGCCTGGTAGAAATCTGTGTCGTGCGTTGAAGCAGTCCCGTGTGGACTGAGTATTATTGTTGACCATTTCAACTGTATAATTGTGCTGCTAAAAATTTTAATTTGCAGGATTAGGGACGCTAATTCTTATTTGGAAGTTGGTGATAAAGAACTGATTTTTTTGCTATGGTTCTTCAATGGGTGTGATTAATTAATTTTGTGGGTTCTAACTGCTTTTATGTTGGTTGTTATCATTCTAACTGTTTTTAGGGTGTTTATTATTATTCTCGGAGTACGATATTAATTTTTGAATTAAATTGGAGTGAATTTTGGTAGTGAATTGTTAATTTTTAGTAGAATAGGATATTTTTCGATGAAAAACGACACATGTCGGACTTCTCTGATTCTTTGGACAGTGAGGACGAAGTAGTACGAACTAAACCTACTGTAACTAAATACGGACGAGTGAGTAACCCAGTAGTTAGCAAAATGACGACTCCTACGGCAGCGACAGCTGGACCTAGTGCTAGTGCTGGACCTAGTAACGTTGACGCGTCACAACTTGCACGTGACATTGCTGCAAATCTAAATGTTCCCTCTGTCGGTACAATAATGACTAATGCAGAGCTTCCAACCTTTCGTGGAAGACGCCGTTTGCATGATGGGGAGTTCCTAGAGAATAAGACATTTTCGACACATATTCAAAATCTTAAGGCCTATATGAGCCTGTTGCCAGATGCCACTAGTGATGAGCGTAAGAAGGAATTTTTGGTACGATCTGCAAACAAGAACATCGGCGATTTCAATAGTGTAGTAACTAAGTTAGTTAATGCCGATTTAAATTATTCTTTCGATCAGGTCGTTCAGATACTAGAGGACATTTACGTCTCGAGGGGAGAGAAGAGTATCCATGCATTAGCTTGCGATCTAAACGAGTTGAAGTTAGTTAAAAACAATGCACTTGCTGCTCAGATCGTGAACGCATTTTCAAAAATAAGGAAGCTAACAGAGAGTATTCTTAGTTCAAACTCACTCGGGTGGCAGCGCCACGCTTATTTCCAGAACTGCACCACGCAGGCTGAGTTAAAAAAATTCGTAGGCGACAGCATGTCGTACAGTCTGGCGTTGGGGGTTCTAGGTCCTTTATTTGATGAGACGTTCGCTAGAAAAATTTTTGAAACACAATTTTCGACTGCAGAGGAGCTATTGGCCAAGTTAATTTCCGCGGTGCGAAGCCAGAGCGAGTCTAAGAAGATTCTAGCGCAAAAGTATCCTGTCAGACAGGAGAGCGAGAGTTACGTAGGTGAAGTGACTAGTGAATTCGAGGAAGTTTTGGAGGAGCCAGATCAATTCCAGGAGAACGAAGTGTACTACGGAAGTATAGGAAATTACCGTAGGAATTTCCGATCAGGGGCACGTAGGATAGTACCTAGGCCCTGGCTCGCACGGAATCCTCGCTCAAGAGGTAGAGAGTTTAACAGTTATGTAGGAGATCGAGGAAATGGATACTTAGAGTGTAATATGATGAAATCAGATAGTAGTAGTTCTGGTACTGTACAATTCGCAGGAAATTCAGGAAATTCAGGAGGAAATTCAGGAACGAAAAAACCAGGATTCCCGTACTGTAGCAGTTGTTCGACAGTAGGGCACTTCGAGTGCAGATCTCAAAGAGGATCTCAAATGCCGAGGGGATGTTTTGCCTGTGGTGGAACTCATGTAGTAAAAAATTGTAGAGCGAGCGGTTCGGAAGTCCGTAACTATAGGGCGTATTTACGCAGTAGGGGTAGCACGAACCGTGGGCAAAGTGAAGTTCATTGGGCGGAGTGCAAGTCAAGCGATTTTTTAAACTAGGTGAAGGTAGTAGGGGGGAATTGAAACAGATTGAGCCCGAGGTATTTAACGGTACTAACCTCGTAAAACTAGAGACCGTGGCAAAGGTTCCAGATGCAACCGAGATAACCAAGTCGTATGTTGACCCCTTATTTCAATGTAAAAATCGATATAATTTGTTGCAAGAAAAAGAGCTTGAGAATGATCATTATCAAGACAAGACTGTGGAATCATATTTTTCGGTATCCGTTGTAAAAAATGTTAACAAAAATGATACTGGTTTAATATCATTCAAGGATTCCAACAAACCGACCATTATTCTCAAAAATAATGACCAGTATTTAAGCGCTTTGCTCGACAGCGGCTCAGATAAGTGTCTTCTGAGTTTCAGACAGGTTAAAAATCTAGGTGAGGAAGTAAAGCCGAGTAAATTAAGAGTGAAAGGCGTGAACGGAAAAAGTGACGTCACTGGTGAGGTGGAGTTAGCTATTAAAATCCCCGGCACTAGTAGAGTAATTAAAACAAGCGCACTCATCATCAAAGAGGCGAAATTCAATTATGACCTGATACTAGGTCGAGACGTATTAACAAATGCAACAATTAACTTTAAGGACAAAGAACTTCTTTGGAATGATATTTCAATTCCTTTTCAAGATTTAAATATGGAACCATTGTTAAGTAGAGAAGTAGTAATGAGAAAGATAGTTAACAGCGACTGTCTGTTGTCTGAGATTGCTGTTGCGAGGAAGAGCAACAGGAGGTTAAAAATTGATGACTGCAGCAGGAAAAATGATGACTGCGGCAGAAACAATGCTGACTGCAGGAGAAAAAATGCTGACTGCGAGACAATGAGAGCTGCGGTAGCTCAGGCACAGACAATGAGTACGAAGCAATTAATCGTTCATTGCAATCAGGCTGAAGTGCCTGGGAATTCACTTAATGTCATTTATGGCTTCCTTAAGAAACCAATTGCAGGAGAATACGTCATTCAGAAAAGATGTCTTGATAATGGTGCTCTTATAGCTGACTCAATTGTTCAAATAAATGAAGACGGTGTGGTACCGATTATGGTTTTGAATCCAAGTGATGAAACAGTGTATCTCTCTGAGAATTCTATGCTATGTCATGCGGAATTAATAGGAGCTAATGAGATTGAGAGCGAAGTATTTTTAACGAATGTGGAAAAAGCGCTCAGAGATGCTAGTGATGTTGAAGTAAATGCTGTCGCGGGGTCGGGTACGACTAAGGTTGTTTCGTCAGGTGGTGGAATTAATGCCATAGTCGATAGTAAACTTGAGTTGGATGCTGATACTCGTGGCAGAGGAGAAATTTTTGCTGATGACAAGAAGCTAGATTTTAATGCAGAAGTAAATGTAAATTTATTAAGTGGAGAAAGTGGAGAAAAGGAGTTACGACGTGAGTTAACAGTAAATGATATTTCATGTACGGAAGAAGACATTCAATTACCTTTAGTTAATTTGTTAAATAAATTTAGAGATGTGGTGACTTTAGAAAACGAACAAATAGGAGTAACGAATATTTTGAAGCATCATATTCAGTTGAAGACTGATGCGCCTGTGTTAAATTTAGCTCCCTACCGCATACCTCATAAGTACCAAGAAGAGGTAATGAGAATAACCAACGATATGCTCGATCAGGGAATAATAGAGGAGTCGTCCTCTGACTTCAATTTCCCTGTCATTGTAGTTAAAAAGAAATCGGGAGATTTACGGCCCGTTATCGACTTCCGTGCTTTGAATAAAGTTTTGATTAAACATTCTTACCCAATTCCCCGCATTGACGATATCCTAGCAACGTTAGGAGGTAATACGTGGTTCTCTAACCTTGATTTGCGCAGCGCATTCCATCAAATTGAATTAGAAAAAGAAAGTAGGAAGTATACTGCTTTTAGCGTCAATTACCGTAAGTACCAGTTCTGTAGGGTACCGTTCGGACTCTCAACGAGTCCGGGAATATTTCAAAAACTCATGATATCAGCGCTCTCACCCATTTTGGGAAAGCTCGCGTTTGTATTCCTCGATGACATCTTGGTATTTTCTAAAAATAAAACTCAACATTTAACTGATATAGAAATGGTGCTTAAATTGCTGCGAGCCGGTAAATTATCCTTAAAGCTTGAGAAATGCCATTTCTTTAAAAAAGAACTCGAGTATTTGGGCCATATCATTGCCGCAGATGGAATTAAATGTAAATATTCAAAAAAATTGCAAGAATGCCGAGCGCCAACCAATGTTAAAGAATTACAACAGTTTTTAGGTTTGGCGAATTATTTTCGCAGCTTCCTACCAAATTTCGCTGAAGTAGCAAGTCCCTTGTACAATCTTTTGAGAAAAAATGTAGTTTACACTTGGACTAACGAATGTCAAAAGAGTTTTGAGTTTCTGAAATCTTTATTGACTTCTGACACAGTTCTGAGACATCCCGACTATAACAAGGACTTTCATGTGTTTACTGATGCTTCCAATTCAGGAATAGGTGCTGTATTAATGCAAGCGGATGATTCAAGCGACAAAATTCTAAGACCCATAGCTTATTATAGTAAAAATTTAAACTCCAGCCAGCGTCGGTACTCGACTACCAAAAAAGAATTCTACGCGATACACGCTGCCTTAAAGCATTTTAAATACTTAATTACAGGATATACGGTTCGCGTCTACACCGACCACCGTCCTCTTGCACCATTGTTTAATAAAAAATTACCTGAGGACACTAACATGGCTCGTTGGTGCATAGATGTAAATTCCCTTGACCCGGTTGTAAAATATCTACCTGGTAAGGAGAACGTTGTTGCAGACTATTTAAGCAGATTACCTGTTAATAACGAGAAATTAAATCTTAAAGAACTAAATTCTTGTGATGATTTGGAAGTCGCATTTGAATCAGAAGTTTGTGTTGTGGAGACTCGAGCACGACACAAACGAACGACAAGAAGCGAGGTAGTTGACCTGCCCTCGACTCGAGACGATGCTGACAGTGCAGCAGACAAGGGCGCTAGACCCGCGCTGATAGACTACGTACCGACTGAAGCTGAAATATCTTGGACGATTGAGGAGTTTATCGACGAACAAAACAATGACGTTTTCTGTATAGAGCTTAAGAATGCTTTGTTGCATGACAGTGTTTCAACTATTCCTGACTTAGATAAATTTCTAGTGTTAAATAATATTCTTTATAGACGTAGAGAAATCGATAATCGACCGAGTACAATTTTGACTGCAGTCGTTCCTAATTCATTAATGAGTAAAGCTATCCTAGCGATCCACAGTTTATATCATGTGGATTACAAGCATACCTTGTTTAAATTTAAGTTAAAATATTGGAATCAATTAGAGAAAACTTTTGTGCGAAAATTTGTTAGCGATTGCGAAGTTTGCAAGATTATTAAAGCGAGACCTTCAGTTCCAATTAAAATTTTAACAGCTCCAATAGCCACCGAACCTTTCGAAGTTGTATCAATTGATCTGCTTGGGCCACTTAAAGTAACTGATAATGGAAATAAATATATTCTAGTGGTGATTGACCTTTTCTCGAGGTTTTGTCGTTTGTATGCAATTTCAAATCGAAATACAGAAACAGTGATTTCTTGTTTAAGCAGCTGTTTCTCATTACTAGGTTACCCTAAGACGCTCATTTCAGATAATGCTTGGGAGTTTAAATCAGTGGCTCTCAAACAATTTGCAAAATTACATGCCATTTCAAAAAGGGAAGTATTGGCTTACAGCCCACATTCTAACGCCATTGTGGAACGCAACAATAAAAAAATTACGAATCTGCTGAAACTTTATATTAATACACTTGTTAATGTAGAGTGGGACCAATTATTGGAAGTAGTAGAAAATGCACTGAATAATTCTTTAAATTCTACTATTGGCGAAACACCAAGCTATATTATGTTCAATCGCGATACGTGTGCTTACTATCAGTCTGACAGTTTAGAGTCAGTAACTTACAGTTTTGATGAAGAAATAGATTTAGTGAATATTAGAGCTAGAGAAGCCGTTCGAACAGTAGAAAATATACGAAATTTAATTATTAATAACACAACAGAGCGAAATCTCTATAAAAACCTTAAGCGGCGCAATAAGGATATTCAAGTTGGTGATAGAGTCCTATTAAGGAATCATAACAAGACCCATAAACTTGAATTAACTTGGATTGGTCCGGCAGTAGTCCAAAAGGTTAAACGTAATTACGCTGATGTTAAAATTGGATCGAAAATCATTAGAAGTAACCTTAATCATATTTTACCACTCAAAAAGTTAAAATCTGTGAATTAAAACGACGAATTCATTGGACTGTATGACGTTCTAACTAATCGAAGAATAACGATTTACCTTTTTATCGTTGTCTACTCCGCTTTACCGTTTTTACCCTGTTACCGTAGTTACCGTTGTTTACCAATAATGTTACGGAATATAATCGTAATTTTAGGCGCATTTTTGCTCTGGGCAATATGCTTTGCGTTCATATTAATCTCACTAATCAATGCGTTGTATTTTTTATGTTAATTTTAATGTTGCTTTATGCCCAAGTAAGGAGGTTATGTTAGGTATTTACCCTGAGGAATTTGTACCGTCTAGCTTTCAGTGTCGCTAGGACGTTTTATAAATTTTTTCTCAAATTCACTCAGACATTGGTATTGCTAAATTGACGGTTTTTAATTGTGAACGTTTGATCAGGCGGTGAATTGAGTTCGCTGAGCCAGGAATTTATGCAGCGAGACGCGCACTTGCGGTCTTGCCGAGCTATTTTTATCTGACCAGAATGTCACTGATCTAGATGTGAATGATTCCGATCGTTCGACGATCAGCAGAAATTTAAATTAAATTCATGAGGCAGTTGTCTTGTCACCTGCCACATTTTTTTTTCTCAGCGATCGGCGACTATATTTTGTACGCGAGAGTTATCGTGGTTCAATGACTCTTGGGAGTCAACCAAGATTGATACCAAATTATATGTTGTATTTATTTTCATTGAATACGGCCATGCTAATTTTTCTGTATCCTTCACTTGCAGGAGAGGGTGCTCGATGGGTAATGCACAGAGTAATATCGACGTAGATACCCTCGTCGCGGCTTTGTCCACGCACTCCACAACCGTTAACGAACAGTGGGTCAAAGAAAACGCGGTAACCAAGATGGAATTACTTCCAGACCGGCTGACGGACATCATCATTATGGGTCTGATCCTGTCTACGATGATTATGGGAACTGTCCTATATCATCTCAAGAAGGAGGTACAGACGTTGACGGCGACGCAACGAGAAAATTTTTCCTACGCGATCGTGCGGGGCAGGCCGCCAAGGGTCCTGCATCAGGACCCATAATTCGCGTTGCGCGCGATCTTGTGGTGGTGAATGTGACACACTTAGGGCGGGCTGGACGTCCCAGGGATGCAGGCCGTCCAAGTAAATCCGGCGGTGCGCGAAGAGTTTAGGTTGAAAAATGATAACGTTGAAGAATTTTATTTGAATTAATTGAAGATTTATTAACAGAAAAATTATAAGTGTTAGATTTTAAATTATTTGAAAATCTGGCGCGCGGTTAAATGAAACGCAAATCGCATGAAACACGCGATAAAATATGCGCGCAGTGTTCTCTTTAATGTATTTTTAAATCTATTTAACGCATGTGTTTAATTTAAGTATACTGGTTTTAATATTGACGCAAAAGTTTTAATTAGCAAATGCCTTATTTGTTTTTGGTGTTAGAAGTGACATTACTGATTTGAATATGTTGTGTTTTGATTGGATTATTTTTTTAATTGTGTGACAATTCGAATTCGAAACACTGCGCATTTTTAAATTTTTCTAATAGGGGTATTATGCGAAAACACAAAAGATATTTGCGATGATGCAACGGGTAATTATTTGTTAATTGATATGGCGCAGGTTGTTTTTAAAAAATATTAAAATGGCGTTTCAATATGACCCTTTTTACAACGTTCTACGTGGCTGTCAACGTGCAGTTTATTTATATGCACGGTAAGTCAGCAGCATTGCTTTCTGCTTGTTCCTTTTGCTTGCTTGTATGCTTTCTAATTATTAAGGTTTTGAATTTTTTTTTACGTGCATTGGGTTTTGTTAGAAGTGTGTAAAAATTGACTTTTTACCTGCAATTTCTTTTTGGATGTTTGTGGTAAATTGGTGATATGGTTTTTTTACCAAGGAAGGAGTTTAAACATTTTTATTTGAAAGTATTAATAGAGAACGTTTTGGTATATCGTATGTTTTTTTTCTTGAAATTAAAGTCTCTAACTAATTTATTTTGACTCTTTCCGTGACGTATTAATTTTTTTTCCTGAGGATGTATTAAAATTGATTTTAATCTTTTGTTGGGTGATTGCGGTAACGTGTTTTGATTTATTGCGGAAATGTTAAACGGTGCTCTTTTAGAGGGGCGGGGTAAAGTATTAACGGTTCCTTCCTCTAACATGTTTTGATGTTCCGTTGAAGTTACGAACATGTTCCCATGTGTTTAACTTTTAGGGGCGTTTTACCTATAATCTGCTTGTGCTTGCGTGTAATCTTTAATCATAAGGGTGTTAGCGGTTTCTACTTAACAGTTGACTGCGTTTATCTTAACAGTTTTACTGTGCGTGTTAGTTAAAGGCTGTTAAGCCTAATATATCGAAGTTTAAAGCGAGTGTGTACGTATTATGTTCGCGAAGTTACCCTCGTTTTGCTTGTTTTCTTGAAGTATAAAGTGTTTGGTGAAGTTGATCTTGTTGACAGTTTGAGTTGAGATTGATTTAACGTAATTGAAACGATTTACGGTCTGTTGGGTTGAATTAACTTCATAATGTTATTTGATTTTGAATTGTCGTTCAATTGTCAATTAATTGTCATTCTTTTTTCTATCGTTGGGTTTGAGCACGCTAGTTGATTGCGTGGCTTCTAGGCTTTTGATTAGTAAGCCGATTTGAATTTCCAGTTCAACGTTTTTATTATGGTACTCGCTCACCAGTTGCGTGAGAGGGGGGAACTATGTGCGGCCATCTCCCGCACATGTCTGTATCCCGCGTCATTCTGTATCTGTACGACACTTATATAAAGGCTGCTAATGTCGAAGCCAGTCGCTCAATCTACCGATTCCCATCCTGCTGTCAACACCTAGTGGAATAAACTCGCCAAGCTTCCCAAGTGTTTCTCTGACCGCACATACCGGAGGTCATTTCCATACACTTCCATTTTCTTCGTATGTTTCAACTCCTTCCTTAGAGACCTAAAGTCTTATTTATTCTACGTAAATTACTCGCTTATTAATTATAAAGCTTAATCCATTTTAATCATCTCGCAACACTTGCTATCTCCTATGATATATTAACGTAAAGCTTCAAGAAAGTAAACGTGTTTGTTCATACTCGTGACGGAGACGCGAGAGCAGCTTCTGGCGAGTGTGCACAAAGGGCATTAGGGCCTGAGCCGTCAATAGAGCAAGACGTGTGATCCTCCACTCCTGCCCTTGCGGGCGAGTGGGGGAGGTGGTTAGCTTAAGTTGTGTTTGACTTATCAACCGCCAGTCGGAAGTAAAACAGCCAAGTATTTCCCCATGTACTCATCCATATTCTCGTCAATTCCCCGGAAGTAGCTTCATGTCTAGGTGTAGGATAATGTCGTTTGAAGTGCTAGACGATCTTTGCTTTTCTACTAAATGATCCAAGGTCGAGGCTCCACCTCGTATACGATGTTCTTGTCAGACTTCTCAATATATTAATAGGCTATGTTCGTCTGTTGATCAAATAATAAGGTTCATCCTGCTTATTTAAAGTAACAATGCGGATTCCTATAATTGTGTCATTTGATAGATCAGAATTAACGTAATCACCGAGATCTGATAGTATTATTATCATTTATATTTTAGAATACGCTATATACATCGTATGTCATTCTATTTCCCGAATATGTCATCGTTTACTAATTGAATTGAAAAACGTCATCATTATAACAATAAATTACGTTGCAACTATCTCGTCATCCACCTTGATAAGGCCCTATTTGATTCGACAACAACATTTCCATTAATAGTAAAAGACATTGAAAAGTCTCAGTCTATTTCGATCTTTATTATAAATAAAATATAATAATGGAGATCTTCTGTCTCGACCATCAACCTTAAGAAAATGAAAGCAACGAGAAAATAACGATGGATAATAAAAGAAAAGAACTTCCTCTCAGAAATTGGCCAACAGAATAATATATCATCGGTGGAAAAATAAAGTCCACGACACAACAATAAAAAGGTAATGTTAAATAATAATAATGTTTCACATACTTGCCTAACTTCTCATTTCGTATCCTTGACATTGATGTGCCGCAGTTTACCGCCTTGGATTCGTCTCCGCAAGAGAGTGTATGAATTATTTTTAATAGCTGTCCAACTTCAAGTCCTTGTAACTCTTTCTAAGCATTTTAGACCATACCTTGATAGAATAAAAAGTGTTCATTTCTACGATCGCTACCTTATGTTAAAGTTTGGCAACAAAAGTGTCCGACACCCTGTATATATACAATATTTATTTTTCTTCATGCTTCCTTAAAATGACATTTTTTGAACATCAGCCGTAACACGCGATCCATATATTGTTTCCTAGCGTCAAGAATTGCGACGTTTTATGTCATGTATATGTACACTGTCAAAAGTGTTTTCGCCACAATGAAAATGCATCGTCCATGAAATTGTGTTGTCTTTTATAATTATCATTACATGTATTATCAAATGTTAGATTTGACAAGATTAGGAGTACGTTGCCCTCCATCATTTCTTTCCGACTAGTGACATGGGTATTACAATACGCGGTGTGAGTTTATTATCTTAGTGTATTAACTTTAAGATATTTTAAATACCAATGATGGTACTTTTGTACCATCTCTATTAGAAATGGAGTGTTTTTTTCTTATCTTTCTAGCGTAGAATCAATATCTGGCATATTTTTTGACACGCGTGGATTCTTTCGTGGCGTTCAATGGTCAGTTCCCTCACATCCTGCTATACCTTTTTGACAAAACTGAATCTGTGGAGCGCTCTTCACAAATATGGCTCATTGATAAAATAAACTGTTTAAATCACTACTTTTGGTAACTTTGTTATGGCTCTATAAGAACAATTCCACGCTGCTGCACCATTTGTAAGATTTCTTATTAAATTAAAATTACTGCTGCAGCATCTGTTATTTCTTTTGGAGTGGATTTTACCGACCGAAATTACGCATTAAGAATGATTACAATCGGACATGTGGTATCTGCTGCCACCTGCGTCTAAAGAGCCAAACCATATTAATATAAATGAACGATCCATTTATTCAGCAATATGATGGAACGATTCACTGCGGTTGTCATGATGAAATGATTATATTCGGTGAGCGCGTGTCGAGGGCATCAGTAAAGTCGTATTTCCTGGGCTATTTCTTAAATAGATGGTCATATTTTCCATTCTACACGCTCATCTTTCTTAACTTACAAAGGGAATCAAAAACATAGGTCACTTGCTATATTTCACTATTGAACGCTGACAACCAGGGTTGCGGAGTCGGAGTCGGGAGTCGGAGTCGCCGGAGTCGGATGTTTTAGGGTGGAGTCGGAGTCGGAGTCGCTTCTCTGAAGTGTGGTGGAGTCGGAGTCGGAGTCGCTACTCTGAAGTGTGATGGAGTCGGAGTCGGAGTCGCTTTTCCGAATGTGGTGGAGTCGGAGTCGTTCATTCGGATGTGGTAGAGTCGTGGTTGGAGTCGCTATTTTTTGGTGTCTTCGATTCTAATTTTTGCTAAAAATTATTTATAATTCTTTAAAACCAAAGTAAACAAAAGAGTTAGAATACTTTGCTGAAAAATCTAAAAAATACGCAATGTTTTTGTTGATTATTTTGTTCTAAGTTTGAAACAGCGTATTTATACCTATGACCTAATACCGTCATGTTATCTAGTCATGGAGGGTTTGCACAGATATATATGAGAAACCTACGAGTGCGAAATATAATTTTTGTACTCAGCATTGATGTATGTTTTTTAGTTAAAAGCAGGAATTAGTAATTGAAAGCATCGTAAACTCATTCTGTATATTTCTTTTTTGTTCATTTCTCCTTCAATTAATACATAGGAACTGGAAAATAGAAGTAAATGTGTTGCAAGTTACTTGTAGAACATTTCAGCTGATGCAATACATTGTACTCACATAAGGAGTGGTAACTCTATACGCTCTTAGTGATGCATTGATTGATAAAGACTAGTCTTTGCAGAAACTTAAAGTTATGTTGTGATCATAAATATTTCTAGTCTTTAGGTTATGATTCATTGCCAATGAGTAGTCTTTGCCAAAACCTGAAGCTATGGTCTGGTACACAAAGACTTCTAGTTTTCAGGTTATGTTATCAAAATTGATAGGGCTTTCTTGTCTTTAGGTCAAGTTAACATGTATTAATAATAAAAATTTCTGCTCATTTCTAAAGTTATTTCTTGAATGTTGTTTGGTTCTTTCAGAGTTATAATGTATTTCACTATATCATCATGTTTAATTTTTATCGTCGTATCACTCACCAGTTTCTAAGTAACCATACGCTGAAATGGAGAATTTTATAATTATGTTGATACAATTTCAAAAACTGAAATAGTATTCGTTTTGTAGCATTATATAATTAATTACTTCTTCTTAAGGAAGATTTGAAAATGTTGTAAGGTTATCAATATCGGCATTGAGACACTAGAAAAAAATTTAAATACAATGTAAACGAGCTGCAGTGAAAATAATTACACACACTAACAAAAACTTCACTTACAGTCACACACATATTATATCTGAAAGCAATGCACTATCTCAGCTGCAATGGTTGTTGCATTTATGCGATAGTACAAATTCTCTTGCTGGAAACGTTTCAAATTGCTCCAAAAAACACGAAATGAGAAGAACATGGGCGCTCATTAAAATAACAAAGTGTCAAATACAAAGTAAAAAGTTAGACGAAAATAAGAGATAGTATCATATTACACGCAAAGAAGCTAGAAGTGACTTTTATTCGTAAAAAAAAACGTTTCGAAAACGTCTGGCCCCTGCGACGAAAGCAGAACAACTTTTGCCTATTCTATCCGAAATGTAACATAGAGTTGAGCAATAAAACAACACCTTTTCTGCATTGTTACCCTGCATAGTGTAGGTACAGAGAAGAAAAGGCAGTGTGCAAATCTGGCCCACCTTATCTACACGTATATCATAATTTTGGGGATTTGAAGCATAGTCATTGAATTAACTATTATAATTTCACTGAATTAGTGCATACTTAGTTGTAAAAAACTGTTGATATATACATATCTATGCTTCTCAGTGTAGACAGTGCCTACATTATCTACTCAGAAAACACTTGTCAGTAATATACAGGGTGTTTCAGATTCAGAATAAGAGGCAAAAAATTGCACACCAAGTGGAAGATATCAAAATAAAAACTTTTTCTTCTATGAAATTTTCCGAAGAAAGAGACATTGAGATATTAGCCGTTTATTGTTTTAAAGGATGAAATTTAATGACTAAATTACTCGCAATATTTATTTTGAATTTACTTTGATCGGGTGAAATGTTCTAGTTGCATGACCTCCTAGATCTCCTGACATGACTCCACTCGATTTCAATTTTTGGGGACACGTGAAGAGCCTTGTGTATGCTACACCCATTGTGTCTGAGGAAGATTTTGTGGACAGAATTGCAGTGGCTGCAGGTGAGATACCTTAATGCCAGACGTGTTTCCTAATATCTGGCAGCCGTTAAGGCTAACATTCGAAAAGTGCATAGATGTAGGTGGAACACATTTTGAACAATTTTTTAAAAGTAAATTCAGAATAAATATCGCGAGTAATTGTGTCATTAAATTTCGTCCTTAAAAACAATTAACAGCTAATTCCTCCCAACCTCTATTTTTTGGGGAAAATTTCGTAGGACAGAAAGTGTTTATTTGGCCATTTTCTACTTGATGTGCAATTTTGTACCTCGTGTTCTGAAACACTCAGCATACATAATTTTGTACACGACTCGTCATAAATGACGGGATTCGATATTGTCTGTATAGAAATCTTCCAGAGGTGGATCAAAAATAAATAATTTCATCCTAATTGCACCCGCGATTAAAATATTCTAGTACTTGTGCACTGGTGAAACTCGCATCACAGATACTGTCATTGAGCATCTTTAAGAGCGTGAAAGGGAGACAGATCAACCAACAAAGACGAACAGCCAATTTTATTTGTTCAATGAAACTTCCCGTTGATAATCTTCCGTATTTTTGATGGCGGCTTTGTGGAAGAAAAAGTTTTCTTCAGTTGGTCTCTCTTAGTTCACAGACAAGAATTTGAAACTGTTGAAATTAGATCTTTTTGTTGTTTGTTTTTTGTTTTGCAGCTGCATCTTTTCTTTTCGTTTTTTGTGTTTAAATTTAACTTTCTATAATTAAGCATGTTTGCGCTTCTAGCAGACCTGCATTAACCTTAAATAGCTTTAATTAACATTACTTGTGACGCTTTGGCGTTCACTCATTAAATTATCTTTGAGCTTGCTCTGCTTGGGCAGCATGTCGTCCTTTTAATAAAAGTGGGTCTGGTACCTCTAACTTATTTCTCTTGCGTAAAAAAGCAGTCTCTTTCTGCAACTTGAACTCCTCAACCTGGCGCTTGCAGCCTCTTGAATAGGCACTTATTATTCAAGGTAATTAATTGTCAATTAATTTTTAAAATGTCAGTGCTATATGCAATCATGCTATATGATACGATATTCAGCTAGTCGGCGACCAGACATCTTAAAACTCTGTATCTCTACTCAGAAGGCCTCTAAAATTTCATATCGGAATACCGTGCTGATGACCGGCCGCGTCCATTGCATGTCTTTTATTTTTAGCAAGTTTCGTTTTAAAAACTAACCTTACGTTCAAGAAGATTTTCGGTCTACATTTTAAAGGAATTTAATAATAAAAATATTACAGAGGACGCTGCTGTGCGTATTGTTGGAATCCTCAAGATACGCCTAACTTGGGTACGGTTTCTCTTTTTGCGCATCTCGGGAAACGACTTGCTGTTGTTCCCTTGAAGTTCTTCTGTATTTGAAATAAATAATCGAACAGTAACCCTCAAGTTTTAAACCCTAAAACTCCATTGTATTAACATAGGAGAGATTACGCTCACGAAATAGCTAAACCTATTTATTTATTCGTTTAAAGGAGACACTTGACCTCTTATTGTATAAGAACAATCAACACTATACTGGGTGTCTCACAAAAATGTCCCGGACTTTGTAATTGATTATATCTCCGCTTTAAATTAACATATTTTAATTGTCTATTATTTGTAATTTAGTCAATTTTGTTTCCTTTTCAAATAATATAAGTTTTTGAAAATCAGTTGAATAACCACTTTAAGATGATCGATTTACTGAAAGGGGTAGAAAAATTGTTCAAAGGGAAAGTTTTAAAAACAACCCTGGTGTTCTTCTTCATTCCTCAATACCTACTGTTAAGAATAATTTCATAACGATGTATCCTACATAGTACATACCACCAAGTATTTAAACCCTCTGAGAGGTTTCAAGTGTTCTCAATAATAGTGTTTCAAGAACTGATAGAAAACGGTGGAATAATGGGTAAAACTCTTCGTTCAAGAAGTAATTTCTCTCCATGGCTAGAAGTAATACTTGCCTGGAGAGAAATGGAGGGTATGTCGAAGGATACTAAATTACTTTATTTATTTGAACTTTATTTAATGTAATGATTTGTTACTCTTTAAAATTTCTGTTTGTCCAGTTTTATGGAAAGTACAAAATAAGGAAGAATATCAATATTGTTTTAAAAAATTTTCCTCTGAAAAATTAATTTTTCTAC
This sequence comes from Morinoia aosen, assembly GCA_030386875.1. Classification (NCBI taxonomy): domain Eukaryota; kingdom Metazoa; phylum Arthropoda; class Malacostraca; order Amphipoda; family Talitridae; genus Morinoia; species Morinoia aosen. The sequence continues at coordinate 12,620,832 of CM059569.1, read as the reverse complement.
CCCTTTCAGTAAATTGAACATTGTAAAGTGGTTATTCAACTGATTTTCGAAAACTTAAATTAATCGAAAAGGAAACTAAATTTACTACATTGTGAAAAAAGGCAATTCAAATATGTTAATTTAAAGCTGAGATATAATTAGTTAAAAATCGGGGACATTTTTATGGGACACCCGGTATAATAAAAAGCCAGGTGTCCGTCAATTTATAAATAAGTATACAGTATGTTCTCGTGCGTAATTTCCCCTATGTCATTACAATGGGAATCTACTTGCTTGGACAGTATCATAAATACCATTGAAATATTATGAAAAACCTGCCATCTGCTCACTTATGTTTTTAAGTAAAAAACATTGCGTGAAAATCGAATCTACTGTGAAGAAAATGTGGCTTATCGCATTTAAATTTAAAAGCAATTAAATGCTTCAAAGGTATAGCAAATTTTTTAAAAACTTCTTGCAAACAATAGTTTAAATTATAATGCACAGTTGTTGCTTGCTTGGTTGTTGTGTGCGTCTGTGACGTTCTTAAAGATGCTTAATGACCATATCTGTGATACGAGTTTTACCAGTGTACAAGTACGCGAATACTGTATTTTAATCGCGGGTACTATTATGATGGATATATTTGTTTGCCATTTTTATCTTGAGATTTTTTTAAAACGATACCATTGAATCCCGTCATTTTTGACCAATCATGTACACTAGTATCTTGATTATTAAAAATCTGTAGTCAATTTAAAAGTCGCTCGCTAACAAAGAATATAATGAACATATGCACAGGTTTCAACACCTGCAACCGGTTACTACTAAGAATGACTGTCGTGTGTTTATTTATTCGTTTTGTGCACGCTGTTAAGAGTAATTGATAGGAAGAAATTAGCACTGGCGGTCTTGGTTTCAGTTCACGGTCAATTAATACACTCATTTTCGTTGTGCAAGGGCTCTATAATAAGTCACTTTCAAAACAATTAGAGCGATCCAGAGCTTTATATACTCAAGTTTGTGAATACCGAGTTCGGCGGGGTATTGTATATTGCAATATGCTGTATTGTACATTACAATATACTGTAATACAATGCACTGTATTGCATATTACAATATACATATGCAAGTTCACAGTTGCTTTCAGTAATGCTGAATTTCTGTATCTTGGATACGACACGAATGGCTATAACAACTTCTCTAGCGGCTCTAAAATACTGTGTTCTGAGTGTTTATTACTCTAATAAGAAAATTAAGTTATCTTTGGAATAAGCTAAAAGCATGGAAACTCCACTCAAACGAAAATTTGTAGAAGAAAGGTATTGAATCTTGTCATTTTTGACGGTCCGTGTACACTAGTTAAGAAATATAATATTCATCTTATAAATTATGAATAGGTGAAGTTGGAGGCACAAAATTGTGAATAGGCGAAGTCGGTGTTGGAGTCGCCAAATTCTGGAAAAATGGAGTCGGAGTCGGAGTCGGAGTCGCCAAATTCTGAAAAGGTGGAGTCGGAGTCGGAGTCGGAGTCGCCAAATTCTGAAAAGGTGGAGTCGGAGTCGGAGTCGCCAAATTCTGGAAAGGTGGAGTCGGAGTCGGAGTCGCCAAATTCTGGAAAGGTGGAGTCGGAGTCGGAGTCGCAAATTCATTCCTCCGACTCCGCAACCCTGCTGACAACTATACATCACAGAGCTGTTGAGACAAGCTGGTAAGCATGGTAGTAATAATGGAGACTTATCTTAGCAGCCCAATTTTGGTGTTGGTATGTTATGTATGAAGAGGTTTTATCGCTATTTCATTGAAGTTAATAGTTATGATCGAGGTAAGATGCCTTTCCTGGTCAATTAGGATGATTTACACTCGTCCTTCTACACTATGTCAACAAAGCGGGTTCATCGCCGAAAGCGATAATAATAATAATAATAATAATAATAATAATGATAATAATAATGTTGCGGATGTTGATAAAAACTTCAAAGTACGAATACGAGTCCTTTACTGCTCCCCTCTACGCATGCCGTCTGCGACCGAAAGATAAATTCAACAGGTCATCTCTGAAGGAGAGTCAACTGCAAAATAAAAGTACTGAAATATTCCAATTAGGTCGTAAGCATTTATCACACGGAGATAGTTCATTAACTCGTTAACGTCTAGTTGTCTTCACTGGTTGATCATGGCTTGTCGCACTAAGGTTTCCAATCCGAGCAGCAAATTAAAATGGATTTTCTTCAGAGAGCGTTTGGCGGGCAGCAGACCGTTAACTCTCAGCTCAGGCCCTCACACATACTAACCCTGGAAGTACTCATTCCCATAGGTACAATAGTTGTACCCCCCTGAGGGGAAAAGACAACAATGAGCCGAAAACACAGGAACATCAGGATTTGTGATCTCGAACAGTCAACCACTCGCTCTTAGCTCCGGAGTAATCTGCCTGCCGGGCACGCTACCTTGAATGCATGTCGTTGCGCTTGCGAACTAACATGTTAAAAAAATGGGTGACAGGTAATTGGTGTAAATGCCCTCAACCTTGATTTCACTTGATCGAAGAAACTGGATCCTGTATTTCATTTATATAAAATGAGCAAGATCTTACATGGTTAATATTACAAAGACATAAAAATATATTCTTCGAGGAGATAAAGGGTGGCGTGGCAGGAAGCCCTCATTGCTTGAAACTCTCTCAGGGTAGACGTGGAGAGGGCGGGTGTAGAGGGTAATGTAGCGAGGCATTCAATGTCTGTCGGAGTTGTAATGGTAATTCGAAATAGACCATAAGACGGATGATGGAATTCCATGAACGTTGGATTTATCCACGATAACATGTCTGGGGTTGAGGGATTTGATTTTCATTTTAACATGTCTCTTTTTGAGACATTTTAATGGAAGTCATTGGCCAGATGATTTCCTTCAACGTAGCGTGGAATTTATCGAGTGCACTATGCGAAATTGGTTGTGCGAAACACATTATAACCACCTGAGTTACTTCAAGACTAACTAGCCCAATGAAGGAAATGCCAAAAGAGCAAAGAGGAGGGTTAACTAGTAAATACATAACATGACTAAGAATTTATGCACAAAGTGTACTCCCATACAGAGTTCCCTGCGTATTGAAACGAGGTACGAGAACATCAAAGAAAGACAAAGAGATAACGAAGAAGGCACGAAAACTGAAAGAAGCTAAGTGGGCACATAAGAAAAACAAAACAAGTCCTTTATATAACTGGAGTATAAATTTTGTGAGCGATCTCGTGCCTCCCTGACTAATAAAAGGTAACGCTTGCATATTACAGTTATAAGTACTCGTGAAAACTATAATAAATACATGGGCGGCTACACCACGCGTCCAATGTTTTAGCTTGAAGTGGTTTGAATTTTGATAGCTGAAACATACTTGACCTTATAATTTTTATTTTAATTACACCCATATTTTAAAAGGAATGATATAGCAAAGAAGTATTTTAGAAACATTTAGTTCGAACGTTTCGAGCACTAAGCTCATTCTCAACGAGATCTGCAAACATAAAGACACAACTTAAGCACAGTTCACAAGTAAGATTTCATATATTAACAGGTTAAAGGATAATAGCAAAATGGACAGCAATGAAATAGGAAGGCGGTGAGCAAGGTTTCTAACACTTACTACGCTGACGCTATCCAGAAACACAGACAAAAGTTAGCGGTTTACAATTTTTAGTTGGTATGAGCTCTGCATGTCATTTAACGGAGGTTTTAACTTATGTATATCCAATGACTCTAATATTCGGAGGTCAAAACTAGCTGAACATGAATCCAGTATTTTAAATTGATCACTGTTAATGACTTGATCACATGATGCATTGCAGTGCTCCCTTATGCTAGAATGAGGCATTTGAAATGAAATAGAATTTCAGAAACATAAATTCTCGATGAAGATCATCAAAGTTGGAACATACTTCATAAGCACGTGACACAAGTGTTGATAAGCTATTGATTTTAAACCGCTTTGAACAGAAAAAAAAAACTTGAACCCAGACCAGTGAAAGTTTGCTTTCGATACACAGACGTATACAAAATTTGTTTTGCGACATGGCCTCTTTCGACATAGAAAATTTGTTCACCAATATCCCCCTAGCTGAAACCATTGAAATTTGCCCTAATGCTTTATTCTCCAGTCAATCTTCCTTAGTCATAGGTTTAAGTAGAAAATATTTTAAATCACTGCTGGAAATCATCTTGTACAACTCGTTTTTTGTTTTTAACGGATCTCTCTACAAACAAATAGAAGGTCTAGGAATGAGCTTACCCCTAGGTCCTACATTTGCTAATATATTCATGTGTTTTTATGAAACTATTTGGCTCGAAAACTGTCCACCGAGTTTCCGTCCAATTTTTTACAAGCGTTATGTTGACGACACTTTTATTCTTTTTAAACAAGCATCTGACATGCCATTGTTCCTCCATTACCTAAATGCTCAACATCCTAATATTAAATTCACCCTTGAATCAGAACGCGAAAACCGTCTAAATTTTCTTGGTGTCTGTGTGTACCGCACCAATAACAAATTTTGTATACGTCTGTGTATCGAAAGCAAACTTTCACTGGTCTGGGTTCAAGTTTTTTTTTCTGTTCAAAGCGGTTTAAAATCAATAGCTTATCAACACTTGTGTCACGTGCTTATAAAGTATGTTCCAACTTTGACGATCTTCATCGAGAATTCATGTTTCTGAAATTCTATTTCATTTCAAATGCCTCATTCTAGCATAAGGGAGCACTGCAATGCATCATGTGATCAAGTCATTAACAGTGATCAATTTAAAATACTGGATTCATGTTCAGCTAGTTTTGACCTCCGAATATTAGAGTCATTGTATATACATAAGTTAAAACCTCCGTTAAATGACATGCAGAGCTCATACCAACTAAAAATTGTAAACCGCTAACTTTTGTCCGTGTTTCTGGATAGCGTCAGCGTAGTAAGTGTTAGAAACCTTGCTCACCGCCTTCCTATTTCATTGCTGTCCATTTTGCTATTATCCTTTAACCTGTTAATATATGAAATCTTACTTGTGAACTGTGCTTAAGTTGTGTCTTTATGTTTGCAGATCTCGTTGAGAATGAGCTTAGTGCTCGAAACGTTCGAACTAAATGTTTTTAAAATGCTTCTTTGCTATATCATTCCTTTTAAAGTTGCTGCGCAAACGGGATGTACCTAATCACCCAAATTTTATTACACTCACTGTACTTCAGATTTGATTATTAGCTAGTTTAAGCCCCCCTATCCGCCACAGAGGCGATCCAAAGAGAGGAAGAAGGAAAGCACCATTTAGTATGGAGTTAAGGGAACGCCGAATCCACGCAGGAAAGACATAGGATCAGTGAGTCGAGGAAGATTATGAAACTAGTTCAAGTTGAAGAAAATGTAGATGGCGCTGAAAAAAGACAGCAGTGAACTGAAAAAAGATGGTCCTTAACATAACAAATATATTTTATTGAAACTAAGAGAAGGCCTACGTGACTCTCAGCCCTGCCCCCCCCATTTTCCCCCAGGAAGTGCTTATTTCAATAGATACAGTAGTTATCTCCCGTTGAGGGGACACAGCATTCCACAGTGCTGACCAAATCACAAAAAAAGTTGCCGATGTGAAGATACGACAAAAAGATACACCAAATTCTTTTCACACTTCCGCATTTCACTTCAATTTCTCCAAGCGATACATACTACTTTGAAGTTTGTTCCTTGAACCTGCCAGGAAGCCCTTGGTTCCACAACACCTGATGAGTTGCGGTCACTGCAACTGCAGCTGAACGAAACACTTGAGCGATCGAGCAATGCTCACTTGGGAACCTATCTACAGATGGAAGTTATAACGCCCTAGAGAGGAGAGTTACCATGATTGGTGGAATAAGTCAGGAAATACTGAGGAATAATTCTAAAATGCCCATAAATAAATACAAAAACGGAGAGAAACATTCATGAACGTTTTCAACCCTCTACCTCAGAATCGAACATATTCTCAAAATATGCTAGAGTAGCATCGTCTTGGAAGCAAATATAATCATGAATCATCCTCGGTATTTCATATTTGAAGGATTTAATTTTCTCTTCTATCCTACAGAAGCCAAGTCCCGAGCGCAAGGCCTGCCTACTCAGCTGCATCAGCGATGCAGGCTCACCTGCACGAATACAGACCCCATTAGTCAGTACAATGAAGAAATGAGAGATCATCAACGGAATTACCCATCAACACTAACCTGGCATACGAATAGCTACATACGCTGAAGCTGAACCAAAAATATAGATGGGAGCAGTTTTGGAAGGAACACAAGTTGCACGTATCAATGCAACATTATTCAGATTCAATATTCAATAAAAGTGTGCTCTGAACTTCTTGTGTAATCGTCGAATATACCACATACACAGTAATATATAAAACGTTTATGATAGATTAGTTTACGAGATTCATTTTCCATTATATGGGTTCCATCGAAAAGGAATGGTTTATGAATGCGAACAAAAAGTTTTGATCTCGAGGATCATCCCGGCATCTGCAACAACAAAATCAGATAATTCAATGTAAGGGAACACGCGCCTCTTCCCCTTTCATCAACTTAGAAATTTGCGGTGCGCTCTGATGCAGAGAAAGGTGACCTTCCTGTTCGTTTACACAATTTCCAGGTAGTTCTACGTCCAAGCGAAAAAGTAAGAAAAATTATGTTTTTGAAAAACTTGATGAAAAAGTCAACACAATATCGATTCTTAATACCAAGTTCCTGATTTCTTATGGGGTCTCATTCTAGCACTTTTCCTCGCTCATTGAACCCCTTCTCGAAGTTATCTCATTCTTTGAACTCCATCACAAACACGTCCACACTCTGTTCAATTACTTACTTCGAGTGTCCAATCCTACTTACTTGAACATGCACTTAGTTATCATAGGTCACTTACGTCCATCGTATTTGGCGATGATAGCTGAAGCTCTTGGGGATTGAGGCAGCCACGACGTCATTGAGCGAGGCTCGAAGTGTTTTATTACTTCCACAGTGTTTTCATTCAGTTCCCAAGCGTTATGAATCCAATCTCTGCAAAAGATCGTAGTCTTCAAATTATGCAAGTAATGAAAACCATTGGCAATATGAGAGATTACACCTTCATAAATCTTAAAAGAATAGCATATCAAGGGGATCATTCAGGCCCCTGTCGGTCCGGTGAGCTTTTTTTGTTTTGTTGTTGGAAAAGGACCCTCAGGTGGTGGACTATTCGGTCCTAAAATTTTATGGCGCTACGGACACTAGATTCCCCCCCCCCCCCTCAGGGGGGATCTAGTCCTTTTACGTCGTAAGAGGACTAAAAATCCTGAATTTTCGACCCCATATATGGATAAAAAATAACGGGAAACGGAAAATTTGAAACCGTAACTTAGTTTACAATGCTTCAAGGATTCTAAAACTGTATGTTTTTGTTCTAGCATAAAAACTCATTGAGTTCTATTCATTTGAAATATCACTATAAATGAACTGAAAACTAATATGTCCAATTTTTTCAAAACTAAGACTGAATCGAAAAAATGAATAGAAGAACTTGTGTTTCTTTTCAAAAATTACACATAATGGTCAAATTTGATATGAATCAAACTACAAATATGAAATTTCATAAAATGCCTAGAAAAAAAAATATTTTTTTATTGAAATTACAATTCACACTGTGAATATGAAGTTATGCATGTAAATTTTCGAAATAAAAATGAAAAAAGCATTCAATTACATAAATTATACATTATATTACACCTCAACAAAAAGTTTTGTTTTTGGCTTATACCCAAAACCTCTAACTTTCAACATTCAAAAGAGGCCTCGTCATCGAGTTTTGATGCTAGAACAAAACCATAGACAGTTTTAGAATCCTTGGAACATTTTTAACAATCGTATTAAAGACAAATTTCAAATTTGAGAAAAAAATTTTCCAGCTCAAACCAAAAATAATGTATTATTGATGTAATGATAAAATATCGCTTATCACAAAACTTTCTTTAAAATGTTTCAATTTTCCTCAATGCGTTTGTTAGAATTGCTTCAAGGATTCTAAAACTATGTTTAGTTTTGTTCTAGCATCAAAACTCAATGACGAGTCCTCTTGTGAAATTTCCATAAAAATGTACCAAAAAACTAATTTTTCGTAAAAAAGAAAAAAATAAGACCTAAATCGAAAAGTTACATGAGTAAAAAAAAGTTTACTTTCAACAAATACATATAGTGGCCAAATTTCAAATGAATCGAAAGAAAAAAGTTGAAAAATCTGGATGATCCCCTTAAGGAGATCGTCCCACTTTTTCAACTGTTTTCGTCCGATTCGTTTGAAAATTGGCCAGTATGGTATTTTGTGAAAGTAAACCTTTTTTACTCCTGTCACTTTTTCGATTTAGGCCTTAGTTTTTTTTTACGAAAAATTTGTGGATATTTCAAAACGAGACTCGTCATTGAGTTTCGATGCTAGAACAAAACCAAAGACAGTTTTAGAATCCTTGGAACATTTCTAACAAACTCAAATGGACTTATTTTCAAATTCAAATTTTTTCTATTTTTTTCAATTTTTTTAAAATTTCTAAAAACAACAGTAATTTTTTTAGGTTTAGAGCTATATATTTTTCGAAAAATTCGAATTTAAAAAAGTTTTTTTTGAGTTTTTTTTTAGATGTTCCAGGGATTCTAAAACTGTCTTTGGTTTTGTTCTAGCATCAAAACTCAATGAGGAGCCCCATTTTGAATGTTGAAAGTTAGAGGTGTTGGCTGTAAGCCATAAACAAATTTTTTGTTGAAGTGTAATATAATGGAAAATTTGTGTAATCGAATGCTGTTTTCATTTTCATATCGATTATTTCCATCCATAACTTCATATTCACACTGTGAATTGTGATTTCCAAATCCCCCCACAAATTTTTTTTTTTTTCGAAAATATGAAATTTTTTATTTTCAGTCAGATTCTTATGAAGTTTGACTATTATATGTAACTTTGGAAAAGAAACACAATTTCTTCTATTAATTTTTTTTATTTAGGCTTTCGTATTTGAAAAAAAAATTGACATATTGGTTTTTAGGTTTTGATATTTCACTGATATTGATATTTCAAGATGTATCTCCTCATTCAGTTTTGATGCTAGAACAAAAACAAAGACAGTTTTAGAATCCTTGGAACATTTCTAACAAAATCAAATAGCCAAATTTTCCATTTCCCATTTTGTTGTCTTTTATATGGGGTTGAAATGGGCTCGAAAATTGAAGATTTTGGTCCCCTACTCAGCTGCATCAGCGATGAAGGCTCACCTGCACGAATACAGACCCAGACCCCATTAGTCAGTACAATGGAGAAATGAGAGATCATCAAGGGAATTACCCTGATCCTCCCCTTGGGGGATCAGGGTAATAGATCCCCCCCCGGAGGGGGGGGGGATCTATTGTCCGTAGCGTCATGAAATTTTAGGACCGAATAGTCCACCACTTGAGGGTCCTTTTCAAACAAAAATATGAAGAATGACCATCGGAGCGACAGGGGCCTGGGACGATCTCCTTAAACACCAAGTAGATTAATCTCGGATAACACCGATCACTTTAAAATAAACGCGCGAGTTCTGAATCAACTTAAATCTGACATGTACAAGAAGAACTTGAATCTAAAAAACTGGAAAAAATGGGAATCACTCCTCGGTAGTAACACTACAAAAATTTCAGAAATGTTCGGGAAACCGTCGAGTTTCTGAAGAAAAAAGGACGCTGATGTGTTAGTCAATAGCTACACCAGTTCTACCGAGGCGCAACCTGACCATCACTTGGTGGACATTATTAGGAAAGAGAAGAGCAAATAATAAATTCTTGCTTCTCGCGGTGGTCTACGAGGCTCAAAACCTCAGAGAATGCCTGACAACAGTCGTCAAAATTTGCATCGTCTTTAGATATGGAAAATACAGAAGCACTAACTTGCAAACAAAGCCGATCGATGGTAGCGATTGAATGAATTTAAGTTTTGAACTCGGTCTTTGTCATGTATAAAATGACTTGATTTTTTAACCCTACATTGAGAGTATTGGGAGCTACTCAGCTAGTCGGTTCAACTTCCGTATAACTGTCTAGCAAATATAATGTGACTGGAAATCGATTTTTAAGATACACGGGACAACACTGAAATCCCCGACCTCAGTGGAGACTAGAACCGCCGAGTCTACGGTTTACTGGGACTTCCCGAGCAGCAATGCTAACCTAAGCATTTGAGCCAGAAGTACCCCATACTCCAAAATAACGAATGAATACTTCACAGCTCGTATCAAGCTCTGCCAGCACTAGCTCACGATCCATCCTGTACGTGACCAGCACTCGAGTGACTACCAAATGTAATAAGGAAAAACATGTACAAATACAATTTAACAAACGCTCAACTCGCTCAGTCATTCAGTTCACGATAAAAACAGTGCTACAGTTCACATAAAGGACAGTACCGGTGCTCAAGTTTTGTTGCCAGGGTAAAACGTTCTACATTCATCGAAAATATTTACTAGCATTCGCCTCAAATATCTCACAATTTGTCCGCTGATTATCAAATTTTAATTCGTCTTGCTTATAGGTCTGACCACAATAAGTGAAATTTACAACTCTCAGTGGTCTTTGAGTTACACCACGATGGATAGTTTGGTTTAGGTTCATTTTCCTCTAAAACCAATGAATATGGGCTATGAAGATTAGGCAGCGAATGAAGATTGAAAAACTGAAAGAACAGGACACCAAAAAAAACTTTTTTCCAAACCTATTTTAAAGTCGTATATAAATGATTAAAATGAGCAGACTAACAGAGAACTCTGAAATTCAGCAGCCATAAGGCTCCTGAAATCTTTTAAGCTTCAGGACAAATGAGCAGGAAGTATATATGACTCCATCAGTTGCGAGACTGACATCCCAGAAACGTGGTGCCTTCAGTCCATGCAAGTATGAAAAAGTTAGCCAGTTACGAAATACAAATTGAACAAATTTCTTGTCATAACATGCTATAGGTGATCTTTTTCCGGCACTTCCAAATCGTGAGACCTCAAAATATTTCAAATGTCTCTCGGCAACGACGGTAGTCCTTAGAAGGTCAACAACGCAGCAATTATCTTAGCCGAGGACGTCGCGCAGTCAACAGCGATCAGCCGAGGACGTCGCGCAGTCAACAGCGATCAGCCGAGGACGTCGCGCAGTCAACAGCGATCAGCCGAGGACGTCGCGCAGTCAACGGCGATCAGCCGAGGACGTCGCAGTCAACGGCGATCAGCCCAGGACGTCGCGCAGTCAACAGCGATCAGCCGAGGAAGTCGCGCAGTCAACAGCGATCAGCCGAGGACGTCGCGCAGTCAACGGCGATCAGCCGAGGACGTCGCGCAGTCAACGGCGATCAGCCCAGGACGTCGCGCAGTCAACAGCGATCAGCCGAGGACGTCGCGCAGTCAACAGCGATCAGCCGAGGACGTCGCGCAGTCAACAGCGATCAGCCGAGGACGTCGCGCAGTCAACAGCGATCAGCCGAGGACGTCGCGCAGTCAACAGCGATCAGCCGAGAACGTCGCGCAGTCAACAGCGATCAGCCGAGGACGTCGCGCAGTCAACAGCGATCAGCCGAGGACGTCGCAGTCAACGGCGATCAGCCGAGGACGTCGCGCAGTCAACAGCGATCAGCCGAGGACGTCGCAGTCAACAGCGATCAGCCGAGGACGTCGCGCAGTCAACAGCGATCAGCCGAGGACGTCGCGCAGTCAACAGCGATCAGCCGAGGACGTCGCAGTCAACGGCGATCAGCCCAGGACGTCGCGCAGTCAACAGCGATCAGCCGAGGACGTCGCGCAGTCAACAGCGATCAGCCGAGGACGTCGCGCAGTCAACAGCGATCAGCCGAGAACGTCGCGCAGTCAACAGCGATCAGCCGAGAACGTCGCGCAGTCAACAGCGATCAGCCGAGGACGTCGCGCAGTCAACAGCGATCAGCCGAGGACGTCGCAGTCAACGGCGATCAGCCGAGGACGTCGCGCAGTCAACAGCGATCAGCCGAGGACGTCGCAATCAACAGCGATCAGCCGAGGGCGTCGCAGTCAACAGCGATCAGCTGAGGGCGTCGCAGTCAACAGCTATCAGCCGAGGGCGTCGCAGTCAACAGCGATCAGCCGAGGGCGTCGTAGTCAACAGCGATCAGCTGAGGGCGTCGTAGTCAACAGCGATCAGCCGAGGGCGTTGTAGTCAACAGCGATCAGCCGAGGGCGTCGCAGTCAACAGCGATTAGTAGTACTGTAGTACTCACTGACGCAAGACTTCTCTGATGTCGATGCCCAAGCGAAGAAATGTGAACAGCGCTCTGCGACTTTGAATGTGGTCAGTCAAAGTCAACACCTCGTAACAGGCCCCGAAGAAAAACTGTTCCCTGAGAAAAACCGATAAGGATTAGATAACGTTTTCGCTAAGTGAACATAACAAAATCTGGAATTAAAACAGAAATTTATGATACACGAGTAAGAGCAAACTTTTCCTTTCGTGGAATCATAGAACCATCTCGAAATATTAGATGAATAAAGAGAAAAATAGAGAAGTAAGAAGATGGTTTGAACCTACCTAACCATTATAAAGGCGTTCCACAGAGAGGAAGCAGATGGGCACTTTTCACTTTTGATTTCTGGGAAAGGAGGACCTATATGCAAGGAGTGTTTTAATGCAAGATCCTCTGCACATTTGAACAGTAGGTTAGGAAAGACGTTAATGAAACAATATTAAAAGTGATAGAGAGAGTAAAAGTGGTTCAAAAACAGGACAGGGTAAGTTAAATGAAAATGATGGAGAAATACGTTGAAATCAAATTCCAATCCCTTTAAAGAATTCATTGACGCCTCTACGACAAAACGCTTATTCGAGCCCTGCTAAAAGGGAACAATCCAGGCGCCACGGCCACTTGGAACGGTCTTGCCATGGGTAGAAAGTTCACCACGAGCAACCAAAACACGGGGATACACTAGACATTCACGAGTGATTTAGGAGAGACATGTCACAAACAAGCTGCACAGAATGCAACCTATATTTCCTTAGGTCGATTCTTAGGAAATCTCTCGTGTAAAATAAGTATAAAAACCTGACGTGAAAATAAATATTTTCAATTATTTTTTAAGCCAACGTATCTGAACATTACAATCAGATCTTCACTGCTGAAACATACGAAAAGGACACATTCAGAGAAGGCAGAAAAGTAATTAAAATAAGCAAACAGAACTATAAAACTTAGATCCTAATCCTCATTCAACAGCAGTAGAACAGACACAAACCCTCATTGGCATACATACACAGCCATGCACAAGCACGTACAATCATGGATTTACACATGGGAACCTCACCTACACAGCCGCCCGCTAACACACCACGCACACACACAGAAATACGTCAGTAGGTGGAAGCAACGTTCAGTGTGACTGCACCCAAGTCTTTATTTAGGTTATGCTTATGGGTGGATGTGACTATCAAGATTCCAAAATATGGAGGTCTTTGTTTGATATTTGTGGTGCACGAAGCAGAGAAATTATGTATTCTAAAATGATGCTTGAATTGCTGACAAAGATCTCGAATTGCTGAATGAGAAGGAGAGGAAAGTATGCAACCAGTTGAGGGAAATTCCTGAATGTTGAAGCCTAAATAAATTTTAAAATGTTCATTTTTACATTGGTTCTCCTTTTCATCGAATGCAACCTATTAGTCAAGTAAAAATTCCCAACTGGTTCGAAACTCGGCCTGCAGACGACTCCTGTCTGAACTATAATTATTATCATTATTATTGTAATTGTTTAACCACCGTTACCGCTAACAAGTGATCCGCACAGTGAGCCGCAGTAGCATATTTCATTTCTAGCACAATTCAAACTAAAATTGTAAATGGCATCACTATCAATTTGCCTGGTCTTTTAAAGACCAGGCAAAAGACTTATGATTTAGAACTCATGGGAACATAGATTACATAGAATAAGTCAGCTTCTTGGAGAAACCTATAAAGGGCTCCCCCAATTCAACCGGGCCCGAGTCTCCCAGTAACTCGCTCATCACCACCTCGCTCTGACCGAAGTTACGGCGTCTTGGTGCAGCACATCGTTGGCACTCGGTGAGAATGTGTTTTACACTCACAGTGACTTGACACTGGTGACATTGCAGCGGCGCAGTCCCGTTCATCAAATACTGATGTGTTAAAAGTGTATGTCCAATACGGAGGCGACACAGCTTTATCTCCCACTCCCGGTTGGTCCAGCAGCTTGTTCGGAGGGGTTGCGTCGTGCCCTTAATTTCTCGGAGTTTGTTCTCAGTCACTTCACGCCAGTCGTAATTCCAATTTTGATGGACGAATCTTTTACAGGCACATGCAAAGTCTCGGCAAGGCATTCCTTTGCGTATCTGGCGCTCTCGTTGGGTAGCAAACTGTGCAGCCTCGTCAGCTCTCTCGTTTCCCGCCACACCCACATGGCTATGCACCCAGCACAATGTATAATGTTTTCCGATCTCAGTCATCAGCCTTAAAATCTGCATTATTATAGGATGGGTGTTGCAGAGTTTCATCATACTTTGTAGGGCGCTCCGACAGTCTGAGACGATTTTGATCATACTCGTATCCACCGCTTGAGGTGCGCGCACCGCGGACAGTATTGCACACAACTCAGCTGTGAACACCGAAGCCACTGAAGGGAGTTTGACCGCTAGTATGTTTAATCCATGGACGGCTGCATATGCTGTGCCATGTACAGTTTTAGATCCATCGGTAAAGAAGACAGCTGTTTCAGAGTGACATACAAAGTGATCGAGGAATAGGGCTCTGGATGGGGCTGCACCAAGCAGTCGTTTATGCAGGTCAGCCAGTTCACTGCACACAGCTATCGGGGGAGAGACCCACGGCGCAATGGGGGAGACGCTCTCCGGAGCCACGCACTCCAGTGAGATGTCATAGTTCCTTAGTATCGTTTGCAGGCGAACACAAAATGGTTTGGGGCTTCTTGAATTTTGGTGGCGATTGTGGTGGTGGCGATTTTCTCTGTTGGGTATAAGAGAAAAATTCCAAGCACAATACCCCACTCTACCCAGCTGTCTGAAATGGGTACCGGTCTTGACCGGGGGAAAGCGTCATGGCGTCCTGGCGTTAGATATAAGGCATTTGAAAATCCAACGTGCAAGGTGATATGTATCAGGCTTGATTGGAAAATAAAGCATCTGTAGATGCCTTCATTATTTTATTTTTCTTTTGTTTGCATGCAGGCGTCCCGAAGCACAGCGAATTTTAGAGAGAATTTGTTGAGCAGGATCAGTGAGCAGTCTAAGATAGTGGTTTATGATCTTTATTTCCAGGTAATACGCTAAAGGTTTAATTCCGGTTTCTGCATGGAGTGATAAGATAGGCAAACTTTTGAACGCACCAGTAGCTACCCGAAAGGCAGAATTCTGCACAGTGTGCAATGATTTCATTATGGTAGCACATGCAGAGCTATAAGCTTCTGAGCCATAGTCCAATTTTGGTTTTAGCAGACCCATATAAAGACGGAGCAAGGTTTGCCGATCTGCTCCATACTGGGTATGGGATATGACTTTCATTAAGTTTATGTGTTATGAACATGATCGTTTGAGGGATTGGATGTGAGGCCGCCAGGTAAGGCTCGAGTCAAAGCTTAATCCTAGATACTTGAATTGCTCAACATGTCGTAGCACTGCATTGTTTAGATGAAGTTCGGGGGAGGCTTTCAGACAGCCACGAGTACGGCAGAAATGCATAGTCGCTGTTTTGGATGGGGAGAAATGAAATCCAGTGGTTGCTGTCCATTGCGTGAGGTGGTTAATAGCAATCTGCAATTGTCGTTTTAGGCACTCCGGTTTTTTGCCCGACACATAGATGACAAAGTCATCTACGTATAGAAGCCGATGGACACTCTGCGGATACTTCTCTACACACGCAGCTGAGGATACTTCCCTGAGGGACTCCTCCTCGGAGGCTTTTGGTTGCGAGTGGACATTCTGGAGACGGACTCTAATTTTTCTATTATTCATGAAATTGTTGACAAATCAAGAAGGTGCCCATGTATACCATATTTCTGAAGTTTCAGTAGGATTCCGTATGTCAATGCGGTGTCATATGCTTTCTGTAGATCAAAGAAGACGGCAATAAGATGATTCTTTGAAGTACTACTTGAAGCGATGTGTGATGACAGCGTCACCAAATGGTCGGTGGTACTTCGGTTCTTCCGGAAGCCAGATTGGATATTCACTATTTTCCTAGTCAATTGCAAAAACCAGACTAGTCTCCTGTTAACAATTTTTTCAAGCAGTTTGCTTAAGGCCATCGAACGGTTTTTTCCTCAAAATTTTAAAAAAATAAATAAAAATACTTCTGGAGCGAAATAGGCTCTGAGGTTTCAACAGCATGTTTAAAACAATCTAATAAACATTCATAGCCCATAAAATTTTTGAAATTTATCCATACCACCCTTCCCCCCCCCCCCCTCAGAGAGAAATTTCTAAAAAATCCTATTTCTCAGCCAATGTTGTACCTAGAGATGATTAGTTTTTTTTTCTACGATTCACAATGAACTGGTCGACAAAGTTGAGATCCAGATTTTTGATATCGCTTCAAAAAAAATTTGGGAAGTTTTTGAATTTTTTATCACTAAATATATTACATTTTAGTTATTACTTTGAATGGCAATAAAAAAAATCCTATAAAACTTATCAAAAACAACTATGCAGGTTTATAGGACTCACCTTGATCTTTACAATGCAAAAAAGATCTCCTCCATAAGTAAAAAACTGTTGGAGATGTACCTGAAAAAGTTGAGCGCTTTTTCCTAAAAAATGTTTTTTTTTTGTAAAGCGGGCTTATTTCTCCTACAGTTTTTCACTTATGAAGGAGATCTTTTCAGCATCGTAAAAATAAGGGTAAGTACTATTAGGTTGAGATGTAGTTTTTTGGTAAGTTGATTAGAAAATTTTTTGTAACCATTTGAAGAAAAAAAATTGAATGAAAAAACAATTTTTAATTCAAACATTTTTTAAATTTTTTTTGAAGCGATATCAAAAAACTGGATCTCAACTTTGTCGACCAGCTCATTGTGAATCGAATAAAAAACTAATCATCTCTAGGTACAACACTGGCCGAGAAATAGGATTTTTTAGAAATTTCTCTTTGAGGGGGGGGGGGAAGGGGGGTATGGGTATATATAAAAATTTTATGGGCTATGAATGTTTATTAGATTGTTATAAACATGCTTGTAAAACCTCAGAGCCTATTTCGCTCCAGAAGTATTTATATTTATTTTTTGAAAATTTCGAGTAAAAAATCGTTCGATGGCCTTAAGCATGTGGTGAGAGCAATTGGACAGTAACTATTTGGAGATGTCGGATCTTTACCAGCTTTTAAAATTGTTGTTATTATTATTTTCAGTGACCAAGTTGCTGGACATACCTGCTGAGACCATATTTTGTTGAAGAGAGAGAGTACTGCAGGGAGGAAGGTTTCGTGGGCTTTTTTAATCATGCTGTACGAGATGTCATCATGGCCGGCAGCACTATAGGGGGCTGTGCGTAAGGCAGTTTCAAGTTCTGACACGGTTAAGGGGCTATTGCATGCTTCTCTGTCTCCCCCCAAACGCAGCGGTCTTCCTTCCCACCTTTCCTTACATCGCGTGAAAGATGCATCGACGGTTGCGTTATCACTCACCGATGAAAAGTGTTCCGCCAGCATCTCCCCAGCTTCCAGCAATGTTCCAGTCAGATTGTTCGTAAGGGGATCTCTCAATTTTAGGGTAGGAGTCAATTTAAATTTTCCGGATAGCTTTGAACTTTTTTCCATACTAAGTTTAAGCTGGTTTTAGTATTTATACTACTGATGAAAGCTTTCCAGGATGATTGTTTATTTGTCAGGAAGGTCTTTCGGCAGATTGCCTTTGCTCTATTGTATCGGATCCTGTTATGCGCATTGTTACATCGTTTCAAGGCTCTTTCAGCTCGCGTACGCTCTTGTTTTGCCATTTCGCACTCAGAGTTCCACCACGGTACTGGAGGTCGCGGTAGAGAGCCGCTCTTGCGAGGTATGAATGAATCAGCAGCTTGCTGTAAGATGTTGGTCAAAGTAGCTGTGTGATCCTCAACATTCTTTCCATTCAGCTGATCGATATCCTCACTAGACAACTTGGTCAGTCTGCTAAACAGAGTCCAATTTCCTTTGTTTAGGTCATACCGTTCATATCTGGCTTGCATGTTTTGAGGATGGACAGGATCAAGATGGATAGGGTAGTGATCGCTGTCATAAAGGTTTTTGTTAACATGGCATTTAAAATCTAGATAGCAGTCAGGAGAGCATAGTGTTAAATCGATGACAGAGAGGGATCCCATCTGCCTGTGAAAATGCGTAGGTTGTCCGTCGTTCATGATACAGATGTTATTTTCTCTTACTATTCTTTCCATGAGTTGTCCTTTATCATTTACCACGTTGTCATTCCATAGTTGGTTTCGAGCATTGAAGTCCCCCATTATAATATACGGGGTAGGCAGCTGGGAAATCAAATTTTCAACTTCTTGGTGTTGTATATTTATGTGCTGCAAGTACACCGAGCATATGGTGTATGTCCGGTGCAGATTAATTTGTAGTGCTACTGCTTGCAATGTGGTACGCAAGTCAATCCGGTGATGCGGTACTGTCCTGTGGATCAATACTGCAGCGCCCCGCTAATGATCATCAGCGCGGGTCACACCAGAGGTATAGAGAGAGTACTGAGTGGGTGGTGTCACCGTTCTGTCCCGGAGCATGGTCTCTTGAAGGCAGACACATGCAGGGTGGTATAGGTTAAGGAGTTGTTCAAGTTCACAGAATTTAGTTTGGTACAATTCTAAATTCCATTGAATAAATGAATCAAAATTCATTTACAAAGAGGAACTGGTTTGTTTTCCTTCAGGTTCCAATCACTTGAATTTTTTGGCTTTCTGCTGATCTCGATGCCCGGTCTCGGCTTCTTGATGGTGGCGATGTCATCGGTTGTCTCTTGGTTGGTGCAGTAGGCTTTGGTTTGTAGGTCTTTGAGTTTCTACTGGGGTTGCCATCTTCATCGTCGCTTCCATAGCCTTGGAGGTTTGTAAGGCTGGAAGTTGCCTCCCTCCGCTTGAAAGAGTATTTGGTGAGAGAAGCTGGCGTAGGTTTTTGGCTTTTCACTGTTTTAGGAGGTCCTCCGTCTGGCTCCAGTTGTTTTCGTTGTCGGTTGTAGGCTCTTTGGGCTTAGAGAGCAAGGCGTTATTTATTTCTTTTTGCGTCGTCCTTTTTGGTGAAATGATGGGTTGAGATATGGCAACTGTTGGAGTTCCTGAGCTTGTACTAATTGAATCGGTGGCCTTCAATTTTACATCAGCTGTAGCTGGAGTGGATTTAGTGTTGCGAGGAGTAGAGTCAGTGCACGCAGTGGTTTGATTAGGAGCTTGTTCATTGTTGTTTTTTCCTGAGCTGGCCATATTTTTGGTTTTGCAGGTTCTTGTTCAGAATGAATCGGCTGTTGTGGCATATGATATTTTCGAGGAGCAGCAGGGTTGGGTTCTTCTGCAGGGGTACTGGTATCTCCCCTAACTACCACGCTATACATCCGCTCATGCTCCGGATGAATCTCCAAAACGAGGTCCATGGCTTCTGAGCGAGATGTCTTCAATCTCTGTTGAGTGGCTAAAATTTCACTTTCAATTTGATATTTTGGGCATTGTTTGTCATTTGAGTAATGCGGCTGCCCGCAATGATAGCATCGGACGGCATTAGGACAGGAGCTTTTTTAGTGCCCTTCCTGCCCACATCGGGAGCACGCGTCTGCTTCTCTGCGGCAGTATTTTGCAACGTGGCTACAGCGTTGGCATTCAAGGCATTGTTGCGGTCTTTCTTTATATTCTTCTACGAGCTCACTGTGCCAAGATGACAATTTCACAGCTCTTGGCACCGTGTGCTTTTGGAATGTCAGGATGTATGTGTTGGTAACAACTTTCTCACCATCTCTCCTCAGCTCTATTCGCCGCAGGTCAATCACTCCCTGGTCAGCTATGTGGTCCTTCAGTTCTTCCATAGAACACTACCCGGAAGTCTTACTTCGGACTACACCACGAACAGTGTTGAGTGACCGGTGGGGCTCTATTACTACCCCCTTTCCGCCAATGCGGTTCAGTTTCATCAGCTTATCTGATTGGGTCACACTATTTGTCTCAATGAGGAGACTGTTATACCCAGATTTTACGATTTTCTTTGGAGTACCAATTGTCTTAGTAATGTTGCGTTCTGCCAGCAACACGTTCAAATCTCTGGAGATATTGGACCCTACGGAATCGTACAGTATAATATTTGACATAGTATGGTATGGAGTTCTCAAACATTCCTTCCTGTCTCAGCCTCTGACGCGCTCGCCGGTCATCTCGTCGTCTCCTCTCCACCTGTCGACGGTTCATCGTTTTCCAGATGCTCTGTTCATCTCCGGTCACAGCTTCCTCATCATTGTTAGGCTCTCGGGTTGTCTCAGCTTCCACTGTTTTGGCCTTCAAAGCGTCTTCTTTACATAAGTTTCTCTCATTCGTCTGATCTTTTCCATTATTTAACTCAGTCTCCGGTTGGCTCCCCCTAACACAATCGCTTGGGGGCACCTTGTAACTGCTTACAAGCTCCTCAGATGATGTTGGTTTAATAATCTACATAAAAGAACAAAATAATACAAAACCCCGATGGAGTGGGGGCCGCCTGCGTTGGTTCTACCTACAACAGGCTATCAAGAATAATTAAATGAGGTCAGCCTGTTATTTTACATTAATAATCTAATGTATATCATAAGAAAAGTACGTATACTAATCGTACCACCACGTAAAGGTGCAGGTCGGCTAGATACACTCAAGTAAGAATGTACCTTCCATCAAATCCTTGTCAATATTCAGCAATGTTCCCCTCACACATATAAACAAACAAATACACTTGGTGCCAGTAAAATTGGTAAAGGGAACAGTGAAAATTCCTCTGAACCATAATTTTGCACATCAGTCAAATAATTCTGAAAAGCGAATGTATGACCAAGATATTCTCACAAAGGTACAGTGGGAGCACAATGGCAGCCACACACCTGAACCAACAGGTGCCATTTTCCTCACAGCAGTTACTGGACAGTCGGGTCAGCACATCACGAAACTCCGCGTTGGTCAAGCGAAACTCGTACTCCTCAGGCCCTCCTCGCATCGCAAGCGACGCTAACGCCAGTGGAGAGGGCTTCAATCCTAGGGGATATTAAATTATATGTTAGTTTAAGCATCCCTAACCGCTAAAAAACGTACCGATGAGAGGAAGGAGGCAGGCACCATTTAGTATGGAGATAAGGGAACGCGGAATCTATGCAGAAGGGACATAGAAACAGTAAATGAAGAAAGAAGTTCATGAAACATTATTATTATATAGGTTGTTTTACCACCGAAGACGCTACAAAGACGTTTCATCGGTGAATTCGGTATTCCCTAGTTCGTCATTTCTGTACATAAAGCAAATATCATTCCTATCATCGCCGTGTGGCGGCATAGTGGTAGTTTTGATGTATGTTATGTTTTACTTTAGTACTGGCATGATGTGTCGTTCAGCTCGCTTGGACCAGGCAAGAAGGCCATCACCACGCGCTGGCTCGCAAATCTGCTCCTCACACAAACTATAAAGGTTTGAATATTTTCTATCTAGTTTGCAGGTCCGGTCAGGGTTGAGTTTTATTAGTGGTAGCTGGTACCCCCATGTGGGGGTAGTTCATGGAACAAGATAAAAGCTGAAGAAGAAAGTAGTGGGTACTGAAAAAGACAGGAACAGCAGTGAACCAAAAAGAGACATTTCTTAACATAACAAAATATTCATTCAAACAAAAAAAATGCCTACCTACTCTCAGCTCGGCCCCTCACTTATTTTCTCCCTGGGGCACATAGATACATTAACTGCATCCCCCTGAGGGGATCCTGGGAGAATTACTCGTTTGGGATCGCGTCCACGTCACAGGAAGAGTCATCCATGTATACTATCATTAATTACGCTGAGTTATATCCATATTATAACGCACTATTCCTCACATTTATTGCCAGTATGTGACCAAGTCTCTAGTTCATCACAATAAAAATCAGATATTTCCCTTTGTATTCGATAAGACCACTTTGATCAATGATCACAACAGTAATTAGATTAGATTATTAGTTAGTTTAAGCCTCCCTATCCGCTACAAAGGCTATCCAAAGAGAGGAAGGAAGAAGGTACCATTTAGTATGCAGTCAAGGAAACGCGGAATCTATGCAGAAAGGGTACAGAAACAAAAAACTACGAAAGAAGATCATGAAACAAGAAAAAGTTGAAGAAGAAAGTAGTGGTGCTGAAAAACAGGAGAGCAGTGAACCGAAAAAAGATGGTCCATAACAAAACAAAAACCTACATTATTTTTACAAAAAGAAAGCCTCCCTAACCTTTAGCTCGGGCCCTCACATTGTCCCCCTGGGAGCGCTAATTCCAACAGATACAAAAGTTGTATCCCCCTGAGGGGTCACAGCAGTATTTCCTGAAGACGTAAGACTGAACAAGACGTCAGCCGACTGGCAGCGTTCAATGCGAGCAACCGCCGACCAAGATATTCCAACAAAGATAAAGCCAGAGTTAGAGTCATCAGCTTTTTTCACTGAGTCAAATCAATTTCACAGTACGTTTGTTTAAACAAGGAGAAAGATCAGTGAAACATATTTCTCACGCAAGAATAATTGCTAATACCTTGAAATTTATTCACTTCATAAACTATGTGAGTCGTTCAACTCTCAACCATGTCTACCCAGAGCAATCCAACGAATGTTTATCAATACAACAACACGAAAAATACCTCACACTTATGCTACACAAAAAAATCAAATATTTCACACAGTACAGTTCAATGTCGGACAAGAACTCAAAAAGCAGAGATTTCGCAAATAAAATGAAGACTCACCAAGTTCCAGCAGTGTCGGCAGAATACCAGCGAAGGCACGCGGTGAACTGATATAGTGAGCTGCAGTGCTCAGCAAATCAAAATTCAACATGAAGTCTTCTTGTAATAACCTAATGCAACAATGAGAAAATATTGGCATTAGTGCAGTACAAATGCTAAGATAACATAGGAAAATATAAGAAAATGAACAAATTATTTGACCAAAAAAGCACGACACATTTATGATGAAACAAACAAATGTTCATAAGCTAACCACACAATGCGATTGAATCCATTCCTTACTGGGTTTATGTACACACAAACAGAACTCGGACAAGCACACAGAAACTAAGAGACATCAACATAAACGTAACAATGAGACTCGCATCAGTTCAACACTGACGCGAGAAGTGGGCTGGTACTCACGAACTCTCGCTCTCATAACTTCGGCTCCACAGCCAAGGTTCCGAGCCATTTTCAAGTTCTCTATTGCGGTTGAAAGAAGTGGAATAGAAATGCACTGAAGGATCCTTCCACTCGGTAACGTCCAATTTCCTCTGTTTTGCTTCTTGAAAAAGCATTTTCAGCAATTCCTCACTGAAAATTTACAAAAATGTTGAAAGCTGCCCGATTGCTCAGAGCGGTAAAAAAGCAAGGCGTCGTGTTTGTGTGGTACAGTCAAACGCGCTAAAATATTAGACATTGAAAAATTTTTGACATTGAACTACCTGAGAAATTATATTCAAATTTCAGTGACATACAAATTTTTTAAACATTATTCAAGCGTAGTCACGCGAAATACTGATATCAACTTAAATACTAAACTGCTAACATCAACAACAGGATTACAGAAAGTCAAAAAGTCAAATTTACAAGATATACAGCCGAGATACATTTTCTAGATTATTTCTATCGAAAACATTGAAAATGTTTTATTCCTGTGTTTGTCCACAATTTTCGCCAGAACATTTTCCCTCAACTGCTGAATTTGAAAAGATTAGATTAGATTATAAGTTAGTTTAACCCTTTAACGTCCGAATTTTTGTACTCATATTACCGTTAACACAACCACCGTCACTTAACTGGCGCTGGCATCAGGCAGTCACCAATATCAGAATGAGAAAGGAACTACCACTCAGCAGAGAACTTCAAAGAACACATTAGGGAACTAATTAAACAAAAAATACAATAAATTGAGGGTATTTTTGAAAGAGGACACTGGTGTCCTCGTGGGCGTTAAAGGGTTAAGCCTCCCTAACCACTACAAAAAAAGAGCGCATCGAAGAGAGGAAGGAAGGAAGCACCATTTAGCATGGAGTTAAGGGAACGCGGATTATTATTATTATTATTGTTATTTTTATATAATAAAGTTTTAGCCTCCCTTAACCACGACAAAGATGTCACAAGAGAGGAAAGAGGAAGGCACCATTTAGTATGGAGTTGAGGGAACGCAGAATCTATGCACAAGGTGCACAGAATTGTAAGCTAGGAAAGAAGTTCATGAAACAAAAAAAAGTTGAAGAAGAAAGTAGTAGGTGCTGAAAAACAGGACAGCAGTGAACCGAAAAAAGATGGTCCGTAACAAAACAAAAACCTATTTTATTACAACAAAAAGGAAGCCTACCTAACCTTTAGCTCAGGCCCTCACATAGTCCCCCTGGGAGCGCCAATTCCCATAGATACAATAGATAGATAGATACGCCAATTCCCATAGAGGGGAAGGGAATTCATGCAGAAAGGGCACAGAAACAGTAAGATGAGTAAGAAGTTCATGGAACAAGATCAAAGTTGAAGAAGAGAGTAGTAGGTGCTGAAAAAACAGGACAGCAGTGAACCGAGAAAAGATGGTCCGTAACAAAACAAAAACCTATGTTATTTTAACAAAAAGAAAGCCTACCTAACCTTTAGCTCGGGACCTCACATTGTCCTCCTGGGAGCGCTAATTCCCATAGGTACAATAGTTGTATCCCCCTGAGGGGATTTACATGTAAAATGTATTTTAAAAGTACTAGGGATATATAGAGCCAAATGTTTTCATAGATTTTCAAATGGAAAATGGTAAGTGTCCAGAAGGAGAGAACAAGGTATTAGTTATATAAAAATTTGAAAGCAGAAATTCGAATGAAGGTAATATGGAGACATAATAGCAGAAGTTAGACTTACAGGATACTCGCATGTTGTCCTAGCTCACTGGGAAACCAGCAGCAGGTAAAGTTAGCACGAGCAAATGAGCAGATCATGAACTCGATTGTTAGGGCCGCATAAGATGCTAGAGATACTAAGAGACAGTGAGATCCAGAAAAACCATGCAATTCAGGTCGTGCAGAACCAGGGATGTTAACCACCCTGGGTTTTTTAAAAAAAAAACCCACCTGGGTTTTTTTGGGTTAAATTAGGTTTTATTGCATTTTTTGGGCTTTGTTTTTTCTAATACCTGTTTTTGTTTAAAAGAGTTATTTACACAACTCCCGTTGCCCCTTTTTCAGATTTATATATATACACTTGTTGAGTAAATATTGTTATTCAATTACTTTATTTCCAACATTATATTACATTATTATATGAATTATTACATTATATGAACAATATATGAATTAAGTTTGTCTATCACAATTAACATTTACCAATTACCAAATGCATTGAGACATAGCTCTGCAGTCTGTAAAGATATAAGATGTGAAAAGAGAATTGCTATGCTCGTCAATTCATAGCAAGTTGTTTTAGCAGCAGACAGGCGCAAGTCATGTGAGAGGGAAGCACCATGCAGATCATAAGTAACCACCACAAGCAGCTTGAAGCAAGACAGCTACACATCACTTAACAGTCATGCTGTTAACAACTTAACATGTGTATTGTGTGAGCTGGAGTGCTTAGCTGCGCAAGTCAAGTCAGTCAACCACACTGTTACATGTTACAACATGTAGGTAGTGACATGCTAAATTTTTTTTTTAATTTACCAAAAAAATCACTTTCCGCAGTACAGGATAGCAACAAACACTAAAATGATTAGAAATAAATGCTCTAACAGATTCCATCGTCAAATTTGTTCCAGTGCAGCTTGAATGCTCACCATAGGCCAGTCGTTTCTTTACTTTCTCACCCCATGATGGCTGCGGTCGTGTCTTGCCCCATCTGACTATAATTGTTAGACTTATTTCAATTTAAACAATTTAAAAAATTTATTTACCACAGGTGATCCAGAGGTAGAATGTTTCTCAAGTCTAATACAATGGTCAAATTTGAGTATAGCTACCTCAGCCTACCTGTGGGCCCGAATAAGTTCAGCGACTTCTAGGGCATCCTACCATTACATTATTCTAGGGTGTACAATAATGTTCAACCTAATTCACTTTGCCTAGCTTCACATTAGACTGATCAACAAGATAATGAACTCAATATTGATGTTTCATTTTACAACATTTAAGGCAAAGCTCTCACAGGAGACTGATATTGAAGAGTGGTTGGCTGAGTACAATCCGGAGTTCATCGGTGCGATTCATTCCTATAAATTGAAGAACTCTAACATCTTATTATTATTATTATTATATAAGAAAGTTTCAGCCTTCCTTAACCACGACAAAGATGTTCCAAGAAAGGAAAGAGGAAGGCACCATTTAGTATGGAGTTGAGGGAACACGGAATCTATGCACAAGGTGCACAGAAACAGTAAGCTAGGAAAGAAGTTCATGAAACAAGAAAAAAGTTGAAGAAGAAAGCAGTAGGTGCTGAAAAACAGGACAGCAGTGAACCGAGAAAAGATCGCCCATAACGAAACAAAAACCTATTTTATTACAACAAAAAGGAAGCCTACCTAACCTTTAGCTCGGGCCCTCACATGGTTCCCCTGGGAGCGCTAATTCCCATAGATACAATAGTTGTATCCCCCTGAGGGGAACTCTAACATCTACCCAAAATACATGTTCAATGAGAATATCACCAAGACAATGACTTCTCGTTGATGGTGGGATATTCAAGACATGAAACAGCAGAAAATGCAGATTCATGAAAAAACACTGGCAGAGGGTTTCTGCAAGTTGATAAGCAATCTTCATTCCTGCCCCGCAAGTTCAAGATCCATTGAGAAAATTTTCTCAACATTTGGAATTGTGTGGAATAAATCAAGAAATAGATTAGGATCAGAACGCGCACAGAAATTGGTCTCAGTATATCGCCACCTCACAAATGATCATGATGTGGATGACAACGATGAAATGGCAGTGGATGTAGAAAGAGAAACACAGTAGTATTGTAGTAGCAGTCTAGTCTAACTAGAAGACAGGGAAAATTCAGAAGTCTCTATATTAAGTAGTCCAAAGTGCATTTGTTTCTAAATTTTGTTTTTTACTTTGGAAATGGAATTCATGAAAATATATTAGTCCCTCAAGTTTTTTTGTGATCAAGTTTTCTAATTTGATTTGTATAGGGTTGGTGTTTTGTTTTTCAATGTTTTTTTGTCATAGTCATGCACATGACTAGAGATGTGACTCAAAAAAAACCATGCCGTTTTTTAAAAAAAAAAACACTTTTTTTTACAAAAAAACCATGGCCAAAAAAAAGTGGATATTTTGTTTTTTTTTTAATATTTTGTCTGAAAATAATTCAGCAAGAAAAAGAACCCCATTACATTATTTGTTTTCATGTCAAATTACAAAATAAAACAGCATACTGCTTAATTGATGGTTTTCCATGGTTTTATGAAATTTTTCATTTTCTGTCATTTCATGCTTTGATATTTCATTTATTTTACAATACATGTGAATGACCTTCAACTCCCAAAATGGTGTGTTATAATAACATATCTTTACTCATGGTCATTGATAGAGATGTGACTAAAAAACCATGCTGTTTTTAAAAAAAAACATGTTATTTATACAAAATTGTGAATAAAAACCATGGATATTAATATATTTATGTGACCTTAAAAATCCAATGCTGTTTTTTAAAACATTGTTTTTTAACAGAAAAATCTTGACTAAAAAAACATGGCTATTATATTTTATGGGACCAAAAAACTTTTTTTAAAAAAAAACATTTAAAAAAATCATGACTAAAAAAACACGGATATAAATATCAGGAAAGTTATTTTTCTTTAATCGAATTGTCTTTAGAAACTTATAAACAAAGAATGCTGTTAATATTGAAATCATGTTTATTAGAACTGTACTAGGTCTTAGAATAAAATATCTACAAAGAATCTATTCACTCCATAAAACCTTTCAGAGACCAGCTCCATCCTCAGTCATTCAGTAAAATTTGGTGAAATGGACAATGAATTTTAGTGTTCCTTTGAAAAAAACTTTGACTGAATGACTTACTGAGGATGGAGCTAGTCTCCGAATGGTTTTATAGAGTGAATAGATTCTTTGTGGATATTTTATTCTAAGACCTGGTACGGTTCTAATGGATATTAAATATATCTTATGTAACCAAAAAATCCATGCTGTTTTTCTAATGTTTTTGTTACAAACCCCTCTGGGGATACAACTATTGTATCTATGGGAATTAGCGCTCCCAGGGGGAAAATGTGAGGGCCCGAGCTGAGTTAGGTAGGCCTTCTTTTTGTTGAATATAATGTTCTTTGTTATGTTGAAGACCAATTTTTTTTTCGGTTCACTACTGTCCTGTTTTTCAGCACCTCTGACTTTCTTCTTCAACTTTTAACTTATTTCATGATCTTCTTTCTCATCTTACTGTTTCTATGCCCTTTCAGCATAGATTCCTCATTTTCTTATTTCCAAACTAAATGGTGTCTTCCTCCTTCCTCTCTTCGATACGCTCTATTTTTGTAGCGGTTAGGGAGGCTTAAACTAACTTATAATCTTATAACCTTATCTTGTAATCTTATAAAAAAGTCATGACTAAATAACACGGATATTAATATACTTTATTTTACCATGAACAACCATGCTGTTTTTTTGAAAAACATCTTTTTTACAGAAAAATCATAAATAAAAAATGTGGATATTAATATATTTTATGTGACAAAAAAACCATGCTGTTTTTTTTTAAATCATGTTTTCTTTACCAAAAAAAATCATGACTAAAAAACATGGATATTAATGACTTTTTGTGAAAAAAACATGGTTTTTAAAAGGTCATGTTTTTTCTATCAGATAAAATTTAATAACACTCATGTTTTTTTTAAAAAATCTTATTTTCAAAAAGCATGGTTTTTTGGGCACATAAAATAAATTAATATCCATGTTTTTTTTACAGATTAGTTTAGTCATTAGTTTTAGCCTCCCTACCCAGCAACAAATGCAATCAAAAGAGAAGAAGGAAAATTATGAAACAAGATCAAAGTTGAAGAAGACAGTAGTAGGTGCTGAAAAACAGGACAGCAGTGAACCAAAAAAGGTGGTCCTCAACATAACAAAAACATTTTATTTCAACAAAAAGGAGGCCTACCTAACTCTCAGCTTGGGCCCTCACATTGTCCCCCTGGGAGCGCTAGTTCCCATAGATACAATAATTGTATTCCCATGAGGGGGTGTTTTTTTAACAAAGAAGTTGTGACCAAAAAATGAATAATAATAACTTTTAATAAAAAAACATGTTTAAAAAAAAAAAGATTTTTTTGGTAACATAAAATATGTTAACCCTTTAACGCCCACATTTTTATACTCATATTACCGTTATGACAACCACTATCACTAAACCGACACTGGCATTATGTAGTCACTGTTATCAAGATGGGGAAGGAACTGGCACTCGGCAGTGCAGTTTAGAGGACACATTAGTGAACAAATTGAATAAGAAATACGATATGTTATTGTTATTTTTGAAAGAGGACGAAATAGTCCAGTTGGGCAGTGAAGGGTTAATATCCATGATTTTAAGACACAATTTTTTATGAATATATGAAATAAAACAGCATGGTTTTTTTGGTCGCATAAAATATATTCATATCCAGGTTTTCTTATACATCATTGTTTGTAAAAAAAAACATTTTTTTTAAAAACAGCATGTGGTTTTTAGGTCTCAAATATATTATTCATGTTTTTTCAGTCATGATTTTTTAGTAAAAAACTTTTTTTTTTATAAAAAACTGCATGAGGCTTTTTAGGTCACATAAAATATACTGTTTTTTAGTCATGATTCTTTGTAAATAAACAGCACGGTTATATTTGGTACCAGAAAATATATTAATTTTCATTTTTATCAGTCAGAATTTTTTGTAAAAAAAACATGTTTAAAAAAACAGCATATTTTTTTGGTCACCTAAAATATATTAATATCTGTGGTTTTTAGTCATTTTTTTGTTATGAAAACAAAAAAGAAACCATACAGTAAAAGTGGTGGCAGATAACCCACAATTACCAAGAGGAGTTTAAGAGGTACAGCAGGAGCCACAGAACTTACCACAGAACTTATATTGATGGAGTCAAAATTCAGAGCTTATTATCTCTGCAAAGTCTGATTTTTTGGTCACATAAAAATAAAATCAGACATAGTAGAGATAGTAAGCTCTGAATTTTGACTCCATCAATATAAGTTCTGTGGCTCCTGCTGTTCCTCATAGACGCCTCTAGGTAATTGTGGGTTATCTGCCACCACTGTTACTGATGGTTTCTTTTTGATGTTTTTTTAACAATGAAATGACTAAAAAACATGGATATTAATATAATTTAGGTGCCAAAAAAAAAAACCAGACATATACTCAACAAAATTTAGGTGTGCAAAAAAAAAAAAAAAAAAAAAAACACATAAAAACTTTTTTTGCAAAAAAAACGCAATCAAATAAAAGTTTTTTTTGCAACACTACACATGACTTAGATACTTATTAAGACATGATAAATATTTAGCTCATTTTGATTCTATAGGCTTATAAACAAATACAATTTACATAACAATAATAAAACCCAAAAAACCCCACTATTTAGTGGGTTTTTAGTGTGGGTTTTTTTGGGCTTTTTTTGGGTGGGTTTTTTATGTGCCAACCCTATGCAGAACGAGTATTGCTGAAGTTGGAAAACGAAGTGCAGCACCGCACAATGTGATACAGTGTGTGGGATAGCAAGTGTCTGGTAGTATGGTGTGTCTTCGTGGTTTGGTCAAGAAGGAAAGAACAATTCAATTAAATAAAAGCTTTTTTTTAAGTCACAGAGTGGGAGAATAGGTTTTGTTACAGGAATCTTAGTTTACACAAACGGCTGAATATGGAAAAATACAAAATATAGTGAATGATGTTTACACGCAATTCTCATGAAATCAAAGAGTTGGAAAACAGCATCAACCTATTTAAAACAAGACTTTTCCATCAACTTTCAAAAGTTTATTAGTTAGTTTAAGCCTCCCTATCCTCAACAATGAGATGTAAAGAGAGGAAGGAAGAAGGCACCATTTAGTATGGAGCTAAGGGAACGTGGAATCTATGCAGAAAGGGCACAGAAACAGAAAGCTAAGAAAGAAGTTCATGAAACAAGAAAAAGTTGAAGAAGAAAGTAGTAGGCGGTGAAAAACAGGACAGCAGTGAACCGAAAAAAGATGGTCCATAACACAACACAACCTATTCTATTTTAACAAAAAGAAAGCCTACCTAACCTTTAGCTCGGGCCCTCACATCGTCCCCCTGGGAGCGCTAGTTCCCATAGATACAATAATTGTATCCCCCTGAGGGGTCAACTTTCAAAAAGGAAATCCACCGGTAATATACAAAAAACTCGAAATAATCTGGGTTGCCATCTCAGGAACAAATATGCCCTCTATGTGTACTACGAATACAAAAATCGTGACATGCACATCACAACTGAAAATGTACCGATACCTTCAATAAGTGCAGCTCACGAGAGTGATACTTGGGTCCTTCAATAAAATAAAGTAATAAGGATCACAATTAACATGGCCCAGCGCTGGTGTTGAAACCAGTACTGGATCCTCATTGGCAAAGGAAAATGCTCTCCCTCAACACTGAGAGTCGACTCTTTCTACGGCTATACAGTCTCTGAAATAAACTTGTTTTCAACTCCTAGCAAAAATACCTCAACATAGGAACATAATGTGAAGTAGCTTAGTACAGTAACCAATGGCTGCTGTACGTTCTGAAGACAAAAACTTCCTATGAGACTTCGCTGGATTGTGAAAACTTCAGACAATCATATTAACTCAAATTCATTTCACTGATTGTCCTTTCATTCAGCTCTTACTGGGGAGAATAAGAAGTTAGAGCAGTATATATTAAGATGAATTACTGTCATTTAACTTTGTAACAGTATTTTTGTCTCTCCCACTAAGTAGGAAGCAAAAATGAGTTAGACATGGAGCACAAGAAGAGCAAGGTAAGCAAAATTCGTTTGCACAGAATACTTGAGAACTAGCTGGGCAACCTTATGCAGTGTGTACGATATTACTGTACAAACGCAATGTCATGTGAAATTCAATCAATCTTGCAAAATCACATCAATAAATTTTTGACATTGCACAATATACATGAAGATCACAGTGGCCCGCGCAACTCAAATAAGCAACATGCGGCCTAACAGTCAAGGAATGCTGCAAGAGAAGCGAGTAACTCGCAGGACCGCACTGGGCAGAGATGCGCCGGTCGCCAGCCCGCACATCGGAGGCTGGGCAAGAGGCGAACACCACGCTCGCCGCTGCAGGCAAATGAGCACCTCATGCTGCCCCAAGATGGACAAGAGTACTGCTAGACGTTTGTTAGGCAGGCAAAGAGCGCAAAGTGAAGGGGTGTCGCAAAAGATAGTGTAGTTTACGGGATACATTGCATAAAATATGACAGACACACTCGATAGAATACAGAGAAAAAATTGAATTGAAAAAAAACAAAGAAAGGACCATTTAGTACACAGCAAGTTCAGTAGATACTCATTAAAGCAGAAAAAGAAAAATGAATACAGAAGAAAATAATCCAAGCACCAAGTCACCAAATACTGAATACTAAGTGTCAACGCTGATACATTAACTGCCTATATTATGAATTATCCATGAGAAGCAGTCAAAATATTAGAGCCACAGGAAGTGACTCAAATATTTCTAGTTATTTTGAAACAAATTCGGAGAAGCGCACACTTTCGAGCATATTTACGATCATCTTCTTAAAGGTCTCCAGTATCTCAGAAGTGATACTGGGACTAAATCATAACTATCAGCTTAGCCAAGAATGTGCCGTCTCCCGGCCCTGTGTAGAGCTGACAGGAAGTAGATAAACATGTTTTATCATATTCATTTAATACATTAGCAATTATATTAGTCTAAGACTCCTTAAGAGCAACGAAAGTGATCTCAAGAGAGTGGAAAGAAGGGACCATCAAGTATGAAATGTAGAAAATGGGGAATCTATGCAGAAGGTGTGCTCCCAAACAGGACATCTCGTGCATAAAAACAACACGATAAGAAGCAAAGGAAACAATAGACAAAGAAGAGAAAAATAACAAGACATAGAAATGGAAAGAAGCAAAGTAGACACGAAGATATGGCTAGAAGGCCTATCTCAAGCTGAGGTAACCTAATAGTCTCTCTCCTGAGGGCGTCAGTCACCACGGCACAGAAAAACTCAACTAACCCAAGCCTATTGCCTATCTTATGCCTCCTGAAGGGAGTATGTTAACGTAAATACGTAGTAGAATATAGCCAGGTCAATGGTAAAAGTACAGTAGAACTTTTAGTCTTTCGCCAAAAATCTGGCAAACGTATCAGATTGAGCTAAACAACGAAACTCGCAAAAAGTTCAAAGTAAATATCTGGTTACACATGCTAAATATCATGAGAAATCAGCTTAGTGCATAACCATGAAAACGGTTCATAATTGAAAAAGCAAAATTTTCCGGAAATCGAGTAAGCTTATGCAAAAACCTGTGAGTTTTCAGCAAACATAGCAACACACTGACAATTCAGAAATACTTACTGAACAGCAGAAACGAACCAAAATCTAACACGAGCTTCTGTAGCGGAGTTGCCGTTCTCCAATGACCACAGAGCAGTTCGAACGCATTCCTGAATAGAGTAGATCTCATAATGCACATCAAGTAGGTCGCGCAAAATGTATCGATAAAGCCAAAACTGACATCATTCCTCATTCATAGCTCTGCTTTGGGCATTTTTGTGAAAACTGGAGCTAAGAACACTGACATTGTACAAATATGCACTCGTATGCCACACATTTTCTGTAGATGAATATAACCAAATCTGAGTTTTATTCATGTTCTGGTCTTATACATTGAGAGGCAGAGATGTAACATCACAAAGTGAGCGCTTCAATCTAACAAGGTTTTCGTCAGTTCACAACAATTATTGACGACAGAAATAGAACATTCAGGATAGGGAGTAAAAAATAGACTAATCAACCCAGTCATCAAAGAAGGGAAAGAATAACTACAGAATGTATCTACTCATCATCCTTCTACTACCCACTACAGATGGTCGGAGCGACATTTGCTGAATGTGCTGCAGGGAGCTCAAGTTTCTGGAACACTGCGCCGTCTTTGGACGTGAAATTCTGATGCTAGCAAATCCCTCTCAAGAAATTTATCGATTCCTACTCATTTAAAAAAAGCCAAAAATTCCATAGATACACATATTGCCATTAGCATACTCTCAGGAAATTCATTGATGCATTGAGTGCTCATGTAGTGGTAAGAATTTGTTCGAAAATCTCACGCAGCAAAAAATAAAGCACTAGTTCTGAACATTGAATACAATGTTCCCTGTACGGTGTAATTCATTGCTTCACACTGCCACGTGCCCCTTGGCAGACCGAGTCCAAGCTCGGCAGCTCCAAACTCTAGAGAATTTCGTATCAAAATTGTGATCTCGTCAATTACGCAAACCATTACATATGCACAAAAAATACAGACTAAAAGAGCTCGATTGGAAAAGCTCTTTTCATAAAACAATGAATATTGACTCCATCACTCAGCTCAACTCAGGATATAGCAAGCCATTGGACGGCTAACTCACCCTTACAACTAAGTTTACAAGCCTGACTGCTGCTCTCTACAATCTCTCATTCCCACATAAAAAAGTTCTACATCCCCCTGGGATTACCAGGTAGGTCTGACCACATCAGTTCCATCACAAGACCATAATTGTTACTCACTTCCGGGCGGTGAGCAGAAGTAACACATAGCCAGCTCCATCAAATTGCTGGACGTCCAAGAATCTGAAGTATGCAGAGAGAAACCTGCAAAAAAAATAAAAAAATATGCACAAATTTATTTTTTAACGTAAGTCAAGCATTCACACAGAAATGATCAACTCGGAAATTAGAGAACAAACAAGTGAATAACATGAACCCCTTATTAACAAGAATATTAAAAAAATATATATATATATATATTTATTGATACATATATATATTATATGGTATATATACATATATATACTCAGTATATTTTGGTAGTAGCCCTTCCTTGATACAGGTTTCATTAAAAATAATGCCATATTGATTATTAATAATGGTTTTGTTCAATTTTTCTAGTTTTCGGAAGAGTTTACTTTGATCGGAATTTATTGAATTTAAAAGCTCCCCTAACGTTTTGTGATTAAAATTTTGCGAAGCAGGAATCAGACTGTTGTTTGAACGTGGATACAATGGTTTGATACTAGGGACTGTACCGTCCCTAGGAGTTGAGTTTCAAGATGCGTTGTGTTCCTGTTGATTGGTGGTTGATGGTTGGTTTGCGCGTTTGAATAAGAAGTGATTCCATTATTTGCAGCCTGTGATTATCTATTTGTTTCTTCATTATTTTAGTGTTGTTAAATAGATTTTCGCGTGTTAGGATGGTATTGTGGTTGTCTTTAGCATGTTTTTTTGGTCCGCCGGAAGGTAGGTGCATTGTTAAGCGTCTTGATAGGGTGGTTGTTGTCATGCCGATATACGCAGATTGCAGGGGCTTGCATTCCCCTAGGGTACAATTATACTGGTATATGACATACCGTTGTTTTAGATGTGACTGTATAGGGCACAAGTTGTTACGACAGACTAAACTTGCGATGGTGCGGCATTTGTAATAAATTATTAATTGCAGGTTTTTGTCGTGGTTAGTACATTTTGTGTTTGTTTTGAGAATTTGCTTGAGTATCCTCTCATCTGTTTTGTGTGCTTTGGAGTATTGGTTTTGGTAATAGATTTTGTGTATCTTGCTATTGTTTGTGTTCGTCGGAGCTATCGTATTTAAATATTTGTTTAATGTGGTATCGAAAAAGAAGTTTGAGTAGCCGTTATTGATAAATGATTGCTTGAGTTTGGAAACTCCACTTGGAAACTCGACTCCACAAACTCTCTTAACAACCTAAAAAATGCATTTGAACTTAATTCTGTACTCAAATTCACTACCGAAATAGGCAGTAACCGCAAACTAAACTTCCTGGACGTAACAATTGACGCAACAGGTAATAGGTTCATAACATCCGTCCACACAAAACCAACAAACTCTGGGATATACCTCAACGCGAACAGTGAATGCCCCCAAAGGTAACAAGATAGCACTATACAAGCTCTCATCCACAGGACATATAAAATAGCTTCAACATGGGAACATTTTCATGAAAATGTTTCCAAACTCAAGCAATCATTTATCAATAACGGCAACTCAAACTTCTTTTTCGATACCACATTAAACAAATATTTAAATACGATAGCTCCGAGGAACATAAACAATAGCAAGATACACAAAATCTATTACCAAAGCCAACACTCCAAAGCATACAAAACAGATGAGAGGATACTCAAGCAAATTCTCGAAACAAACACAAAATGTACTAACCAAGACGAAATCCTGCAATTAATAATTTATTACAAATGCCGCACCATCGCAAGTTTAGTCTGTCGTAACAACCAATGCCCTATACAGTCGCATCTAAAACAATGGTATGTCATATACCAGTATAATTGTACCCAAGGGGAGTGCTAGCCCCTGCAATCTGCGTATATCGGCATGACAACAACCACCCTATCAAGACGCTTAACAATGCACCTACCTTCCGGCGGACCAAAAAAACATGCTAAAGACAACCACAATACCATCCTAACACGCGAAAATCTAGTTAACAACACTAAAATAATAAATAAACAAATAGATAACAACAGGCTGCAAATAATGGAATCGCTTCTTATTCAAACGCGCAAACCAACCATCAACCACCAATCAACAGGAACACAACGCATCTTGAAACTCTACTCCTAGGGACGGTACAGTCCCTAGTATCAAACCATTGTATCCACGTTCAAACAGTCTGATTCCTGCTTCACAACATAGTCACACAAATAATTCCG
Source organism: Morinoia aosen (assembly GCA_030386875.1). NCBI lineage: Eukaryota > Metazoa > Arthropoda > Malacostraca > Amphipoda > Talitridae > Morinoia > Morinoia aosen. The sequence continues at coordinate 12,583,649 of CM059569.1, read as the reverse complement.
TCTAGCTGTACCTTCCACTATGGAACCTAGGTCGCCTAGCCCTCCTCACTTCGCAGACCAACTGTACACCTTCTAACTTGCATCAATTGCACATTCTCTACATTCGCGTAACCGCAGCCACTCTGCCCACATCTCAATTATATTAGCTGCACAACTTGAACTATTTTTAGCCTGATGATGTCCGTGGACACAGGACGAAACGCGTCGCAAAATTTTAATCACAAAACGTTAGGGGAGCTTTTAAATTCAATAAATTCCGATCAAAGTAAACTCTTCCGAAAAGTAGAAAATTTGAACAAAACCATTATTAATAATCAATATGGCATTATTTTTAATGAAACCCATATATATATATATATATATATATATAGGTGTGTATACATGTATATATATATATATATAGGTGTGTATACATGTATATACAGGGTGTTTCAAAAATACACGGCATAATTTCAGGTATGTATTTCCCACATGTAGACAATCAAAATAGTTCATTACAACATATGTCCGGAAATGCTTCATTTCCGAGTTATGGCCTTCACAACATTGAAATTCACCGGAACGTTTTTCTTTCCGCAGGTCGTTGCCGTCAAAGGACACATTAAGAGGGCACTCTGACAGATCATTCCTAGGCGAAGGTTAAATTCAGTGTTGTGTTTGGCGTTCGACTGTGTGTCATGTACACAAATCAGGAGCTGGCAGAGATGCACTTGATCTACGGTAAGGCAGACGGCAATGCTGCGCTGGCTCGTCGTTTGTACCAGGAGAGGTACCCACAGCGACAATGTCCAGATCGGAAGACATTTGTAAGTCTCCATCAGCGTCTGTGCGAGTATGGAAAATTTGACTCTCCTGGATTGGGAAGGGGACGACCAAGATCTACAACTCCAGAAGAACAGGAGGAGATTCTGGAGATTGTGAACAGAACTCCTTCTATCAGCACACGAAGGTTAGCGTTGCAAGTGAATGTTCCCCATACGACTGTCTGGAGACTGCTGAAAGAGTATCAATTGTATCCTTACCATTTGCAACGTGTACAGGCGCTGTCACCAGCAGATTACCCTGCACGAGTTAGGTACTGTCAGTGGTTCTTGCAGCAATGTGCTGCAAATCCGAACTTTCCTGCCTTAGTATTATTTACAGATGAAGCACAGTTCACACGAGATGGCATAACAAATCTCCACAATCAGCATGTATGGGCGTATGAAAACCCAAATGCAACTGTTGTATCTCATCACCAGGTGCGGTTCTCCCTCAACATGTGGGCCGGTATCATTGGTGATCGGTTAGTTGGACCCCATGTACTTGTAAACAGACTTACGGGGCAGGCGTACACAAACTTCCTGGAAAACATCATACCTGATGTTTATGACGACACTCCACTGATCGATCGTCAGCACGCTCACTTCTTGCATGACGGCGCTCCTGCACACTTCAGTCGTACGGCTCGCCGGTACTTGGATCGAAGATTTCCTGATCGATGGATAGGTAGAGGTGGCCCAATTGCTTGGCCTCCACGCTCACCTGATCTGAACCCTCTCGATTTCTACTTGTGGGGCCATTTAAAATCATTGGTTTATTCGTCTCCGGTGCCTGATTTGGAATCCCTTCGGAATCGAATTGTGGCACGCTCTGAGGACATACGCAACATTCCTGGAGTGTGGGATCGTGTTCGCAGGTCAATGAGACATCGATGTGAGGTCTGTATTCAAGCAGGAGGTGGTCATTTTGAACATCTTCTGTAATGGCAACGACCTGCGGAAAGAAAAACGTTCCGGTGAATTTCAATGTTGTGAAGGCCATAACTCGGAAATGAAGCATTTCCGGACATATGTTGTAATGAACTATTTTGATTGTCTACATGTGGGAAATACATACCTGAAATTATGCCGTGTATTTTTGAAACACCCTGTATATATATATATATATGTATATATATATATATATATAGGTGTGTATACATATATATATATATATATGGCCGTCAAAGAACATGGATTAGCAAGATATAGGTAGTTTGCATACGAGACGACCTCGACCTCGTTTCCTAAGAATTGAAGTCCACAAAGTTTGATAACACTTGAAGATTAGATTAGATTATTGGTTAATTTAAGCCTCCCTATCCTCAACAAACGAGATCCAAAGAGAGGAAGGAAGAAAGCACCATTTAGTATGGAGTTAAGGGAACGTGGAATCTATGCAGAAAGGGCAAAGAAACAGTAAGATGAGAAAGAAGTTCATGAAACAAGATCAAAGTTGAAGAAGAAAGTAATAGGTGCTGAAGAAACAGGACAGCAGCGAACCGAAAAAAAAAGTTGGTCCGTAACAAAACAAAAACCAATGTTATTCTAACAAAAAGAAAGTCTACCTACCTTTAGCTCGGGCCCTCACATTGTCTGATAACACTTGAATCCTGAACTAAATTTGACTACGGTCTTACGGATCTCACCTTCTATAATTCTGTGGAGTTATAACCTTTGAGACTATGATGAGTGTCTCCCCGAGTTCCTCTGTGTATAAGCTGTCCTGTACAACGCCCGGCTTCAGTTCCGATAGCAGGTAGAGTAACATTTCATGGAAGCCAGTTTCCGCTGCGCGTCTTATTACTCTACATTGAAACTCTCGACCACTAGATAAAAAAATTAAAAACAATTAGATAAATACATAAGGTAGCACTTGCTGAACAGTAACCAACCAGCGGCAGATGCAATAGAACAAGAAGAAAGACGTTACCATCAAATTACACTGATTCGGCCAAAGTCCATATTTGTCTGCTTAACAGGTTTTTAAACATCACCAAATTTACCAAGACAGTTATATTTAAGACTCCAGTCATTCATGTAAAATTTCATAATTCATAGAGAATTTAAATAATTAATGTCATCTTCATTCTCAGAAATACATTATGGAACTTGTGGGTTATCTGTTACCATTTTTAATTTATGGTTTCCTTTTGATGTATAAGGTTAGGTTAAGTTAGGTCAGCTTAATTAAATCATTATTCATTTTCAGTTCAAGTTCCCAACAACTCTGCAGACACTCTCTGTGCCGCCATTGTAGACATCATCAACGGTTCAATCATTTACTCTGACAGCAGGCGAGGAAATCAGTCTACCAAGCTTGAGGATGCTAACTTCCAACATTTTAAGGTTAATCATTGGTACAACTTTGTCGATCCAGAGGCCGGAGTCCCCACCCAGCACATCAAACGCTTGTGGGGATCAGCAAAATGGAGGAACAAGAGCTATGAAGGGACAGCCCAACACCATCCGAACAGCTACCTGGCAGAGGTCATGTGCAGAAATCCCTTACCTGCCGGATGTGACCCATCCGACGCCATCATAGAGAACATCTCCTAGTTCATTTTCTCTATTCTAACAAAAGAAGCCTACCTAACCTTTAGCTCAGACCTCACAAATTCCGCTAGGAGTACTAATTTCCCTAGATACTATAGTTGTCTCCACTGGAGGGAGATGGCACTCGGAAGGCTACCGATAGTTTCCATTTTTACCTCCACAAGCAAAGGGAAGAAAATAAAACATGATAAAAGACCTAACAGCTCACGAGATATTCTTACAATGCGTAACTCGACAAACGATACAAATGATAAAGTACAGAATTAAATTCTGCTAAATGAGATAAAAGTGGCAGGAACCTCACACCTGACTAGGAGTTTTCCTGTAATTGATGCACTTTTAGACGTAAATGACAATACAAAACACACGCGAGGCCTCCACTCGAATGTAATTCGAAACATTGTTATTAAAGTAAATATTTCTACTTTCCAAGACCCTTTAAGATAATGTTTACAACGAGATTATGGTATTCAGCAATAAATTCGAGTGGAAGTTCACATCTACAAAACAAGTCCACCATACTCACGAACATAAAATTTTAAACCCTATTACAAACTAAACCTATATTAGCCCACAATGGTCTGTACATTACACAGCAAATGAGAAATATTACTGTCTACAAATAATTTCCTCGTACAAATAAGAACATTGAAATCTGTCGGCTTGAGTTAATGAAAAATGCAGCAATCATCGCACAAACAAAAAATATCTATGTAGTCCTTGATTGTGAAAGTAAATAAAAAATACTTAACATGATATAAAATATTTAACATGACATTTACTACGAAATATTGGCTTAGTTCCCCCCTAGTATAGCCCCAACTAGCTCAACAAGACGGGTTTACGCAGAACACAACATACGACTGGTACGGCAGGATCATCTTGCACAGATTTAGCATAGACTCTTCACTCTTTCCATCGAAGTCGGCAAAAAGAAGCATGTTCAGGAGATCGCAATGGTAACAGCCTACGTCAAGGAGGCGTTGCAGAAGTTGTGGGTTTTCCTGTTGAACAACGTGTACACCACAATATAATACAGTTTTCAGACAGCAGTCATAGAGTGTTAGTTGCCCTCACGCGACCAACCTTCAAGCAGCGTGTTCCTCTACGAATCTCTTTCTTTTTACTATTTCAGTAATTCTAGGCGAGAATGCACAGCTCACTTGACGTTCAGTATCTAGAAAAAATACTACATATGTTCTGACTATATTCAATACATTGATGCCGTCACTCGCAATGAAGCCAACAACCACTTACCCCACAGAGATCGATGGGATGACAATAGCAGACACGCTTGCCAGCTCCAGCATCCAGCAAAATTTCTGCCATTCGCCACTGCCGTTCTTGTAACGCTGCATCAAAGAAACATCTGTTACACACTCGCTTATAAAATACCATACATGGAAATGGTTTCCAAGAAATTTTGCTGCAATCACTCCAGCAGTAAATGAAAATTACTAGTAAGGTTCCCAGAATCTTTACTACAACACAGGCTTACAATTCACAGCTTCCAGCTTTGGGGAGGATTTCCATGCACCCAAAACTCATTGGCATGAACATGAACTCCTGCATCTTCATATAATTAGGAACATAGCAGAAAAATCTTATGGGCTGGTCACTAAAATGAACCCCGTTAAGTTCAAATGAGGACCATCAACACCTGAAGAGTACAAATATCAGAATAAAGGGCCATAAAAACACTGAATGGAATAGTTCCGTTCTAAAATATTCGATTAAGGGTTTATCAAACCATATTAAAAGCTTAAGATTCACAAGTATCAAATTACAGCATTGTGTTAAGATAACACTAAGGTACTAACAAATTTCTCTGGCATGGAATTGAAGAAGAGTTTCAGACTAATTTGAGGATGCTGGATTCAAATTTGCTCTCATATATTCTTTACCAGATCACGTTTTTGCGCTATTTGTACGTATCCTATTTTCATGAATTTATAGAAAAATTCATAAGTCGATTCAGTAGTATAGCAAAAGGGCAAGGTTATATGGTTTTTTGAATTATTTGGTAAATTTACTTTTCATTCAGTCTCCTAATAAACTAGAAAATATCTTCATTTTCTTTTATCATGCATAAGATTCCTATTTTAATGATACAAAAGTGAAGAAACACGTTTCAACTTACACCACACCCGTCCACAGGTAGTTTATATATTGAATTCACTGAATTTATTTAGTTTTTATCCTACTGTTTTTTTTAAAACAATGCATAAGATATGGGTGTTGAGTACATATCCGAGGAACTCGTGTTAATACCATTTCTTCTTGTATTTGTTTATAGGATGTGTGGCTGAGCTAACAATGGCCACCACATCTCACAGAAGACAGTGTTCAAATGATCTCAATAAACTATGCCGTATCAGTGGAAGCTCTACTTTGAAGGCCCAGAGGCACAACATTACTGACTTTGTTAAGAGATTAGATTACATGTTAGCTTAAGCCTCCACAACCGCTACAAAAAAAACGCATCAAAGAGAGGAAGGAAGGAGGCACCATTTAGTATGGATTATTAGGGAATGCTGAATCTATGCAGAAAGGGCATAGAAACAGAGTTAAGAAAAAAGTTCATGAAACAAGATAAAAGTCAAAGATTATTATTATTATTATATAAGAAAGTTTTAGCCTCCCGTAACCACGACAAAGATGTTCCAAGAGAGGAAAGAGGAAGGCACCATTTAGTATGGAGTTGAGGGAACGCGGAATCTATGCACAAGGTGCACAGAAACAGTAAGCTATGAAAGAAGTTTATGAAACAAGAAAAAAGTTGAAGAAGAAAGTAGTAGGTGCTGAAAAACAGGACAGCAGTGAACCGAAAAAAGATGGTCCGTAACGAAACAAAAACCTATTTTATTACAACAAAAAGGAAGCCTACCTAACCTTTAGCTCGGGCCCTCACATGGTTCCCCTGGGAGCGCTAGTTCCCATAGACACAATAGTTGTATCCCCCTGAGGGGATAAAAGTCAAAGAATAGGTACTGAAAAACAGGACAGTAGTGAACCACAAAAAGATGGTCCTTAACATAGCAGGAAAATATTATATTTCAACAAAAAGAAAGCCTACCTAAATCTCAGCTCAGGCCCTCACACACTTTTCCCTTGGGAGTGCTAATTCCCATAGATACAATAGTTGTATCCCCCTGAGGGGGAGACTTTATTAAGAGCGCGTGTTTGCGCTGAGGAGGTCTGACTCAAAGCTGGGGGCTTAACTCTTACCACCCCCCCCCAATCGTGTTGCGTTGGGGCTCCTCACAAAGTGCGCAAAACCTGTGTTGAGACCTTGAGGTCATGGTCTTGAGGAAAGAATGTTAAACAAAAGTTTGGAGAGAACCATCAATCATTTTGATAACTGCCATTTCTGCCATGTCAATGTCAAATTATTCAGTAAAAAAACAAGCAAAATTCGCATTACACAAGTATCCCTTCAACTATTTGAGCAGTTGCCCAGAGTGAAGAAATACCTGTACCAAGAATTACCAAGCTTCCAGAAATTGACACGGACCTCTGTTTGCCTGCTTCTGGTGATTGGTACAGATATTTCTTCACGAGATACAGATTGTGACGAACTAACTCTGTTAACTCAGTCTGCTTTGAATGATTTGGTTAGAGATAGTGATCTACTAAAAGATTCTGCTGAACTGTTAGCTTCATGACAGCGAGAGAATCGAATTTGAAAGCCGGCACACGTGTCATTTTATTGCAACAGGGAAGCAGAACTCCTAAGTACTTCCATTCAGATTCAAATCCCTCTATAGAATCAATCCTGGTATTCCAACACATGAAGAAAATATGCCAAGCAAAACAAGACCTTCGAGTTCCTAACCACAAGAGGCAAGAAATTACAATTACATCATGGCCCATTCCAAATAGTGATTTTGAGGTAACAATGATAAGACTTTTCTAAGAATCCTTCAAGAAATAGCTAAGATGGACAAATATACCCTCGTTACAGCAAAATTCAACATTTCAAGCCTTTGAGATCATCACATCTGGTAAAACTACTACCAGACGTCCAGTAATTGCTCTCTGGTTTGAAGCGCTGATACACGTGCACACAAAATTATGGGCTCAAATTACACAACAGACACAGCAATCCAATGGCTTTGACGAACAGAATGACAAATGTAAAGTTCAAACCTTGCAATTTTTCTGCATTGAAAGCTTTTCTCTGTGTCTTGGAAAGCAAGCTAACGAGCGATTCCCAGAGCTATGAAACATCTAATGAATTAAGTTCAGTCTGATTCTTATGAAATTTGACTATCATATGTAACCTTTGAAAAGAAACACAATTGATTCTATTCATTTTTTTGATTCAGGCCTTATATTTTGCAAAAATTTGACATATTGGGTTTTTAGGTATTGATATTTCACTGATATTGATATTTCAAAATGGGACTCCTCCTTCAGTTTTGATGCTAGAACAAAAATAAAGACAGTTTTAGAATCCTTGAAACATTTCTAACGAACTCAAATTAGGTTTTTTTTGTATTTCCCATTTGTTATCTTTTATATGGGGTCAAAATGGCCAAAAAATGAAATATTTTGGTCCCTTAGCCCCCCCCCCCCCCCCCCCGGGGGGGGGGGATTATTGTCCGTAGCGCCATAAAATTTTAGGACCTAACAGTCCACCAACTAAGGGTACATTTCCAACGAAAACATGAGAAATGACCCCTGGACCGACAGGGGCCTGGGATGATTCCAAACTAAACGCAGAGCAAACTGAACATGTACTCACATGGAACTGTTGAACAATAAAGCATAGCTAAAGAAGGATCTGCCAATCGAATTTCATAACAAAATAGAAGGTAGTCAGGATCAATGATTCCCATCAGTGATGGAATGCATTAGCCACTAATGCACGTCATCAGAAACTGAACATCTGCACAGCTAAATTAGTGTTCAAGATCATTTCAGAGTACAGCTTGGAGTACAAAAAGTGGAATTTTACCTACCATAAACTAAAGGCAGAGCAGAGCGAAGTTCGCCAGGCCAATTACACCTTCGGACCACAGATGGGTGCAACAGGTTAGGGTCTGCTTTTGCAGCAAGCAGACCAAGCAGCATCTCCTAAAACAATGAGGCAGTGAAATTAATCATTCATAATACAATATATGGAAAGAACAATATTAAATTCAAACTACATGTACACCATATATAATTCAACATCGAGTCTAAGTGTGCGCGAGCACTTACTCTTGCCTTCTTTGTCTTGCGGGTTCTCTTAATATCTTGAGGTCTCGCAGCCTATATAAGGCGATCTTGCCTAGCCTGTGGCGCTTAATCTGTTGTACCATTCTCACCTGTTGCCACACCTGGCTCACTCCAATAAATACCTCCGCCAAGATACTGCAAGTGTTTTACTGCCCCGCATATTGGTGACCAGTATGGGGATAAATTCAGTACAGGTGCACCCGGTTTCAACTGAATCCGGTGAGTCATAATGTTCGTAACACCTATAGTTTCCCCTACTAGCATAACTACATCACGAAATTTATTTAATAAATTTACCAAAGGTAACTGCATGTCCTCTTCGTGACGTGAAATATCATCATTTGTTAAACAACGCAAAATTGTTTAACAAAATTGTTTCAACGCAAAAAACAAAGCAAAATTCCTTAATTATTTAGATATTTCGTATTACAGAATTATGAAATCTTCAACCGTTTTTGTTCAAAGAACGTGCAAATTTGTTCTTGCCCAAAAATAATAAACACCGGTATTGATTTTATTCAATTTTTACAAAGTATTTCCAATACATTTAAGGGGATCTACTACCCTGGAAATGACCTAATGGTTCAAAAGTCACTACACATTTCTATTGCACCTAGGGAAACGAAAATGCATACAGATATGTAAAGTCGAATTCCAAACACATTTGCTTCTATAAAATTTTTCGATTGTTCGCAAAAAAAGGTAATTTTTTAAAACAAGAAAAAAATGTTGCGCCAAACCTATCTCACTCTACAATTTTAAACATAAAATCGTGATTTTAGTCTCATTCAAAGCGGAAGGACTGTACCAACGTCGTCACGTAGGATCTATTTGAATTTCGACTTAGAAAAAATTTATGGTTATATATGTCAAAAAAAAATTTTCTCACGAAAAATCAGACTACTTTTTCTAATCCCAGATTGCAACATTCTATTGCAACTAGGTGAACGAAAATGAATACAGCTATGTAAAATTGAATTATGAACATATTTGATTCTATAAACATTTACGATTTTTGCCATAGAAAAATAGATATTGTGCGAGCAAAAAATAAAAAATGAAAAAAAGATTAGATTAGTTGTTAGTTTTAGCCTCCCTACCCAGCAACATATGCGATCCAAAGAGAGGAAGGAGGAAGGCACCATTCAGCATGGAGTTAAGGAAACGCGGAATCAACGCAGAAAGGCATAGAAACAGTGAGTTGTGAAAGATCATGAAACAAGACCAAAGTTGAAGAGGAAAGTAGTAGGTGCTGAAAAACAGGACAGCAGTGAACCAAAAACACATGGTCCTTAACATAACAAAAACATTTTATTTCAACAAAAAAGAAGGCCTACCTAACTTTCAGCTCGGGCCCTCACATTGTTCCCCTGGGAGCGCTAGTAAAATGAACAATATTTCAAAAATTTTCTCACTCTACAATTTTCAACGTAGAAGTGTGACTTTGGCCTCATTCGGTGCGGTTCAACGGTGGGAACAACGTAACGAAGCAAAACTCTATTTGAAATTCAAGTAACATTTTTATTGGTAAATAACTTTTTTTACATGTTGGATGTATGCATTACATAACATTTTTTTCTAATTCAAAAATTAAAAGATCCTACGTGACGACATTTGTGCAGTCCTTCCGCTTCGAATGAGACCAAAACCATTTGAGACCATTTTACATTGAAAATTGCAGAGTGAGATAGGTTTGGCGTAATGTTTATTTTTTTCTTGTTTTCAGAAAGAACTTTTCTTTCGCGAAAATCAAAAAATTTTTTAGAAGCATATGTGTTTGGAATTCCATCTTACATATCTGTAAGCATTTTTGTTACCCTAGGTGCAATAGCAATGGAAAAAATGACATTTGTAAAAAAATTGGGTGATTCAGGTAAAGCCCAGGGGAGTAGAACCCCTTAAGTTGGATGATTGGAGCAAGGACTCAACATATTCTATGCATATTTTTCCACTGCTTCCTTAATTTTATACACCCATGCCTCAGTTTTACGAACCCTGCTTTAGCGGATTTTGGATTTCACGGACAAATTCTAGAGCTGTCGATTTTATTTGAAAGTCGCACACACTCCGAACAAAGTCCATTAGTTCCAAAACTGACCGCTAGATGGCGGGCAGTCACCTTGTTGACAACACTGTTTTAGCACCTGCATTGCATTGCTCCTAATTTTATATCCATGGTAGGTCAAATTTTATATGAAAAAACATTGAATTTACTTTATTATTTTTTATTTACAGTGTACCGGTTTTTTTCAATGTCAGATTGGACGGTGTGCTTGGTTTAAGTTCATCTCAGTTGGAGAACTTTTTTCGTCTGATTCGTTTGAAAATTGGCCAGTATATGTTTTTTGTGAAAGTAAACCTTTTCTACTCCTGTCATTTTTTCGATTTAGGCCTTATTTATTTTTTTTTGACAAAAAATGTGTTTTTGGTTTATTTTTATTGATATTTCAAAATGGGACTCCTTCAGTTTTGATGCTAGAACAAAGAACAAGGCAGTTTTAGAATCCTCAAAAGATTTCTAAAAAACTCAAATTGAGCTTTTTTCATATTCAAATTTTTTTTATTTTTTCAAATTTCAAAAATCAGCAACAATTTTTTGGGTTTAGAGCAATATATATTTTCAAAGAATTCGAACTTGAAAAAAAGCTCAATTTGAGTTTGTAAGAAATTTTTCACGGATTCTAAAACTGTCTTCGGATTTGTTTTAGCATCAAAACTCGAGGATGAATCCTATTTTGAATGTTGAAAAATTTTTTTTGGGGATAAGCTGTAACAAAATTTTTGGTTGAAGTGTCATATAATGAACAATTGATGTAATTGAATGCACTTTTAATTGTATTTTGATAATTTCCATACATAACTTCATATTCACACTGTGAATTGTGACTTTCAAAAAAAAAAATTTTTTTTTCCAAAAATATGAAATTTTTCATTTTCAGTCTGATTCTTATGAAATTTGACTATCATATGTAACCTTTGAAAAGAAACACAATAGCACAATTGATTCTATTCATTTTTTTGATTCAGGCCTTATATTTTGCAAAAATTTGACATATTGGGTTTTTAGGTATTGATATTTCACTGATATTGATATTTCAAAATGGGACTCCTCCTTCAGTTTTGATGCTAGAACAGAAACAAAGACAGTTTTAGAATCCTTGAAACATTTCTAACGAACTCAAATTAGGTTTTTTTTGCATTTCCCATTTGTTATCTTTTATATGGGGTCAAAATGGCCAAAAAATGAAATATTTTGGTCCCTTAGCCCCCCCCCCCCCGGGGGGGGGGGGGGGATTATTGTCCGTAGCGCCATAAAATTTTAGGACCTAACAGTCCACCAACTAAGGGTCCATTTCCAACGAAAACATGAGAAATGACCCCCGGACCGACAGGGGCCTGGGATGATCTCCTTAACGTATAGTTTAGCCACTCGTAACGTACCGTATATGTATCTGTTGGATGCTTCAGACAACCGGGACTATAGGACAGGGGTTCCCCCTTTTTGTTGGTAAAACAGAGGTATGGGTGTAATTCTTCTTTATTTCACCTTACATTTTTCCAACTAATTAGTCTGAGTCTTATAGAGAACTCTAACTCAAACTATTACAAAGATATGAAAATGTCACTACCATGACTTATTACCAGAATATAATATGACTGGTAAGATGGAGCTTCCTAATTCCACCAATTTCTACCAATGTTTCACAAACAACACTTGTGAAAAAGTACAAGTCATGTTCATTGTACTTTGAAGAATTTCTCTTAAAATCTTCGGATATAATTCAGGTCTTTTCAAAAATATCTCATTAAACAATGGCCGCATACCTCCACTGAAGCCAAGTCGTGGTTGCTCCGCAAAAGGAGCAAAATTAGAGTTAGATGGTCGTGGGTAATAAACTTATTCACACTCTCCTCATCTGCAACAAGATAAAGACATACATTGTTTACCTAAGCTAAAATTAGTTGACCATTCAAAGATTTGTATTGATGTGTTCAAAGTCAACAAAGATGATGCATTGGCCACAGCACACATGAAATGTAGTGTTTCACCTATGAAAAAATAATGATGATATATGAAGTAAAGAAAAATAAAACTAGAAAAAATGAGAAAAAATTAAATGAAAGAAAAAGTGGTTTAATAAATTAGTTTAAATCACCTAACTACAATAAAGGGATGCCTAAGAAAAGAAGAATTAATGCAAAACATTTAAGGGCACAGAATTTGGATAAAAGGTGCGTTCTACCTAAGATACCTAATGCATTGAACTAGCAAGTTAATAAAGAAGTTTACCAAACCAAACAAAAGTTAAGAGAGCAATAGGTGCTAAAACAACAAAATAGGGAAACAGACATACATGGCCTGTAACAAAAAACCTGTTCTTCACAACATAATGAAGGCCTATCTAACTTTTAAACCAGGATTTTGCATCTTTCTCTTGTGGGTACAAATTCCCAGATACAGCAGATGTCTCTTTGAAGAGAGAAAAAAATTAAGGGGAGGAAAGAAAAAGCTGAAGAGAAGAAATATGAAAGTTGTAAATAGGAATAAGAAAATATGTATAAGAAAAATAAATGGTAAAACTCAGTCCATGGTAAATGAATGAGATTAACCCCTTTACTTGGTCTGTACAGTCCATTAGGAAGACCTAACATATGTATATTTTTTTAGACATGTTTATCTGTGTGGAGCATTGAGGGGTAAAGAAGATATCATAGTCACTAATGTCAAATGAGAAGTTTGCTTTTTGCTACATCAGCACAGAAAAGCAAGCACCAAAGACATGCACTGGCTATTTCTTCAATGTAGTGTCATCTCAATATCAGAAGAAATTGAGATAACGATCCAATCTAAATAAATAAACACTGCAAAGCAGTCATTACAATAGTTCATGACTTCCCCGTCATATCAAAGGCAGTCTCAAGATATTAAAAACATGTGATTTTTCAGAATGGACTGTAGAAAACAGGGCTTTTATGCACAAGGAAAGTTTTCAAACAAAATACACTATGTTCAGAATAGAATTATAGCGAATGGTAACAGAGATGAGCTAAGTAGCCCATTCTTTGGTAGCCCTATTCCCAACACCAACCTTGCACAGGCACTAACAAAACCCATTTAAATCATCAATCTTCACGGACAAGCTCCTGGACATTCATGATAATCCCATATTTATTGATGCAGCATTAGGTAAAGTTTAGTCTCATGATATGATAATTTACTAAGAGTTATTCAAAACAATACAGCCAAGACAACCGTTTCACATCAAGCTAACAACTACACAATGACCCATTAATACTTACATGAATGAAATAATGCACACAAAAAGATACAGTTTGCAATATTTCATACTATAAAAGGTAAACGAATGTTTTTACATCAACCTTGAGTTTTGGTTACCCCTTGTATGTCAGCTACTGTGGGATTGCCAACCCAGGCAATGATGGGAGATTGCCAACCCAGGCAATGATGGGAGATTGCCAACCCAGGCAATGATGGGAGATTGCCAACCCAGGCAATGATGGGAGATTGCCAACCCAGGCAATGATGGGAGATTGCCAACCCAGGCAATGATGGGAGATTGCCAACCCAGGCAATGATGGGAGATTGCCAACCCAGGCAATGATGGGAGATTGCCAACCCAGGCAATGATGGGAGATTGCCAACCCAGGCAATGATGGGAGATTGCCAACCCAGGCAATGATGGGAGATTGCCAACCCAGGCAATGGTGGGAGATTGCCAACCCCGGCAATGGTGGGAGATTGCCAACCCAGGCAATGGTGGGAGATTGCCAACCCAGGCAATGGTGGGAGATTGCCAACCCAGGCAATGGTGGGAGATTGCCAACCCAGGCAATGGTGGGAGATTGCCAACCCAGGCAATGGTGGGAGATTGCCAACCCAGGCAATGGTGGGAGATTGCCAACCCAGGCAATGGTGGGAGATTGCCAACCCAGGCAATGGTGGGAGATTGCCAACCCAGGCAATGGTGGGAGATTGCCAACCCAGGCAATGGTGGGAGATTGCCAACCCAGGCAATGGTGGGAGATTGCCAACCCAGGCAATGGTGGGAGATTGCCAACCCAGGCAATGGTGGGAGATTGCCAACCCAGGCAATGGTGGGAGATTGCCAACCCAGGCAATGGTGGGAGATTGCCAACCCAGGCAATGGTGGGAGATTGCCAACCCAGGCAATGGTGGGAGATTGCCAACCCAGGCAATGGTGGGAGATTGCCAACCCAGGCAATGGTGGGAGATTGCCAACCCAGGCAATGGTGGGAGATTGCCAACCCAGGCAATGGTGGGAGATTGCCAACCCAGGCAATGGTGGGAGATTGCCAACCCAGGCAATGGTGGGAGATTGCCAACCCAGGCAATGGTGGGAGATTGCCAACCCAGGCAATGGTGGGAGATTGCCAACCCAGGCAATGGTGGGAGATTGCCAACCCAGGCAATGGTGGGAGATTGCCAACCCAGGCAATGGTGGGAGATTGCCAACCCAGGCAATGGTGGGAGATTGCCAACCCAGGCAATGGTGGGAGATTGCCAACCCAGGCAATGGTGGGAGATTGCCAACCCAGGCAATGGTGGGAGATTGCCAACCCAGGCAATGGTGGGAGATTGTCAACCCAGGCAATGGTGGGAGATTGTCAACCCAGGCAATGATGGGAGATTGCCAACCCAGGCAATGGTGGGAGATTGTCAACCCAGGCAATGGTGGGAGATTGTCAACCCAGGCAATGGTGGGAGATTGTCAACCCAGGCAATGGTGGGAGATTGCCAACCATCAAACAGCAAGTTTAAAAAAATAAGAA
This sequence comes from Morinoia aosen, assembly GCA_030386875.1. Taxonomy (NCBI): domain Eukaryota; kingdom Metazoa; phylum Arthropoda; class Malacostraca; order Amphipoda; family Talitridae; genus Morinoia; species Morinoia aosen. The sequence continues at coordinate 12,568,257 of CM059569.1, read as the reverse complement.
AATATAAAGAAGGGATAGCAAAGCAGGCACAGAAATTGAGCAGAGAAATGTGGGCAGGATAGAAATTTCAAAGGCCTATCTATAGCTAAGGTAACCTAATAGTCCCTCCAGGGAACGAGTTATAGCATAACATAGGTCAACCCAAGCCCTACTTCAAAGTGTAGCAACAAATAACAGTTTATGATGAATGTCAATAAACATTCATCAAGTGTGTGGAAATTTCCTTTCCAGCACTCAAACTTTGCTTTCATTATTTAGCCTTGTATTCACAAAACTGAGTCAGAATACAAAAAATTGCACTGTTTAGATCCTAGTCTGTAATTTTCCTATTTTTTTATTAATGTATTTACTAAGGGTGCTTACACACCAAAAGAATGAAATTGAGAGAGAAAGATGTCAGGCGAGATCTATCACACACCAAAAGATGGCTAGTTTCCTTCAGAATGTCATGGAGGGAGGTTTATAACAAAAATAAGCAGTATGAATTTCATTCCTACTTTGTCCCATTGCTTTGAAACATGAAATGTCACTTTGCTTTGGATCTTTTGAGTGTTGAAGGCACAGTACAGGATAAACTTTGGATATATGGAGTTCAAGTTTGCTTGCTTTCTCACTTCAAATCTTTTGGTGTGCAGGCACCCTAATGCTTCTTTCATACTAGATTGTGCAATATTTCCAGGCAACCTACATTTTGTAGGATGTCAAAAGTTTTGGCTACAACTGGGAGCCACGCACAACAAGGGCCAAGAATGAGGTACTCTTTGCAAAAATGAAGACTACCTTAAGAATAACAAAAAACAATTGCACAATAACTAATTCAAAGACAAATTGTAATTGATCCTATCACCTGGGCTTCACAAGAAAGATCAAGACAAAACTGCAGGTCAAAATTACACTGTACCCATAGTTGTCACAATAGGATTGTAAATATTCAGTCTCATAGATATGATGAGATATAGAAGATATTAGAAAAGAGAAGCATCCATGGAAACGACTCAGGGGGGCAACAATGGTACTTACAAGAAAAATGAATTATTGAGGTTATTGCAAAGACATTAATGTGGAGAAACAGAAGCAATAATTCCACCATGCTATACATATTCTGCCACGATATACACATTTGGTAACACAGATAGGCCAAAACATAATAATTAGAAAAGAAGTAAAACAATGCATCTAATAGAAAAAATTAGAAATATAACTACTAATAGTTGTGAATTCTAAACAAAGGAAAATACATACTACAATGGAGGTAGAGCTTCTAATTACTTACCAGAGTACACAAGGAGCTGCTGTAGAATGTCCGGGTTGCCCATTTGCACAGCAAGATGGAGGAGCATATCGCTGCCTTCATTTTGCATGGACACAAGTTGAGCAATAGGAATGCGTTTTTCCTCAAACTCCTTCAATGTTTCCTGCAATTTGAAAAGATTTGATAACCACAAACATGTGGCTAAATTGCCTAAGATTTTTATACAGATAAGTGATTCTAATGCGATGTAACTCATTGGCTACCAATGCAGGTCATCAAAAATTGAATCTCTAACAAAACTTGAAAGTTAAACAGGGAAATGAGCAAGATAACAGCTAAGTGCAACTTCATGCAGACAAGTTGAACTAGCACTCGACTGAATGCAGCCTTTTTCATATATGATATTCATGTTTTGATATTGAGTAATGAGGAAATGATATAACCACCATTTTCAATGTATTATCTCATCTAATAGTCAAAAATATTGCACAATATATAAAATTCATTTACTAAGGGCACTGTAAGTAGAGGATATATATGAACCCTTATAGAAGATGTTTGTCATAATCGAACTATAAGGTCTTTGCAACTTAAAATGAATGCGTAATTTCCCATGAAATATTTCATTCAATATTATTACCTCTACTTTTCTTGGATCCTCGGACATTACAGCATCTGCTAGGCAACTGAAGAAATGAAGTTGGACTTCAAAATCCATTGTGACAAAGAAATTTCAAGGTCTAGCACAATCTTGATCCACTACCCTAGAAGCTTCAATTACCTGGAAATGAACAAAAATCAACAATAGCATGTTAAAAAATCACAACAATTTAAAAATTTTGTCACATACTGCAAACACATTTCTTTAAATTGAAAAATTACAAAATGCTGACAGCAACACAAAATTTTATTCCAGATTTAACCCTACATGACCGAATAAGACGAATTTGTCCGCAATTTTAAAATAGGATGTATAGGCTATAAATAAAGTTGTCTAGACTTATACAGCTAAGGACAAACTCGTCCGGTATAGAGTTCATCGAAGAAGCAAGTGGTGCCCCCTATACGTAACAGAAAAAATCAGTGTGGAGCTAATTGTCGGCAGAGAAGGTGGTGTCACGGAAAGGCTGCCATCTCCTGCAATTACTAAGCCATGGAGGAACATACAGGTAAATTGGAACAATATTAAAATTACAGTGGCAACTTAGACACTGGAACTTTGAGCTGAAAGAAAGAAATACAGTGTTGAGCTTAAAATTTATAGGTAACAGCCATTGTAAACATGGAGACGAATTCGTCCTTGACAGTGTTCAACCTCTGTAAAAAACACTACGAAATAGTCCTTTCTCTCATACAGTAGGCAAGTACAATAAATCTAAAATTTAAATGGTACAAAATTTAGGTTTTTATGTAGTACTTGTACCGATAGATCGCAATTTTAGTTAATAGTTTACACGCACATGTTTTAGCTCAAATTTGTCTTTCTATGGCTGCTAGAAGTGCCTGTTTTCATTCTTCTCGCTGTTGCCTAATTCTACTTTTTTATCCAGAAAATGCTGCCAAAGAATTTGTAAAAACTTTGAGAATTCAATGACTATAGGATGTAACTAATGCATTTTCTTATAGAAAAATTTTATTGGAGTGTGGTATATATAAATTATTTTATAAACTAAGTAATTTACGAACGTAGGTATTGCAAAAACACTGATGAATTTACTTTATGCATGCCTGAAACTCATTTTTTTGATGGAATACACTCTCAGCCTATAATAGTTTATGAAATATATATGTATATATGTAGTTATGCATTATAGAGTGTATTTTTTCGTTATCATGGACTATTTTTACTTTTTTAGGGCCTGAACTTCAGTATATTTTATGATGCCTCCCTCGATTTCTATATACTTCCTATGTCATCTGAATTAGCCAATTGCAAATTGTTCTTTTTAATATTTAGAGTAAACGCGCAAATTATGTACAGAGTGAAAGCATAATTTTTATTTTCATTTCCAAAATGACATAACCTTGAATACATAAATAACTTTGAATTGGTATGAAATATATCTGCCCTTTCTTCTTCCAGAGATGTCAACTGCGTTGTTTTATGGGGGGAGAAATTCACGGTTGAGGGCTAGAGGACAAGCAGCAGCCTTGCCTGTGGACACGTTGGATAGTAATGACGAAATGGAAATATCCGATCTATCTGATGATGCTCAGTACAAGATCCAGACTTTCGCCCAACAAGTCCAGAGGGTAAGAATGCACATTTCAGGGTCTATGTTAGTATGAAGTGAAACCCAATTTCAGGTTCATGTTTTTCATGGAATAAACCATGCTTCAGTTTTAGTATAGCTTGTACGCCAGACTGCTATTAGGTGTAATAAATTTCTTGACTGCTTACAGTTCTAGGAATTTACCCTGACAGACTTTTCATAGGATATTTTTTAGTAGATTTTTGTTCCACAGGATTTTGTCACTGAAAACCAGGTAATTATGTTGACTGATAGTATTCTGTTTTGCAGACGTGCCCATTAACAGAGTCGATGCTGAAAATCTTGAAGATGCATCCATGGACGAAACTGAATGTGTTCTTGAAATTGGCGCACCAGTTGAAGACATTGAGTCTACTTCTATGAGCAGAAGAGGGAGAGCTACCGCAAGAAACTCCTCCCAACCGCAATGGGTGAAAAGTAGCGGGTTAGATGAAACAAAGTTTCCTAGTTTTGAACAGAGTAATGAATTAGATGGGACTTTGAAACAACCAATTGAATATTTTAAATTTTTTTTACTGAAGAAATATTTCAACTGTTTGTTGACCAGAGCAACTTGTACTCAACGCAAAACAACGTCAATAGGCCACTAAATGTAACTGTTCACGAGTTTGAACAATGGCTTGGCCTAACCATTCACTTTTCTGTATCGAAGCTTCCCTCATGTAGAATGAACTGGGACACTACTCTTGGCGTATACAGAGACTTTGCTGCAAGTTATATGTCGAGAGATAGATATTTGGAAATTAAATCTAACTTGCATTTAGTGGATAACTCTAGCATAACTTCCACAGCAGACAAACTCATCAAGGTAAAACCGCTCATCACTCACGTAGCAAATTTCAAAATATTCCAATGGACCAAGAGCTCTGTATTGATGAGCAAATGGTACCAATTGAAGCAGTACATACCTTCGAAACCAAATAAGTGGGGCTACAAGCTGTTTGTTTTAGCCGATAAGTCAGGATTGATTCATGATTTCATCCCTTACACAGGAAAGATCAATCCCACAGATTCTGAAGGAGTTCCAGACTTGAATGCTAGCTCAAATGTTGTGCTTCACCTTGCTCAAATTATACCTAATCATAAGGATCACATCCTGTATTTTGACAATTGGTTCTCATCTATTGCGCTTCTAGATCACCTTGCTACTCGTGGTATATTCTCTTGCGCAACAATCAGAGCTCCTCGTATCACTGGCTTGCCGAAAAAAATAAGAGAGGAAAAACTATTGATTTCCAAAGGACAAGGATCCCATTCTGAGAACAAAACTACTAATTTAGTTAATGAAGTCACGCACGTACAGTGGTATGACAGCAAATGTGTTAACTTAGTGTCAACTTTTGCTAAAGCTAAGCCTCTAGAAGTGGTGCGATTTTCTAGCCAAAGAGAGAAAAGTTATCAATGTCCCTCGCCCTTCAATTGTTGGACTATACAATCAAGGCATGGGTGGGGTTGACCTTGCTGACTGCATGATATCGCTGTACAGATTTCCCTCAGGTCAAAGAAGTACTACCAGAGGTTAATCTTCCATTTAGTGGATATGGCCTTACTAAATAGCTGGAATTGCTATAAAAGAGATGCAAACTTTCTAGAGATGCCCAAGAGCAAGATTCTTAAATACGCAGTATTCAAAATGCAAGTTTCTTCTGATCTGTTGCCAGCAGGAAAGGTGGCCAGAAAAAGAGGATGTCCCCAAGCAACACCAAAGCAAAAGCCAACTCGCCATCATTGAGAACATGCCGACTCAAGCTGCTAGATTCGATAAAGTAGATCACTTTCCTTTTGTTGATAACGTCAGGAGAATGTGCAAGAAAGACGGATGCTCTGGCAAAACCAATGTTGTGTGCAATAAATGCAAAGTAAATCTCTGTTTATATTCGAAAGTGAACTGCTTTACAAAGTTCCATGGAGAATAGGCTGTGGTATGAGTACTGAAAGGAAGAAAAGAATATTGTTTATTTGATGATTGCTGAAGGGTCTTTATCTTTTCATTGTACCCAGAGTCCTATCACATAGTGCCGTATTACTACACTAAGGGTTCTTTGATAGTTTGGTAATTGATAAATATGTTGTACTACAATACACATAACTGGAAATAGTTGAAAATGCATGAAAACTTCATTATTTTACTTCTTTTGATGACTTTTCTTTATGCCGCATATGTTGATATATTTCAAAAATCCATACTATTTTTTTAATGGAAAGCACCAATTTTACTATTGCAAATCATTCTGCATTCTTCTTTTTCATTATAAGGTTTATAAATGAGAAATAAAAGTTATTTTCTGATTTATAAATTCATATGAGGATATGGACGAATTCGTCCTATGTTAATTTCATATGCTGCAAGCCGGTAAGGACGAATTAGTCCACCATGTGTAAAATTTGCAATAAACATTTTTTTCAGAAATCTTTTGTAGTTACTATCCCTGTGATGCTACTATAACTCAGAAATATACTTCAAAAATTATAAAACCACCTGCATCTATATTCCGGTCATGTAGGGTTAAGGGGAACATCCATAGGTAGAGACCTTTTTTCTGTCCGATTCGTTTGAAAATTGGCCAGTTTATGTTTTTTGTGAAAGTAAACCTTTTTTACCCCTGTTATTTTTTCGATTTAGGCATTAGTTTTTTTTTTTTCGACAAAAAAGGTTTTTGTATATTTTTATTGATATTTCAGATTGGAACTCCTCCTTCAGTTTTGATGCTAGAACAAAAACAAAGACAGTTTTAGAACCCTTGGAACATTTCTAACAAACTCAAATTCAGCTTTTTTTCAAATTCAAATTTTTTCAAATTTTTCAAAAAATTTTGAAATTTCAAAAATCAGCAACTTTTTCATGTTTTTAGAGCTATATATTTCTTCAAAAAATTTGAATTTGAAAAAAGGCCGAATTTGAGTTTGTTAGAAATGTTCCAAGGATTCTAAAACTGTCTTTGGATTTGTTCTAGCATCAAAACTCAAGAACTAGTCCCACGATGAATGTTGAAAATTAGAAGTGTGGGACATTTCTAATTTTCCACATTCATCCTGGGACTAGTTCTCGAGTTTTGATGCTAGAACAAATCCAAAGATAGTTTTGGAATCCTTGAAACATTTATAACAAACTCAAATTCAGCTTTTTTTTCATTTCCCATTTGTTCTCTTTTAATATGGGGTCAAAATTGGGAAAAAATGGAAAATTTTGGGTGCTTTTCATTTATATTGATATTTTTATAAATAAAATAGCAAGGATAGTCACTTTTAAATAGACATTATTTCGTAGAGAGTTTAATAGGTCAGGACTAAAAACATAAATGAGAAAATGAACGTTTCGACCACAAGGGTCATCTTCAGCATCTGGGAAAATACAAGAGATTTTTTACAGACAAAAAAAAAAAAATATACACACATGAATAACATTTGTAATTGCTAACAGGAAATTTGCAAGGGGAAGGAAGATTGGGCATCATTTAAAACCGGTTTGTCGCAGATAACCTTTTTATGGCTTCTTTTGATGTCGAGAATTTATTTACTAATATTCCACTACACGAGACCATAGAGATTTGTTTAGATTACTCATTTTCTCAGACTGATTCTGTTATTGGCTTAACCAAATCTTTGTTCAAAACTTTGTTGCAACTCTGTGTTCTAAATTCATTTTTTATTTTTGACAATATCTTTTATCAGCAATTAGACGGGCTAGGAATGGGGCTCCCGTTAGGACCTACATTTGCTAATATGTTCATGGCTTTTCATGAAAAAAGGTGGTTGGAAATGTGTCCGGTTGGATATAAGCCTGTATTCTATAAACGTTACATTGATGATACATTCCTTTTATTTAAAGATAGTTCTCATTGTAACCTATTTTTGTCGTACTTGAATTCTCAGCATCTGAATATTAAGAAAACTGTCTCCCGTTTCTGGGTTCTATGATTACTCGTCGAAATAACAAATTTCATAGTTCCGTCTATCGCAAGCAAACATTTACTGGGTTGGGTTTGAGTTTCTATAGTTTTTGTAATTTTCGTTTCAAATTAAATAGTATCAGAACTCTGTTATGTAGAGCGTATAATGTATGTTCAAGTTTTCAGTCGTTTCATGGTGAAGTTGAATTTTTGAATAACTTTTTCCGTAATAATGGTTTCCCCGCTTGGCCGATACATTCCTCAATCAAAAAGTTTTTAAATTCAAAATTTTGTGACCGCCCACCTATGACAACTGTACGGAAAATTGTTATACCATATTTTGGCTACCAATCTGAAAAATTGAAAAAAGATTTGCTGACGCTTTTATCAAAACATTCAATGCATATTAATTTTTGGATAATTTTAGTGAACGCATACAAAATCAATTCTTTTTTCAATTACAAAGATAAGCTTCCGAAGGCTTTGCTCTCTTCAGTCGTCTACAAGTATCGTTGCGCACTGTGTGCGTCTGAGTACGTGGGGTCCACAAAAAGGGCCTTGCGTACTCGTGTAGCAGAGCATGCTGGACGAAGCTTTCGAACAAATAGGCCTCTTGCTTCTCCCTCTCAATCCTCTGTGCGTGCACATGCAGAAAAGTGCGACTTGCCTGTTCGTTTAGATGATTTCCAGATAATTGCAACATCTTCTAGTCAAACAGATCTTCAAATTTTAGAGTCTCTTTTTATCATGCTAGACAAACCGGTTTTAAATGATGCCCAATCTTCCTTCCCCTTGCAAATTTCCTGTTAGTAATTACAAATGTTATTCATATGTGTGTATATTTTTTTTTTTTTTGTCTGTAAAAAATCTCTTGTATTTTCCCAGATGCTGAAGATGACCCTTGTGGTCGAAACGTTCATTTTCTCATTTATGTTTTTAGTCCTGACCTATTAAACTCTCTAAGAAATAATGTCTATTTTAAAAGTGACTATCCTTGCTATTTTATTTATAGTTAGACTTTGCAAACGGCAAAACATTGAAATAAATTATTGATATTTCAAAATGGAACTCCTTCAGTTTTGATGCTAGAACATCAGCAAAGACAGTTTTAGAATCCTTGGAACATTTCTAACGATCTCAAATTGAGCTTTTTCTCCATTTCTTATTAGTTCTCTTTTTATGTGGGGTCAAATTCGGGAAAGAGTGAAAGATTTTGGTCCCCTCACCCCCCCCCCCTGTGGGGGGGAATTATTGTCCGTAGCGCCATAAAATTTTAGGAACGAATAGTCCACCACCTAAGGGTTCTTTTACAACAAAAACATGCAAAATGACCATGGAATCGACAGAATCTGGCAAGGGCCTGGGATGATCTCCTTAAAAAATCTACAGAAAAATGAACGACTCTTTGAAAAAAATTTAAAACACCATAAAAACTAAACTATTATGAATTTCAAAATAATCCTCTGACTCCTTATGCAGCAACCCTTTGTGCATCCCATGAGATACTTAGATCATTACCCTTTGTTAACGACTTTTTGAGAAAAAGTGGCTTGAAAAATTTCAATTTTCCTGCTCACTTTCTTCCCATTATCTCTGCCATTATGGCGAAAATGGAAAAAAGTGTTAGATGCAGCCCCTATTTATTTTCCAAAATACATTTGTATGCCAAATTTCAGAGATCTAGATACCATACAAAAAACGGAACGGCCATTTTCTGGATTCTGACTAGACAGTCCCCTTAACTGTGATGGGTTAAACTGAAGTTCAATATTCAATTCGAATTTAAATTCAATTGTAGTAATCTACTTCGAAAATAGCAAACATAAACTGGATCGGGCTTTTATTAAGTACTAGTCCACCCCCCTTTATTTGAAATAAGAAAGAAGGCGTAATGAAAGAAAGGCCGTAAGAAATAAAAAAGATTCAATCTCTCGAGAGTTGATGAGGCCGCGTGAACACGGCCCGTCAAAATATATAGGGCTGGAGCTGGTATCACAGATACGCTCATCACACACTGCAGGCTGGCTTCGGACGGACCGACGGACGGACGAGGCTCTTATTATAGTATAGATTTATAAACAATGAGTTAGTGACTGCAGGTGGGTCAGCAGCACTTTGAAAACCACCTAAGGGACCGCCGGTGGGTCCCTTTGCAGGGAACGTGTTAATATATTTTATGTGAGCAAAAAACATGCTTTTTAAAAACATTTTTCTTTGAAAAATTCATTAATAGTATCAACATATTTTTCGCCATAATTTTTTTGTAGAAACTAACACGTTTAAAAAAACACCATGGTTTTCTTATCATATCTCTATCAATGCCCACATATAGATATATTATTACAACACAACATTTTGGGGAGTTGAAGGTGATTCACGAGCAGTGTAAAATAAATGAAATATCCAAACATTACACCACAGAAAATGAAAAATGTCGTACAACCATAGAAAACAATGAATTAAGGGGTATGCTGCTTTATTTTATAATCTGACATGAAAACCAATATTGTAGTGAGGTTCTTTTCCTTGCTGAGATTTTCAAACAAAATTTTAAAAAATATCTGTTTTTAAGGTTACTGTTTATTTTAAAAAATGAGCATTTTTTTAGTCACATCTCTAGTTGTCGCCCTCAAGTTTTTTTAATTTACCCATAACCCTTACCCCATGGATTTTTTTTAAATTTCAATTTCTCAGCCAACATTGTACACTGAGGCAATCAATTTTTTTGTGCAATTAACAATAAAAATATCCACCACAACTGTCTGCCATTTTTTGGTTTTGTCTAAAAAAACACTGACAACTATTTGAGTATTAAAAACAATTTTCCTAATTCAATGGAGAATGAAAAAATTTTTAATCTACTTTTTGAAAAAACATTTCCTAGCATTTATAGTACTTAACTTGATCTCCACAATGCAGAGAAGATCTCTTTAATAGCTTCAAAACTGTAGGAGAAATTGGCTGGCAAAATCTATGACCCATATTTTGAGAAAATGTCAGTCAAGATTGCCAAGCACCATAGTGCAGAGCAAGGAGCTTTAATGGAATGGAGGCGGCATCAGCGCTCTAAAGTGAAGCCAATTTTTGGTAGCTGTAGGGTATACGGGCACACACACGGAGATGGGGCTCAGTGCATGTCAGACACTCAGCGTGACAGGGCGCCGCTTATCCACGCTGCGGTCAAGGACGACTTATTTCAATATGAGTTTCTTTATCATTCAGCGAGGATGCAATTGATATATATGCCTAAGAAAAAAATGTATAGCACAGAGTAGCGCAAGTCGGCCAATTAACAGCGCGGTCTTCAGTCGCTGATGATGGAGGTGGTGCTACCCCTCCACTGCAACACCACCTCCACACTGGGACCCAATGCCGGGTGGGCGGGGCTTGGGTCGGCAAAATTGGCTTCACTCGCTTGACTGGCAAAAGATAGTGATGCTGCCTCCATTCCATTAAAGCTCCTTGGTGCAGAGTACCTTTAGTCTTCTTAACATAATTTCGTATTTTTTTCACCAGAACTCACAAACTAATACACCACTAATAACTCTAAAACATTTCAGGTAAGTCTTTAATCTAACCTAATAATACCATTGTGTGTTCATTTATATATCTCTTTGGTGTCCGCTTCTTTAGAAACATAGGAAATCCGAGTTTGCGGTATCATGGATACCGAATTCCTCAGTATTGTATTAAAAATTGGCCTTCACATACATTGATATGTTTGACATTTTATCAGGATAGGATTGCTTAGGAGAGGTTTGGTCAGATTAAGATAGGATAGATTAGCATAGGTTAGGTAATATTGACAGAATTATTCCACAGGTCCACCTAGCTTTACGATGACATTGTCCAAGGAATTTATGGGTCCTGCTACTACCTAACAATACCCATGGGTTATTTGTTTAGAGTCCGCTTCTTCCATTTCTCTGTCATGCTCATAATGATAGACATAATGACCGTACCTGTGATACGAGTTTCACCAGTGCGCAAGTACAATAATGTATTTCATCACAGGTACTGTTATGATGGATATATTTGTTTGTCATCCATGTCTGAGTTTGTTCAAGAAAGGTATAGAATCCCTTCATTTTTGGCAGGCCGTGCACACTAGTAGTTGTAATAAGTCACTACCACAAATAAGTCACTATGTCATGCTTCTCCGCATGACTGTGTACGGAACATCGCTAAGAATCTGGAATCGTTATCTGGCCAATAACATATTCTTAAATGATTCTAAAGGACCAAGAAATAATAAGTCTGAGTATCGACGAAGGAGCACTTCAAATCGCCTATACTTTCAGATCGTCTATATCTCCGCTTGGACTTCGAGAACAACGACAGCCCAACAGAAGATGCCAGGAACTTCATAACTATAACCCTTTGTAATGTTTACTTCGTATTGATAATATTTTATGGGATTGTTTGTATAAATATGTTAACGAGAGTAAGTAACAGCGTATTTAAATTGTTTTAGGAAATAATTTCCTATCATACATCAATCTGGTTAGATCGTAATTGCTAGTCGGCATTTAGAGAAGCAGCGGCAGCGTCGCCGTGAGGGTTGCTTGCGAGGCTGGAGGCAGTCAAGCGAAGGAGGGCGTTGAGGGCAGAGGTGTGAGCAGCGTAATTATCGACTCCCGGCCCAGCTTGGGCTGAGGGTCTCTTCCAATATAAATACTTCGCCAATAAGTCAACAATCAATTTCTACTTCAACTTGATATTAAATTAAATGTACGCGCCCTCGCTCATTTGAAAGTGATCTGATGATCAACATTAGCCAGTCACCAACCGCTAACATAACGGTCCCGAAACTCCAATATGGCGGCTCACCACCAGGAGCCTGGGCTTCTCCACGCAAGCCAACGAACAAGAGCTAAGTATCAATCCATGTCCACCATGAACTAATGTCCCCTCCTTCAGGTCTTCAAGTGTGTAGGATAGGAAGCGCGATCATCATGTGTAGTTCATGATCCTTGATTTCTTTTGTTGTCAATAGGGAAATGTTTAGATCTATTGTGTCCTTTATTTCCCCCCATAATTAGGAAGAAGAGATGACGATGATAAAGAGGATTTAGAAAGGAATGATTGATATTCAAAGCCATGAAACTCGGCTATGTACATAAATATTAATATGCCTTCCGCTACGTAGCCAAAACGCTTGACCATTATCCTAAATTAACATGTCTTATAAATATTAATATTCTTTGCCCAAGTGGCTGGTGGCAGCATTACAGTGATTTATCAAAGCTAGAAAATAAAAGAATTGTGACAAATAATATACTCACGAATGTCACGAAATATAAATCACGAAAATATCAGTAGTAATTAAAAGACATGAAAAGACGATAACGAGAAAAATCGATAAGATTGCGATCACCACCAAGAAGTCATTACAACTAATTCTTGCTGCAAAGTGCTGAGGGCCCCGAACGTTTTTTTCCTATGAAATATTCAAAAATTAAAAAGAATTACCTCCAGAGTGAAACAACCTCTGAGGTATTTATAGCATATTTATAACATTTGAATAAACATTTACAGCCCATTAAGTTTTTGAAATTTACCCACACCTAGGGAAATTGCTCATTCATGTATCAGTGTGAATGAACAGCATTTCAATTATTTAAACATATTTTTTAGGAGAAATTTAAGTATACAAGATAAATTATTATCATGCTTTTACATTTAAACCTTCATAGGAAATTTAAAATGTTTTTCAACAGTATAGTTGTTTATTAACACTGCTTCTTACAACTTAACTAGGAGACTGCTGGAAGCACGTGTCTCCAGCGACAGCAAACGTGTTAACCAATGCATGTAGCTAATTTACATGCTAAAATTGGAAAAAAGAAGCAAATGGGGAAACACAGTCACTTATTGAAAATCAACTTGTAGCTTTGAGATCTAAAGTCATGCTTTCCAGCATTACTCCATTCCACTATAATGTGATCCAATAAAAATACGCAAAGCTTTTCCTAACTGAATTTTTCAAAACTAAATTTAGACCCAAAAAAAACAAATGTGAAGAGATGCAAATCCTGAAAAGCTTAGTTTTCCTCAAAGTAGGGACATTACAATCATTTGGAATAAATTCTCATCCCTAATGAATTTACAGATTTTACAATGACCTTTATTAAAGCTAGGTAATTTACATGCATTATGGAGGCCACCGGGGCCCTGCCAGGCCCCTATTGGTCAGGTGAGCTTTTTTCTGTTGTTGTTGTTGGAAAAGGACCCTTAGGTGGAGGACTATTTGGTCCTAAAATTTTATGATGCTACAGACATTTACCCCCAAGGGGGGGAGGATAGGACTAAAAATCCTGAATTTTCAACCCCATATAGAAACAAAACAAAACAAGAAATGAAAAATTTGAACCCATAACTTTGTTTACAATGCTTCAAGGATTCTAAAACTGTCTTTGGTTTTGTTCTAGCATAAAAACTCAAAGAGTTCTATTCATTAGAAATATCAATAAAAATGAACTAAAAAAACAATATATCCAATTTTGTCAAAAACTAAGGCCTGAATCAAAAAAATTCATGGAAAAAATTGTGTTTTGTTTCAAAAGTTACATAGAACAGTCAAATTTCATAAGAATCAGACTAAATATATAAAATCTCATAATTTTTATATAAATAAAAACATTATTTAATTCTTATAATTTTTTTATGAATAACAATTCAGTATGAATATGGAGTTATGCATGAAGATTGTTGAAATAAAAATGAAAACAGCGTTCAATTACATAAATTATCCATTACATTACAGGTTAACACAAAAACATTTGTTTTGGGCCTGTACTGTAAAGTTACTTATTTTCAACATTTAAAAGAATAGAAGTCATTGAGTTTTTATATTAAAAAGAAAACCAAGACAGTTTTAGAATCTTTGGAACATTTATAACAAACCGGAATGAAATAGGATCTGAGGTATTAACAGCATGTTTATAACTACCTAATAAACATTAATAGCTCATAAAATTTTTAAATTTAAACCTTAAGCCCCCTTCCCCTCTCCGTCGAAGAGAAATTTCTTTCAATTCACAATGAACTGGTATACAAAGTTAAGATCAAGTTTTTTGATTTCACTTCAAAAAAATTTAAAAAATGTTTGAATTTCAAAAAAATTCTAATTTTTTTCTTCAAGCAGCTATAAAACAATTTATGATCAACTTATCAAAAAGCTACATCTGAACTTTATAATACTCACCTTGATCTATACCATGCTGAAAAGATCTCCTTCAGAAGTGAAAAACTGTAGGAGAACTAAAGCCGCACAGCCAAAAAAAAATCATTTTGAGGAAAAAGCGCTCAACTTTTTCAAGTGTATCTCAAACAGATTTTTACTTATGGAGATCTTTTTTTGCATTGTAAAGATCAAGGTGAGTACTATAAACCTGCATACTTGTTTTTTGAAAGTTGAATAGAAATTTTTTTACTGCCATTCCAAGTAATAACTAAAATGTAATATATTTAGTGTTGAAAAATTCAAAAACTTCGTAAATTTTTTATGAAGTGATATAAAATAACTGGATCTCAACTTTGTAGACCAGTTCATCGTGAATCAAATGAAAAAATTTATAGTCTATGTACAATATTGGCTGAGAAAAAAGATTTTTCAGAAATTTCCCTTTGAGGGGGGGGGGGGGGGGAGTTGTGGGTAAATTTCAAAAAATTTCGAACTCTGAACATCCATTCGAATGTTCTAAATATGTTGTGAACACCTCCAAGCTTATTTCGCTCTTGAAGTATCTTTTATTGATTATTGAAGTTTTATAAAAAAAACAGTTTCATGGCCTGAATGGGAATGTCTACCCAGAATCTGAAAAATGCTTTGTTCTTTATTGTTTCATTCGATAAAGATATGCTTACTTCACAAGCTGTCAATTTTTCAGAACGATCTGAGCATTGTATGTGGGGGAAATGGGGTTGGGAAGGGAGGGAGGGGTCAATTAGCAGCCAGCACTGACCAGCAAGTACTTGTGCCACGCCTCAGAAAATTCATTTTTCGGTGGTTTATATGGCTCTATTCAATACAGAAGTCCTTACCTTACAAGCTAATGAAGGTTTGGAACGATCTGTGCTTTGTAAGAGGAGGAAACAAAGGGGGAATGGGGGAGGGGGTTTGGGGTTTCGAATGCAGCTGCTAGCGCCAGACAGTCCGCGTTAGACACGAACCAGAAATATCTGGATTTTTTTGTTGGTCTATTCGACGACATAGAACTCCTTAGTCTACAATCTAGCTAAGCTACACAACGTTCTTTGCTCCGTGAGGGGCAAGCGAAGCGGAGGAGCGCGTCGAGGAGGATGCCACAGCGTGCGTACCTGTAGCGGTGATTCGTATCAATGATACAATACGTACCTGGAATACCCTTTGTAGTACCTGTTCCTTCAAGGAACCACAAAAACTTACAAGAAATGATGTTCGTAGGTTTTGATAGCTTTCAGAATATCAACCGCGTGTATTTTTCCAAGCAATAGAGCTTGCAAATGAAAAAATAAAAAATTTTGGAGAAATGTTCTCCTTGAACTGTTGAAAATGGGGAAAAAAGGGTATTTTCTAAATCTATCTCCTCCAACAGTTATTATCGTAGAGCAATGGTCGAGGTGAATGCGCAAGGATTGGCTGCATAGCTGGACGGAGAATCATGATGAAGTGCAAAGTAATTTTTTCAGTTACATTGAAAAATCTACAGAAAAAACCATGACTTTAAAAAACAAAATTATAGTATCATGCAATTTAAACTGTCTCAAATTTTTAATCCCTTCTCAGTCCTGCTATGCGGCAATACTTTGCACATTCAATGAGACCGGAATCATTGCTCTACAATAATAACTATTGGAGGAGATTGCTTTTGAAAACACCGTATTTTTTCCCCCTATTTTTCCCCATTATCTCAGTAATAAGTTCAAAAATGGAAAAAAGTTTGGGAGACGCACCTGTAACCCTATCCAAAATACATGCATATGCCAAATTTTATAGATCTAGTTCCCATACAACAAACGTGACAGCCATTTTTCTGATTCAGGGTAGACGTTCCCCTTAAGGGGACGGTCTGGGTCCTTTTTCGGATAATGGTAGGATTTCGGTTTATAAACTCATCTTAGAGAGTTTTCTTGCACATCCAACGGTATAATTTGCTCTCAAGTACGCACATTGGTTCATCTTCTAGACGAGGTAAAAGACCCGCACTAGCATGACCTTGGGGCGCACGAATGGATGGGTGACCTGCCTCTTTCCCCCTCATTATGAGTCAGTATTGAGTGTTTCTCTATGGGAATAGCAAGAGAGTTCATTCATGGCCTTGCTTGAAATGCTGTAGTACTCAAATGAAACATTCTAACTCTCACTGTTAATTATGATGATGTAACTGAGTGTTTCATGTGAGTCCGGCTACTCTGAGTAATCAGCTAATTAGCCATTGTGTAAACATACAATCGCCTCCCGCAGTTTAGAAGGTACACAAATAGCATATATATCATTCAAAAGGGCTCAAGAAAAGCTACCAAAAGAAAGGGTTGAAAAACTTAAAATTTATATGTGATTAAAAATAAAACGTTTTTGAATAATGACTGGTGATCTGAAATTTTGATTCATTGTTTTTTGACAAATTCTTTCCCACAGTTTTGAAGGTACAGGAATGGCTAATAGAGCAATCGATAGAAATTAAAAAATCTACAATACCTGTAAAATTTATTGAAACCAAATGATTAGTTCAAAAATACAACTAAAAAACTAAAATATTTTTTAGAAAAATGGCTCTCCTGAGAAGTTAACTTTTTGATCTTTGAAGAGGGTCTTCCCCCACAGTTTTGAAGGTACAGGAATGACAAATGTAACAATCGATAGCTATTGAAATATCTTAGAGAGGCGGTGGTACACCGACCGTTGGCTTGGGGCCGGGGAGTCGGTGGACGTGTACCTGGATGACCTGGTGCGTCTGGGTGGGAGGGTGGGGTCGACTAAGAAGGATTTGATTTTTAGGATCAAATTCTATGAAGGTCTCCCCACTACTCTGTATACGTGGGCAGTTTCGCGGGGGGACGCGTATACTGCGCAGTTCGACAATGTGGTGTCGAGAGTGCGTGAGAGAATGGCCGCACAGAGGGCTGCGGTGGCGGTGGTACAGTTTTTTGAATTTCAAATCAAGTTGAAAATTAGAAGTTGAAAATTTGAATAAACCAAAAAACTAGTAGATTTTTGGGAAAAATTTCTCATAATTCAAAAAATCAAATTATCCAATAACCATACCACTGGATCTCACAAGACAATTAGCTACCTAGAATACCTTTATCCAGTTGTGTAACTTCAAAATTGTGGGCAAAGTCCACTTCTCCGCAACACCCTTTTTTCAGGTTTTTTTTTTTTTGAAATCATATTTTTCATGAATTTACAAAAAAAAAACACCCGAGTTCAAAAAGAAATGCGGCATCAATTGACACCTATTGTGAAAATCTTAGAGAAATCCGTCAAGAACGACGGACTTTTTTCCCCACCCTCAAGGACACCGTCTGGGTAAAAAAAATTCCGTTATTTCCGGATGGATTCCTCTTAAATTGTCACGGTAGGTATGAAATGATGCATAGATCATTTGTTACTTGGACAAAATTTTTGTATCTGCTCTGGATTTTTTTATTCTCAAAAAATATGATAACATAGGGTTTTTTAAAAATCTATCTTCTACAATTTTGAATTTACAGAACCAGTACTTCATTTTTAGATTGCTTATATGTCTACATAACCATAAGCAATAAGGAATTTTGATAACTTCTTTTTGTGGATTTTGGGAACTTTTTTAAAAAAAAAGTTGACATTATTTTTTTTTATTTCATTATTATTTTTTTTCATGTCGTATAATTTTCTAAATAATAGATATATCAGAAAGTTCAATTGCGTATGGATACACCTTGCTAAGCCCTATCGAATGGTATATAAACCATTCTTGTAGCTCTAAAATTGTGGAAGAAGATAAATTTGAGAAACCATTTATCAAGTTTCCTTAAAAATGTGTTTTTTCACAAAAAAAAATTGTTTTCCTTATCTTTTGAACTACCAAGTTTTCTACAAAAAATCTGCATCAAAAGACAATACGTGTAATTTTTCAAAACAACCACTTTTTTGAAAAAATGAGAAATTTTTGGACCAAAATACAATTGTTTTTCAAGCCAACTACTTTGTTTTGTAGCTCTTTTCAAGCCCTTTGGATTGGTGTGCTCGCCATAGCCGTAACTATGATACTGCAGCTGTCATCGAGCTATGAATGAAAGCTGCGATATTATAGATACGGCAGAAGAGCTAAACTCTGAAATTGTCAAAAATTATATAAAAATATTTATTCAGCATTAGAATGTTTCATTTGAATAATGAAAGCACTTTGAGGAGCCTATGAACAAACTACATTGCCATTGCCGCAGAGAAACGCGCTCAATTGACGCCCGATAATATGGGGGGGGGGGGGAGGCTTCAAGGTCACGCCACCCCCATCGCTTTCCCCCCTCTGGCGGGCGCACTATTTGGAGTAGACGTAAACAGAAAGTACCAATGGAAGGGCAAGAAAATCCTCTATAAGATACATATAAAAACAGAAAATAAACACATATCCTGACTTCTACCCAGGCAGCCTCCTTAAGGAGTTCATCCGTATTTTTCAACTTTTTTCGTCCGATTTGTTTGAAAATTGGCCGGTATATGCATTTGTTGGAAGAAAACTTTTTTTTACGCTTGTAACTTTTTTGATTTAGGCTCTTTAGTTTTTTACCAAAAATTGGGTTTTTGGTACATTTTTATGGATATTTCAAAATGCATCTCATCATTGAGTTTTTATGCTAGAAGCTAAAACAAAACAAAATACAGTTTAAGAATCCTTGAAGCATTGCAAACAATAGTATGGTTTGAAATTTTACCATCATAACATTCTTTTGATATATATATGCGATTTTGTATCACTAAATCATAGATACATAAACTTTTGGTTTTTACACTGGCAGAAAAAAAGGTCAATGTGAAGTTTAATGCAATCACGGAAAATAAGAATTCTGATCTTAGGAATCACTAAAGGAACCCATTAAAGAACATTTTACACGAATGACATTCTGCTCGCTGATGCGTTATTTTTGAATAATTGAACTTTGAAGTTGGCCTTTGCGCCATAGATAGCGAGCGCGTGAAATGGAATTTAATTAATAACAGAAGCTACTACAAACGTAAAGAGGTTGGGTTGTGAGGGGGAGGCACAGTTCTTCTAGTGAAAATTATAAATAAAGCTTCTAACCCACCCATTAGGGTGACGACCGCAATCTTGTTGACATCGGGTCCAAGATGGCGGCGCCCATGGTGGTCGGCGCCCATGGTGGTCGCCATCTTTGACCCAATGTAAACAAGATTGCGGTCGTCACCCTAATGGGTGGGTTAGAAGCTTTATTTATAATTTTCACTAGAAGAACTGTCCGTCCCCCTCACGACCCAACCTCTTTACGTTTGAAATAGGGGGTTAGCTTTCGTTTATAATTAAATAACGCTCGCTTCCTTTGGCGCGGGAAGGCCAACTTCAAAGTTCAATAATTTGAAAATAAAGCATCAGCGAGCAGAATGTCATTCCTGTTAAACGTTCTTAAATGGGTTCCCTTAGTGATTGTATGGAATATAGGGTAAAGTTCGAAAGTTCGTCCGGTTTCAACGGTTCAAACTTCAAACCCTCTCAAACGGTTCTGAAGATCGCTATTGCTCACGCAAATGTCGTCAACAAAGCTCAAATGCATCGGGTTCATCGTGCTTTGCTCTAAAGTGCATCTTTCACATCTTGATATTTAAAAAAAACCTTGCTTTGCGTGCACTTTGTATAACTGAAATTTTCGAAAGTTCGTACAAAATTCGAAATTAATTTAAAATTTCGACCACGTTTCGAATCTCATTACAAAAGTTCGTACACCCTCTAAAATGAAATTTATGTTTTTGTTTAGCGCTAAAAGTTACCTGTGAGCGTTCGAATTTTATGTAACATGATAGCGTGCTCATTTTTAATGGATTTTATACGTACGTTTTGATGCAGATCTTAGACTCTACTTTGGAGTTAAATGGTATAGGCTATGTAGAATAAAACGAGCCATGGGCAAAACGTAAGTTTAATTTTTGTGACCCCAATATAAACAAAATCTAATTTCAATATTAAAATTCAAACGCACTATGGAAAGAGTTAACGCTTGTGCTGGGCTTGTCTACCAACAAGCCTGACCCTGACACATTTGCTGTTCTTGATTACCGCTCTTCTTCTCGAGTCACCTGCAGATTTAGAACGCAAATGAGCTCTACCGCAAAACACCAGACTCAGCAGGCTTCAGCACTCGGTCACCAGGAAAGGAGGCTCCACTAGCTCTCCTTGGTTTCGGGACATCATCGTCGTTTACCTGGGACCTAGATGTAAGACATTTTCATTCAAGGTTCTATTTTTGTTTATTATTCTATAAAGAAAATGGGATGTCAACTATTGTGAAAATACGACCTTCTTCATAAACATGTAAGCTCTTCGTGTAGCTCCAAACCGAAGATTGGAGCCGGGGCAGCTCTGTGCTCTCGTGGCCCGGCGCGGCATGGGGAGTTTCCGGCAGTGACTTCGCGCCATTCTGTCTTCGCCTCACGCAGTGGAGGCGACGCAGCGGCTCAGCGGCACTCCTCGCCCGGCGCACGTCTCTTGAGCCCTACTGCACGGAGGAACGTCCTGCTAAGCACGTCATTTATGGTGAGTTGGGAAGCTATTCCAGTGCGGTGTTCTCTTTCCATCTCAGTGCGTCGATTATTTTCAATAATTGCCAGTGCGAACGGATATTAGAAATTAAATTTTGTCTGAGCCATACATAACTTTAAACTTTAGGCTTAAATAAGCTTAAACTCTTCTGTAACCTAGCAACCAGTCTAGCTGGTTAGCTAAATGCCATTGTTTGGGCTAATATTGTTCAGCTGCTGCAGACTCGTAAAATAGTTCTATCTTAAATCTTAAAGTTTTGTGAGCTGCGTCAAGATGACCTTTTAGTTTCCCTTCAAGGTGTTAAAATCAAACATTAAAATTATATTTTCTCTTAAAGGTACGAGTACTGGCTCAGACTTCTTGAAGCGAGCTGGAGGAGTGCGGAGGGCAACCGCGCTGGCCCGTTGTTAAAACTTCGGGCTCCCACCGCTACGTCAGCGGGGCGAACCGTGCCGGCCAAGCCATACATTTAATGTTCTATTCATTTTTACTGTTCGTTCCTATGCTCAGTAAAATCATGGCTGCCGCATATAGTTTCAATCCTTTGGTGACCCTTCTCCAGATTTCATTTTCAAGAGGCTACCTATCATAAACTTCTGAATGGGACAATAAAACTAAATATTTATAAACTAATTTTATAAGATTTACAGCTTTTCAGGTCCATAGAGAGCAATAATAAGCATACGTTGATAAAGCATTACATACGTATATTACTTAAGGTACCTACGTACACTTTAAGGCCTCCAAACTGTTCGTTCGAGATAGGCCTAATACAACTAGGTATTGTACTAGGTATAAACTAGGTATTAACTAGGTACTAGATATCAACTATGTATTGTACGCCTATATTGCACGTATTTCTTAAATGGAGGAAAATAAAAAGTAATCAATTTGTCCTTTATCACAATAAGCTTACAGTAGCTATGTATCGCAGAAAATAAGAGAATATAAGATATCCTTCATACATGTAACATAATTGATTGGAGGCCTATAGCTATAGAAAGAGAATTTTATGTCTCAATCACAAATAAAAATAATATTTCATCTTTGATTAGAGGAACAGAATCGTCACCGATCTTTGGACTGTTTGGCTAAAGAACAGTAATGTAAACTACCTAATTCTAGGTTGCCTAAATGTTCGAAAATAACTTGATAAGTTTCTTCCATTTATCTAAATATTTCCTAACTACCTATGGCTCAGAAATGAATCAAAAAACCCTGTCCAAAGGTTGATAAGCAAACCTATCCACTAACTCCTACTTTTTTTTGATTGCCATACTTTTGTTTTACTTCTTTGGCAGGCATTGCATTTGAAGTCCATTGATTTTATTTGTTTATCAGTCATGTTACTGAAATCTATGGCCAGACAGTCTTTGTGAAACCACCGACTGCAATGATTACACCCAATCCAAGCACGTGTATTTTCCTGTTCATTATTGCCTCCACAAGCATTGCATGACTCACTATCTTCAATTACATCTCCATCACTGTCTTCATTGTCGTACATCACAGCCTCGTCACTAGACGAATCCTCTTCACAGAGTGTCATTTTTTTCTTAACATTGCGTACACTCTTTTTTACCTGCTTCTTTTTCATGCGCTCAGTTTTCCGCTCATTTTTCTTTTGTTCTTCCTGCTGCTTTTGTTTCTGTTTACTTTCCATATGAAGATAGAATTCCTCTCCACTTACTGCTGATGGAAGGCAGCTTTTCCGCGTTACACTTTTCACTTGTATAACTGTATCAGCAATTTTCAAGTGTTTCTTGAATGGCGATTCTTTCCAACGTGTATAATACTTGGGCTGAGTACCTTGGGGTGGGGTGAAGGTCTCTTGATTGACGTCTTCAGCCACATTATGAGATGTGGACGGTTGTGGGCTACGAGCCAAAGAAACACTTAGATGAGCACCTTGAAGTATGGTAGAGGTCTTTTGATTGATGTCCTCCACCTCGTTTTGAGAAGTGTACGTTTGTGAACGATGAGCCAAGGTAGTCCTTGGCTGAGCACCTTGAGGTGAAGTGGAGGTCTCTTGATTGACGCCAAACACCTCAATAAGAGATGTAGGCCCAGACAGTTTCGGAATACTAATGGATGTAGGTTAAGAAGACGAGACTCTTGGAGTTTGTATAATCAGTACACACAGCAGGACACACGTTTACATTACGAAGGGTAGTGGTGGAGTGGGCTCCAGCCAAGCCCGAGAACCACGAGCAGAGATCCACAAGAACCATGAGCTCAGTTCTCAACGCATAGTGCTGTCTAAATACATTCTTACACAAGAGCACTGTAACATTATCAGTATTATACACATATACATTCAAGGTGCTACATGAAAGGTTTCAACACTCCTTCTCACATTGAATGTGTGTCAGATGAGACCATTCCTAACTTCGTTCTTAGTCTAGAGAACTTTTCTATCGGCAGGTTCTTGGTGAATATGTCGGCGAGCATTTCGTCGGTAGGGCAATACACTACGTCTATATCTTTGTTACTTACAAGATCCCGTACATAGTGAAACTTAATATCGATGTGCTTGCTCCTCCCATGATATTTGGGATTGTTGGCAAGACAGATGGCTGACTGGTTGTCTTCGTTTATAACCATTGGTTCCATAGTCCCAAAATTTAGATCACTGAGTAAGTGCTTTAACCAGACAGCCTCTTGAGCCGCACCGGCAAGAGCAACGTATTCGGCTTCTGCAGTTGAGAGGGCTACACAAGTTTGTTTGTTAGATCTCCACGTAATTACCGAATTAATGAGGGTGAAACAGTAACCAGAGGTAGACTTTCGGTCATTTTTATCACCAGCCCAGTCAGCATCTGAATAACCAATGCAAGTATCAGAACATTTGCTATACAAGAGACCTAGTTTAGAGGTGCCTCTCAGGTACCTGAATATTCTCTTAACACACATCCAATGCTGTTCAAGAGGTTTGGAGCTGTATTTAGCAACATTATTCACTGCGAATGCAATGTCAGGTCGAGTTCTGGTTGACAAATACAAAAGGCTACCTACAGCACTTTGATAAGTGGCAGGGTCAAATTCGACATCATTTGGGGAGCATATCGGATTTACGTTTACATCGGCGGGAGTTGCAACAGGTTTACAATTATCAAAGCCAAATTTTGACAACAGAGCCTCAGTGTAGGCAGTTTGATTCAAGAAGACATTGTTTTTAAATTGTACAACACTTACACCTAGGAAGTAACTCAGCACACCAAGGTCCTTCATTTTGTATTGGGTAGAAAGGCTCAACTTTATTTGATTTATTTCATCACCAGACTCAGAAGCAATTATTAAATCGTCTACATACACCGCCACAATACACAGTTTCTTATCTTGAACACGAGTGTATATACAAGCATCACTCTTAGATTGTACAAAACCCAATTTCTTCAAATAGCTATCTAGTGTAGTATTCCAACACTTAGGAGCTTGTTTTAGTCCGTAGAGCGATTTTTGTAGTTTACACACCAGATTTTTTTTGCCTTTGACAATAAAACCGTCAGGTTGAACCAGATATAGTTCTTCAATCAGTTCTCCATTAAGGAAGGCTGTTGCAACGTCCATGTGATGGACTTGCATGTTGCATTTGGCAGCCAAAGCTAGTACTGTCCTGACAGACTCAAATCGAACCACGGGACTGAAGGTCTCGTCGTAGTCAATGCCATATTTTTGTGAGTAGTCCTGAGCCACAAGGCGAGCTTTGTACGAGCAAATGCTTCCGTCGGGTCCGGTTTTTCTTTTAAAGATCCACTTTGATTTGATAGGTTTTTTGTCATTAGGACACTTTACAAGGGACCATACTCTGTTTTGATTTATAGACTCCATCTCATTCTCCATAGCTGTTTCCCATAGTTTTGCTTCTGGTCCACTGAGTGCTTCTTGAACGCAAGATGGTATATCAAGCTCATTTTTCATTAAATACACCCATTCACCAAACCTATCAGGAGCCCGTCGATATCTGGCTGATTGTCTAGGCTGCACTCCCTCCATCCCAGCATCTGACTGTCTTTGCTCCACCCCTCCCTCAGAGTCTTCTGGTTCTGGATCCTGAGGAAGAAGAGTAAAATTACCATCATTTACTTCTGAAGGCTCCTTCTCAATTGGCATCTGCTGAGATTCATTGAACATAACGTCTCTACTCAAAAATATCCTTCTACTGTTTATGTCATACAGACGATATCCCTTGGATCCACTTCCATATCCTACAAGAACACACGGTTTAGATTTTGGATCAAGTTTTTCCCTCTCATCTTTGGGGACATGAGCGTACGCACTGCAGCCAAAGGTTTTGAGGTGCTGTACGTTGGGCTTGTGTCCATTAAGGGCCTGATAAGGGGTCATATCATTCAATGCACTAGCAGGGCTCCTATTTTTGACATACACGGCAGTTGATATAGCTTCACCCCAGAATGATTTTGGTAACTTTGAACCAGACAGCATAGCTCTGACAGAGTCAAGAAGAGTTCTATTCATTCTTTCTGCAACTCCATTTTGTTCAGGTGTCTTAGGCACAGTTTTTTCATGGATAATTCCTTCCCTTTTTAGGAATTGTTCAAAGTCATTAGAGATGTATTCCCCACCGTTATCGGAGCGCAGAATTTTAATTTTGTGATCATAGTGATTTTCTACCAAGGATTTGAACTCCTGAAACACTTTGAAAACATCACTCTTATGTTTGATAATGTACACCCAAGTATATCTGGAGTGGTCATCTATGAAGGTTACAAAATACCTTCCACTCCCAAGTGATATGGGATTAAGCTGGCCACACACATCACTGTGGATAAGTTCTAAGGGTTGGCGTTTCCTTTTGTGATTTGTTTTGGGGAACGGAAGCCTATGATTTTTACCATCACAACAGTTTTCACAAAAAATGTTATCTCCACTCACAGAACAATCAAAACCTCTAACAAGATTCTTAGTGGCTAATTTCTTAAGATTATTGAATCCTAGATGACAAAATCGTTTATGCCACAGAATTTCATCAGAGGAAACGTTCATGCATTTAGCGGCTGAATTAAGGGTGCAATTAAGTTTATACAATTTTCCTACTTTACTGCCTAAGGCAATTAATTCATCGTCTTTATTTACAATCTTACATGAGCTTTCGTCAAAGTAAACTGAGTTTCCACTTTCTGTAATCTGAGGCACGGAAAGTAAATTGTAGGCTAAGCCAGGTACATACAAGACATTCTTAACAACACAGGTATCTACTCGACCTTTAGGCAACAACACCATAACTTCAACATCACCTACACCAACACCTTGCAAGTTTCTACCATCACCAACTTCAATGTTAATTGGACTAGATAGCTCATTCATACAAGAAAAATCATTCCTATTATTACACATGTGTGCTGTTGCACCGGAATCAATTACCCAACAATTATTGATATTTATCACAGACAATGCACCGATATAATTTGTTTTACCTGCTACAAAATTGTTTTGGTTTTCTGTGTGGTTCCCATCTTCTTTCTTCAATTTTTCTTGATAGATCCAGCACTTGGTACGTAGGTGTCCCAATTTTCCGCATTCGAAGCATCGTGAGTTTTTCAATTTGGAGGTCACAAGGGATTTTTCACTGAAGTCTGAAGCACTTTGGTTTTTCAGTTTTGCTTCTTCATTCAGAAGACGCTCTGTCACAATATCCCATGACGGTAGTTTTTCATGAGCTTCCAGTGCAGTCACCAGTGTGGAGAAATGGTCGGGAAGTGACGACAGCAAGATTATTACACGACTTTCTTCATCAACAGCGTCATCAATCACACTCAAGGACTCAAATATTTCGACAAATGCTTTGAGATGAGTTTGTAAGTCTTGGTCTTCTTTTAGTTTCATGTTGTTGAGTCTTTTGCGTAGTCTGAACTTGTTAGACCAAGTTTTCTTCTGGAATGTATCTTCAATCTTATGCCATAGTTGCACAGGGTCAGTAGGATCACCCAACAAATAAAGTTGACTTGTTTCGACACCAAGCACAATTGTTGCAAGTGCACTGTCACGTCTTTCTTCAAATTTTCTTCGAGCAGTCTCGTCCGTAGTCTGTGGCATGGTTTCCGTTCCTCGAACCAAGTTCCACAGTTTTTCCTTCATCAGAATCATCTTCATTTGCAGCTTCCACGTAGGATAGTTTTTATCATTAAGAGCCGTGAGGCAGTTCTTTGCACTTTCACTTACGGAGCCTGCCATGTTTCTTTCTCTTTCACCGTTTCTGTCTCACACAGCACTAACAAATCACCAACTTCTGTTCTCGCTGTCCCGGGCTGTTTTTCGCTTCGGGACTTAAGATAACCTCACTTGATATTGCTTCATCGGAAGGTTTACTGGGCCCATAACCTAATGGATGTAGGTTAAGAAGACGAGACTCTTGGAGTTTGTATAATCAGTACACACAGCAGGACACACGTTTACATTACGAAGGGTAGTGGTGGAGTGGGCTCCAGCCAAGCCCGAGAACCACGAGCAGAGATCCATAAGAACCATGAGCTCAGTTCTCAACGCATAGTGCTGTCTAAATACATTCTTACACAAGAGCACTGTAACATTATCAGTATTATACACATATACATTCAAGGTGCTACATGAAAGGTTTCAACAAATACGAGATACGGTCAAGTTATTCATGGGTTCTAATGAGGTTTGCAGGAGGGGCGCTGTATCTTGAAGTTCAACAATGTTTTCACCACAAGTGGATATCGCCTCATTTGGTCTGCAACTGTCTTGGACATCAGGTTCATTCTCTGAGTCAGGATGTAACAGCGAAGGCACGAGTCTTCCATTGCCGGAGGATCCTACAGATGCATTGAGTGAATCTGCAGATGGATTAGAACTAGGCCTAGACATGATTCTTAAAGATTTATAGACATTGTAGAGCTGGCTGTCCAAGCTATCATTTACAACATCGTAATTCTCTTCGAACCGTTTTTCATACCTAGTCAGGGTTTCAGGAAGGAGATGTGACTTAGCCATGTGAAATGCTCGGGCTATACCAAGTCGTTGTTCGCTGGAAGTTTCATCAAATCTTGAGTTGAATTGTTCAGTGGCTTTCTTCTCATCAATCAGGCGGCTATAATCGATGGCGGATGGGTTGAAAGGGATGATTCCACTTTTTCTGAAACCAGAGATCACATTTTGTGGCCGTGACGTGGCAATATCCCAGGCTTCATCAAACACTTTAAAAAAGTTACTTTTTGTCAAGCACAAATTGTTCTTCAACTTGAAATTAGTGATAGCTTTGTTCCAGAACAGCTTGAGGGGCCCGTAGACACTCACATCGAGAGGCTGGATGATGTGGCTGGCATGAGGGGGGAAGCAATACAGAATGATGTCATTCAATCGGCAAAACTCAGAAAGGGCTAGATTTATGTGGCTTGTGTGACCATCCATCAGAACTATAATAGGGAATTGAATGTTCTCTTCCTTTAAGGATTTGATAAAAAGATTAACAAACCAGCCAAAGAAAGACTCTGTTGAGATCCATCCGCTCACTGTGGGGCCAAGGTCGTATTTTGAGCGCTTGTCTTCAGGAAGATAGTAGTTCGGTGTGCGTACACCAGGAAAAATTACTAACGGCTTACGAAATACGCCGCTGGCAGCTACACATCCAAGAACGGTAATCTGATCTCGACTCTCATTTGAGGCATTGTACACATTCTTAGAGCCTTTTTCCGCCAGAACCTGCAATTTTTTATTGCTTCCTCCAAGGGGGAAGCCAGATTCGTCCAAGTTATATATCCGATGAGCATTTTCACTCGTTAAAAAAGTTTCAGCACGAATGCCATATTCTTTCAGAAGATGATCTTTGAAGTTTGCAAACCACTGCCTTAAGGATTTTTCAGTCACTCTCATCCTCAAGTGTCCTAGAGCTTCGGGTTTCCTGGGCGATATGCTTTCATTCCTCGCAATAAAACTATGGACAAAGCTCTTTGAAGGCATGTTATTGACAAATAGTCTTTCTTTATCTGGTAGGCTGACTCCCAACTCTTCCTCTTCTTTGTCTAAAACATCTTTAATGATCATGCGAACATCCTCACGCGTTGATCCATTTCCGATCTTTGACCGATAGATAAGAAATTTTGCAAGTCTTTCTTGTTGTGAATCTCTTAGTTTGCATGGCCTTCCTAGAGCGTACAAAAAATCAATTAGTATATGGATAAACCCACCAAAAATATCAACAAAATATTGCATTCCAACAACATTATCTATGCCAAGCGCATGGGAATAAAAAATTTACTACAAAATAGATCAGACCGTCTCGATAAAGTTTTATACAGACCTTTTTTCTGGATACCAGCAGAATAGCGGCCTTGCACACGCTCTTGAAGCGTTGTTTTTGGAATGCCATATTTGTTACTTGCGTTGCGAATACTCAAACTTCCATTTTTTATCTCTGCTAATGCGTGAACGAGATCATCATTGCAGTAGTGGTCTTTCTTACGAGGAGCCATAATTTAAGGTCAACATTCGTCCCAATCAATAAAGTATAAAATCTATACCTGAAAATATATTAAGTATCGTAAACATAAGGAGAAACTTAAACAAAAAATGTTGTACGAACTAACGAATTCATAAAAATGATTTCTTCAAAACTCCGTACATGTGGACGAAGTAATAACACAAGCCGTTAAAAGATTCGCAATTTAGTACACCTCAGAATCAAACACAGGGAGAAAAAAAGCTCTGTAAAATGGCAGCACTACAGCTGTCAACACTCACACAGATACGACATCGCCTAACACAACAACTTCGTCAACGGAAAAAATTTTAGTCGGCGATGCAAAATGGTAGTCAGTTACGGTGTGATGACTTCATAAACAACTAAAACGCAGGTCATTCACTTGGGCTGCCATTTTTGTTCAAACAGTGATATTTATTTGCGGTGTGGGGCAATTATACAATATTATACACCAACAGTTACCACGTGAACCACTTTTCGATGAACTTCAACTCCATACTAGCTTGTTACAGCAAAATATACCTCGTGTGTACGGAATTTCGAAGTGGACGAATTTTCGGAACTTACCCTAATTATTAATTTCCGTGATTGCATTAAACTTCACATTGACCGAAAAAAAATTGGGTAAAATTTCAAAGTTTCAAACCATACTATTGTTATAAATGTTCCCAGGATTCTAAAACTGTCTTTGGTTTTGTTCTAGCATCAAAACTCAATGAGTAGATACTTCTTGAATGTTGAAAGTTAACTTAGAGGTTTTGGGTATAAGCCAGAAACAAAATTTTTTGTTGAAGTGTAATATAATGGACAATTCATGTAATTGAATGCTATTTTCATTTTTATTTTGACAATTTCCATGCATAACTACATATTCCCACTGTGAATTGTTATTCACAAAAATATAAAAAAAAGGTAAAAATTTTAGGACAATATTTATTTTTTGTCAGGCAAGGAAATTAATAATTTGGGGGCGAATAATCAATAAAGGAACACATTTAATAACCTTTTACATGAATGACATTCAGCTCGCTGATGCGTTATTTTTGAATAATTGTACTTTGAAGTTGGTGCCGGCGCGCGCGCGTGCCGGCGCCGTTATTTAGTTAATAACGGTAGTTAACCCCCTATTACAAACGTAAAGAGGTTGGGTCGTGAGGGTTAGCCACAGTTCTTATAGCGAAAATTATAAATAAAGCTTCTAACCCACCCATTAGGGTGACGACCGCAATCTTGTTTACGTCGGATCCAAGATGGCGGGCGCCCATGGTGGTCGTTTGCCTGACCTAAAGTAAATATTGACCAAATTTTATTAAAAAAAAAAAAAATTTAATATTTTCAGTCTGATTCTTATAAAATTTGAGTAATATATGTAACTTTCAAAAAGAAACACAATTTCCTCTATTAATTTTTTTAGAATTCAGGCCTTAGTTTTTGGAAAAAATTGGACATACTGGTTTTTTAGTTCATTTTTATCGATATTTCACATGAATAGAACTCATTGAGTTTCTATGCTAGAACAAAATCAAAGACAGTTTTAGAATCCTTAGAGCATTGTAAACATAGTTACGGTTTCAAATTTTCCGTTTCTCGTTTTGTTTTTATATGGAGTTGAAAATTCAGGATTTTTAGTTCACTTAACCTCCCTGCGGGGAGGTATGCATCGCAATCTTACCGCAATCTTGTTTACATTGACTCCAAGATGGCGACCACCATGGGCGCCGCCATCTTGGAGCCAATGTAAACAAGATTGCGGTCGTCACCCTATTGGGTTGTTTAGAAGCTTTATTTTTAATTTTCACTAAAAGAACTGTGCCTCCCCCTCACAACCCAACCTCTTTACGTTTGTAATAGGGGGTTAGCTTCCGTTATTAATTAAATTTCGCACGGCGCGCTTGCTTCCTTGGCGCCCTAAAGCCAACTTCAAAGTTTAATAATTGGAAAATAACGCATCAGCGGAAAAAATGTCATTCCTGTAAAACGTTCTTAAATGGGCTTCTTAAGTGATTACGTGAAATGGAATGCTTAATTTCCCCACATCACCTAAACTCAATATTGACCATATAATCTTCAATTAACTTTAATATAAGCGCTGAAGTACAACTATCAAAGTGTTGGGGTATTTTCAAGTTTCATGTGAACGTGCAGAACTAGTTAGTAATGAAAACCGTTCTACCGCCAAGTAGGCTGCTATAATGAAAACATAATTATATAATTCACGTTTCCAATTGTAATAGTACAATGCCACCTCTTCTCACTCAATGTAAAAGCTAAAAAAGTTCTATTCATCACTAGGCCTATATGCGGGATTTCAGAAATCAAATGTTTTCCACCTACCGACAAGCACGAGCGAAAACCTAAACTCATTCAAACCACCCACGAAATAGTGCTCGACTTACCAAAGTAACCATGCACCACTCTCAACTCTTGTTCTTGGTTTGGGGGTTATTGGAGCTTCGAAGACTGGTCCATGTAGCTCCACGTCAGAAGGGAGGGTTTTCTTCTTGCTCTTGGCACAGTCTGGGGTACAGAATGGGGATGTTTTAGTGGGGTTTTCTCTGAAAGTAACTTGCAGTCATATGTTTCAGTGATTGTAGAATTTATATCGCTCATAATATTTTCACGTTTTATAGAACAAGAGATTTAGGCACACAATTTTATTTTAATTGACCCATGTTATAATATATACGTCTACAGCATGCCCTATAACTAGCCTCACATGAGTGTCCCAAGTTATGGGAAGGTCCAGCCTGGGTGGCACAGCCTGGAGCTTCAGTTGCCAATGTCAGCAAGATGAAATCAGATAGCCTTGATAAGGTTTATTTATATAGAACTCCTGTGGGCAATTCTCTGAAGGAGTAAAGGTAAATTTAGGTCATGAGGGGTTTAGTGGCAATATACCTTGTACAATGATTAGTATAAAGATCCCAGAACTCAAGTGTACGCAGTACATCACCACTGTGCCTCAATTTAGCACACTCAATGGTGCGGGAGGGATAAGATGACGGTGAACGATGGTGTTAGCATGCCCACAGTTGTTAGATGTGTCCAACATATGCTATCAATAGGGCAACAAAGGTTAGATCTACATAGAATGAATTTTATCACAGTCTGTCAAATATCTGAGAACAGCTTTAACTATTTGGGCTTGCACTGGACTTGGGAAGAGGCCTCCTCCAAGCATGTTTTTCAGGGAAATGGGAACGTTCAACAAGGTTAAGGTGGTATTAAGATTGTTGCGATGGACTGCGTGATTTGGACAATGCATGAGAAAGTGGTCTATGCTCTCAACAGCACCACATTCACAGTTGGGGCTATCTGCTAAGTTAAACCGAGCCAAGTGGGATTTGACACCAGCATGTCCCACTCGTAGCCTTGCCAGAGCAACTTCAGCTGTGCGAGCTTTATTTAAGGCCCAAGGCCAGTTCTCAATATAATCCCTTACTTGGGTCAAGAACCGACCTTTCCCAGATTCTGTGACTGTAGTCAGCCAGGATAGGTTCCAGTGCCTGTGAAGAGCACTACACACAAGACTTACAGTTTCCTCCTTCGATGGAGGGGTGATGGTACGATATCGGAGCAGATGGGCTTCTTTAGCAGAGAGGTCTGCCGCTTCGTTGCCTGCTATTTCTTTATGGCCAGGGATGAATTGAAATTTAATAACGTGAGAAGTGGAGAGCAAAGTTAATTTTTCTTGAATGCTAAAAACCAAGCGAATGTAGCGTTTAGGTTTTTGATCTCGAATTAGGTACAACGAATTTAAAGAATCTGAAAAGATCACTATCTTTTCGCGATCAAATAGGTTATTCTGAACCCATGTTAGTGCCTCGTTGATAGCAAAGAGTTCTGTTTCCAGAACTTGGACCTGAGGTCTTAGTTTCCAATTTAGTGATACATTTTTTACAGGGATTACAACAGCTGCTGATGCAGAGGTGTTTGGCTCAGTTACACGAGAGCCATCAGTATATACTGGTAAAAACTGTGCAAATTTTGTTTGTTGCAGGTTGTGGGACTGTCGTACGATGCGACAGTTGTCGTACCATGACGCAACGCCCCGCATCGCAGCTGCTCGGTCGGCAGTGTACTCATGGCCGTTGTGAAGAGTAGTCGCGCGTGTGATTTCGCTCTTCGGTTTTGCGTCGTTCTGTGCCGGCGTGTTTCTTTCGTTACCTCTGTGAGCAAGGCGGGTGCCTTGCTTTCGGAATTCCTCTGGTCCTACGAGGAAGGTCAACCAGCTGCGGCAGCTGCTTGGCGATTCTGCTGGCGGTGGAGGCACCGAGCAGAATTTACGGTAAGCCAACAAGCTATCTAGGTTTTTTGGCGGTGGTAGCCTTCTTGTGGGCATCAAGATGGCGGCGGCTGGAACGGCTGCGTCAGCTGAGGTGGCTGACGCAGCTGGGAAGGCTGCGGCAGCCGGAGCTGGCGATGCGGCATCGCCAGTGCCGCCGGCGGGGAGCACGTCGGGTGTGCTTGTAGATGTTAGCCTTTTGGCTAATATTCTGACTCAGGCGCGTGGTCCGATCCTCGACCGGTTGTCGAGGCAGTTGCCTAAGTTGACTGGCGACGGGTCGGTCGATGCGCTTGAGTGGCTGGAGAACTTGGAGAGGCTCTGCCAGCTGGAGCGGGTAGCTCCGACCGACGTCATCGGGTTCATGCTCGACGGCAACGCCGCTCGAGTGTTTCGCTCGATGACTGTCGGTGATGCGGGTCAGTGGCAGGCGGTCCGGGCTGTACTGGCGTCGCAATTTGCGTTGCCTATGCAGGAAGCGTATAGGCGGTTCACCGACCGTCGGCTTGGGGCCGGGGAGTCGGTGGACGTGTACCTGGATGACCTGGCGCGTCTGGGTGGGAGGGTGGGGTCGACTAAGAAGGATTTGATTTTTAGGGTCAAATTCTATGAAGGTCTCCCCACTACTCTGTATACGTGGGCAGTTTCGCGGGGGGACGCGTATACTGCGCAGTTCGACGATGTGGTGTCGAGAGTGCGGGAGAGAATGGCCGCACAGAGGGCTGCTGCCGGGCGTGGCCAGGAGGCCAGGCGCGGCGCAGACCTTGCTGCTTCGGGGAAGCAGGGCAGTGGTGGCAAAGGTGCTTGTTACCGCTGCGGCGGTGCACACCGCGTGCGGGTTTGCCCGCAGAAGCCAGGCGCGGCGGCGCCTGCTGGTAGGGGGGCCATGAAGGCTCCCGCCAAAAGGAAGTTTGCATGCTTTGCATGTGGGGAGGTCGGGCATTTTGCTTGCGACTGCCCGGCAGTAGGTAGGCCTGCGGTTGGTGGGTCGGGTTTCTCTGCGGAGGACGCCAGTCGGGGCGACGCGTCCTCCTCAATGGAATCCGCGTAAGCCAAGCTTCTCGGAGGTCTCCTCCCCCCGAGGGAGGTGATGGCGCCCCCTCGGAGAGAGGGACCTTGAGCGGCACGGGTGTGTCGCTGGGTCGGGGCGATTTAAAATCGCTCGGAGCGACTGGCGTTACGACGGGGCGTCGGTTGCCAGTCGTTCGTGCCATCTTGAATGGGCGTTGTTCTTGGTGTCTGGTAGACTCCGGGAGCGAGCGGACGGTGGTTTGTCCGCGGGTGGTGGTGGGCCAATGCCCCCGGCCGGGGCGGCCGTTGCTAACGGCGGACGGCAGAACTTCCCATGCGGGGAAGCACTGTCGTGTGGTAGTCGGGTTGCAGGGGCATTGCTTTGGTGTCACTGCGCTCGTCATGCCGGAGTTGGGGAACCTTGGCGTGGACTGTCTCCTCGGGAGTGATGTTATCGATCACATGGGGGGCGTCACCGTTAGAAGAGGTCCTGACTCGAAGTATGCTGTTGACTGGGGGAGATCCCGGTCAGCTGGATGCTGTGGGGGGTCCAGCAATGGACTCGCCCGTGCCAAGCTGGGAGCCGGCCTGGTGACGGGGGCGAGGTCGGTGGGGTCGAGAGGTGCGCCAGCACCGATCGAGATCGTCGACCCTGACTTTGTTGCTAGGTTCGCTGACGGTCGATGGACCGTCAGTTGGCGGTGGTCCGAGAAGCCGCCCGAGGGGTTGCAGACTCGGGTCGCGGAGTACGGATGTACTCAGGCGCCTCACGTGCGGGAGCGCTATGAGGTGGAGATTCAGAGTTGGATCTCAAAGGGTTGGTTGAGGCGATGGCATGGCCCCATCCCGGGCGTCATTCCGTTGCTGGCCGTCGTGCAACCAACGAAGGACAAAGTCCGTCCGGTCATGGATTATCGTGAATTGAACGGCTTTGTCGAATGTCATACTGGTGATGACATGGTCGCTGTGTGTGGCGACAAGATTCGGAAGTGGCGGCAGCTGCGGGGCGAGCTTAAGGTCGTCGACCTTAAGTCCGCGTACCTGCAGATCCACGTTTCCGAGGATCTGTGGCGGTACCAGATCGTGAAGTTTAAGGGTGTGCCTTACGCTTTGACGCGATTGGGCTTCGGCCTCTCGTGTGCGCCTCGAATCATGACGGTGATTCTCGGCAAGGTTCTGTCGCTGACCGATCGCGTTCGTCGAGGGACGGACCACTATATCGATGATGTAGTGGTGTGTGAGTCCATTCTCAGCGCGCAGGAGCTCCGGGAGCATTTGGCACGGTACGGACTTGTGTCGAAGGAGCCTGAGTGCCTGGATGGAGGCCGGCTGTTGGGCATATCTTTGCGGAAAGATGCCAACGGACATCTTCGAATGTCGCGGGGGACTGCTCTCTCCGAGTTTGGCTCGGTGAATGCCGGCCTGACGAAGAGAGGGCTGTTCTCCTTGCGCGGTCGGTTAGTCGGCCATTACCCCGTGGCGGGGTGGCTGCGTCCTTGTTGCAGTTTCTTGAAACGGCTGGGGTGCAGCGGCTCTTGGGACGACCCGGTTGACGGTTCTGTCAGCTCGTTGGCGGCGGAGCTGTTGGCGCGGGTTCGTCGGGACGACCCTGTTGGGGGCGTGTGGGGTGTCGACTCGCACGGCACGGTTACCGTGTGGGCCGACGCCAGCTCCCTCGGAGTGGGTGTGGCCCTTGAGGTCGATGGCCGCATTGTGGAGGATGCGTCCTGGCTCCGAAAAGAGTCGGACCACCTTCACATCAATGTGACCGAGTTGGAAGCGGTGGCGCGGGGTATCAATTTGGCGATTGCGTGGGGTTTTGAGACCTTCACGGTCGCCAGCGATTCCCGGACAGTCGTCACATGGATGGACAACACTGTCGATGGTCGCAGTCGCGTTCGCACGAAGGGTGCGGCGGAGATGCTCGTGAAGCGACGTCTTGGGGTGATCCGTGAGACGATCGCCGAGCATGGTCTGGTCGTGTCTGTTCGCTTCGTCTCGACGATCGAGAACAAGGCCTACCAGCTGACCAGGGTACCTAAGAGGTGGCTTAGTTACCGCGATGGTGGGGAAGCCGGCGCAGAGGTGGCGGCCGTGCTTGCCACTGGAGAGAGTGTCGAGGATGCCATTTGGGCGGCTCATCTGCCGCATCATTTGGGCATCGATCGGACGCTCTACTTGGCGCGTCAGATCCGCAGTGATCTGTCGCGCGAACAGGTGAAGCGTGAGCTGGCTGGATGCGAGGCTTGCCAGCGGATCGATCCTGCGCTGCGGGGGGAAAATCTCGTGGAGCGGGGGGATCTGTCTGTGGAGGAGAGTTGGCGCCGGGTTGCGATTGATGTAACCCACTATGGCAATAAGCTCTACCTGTCATTGGTTGACTGTGGTCCCTCGCGGTTCGCCATCTGGCGACGGCTGCTGAATGAGTCAGCAGCGAGTATTGTCGCTCACTTGCGTGAAATCGTAATTGAGCGAGGGCCGTGTGACGAGTTGCTCCTGGACAATTCGACGGCGTTTCGATCAGCGACTGTGGAACAGTTCGCTGATGCGTGGGGGATTTCGCTGCGATTCCGTGCCGCCTACGCCCCGAGCGGCAACGGGATCGTGGAGAGAAATCATCGGACGATCAAGAGGATCGCCGCCAGGGGAGGTATCACTCCTGAGGAGGCTACATTTTGGTATAATGTGACGCCCCGGAAGGACACTGAGGCGGGCTCAGTCCCTTCGAGCGGTATTTTTCGGTATCGCTGGCGAGTGCCGTTTGACGTCAATCTTCGGGTGATTGATGGCTGCACGAGCAACAGCTTTGCTGTCGGCGATGAGGTGTGGGTGAAGCCCCCACTGCCTTCATGCACGAAGCAGTGGACGTCAGGTGAGGTTACCAGCGTCGTGTCAAAGTACGTGGTCTGCGTAGACGGCATGCCCAGGCATGTGCGCGACGTCAGGAGACGGCGCATTGGTGGTGACCGGGGCCGTGTCCCCGAGAATCATAGGGTCGCTGATGGCGCTGCGGTGCCCGATGCAGTTATCTTCGGCGGAGGTGGCGGCGGTGGCGCAGCTCCTCTTGCGTTGCCTGAGAGGGTGGTGGTGGACGCATTAAACGCGGCGCCAGTGGCGCCGGCGGCAGATAACGAGTTTAGTGAAGACTCCCTTGAGGAAGAGGGCGAGGAGCCTGCCGCTATCGATGGAGAGGCGGAGCAGCCCCAGGGGGAGCCGGGGCAATTGAGGCGGTCACGCCGTGAGCGACGGCGTCCCTCGTACCTAAGCGAGTACGAGTGCTAGGCACCCCGCCACACTAGTTTCCCGAGAAACTGGGGGAGATGTGGGACTGTCGTACGATGCGACAGTTGTCGTACCATGACGCAACGCCCCGCATCGCAGCTGCTCGGTCGGCAGTGTACTCATGGCCGTTGTGAAGAGTAGTCGCGCGTGTGATTTCGCTCTTCGGTTTTGCGTCGTTCTGTGCCGGCGTGTTTCTTTCGTTACCTCTGTGAGCAAGGCGGGTGCCTTGCTTTCGGAATTCCTCTGGTCCTACGAGGAAGGTCAACCAGCTGCGGCAGCTGCTTGGCGATTCTGCTGGCGGTGGAGGCACCGAGCAGAATTTACGGTAAGCCAACACAGGTCTTGAAAGACTTGTCCAACAGATACAGAAGACAGAGATGAGACAGGGGTTGGTAAAAACTCGGTGAAAATGCAATCATTGGTGTTATACCACGGTGGAAGAGGGGAGACCAGTGGCAAAGCAACATGACGGGGGATTGGGAGATGTAGTTTGGCAAAAATTGTCTGAGCATAGGTAGCAGAAGAGTGCAAGTTTGAGGATGCACGATTGTTTAATAATCTGAGAGTTTGCATGTTCTGCAACATTTTAGCATCAATTGGTAGCTGCATCATTCTGCAATAATATGAGCAGGTAATTTGCTCTCGATGTAGCTGAAGTGGGGGCACATTTGCTTCTACTTCCAAAGAGGATACAGGGGTAGTTTTCCTGCAGCCTGTGGCAATTCGCAAGCTAGAGTTTTGAATAGGGTTTAATTTTGCTAGATTCGAGGGGGCTGCAACTCCATAAAAAGGGGCAGCATAATCAAGTCTGCTACGAATCAATAGCGAGTACAGCTTGAGCAGCGTTTCTCGATCTGCACCCCAATGTCTGTGGGATATTGATTGCAATAAATTTACAATAGGCAAGCAAGATATTCTAAGGCTATCAATATGTGGTCCCCATCGAAGATGTGGGGCATCCAAAACTACTCCAAGATATCGGAACTGTTGTACGTATTCTAATTCTTGGCCATTGATCTTTAGTGGGAGAGTTGCAATTCTCTTATTAGTGAAATACATACATTTAGTTTTTTGAAGATTCAGCTTGAGGCCCCACTGCTTGGTCCATTTGTAGAAGGAGTTCAATTGAGCTTGGAGTCTGGCGGTCGCAGCGTTAATATCACAGTCAGAGGCAAAAAATGAGATATCGTCAGCATATTCGATTGATTGAATTCCCATCTCTATGGGGATGTCTCTCAGCATTACATTAAAAAGAAGGGGGAAGAGAATAGCCCCTTGGGGAACGCCAGAGCTTATATTTTTTAAGGAAGTATACTCTCCTTCAAAAAATACCTTGAAAGATCTGTTCGAAAGATAAGACTGCAACCAACGAAGCAGCTTGCCCTCGACTCCACTCATGCTGAGTTTGTAAAGGAGTCCATTATGCCACACCGTGTCAAATGCACTGGTTAGATCACAGAAGGCTATTAAGACAATGGACTTTGTTCTCAAAGCCAGGCGCACAGCTGTCTCAAGTCGAGCAACCTGATCAACAGTCGACATCCGGCGTCTAAAGCCTCCTTGGGCTTTTCGGAAGGTATTGTTCTTCTCAAGCACATAATTCAGGCGCCTGTTTATAAGGGAGTCCATTAGTTTGCCAACACAGGAAAGTAAAGATATGGGGCGGAAGGAGTTCACAGCTGACAGAGGCTTATTTGGCTTAGGTATAGGTATGATGAGAGCTGTCTTCCAGGATTCGGGTATGGTACCTGTATGTAGGCTTTGGTTGAAGATATCTAAAAGCCAGAGTTTATAACTCTCTGGAAGATGAGACAGATGTTTATTATGGATTTGGTCGAGACCAGCGCTAGTATTCTTAAGAGTACTAAGAGAAGAGTTGAGTTCGCCCACAGAAAATGGTTCATCAATGGGTGAAACCACGTCAGTACTCAGTGAGAGGGCAAGTGGAAGAGTAATGAAGGAAGGGTAAGGGTTAGGAGCAGGAGCAGTAAGAGCCTCCTCATAGCAAGAGGCTAATGCTTCAGCTTGTGAAGCAGAGTCTGAAATTATGGAATTATGCACAATAAATGGGCTAGTTTTTCTAGTACAGGAGGATTGCAATCGACTCACCTGCTTCCACACTTTAGCTACAGGGGTGTCAGCAGAGATCGTGCTGCAAAATTTTTCCCAAGAGGCTTTCTTGGCTACTTTAATCTGATATTTCAACATAGCTTGGCAACGCTTGTAATTTATTAAATTTACTGGAGATGGTTGTGAAATCAAGGTCGTTTTTGCTGCTCTGTGGGCATTCAAGGCATCAGCACATTTTGTATTCCACCATGGTTTGGCATACCGAGGTGAGATATTTTCTTTGGATTGCTGGAAGTTTTTTTGACTAGCAGAAATTAACCTGTTTTCAAAGTTATTGTGACTTACTTCCAGGTCAGGAGACTCAGCTGTTCCTGTATGAAGCAGATCATTCCTCCACGCGTCCCAGGACCCAGTGCTGAACTTCCATGTTGGCCGTGCCCTACACTTGGCAGTGGTGGGAGTTACTCCAATACTGGTGACCACAGGGAAGTGGTCACTGCCCATGTCCTGCTCAATATGTACAGAGGCACCTGGATGCAAAATAGCAGAAATTAGTGTAAGATCTAGAGTTGAAAAGGAATTTTGGTAGACATTAAAGTAAGTTGGGAGACCAGGGGGTGTAAGCACTGTTAGTGATGGGTCTTGAAGTAGAACATCTATTAGGTTCCTACCAGTGGGATTAGGCGTCTTATTTGGTTCCCATAGGGGGCTGTGGGCATTGAAATCGCCTACAATACAACGAATGGGTTCAAGTTGATTAAAGAAATGATTGAGCTCTTGAGATGAGACTACTTGGTTTGGGTTATATATATTAAGAATGGAGAGAAGTGAATTATTTTTTAAAATTCAATTAATTCCTAAAGCTTCAAGTTTACCTAAAGGAAATGGCTGTAGAGCCAGTTCAAGAAAAGAGACATCATTTCTTATTTGAATAGCAATTCCTCCTCCAGCATGTGCAGCTCCTCTATGCTTATATATGGCTGAGTAGCCAACAAACCTAAACTGACTTTGTTCAGAAAGCCAGGTTTCATTCAAGCATACAACATGTGGCTTTGTACTATACAAATGAATTTTGAAAGGGGAGATCTTGTTGCTGAGGCTTCTGCAGTTCCACTGGAGGATTTGAATTTCATTTCCTAGGGGCATTTGGTAGTTTGTTTAGATTATTCTTACCTGTATTTGGATATTGTTTACCTTTGTAGTGTTGAGGTTTACCTCCAATGATGGGAGAAGGCTGTACCTCCTTCACTCCCTTAGCCTTCTTGGTCTGGTTCTCACCACTGGCGGATGAGCTGGGGGCCACTCGCTTCCCACTCACTGAGGCACTTGGTTGGGCTGAACCTTGAAATTCAGAGTTATCATACTGGTCCAGCTTCTTAGGGAGAGAAAAATCTTTAGTGACAAGAGAAGCTGAGAGCAGTTTTGTATGCAGCACATTGATATCTACATTAGACTGGTTAAATACAGAGAGCAATTTTGCCAACAGCTCCACAAGTTGGGCTACAGAAACATTCTGAAGAGTTTGCGGGGCCTGTGCTTGAGTCGTTTGTGTGCCAATGGTTTTAGCAGGTATTGCTGGAATGTTTTCTCTAATGGAGATTCTTTGAGTTGAGTTAGGTAACCAAGGGGCAGAAGGCTGCGGTAAGTGTGAGGCTGAGGGCTCAAACTGAACAGGCAAGTTGGTATTTTGGTTTTCTGAATTTTTTACTTGCACGAGGGCCTCTTTATAGGATAGTTTATTTACTAGTCGTGTTTTTTCGACTAGTTTGGCCTGCTTGACTTTAGGACAGCCCCCGTAGTTAGCTGTATGATTTCCTCCACAATTACAGCAGGTAGTGGTACCTGGGGAGGTGCAGTCTTTTACATTATGTGGGCCACTGCAAGCCACACAGCGAATAGAGCCTTTACAGTTAGCAGCACTATGGCCAAATCTTTGGCATTTGTAGCACTGCCATGGCTAGCCTACAAATGTGCTCACTCTGTACTGCTGGTATCCAATGCGTACAAAAGTAGGTAAGAGAGAACGCTGAAAGGTTACCTTGAACATTGACGTCTTAATCCTCTCTCTCCCTTTAAAGATTCTCTGAGCTGACACAATATTGTATCCCTCCTGAGTCAATGCCTCAGAGAGTTCTTCATCTGAGGTGTCTTCACCAAACGGTCCAATAACTCCAATGGAGGAAGTCTGGTTTGCAGGAAGTCTACATTTTACATTCCAGGAACCAATTTTTGACACAGTCAAGAGGGTATTTTTATCAACTGTGGGGCCAGATATGAGAGTAATAACAAGGAGCTTACGTCCAAAATTTTTAGTAATTTTCTGTATACCTGCATTGCCAAAGGGAGAGTTAGAGAGGGCTTTTCCTAGTGCAATGTCGTTAGAGAAGAATTTAGATACAGGGCGCTCATCTGGTATGGGTTCTACTATGATAACAGTATCTGTAGTCCTATGGACCTCTGAGTTGCCAGGTGTCTGAAGGTCAACTGCAGTTACAGGGTTGTGCCTTGAAACTGTCTCCAGTTCCCTATTAATGTCAGGATTTTCACTCCCATTCCTGAACCCATCAAAAGAATGCTCCCCTTCCTCAATTATTTTGTTCTCTGAAGCAGCTTCAATATTAACTGGGGACAGGGACAGAGATTGGGTGCCTTGTTTTGCCAAGTCACACTGAGTATCCTCCATCAAGTCACCACTGGATTGGGGGTACAGTGAAGGAGGCTGAGACATGCTGGAAAGTGAAAGAGATTTTCCTTCTGATTCAGTCTCAGAGGAACTTGAAATTCCACTTTCCTTCTTCTTTCGCTTGTGCTTAGGCATGGTTACCAACGGAACTCAAACGGAAAGCAAAGAAAATTATATAAATATAGAAAGAAATGGAGAGAAATGAAAGAGAATACCTATAATTGAGAAATAAAGATCGCTAAAGGTTATTAAATAGCTCACCACTTAACTTTCAGGTTTCACCTTCTTCCGCCGCTGTCAGTCGATCTCCTTTCACTCGAGCAACCGGTTGACACAGGCACAAGTTCTCGGTGCCAACTGCTTCTAAAACCTAAGTCCACTCTCAACTCAAATCGCAGAACTCGAATCAAATCAACCACTCACAAGCAGGGCTGCCAGTCAACTTTTTCCAAAATCCCCAGACTGACCCCTGAAATTTCCCCAGATCGGGATAAAATTCCCCAGGTATTACCAAAAATGATAAATATGATATTTATGTTTATTTTAAATACATTTCCAGGTTTATTCACAATTTTCACCATCAATTCCAGCACGAAAGTCAAGAGATCTTAATTTTTTCAACCTTTTCAGTCAATCTTGGTCTCTTTGATTGACAGCTCTCCTTAATTCTTAGGTCAGTGATTAAACTTTGTTCAGAACCCTACTTGGCATACTGTGCTTTATTTCTTGTCAATCACTGCTTAGCAAGAAGGAGGTGCTCGGTAGTTTCTGGTCTTAAGGAATTGTTAGTTTTTTATTCAGTTAAGTAGAGAAAATACTTTTTAACAAATGGAGACGAAAGCACAATCGAGACAAAGCATTAAATATGAAAGGATGCCAAATTAGGGTTACCCAAGCCATCTTTGATTTCCCCTAATGATTTCCAATACTGAGGAATTGGGCATTTCCTTACTGATAGGTCAGCTGCAATTAGAACCACACGCTGTATATCTTATTTATATTAGCTTCATCAACAAGCGAGGGAAGTGTCACTTAATTTATTGGTCATCATTACGCGTTTTCGGCTTGAAAAATTGTGCGATGTCAACTTTCGACTTCATAAGCCCATGACTTTTTTGTTTTTCGGATTCCTACTGTTTCAATAGGGCAGACTTGTTCACACTTTTGAACATAATATATCAGCACCTACGACTGGCACGGTTTTGATCTTTACCTTTCTGTAGCCAATCTTTGAATTCGGAATCGTTCAACCAATCATCTCTGAATATTTAACTGTACCTCATTTTTTAAGCGATTCTATGGTGTTTAACTACAAGCAGATAAAGTAATAAGGACAAAACACCGCTACCGGTAGCGCTAGTACCACAGGCGTACACTAGAAAAGACATTTTGCACCTCAGCAGTAATAACGAGTGACAGAGCCAGGCGCTGCATCAGGCGCTGTAATTGCTCCACTGCGCGCTTCGTTCGGATCTCGTAAAAACTTGTATTTTTCAACCATGATGCGTTCAAGAAACTGACTCAGGCCTCTTGTACTGATAATTTTATCAATTTCTAGATTGTATTTTAGTTATTTTAGTTGTTACTTGTTAGAAGCAAATATTATTAAAGCAATTTTAGTTTTTGCATACAATATATTGTGAAACACCCCAAATTCCCTAGATATTTCCCGTTTTCGTTTCGAATTCCCTAAATCCCCAGGCCATGACCGAATTCCCAAGATCTGGGGAAAATTCCCAAGGTGTGGCAGCCCTGCTCACAAGGAGGGCTTCACGAGCGCAAA
Organism: Morinoia aosen; assembly: GCA_030386875.1. Lineage (NCBI taxonomy): Eukaryota > Metazoa > Arthropoda > Malacostraca > Amphipoda > Talitridae > Morinoia > Morinoia aosen. The sequence continues at coordinate 12,523,528 of CM059569.1, read as the reverse complement.
ATTCCTATCCTAAAACTCTGTTCAAGATTGCCCTAAAAGTACATAAGCCCACCATGTCTGTATGAAAATCACACATCAGTGAGGCGGTTTTCCAGTCATAACCCTGAGAGTTACCCGCGTAACTCTCACCGGAGTAACTCTTGACAAGATCCGAAAACGCAACTGTGAACACGATTTTGCCATTTTGGGGTTACTCAGCAGCTTTGTTTGTAAACAAACAATGAATCAGCTGATTAGTTTTACCTCTTCTTGGAGTTGATAACGCATGTTGAATTTTAGTGTGTGATAGTAATCAACATTGTTTTATACTGACGTTTAACCCCGTCGATGATTTGATTTATATCATATACTTGGCATTTTTTAATGAATGCTATGCCTAAGTGGTGTTGCTAGATGACTTTTCCGGTCATCCACTGAGAGCGCTAATTTACATATAAGTCTACTGTGTACTGAGTATTTACTCTGTGAAGACCATGCTCTACGTTAGAAATTAAAGCATACATTTTGATTAATTTTGTGTGTTTTTGTTGAGAAAGTGACCTTTGATAAGTGAATCTTGTTCCAAAGATTATGAATAAATGAATTCATGATCATTGTTATATAGGCTAATAGCAATAACTTTATTTTAATTAAGTGCTTTGTTTATTGAACTATATTATTCGTAAAATTCAAATTTTTTTTCAAGAAAATGACATGAACAAGATATTATTCTATTTTCAGCCATTGCTAGTTCTAAGTAAGTGTTAAATAGTGTGTCACGCTTACCGGCAAGAAGCGTCAACTTCCAGTTTTACCTGGCATTTAACATAGTCTCTTCTGAACCGAGATAAATAAGATAATGACAAGCTTGACAATAATAGAAGAGTGCTCACCTGAAGCTTCGAAGAAATTGTTCAGGGAACATTCTCCACTGAAAGCCGGCTATCCGGGGGTTTAGATACCCAGATGCAGGGCCGGTAGAAGTCGTCGCACGCAAGGCTCACGTGCATCCGACCTCGTAGATGAACTCTCACTGAAGTGGCAGGCCCGCGAGAGCTGCGACTTCAAGGACGCTTCGAATCCGCAGCAGTGGCTTCGGATAAGCTCGCAACAAACAAACACTTTATGGTTGTTCGATATTAACTTTTGCTGCCAGGAAGGTGAAGCACTCCAACCATTGCCCGCTTGTCATATTTAATTAGCGTTTTAGTTCTTTAGGTCAGTTTAGGGTAAATTAACGACCTAGTCCCCGATTGCAAGATATTAATGAACTTGCAAGGGACGTAAAATGGGAAGCAAGGCTGGAGTTGCGACACAATCCCGGCAAAAGAAGGCACGGAGTTTTCATCGAAAATTCCGGGAAATACACACAAGTACATGCAAACGTCCTTCCAGCACAAACTGGAAAGGACTAACAAAAAATTTTTTTTTTGCGCATTACACATAGGTTGAAAGGGTTCATAAATGCCCTTTCTTAATTAGATAATTTAATTTGCTACGTTGCTGACGCGCCGCTTGCCTTTGAGGACGGTCAGCAGAAGTAACTACGGGTTCTTCGGAAAAGGCCGAAGAATCCGTATCAGAAGAAGAAGTATTAAGATGCTGAACTCTAGGGTGTTCGGAAGTAGAACTACCCCGTTGAGTTTCAAACCTCGCGGGAGGTTCGAAACGAGGGTATAATTCCTCGCCTGAACTACTCCCGTCTGCGCTATCCCCCACCTCCTCTGGAGTAGGATCGGTGACAGCTAACTCCAGCGGGTATAGTAGCGAGACTTTGATGGCGCTTTCAGTGTTATCAGCCCTTATGACTCGTACAACACGAACCTTGCCATCGCGACCAGGGAGCAAAGCACTGATGCGAGCCATGGCCCAAAATGGTCTGGGTTTTATAGGGTGTTTCATAAGTACCACTTGACCCACAGATAATAGCTTGTTGTTAAAGGGTAAAGATTTCAGAGGATATGGACCTCGCAAAGAAATTAAATACTGAGTATACCAGAGCTCCCGGAACTTGGCGACCATGACATCGCGTCTCTCCAAAAGCGAGAGCAAATGCTCGCGATGTTCAACATCGTCGGTCTCCAAGTCCGGAAGCTCATCGGACAGAATTAAAGAATTAGATGTAGGATAAAGTTGAAGGAATTGAATAGGCATTATAGGTAAGATCGTGTCCCCCATCTCAGTGTAAGAGAGGGGACGCCGATTAAGGTTGAGAGAAATATCAGAAATGACAGTGAGGAAAGAAGAATAAGAATAAGTGCTGCGACCAAAAAGTTTATACACGCAGTCCTTTATGGACTTAAACAGACGTTCCCAAATCGCGCCAAATTGAGGACTATAGATAGGGATAGTTTTGAACTTTATATTAAAAGGGCGAAACCGCTCTTCATACAAAGAGGAAGTTAACACTTCCGATAGAAGATCGGGAGCGGCGGTGAAAGTTCTAGCATTGTCAGAATATACAGTGTTAGGAATGCCCTTTTCGTTTGTAAAACGAATGAAGGCAAGACAAAATTCCTCCAGAGTCATGGAAGGAAGAAGTTCGATATGGATAGCTCTAGTTTGAAAGCACGTGAATAATAGTAAATAAACCTTTTGTTTGTGACCAAAAAGGTCTAATACCCAAAAGTGAGCAGAGAAGTCCATGCCTGTTGTGGCAAAGGGCCTTACGAAATTAGTACGAGAGTCAGGTAGAGCAGGAGGGTCAGGATAAGAAAATGCTTTAGCGTTTAGCTTCTTGCATACAGTGCATTTAGCCAAGACGCCGCGAACTGTACGCTTGAAGCGTGGCACGACATAACCGTCCAGCTTAAGTTTTTGAACGGTGACGTCGAGCCCTTGATGATTAAGAAGCTTATGGGTATGCGAAATTAACAAATTGGTCAAGTGTGAAGAACTAGACAATAAAATGGGGTTACGCGTGTTATAATCTAATTCCTCAGCGTTTGCAATACGACTATTAGATCGAATGATACCGTGTGAATCAAGGAAAAGGTTGAAAGTTCTAACTAACAGAGGCGGCCGAGGACTTTTATTTTTCAAGGCCTCGAGCTCGCCTGCAAAGTATTTACTTTGCATAGAAGAAATAAGAAAAATGAATGCTCGCAATTTTGCATTGCCCAAATCTGCACGTCGAAAAATAGCGACGGCTTTAAATACTTTCTCCATCGTGCCTAGTAATTTAGGATAGGAGGAGAAGCGTTCAATCTCCAAAATAGGAGCTTCACACGGAGGAACAATATTGACATTAATACATGCAGAGGAAACAAATTGATGGGGAATGCAACCCAGGTGTCCCTTGGGCCACTGGTCCTTACCTTCTCGAATCCAGTCAGGACCTGCCAACCATACAGTTTTATTCTCGAGAAACTTAGTCACTTTAATACCTCGAGTTAACAAGTCAGCCATGTTAAACATGGTAGGTACGTATTCATAATGAAAAGAAGCTGAGGTTTTACCTTCCAACGTCTGGCGCATGCTGTCCATATCCTTAATTCTATTACTAACGAAAACATTCTTTCGAGGAGGCTTACCACTCAATAACCAAGCCAGGGTAACCTGGGAATCGGTAAGAAAAGTTATACTTGAGATTGCATAAGGGAAGTTAACGTCACACATTAGAGAAACAAGACACTGATAAGCAAGATACACGGCCAGAAGTTCGAGAGAAGGAAGAGTTCTTTGCCCAGGAGGCGAAACCTTGACTTTAGAGAAAATGAGCGAGCTGCGCTCTTTTTGGACACCGTACATGCAGGTTCCAAAAGCTCTCGCACTAGCGTCACAAAAAATTACAAGGTCAATTTTTTCAGTTTCAACAAGATTCATCCTAGGGAACTCAAATTCATGCAATTCAGAAAACTCCTGACAAAAGTTACGCCATTCTTTACAGATATCATCTGGAACGTCTTGATCCCAGCCTAGTCTCAACGGTGTTAACTTACGCAAAATGAGTTTGCCTCTAACAGAGAAAGGTAATAGGATCCCTAAAGGGTCATACAGAGAAGCAATGTCTGACAGCATACTCCTACGAGTTTTACAGGAAGGATTTAAACTTTTTACAGATATGGAAAGAGAATCAGAAGAAGAATTAAAGTTATAACCAAGTACTCTGGAGTGCGCACTGGAGCTACAAAGAGAAGGATCAATTTGAGACAAAAGATTAGAGTTATTAGACTGCCATTGACGCAAAGGAAAGCCACTCTCTTTAAATGCTTTGTTAGCGCGTTGAAAAGTGTCAAGCGCAAGCTCGGGACTATTGGTTGTGAATATTAGGTTGTCCACGTACAGCTTGTTTGCCATTACGTCTCTAACCACCAAATCACTGATAGTTTTAGCATGAAGTTTAAGAAGAAAATTGAGAATATATGGGGAAGCAACAAAACCGAATAATAAGGTTGTATATCGGAAATATTGAAATTTACCGTCTTTAAAGAGAACAAAACTAAATTGATTACGGTCAAATGTCTTAGCCAACTTCACTTGAAGGAACGCTTTGAAAATGTCTGACAGCACAACAATGGAATTAGACCGAAAGTACACCAATAGACCCAGCAAATCGTTCATGAGATTAGGACCTACATATGAGGCCTCATTCAAACTAAGCAATTTGCCTTGCTTCAGCGAGCAATTAAAAACAGGGCGTATCTTGGAAGTAGTAACGTGTTCTCGCACGACAGGCCTATGCGGAATCCACTTGTGATCACGCACATCTAATGTTTCGAGAGAAAGAGGCTCAATAATACCAAGCTCGAGTTGTTCCAGAAAGACATCGTTATACTGTTGCTCTATCCCCCTGCGAGAGTTAGAAGCAGCAACCTTCCGAGCGAGATATCGCGCTAATCCGAAATTATGAGGAACTTTCGCTAATAAATTACGGTTCCAAGGCACGTGAACAGAATAGTGGCCTTCGGCATAAACTACGCTACTTTTGAAGTCTTCCAGCTCACTATCATACTCTACTTCCTTAGCAGGTACTCCTATTAATTCCAAGTCTAGCAGTTTATCAAGACCGGCCTGCACATCACACTCAGTACCATCTAATGCAGAAGAACAGACTTTGGGAGGTTCAAAAAATGCCTCCAACACACCATGATAACGATTAGCTTTAGATTTATTTTTTTTGGTTTCTTTTTTTGTTTATTTGCAACAGCAAAGGAAGAAGAAACTTTAGGCGGAACAGCAGAGGAAGAAGAAATTTCTGGTGAAACAACAGAAGGGGAAGAAATTACAGGCTGAACAACAGAACAAGGCGAGCCACCGTCTTGTTTTTTAGCGGCCGAAGCCACGACAGGAACCAAAGAGGATTTATAACATTTAAGTTCCCCAAAGGGTAAGAAACCGTTAGCCACGTGCATAACTTTATAGCCTGCGACGTATTGCAACTCAAGCACACGAGAAGCTTGAAGAGCATCAACACCTAAAATACCGTTGATTTGAATACTGTCATCAACGACTTCAGGAAAGGAAGTTGAAAGAGGTAGCTTAGTTTTAAGCAGCTCGAGTTTAGATTGCAAACCCTTCATCCCCATCTGCAGGTTCAAATTCTGCATCGCAAAAACATCAAGCTCATGCTTCTCACAGTCAGGAAGCACGAGCTCGACGTTAATGTGCTTGCCCCGTAACGGGACAGAGGCACCTACCGTGTTTACAGTAAGTTCTAGCAAATCATCGTTAGTACAGTTAGGACTAACCGTATCCAGGTCAATCAACGTTTGTTGACTCCCGGTGTCAATCACGGAATTTACACGTTTAGATAGATTGTTAATTTTAGTTGAAAGAGCGATAACAGGGCACATTCGAAAACGTGCCTTTAAACGTCAGGAAGAGGTGGCGGCAAGAGAGGAAAAACTTACGAACTTGGGACATAACGGACTAACATGAGTATTAGCCTTGCAAAGCGAACAATTAAAAGGCAAGCCTCTGCTTTTTGCAGGGCAAGACTTAGCTAAGTGATTGTGACTAAGACACACGGAACACAATTGCAACTCGCCTACTTGCTTCACGCGTTTTGCGTGAGTATCAAATTTACGGCAAGAAAAGGACGTGTGACCGGTCTGCTTACAAAACCGGCACACTTTTACACTAGGAAGGTTAGAAGACTCAGGAGGAGATTTAAATTTAGTTTCGGCTCGAGTCTTTTCCTCCATTCTATCATTGCGAAGGGAGAGAAATTTTTTGGGTTTAGATTTAGTTTCTAAAAGAGACAGCACATGATGTGCGTTCTCAAACATCTCTAGTGAGAAGAAACTAGCTTTGCAATAACGAAGAAGTTCTAACAAGAAAAAGTCAGGGAGCTTGGTTTTAATTATGGCGGAAAACAAAAGATTGCCCGATTTCTCGCTACAGAAATCTACACCAAGCTTAGAGAGCTCAAGTAGACGAAACTTAACTTCAGAAAGAAAAGTACCTATTTCTACTAAGCTTAGAACACTGGGAGAATTGATTAATTCATCCAGAGCAAGGGAAATGAGTTTATTAGCATTTAAGAAATCTCGCTTGAGCAAATCCCAAGCAGCTTGGAAACTATTCTCATTAGGAAGTCCCTCAACAAGGCTAAGAGCTCTTCCCTGTAATTGATTTTTTAAAAATATAAATTTCTGCACTTCGCTCATATTTGGATAAGCTTGAAGAGCATTTAGAAAAGATTCTTGAAAATGAAGAAAAGAAAAAGGACAGTGTTCATTATCACTGAACTTTCTCAAAGTTAACTGAGGAGCTCTAAAAATATTTAATGGCACATCCGCAACAGAAACCTTACTAGCCTCAGAAGGAGGCGCGGTATCATTAGAGTTTGATACCGGTGCCGGGAAAACTGAATTTTTTAATTCAGCTATTAATTCAAAAATTTGGATTTCGTATTCTGCTCGTCTAACTAGCTCCTCGTCTGAAATTTCTTCAATGTCAGAAGGTAGAATAGAGGAAAGACGGCGAAAATCCTTTAGAAGGCCACTCAACTGAGGAATAGCCTCCCTTAGGAGAGAAGGTACACAACCAGGAGCGAGCACTTTTTTGCGCAACGCGGTTATACTACATTTTACTCCCCGCATTTTCATGCTAAGAAATGAGGCGTTATAAGTTCCGGTCATGATTGCAAAAAAAGGTAATAAGTAAATAGTTAATAGGCTTATTAGGAAAAATTTCAGCTAATCATAAAGGTCTGCAATTTTAAAAGTGGACAGGTTAGGTTTACATCCTCATATTTAAATATAGAAAAAAAATACAAATGACACAGAAATATACAGAAATGTTACATCCCTCACCAATTAAATTTTAATCACATTAGAACGTTTACACAATTAGACTTTTCACAAAAATTTAATTTAAATTTTTGCTTTAAATATTATTTAATTTTTCCACTTACATACAAGCACAAAAATTCAACGAGAAAAAATGAAACTTCATGTAAGGTAAACAATACACTAGCCCCTAAAAGCGCAAGGAGCTAGCAACACGAAAATGGTACCTTACACAAAAATACAAAAATACACCTTAATTCTAGTGAGATGAGAGCCACACCGGCACTAAGCCCGGACAGCACGGCCAACAGCAAAATTTTCCAAACTAAGGAAAATTTATTAAAACTTCTTTTTATTATTAAGAATGACAGTTAATTCAAATTAGGATAATCAAATTTAGAGAAAGAAAAAAAAGATGTAGCCACCAGGACTTTCCCTGAAGCTTCCCCAGCCTTGCTAAGCAGCCGGCGAACTAATTGCGTAAGCCAGAACTGCTTTTCATAAGAAGTTAAATTCAATCTTCAAATGAACGAAAGAATTTTTAAATTAAGGAATTCCTCGTATAAAGGAATTTGAAGATAAGGAATTGAATCTTTAAGTGAAATAGAAGAATTTAATTTAAGAAATTCTTCGTTAAAGAAAATTTCGAAGAGGATAAGCAATTTCTTCGAATAAAAGAACTATGTCACGCTTACCGGCAAGAAGCGTCAACTTCCAGTTTTACCTGGCATTTAACATAGCCTCTTCTGAACCGAGATAAATAAGATAATGACAAGCTTGACAATAATAGAAGAGTGCTCACCTGAAGCTTCGAAGAAATTGTTCAGGGAACATTCTCCACTGAAAGCCGGCTATCCGGGGGTTTAGATACCCAGATGCAGGGCCGGTAGAAGTCGTCGCACGCAAGGCTCACGTGCATCCAACCTCGTAGATGAACTCTCACTGAAGTAGCAGGCCCGCGAGAGCTGCGACTTCAAGGACGCTTCGAATCCGCAGCAGTGGCTTCGGATAAGCTCGCAACAAACAAACGAACACTTTATGGTTGTTCGATATTAACTTTTGCAGTCAGGAAGGTGAAGCACTCCAACCATTGCCCGCTTGTCATATTTAATTAGCGTTTTAGTTGTTTAGGTCAGTTTAGGGTAAATGAACGACCTAGTCCCCGATTGCAAGATATTAATGAACTTGCAAGGGACGTAAAATGGGAAGCAAGGCTGGAGTTGCGACAAGTGATCTAATATGCTCAGTTAGAAGTTTTCTTCTGGTTCATGAAATTCTTTTTACAACTTATGATGGAGAGATAAACCAACAGTTCTATGCAGTTATCATGATTATTTAGTACAAAAATTTAGAAATGAACTTAATTTTGTTCATGGTTAAAGCAATTGAGCAAAATTACTCTACAGGCTTTCATAAAAACTATTAATAACCTAATTGAAAGCTCATCATTCTATCATGGGCTTCTATTTTAGGGATTATCATTAATAAAGTATTTTAATGTGAATTTTTTAGACAAGTAAAGTTATGAAAGACATAATCATGGATATATTTTTTTTGCAGACATTACAGAGGCTTTGACTGATAATCCAAACAAGCTTAGTCCTATGCACAAAATAAAGTTTTCATAGGCCCTTTGAGTGGTATTGTGGTATCTTGCTTCAAAAACAACTTTTAGAGAGACTATGTTGCAATCTTCTTGCCAAGTTGCAAGTTGTTTGGCTAAGGTAGATATTGAAAACGATTAACACTTCTCAAGCCTTGAAAATTTCCTGGTGTTGAATCTTGAAGAAAAATCTAATGGACTTTATACGAGTGCAGTGTTTGACAGTGTCATTCAAGAGGAGTAAAACATTTTCTCTGATTCCACATACATATTACAAAAAATGCAAATGGTGTAAGGTGGACAATTTCATCCATTTTGACATTAGAAATGGTTTGTGCAAATTATTGGAATGATTTAAAAGATGAAATTTTAGAAGTTAATGAGTTAAGTAGGGGACTTGTGCAGATATTGATTTTGTGAGTGATATCAACTAGTTATTGTTCCAGAAGAAGATACTTGGAATACCTGGAGAAGATGACAAGCTGCCAAATGTTTACCCAACTGTGGTGAAGAAATCAAGAGAATCAAATAAATTTTCTTCTATCAAAAATTTTTATGTGCTGTTGAGACTTCATGACTTAGAGTATCTAAAATTTAAATGGTAACATGTCATGTCAATATATGTGTAGAAGGACTGCTTTGGTGAGAAAATTTGATACACTGATTACAACTACTATATTTGTCATTGTGATTTCGGATTAGAGTGAGTGGAGAAGTTGACAAGTTAACAAAATGTACGTGAATGGTTTTAAAAATGCAATCAATACTCATTTGTATAATTAGAGCTGTTAGACCAGAGAGGCCTCTTTCCATCTTGGAATAATGGAGTACGGCAACGATTATAAGTATGAGTGTGGGGTATAGAAAACACAGTTGGTAATCTAGGAACTACATGTACTGTATGTCCGTCGAGCACGGCGGCAAGAACAAGAAGAAGGAGCTCGATCGCTCTACAAAGGCTTTTAACACATGAACATAGAAAACGGGACGGAAGTAATTTAATGGGTGACTGCGACAACTCATATATAATAATAAATATATATACTGAAGTTGGATCTCAACACACCCCCTCCAACTGAAGTATTCCATCCCACTATGCATCAATTCACATAGTAATCAATTAGAGCTAACATTTCAACGTTCAGATCTTTCATTGAACATTGAACAGCAGAAAAACAACATAAAAAAAAAATCATCAGTGTAGATCAACAGATTACACTGAGCACGATACAAAAAAAAATATAACGCCCAATAATGCATAGTCCGCAATAGCGTTAAGAGTATTGTACTCAAGAAAGTTCTACCCTTTCTTGCAATTGGTGTGCACAAAGCTAAACTAGAAACATGTCAGACACAGTAACTTAGAATTAAACACACACTTTGAATTTAAGCAACGACTGTCTAGTAACAGGCTTTGTGAACATGTCAGCCATGTTTTCCTCTGAAGGAACAAAGCTCAAAACTGCTTTATTGTCTTGAATAATTGCTCGAATGAAATGAAATCTTATGTCTATGTGTTTCGAGCGTTGATGATGAACAGGGTTTTTGGCTAGGTCAATAGCGCCTTTATTATCTACAAAAATTTCAACAGGTTCATCATATCCATCCATATCACATAGTAGCTGTTTGAGAAAAACTCCCTCCTGCACAGCATAAGTCAGGGCAACATACTCAGCTTCGCAGCTTGAAAGAGCAACAATATTTTGTTTCTTGGACTTCCAAGATATCAGTGAACTGTTGCGAGATGATTTAAACACATATCCTGATATGCTCTTACGGTCAGAGGATCCACCCCAGTCGGAGTCAGAAAAACCAGTAATTTGCATGGGGTCCTCAGATTTCACAAATTTCAAACCGTATGAAATAGTACCTTTAAGATACTTCAACACAAATTTACACAAATTCAGGTGAGCATTTGTTGGACAAGTTAAATGTTGCGACAGTAAAGTAACAACATAGCAAATATCAGGCCTAGTACAAGTCATCAAGTAGATCAGGCTGCCAACTATCTCACGGAACAGTTTTGGATCGCACAAATTCCTAGAATCAGAGCTTACATCAAGCTTGTTGGCACTGGGATCACATGGAATAGACTTAGGCTTACAATCAGACATCCTAAATTTTGACAAAATTTTCTCAACATACTTTGACTGTTTCATCTCAATTGAGTCATGCTTCACATCAAATTCAATGCCTAAAAAACAAGAAAATTTGTCCAAGATCTTTCATTTTGAATTTATTTGACAACAAACACTTGACTTCCTTCAATACAGCAGCGTTAGAAGAGGCCAAAATTAAATCATCAACCCATACAATAATAATCACTTTTCCAGAGTCGCTTTCCCTCACATAGACACAAGTATCACTGCGAGATTGAACAAAATTTTGTTCAACAAGAAAATGATGCAAGAGGTTGTTCCAGTTACGGCCACTTTGCTTTAAGCCATACAAAGATTTTTTGGGTTTGCAGACTAACTTCTCTCCATTTTTGTCAAGTTCAACAAATCCCTCAGGCTGTTCTACAAAAACATCACAGTCAATTTTTGCATGAAGATAAGCAGTGCACACGTCCATCTGGTGCACAATGTACGACTTTTGCACAGCAATATCCATCAGCATTCTAACAGAAGTTAGACGTGCTGTAGGAGAAAAAGTTTCTTTGAAATCGACATCAGCTACTTGGGAATATCCCTTGGCTACATAACGAGCTTTGAAAGTTTCCTGGTCATTGGGTCCTGACTTAACACTATAGACCCATCGTCCCCCAATAACAGATCTATCTTTTGGCTTTTCAACAAGTTCGTACGTCTCATTATCGGCTAGTGCAGCTATCTCAGTGGTCATTGCCTCCTGCCATGCAACAGAATCTGGGGATGAAATTGCCTCAGAGTAAGACTTTGGGATACTGCTCACTCTGTAGCAATAATCAACAAAATTATTAGTGATATCCAAATCATCTGGATCAACATAGTCTTTTAAATAAGCTGGGGGCTTCTTTTCTCTCAAAGGAAATCTTCTAGTGGGCTCTGCATCTGAATGAGTTTCATTTTGAATCACTTCTGAAACAGTCCCAGGTTTCAACTCAGCCTCAGCCTTGTCAGCCTTCTCACTTTGTTTCAGCTCAGCAGGGTTATCTACTGCAATGAACTCATCCTCACCCACCACATTTCTAGAAATTTTATCACAGAATGTGACACATCTGACTCTTTTTATTTGACAAGTTTCAGGGAAATAAATCATGTAAGCAGGGCTGCACGGGTCATATCCCACAAAAATACCCTGCTCTGACCTAGGGTCAAGCTTTCCTGGGTTTTGAACCATGGCAAAACATTTTGATCCAAAAATGTGCATATTGGAAAGGTCAGGTTTCTTTCCCGTGAACATCTCAAAAGGAGTTTTGCCTGTCCTTTTGTTGAAACACCTATTTCGAATGTAAGCAGCTGTTCTTACAGCATGATTCCACAATTCTTTTGGCAAATTTGCATGCAGCAACAAACACCTAGCCATCTCAAACAATGATCTCCAAGATCTCTCAGCAGTCCCATTCTGATGGGGAGAGTACGGAGCTGAAAATTCATGCTTTATTTTGTTCTCCGTGACAACAGCTTTGAACAAGTTTGAGGAATACTCGGTGCCGTTATCTGTTCTTAAACGTTTAACAGAGCCAAATGGAGCAGAATCAGCCAAGAATTTTTTAAATGCCCCAACAGTGTCACTTTTACTTTTGAGGAAATACACAAAAATGAGGCCTGAAAAGTCATCCACAAAAGACATGACATACATGGAATTCTCAAAAGAAGTAGGGCTTATAGGTCCAGCTAGGTCACTATGGACTAGCTCTAAAGGTTTTCTTGACTTTTCATCAGGGTCTCTGCTCCTATATTGACACATTTTACCCTGGACACAGATCTCACAATCGAAATTATGCTTGTTGGTAATTTTCATTCCTTTAGTGATACCTTCTAGGCTCAACACATCTTTTACATTACAATGCCCAAGAATATTGTGCCACTCCTCCAGAGTGTGTTTACCAACAGCATTAATAGAATCAACACAGCTTACAGAATTTAAATAATACAGCTTACCACATTTCTTAATATTAAACGCATTCCCATCTGAAGCAAACAACTTTGAGGCGTTTTGATTGAAATTAAATGATGCACCCTGATCAATAGCAGCCTGGACAGAGAAAATATTCTGCTTAAAACTAGGAATACAAAGAACATTTTTTAAAAGAACATTGTGTTTCCTATTTTTGGCGTCAGTCAGGGTAATTCTCGCATCACCTTTACACTCTACAATATTGTTCATCCTAGAACCATCTGCTAATTCAATGAAATGATTCCTAGGGTCAAAACTTTCATCTAAAGATACAAACTTAGATTTATCACAAATAATGTGAGCCGTAGCTCCACAATCCACCAGTAACTTTGCACTGTCTACAACAGAAGCACTTTCTGAGTCTGTTGATACTCTAAAACAATAAGAGCTTTTCACATCTTTGTCAACAGTAGCCATCACTTTCGCGGTATCTCTTTTTCTGCAAAAATTAGTATCATGAGATGCACTTTTACAAATCGAACACCACCGATTTTTCTTTGCACTGTGACTTTTACACTCATATTTCTTGTGACCTGACTTACCACATAAGTAACAAGTAATTTTAGAATCTTTCACTTTCATAATTCTTTCTTCACTTTCACTGTAGCCTTGTCGGGTCTTCTTTGTTTCCTCTTCACTCTTGAGAGCCGATTTGAATTTCATGAAGTCCATTTCTTTACTGTCACTTTGCGTGATGACGGTAGAAAAAGCGTTGTAGGCAGCTGGCAATCCTTTGATAATCATGGCGATAATCAGTCCATTGCTGATATTTTCGCCGGCTTTCTTCAGGTAGGATGCAGTTGTCTCTGCCCGCAGCAAATAGTCCGTTACCGTCTCGCCATTTTTCATCTTCAGCGCAGCCAACTCGCAATACAAAGAAATAATTCTCGGTTTACTGCTGCCGAGGTAATGATCACGCAGAATCTTCATGGATTTTCTTCCATCTCCATAGGCGTCTCTGATTATTAACGAGAGACTTTTATCATCGAGCCTTTGTACAAGCTCGGAGAACACTTTCTTATTCTTCTCAACATCCAGACTTGATTCTTCGCCCTCAAGGACGGCATCCAACGACTTCAAGTCTAGGTAGGCCCGAAATTTCACCTCCCACAACTCATACCTTTCATCATTGCCATCAAAAATTAGGTTACTGGGCCCATAACCTGTTAGACCAGAGAGGCCTCTTTCCATCTTGGAATAATGGAGTACGGCAACGATTATAAGTATGAGTGTTGGGTATAGAAAACACAGTTGGTAATCTAGGAACTACATGTACTGTATGTCCGTCGAGCACGGCGGCAAGAACAAGAAGAAGGAGCTCGATCGCTCTACAAAGGCTGTTAACACATGAACATAGAAAACGGGACGGAAGTAATTTAATGGGTGACTGCGACAACTCATATATAATAATAAATATATATACTGAAGTTGGATCTCAACAAGAGCTTAAAAAAATTTAATGGAATAAAATCAGTGGAAAGAAAGAGATCTGTTTATTGTATTTGTATGTTTGAATATAAGGAAATAATGTACTGATGGTGTGATAGGCAACATTATGCTTTAGCACTTGAAATATTGTTGATTAGTGTGGGTGAGGAAATAAATTGCATGGTGTGGGCTGTGCAATTAACAGTAGAGGTACACGAAGGTTCTGATGTAAAGATACTGACAGCCATACACGTCAAGTGTTATGGTGTCGTAACTCCTCTCACTTCTCTTTCCAGGATGGAAGTGATGGCAGCATTAAGTTTCAGTAAATTTTTCCTAGAATAGTGCATTCAAGTTTTCTAGCATTCAAATGGAATCCAGTATTTCAGGTTTTCCAATACCTTTGTTGGTCTTTTCTGTTGTTGTGAATCTCATTTCTCATCAAGAAACTCAGCTAACATCCTTAATGATCATTATGTAAACTTCATAAGGTGGTTTTAATAGATTGCTTGATTCTAAATACTTTCTAACTTACTGAGTCATGACTCATATTTTCCTATTAATAAAGGAGTTCATCATGTTGTATTTTGTCTTATTGACCCAGCTATTAAATAGGTCTTCACTATTAAGAAGATTGAGGAAATGTGCTTTATGATGGCAAATAGGAATAAATGAAAACGTAGTGACTCGTCAATATTTACTGTAAAGATAATTAAAAAATTACCAACGGTTGGTAAAGAGCTACTGATTGAATGAATAAAGAGAAGAAATGGAAACTTATACAATCATGGCAGTCAATCCTCCAGTTATGAATCTCATGAACCTCTAAACCTCTATTTTATTAAACACAATCAGTCAACGTAATTTACATCTTGAAACGAGCTCAGTATGAGTTGTACAGCTGAGACTAATATTTATTCATTTGAGGTCTGCATAAGATGATACATAACTCAAGGATGGGCTGTAACTGGCAATGCGGATGGAAATCAATGAAATTTATGTTTCGGATACTTTACGCTCCATGAATTGGAGAAAAACTGATATGAACAGAACAATGAGCGCTCGGCATAGTTATGTTAGTAGCGAGATTAGATTATTAGTTAGTTTTTGTCTCCCTATCCTTAACAAATGAGACCCAAAGAGAGGAAGGAAGAAGGCACCATGTAGTATGGAGTTAAGGGAATGCGAAATCTATGCAGAAAGGGCATAGAAACAGTAAGATGAGAAAGAAGTTCACGAAACAAGATCAAAGTTGAAGAAGAAAGCAGCAGGTGCTGAAAAAACAGGACAGCAGTGAACCGAAAAAAGATGGTCCGTAACAAAACAAAAACCTATGTTATTTTAACAAAAGAAAGCTTACCTAACCCTTAGCTCGGGCCCTCACATTGTCCCTCTGGGAGCGCTAATTCCCATAGATACAATAGTTGAACTAACTAACTTTGACTCCTGAGGGGATCAAATTTAGTTCATTACCATCCTACACTCAACTATGTATATATATTGTCATATCATGCCTTTCTCCGTCTTTAAGTCATTTGGGTTTTAGCCCGCCAATTTAAATGAACCGTTTCTCATTTGACTGTCCTGAAAAGTTCCAGAACGAATTCGTGATTTGAAACGATCGATATTAGGTCAATAACTTAATTATATCAGCGAAGTTAATCGTTAATGTCACTAAATGTCGATTTGTGAAGTCGTTAATATCTTTATTAAAAATAAGAATAAAAAACTCCGATACATATTCAAACGTTCTAGCTCTGTTCGCGCAATTAAGATTAATTGCTGGAGTTCTCTGCCCTTTCGTAGAGTCTATTTCAGCGGGCTGCGCATTCTGGGGTTTTAACCGCGGATCTGGTTTTTTTATCTGTCTCCTTGGGTTTACAGTCATGAATTGTGTTGGCAAAACAATTAATTTCAAGGAGCAAAAATGATTGTACTACTTGGTAACCACGAAAACAATAGAAAAAGGGTAAGAAAATTTATTCATTAACGCCTTTTTTCGCTGATCTGGGTTTTTCTTAAGCGTATGCTGGGGTTTTTGGTAACATTCTCGTTGGCGTCCCTTGTGGTAATACCGTAATAGCTCTCGCTTCGCACTTTAGCAAAGGCTCTCCGGGAGCAAGGTGTGATAGTTCGTGCTCAGGCGGCCTCCTAATTTCTCTTGTGCCTGCGCCTTAAATGTGTGTTGAACCTTTTTAAGTGATGATCGAACTTAATAAGAGTAAGGAACTGAAGTGAAAGTGTGCTTTATATCTGTGAGAACGGTAGATAGCCATTCTACCTTTGCGTGTGTCAGTCGAATATCTAAAAGTTGAGCCGCAACGATGGCCGTCGTTTTTTGAAACGTTCTCTTAATACTTTGTGGGTAAATGTTGAGATGATAGGAAGATTCTTTAAAGACTAAATTTGTGCTTATTAAAATCATTTGTAAGATCGAAGAAGTGCGTTATTTATTGAAGGGGCGGAGATGCTTTAATTTGCAGCGTTATGATTGAATTTGAAGGTCATGTGCATTTACGAGTCATCTATACGCAAGTGTCGTGTATTGCTGCGCCTCGAGCGCCTTATACAAAATGGCCGACCTTGAGCCCCTTTCGTGTCTTTGTAAAGTTAAGCCTAGTCTGGTTTGTAAATTGCGTGTGCGTATGATAATGATTTAATGTGATTTCTTTTACTTTACAGGCAATGTAAAACATGAAAAGTAGCTTAGGGTCTGAGTCGTAGCGGAGGTCTCGCATATAAAGATGTGAGTATTTTGAAGTGTAAAGACGTACCACCTTGTTCCCGTCGTGTCGAGTGATAACTAATTTTAAAAGATGTAAAGGTAGAATAATCGAGTAATACTCACTGGTTACCTCTGTTGTACCAGCAGCTAAGCTCTAGTAATAAATTCGGAGACGATTAGAAACTTCTTATTTAAATTTTACATTTGTTTTCTCGCAGTGCTTCTTATTTTCTTGAAATCTGCGTTGTTTTCGAAACTATTTATATCGCAGAGGCATTGATCGCCTTTGTGATCGTGATACTAGGTTAATGTATTGAAGAATCTTCTTTCCTCGTGCCGCCGAGCTAATTTAGTTGTAAACTTGTATACCTTCTTTGTGCCTTCAAGCTGATTTATTCGTAGAACTAAATAACCCTTGTTTTGTACATTGACGTATTCACCCGCGCCCAATACAACCTCCTTCTTCTTCCGGTGTTTTTCTTTCCCGGGAAACTTCGGGGAATAAGGGCGCGACAGTCAATCTTTATGGAGTGGCATACTCCCGAGACCTCCGCTGACCCACAGCTGCATCGCTCCTAAACCAAGTAAGTGCCATTAGACTTCGCGGCGTAGGGGCCTTTAATAAAAATGGAGTCGGATAGACCACGGCAGGACTCAAGAGTCGTGCGGCTTGATCGCATGACTCGTCTTCAGGAAATGATTAAATTAAAAATGTCAAGCGCCAGAAGGGAAGCCTGGACTGAAGAAGAATGGAACCAAGAATCCCTCGAGTGTCTTCACCAATTTCAAGATTGGCGAGGACTCGTGGAAAACGAGTTAGAATATCTAAGAAAAATTGGAGCCGGACAAGAAGCTAAAAATCTCATGGCTGACTGCCGGCAATTAAAGAGGCAGGTAAAGTGCTTTATCAACCCTCGTGTGAACGACCTTTCCAGCAAAAGCTCCACTTCAGCTCACTCAAGAAAGGACGGTCGAGGATCGGGGCCAAAGCGAAGCACCTCCTCTAGAACTGTGTCGGTGGCGGAGTCCGCGAGGCTGGTAGACTTGGAAAGTTCTATAAAGAGGATCAACATTGAGCACCAAGCACGAGTTGCGGCGCTCAGGTCACAGTGTGAGCTCGCTGTGGAGCTTGCTGAAGTAGAAGCAAAGGCAGAGAAAAGTAAAATCTCACTTGAAATAGACGAGATCAACAACAGAGGTCTCTCCAGCCCCGACTTTTCGATCGGCGCAGTCAGCGAAACGGAAAAATCTAGGCACACCGAAGAATGGGTCTCGCAGAACCACGGCAGAGTGGTTTATTGCGCCACTCCACCTAACCTTTGTGACTCTCAGGCACAGCAGCGGAACGCTGCTGCCCAGTTTCAAGATCGAAAGCGAAATAAGGCCTCCAAAATGCGTCAAAATGCCCCGTGCTCATCGACGAGTTCCGACTCTAGTTTTTTGAGCCGTTCTGAGATACGTCCCCCACCGAACCTGGAGAGTAGAGGAATTTACAATGCTGGACTTCGGAGTTCTCGCCCGCGGAGAGTTCGGGAATCAAGACCCACTCGAGCCGCTGACAACAATCAAGGGAACTCTACCAATTACAACCCTCAAGACCCGCTTTTGTGCTACCTAGAAAAACCATTGGCCAGCAGTGACTACTGCGCGGGAAATGAACTTAGGCTCGACGCCGCTTCAAGACATCTAGTTTTAATGGAACTAAAAAAGTCACCTCCCAACCCTTTCCAAGGCGAGCCTAAACGTTACCATACTTGGTTCGCCGAGCTTCGCAACGACTCAAAGAACCTTTCTTTAAATCCGAGCGACGTGGTCGGCATCTTAGAAGCGCGCACATCTGGGGAGCCTCGCGACACAATCGTCGGATTGAGGACTTCATTCGGAAGTGATCCGAAGCGAACTTTGGACGAAATCGTCTCTCAACTAGGAGAACGATATGGCTCGTCGGAGCAAATCACGGCGGAGTTCAAGAAGATGATCGAGAGATTCGACCAAATAAAAACGACTGAATTTGATCCCAAAACCGCTCAATCGCTGCACAAGTTGGGCGACCTGTGCTACAGCATCCAGGGGCAGATGAGGGAGGTGAGAGACTTGGAATACTACAATTACGCTCTGGGCCTCGAACCAATTTATGAGAAGCTTCCGGATTTTATTAAATGCCGGTGGAATAAATCCAAGCTCAGCTACCAGAAATCTCATAAGCGCCATCCTCCTTCAGAGGAATTCTGCAGGTTCTTGCGCGAGAATGCTCAGCGCACGTATTCGGGAGTTCTCACCAAGTTGGACAACGACCAGCATACTGGACCTAAGGGCAAGTCCAGCAAGCGAGCCACCGTGCTTGCTGTTGAATCCTCGCAGGTGGAAAACACGAGAACCGAATGCCCCTTACACCATAGCTCCGGGCATTCTCTGGCGTCTTGCAATAGATTTTCTTGTTTGGATGCTGCGGATCGTAAGGGTATCGTTGTGGAGTGCGGTGCGTGTTTCCGATGTTTCGGAGCGCACCGTATAGCTCAATGCACCGCAGATCAGAGGTGCGAAGCCTGTGGTTCCAGTTCTCATCACACGCTGCTTCATTCGGACGGGTCTGAGGGGCAGAGGCGCAGCCACTCAGAAAATTTCGGCGTACGGGGAAGAGGTTTTGCTTCGAGGGGAGGACCAGCGCCTCGAGGACGCTGGTTCCGCAGGTCTCCGCCTCTCAACGAGAGACGCAACGCTCCAGAAATGGGAAACCTGTATACGGAAAAGTGACAACCATCGGAAAACAGAAGCTGCTCTAAGATGGTCTTGGTGGACGTGACGGCGCTCGGAAGAAGCAGTAGAACTCTCCGCACTTACGTCATCCTGGATGACCAAAGTACTAACTCTTTCGCCACATCTTCTTTGTTAGATTTCTTTGCATTACCTCACAAAAAGGAAACGTATTCCATCACCACGATTTCAAGTTCTAAAATTAAATCCTACGGTCGGACTACGGAGGGCTTTCGAGTAAAGGGCGTAAACCGCTCTGAGCCTTATGCTCTTCCCCCGCTATTCGAGCACAACGGCATTCCTCATAATAAGTACGACGTGGCAACGAGAGAAGACGTCTTGAAGAACCCCGACATTGCTCATCTTGCATCAGAATTTCTTCCTCTGGACTGCAATGCTCCCGTGAGTCTGTTGCTGGGTCGAGACGCAGAGGAGGTATTAGTTGCAGATCTAATCCACCGGATACCCCCTGTCTACAAAACACCTTTGGGATGGGCTGTTGTTGGAAGAGTCAACCCTTCAGAGCCTCACCCGTCGAACACGCAGATGAGTGTGTATAAAACTCAAGTCGAAGATCACTTTTCGGCTCAGCCTTGTTTCGGTCCTCTGGCTCCAGTCTTCGACACCAGAATGGACGACGAGAGTCCTGGACCGTCCGTTGAGGACAGGAAATTCTTGTCGCTGATTGACGAGAATATAGTTGTAAATGCTGAGGGGCATCTAGAAACTCCGCTGCCATTCATAGATCGCATGTCTAAGCTTCCCGACAACACGAAGGCCGTCTATCGCCGCTCCAGAAGCACTTTGGCGCGGTTAATCAAAGACCCCGCCAAATTACAGCAGTGTTTGAAGATAGTCCAAGACTACGTGGATAGTGGACACGTAGAGGTAGTTCCTTCCCAAGAACTTCAACCGGCCGAAGGACACTTTTGGTATCTCCCGGTTTTTCCCGTTACACATCCCAAGAAAAAGAAGGTACGCATCGTCTTCGACTCTGCGGCGCAGTATTTCGGACGCAACTTAAACGGAACCTTACTTCAGGGGCCAGATGCCAACAATAGTCTTCGTGGAGTGCTCCTTAGGTTTCGAGAGAACAAGGTTGGTTTCGTTGCCGACGTGGAAAAGATGTTCCACGCCTTCTATGTCCGTCCCTCCGACCGAAATTTTCTCAGGTCCTTCTGGTTCAAGGACAATGATCCTTGCAAAGCAATTGTCTCATACCGGGCAAGAGTGCACGTCTTCGGAAATCGATCAAGTCCGGCTGTCGCAACTCACTGTCTGCGCCACGCCATTAGGGAAGCCTCAAGAGAGGAGAGAGAAAACGGAGGCAGACTTGCCTGGAAGGCTCTGAGCTACGTCGAGCGCGGATTTTACGTTGACGACGGACTGGGATCCGCAGGTTCAGCTCAAGAGGCCGTCGACATTCTAGTCAAGACTCGAGAGTACCTGGAGACGTTCAAGGTTCGTCTTCACAAAATCTCTTCTAGTCATCAGGAGGTTTTGAACGCATTCCCGGAATCGGAACGCGAGGAAGGAAAAGTGGAGTTTTGGGAGGATGGTTGTAGTCAGCGCACCCTGGGAGTGACGTGGAATACTACGACCGACCGGTTTGACGTACATACCGAGGTGGTGGACCGCCCGTTCACGAAACGTGGTTTGTTAGCCACCGTCAATTCAATCTTCGATCCAATCGGCTTAGCTAGCCCCGTCGTATTGGGAGGCCGACTGATCATGCGCACCTTGATCCCTCCCGTAAAACAAGACCCAGAAAATTTGGCAAAGTTGGGGTGGGACGATCCTCTTCCCGTCGCTCATCTTGCGACGTGGGAATCGTGGAAAGAGTCGTTGCGAGGACTCTCCGACCTGTCGTTGGACAGGTGCCTCATTCCTGGAGACTTCGGGGAGGTTCATTCACGAAGTTTGCATTCCTTTGCCGACGTCTCTGAACAAGCCATAGGACATGTCACCTACTTACGATCAGTCGATGTGAGTGGACGAGTACACGTGTCTTTTGTAAGCGCTGACAGCAAGGTGGCTCCCAGAGCTGCCACAAGCATACCACGTTTGGAACTCTGCGCGGCCGTCGAGTGTAGCGAGGCCTCAAGAAGAATATGCGAAGAGATAAGCGTCGAGATCAACGACCTAGTGATGTACTCAGACAGCAAGGTAGTGCTGGGCTACCTCAACAACGAAACTAAAAGATTTTCAAAGTATGTGACTAGAAGAATTGAAGCGGCTACGAAGGTTCGTCCCAAGGAACTCTGGCGGTACGTAGCCACAGAGTGCAACCCGGCGGATATGGCCTCTCGTCCCACAAGCGCAGAGAACCTGAAGAGGATACGCTGGTTGACGGGCCCTTCCTTTCTGTGGGAAGATCATCTGCCTGACGAGCAAGAAGGCGCAGATATCTCGCTTTCAGTGAGTTTGCCCGAGGAGAAACTCGTCCAGGAATGCTCGAATTTCGTCACCTCCCTTCAGACCCCAGAGCTTCAGCGGGAAGTTCCTGCCTACTTAACTGGTGACTTTGTCTCTGTTCGTAGAGCATCAAGACTGGCGACGAACTTCTATTTCAAATGGAAGGACCGAACTCAGCAAAGAAAAGGAGTGGCTCTGGCCATCAGACCCTTGGAATCACTAAACTTCGGGGGTGAGAAGTTAGCCATCTCTGACGTTCAACGCGCAACCTTTCAAGACGTGATCAGCAATCTCAAGAAAGAAAAGGACATTCCTCTGCGCCACCCTTTGTCTTCTTTGAGCCCCTTTATTGATGCTGACGGTCTGTTGCGAGTAGGCGGACGCCTCAGGCGCGTCAACTTGCCCGGGTGTATAAAGCACCCCATTGTGCTTCCCGAAGACCACCCGCTCACCTCTAGCATTGTGTCTCATTATCACAAACTCTCCGGGCATCAAGGTGCTCACATTTCTCATGGAGCCGTACGAGATGCAGGCTATCAAATAGTGCACGGAAAGAAGGTCATCCGTAAGTTCGTAAATGACTGCGTCGTCTGCAGAAAATTGAGAAGGAGACCCGAAGAGCAGAAAATGAGTGACCTACCAGAGGACCGACTTGCTTGCACCGCTCCCTTTACGAACACAGGTTTGGACGTGGCAGGCCCGTGGCAGGTCGTCGAGGGAATCTCTACGAGAAGCAATAAGAGGACTTCTAAGGTATGGGCCTTGGTGTTGACCTGTCTAACCTCTAGAGCGGTGCATGTGGAACCGCTGCCTGCCATGGATACTTCTAGCTTTCGAAAC
This sequence comes from Morinoia aosen, assembly GCA_030386875.1. Taxonomy (NCBI): domain Eukaryota; kingdom Metazoa; phylum Arthropoda; class Malacostraca; order Amphipoda; family Talitridae; genus Morinoia; species Morinoia aosen. Next base: position 12,500,448 of record CM059569.1, on the reverse strand, counting down.
GCTCTCAGGCGATTCATGTGCGTTCGTGGATCGTGCAAAATCATAAGGAGCGACCGCGGTTCTAATTTAGTCGGCAGCTATAACCAAGACCTCGACATGAGGTCACTCTCCAAGACGCTGCAAGACTTCGATGTGCAGTGGATCTTTAATCCCCCTCACGCACCCCATTTTGGTGGAGTTTGTGAACGTAAAGTGGGAGCTATAAAGAAGGCCATGTTGTTCTCGCTTTCCCAGTGCGGCATGAGAACACCTAGTAGAGATGAGCTCTACACCTTTTTTCAAGAAGCAGCATCAATCGTCAACAACACGCCATTATGGTCCCTATCGAGCGACCCTAATGATCCACAACCCCTCACTCCAAACATGCTCCTAACGTTGAAAGAAGCGGGCGACAACCCTCCTCTCTGCGACTCCTCCCCTGCGGACCTCATAGCCTACGGAAAGAAGCGCTGGCGTAGAGTCAACCATCTGGCAGAGGTCTTCTGGCAGAAGTGGAAAAGCGACTACATACAGGAGCTTCAATCGCGCTCCAAGTGGACGAAGAGGACAACCAACTTGAGCCCTGGAGACATCGTCATGCTCGTCGAACCCGCTCCGAGAAATGAATGGGCGATGGGTAGGGTAGTCAGGGTCAAGAAGAGCGGGGACGGTCTAGTACGTTCCGTAGTGGTATCTCGGGCCGCTACTGCGAGAGGAACGATAGCGTGCGAACGTCCGATAGGCAAGGTAGTAAGTTTAGGTTTCCGTGGAGACAACTAGACCTCATAGTGTCCGATTCTTGAATCAATTTGATTAGTGTACTCTATCTATCGTGCCCGTCGCAACTGTGACGCGTCTTTCCAGTCTCCCTGTCAAGCATACCTATTGTTAATAAGCTTATTTCAAGCGGTCGGCGGAAGGTGTCTCACTGCTGCTGATGGGGGGAGGTGAAGAGCTGCAGACTTCTCCTTCCTCTCCCGGTAGTGGTGTGATGCGTGAAGCACGTTCGTTTTTCCTCCCCTATATGTCTCTCACTAAGTCAGTTTGCGGTTTGCCTACTATAGAGTATTAGATTTTGAATACTGACGGGGTTCGCCTCTAATTTTGTTGTATTATTCGCTCGTAACGTTCCTAACACTAGTCACGTGCGTTGTTCTTGTGCCTATCGGACTAAGGAACATTGATCTCTATCTAGATTTAAGAAATTTCGTATTGTAAACGGATTGATTTTATGGTCTTTTAGTATAAGCGTAATGATACTGATTATCGTGTACCAAGCTAAGGTACTCTTTACGTGCTCTCTTCAAGCCGTCGCAAGGATGTTTGCCTGTGTATTTTTCCAAAATAGGGGGGAGTGTCATGTCATGCCTTTCTCCGTCTTTAAGTCATTTGGGTTTTAGCCCGCCAATTTAAATGAACCGTTTCTCATTTGACTGTCCTGAAAAGTTCCAGAACGAATGTTACGATCTTCTTTCTCTACTCGTATCTCTGTTGATATCCTATTCGTTGGTACAATATCGTGGTGGTTTACCGACGTCCGTTTGTTGCTAAGTCGTCGTAATATCAATCTCATATTTTCATCGCACCTCTTATAAGTCATTGAGACAATATCCATACTTCAATTTTCATCGCTGCGTCATGTTATTTCCAAGGATGTGGGTTCTATTTCTGACGCCACAATGTCATTACTGATTATATCTTGCCGTTCCTATAGGTAAAGGTAAATGATTAGAAATTATCCAATGAATTTAATATTAAACGAAAAAAAGGGACATTAAGAGGTGATGCCTCATCATTGAATTCGCTTGCGAGATACAGAACATTTAATTCATCAATAAACCTAACGCGATACATTTTTGGGTACAGAATCTAGACCTACCACGCGAAGCAAAGTGGCTTGAATGTATGGAATACGAAAACACTAGAATACTTAGCTCTGTCCTGAATGGCGCCTATGAGTCAACACACGACTCATTGAATAACCACTGAATGACAATTGAACAATCATTGAATAACAGTGAACAACCCTCACTGCTTGGCGAGCCTGCCAAGGCAGCGAGGTAAGAGAGCTCACAAGTAGACGCGACTGTGATTCTCGATCGCTGGGTCGCTAATGCCCGGGCCGTCGCTTTCCAAGCGCAGGAGCCTGAGACGCCGTTCGCATTCAGAACAAACATGTCTTTATAGACAATGCTTTACATTAGTTAATTTAATCGGAATTGGCAAGCGTCGTCATATAATTAGAAGAGAATAGACTTACAATTGGATGACAGTTAATTTACCCAGAGTAAACACAATCCTAAGTCTCTAATGAAGGAAAAGAATATACGTTGAGCAAATGGAAGCATTAGGCAGTCCGGCCAGCTGTCGATGTTTCGTGACGTGTCTCTCATAGAGGGTGTGGTTGTGCGCCTTTCTAGCGACGAGGTTAATGTTGTCGATGTTGGTAGAGCTGAAGACGACGGTTGACGATGTCTAGGCGAAGATGTGGAGACAAGAATATGCAGCCTTTATTGACGAGAAGATATTTCTTTGGAAGTCAGTCTTTTCGAAGGAATTTCAGTCGCTAGCTAGGCAGACTTTTTCTTCTTAACGCTTATTCAAACACAGCGTAGAGTATAGTCACAGCAGAACCATGACACGAATTCGTGATTTGAAACGAGCGATATTAGGTCAATAACTTAATTATATCAGCAAAGTTAATCGTTAATGTCACTAAATGTCGATTTGTGAAGTCGTTAATATCTTTATTAAAAATAAGAATAAAAAACTCCGATACATATTCAAACGTTCTAGCTCTGTTCGCGCAATTAAGATTATTTGCTGGAGTTCTCTGCCCTTTCGTAGAGTCTATTTCAGCGGGCTGCGCATTCTGGGGTTTTACCCGCGGATCTGGGTTTTTTATCTGTCTCCTTGGGTTTACAGTCATGAATTGTGTTGGCAAAACAATTAATTTCAGGGAGCAAAAATGATTGTACTACTTGGTAACCACGAAAACAATAGAAAAAGGGTAAGAAAATTTATTCATTAACGCCTTTTTTCGCTGATCTGGGTTTTTCTCAAGCGTATGCTGGGGTTTTTGGTAACATTCTCGTTGGCGTCCCTTGTGGTAATACCGTAATAGCTCCCGCTTCGCACTTTAGCAAAGGCTCTCCGGGAGCAAGGTGTGATAGTTCGTGCTCAGGCGGCCTCCTAATTTCTCTTGTGCCTGCGCCTTAAATGTGTGTTGAACCTTTTTAAGTGATGATCGAACTTAATAAGAGTAAGGAACTGAAGTGAAAGTGTGCTTTATATCTGTGAGAACGGTAGATAGCCATTCTACCTTTGTGTGTGTCAGTCGAATATCTAAAAGTTGAGCCGCAACGATGGCCGTCGTTTTTTGAAGCGTTCTCTTAATACTTTGTGGGTAAATGTTGAGACGATAGGAAGATTCTTTAAAAACTAAATTTGTGCTTAATAAAATCATTTGTAAGATCGAAGAAGTGCGTTATTTATTGAAGGGGCCGAGATGCTTTAATTTGCAGCGTTATGATTGAATTTGAAGGTCATGTGCATTTACGAGTCATCTATATGCAAGTGTCGTGTATTGCTGCGCCTCGAGCGCCTTATACAAAATGGCCGACCTTGTGCCCCTTTCGTGTCTTTGTAAAGTTAAACCTAGTCTGGTTTGTAAATTGCGTGTGCGTATGATAATGATTTAATGTGATTTCTTTTACTTTACAGGCAATGTAAAACATGAAAAGTAGCTTAGGGTCTGAGTCGTAGCGGAGGTCTCGCATATAAAGATGTGAGTATTTTGAAGTGTAAAGACGTACCACCTTGTTTCCGTCGTGTCGAGTGATAACTAATTTTAAAAGATGTAAAGGTAGAATAATCGAGTAATACTCACTGGTTACCTCTGTTGTACCAGCAGCTAAGCTCTAGTAATAAATTCGGAGACGATTAGAAACTTCTTATTTAAATTTTACATTTGTTTTCTCGCAGTGCTTCTTATTTTCTTGAAATCTGCGTTGTTTTCGAAACTATTTATATCGCAGAGGCATTGATCGCCTTTGTGATCGTGATACTAGGTTAATGTATTGAAGAATGTTCTTTCCTTGTGCCGCCGAGCTAATTTAGTTGTAAACTTGAATACCTTCTTTGTGCCTTCAAGCTGATTTATTCGTAGAACTAAATAACCCTTGTTTTTACAGTGACGTATTCACCCGCGCCCAATACAACCTCCTTCTTCTTCCGGTGTTTTTCTCTCCCGGGAAACTTCGGGGAATAAGGGCGCGACATATATCTATATTTAGAAATAAAATGCCATCTTCCTTCTGCGATATTCTTTGCTTGGAATGCATTAACTTATTTGAAGTAGTTATTCCCTAAAATAATTAAAAAATATTTTGTTCTTATAATGCAACAAAGTATTTACTTATTACCATTTCTTGGATGACAGCATCACAGCACCGGTCCTCTCTTATAATCATAACGCAAGGTATTGAGTTAAAATAACCAGGGCATAGTTCCTCTTACTTTTGGTGTGACGCTTTGTATTCATTGTTCAAATGCTACAGTAAATGATTCTGTTTAAACGTACAACCCAAAATAACCCATGCATAAATTTACAGCCAGGCCTTCAAGTTGATGTCAGATTAACTTCTTGTTTAAACCAACCTGACAAAAAATTTTCAACAGGAAATTTTTTGATTAACATCAATACTTAATACAACTTAATTTTTTAACCCATTAATAATACATTCCACTAAATATTAGGCGTGACAAAGAATTTTCTTTATTGCATTGGCGGCGTAGAATGATAAATGCAAAAACTCAGAGCACATTTCCCTCTCTCTAAGTGAACACCACGTATCGTTCAAGAGAATGAATCACAACTTCCCTCTCTAAATGTTTTCAAAATAAACATTTGCTGTAATATTTTGTCTTTATATAGAAGCCCAAATTTAAAGATGCATTGTAACAATTATGCATCTTTAAAGCAAATTTCTGTTCTTAAAATTATGACTCGTTGCAAAAACGCATTCTCACAATTATTCTGCTTTGTTTACAGCTAACTATAGTCGGTGATTAGTTGTATGCATTGCAGTGAAATGGAAGAAATGAGGCAGTAGCGGCTGTAACTCCTACTATGGTAAATGCAAGTGATCACACCGAATGCTCTCTGTTAAAATTAAAAATCTGTTTAGTAAATGCTACTCTTGAACAGTTGAGGTTTGATCAGGCCAATTTTCTCCATCATCAGCATCAGCCACCTCCATCTCCACCAGCTACTCGGGAACAGACGATGGCACTCCCGCTGTGAGCCAAATGCAGATGACGTCGATGCCACTGGCATTGAGGTTTCAGCAGATGATGCAACAGTTAGCGAAGGTAATGAGTTGCACAGGCTTTTCATCTGGCCTTCCATCCACCACATTGAAGATTCTGCAATTTCATATTTACATGTGATTATTAAAATTCAAAGAGGCAAACCTATCTTCCAGTTCTTTGGCTTACCATAAAAGAAGTTTGTTTTTACAACGTCGGAACAAAAAATGACATATTACATATTAATAATTCGATTTTTCTTGACAACCACATGTAAGATGGACTTTATGCTGAGACATCTCCAAAGTTTTGATGAAATATTTTGGACAGAAAGACACACACCTACTCAACATAAGAGACACCAATACATTGTAACAAACACCACTCCATCTCAATTCGTGGTTGGCGTTGTTATGCTAAGCCGCCATGTGAAAAGACGCAAAATTGCACTCATAAAAAACAATGAACAAGTACAACGAAAATTATTTTACATTCAATGATAAGAAGCCATATCATGAATGAACCAGCTTAAATTCCTCACAAGGAAAAAATGTTTAAAGAGCAAGTAAAAAATCTCAATTTCATCAAAAAATAATTATAGGAACACAATGACCCCAGATATGCAATTGAAATCTTCCATCACCAGTAAGAGCATCGCCTTTGAACAAATACAACTCAAATTATTTGGTTAAGTAAGGTTAATAATAATAATAGTAGAGAAAGCACAATATGTTAAAATACAGAATGTTGTGTAATTCGATGTACATATTTTAAGCACAGATAGAGCTACGGAATCCACACTCTGTAGTGATTTTATTGTTCAAAAAATCAAGTTTTAAATAAAGTTATCTCTCTTCAAAGTTTATTCCCCAAAAATACTTTTGGTTATAAAAATTATATTTCTTGGCTGATATGGATAATTTAATTTAGGGTAGTACTTAGCTTATTCTCGAGGTAAATATTTTAACAAAATATCAACCCAAAAAGTAATTACAGAGATCTAAAGTCAAAACCAAGTACGTTTATGATCTCGATTGAAAACGTACATCGAACTTATTCCGTCAAAAAATAAAGTCGATTTTCACTACCAAAACAGCCGTCTGGTTCAGCGTGTAGCCTCACTACAAGGCTGCTATCGTCACGTCACGCCGGTTTGTAACATAAACTAACTTGTTGAACTTGTGAATTGAAGTAACTTAATGTGGCGATTGTACAAGGTGTTAGTATTTCAGAATTTGGATAAATAATCAAGTAAGTTCTTCTAAAATACGAACACATCGTACAATCGCCACATTAAGCTTGAGCTCAAGTTTTTAGATTTGACGGTAATTTACATGGGAACAAAATGTGCCCATAGTACTTCAGTTCGTATACCAGTTAATTTATGTTACACGCCAGTGCGACGCGACAATAGCAGCCTTATTATCGTGAGGCTACACGCAAAACCAGGGGCTGTTTTGGTTGTGAAATCTATTTTAAAGCAGGAAAGGAAGATAACTTGTAATTTTACTACATCATTTCAAGGCTCTTGATGTAAACTTTGTGATGCAATAAGTTTTTTGTACATTTTCAATTGAGAACATTAACGTATTTGACTTTGAATCTGGACCTCTGTAATTACTTTCTGGGTCAATATTTTGCAGTAATATAAAATATTTACTTCAAAAGTAGGCTAATTATCACCCTTAACTAAATTTCTATCAAAATCGGCAATGAAATAAAAATTTTACGACCAAAAGTATTCTTGGTAAAAAAACTTTGAAGTGATGTAACTTTGTGGAAAATTTGATTTAACGAACAATAAAATCACCACAGAGAGGGTTTTTCATAGCTCTATCTGTGGTTAAAATATGTGCATCGAATTACACAACACCCTGCATACCAAAATTAAGTGCATTGCTTTCTACTCCTTGAGTCAAATATATTGATATCCCTGTATTTACATTCAACAAATCCGAGTACCAATATGTAATTGATACCATGCATAGTAGGAGCAATTAGATCACTCTTCCTCTGGCATAAAAACGAATAACACACCTTTAGAAGATTGAAGGCTCTGAAGGTCTTGATCTAAGTGCTGGGGATCGATCTCATGCTGTGACTGCAGCTCCTGCATGCTGGCAGGACCTCATGTGCTAGAAGACTTTCTTCCAGTAGTACAGCTCCTGGTGGTGTACGTCTTGATAGTCATTTGTGTAAAAAATAAACAATGTCAAGAATTAAAGTTTACATCAATCCTAACAGCATGAAGTTGGAACACAAGAAATAAAAAATTGAGAATGCGACGGTTAACGTGAATTTGAGGGTGCAAAGTGCTATGGAAGAGTGTAATACAACACTCCAAAGACCATGTTCTTCCAATTTTTTTTTTACAAAAACGAGGCATCTAGCCCAAATAACTAAAGTTTCTAAAAAACATTAATAATTCATTTGAAAATTACCTGAACAGATATGTTCTACAACTCAGAATGATGAGATTCAGCCAACGAGAGGTTTGATTTGAACAGGTTGGAGGAGCATACATGTTCAGGCAAGGGCTCACAATCATCATTTGATTGCATAAATTGGACCTGATTCTTGACCATTTGAGACGTCAAGGTGAAAATATAGTGTGTTAAAAAATATATCAGCAACTTGACCTTAAAGAGACTAAGATATGGTGACATGGAAACAGAGATGTGAAAACGCATGAAGGTTTTCTGGTTCCACCTGAGAAGTAGTATGTTGTAGATCATTCAAATATCTTTTACAGCCATAGGTATTCATCCAATGCCATTACAAAAGTTGAATGACCAATTGGATTTAAACAGTTTTCTCAACAGTGAAAGGGAGCAGCTCAATAAAACAAGAAATTAATGAATAAATTGCAAGATTTAAATCAATCCCATTGCCAGCAAATTTTAATCACACAGTACAGGTCTTTTTCTGAAAAGAACACATTAAATAGCAACAAAAAATACGGTTTACCTCAAGAAACTCACATAAAATCTCTATAATTTGTACCATCAAGTCTAGAAGAGCTAAGATAGAATTAAAAATGAGGAGCATCCCTTTTTTTATATACTCACCATAACACCCACAATCTGCATACCTCCAATCATATAAAAGGGATAGTATAAATCCTGAAAACTTACTAAATTTATATGATTTTCTGTGCGACACTTCCCTCTATCATAGTCATCTTAAAAACAATGCACAACACACCAAGAGTAAATACATGCATAAATGAGGTAAAGTCAGAATCAAGTTTGAATCTCTGATGGCAAAAAATGAACACAAGTAAAAATAAATGAACACACGACCACATCAACTCAGTGCCCTATCCATGCAACAAACCTCTTGGCTGTACAGCATGTTGGGCTTTTACCCTGCAGTGCTGAGTCTGAAGCTGCCCAGATGTTCCTCTGTAGTGGAGAGTATGCAACCCTTTGCTGCATGAATTTCTTTCAATTCGCAGCTAGATGAAAATTCAGTAGATTCCTCTGGAAATTGAAATAATTGAACTTAGATTGACTGAGATTTAGGAGGAAGCGGAATACTCAGGCCATAGATAAATCAATACTTTTAGGCTGATGCTGATAAAGACCTACTCACTTGCAGTACTGTAGAAGAGAGGAGTACATAACTCACTTTAATTTATATTATTTTATAGCAAGTATACAAATTTTTAAAAATTAAAAGATAACATTTCATATCTCTAATTCTATAATCAGAATCCTTCAATGCACATGCATCCAAAGTGGACTCCTTCTCAGAAGTTGATGCAAACAAAATCAATGAACTCTCAAAATGGTGATGTACAAAAGATAGGTTTGAAGTGCTCCAAATTATTAATATTATTATTGAGCTACTGGTAATATATCTATTAATATTATTTACTTATTCTTTTCATCTGGTCATCAAGACATATGCTTAACTGAAATAAGTGATGATGACAGCCCAATTATGCCACACCTCAATATCAGGGCCCTTGTCTTCAACATGGTGAATGATTTGTATCACTTCTGACATTAAACTAACAAGCTTCTCAATTGTAGAGCAATAGTTTTTCATATACATAATAGTGAAATTTTCCTTAATCCTGATAAATAACTCACCTAAGAAATAAACTTCCAGATATCCACTTGCAACTTGTAAGAATCCTTGCAAAACTCTGAACCGGTGGCATGGGGCCCCTTCACTGGACTGTGATATATGCTCATGGTTTGAACACTGATGGTGCCTGAAATGGAAAAAGGCATAGCTTTAGATACCAAGCTGATTTAGTTACAATTTTTAATCATATGAAAAGCAAATTCATGCAATGAAAGAAGCTACTGCCACTTTCATCAACACTATGATAATGTTGATATCACTGAATAAAAAATTCCTATTCTTTGCTAAACACACATCTGTTGCAAGCTGACTTAAATTAGTTGTCCTGAATAATGATACACTAAGACACAATGTATATCAAGAAGATAAATGGAACATATCTAATGAAAAGAATGAGGCTCACTATGAGTGTTTCTTCATTTTATAATCTTTTACAGGGAACTTGAATATTTTATAGTACTTTCTCAAAAAGGAAGGGATACAAATGTTTTTTATGGAGGTTTTGCTTATACCTTTCTTTTTTCTGTTTGTCTTTTTCCAATTCTGAGAGTCATTTTGCTTTAGCAAATTTAATGTTAAAAGTACAATCGACATAAACGTCTCCTAAAATAAATTTTTATCAGGCTGCTTTGGACAATAATTACCTGTTGTGATAGAAAACAGTCTACAATACGTACTAAATAGGCTCTCCTTTCAAAAACACCATGACAAGTTGAAAAATTATGATATGTCCTTTATGGTTTCTTTTTATCTCAATGAAACGAGGAACAAAAATTTTTCTCTTAAGTTTTGAACAGAACATGGGAATGAAAGCTTGCACACTAATTGCACAGGTAGCACAGCTGGTTTTATTAACCCTTCAGCACCCCACAAGACTTTTTGGTCCTCTATCAAAAATAGCCTCAATACATTGTAGTTCTGCTTGAATTTCTTTCTTTTTATGTTATTTAAAGTTCACCATTAAGTAGGAGTTTTTTACTAGCCTGATATTAGTGACTACCACATATTAGAACCAGCTTAGTGCTGATGGTTGTAATAACAGTGATACGAGTACAATAATAAGGTGTAAGAAAGAATCAGTGGAAAAAGAAACATCTATGGGAAAAAGTATTTATTTATATAGGGTTAAACTAGCAATTACTTCATGCCATTGGTTTTTTACAGTTCATAATAATGCAAAATAGCTTTTATTGAATTGAAAATAACTTAGTAAATATCAAGTTAAGAGAGTTTATGTTCCGAGTACAGCACAAATACTTTTAATCAGCTGACCATACTAGATGCTTTTACCAAACACATTTATAAGTATTTTTGCTATTAGGCAAGGAGATGAGACTCCATCATTATGGCTGAATAGAGTAAAAAGATTGAGTTAGCTTGATTAGGTTATTAAACATACAAGTTATTTGGTTTTTCTAAATTATAATTCCGTGAGAACAGCTCAGTAGCAACAATGAAATACTTGAATAAATTATTCAACTGACTCACTATTTGATTAATTTTGGATACTTATTCCAAAAATGATGTTCTCTTTGAACCATAATTGTAAAATTTTCAAGATGTACTTAAAATTTGCATAAATGTGTAAGGCATCTTATTTTGACAGTTTAACAAAGACATGTGCCAAATTTTTAAAGCCAAGATGATTTTTTCAATAGATGATAATAGTGTCAATTCACTCTCAGCATGAATGTTATCATCTACTATTTGATTACATGGAGTAACATATCAGATGAAAGATATTTCAAAACATTTCCATAAAATTACAAAGCTATGATGAAGTTATCTTTGAAATGGATCATCAATTAATAGATGAAGAACATAAAACAAACATGTCCCCTACTTAAATGACAGTAAACGTTAAAGGAAGGACCATAATCAATTTCCCACTTTTCAGTGCCTAAACATAGCTAATTAGATTGAAATAAACAACCTTTCTTCTACGCACTTTCCGTCGCAAATTAGTATTAAACGAGTTACAGCGGTAGGTTTAGTTTGGGTAGAGTGCGTTTGGGTACTTCGTAATTTATTATTTGCCGGCCCCACAGAGCCTGAACCCACTTCTAGGATCTTTTAGTTAATAACACAATAGAAATTATCCTCAAAAATAATGAGTTATAACAGTATGTTAACTTTTGTCTTAGATGGCAAGAATGCCCTCAATCATTCGAGCGCATCAGAAGGGAGAGTCCATTGTAGTGTTGCCATCTGATGCGCTCGATGAATTACTTTCTGCTTTGAAGACTGGAGTTGCGGTAGGTCAATTACCACTATAACTTGTAAAGTACTCATTTCCGACGGAAAGTCCACAGAAGAAAACTTGTTTACTTTGATCCAATTAATTACCTTAATGCACCCAAATCTTAAAAATCAATTACTGGCCAACGCTTCACATTTACCACAAAATATTTCTATAAGACTATATTCACAAAACTAGTCAAACTTGTATACTTACATAACATCATTTCAATTGTGTGAGAAGAATGAACTATAAATAATAACAAGACCCTTATATCTAGTACCACAACAATTCAAATCAATAAGATAGTTAGTTCAGCCAGCAATAACTAAGTAAAAAGCAATTCACAAACTTAATTCATACAAAAAAGTTTAAATGAATATAAAATTGATTAAAGCAATACTATTAATTGCAAGATATGTTAATGAAAAAAGAAAAATACTTGTATTTTGATGACTATTAACTGCCCTAGCCTTACAGCAAATACGCTGCTTGTGTTCAATGTCAATTTCATATAACTTTTCATTTTCATGCATTTGAAAATAAGGCATTTGAAAATCCAATGTAAAAGGTGATATATGTATCAGGCTTGATTGGAAATAAAGCATCCGTAGATGCCTTCATTATTATTATTATTATTATTATTATTCATGCTAAAATCTTTACACAATATGCTAAAATACTAAACACACACATCTTACAATTTCATCCTATTTGAACGCTAATTTTTAATTATTTACGGACATAGTACCACATTAGCGAAAGCCCGCCTAAAATTTGTTTGTAAACATTTGTGACGTCATAACCCAACCCGGTCATAATCCTTTTCAAAACGAGGTTACAGAAAAAGTTACTCGGGTGACACTAACCTGTGTTTCTAGAAGCAATCTCGGCAACAAATCATCTTTGGAAACACTGTTTTTGACGGATCGAGTGACCCGCGTAACCCCGAGGGTTACTCGATCACTTAGAGATTACGACTGGAAAACCGTCTCTGACAGCTGGGAGGCGGTTTTCCAGTCATAACCCCGAGAGTTACCCGCGTAACTCTCACCGGAGAAACCTTTGACAAGATCCGAAAACGCAACTGTGAACACGATTTTGCCATTTTGGGGTTACTCAGGCTTTGTTTGTAAACAAACATTGAATCAGCTGATTAACTTCCCCTCTTATTGTAGTTGATAACACAAGTTGAGTTTTAGAGTGTGATTAATCGATCAACCTCGCTAATGATTTGATTTATATCTTGAACTTCACATTTTCTGATGAATGCTATGCCCCTGAAGTGGTGTTGTTAAGTGACTTTTCCGATCATCCAATGAGAGTGCTTATATACAATCAACTCTACCGTGTGCAGACTGTTCACTCTGTGAAGACCATGCTTCACTTAGATAGGAAAATACCGGCGTGCCAAATTGCGACCAGTCGCGCGAACGGAAACTCGAACGCACTCTTTCTCCCTAAAAACAGGGTAAAGAAGACCGGCAGGCGGCAGCAGAGGGACTTCATAACACCGTTAGGTACAGAATTTCTGGAGATTTCTTGAGTTCACCTCGTGCGACTTTACACTTAAGTTTACCCACTCGTAACTTTCGAACGGATGCACCCATCGACTTAAAATTACTCTCAAATGAAAGAGTGAAACATTTCCAGTAGTACGGTGTCCTACACATGACCACGGCCTCAACGGTTTTTGAAAAAATAGAGAAATTCTGCGTTGAGCCTATCCGACTCGCGCGCCCTCAGAAAACTTAAGCTTACCCACTCGTAACTTTCGAACGGATGCACCCATCGACTTAAAATTACTCTCAAATGAAAGAGTGAAACATTTCCAGTAGTACGGTGTCCTACACATGACCACGGCCTCAACGGTTTTCGAAAAAATAGAGAAATTCTGCGTTGAGCCTATCCGACTCGCGCGCCCTCAGAAAACTTAAGTTTACCCACTCGTAACTTTCGAACGGATGCACCCATCGACTTAAAATTACTCTCAAATGAAAGAGTGAAACATTTCCAGTAGTACGGTGTCCTACACATGACCACGGCCTCAACGGTTTTTGAAAAAATAGAGAAATTCTGCGTTGAGCCTATCCGACTCGCGCGCCCTCAGAAAACTTAAGCTTACCCACTCGTAACTTTCGAACGGATGCACCCATCTACTTAAAATTACTCTCAAATGAAAGAGTGAAACATTTCCAGTAGTACGGTGTCCTACACATGACCACGGCCTCAACGGTTTTCGAAAAAATAGAGAAATTCTGCGTTGAGCCTATCCGACTCGCGCGCCCTCAGAAAACTTAAGTTTACCCACTCGTAACTTTCGAACGGATGCACCCATCGACTTAAAATTACTCTCAAATGAAAGAGTGAAACATTTCCAGTAGTACGGTGTCCTACACATGACCACGGCCTCAACGGTTTTCGAAAAAATAGAGAAATTCTGCGTTGAGCCTATCCGACTCGCGCGCCCTCAGAAAACTTAAGTTTACCCACTCGTAACTTTCGAACGGATGCACCCATCGACTTAAAATTACTCTCAAATGAAAGAGTGAAACATTTCCAGTAGTACGGTGTCCTACACATGACCACGGCCTCAACGGTTTTCGAAAAAATAGAGAAATTCTGCGTTGAGCCTATCCGACTCGCGCGCCCTCAGAAAACTTAAGTTTACCCACTCGTAACTTTCGAACGGATGCACCCATCGACTTAAAATTACTCTCAAATGAAAGAGTGAAACATTTCCAGTAGTACGGTGTCCTACACATGACCACGGCCTCAACGGTTTTCGAAAAAATAGAGAAATTCTGCGTTGAGCCTATCCGACTCGCGCGCCCTCAGAAAACTTAAGTTTACCCACTCGTAACTTTCGAACGGATGCACCCATCGACTTAAAATTACTCTCAAATGAAAGAATGAAACATTTCCAGTAGTACGGTGTCCTACACATGACCACGGCCTCAACGGTTTTCGAAAAAATAGAGAAATTCTGCGTTGAGCCTATCCGACTCGCGCGCCCTCAAAAAAACTTGGCTTGGACCACTTGTCATTTCTTAAAGAATGCACCCATCGACTTCAAATAACTCTCAAACGGGCTAATATTAGTATCTGTAAGTCTCATTTTTTCTGTACTTGCAGTCATGTTAATTTCTGAATAAGTTTGATGCCTAATACTGTCAACTTGACTCTGTCATTGGGGGAAGATATTGTGAAAATTACAACATAATTAGGATGAATTCAACATGCACATGATCGTTTGAAGGTCTGGACTCTTTACACATAAACTGAATACATCCTTTACATTTATTTTAGCTCCTACCTTACCTTCTCAGCTTTCTCGAGATAGCGTACAGTGAGGCTATAATTTGGGCTATAAAGAAGCCTTTATTCATATACAAAAACTATTCATTCATATACAAAATTATTCATAACGTATACAAAATTATTCTACAGAAGTCGATTATTGGAATATTTCTGCCGGGCCGGAGGCTTCAAAACCTTCCACATGGAACTTTTCTTGAGATAGCGTACAGCGAAGACGACGACCACGACCCATTTTTTCTTCTGTAGGTGAATCCTACATGCCAAGGCTTGAGTAGCTCCATTGGTCTCATTTAGTGCTCCCGTCTTCGAGGCTTTCTTCGAGATGTTTATGCCTTTCATTACAACCCCACTATAATGGAAAACTGCCAAAAATCAGTCTGCCGCTATAGTGAGGCTATAATTTGGGCTATAAAGAAGCCTTTATTCATATACAAAAACTATTCATTCATATACACAATTATTCATAACGTATACAAAATTATTCTACAGAAGTCGATTATTGGAATATTTCTGCCGGGCCGGAGGCTTCAAAACCTTCCACATGGAACTAATTGCAATCGGTGAGATATGAACGTCAATGAAACACATCCGAACGTGTACATGTGCACACAGATACATAGACATTCATATTTGCGTGCGCACACATGCACACACACATGCACACACCTACACACACATATTCATTTATATATACGTATTGAAAATGAATGAAAGAAAAATAAAAATACTAATAACCATCAAAAAACAATCTTGCTCCTGATACATCTAAAATGAGAGTCAAGCTTTGTGTAATCGTCAGAAATAACCTGAGGTAGAATAAGTAATATGATATAAGATTTCGAAAAACGTAAAAATGAAATGCTTTTTAATTTCGGGAAATTAATTTTAAGAAAACTCAAGTTTTGAAGGAACAAGAACAAAAGAACATATTTCATATTTTCTCCAACATCATGCGGACATGGGTACATGGGGTAAAATGGAGATACAGTGTAAGCGGGATATCACTCATGATTAGCAGAAATCTACGAAATTTCTGTAGAAATGCGTAGACAAACAAACATATACTCAACATCAAAATTCATAGCTTGTTCGACATACGGACAGAAAGAAAATTTTACTACTATTCCTAGGCTCTTGGAATTTGGCTTTATTTCACTAATTGTATTTCTCAATTTTTTCCTATTCACAAAAACGCCGCTGGGGAAGTGATAGATCTATTTTATATTTTTTTCGCTAGTGCAATTAAATTAATTAACCGGATGGTTTTCACGTAAAGAAATTAAATAGAAACATGTATGTCTATTTATGTAGATATACATATACCTACATACGTACACACGCATACTAATCTACATATACCTATTCAAAATGAAATATAAGAGAAATAAAATATGTACATATAATAACAAGATGAAAACAACCTACCATCTACTAAATCGAAAATGACAGTCGAGCTCACTGTAATTGTAAGAAATTATTCGGACAAAATAACTAAAAGGAAAGAAGACTTCGAAAAACGTAAAAATTAAATGAACACTTTAAAACGAAAGTTGTACAGGAGCCATTTCATCAGGAGTCAAGCTGAATCTCTTCGATCTTGAAAATTCTTTCTCCGTAGAGTCCGACGAGCTTTCCTTCTTCATCAGTGAAGTTCTCTTTTCTCTTTGACGATGGAAAT
Source organism: Morinoia aosen (assembly GCA_030386875.1). Taxonomy (NCBI): domain Eukaryota; kingdom Metazoa; phylum Arthropoda; class Malacostraca; order Amphipoda; family Talitridae; genus Morinoia; species Morinoia aosen. The sequence continues at coordinate 12,483,826 of CM059569.1, read as the reverse complement.
TCCATGACAACATTTTGCTCGAGGCAGAAGATGATGTGTCTTCTCATTTTCTCTTTGACATAGGTTATAAGGCTGGGATCATGACCATTTACCACGGACGTAACGAACGCTAAAGAGAATGGTCCGCAACTGGATGCGTCCATTTGATGTTGTACTCTTACACATTCAATAATCAGTTTCCTTATTGTCTTTATGCCTGTATAGAGATTCTGCAGATACTCTTTTACGTCGGTACTTGGTGCGCCGTTTAAAGAACAAATGTGCTGTACATGTGCTACACCTTCTTCACAGCGGTCGCGAGACAATGCATTGGTGATGACTATCCAATGGGTACCGCCGTCACTCGCACTTTTGTAACCAGTCTTTTTGACCATGACCTTGCACCGGTTGTAGGTAGTATTAAGGACTTGTATAAATTTTTCGCTGGCGTATCTCAGGGGCGGTGGAGTAAAGCACGTCAGCGGCGAGTCGAATTTATACTGAGGATGGCAATTTCTAACAAGTCTTGCGAAGCCTTCTATCGTGTCACTTGTGAGCCAACTGTAGCATTGCAGGATGTTATCCTTATCCTTCCTTTTTAGACCAAAACGACTGAGCCACATCATTTCACTTGGTGAGTATGTTTCTTCTGATTTGTACGTTTCCAAAGAGAACAATTTTTCTTTGTTGACATTCTGATTATGTTCATCATTGTATTTAACTTTCTTGTACGACTCCTTCTTTCGGGGCGACGTTGAAATGCTTCTACGGCGAAATTTCGCCAGCTTCACGATATCGCAAACGTGGGTCGATTGCGTTTCGCGTGTGTCATCTTTCTCAGATAGACGACCCTGTCGGACTTTTGCTTTCTCTTTAGCTTTAGAGCTGTAAGATTGCTCCAATTTTTCTTTTTTCTTTGACGACCAACGTTCAACAAATTCACTTAGATTAGAAATGACTTTTTTCTTAACAATTTTGTAGTCTTTTTCGGATTCTATCGTTCTGCCTTTAGTTTGTCCATACATTTTTAAAATAAAGTCAGCTGTTGATACTTGCTCTCCTCGGAGAATATCCCTCTTCACGATCTTGTGCCACCCCTCCACTAATCCGTTTGTTTCAGTTCCACCATGGATTCCACACCAGAGTGGCGTGAATGGCATGCAGGTTGTCAGTATTTTCTCCATGAAACTTGGAGAATAAAATGGGTTTTTTACACTACCTTCATTTGCAAGGTTATTTTTTACCTCTTCAGCTACAGACACGAATTTTTTACCTACTGCACATTTTTCACGATATCTTCCGCCATCTTCAACCACCAATGCGTTGGTCGACTCAACAATGTCACATTCACTACCAACGTAGCCACGGTCAAGAAGAGGTTTTATTTCTTCTACAAGAAAACGGCTCTGTACTATTTTAGCCAGGTTTCGAAACACAGAGTACAGTTCATCTCTAGAGGAGGCTTCTGTTATGTCGGCGAAGTATTGTTTAATTATGCTACGGTCTTTGGGCTTCATATTCGGATAAAATTTTTTGCAGTTGTGTGCGATATTGTTCATAAAATGGGCTCTGCACAATTTTATATTCAGGAAGTTTAGTTCTGACTCTTCAGGATGCATCCACAACTTGTCAAGGTAGGTAGGCAGATCGCCCAGCTTAAATGAGGACACTATTGCGTGTAGATAAGCAAAGCTGTGGTCAACTACTATGCACTTCGGCGCGAGCTCTTTTCCGTGCACTTTTCGATAGTTGTGCAAGAGGCTGGCCAGCATGGCTTCGATGGTGTTGGCCGAACTTTGTTTTGTCAACATGGAGGTTGCTGTTAACTGTGGAGCTCCGCTGTGGCGCTGGTATACAACCGCGTGATATAAGTAGTTTCGGCCTTCTGAACCTTTGATGATACCACCTGTTGAATCTAAATGAAGAGTTACATTGTGGCATCTAGCTAGTTCGCGCAGCTCTCCTTCAGATTGCAGCACGATCCTTGACGTAAGTGGGTCGAATTCGGAAACAAAACCTGGGATGATTTTGTTCTCTGCTGAGTCTATGTTATGAAGAATCTTAGCGGTTAATTGGAGATTCTCCTCTTTATCTTGTGAAATTTTAAAATTGTTCTTGACGTTCTGCCCAAGTTTTTTCAAATTGTTCAGAAAGAAAATCTTCGGTTTCATATTCTTACCAACTGCCGCGTGTCGAATTTGATCATAGTACACGTTTGAGGGTCCATCTCTTAGAACAGCTTCTCCAATAACTCTTCTTTCCTCCTTTTCAGCTTGTCGCCTAGTTACTTTATGGTTCTTATCAGCTTCGGTCTTTTCCAACAAATAAATGGTACATATGTTCACCTTTTCTTCGAGACCGGGGAAATAAACAATTTTTTGCTTCAGCTTACATGATGGCTCTTGGCATTTAATCAGGAAGCTGAAAAGTGGATCCCCTGCAAAACTGGAGTTGCGATGTTTTTTCCTTTCATAAACTTTTATAACGCAATCATTATTCACGTTCCGTATGCCATTCAGAAGAGTCTTGTGCTTTTCATGTCCTGGTTCAAATATGTTGTTAGGGCTACAATTATCTATCACCACCTTAAATCTTTGCTTCAATTTATAAGAATGATTCATTTTTCTTTCCAAAAAATAATTTAGATTAGTTTCGACACTTCTTTTCTGCGCCGCAAGTTTCCATTCTCGCATGAAAGATGCTTCATACACCTCATAATCTTGAGCCTGATGCACTTCGTTACTTTTTCCATCAATACCTTCAGTGCTATATTCGACCTCGAAGCACACGGCTGGTGATTTGTTTCCGTTTTCTTCCTGCGAGTTCTCCTCTTCCCCATCATCTTCGGAATTGGCCTCTGATCCCTCTTGAGAATCCGCCAGTGATGTGTCATCGGCTTGTGATGATTCTTCCTGTGAGTTCTCCTCTTCCCCATCATCATCGGAATTGGCCTCTGATCCCTCTTGAGAATCCGCCAGTGATGTGTCATCGGCTTGTGATGATTCTTCCTGTGAGTTCTCCTCTTCCCCATCATCTTCGGAATTGGCCTCTGATCCCTCTTGAGAATCCGCCAGTGATGTGTCATCGGCTTGTGATGATTCTTCCTGTGAGTTCTCCTCTTCCCCATCATCTTCGGAATTGGCCTCTGATCCCTCTTGAGAATCCGCCAGTGATGTGTCATCGGCTTGTGATGATTCTTCCTGTGAGTTCTCCTCTTCCCCATCATCTTCGGAATTGGCCTCTGATCCCTCTTGAGAATCCGCCAGTGATGTGTCATCGGCTTGTGATGATTCTTCCTGTGAGTTCTCCTCTTCCCCATCATCACCATTTTTGTCTTTTTTTACTTTTGGTTCAAAAAATCATTTAGGAATTCCGAAGAATTCTCTAGTAGTATTTCAAAATATATATAAGTTGTCAGCCATCTCTTGGGACATAAAATATCCGTGAAATGATATTTTTGAATTAAATAGCCCATGGCAGGGTTAATCTATTTTGCAAGCCACGTCTGGCGTGTCTATTAATTAGTACGCCTAGTAAGGCTTACCTATTTGTGCGCCTCGCATAGTTTGTCTATTAGTACACCTCGTATGGTTTGTCTATTACAAGACTACGTATAGTCTGTCTATTAGTACTCCTCGTATGGTACGTTTGTCTAATGCCGTCTTCTATTAAGAAATTTTTAAAATACAATATGTTTGTCATGTATCTCATATGCCAACCTTTTTGGAAATATACGGTTTTTCTTTTCTTTTTTCTTTTCTTGTTACCCTGCATAGTGGAGATGCAGGTAAGAAAGGCAGTGTGCAAATTTTGCCTACCTCATCTCCATGTATATCATAATTTTGCGATTTGGAGCATAGTAATTGAATCAACCATTGTAATTTCGTTGAATTGGTGCATACTTATTTGATTCTGATCTATGCTTCGCAGGGTAGGCGCTGCCTACTTTGCCTACTCAGAAGACACCTGGGTAATCCCGTCATAAATGAAGGGATTCGATATTGTCAATATAGAAATCTTCCAGATGTGGATGCCAAACAAATATATCCATCCTAATAGTACACGCGATTGAAACATTAATGTGCTTGTGCACTGGTCAAACTCGTATCACAGGTACGGTCATTAACTATCCTATCAAGGGCGTGAAATGGAGACAGACCAACCAAAAAAGACAGACCAACCAATTGAATTTCTTCAATACTAACTTGAATATTGTAATAACGAAAGAAAAATTATTCGCAGGAACTTTGTATTTTACTGTATAAGAATAATCTACACTATAAAGGGTGTTTTTTTGTACGGACAAATTTCAACCATAAGTCTATGAAGTAAACAAAATCGTTTTTTGCGAAGGATAAAATGACAAAAACTACTTAGCTTTCGAGTTACAGGGACTTCAAAAACATTAAAATTCAAAGTAGGATACCACTAGGGTTTGCATCCAGGGATCCCGAGATCCGGGATGATTTTTGGCTGAAATTTCTCTGTCCGGGAATTCCTACTTTCCCGGAAATTCCCGGGACATAACATATATATTTGAAGATATTAGCGAGAAAATAATTTAAAATCTTGCTGCTTAATATGATTAATCACTTAGAGAACTAAAGATAGGACTTTCCCCTATGTACCCCTATACCCAACAGAGAAAATCGCCACCAGCGCCGCCGGGACTCGAACCCGGGTTTGCCCGCACGGAGGCGGGTCCGAAAGCCACACGGCTATGGCGGTCCGAAAGCCCACGAGAAGAATTAAAATAACATAAATGTAATCGGAGTCACACTCGCACAAACTAATTTAAGTTTATAAATTTACCTTAACTATTCTGGCCACTTGGAAGTTGAACGCTGGACTTGACAATTCGAGTTTTCTGAAACGATTTCTTGATCTTTCATGTCTATGAGTTCCTAACTTTCTAGACAGAATTCTATAAAGTTTTCGTTTGCTGTCCGTGCTCTTGCTGGGAAACGATTTCATGAGCTCGATAACACTCTCCATTTTTAGAAAAGAAATAATTCACAAAATGTCAAGGATCACTTTTCTATTTACTTAATACCCCCAAGTTTTGATCTTTGATGAGTCAAATTTTAGATGATGATCTGCTGTCACTAATGGAAAGGACAACCTGACACCACAACGCTAGTCATAAAACTAACGCAGTATGCATGGAGCAAGAAGACATCGTAATCCAAAGCGCAAATGCAGGAGGGATCTCAAAACAAACCGAGAGCAGGCCTCTGAGTCTCAAAAACATTTCGGGGCTTGGTCAGCAGACATTTGTAGTGTCAGCAAAGTGGACAGCTAGACGCCGTCTACTCACAAACATTTGTTTTGAGTCAGATTAAGAGTCTCATTTTAAATATGAAGTAAAGAACAGAATTGTTTCTTTCCAATATAAGTTGTACAGTTTCATATGCGAAAACTGAAATCTGTAACGCATCCGTTGTTTCTTAAAAGTTAAAAACTTCAACGAAACTTACCCATACCAATGCAAACGTTAAACTGAAAAATCTGTATCTCCAAAATGCTGATACGATGGATCTAGACATTGGGCTGTGAGAAAGATTGAATAGTACATTAAAGTGCTTAGAGTAGAATTTGAACTAAATTTATTCAAAACATACAAATTAATTCGGCAGTTTTATACATACGGCGAGTGAGCCAGTAAAAATTTGCGGTTCGTAAAAATTTGCGGTTCAAAGCATGGTTCTCCCTCCTAAGAATGTATTCTTGAAACGTTCAGAAATTTTTTATTTCATTCATCCATCAATTTGACTCTTTAAAAAACAATACAATGGCCACATTTTCTTACGTAAAGCTATTAATTTGTAATAACAAATGCAAAAAACCCGTCAATATTGAACTAGACGCATCGTAAACGGCTGTTGAAGTGAAATATATGTTGGAAAAAGTACCCCAAAAATACCTGAGCATACATCCTCAAATAAGGCGTGGAGGTAGCGAAACAGTTACGTTAAGAATGACGTAAATAAAAGAAACGTATTAGCCTGTACGGAAAACGAAACACAAAAATCGTAGCGGATGCATATGCATAAACGCCTAAATCACCTGATTCAAAGACATGAAAAAAACAGGCAGTCAATAATGATTTGTTATGCACTGCCATAAATTACTTTATCATAAATATTTTCTCGTAATAGTCATTCAATCTAATTTTGGAAAATATAAAAACCAAACCAATTTTGTGAAAGACCATTTGATTGGTTTAACTTTCAAATAAAATGAAAACAAAAGAAAAAACAAGGTTACACAACTAATATCGACACAGTAACCGCGAGGAGAAACAAACAATGCGTTCAGGGTTCAACAAATTCTTGAAAAAGAAGTAGAAATTCTGTTATAGGTTTTCTAGGGTTTAACGATAGTGCATAAGCACAGGACAAATTAAATATCCATTAAAAAGGCTTGAATAGCGATCAAAATATAGCTCGATAGAACAGAAAAAACGTAAGCTTCTATTCTCGGGAAATATTGATATAGAAAATGATATGACTCTGAGGTTAATTTTATTTGTTTTCAATTTCCCATGCCTTCTTTTGTCATGAAAGGGTCTGTTCATTGTAAGTGAAGTTGAGGATATTATTATTTCGAATTCTTAGGATAGGATGTTTTGACAACGCGCGAGATACGAGTCGGTAAACTTAAGTTTTCTGAGGGCGCGCGAGTCGGATAGGCTCAACGCAGAATTTCTCTATTTTTTCGAAAACCGTTGAGGCCGTGGTCATGTGTAGGACACCGTACTACTGGAAATGTTTCACTCTTTCATTTGAGAGTAATTTTAAGTCGATGGGTGCATCCGTTCGAAAGTTACGAGTGGGTAAACTTAAGTTTTCTGAGGGCGCGCGAGTCGGATAGGCTCAACGCAGAATTTCTCTATTTTTTCGAAAACCGTTGAGGCCGTGGTCATGTGTAGGACACCGTACTACTGGAAATGTTTCACTCTTTCATTTGAGAGTAATTTTAAGTCGATGGGTGCATCCGTTCGAAAGTTACGAGTGGGTAAACTTAAGTTTTCTGAGGGCGCGCAAGTCGGGTAGGCTCAACGCAGAATTTCTCTATTTTTTCGAAAACCGTTGAGGCCGTGGTCATGTGTAGGACACCGTACTACTGGAAATGTTTCACTCTTTCATTTGAGAGTAATTTTAAGTCGATGGGTGCATCCGTTCGAAAGTTACGAGTGGGTAAACTTAAGTTTTCTGAGGGCGCGCGAGTCGGATAGGCTCAACGCAGAATTTCTCTATTTTTTTCAAAAACCGTTGAGGCCGTGGTCATGTGTAGGACACCGTACTACTGGAAATGTTTCACTCTTTCATTTGAGAGTAATTTTAAGTCGATGGGTGCATCCGTTCGAAAGTTACGAGTGGGTAAACTTAAGTTTTCTGAGGGCGCGCGAGTCGGATAGGCTCAACGCAGAATTTCTCTATTTTTTCGAAAACCGTTGAGGCCGTGGTCATGTGTAGGACACCGTACTACTGGAAATGTTTCACTCTTTCATTTGAGAGTAATTTTAAGTCGATGGGTGCATCCGTTCGAAAGTTACGAGTGGGTAAACTTAAGTGTAAAGTCGCACGAGGTGAACTCAAGAAATCTCCAGAAATTCTGTACCTAACGGCGTTATGAAGTCCCTCTGCTGCCGCCTGCCGGTCTTCTTTACCCTGTTTTTAGGGAGAAAGAGTGCGTTCGAGTTTCCGTTCGCGCGACTGGTCGCAATTTGGCACGCCGGTTAGGAAAATATACATTAAATTCGCCATTAATAGCTTTGTTATATATTGTGTGTGCTGTCGTTGAGAAAGTGAGATTTGATGAGAAAATCTTATTCCAAAGGTGATGAATAATAAAATTCATATACATTCTGTTATATATGCTAATAGCAATAATTTTATTTCAATTAAGTGCTCTATTTATTTATTTTATTGGTGAAATTTATATTTGATTTTTTACCTTAGAAAATGACATGAACAAGATAAAATTCTATTCTCAGCCAATGCTGATTCTATTTTTATTACCCCTTATGCTTTTTGACTGGTTGCACACATCCAAAATTTTATCGCGTTCTAAAGGGCCGTTTACACTGGTCTACATTTTGCTGCAGGCTCACGTGTAGACGCCTCGTGTGGAGCTTCACAAGAGACATGTGCGTTTAGACTAGACACCATTGGAGCGAGCCATGGAGCGCGCGCTGCTCAACAGGGCTGCCACTCTAGATATTATATAGCTAGATCTAGATGTTTTTGCTGAAGCCTAGATGTAAAATTTCGATCCTAGTTATTAGCTACAAAATTTATATAGTTTTTTCAGCGTGCTAGAAATTTTCTAGCTAGAATTACATTTAAGCTATGTATATGATAGATTACTGTAAATTCGAATTAGGAAGTCACCATAATGGTTGGTTACTGCTTCATTCTTATTATATTTGTTAATTTACTTAAGCAAATTGTCTGAATAGTGAAGCAACCATATTCTGATCATGTTATGTTCAGATTATGAACGACACCAAGACGGCTATTTCACGGTTCATAAGCTACAGCACACTATCTCCAATTGCAAAACTAGTGATGATATCAGAAAATCATGGAATGAAATGCACATACATTATCAATAATGTAATGTGGCCTCATTTTGACGAAAGACCGACCAATGATATTGGTAACAAGGAGTTCAGTTTATTGTTGGATGGAGCAATGATATTTCTATCATGAAACTACTTGGTGTATCAGTTATATACTAAAGTAATGCATCTAATAAAGTAGAATCAACTTACTTAGTAATTGCAAAATTATTAAAAGTGATGAAGATAGCGGTGTGAAAGCATTAAAACAATTGTTGATAAGTAGGAATCTGAGCATTGATAATATGCAATGCAATAGAGACTGACCTTTCTACTCGCAACACGTGTAAAATTGAAGAATATTTGGATACCAAGCTTTATTAGGGTAAATATCAGGATACTAGATAATTTATATAAAGATAAATTGCCTAAAATAAAGCAATTTATGAAATAAATATCCTTATATGCTATTGTTCTACTAATTTATTATAGTAGATAATTAATTTATTTCTAGATAAATTTTTGAATGTTTTATTATTAAATCTATATGTTTCTCGATATTTTTTGAGGTCACACTAGATATTTTGGTCAAACACAAGTGGCAGCCATGCAGCACAAAACCAAGTGGCAGCCATGCAGCTGTAGACGAGCTTGTGTGAATATTGTTGCTCCATCGTAGCTACGTAATCTCTTTTTTATTTGCATGAGTGAAATGTTACTATATTCGTTCATCTTCATTAAAATATAATGGAAAGCAGCCTCTTTATATTCACAGCTTTTAGTCTGCCAAAGGCATTGATGGGCTTAGTACATTTCAATTAGAAGCAGTGTAGTTTCTTGCGGTAGTGTTGAGTCAGCCATGACGGGTGAGAGAGAGGCGCTACCTCACTTGATGACTGCCATCCGCACACTGACCGTCTAGAGCTGCGCCTCGCACTCGTGTAGCCGCTGCACGGATTCAACCAAAGCGAATCGGGAAATTCGGGCTCACACACACAAATTTGAGCCTCAGTGGCGAGCTTCGGCTACACGAGTCGCGCCTCACAGCCGAAATGTCCCCTAGTGTAAACACCCCTTAACGATGACGTTGGTGTTTCCGTAAGGCCGGCGTCACACGATGACCAAACCGTAGCGCTACGTTACCAAATTAATCAGGTAGCTTGACGGAATTATGAAGAGAGCTGTCACACGCTTCAGGGTTTGGTAGTGATCCGTGACCTTTTGGTTTATTTACATTTTACATTTGCTTCAGTCGCTCTCGAGCAACCGTGCAAGATGGATGGCGACGCAAGTTTTCCTCAAGTTCGGGACTTCATCACGCTCTATGAAATAGCTTTATTGGCAACAAGTGTTGAACAACCAAAACGAAAATGTTGTGAGCTTCGATTTTCGACCAAATGTTATGACCAAGAACTTGCAAACATTCATGTAATTGGAAGACGCTGATTCCTTCAGGTACGAATATAATGAATTCAGTTTTATTCATTTATTTTTTCCAAATTTTAATACTGTATTACCAATACACGTTTTGAACTATAGGACTGTATGAACTCTACGTTGCAAGTTTATTGCAGTATTCAAATATTCATTCTGGTGTTGGCTATGTACTATTTCCTTTTTAAAGAGTTCTGTACTAGCCTAATTCCACAAATTATCCTGCCTTAAATCTTTTTAGCTATGAAAATGTGTGTATTATTAGTTAATTAATTAGTTGAAATGTGCAAATTATCCCGTTTTAGAACTTTTTAAGCCATGCAAATACATTTTTCATGTGAAATCATTATTGGCTTAGTTTTAAATTAAAATTTTCATCTTCAGAAAATCTTTGACTCAATCAAGCACTTAATACCTTTCTGTCGGGATCACCAGCACATTGCAATTTTTAGCCTTCCCGGCTTGTGCTGGGAAAAATATCTTTGAAATTTAAAGCCGCTTCAATTGTGGGCATGAGTGCAAATATTTACATTTTCCTCAAACCAAAATTTTTAATACTGAAATAATAGCACTTTTTTCTGTCTGATAGTGAGCACGTTGTCTGTATTCCCGTGTTCGCCCAAATGAAATTATTTCTCAGAATCCAATTTTACAAAATTTTCAGAGGCTCAACTCCTATTTTTCCTATGTCTCTGTCCGAAATGAAACTCAGATTGGTAAAAATAAATGAAGTTTTACAAACAAAATATTCAGCTTTGTAACCTTCGAGACTTGCTCATCACTACTGCTCACTTTAAAAAATTTTAATTTCATTTTTGTATCAAAATTCCCCTGCTAATGAGCACCAATCTGAACAGAAATCCAAATGCTACCCAGAACGCAACTTTCACTTTGTGCACAGTTTGAAGTGACTAATTTTTTTTCCAGGAACTTCCCGAGGATGAGCACCAGCGTCTGCTCCTGGCTACTAGAGAGAGTCACTCCTATCATCCAGAAAAGAAACACGAACATGAGGAGCGAAATTTCAGAGCATGATCGTCTGGCCGTCACTCTGAGGTACCAGGCAACAGGCTTGTCAATTCTAGGTTCTCGGAGCCATCAAAATGCTGGCGTACTGAGGCAACACGTCATGTTTGAAGAGTCAAAGTTACCTCGAAGTGTTACATAATTGTATTCATTTTGTTCATCTGACCTGTTACGAACTGGAGTACCAGTTACAGTAAATTTGTTTACTTAAGGGGAAAGCAGAAGCTCTCACAATTTTCAATTTCGGATGGGAAAGCGGCATCTTATCTGAGGTTTTAAAGCATTAACTCATTTACTCGCCGCTTGCATCTCGGGCCATCCAAAACTGAAAAACGATTATGGCAACATAAATCTGGCAGCTTTGGAATTTTCCTTCGTCTAAGTCCTATGGACGGCAAGTACGAAGCTATCCGGCCACCTAATCACTGTGAATGCCGTTCTTCACTTACAAAGGGTCATTTTCCGTTGCTTCTTTTCCAGTCGTGGATGCCAACCTCAAATTCTCGTACAAATAGGCAAATTTTGGTACATATAGGCGTATTTCAGACGAAGATGTATACGCGAAGTCTCACCTCAAAGACCACATTGACGGCAATACTCTAATCATGCCAGAAAGTACCGATTTTCCGGATACTAATATCAATGTTTCAGTTCCCATCTGATGATGCTTTCCCTTTAACAAAAAAAACTCATGAAGCCTTACCCACAAAAAGGACTAACCAAGAAACAACGCATTTTTAATTACAGGCTGAGCAGAGCACGACGAGTAGTGAAGAACGCATTTGGCAGGTTTTCCGGCGGCCAATTGAAGCAACCGTACCGAACGCAAATCAAATTGTCTTGCTACATGGTTCTTGCATGATTTACTTCTTAAAACTAAAAAGAACCAATACACTCCAATCGACTTTACGGACACTGAAGACGCGGTTGAAGCAACTGTGAAATTGGGAGACTGGAGAAACAGCGCTAATGGACTTCTGAGACTGGAAAGCGAGTGCCGACGCCCTTCACAAGGCCCTTTCGGATCGAGAAGACATTGTCAGCAAGTAGAGGGAAAACTACCCATGTATCGTCACAATAAAACGAAAGGAAATGATTTGTTTCACTCGCCTTATATTTAACTTCTTCGTATGGACATGATTTTCCTCAGCTACATCGTGTACTGCGCTGCATAGAAGAAAATTTAGGCGCGCGCGTAATTCCTTTTTTCTATAGGTAACAAAAGTACTCATAATATATTAGTTAAAGCGATTTTATATTCATTCAGACTACAATTACGTTTTCATACGAGAATAGTTTCAAGAAAGTTTCACCTATTTTTATTTAGAGCATTATTAAAGGAGAGAAAGCGTTTGTACATATCAATGTACTGCATCAGTTCGACCTCACTATAAAGATTAGATTATAAGTTAGTTTAAGCCTCCCTAACCGCTACAAAAATAGAGCGTGTCGAAGAGAGGAAGGAGGAAAGCACCATTTAGTATGGAGATAGAGAATGAGGAATCTATGCAGAAAGGGCATAGAAACAGTAAGATGAGAAAGAAGTTCATGAAACAAGGTAAAAGTTGAAGAAGAAAGTCAGAAGTGCTGAAAAACAGGACAGTAGTGAACCGAAAAAAGGTGGTCCTTAACATAACTAAAAACATTTTATTTCAACAAAAAGAAGGCCTACCTAACTCTCAGCTCGGGCCCTCACATTTTTCCCCTGGGAGCGCTAATTCCCATAGATACAATAATTGTATCCCCCTGAGGGGGCGCAGAAATATCATGTAACTTATTCAATATAAATAACAATATAAAACCCTATTCTATTATCATTGATATAAATAGTTTTATATTGTTGAAGAACCATTCATTTTTCGATTCATTTTCATCCTTTTCTTCAGCACCTGTTATTTTTTCTTCAACTTATTTCTTGTTTGAGTTTTTCTCTGACCTGGTGCTTCACGCGCATTGTGTCCTGTGCATCAACGCAAAACTCTATTCTACTTAAAAAAACACCGATTCTTTAACTCGAGTCGAACATTTTCCCAATAGACACGCTTCTTACCATAGAGACAATAGTAGTACTTTCTGAAAGACCTCTAGCGAATAAATTTGTGCTCGCGATAGCTATGTGCTATAGGTTCCGCCGCCGTGCGGCCGGGACCCGGGTTCGAAACTCGGCGCTGGCAGTGGCGATTTTCTCTGTTGGGTATAGGAGAAAAATTCCAAGCACAATACCCCACTCTACCCAGGTGTCTGAAATGGGTACCGGTCTTGACCGGGGGAAAGCGTCATGGCGTCCTGGCGTTAGTTATAAGGCATTTGAAAATCCAATGTACAAGGTGATATGTATCAGGCTTGATTGGAAATAAAGCATCCGTAGATACCTTCATCATTTTTTTTTAAATTTTCATATCCACAAAATGAGGAGTCCGTTTGTAAGTAAAAGTTTGCAGTAGAACAATATCAAAGAAATAACAAATCATTGTTAAATTCAATCCAGTATATAGTTTATAATAGAGGACATTTGTGTCCTCGGAATGCCAGTTACAAAACCAGCGTGGTAGCGTAGCACTTCTTATACATTTGCTGCTAACCATATATATATTAATTTGCGTAAATGGGCTCAATCCTAACGTAAGCAAATTGTTCTCCGCGTAACATGTAACTCAAATTTGAACTTATTCGAACATTTTACTGGCAGTTGAACTAATTCATCCAGATCGATTGAAACAACCGTACCGAACATAAATCAAATTGTCTTGCTACAAGTTTCTTGCATAATTTGCTTCTTTAAACTGACATGAACCAATACATTCCAATCGGCTTTATGGACACCGAAGACGTGGTTGAAGAAACAAATGTGAAATTGGGCGACTGGAGAAACAGCGCTTATGGACTTCTGAGACTGGAAAGCGAGTGCCATACAAATACAAAAAAAATAGAAATATTGCGAAGTATATAGGGATCTTTAGGGATCCGAGGAATCTTGCACAGAAACGAACTATCTCACACGAAATTAGCACCAGAAAGTGCTTCTCTGTCAGCGGCGAGTCAGGTTATGATTCAATTTCCAGTAACAGCAGGATCTGCTCTACCAAGCATTTGTGCTTTAGTTTTTAGTTAAGGCTCCGTTTCCACAAAAAAAGGCTATCATAGCCTGCGAGGAATGGAGCATCTGAAATGGACACGTGTCCGGGGATTTTATGCACCATGTGCTCCTCCCACAGAGGACATCCTAGCGTAGTACCACGTGCGTTGATGCACAGGACACAATGCGCGTGAAGCACCAGGTCAGAGAAAAAGTTCAAACAAGAAATAAGTTGAAGAAAAAAGTAGTAGGGGCTGAAGAAAATAACATTATAAAACCCTATTCTATTATCATTGATATAAATAGTTTTATATTGTTGAAGAACCATTCATTTTTCGATTCATTTTCATCCTTTTCTTCAGCACCTGTTATTTTTTCTTCAACTTATTTCTTGTTTGAGTTTTTTTCTGACCTGGTGCTTCATGCGCATTGTGTCCTGTGCATCAACGCAAAACCCTATTCTACTAAAAAAAACACCGATTCTTTAACTCGAGTCGAACATTTTCCCAATAGACACGCTTCTTACCATAGAGACAATAGTAGTACTTTCTGAAAGACCTCTAGCGAATAGGTCTCAAGAAATCATGCCAGAAGGTGCGTGAATGTTAGTAGTTATGGTTCTAAAAGGAATAGGAGATATATCATCAAGTTCTTCACAAAAGATCGAAGGCGAATTTGCAGTTATCAGCAGGCTGGATGAGGAGATGGTGTCTTCCACTTGAAGTTCACACACCGCCTCCACACGCTCAAATCCAAGGACGGTAACCTGCTGAGAGGTTGGTGCTCAGCGATGTTTCAAAGCAAATTTCAAAAAACGACCCAACCATACGAGTGTTGGGGAAACAAATGAATCAACCATATCCCAAAAACTATAAAATTATATTTATCATGACTGGGACAGCATTATATTAAAAAATTTGCACTAGTGAGAAGTGACTTTGAGCATAAAAAAATCCTCAGCAAACCAGAGACATCAGTATAGTCATGCGAGCCCTGGTATTGTCTCAAATACTGGTCGTTTGTTGTCATGAGCCTCGCTATCATGTATCAAAAATGAATTCACCAACAGAGATGATAGCCCCTAGATACTGAAGTTCATGTGTTCCTGTCAACATATAACTCCAATAAAGGATGTAAATAAATAGGAAAAAATATATCTTAAAGTGATGAAAATTGAATTGAAACTAAACACGGCTAATAGTTACATACCCTAGTTGCAAGGTATATTACTGTGATTCAGCGATTGATGATTTTCAATTTTTAAAATATTAATGGAACAATGTAAACTGAAAAATTACATTTTTAACATGTACATGTGAAGAAACAAAAACTCCATCAGGAACCACAACCTTATTTTGATATGGGTCACCTGGGACCTTAAATGGCCATTTCGATGTAGTGACCTTTCACCTGATGTTTAGAAGGTACACAAATTCTCATCCTGCAATGGCAGCCTATTGGAAGGCAACTCTATGCTTAGTAAATATTCCAAAATCAAGTAGGAGAGAAAATGCCCTACTATCTTGTTACTCAAATAGTCCAAACCAGCTCTCAATTCTCACCATAGCACTTTCTGCTCCAGTTTTGAGTGACAGGTCCAACTTAAAACCCTCAGTTGAGCCATAAGCACACTTCCCTGGTCAACCAATACTGAATTGGAGTTCACAGCATTTTTAGTGCCAGTATTTGGAATTCTAATGGCAGACATAGCTATTCTACAAGAAATAGTCAACTCATTTGACTGATTCATATCAACTTACACTTCAGAAACTACTGCTCTCAGTCAAGAAGTGAAGCATCCAGATTGGTTACACTCTTGTCAGCCGTGATAGTGTCCTCCAAGAAGCTGAGGTGATCCTCATGCTCCCATAGGGGGCAGCAGCTGAGCCTGATTTCTTGAACCGGCTTGCCGTGAAACGCTCTATTTTTTAGGACCTCAGTCATCTCATTTTGCAGGAACAGCTGATGGAGAAAAAACGAAGTTGCATTAATCTGAAATTAGTGAGGAGAGAAGTTTACTCACTAACCATGCTTTCTAACTACATCAAAGAAAAAGAAGGAACAAATGCTGAATGTAGATTCATTAACTAGATTTAATTTCTGTGCAAACTTCAATTTGGTTTATGTGAAGTCTCAAAATTCTTACCAATATAGACATGTGAAAAGAAAAAATAAATTTGTGTGAAAAACACAGTGAGGAAGAATGGTGAATGTACACTAATACTCTTAGTATAAACCAATTATACAGCATAGAAACAACATATCTGTAATACTTGACGGAAATAATTTAGATTCCACTGAAAGATAACATAGTAATAGATCACTTGAACCTCAGAGAGACCAAAAATTTATTAGTCTCTAGTCATGACAGTTGAGAACACCTCAAGCATTATACCAGCCCTCTAATATGATGTGGTAAAATGCCAAAATATACTGGTTTATAGTGGATTCACCTTAGACAAAACATGGTTAAAACAAGGAACCAGGAATAGAAAAAGAATTCTATTTTTCCATACATTACTGACATTTTCTACTTGTTAATCTATTCTCTAGTAAATTAAGAAAAATTTGAAAACCAGCCCCTCATTCTGTGAGCATATGGCTTTTTTCCAAGATGTCATAATTGGCCAATAAAAATTTTAATTTAAGGAAACATTGACACAAACAAAACAATGCATCATTTTATCCTAAGTTATGAAATAACAAGGGTATCTAGTTACTGGATAAAATAGACAAGCTTCTAATGTTGAATGATTAATAGTGAGATGTCAAAAAATTTATTTTTTTTAGATCATTTTGTGCTAGAGGAATTTTATCTGGAATAAATTTAAAATGGAAGGATATAACATGACAAAAAAAAAATACATCCCTAATTTGATTTTAGCCTCACACAATGTTGTTATATTGGCAAAAAAATTGACTGCATACTATACCACAGAATATCAAGGCAATTTTTTAAATTCATATATTATTTGTTCAGTAATGCACAAAGTTAAGTTGGTAATGCGGGTTAATAAATGTGTTGTATATTAAAATACTGTTGAATATATCAAACTAATATTAGAAATTATCTACCCAGTGTGCTATTCAACACAACAAGAAATTCTAAAACACAGCCTGGACATTTTGAACCAGACACTATTTTGCACTAGACACGTCACAATGACTTACTCAAGCAATTGTAGGTAGTTTGCAAGCTTAAATAAATTATTTAATGAAATCTGGAATTTATGATATTATAGTGGTCATCTTATAAATAATTAACGAGGAATTTACTCTTTTATGCATCTTTATCTCAAATGAAACTAACAACTTCCAGAGTATAATAGCAAAGGTTTCCTCTGCATCCAGATACAAAATCTCAATTCTCAAACCAGAAGCCTGTTAATAATAATAATAATTTTAATTTTAATTTTAATAATTAATTTTAATAATAATAATATAATAATTTAATTATTTTTTAATTTAAGAAGTATTATAATACTTCTTAAAATTTTCAATCACATCAACTGTGGTCTGATAGAAGTTTAATGGATCTCAAAATAGTTGGCTTTCAGCAGATGAATAGTAAAGAAATACATTTTCAAGACTAGCTCATAAAATGTTACAATATGACCAACAGTGCTAATTTATCACTAAATTGATTAAGGTGCAAAATTTATTAATTTTCCAGACATTAAATCCCTTCAATAAGATTTACATCTTTTTGGGAAAGGCTTTTCTACAAGAACATTATTCTCCCTATTCATCAGTTACTACATGTGTGTGATTACTACTAAGAACATCAAAAGAATACATAGGAAAATAGAGCATTAGAGAGTAAATCACATACATATGCTGCCTGCGATATATATAGAATCATTTAAAACTTACCATCAACAGTTAGAAATTTGTCATCTTCACAATGTAGATCACTTTCTCAATAGCAAGCCTTTTTAACCCCAACTTTTCTCTAGTCAAATTCGGCTGGGCTAATTTTGAGACACCCCAGACCAGAGCACTGGAAAAAAATACACTCAACTAAAGATGCTACGTTAAAAAAACATTTAAAACCCTTTTCATATGTTTACCGCGTCAAGACACTAAAATAATCCTTTAATATAATTACATAAGCGTTCGCCAACCGAGCACTCCGCCATATTGGTTACGAAATGGTAACGATACGTATACCAAAAATGGACCGTAGCTCATGGCCGAAATCTTACGGTTTGGTAGCGCTAGATAGACCAAATGGTACCGCTACGTAGACGATTATGACGAAACGTTACCATTTGGTCTCCGTGTGACACCGGCCTAAGGTATTGTTTAGTAGTGGTCTACAATCCTCAGTTATGAAGCTTTTTCTCTTGTTCATGAAGTGCCTTTTTAAATCTGATAATGAAGCGATCAACAAGTAACAAAAGATTGAAAATGCTATGCAGTTGCTGTCAAGATTATCTAGTGCAATAACTTTACTTAGAGTGAACCTAATTTTGTTCTTTGTTGAAGCAATTGAGTAGAGTTACTCTACAGGCCTTCATAAAAACTAATAATTTAACTATTTAAAAACTATTTATCAAATCTTTTAATTTATCAATGTATATAAATGAAGTATTCTAAATGTGAATTTTTTAGACTAGTGGATTTATGAAATAAGTAATCGTGGAATTTTCTTTTTTTGCAGGCATGAGAGATACTTTGACCATTCATTCTCTTATAAATTACTTGAAATGGATGACTCAGAATGTTTTAAGGACATCAGAATCAGTGAGCAGGCATTTTACAAACTCAAAAATATTCTGAAACCTTCTCCAACAGATGACTATCCCAACAAGCTTTGTCCTACGCATCAAATGAAATTTTTAGAGGATCCCTAATAGTGTTGTGGTCCCTTGCTTCAAAAACAACTTCTAGAGAGACTGCATTGTTCGTCTGGCCAAGTCAAGAGTTTTTTTGCATGCTATTGAATGTAATTAAAACTATCAAGGCCTTAAAAATATCCAGGCCTCTAAATCCAGAATAAAAATGTTAAAGACTTCACATGAGTGCAGTACCTGACAGTGTCATTCAACTTCAATCACTTTCTTGGATTACACATACTGAATAAAAAAATTGCATATACCTATTGGTAGGTGGACAATTTTATACATTTTGACATCAAAAATGGTCTGTGTAACTTACTGGGATGTTTTGGAAGTATAAACTTAGTAAGTTTATGAGTTATGGTAAGTTACCTTTGTAGAAATTGACAGTTTGAATCATTTCAATTAATTTTAGTTTCCGAAAAAATGGTATTTGTAATATATGGAGAAGATCACAAGCTGTTAAATGTTTGCCCAACTGTGATGAACAAATCAGTAGAATCAAGGGAAATTTTGTAACACAAAAATTCCATGTGCTGTTAAAACTTCATTCTAAGAGTATCTAAAATATAAAGGATAGCATGTCATGACCATGTAAATAACTTAATATAGGTGGAGAAGGACTGCTTGGATGTGAAAAATTGATACACTGAATAGGACTGCAACATTTGTCATTGTATTATCAAATTAGAGTGATTGGGAAAGATAATTTAGTTACAAAATATCCCTGAATGATTTTAAAAAATTAATGTGTTTATGTATAATTCAAGCTCAAAAAAATTGAGAGCAATGCAGACCAAAGGTAAAAAATAGATCTTTGTATTGTATTTGCATATGTTTGAATATAAGGGAATAAAGTACATGTGAACTTGACTGTTTGGTTGGCATCATCATGCTTTATTACTTGTAATAGTGTTGATCAGTGTGGGTGTGGAAATAAATTTTATGCTGCAGGGCTGTATAATTAACAGTAGAGGTACACAAAAGCTCTAATGTAAAGATATTGACAGCTGGTAAGGAGGTGTTATCATGCTGTAATAACTCCTCTCACTTTTCTTTCCCATATGTATGGAAGTGAGGACAGCATCAAGTTACAGTCAATTTTTTCCTATAATAATAATGCAAATGAGTTTTCTAGCATTCAATTGTAATTTGGTTTTTAACCCTTTGACTGCGACTACTAAATATTGAGTTCAGTGCCAAACTAAAATTTAAGGTCAATTGTAAGGAACAATTTTGAAAATACCAAATATGAACTGGATCGTGCCTTCATTTAGGTTTGATTAAGTATTTATGAAAATTGAATATGCAACTACTGGTGGGACAGCAGCATTATAGAAATTACCTCCGTGTACCACCGGGGGCGCACGTCGCAGTCAATGTGTTTTTAATGTAATTCCTCAACAAGATACTCAGCTATCATCCATGAAAATCATTATGCGAACTTCATTAGGTGGCTTAAATATATTGTTTTGAGCCTTAATACTTCTAATAGAATGAGTGATAGCTTACCTCAGATTTTCTTATCAATAAAGAGTTCACACAGTGTATTTGTTTTTTATGGCCCACCTAAAATATAATTCTTCACTATGGAGATGATTGAGGCAATAAACTTCATGAAGTAATGCACTGTTCTACGTTAAAGTAAATGAAGATCGGATTAGGAAGAAATGAAAACGTAGTGACTCATCAATGTTCACTGTAATAATAATTGAATAATTAACAACGGTAGGTAATGAGCTATCGATCGAAAGATAAACATAGTACAATCATTGCAGTCGATCTTCAAGTTATGAATCTCATGAAAACTTCAACTTTAATGAATAAAATCAGTACACCTCATTTACATCTTGAAACGAGCATTGCCAGTTGTCCAGCTGAGACTTATATTTATTCACTTTAGGTCCGCGTAAGATGATATATAACTCGAGGATCGACTGTAACTGGCAATGCGATAGAAATCTGTGCAATTTTCGCTTCACATCCTTTAAGCTCTATAAATTAGATAAAAAAACATATGAACAGAACAATTTGCGCTCGGCGCGACATTGTTAGTATTATTATTAATTTAAGAGTTGCTATCCACAATAAAGGCAATAAACGAGATTAAATAACGAGGAATTTCTAGTATGGACTATAAAACAAGTCAACGCACTAAGTGTTTTTTAACACAGGATGTGCTGCGTATTGAAACAGCAATTTTGAAAAAGGGAGAAGAAGAAATTGCTAAGTATGCATCAAAACTAAAAGAAGCAATGTGAACGCAAATGATAGGCCTGAATGATAGAACTGGACACTTGAGGGTGCCAGTCTATAGCATAGGACGATCAAATCACGGTTAGCTTTTTACCGTCCAACGCTTGGTTAATACAGCAGCGCAGCCAGGGGGAAACGCGAGAGATGACAGCATCACAGCACCGGTCCTCTCTTATATGCAATCATAATGCATGATAATGAATGGAAATAGTTACAGCATAGTTCCTCTTAATTTGGCTGATGCGTTGTATACTTTGTTTAAATGCTACAGAAAATGTTTCCGTTCAAAAGTACGGGTCAAAATAACGGACACATAGTATGCATAGACATAGACAATAACGCATACAGCCAAAAAGCTAAGCTGACGTTAAGGTAGGTTAGATTAATAGCTTCACCCTACAAGACGGAAAATTTTTGAACAGGAAATTTATTATAACATTTGTACTCGATACAATGTGATTGCTTCAAACAATAACACACTCTACTAAATTACTAAATACTGGACATTAGAGTAAATTTTCTTTATTGCATTGGTGGAAGAGAATGAATGCAAATACTAAAAGCATATTTCATTCTCTCTAAATTGACACCAAGTATTGTTGAACAGAATAAACCAAGCAAAGTTTCTTTATAAATTTTTCAAATAATCATTTGCGGTAATGCTTCATTTATTAACAATGGACCATAATTTTGTTTCCTTTCCGAATAATTCAAGTTTTTGAAAAACGGTTGGATAACCACTTTACGATGATCGATTTACTGGAAGGGGTAGAAAACTAATTGTTCAAAGGAAAAGTTTTTAAAGCAATAATGATATTTTTCATTTTGTACGTACAAAAAAACCAAACAAACAAAAATTTAAAAGAGCAACAAGAGCAACCCTTGAATAACGTTTGAATAAATAAAGTAGTTTAGTATCCTTTGACATACCCTCCATTTCATTCAAGGCAATTGTAGTACTTCTAGCCACCATTGAACTGAGTTTTGTGGTTCATTTCACAGATTTCTTTCAGTTCTTGAAAAACTCCTTCAATTCGTTGTCGAAGAATTATTAATAATGGAGGTGAAGTTTCGAAAATCAAATAAACTACATTGTGAAAAAATACCATTTATGGAAAGTACAAAAGGAAAAGAATATCGTTATTCTCTTAAAAAATTTCCTTTTGAAAAATTAATTTTTCTACCCCTTTCAGTAAACTTATCATTGAAAAGTTATAATTCAACCCATTTTCAAAAACTTAAATTATTCAAAAAGGAAACTTACTACTTGGTGAAAAAAAGACAATTCAAATATGTTAATTTAAAGTAAATATATATTCAATTATCAAGTCGGGGAAATTTTTGTGGGCCCGGCATAATAAATGATAGTAATCACAGCAAATACTCTCTTGAAATACTTCCGAGGCAGTTAAGGTCTGGTCAGGCCAATTTTCTTCGTCATCCGCATCAGTCACCTCTACCTCCACCGGTTCCTCAAGAACAGACGATGGTACTCCTGCTCGTGAGCCAGATGCAGATGACATCGATGCCACTGGCATTGAAGCTTTAGCAGGTGATGCAGCAGCGTGCAATGAAATTTTTCTAGAAGGAACTTTTACGATGTGGGACGTTGGAGTAGTTTCGTTGGACGCTCCAAGTCTGGTCGATCCCAAGTTATTGCAGTAGAGGCTGAAGGATTTGATGAATCTAAGAGGAATGGCACGTGTACTACTTCCCACAATACGCTCCATACATTTGAGATAAAAAAATCATTTTGACTGCTCGTACCAGTTGCCTTACAATTGCTGACATCAGTTTTGAAGGCGTGCAGCAACTTCTTGTATTTGTTGGCGCATTGCTCACCCGACGCTCGTCCAACCGTGACCTGCGGCAAAAAAGTTTCCTTTATTTTCCTACAATCAAACAATTATTTAGGGTAAGGAAACCTGCGCTTGAGAAAAAAAATTGCTGCCAGAAATAACAAATGTAAACACTTCTGGCTATGTAGAGCCTAGTTCCAGTTACCTTAGCTCCAAAGCTTATTACTAAATGAAAGTTTAGAGCGACTGAGCATTCAAGTTAAATCTTGGGTATCCATACAGAAAGGAACCCATTTCGAACTTCATTAACTGCTGCAAATTGTATAAATTTCTTCCTCAATAAAGTTAACGTCAGCCAAGCAGTAAAAATTAAATTCCTACATAAGCTTGATGCTCAACAACGTTTGGTTTCCAATTTTCATTCTTAACAAGCACTACTACAGCAAGGCTTTACTATTTATTATTTATTCTCAAATATATACAAAGAGAATTTTAAACCACAAGCATTTTTTTTAGCTTGAAATCTCAGCGGCTCACACATGTAACACAAGAAATATTTGAACATATTGGCTAATGAAAGTTTGTGGAAGAGCAGCATAACGCCTCCAAGAGCAAAAATCACCTGATTTGTTCAACTCAAAAACATAATTAATGCCTTGACCTTAGGGCAAAAAGACTGAAAAACATCTTCCTTGTTGAAGTTTTGAAACTATGTGGTTGCGTCTTACCCTTTGATTACATAGAAAATAACAGAACTGTTCCTAAATATTTTTCGACTGATACCCTCTTTACTTCTAAAGTAGATCAATAATTTTATAAACATATTCTAAGAAATTAGTATTAAGTGGATACATGATACATGCCTCTTCTGAGTACCTGTTCATAATCATATGGTATATTCAGTAACACTGGTGTATCAGTTCAACTTATGAAAGATTATCCCTATTGATAATCACAGGTTTCAGCAGAAAGTTGTAAGAAAACTACACTTTTACATTCATCAGCAAATGACACAGTCGACACTTATGACAGTCATCTAGGCCAGACTCAAGTGCAAATGTGTTAAATAGTACAATAATTTCCTCAGCACCCACTTTTGCAGTACAATAAGACTTACTTTAAACACCTGAATGTCGGCGTCCACTGTGTGTGTGGGAGAACTTTCTAGGCCTCCCATATTTTGCAAGCACAGTCTGAGTTAGTAGAGATGAAAGAAATAAGAGTTAGGAGAAAGGCGAGAAAAAAATGAATTCTTACTACTTACCTGATTCAGATCACAAGCTCTATATTCCCATTCTTTCTTGTTCTTGTCATCAAGAGGGTGCTTGTTGTTCTACTGAGATGCAAAGGCTTTCCACTTGGCCTTCCGTCCATGCCACTGAAGATTCTGGAATTTAATACGTACACATGACCATCACAATTAAAGAAGCCAATATTTACCTTCAAAAAATTTGAATCACCATTAATGAAATTTGTTTCCAAGTTAAAAAATTGAAAACTACATCTATTAGGTATATATATTGATAATTTTTTTTCACGAAGACAAGTGAGATGTACAATACAGAGAGACATCTTCAAAGTTTTGATGAAATCCTTCCCACAAAAAGACGAGACACCAATACAACCACTACTCCACCTCAATTTCGTAGTTGGTACTGTTATGCCAAATCGCCATGTGGGACGAGGCAAAATTGCAGTTAAAACAAACAAGAGATATGTTCGATAGAACAATTATTTTGCATACAAAATTAAAAAAAACATTATGAATCAATCAGCTTAAATCATTCAAAAAAAAAAAGATTAAAGAACAGAAAAGATATCTTCATTACTTAAAAAAAAATATAGGAGCCCAATTATCCTAGAAATGCAATTGAAATCTTACATCAGTAGTGAGTACATTGCCTGCGGACAAATACTATTCAAATTATCTCGATCAGATCACTAACAGTAATGAAACAACAAAACGTTAATATAATATTAAAATTAAATACATTGCTCCCTACTCCATGAGTCAAATCTATCATTCTCCTTGTATGCACATTCAACAACATTGATTTGCAAAAATAATTGATACTATGCATAGTAAAGTAAATAGATTACTCTCTCTCTGGCATAACAACAACTAACGCACCTTTAAAGGATTGAAGGCACTGAGGGTCATGATCCAACGGCTGGCAATGGACCTCATACTGCAACTGTAGCCAATGCGATGGTGGCAGGACTTCATGTAAAAGAAGACTTTCCTCCAGCAGAACAGCTCCTGGTGGTGTACTTTTTGATAATCATTGATGTAAAAAATGAAACATAGAAATTAATTAAGTTTACATCCATAACAATCACATGAAGTTGGTGCACAAGAAATGAAGAAAATACTTCATTAAAAGTGAATTGGAGTGTTAAAACTGTCATGGAAGAATAGTAAAATAATCGAAAGCCCATGTTCTTTCTATTTTTACAATGAAAAAGAAACATCTAGTCCAACATACTAAAGAATCTAACAAACAAGAACATTTAATTGAAGAAGTACTTTAATATAAATGTTCTACAACTCCAGACAACGATAAGTAATTGAGCCGACGAGAAGTTTAATTAGAACAGGTGAGAGGAGCATGCGTATTCAGACGAGGGCTTATAAAGACAATTTGAAAGCGTACATTGGATCTGATTCTTTACCATTTAGGGACGCCTTGGTTAAAATGTAGTGTGATGAAAAAACATATTTCAGCAACTTGACCTAATACACTAAGATCTACTGACACAGAAAAAAAGATATGAAAATGCATGAATGTTTTCTGTTTCCATCGTAGAGATAGGGAGTTGTAAATCAATCCAATGTGCTTTACAGCCATAGGTATCCATCCAAGGCTATTACACAAGTTGAATGACCAATCAGATTGAAAAAAATTCTCTGAAGAGTGACAGAGGGCTGCTCAATGAAACAAGAGATTAATGAATGAATTACAAGATTCAGTATTAATCTCATTACCAGCAGGGGTCAGTCACACATTACAGGTCTTCAGTACTGAGAAAACTACATTTATTAGCAATAAAAAACACAGTTTACCACAAGAAACTCACACAAAACCTCAGTAGTTGGTACTATCAAATCTATAAGGTGCCAGAACAAAAAATGAAAAGCATCAATTTTTTAAGGGACATTGATGATCACATTCGCAATCAACATTTATCCTATCACATATAAAGAATAGTATCAATCCCAAAAACTTACTAAGTTTATAAGATTTTCTGTATGATACTTTCCTCCATCATAGTTGTCTTAGAAACAGTGCACAATACACCAAGGTTAAATACATGCATAAATGAGGTACAATCATTATCAAGTCTGAATCCAGGATAACAAAAAATGAGCACAAGCTAAAAAAAATGAACAAACTAACACATCATCTCTGTATCTTATCCATGCAACAAACCTTTTGGCTATACACAGCATGTTGGGCTTTTATTCAGCAGTGCTAAATCTGAAGCTGTCAATTCCCTGTTGCTCTGTAGTGGAGAGTGGGCAACCCTTTCCTGCAGGAGTTTCCTTCAGTTTGTTGGATGAACTTGCTGTAGATTCGTCTGGAAATTGAAATAATTAAACTTAGATTGACTAAGATTTAGGAGAAAGAGGCATTCTCAAACTAGATATAAATCAATACTTCTAGGCTGATACTGATAAAAGCAAACTCACTAGCACTACTGTCAAAAATAGTGACACACAAATTCATTTGTTATATTATTTTATAGTAATATACAAATATTGGGGATTTCAAGGATGAAATTTGGTTTCTCTAATTCTATAATCAAATATTCAAATGCTCATGTATCAACAGTAAACTTCTCAGAAGTTGATGCAATCAAAATTATAGAACTCTAAAAATAGTGACTCATAAAGGATAGGTTTGAAAAGCAAGAAATTATTGGTATTACAATTTACTTACTATTAACATTTCTATTATTATTATTATTATTATTATTATTATTTTATTCTTCTTCTCATCTGGTCTTCACAACATCTGTTGAGCTGAAATTTACCAAGTGATGACTACAGCCCAAAGTGGAAGTTTCTTTCTCATCCTAATATCAGTGACTACCACGTGTAAGAGCGAGCCAGCTTAGTGATGGTGACTGTTCTAATAGTAATATAAGTTCAAAAATAAGCTGTTAAAGGGTTAAACTAGCAATTGATGAATATCATTGTTCTATTGCATTCCACTTTAATGCAAAATAATTAATACAGAATTGGAAATTGCTGAGCACATTTCAAGTTTGGTGAAATAATGCTTTGAGTGCAGTGAAACTACTTTTAATCAGTTGAACATACTGCAAGCATTTACCGAACACATTCATCAGTATTATTGCTATCACAGGAGAACGTTAAGACTGCATCATCATGGCTAAACAGAATAAAAAGTTTGAATTCACTTAGAGAAGTTATTAAACATAGAGTTTTTTGCTTCTTTCAAAGTGTTAACTATATGTGAATAGCAACTATGAAAATAATTCAATGAATGTTTCAATTGACTGACTATTTCATTAATCTTGACAACCTATTTAAAATAGTGTTTACTTTTGAAACAGCAAAATTTTCAGTGTTCTTAAAAATTTGTAAAAATGAGCAGGATCCTTTATTTGAACAATTTAACACGTTCCTTGTATGGAGAATTCTGAACTTCCCCATTGCCCTGTGAGACGCATTACGGTTTAAACTTTAGTACCTTCGCATCATGGCTAGAGGCAGGTGAGGTGGGAGCTGCGTTGCGGCAACCTAGGGGAGCTTCATTTGTATTCCAATTGATACTTTAGGTTGATCCCTTTAGTTGCAGTGGTACCCGTTTGGTATCTCTTGCTTTTTCATTCCTTATTTTAAGTTGCGACTTCCTAGCTATGGTGGTGACTTCTAGTCACGATCTCAGCGGCTACCAATCCCGAGAGTAAAGGCGTTCCGTAGTCGTGGGTGCCGACGCTCGGTGTTCAGCCGTGGCACGTCCTCAAGCACGTGTCCCGGTGGATCGCTTCTTCATTTATTCTCTCTATTTCCTAAAGCCATCTTTGCTTCTATTTCCTATGAATTAATCACCTTGTCCTATTGCTCTGATAGATAACCTTGCCATAGTTAATTGTATGACTGTGCGTGTGAGTGATCTTGTTAAGCTACCTTAAATTTCTTGAACTATTAAATCCTTAAACCTTAATATCTTCGATATCCTAATACTATGATACCTTAAATTCTTATAACCTAAATCTATTTCGAGCTTGCTTGGAATGGGCCCTTAACCCGCGCACGGTCGCGCATCCCTCAGAAAAGTAGTCAATTTACCCGCGTTACTCTGCCGTTCCCTGTTCACTTACCGTAATAGGCAGAGATGTAAAAATATGAAGTAATGAGTAAAAAATGTTGCTTTACACTTTGATGTTGTCAAATTTTTGATAACTTGAACCGTTTCTTTGTAATATGGAGTCAAACTCCGTAGATTTTTGCACAACATTGCTTCAAAGAGATCAATGGCCATTTTTGTGTTTTGGGAACAATGTAATGTTTTTCACTGCTATTTTATGCAGAAAATCCTTCCAAACCTGCTGATGTTTTTATTTTTCCTCTACAACAATTAGAAAAAAAGTTATGACCATTTATGTCTACTAGGTGTTATCCATTCTTCGTTTTAGTTCCTACATAAATGCATGTTTGCATGTCTGGTTATATTACTGTAAGTATAGTGTTTCGAAACTTGTAATTTTCACACAATATGAATAAAATACTGCTCTACACGCTACTGACTTCAGATTTGTCTTATTTGCCATTTTTACGAAATAAGGCGAAATAAGGCCCTGAGTAGTTTCGCTGGTAACTGAGGCTGCCACTGACTGTTCGCACGCACACCCTCTCACGGTCGCCTCATTTACCACACTGACTGTGCTTACCCCTCCCAACTTCCAAGTGGTTGGAGCTCTGCCTTAACCCCCACAATGTGGGGGTTTCTGGCTCCAGCTGTGTAGCACTCGCTGAGACGATCATTTTGGTGTATAACAACTTGGGGTTATGCCTTACGTCTGGCAACCAGTGAGCCTGGTAAATGAGGCGACCAGTTACAGTGCGCGGGTTAACCTTTTTTCCTTAACTTAATTATCCTACCTGGAGCCTAACTGAAAGACGGCTTACCGGCTGTCTAACTCTCCGGGTGGTACTATTGACTCTTAAACCTAATTCTATTTCCTAAACCTTGCTCTTTGCTTGAGCCTTTTTCTTGACGTTTACCATCTTTCCAACTCTACGAGTGGCTTCCACACTGAGGCATAATTAAACTCAGGTTAGCCCATGAAATAATCCTGCTATAGTGTTCTTATTTAATGCAAAATCATTATGAATAACTTCTTACTCCATTAATTTCTCCATTGCATTAATTCATTTGTTTCATTTTCTAGTATCTGCACCTTCGGGCTCCAAAAGCCCACCTTGAGGCTGCTCCACCGGGGACGATGCGGGACGGCTGGTTTTAATTCGGCGCAGCGATCTCAGACGAGGCTGTCATTTCGGTTGCGCGGTGCTGGCTACCCTGGGTGTCGATCGGGCTACTGAACAGCGTTAAACTACCGGGAATTCTCGGGGCCGTCCGGCTTGAATTTTGTCTGCTGGGCGAACGGCCAGTCCTTCCGGAGGGCCACGCCGCAAGCTGATTAGGATCGCCGCTGAAGAATGAATAGTTTCGCGCTTTCGTAGTGGTAACAGTGCTGCTGCGTTTTTTAGCCACCACGCTAGGAGTCGCCATTTTGTTAATTTATAGTGATCGTCTTCTTTCATTCATCTAGGTTAACCCTAGAACTTTCGTTCCTGAATTTTGTTGTTGTTAATTAGAATTAATGTAGCTTTGTAATCTTATACGCAGAGCCGGCATTAGTGTTAAGATTTGTCCTAGTTTATTAATTATTGTTCCTGGCTCGTGAATCTACGATCCTGATGTTCGGCCTTTTTGAATGGTTCGTATCATCTAAATTTGCTGCTACTTGCAGAGTTGAATAAACTTTCTTGCTGTCATTCCCTGTTTACATTTGAACCTATTTGTGCGGATTCTCCACACAAAGAAATACTGAGTTTATTTTTTTCTTTTTGCAGCTTCGTTGGCGTGAGAGCTGAATTAAGGCAAATTGTCGTACTAATCATTTATTACTTTTACATTTATAGGGTGTATTTTGAGCCTTCGTTGACTTCAGCTGGATTTATATCGTGCATTTTGTCACTAATTTCCCAGTTCCAGGAAAATGGAGGCTTCTCTGACTAAGAGGCGCGGTGTGGTAAACGCAAAATTACCATGGCGCTAAGGTAGGCTTGCATGTGGTTCTCAAACTTCCTGTTTCTCATTGACCTCATTACTCGTTCTTATTAACCTTCACATTATCTAATTGACATCATTCACCTTATTATTCCATCATCATTCACCTTATTATTCCATCATCATTCACCTTATTATTCCATCATCATTCACCTTATTATTCCATCATCATTCACCTTATTATTCCATCATCATTCACCTTATTATTCCATCATCATTCACCTTATTATTCCATCATCATTCACCTTATTATTCCATCATCATTCACCTTATTATTCCATCATCATTCACCTTATTATTCCATCATCATTCACCTTATTATTCCATCATCATTCACCTTATTATTCCATCATCATTCACCTTATTATTCCATCATCATTCACCTTATTATTCCATCATCATTCACCTTATTATTCCATCATCATTCACCTTATTATTCCATCATTCTTTAACCTTATTGCCTTCTTAAACTTACTAATGAGCCGATTTGCTCAACTTACTTTGAATTTTCGCTTTAAATCAACTTACCTGGGGCCTGCCGGATGACGGTTAGAAGACTGTCTAGGGCTCTGAGTAAATCTTCACTTGAACATCTAGCTCTTGATTCATCTGTTTCGGCTCTACATGAGCCTGTTCTTTGATTTGCTCCTTTACCCTTCTTCATTCTCAAGTGTACAAATTTCTTTCCCGGCCGCAGGACGCCGTTGCAAAAGACGTGCCGTCATTGGTGCTAAACTTGAACTTGTTTATCGATGGTGACGGTTTGATTCGATCCCGAGGTAGACTAAATAAATGTAACTATATTAGCTACGGTGTGGCTAATCCCATTCTTTTGTCCCGCAGCGCATTTCTTACTAAATTGATTATAAAAGACTGTCACCTAAAATGCTCCCATCTAGGAGTTGGGTCCACGTTGAATACCCTGCGCAATTGTGGCTATTGGCTACCTAAGGCACGGCCTATAATTCGTGCTACCTTGCAAGAGTGTGTGGTTTGTCGAAAAATAAATGCGGTACCTTACAAATACCCTAAAGTAACTGATCTACCCGGTGATCGGGTAAATTTTGTGCGGCCTTTCACTCACGTGGGGGTGGACTTCACTGGTCACTACAATGTAAAATTGGGAGATCAAACTGTTAAAATGTACATCTTGATCTTTACTTGCATGGCAGTTCGGGCTGTGCATCTGGAATTAATTCCGGACATGTCCGCTACATCATTTCTAGCGGCATTCGTTAGGTTTACCAACAGATTTGGTATTCCGCAGGCAGTGTACAGCGATAATGCTCCTTCATTTTTGCAGGCTGCGGTATACCTTGGGAAGTCGCTTGCTGACGACTATGTTTCTGAGTACCTGTCACGTAATAACATAAAGCATGTCCGCATTCCCTTATATTCCGCTTGGGTTGGCGCTTGCTGGGAGCGGATGTTAGGGGTCGTTAAACGATGCCTTTACAAAGTTGTGGGTAAAGCCAAAATGGAATATTTCAACTTTTTAACTATAATTTCTGATGTGCAAGAGGCTGTTAATTCTAGGCCCCTGACTTACCGAGATACTTCGGATGTGGCGTGCGAAGTAATTACCCCGAATTCCTTTATAAAATTAGCGCCTGCAGGAAATTTAATGTATCAAACTTCTGCTGGGGAAGAATTGCTCCGGCCATCCCGGACAACTCTCCTGAAAACTTTAGATGTACGTAACGAAATGATTGATAGATTTAAAGACTTATTTTTTGCAGATTACCTACTTTCCCTGAGAGAGCGAAGCGCAGATTCCTTCCAGCCAGCGTGGAAAGACCGCATCAGAATCGGTGATGTCGTGCTCATATTTTCACCCGTGAAGCCACGAGCGCTCTGGGCCTTGGGTAAAGTAATTAAATTGTATTCAGGTGCAGATGGCTGCACTCGGTCGGCTCAAATACTTCGAGCGGATCGTACAGTGGGAGATTACGCCGTCTCCTTGCTTTATCCTCTAGAGTTACATACAAGTTATGTCCGAACGCATCAAATCCCCGTAAACAATCAAATTAATAATGAAAACGAATCTACTGGTTCGCCGGGTCCAGTGCGGCCTTGCAGGGCGGCCGCCGCTGCTTGTAGGCAGCGATTGAAACCTAAATACACATGAATGTGCATTTTTTCTTAGTCCCCGGAGGTATGGAGAATTCTGAACTTCCCCATTGCCCTGTGAGACGCATTACGGTTTAAACTTTAGTACCTTCGCATCATGGCTAGAGGCAGGTGAGGTGGGAGCTGCGTTGCGGCAACTTAGGGGAGCTTCATTTGTATTCCATTGATACTTTAGGTTGATCCCTTTAGTTGCAGTGATACCCGTTTGGTATCTCTTGCTTTTTCATTCCTTATTTTAAGTTGCGACTTCCTAGCTATAGTGGTGACTTCTAGTCACGATCTCAGTGGCTACCAATCCCGAGAGTAAAGGCGTTCCGTAGTCGTGGGTGCCGACGCTCGGTGTTCAGCCGTGGCACGTCCTCAAGCACGTGTCCCGGTGGATCGCTTCTTCATTTATTCTCTCTATTTCCTAAAGCCATCTTTGCTTCTATTTCCTATGAATTAATCACCTTGTCCTATTGCTCTGATAGATAACCTTGCCATAGTTAATTGTATGACTGTGCGTGTGAGTGATCTTGTTAAGCTACCTTAAATTTCTTGAACTATTAAATCCTTAAACCTTAATATCTTCGATATCCTAATACTATGATACCTTAAATTCTTATAACCTAAATCTATTTCGAGCTTGCTTGGAATGGGCCCTTAACCTTTTTTCCTTAACTTAATTATCCTACCTGGAGCCTAACTGAAAGACGGCTTACCGGCTGTCTAACTCTCCGGGTGGTACTATTGACTCTTAAACCTAATTCTATTTCCTAAACCTTGCTCTTTGCTTGAGCCTTTTTCTTGACGTTTACCATCTTTCCAACTCTACGAGTGGCTTCCACACTGAGGCATAATTAAACTCAGGTTAGCCCATGAAATAATCCTGCTATAGTGTTCTTATTTAATGCAAAATCATTATGAATAACTTCTTACTCCATTAATTTCTCCATTGCATTAATTCATTTGTTTCATTTTCTAGTATCTGCACCTTCGGGCTCCAAAAGCCCACCTTGAGGCTGCTCCACCGGGGACGATGCGGGACGGCTGGTTTTAATTCGGCGCAGCGATCTCAGACGAGGCTGTCATTTCGGTTGCGCGGTGCTGGCTACCCTGGGTGTCGATCGGGCTACTGAACAGCGTTAAACTACCGGGAATTCTCGGGGCCGTCCGGCTTGAATTTTGTCTGCTGGGCGAACGGCCAGTCCTTCCGGAGGGCCACGCCGCAAGCTGATTAGGATCGCCGCTGAAGAATGAATAGTTTCGCGCTTTCGTAGTGGTAACAGTGCTGCTGCGTTTTTTAGCCACCACGCTAGGAGTCGCCATTTTGTTAATTTATAGTGATCGTCTTCTTTCATTCATCTAGGTTAACCCTAGAACTTTCGTTCCTGAATTTTGTTGTTGTTAATTAGAATTAATGTAGCTTTGTAATCTTATACGCAGAGCCGGCATTAGTGTTAAGATTTGTCCTAGTTTATTAATTATTGTTCCTGGCTCGTGAATCTACGATCCTGATGTTCGGCCTTTTTGAATGGTTCGTATCATCTAAATTTGCTGCTACTTGCAGAGTTGAATAAACTTTCTTGCTGTCATTCCCTGTTTACATTTGAACCTATTTGTGCGGATTCTCCACACTTGCGAAGGGACCCACCCGTGGTCCCTTAGGTGGTTTTCAAAGTGCTGCTGACCCACCTGTAGTCACTAACTCATTGTTTTTTTTCTAACTTTTCAGCCCTACGAAATAGTTCAATTTCTTCACGTGTAAGTTGATTAAGAAATGCACCTAGCATTTTCGTACTAAAACACAGCAATTCGTTAAAATCTATATTTCTGTCTAATTATAAAATGCAACGTTTCGACGTATCAAACATCATCCTCAGGCTGGAAAAAAAACAGAATGATTTTCAGTCACATTGGAAAAAATGCATAAACTAACACTTAAGTAATAGAGACTAGATAAGTAGATCACAAAAGACGAAAGCGACTAGACAAAATAACAACCTTTTTATCACAGAAATAGTAGTATGACTAGATACATTGTACAAAACCGATGTTCATCACACGAGAGACAAGAGCAAAATGGTCGAGCAGCCTCGTCGCACCTAGCAAGCTGAAGTTCTACGAAACAGTTTGAGAGCGAAAAAATCATTCGTGTTTTCATTAAGGGGAGGTTTAAGCTCATGAATGTGTAATGCTTCAATTATATGAATATGATCTTTTTTAATAACATTATAAAGAATTTTGGTGTTAGGGAACAGATCTTCATTGGATGGTTTGCAACTATGGTCAACACGAAAATGATTGAAAATGGAACCTTGATATTTATGAGCGGTTAATCTTTGCTTCAGGGTCATTCTGGTCATGCCAATGTAACGTTTATCAAGAGACTTACATTCTCTTCGGTTACATTTAAATTGATAAATCACACCGGCCTTGTCCAGATCGTTGACCCCAGATGCAGACAGATTATTTTTTACTAATTGGTCACTGATTTTACGGTTCTTATAATACACGCAAACTTTAATATAAGTTTCTGGATTTATTGGTTTAACAAAAGTTTTAACAATGTTTTTAAAGACCCGTTCGTCAATTTTGTAATTATTATGCATTTGATTTTCGTAATAAATATTGATACGGTTTGCATTCGCTGATTTATTGTCACTGCTCATGATTCGGTTCAAAAATTTATCAATAGTTTTATCAATCAATGTATTAGGAAAGTTGTTATTAACAAGTAAACGTTTGATTCGAAGCATTTCGGAATGAAAGTTTTCCCAATTACTGCAAACTTTACGAGCTCTATTTATCAAAGTATGTATGACGCCTTCTTTATAGATTTGAGGAGCTTCACAATCGTAATTAATAGTTTCCCCAACATGGGAAGGTTTAACACGAACGGATCTATGGAATGTACCGTTAGAAGCTTCAACCAAAACATCCAAAAATGGGAGCTTACCGTGTAGACCCAACTCATACGTGAAATTTAAAACAGATTTTTCAACAAACAAACTCCTCAATGCTTCCAGGTGCTCAAGGTCTTGTACTTCAACAAAAATGTCGTCCACATATCTACAGTAAATGCTCGGTTTTACATCCATCGTATTTAACACCAAGTTCTCAACAAATGACATATAAAAGTTAGCAAAAGTAGGTCCTAAAGGGGAACCCATGGCAACGCCATCCACCTGTCGGAACAAACTACCATCAATATGTTTAAATGGAGCTTCGGTTGTACATATTATGAGAAGGTCCTTCAAAATATGGCGAGGAAACAGATCAGGTGGAGAAGAGTTATCTCTATTGTATACATAGTCCAAAATAATGTCTATAGTATTCAGCACGGGTACATTAGTAAACAATGATTCTACGTCTAAAGAAGCTAATATACCGGCAGGAGATTTGCTGCGCAACAGTGTCACAAATTCATCTGATGAGCGGAGCATATATTTTTGCGGTAGATA
This sequence comes from Morinoia aosen, assembly GCA_030386875.1. Lineage (NCBI taxonomy): Eukaryota > Metazoa > Arthropoda > Malacostraca > Amphipoda > Talitridae > Morinoia > Morinoia aosen. Next base: position 12,447,948 of record CM059569.1, on the reverse strand, counting down.
TGGCGATATAATTTTATTTAAGGTCTTCGCCACTGAATAGGTTACTGCAGGAACCTGTGAAATTATTGGCCTTAAGGGAGGATTATTTTGGTCCTTATGGATTTTTGCGTTGCCATATATGTAACCAGGCTGGTATATATGTAACCAGGCTGGTCTCTTGATAAACGATACATTGGCATGACCAGAATGACCCTGAAGCAAAGATTAACCGCTCATAAATATCAAGGTTCCATTTTCAATCATTTTCGTGTTGACCATAGTTGCAAACCATCCAATGAAGATCTGTTCCCTAACACCAAAATTCTTTATAATGTTATTAAAAAAGATCATATTCATATAATTGAAGCATTACACATTCATGAGCTTAAACCTCCCCTTAATGAAAACACGAATGATTTTTTCGCTCTCAAACTGTTTCGTAGAACTTCAGCTTGCTAGGTGCGACGAGGCTGCTCGACCATTTTGCTCTTGTCTCTCGTGTGATGAACATCGGTTTTGTACAATGTATCTAGTCATACTACTATTTCTGTGATAAAAAGGTTGTTATTTTGTCTAGTCGCTTTCGTCTTTTGTGATCTACTTATCTAGTCTCTATTACTTAAGTGTTAGTTTATGCATTTTTTCCAATGTGACTGAAAATCATTCTGTTTTTTTTTCCAGCCTGAGGATGATGTTTGATACGTCGAAACGTTGCATTTTATAATTAGACAGAAATATAGATTTTAACGAATTGCTGTGTTTTAGTACGAAAATGCTAGGTGCATTTCTTAATCAACTTACACGTGAAGAAATTGAACTATTTCGTAGGGCTGAAAAGTTAGAAAAGAAATTGTGCAAGTGCGTGTCAGCCATTTTGTTCAATGAAGTGTGCGTGAGAGAAGGGTTTCTCCCGACCTACACGGACGTTCGCCTCTATGACGGAGGGGCGAGACTATCGACACTGACGTGTGATTTTCGGAAGAAGTTATTAGCGCGTGAGTTAGATCAGAAATTAAAATTGAAAATTCAACTAAATGACGAACTGCAGCAAGAACATGAAAATTTTCGAAGATCAGCAAGGCAAGAAGTTTTGGAAGAATTCGAAGAAGCACTCCGTTTTACAAGAACTCGGGAACATGGGAGCAATTTGGCAGCTGTTTCGCGTAAACTCAATCGGCTGTACGACGGTAATTTGATTTTGCCCGAACAGTGTCAGAAGTACTTAAATTTAACTGATATAGTATTAAACGATCATGAAATTGATGTTTTAAATTTGGGCTGGAACTATCACACTAGAAGTAGGTTCGATCCAGTTAAAAAGCAGCTGCAGTTGGAGTTGGCTTATCAAAATATTCTCAAATTAAGTCGGGAAAGTTTAGTTACAGTTGAACCTAACTTAGACGCCGCATTGATAGCTGAGAGCACTCGCAATAGAAGCACGTTTAGTAGAAAGGGTTTAACTCAATCACAGCGCCAAGCCATCCGTAATTTACGTTCGAATAAAGAAATAGTCATTCGCAAAGCTGATAAATGTAACAAATACGTACTTTTTAAGCCCGATGTGTATAAGCAAAAGTTAGACCTTATATTGGCAGATAATACCAAGTTCGAGCGGTTACAACGGGATCCTACCGAGAAGATAAAGAAAAGATTGAATCAGCTAATTTCCATTGTTAATGCTGTTCCGAACCCTTACAATTTAAAGAAATTGGAAGGGCATTACCAGCCTGGTTACATATATGGCAACGCAAAAATCCATAAGGACCAAAATAATCCTCCCTTAAGGCCAATAATTTCACAGGTTCCTGCAGTAACCTATTCAGTGGCGAAGACCTTAAATAAAATTATATCGCCATATCTACCGCAAAAATATATGCTCCGCTCATCAGATGAATTTGTGACACTGTTGCGCAGCAAATCTCCTGCCGGTATATTAGCTTCTTTAGACGTAGAATCATTGTTTACTAATGTACCCGTGCTGAATACTATAGACATTATTTTGGACTATGTAAACAATAGAGATAACTCTTCTCCACCTGATCTGTTTCCTCGCCATATTTTGAAGGACCTTCTCATAATATGTACAACCGAAGCTCCATTTAAACATATTGATGGTAGTTTGTTCCGACAGGTGGATGGCGTTGCCATGGGTTCCCCTTTAGGACCTACTTTTGCTAACTTTTATATGTCATTTGTTGAGAACTTGGTGTTAAATACGATGGATGTAAAACCGAGCATTTACTGTAGATATGTGGACGACATTTTTGTTGAAGTACAAGACCTTGAGCACCTGGAAGCATTGAGGAGTTTGTTTGTTGAAAAATCTGTTTTAAATTTCACGTATGAGTTGGGTCTACACGGTAAGCTCCCATTTTTGGATGTTTTGGTTGAAGCTTCTAACGGTACATTCCATAGATCCGTTCGTGTTAAACCTTCCCATGTTGGGGAAACTATTAATTACGATTGTGAAGCTCCTCAAATCTATAAAGAAGGCGTCATACATACTTTGATAAATAGAGCTCGTAAAGTTTGCAGTAATTGGGAAAACTTTCATTCCGAAATGCTTCGAATCAAACGTTTACTTGTTAATAACAACTTTCCTAATACATTGATTGATAAAACTATTGATAAATTTTTGAACCGAATCATGAGCAGTGACAATAATTCAGCGAATGCAAACCGTATCAATATTTATTACGAAAATCAAATGCATAATAATTACAAAATTGACGAACGGGTCTTTAAAAACATTGTTAAAACTTTTGTTAAACCAATAAATCCAGAAACTTATATTAAAGTTTGCGTGTATTATAAGAACCGTAAAATCAGTGACCAATTAGTAAAAAATAATCTGTCTGCATCTGGGGTCAACGATCTGGACAAGGCCGGTGTGATTTATCAATTTAAATGTAACCGAAGAGAATGTAAGTCTCTTGATAAACGTTACATTGGCATGACCAGAATGACCCTGAAGCAAAGATTAACCGCTCATAAATATCAAGGTTCCATTTTCAATCATTTTCGTGTTGACCATAGTTGCAAACCATCCAATGAAGATCTGTTCCCTAACACCAAAATTCTTTATAATGTTATTAAAAAAGATCATATTCATATAATTGAAGCATTACACATTCATGAGCTTAAACCTCCCCTTAATGAAAACACGAATGATTTTTTCGCTCTCAAACTGTTTCGTAGAACTTCAGCTTGCTAGGTGCGACGAGGCTGCTCGACCATTTTGCTCTTGTCTCTCGTGTGATGAACATCGGTTTTGTACAATGTATCTAGTCATACTACTATTTCTGTGATAAAAAGGTTGTTATTTTGTCTAGTCGCTTTCGTCTTTTGTGATCTACTTATCTAGTCTCTATTACTTAAGTGTTAGTTTATGCATTTTTTCCAATGTGACTGAAAATCATTCTGTTTTTTTTCCAGCCTGAGGATGATGTTTGATACGTCGAAACGTTGCATTTTATAATTAGACAGAAATATAGATTTTAACGAATTGCTGTGTTTTAGTACGAAAATGCTAGGTGCATTTCTTAATCAACTTACACGTGAAGAAATTGAACTAACTCATTGTTTATAAATACTTAATGAAAGCTAAATAAAAGCCCGATCCAGTTTATGTTTGCTATTTTCAAAGTAGCTTACTACAGTTGAATTTAAATTAGAATTGAATATTGAACTTCAGTTTAACCCATCGCAGTTAACGTGTTAATGAAGAAACGATGAAACATTTATACATGAAATATCTATAATTTCTTGAACTATGTTTTTTCAAGAAATGTTAATAGTGTTATGCACTTATGCTACACTCAGCATGAATCATATCATCTACTTACATGACTCAAAGAAAAATCAATCAGATAAGATGTTATAAAACATTTCCACGATTTTCAAAGCTTTAATGAAGTCGTATTTTACATGGATTTTTTATTAACAGATAAAGAACATAAAAAGATTTTCTACACTTAGGTGACTAAATTGTTGTGAGGAGAGATGAATTGAAAATGCATAGAAGTAAAAATAGATAAACAATATAAGAATTAAACCATGAATATTCAGCCATAATGTAAAATTGCCAAAAATCATACCTCATTTCCAATTTACTTACAGTGTAAATTTGACTAAATTGTACTGCAAGTTAACATGGTAATGATGTGTACCATGAAGTGCATTTGAACAAAATATGGTATATGGTTAGGTGAGGATCATAATCAATTTTCCACTTTTCGGGGCCTAAACATAGTTAATTACATATAATCAAACAATTTTTCTTCAATGCACTTTCTGTCCAAAATGAATATTTAACAAGTTATGGCGGTAAATTAGTTACCGCAACTCTAGTGTTTGAAGCGGGAAGTAATTCATCAAGCGCATCGGATGGCAACACTACAATGGACTCTACCTTCCTACGCGCTCAAATGATCAAGCGCATTTCTGCCATCTAAGACCAAATTTAACATACCGCTATAACTCATTTTTGGGTAATAATGTCTATTGCTTTATTACCTAAAAGATCCTAAAAGTGGGTTCAGGCTCCGTGGGGCCGGCAAAAAATAAATTACATCACAAAGTACCCACACATCCTCTACCCAAACTAAACCTACCGCTATAACTCATTTAATACTAATTTGCAACGGAGAGTGCATGAAAGAAAAGTTGTTCATTTTGATCTAACTTAATTAGGTAGCTATGCTTAGGCACCAAAAAGTTAAAAATCAATTATGGCACTCTCCTTAACATTTACCAAAAATATTCAAACCAAACCATATACATATTGTTGAACTTGCACGCTTACATGACATTATTATCCATTGTGAGAGAAGAATAAACATTTCATAATGAGATGCTTTCATTTAGTACCCCTCCAAACCAATAGAATGGAGTTGGTTCAGCAATAACTGAGTAAAAATAAATTTACAAACCTAATTTTATGAAAAAATTATAAATATATATAGAAATTTTTGAAGTAATACCATTACCTAAATGATTAGTTAAGTTTATATATAATGAGGACTACTCAAATTTTGATGACAAAAATAAGAGTATTTCTCATAGCCTTGCATCAAATGGCATAAAAAACCTTGCTTGTGCATGTTTACTATGTTAATTTCAAATACCTTCACATCTAAATTATATAAACTCTACACAACATACTAAAAACTATCTTAACCTTTCAATTTTATCCTATTTGATCACTCATCTTCAAGTAACAACGTCACTTATGCCAAATCCCGCCAAAAACTTGTTGGTAAACATTAGTGACGTCATAACCCAACCCGGTAATAATCCTTTTCAAAACGAGGTTACAGAGAAAGTTACTCGATTGACACTAACCTGTGTTTCTAGAAGCAATCTCGGCAACGGATCACCTTGTTATAGGTCCAGCCACTGAGCTTAGTTAACACTAATGATACCCAGTGGAAATTAGGAAGAGGCGATGGGGTGCAGGCTTTATTGGTAGCAATGAATAGAATTGAAAAACACTAAGTAAACAAAGCAAACAAAACCAAGTCCGATAAGTGAGCCTGAAAAACAAATCAAATGAAAAGTTACACTCTATCAATATTTAGTTTCAGAAATTATACAGAGGAATTTATCACTATATTTACACACAGAAACTCGGGTTATAGACAACAGAACTGTACTAAGCTCCCCTTGGGCCCCGGGCCTCCCGCGTGGCAGGCGAGAATTCTACCACTGAACCACCAATGCCGGCCCTTGCCATTGTTCGGGAGAAACGTCATTACGCAATCCATGGCGAACCGATTGAATTTCCGAGCATCTCTTCTGTCTCATTATCATTGATGTATGGTCTTCATTAGTTAAAACTTCCAGAGCTCTTAGGGCACTAGTTCGTACCTCCAAGCGCTCAGAGCTCTCCGGAACTTCCAAGTTCTGGGCCACCGCTATCCACAATTTCGAATTATCCGATGCGAGACGGCAAGTCAGGAATTCAACCGGCTGACCACCGTTCACTCGACACAACCTAAAATTAAAGTTCATAATAACCTGGTTGGAAGCCATGAAATCGAGCCCGAGTAAACAACATGAAGGTAAAACGTTATTGGGTACAATAAGAAACCGTTGCTCGATCATTGATCCACCTACTTCCAATTTAAGAGTAGTGAATTTCTCGACAGTTAACACTGCTCCAGTAAGACCGATTAAATGAACGGCATCTCCGTAGTGCACAGAATAACCAGCAAGTTCGCCCACAAATTCTTCCACAATCAAACTGCACTGAGCACCGGAATCTAGGATAGCGCAACCTTCTTTGCCTGCAATTTTAACTTTAATCATAGGGTGTTTCGTTACAGGGTGACAATCGGGAAAATCAACAATGAACAACTGCGCTACATCGAGTATGAAATCTTCATCAAAACGGTTCATTCCTACCTCCACTATTCCGTCCGGTGAAGCTATGGCCGCTGCACAACAAGTTTCTCGCGGGTAGCCACAGAAGGATTTAAGCTCGACAAGAGGATTATAGTGAACACCTGATAAGCACTGCAGGTTAACAATAGAGGCTTCCTCCGTCACCCCACCGTGCTTGTACACCACTGGAGCGGAGTCCCAATAATACACACATATTACAACATCAAAGAGCTTACTGGTTGCCACCAAAGCTTCCAGACAAGGTAACTGACCAGGCAGTTTCATTAATTTTAACGCACGACGCACCTCTGTGGTTAGGTCAACCTTATAATCGGTAGGGTTCTGTAGAATCTCGTCTACCACAACCTTCCTTAATTCAAATTGGTCACGAGGAAAACGTTCGTTATTGGCCCTTTCCCTCAACAACTGGTATAAGCTATAAAACAACGAATCTCCGCCTCCTGGAGCATATGACTCCACAATCAGCCCCGGAGGTAGGGTCTGTTGTGAATCGCTTTTAAATTCAACCTCATTGGGGAAAGCACCAAGACGAGAAAGCCTATCAGCAGCAACGTTCAGTCGACCAGGAGTGTATCTTATCTCAAAAGAATACTCTGCCAAATCCTCCACGGTTCTAGCTAACCGGCTGCTAACCAGCTTCATATTATGTAGGTACACAAGAGCTTGATGGTCAGTATGAATTATGAATTCTACTCCGTACAAAAATGGACGCAAGCTCTTAACTGCCCATCGTAAAGCGGCAAGTTCCCTATCAATTGTAGAATAGTTTCGCTGATTTGGCAAGAACGTGGTCGAAGCGTACACAATAACTTTTGATTCGTCGTCACACTTTTGGGTGAGGCAAGCTCCGGCACCGCTCGCAGAAGCGTCAACCCAAAGCTCGAGCTTTTCAGCAGTTTCCGCATAATCGGGGTACGCTAACTCGACATCTTTCAATATGAACTGCTTGAGAGATTCAAACGCCTCGACCATTGGACTCGTCCATTTCAGCTTAACTGATCCTCTTTTTCCCGTCCATTCAGACAAAGGTTTCATGATATCAGAACATGAGGGTATAAACTTGCGCTGAAAATTAATCAGGCCTAAAAAACCCTGTAATTCTTTAACAGTATTAGGGCGCGGGTAATCTTTCACAGCCTCCATATAATGAGGAGTCTTTCGCACTCCACTCTCGCTAACAATGTGACCGAGGAATTCCAGCTCACGCACAGCCCAACGACACTTTGAAGGTTTTACCTTCAGCCCATGATCGTTCAAAACGTTCAAAACTCTACGCACTAGATCAACGTGGGCATCAAAGTTTGATTCAACGATTAGGATGTCGTCTAGGTAAATCTTTACTTTATCACTCGATATCTCTCGGTAAATTATGTCTTGTAGTGCACGCTGAAAGCCTGCTGGAGCAGTTTTAATTCCAAAAGGAATTCTGGCGAACTGCCACTGGTCACGGTTGGTAGCGAAAGCGGTGTACTCTTTACAGGAATCTTCAAGAGGAATTTGGTAATAACCTTTTATCAAATCTAGACTAGTGAAATATTTAGCCCCGTTCAAGCTATACAATGAATCTACTAGGTTAGGTATCGGGTGCTTATCGGCTTTCATAACCTTATTCAATTTGCGATAGTCAACACACATCCTGATAGTACCGTCTTTCTTTCTAACAGGCACAACTGGGAAAGCCCATGGAGATACACTAGGTTCAATTATGCCTAATGAATGGAGTTCTTCACACTGCTTATTTATCTCGTCTTGAATAGGCTTAGGGAACCTTCGCGGCCTCTCGTAGATAGGAGTGCGATCCGTGAGCTCGATGGTGTGTTTTATCGACTGGGTAACACCCACATCGTACTCTCCCGAACTAAACACGTCAACAACATTCTCCATCATGAGATAAACTTTGTCCCTTTCGGCCGGATTCAAATGAGACAAGTCTACTTTCTCCCTGATTTCAGCCTTATCCCATCTAACAGGGTTAGGATGCTCGAGACTTTCTACGTCAATGGAAGACATGACTCCAAGAACAGTTCCCTTTTTCATATTTTCGAATCTTAGTGTTAGTTAGCTCATCCGAATACGTTAAGATTTCTGGTTATCCAACGTATAATTTTTGTTCTCTAAATTAGTTTATTGTTTCAATAAGATATATCTGTAGAGCTCAATGGCTTCACGTTAGGTTGGGTGACAGTTAAATGGATTTTCTCTCTGCCTAACTCTTATTATTGTGCTACCGATGCTGCAAAGCAGTGGCACCCAAGGGGAGCTTAGTACAGTTCTGTTGTCTATAACCCGAGTTTCTGTGAGTAAATATAGTGATAAATTCCTCTGTATAATTTCTGAAACAAATCAAATGAAAAGTTACACTCTATCAATATTTAGTTTCAGAAATTATACAGAGGAATTTATCACTATATTTACACACAGAAACTCGGGTTATAGACAACAGAACTGTACTAAGCTCCCCTTGGGTGCCACTGCTCTGCAGCATCGGTAGCACAATAATAAGAGTTAGGCAGAGAGAACATCCATTTAACTGTCACCCAACCTAACGTGAAGCCATTGAGCTCTACAGATATATCTTATTGAAAAAATAAACTAATTTAGAGAACAAAAATTATACGTTGGATAACCAGAAATCTTAACGTATTCGGATGAGCTAACTAACACTAAGATTCGAAAATATGAAAAATGAATAACAATTACACTAACGACTACACTTTCCTAAACTCCTATACAAATTATCAAATAGTCACAGGTCGGTCCTTAGCGACCGCCCGAGAAGCCCCCGCACACCCGCACACCGCGACAACCCACAAGAGATTAATAGGCTGCGGTGGCAGGCCTCTGCGCGTAACCGCAGAAGCGGCTTCCCCGTTCGCATAAACACTCATGAGGAACAACTAAAATTAATATTTCGTAGACATATAACGACCAATAATACATATGATAAATAGAAACAATACGAAATAAAATGAATGATAAATTTAAAAGGAACAAAAGCATAATTAAAGTTCTTAACCCTATGTACATCGCAGGCACCTACAAGAGACAGGCTGGAAAAACAGCTCTATAACAACCTTTGGAAACACTGTTTTTGACGGATCGAGTAACCCGCGTAACACCGAGGGTTACTCGATCACTTCGAGATTATGACTGGAAAACCGCCTCAGGGCCATGCGAATATCAGAAAATGAAATCCTCTGACGTTACCGAGTCATATGTGTCAGGATACGTGCAGCATTTATACCTCTTATTTCTTTCTTTCTTGCGTCAGTTTAATTGTGGATCCTGGTTCCTGTTGGCCCATGCACCTCAGCTCTCAATTGTTCCTTCGTCACAGCGTACCTCGGAACATAGAAGAATAAATGAGAATGAATACCTATAATAAGTTAGAGATGGGCAAGGATAAGTTTGAAAGTCACATGCTAAAGGAGCACAATAACAGTTCCTTGATAGTTGGCGAGCACGATAAGTGCTCGCCATAGCCGTGGGGCTAGAGGTTTCTGCCGCCGTGCGGATGCCGCCGTGCCAAGGTGTTCGGATGCTCTATGGGCATCATGAATATTCAAGTTTATTCTACGTTTATCACAACGGACTGAACCATCGAAGGACAAGGAAAGATTTGTTGTAGCTCGCCTGGCCTTTATTGTGGTAACGTAGAGCTGTTAACCGTCTTTCGCTTCAGGGAGAGGGGTTCCTGGTCCGGTCTTGCAGAAGGGCTCCAACCGGCTCGCAGCAGTGATTGTGAGTTGGCGAGTTTAAGGTTGTGGAACGGTTAGTGTGTAGTGATTCCTAGGGATTTTGAAAGCGACTCAGTGGCAATTGGGTTAAACAACTGACAAGAAAATACTCAACCCTAGTTCAATGTGGGTTGACGAGGGAAGTAGTGATTGAGAGCGAAGGAGGCAGTTCTCCACGAAAAATGGGATTGAATGGGAAGCCTTGTGGCTAGTGTAACTGCGTTCAGGTTTTTCTGGACGGTTACTTTTCTACCGGTAGTAGTTGCTTCTCATATGTGTGTAGCATTCGCTACACAGAGTAAAATTCTAAAAATTCTCATTAGCACTTAAATAGCATAACTATTGACATTAAAAATCTTACTCTAAATTATTATTAAATATTTTCTACTTATAATCAATAATCCTTAAAGTTTTTGAGTAAATGCATGAGATATAAAATAACGGTCGACGTTTTCGAGTTTGAAGCCTCTGAAATTGGCAACACGCGCGGGACGCATGGTTTGGCGTCACTCTCCCGTTCGTCCTTAGCTTGTGCGTACAGCGTTCTTGTAAGTGGAAAGAAATTAAGTGTTTAAATAGAGCAAATCTGGTAAAGTATACCGTGTTATTTCTTAGTGTGCATTTGTGTTTATGTATAAGGATTTGGTCAGTGTCGTGATATATAGATAAACATGAAAATAGTCGTAGAGTTCGTAAATAGCATTCGTAACGTAGTTCGTTCGTTCGTTCGGAATTCGTTCGTAACGTAGCGTAAATTTTGCGTCTCATGTTCATTTCATTTCTTGTGTTAAGATTTTATATTAGATATTCAACTACGCCTTTCCCTACTACAAAAATTATATACTTGCAGCTGTCATTATAATATTGAAATTCGTTCATCAAATACTTCGTGAGAGCGCTCGGCAGAATTGCCGGCGTGTTTGTGAAAATGGCGGAACGTAAACTGCTGTGTCATTGTCATTTTTTATTTCACTGTATTATGTTTTGAATATTTTTCTTTTGCTGCAAGAGATACGTTAAGTGTTTCTTTTCTCAGTGTAGATATTATTCTTGTTTTTACTACAAGATACTTGCAGTGTTTTTCAGTATGATTGACATACATATTAATGAATTTAGGACTGTTTTCTTCTTATTTCTCGTACGGATATAGATATATTATAGAGTACGAAAATTAGTCATTTCATATTCTTGTATTTTTTAGCTGTTTCGTATTTCAGTTAAATTCCTCGAATCATGGTACTCAAATCACATGTATTTTCCATAATTCCACAAAAATGGAATAACAGATTATTACTGCTCTAAAAATCACAAGTCTTGTACTGTCATGCTTATACTGTAATTCAAGCATAAAGGAACAGCCATTGCCGGCTGGTAATCTTTCTATTTTCTTCCTGAGCCTGTAAAAGAACTTAATAGCTTTGAGAGAAATCTATGGAAGAAGTTTCAGGGTTTTCTCCGTGATGGGAAAATCACCATTGCAGTGTAGGGATTGTCAGTTGTGGAATTTTTCCTTGATGCCTCTTCGAGAACCTTCTCATTCAGCGTCTTCGATTATTGCAGATCCTCGACGGCACCAAACGCCACAACACATTCCCTGGGTCTGAGCTTCACATGTAAATTCACGTGGCATATTATCGCTCACTAAACCATCTCGTTACACCACATAAATAGCATATCTGTGACGTGAGACGGCTTGACCTTTGGTCATATATCACATTGCAATCATTTGGTTCAGAGCTAGTAGAGCCTAGTATCTTACGAAAAATGGCTAACTAATCTACCCGCTCAACCACGACAACTTGCTTTTAACATCGTGGAATGATTCTAAAGTCTGAACCCATAAATAGTGACTCATCCACACGTCACGGGTGGAATTGATATTCTGTCAGTCGCTAAAATTAAACAGACTGTGAATCCCCACAAAAACACTCACTCACACCCTGCCAACGTCATCGCTAGCCGGACCACGCCTGCACGGAGTTTCCCATCTACAAGAAGATCGTCCGAAGTCAAGCACGCCATCGGTCATCACGGCTTCCTTCAATAAATACCACTCAGCTGAGTTATCCCATGAATTGTCTTTATTATCCCTCTCTTGCGACTTCGAAAAACACTATTGAGAAAACGTTAAAGATTGGATGTTAATAACTAACCATACCCAACGATCTTAACATGTGTGAGCTAAGATGGCACGGTAGGTGAATGTGGCAGTGGAGTATTGAGTGTCTCGTGGCTTCCTGTGCGGGATCGATCGATTTCGGCTGAGCAGGGGGGAGGGGGTAATTTAAGCATTTCATTTAGTCTTATCATATTTTTCCGTGCTTTCAGCGCACACTAGCACTGAACTTTCAAATCGGAAAAAAACTCTAAATTTCTGTAATTAAAATTATCACTTTTAACCATTGCATAATGTTGAGATCCAACTTCAGTATATATATTTATTATTATATATGAGTTGTCGCAGTCACCCATTAAATTGCTTCCGTCCCGTTTTCTATGTTCATGTGTTAACCGCCTTTGTAGAGCAATCGCGCTCTTCCTTCTTGTTCTCGCTGCCGTGCTCGACGGACGTACAGTACATGTAGTTCCTAGATTAACTACTGTGTTTCTCTATCCCACACTCATACTTATAATCGTTGCCGTACTCCATTATTCCAAGATGGAAAGAGGCCTCTCTGGTCCAACAGGTTATGGGCCCAGTAACATAACTTTTGATGGCAATGACGAAAGGTATGAGTTGTGGGAAGTGAAATTTCGGGCCTACCTAGACTTGAAATCGTTGGGTGCCGTCCTTGAGGGCGAAGTATCAATTCTGGATGTTGAGAAGAATAAGAAAGTATTCTCCGAGCTTGTACAAAGGCTCGATGATAAAAGTCTCTCGTTGATTATCAGAGACGCCTATGGAGATGGAAGAAAATCCATGAAGATTCTGCGTGATCATTACCTCGGCAGCAGTAAACCGAGAATTATTTCTCTGTATTGCGAATTGGCTGCGCTGAAGATGAAAAATGGCGAGACGGTAACCGACTACTTGCTGCGGGCAGAGACAACTGCATCCTACCTGAAGAAAGCCGGCGAAAATATCAGCGATGGACAGATTATCGCCATGATTATCAAAAGATTGCCAGCTGCCTACAACGCTTTTTCTACCGTCATCACGCAAAGTGACAGTAAAGAAATGGACTTCATGAAATTCAAATCGGCTCTCAAGACTCAAGAGTGAAGAGGAAACGAAGAAGACCCGACAAGGCTACAGTAAAAGTGAAGAAAGAATTATGAAAGTGAAAGATTCTAAAATTACTTGTTACTTATGCGGTAAGTCAGGTCACAAGAAATTTGAGTGTAAATACTACAAAAGTGCAAAGAAAAATCGGTGGTGTTCTATTTGTAAAAGTGCATCTCATGATACTAATTTTTGCCGAAGAAAAGATACCGCGAAAGCGATGGCTACTGATAGCAAAGCTGTGAGAAGCTCTTATTGTCTTAGAGTATCAACAGACTCAGAAAGTGCTTCTGTTGTAGACAGTGCAAAGTTACTGGTGGATTGTGGAGCTACTGCTCACATTATTTGTGATAAATCTAAGTTTGTTTCTTTAGATGAAAGTTTTGACCCTAGTAAGCATTTCATTGAATTAGTTGATGGTTCTAGAATGAAAAATATTGTAGATTGTAAGGGTGATGCGCAAATTACCTTGACTGATGCCAAAAATAGGAAACACAATGTTCTTTTAAAAAATGTTCTTTGTATTCCTAGTTTTAAGCAGAATATTTTATCTGTCCAGGCTGCTATTGATCAGGGTGCATCATTTAATTTCAATCAAAATGGTTCAAAGTTGTTTACTTCAGATGGGAATGCGTTTAATATTAAAAAATGTGGTAAGCTGTATTATTTAAATTCTGTAAGATCGGTTGATTCTATTAATGCTGTTGGTGAACGCACTCTGGAGGAGTGGCACAATATTCTTGGGCATTGTAATGTAAAAGATGTGTTGAGCCTAGAAGGTATTACTAAAGGAATGAAAATTACCAACAAGCATAATTTTGATTGTGAGATCTGTGTCCAGGGTAAAATGTGTCAATATAGGAGCAGAGACCCTGATGAAAAGTCAAGAAAACCTTTAGAGCTAGTCCATAGTGACCTAGCTGGACCTATAAGCCCTACTTCTTTTGAGAATTCCATGTATGTCATGTCTTTTGTGGATGACTTTTCAGGCCTCATTTTTGTGTATTTCCTCAAAAGTAAAAGTGACACTGTTGGGGCATTTAAAAAATTCTTGGCTGATTCTGCTCCATTTGGCTCTGTAAAGCGTCTAAGAACAGATAACGGCACAGAGTATTCCTCAAACTTGTTCAAAGCTGTTGTCACGGAGAACAAAATAAAGCATGAATTTTCAGCTCCGTACTCTCCCCATCAGAATGGGACTGCTGAGAGATTTTGGAGATCATTGTTTGAGATGGCTAGGTGTTTGTTGCTACATGCAAATTTGCCAAAAGAATTGTGGAATCATGCTGTCAGAACAGCTGCTTACATTAGAAATAGGTGTTTCAACAAAAGGACAGGCAAAACTCCTTTTGAGATGTTCACGGGAAAGAAACCTGACCTTTCCAATATGCACATTTTTGGTTCAAAATGTTTTGCCATGGTTCAAAACCCAGGAAAGCTTGACCCTAGGTCAGAGCAGGGTATTTTTGTGGGATATGACCCGTGCAGCCCTGCTTACATGATTTATTTCCCTGAAACTTGTCAAATAAAAAGAGTCAGATGTATCACATTCTAAGATAAAATTTCTAGAAATGTGGTGGGTGAGGATGAGTTCATTGCTCTAGAAAACCCTGCTGAGCTGAAACAAAGTGAGAAGGCTGACAAGGCTGAGGCTGAGTTGAAACCTGGGACTGTCCCAGAAGTGATTCAAAATGAAACTCTTTCAGATGCAGAGCCCACTAGAGATTTCCTTTGAGAGAAAAGAAGCCCCCAGCTTATTTAAAAGACTATGTTGATCCAGATGAATTGGATATCACTAATAATTTTGTTGATTAATGCTACAGAGTGAGCAGTATCCCTAAGTCTTACTCTGAGGCAATTTCATCCCCAGATTCTGTTGCATGGCAGGAGGCAATGACCAATGAGATGGCTGCACTAGCCGATAATGAGACGTACGAACTTGTTGAAAAGCCAAAAGATAGATCTGTTATTGGGGGACGATGGGTTTATAGTGTTAAATCAGGTCCCAATGATCAGGAAACTTTCAAAGCTCGTTATGTAGCCAAGGGATATTCCCAAGTAGCTGATGTAGACTTCACAGAAACCTATACTCCAACAGCACGTCTAACTTCTGTTAGAATGCTGATGGATATAGCTGTGCAAAAGTCGTACATTGTGCACCAGATGGATGTTTGCACTGCTTATCTTCATGCAAAAATAGACTGTGATATTTTTGTAGAACAGCCTGAGGGATTTGTTGAACTTGACAAAAATGGAGAGAAGTTAGTCTGCAAACTCAAAAAATCTTTGTATGGCTTAAAGCAAAGTGGCCGTAACTGGAACAACCTCTTGCATCATTTTCTTGTTGAACAAAATTTTGTTCAATCTCGCAGTGATACTTGTGTCTATGTGAGGGAAAGCGACTCTGGAAAAGTGATTATTATTGTATGGGTTGATGATTTAATTTTGGCCTCTTCTAACGCTGTTGTATTGAAGGAAGTCAAGTGTTTGTTGTCAAACAAATTCAAAATGAAAGATCTTGGACAAATTTCATGTTATTTAGGCATTGAATTTGATGTGAAGCATGACTCAATTGAGATGAAGCAGTCAAAGTATGTTGAGAAAATTTTGTCAAAATTTAGGATGTCTGATTGTAAGCCTAAGTCTATTCCATGTGATCCTAGTGCCAACAAGCTTGATGTAAGCTCTGATTCTAGGAATTTGTGCGATCCAAAACTGTTCCGTGAGATTGTTGGCAGCCTGATCTATTTGATGACTTGTACTAGGCCTGAAATTTGCTATGTTGTTACATTACTGTCACAACATTTAACTTGTCCAACAAATGCTCATCTGAATTTGTGGAAATTTGTGTTGAAGTATCTTAAAGGTACCATTTCATATGGTTTGAAATTTGTGAAATCCGAGAACCCCGTGCAAATTACTGGTTTCTCTGACTCCGACTGGGGTGGATCCTCTGACCGTAAGAGCATATCTGGATATGTGTTTAAATCATCTAGCAACAGTTCACTGATATCTTGGAAGTCCAAGAAACAAAATATTGTTGCTCTTTCAAGCTGCGAAGCTGAACATGTTGCCCTGACTTATGCTGTGCAGGAGGGAATTTTTCTCAAACAGCTACTATGTGATATGGATGGATATGATGAACCTGTTGAAATTTTTGTTGATAACAAAGGTGCTATCGACCTAGCCAAAAACCCTGTTCATCATCAACGCTCGAAGCATATAGACATAAGATTTCATTTCATTCGAGCAATTATTCAAGACAATAAAGCAGTTTTGAGCTTTGTTCCTTCAGAGGAGAACATGGATGACATGTTCACAAAGCCTGTTACTAGACAGTCGTTACTCAAGTTCAAAGTGTGTGTTTAATTCTAAGTTACTGTGTCTGACATGTTTCTAGTTTAGCTCTGTGTACACCAATTGCGAGAAAAGGTAGAACTTTCTTGAGTACAATACTCTTAACGCTATTGCGGACTTTGCATTATTGGGTGTTATATTTTTTGTATCGTGCTCAGTGTAATCTGTTGATCTACACTGATGATTTTTTTTATGTTGTTTTTTCTGCTGTTCAAAGTTCAATTAAAGATCTGAACGTCGAGATGTTAGCTCTAATTGATTACTATGTGAATTGATGCATAGTGGGATGGAATACTTCAGTTGGAGGGGGTGTGTTGAGATCCAACTTCAGTATATATATATTTATTATTATATATGAGTTGTCGCAGTCACCCATTAAATTGCTTCCGTCCCGTTTTCTATGTTCATGTGTTGACCGCCTTTGTAGAGCAATCGCGCTCTTCCTTCTTGTTCTCGCCGCCGTGCTCGACGGACGTACAGTACATGTAGTTCCTAGATTAACTACTGTGTTTCTCTATCCCACACTCATACTTATAATCGTTGCCGTACTCCATTATTCCAAGATGGAAAGAGGCCTCTCTGGTCCAACACATAATCTACCAATATATGCCAAATTTTGTAAATATTCGCCACTCAGATGAGATATCCGGCCACAATGTTACTCCATTTTATCCCATATACACATGTCCGTATAATGCTGAAGAGTTGTGTTGTTTCTTGACTGTAACCTGAGTTTTCTTAAAAATTTCTGTGAATAAATTAGAAACCAGTTCATTTTTACGTTTTTCGAAGTCTTCTTTTCTTTATAGTTATTTTTGCCGAATAATTTCTTAGGATTACAGTGAGCTCAACTGTCATTTTCGGTGTAGTAGATGGTAGGTTGTTTTTATCTTTTCATTTTTTTTATAAATGTATTTTTTTTTATATTTCATTTTCAATAAGTAATATATATTAATATGTGTGTGTACGTATGTAGGTATTTGAATATATCTACATAAATAGATATGCATGTTTCTATTTCATTTCTTTACGCAAAATCGATCCGGTTAACACATTTATTGCACTAGCGAAATGATTCAAAAATAGATCTATCACTTCCCCAGAGAGCGTTTCTGTGAATCGGATTAATTACAAATACCATTAATGAAATAAAGCGCAATTTGAACATATAAATCGTGGTAAAATTATCTTTCGGTCCGTATGTTGTACAAGCTATGAATTTTGATGTTGAGTATATGTTTGTTTACGCATTTCTGCCAAAATTTTGTCGTACTCGCTACTATGCGTCGCTGTTCGCGTTTCCCGAAGTCATTTTGGCATAACGAGGGCAGAATCGTGAGGCGCACTTTCGCGCTTGGTCACCAAATTTTTCGTGGTACCAGCAAAGGTTACTGTTAGCATCGCGGGAACGCGGCCTAAAGCGGCGGTTTTGAGCTGACCTGTCATAAGATCTACCTCTACCAAAGCGTTGAGGAGGAGGACCGTGGTCATAGGCATTTTGGTAGCGTGGAAATCTCCCCGGGCCTGGCTGAATATGAGCTACACTATGCCCTAACTGACAACTCTGAAAAGCTTGTTTTAGCTCTGAAATCTCGCGTTGCATTGATTCCATCGAAGTAGGAGGTGGATCATTGTAATTATTTGACGGGCTAAAAATCGCAGCTGATGCGTTCAAGGAAACTACCTTATGGAACATGTTCAGGTTCCGCATCACTGTTTCTGTGGCCTGAGCCAACGAATCCAGGCTTTCGTCCGGACCTATCATAGACAAGAAAGGCCGCACGGTAGTCGGCACTTTCGTCATACACAATTCTTTGAGGAATCTTTCGGCTATGCCAACACCGGCAGCAAGTTTCTTAAGTTCCTTTACTAACGATGCTGGAGGGAAAGCACCGGAAACACATGGAATAGCTGAGGCATCAACAAGAGACTTAAACTTGTCCGCATCGGACATTTGTAATTTGGGCATGATCTTGTCCTTTAAAACTGAATACGGGTTAATTGGCGGTGGATTATTGATTATTTCGTTAGAATCAGATAGCATTTGCGTGGGCACAGCAGCTATTAAGCATAAAACTTGTCACGCTCGTTGGTGATATTATGATATATAAATATTGCCTCTATCTGACTAAACCAAGTCGTGCTTTCTGCTGGTATGAAAGGCGGAAGCGTTATTGGTTTAGTCTGCGCTGGATTTACAACATCATCTGCGTCGGACATACTGGCAATTTTGGTTTTGAGTGCAAAAAAGAACAAAATTACTCTATAACGGCACGGAATTTACGTAATCAACACCTAATAACTTCGGTATTGAAGTGTCGAGGTTTTGTGTTTAAGTACGCCTACTCAGTTATTCCAAATACAGACATGAAACATGAAAAGGGGAAAAAATTTTACGGTCGTCAGAAATAACCGTAAGGAAACGAAAGTAAGGTGAAAAAAAAATTTTTCCTACCTACTGTGGCACATGAAACAAAAGACAGGAAACAGCAATGAGAAAAAAATTTTTTTTAGAGCTGCTCAGAGAAATTTAATTAGCATGGTAAATCCTCAGAAAAAATTCTCAGGGAAAACACAGCAATGAGAACTTATCACTACAATGGTATGCCAACATTTTCCTCTCTCACGTTTTCTCAAACACTTCTCGTGTTAAATAGTCTTTCAAACTTGGGAGTCACCCAATATAAAGTCACTCTGGTTAGTCACCACTCTTACGTTTGATGGTTGGGTAGACTTTTACGATTATACCAACTACCAAAAACGCAAATGAGCTCGAGAAGGATGTTTAAAATCACGCTAACGAGAAGATAATGACAACACGGTTTGGGAACTCAGCTTGTTTGTCTCTGGTTTGTTTGAAAGAGCCGGAAAGGACCGCCGACTCTTGTTTAACTGAAAAACTTGGTTGAAGATTGTTCGCAGTCCGTGCAGGCGAAGGGCTCCGGCGAGTGACGAAGTCGACGGTGTGTGTGTGTGTGTGTGTGGCAATTTATGGTATTCACTTAATGAGTGGGGCAATTTAGCAGGCAAGAGAAATCAGTGTGATTTCAGGGGTAAGCTCAAAGCCTGCGTAATTTGAGCAGGTGAATGATATCAAGTTGAGACGTGATTGAAGGCGATAATAGATCTTAATTGGTTATTAATTTAAGATCATTGCACACTAAAGAAAAGTGTCCGTGGTTGGAAGCAGTTTACAATTTAGCCAGTAAATAGATAATATACAGGGCTAGAGGCAAGTTAAAGCCAAGGTAAAGGCAATGTAAATGCCCAGCTAAGGCAGAACTAAAGGCAAAGTAAAGGCCCATGGATGGATGTGTTGTGGCGTTGGTGACGTCGGAGAAACTGGAATATTCGAGGACGCTGAGTGACACATTTCCGGAGAGGCACCAAGTAAACCCACGACAACTGTTTCCCTAGCAGTGCAGCGGTAAATTCCCATTACGGAGAAACCCTGAGTTCTTCCTACAGATTTAACCTCGCGCTTATTATTTCTCTTTTTTAAGCTCATGAAGAATAAGGACAGTTACGAATCTGGTACGGAAAGCTACTGCTTCCACAAGGTTTTTCAAATAAATAAATGTACGAGGAGCTCACGAGATTCGAACTCAGGACTTAAATTCACCGCGCCAGAACGCTATCGATCGCGCTACCGACCACCCTAAAAGGTGATCGAAGCACAACGAAAGCAATGCTTGGCACAGTGAAAGCAGGCACGCACTTGGCCCGACAGATATATTTTTTTCCTTATGTATCGAGAGTTCAAAGTCAAGTCACCCCCAGAAACAGTTACGAATCTGGTACGGAAAGCTACTGCTTCCACAAGGTTTTTCAAATAAATAAATGTACGAGGAGCTCACGAGATTCGAACTCAGGACTTAAATTCACCGCGCCAGAACGATATCGATCGCGCTACCGACCACCCTAAAAGGTGATCGAAGCACAACGAAAGCAATGCTTGGCACAGTGAAAGCAGGCACGCACTTGGCCCGACAGATATATTTTTTGACTTATGTATCGAGAGTTCAAAGTCAAGTCACCCCCAGAAACAGTTACGAATCTGGTACGGAAAGCTACTGCTTCCACAAGGTTTTTCAAATAAATAAATGTACGAGGAGCTCAAGAGATTCTGCTTTCACTGTGCCAAGCATTGCTTTCGTTGTGCTTCGATCACCTTTTAGGGTGGTCGGTAGCGCGATCGATAGCGTTCTGGCGCGGTGAATTTAAGTCCTGAGTTCGAATCTCGTGAGCTCCTCGTACATCTATTTATTTGAAAAACCTTGTGGAAGCAGTAGCTTTCCGTACCAGATTCGTAACTGTTTCTGGGGGTGACTTGACTTTGAACTCTCGATACATAAGTAAAAAAATATATCTGTCGGGCCAAGTGCGTGCCTGCTTTCACTGTGCCAAGCATTGCTTTCGTTGTGCTTCGATCACCTTTTAGGGTGGTCGGTAGCGCGATCGATAGCGTTCTGGCGCGGTGAATTTAAGTCCTGAGTTCGAATCTCGTGAGCTCCTCTTACATTTATTTATTTGAAAAACCTTGTGGAAGCAGTAGCTTTCCGTACCAGATTCGTAACTGTTTCTGGGGGTGACTTGACTTTGAACTCTCGATGAATAAGGACAGGTTTAAACATGCTAGCCATAACTTTTCTCTATGCTCTTGATTTCAAATATAAGCATGACACTAACATGAATTAAATTTTGCAACAGTCATAATTTGTTAATCATATTATGAAAACTACATGCGATTTCTGTACACGATCGACGATAATAATTTAAGCACACGATCATCAATATGAATCCCGGTAATTTTATAACATGCCCGTGTGACGCTACACTAATATTTCTGGCTCAAAGAAATCTCGACTAGTTACGAAAACCTACAGGCAGCACTACACTGTCCACGTGCCAACTATCCATGTAAATATTGAATACTACCAATTATACTGAATAGAAATATAATACTGAAACACTGTAAAAAGTATACGGAATATGGAAAGGAAATACTGAGTATAAAATGTAATACTGAATATAAAATGAAAACGTTCCACACACCATTCACGGCTACGCCACTTAGAGAACAGCTCAGAAATGCTAGCAACACGTACGAAATATGTCTACGAACTATCTGCACATTTTAAATAATACAGCACTGGTAAAAAATACACTTAGAAATTAAACACGAAAAAACACGTAATACTTTTGAGAAAGATTCTAACTAAATTAAAACACTTATTTCCACTTACGCGACGCTCTGCCCCACACGAGAACACACAAGAAAGTGACGCTTCGAAAATGGCGTGGGCTAGGATGTTGCCACACGACGACTTAAACTCGAACGACTGTCGATATTATTTTTCATTTTGTGCTTATACACAAAAACTTTTAAGATTATTAATTAAAAGTAGAAAATTATTATTAATAATTTAAAGTAAGATTTTTAATGCCAATAATTATGTTATTTAAATGTTAATGAGAAATTTACTGAATTTAGACATTATGTAGCGACTGCTACATGTTGTACAAGCTATGAATTTTGATGTTGAGTATACATACGTTTGTTTACGCATTTCTGCCAAAATTTTGTAGATATTTGTCAATCATGAGTGGTAACCGGCTTACACTGTCTCTCCATTTTATCCCATGTACCCATGTCCGCATGATGTCGCAGAGAATATCGAGAAGATATGAAATATATTTGTTTGTTGATGTTGTTCCTCGGCGGTAACTTGAGTTTTCTTAAAATTTCTTTTAGGAAATTGAAAAAACGATTCCATTTTACGTTTTCGAAAGTCCTTCTCCAATTCCTTATTTTTCCTCAGGTTATTTCTGACGATTCATCAGAGCTTTGGCTGTCATTTTAAATTTAGAAGGAGCAAGATTATTTTCCATGTTTATTAGCATTTCTCTTACATTCATTTTCAATACGTTTATATATGAAAATGTGTGTTAAGGGGTGTTTACACTAGGGGACATTTCGGCCTTGAGGCGCGACTCGTGTAGACGAGGCTCACCACAGAGGTTCATATTTGTGTGTGTGTGTTCGAAATTCCCGATTCGCTTTGCTCGAATCCGTGCGGCGCCGCATGTGTGAGAGGCGCAGCTCTAGACCGGTCAGTGTGCAGTTGGTAGTCATCAAGTGAGGTTGCGCCTCTCGCTCACCCGTTATGGCTGGCTCAACACTGCCGAGAGAAACTACACTGCTTTTAATTGAAATGTACCAAGCCCATCAATGCCTTTGGCAGACTAAAAGCTGCGAATATAAGGAGGCTGCTTTCCATGTTATTTAAATGAAAATGAACGAATATAGTAACATTTCACTCATGCAAATGAAAAAGAGATTACGTAGCTTTACGATGCAGCAACAATATTCACACAAGCTCGTCTACAGCAATCCATATTTCATAGCAGCAGGCCACACTGACTGGTTTTGTGCTGCATGGCTGCCACTTTTGTTTGACCAAAAAAATCTAGTGTGACCTCAAAAAATATCGAGAAACATCTAGATTTAAAAATAAAACATCCAAAAATATATCTAGAAATAAATTAATTATCTACAATAATAAATTAGTTGAACAATAGCATATAAGGAAAAGCAAGGCGAAAATCGCTGTACGAATTGACATTTTATTATTACAAATAGTAAAGTCTAAATGAATAAAATTGAACGTTTCGAACTAAACAGTTCATCTTCAGCAAAGAAAAGAATTCTGCGACAAAACAAAACGAAAATGAGTAAATTGAAACTATACTATGCAAACGAATACTACAACATATACAGAAAAAGTCGTAGATGTAAAACTAAAATATAAAACAAAACAAAAATTAAAAAACCTAAACTAATGATCATGTATTTGCAACGAGAAGAGGAAAAGCACTTTGAGTATCATTTAGAGGGGGTCTGAGCTTAAAGATGTATAGCGACTCGAGGATGCGTAAATCAATCATATGAGGGGCACCTGCAAGGATTTTAAAATGATTTACGGAAACAGGGACGTTACAGTTTTCGGCATGGGATCGAACAGAGGACAGTGGAGGAGAACCAAGTGGACGACCGGTTCTACAGCTGCGCCCAGCGTGCTCGGCTACTCTGGACATAAGAGTACGACAGGTGGAACCTATGTACTGTGATTCA
Source organism: Morinoia aosen (assembly GCA_030386875.1). Classification (NCBI taxonomy): domain Eukaryota; kingdom Metazoa; phylum Arthropoda; class Malacostraca; order Amphipoda; family Talitridae; genus Morinoia; species Morinoia aosen. Next base: position 12,424,112 of record CM059569.1, on the reverse strand, counting down.
CAACGTGAACAACTAAACTGGTAAACCACAGAGGAGCACATAGCAGTGGGCAGCTTATCCTTAAAGCGGAAAAGGGAACCGATTGTGAAATTGTTGACTAGAATAGAATGAATTTTAAGTTGCGGAAAAAACTTGCTGATTAGGAGTTGAACCTCCTGATTTAACTTGATAGATTGATGACCAAAGAAGGGAAGCTTTAAGAAAAATTTCTGTTGATCACATGATTGGAGTGCCGGCGTTCGATCATAAATCTTAGACAAAAATTTACCAATATGTTTATCGATAGTAAACAGAGGAAATCCATTCTTAAGAAAAAATTGTCGTAAAAAGTCAAATTCTTGATGTAAAATTCGAAAGTTAGAACAAACTTTAAACGCTCTATGGACGAGAGTTCGAATGCCGCAGAGCTTAAAACGGGTCGCACAGAAACTAAAATAACTAGTACCTAAACCCGAGAAAGTGCCTTTCCTAAAAACAGAACATTGGAAAGTATTATCAATTCTGCTAACATTGACGTCCAGAAACGGTAAACGGCTGTTCGTTTCATCTTCCCTGGTAAAATTAATATTCTTATGACGAGAATTCAAATAGTTGAGAAAAAGGTCCGCATGAGATCTCTCTTTGAATAGAACAAATGTATCGTCTACATACCTTCTGTAAAAAACCGGTTTGAAAAGGTTGGGACAGTCATTTAACCAACTTTCCTCATGATGGCACATAAAAATATTGGCGAAAGTTGAACCGAGAGGTAAACCCATGCCCAATCCGTCTATCTGCTGGTAATATTTGTTGTTGAAGATGAAAAAACAATTGCAAACAGCCAGTTCTAACAGTTTCTGCATAATCTTACGGGAAAACCCCATGAATACAGAACAATTTGAGAATAATTTGGCCAAACAGATTTCAATGGTTTCAATCAACGGAACATTTGTAAACAAACTATCTACGTCAAAAGAAGCCATGAACAGGTCATCAGTGTTATCAAAGTCTGATAAGCTCTCTACAAAAGATCTTGAGTTGTCAACGGTATAAGAATTCGTAGTAAGGGGTTTTAAGATTGGAACAAAAAACTTAGCTAGATTAAAACTCGGGGTGTTAAACGCTGCAAAAATTGGCCTAAACTGAAATTTAGAGGAGAAATCTGGCTTATGTATTTTGGGGAGACCATACAAAGTACCGGGTCCTGAGCCCGTCGCACGAAGTCTGGTGTAATCCTCTTTAGAAAGAGAACCCTCATTCTTTAAGCGTAGTAAAAAATTATTTATTTTATCCTCGATGCGCATGGAAAATTTCTGTATTGGCTCTGTAATCTCTTTAAATTTTCGATTCTAATTCTAGGCCTGATAAGGGAAAAGGTGTGGTTTTGGTTGATAGGGTTAGGTACATTGAGAGCATGAATGATATTTTGTCAGGGGATCGAAAATTTAAAGAGATTACAGAGCCAATACAGAAATTTTCCATGCGCATCGAGGATAAAATAAATAATTTTTTACTACGCTTAAAGAATGAGGGTTCTCTTTCTAAAGAGGATTACACCAGACTTCGTGCGACGGGCTCAGGACCCGGTACTTTGTATGGTCTCCCCAAAATACATAAGCCAGATTTCTCCTCTAAATTTCAGTTTAGGCCAATTTTTGCAGCGTTTAACACCCCGAGTTTTAATCTAGCTAAGTTTTTTGTTCCAATCTTAAAACCCCTTACTACGAATTCTTATACCGTTGACAACTCAAGATCTTTTGTAGAGAGCTTATCAGACTTTGATAACACTGATGACCTGTTCATGGCTTCTTTTGACGTAGATAGTTTGTTTACAAATGTTCCGTTGATTGAAACCATTGAAATCTGTTTGGCCAAATTATTCTCAAATTGTTCTGTATTCATGGGGTTTTCCCGTAAGATTATGCAGAAACTGTTAGAACTGGCTGTTTGCAATTGTTTTTTCATCTTCAACAACAAATATTACCAGCAGATAGACGGATTGGGCATGGGTTTACCTCTCGGTTCAACTTTCGCCAATATTTTTATGTGCCATCATGAGGAAAGTTGGTTAAATGACTGTCCCAACCTTTTCAAACCGGTTTTTTACAGAAGGTATGTAGACGATACATTTGTTCTATTCAAAGAGAGATCTCATGCGGACCTTTTTCTCAACTATTTGAATTCTCGTCATAAGAATATTAATTTTACCAGGGAAGATGAAACGAACAGCCGTTTACCGTTTCTGGACGTCAATGTTAGCAGAATTGATAATACTTTCCAATGTTCTGTTTTTAGGAAAGGCACTTTCTCGGGTTTAGGTACTAGTTATTTTAGTTTCTGTGCGACCCGTTTTAAGCTCTGCGGCATTCGAACTCTCGTCCATAGAGCGTTTAAAGTTTGTTCTAACTTTCGAATTTTACATCAAGAATTTGACTTTTTACGACAATTTTTTCTTAAGAATGGATTTCCTCTGTTTACTATCGATAAACATATTGGTAAATTTTTGTCTAAGATTTATGATCGAACGCCGGCACTCCAATCATGTGATCAACAGAAATTTTTCTTAAAGCTTCCCTTCTTTGGTCATCAATCTATCAAGTTAAATCAGGAGGTTCAACTCCTAATCAGCAAGTTTTTTCCGCAACTTAAAATTCATTCTATTCTAGTCAACAATTTCACAATCGGTTCCCTTTTCCGCTTTAAGGATAAGCTGCCCACTGCTATGTGCTCCTCTGTGGTTTACCAGTTTAGTTGTTCACGTTGTGAATCACAGTACATAGGTTCCACCTGTCGTACTCTTATGTCCAGAGTAGCCGAGCACGCTGGGCGCAGCTGTAGAACCGGTCGTCCACTTGGTTCTCCTCCACTGTCCTCTGTTCGATCCCATGCCGAAAACTGTAACGTCCCTGTTTCCGTAAATCATTTTAAAATCCTTGCAGGTGCCCCTCATATGATTGATTTACGCATCCTCGAGTCGCTATACATCTTTAAGCTCAGACCCCCTCTAAATGATACTCAAAGTGCTTTTCCTCTTCTCGTTGCAAATACATGATCATTAGTTTAGGTTTTTTAATTTTTGTTTTGTTTTATATTTTAGTTTTACATCTACGACTTTTTCTGTATATGTTGTAGTATTCGTTTGCATAGTATAGTTTCAATTTACTCATTTTCGTTTTGTTTTGTCGCAGAATTCTTTTCTTTGCTGAAGATGAACTGTTTAGTTCGAAACGTTCAATTTTATTCATTTAGACTTTACTATTTGTAATAATAAAATGTCAATTCGTACAGCGATTTTCGCCTTGCTTTTCATTTTAAGAATAAGACGCGTCAATGCGGATTCAGTTTTAGCATATAAGGATATTTATATCATAAATTGCTTTATATTAGGCAATTTATCTTTATATGAATTATCTAGTATCCTGATATTTACCCTAATAAAGCTTGGTATCCAAATATTCTTCAATTCCACTCGTGTTGCGAGTAGAAAGGTCAGTCTCTATTGCATTGCAAATTATCAATGCTCAGATTCCTACTTATCAACAATTGTTTTAAGGCTTTCACACCGCTATCTTCATCACTTTTAATAATTTTGCAATTGCTAAGTAAGTTGATTCTACTTTATTAGATGCATTACTTTAGAATATAACTGATACACCAAGTAGTTTCATGATAGAAATATCATTGCTTCCACCCAACAATAAACTGAACTCATTGTTACCAATATCATTGGTCAGTCTTTCGTCAAAATGAGGCCACAATACATTCTTGATAATATATGTGCATTTTATTCCATGATTTTTTGATTTCATCACTAGTTTTGCAATTGGAGATAGTGTGCTTTAGCTTATGAGCCGTGAAATAGCCGTCTTGGTGTCGTTCATAATCTGAACATAACATGATCAGAATATGGTTGCTTCACTATTCAGACAATTTGCTTAAGTTAATTAACAAATATAATAAGAATGAAGTAGTAACCAACCATTATGGTAAATTCCAAATTCGAATTTACAGTAATCTATCATATACATAGTTTAATTGTAATTCTAGCTAGAAAATTTCTAGCACGCTGAAAAACTATATAGATTTTGTAGCTAATATCTAGGTTCGAAATTTTACATATAGGCTTCAGCAAAAATATCTAGATCTAGCTATATAATATCTAGAGTGGCAGCCCTGTTGAGCAGCGCGCGCTCCATGGCTCGCTCCAATGGTGTCTAGTCTAAACGCACATGTCTCTTGTGAAGCTCTACACGAGGCGTTTACACGTGAGCCTGCAGCAAAATGTAGACCAGTGTAAACGGCCCTTTAGTATGTGCATGGGTGTGTATGTGTGAGCACGCAAACATGAATGTCTATGTATCAGTGTACTCCTGAACACGTTTCGTACATATATATAAGCACATGTACACATATATGTTTCTATTTTCTACTATTTGCGTAAAAACCAAAACCTCATGACACATTACATTTTACCTAAAGCTCTGCGATCAGTTAACACTGAACCAAATTCCAGAAATAAACAAATTGATTGCGCTTGCTTAATAATTTATAAATCGATCTATCACGGCCCCGAAGGGCATTTCTGTGAATAGAAGAAATTAAAAGTATAAACAGATTAATGAAATAAAGCGCTCGTGCAAAAATTATCTTTATATCTGTATGCTGTACAAGCCATGCATTTCATTTTTGAGTGTTTGTTTACGCATTTCTACATGTGCGTGCTGTGTTGCGCGATGTTCTTTATAAATACGCCTCGTAAATTTTGTCCATTAATATGCCTCGTATGGTCTATCTATTTGTACACCTCTGATAGTTTGTCTATTAGTACACCTCGTATAGTTTGTCTATTATTATGCCTCGTATGGCTTATCTATTTGTACACCTCTGATGGTTTGTCAATTAGTACTCCTCGTATGGAACTTTTGTTTTAGGACGTCATATATTAGGAAACTTTTTAAAACCCAATATGTTGACATGTATCTCATGTGGCAACTTGGAAAATAAACGTTTTTCTTTCTTTCTTTCTTTCTTTCTATCTGCTGGTAGTTTCCAGTTATATAGCACAGTAGCATTAGGGGCTTTAATTATCATAGCAGCAGCAGCTGAAGTTTCAGGGGTAAGATACTTTGAGCCATCAGTATATACTTGCAGGTATGAGTATACTGATGAGTATACTTGCAGGTATGACTTGAATTCCAGCAAATATCTCAGGGTACATAGTGCATCATGATTGGAAATTGAGGCAGCTGGAGCAGTCACAAACTCTAGAATAAAAAATTATTTATGTCTGTCCATGGTGGGAAGGGGATACCAGGGTCACAAAATTCTGGGGAAAGTGTTTCAACTTCAGAACATCAAAAACTCGCATTTATACCTCATACCTTCACGAGCTAACGCTATGTACATCCTTCGAATGGCCAAAAGGAAATTCCCGGAGGAAATTGGAATACCAAGAACACAGGACGGAAACATCTTCGTATCTAACCCCGGAAACCCAGATTCAAGACGCCTTCAGATCAACACGCTGGAAGACTTCGAGAAATACCTGATGCAACAACTGAACATGTCATCAAATCAGGTCATGGGTGACTAGACTTGACAAATGTAAGCAGACGTGTGTGTAAACATTAATGACATCTGTGTGTGAAATTTAGTAACAACGCAATCAGCAATTTCACACCTACCAATATGACTGTGAATTTTTATTTTTTACCACTACAGTTATTATTACGCGTAAACCATATTAGCTGATTGTATCATTGTCGTCATATTCTCTAAAACTTATTACCTGTTGTATGTGAACTTGTGAAAACGCCCTCAGTAATCTGTTTGCACCAATGTCGTGATATCAAACCCCAATATTATTCGCTCATGGACTGAGTTTGTATGTACTCACGAAATCGCGCTAGATTTTTTTACTTTATTCTCTCTTACTTAATAAGCTACTTTTTAGACAGGGAAATCCCTTTAAGCTTGACTCTTTACTTCGTTTTTTAAGCTATATAGTACCTACTGCTTACTGTCTACTAATTTTAAATGACTGATCACGCTGATATATTCGAAGAAATTGACCCAGATCTTAATCATTTGAACAGGTTAAATCCAAACCTAAACGACTCGCAAGACTGTAGGTTGTATTGTCGCAGTTTCAGCACAACATTAGGTTTGTTTAAGAGGAAGCTTTAACTTCAATTCGCCTAGCCGAATACCAGGCAGAAGGAAAGGAAATGCACAGTAGGAGTTCTAGTATTGTACTGGTCTCCTTAGTTCACACAGCTTGCTCTTAAGTCTAGTTCGTAACAAAGAAGTTCCGCCTGGTGTCTTCTGGCACCGGCGGTAGGGGCGCGTCCGACCCATCCGGTGCTTGTAAATGCCAGGCGCCCATCGGCTCTTCCGGCGGATGCCCTATCTAGACATGTGACACGAACGCTATAAGGTATCCGTGCCGAGCGCATAAAGACAAATCTCAGCCTCCGGAAGTCCCATTCACACAACCAGTACTTCACTATATAATATCTTCCCTCCCTTTAGATGAATATTTAACAAAGGGAAGGAGGAACTCAACAACCCATTCGTATTACAGGTTTAGTCATTCTACTTGATCTACGAGGTTCATTTTGTACAGGTGAACTGTTAACAGGTTGCAAAGTAGGAGTCTCTGGTGCCCCACTACGGATAGATTCCAAACTACTGTGCAACAACTGATTTGAGTATCTCTTCCAGATTACATTTAATGATGATATTTGAACATGAAAGATATTAACAGCCACTTTACTAACAATAATTCCCTTCACCCATGTGGGACTGTTTCTTAAATTCAGAGCAAGAACATGATCACCGACATCAAATTGAGTTACATACATAGGCATAGATCTGGACACAGAATATTTTGGATGAACTTTATCTCTGGAAGTAACAAATTTACGATTGTTCAGTGCAACAGAGGGAACAATTTTTGTAAAACTATGCGGAATACAATGCGATTGAAATAATGCTTTTGCTAGACGGGATTTGAACGATTCGGAAGAAGAGAGTTTTTTTCAACAGGTCTTTAATGACTCTTACCCCCCTCTCAGCTTGACCATTGCTTGCTGGAGAGTAGGGCGGAGGTGTGAGGTGCTCAATGCCGTTGGAAATTAGAAAATCTTTAAAGTCTTGATTGAAAAGTTAGAAGTATTGTCACTTACGAGCACATCACACAACCCGTTTCTGCTGAAAATCATTCTCAACGCATCGACAGTATCTCACACACTCGTGGATGGTACCACTTCGCATTCAATATATTTAGATAATGCATCTACAGCAATGAAAACAATTTTATTCACGTAGAAAAAGTGATCGACATGAATACGTTCAAAGGGACGAGAAGGAGTAGGCCATTCTACATTTCTAGACTTCGGCTTTGCTCGATTTAATTGACATTGAGGGCAACATTTTACGATGTCTTCAATAGTTTTGTCCATTCCGGGAAACCAAATAACAGATCTAGCCAACAACTTCTTGCCACAAATGCCAGGATGTCCATCATGAAATGTTTCAAGAACTAAACTACGCAATGACTTGGGAATTAAAACCCTTTCTTTGTAAAGTATACAACCTTTCATGATGGTCATCTGAGGTAGCGGGTTCTTAAATTTAGACAAATTAGGATTAGGTTTAGGAGGCATGCAAACTTTATGTATTGTTTAAGTTAGCATAGCTCGCTATCCATATCAGTATGAGTTTTTATATTTTCACACGTGACAGGAGTTTTATCGAGAGAGTTCATTGCAAAAATTATTTCGTACGGTTCTAGTTCTTTTACTCTTGTAGATAGGGGAAGCCTACTGAGGCAATCGCTATTTACGTTACATTTACCTTTCGAATAGCTGAAAACATAGTCAAACTGGGAAAGTCTGAGAGCCCATCTTTGAATTCGAGCGGAACATTTGAGAGGTACACCCTTGTTATGTGCAAAAAGATTACAAAGAGGTTTTTGATCATTATGGATAATGAACTTAGCACCAAGTAGAAATTTCTTGAATTTCTCAACGTCAAAAACAACTCTAAGGCTCTCTCTTTCAATGTTAGAGTAGTTTTGTTCTGCATTATTTAGAGATCTTGAAGCAAATTGAACAGGACACCAATCATGAGAAGGACTAACGCGTTGCATGAGTTTGGCAGCAACTCTATATCCCGAACTATCAGTTTCAAGAAGAGTTTCATGGTTGGGATCAAACAACTTTAGAGGTTTATGCGAACGAAAGATGTCTTTGATTATCTGGACACTTTTCTCCTGTTCTGGAGTCCACCGGAACTGTACCTTTTTCTTAAGCAGCGAATACAGAGGATACATGACATTAGAAAAGTTGGGTACAAAACGACTATAGAAATTACACAATCCGACGAAGGCTTGCAACTCTTTGAGGTTTTTAGGAACAGGAGCATTGAGAATAGCGTCTACTTTCTAAGAGTTAGGGTGAACACCCTTGTTATCGAAAACGTACCTTAGATAAGACACACGATCAGTTAGAAAGGCACAATTAGATAGATTTAAGCGATTTCCAGCATTTTTGAGGACAGACAGGACTCTGTCAAGAACTTCCAAATGAGCATCATATGAAGAGGTCAAAATGAGTAGGTCATCCTGGTACACAATGATGTTATCGATACCAGAAAGAGTCCTATTCATGAACGCTTGAAAAATGCCGGGGCTTGCACGTAAACCATAAGGTAAGTAATTGCACATAAATAAACCTTCAGAGGTGTTAATGGTTGTAACCTTCCTTGATTCTTCGTCCAACTGAATTTGCAAAAACGGGTTAGACAAATCAATTTTTGAGAAAAACTTAGCGTCTCCGATTTGAGAAATTACATCATCAATAACAGGTAGTACAGGTTGAACTGGATTCAGAAGATTATTAATCGAGGCTGAAGAATCTCCACAGATTTTCTCACTGCCGTCAGACTTTAAAACATTAACGGTAGGAGATGCCCATCGACTATCATACACTTTAGAAATTTTTCCCATACTCTGCAAGCGCTCCAGCTCGGTTTTGACAGAGTCTCTTAGTCTTATAGGAACAGGGCGTGCTTTACAAAATACAGGAACTGCATTAGGCAACACATCAAGATGAACTGTTTCTCTAACGTTAGACTGTGAATCAGATGATAAATATGAATCATATTTCAACGACAAACTTCTCGACAAATTATGACAATCCGTTTTATCGATGGAGTCATATTTATCAGGAATGACAACGTTTACATTGAGTTTAGAACATATATCTCAGCCAAGTAAGTTGATTCTATCATCTTCCACAATGAGAAACTTATGATCAAAACTAACATCTTTATAAGTGATAGTTACTGAAGATTGACCAAGCAGGTTTACAGAGCCACTACTGTACCCGAGAATTTTGCTGCACGTAGGATTTACAACAGCACCAAATTTAAGTGCATCTCTTTTACGTATAGTTGACACTGCACTGCCGTTATCAAGCATAAATTCAACAGGTTTACCATTTAAGTTGCATGTAATCATAATAGGCTCTTTAGTAACGGGAATTACAGTGGTGTTTACTCTAAAAAATTAGAATCATTTAAGGGATAATCAGAAAATTCATGTACAGAATTACCGTCATCACTTTCATTCCTAGGTTTTTGTAGAACAACTTCGTTTTTCTTCTGTAGAGGCTCCCGTGAACTTTTCACGAACACATCTTCTCTTCCGACGTTGCAACGGCAACCGCTCATCTCCGGCTGCACCGCGTAGGAGCGAATGGCTTCAGATTTTTCTCGTGTAGGTCCTGCTGGCGAAGGCCGTGCTGCCGTCTTAGATTTGCAGACTTCAGAAATGTGGCCCATTTTTCCACACTTTTGGCATTTCAATTTCAAAGCATAGCAATTCTTTGCAAGGTGCTTCCGCCAGGTTCCGCAGCGAATGCATATGTAGTTCGGCGGGAGTTTTTCGGTAGTGAAAAACGATGAAGATGATTCCTCACGGATAGTATCTTGAGCGTCGGAGCTTAACTGTTCGATGAGTTTTGCATGTTCAACGCATTCGTTGAAGGACTTGCTGTCGCACTTCTGTAGAACCGCGCTGAGAATTTGCGCTGAATGTAGCCCAACCACGAAGGCATCTCTCAATAAACGATCACGACAGCAATTACCATAGTTGCATGCAGATGCTAAGTCATTTAACGTTTTAGCATAACTTTCTATGGATTCATTAACACCTTGTTTTCTATTTAGAAATGTAACCGATGCACCGACGATGGATTCTTTGATTTCAAATTGCTGTGTTAATTTTTCTTCAAGTTTCTCACATGTAGCATCAGTGAGTAACGTAGGTTTAATTCTTCGTTGTAGATCAGTAATTATGTTTACCGGCAATGCTTTAATTAAAATACTAGCTTTTTATCGCCATTATTTCCCGCTTTCTGAAGAGCGTCTGCACACTGCATTTTAAACCGTTGAAGGAATTCACTCACTGTTTCCACTTCAACATCGAATGGAGGACAGCTAACTGTAGAACATGCCATCCTAATTTTAGAGCACTTGTAAAGTTCAAATTCACTTAGGAGATTCGAAGTTCTCGTCGCCAATTGTAATGTCGCAGTTTCAGCACGACATTAGGTTTGTTTAAGAGGAAGCATTTACTTCAATTCGCTTAGCCGAATACCAGGCAGGAGGAAACGAAATGCACAGTAGGACTTCTAGTATTGTACTGGTCTACGTAGTTCACACAGCTTGCTCTTAAGTCTAGTTCGTAGCAAAGAAGTTCCGCCTGGTGTCTTCCGGCGCCGGCGGTAGGGGCGCTTCCGACCCATCCGGTGCTTGTATATGCCAGGCGACCATCGGCTCTTCCGGCGGATGCCCTATCTAGACATGTGACCCGAACACTTTAAGGTATCCGTGCCAAGCGCATAAAGACAACTCTCAGCCTCCGGAAGTCCCATTAACACAACCAGTACTTCACTATATAACATAGGTATACTAAAATATCAAAATTCAACGAAACTATACGAATAACTCGCCATGATTTCTCACTCGTTTGCTGGAACTGTAGGTCACTCTATCCAAAATTGGAAGAGATACAATGAACTATAACTGAACTTAAATATAACCTAGACGTGATTAGCTTCACCGAAAGCTGGCTAGATGAGTCGATCAGAGACATGATTCGATTTGAAAATTATCATAATTACCATTCGCTACGAAAAAACCAGCGAGGCGGAGGCATCAGCACATATATATCTAACCACATAGACTCGAGGATCTTAGCAAATGCATCAATGAATCAGGATCATATAGAATCACTCTTCGTAGAACTGTGTAGAGATGGTAAACGCATTGTGCTTGGAACGGTGTTTAGGCCTCCTACAGCCTGTCATACATCCTTCTTAAATGAGCTAAATCGCATTATTTCTCAGTTCAACAGGTCCTTATACAATGACATAATAATATGCGGTGATTTCAATTATGATCTACTGAAACATGAAAGCTATGAACCAATCTCTAATTTCCCAACAGCCTTTCAGTCTCAATCTTTCCTTCCGATCATCACAAAGCCTACACAAATAACCTCTGAGTCTGCTTCGCTGCTTGACAATATATTTATGACAGACCCAAGTGATTTTCTTTCTGGAATCATTACTTTTGACTTATCAGATCATTTTCCAGTTTTTATTGTTAAGAAAAATGTCTATATTGCTTGCACCAAGCCACGGGCTGAAACGTACTCATATCGTAAAGTAAACGAATCAAATTTAGAAGAAATGCGCACCGTTCTAGAAGAATCAATGCCAACATTGCACATTGCTCAACACAATAATGCAAAGAGCATTGATGAAGCAGTAGTAAAGTTGACTGAAACTATAATGGTCGCATACAATCAGTGTTGCCCAATTGTAACTCGTACAGTTACCCCAAAAAATAAACAAAAGCCCTGGATTACTGGAAACATCGTGATAAATATAAAAAAAAGTCAAGCGTACCTAACCCTCCTTTACGCAGGGCGAATATCTCGAGAAACATATAACCGATTCAAAAACTATGTGAAAAGTCAGATAAGGACATCAAAAATGAGCTACAGTTTCCTCTACACAATCGTTTTGCCCGGAAGTCAGGCAAGCGCGCGTAACAAAGACTTTCCGGCGCTCGAAAGGCAAAGCGCAACTAAGACTTTCCGGATCTCGTAAATGCGGAGCGTGACAACAACTTCCGGATCTCTTACTAACAAAACCAGTGTCACGTTAAAACGATGCATATTTCAAGATACAACATGTCCTTAAAAAAAATTTGACCCCCTCATGAGGGGCAGGAACCGAGGTTCTCGTGCCCCCTCAATAGTCGGGCGATTTTCTCTATAAGGCTCATTTGGGGCGCATGGTAATTCCTAGACTATTTCATCTACAAACTTCAAATTGATTTCAGTTTAAACATGAATTCATTCTCCCCACCAGAGTGTAAAATAAAACTCCCATACGTTTCCTGGGGAGGCATGGATAGAGGTTCCCCTACCCTCTCAATGGTCGGCTGATTTTCTCTATAAGGCTCATTTGGGGCGCATTCTAATTCCTAAATTATTGCACCTACAAACTTGAAACTGGTTTCATTTAAACATCAATTTATTTTCCATGCCGGAGGGTAAAATTAAACTCTCATACGCTTCCTTGCGATGACAGAGAGCAAGGTTCCCCAACCCCAATAAGTCGCGCTGGTGAATGCCGCGGTGGCCTTTCTTATGAAGCGCTGTCTCGAAGAGCTCGTCATAGCCATGTGGTTTAAGGACCTGCTCTTCCGTGAAGGCATCGTGGTTTCGAATCCCGGCTCTGGGTGACGATTTTCTCTGTCGGGTATAGGGAAATATTCCCCACTCTACCCATGTGTCTGAAATGGGTACCGGTCTGACCGGGGGAAAGCATCATGGCGTCCTGGTATTAGTTATAAGGCATTTGAAAAACCAATGTACAAGGTGATATATATCAGGCTTGATTGGAAATAATGCATCCTTAGATGCCGATGTTTGATTTGTTTTGTTTGTTTGAAGAGAAACGAACCCTTCCAAAGCTGATTTTGTGACAGACCGACAGACACTCTTCGCAAACACAAAAATGATTGCATTAATACGTATAACGACGGGCGAGCTATGAGTTATAAACACTGGATATGATTTCAAATCATTCTTCATTTATGTGAAAGAATGACGAAAAATAGATAGTATCAATGTTATCGGTGAAATTGAAGAGAGCTGAAAACAAACAAGAATTATCAAATAACCGTAACGGTTGGGTTAAATCAGAACTAATAACCTAGTATAGATTTATGACATTCGAAATTTCACATATAAAGTTTTGAATAGCTTTATTAGGTTTCCTCAAAGCGTTACTGCAGAAATAGAAAGTTAATATCAAGTTCTTAGCTAGAAAAGACCCCTCCTAGAGAGGGAAGGGGTCTCTCACATCCCTCTCAGGGAGGAAGGAAATCTGAGAGTGCTTTGGAAGGGTAAAGATAAAAATTCTTGCGCCCTCGTAGGGGGCAGGCAGCGAGGTCGACCGATAAGTCTCATTTTCCGATGACACTAATTTCTAAACTATTGCACCTACGAACTTCAAAAAGCACGGGTCATCGACGAAATTATAACTTCTTCACCATCCAAGGCGAGTTGATCGCGTGTCCCTTTTTATATCTGCGACTCGTTCTCCGAAGCTTGTCGTAGTATCTGTTTTAAATCCAGTTTTCTTCTTGTATAGTGATAAGGCTGTATTTCCAGCCCCACTATATAGGCCAACTGCCAAAAATCAGCCGGCCGTAATAGTGAGGCCAAAATTTGGGTCTTACATTGCCTCTATCGAAGAAAAGGTTGATTCATTCCATGCTTAAGAATAGAAAGTTGCAACTGTCTATGACTCCTCAGATCCTGCCACATAAACATGTCTGGTTACTGTCAGGCCGCTCAAGTGTTGTCGAGTCTTTTATTATAGTTACCCAAAATCTTAAGTATTTTCTTAGTGTGCTCAGTTCCCGGTACGGGCCCTAGGTCTGCTTCTCTGCGCTGATGTTGCGTCTGTGCATTTACTTTAGTTAGCCCTTCGGTTGCATTAGTTTTGTATTTTATTATTCTCATACTATTTTGAATACTTAGCTGAATGGCACAAACATCTAAAATGTAATTTTGCGTGTTGTATTGTGATATGCAGTAACTCATGTCTATGTACGCTATTTTTACAGAAAATAAACAAAATAATGTTCTATGCTGAAATGTATCTGTCTATTTAAGAGGCATTGTAACGAGATTCTGCAATAACTAAATCACATCCTAATATAGAAAGGGATTTCCTTACTCCTCCTTGCCACAGGCTTTTGTCTATTACGACACCCTCGCCTAAAAAGGGGCTTAAGAAGCCCACCTTGGGAGGACAAACTATTCCGTACAGTTTGTCGCAAAGGATGATGCTGTCGCAGTTTAGTACTAACAGAATTCACTTATATTGCCCTAACGGACTGATTACGGCGCAGACAGTTGCTCGTCTTCCTAACGGTACAGCCGTAGTTCGGCCCGAACAGAATTTACTTCTGTTGCCCTAGCAGACTAAATACAGCGTAGGCGGTATTCACACACACCTCACCCTAACGGTACCGCCGTAGTTCGGCATAAACAGAATTTACTTCTGTTGCTCTAGCGGACTAAATACGGCGTAGGCGGTATCCACACACACCTCACTCTAGCGGTACCACCGTAGTTCGGCACATACAGAAACTACTTCTGTTGCCCTAGCGGACTAAATACGGCGTAGGCGGTACCCCTACGAACCTCAGGAAAGGCAGCTGCACAGAAAAGCTAGCGCCCCGGAAAAAGATAGCTGCACAGAAGACAGCCCCTTTTCCACGAACCCTCACGTCGACCGCACGACGGTATCGACAGTTACAGATTACGCAATATTTATTAAGGGCCAGTATTTTATGAAATTTCACAATTTTTTTGAAAGAATTATGTCACGAATCGTTACTTGAAGAGATAGAGACAAGGTTAGCCAAAAATAAGTTATACTAAACATAGCACAACGCGCACATCAAGAATTTCAGGACTTGCTCATCGTATGGATGGTAGTAAAATTTGTTTCAAAAAAGTTATGCTCAGCTTGGGTGTTTTTCATTCGTCTATTTATAATGATGTAAAATAGAAACATGTGAAGCTTACTGGGGGTAGCGATGATTCTCGTTTGAAGTAATACGCATGTGTAATCTGGCTAGTGAAATATGTAGGTAGTCCTCATTAAAGGTTCAGTGCTAAATATTATCAGAACATTAATCTTCATGACTCTTGGATTTAGTTTTTTCGATCAAAAAATCATACATAAAACATAAGTACAGAAAACAGTACAAAAATAGTAATAATGCCAATGATCATCGCCCTGCTACATTAAACTGACGGCTTCGTTACTCATAATAGCCGACAGAAATAATTAAGGCATAGATTATAATGGCTTAGAGAACGTAAAAATGATGTATGAAATAGAAATTTCATTTATTTCCAAACTTTGCCGGCCTGAGAATACTGAGCGTAAGACGGCTCCATTTATGACGATGTAATAAAAGAATAAAGTCGGGGAGCGTAGAGACGCTGGGGCTTATTAGAGCGGATGAAATAGAATTTAATTTATTTTCCAAACTTTGCCGGCCTGAGAATATTGAACATAAGACGGCTCCATTTATGACGATGTAACAAAAGAATTAAGTCTGGGAGCTTAGAGACGCTGGGCTGATTAGAGTCGGCCCTATGAGTTGGTCAAGGATTGTAAAATCTCGAGACATTAATATAAAAACGATCGCCAGCTCGCCTCTCTGGACGGAGACACGAGCGTGGGACTAAACCATTGAGTTAAGGGCCGTTTACACTGGTCTACATTTTGCTGCAAGCTCACGTGTAGACGCCTCGTGTGGAGCTTCACAAGAGCCATGTGCGTTTAGACTAGACACCATTGGAGCGAGCCATGGAGCGCGCGCTCTAGATATTATATAGCTAGATCTAGATGATTTTGCTGAAGCCTAGATGTAAAATTTCGAACCTAGATATTAGCTATAAAACCTATATAGTTTTTTCAGCATGCTAGAAATTTTCTAGCTAGAATTACAATTAAGCCATGTATATGATAGATTACTGTAAATTCGAATTAAGAATTCACCATAAGGGTTGGTTACTACTTCATTCTTATTGTATTTGTTAATTTTCTTAAGCAAATTGTCTGAACAGTGAAGCAACCATATTCTGATCATGTTATGTTCATATTATGAACGACACCAAGACGGCTATTTCACGGTTCATAAGCTAAAGCACACTATCTCCAATTGCAAAACTAGCGAAGATATCAAAAAATCATGGAATAAAATGCACACACATTATCAAGAATGTATTGTGGGCTCATTTTGACGAAAGACTGACCAATTATATTGGTAACAATGAGTTCAGTTTATTGTTGGATGGAAGCAATGATATTTCTATCATGAAGCTACTTGGTGTATCAGTTATATTCTAAAGTAATGCATCTAATAAAGTAGGATCAACTTACTTAGTAATTGCAAAATTATTAAAAGTGATGAAGATAGCGGTGTGAAAGCCTTAAAACAATTGTTGAGAAGTAGGAATCTGAGCATTGATGAAATGCAATGCAATAGAGACTGACCTTTCTACTCGCAACACGTGTGAAATTGAAGAACATTTGGATACCAAGATTTATTAGGGTAAATATCAGGATACTAGATAATTCATGTAAAGATAAATTACCTAATATAAAGCAATTTATGATACAAATATCCTTATATGCTATTGTTCAACTAATAAGGTAACTTATTAGTTTCCGTCAACTTTCTCAATAAATATCATGACGTATTCAAAGTAACGAACAAATGAATGCTTTATAAATTGTGGGAAGAAAAAACCCATAATATACAATGAGTTAAGATGTAATCTTATAACAGGATTTTCACGAAATCAAATTACAGTATCAGAGCAACAATTTTTCATCCTCTCAGTATTCTTATAAACAACAGCCAGACATGGGCACATGGGATAAATTAGAGGCACCGTAATAAATTGATATTTCAGGTACATTTTCTGGAATTCTCTTCAATTTCAATAAAAATAGGAGAGTAAAAATCACTGATAAAAATTTCATTATACTGAGAACGTTTCGGGCAAATACTCATCATCAGCTCATTAAAAGAATCTGACATATATTACTGAAATGAAAAATGAACGTAAATGTACAAACAGACATAAACACGGATTTAAAAGTTAAACCAAAAAGTATAAATGTGAAAATGCAGCAAATAACAACGAAACAACTAAGGGCCTATGTTGCTAAGAGGAAATGAACTCAATTGGTTGTTAAGAGAAGGCTTACATTTAAAAATGAAAAGCGATTCTAAAATTATAAGATCTAAAACACTTGAAGCTATACGTACTACTTTAAAATGACTAGAGTGAGGAGGTATATTGCACGTTTCAGTATGATCGCGAACAGCGGAGTGAGATGGACGGGTCAATGGAACCCCAGTACGGTAACTAACTCCAACATGCTCGGCCACTCTAGTACGTACGTGTGGTCATGCCAAAGTACTCGGATGCACATCGTGCACAACTGTATGAATACACTAGTGAGGCCTGCATGATAGAAGGAAGTTTGTCTTTATAATTGAAAAAAGAACCAATTGTAAATTTGTTTCTTAATATTATATGGAATTTTATGCTTGAAAAATGTCTAGAGAGTAGGGCAAGTAATTCAGTTTTGATTTTTTCAGAATACGGTCCAAAATATGGTAAGCACAAATAAATTGGTTGAGAGATTGGTTTTTGAATGACCGAATTTGGTTCGACATTATCATTTTGAAACTTGTTTGCTAAAAACTTTCCAATTTAGTGCTCAACAAACGAAGATCTAAAACCATTTTGGCGGAAAAATTCTATCAAAAAAGAGAATTCTAAATAAAGGACGCAAAAATTAAAACAAATTTTATAAGCACGAGCAAGCAAAGTTTTAATGCAATTCAGTTTAAAATTATAAGTGCAATAACTATGGAAACTCGTTCCTAGGCCAGAGAAAGTATTTTTTCGGTACACCGACACTTCAAATTTATTCTCTCGTTTAGTCACTAAACAATCCAGGAAAGGTAATTTATTATGCTCTTCACATTCCATAGTGAATTTTATATTTTTATGATCCTCACTCTAGTCATTTTAAAGTAGTACGTGTAGCTTCAAGTGTTTTAGATCTTAGAATTTTAGAATCGCTTTTCATTTTTAAATGTAAGCCTTCTCTTAACAACCAATTGAGTTCATATCCTCTTAGCATCATGGGCCCTTAGTTGTTTCATTGTTATTTGCTGCATTTTCACATTTATACTTTTTTTTGAACTTTAAAATCCGTGTTTTTGTCTGTTTGTACATTTATGTTCATTTTTTATTTCAGTGATATATGTCAGATTTTTTATTGAGCTGATGATGGGTATTTGCCCGAAACGTTCTCAGAATAATGAAATTTTTATCAGTGATTTTTGCTCTCCTATTTTATTGAAATTTATATTTTTATGAATAACAAAAAGCTAAAAATATTCTACACATAAGTGACATATGAACCTAATTATGGTTTCATAATCAACTGCACTTTGCAGGCTATGGGACAGAGATTTGCGATATGACGTGAAACATTTATCTTTTTCTTTACATTCTTTAAGAGTGTTAGCTTTTTATTTGCTCGGGAAGTGGTTTATTTTCACGGGACACTGGTGGATCAACTAGCAACTCAAGTTATTTGATGTTCCTTCGTTATATATATGAATTCAGATTCATAATTTGACTAATCTAGCTCATTTGAAAGATTCTCATAAGTAAATTATACTAGCCTCATGAAATCCCCTACACTGTTCGAGAGATCCAAGTTATTTTTCAAGGCTAATTGTTCGACGGGTAATAACTTCCGGTCCGTACAGTCCAATTGTTTTTACTCTTTCACCGTGAATTTTATCAATTTTTCAACGGAGGGAAGAGCTTTAGACATGTTTCTTCTTAGCAATATTTTATATGGGTACCCATTTTCTCCTTCACATAATAAAGTGACGAGGCACGGGTTTTCTCCATTTTCAACGGACGTCATAAATGCCAGTGGGAATGGACCACAACTCGCTCCATCCATTTGGTGTTGTACTCCGAGACACTCAATCAATACTTTTGTTATGTTCTTCACGTTTGCTAATAAAAAGAATTCACTGGAGATAGAGACATGAGGATTGTTTTACAATAGTAACCATAAAATATACAGCATAGCTGTAACAGAACGAAAAGTTAACTACCGAAAATAGTGCAATCATAATACACTCACGAGCGTGAGAAGTGAAAGTTGTCAGTTACGAATAACAAGAACACTGTATGTGATGCAATAAACTAAAAAAAAAAGAAAAAAAAATGTGTAAAGTTTTTCCAGAAGGGCTTCCGTATTTCGGACGCAGAAAAGCTACAGATGTGAATCAATATATCGTCAAAGTAATCAGATGAGTTCGTGATAGGCCTAATGAAATAGAGTATAGGTTCGCCAAGAAAAGTAGAGCAATCAAATGGAAAGGCAGAAACGAGGATAAGGAATCTTTGATGAGAAAACATACTAATTGGTAGTGATTCGGCTTGACTGAGATTTACAACAGTTGTTGCTCGGTTTCGAAGAAAACGAAACGTGAGAAGTAGAAAAAATGCAAAATAAGGGAGACTAAAAAAAGTAGTTGTGTAGTGCAGCTGAAAAAAACAGTTTATTTCCAATAGAAATGATACACAACAACATTGGTTTTAAAATACCTTAAAACAAGAAAAATACACTTATTTGATACACACACATGAGTATTGTTATGCCCAAGTCACTAGTCGAAAAAATTATTGAGGACAATGTATCTTTCGTGCTGCTTAATCTAGATTTGATGATATATGTCATTACAATTATTAAAGAAAACACGATGCCTATTCCAACATATATTCAAGAATATTGTTTTACGTGCACACTGGCAGTGAAATACGAGCTCTGTGACTTGCGGTATAAGTAATTTATTGAAAGAAAAACGGCTATATCAAAATAATTCTGCGTCTGAAAGGCAGTGAGGTTGCCATTCAGAAATATATTTTTACTCCTATGTATAGTCTAGTATTACAATAAAAGGACCCGGAGAATATGCCTTTTATCATGCAACGAAATTATGACATTTCCATGCTTATGATATTGCCTCACAATACTTTACATGAGTCAGAACCATGAAAATTATTATGCTATAACGGCTACCAGAATGTGTACAACATAATTGGAATGATATGTGAGAGTGACCAACAAGATAGGGTTGTCTTAACATTCTCAATAACGTATAATGATTTATATTACACGTGACTAACAAGAACATTTTAGGATGTGAATAGTAGAAGAACATATTAATGTTCTATAAAGTTACCAAATTAGAAAAATTTACGTTATTTTCGACTCAGGATGCAAATTTCTTTAATTGAGAAGCATAAATAGGGGCCACTACGGTCCAGTTTAATGCTTGTACAAAAACGGAGAGAAAAAGTATAAAAATATATCCTATAGCTGCTCAATTGAAATTGGATAGTGTTTGTTAATTCATGGAAGAAATAAAGATTAGAACTTTGTTGAGTGAAAACACTTGTAACAGTTTACACGTACATTGACATATCAGCTTTGGATTTTATTAAATCAGGGAATGATATTTCAGTTGCTTGTTGTAACAGAAATTCAAAAATATAATTTCGAGCGAGCATGAACAAAAAAAGAATATACTTATGAGAATTACACTTGGACGATTTCTTAAATGAGCACGCTTTAACCTACACACCATGTTCACAAAACAAATGCAAGTCGATTGATTAGAGATTTTGCAAGGTTAAAGATCAGTTGTAGGTAAATGTATGAATGTACAAACATATACGAATGTACGCACAAGTATATATATATATATATGGGTATATATATATATATGAATATATACAGGGTGGGGCTAAAGGTATGAACCGGTTATAAAGGAATGTGAAAGGAGAACCATTCAACTTGCAGTATTTATTTATATATTGTTTAATGCAGTACAAAATCTAGTTTTTTATCTTAAGTTTTAAATATGATATCCCGTAGGTGCTGGCCGTCAGCCGCGATGCACTCCTGAAGACGAGTTCTGCCGCCATAGCCATGTGGTAGAGGTTCTGCCGCTGTGCGGCAAGGACTCGGGATCGAATCTCGGCGCAGGCAGGGGCGATTTTCTCTGTTGGGTATTGGAGAAAAATTCCAAGCACAATACCCCACTCTACCCAGGTGTTTGAAATGGGTACCGGTCTCGATCGGGGGAAAGCGTCATGGCGTCCTGGCGTTAGTTATAAGGCATTTGAAAATCCAATGTACAAGGTGATATGTATCAGGCTTGATTGGAAATAAAGCATCCGTAGATGCCTCCGTTATTTTCTGCAGTTTTGAACCACTCTTCTGCACATTTCGATGGGTATTGCCGCAAGTTCCTTCCTGATTCTGTCCTAAGTTCTTCCACGGTATGTGGACGATGTTTAAAAACCTTTTTTTTTATGTACCCCCACAGGAAAAAGTCACAAATGCTCAAATCTGGTGAGCGCGCAGGCCACTCCACGTCACCCCTCACCGAGACTAGGCGCAGGGGGAACACTTGCCTCAATCTCGCCACAGCAAACCCGCGATACTCTCCCGTCCATACCATGGCTGCTACTGAAAAGTGAAAACTAGATTCTCACGCAGCAACAACGAAACCCCTCCCGTTTCTCCCCCTCCCCCACAGGCCGAGCGGCAGCCCATCAAAACTCGTTCATACCTTTAGCCCCACCCGTTATATATACACGTGCTCACAGATACCACGATACAAGCATGAAAATTTTGAAAATTGCTAGTTTTGTTTTCTAATTGAAAATTTTTAATATAACTGGCATTAGTTGATAAGAGTGAGCTTCACATACGATAAGAGTGATAAGTGGATGATAAGATAAGAATGATAGGTGAAAAGATAAGAATGATTTGTGATAAGATAAGAATGATTTGTGATAAGATAAGAATGATTTGTGATAAGATAAGAGTGAGCTCCACATGTTCCTGTTTCACATAACTATAAATAGAAGTGTTACGACATAGATACGTATGTTACGACATAGATACGTAGAGAGGATAGGCAAGCAACCGGCGGCTCCAGAGTCGACGCAGCGCAGCATACCGAGAGGCATAGGAAGGTGTGACGTACGTACATACGTACATCAGGAGCAAGGAGGAGTACATGAAGGGGGGTAGAGGCTATTTCGAGAGCTAGTCCAAAATACATCACATATACGGGAGTTGTTGTAAATAAACAACATAGCACAGAAAACAGTGGGTTAAAAATTGAATTTCATATGAGTAAGAAATCAGGGGTTTCTGGGTTTATTTTAGAGATATATGCGTAGCAATATTGTGAGGTAAGGGACACGTCAAGATAGGGAGGTGACGCTTGAGGGTTAGCCAATCGCGAAACGCTACGTCACTTTCAGTTTTCGCGGGTGTAGCAAAGCCCAAGGAGCGCATTCTTTGTTCGAGGGAAGGCATATATAAAGGAGAAGTAGGGTAACCGATCTTTTTGCTGTGGCCTGGTGCGAGACAAGATGTAGGGATACGATTTCTTCGAGAGGGAGGTGAGATATTGTTCTTTGTTCTTTGAAGATTATCATGCAGCTTATTAAATTTGTGTTCATAAAAAGAGTGGAGTGATTCAAGTAGAAATGGTTGACAATTTTATTGCAATTGAAGTTTTTGTCTAGGTGGGGCGCAGTGATTTTCATTGTTAATATTGAAATTAGTTCTTTGGGTTTTCATTTAAATTATCCTCGAATTGTTCTCGTGTTTAGAGTTTCACTTTAATGTGGGGAATGAAAGAATTATTACATTATTTCTTAGAGGGAAATCAGAATATTCGTGTCTTATTGAACTATTGAAGTGCAGGCTTGAGGGTTTTCATGTAACTTATCCCGAAACAGAGTGCTTTGTGATTTGTTTTGTAAAGCGGGGTGAAATAATCCAATTATTCTCAGAGGGAAAATGAATATTTTATGATTGTTTTTGAGATTAAAGGGGAGTAAAATTAGTTCAATCAATTTGAAATAGGTGTATCACAGGGAATAAAGACTTAAGCGAAACTAGGCACCTAATATTATCCTTGTTCCCAGGAGGGGTCGGGTGTTTGAGTGTGGAGCGGCTTGGAGTTTCAACGATGTGGGCTAAGCAACTCTGGGTTGCAGAGCAACCTGACCATATGGCGCTCACCAAGCTGAAGTGCCAGGGCCTACTGCCTACCAGTCACACTGAGAGGGAAGTCATGCAAGCAATAGAGCTTAGAAAATGTTCAGGCTCTCTGAAATTTAAGAGGAGCTCGGGGTTATGCCTTTGAAACGCTTCGTTCGGAACGATCAAGAGAAATCATGGATAATAGGCCATCGGTGACTGTGCTTTTTTCTTCCGCGCGCGCTGCGATTGCCTAGGATTGCGTAGGATATGTTTCTTGCTGGTGTGTTGTGTTGGCGTGACAAGGTAAGCGCGCCAGTAACTTTCGCTAATATTGTGTGTCGCAAATTTCTTTGCTTGCCGAGAATGTCTCATGCCAATCACGTGTTCATTAGTTAACCGAAAATAAAGTAATCAATAATGCACCATTAACTGAGTGTTTCATTTCCCGTGTTGAACTGAGCAGATCAGTAGTTACTTTCTCTATTTTTCCAACTGTTCTACCATTTCCTCTTTCTGTGTTTTCCGTTCTGTGTATTTTCATCTTTCCCCTCTTACTAAGGAGGTTTCGAGTCCTCCATTCGAACTAACACAGTGGAGGCGCCTGATCAGCGCCACGTACGCAACACTGTGCGAAGTTTCGTGACACCTCAAACTGAATTTAATTATATACTGTTCTGCTTACCACCCGGTACTTCGGTTTACATGGGAAATTTTTTTTGTGTCGGAATTCTTTCTGTTTGATAAAAATTTAATAATAACTCAAAGTGATTCTTCAAAGAAAGTGAGTCTAATTCAAAGTGATTCTTCAAAGACAGTCGAGCACTCTAGAGCTGCAGTGAATCTGAGTGTAGAGGCCGGCAAAGCATCAGCTGCGAGCTTGCGGTTTCTCTCTTCATGTTAAAGAAAGAAAGAAAAAAAAAGAAAAAACCGTTTATTTCCAAGTTGCCACATGAGATACATGCCAACATATTGGCTTTTAAAAGTTTCTTAATATACGACGTCCTAAAACAAAACTTCCATACGAGAAGTACTAATTGACAAACCATCCGAGGTGTACAAATAGATAAGCCATACGAGGCATAATGATAGACAAACTATACGAGGTCTGCTAATA
This sequence comes from Morinoia aosen, assembly GCA_030386875.1. Classification (NCBI taxonomy): domain Eukaryota; kingdom Metazoa; phylum Arthropoda; class Malacostraca; order Amphipoda; family Talitridae; genus Morinoia; species Morinoia aosen. The sequence goes on along the minus strand of CM059569.1, from coordinate 12,399,725 downwards.
GATAAACTATCGGAGGTGTACAAATAGATAGACCATACGAGGCATATTAATAGGCAAGATATACGAGGCGTACTAATAGACAAACCATTCGTGGTGTGCTAGTAGTCTAACAAAAGTTCTATACTAGGAGTACTAATTGACAAACCATCCGAGGTGTACAAATAGATAAGCCATACGAGGCATAATAATAATAGGCAAACTACACGAGGTGTACTAATAGACAAGCTATCAGAGGTGTACAAAATAGATAGACCATACGAGGCATATTAATAGACAAAATATACGAGGCGTACTAATAGACAAATCACACGTGGCTTGCCAATAGTCTATCTCTGTCAAGGGTAGTTGAATGAGAAATGAAAATTATGCCCTAAAAATACGCAAAGCCCTATCACCACCAAAAACATATTTCATATCTTCTGGATATTCACCACATCATGCGGACATGGGTACATGGGATAAAATAGAGATACAGTGTAAGCCGGTTACCACTCATGATTGACAAATATCTACAAAATATTGGTAGAAATGGGTAAACAAACATATATTCAATATCAAAATTCATAGCTTGTACAACATACGGACAGAAAGATAATTTTACTACGATTCATATGCTCAAATTGCACTTTATTTCATTAATTATATATGACATTAATACGATTCACAGAAACGCCCTCTGGGAAGGTGATAGATCTATTTTTGAATCATTTCGCTGTTGCAATAAAATTTATTAACTGAAAGGTTTTTGCGCAAAGAAATGAAATAGAAACATGTATATCTATTTATGTAGATACATATATATACCTACACACGTACACACACATATTAATATATACTTATTGAAAATAAAATATTAGAAAAAAAATACATATATAAGATAAAAGAAAGAAGCAACCTACCATCTACTACACAGAAAATGACAGCTGAGCTCACTGTAATCCTAAGAAATTTTCGCAAATATAACTAAAAGGAAGAGAAGACTTCGAAAAACATAAAAATGAGCTGTTTTTTAATTTCTTCACAGAAATTTTTAAGAAAAATCAGGTTATAGTCAAGAATCAACACAACTCTTCAGCATTATACGGACATGTGTACGTGGGATAAAATGGAGTAACATTGTGGCCGGATATCACATCTGATTGGAAAATATTCACAAAATTGGCACATATAGGAAGATTAGGCCTTGATCCAAAAATAATGATTTCGATTACAGAAATTTAGAGTTTTTTCCGATTTGAAAGTTCAGTGCTAGTGTGCGCTGAACGCACGGAAAAAAATAAAAATAATAAGACTAAATGCAATGCTTAAATAACCCCTTTCCCCCCAGCTCAGTCGAAAATCGATTGAAAACATCTTCGAGAATGATTTTGAAATAGCGAGACAACGTTAGCCAAAAATTTAATTCATTATAAACTTTGCACAACCCTCACATCTATAAACCTGTTTATTGGTGTACACACAAAATGTATTTCATGGTATATTTGTCATACGGACGTTAAATATTAATACATAAAGAGAAAGAAATAACAAAATAAAGATGAGGAAATACTCCTAATTATGGAAAGAACGATCGTTCTGCTGCACTGAACTGACGGCTGTGGTGCTCATTGTTGTCGACAGAAATAAGTAAGATGAATATACGAATCGCTTAGCAAACGTAAAATGAAATAGTTTCTAAATTTCTAACATAAATTTCAGGAAAAATTAAAATTTCTGATAGATGGGAAGTTCTCACCGAGATGCTGCAGGCCCTATGACAGAGATGCGAAATGACGTGACACATTTACTCTAAATTCTTTTCCAGTTTTAGAGTTTTTGATATGCTGGGGAAGCTTGTTCCACAAAAAAGCTCTAGAAACTGAGAGAGCTTTTTGTCCCACGTTAGATGAACGGTAACTGACTAAAACATCGTTCCTCCGGTTTGGTCTTTCGTTTGGGATATTAGATGGAAAAAATTTTACCACCTCTGCATTACTTTGGGAGAGGTACAGAGAGGAGAATACTCGTCGAGCTTTCTGGATCATGAATCTGTTCGGTATTGGGATCCAGTCGAGTTTTCTTAAAAGAGGGGTGACATGATCGTATTTATTGAAATTTCCTTTGCATACCACTTTGGCGGCGAAGTTTACACATTTTTGCAACTCTTCCTGACGACATTTAGGTAAGTCTCCCCACACAAGACTGCAGTAGTCCAGACGCGATAAAACTAGAGACTGAATCACTAATAATCTAGATTTTTCGTCAAGTGTGTTCTTTATACGATGAAAGAACATTAAGGTTCCGTTAATTTTGTTGCACATTGTTTCGACGTGTGAATTGAAAGTCATATTTTTGTCAAACCAAACTCCCAGATTTTTAACCTTATCGACTGGTTTAATTGTATCGTCTCCAAATGTTAGCTGGAATGGTGGTAAATTTTCAGTCGCATTCTGTGATCCAAAAATAATGCATTGCGTTTTACTTGCGTTAAGTTTGAGGCCATTATGGTCATACCACAATTTCAGATCTCTCAGAAGGTTTTCAGCGTTGGCTTGTGTTTCTGTTAAATCCGCTGTTGAGCTTGTCATGGCAATTTGTACGTCATCAGCATACATTGAGATTTTTGTGTTTGCCGGCATGGTGGGGAAATCGTTGATGAAAATTGAAAATAGGAGTGGGCCGATGATTGAACCTTGAGGAACGCCAAAGTTATTTGGTATGAATGATGACATTTTTTATTCAAGCACACTGCATGAGAGCGGTTTCGTAGGTAGCTTTCAAACCACTGAGTGTCTATTCTGAGGTTTGAAATTTTTTGTAGAAGTTTCTTATGCTCAACACTGTCGAAAGCTTTGGAGAGATCAAGCAATAGTAAGAGAGTTAATTTTTTTTGGTCAACATCATTGTAAATTTTTTCTGTTATGTTTAACAGGGCGTCCTGAGTACTGGTATTCCTCCTGTAAGCATATTGATTGCGATGTAGTAGATGTGACTCGTCTATGTAAGACGAGAGCTGGTTTGTCATTACTTTTTCTAATATTTTGGACATAACAGGCAAGAGACTGATTGGTCTGTAGTTTGACGCTATGTCGATATCACCAGAGTTATGTAATGGCTTAATTATGGATAGTTTCCATTGATCGGGAAACTTGTTTGTGACTATAGATGTATTTATTATCAAGCGAATTAAGGGTGCTGTGACAGGGAAGCTGTCTTTTATATGTTGGAGGCTTATGCCATCATGTCCAGTCGCTTTAGTATTCTTTAGTGAGTATAAGATTTTTCGTATCTCTATGACGCTAACTGGCTTTGGTCTCCACTTGTTGCTACCATTTGGGGATGAAACATCGCTCAGATTTGCCTCTGTAGATGTGTCTGAAACTGTCCTGGATACTTCATTGAAAACATCTTCGCCAACTTTTGAGAAGAAAGTGTTAAAGTCATTCGCCATTTCTGAGGGGTTGTCAAAAGTGCTTTTGCAGTCTGAATTTTTATACTGAGCAGCTTCTCTAATGATTTCCCAAGTTCTTTTAGGGTTTTGTTTTGCCGCCAAGAGTTCTTTGTGGAAAAAGGGGCTGTACGGTCTGTAAGCGCATTCCATATAGCTGGCTCCATAAAATTCAAGTTTGAAGTATAGAGGCATCAGCAGCGCGCACATAAATTAGGTTTGAGTGGCATAAGTTTGCAATGGCTCAGTGAATAATGCTAAGTGAGAGCATGTGTAAAGCAGTGTGTTTTTGGTGTGACCAGTATTTTGCAAGCGGTGATTTTTTTTTCTTTTCTAAATGTTGAAAAACAGAAATTTAATTTTGCTCTCTCTAAATGTTGAAAAACAGAAATTGAATTTTGCTCAAGTGATATCAGGAGTCTGGCGGGTGGAAGATAATATATGCACGTCATGCAATTTTCTGTGAAAATGATGCAGTATTTTGAGCAGTTAATACCGAGTCTCAGTCAATGCATTGCAAATTGTAATTATTGTTTATGTGCATTCTAAACTGTGTTTTTTTTGTGCACTCTCATGCCGGTGAAGTCAATCATTTCTCTCTTTTATATTGTCAACTTCTTGTTGCAAGTCCCAAACCAGGAGTGGTAATTACATTCATCCACCTAACACAAATCATGTTGATTAAAAAGAAAACTAATTAGCGTACAGTGAACATGATTTTAGAAATATTTTCAGTGTAATGCATTTGCAAATGTGTGTTAACGTAACCTTTCTGAAGTGCGCAAGAATCTGTTTCAAATACATTCCGTTGTATTCTATTGTGAGATGACTGTCCGAGCATGAGAGTCAAAGAAATTCCTGAGCAATAAAATAAACCGCAGACGACGGGTCTCGTAGGAGTAGGAGCGTGGGTTGAGCAGACATGGCCTGTCTAAGCCTTGCACAAGTGGGGAAATTATGTTGAACATTATAGCTGCTAAAATCGTATTGTACATCATGTATAACTCAAACTATTTTTCTCTACTTTGTTCAGTACCGCTAGCCAAATATTTTTTATGTGAGTAATGCAACGTGTCTTCTCAGACTAGATGATGATATTACGTAGCACTTGGGCATTGAAATAGAAAGAGATTATCTACAGACCTTTCTTAAAAGTGTGCTGCGTGTACAATTTCAAAATGTTTTGGATAATTACATTTGCCAATCTTGAAGTAGAAGTAGGCATCTTAAAGTAATATTAGGCGGCATTTGGCTGCAGAAGTATAAAATAGACATGGAAAATTGATCTAAGTAGGAGCGCGCGAATCAGTGACATGGGAATGTAAATTTTCACAAGTCATGTGACAGCATTTTAGGATGTTGCTCGTGCTGCTCAAAGCTTAATTTTAGTGCCTCAGTGTAGGTTAACGTCCATTGCACGGTTGATAACTTGTGAAATTGTCATTTAGATACATGAAACATACAAAATTTTCTTTAAAGCTTAATAATTCCTAAGCATTAGTATAGAAAACGAGATGCTAATTGTTCATCTGGCAAAGTCAACAGAATTTCTTAAGAAATTAAAAGTCATCAAATATTTGTTGCGGAACTTGATTGATAAACTAATTTAATTTTGTTGAGATTGAAATTAAATCTATCGGGTATGGTGGTTGGAGAAACGAGATACTTCTTGCTAATGATGAATTACCAAATTGAATTGCAGTAGAAGTAATGCTCCTTCACAGAAAATTATAAATAAAAATTACGTTAAAAGAAAATAAAACTTTCACAAAAATGTCTACCGTGCATGGTGAAATAAAGTTAGGGTTCTTATCTCATTGATCTACCTCGAGATGAGGAAGGAGTCTTAATTACATTTAGTGCTTATTTTAATGAAGAACACGCTGCGATTTTTATCTACATTGAAAGATTTAGAGGAATCTAAAATTGACGGGAATGCTATTGGGAAGATGAATTCATGCCTTGTATTTGTCTTATACTGTTTAAAGTGACCATTCTTATAGATGATGTGTAATGTGTCCATGTAGTGTTTCATATCAGCTTAAGCAGGCAAAAATATTTTACATCGATATCTTTGTTTCTGTGAGGCTGATAGCAGGATGTAACTGAGTGTGTGTAACCGCGAGTGAAGCTGAGGGTGTGTTCGAATTTTACAACTTGTTCTACGCAAGGATCATAAAAGTGCTCTCGGGCACTAGGGCACTCGTTGTCTGTCAGTAGGTCAGGAGTGAGGCCCCGTGCGAACCGTATGAATGTGGTGGAGCAATATGTTAGAGTAAAGGTAGCATTGATGATGAGTAAAATTTGAAAATATGCATGCAAATTTAAATGGCGGGGATTTTACTTGAAATAATTGTGACTCGTTTTTTTTGCTTTGCCCTTTACGAGTTATAAAATTTGAAAAGTGTTCTGCGTGCCATACCCTGTGTATCAGTTTTGAAAGGAGTAGAGCAAATAATAAAATTGTGTTGCTAGGATTGTGTTGGTCGATAGATCAGACGTCGAGTGGTACAACTAGGCAGCGTATAGAAAATATAAATTCTCGGGTCAACGCATGAATATTTGTAAATAATTCAAAAACATATTGAGTAGTTATTTAAGCTGCAAATGAAAATTGTTTCCTGGTCGCTGAAATTCAAGGGGGTTCGCTCGGTGTCTTTTGCCTCATGTTCTAGCTGAGCTGATCCCGTGATTTGACTGTGCTAGGATGTTTTCATTTATTCTAAGTATTATATTTATAGTGTAAGAATGGTTCCTAATTCCCTAACCTATCATGTGTGTCATCAGGAATTTTCTTGCTTTTCGCCTGGTGAGCATTGACTGTGGGGGTTAACATAGGAACTGTGATTTAATTACCGAATGTGACTGTTTGTTTTTGCCTACTCATAACTAACATACTTGTGCATATCCAAGCAAGTGGTTGTGGGTGGTAAACTTATCGATTGCGTCTTCATGGATTGTCTACTGGCAAAGGGAACGTGTATTATAATGTCTGTGTTTCTGCAAGCGCATCACAACTTCCATCTCTTAAAGGAAACAATAGGCAGTTGATACTATGCCCGGGTTTCATAATTGGAGCTTTGACTTTAGTACTTAATACGATCGGGTGTGAACGTAAAATTCGCTGACTCTCCGCACCAGTGGTGATTGAGGAACTGAATGTTTAAATACTCCAAACTGAAGGATATGCAAATCACACGTAGCTTCTAAGACACAAACATTGCCGTAAAATCAACGGATTCCATACAATTCTGCTAGCCCGAACGTTGTATATACAGAAAATTTGTTGATTATGTGAAATACGGAGTACCTCTCATCCAGAGAGATGAATGAAAGTGAAGAGTACAGTCTCGGGGCTGGGATCAGGTTAATGTTTACAATGCATATACTTAACACTTCATAATTTTTTTTTTGTGTGTGTTGGTCGGATTGTCGGAAATGATGTGTACAGCAGAGTATGACGCACGTCTAATCAACGTCAAAGTCTGAAAGGCTGTATGCAGCAGAGTATGACACAAGTCTGATCAACGTTACAATATTACATGTATTTGTGTGCTTGTTCTCAGGTAAATGATTTCGGCCCAGTGGGTAGATCTCTTGGTAATCCACAAACACCTATGTATGTAAAATTAAATATGTGTTTTGTTTTCATTTTTAGTGGTCCTGTGATCGAAAGGCATCGAAAAAAAAATCGGGGCCCATTCGCAATGTCACTGGAATGCTAGAATGTGTTTTACTTGTATTACGAAATATATGTTTGTGTGCAGTAATGAACGGTCAGGCGACACTATTGAATAATAAATATTTAAACTTGTCGCTATTCGATGCCAATTGAATGCTGTACTTAGGGAATCTCATGGATAACTTCTGCCCCCTAGGGTAGATTTTAAACGTCAATAGAGATTCATATATGCAAGCCTCAGGGGTTTAAACTGCACTTCCAGCCGGCGGGAAATGAGTTGTCCTAACCTGATGGCTTTGTAGATAATTATAAATGATCAACTTTCATCAAGGAGACAGGCTGACGAGCCCACCCAAAGGAATCATACGCGTATTAACGCGAGTCGCTGATAATACCACAGGAGTGATGGACTACAAGCAGGATGAAAATTTTTGGAGCATTGCTATATTTTGATCACCTGAGACCCAGGGGTACCCCCGAAAGACTTGTGCAGAAATAACTTGGAAGTCATCAATTGAAATTCATCGAGAATAAGATATTTCAAGAGAAAACTTTATTTCATTTTGAGATCTTTTACGTGATTGCCAAGTGATAGGATGATTTAAGATGCCTATGTCCTTGTGCTAAGTTCGCTGTATTAATTGAGCATTGTGTTTTCTTTTCTCTGCTTATGTGACTGAAATTTATGAAGAGAAATCAAGCGGATAATGTTCGATTTTTTTTTAATCGATGGCGTTGTGCGTCTATTATTTGTAACAGATGAGAGTCTCCTTCGTTTGCATGTGGAATTGTCTCGCTTACCGGCAAAAAGCGACAACTTCCAGTTTTAACTGGCACAAAACATAGTCTTTTCTGAAACGCTGCAACTAAGCTAGACAAGACAGACAATAATTAAAGAGTGCTCACCTGAAACTTCGAAGAATTTGTTCAGGGAACAATCTTCACTAGAAGCCGGCTGTCCAGGATTAGGCTTCCCAGAAGCAGGGCCGGTAGAGGTCGACACACGCAAGGCACACGTGCGTACGACCACAAGGTTCGTCTCTCACTGCAGCTGCAACCCGCAAGGGCTGCCTCTTCAAGGACGATTCGAATCCGCAGCAGAGGCTTCGGATTCACTCGTAACAAATAAACGAACATTTTATGGTTGTTCGACATTATTTTATGTTGCCAGGAAGGTGAAGCACTCCAACCATTGCCCGCTTGTCATATATAATTAGCGTTTTTATCTTTTCGGCCGGTTTGATGTTAAATTACGACCTAGTCCTCGATTATGCAAGATATTAATTAGCTTGCAAGGGAATTAAAAGGGGAAGCAAGGCTGGAGTTGCGACACAATCCCGGCAAAAGAAAAAGACGGAGTTTTCTATAGAAAATTCAGTGAAATACAAACAAGTACATGCAAGCGTCCTTCCAGCATAAACTGGAAAGGACTAATAATAAATTATGCGCATTTATAGTACATATAGTTTGAAAGGGGTTACAATTGCCCTTTCTTAATTAAATAGGTCAACTTACTACGCTGCTGACGCGCCGCTTGCCTTCTAGGACGGCCAGCAGAAGTAGCTACGGGTTCTTCGGAAAAAGCCGAAGAACCCGTGTCAGAGGAAGATGAAGTAAGAGGCTGACCTCCAGGGTTTCAAAGGTAGAACTACCCCTTTGAGTTTCGAAACTCTCGGGAGGTTCGAGACGAGGGTGTAATTCCTCGTCCGAACTACTCCCTTCTACGCTATCCCCCACCTCCTCTGGAGTAGGATCAGTAACAGCTAACTCCAGCGGGTATAGTAGCGAGACTTTGATGGCGCTTTCAGAGTTATCAGCTCTAATAATTCTCACAACACGGACCTTGCCATCGCGACCAGGGAGCAAAGCGCTGATGCGAGCCAAGGCCCAAAATGGTCTGGGTCTTATGGGGTATTTTACAAGTACCACTTGACCCACAGATAATAGTTTATTATTAAAAGGTAAAGATTTCAGAGGATATGGACCTCGCAAGGAAATTAAATATTGAGTGTACCAGAGCTCCCGGAACTTGGCAACCATGACATCGCGTCTCTCCAAAAGCGAGAGCATATACTCGCGACGTTCAACATCGTCGGTCTCCAAGTCCGGAAGCTCATCAGACAGAATTAAAGAATTAGATGTTGGATATAGTTGAAGGAATTGAATTGGCATTATAGGTAAGATCGTGACCCCCATCTCAGTGTAAGAGAGAGGACGCCGATTGAGGTTGAGAGAAATATCAGAAATGACAGTAAGGAAAGAAGAACAGGAATAGGTGCTACGTCAAAAAAGTTTATACACGCAGTCCTTTATGGACTTAAACAGACGTTCCCAAATCGCTCCAAATTGAGGACTGTAGATGGGGGATAGTTTTGAACTTGATATTAAAAGGGCGAAACCGCTCTTCATACAAAGAGGAAGTTAACACTTCCGATAGAAGATCGGGAGCAGCGGTGAAAGTTCTAGCATTATCAGAATATACAGTGTTAGGAATGCCCTTTTCGTTGGTAAAACGAATAAAGGCAAAACAGAATTCCTCCAGATTCATGGAAGGAAGAAGTTCGATATGGATAGCTCTAGTTTGGAAGCATGTGAACAATAGTAAATAAACCTTTTGTTTGTGACCAAAAGGGTCTAATACCCAAAAGTGGGCAGAGAAGTCCATGCCTGTTGTGGCAAAGGGCCTTACGAAATTTGTACGAGTGTCGGGTAAAGCAGGAGGATCAGGATATGAAAACGCTTTGGCGTTTAGCTTCTTGCACACCGTGCATTTAGCCAACACGCCGCGAACAGTACGCTTGCAGCGCGGCAAGACATAACCGTCCAGCTTAAGCTTTTGAACGGTGATATCGAGCCCTTGATGATTAAGCAGTTAATGAGTGTGTAAAATTAACAAATTGGTCAAGTGAGAAGAACTAGACAGTAAAATGGGGTTTCGAGTGTTATAATCTAATTCTTCAGCGTTTGCAATACGACTGTTAGATCGAATGAGACCGTGTGAATCAAGAAAAAGATTGAAGGTTCTAACTAACAGAGGCGGCCGAGGACTTTTATTTTTTAAGGCCTCGAGCTCGCTTGAAAAGTGTTTACTTTGCATAGAAGAAATTAGAAAAATAAAGGCTCGCAGTTTTGCATTGCCCAAATCTGCACGTCGAAAACTAGCGACAGCTTTAAATACTTTCTCCATCGTACCTAGTAATTTGGGATAGGAGGAGAAGCGCTCAATCTCCAGAATAGGAGCTTCACACGGAGGAACAATATTGGCATTAATACATGCAGCGGAAACAAATTGATGCGGAATGCAACCCAGGTGTCCCTTGGGCCACTGGTCCTTACCTTCTCGGATCCAGGCATGCAGGACCTTCCAACCACACTGTCTTACTCTCGAGAAACGTTTTTACTTTAATACCTCGAGTTAATAAGTCTGCCATGTTGAACATGGTGGGAACATATTCATAATTGAAAGAAGCAGAAGTTTTACCTTCCAACGTCTGGCGCATGCTGTCTATATCTTTTATTCTATTACTAACAAACACGTTTTTTCGTGGAGGTTTACCGCTCAATAACCAAGCCAGTGTAGCCTGGGCGTCGGTGAGAAAAGTTATATTAGAGACTTCATAAGGAAAGTTAACGTCACACATTAGAGACAAGACACTGATAGGCAAGGTACACAGCCAGAAGTTCAAGAGAAGGAAGAGTTCTTTGTCTAGGAGGCGACACTTTAACTTTAGAGAAGATTAGTGAACTGCGCTCCTTTTGGACGCCGTAAATACAGGCGCCAAAAGTGCTCGCACTAGCGTCACAAAATATTACTAGGTCAATTTTCTCAGTTTCAACTAGATTCATCCTAGGGAACTCGAATCCATGCAATTCAGAAAACTCCTGACAATAGTTACGCCATTCTTTACATATATCATCTGGAACGTCTTGATCCCAGCCTAGTCTCAACGGTGTTAATTTACGCAAAATGAGCTTACCTCTTACAGAAAAAGACAGCAACATCCCTAAAGGGTCATACAAGGAAGCAATTTCCGACAGCATATTCCTACGAGTTTTACAGGAAGGATTCAAACTTTTTACAGATATGGAAAGAGAATCAGAAGAAGAATTAAAGTTATAATCCAGCACTCTGGAGTGCACACTGGCGCTACAAAGAGCAGGGTCAATTTGAGACAAAAGATCAGAGCTATTTGACTGCCACTGACGCAAAGGAAAGCCGCTCTCTTTAAATGCTTTGTTTGCGCGTTGAAAAGTGTCAAGCGCAAGCTCGGGACTATTGGTTGTAAGAATTAGGTTGTCCACGTACAGCTTGTTTGCCATTACGTCCCTAACCACCAAATCACTCAGGGTTTTAGCATGAAGTTTAGGAAGAAAATTGAGAATATATGGGGATGCAACAAAACCGAATAACAAGGTTGTATATCGGAAATATTGAAATTCACCGTCTTTAAAGAGAACAAAGCTAAATTGATTACGATCAAATGTCCTGGCTAACTTTACCTGAAGGAACGCCTTGAAAATATCAGAAAGCACAACAATGGAGTTGGACCGAAAGTACACTAAAAGACCCAGCAAATCGTTCATGAAATTAGGACCTACATATGAGGCTTCATTCAAACTTGGCAACTTCCCTACCTTCAGCGAACAATTAAAAACGGGGCGTATCTTGGAAGTAGTAACGTGTTCTCGCACGACAGGCCAATGCGGAATCCACTTGTGCTCACGCACATCTAAGGTTTCGAGTGCTAGAGGCTCAATTATACCAAGCTCGAGTTGTTCAAGAAAAACGTCGTTATACTGTTGCTCTATCCCCCTACGAGAGTTAGAAGCTGCAACCTTTCGAGCGAGATGCTTAGCTAGCCCGAAACTATTAGGAACTTTCGCTAACAAATTACGATTCCAAGGCAAATTGACAGAATAGCTGCCTTCGGCATAAACTACGCTACTTTTGAAATCCTCCAGTTCTTTATCATACTCTATTTCCTTAGCAGGTACCCCTATTAATTCCAAGTCTAACAGCCTATCTAGACCAGCTTGCACATCACACTCAGCACCATCTAACGCTGAAGAACATATCTTGGGAGGTTCAAAAAATGCCTCCAACACACCACGGTAACGATTTGCTTTGAATTTACTTTTTTTGTTTTTTTTACGTTTACTTGCAACAGCAATAGAGGAAGAAATTTTAGGCGGAACAGCAGAAGAGGAAGAAATTTTAGTTGGAACAGCAGAAGAGGAAGAAATTTCACTCGGAACAACAGAAGAAGTCGAGCCACTGTCTCGCTTTTTAGCGGCAGAAGCCACGACGGGAAACAAAGAAGACTTGTAACATTTTAATTCCCCAAAGGGTAAAAAACCGTTAGCTACGCGCATAACTTTATAGTCTGCAACGTGTTGCAACTCAAGCACACGAAAAGCTTGAAGAGCATCGACACCTAAAATGCCGTTGATTTGAATATTATCATCAACAACTTCAGGAAAGGAAGTAGAAATAGGTAGCTTAGTTTTAAGAAGCTCGAGTTTAGATTGCAAACCCTTCATCCCCATCTGCAGGTTCAAATTCTGCATGGCGAAAACATCAAGCTCATGCTTCTCACTGTCAGGAAGCACAAGCTCGACGTTAATTTGCTTGCCCCTTAACAGGACAGAGGCACCTACCGTATTTACGGTAAGTTCCTGCAAATCAGCGGTAGAAAAGTTAGGACTAACCGTAGCCAGGTCAATCAACGTCTGTTGACTCCCGGTGTCTATAACAAAATTTACACGTTTAGATTGATTATTAAACTTAATGGAAAGAGCTACAACAGGGCACATTCGAAAACGTGTCTTTAACCGTCAGGAAGAGGTGGCGGCAAAGGAGGAAAAACTTACAAATTTTGGACATAACGGACTAACATGAGTATTAGCTTTGCACAAAGAACAACTAAAAGGTAAGCCTCTGACTTTTGCAGGGCAAGCCTTAGCTAAGTGGTTTTGACTAAGACACACTGAGCATAATTGTAACTCGCCTACTTGTTTCACGCGTTTTGCGTGAGTATCAAATTTACGGCAAGAAAAGGACGTGTGACCAGTCTGATTGCAAAACCGGCACACTTTAACACTAGGAAGTTTAGAGGGCTCACGAGAGGATTTAGTTTTAATTTCCGCTCGGGTTATTTCCCCCACCCTGTCATTTCGAAGGGAGAGAAATTTCTTAGGTTTAGCTTTGGTTTCTAAAAGAGACAGTACTTGATGTGCGTTTTCAAACATCTCTAGTGAGAAGAAACTTGCTTTGCAATAGCGAAGAAGTTCCAATAAAAAGAAGTCAGGAAGTTTGGTTTTAATAATAGCAGAAAACAAAAGGTTGCCCGATTTCTCACTACAGAAATCTACACCTAGCTTAGAGAGCTCAAGAAGACGAAACTTTACTTTAGAAAGAAAAGCCCCTATCTCGGCTAAGCTTAGGACACAGGGACAGTTAATTAATTCGTCAAGAGCGAGAGAAACCAGTTTGTCAGTGTTCAGGAAATCTTGCTTGAGCAAAGCCCAAGCAGCTCGGAAACTAGTCTCCTCATTAGGAAGGCCCTCAACAAGACTAAGAGCTCTTCCCCGCAATTGATTTTTTAAGAATATAAATTTCTGCCCCTCGCTCATATTAGGATAAGCTTGAAGAGCATTAAGAAAAGATTCCTGAAAATGAAGAAAAGAAAAAGGACAGTTTTCATTATCGCTAAACTTTCTCAAAGTTAGCTGAGGAGCTCTAAAAATATTCAACGGCACATCCGAAGCAGAAACCTTACTAGCCTCAGAAGGAGGCTCGGTATCATTTGAGTTTGACACCGGTGCCGAAGAAACAGATTTTTTTAAGACAGCTATTAATTCAACAATTTGTATCTCGTATTCCGCGCGTCTAACTAGTTCCTCGTCCGATACCTCTTCAACATCTGAAGGTAGAATAGAGGACAAAAGTCGAAAATCCTTCAAAAGGCCACTCAACTGAGTAATAGCCTCCTTCAGGAGGGAAGGCTCACAGCCGGGAGAGAGAACTTTCTTGCGCAACGCGGTTACACTACACTTTACACCCCGCAATTTCAAGCTAAGGGCTGAGGCATTATATTTTTCGGTCATAATGGTAAAAAAAGGTAATGAGTAGTAGTCGATAGGCTTATTAGAATTATTTTCAACTAATCATAAAGGTCTACACTTAACAAGTGGACAGGTTACATCCTCCTATTAAACATGGAAAAATACTAAATGATACACAAAAAGAATACAGAAAAATTTTACTTCCCCCACCAATTAAAAATTTTTTTTTCACATTTAGAACGTTACACAATTAGATTTTCACAAAAATTTTTTTAAATTTTTGCTTCAATATTATTTATTTTACACTTACATACTAGCACAAAACTTTTTTATTTCAAAGAGAAAACGAGGGTTTATGTAAGGTAAACCAAATACTAGCACCTAAAACACAAGGAGCTAGCAACACGAAAATGTACCTTACATAAAAATACACCTTAAACTAGTGAGATGAGAGACGTACCGGCGCTGGGGCCCGGACAGCGCGGCAGCAGCGTAACTTTCCAAATTACGGAAAATTATTAAAACCTTTTTTTATTATTATTTTATTTTAGTTTTATAATGAAGAACAGTTGTTTGAAATAGGAAAGGAAATAAATTTGAGAAGAAAAAAAAGATATAGCTACCAGGATTTTCCCTGACGCTCTCCAGCCAAGCTTTAGCTAAGCAGCCGGCGAACTAGCCTTGTTAGCCAGAACTGCTTTTCGCAGCTTTTTAAAAATAAGAAATTTTTTTTTATAAAAGAAGATAAATTGAATCTTCCAATAAATGAAAGAATTTGAATGAAGAAATTCTTCGCAGAAAAGAATTTGAAGATAATGAACAAATTCTTCGAATAAAAGAACTATGTCTCGCTTACCGGCAAAAAACGACAACTTCCAGTTTTAACTGGCACAAAACATAGTCTTTTTTGAAACGCTGCAACTAAGCTAGACAAGACAGACAATAATTAAAGAGTGCTCACCTGAAACTTCGAAGAATTTGTTCAGGGAACAATCTTCACTAGAAGCCGGCTGTCCAGGATTAGGCTTCCCAGAAGCAGGGCCGGTAGAGGTCGACACACGCAAGGCACACGTGCGTACGACCACAAGGTTCGTCTCTCACTGCAGCTGCAACCCACAAGGGCTGCCTCTTCAAGGACGATTCGAATCCGCAGCAGAGGCTTCGGATTCACTCGTAACAAATAAACGAACACTTTATGGTTGTTCGACATTATTTTATGTTGCCAGGAAGGTGAAGCACTCCAACCATTGCCCGCTTGTCATATATAATTAGCGTTTTTATCTTTTCGGCCGGTTTGATGATAAATAACGACCTAGTCCCCGATTATGCAAGATATTAATTAGCTTGCAAGGGACTTAAAAGGGGAAGCAAGGCTGGAGTTGCGACAGAATATTATACATAGCGGATGCGAGTTTTCTTCGTTGTGAGTATGTAAGAATATATGAAACAGATGCGGTTCTCAAGAGCATTGTGTTCTTTGTTAGGGTGCCCTAATAATATGATGTCATGTGCGTTTTCATTCCTTTTGTGTGTCCATGTATGTTTTCAATGTACGAATGATATTTTACGGCTTGTGTGATATGCGATGTCAAGACCAGAGTTTGATGTAATCAATTATTTAGAACTGAAAAACAATTTAAAAATTTGAACCAATTTCATTGGCTCAAATTTTCCGAAGGGCGAGGGGATGTGTTGCGACATAGATACGTATGTTACGACATAGATACGTAGAGAGGATAGGCAAGCAACCGGCGGCTCCAGAGTCGACGCAGCGCAGCATACCGAGAGGCATAGGAAGGTGTGACGTACGTACATACGTACATCAGGAGCAAGGAGGAGTACATAAAGGGGGGTAGAGGCTATTTCGAGAGCTAGTCCAAAATACATCACATATACGGGAGTTGTTGTAAATAAACAACATAGCACAGAAAACAGTGGGTTAAAAATTGAATTTCATATGAGTAAGAAATCAAGGGTTTCTGGGTTTATTTTAGAGATATATGCGTAGCAATATTGTGAGGTAAGGGACACGTCAAGATAGGGAGGTGACGCTTGAGGGTTAGCCAATCGCGAAACGCTACGTCACTTTCAGTTTTCGCGGGTGTAGCAAAGCCCAAGGAGCGCATTCTTTGTTCGAGGGAAGGCATATATAAAGGAAGGAGTAGGGTAACCGATCTTTTTGCTGTGGCCTGGTGCGAGACAAGATGTAGGGATACGAGTTCTTCGAGAGGGAGGTGAGATATTGTTCTTTGTTCTTTGAAGATTCTCATGCAGCTTATTAAATTTGTGTCCATAAAAAGAGTGGAGTGATTCAAGTAGAAATGGTTGACATTTTTATTGCAATTGAAGTTTTTGTCTAGGTGGGGCGCAGTGATTTTCATTGTTAATATTGAAATTAGTTCTTTGGGTTTTCATTTAAATTATCCTCGAATTGTTCTCGTGTTTAGAGTTTCACTTTAATGTGGGGAATGAAAGAATTATTACATTATTTCTTAGAGGGAAATCAGAATATTCGTGTCTTATTGAACTATTGAAGTGCAGGCTTGAGGGTTTTCATGTAACTTATCCCGAAACAGAGTGCTGTGTGATTTGTTTTGTAAAGCGGGGTGAAATAATCCAATTATTCTCAGAGAGAAAATGAATATTTTATGATGGTTTTTGAGATTAAAGGGGAGTAAAATTAGTTCAATCAATCTGAAATAGGTGTATCACAGGGAATAAAGACTTAAGCGAAACTAGGCACTTAATATTATCCTTGTTCCCAGGAGGGGTCGGGTGTTTGAGTGTGGAGCGGCTTGGAGTTTCAACGATGTGGGCTAAAGCCCGTATGAGACGGTGGCAAGAAGTGGCACTCATGGGTGCGAGAGATGCGCTCTCTTCTCCTAAGTCATGGCGGCCGCCGTCACCAACACACTGCAATGTTATTACACGAGACGGTGTTGGCTGGCCACACACACGGCGCGCAGTAGCGCACGGAAATCAGAAGCTGGATTTGTTTTCATTATTTTATTCACCAATACATGTCTTTCAAGTCATGTTCATTTTCGACGGTTAATTCACAGAAATTCAAAATTAAAACATGGTTAATTAAATGCATTATTATTATTTTAGGGGTTCTGATACCAGCAAAATATATATACCATTTAGAAAAAAATTATGAAATTAATATGGCTCAATATCTGCGTCATATATATATGATTAACAACTAGTGTGGAATGCGTGGCGCCCGTGAATGCAAGCAACTACGCTTGATTGCAATTGAAGGTTTTTTTTGCACGGTGGAATGCAGATTGATTGTCGTAAATATGAAAAACATCCAATACTGGTAATACTGAGGCACTTGTACACACAATTGCAGCATGTGCATTGGTACAGGTAACTCTAATTTTAAGAGCAGGTACCATCTTTAATAATACTGCATCGTACATTAAAATAGCTCTGATGTAAGTGAAGAAATGACTATCACCACATTTTATAAACTTAGTTCGATTATTTAATGCTTGGTTTAGTCATCAGGCTGACATACAAACTTTAACACTGTACTGACTGTATTTTGAACAATAATAAATATGAGTATTAGAGAAACGAATTGAAAATTTGTACATAGCGGTACAGTATAAATTTACACTAGAACACTTACTCTCCTGAAAAAGTACAAATAGCGTATACATGCTAGTTTGCGTCATTTTTTACTTCTGCATAATGTAACTGCGATTTCGAACTTCCGAAAAAAAATCATAATAGTAATTTTTATGCAGGAAACAAGAGAAGTAATAATACATGTGGAAGAACTAACTTGTTACCTACATTGGGCTGAGAATGAAGTATTTCATACAATGACGAAGAAGAGGCGCAATGAATGTCACCTTCGTCTAAGAATGGGAATACTATTGGAAATGGGAATCGCAATTTGGGAATACCATTTCATCAGTTCCTGTACCTGATTTCTGGGAATCTTTTTAGTTTTGTTTTCCTGCCTGAACTGCGACTGAAGTGTATTTATTTATTTACTCTGGAGTTAATTCAATCTCTGGCTTCATTTCTTTAAAGATGTTGTTTAGTGCTATTTTTCGTAGAGATCTATCTCTATACTCGCTACTTATCTCTCTACATAAACATGGGTGTGTTCTGAGAATTTCTATAAATAGTATGGTCGACCGCCTGCACCAGTCGGCCAGCGGCGGAGGTGAAGGGAGAGGACAACTTATCACAGACATCCTTCTCATACGAAGCCTGGCTGACCACTGCCATGCATGTTCGTCCGTATCGTGCAGCGAGCGATCACGAATTCCGACACTGGTGTACGCTGGGGCACCGCCACAGAGAGCAGAGTTGCTACAAAAAGAGAGGAAATGGGTGGAGCTAGCGATGATACGCGCAAATGTTCACACTCGATCCCACCGTCTCATATGGGCTTAAGCAACTCCGGGTTGCAGAGCAACCTGACCATATGGCGCTCACCAAGCTGAAGTGCCAGGGCCTACTGCCTACCAGTCACACTGAGAGGGAAGTCATGCAAGCAATAGAGCTTTGAAAATGTTCAGGCTCTCTGAAATTTAAGAGGAGCTCGGGGTTATGCCTTTGAAACGCTTCGTGCGGAACGATCAAGAGAAATCATGGATAATAGGCCATAGGTGACTGTGCTTTTTTCTTCCGCGCGCGCTGCGATTGCCTAGGATTGCGTAGGATATGTTTCTTGCTGGTGTGTTGTGTTGGCGTAACAAGGTACGCGCGCCAGTACCTTTCGCTAATATTGTGTGTCGCAAATTTCTTTGCTTGCAGAGAATGTCTCATGCCAATCACGTGTTCATTAGTTAACCGAAAATAAAGTAATCAATAATGCACCATTAACTGAGTGTTTCATTTCCCGTGTTGAACTGAGGTATTGGTGTGGGTGAGCAGATCAGTAGTTACTTTCTCTATTTTTCCAACTGTTCTACCATTTCCTTTTTCTGTGTTTTCCGTTCTGTGTTTTTCATTTCCCCTTTTACTATGAGGTTTCGATTCCTCACTACGAATGTGGATGAGGCACCAGCCGCCACCCTCATTTCGTGACAGAAGAATGAAAAATACCCATGCCAAGCATAGATTTTTGGAAACAAATTTTATTGCCATCTATAAGATGAGCAAGCTCTGAAATTCTCTGTGCAGGTTTGTGTACTTGTTTCTTGATGTGCGCGCTGTGCAATGTTTAGTATAACTCATTTTCGGCTAACCTTGTCTCTATCTATTCAAGTAGCGTTTTGTGACATCATTCTTTCAGAAAGATTGTAGAATTTCATAAAAAACTGGCCCTTAATATATATAGCGTAATTTGTAACCAAACATGTTTACGTGGCAGGATCTGAGGAGTCATAGACAGTTGCAACTTTCTATTCCTAAGTATGGAATTAATCTACTTTGTTTGTTACAATAAAGGCACTGTGCTGCCAAAATTTTAGCCTCACTATCACGGTCAGCTGATTTTTGGCAGTTGGGCTATATAGTGGGGCTGGAAATACAGCCTACTCACTACACAAGAAGAAAATTGGATTTTAGACAGTTACAACGACGGGCTTCGGAGTACGAGCGGCAGATATCAAAAAGGACACGCTATCAACTCGTCTCGGATTGTGAAGAAATTATAATTTCGTCGATGATCCGTGCTATTTGAAGTTCGTTGGTGCAATAGTTTAAAAATTAATGTTGACCCAATATGAGGTTATTCGAGAAAATCGGCCGATCATGATGGGGTTAGGGAACCTCTATCCATGCCTCCCTTGGAAACGTACGAGAGTTTTATTTTACACTCCGGCATGGATAATGAATTGATCTTTAAAATGAGAGCAATTTCAAATTTTTAGGTGTAATAGCTTAAGAATTACAATGCGCCCCAAATGAGCCTCATAAAGAAAATCAGCCGACTATTGAGGGGCCACGAGAGCCTCTCTCCCTGCCCCCCACGGGGTCGTTAAAAATTTTTAAAAACGTGAAAATGTTGTACTCGTCACGTCAATTAATTTGGTACCAACTTCAAGATTGTACGTCTTATAATTTAGAAATTATCCTATTTGTCCTGGTCATTCAGAAGTTCTTTCGAAGGGTCTTAGATCGGATTTCAAAAACGGCTCGCCGGTAATTTTAACGGCGGAAATTTATATTTTTTTATTTGATAGTTCAGTGCTAGTGTGCGCTGAGTGCACACTAGCACTCAGTAATATATATAATAATATTGTATAATATCTCAGTAATAAATATAAGTCCATAAAAAACATAAT
Organism: Morinoia aosen; assembly: GCA_030386875.1. Lineage (NCBI taxonomy): Eukaryota > Metazoa > Arthropoda > Malacostraca > Amphipoda > Talitridae > Morinoia > Morinoia aosen. Next base: position 12,379,294 of record CM059569.1, on the reverse strand, counting down.
CCTCGTAACGCATAGTTGAAAAACACTCTTGTTAGTGTGCACTTGTTTTGGAATATGAGCAAACCAACACAGGAACTGGTGATTGGAGGGCTTAATGTTAAGAGTAAATTGGACAGTTTTAAATAATTTTGCGTCTTAGATTATGAGGTCGACATTCAGAAAAATTTTTTTCCGTTCTAAAGTATCGACAAGTTTACCAAAATAATGAGCTCGAAGGGAATTGAATGTTTTATCATAAGACAAAAAAAAAAACTACTAACTACGCTGATAATACTGGCACAAAAGAGTTCACTGGAGATAGGGACATGAGGTTGGTTGCATAATAGTAACCGAGCGTGAGAAAGTGGAAGTTGCCCGACACGACCAACAAGAACATTGTATGAGAAGGATAGGGAAACAAAAATGAAAAGGGGAGAAAAACTGTGGACACTTTATCCAGAAGTGCTCCCGTATATTGGACGTGGAAAAGCTAAGTATGTGAATCATTGTATCGTCAAAGTAGTTAGATGAGTTTGTATTAGGCATACTGAAGTAGCGTATAGGTTCCGAGAAGAAAATTAGAAAAAGAAAAAAGGAAAAGCAAAAACGAGGATAAGAAATCTTTGATGAGGAAACATAGTAAATGTGAGACATTTGGCTTAACTGAGATTTACAACAGTTTTCCTGCATTTCGAAGAAAACGAAATGCGAGAAGTTTAAAAAATATCAGAAACAGGGGAGACAAATGAAAATGCAGTTGTGTAGTGCATCGCCAGCGCGGCTAATGGGGGTAGGAGAACATTGCTCTCTGTCATCCTCCCAGGAGGAGCATGAGAGTTTTATTCTACACTACGTAGTGGAGAATGAATTGATATTTAAATTTAAACTAATTTGAAGTTTGTGGGTGCAATAGTTTAGAAATTAATGATGGCGAAAAATGAGATGAATCGACAAAATCGGCCGACCATCGAGGGGGTAGGGGAACCGTGCTTTCTGTCATCTCCCCAGGAAGAGAATGAGAGTTTTATTATACACTCGGGAGTGGAGAATGAATTGATATTTAAATTGAAACTAATTTGATGTTTGTGGGTGCTATAGTTTAGAAATTAGAATGCGCCCCAAATGAGCCTGATGGAGAAAATCGGCCAACCATTGAGGGGGTAGGGGGTAGGGGGGGTAGGCTACTCGTCTATTGAAAAACTTGGCGCTTTTCTTTTGACTCCTGTTTAGATTCTCGCGAGCGATTTTGCATGTTTCTTTCAATCGGTGCTTCATTTCCATTTGGCAGTGCTCGTGTCGTCTTGCAAGCTTCCATCTGTCCAGCATTCTTTGAGCACGGTTAAAGGTCCACGGACGCGATGGCCGTAGATGAGTTCGAAAGGAGAATACCCGGTTGAGGCCTGAGGAGCGTCTCGATATGCAAAAAGGAGGGAAGGCAGATACAGGTCCCAGTCTTGCGGTTGTTCTACGGCTAATTTCCGCAACATGACTTTGAGCGTACCATTGAAGCGTTCGACTATGCCGTTCGATTGGGCATGGTATAATGGCGTCAATCGGTGTTGGATACCTGCGAGTTTCAGGAAAGCTTCGAAGGTTGCGGCTGTGAACTGAGTGCTAATGAATGTAGGTTAAGAAGACGAGACTCTTGGAGTTTGTATAATCAGTACACACAGCAGGACACACGTTTACATTACGAAGGGTAGTGATGGAGTAGGCTCCAGCCAAGCCCGAGAACCACGAGCAGAGATCCACAAGAACCATGAGCTCAGTTCTCAACGCATAGTGCTGTCTAAATACATTCTTACACAAGAGCACTGTAACATTATCAGTATTATACACATATACATTCAAGGTGCTACATGAAAGGTTTCAACACTCCTTCTCACATTGAATGTGTGTCAGATGAGACCATTCCTAACTTCGTTCTTAGTCTAGAGAACTTTTCTATCGGCAGGTTCTTGGTGAATATGTCGGCGAGCATTTCGTCGGTAGGGCAATACACTACGTCTATATCTTTGTTACTTACAAGATCCCGTACATAGTGAAACTTAATATCGATGTGCTTGCTCCTCCCATGATATTTGGGATTGTTGGCAAGACAGATGGCTGACTGGTTGTCTTCGTTTATAACCATTGGTTCCATAGTCCCAAAATTTAGATCACTGAGTAAGTGCTTTAACCAGACAGCCTCTTGAGCCGCACCGGCAAGAGCAACGTACTCGGCTTCTGCAGTTGAGAGGGCTACACAAGTTTGTTTGTTAGATCTCCACGTAATTACCGAATTACTGAGGGTGAAACAGTAACCAGAGGTAGACTTTCGGTCATTTTTATCACCAGCCCAGTCAGCATCTGAATAACCAATGCAAGTATCAGAACATTTGCTATACAAGAGACCTAGTTTAGAGGTGCCTCTCAGGTACCTGAATATTCTCTTAACACACATCCAATGCTGTTCAAGAGGTTTGGAGCTGTATTTAGCAACATTATTCACTGCGAATGCAATGTCAGGTCGAGTTCTGGTTGACAAATACAAAAGGCTACCTACAGCACTTTGATAAGTGGCAGGGTCAAATTCGACATCATTTGGGGAGCATATCGGATTTACGTTTACATCGGCGGGAGTTGCAACAGGTTTACAATTATCAAAGCCAAATTTTGACAACAGAGCCTCAGTGTAGGCAGTTTGATTCAAGAAGACATTGTTTTTAAATTGTACAACACTTACACCTAGGAAGTAACTCAGCACACCAAGGTCCTTCATTTTGTATTGGGTAGAAAGGCTCAACTTTATTTGATTTATTTCATCACCAGACTCAGAAGCAATTATTAGATCGTCTACATACACCGCCACAATACACAGTTTCTTATCTTGAACACGAGTGTATATACAAGCATCACTCTTAGATTGTACAAAACCCAATTTCTTCAAATAGCTATCTAGTGTAGTATTCCAACACTTAGGAGCTTGTTTTAGTCCGTAGAGCGATTTTTGTAGTTTACACACCAGATTTTCTTTGCCTTTGACAATAAAACCGTCAGGTTGAACCAGATATAGTTCTTCAATCAGTTCTCCATTAAGGAAGGCTGTTGCAACGTCCATGTGATGGACTTGCATGTTGCATTTGGCAGCCAAAGCTAGTACTGTCCTGACAGACTCAAATCGAACCACGGGACTGAAGGTCTCGTCGTAGTCAATGCCATATTTTTGTGAGTAGCCCTGAGCCACAAGGCGAGCTTTGTACGAGCAAATGCTTCCGTCGGGTCCGGTTTTTCTTTTAAAGATCCACTTTGATTTGATAGGTTTTTTGTCATTAGGACACTCTACAAGGGACCATACTCTGTTTTGATTTATAGACTCCATCTCATTCTCCATAGCTGTTTCCCATAGTTTTGCTTCTGGTCCACTGAGTGCTTCTTGAACACAAGATGGTATATCAAGCTCATTTTTCATTAAATACACCCATTCACCAAACCTATCAGGAGCCCGTCGATATCTGGCTGATTGTCTAGGCTGCACTCCCTCCATCCCAGCATCTGACTGTCTATGCTCCACCCCTCCCTCAGAGTCTTCTGGTTCTGGATCCTGAGGAAGAAGAGTAAAATTACCATCATTTACTTCTGAAGGCTCCTTCTCAATTGGCATCTGCTGAGATTCATTGAACATAACGTCTCTACTCAAAAATATCCTTCTACTGTTTATGTCATACAGACGATATCCCTTGGATCCACTTCCATATCCTACAAGAACACACGGTTTAGATTTTGGATCAAGTTTTTCCCTCTCATCTTTGGGGACATGAGCGTACGCACTGCAGCCAAAGGTTTTGAGGTGCTGTACGTTGGGCTTGTGTCCATTAAGGGCCTGATAAGGGGTCATATCATTCAATGCACTAGCAGGGCTCCTATTTTTGACATACACGGCAGTTGATATAGCTTCACCCCAGAATGATTTTGGTAACTTTGAACCAGACAGCATAGCTCTGACAGAGTCAAGAAGAGTTCTATTCATTCTTTCTGCAACTCCATTTTGTTCAGGTGTCTTAGGCACAGTTTTTTCATGGATAATTCCTTCCCTTTTTAGGAATTGTTCAAAGTCATTAGAGATGTATTCCCCACCGTTATCGGAGCGCAGAATTTTAATTTTGTGATCATAGTGATTTTCTACCAAGGATTTGAACTCCTGAAACACTTTGAAAACATCACTCTTATGTTTGATAATGTACACCCAAGTATATCTGGAGTGGTCATCTATGAAGGTTACAAAATACCTTCCACTCCCAAGTGATATGGGATTAAGCTGGCCACACACATCACTGTGGATAAGTTCTAAGGGTTGGCGTTTCCTTTTGTGATTTGTTTTGGGGAACGGAAGCCTATGATTTTTACCATCACAACAGTTTTCACAAAAAATGTTATCTCCACTCACAGAACAATCAAAACCTCTAACAAAATTCTTAGTGGCTAATTTCTTAAGATTATTGAATCCTAGATGACAAAATCGTTTATGCCACAGAATTTCATCAGAGGAAACGTTCATGCATTTAGCGGCTGAATTAAGGGTGCAATTAAGTTTATACAATTTTCCTACTTTACTGCCTAAGGCAATTAATTCATCGTCTTTATTTACAATCTTACATGAGCTTTCATCAAAGTAAACTGAGTTTCCACTTTCTGTAATCTGAGGCACGGAAAGTAAATTGTAGGCTAAGCCAGGTACATACAAGACATTCTTAACAACACAGGTATCTACTCGACCTTTAGGCAACAACACCATAACTTCAACATCACCTACACCAACACCTTGCAAGTTTCTACCATCACCAACTTCAATGTTAATTGGACTAGATAGCTCATTCATACAAGAAAAATCATTCCTATTATTACACATGTGTGCTGTTGCACCGGAATCAATTACCCAACAATTATTGATATTTATCACAGACAATGCACCGATATAATTTGTTTTACCTGCTACAAAATTGTTTTGGTTTTCTGTGTGGTTCCCATCTTCTTTCTTCAATTTTTCTTGATAGATCCAGCACTTGGTACGTAGGTGTCCCAATTTTCCGCATTCGAAGCATCGTGAGTTTTTCAATTTGGAGGTCACAAGGGATTTTTCACTGAAGTCTGAAGCACTTTGGTTTTTCAGTTTTGCTTCTTCATTCAGAAGACGCTCTGTCACAATATCCCATGACGGAAGTATTTCATGAGCTTCCAGTGCAGTCACCAGTGTGGAGAAATGGTCAGGAAGTGACGACAGCAAGATTATTACACGACTTTCTTCATCAACAGCGTCATCAATCACACTCAAGGACTCAAATATTTCGACAAATGCTTTGAGATGAGTTTGTAAGTCTTGGTCTTCTTTTAGTTTCATGTTGTAGAGTCTTTTGCGTAGTCTGAACTTGTTAGACCAAGTTTTCTTCTGGAATGTATCTTCAATCTTATGCCATAGTTGCACAGGGTCAGTAGGATCACCCAACAAATAAAGTTGACTTGTTTCGACACCAAGCACAATTGTTGCAAGTGCACTGTCACGTCTTTCTTCAAATTTTCTTCGAGCAGTCTCGTCCGTAGTCTGTGGCATGGTTTCCGTTCCTCGAACCAAGTTCCACAGTTTTTCCTTCATCAGAATCATCTTCATTTGCAGCTTCCACGTAGGATAGTTTTTATCATTAAGAGCCGTGAGGCAGTTCTTTGCACTTTCACTTACGGAGCCTGCCATGTTTCTTTCTCTTTCACCGTTTCTGTCTCACACAGCACTAACAAATCACCAACTTCTGTTCTCGCTGTCCCGGGCTGTTTTTCGCTTCGGGACTTAAGATAACCTCACTTGATATTGCTTCATCGGAAGGTTTACTGTGCCCATAACCTAATGAATGTAGGTTAAGAAGACGAGACTCTTGGAGTTTGTATAATCAGTACACACAGCAGGACACACGTTTACATTACGAAGGGTAGTGATGGAGTAGGCTCCAGCCAAGCCCGAGAACCACGAGCAGAGATCCACAAGAACCATGAGCTCAGTTCTCAACGCATAGTGCTGTCTAAATACATTCTTACACAAGAGCACTGTAACATTATCAGTATTATACACATATACATTCAAGGTGCTACATGAAAGGTTTCAACAAGTGCCGTTGTCGCTCGTTAGCGTGTGAGGGAAACCAACTCTGCTGCAGATTTCGAGTAGCTCCTGGGCAACCGTTTCTGCGTCTATATGTCTGAGCGGGGCTGCGTCTGCGTACCGAGTTGCTTGGTCCACCACGGTGAGAATGTATCGGTGGCCACGTGCCGAAGCTGGTTGCAATGGGCCTACCAAATCAACACTGAGTGCGGAGAATGGAGTGGTGATCGGTGGGGTTGAGATTGGTGCCTTTCTTGGTCGAGATGGAGCGTGCGTCTGGCAGGTATGACAAGAGTGACAGTATTGGACCACATCTTTTGCCAGGGAGGGCCAGTAGAAATCTCGTTCTAGTCGAGCCTGAGTCTTCATTTGGGAATAATGGCCAGCAAGTGGATAGTCGTGAGCCATTTCCAAGATTTGTGGGCGCACGCTTGCAGGTGCTACAAGTTGGTGAGTTTCCTGACCGTCTCGTAACGTTTTCCGGTGCAGAATGCCGTCGTGGAGTTCAAAGGTAATGTCTCTGCCATCCTTGTGCGTTTCTTCTTTGCCATTTTCAACTTTCTAGAATAAAGATTGCAATGTTTTGCACTCCCGCTGCAATTTCTTGAAATCTTCTTTGTTGTGTTGCAACATATCGACAGTGCTTGATGCGGCAGGGGGATTTTCGATCGCTTTTGCTGCTGCCCTTGTGAAAACATGAGAGACTTCTGCAGCAACAGGCTGCTCTTCATGGTCGGTCATCTGTTCTTCGAAGGATGTGGTCCCGGGGACTCGGCCGAGGATGACATCATGGAAGAGCTTTTCCATGGCTACGGCTGTCACCTCTTCATGGTAGTAGGGACAAACGAGAGAGACCCGGGCAAGAGGCGCCTCGAAAGAGTGATGGTTGGCCAATCGAACTGTAATTTCCTTCTTCAAAATGGCGTCAGCTGGGACAAGAGCCTTCTTGACGAAGACCGCTGTTGCTCCGAAATCGAGTAGTACTTGGACGGGTTGTTGGTTCACGGTGCCGGAGCATGTTTTCGGCTGTCCCAATTCAATCAGTTTGTTTGAGGCGATGTGATTGCATGCGACTGGGGGAACATCGTCGTATTCATCTGCTTCTTCATGCGTTGTCATATTGTTTACTCGAGCAGTAGTGCTGGAGATAAGTGGGCTTGCAAGGGCTACTCCACTACTGTGGCTATCCCCTTGCCTCCTCTGTAACTGGCGGCACTCATCACTGGAATGTGATCGGTTGGGACCATGGAAAGTGCTGTAATATCCAGTGTAAGGTCCTCGTTGTTCCTCGCGCTGCGGAGTGTTGACCGCTCTTGAGCTGATGGGAACATCACGAGTGTTAGAAGTTCTTGGTGCCGTTCCTCGAGAGTTGTTGCTGGAGTTGGGTGATCTTGCTGGGGTGCTCGGGGCTCAGGCAGGAAATGTCGAGCGTCGCTCTGGTGCTGATGATGCTTTGAGTGCTCAAGAGCCCGCATCCGTCGTTGATGGCAGTGTGCGACCCTTACAAAGCTGATGGAGCGATGTATGAGGTCTTACTTGCAAGAAGCTATCACCCTGCTCTCCTAGGCTTGCGACTGTGTTACCACCCCTATCACGCAATTGAGTAGCGAGGAAGGGAGACAAGCTTGAATAAGCTCGGTCAACAAGAAGAAAGTCACGAAGAGTCTCGTAGTTGGCTTCGATGTTGGATCCTTTTAACCAAGCGTCGAAGGCTTGTTCTAGTCGCCATATGTAACGTGACATATTATCGCCTTCTTCTGGCTTCAATTCGTAGTAGGTAGCGCGTAGTTTTGCCGGAGTGACTTTATGAGCATCTAGTAGAAGCAATTTGATTTCAGGAAGCTTGAAGCGATCTGCTGCGGGCAGGTTATCGATGAGTCGCCGTTCCTTTGGTGTGATCAAATTATGGAGCATGACAACAGCATCGACTTCAGTAAATCCCATTGCTGTTGTATGACTGCAGAAGCGTTGCAAAAATTCGTCCATCCTTTCTTTTGTGGGATCGAATGGAGCCGGCGGAGGTATCTTCACTCTAGCATTTTGAGGAGCGATTTGAGCATCGAGTTGTCTGAGTCTGAGCTCGTGGTCTCGTTGTGCTGCTCGTTCTGCGGCTTCTCGTTCCGCTGCTTCTCGTTCCGCTTCTCGTTCCGCTTCTCGTTCCGCTTCTCGTTCCGCTGCTCGTTCTGCGGCTTCTCGTTCCGCGGCTTCTCGTTGTGCGGCGGCTTCTCGTTTCGCTGCTCGTTCTGCGGCTTCTGCTTCTTCCAAATGCCTCAAGCGGCTGGTAAATTCTTCCCGGTACTCCGCATCGGTGGGAGTGAGGCCGAGGGCTTCGACGTATTCTCGGGCTTGAGCGACGAGGTTCATCTTGTTTTAATGGTGCGGTGTCCGCGTAGTTGTGTTGAACCCAGAAATCACAGGCAACGTTGGTAGTTGCGCAAAGCTTCTGGGTCCCTGTTCGGGCGCCAGAAAATATCGCTACCGTCGTGCGGTCGACGTGAGGGTTCATGGAAAAGGGGCTGTCTTCTGTGCAGCAATCTTTTTCCGGGGCGCTAGCTTTTCTGTGCAGCTGCCCTTCCTGAGGTTCGTGGGGGTACAGCCTACGCCGTATTAAGTTCGCTAGGGCAACAGAAGTAAATTCTGTTAGTGCCGAACTACAGCGGTACCGTTAGAGTTAAGTGTGTGGGTACCGCCTACGCCGTATTCAGTCCGCTAGGGCAACCAAAGTAAATTCTGTTAGTGCCGAACTACGGCGGTACCGGTAGAGTGATGGGTGTGGGTACCGCCTACGCCGTATTTAGTCCGCTAGGGCAACAGAAGTAAATTCTGCTCGTGCCGAAGTATGGGGGTACCGTTAGGAAGACGAGCAACTGTCTGCGCCGTAATAAGACCGTTTGGGCAACAGAAGTGAATTCTGTTAGTGCCGAACTGCGACAGCGTCTTCCTAAACGACAAACTATGCGGAATAGTTCGTCCTTCCGAGGTGGCTCCTTAAATCCCTTATTAGGCGAGATGTCGTATGAGACTAAAGCCTGTGTCAATAAGGAGAAAGGAAAATTCTTTTGACCAGAGGGTTTGACTTGTTTAATGCTGAATCTCTTTGCAGTCCCTATTACATACACTGATATATTTTAACAAAGACAGTGATTTTTTTTCTATTTCAAAAATAGTGCGTACAGACATGAGCTACTGCATAACAGGGTACAACACTCGAAATTGCATTTAAAATATTAGTCTTATTTAGCTAGGTAATCAAAGAAACATTGGAGTATCGAAATGTAATACAAATGATATTTAAGGGCTAACTAAAGTAAATGCACAGACGCAACATCAGCGCAGAGAAACAGACCAAGTCGGCGTTCAGGGAGCTGGACACATAAAGAAAATACTTGAGAATATGGGTAACTAGCACAAAAGCCTCGACCACACCTGCGCGGCCTGACAATATGTTAGCATTTTTTAATCTCTTCCAACTTTTTACCATGTATTTGATACTTTTATTTTCATATACGCCCGTTTTCTATTCATTTGTATTTTTGGTGCAATTTAGTACGTTTTAATATAGAAATTTCGTACTATTGTATAAAATGTAACAACCATTGCAGCTGACACAGTGCATTGCTCTCAGTTACAACCTGTGTGTGACTAAGTGAGGTTATGCCAGTGTTGTATCGTTATGTTCACTTCAGCTCATTTACATTGTGATTCAACTCTTTTGTATATCCTAATATCGATTTTAATTATCTTAAAACGTTTTCAAATATTCCTTTTGAAGAAGTAATTGCACCTAATAATACCCGTTGTGTGTTTATTTATTTATTTATTCATATATCTATTTTATATTCACTTATGTATATGTTTACACAATTGTTCTAAAATTTATTTACCTATTTGTTTATATATTTATTTATTTATGTATTTGTTGTCAGCTTCTTACAAAATACAGTGCTGGCAAAGAAATCCGATCACTCTCCATAAAACCTGTATTATTTACAGATTTTAGGAAGCTGTAAAATATGTTCTAATATAGATAAAGACTTGCGGTAAATTGTTTTGTGCAGAGGAGTCTCGTAGCTTGCTCAGGCACTGGCAGGGCTGCGCCAGTTGACTACAAGCACTGGTTGAGTGAGGTTGTGTCGTCGTTTTCCGCTGCATACTGTGTTATTACAAATCTGACTATTTTTACTGAAAGTGTTGTATTTTAAGAAATCATGTAATGGCTGCGAGGAAACAACTTGGATGTGACCAAATAGGTGCTATCATTGCATTACATAAGGTTGGAAAATCAAAAAGACAAATTGCAAAACGGTTATAAAAATCTCAAAGTAACGTGAATTTATGGATTTCGTGTCATAACAGCAGTGATGGTTCTTGTACGCCAGTCCGAAAAATAGGTTGTGGGAGACCTAGAAAGACTAATTTACGTACTGATAAAATAATAAAACGTACCGTGTTAATGAAACCACAAATAACAGCAAAAGAAATTAAGCCTGAGCATTCTAATTTGCCTAATGATGTGTCTGAGCGCACAATACGACATCGGCTCCAAAAAGAGCTCGGGATGCCATGGCGCCATGCTGCCATGAAACCTTCCCTGAATGCCAAAATGCGCAAGAAAAGAGTCGAGTTTTGTAAACAGCACGTGAATAATTATTGGACTGTTGATGATTGGAAAACAGTTCTCTTCAGTGATGAGTCCTCTTTTTTATCATTTAGAAGCTGTCCAAGAATGGTGCGTCGCCCGCTTGGCTCAGATAGGATGGATCCTAAATTCACTATTAAGACAATGAAACACCCTCCAAGTGTCATGGTTTGGGGGTGTTTTAGCAATTTTGGTAGGGGGAGTTTATATTTTCTTCTTAAGAATCCAACCATGAATGGTCAACGACATTTGCTTAAGGAAAAAATTGCTCTGACAATGCCTTAACATGAGATAACAACTTTAATTTAAGATGAGGCTCCTTACCACTAGGCAAAAATCGTTACTTAATGGCTCAATGATAATAACATTCGTGTTCTAGATTGGCCTGGTAATAGTCTAGATCTCAATCCTATAGAGAATCTGTGGCTCATTATAAAAAATAAAGTCGAATGTCATGATACTGGTTCGCTTCCCAAGCTCACAGAAGCCATCAAAGAAGTTTGGTGCACTGAAATATCACAAGATATATGCCAAAATTTGATCAAAGCCATGCCAGAAGGTCTCAAAAAAGTCGTCAAGAACAAAGGGCAAATGACAAAATACTAGTATACGGTATTGATGTACATAGATGATGTTTATATCTTGATTTTGTAAAAAGTAAATAAAATTGCCATGATGATCGGATTTTTTGCCAGCACTGTATAGGATGTTTTGGTAATTTTTAGGAGGAAATGAAATGCGAACAACCAAAAGCAGATGTAATGGAATTTCAAGACGACATCGTTGTTCAATTCAAGGAATTTACCATTTAGCGACTTTTAATTTGCTTGTTCAGTGAAAGGATCGACGCACCCTGGAATATAAAGATGAAAAAACTGATTGCAAATCAACCAAGCTAATCGAAATGAACTATGTTTCGGTTATAGGCAAGTTGCTTTATTCAAGAACAGGAATTTCCCTCTGCTCACCCAAAAGAGAAAAGAGGCTTCTACATATAATCAGTTTACTCGTCGACGCTGGGCCTCCATTCCCGACAAGGAAAATTTTACGAAGCTCCACCGAAGACGCAGAAATGCGCCGCGTATTCTAATCCGAACAATATTTAGGTCTAATGTTACTTTCAACTAGAACATGTTAAGATTGTATATTCTTTTAATTCATAAAATGTATAGCAGTATGATCAATATAATTTCATGATAATAGCCTCGTTTTATGCACCTATTTGTCACCTTCGAAAGGGACCATTAACAAGAGCCTCTGAGAAGCTTTTAAAAAGAGAAAAATAGAGTAAGAAATAGTTCCACTCTATTATACCAAGGTGAAAGGTAGTTTGTTAGGAATCACGCAAAATAAGCATGACTTAATTTCAATCAATTAAATTAAGGACACCGCTTAGGTTAAGTTAACTGAGCTTTCAAGCAGCCAATATATTAGGTTAATTTTAATCTTTTAATTCTGCGTTTTGCAGCCGTAAAGATGATCTGTCTCAAGGGCAGCCAGAGGGTCACAGTCAACTCCTTAACTTTATTATAATTAATCAACGGGAGTTTAATTGGAACACCTAAAACCGGCATTAAGCCAATCTCAAGAACTTATTAAAGAGTGGAATAAACGAAGCGCAAAATTGCAAAATTATAACTTAACAGAAAGAAATCTCATTAACACGTACTAAAAGTTACAGCGGAAAAGAAGAAACTCAAAGAAAATAAACTTAATGTGCTAATAAAAGGGCTCTCAAGACTAATCTATAGCAGCCTGCGCAAGAACCTGCCATGACACCTCCAATTGCAGGTGCAGACAAATGACTGCATTTATGTGCACGCTAAATTTTACGGTTCGAACTCGAAGGACACGGTTTAACAATGAAAATTTTCATTATTGTACATTTTTTGTTTGGTATCCGTTACGCTTTCGTCTGAGTTAGCGATATCATGGATACCGGAATCCTCAACTTAACATTAAAAGATCACCTGTATATGCATTGATATGTTTGACATTTTATCAGAATAAGTTTGGTTTGGCAAGGTTTGGTTAGGTTAGGATAGGTTAGGTAATGTTGTCGGAATTTTTTCACCGGCCCCTTAGCTTTAACGATGAGTGTCCGTGAAATTTCCACGGGTCCTGCTATACTACCTAATAATATTCTTGGTTTATCTGCTTGGAGTTCGTTTCTTCTATTTCTCTGTCACTCTCATACCCAGTTGAAAATCAAGGACGTATCGCCGGTGGATTAAGGACCTGATGGTCGATTATGTGCTATTTATAGGCTGGTCGGCCTGCTCTACCTCAACACTCCTTCAACGCGCTCTTAACTACGAGCGGTCAGGCTCGGACGTGAAATTCATAGTTGGCCATGGACGATTTGAAGGCGCAAAATTTTCAGTTGGTTAATGGCCGTTACATTTAAAAGCATCCATCAGTGGTTTACTGCCTTCCAAATGTATGCTGCCTGTAGTGTTCTTCCGATGGTGTGCTGCCGATGCTGTGTTGCAGGTGTATGCTGCAGGTAGTGTGCTGCAGGTGATGTGCTGTCGGTGCTGTGTTGCAGGTGTATGCTGCAGGTAGTGTGCTGCAGGAAGTATGGTGCAGGTAATGAGCTGCAGGTGATGTGCTGCAGGTAGTGTGCTGCAGCAAATTATCGTCGTGCGTATAATAGATAGACGTCACCCATCAAACGTGTGTTTTGACATTGTTGCGTACACTGTATTTAGCTTAAAACAATTCGTCGAATATTTTATTTCATGTTCATTCTTCTCCCGAAATGTTCACAAAATAGTAATTGAACACTTTGCTATGCTTAAATAAAAAAATCGAAGCATTTATTTGCGTTCATTGATGTGCTTACGATTGCTATGGATATACTTTTATTTCATTCTTCAACGAAATGTCATCCATCAACTGAAATAGTCTGATGAATCACGCAGGGGTAAAAACTGCAGATGTTCTTAATTTGACGACAGTTTCATTACTCGATTTTTCCAAATTGCCATGGAAGGACGTTAGTTTAAGTTTTTTTCAAATATTTGAACATGAAGAATTAGTATATTTCAAAAATGTCACTAAATTTTTAACATCAACCGTAAAAAACCTAATTTAGGTGTTGTGTAATTTTTAAACATGTCACATACCCCAGTACTTAGAAAAAACTAAAGATCAATCGCTATTTTACGCTAGTCTCGACAGTTTGAATTAGAATTGAAAAACAAAAAACATAATCTAATACACCCCTACATCCTCGCATACACAAGGAAATACCTGCAACATTTTTCCGTCCGGTATTGTGTACTTTTCCAAAAACTTATTTAAAACATTCAACGTTACTGTTCGTAAAGCAATTTCTAGGGTAACTTAAGATTTAATCTAGGGGCAGGTTCAAAGCACTCGTGACGCGATCTGTCAGTTCGTGACAGTGAATCATCGTCAAGATATCCACAACCACAAGACAGGTAGTTCCACTTGAAAGGGAACAGCCGCTAGCAACCGTTAGACAGCCAACCAATAGGAGACGTTTGAGCAGATGAGGTTACACGTGACCCACACCACCTTCGCGGCAGCGATGCACTGGGTGCCGTACGTTTGATTAACCATGGCTAGAACTGCTGGGTTTCTGCACATCCGTATTGAGAATGTCACGCTTACCGGCAAGAAGCGTCAACTTCCAGTTTTACCTGGCATTTAACATAGTCTCTTCTGAACCGAGATAAATAAGATAATGACAAGCTTGACAATAATAGAAGAGTGCTCACCTGAAGCTTCGAAGAAATTGTTCAGGGAACATTCTCCACTGTTAGCCGGCTATCCGGGGGTTTAGATACCCAGATGCAGGGCCGGTAGAAGTCGTCGCACACAAGGCTCACGTGCATCCGACCTCGTAGATGAACTCTCACTGAAGTGGCAGGCCCGCGAGAGCTGCGACTTCAAGGACGCTTCGAATCCGCAGCAGTGGCTTCGGATAAGCTCGCCACAAACAAACGAACACTTTATGGTGGTTCGATATTAACTTTTGCTGCCAGGAAGGTGAAGCACTCCAACCATTGCCCGCTTGTCATATTTAATTAGCGTTTTAGTTCTTTAGGTCAGTTTAGGGTAAATGAACGACCTAGTCCCCGATTGCAAGATATTAATGAACTTGCAAGGGACGTAAAATGGGAAGCAAGGCTGCAGTTGCGACACAATCCCGGCAAAAGAAGGCACGGAGTTTTCATCGAAAATTCCGGGAAATACACACAAGTACATGCAAACGTCCTTCCAGCACAAACTGGAAAGGACTAACAATAATTTTTTTTTTGCGCATTACACATAGGTTGAAAGGGTTCATAAATGCCCTTTCTTAATTAGATAATTTAATTTGCTACGTTGCTGACGCGCCGCTTGCCTTTGAGGACGGTCAGCAGAAGTAACTACGGGTTCTTCGGAAAAGGCCGAAGAATCCGTATCAGAAGAAGTATTAAGATGCTGAACTCTAGGGTGTTCGGTGGTAGAACTACCCCGTTGAGTTTCAAACCTCGCGGGAGGTTCGAAACGAGGGTATAATTCCTCGCCTGAACTACTCCCGTCTGCGCTATCCCCCACCTCCTCTGGAGTAGGATCGGTGACAGCTAACTCCAGCGGGTATAGTAGCGAGACTTTGATGGCGCTTTCAGTGTTATCAGCCCTTATAACTCGTACAACACGAATCTTGCCATCGCGACCAGGGAGCAAAGCACTGATGCGAGCCAAGGCCCAAAACTGTCTGGGTTTTATAGGGTGTTTTACAAGTACCACTTGACCCACAGATAATAGCTTGTTGTTAAAGGGTAAAGATTTCAGAGGATATGGACCTCGCAAAGAAATTAAATACTGAGTATACCAGAGCTCCCGGAACTTGGCGACCATGACATCGCGTCTCTCCAAAAGCGAGAGCAAATGCTCGCGATGTTCAACATCGTCGGTCTCCAAGTCCGGAAGCTCATCGGACAGAATTAAAGAATTAGATGTAGGATAAAGTTGAAGGAATTGAATAGGCATTATAGGTAAGATCGTGTCCCCCATCTCAGTGTAAGAGAGGGGACGCCGATTAAGGTTGAGAGAAATATCAGAAATGACAGTGAGGAAAGAAGAATAAGAATAAGTGCTGCGACCAAAAAGTTTATACACGCAGTCCTTTATGGACTTAAACAGACGTTCCCAAATCACGCCAAATTGAGGACTGTAGATAGGGATAGTTTTGAACTTTATATTAAAAGGGCGAAACCGCTCTTCATACAAAGAGGAAGTTAACACTTCCGATAGAAGATAGGGAGCGGTGGTGAAAGTTCTAGCATTGTCAGAATATACAGTGTTAGGAATGCCTTTTTCGTTTGTAAAACGAATGAAGGCAAGACAAAATTCCTCCAGAGTCATGGAAGGAAGAAGTTCGATATGGATAGCTCTAGTTTGAAAGCACGTGAATAATAGTAAATAAACCTTTTGTTTGTGACCATAAGGGTCTAATACTCAAAAGTGAGCAGAGAAGTCCATGCCGGTTGTGGCAAAGGGCCTTACGAAATTAGTACGAGAGTCAGGCAAAGCAGGAGGATCAATATAGGAAAACGCTTTATCGTTTAGCTTTTTGCACACCGTGCATTTAGCCAACACGCCGCGAACAGTACGCTTACAGCGAGGCAAGACATACCCGTCCAGCTTAAGCTTTTGAACGGTGATATCGAGCCCTTGATGGTTGAGAAGTTTATGAGTATGCAAAATTAACAAATTGGTCAAGTGAGAAGAACTAGACAGTAAAATGGGGTTGCGAGTGTTATAATCTAATTCTTCAGCGTTTGCAATACGACTGTTAGATCGAATTAGACCGTGCGAATCAAGGAAAAGATTAAAGGTTCTAACTAATAGAGGCGGCCGAGGACTTTTATTTTTCAAGGCCTCGAGCTCGCCTGCAAAGTATTTACTTTGCATAGAAGAAATAAGAAAAATGAATGCTCGCAATTTTGCATTGCCCAGATCTGCACGTCGAAAAATAGCGACGGCTTTAAATACTTTCTCCATCGTGCCTAGTAATTTAGGATAGGAGGAGAAGCGTTCAATCTCCAAAATAGGAGCTTCACACGGAGGAACAATATTGACATTAATACATGCAGAGGAAACAAATTGATGGGGAATGCAACCCAGGTGTCCCTTGGGCCACTGGTCCTTACCTTCTCGAATCCAGTCAGGACCTGCCAACCATACAGTTTTATTCTCGAGAAACTTAGTTACTTTAATACCTCGAGTTAACAAGTCAGCCATGTTAAACATGGTAGGTACGTATTCATAATGAAAAGAAGCTGAGGTTTTACCTTCCAACGTCTGGCGCATGCTGTCTATATCCTTAATTCTATTACTAACGAATACATTCTTTCGTGGAGGCTTACCACTCAATAACCAAGCCAGGGTAACCTGGGAATCGGTAAGAAAAGTTATACTTGAGATTGCATAAGGGAAGTTAACGTCACACATTAGAGAAACAAGACACTGATAAGCAAGATACACAGCCAGAAGTTCGAGAGAAGGAAGAGTTCTTTGCCTAGGAGGCGAAACCTTGACTTTAGAGAAAATGAGCGAGCTGCGCTCTTTTTGGACACCGTACATGCAGGTTCTAAAAGCTCTCGCACTAGCGTCACAAAAAATTACAAGGTCAATTTTTTCAGTTTCAACAAGATTCATCCTAGGGAACTCAAATTCATGCAATTCAGAAAACTCCTGACAAAAGTTACGCCATTCTTTACAGATATCATCTGGAACGTCTTGATCCCAGCCTAGTCTCAACGGTGTTAACTTACGCAAAATGAGTTTGCCTCGTACAGAAAATGGTAATAGAATCCCTAACGGGTCATACAAAGAAGCAATTTCCGACAGCATACTCCTACGAGTTTTACAGGAAGGGTTCAAACTTTTTACAGATATGGAAAGAGAATCAGAAGAAGAATTAAAGTTATAACCCAGTACTCTGGAGTGCGCACTGGAGCTACAAAGAGAAGGATCAATTTGAGACAAAATATTAGAGTTATTAGACTGCCATTGACGCAAAGAAAAGCCACTCTCTTTAAATGCTTTGTTAGCGCGTTGAAAAGTGTCAAGCACAAGCTCGGGACTATTGGTTTTGAATATTAGGTTGTCCACGTACAGCTTGTTTGCCATTACGTCTCTAACCACCAAATCACTGATAGTTTTAGCATGGAGTTTTAGAAGAAAATTAAGAATATACGGGGAAGCAACAAAACCGAATAATAAGGTTGTATATCGGAAATATTGAAATTTACGGTCTTTAAAGAGAACAAAACTAAATTGATTACGGTCAAATGTCTTAGCTAACTTCACTTGAAGGAACGCTTTGAAAATATCTGACAGCACAACAATGGAATTAGACCGAAAGTACACTAAAAGACCCAGCAAATCGTTCATGAGATTAGGACCTACATATGAGGCCTCATTCAAACTAGGCAATTTGCCTTGCTTCAGCGAGCAATTGAAAACAGGGCGTATCTTGGAAGTAGTAACGTGTTCTCGCACGACAGGCCTATGCGGAATCCACTTGTGCTCACGCACATCTAATGTTTCGAGTGCTAGAGGCTCAATTATACCAAGCTCGAGTTGTTCAAGAAAAACATCGTTGTACTGTTGCTCTATCCCCCTACGAGAGTTAGAAGCAGCAACCTTCTGAGCGAGATATCGCGCTAATCCGAAATTATGAGGAACTTTCGCTAATAAATTACGGTTCCAAGGCACGTGAACAGAATAGTGGCCTTCGGCATAAACTACGCTACTTTTGAAGTCTTCCAGCTCACTATCATACTCTACTTCCTTAGCAGGTACTCCTATTAATTCCAAGTCTAACAGTCTATCTAGACCAGCTTGCACATCACATTCAGCACCATCTAATGCTGAAGAACATACCTTGGGAGGTTCAAAAAAGGCCTCCAACACACCATGGTAACGATTTGCTTTGGATTTACTTTTTTTACTTTTCTTTTTACGTTTACTTGCAACAGTAACAGAGGAGGAAACTTCAGACGGAACAGCCGAAGAGGAAGAAATTTTAGTCGGAACAGAAGGGGAAGAAATTGTAGACTGAACAGCAGAAGAGGAAGAAATTTCAGGTGAAACAACAGAAGGGGAAGAAATTACAGGCCGAACAACAGAACAAGGCGAGCCACCGTCTTGTTTTTTAGCGGCCGAAGCCACGACAGGAACCAAAGAGGATTTATAACATTTTAGTCCCCCAAAGGGTAAGAAACCGTTAGCCACGCGCATAACTTTATAGCCTGCGACGTGTTGCAACTCAAGCACACGAAAAGCTTGAAGAGCATCAACACCTAAAATACCGTTGATTTGAATACTGTCATCAACGACTTCAGGAAAGGAAGTTGAAAGAGGTAGCTTAGTTTTAAGCAGCTCGAGTTTAGATTGCAAACCCTTCATCCCCATCTGCAGGTTCAAATTCTGCATCGCAAAAACATCAAGCTCATGCTTCTCACAGTCAGGAAGCACGAGCTCGACGTTAATGTGCTTGCCCCGTAACGGGACAGAGGCACCTACCGTGTTTACAGTAAGTTCTTGCAAATCATCGGTAGTACAGTTAGGACTAACCGTATCCAGGTCAATCAACGTTTGTTGACTCCCGGTGTCAATCACGAAATTTACACGTTTAGATAGGTTGTTAATTTTAGTTGAAAGAGCGATAACAGGGCACATTCGAAAACGTGCCTTTAACCGTCAGGAAGAGGTGGCGGCAAGAGAGGAAAAACTTACGAACTTGGGACATAACGGACTAACATGAGTATTAGCCTTGCAAAGCGAACAATTAAAAGGCAAGCCTCTGCTTTTTGCAGGGCAAGACTTAGCTAAGTGATTGTGACTAAGACACACGGAACAC
This sequence comes from Morinoia aosen, assembly GCA_030386875.1. Lineage (NCBI taxonomy): Eukaryota > Metazoa > Arthropoda > Malacostraca > Amphipoda > Talitridae > Morinoia > Morinoia aosen. The sequence goes on along the minus strand of CM059569.1, from coordinate 12,359,662 downwards.
AATTGCAACTCGCCTACTTGCTTCACGCGTTTTGCGTGAGTATCAAATTTACGGCAAGAAAAGGACGTGTGACCGGTCTGCTTACAAAACCGGCACACTTTTACACTAGGAAGGTTAGAAGACTCAGGAGGAGATTTAAATTTAGTTTCGGCTCGAGTCTTTTCCTCCACCCTATCATTGCGACGGGAGAGAAATTTTTTGGGTTTAGATTTAGTTTCTAAAAGAGACAGCACATGATGTGCGTTCTCAAACATTTCTAGTGAGAAGAAACTAGCTTTGCAATAACGAAGAAGTTCTAACAAGAAAAAGTCAGGGAGCTTGGTTTTAATTATGGCGGAAAACAAAAGATTGCCCGATTTCTCGCTACAGAAATCTACACCAAGCTTAGAGAGCTCAAGTAGACGAAACTTAACTTTAGAAAGAAAAGTAACTATTTCTACTAAGCTTAGAACACTGGGAGAATTGATTAATTCATCCAGAGCAAGGGAAATGAGTTTATTAGCATTTAAGAAATCTCGCTTGAGCAAATCCCAAGCAGCTTGGAAACTATTCTCATTAGGAAGTCCCTCAACAAGGCTAAGAGCTCTTCCCTGTAATTGATTTTTTAAAAATATAAATTTCTGCACTTCGCTCATATTTGGATAAGCTTGAAGAGCATTTAGAAAAGATTCTTGAAAATGAAGAAAAGAAAAAGGACAGTGTTCATTATCGCTGAACTTTCTCAAAGTTAACTGAGGAGCTCTAAAAATATTTAATGGCACATCCGCAACAGAAACCTTACTAGCCTCAGAAGGAGGCGCGGTATCATTAGAGTTTGATACCGGTGCCGGGAAAACTGAATTTTTTAATTCAGCTATTAATTCAACAATTTGGATTTCGTATTCTGCTCGTCTAACTAGCTCCTCGTCTGAAATTTCTTCAATGTCAGAAGGCAGAATAGAGGAAAGACGGCGAAAATCCTTTAGAAGGCCGCTCAACTGAGGAATAGCCTCCCTTAGGAGAGAAGGTACACAACCAGGAGCGAGCACTTTTTTGCGCAACGCGGTTATACTACATTTTACTCCCCGCATTTTCATGCTAAGGGCTGAGGCGTTATAAGTTTCGGTCATGATTGCAAAAAAAAGGTAATAAGTAAATAGTTAATAGGCTTATTAGAAAAAATTTCAGCTAATCATAAAGGTCTGCACTTTTAAAAGTGGACAGGTTATTTTTACATCCTCATATTTAAATTTGGAATAAAATACAAATGACACAGAAATATACAGAAATGTTACATCTCTCACAAATTAAATTTTTATCACATTAGAACGTTTACACAATTAGACTTTTCACAAAAATTTATTTTAAATTTTTTCTCTAAATATTATTTAATTTTTCCTCTTACATACAAGCACAAAAGTTCAACGAGAAAAAATGAAACTTCATGTAAGGTAAACAATACACTAGCCCCTAAAAGCACAAGGAGCTAGCAACACGAAAACGGTACCTTACACAAAAATACAAAAATACACCTTAATTCTAGTGAGATGAGAGCCACACCGGCACTAAGCCCGGACAGCACGGCCAACAGCAAAATTTTCCAAATTAAGGAAAATTTATTAAAACTTCTTTTTATTATTAAGAATGACAGTTAATTCAAATTAGGATAATTAAATTTAGAGAAAGAAAAAAATGATGTAGCCACCAGGACTTTCCCTGAAGCTTCTCCAGCCTTGCTAATCAGCCGGCGAACTAATTGCGTAAGCCAGAACTGCTTTTCATAAGAAGTTAAATCCAATCTTCAAATGAACGAAAGAATTTTAAATTAAGGAATTCCTCGTATAAAGGAATTTGAAGATAAGGAATTTAATCTTTAAGTGAATAGAAGAATTTAATTTAAGAAATTCTTCGTTAAAGAAAATTTCGAAGAGGATAAGGAATTTCTTCGAATAAAAGTTCGAAGATAAATAAGAAATTTCTTCGAATAAAAGAACTATGTCACGCTTACCGGCAAGAAGCGTCAACTTCCAGTTTTACCTGGCATTTAACATAGTCTCTTCTGAACCGAGATAAATAAGATAATGACAAGCTTGACAATAATAGAAGAGTGCTCACCTGAAGCTTCGAAGAAATTGTTCAGGGAACATTCTCCACTGTTAGCCGGCTATCCGGGGGTTTAGATACCCAGATGCAGGGCCGGTAGAAGTCGTCGCACACAAGGCTCACGTGCATCCGACCTCGTAGATGAACTCTCACTGAAGTGGCAGGCCCGCGAGAGCTGCGACTTCAAGGACGCTTCGAATCCGCAGCAGTGGCTTCGGATAAGCTCGCCACAAACAAACGAACACTTTATGGTGGTTCGATATTAACTTTTGCTGCCAGGAAGGTGAAGCACTCCAACCATTGCCCGCTTGTCATATTTAATTAGCGTTTTAGTTCTTTAGGTCAGTTTAGGGTAAATGAACGACCTAGTCCCCGATTGCAAGATATTAATGAACTTGCAAGGGACGTAAAATGGGAAGCAAGGCTGCAGTTGCGACACAATCCCGGCAAAAGAAGGCACGGAGTTTTCATCGAAAATTCCGGGAAATACACACAAGTACATGCAAACGTCCTTCCAGCACAAACTGGAAAGGACTAACAATAATTTTTTTTTTGCGCATTACACATAGGTTGAAAGGGTTCATAAATGCCCTTTCTTAATTAGATAATTTAAGGAGACCTTATCCACTTCAACCGTAGATTTTTTTCTATTGGACTTACGTCTATGAAAATTTGCAGACTACTAGGTCTCTAGATTCCTAACAACTTTTATTGAACAAGTTTTTTGCCCTAGGCCATAGAAAAATTTTTATTCATGATAATTAAAAATATGTATATATGACATTTGTTCTAAATTCGCCAAAGTTTACAAAGCTAGAGCAATGCGGTTTGTTGCATTTGAAAGTAGAATGTGTGCTCCTAAATCGTATCGAGCCATTTTTTTGATTTGAATTCATTCTGAATTTATAAATTTTTTTGAAAAAATGGAGTATCAAATTTGTACTTTTTTTGTAAAAAGTCTACGGAAAAATTTTCACAATTTTTTTTGAAAATCAACGCCGATACAACTTTAGAGCACATATTTCACTTCCAAATGCAGCAAACCACATTGCTCTAGCTTTGTAAACTTCGGAGTTATATCGACAAACGTCTTGATAAGTTACTTTTTTTATAAAACCTATTTTTAAGAAACAAAATGCTTCTCCTCCTACATTTTTTGAGCTACAGTGATGATTTTGGTATCATTGGATGCAGAAAAACAAGGGCTTTACAATGTATTGAGAAGTTTTTCAAAATTCATTTTTGTTTCAAAGTTATGACGTCATAAATTTGAATTTTCTTGAGAATATTTTGATTTTTTTTCTTTTTAATTTTTTAATTTTTATATTGGAAATTTGAGGAAAAGCATTCAAGTTTTTGGAATGTCCACGTTATTCTGCATCCAATGATACCAAAATCATTACTGTAGCTCAAAAACTATCAGAGAAAAAGCATTTAGAAACCCCCCCCCCAAATGTCGTTTTCTATTATTTCCCATTTTCTTTTCAAGAAAATCGCATTTTGTCATAAATGATAAATGATTCTAAATTGTATTTCCTATCAGTATACCAAATTTCATTGCTCTAAATTCAATAATAAAAAAAATATTCGGATGGGGATGAGGAATATGAATGATGAAATATATAAAAAAATGAAATTGAAAAAAATTGAAAATTTCAGATTTTTTTTTTTTTTTGTCCACGTTATTCTGCATTCAATGATACCAAAATCATTACTGTAGCTCAAAAACTGTAGGAGGAGAAGCATTTAGAAAACCCCCCAAAAATGTCGTTTTCTATGATTTCCCGTTTTCTTTTCAAGAAAATCGCATTTTGTCATTGATGATAAATGATTCAAAATTGCATTTCCTATCAGTATACCAAATTTCATTGCTTTAGGTTCAAAAATGAAAAAAAAGGTCCGTAAGAGGGATGCCCTCCCCCCCCCCGGGAGGGACGTTAGCTCTGGGGTAGGTTCCTGATATTTTTACAGACATTCCGGGACATGTCTCTAACTCATTTAAAGCAATAAAAACAAAAATCGGGAGAATCGACCTTTGGACTGCAGATGCCCCCAATATCGTTCCCTTAATTTGCTACGTTGCTGACGCGCCGCTTGCCTTTGAGGACGGTCAGCAGAAGTAACTACGGGTTCTTCGGAAAAGGCCGAAGAATCCGTATCAGAAGAAGAAGTATTAAGATGCTGAACTCTAGGGTGTTCGGTGGTAGAACTACCCCGTTGAGTTTCAAACCTCGCGGGAGGTTCGAAACGAGGGTATAATTCCTCGCCTGAACTACTCCCGTCTGCGCTATCCCCCACCTCCTCTGGAGTAGGATCGGTGACAGCTAACTCCAGCGGGTATAGTAGCGAGACTTTGATGGCGCTTTCAGTGTTATCAGCCCTTATAACTCGTACAACACGAATCTTGCCATCGCGACCAGGGAGCAAAGCACTGATGCGAGCCAAGGCCCAAAACTGTCTGGGTTTTATAGGGTGTTTTACAAGTACCACTTGACCCACAGATAATAGCTTGTTGTTAAAGGGTAAAGATTTCAGAGGATATGGACCTCGCAAAGAAATTAAATACTGAGTATACCAGAGCTCCCGGAACTTGGCGACCATGACATCGCGTCTCTCCAAAAGCGAGAGCAAATGCTCGCGATGTTCAACATCGTCGGTCTCCAAGTCCGGAAGCTCATCGGACAGAATTAAAGAATTAGATGTAGGATAAAGTTGAAGGAATTGAATAGGCATTATAGGTAAGATCGTGTCCCCCATCTCAGTGTAAGAGAGGGGACGCCGATTAAGGTTGAGAGAAATATCAGAAATGACAGTGAGGAAAGAAGAATAAGAATAAGTGCTGCGACCAAAAAGTTTATACACGCAGTCCTTTATGGACTTAAACAGACGTTCCCAAATCACGCCAAATTGAGGACTGTAGATAGGGATAGTTTTGAACTTTATATTAAAAGGGCGAAACCGCTCTTCATACAAAGAGGAAGTTAACACTTCCGATAGAAGATAGGGAGCGGCGGTGAAAGTTCTAGCATTGTCAGAATATACAGTGTTAGGAATGCCTTTTTCGTTTGTAAAACGAATGAAGGCAAGACAAAATTCCTCCAGAGTCATGGAAGGAAGAAGTTCGATATGGATAGCTCTAGTTTGAAAGCACGTGAATAATAGTAAATAAACCTTTTGTTTGTGACCATAAGGGTCTAATACTCAAAAGTGAGCAGAGAAGTCCATGCCGGTTGTGGCAAAGGGCCTTACGAAATTAGTACGAGAGTCAGGCAAAGCAGGAGGATCAATATAGGAAAACGCTTTATCGTTTAGCTTTTTGCACACCGTGCATTTAGCCAACACGCCGCGAACAGTACGCTTACAGCGAGGCAAGACATACCCGTCCAGCTTAAGCTTTTGAACGGTGATATCGAGCCCTTGATGGTTGAGAAGTTTATGAGTATGCAAAATTAACAAATTGGTCAAGTGAGAAGAACTAGACAGTAAAATGGGGTTGCGAGTGTTATAATCTAATTCTTCAGCGTTTGCAATACGACTGTTAGATCGAATTAGACCGTGCGAATCAAGGAAAAGATTAAAGGTTCTAACTAATAGAGGCGGCCGAGGACTTTTATTTTTCAAGGCCTCGAGCTCGCCTGCAAAGTATTTACTTTGCATAGAAGAAATAAGAAAAATGAATGCTCGCAATTTTGCATTGCCCAGATCTGCACGTCGAAAAATAGCGACGGCTTTAAATACTTTCTCCATCGTGCCTAGTAATTTAGGATAGGAGGAGAAGCGTTCAATCTCCAAAATAGGAGCTTCACACGGAGGAACAATATTGACATTAATACATGCAGAGGAAACAAATTGATGGGGAATGCAACCCAGGTGTCCCTTGGGCCACTGGTCCTTACCTTCTCGAATCCAGTCAGGACCTGCCAACCATACAGTTTTATTCTCGAGAAACTTAGTTACTTTAATACCTCGAGTTAACAAGTCAGCCATGTTAAACATGGTAGGTACGTATTCATAATGAAAAGAAGCTGAGGTTTTACCTTCCAACGTCTGGCGCATGCTGTTTATATCCTTAATTCTATTACTAACGAATACATTCTTTCGTGGAGGCTTACCACTCAATAACCAAGCCAGGGTAACCTGGGAATCGGTAAGAAAAGTTATACTTGAGATTGCATAAGGGAAGTTAACGTCACACATTAGAGAAACAAGACACTGATAAGCAAGATACACAGCCAGAAGTTCGAGAGAAGGAAGAGTTCTTTGCCTAGGAGGCGAAACCTTGACTTTAGAGAAAATGAGCGAGCTGCGCTCTTTTTGGACACCGTACATGCAGGTTCTAAAAGCTCTCGCACTAGCGTCACAAAAAATTACAAGGTCAATTTTTTCAGTTTCAACAAGATTCATCCTAGGGAACTCAAATTCATGCAATTCAGAAAACTCCTGACAAAAGTTACGCCATTCTTTACAGATATCATCTGGAACGTCTTGATCCCAGCCTAGTCTCAACGGTGTTAACTTACGCAAAATGAGTTTGCCTCGTACAGAAAATGGTAATAGAATCCCTAACGGGTCATACAAAGAAGCAATTTCCGACAGCATACTCCTACGAGTTTTACAGGAAGGGTTCAAACTTTTTACAGATATGGAAAGAGAATCAGAAGAAGAATTAAAGTTATAACCCAGTACTCTGGAGTGCGCACTGGAGCTACAAAGAGAAGGATCAATTTGAGACAAAATATTAGAGTTATTAGACTGCCATTGACGCAAAGGAAAGCCACTCTCTTTAAATGCTTTGTTAGCGCGTTGAAAAGTGTCAAGCACAAGCTCGGGACTATTGGTTTTGAATATTAGGTTGTCCACGTACAGCTTGTTTGCCATTACGTCTCTTACCAAATCACTGATAGTTTTAGCATGGAGTTTTAGAAGAAAATTAAGAATATACGGGGAAGCAACAAAACCGAATAATAAGGTTGTATATCGGAAATATTGAAATTTACCGTCTTTAAAGAGAACAAAACTAAATTGATTACGGTCAAATGTCTTAGCTAACTTCACTTGAAGGAACGCTTTGAAAATATCTGACAGCACAACAATGGAATTAGACCGAAAGTACACTAAAAGACCCAGCAAATCGTTCATGAGATTAGGACCTACATATGAGGCCTCATTCAAACTAGGCAATTTGCCTTGCTTCAGCGAGCAATTGAAAACAGGGCGTATCTTGGAAGTAGTAACGTGTTCTCGCACGACAGGCCTATGCGGAATCCACTTGTGCTCACGCACATCTAATGTTTCGAGTGCTAGAGGCTCAATTATACCAAGCTCGAGTTGTTCAAGAAAAACATCGTTGTACTGTTGCTCTATCCCCCTACGAGAGTTAGAAGCAGCAACCTTCTGAGCGAGATATCGCGCTAATCCGAAATTATGAGGAACTTTCGCTAATAAATTACGGTTCCAAGGCACGTGAACAGAATAGTGGCCTTCGGCATAAACTACGCTACTTTTGAAGTCTTCCAGCTCACTATCATACTCTACTTCCTTAGCAGGTACTCCTATTAATTCCAAGTCTAACAGTCTATCTAGACCAGCTTGCACATCACATTCAGCACCATCTAATGCTGAAGAACATACCTTGGGAGGTTCAAAAAAGGCCTCCAACACACCATGGTAACGATTTGCTTTGGATTTACTTTTTTTACTTTTCTTTTTACGTTTACTTGCAACAGTAACAGAGGAGGAAACTTCAGACGGAACAGCCGAAGAGGAAGAAATTTTAGTCGGAACAGAAGGGGAAGAAATTGTAGACTGAACAGCAGAAGAGGAAGAAATTTCAGGTGAAACAACAGAAGGGGAAGAAATTACAGGCCGAACAACAGAACAAGGCGAGCCACCGTCTTGTTTTTTAGCGGCCGAAGCCACGACAGGAACCAAAGAGGATTTATAACATTTTAGTTCCCCAAAGGGTAAGAAACCGTTAGCCACGCGCATAACTTTATAGCCTGCGACGTGTTGCAACTCAAGCACACGAAAAGCTTGAAGAGCATCAACACCTAAAATACCGTTGATTTGAATACTGTCATCAACGACTTCAGGAAAGGAAGTTGAAAGAGGTAGCTTAGTTTTAAGCAGCTCGAGTTTAGATTGCAAACCCTTCATCCCCATCTGCAGGTTCAAATTCTGCATCGCAAAAACATCAAGCTCATGCTTCTCACAGTCAGGAAGCACGAGCTCGACGTTAATGTGCTTGCCCCGTAACGGGACAGAGGCACCTACCGTGTTTACAGTAAGTTCTTGCAAATCATCGGTAGTACAGTTAGGACTAACCGTATCCAGGTCAATCAACGTTTGTTGACTCCCGGTGTCAATCACGAAATTTACACGTTTAGATAGATTGTTAATTTTAGTTGAAAGAGCGATAACAGGGCACATTCGAAAACGTGCCTTTAACCGTCAGGAAGAGGTGGCGGCAAGAGAGGAAAAACTTACGAACTTGGGACATAACGGACTAACATGAGTATTAGCCTTGCAAACCGAACAATTAAAAGGCAAGCCTCTGCTTTTTGCAGGGCAAGACTTAGCTAAGTGATTGTGACTAAGACACACGGAACACAATTGCAACTCGCCTACTTGCTTCACGCGTTTTGCGTGAGTATCAAATTTACGGCAAGAAAAGGACGTGTGACCGGTCTGCTTACAAAACCGGCACACTTTTACACTAGGAAGGTTAGAAGACTCAGGAGGAGATTTAAATTTAGTTTCGGCTCGAGTCTTTTCCTCCACCCTATCATTGCGACGGGAGAGAAATTTTTTGGGTTTAGATTTAGTTTCTAAAAGAGACAGCACATGATGTGCGTTCTCAAACATTTCTAGTGAGAAGAAACTAGCTTTGCAATAACGAAGAAGTTCTAACAAGAAAAAGTCAGGGAGCTTGGTTTTAATTATGGCGGAAAACAAAAGATTGCCCGATTTCTCGCTACAGAAATCTACACCAAGCTTAGAGAGCTCAAGTAGACGAAACTTAACTTTAGAAAGAAAAGTACCTATTTCTACTAAGCTTAGAACACTGGGAGAATTGATTAATTCATCCAGAGCAAGGGAAATGAGTTTATTAGCATTTAAGAAATCTCGCTTGAGCAAATCCCAAGCAGCTTGGAAACTATTCTCATTAGGAAGTCCCTCAACAAGGCTAAGAGCTCTTCCCTGTAATTGATTTTTTAAAAATATAAATTTCTGCACTTCGCTCATATTTGGATAAGCTTGAAGAGCATTTAGAAAAGATTCTTGAAAATGAAGAAAAGAAAAAGGACAGTGTTCATTATCGCTGAACTTTCTCAAAGTTAACTGAGGAGCTCTAAAAATATTTAATGGCACATCCGCAACAGAAACCTTACTAGCCTCAGAAGGAGGCGCAGTATCATTAGAGTTTGATACCGGTGCCGGGAAAACTGAATTTTTTAATTCAGCTATTAATTCAACAATTTGGATTTCGTATTCTGCTCGTCTAACTAGCTCCTCGTCTGAAATTTCTTCAATGTCAGAAGGCAGAATAGAGGAAAGACGGCGAAAATCCTTTAGAAGGCCGCTCAACTGAGGAATAGCCTCCCTTAGGAGAGAAGGTACACAACCAGGAGCGAGCACTTTTTTGCGCAACGCGGTTATACTACATTTTACTCCCCGCATTTTCATGCTAAGGGCTGAGGCGTTATAAGTTTCGGTCATGATTGCAAAAAAAAGGTAATAAGTAAATAGTTAATAGGCTTATTAGAAAAAATTTCAGCTAATCATAAAGGTCTGCACTTTTAAAAGTGGACAGGTTATTTTTACATCCTCATATTTAAATTTGGAATAAAATACAAATGACACAGAAATATACAGAAATGTTACATCTCTCACAAATTAAATTTTTATCACATTAGAACGTTTACACAATTAGACTTTTCACAAAAATTTATTTTAAATTTTTTCTCTAAATATTATTTAATTTTTCCTCTTACATACAAGCACAAAAGTTCAACGAGAAAAAATGAAACTTCATGTAAGGTAAACAATACACTAGCCCCTAAAAGCACAAGGAGCTAGCAACACGAAAACGGTACCTTACACAAAAATACAAAAATACACCTTAATTCTAGTGAGATGAGAGCCACACCGGCACTAAGCCCGGACAGCACGGCCAACAGCAAAATTTTCCAAATTAAGGAAAATTTATTAAAACTTCTTTTTATTATTAAGAATGACAGTTAATTCAAATTAGGATAATTAAATTTAGAGAAAGAAAAAAATGATGTAGCCACCAGGACTTTCCCTGAAGCTTCTCCAGCCTTGCTAATCAGCCGGCGAACTAATTGCGTAAGCCAGAACTGCTTTTCATAAGAAGTTAAATTCAATCTTCAAATGAACGAAAGAATTTTAAATTAAGGAATTCCTCGTATAAAGGAATTTGAAGATAAGGAATTTAATCTTTAAGTGAATAGAAGAATTTAATTTAAGAAATTCTTCGTTAAAGAAAATTTCGAAGAGGATAAGGAATTTCTTCGAATAAAAGTTCGAAGATAAATAAGAAATTTCTTCGAATAAAAGAACTATGTCACGCTTACCGGCAAGAAGCGTCAACTTCCAGTTTTACCTGGCATTTAACATAGTCTCTTCTGAACCGAGATAAATAAGATAATGACAAGCTTGACAATAATAGAAGAGTGCTCACCTGAAGCTTCGAAGAAATTGTTCAGGGAACATTCTCCACTGTAAGCCGGCTATCCGGGGGTTTAGATACCCAGATGCAGGGCCGGTAGAAGTCGTCGCACACAAGGCTCACGTGCATCCGACCTCGTAGATGAACTCTCACTGAAGTGGCAGGCCCGCGAGAGCTGCGACTTCAAGGACGCTTCGAATCCGCAGCAGTGGCTTCGGATAAGCTCGCCACAAACAAACGAACACTTTATGGTGGTTCGATATTAACTTTTGCTGCCAGGAAGGTGAAGCACTCCAACCATTGCCCGCTTGTCATATTTAATTAGCGTTTTAGTTCTTTAGGTCAGTTTAGGGTAAATGAACGACCTAGTCCCCGATTGCAAGATATTAATGAACTTGCAAGGGACGTAAAATGGGAAGCAAGGCTGGAGTTGCGACAAGAAATTTAAAATCGTCTGGAAACTTTGATATTGAAAAATGATGCAAATCTTGTAAGCAATGCTTAATGGCCACGTAATAATTAAAGTTTGTGTGCATACTGAGCAAAATCTTCATATTTATCAATACAACGCCCCGTTTCCGACTTGCATCTTCTTTTTAATTCTTAAATTCAAATGTTTCGAATCGAGTGATTAAATGGATATCTCAAATGACAGTCCACATAATGTTACTATATATTTCAGGAACAAACATTGAGTTCATCGTTTGTCGACGTTAATTTATCCTGAATGAACCACAGGATGAAATTACGCTGGCAAACGACGCTTTCCGCTTCAAAAAACTCTTCAATTCTCATAGAGAACTGGGTAAACGATATATCATAAGAAGCACGATTATTTATTTTAAAATATCCACCCTCTTTTAAGCACATCAATTTTAGACTCTATAGATACATAAATAGTACATAGGCGTCGTATAAATTGTAAGAACAGGCTCCCGGAGTACAAATCTTCTGTATATATCTTTCTTTTGAATCTTTTTCTTAATCAGCTGTGCTCTTTTAATCTTTGTTCAGACGATTTGTTCAGACGATTTTTGAATAATCACTGCTACGTCAGATTGCGTTATAAATGTGTTATAAAGATTAGTTACCTTTCAAATTGCTCTATATCCATGATCGACGTCTAAATAGTTTAAAATATGAATAACGAGTAACGTTGAACTAAAAGTGTAGCTGTTTAAGTGACTACAGGAATATTAGCAGTATTGCTGTAGTCATTCAAGCAGTTACACTTTTCCCAGTGAAAATACCTCAATACAGGAAAACATGCATTTGACTATGTTTTATTACATTTGCAAAAGTAGCCTTACGTCCGTATTTATTTGATGAATACATGAGTGTAGCAATTTAGTATTGAACACTACGTCCATTTATCAATAAAAATATTCACAGTGTTCAGTAATTAGATGCACACACTTCAACCATATGCAGAAAAACGCAAAATGAAACGATTTTCATAAGTGACAAAAACCGAGAAATGATGACGTTTCCGAGAAATGATAACCTGAAATAATTTTAGATTCCCATAAGAATAGCCTCAAACGAGCCAACAGCCTGCCCAAAAAGTTCGATTTTACTCGTTGGCTGCAGGGTAAACTTAATCCAACGGGAATCAAATATTATTTCACACTGTGAAAAATTTCACCTTGATTTCACGGTAAAATGTCTGGCAACTTCGCTGCCAACAAAAAACCGCGAAAAAACGGTAAAACCTGAGAGTTAAAAAAGGTGGAAAACCGTGATTTCTAAGGAGTTTCCGTGCCATAAACGGTAATACCCGGAAATTAAAAGCGGTGAAAAACTGTAATTTATACGAAATTGCCGTAAAATAGCAGTAAAACTTGGGTATGGAAAACGGTATAGCCCAGTATTTTCTTTTGGTTTGCCGTGAAAAAACGGTGGTAAAACTTATATATTTTATTATTTTTAGCCGCATTACTGTGTAAAATGCAAGCGATTGTGAGACAAAAAAGATGGCAATTGACATTGGTATGAAATCAACCATTTGGAAATAAGTTCTACTGACCTTAGTTACCTAAACACCCAAAAATCTCATAGCGATAGGTCAATGACTTCCACAATGTTCCAATTTCGGATCGTTTATTGAATTTTAAAAGAAAATCACAATGACATCCTCAGCTTAAGAAAAGGTACGGACGACTGGTGATTATTTCAATTCGGTTCAATAATTAATATTATACAACAAGTCAAATCAAAATAAAAAGAAGAATCAACGTTATAGGAACATTTATTGATGCAAACGTTTCGGAATATAATTATCGCATCAATAAGTGTTCTCTATAACGTTGTTCTTTTAATTATGAAAATATTCCCATAAGTACTACTGAAGTCATTGTATGCTTCGCGTAACGAAAAGTTCATTGATCTAATTTTCAAACTTGTCTTAACCAAATAAATCACTAACTTCCAGTGTTCCTATACAATTTTATTGACGCTCCAAAAACAATTACTTGTTAAAATACATCGTTACGTAAATCAAATAAATCGAGCGTTTACGTTAATAGATTCCAAATCATTACCGCACTTCTCACAGCCGAATCCGTTTATTTGTCATATGACATAAAATTAGCTGGATTGACCCAAAAAGCTTTCGAAAACATAAATATTTGGCTGCAATACACAAGGCTACACAAGTAAATAACTCAAAGTTTTTTTTTCAAATTTGATATTTTCCTGCAACTAAACTCGAGTGTACAATTTAATACGTATTGTAGTCGTTAAAATAATCCATCATCAAATGTTTCACTAGATACAATAATCATATCACGAGACTGGGCATGAATTACAAGCCGAAAGCATTCACACTTCCTCCTTCGCTGACATTCACAGTCCGCCAGACCCTCCCTCAACAACAGAGTGAACGTTCACACGCATGCGAAGTACCATTTCATTGGAAAAATGAGGCCTAAGATAAAGAACACACTTTAAAGTAGATTTTTCAGATTCTAAGATCCATTTCGTCAATAAGAAATCCTGCCAACTTCAATAATACATTGGTGAACGCTATCCTATTATTCCTATTTTCATTTAGCTTCTGATACATAATTTTATTATATAACCAGCTAACACTTTGACTGCGGCAACTAAATATTCAGTTCAACACCAAGCTCCAACTTAAAGTTTATTGTAGTAAGCTATTTGGAAAATACCAAACATAATCTGGATCATGCCTTCATTTAACCTTGATAAAATATTAAAGAGAATAGATTTTGCGACTACTGGTCGGTCAGCAGCATTATGAAAATTACCTCCGTATACCACCGGTGGTACACATCGCAGTCAAAGTGGTAACCATCCACCTATTTTTTCACATCATTTCTTATTCTACATACAATACAGAGTATATAATACGTATAAACACAGTGTATGCAGTACGTACGTTAAAATTTTTCCGCACAGATTATGGGTCAACACGAGTAAACATCATATAGGGATCAAGTGATAGGTCTAAAAGTTAGGGGTTACCAGAACAAATATTTAATAATTCAGCCACGAACAAAAGAAATTTCCTAAGACTATAATAATATCATTTAGGCTTCTACTACGCAAAACATTCACGAATGGCGTTTCGTAATGACAAACAAGAATATCAAGTTAGGGCTAATATTGCAAGATATACTTAACGAAAATTATCTCATCCCCTAAGCGAACAGTGCAAGCAATACAACCATCTAGATTATCATAGATTATTAATCAGCTTAAGCCTCTCTATCCTCAACAAATGAGATTCAAAGAGAGGAAGGAAGAAGGCACCATTTAGTATGGAGTTAAGGGAACGGGAAACCTATGCAGAAAGAGCACAGAAACAGTAAGATGAGAAAGAAGTTCATGAAACAAGATCGAAGTTGAAGAAGAAAGTAGTAGGTGCTGAAAAAACATGACAGCGAGTGAACCGAAAAAAGATGGTTCGTAACAAAACAAAACCTATGTTATTTTAACAAAAAGAAAGCCTACCTAACCTTTAGCTCAGGCCCTCACATTCTCCCCCCGGGAGCGCTAATTCCCATAGATACAATAGTTGGATCCCCCTGAGGGGATGCAACCATCTAATCCACTATAAATCAGAAGCGATTAGTGCAAATAAGATGTGTGAAACTGCAAAGAAAGGAAAGCAGTGAATGACCTAGAGACGAAACGAGTGTTGTAAGTGGAGAAATACAAGAGTTTTCAGCAATGATTGCAGATCAATATATACATATTCATGCAACAGATGTCAATAAAGCGAGAAGCTAACTGTATATGCAAGTAAAATAATAAGAACACGGGAAGCTACCAGTAAATGATGGTAAATTAAAAGAATATTTGAAGAAGATATTACGAGGTTTTTGGTTAGAAATTAACTGTACGTTATTAAGTGAGTCAATCGGGAGCGTAATAAGATATTTATTTAAACTTTTAAAGGCTCACAATGTTCATATTTCCGTCCATTGAAAATCTGGAAGGCCATTGAAGAACGAGAGCACCTTCGGGGTCATTGATTAACCATATAGCTTTGCTATGGTATGATGTCTTCATTTGATCTCAAATGTTAACTCCCATCAACAAGAGTTCCTCAAATTATATTATGGAACGACTGTGGATACTCGGCCACAAACTTCCTAGCTATTATGTCCAGGGCCTTCTTGCCAGACTTATGAGTTACCACCATAGCGGCCTCTATGATGACGCGTAGCACCTCGCACCTCGGCCTTGGCGTAGGTCGAGCTTTATTTTCAACCACATCGATGATATCACGACTGGACATCTTCTCCAATGGAACCTCAAATTCGTGCGCCCAATTGGGATTATTGAGGCCAGATGAGGACGTTATCAAGGCCTGAATCCAACACTGAACCATCTCAGTACTTGTAGATGGTTGATGCATTGTTGGGATCCGATATATTTGCAGCCGCTTTTTTACCTGCAGAAAGATAAATATTTAGTAATATGAATTAACATTGTCTTGACAAGATTCGGTCCCTAAAATTGAGTTAAAATACAGCTGCAATATAAGTAAAAAATTTCAAATTGAATGCTGTAACTGCCCTTTAACATTCATGCTTCTCACAGCTGCATCAGACACTCATTCAGAAGCTCTTTAAATAGGGAAATGTTCTGTTAACTACAATGAACAAGGGTAACGACTTGCCGGGGGTTCATTGCCGAAATCCCAACTTTAATTTACATACATTTCAACATTTTTAAAATACTTGACTTTCCTAAAATTGGTTATAAATATTTTGAGTAGAATTTATTTAACCAATGGATTTGTGAATTAGTGGATTCATAGTAAAGGTAGCACTTCAAGTAACACTCATAAACTGTCAAAAAACCTTTATAATTCATTTCAAAATGCCACACACTTACATAAATTGAGAGATATAAAAAGGAGATTCATTCATTTAATGAATAACAAAACGTATCCAAAATTAAATTGCAAGTAAGAAACTCAATTATCAAGAATCAAAGCTTAGAATTCAAGTCAAGTCTGACTCTCCCTAACCACACAACAAGGGTTTTCCCAAGAGAGGAAGGCATCATTTAGTAAGGAATCAAGTCATATGAAAATCGATTGACAAAGTATGCCCCCACACCAAGTGCATGTATATGAATTTGGAAGTAATTCATGAAACCAGCTCAAAGTTAAAGAAGAAATTGATAGGAGCAGAAAAGGCAACAGTGAACCAAAAGGAGGCAGTGTGTAACTAGCCAAAGAACTTATTCCATTTGAACTAAAGGAAGGCCAACCAAACCTTAAGCTATAGAGGCTTCGAATCTCCTCTCCTGGCAGCACTGACATCAAAATACACAGTAGTTGTATCTTGAAGAGAAACATTAAGTACCTCATACTATGAATTTTTTTAAATGTAAGAAAATTGAACATAATTATATGAACTAGAATCCTTGCACATTCTTGTAAGCATTTCTGCTTCATCAGTGAACATTCTACTTGTTTAAATCAAACATCAAGAACATATGTTCCAACAAAATAAAAATATTTCAGAGCATATGCGATTGTAAAAATTCCTGGTTAAATGAATTTGATGTAGGCCAGTCTTTTTTCCTTGGCCTCTACCATTTTTCTGGCATCATGCTAGATAAATAACTGAACAAAGTAGCATAGCAGAGTAAGCAAAGTAGTAGCATATTTTTCATTCACATTTAGCCTACAAGTCAAGAAGAAAATGAATTCACAATTGAAATATAAAGGTTTAAAATTAGTTAAATTGAACTCACAAAAACCAAAGACACAATGGCTAAGATATTTTTACATATTCTACTTTCAAATTCATTCATGCTTTGCTCATTTTCACATTGGTTCTTAGAGAAGCAATGTGTAAAGTTTACCAGATAGCAAAAGTTGTAAAAAAGATCAAGATGGTAAATGCTTTGATTTTTTCACTATTTGCCACATAAAAAAAATTCTAAGCACTCAGTAATTAGGTAGACTACACACATGCAACTTAAATTATAATGAATTTGGTTGTTGAAGGATTGAAGATGAAAAATAGTCTCACTTTAAATTGGATACTTTTATTGGTATAAATTAAAAGAAGCAGTAGGAAAGCATAAACATTCCTGGAGTCATTTTTGTAGCCTCAGCATTGTTTTCCCGGAAGAATTTCTAATGACAGGCAATTTATTATCCCACATTGAACCCAAAAATAATCATTGATACAAAGTTGTGCCCCTTACACAACTAAATTTACTCCCCCGAAGCACACCTCCAGAAATTCCTTAGCATGCAAATTTGAATCAACTGAAGGTCATTCTCTTCAACAAGATTTAGGTCATTCCTAATTATTGATGAGCTTTTTATAACTCAATCATTATATTTCTGAACCTAATCAAGGAAGTGAAAATTAGATGGACATGAAGGCTGAAATAAAGAATTGATAGATGCTTTCACACAACAAAAAATGAATAAACTTTCTGAATTCTCACCAGATGTAGGTATAAAAAGAATCTCCCCAAATATCTAGACATCTTTCATATCATTTTCTGCTTTGGTCAATACTAATATATTCTTTATTGCATTGAGATCCTCTGATGGTCACTTCATCATAAATCCATATTTTTCACTAGAGAACTTGAAGGCAGCAAGTATGGCTTGGAACTCAATTAAAGTTTCATTCACAAAAAATTGTTCACATGACCCAATGTTGATAGGGTCAGAAAAATATTACCCAGCTTCTTTAATCTTGCAATTATGGCTATAGTGAACACATCTTTTCAAGTATGAGTGGCAAATGCTTTAGATGTTGCCTAAGTTAATGGTGCTTGGGATTTATACCATTCAAAGGAAGTGTCTCTTGTAATTCAAGATAGGTTTGAATTAACACATTCAAGCAGCATCACTTAGTTTTCTTTGGAGCACATATTAACTAAACAATATCCCAAAACAGTAGAAAGCAGCACCAAGTGGAGTCTTGTGAGTACATAACTTCGTTGCATATTATGAGTGCCATCAATCTTAGGAAGCACCAGTTTTCACCAGCATGCCCTCCTAACTTCTTTCCAGATGCGCTTACTTCACTGTGTTTACACGTATTTGCCTCAAAGTATTGAAAAATTACCATCAATTTATTCAATTCCTCATAAGACAAACATTTCCTCAGTCAGACCAAATCTTAAATTAAAAGGGCAGGCCTAGTTCACAATACCCTCAAATAGGTCATGACCCAGACATGGAGGTAACCCAAGCTGACTAACATGATATAACAAAAATTAAATACAGAATTTAATTGAACACCTCTGGCATAGTTCACTCCTTTTGAAAGCCCAACAAGATCTAATGTGTAACTTTCAACCGTTTTACATGGTCCAATAGTCAATGGATTCTGCTTAAAATCTTATTATGAGTCAAGCAATACCTACAAAATATTTGCGTGAATCCTCCAACACACAATGAGGGCCAAAGTTGTGTCTAGTGATACAATGAATAGAGCCTCTGATCCTGTTTGTGCCAAATTTAGTCCCATTTTTCTTGGAATCCTGAGGTCTTTTACCCAATTTTCAAAAAATGCTGCCCATCCTAAATGGTTGATATCTTTTCCTGTTTATTGCCAAACCAGAATGGTATGAGCAGCATTAGACCTTAGGGGGTAAACTTGAGCAAGTTATGTTGCAATCCCCAAAAGCCTCTTGGTGGAGAATGAGTTCAAGAGAATTATTATCATGCCTAAATGAAGAATTTGATCTCTGGTTTGTCATTTTCCTCAGCCAAGTTAACTACCCTAATATAAGCAGATTCATTTTAGAAAGATTTTGATTCACTCACTTTCTAGGCTTCTACATGCAGGAATAAATTAAAAATAATACATTTTACAGTGAGCATTATTTTTCAATTTGATTTCAAATGGTTGAACATAATTAAATATTTTTTCAAATATTGTTTTGCACTTGAAGTCAGGGCTAAAATTTCCTACATAAATGTAAACAGATCTGCTGTTATAAAAATTATTTAATTTTGTTAAACTTATCATACGTCAGTTTTACTTTTAAATGTGTTGATTACATTTTTGGTCACAGTAATGTGTGTCCTTGTTGGTGAATTTCAAGAAATTCTTCAAACAATATGATGGGAGTAATCAATTTGCCTGTAATTTGAGATAAAACAAAGCAAGGTTTCCTAAATAAAATCCTTCTATATTATATCAACTTGAATTTTTATCACTATTTGCTTGCTTTTTTTTTCATCTGTCTCACTAGTATCAGTTTTATCTCTAGTACCAGAGACATCAAAGGTAAGTTCACCAGCTGAAAATGCTACTGAATGAATACCAACACTGCATTCATTTACACCAAATGATATTAAATATTTTAAAGCAATCTGATCATGAAAACATCCACTATGGGCTCTTCAATGATGGCTTTCATAGCTAGAAATTTTTGAAAATAATTCACCACAATCATTAATTTGGCACTCAATTATTTTACCATCATTCATATGGTCATTGAAATGTCAAAGCAGAACAATAGAATGTTAACAAATTTGATTGCTATGTTGTAACTTGCCCGACAAAAAGTACCTGGAGATCTCAGATGCTCCACTAAAGAATTTGAATTCCATTAGACAAATTTATTCCATGTCCTCCCATAATATGTGCTTGGAATAGAGTATAAGATTTGAATTTTCTGGACATTTGTCACAAAATCATAAAAATGCAATATTGCACAGGTTTTCATGAAATGCAAAATGACTTACATACCGTACAAATAATTTTGATAATTTTTTACAGAATGGACAATGATAATGGTGCTTCAGACTAGCCTTTCAACAGATTTTATTTTTCTTTTTTATCACATATTTCAGATTATTTGAGAATCCTCTAATCAACTCACAATTTAGGCTATCTTTATGGTATATGTGTCCAATCAATGCCATTGAAGGAAAATCTACTACTGTTTTCTGATTTGAGTTGACAATCTACAGCATTTGAACTGAGAGAAGCAGCACGATCAGAAAAGGTTTACCTAGTTAATATAAACTACCACAGATCTATTTACACTTAATTTTGTCAAATTTTAAACTTGAAAGGTACATCGGTAGAATTTAGGAACGATAATTTTGCTCATCAAAATTCTCACTAGGCTTAATACGTACAGTTATACTATATGTGTGAGTAGATCAAAAATAACACAACCTGTGCTTTACGATGATCACGGGCATGGAGCTAGGATAAACTGGAGGGAGCATAGCCGATTCCAATCGGGTTCAAATTAGCTGCAAAAGTTGGGAGACTGGGACATTGGCAAGACCCCACACGTGAGCCAACCACAGACGCTTGGCTGAAGTTGGCTCCTCCTCGCCTACTCACCTCCTCTACAACTCGCCCTCCCATTTTCCAAAGCAAGATTAGTACCGCTCCACAAATCGAAGGATGAGGTGTGCGTGCAAGTCGCTCTCTAATTTGTTATATTCAAGGGCCTGTAATCTTTATAGTTTTCAACTCTAAATGTATCTTTGCTAGTAATTTTGATATTGTTAAGTGTCCTCAAGTGAAAAAAACACAATTTATTATCTTTCGGAGTCTTAGAATCCCAAATTAATGATTGACGATTAACTCAACAGCTGGAAGAGCATTCAGCGAGCGTGTGCGCATCCCAGCGTAATCAGTAGGTAAATGGCTTCCGTGCTGACGTCACACTTGCGAGACGGCTATTGGTTACCACAGACATAGGAGAAATCTCAAAAACTGGTTCTCTTCACAGACGGCTATGCTCTCTCCATATATACTCCCTCCACGATCACGGGTAAACGTCAGACGAATTAAAAGCCCATCACATAAAGTCTACATGCTGACTACTAATATAAGAGAAAGAAGAATTTCAAATTATTAAATGCTGACAATAAGAACAAAACAAAATTAATGGAATGCAATTAAAAATATGATTTCAGTATAGTTTTCTCTCGCGCACAATTTCACTTGCTGTTCAACTTGCCACGCAACCACACTTGCTCTGGGAAATGAGTTCCAATACTCTTTTGGCCACACCATTTTAGGTTGTTTTGACTTTCTCGTTTTGGCCTAGCAATGTTGATAATGTTACGGTTGGCATTGCACATCGATCCTTCTCATCTATTTAGAATCCGGTGAACTTTTCTGTGCCAAAGCTAGTAGCATACGAAATTTAAGTGTTTTTTTCTGTTGTTGTAAAATCTTTCATTTTATCCGTACCAGGTATTTTAGCTTACTAGTTGGTACAAAACAATGTAAAATTGCCTCTAATATCCACCTCGTAGTCTAGGATGCAAATTAATTTGGATCTACCCGTTTTACTTTCAATCTTAATCCCTCATTTCACAAGTTCCAACGTTCATAAGCTCAAATTTCAATTTGGAAGTGCACCAACTAGAGTTTTTTTTAGAAAAGCATCACATGCAAGATGTTTTCTTGACCACTTGAAATAAAATCCAGTGTTAAAATCAGACTAACACAACGGAGGGAATGCATATTTTGTATGTACTTTTCTCCCAATTATTTGTTTCAAAACTTAACCGATATAAATATTACGTTCCTCACGTATTTGATATCAACACAATGAAGGGAATGCATTTTCTTCGTAATTTTCTCCCTACCATTTGTTTCAAAATTAACCGATATAAATAATACGATCATCATTTACTCGATTTCAAGTCATGGTCTTAATTTTAAGATATTCGAAAGCACTTTTCGCTCATATTGAAGCATTCTGAACAAGAGACGTAGTTCATTGGCAATGGCTTACTTTCCTGCGCTCGTGTGTGCATTGGTGTTCCAGCTATGTAAAAATTATTATTGACTCGTGATCCAATAACGCACACCCTAACAAGAGTATTATCAGCTATGTGTCACACGGATTTTGTGTTCTTAGTGACTCACATTTCAGTTTGTAGTTCCAAACCCAAATTAATTACCCCAAAGAAAGAGGATGTTAAATGTGAGGATATTTTAGTAACTACTTTCTCTACTTTCGGTCTTATCGAAACATTTGTAAAAGGCCTCGGATTCGACGAATGTCATAACTTTTAATTTTAATCTTCTTATTCTGGTCTCAAATTGCTGTCGTAAGCTTTGTGTGGTAAACTCTTCTTACCTTTTTATTTTAGTGAGTACACTACGACAACACTAATTTTAGATAGTTAACTTTTGTACGGTCCCACCTATGTTGAAAATATTACAGCTAGCAATGTAAAATAATACCTTTCATGTCTTTGACACCGATGAACTCTTTGCGCCAGTACTATTAGCTTAAGTAAGAAATATTAAAATCATCTTCTGTTTTGTTATAGCGAATAAAATCGTTGGGACTCCTTATATGGGGATGAAGGACCGGATATGGGTTTTCACCGGATGTAGGGAATAAACAAATGTGAGGCATAACCAAATGTATAGGCATGACCGGATGCTGGGCATCACCGGAAGAGGGAGTGAAGTGGTGCCGGATGGGCGAAAGGAATTTTTGGATTTTGGAGTTGATAATTTATTAGAAAAATTCTAAGCCCCATTTCCATTTCCGGGCACCACAGATAAAATACTACGAATTGTGGAAAAACAACTTTCATTCCGCTACATTGAACCAACAGTTGTGATGCTCATTTTAGTCGACAGGAATAAGGAAGATCAATATTAGAATGACTTAGCAAACGTAAAATAAAATAAATTCTTACTTTCTAGCAAAACCTTAAGGAATTGAAACTTAGAAACTGAAACTCAGCGCCGCACCCCAAATACAAACGATCCTTTTATACATACTATTGTTTATTTTTATTCACTTGTGCTTCTCTCTAAATCCTGTGTCGACAATTATCATGTGTATTACGATAACCATGTATAAATAGCAATTAAGGATCTAAATCATTTGTTTCAACACTTAACATGGGTATTACGATAACCATGTATAAATAGCAATTAAGGGTCTCTATGCTAACGCATTTGAATGCATTTTTAGCTTTTATCTCAATACTTGTTCGCACTAATGAAAGTGTTTTTCGAATGAGCGTTGCGAGGATTGTGTTCTCTTAGTTCAAAATCAGATTAGGCAAGGAAAGGAACTCATTTTTGTTCTACTTTTCTGTCAATCATTTTTGTCTCAACTTTCTACACGGGTATTACGATACTTATGTATTATAATCAGTTAAGGATGTTAATGTTAAGGTGTTTTAAAAACCAATGTATCGACATTTCATGTTTGTACTTTATTGGAAAATAAATTTTTTTTCTTTTTTCTTTCTTTTTCTTTTTCTTCACACGTGGTAAACTTCTCATCGATTAACTTACCAAAACATTTCTTGCAACAAAAAAATTTGTACACAAACTCATTTATTTCTTATTTCATTATTTTTATTAGAGCTGCATAAATTAAGGTTGAACAGTGCAATGATGGGAAAAACACCTTGCAACCAATTTTTTCGAACGGATATTTCAATCTTTAACGTTTTAGAGCCTAAATTAACACATAGAAAGTGAATTTTTAAGAAAAACACAGTTAATGTAATCAATCATTGACTAGAATGATCATTCGTGTTTTCATTATGAGGAGAAATGTTCCTAGATATTGATTATTAAGGAATTTCTTGCATGTTTTTGTTATTGTATGAACAAAACATACCTCACAGAGTTCATGGTAACTGATCAAAATTTATTCAAGTCATTTACGCTAAAAATGAAGTAAATTTCTTTAATTAAATACATTCATTTAAAATCTACTTGTTACCTATTACGGTTGTTTAACCGTAATTGGATTTAGACCCGGTGTTTTACTGTATAATATGCCTGACGGTAAAATACTGTGATTTATGCGGTGTTTAACCGTGAAATTCATGGGAATTTTTTACAGTGTGTAATATTAGAGAAGAAAGAACGTGACGGTTGAATGGGTATCAGTCTAATTCTTTCACATTTTCTGAGACAACGTTAGATACGTACAGCAGCGTACATCTTTTAACCGCCTTTAAGGTTGATACCATGGCAGCGTCCCAAACCAGTGTTCCAAAGTAGCACATATCACATCTAGAAACTTTTTTGCAAGTGCTAGCTACTTCTATTACTACCACTTCTTGTACTTCTTCGCAGCATAAAAGAAAGGAAGAGAAAAATAGTAAAAGTAGGATGAGGTTAAGTCACACTTTTATGAAACAATTCTAAAGCACAAGCGCTATGTTGATAAACTGATAAGCAAAGATAAATTGCTGGTCACTAGATATGAGACCCAAAGCAATTTGATGATCCTTTTCACGTCAAACATTAGTTAAAATGTAAAGTTGATCTTTCTGGTGATGCAATAATTTCAGGTTATAAAGTTTATTCCGATGGAAAAGTTCGACAACTCATTTCAGCACCCAGGTGCATTATTGTTCTTTTTCTTATCTCCTCTGAAGTTCAAATAAGGTTCTGTATCACCAATGTTGAGCACTGCAGGATTTTCCCTTCCGTCGTGTCAAAGTAAGTTTTCAATATTTCCTCTGAGCGGAAGGAGAGCAAGGATACTTTCATTGAGCACTGTCTCTTTTTATAATAATGTGATTGAAAGTTTTTTCTGCTTCCGCTTGAGTAAGTGAAGTCTGGCTTAGTGGCCAAATCAGTTCTCTCGTTAACGTCGTTTAGATGTGTTCATAAACTAAAATCACCAGAAATTATACGTAAATACTCTGCTACAACTTATATAAGTTCTATCTGTAGAAAATAAATTTCCGAATAGTAGATTCCTGTTTTTGATCATTATTAAGTTAAAATGAGAAGCGGACGTAAAATTACCAATGTATTTAGTTTGACACTTGCAGAACATTATCGTTTCAGTAGGAAAGCCTTCCAAATGAGGTGTAGCAGAAGTTATTAACTTGAATTTGCGTGCTGAACCTTAATATAATTTGTCTCTTTTGTTCAAAAAAGATTTCAGATTGCTGAAATCCTGTTTGAATTCTGATCATAAAAGCTTTTTACGAATTCTGATCAGAAAAGCTTTTTACGAATTCCATTGTTTTTACTTTAAATCTTTCAAAATTTACTGATGTTTGGTGGGTAAAATATCAGAGCTGACTGATTTTTTGCGAACAAACTGGTTGTATCTTTACACAATGGTTATTTTGCAAAAATATAATGGTTTTTAGTCAAATTTACTTAAGCAACAACAATAAGAGCAACAACATTGCCAGCAATTTAGAAGCTTTTTCATTCTCTTCTAACGAGCTGCAAAAATTGGACCAATTTACCAAGTGCCTCAATGCCATGAATGAAATACTGCTCATTAACTCTGGTGCAATGCTGAACATCAGTGAGTGACGAGACTCATTTGCATGATTTGTGACCAAGAGATTTTTAACGTCAGTTTAAATCAGGGTTGCGGAGTCGGAGGAATAAATTTGCGACTCCGACTCCGACTCCGACTCCACCTTTCCAGAATTTGGCGACTCCGACTCCGACTCCGACTCCACCTTTCCAGAATTTGGCGACTCTGACTCCGACTCCGACTCCACCTTTTCAGAATTTGGCGACTCCGACTCCGACTCCCCCTTTTCAGAATTTGGCGACTCCGACTCCGACTCCACTTTTCCAGAATTTGGCGACTCCAACACCGACTCCGCCTATTCACAATTTTGTGACTCCAACTTCACCTATTTATAATTTATAAGATGAATATTTTATTTCTTAACTAGTGTACACGGACCGTCAAAAATGACAGGATTCAATACCTTTCTTCAACAAATTTTCGTTTGAGTGGAGTTTCCATGCTTTCAGCTTATTCCAAAGGTAACATAATTTTCTTATAAGAGTAATAAACACTCAGAACACAGTTTTTTTGAGCCGCGAGAGAAGTAGTTATATCCATTCGTGTCGTATCCAAGATACAGAAATTCAGTATTACTGAATGAAAGCAACTGCGAACTTGTGTATGTTTATTGTAATATGCAATACAGTACATTGTAATACAGTATATTTTGATATACAATACAGCATATTGTAATATGAAATACGCTACATTGTAATATACAATACCCCGCCGAACTCGGTATTCACGATACAAACTCGAGTATATAAGGCTATGGATCGCTTTAATTGTTTTGAAAGTGACTTATTATAGAGCACTTGCACAACGAAAATAAGTGTATTAATTGACCGTGAACTGAAACCAAGACCGCCAGTGCTAATTTCTTCCTATCAATTATTCTTAACAGCGTGGCACAAAACGTATAAATATACCCACGACAGACATACTTAGTAGTAAACGGTTGCAGATGTTGAAACCTGTGCACATGTTCATTATATTCTTTATTAGCGAACGACTTTTAAATTGACTACAGAATGTTGAGAATCAAGATACTAGTGTACATGATTGGTCAAAAATGACGGGATTCAATGGTATCGTTTTAAAAACAATCTCAAGATAAAAATGGCAAACAAATATATCCATCCTAACAGTACCCACGATTAAAATACAGTATTCTCGTACTTCTGCACTGGTAAAACTCGTATCACAGATACGGTCATTAAGCATCCTTAAGAACGTCACAGACGCACGCAACAACCAAGCAAGCAACAACTGTGCATTATAATTTAAATTATTGTTCGCAAAAAGTTTTTAAAAAATTTGCCATACCTTGCATTTAAATGCCTTTTAAATTTAAATGCGATAAGCCGCATTTTCTTGACAGTAGATTCGATTTTCACGCAATGTTTTTTACTTATAAACATAAGTGAGCAGATTCCAGGTTTTTCATAATATTGCAATGGTATTTATGATACTGTCCAAGCAAGCAGATTCCCATTGTGATAACATAGGTGATATTACGCACGAGAACATATACTTATTAATAAATTGACGGACACCTGGCTTCTTATTATACCGGGTGTCACATAAAAATGTCCCCGATTTTTAATTAATTAAATCTCAGCTTTAAATTAACATATTTGAATTGCCTTTTTTCACAATGTAGTAAATTTAGTTTCTTTTTCGAATAATTGAATTTTTTGAAAATCGGTTGAATAGCCACTTTACAATGTTCAATTTACTGAAAGGGACAGAAAAACTAATTGTTCAAAGGAAAAGTTTTTAAAACAATATTGATATTCTTCCATATTTTGTACTTTCCATAAAACTGAACAAACACAAATTTTAACGAGTAACAAATCATTACCTTAAATAACGTTTAAATAAATAAAGTAATTAAGTATCCTTCGGCATACCCTCCATTTCTCTCAAGGGAAGTATTACTTCTAGCCACCATTGAACGAAAAGTTTTACCCAATATTCCACGGTTTTCTATCAGTTCTTGAAACACCATTATTGAGAACACTTGAAACCTCTCAGAGGGTTTAAATACTTGGTGGTGTGTAGGATACATCATTATTAAATTATTCTTAACAGCAGGTATTGAGAAATGAAGAAGAACACCAGTGTTCTTTTTAAAACTTTCCCTTTGAACAATTTTTCTATCCCTTTCAGTAAATCGATCATCTTAAAGTGGTTATTCAACTGATTTTCAAAAACTCAAATTATTTGAAAAGGAAACATAATTGACTACATTATTAATAAAAGACAATTAAAATATGTTAATTTAAAGCGGAGATATAATCAATTAAAAAGTCCGGAACATTTTTGGGACACCCAGTATAGTGTTGATTATTCTTATACAATAAAAGGTCAAGTGTCTCCTTTAAACAAATTAGTAAATAGGTGTAGGTATTTTGTGAGCGTAATCTCTCCTATGTTATTACAATGGAGTTTTAGGATTTAAAACTTAAGGGCGACTGTTCGAACATTTATTTCAAATACAGAAGAACTTCAAGGGAACAACAGCAAGTCATTTCCCGAGATGCGCAAAAAGAGAAACCGTACCTAAGTTAGGCGTATCTTGAGGATTCCAACAGTACGCACAGCAGCGTCCTCTGTAGTATTTTTATTATTAAATTCCTTTAAAATGGAGACCGAAGGCCTTCTTTAACGTAAGGTCAGTTTTTAAAACAAAACTCACTAAAAATAGAAGACAACCAATGGACGCGGCCGGTCATCAGCACGATACTCCAGTAGGAAATTTTTGAAGCCTTCTGAGTAGAGAGATACAGAGTTTTAAGATGTCTGGTCGCCGACTAGTTGAATATCGTATCTTATTGCAAGATTGCATATAGCACTAAGATTTTAACAATTAATTGACAATTTATTACCTTGAATAATAAGTGCCTATTCAAGAGGCTGCAAGAGCCGGGTCGAGGAGTTCAAGTCGCATAAAGAGACTGCTTTTTACGCAAGAGAAATAAGTTAGAGTTACCAGACCCACTTTTATTAAAAGGACGACATGCTGCCCAAGCAGAGCAAGCTCAGAGATAATTTAATGAGTGAACGCCAAAGCGTCACGAGTTATGTTAATTACAGTGATTTAAGGTTAATGCAGGTCTGCTAGAAGCTCAACATGCCTAATTATAGAAAGTTAAATTTAAACACGAAAAACGGAAAGAAAGGATGCAGCTGCAAAACAAGGAACAGAAAGAACTAATTTCAATAATTTCAAATTCTTGTCTGTGAACTAAGAGAGGCCAACTGAAGAAAACTTTTTCTTCCACAAAGCCACCATCAGAAATACGGAAGATATTCAACATGAAATTTCATTGAACAAATAAAATAGGCCGTCCGTCTTTGTTGGTTGGTCTGTCTCCCGTTCACGCTCTTTAAAGATGCTTAATGACTGTATCTGTGGTGCGAGTCTCACCAGTGCTCAAGTACTAGAATCAGAAATCGCGGGTGCTATTAGGATGGAAATATTTCTTTATGATCCACATCTGGAAGATTGGAAGATTTGTATACAGACAAAATCGAATCCCGTCATTTATGACGAGTCGTGTACACAATTATGTATACCGAGTGATTCAGAACACGAGGTACAAAATTGCACATAAGTAGAAAATGGCCAAATAAACACTTTTTGTTCTATGAAATTTTCCCCAAAAAATCGGGGTTGGGAGGTATTAGCTGTTTATTGTTTTAACAGATGAAATTGAATGGCACAATTACTCGCAATATTTATTTTGAATTTACTTTACAAAAATTGCTCAAAATGTGTTCCACCTACATCAATTCACTTTTCGAATGTTAGCCTTAACGGCTGCCGGATATTAGGAAACACGTCTTGCTAAGGCATCTCACCAGCAGCCACTGCAATTCTGGAAACAAGATCTTCCTCAAACTCAATGGGTGTAGCATAAACAAGGCTTTTCATGTGTCCCCAAAAATTAAAATCGAGTGGAGTCATGTCAGGATATTTAGGAGGCCATGCAACTAGAACATTTCGCACGATCAACGTAAATTCAAAATAAATATAGCTAGTAATTTAGTCAATTAATTTCATCCTTTAAAACAATAAGCGGTTAATATCTCAATGTATCTTTCTTCGGAAAATTTCATAGAAAAAAGTTTTTATTTAGACCTCTTCTACTTGAAGTGAAATTTTT
The DNA here is from genome assembly GCA_030386875.1 of Morinoia aosen. Lineage (NCBI taxonomy): Eukaryota > Metazoa > Arthropoda > Malacostraca > Amphipoda > Talitridae > Morinoia > Morinoia aosen. The sequence goes on along the minus strand of CM059569.1, from coordinate 12,329,962 downwards.
GCCTCATATTCTGAATCTGAAACTCCCTTTATATTACTGACAAGTGTTTTCTGAGTAGAAAATGTAGGCACTCTCTACACTGCGACGCATAGAAATGTATCAACAGTTTTTTATTACTAAGTAAGCACTAATTCAATGAAATTATAATAGTTAATTCAATGACTATGCTTCAAATCCCAAAAATTATAAAATACGTGTAGATAAGGTAGGCCAAATTTGCACACTGCCTTTTCTTCTCTGTATCTACACTATGCAGGGTAACAATGCAGAAAAGGTGTCATATTATTGCTCAACTCTATGTTACATTTCAGCAATAATAGGCAAAAGTTGTTCTGCTTTCGTCGCAGGGGCCTGACGTTTTCGGAACGTTTTGTTTACGAATAAAAGTCACTTCTATCTTTTTTGCGTGTAATATGATACTATCTCTTATTTTCATCTAACTTTTTACTTCGTATTTGACACTTTCTTATTATAATAAACGCCCATATTCTTCTCATTTCGTGTTTTTTTTTGAGCATTTTGAAACGTTTCCAGCATGAAAATTTGTGCTATCGCACAACTGCAACAACCATTGCAGCTGAGATAGTGCATTGCTTTCAGTTACAATATGTGTGCGACTATAAGTGAAGTTTTTGCTAGTGTGCGTAATTATTTTCATTGCAGCTCGTTTACATTGTATTTTAATTTTTTTCAAGTGTCTCAATGCCGACATTGATAACCTTACAACATTTCCAAATCTTCCTTAACAAAAAGGAATTAATTATATAATGCTACAAAAAGGATACTATTTCAGTTTTTAAAATTGTATCAACATAATTATAAAATTCTCCATTTCAGCGTATGCTTACTTAGAAACTGAGGAGTGATACGAAGATAAAAATTAAACATGATGATGATATAGTGAAATACAATATAACTCTGAAGGAACCAAACAACATTCAAGGAATAACTTAAAAATGAGCAGAAATTTTCATTATTAATGCATGTTAACTTGACCTAAAGACAAGGAAGCCATTTCAATTTTGATAACATAACCTGAAAACTAGAAGTCTTTATGCACCAGACCATAGATTCAGGTTTTGGCAAAGACTACTCATTGGCAAGGAATCATAATCTAAAGACTAGAAATATTTATGATCACAACATAACTAAGTTTCTGTTAAGAGCGTACAAAGTTACCACTCCTTATGAGAGCACAACGAATTACATCAGCTGAAATGTTCTACCAGTGACTTGCAACACATTTACTACTATTTTCCAGTTCCTATGTATTAATTGAAGGAGTAATGAACAAAACAGAAATATACAGAACGAATTTTCAATGCTTTCAATTACTAATTCTTGCTTTTTAACTGCAAAATATGCATTATTACTTCAGTACAATTATATTTCTTTCTCGTATGTATCATATATATATAGGCATGCAAACCCACAATGAATAGATAGCATGACGGTATTAGGTGATAGGTATAAATACGCTGTTTCAAACTTAAAACAAAATAACGAACAAAAACATTGCGTATTTTTTAGATTTTTCACCAAAGTATTCTAACTCTGTTTTGTTTACTTTTTGTTTTAAATAATTATAAATAATTTTTAGCAAAAATTAGCATCGAAGACACCAAAAAATAGCGACTCCAACCACGACTCTATCACATCCGAATGAACGACTCCGACTCCGACTCCACCACATTCGGAGAAGCGACTCCGACTCCGACTCCATCACACTTCAGAGTAGCGACTCCGACTCCGACTCCGACTCCACCCTAAAACATGCGACTCCGGCGACTCCGACTCCCGACTCCGACTCCGACTCCGCAACCCTGGTTTAAATGACTTCTTCGTTGCCCACATGGAACGATAATGCTCTGTGGAAGAGTTTAATACCGTCAGCACTAGCTCAATTGCATGAATGATTCCGCATTTGAGGTCATTAATACAAATGAAGAAGAGAAGTGACTAAGATCGCTGCCTTGGGCGTCGTATAGAAACGATCTCCAGTCTACAAATTACTCGGAAATTTTCATTTATCTGAGTGTGATCAGTGACCCAATTCCGTATTCATTGAACGCACGTACACTGTACAGTGTACACGTTCCCAACACTTCCGCTTTTGAGCCTAGACGTTTCGAAAAAATCCACTTAATTTTTTCAGGCGTTGCGAAAACAGACGTCGACGCTTGGCTTCCATATCTACTGGGATAATTGTACCTTATTTCGCTGTGAAATAACTTAGGTTGACAAAAAAGTCCAACTTATTTCCCAGCATCATAGCGAGGCTTCGGTTTGAATTTGCTGGGATCACTTGTTATTTAGCCTTAAAGCGAGTTTTCATGGTGTCAGCGATGGAAGACAAGTTGACTGGACGATAGTCATAAGGCGTTCGTTTGTTTCTACTTGAGGGATTCAAAGTGGCAATCAGTTTACTACTCAGCAATTTGGCTACAGCCACCGTTGGAGGACAGCTTCGAGCAATCGATTGAAAAAGTTTGCCATGGTTTTGTAGTTGTTTGCTGCGTTTGCTCTGAATGTTCAGGGAGCTCGGCTGGAAATTCATTCAATTCAGAAGGGTTCCAGAGGCTAAAGAGCATTTTACATCTTTTGCAATAAATTTACCGTTTTGATAAACATTTTGGATGTCCGAGAGGTTATTTTAGCTTTATCTTTATTCGAAAACATAAAAAAAAATTAATAAGAAGGATTTTCCGTTTTATTTTGTAGATTTAGGTTGAACAACTTAGATCGATCAATGACCTAGTAATGCATTTTTCTTTCGTCTATCATCCATATCTTTTTAGAATTTTTTAGGGTTTGCATTTACAACTGTTCTGCATTTGCGATTTCTTTGTGTTCTTCAGGGCTTACAAATGTGCTGTCAATGAAGGGTTTCTCGAACGTTTTCTACGATAATTATGCAACAATAGCCTTGGCTTTATAAAACAACATATTTGCTTATTCAATCGTTAAGCATTGAAACCTAACATTTAAGGCACTGCTGTATTATGATGCTATTACAACCCTTTCAGCTCGAGGTCTCACGTCTTCCTCCAAAAGGTGCAAAATCTCGTAGATACTTTAGCTATTTCATTCTGTGGATAGAAGAAAGTAGAAAAACAAGATGCCTTGGCTGATTTATTGGGTTGACTATCGTGACATCGAAAGGAAGTAGAAAAAATGAACGTGACTTAGATACCCACCACAAGCTGATGTCAAAGGCATTGTTGGACCTGCAGTGAGTAGCTTCGAACACTTATAAAGGGTATGAATTCCTCAATGCAAACAGGCATGAACCAGCATCATCAGAATCCCTTCTTGAGCCCAGCTTAAAAACCTTCTAAGGATCTCAAAAATTCAAAAAACTGAAATACGATCCTATCCAGAACATCCGACTGTGTAGCTAGAGAAATGACGTCTTCTACTCTCTTCCTTAGCTTTTTTATTTTGAAGGGGCTTTCACACAAAAGTTGTGCTTGACTTCCTGCCTGCACTCATCGAGTTCAACACGGAGGAATAGCGAACACCAACTATTCCATAGTTTAGGAAAACTGTTCGATAGCTATGACATAGGTTGGGATTCACACGACATTGTTGTTCAGCTATATTTATAAATAAAAAATTCATGCAAAATCTCAATGTAAAGGACTGGAATGGAACTAAGTATTGTCAATTCCTTGAATGATATGCGCTTACTCAAACCTTTACTGTACATATTAATACTCAATAACGAATGTTCCTGTTTCTAATCATTTCTCATCAGTGTGGTACGAGAACATGAACTTTCATCGTAACGTTTCTTGTTTTACTGTACGCAATGATTGGCGTGATTCTAGGCACGGCACAGGAGAATAGGGAAGCAAGTATGAAAGAGATTATTAGAAATCATATTTTTAATTGTTCATGCAAGCCATGGAGACGTTTGTAAGAAATTATTTCCCTCAGTTTCAGACAATTTTCTAGATTTTATTGAAAAAAATATCCTGCTGCGAAAATTTAGGCACGATAAGTTATTTATTTTAATTTTGCAAATTTAAGTGACGATTAGATCTTACTCGAACACATGATGAACTGATTTTTATTTTAGGCTGTTTCTTTAAAACAGGCGTTGATACGGACTGATTTGGTAAAAATTTGAAAATAAACAAAATTATTGGTTTTTGTGCTATAAACGTAGGGCAACCCATTCTGTGCAAGCGACTGAAAAAATGGCTGCGGCTAAACGTTCAATAATATCAGAGACACATAGGGAGGAAAGGTGCTAGCGTAGGATTGCCATTGCAGCTTGGTCATGCCCATGATTGGCTAAGCAAAATCTGCTTATGTTTTGCTTCTCCCTGGCGAAAAATGAGTCGTAATCTACTTTGAACGGATTCTTTTTCTTCCCGTCACAATGACTTAGTCGCGTCAGTCTGCCTTTGTGACGCAACAGAAAAGATTTATGATTGCTCTCCTGAGTGTCAGCTTCAAGGTTCTCCTGTAAAGCTCATGAAATTGCATTTGTTGCCAACCACATTGAAACATTAATAACTATCTTCCTTTTTTGTTTAGATTCATTCAAAGTTTGAAAAGAAGCGTACAATTAATAGTTTCTTTAACAATATTTACACATATAATATTTTGCAATGAAACTATCCTGCGTTTAATGAAATTAAAATAGCAAATCTATAGCGACACCCTCTCCCATAATCGAAATAAAGGATTTCTGCGGCTATTCATCAATCATTATTTTCCATGAACCTCTCATTTTGTATTGCGTAAACTAAAGAGCTATTGAGGCAAGAAAAAATTCTAATCCAGAAAAACATCGGTGGGTCAAATTTTAGAGCCATTGGCCCCGTACAAACTATGGCAAACGAGCTCCTTAGAGGAATAGGGGCAATTATTGATTAGCCAACATCAGCTGTTCAGGGTTTGCAGCTGTTTTTGTAAGGGCACAACAAAATACCGAAGATAACCGAACACCGTGTAGGGCTCGGGAAACAAGTAGCGCATTCTCATTTCGTAGGTGATGAAAATACCAAGCTCATGAAAGAGATTTCACTATCTTAATTTAAGAACCATCAAGAACGCAGGTAAAAGTCATGTCTTCAAGAAAATAGGGCAGGGGAAAAATTATTTCTGTGAGGAGGGCAACGGAAATGATCCCATATCTGAATAACAATCCTCGCGCCTCAATGAAGACAATCTTGATGCGTTGGCTGGCACCATCACTGTGTCCCGCAGGACAATAATTGGTAAAGCTCTCGAGTGAGCGAGGAGGCTTGAAGGCATGTCGTCTTAGAAAACTGAAGTCAATGCATCTCAGAATGGAGACGTTGAATTTGCCTAACGTCCCATAGAAAAAATGTTATGTTTTGAAGGCATACCCTATGGTGAGAAGAAACTAAATTAAAGCTCTTCGGCTTAAACATCTCCCATGTGTATGAACAACAAATCTGGTGACCACCTACTTCAAAGAACACCATCTCTAAAATGAAGCATGGAGGTGCTCAAATAATGTTGAAATGGTCATTTCATAGAGATTTTCTTTCCTTCAATTGGAGGCTTTTCAGCAAGTTTTTTAACAAAAGCTAATCTGAGACCTGAACCTTTCTTCTTTCCATCGATTTATTTTATTGTTTTAGTCAAAAATTTGTCATTAAACCTTTTTTACGCACTGCAGATGCTATAGCTGAGAGATCGTCCTGCTGAGGAGCTTACTCTTCTTTAAACATTCGGTAACGCACGAATTGTTAATATGAAACCATCTTTTTTGAAGCTGTATTAGATATGAAAGATATCTTCATTTTTACACTCTAAACAACGTCCTTTCACGAGTGTTTTTATTTCAAGTTTATGTGTATTGCGGATTTTCGCTTTAAATTTTCTTTTAACATTATTATCAGTGTATTGTTATTCTAACAGCAAAATGTTGAGATATTTTAATTTATCTGTAATTTTAATTCATTTTATCACCATTTGGTTGCAATCGAATAACAAGTGCAAAAGCATGAATTTCAGTAGGAATATTCGATTTGAACTCTGCTTCAGTTTTAATGACGATTCAAGTACGTTCGATTCGTTTGTTCTGTCTGCTTGTATGGAATAAAAATATGGGAAATATGTAATTGAAATGTCCGTATTCAACAGTACAATTATTATAAGGTATATATTCTGTTAGCACATTATACGCACAATCAAGGTTGTTTTCAAAATTAATTTGTAAATTTTGTTCCTTTTTTTTTCGTTGTTGAACTGAATGTATGCATTCTTTTAGCCACAGTGATCTACCAATAAATTTTTCTCAAGCTGAGAATCATTTTTTTATGTGAAATATTACAATTATATACATCTGTATTTTTGAGCTCATGAAATTGATGTTAATTGCCAATCAAAATTCTTTTGGTAAAAGGTAACAATAATTATTCAAAATTTTAATCCAAATAAGGAAGGGGCTATGTGGTTTTATATTTTATTTGCTGATAAAGCTTAATATTAAGCAAATCAGATCGTTCCCAAGCTAGAATGTTAAAAATAAATTTGTTAATGATAATTTGGCAGAATTCGATTTGATATGAATGAAAAGAATCTTTTTCATTAGTCGTGATTACAGCATTGGAATTATCATTTCTCAGAGCCATAGAAGTTAAACTCCATCCATAAATTTCTTAAGTTTTTCACCAAATTCGAACATATGTTTTACGGATTCACATATGTTCGATATCTGATTCGAGATCTGAATTACACATTTGGAAATTTACTATTGGATAAAAATACGCAATACTTTTGCTCACCATATCTATAGGTCGATTTTACACTTTTCTTAATGTCAAGTCTCTAAATGAACCTCATACATTCTTGCGAATTACATTCATCAGTAAGTGTCTCTTTAAAGTTGACGCAAATTAAGGAAAACTACCATTGAAAAAGTTGCGTGAAAGAGAAAGATAAAGAATAAACGCAGGGCATTTAAATACTTCACCCTGTGTCTTCAAAATTCACTGATGATTGAATAGTAATGAAATATATTGCGCTTTTCAGACGATGGCTCGTCAATGACTTTTTTGAGGGTTAGAAGTAGGAAATAGGTGCACTTGACGGCCGCCTACGATCGATCTAACCTGTAGAAATTATATGCCCTTAGAAATGTCAAGGGAAAAGAATCAGGTACACAAATAACTAGTTTCTGTGCGCACGGCGGACCTTTCTGCGAAAATCCGGTGAAAAAACCAAGACACGTACGCGCACAGATTCGAAGAAGAATGATCACCACTTACCCTAGACGCCGCGTGGCGATCACCGAAGGACTGTTCCTTATATTGATGTCGGTCATTTATAGGGTAGCCACTCGAACGCGTCGTCGCAGCGCCTTCAAACTTGGCAGGCACATAAAAGTCCATCTCGACGTGAACCTAAGCTTTTTTCTTTTAGATCGTGCGAGAACTTTTCCTTCAATGGCGGTTCAAAGGTCGAAAATTGACCGAAATGGCACATTTTCAAACTGCTGCCAAACACCCATAGAATGCCTCTTGGCGGCTCTAATTTCAGCATGTGGTAGACGAAACAATGGAGTATGCGCCAACGTTGCCATTTTGCGATCCGTTAATAAAAAGTATCACTCTTCACCCCTCAAAGTTGACGAAAAATTTTTAAGGTATTTTCGACGAAATTTGGAAATTTTTTTCGAGAAAACCACGCAATGTTGCGCATTCAAACTTTGATAGGCGATACACTTCTGAAAGTTCTACGCGTCATAAAATCAACGGCTCTCGAAACGATCAAGTTTCGACACAACTTTGGGTCAAAATTTTCCTCAAAATTTGCAAAAATTTCGGTGAGGTTAAAGTTTTGTCCTGGTTTTTGAAAGCAATACCAGGGGGTCTCTGGAGTTGAGGACTCGTTCAAAAAGGTTCGTAGTACTCAAAAGGAAAATTATAGAGTGTTTGCTTGGAAAGTTTACCATTTGTGCAACTTTAAAGTTGAGGTAAAAAATGCGTTTTCTCAACAGTCATTTTTGGCTGCCAGTTGTGACGTTGTTTGATCGAGTTGGGACTTCAAAATTTGATACGTCCTAGTTTTAATCTTTTTCTCAAAGTTATCAAGTTTAGAGATCACGATGAGCGATGGTTTCCTGAGAAAATAGTCTCAAACGAAACATAAAAAATTCCCGAAAAACGCCCAAACCATTTTTGAGGAAAATTGGTGCCACCCACGAAAAACTTTATTTAATACTTTTTGATCGTTTTTTCCTCGTACATACGAAAATACTTTTGTGCGTCGAAATTCGGCTTCGTTTGAGCGTGAGGAATTATTTTCACTTTTTCAGGCCATTCTTGACTTTCCTTCACCCTTGAAGCCCACTTCCTCACCTTCGAGGGAGTTGAAACGCGCTTGAAAGATGCGTCTTGAGGAGATCTTTCGATTGATACTCGTGTCTCAAAGTTGTAGGCCTTCAACTTTTTGTTTAAATTTGAAAAAACATCAAACATTAGGGAGGAATCTGGAAAAATACGCGAATCTAGCGCAAAAAGAGGTACCGAGCCACTTCGAGTTGAAGTCTCCAGAATGTGAAATTTTTTTAATGACTGAATTTGGGGCCTGAAATGAAACTTTATTGAGTTTAAAGGTTTTATATGGATGCCCATTTTTATGAACTTGGTGCTGTGTTGTTTTCGATTGCGAAACAATATATTTAAATGAATCGTTGAAGTTCAAAGTTTTCCCAATTTTTCTCCATTTGAAGCGGTTTTGCGAAGTTTTGAGTGTTTTAATGTGTTGTTAGAGCTTATAAAAATATATTGTAATTCTTAAGTAAACGTTGTAAGTGCCTTTTTTCGCCTTGAAATTCAAATAACTTTTTTACATGACGCGTAATTCATCACTTTCAATGGTTTATATTCGTTTCACAGGAAATTTTATAGAGAACAAATGTGTTTAAAATAGGCGATTTGCCTTATGGTAGGATTATTTCATTTCTAACATGTTTTGGTATAGAAAAAAAAATTTGAGTTGGGCTAGAAATTTTCTTCTAAGTCGAGAAATTACAGTAGCGCTCCATGTCGATTTGCAATTGCAATATGTCAATGAGGTTCAGAATTTGAGGCTCAAATCTTCTGCTGCTTGTAGAAGTTGTAATGTGAAAGATGTTACAACTACAAAGATGTTACAACTAATGTTTAAGTGACCGCATCATCGTAATAAGTAAGTAAAGGACCTCATATATAACTGATTTTTTGAATGGGTTTGTTAACCCTCAAAAAAATTGTCTTTCTAATTAATAGAAAATTATTTAAATGGGATACTTGTCGATTATATGTCATTGTTAGGAGAATACATGCTTCTGTGAGACTGCAGTCATTTCGGACAGTGACGTGTTACATGAGGTTTTCATGAAATAGATACAAAAACATGACATAAGTTCTTAAAAGTGAAAAGTGTCACCTTTCTACAATGAAACGAAACTTGAAAAGAAGTTTTTAATATTGTTTAATGAAAATGAACATGATACGCAAATTTCAAAAGATGAGAACTCGCCAAATTTCGTAATACAAAGAGAAATTATACATTTCGTAGGTTTATTACTTGCATGTGTGTGGGTATTCGATGGTCCAATTACTCCTCAAAGACGCGGACTGCCGTGGCCCTAATGGTATGGATACCAAGCAAGATGGATACTTAATAGTTATTATTTGTTGATATAACTCGTTTCTATTAATGTATAACTCATTTATGTATGTCAAGCTTCGTTGTTACTTGAATGTTTGCCTCATATACTTAGATATTGAGTGACGTAAAAACAGCATTTTTTACTTGAGTTACCCCTCAAACCTTTGTTTTGGTTCAGTATATGTTCGGTAATTTTGGGGTGTACCCTGAAAGTTTTTGTACTGAGTTGAATTAAATAATGCAGACTTTGTAAAGGCTTCTACATGTAGGAGATTTATTGAGGAAAATTTGTGGTAACGGAAGGGAAATTATCTGTTCATGAATCATGAAAGACCTTTTTTTGGAGGAAGTTAATGACCTGATACAACTCGGATTCGAACGTTGATAATGGTGATAAGTTGTTTGGGCGGTGTTAAACCAGTCTAGCTATTGAATATGATGGAAGGATCGATTTTATGTTTTTCGGGAGGTAAATTGAACATTTACGGGTTGAAATCACGAACATGAATTCATTTAGAAATTATAGAAATGGCTCATTTCACTTATTTCGGTGCCGAAATTGGAATGAATCTTTAATGAGAACTCACTTTGTGTATGTCAAGCTTCGTTTTTGCTTCAATGTTTGCTTTAAAGATGTAAATATTGAGTAAATGCATAACAGGATTTCTTACTTGAGTTACCCCTCAAAGCTCTCCCTTGAGCAGTGCATGTTTTCAGTTATTTTGAGATACACAATGTCTCTTCTTGGAACGAAATCCTAATTTTGATGTTCGATGAATCACTCATTTCACTTAGATCATGGTTGCAGTATGCACGAAGCGTGCGGCCTGATGTAGGGAGGCGATAGCACTTTTTCGTGTGGAGAAAGTGAGATTGAGTTCTATTGATAGGTAATGTGTTTGTTTTCATTGTAAATGGTTATGCATTGGTAAACTCGGTTATCAATTGAGTGTAGTTTGAATTAGGCATATCATTTTTTGTGCATTGCAGGTAGATGTTCGAAATTTTGATACAATGTACATATGTATGTCTGTTTATGCTGACATTTTGAGAACGGACCTATCGATATTTTGGGGTGAATGAGTAATTTTCGAAAATTCTTAGCATGTTTCAATTAACGATGAAGGGTACTTTGAAATCTGCTAGAGAATTCATTTTGGGCTCATATAAAGCGGAATCAAGAGCAGGGTGCTAATGTGGTTGATTATATTATGTTTATTCATAAATGTTTGATATATGGGGGAAATGAGTTGTGTTAAATGTTTTTGTCCGTTATTTCGTCAGTGGAACGTGTTGTGAACAATTTTTGGGGCAAGTTGGGACATTTCGACTAGTGCAATGACCAAGCGTGTTGATAATTTAGGAAGAGTTTGAGAAAAGTTGGGGGATATTAAAATGCTATTTCCAATGCAAAATCGCAAGGAAGACGAGAATCGCTGCATATAATACTTTCATAACCATACAGACTGATGCCTTGAAGCCCGTTAGTGGACTGTACGGGGTAACTACACTGAAAATGGGTAAAAATGAGACAGAAATGGATTTTTTTAGAGTTTGAAAGTGTTTCTAAGGTAAATGCAGTGCCCCTCGAGTATGACTAATATAAGAGCTGCAATGATGCCGCTCTGCGAGGTGCGTAGCACCCGTAGAGCGGCGCAAGAAGTCAGATGAAATTTTCTCAACCTTCGAATTTGACCGCGCGACGGCGCGTCCCATCATTAGTAACCCAATGAAGATGAACAGGTGGCGATATATTTTTTATGAAATGATAATTATCTTCCGTTTTGATGTGGTATTGCGATGGTATTTTGATTTTGTGACGATCTTTATTTGATTGAGGATGAATGATTGTTTTGTTTTAGATTGAAGCAGGATTTGATGATTTAAGGGTTCTGCGTGAATAACTGAGGCGCCATCTGATGTATGTAAATGTAACGCTCATTGGAATCATTTATTCGTGGACACAAATATATACAGTATTGGGTTTTTGGGGTTCATTTGAGAAATTATCTATGGTAATTGGATGTGTCATGAATTTGGTGAATATTTTGCGTTTTCTGTTGAAGGTTTGAAATGAATTTTCAGAACGAAAGGATATTGCTCTCATACGTAAGTGAGTAATCAATTTTGATGTGAGAAGTGACCATGTTTGTGGGTTACGGGAAGCCTAATTTTCATGCGTCTGGCTTTGGAGGAATTTGAAATAGCTTCGATAGAATTTTATTTAGTTTTAAACCGCATGTTTAAGTAAAATTTGGAACGAGGCTCATGCAATTGAACTTGGTAATAGGTAATATTTAATGTATTCTGGTCGAATGAACGATAATATTGATAGGGTTTTAAGCATGTTCGACTTTAGGTTAATTCGGGATTTCATATTAAAATTTCATTCTCTCACGACTCTGTTTACAATATTGAAAAGAAACTTGCAGTCGCGCTTCATATTAAGGATTTAGGGAATTTGAAGTTGTTATTTAGGTGAAGGTATTGCATTTTGTGCAGGATAGGTTAAATTACTTTGGGTAAATTGATCAGAAACAAGGGATGGACGGTAAGTTGAATGGAATACAATAAGAGTGTTGAAAAATTCAACTAAAAAATTGAATACATTAGGTTATAAATTGAGGTGAAGATAAAATTGGGTATGTTAGGTTTGATTAGACTAGGTTGGGTTAGATTAGTTTAGGTTGGGCTGAGTTGGTTATATTAGTTTGGGTTTGGTTCGGAAGTGATTGGTGAACTAATTGGTTGACTTGTGATTGGTGTAGTCATTTTATAAGAGAAGATCTGATTGATTGGTTGAGGATGTGTTATTCGTAAAATATTTAGGTTACCCCTCAAAGCTCTGCTCGAGCATTGCATATCTTCAGTTATTCGAAGATACACCATGAAAGTTCCCCGAGTGGAATGATCATTTTCAAATTCAGTGTGTAGCTAATGTCTTTTAGATCCGTGTCTAAATTTGAGAGATCACAGTCTGTGAAATGATTTTCGAACTGTAAATATGTGCTTAGGTTACGTTTTTATTTGTTATTTGGTAATGGTGTCGGAAAATCAATTGATTTAGGTGTTTTAATGTTAAACATAGAGCCTAAAATGAAATGCATTGTACATTTCGGTTTGTGATTTGAGACGATGGTGTATCTCATTGTGTTGGCGAATTGTGGTTATTTTTAGAAGTGTGCTTGGCATGTGTATATGTGTGTCTGTGGGTGTGGGAGTGCGTGTGTAGGAGTGTGAGCGTCTGGGTTTTGATGTGTTTGTGTGTGTGTGGGTGTGTGTGTGTGTGGTCCGCCCCCGGTCTATGCTGGTTACATGGTGCAGTCGGCACTAGTATATAAGCAACTGAAGAGAAAAATAAACTACAAAATTAATATGAAATATTTTCAGTGTCAACAAAGTTTGAAACTACACACAACGTGTGGACATGGAATAAATTTAATTTTAGTTTACGTAGTTAATTCACGGCTTCATTTATAGGTTAGAGTTGTGGAGTCTACAGCCATGTAAAAGCTTGTAGCTAGGGGACGTTCGAGACAAGTGCACCTACTCATCATTGCTACCTTCCCTCACTTGACGATTCCTGAAAGTCCACGCGACGAAGGTAGCAGAGAAGACCAGTAACAGGCCGTCCAGTCTCTGAATCGAAAAAGAATTGCGATCGTGGCACCGGCCTCGACATCAATGCTGGCTCCGCAGTAGAAGAGACCGAGAAGAGCCTGGGGCGAGTGCACGCCTGGAGTCCTTGCTCTTCAACTACCAGTGTTCTCCAAAACGCCGAACATAGAGTCGCGAAGCATAGATTACGGGAGGTTTATCTAGGAGCACACCACCTGGTCGCGTCTTGGAGACATTAATTAAACTAAAATCTGTTATGAATAAAATTCTTTGTGGTAGAAAAGAAGATGTGTGTGCTCTGGAGGCTGGAATGTGTCTGTTGTTCGTAGCCACAACATTCTGAACTTGGCTAATGAGGCATTTGTCTTAAAAGGCTAATGTTAGTAATGACAAAACACTCTAAATCGAACGTCTTCTAACAAAGTAAAGAAATGGTTAAACCGTTAAATTAAACTATGTAGAATTATAACGACTTGATTCTAATTTTCATGATACTAATCCTCAACTACTATAACCTTCTACTTGTTTGACTCCAGTTCTATTAGAAACTCGATCATTTAAATGTATCAACCCGTTATTGATAAAATAACTTTTTACCTATAGAATTAGAATCACTTCTTTCCTCTCAAATCAAAACTCTTTCGAAATAAATGAAACTATGAGAAAGTTGCAAAAAACTGAAATTTTTGACATCATTATGCTCACGATTCAAATCAGTTCCTACTTGTGACTTATAATCATGGGTCTCCTTTGTTAGTTGATTTGTTCCTATGAATTGAAGAATATCTGGTAGAAATACCAGCAGTGAAATAATTTGTCTTTATGAAAATTTTGAAATTTGGAAAGTTGGCAGATGTGCTATGTTTTCTTTCAAAGAGCAGCTTGCTGAGAGGTGGTGTGAGACGGCAGTTTTTCTATAAGGAAGAGTATATCTCATATAGTGAATTAAATGCACTTATTTTTCAAGTGCGCCACAGAATAGCCAAAGAAAAGCACAGCTTTGTCATGTCTCTTGCGAGAATGGTCTTTTATGACGGAAAACCAGCAATATGGATCATTTAACGTTATCTGTCATTCAGGTGGTAAAATCATTGATATCATAATTAACGTCTAAAAATGAAATTATGTTACAAATTCTATGAGGCATTGACGTATAAATTAAAGCTCTTAGAACTTTGTCTACTCAATACAAATCCTCTTTGTAAGAAAATAACTTTCTTAAACTACTTTATATTTGTTCATCTCCAATTAAATTATAAAATCGATCACTAATGTATCAAGCCGTTATTGATAAATGTAATTTTTTACCTTGAAAATTAGAATTACAACCTTCTTCTTTATTCAAAACTCCTTCGATTTAAATAAAGTTATGAGGAGGTTGTAAATAAACTAATACTGATTCCGCGTAATAATTTTAACATCATTGTGCTCACGACTACTATCGGTTTCTATTTGTGGTTCTTAATCATGAGTTTCATTCTTTAGAACTGATTCATCAATTTTAACAATGTTATTCCATTATAAAGTAATCAACCTTTGAATAAAAAGGTATTACTCTTCTCAGTTTTTATTTTAATCGTAACTGGACGCTTATTTTTCAACCAGTAACGTGTAACAAAATTATACATTGATCAGTGAGACATATTATCAAAATTGAAATTGAAAGTTGTTAAATCATTATGTAAATTGGTTTCTAGAATTTCCAAAGTTTTGTAACCAGGTGGTAACCAGGTTTGAGAAGAAGAAGACGTTTAATTTAAATATTGTGTAAAGAACTGTTGACATAGAAACGGTTAATCGCCCTGTTAGGATCAGGTATTCTGATAACAAACATTTTATCTACAGTGCTGCGAAAATTTGTTCCGACAGTGGTGAAATAAAGCAATTATTTGTTAAAGTGAAGTTTATTTAAAAAAAAATATGTCGTGGTATGTGAGTTGATATATTTAATGGGAGGTTTGACCTCCTGGCGATTTTACAAGCATTTGCACTCGATTTGGCATAGACTCGTCCAACGTTGAACACACTTTCGCTCTTTCTTCATCATGTGCCTCCCTCAGTACATTCCTGAGCCGAGCCGCGTAAAAGCGTTCGTCGTGTCTGAGCAATCGCACTTCGACAGCACCGACCACCGCTAGCACCTGATTAGCTAGCTCCGATCCCCAGTAAAACTGATGAAACGTGTCAGCCTTTCCATCCCTACCTGACGACAGCGGTGGCTCCAGTGCCGGGGATTACAATCATGGCACCAGACCTTAGTAAGAGCACTAATCCGCTTTTGCCTCGTCGAACAGGTGTATTTTTGGTACCCTACTTTTGATTATGGCCCGTAGACTTTCAATAGGATATATGTTAGGAGAAATTCCAGGCCAGTCTAAAACGGTTAGTCCACTTTTTTTCAG
Organism: Morinoia aosen; assembly: GCA_030386875.1. Classification (NCBI taxonomy): domain Eukaryota; kingdom Metazoa; phylum Arthropoda; class Malacostraca; order Amphipoda; family Talitridae; genus Morinoia; species Morinoia aosen. The sequence continues at coordinate 12,314,300 of CM059569.1, read as the reverse complement.
AGAATGCGAACATTTTGCGCTAAGTATAGCATGGAGCGAATTACTGCTGAAAAATGTTATCTCTATCAGGAAAATTTCTTCTCATCGTAGGAATCAAGTGAGTCCGTAAAATTGCCTTGTATTTATCACTGTTCATCATGCATTCAACATTAATAAGCCGCCCTGTACCTTTAGCACTAAAACTATCCCAAAAAAACTTTCTCAGGTGGATTTTTGTGGGCTTGTTGAACGTGTCCTGAACGAAGTGGTTCACCTTTGCTTCGTCTCACGACCTGTGACCTGTAACAATGTTCGGTGCTGTGCAAATTAATTCGGATGGTGTCAAATTTTGTAATTTTTTAAATAAGTCAAACAAATTTTTCTATGCTGCAAAAGGTTCTCTTTTTTCCAGATATAAGTGTGTTCTGGTGGTATATGGCAATTGTTAATGTAGTGTATGGCAACGATTCTAGTGGTTTTATGTTATAAACACATTCTAGCAAACCTGCCGGGGCTGCACAGGCACTAATGTCGCTAGATTTTGACCCCGCCAACCCCTCTCCCTCCACCTCCGTAGCACCACAGCATGGATGCCATTCGCGCCAATTTTTGAGCTATATAGAACTACTCAGTTTTATTAAAGTACCTGTACGTTATACGGTTATTATTTATCACTGCTTTATAAACAATAAATGCACTACGAATATGGATACTGCAGCAGAATATGAAAGTTAAGCCTTAAACCATTATTACCCTCTCCCTCCACCTTCGTAGTCGTAACAATACAGTTGTCATTCGCGCCGATTACTGTAGTTAACTAAATAGGTCTACTCAGGTTTATTTAAATATCTGTTCGTTATTTGTATAGTTATTAATGTTCACAGCATTATAAATGAAACGAGTACTTAATAAGTGAATACCATAGTAAAGTATCGAAATTAAACGGCATTAAATTACTACTTTAAGTAAATACAACTATCCTAATCTAAATTAATCTAACCGATCTTAACCTTACCTAACCTAATCTAACTTTACTTAACTTAACCCAACCTATCCTGACCTAACCCAACCTGACCTAGCTGTGCTGCTACGGAGGTGGAGGGAGAGGGGTGGGCAGGGTCAAAATATGGCGACATTGGTGTCTGTGCGCCCGGGCTGCGCCCACGTCAGGGTCTACATAAAAAGGTAGGAGCATTTAAGTAATTTCGTGAAAGAGTACTGGGTGCGGTGACGTCACGAGCCCAGAACGAGTAGCAATCCAGATAAAGAGAAATAAGCCACCTAGCGACAATATGTGACAAAATCTAGTCAGCTGTACGACAAGTTGAACAACAACAATACCAGCTTGACGGCATTTGAATGAGGCACAATGGCGACTCGGATTAATACAAAATCTGAGTTTATCTAGAAACTAGAGTGAAGTCATTGCCTTATAATTATTCACAGGAGGTTGAACTCGGAAGGTGAGAAATTGAAAATCTTTTCTTATCAGTTCGTCTTATGTGAATTTATTGAAAATTTATGGGGCGTTTCTAATCATTTGTGGATTTATGGTTGTATAATTTAGTTAAAGGTTTTCTGAACACGTTGCTATGCTATAATGAAAGAAATAATACCGGGTAGATTTTATAAGAAGTGCTTAAATCAATTATGTTTCAAAACATTTCTTGGTGAATTGTAATTATCTGTGCTAATTTAAAAGGGTGGTTGAAGATAGTATTTTAGACAGTTGCATACAAATGTGCTTGAATATGACTATTATGAATGACTGTCTATTGACTCTTTCACGTCTTCAAAATTTCACTTTAATGGGTGGCTAATTATTGATATAAACCAGAATGGTTTGATAGTTCAGTTTTAATCATTGATCATGATCTAATACCTGGCAATGATAAAAAGACAATGAAAAATTGGTCAAAATCAATTCCACCAATGCATTACAAACCTTGATTATAACATTGCTTGGAATTTTTGTTTCAAATGAAATGCAGAATTTGTTGTTTTGTAGCTGCTAAGATATACTAATCAGATTAAAAATAAACTTAAAGACATTTCAAACCACATAATTTCAAAAAATAGTCAGGGGAATAATTTTGCAACAATTACACTGGCTTAGATTGTATTAAATTTAATTACAGATTTTGACAAAAACCAGATATATTAATAAGAAATTAAATTTTCGAATAAATGACAATTCAATGCAGATAGCATGACCAGTGGATTTTCAATTTCAATTTTCTTTACATAGGTAAATTTACATATATATTTTGGTGAAAACCGGTGAAACATTTTTAGTTAGTTGTATTGATTTTAATTATCAATTGCAAGAGATTTGTAGAAAAAATAACCCAGATAGTGGAGATTTTTTTGCTAATAAAAAGTATTGGAAGATGTTAGCCAATAAATACATATATGTTGTTATTAACATCAAAACTAAATAACACAGCCCATGACGTGAGAAAAATATTTTAAGAAGCAAGTCATGTTTGAATGCAATAATATGGCCGGCTTGTAGGGTTGTCGAATGGTATAAATTATAACGTTGCTATGCTTGAAGGCAAAATACATATGGTGATCGATCTTAGTGGGACAACTACTTAAAATCGTCAATTGTGATTGTTAAATTAAGCTGATATACAAGAATAAGGGATTGAAAAGAGCAATTGGATATTTTAAATGGACTAGTGAAACATGAGAGAGAGTAATGAAATAGAATATATGGGTGAAGATGAGTTTTACATTCACATTGACTGCTATATGTATGTTCTGAAATATAATTAGAGTAGGGGAAAGGGGGAGAATATGAGTAGTTTATCAGAAAACTCTCATGATGAAATGATATGCTGAGAAGAATTTAGTAATGGATTGAGTGATTGAGGAACAATGTGGAAACCAACATTATGGGTCACGAGGTTATATCTTCCTATTTATGTGAATGAAAGAGATTTGTAAGGCCTTTCCAAAATCTCCAATCAATAAAGCCACCATGCTTCCAATTTCTAGTTGGAAAAAAATTCACAATTAAAACAACATGCACCAATCAAGAGGCATGTTCAGATCATTTATTACATATTGTTATTGCAGTATGTTTATGGTTATATTACAGTTCACTTTATTGTTGTACTAAGTTCTTGTATCAGAAGTAACAAGATTTTTGCTATCACTGACCAGGAACAAATAATATTAGTTATAATTGATAATTTCACCAACTCTCTGTGCATTGTCTAATTTTTTTCTTATTGTCCAACAGGAGGAAGTGTTGTCGCATTAAAGTAGGCTACTTACCAGTCACTGCCCTGGGAATGTTTAACCTTCAATGAATGCTGCATCAAGACATCTTCAATGAATTTTGCATCATCTTTAGTTGGACATCAATTTACGTTGCCTATTCAAAAGATGGTGAAATAAACTAGCTGATTCACAAGGTGTCAAAAATATTCTTCCTCTCAGGCAGTAACTAAATAAGCATGCTCAACTCCCCAGGCAGTGTGAAAGAGAGCCTCTCCATCTCCTAAGTTGGCAAACATGGGAGCTTGTCAGACTGTTTATGATGTTACTATGACAGCCTCACTAACTCCTGGAACTGTAACTGGAAGAACTTCAATTGGTGTAGCAGTCACTTCTACATGAATTTTTACCTCTCAAACAACTTCTGAAAGCATCTCTACAACCTCCCAATCTGAAACTAATAGAAGTCGCGGGTTCGTTCCCAGCGCTGGCGCGGAGATTTTCCCCGTTGGGTATAAGGGAAAGCTCAAGCACAATACCCCACTCGACCCAGGTGTCGGAAATGGGTACCGGCTTTACGGGGGAACCGTCATGGTGCCCTATATATAGGGTTAGTTATAAGACATTTGAAACACCAATGCTAAGATCATATGTATCAGGCTTGATTGGAAATAAAGCATCCCAAAGATGCCGATGTTAACCTTTAACCTTTAACCTTAAGAGTAAAATAACGCTGACAAACGATGCTTTCCGCTTCAAAAAAACTCTCTATCTCATAGGGAGCAGGATTAACTACTCTTGAAAACCGTGCTTCCTTTGTTAATAAAAACTAGGAAGAAAATTACCCAAATCTAAATAAGTCGAGGTAGCAGACATTACGTGCAAATCGTTAAAGCTATTTTGAAACATTTCCAACCATTTTAAGCGTAGTAATTTTAAGCGTATAGATGTGAAAATATCACGTATCAATTATAAAAGTAGGCTCCCACAGAAACTCTAGTGAACTGTGTACAACTATCGTTAAGAACGTTGTACGCATGAGAAAATTAGGTCTGATTAAATTTGGTTGGAGCACTCTTGCCAGTTTTAAAATGAAAATGATAGCAAAGATAGCTGATTTGAAAATCGTTTCAATTAGTGAACGTATCGGCTTCAAGCTCAAGCCATTATCAACACCTGTAAAAGATAATTGAAATACAGAAAATTAGACATGGCTATAGAACTAAAAGAATACAACTTAAATGGTACAAAAAATATTGAAAAAAAAGAATGGAGAGATTATACTGCAATTCATTTTTGAAAATTAGTCTATTTCTAACTGGAATGATGACAACATTGAATTTAGAACTGGTTTCAATTGTTTAATGTAAAGGGATTCTAGTATATGTAGGTCAGTTTTATTTGCACAAAAACTTGAAATAGAAAAATCCGATTTGCTTACTATTACACTACACTGCTTAGCGTGATCCCTAATGGCAGAAAAAGATGGCTTAGATAGGAATGCGGAAGCCATGCAGAAAGAGTACCGAAGCTATAAGTCGCGAACGACGTTCATGAAACGAGATGAAAGTTGAAGAAGAAAGTAGAAGGTGCAGAAAAATATGACAGCAATGAACCGAAAAAAGATAATATGCCAGAAAACCAAAAAATCTATTATATTTAAAAAAAGGGCTACCCAACCATCATCTCGAGATCTCACATGTTCTCTTTGGTAGCGCGAATTCCCACAAATAAATAGTTGTATAAGAAGTATCCTTAGAAGGATACTTCTATGTTTAATGAATCATGGTAACAATTTACTATTAAGAACTCTTTAATTAATAAATATTTATACATTTACAAACACGTACGGCTGTTTCACTTCTTCTGGTTCGAAAATTTATCTCATTTCCATACTTCTCTTGAACATAACTGGAGCCGTTTTCTATTCTTCTACCTATTTTTATTGCTCAATAAATTGAGGGTCCACTTTCTTCTCTTCCGGAACCTGAAAGGCAAAAAAATATAAGCAAGCTCGCCACAAAACAGCTTTTCTGTGATGTAGGTGCAATTCATGGTCACCATGAGAGAAGTTGGAACGTGGAAGAGATGTGTGGATGGTAAAAGGAGACTCGTGGTAAGACCGAGATGAAGAAGATGAGCATGAGTTATAGCAAACAGTGAATTGCAAACCGTGAAATGGTGAGCCGGACCAAAAGTGTAGACCAGGAAATGAATATGAATCCAAAATTCACCCGAAAGCAAGCAGGAAAAAGGATGGGAATAAAAGGGTGGAGAAATGGAAAGATATAAAGAAAGCAAGAGGAAATGAAAATGCATCTTTCTAACTAACACTGTAGCTAGTTGATAGTGGTCATATTGCATATAGCTATTCATTACCACAAAATTAACATGACATCACAAATAATCAAACAGTTGTCTAAAAGCGAGCCTAAAATTTAAAAATAATAAAATTTAATGTAACATCTCAGATGTTAAGGGGACCATGTCGTGATTTTCTTAAAAAATGGGGTATTTTTTTTTTATTGCTTTAAATGAGTTTGAGATATGTCCCCGAATGTCTGTAAAAATATCAGGAACGTATCCCAGAGCTAACGTCCCCCCCCCGGGAGGGGGAAAGCATCCCCCTTACGGACCTTTTTTTCATTTTTGAAGCTAGAGCAATGAAATTTGGTATACTGATAGGAAATGCAATTTAGAATCATTTATCATTCATGACAAAATGAGATTTTCTTGAAAAGAAAATGGGAAATCATAGAAAACGACATTTTTGGGGGGTTTTCTAAATGCTTTTTCTCCTACAGTTTTTGAGCTACAGTAATGATTTTGGTATCATTGGATGCAGAATAACGTGGACATTCAAAAAAAATTCTCAAATTTTCAATTTTATTTTATTTATTTTTTTATATATTTCATCATTCATATTCCTCAAGGTAAGCATCCCCTTTCCGAATATTTTTTATTATTATTGAATTTAGAGCAGTGAAATTTCGTATACTGATAGGAAATGCAATCTAGAATCATTTATCATTTATGACAAAATGCGATTTTCTTGAAAAGAAAATGGGAAATCATGCAAAACGACATTTTGGGGGGGGGGTTCTAAATGCTTCTTCTCTATAGTTTTTGAGCTACAGTAATGATTTTGGTATCATTGGATGCAGAATAACGTGGACATTCCAAAAACTTGAATGCTTTTCCTCAAATTTCCAATATAAAAATTGAAAAAAAAAAATCAAAATATTTTCAAGAAAATTCAAATTTATGACGTCATAACTTTGGAACAAGAATGAATTTCGAAAAACTTCCTATTACATTGTGAAGCCCTTGTTTTTCTGCATCCAATGATACCAAAATCATCACTGAAGCTCAAAAACTGTAGGAGGAGAAGCATTTTTTTCTTAAAAATAGGTCTTATAAAGCAAGTAAGTTACGGTTCAATACATGCCACACTGTACTATGGTCACGAATGCCCAAAGATGCTGCTGCAGCACGGGTGCTCGTACGCGGGTTTCTACGGAAATATTCCAACACTTCTTGCTTTCGATGATAATTTATTGGGCGACCAACGTCTACTCTGTTTACACTAAAACTGCCGGTTTCCGTCAATCTTCGGTGCAATGCAGTGAATAATCGATGATCAAGGACTTCTCGATTAGGGTAACGTTCGTGATAGATTCTCGCGGCACGTCTTGCATTACCATTAGCAGCACCATAAGTGAAATGCATGTCTGCCATTTGTGCATTTGTAAGGCGATACATCTTACCACTTTAGTACCACGGTGCTAACTGACAAAAGATACACATACGCTTCTCCCCAGGGGTTGCTAACGTTGACTAGGAATTTCTAGAAGTTTCCTGAATCTGTAAATTAATGTTTTAAACTGAGAATAAAACATGTTCGATTCTGCCAACACTTGTTCATTCTAATTCCCCACATTGCCCTTTTCCTGTCTGTTGCGAAATCGCTGTTGTGTTCTTGTAGCGTAGCATTAAAAACTTCTCAGCCCAATAATTTAAAAACTAAGCATTTTTCGATATTTTTTCACTGATGAAAAAGTGTTTAAATTTGTATTTTCACTAGTAGCCGAAGTTTGTACCAAGAGTTTCACCAACACCCTGTATATTACTAACGCATGCATTGATACATAAAACAATATCCAAGAGTGAATGTACAAAATAATGCCTTTGAAAGAATGAATTTAATTTTGTAATCGTAGATCATCAGTGAAGCTAATCAAAATAATTTAAATACCAACATTAAGGGAATGAAATCTTGGTCTTTTTATTTTCAGCTGAGCAACAATTCCAAGATTTAGGCTTCGATATTTTGAAGCAATACAAAAACAGTAATAGTATCAACATTCAAAACTTAGAGCACTACTATCAACAACAACAACACTGCTATGTGATACTGTAATAAGCTCAAATGAAAGTTCGTGCACGCGAAGGTCCTAATAATTTCCTTTTTATTTGTTTCCTAATTTGACCGCAAAAATAATAGTATTTTCAACAAAAAATATTAGCTAATGTGATCAAATTCTCATTTATTCGAGCTGTTAATTTTTAAAGGCAGAGGAGTCTATTTTTCCGCCTACTTTACACAACAATGCTTGATTAGCTTAACCATTCAGGCTTAGGTTTGTGATGAATACGAGCGTGATTAACAATTTAACTTTGGGATTCCAACTCTTTAAAACGAGAAACAACTTAAAACCTGAGTTATTTAAAATTAGAAATACATTTTGTTTGTTGGAATCCAAATATAATAACCCATTTCTTACATCCAGCATTTCTCCTTTACAAGTAAATACGTTTGTTAGAAGGAGTATTCATATTATATACATATTCATTTCAATGGGCAAGCATTATTTAACGAATTTCATCATTTTACCAATGGAATTCTTACGATAAACGATGAAAACAGTCGAGAATTGCCGATCAGCTGTTGATAAAATGCAGACTGGGTAGCATTGAGATATCCATTTACCTTCATCCTTGCATTTTTTGGCCATCAACAAAACAAATTGGCCCTTCATCATCAAATTGTTGTATTTTAGATTTTTGTGTGTTAAAACGATGTGTTACTGGCTTATGAAAAGTATATGTTTCTTGAGATTGTTCATACATATGTGGATGGATCACTCCTACGCAGAAGTTCATTCATTACAACCAGAGCTTGCCAGTACTTAGGTATAAATGTACTCAAGTTCTTTTCCTGAACTTTATCAACCTACACACTTGAGAAATCTTTCAGACCGTGATGTCTCACCATGACTCACCTTCATGTCGACCGCGAAAACGTGAAGCAGCTTCTAGCGATAGAACGTAGCCAGGGTTACCGTTGCTGAGTGTTTCCTCCATTTTCTGGTTTTCGTGGCAATATTGAGTTTAAATGAGTTTTTTTAAATTTATGCTATTTTTGCAAAAGTTTACCACATTCCACGTAAGTATTCTGAAACGTGAAAATGTTGAAAACCTCAGAGTGATACAGCTGTTGTATCTACGGGAATTTGCGCTTCCATGTGATGTCCTGAGCTAAAGGTAAAGGTAGGCATTCCTTCTTGTACGAATTTCTAGCCTTAGTTCGGCGTGCTGGCTTGTTTGTTTTATTCTACTAGCGTGCCTATTAGATTTAAGCTAGATTTAAGAACATTAAGTTTAGTCCCTTTGTATTCGTAATATAAAGGGCAGGATAAAGAAAGCGATTTCTTGGCACGGCAGTTTCCGATCTTCTTGACGTCTAACGGTAGATGGAAAGTGTACTGTAGCGTACGTGAGCACCAATAACCAGACTTTTGCAGATCTCCAACCCTGTACTTCCGTCTTCGTCAACTGTGCATTTTAACGATTTACTCTACCAGACAGCGTAAATTACTGTGAGCAGCATAGGTAATTACTTACCTGCTGGAGGCGCTCGTCTTCAACGCTGCTCCTTACTTACCTGCTGAAGGCGCTCGTATTCAACGCTGCTCCCCTTACCGGACTGGGGACAGGCGGACGTAAATCCACTACCAGAGGATCTACTCTTCGAGGTGTTCTGCCTTGAGGTGAGGAAGCTTGCCGGAATTGCCAAAACTCTAAAGTTTCCGAACCCCTCCCATTTATATTATGGAGATTTCTCGAGGACTCGAACCATTATTTTCCATTCTTTGAGCAATGTTTTGATGGGTAGGTTGTTTGATGGTGGCACTTCAAACAAATTAAAATTAATGAATTCAATTCTCTTCACATTAAAATACGAATCGTGTGCCTGTACAATAATTATCATTCTTTGGTTTCAGCTTTGAGACTCGAGGAAGAAGCGGCGAGTGAGGTGGCTGCTAGTGTAGCGCACCCCCCGACTCGTACCGTTTCCCGCCAGGCTGAAGTTCCAACTCAAATCTATAATTAATGCTAACTTGCTTGCTGAAAGCAATACCTATGCTGCAACAGCCCTTTTTCTTTACCTGCGAACCCATTTTATTTAATACTTCTGTTGAAATAAAATAGTTTTTTTGCTATAATAGTGATCTTGGTTTTTCGGTTCCTACTGTGCAGCTTTCCTTTACTTTTCTCTTTTTCACCTTACATATTGTTTCATAAACTTCTTCCTCAAATTTCTGTTTCGATATACTTTGCGTATAGATTCTGCGTCTCTTGAATTCCATGTGCATACTAAATAATGTCTTCTTACTAACTCTCTTTGATATGGCTTGGTTATGGTTAAGGAGGCTTAAACTAACATCTAATCTGATCTAATCTAATGAAATTTGGTCTGATTATCCCTGATTCAGTTTTTCTTCCGGTCTCTGGTCCGGTTTGGTCTTGTGTGCTTTGATCTGATCACAGAATGTTTAAGCATCCTGAATCTCTCGGCTTATTAAACGGTATATTTTGTTCATCCTAAAGTAAGCGACATTGATTTCAGTAAAATATATCACAATGAAATGAACACCGTTTGTGTAAGACAGCTTAACAAATAAATATTTAGCACACAATCTCGTCTATAGAAATGTCATCGCCTTTGTGCGTTATGACTCACTTTCCTCGTTATAAATGGCTCAGGAACACTCTTAGTGGCGCATTTTACTCCCGTCAATCTCTCCAGCATCAGTCACCAGTAAAGCTCCGCAATTCTCCAGCGTATCACTATCCCATAGTCCACACATAACTGGTGATCAGTATAAAGCAGTTACCGAAGTCAAGTAGATATTGTATTCGACGAAGAAACCTACAGAAGCAGTGAAGAAAATCGTCATTCTGAAGAGAATTTTGAAGACGTGAAGCAGAAAGTCATTTTTAAATAGCTAAGAAGTTTGTGAAGATTTTGGAGGCATCCTAAGCATCTAGTGAAAAGAAGTATTGAGACGTTACGACGAAGTTTATGACATCAGAGAAAAGAAAAAAAACCGGCAGAGCATTGTGGGAATGCCACAGCAACATCCGGATGTTGTTGTCGTCCGGATTTTCTTCGAACAACTTCGAAGAAACCCACTTTAAAGCTCACATTCCCGGAGGGCGCTACGTTCCGAGCGCACGTATCAGTGTAGAAAGCCGCCGACGGTTTAAAAATTGTGTTTCGAGTGTTGTCCAACTGTTAGTGGACAGCGAATATTGGACAGCGAACTGTGAATAGTGAACTGTGCCAGCGTGAACAGCCTGCGCGTTCAGTGTGAGAGCAGTGTCTACAGGGAACTGCCTGTGGTGTTCAGCAAGTACAGTGGACAGCATGTTTGGACGACGTCGGCAGCGCGTCTTCACTCAGTGACCCTGCAGCTCAAATACCAGTTACGTAAGCAATTCTCGGTGTTCAGTTTTTTATCGGTAATTTTTTCCGAGTGAGTGGAGCAATGTCAGACGCTCAGCTTCAATGCTCCCAGTCTCATTCTCGGAAGCTTCTCAGTAAAGATTGATTTATTCAGCTAGTTTAGAGATTGATTTGATTTATTCGTAGGTTTAGAGCGCTGTGCTATGTTTTTCTGTTTTTTTTTGTGGAACGTATTGGAAGTAATTTGGTATTTGACTTTATGAAGTACAGTTTTGCAAATGATTTTATGACGTGGCTTATGATTTTATAACGTGATATTTTGTTAAGTCGCGATGTTTAAGAGTGTTTAATATTGAGCGGTAAAGTAATTCTTGCATCAATCCATGTAGGATTCTGAATCAGGTTGTAAATACATTCGTTCGACAACGACAAAGACTGAATGAGGCCAAGTTTCGGCGCAGAGATTTAGAGCTCACAGTGATCGCAGGACAAACATGACTGAACCCACGGCAGCAGGTCCTAGCGTCTTGACAACTCAGACTGTAACGTTCAGTACACGTTGTGGAATAAAAATGACTACCGCTGGTAACACGTTAGCCAGAGAGTTAGCGGCTGCAATGCTTAGAGGCAACACCATTTTGTCAAATGCGGAATTACCGCTGTTCAGATGTCGCAAGCGATTGTCACGAGAAAAGGGTCTCGCCTCCTTGTTAACATTACAGTAACAAGAAGATCAGGTTCTCGGAATAGAGGAATTGGCACACCTCCAGGTACATACCTAAACACACAAGAAATGCGAGGATATATAAAGAACACAGTCACTAAGGAAAAAGACAAACAGTTATTGTATACTAAATTTAGAGCGGTACTCACCGATGTAAGATGTCACTCACTTACACAGCGCATTTTCTGAGCGTCCCGTGATGTTGCGAGCTGGTGCTTCTAATATTGTGGGCATGATACACTGGTTGAAATTCGCTTAACATTTATAATTTTCGGCCATACGTCATACAAAACTTCAATGAGCGCACGCCCCATGAATGTTATTAGGAATGATGCAAATTGAATAATGGGATCTAGAAATTGCATACGCCAAATGGCTTACATAACATGACTATCCTGAAAGATTCGGCTGGCCAGCCTCCCCGTTTGTTGCTTGCACATAAATATGACACAAATGAGGCTTACAATATCTTAGCGCTTCCAGCAGCACAGGATGTGGTCATTACTTCAACCCACACATTCATGAGCCAACGCAGCTTCAGTTCAAATAACTGTCTTATGCACAGTTCAAAGAATGTCTATTGCTAATTGCAAATTTCGGAGCTCCCGAGCATTTTCTTTCCTTGCGAACTTCTATCCACAGGCCTCCCACCTGCAAGATCAATTTATAACTCGTTAATCATGATTGCGCCAATTACGTTCCCTCAAAGCATTTCAATTTTTACATCACTGGATGCCAATAAATTTCAGTAATATTTATTTAAAAAAAAATAAATTATCTTTTTCCAAGAAACTGCATCTCTCCTACCCTCCCAGAGACGTTGCATCTAAATGTTCCATTAAGGGAACCATACCGGCCGGTCGGCCAAAATTTGATTTTTCATCCGTAGATTTTTTTCTATCGGACTTACGTCTATGAAAATTTGCAGACTACTAGATCTATAAATTCCCAACAACTTTTCTTCTACAAGTTTTTTTGCATTGAGACATAAAAAATGAGTTATTCATGATAAATACAAAAAAATATTTATATAACATTCGTTATAATGGGGCCCAAATTTAGAAAGCTAGAGCAATGCGGTTTGTTGCATGCGAAAGTACAACGTGGGCTCCAAAAATGCTCTTTACCGGTTTTTGAATTGGAATGTATTTTGAATTTATAGAATTTTTTTTGAAAAAGCTAAGCTCTGAGTTTAAATTTAGGGTAAAAAGTATACGAAAAAAATTTCACTTTAAAATTTTTTGAAAATAAAGTAAAGAGCAATTGTAGATTACACCTGTGACTTCCAAATGCAGCAAACCACATTGCTCTAGCTGTGTAAACTTCGGCCCCATTATAACGAATGTATTGAAAATGGTGATTGTTCAATATCGACGATTTAAAGAAAAAAATGCTTCTCCTCCTACAGTTTTCGAGCTACAGTGATGAGTTTGCTATCATTGGATGCAGAAAAACAAGGGCTTTACAATGTATTAGGAAGTTTTTCAGAATTCATTCTTGTTTCAAAGTTATGACGTCATAAATTTAAATTTTCTTGAGGATATTTTGATTTTTATTTATTTTAATTTTTTAAATTTTTAAATTGAGAATTTGGGGAAAAACATTCAAGTTTTTGGAATGTCCACGTTATTCTGCATCCAATGATACCAAAATCATTACTGTAGCTCAAAAACTGTAGGAGGAGAAGCATTTAGAAAACCCCCCCCAAAATGTCGTTTTCTATGATTTCCCATTTTCTTTTCAAGAAAATCGCATTTTGTCATAAATGATAAATGATTTTAAATTGCATTTACAATCAGTATACCAAATTTCAGCGCTCTAGGTTCAAAAATGAAAAAAAGGTCCGTAAGGGGGATGCTCTTCCCCTCCCGGGGGGGACGCTAGCTCTGGGATACGTTCCTGGAATTTTTTGCAGACATTCGGGGACATATCTCAAACTCATTTAAAGCAATAACAAAAAATCGGGAGGATTTCAGATTTTCTGGGCTTGCTTCCCTTAATGATTCCCACGTAGGTATGGTTTTTTCAATTTACTTCTCTGCAAGTAGGAACAAAAAATGTATAAATTTCTGGATTACATCATAGCGTGAAACTTTAGTATCAATTTTTAATATTGCCACTTTTTCCATTATCTCTTTAAGCACGTTTGTTACCGCGAACACACCCGCGTTTATTTCTTGTACTTCGCGTCACGGCGTCGACTGTGGGACTGCCTTTTGTTCATCACGATGCCTAGCGTATTTTTTTTGAGGGTTGTCCTCTTTCTCATATCCGACCAATACGATCCTTCCAAACCTCGAAAGCGCCCGTCTACTACCACTTTCCTGTGCTATGTGTTGGTATTACTGCTTCCCATGCCCAAGCTCCTTCAAACCGTTGGTCGGCCAACCTCTCTATGCTTAGTGTCGCGATCTATGTTTGACAACAAGGCGGCTTTGTTTGCGACTCGGTAGGCATTTTTCCGAACGTCTAAAGTTCCAAGGGCTCGCCCGAGGCCTCTCGAAATTGCTAACACCACATAAATTCTCGCTAACTCAACGTAAAAAGACATCGCTCGAACAACACAGCTTATCGCTACACAAAACATTTCTTGAGCCCAAAAATACAGGCATGCAATATTATGTTGAAGCGACCCAGCCGTACTGCTGGAATTTACTAAGATATTTCAACGGACAAATATTTAAGTAAGTAAAATTTGTTACACACAATTAAAAGATTTATTACACATGATAAAAATTTTTCCTAAATTCTCATCTTCAATTCGCAAAATTGATTATTCTTAACACGATTAGAAGACCCAGAATTCTGTGAGACGAAGACCTTCCGTACGCATATCGCAAACGTTGGAGCGTACATGAAATTGCTTCCCGATATGAATCCAAATGAGGCTATGAAGGAATTACTGGTGCGGTCGGCACACAAGCAAGTCGGAAATTTCAACTTTGTAGTAACCAAGTTAGTAAATCAAGATCTAAACGGTTCGTTTGATGAGGTTATGAGCATCCTAGATGATGTGTAAATATCAAAGGGGGAAAAATTAGTGCATGCACTAACCTGTAACTTGAACCAGTTACGTTTTATCCGTAATGAGAGCTTGGCAGCTCAATTGGTCACAGCTTTGGCTATGATCAGGAAACTGGCCGAACATCTACTGACTAGTTCGGACGTTGCATTTCAGAGACATCCCTATGTTGTCACTAGTGCGAACGCAAACGAGTTAACAAAGTTCGCCGGGAATTTAATCGAGTTCAGCTTAGCAACGACAGTATTAGCCCCCTTGCATAACGAAAATTTCGCGAAAAATGTCTTTTCGCGACCTTTTCCTAACCTCTGAAGAGATACTAGCCCAGATAGTTTCAGCAGGACGGAATCATCCGGAGAGTAAACCGATAATTGCGCAGGCACAGACTGGTGCACAGTACTCGGCTAGAGACCTTTCTAAGTTTCTAGTGGACGTGCCTAACGAGACCGATAGTGACGTGCAGGAACCTTTTGAGGTTTTTTACACTTTGCTGCACAGTAATCGCCGTTTTCCAGGGCGCAAAACGTTTCCCAGACCCTGATTTAAGAACTCTAGGTATTCTAGACCCAGTGGTTACGTAGGCGATAGAGCTTTACGTTCACTGGAGTGTAACGAGTCTCAAGTGGAGAACTCGAGACAACCTCGAGTTTAAGGGCTTTAAGTAGTAGCGATAAGTGTCTAATTAGTTACCGTAACATGAAGTGCCTGAACAAGAAATTGAAACCTGATAATTTGAGCATCAGAGGAACGAATCCCAAAAGTCAGGTAACGGGAGAAGTTGACCTCTCCCTAATAAAAGTAATAAACTTTGAATTCTAGTGCCTTGATGATTAACCCATTCCAAGTGGCAGTGTATCTACTGGAGCGCACAAATTTTGAAATGATCTATATATAGTAGCTGCCGCTGTTTACGACAGCCGCTTCTCCTCGCCATAAATAGTTGCACCAATGAGAGGAAGAAATCTGTCGCTGGATCGTGTCAAGTAGGCTACACAAAAAATGATAGAAGAATCAATTACAATTTGAATAACTTCTAAGGTAAAGACTATATCACTGAGATGGGTACGTGTCTTGGAAATCTAAGTTTCATCAGGAATAAAACCACAAACAGCGGAATAAAATTAATTTTTCTAAAAAGGGGCATTCAGACTAGCGCTAGTTTCGAATATTCATTATCAATGAATGCTCTGAAATTAAGATCAAAAATATATACAAATTGATATTTCAATAATTGCTAAATATATATACAACCTATATAATATACAATTGGCAGGCACTTTGATCACAGTTAAGAACGGGTTTCTGCTTAAAAATGTACATTGATTCTAAAATCCGGAGATCGCTATTACACGTCGAATCTAAAATTGAAAAATCATCTACCGAGAAAATATGGTTCGTGCTTTCACAGTGAAGTCTAGGCGAAGACTGAGATGGAGTTGCTAGCGGTCTATTAGTTCTAAATGATTTGCCTAGATGTTGGTAAAATCTAATCTTTGACTGTTTCAGAGTGCTCCCTATGTAGGAACTCTGGCAGGTTCCACACTGATATTTATACACAATACTAAAGAGCAACTCTTTCGGCAGTCTGTCTTTATACTGGAAAAATGATTTTATTTGGAAACTGTTGCGAAAAACAAACTTGAAATCGATTTGGGGGTAAAATTTTCTCAAATTCCTAGTTAAACACTGTTTCAGCTCATCAGAAGTTGGTCCAATATACGGAAGCGATACATATAAAGCATATTTGGAAACTGTAGCTACCGTGATCTTTGGCTTTTCGAACATTTTGTTTAAAAATTTTTTAAGAGTATAGTCAAAAATATATTGAGGGTATCCATTGGTAGAAAAAAATGTTCTCAAATAATTTAGTTCATCGCAAAACTTACGATAGTTTGATGACAGGTGAAAGGCTCTGTGAAAAAGTGTTCTCAAACTATTCAGTTTGAAAATGAAAGGAGTAAAGCTGAAGAAACTATTTCCTAGACCAGTGAAAGTCGGTTTCCGATAAATGCCTAGTTGAAGATGATTGTCAAAACGTTGAACCCTAACGTCTAAAAAAGGCAAAACTTTATCATTTTCTACATCCATGGTGAATTTGATATTTAGGTGTTGACTATTAATATGATCTAGAAACAGATTGGCATGAGTGACATCATTAAAAATAACAAAAGTATCGTCCAAATATCGGTAATAAAAAACAGGTTTGAAAAATTCTGGACAAGAAGACAGGTACTTATTTTCAATATTGCACATAAATATGTTCGCCAAAGTAGGGGCTAGAGGGTTACCCATTGCCAGGCCATCTATCTGTTTGTACAAAATATTATTGAAATAAAAACACGTTTCGGTAACCGCCAGCTTCAACAAATCCATAAAAGACTTTCTGCCCAAACCATGATGGTATTCATTAACAGAAAACAAGCTGTTACACACCAGATCTAAAGTTTCGAGGACAGGTATATTAGTATATAATGACGTGACATCATAACTGACCATAACATAGTTAGGTTTAATCGGCAGTGAGGTCATTCTTTCATAAAAATTGTACGAGTTCTTTAAAGTGTATCGATTGGAGGCAAGTTCATCAATTAGCGGAATAATGAATTTAGCTAGCTTATACATAGGAGTTCTGAATGCCGCCAGTATTGGCCGTAGGGGAACGTTCGCTTTATGCACTTTAGCTAGACCGTAAAGAATACCGGGAATACCTCTTAATTTCAGAGCATTCATTGATAATGAATATTCGAAACTAGCGCTAGTCTGAATGCCCCTTTTTAGAAAAATGAATTTTATTCCGCTGTTTGTGGTTTTATTCCTGAGGTAAAGACTATTATTGGATTTATATTTTTGATACGTACCGACGTTTTTGATACTTGAGTACTGACATAAAAATAATAAGTATGTTGGTATATCGCTAATATGTGTTTTTACGATCACAGATGGAATGGTTCATCTGAATTTGATAACTGATTTCGCAGATACAAAGTTGAGAGCTTGAACAGAATGTATAAGTAGTATTTTGCTTACAAAAGCGTGTAAGATTTTTGAAAGGAAGTTATTAGTTTATTTTAATTAGATGAGATTATTATTATTATTGATATTATTAGAGGACAATAAATATCAGCAGGTCAATAAATTTCAACTCAACTGGGAAAACGAGCAAAAAAACGATAGCGAAGCAGGTAAAGGAGCAACTCAGCTACCCCTCCGCCCCGCAATTACGCGCCACCCATATTGACGTCCGGTAGGGCACTGAACTCATAGCTCAATTTGCTGAAAACTATCTGAAAAACTGAAAAAGATGCCAGACAACACCTTTTTTTGCATGCAGTCTTTATTATATAATAGATGTTCGGACTCGGAATAGGTGTTCGGACTCGGTCGCGGTCGGACGTACGGGAAAAATGTTGCAGTAATTGTTTAAAATGCAAGGGAAAAAAACCTAACCATGCATGAAAATCATACTATCAGTGAATGTGTTTGCTACCTGTGGAACTGCGAAAATAAATAAATAACTTTTGTCTTATTTCTGCTTAAAACAATGCAATTTAAATACGAAGCTAACAAAGCAGTGCTAGCAACACGAGGGAAATGGTGTGCTCAGCCCAGTCTCGAACGATAGGCCTGTCTGAAGTGTCCTTGTTCCCTCAATTCCGTCACCGAGCCCGTACCGACCCCCCCCCCTCTTCCCATACCCCTGCATCCCGTCTTTCTGACCGTTCAGAGCATGGCAAATCCTGACCTTTTTCGCTCCAAGCAACCAGAGAAATTACGTTTGATTTGATAAATTTTTGGTAATGTCTAACCTCTCAGTGAAGTTTTTGTTCACTTCCTATGTGGCCAAGACGACAAATGTGCACGAAAGAATTATTGTGTTTCGTACCTCCGTTTCCCTACTGACACCGAATAGTTTAAAGACACCGAAAGCTTAAAGTGAGCTACCAGTATGAACAACGGGTGAACGAGAAGTCGAAAAACATTCACAATTACCAGAGAAAATGGGATAAAAAGTGCAACTAACTTTGAATTGTAATTAAAATATGTTCTCACTAAAAGCGTTAGTCATCCTACAGACGATGTGTTTCTTGATCCTACAAAATTTCCTGCAAAATTAACGCAGCGAAAGGAAGCCCATCCGAACGAAGGAAAAGACTGAAGAAGAGACTGCACACTAAGATACGCTCCCCTCTATAATCAATGAGACTAGAATGTAAAAATTGTGCTGTCCCTCAATATCATCATATCACATTTTGCGCCAGATCTCATTCTGTTGAATAATTAAAGCGTCCCTCAAATAAGAAGAAACTCTCGGTCTATTAAAAAAAAAATTCACGACTCATAGCGGAGACGGACCTGGTCGTACAAAATGCAAAATTACGTACAGCAAATTTCGAGACACAGACATCAAGAAATCAGAGTACCACTGAGCGTAACCAACCTTCATCATGAAGACGTCATTGTTCACGTTCACGGCAGACCCCAATTCTCCCTGTTCCTCGCCTCCTTCCTTCAGCATTAAAGGGCAACCCCTCTTCTCTCAGCTGTAAGCTTCAATACCTCGATTAACGGCTTGGATTTACCTCACTTTTCATAAAATACTTGCTGAGCGAGGTAAAATTCAGCAAATCAGTATCAGCGATATATATATACAAAAGCTATTTCGTTCTCAAAATCCAGTCATAGCTATGCAAATATACCGCACGATGCATCATTACGAGACTCGCTTCGCAGGCTGGAAAGTGGCGTTCTCTGAACAAATGTTGCCCTCCACAACATCCCCAAAAAATGGTTCTCTCAGAGGCAAAAATACGGCCTTACCAAGAAAAAAGCCTGCCAGTAGGAGATCTATATCCTCTCACTCAAGAGATTCTAATGCTCAAATGACTGGAGACTTGCTAACAGCTGCCGGTAACCCCGTCAGAGAATGTGTGTCACCTTCCGAAGTAACGTCAGTGAAGACTATGCAACCAATATCGCCGGATGAGGGAATGCACATCTGCCAAACCTCCAGCAATCATTTAAAGGCTCGAAGCAGTGAAATCTCAGCAGCATCACCACAATCACCGCCTCATCTCAACGACCTAACAGCGCGCCAGCTTCCCAGCTCTGCGTCACCAACAACGCTCCAAATTGTCCGCCAGCGACGGGGACACAAACACTATCCTCATCAGTGGTACAAGACAGAATAGTTGTTATTAATGAGGACATTTCAAGCGTGGTAGAGTCTCCTCATTCTCCAGATTATATGTTCGATAATATTAGCGCACAAACCGATACTGAGAGTAAATTACCCCAGAACATAAGCTGCGAGAACAAAATAAAATTTCCAGTACAGAGAAATAGAAAAAACACTGTTGCTTCTTTTAATGGCTACTTGCACACGCTTCAAATAACAAGCTCTCAAAAATTCATGAAATTATTCACAATTTGTCTCCAACTGCAGCGTTTTCCAATAAATCCCAAAGACAACGTGAGCCTCCTAGCCCGTCGTCGATTTTCTCTACAGTATCAAACATTCAGAACTTAACCGAGCAACTTTTTGCTTTTAATTCACACGTACGTTCTCAAGACCTTGCACCTGTGGTACCTGCTAGTATCTCTTGTGAAGTCGACTCAAATTGTCGAGAACCTTACGATACTTTGCTGCTAGGTGACAATATTCTAAGCACAATCAGAAGGAAGGACATCGATCGCTAGTGCTGGATCAAAACTGTTCCATCTGGGCGCTTCGATGACCTTCTCCATACCATAAATTGCATACCTAGATTTAAAAATTAAATACTAAGTTTTGATGGTCTCTGCCATTCGCCCCCAGACCTTGCTCGAATCAAACAATAAATTGTAAGGAAGTACGCACTTTCTCGTATTTATATTGCCAATGTTTGCAGTACGAAAGAATTAAACAAAGCGATGAATTTTTGCAAAAACCTGGGTTTAAACTTGATTCAATTTCAAACTTACCCAGATAATGAAAATGGTGACGCACTCATTAACTTTCAATGGATCCCGCACCCAAGAAGAAAACTTTTGTTTTCTTGAACAACTTGCAATGAAATCAACATTTCGAATCACCGTGCCATATTGTCCTCATTTCAACAATTGCCAGGTAATAAATGGAATTGTAGATCATTCCAATGAATCGAAAACTTCAAGGAATGAGACAAATAGTCTCAATTTAAACTTTGAAAAAGAAAATGAGCCTATGCACATCACTGCACATGGTACACCAAATCCTTCAAAATTGATTGCGTCATCAAGCAGAGCTCTGAGTAACTCACTCACCCACAGCATTAGGAACGTGAATAAGCGTGAGTATTTCCCTGACTCGATCTCAGACATATATAATGTCAGTACGACAAATAAATTTGCGTTACAATTTAAACAATTTAAACAATTTAAACAATTTATTTACCACAGGTGATACAGAGGTAGAATTTTTCTTAAGTCTAGTACAATGGTCAAATTTGAGTATAGCTACCTGTGGGCCCGAACAAGTTCAGCGACTTCTAGGGCATATCCTACCATCACGTTATTCTAGGGTGTACAAAAAGTTTAACCTAGTTCACTTAACCTAGTTTCGCATTAGACTGATCATTGAGATAATTAACTCGATATTTTATGCTGTATTTTACAATATAGGTCAAATCGGCTCTATTTAACAGTATGTTCGATAGAACAATTCAAGAGCAGAGAGAAGATTGGTTATGGTACCAAGGCAAGTTACATTATGACATTATCATTAGTTACATGTTGGAGGCAAGATTTTGACACGGTGATCTTTCACGACTAGTATTCTGATAGGTAGTGAGACTCAAGATGTCTTTTGAATACTTTGTACGAATTACATTCAAGGATCTCTGCAGGTATAGAGTTCCAAGTTTTGGTTCCAACGAAGAGAATACTGTGTTGCGACCGGGCCTTTGAATAATAAGGAAGCATGAATTTACTTCTATTTCGGGTTAAATGGTCGTGATGACCAGTTTGCGCAGTCAATAATTGTCCCAGGCTATTGTCGCCATCATTTCTTAATGTTTTGTAAATGAAATTACAGATGGAAATTTTGTAGAAATCCGAAAGTTTGAGTATTTGTAAATTTTTGAAAGAATCATTTGTGTGAGCATTATATTCTAGGTTCTTTACCGCTCTGACAGCTCTTTTCTGCAGAGTAAAACTTTTGTTGGTTTTATTTGTATCAGTTCCGTGCCATGCTTCTATTCCGTATTGCAAGTATGGAGAAATGAGCGTTCGGTAGAGCATTTGTAAAGCTGTTCAGGCAGAAAATTTTTAACTTTATTTAGGATTCCGATGGATTTTGATAATTTAGAACTAATATGAGTGATGTGCTCTTTGAAGGTCAGATGTTTACCTATTATGATGCCCAGAAACTTACATGAGTTGGTTTCTTCGATTTCACCTTCGCCAATTTTAATGCATGGGAGAGATACATCTTTCTTGTATGAGAATGTAATATAATTTGTTTTATCAATATTAATGATTATTTTATTAGCTTTGAGCCACGATAAAACTTTGTGAAGTTCAGTATTTATACTCTCCACAATCATAGCAGGTTTTTGGTTCGGAAGGACCGCAGAAAGCGTACTGTCATCGGCAAAAAGTATGAATTTGAAGAATGATGTAGATTTTACAATATCATTGATAAAAATCAGAAACATGAGAGGCCCAAAAACAGATCCTTGTGGAACTCCATGGCTAATTGTCTGTGGGTCTGATTTTGAGTCGTCAATGACAACGTATTGCTTCCGATTCGTTAGGTATGATCTGAACCAATCATGGGCAATCCCTCGAATGCCATAACAGTGAGGTTTCGAGAGTAGTATTTTATGGTCCACACAATCAAATGCTTTTCGAAAGTCAAGAAATACAGAGAAAACAGGCTTTCCTTCATCTATATTAGAATAGAGGAATTGTAAATGATATAATATAGCCTGCATTGTTGATTTTTTAGAGCGAAAGCCGTATTGTTTATCGTAAAGAAATGATTTTTGCTCAAAATAAGAGTACACTTTTTTATACATAAGCTTTGCGAATACTTTGCTAATAATTGGTAGTACGGAGATAGGTCGATAATTGTTTACACAGGTTTTTTCGCCAATTTTAGAGATAGGGGTTACTCTAGCAACTTTGAGGGAGTTCGGGAAAGTGCCTAGTAAGAGAGACTGGTTAATAATATTTGATTTCAGCGGGGCTACAATGTCAGCAATTACTTTAAGTACTTAATTCGGAAACGTTTGTAACCCACTCGATTTATTTTTCATGTTGTTTATGCACGTAATTACATCGGAGGAGTTTGTAGGCGTAAAGAAAAAGGAGTTGGGTTCTCGAATATGATCCATAAATTCCAGGTGATCAGTAGGTTCACTTGGAATACCATCAGCTATAGTTTTCCCTACGTTTACGAAGAAGTTGCTAAAGAGATTAGCAATTTCTTTCTTTTCATGGTATTTTACATTATCTTGAATAACATATTCAATTTTCTTTTTATCGGCATTATTCGGTTTACGGGAAGAGTTAAGGAGATGCCAAGTCTTTTTAACATCAGTTTTGAATTGAGTAAACTTTAGCGTAAAGTAGTTTTTTTTTGATATTCTCATCTGGTTTGTTACATAGTTTCTGAATCGGTTATTTGTTTCTCTAGATATTCGCCCTTCGCCGAGGAGGGCTAGGTACGCTTGACGTTTCTTTATATTTATCACGATGTCTCTAGTAATCCAGGGCTTTTGTTTATTTTTCGGGGTAACTGTACGAGTTACAATTGGGCAACACTGATTGTATGCGGTCATTATAGTTTTAGTCAACTTTACTACTGCTTCATCAATGCTCGTAGTATTATTGTTTTGTTGAGAGATGTGCAATGTAGGCATTGATTCTTCTAGAACGGTGCGCATTTCTTCAAGATTTGATTCGTTTATTTTACGATATGAGTAAGTTTCAGCCCGTGCCTTGGTGCAAGCAATATAGACATTTTTCTTAATAAGAAAAACTGGGAAGTGATCTGATAAGTCAGAAGTAATTATTCCAGCAAGAAAATCACTAGGGTCTGTCATAAAGATATTGTCAAGCAGCGTAGCATACTCTGAGGTTATTCGTGTAGGCTTTGTAATGATCGGAAGGAAGGATTGAGACTGAAAGGTTGTTAGGAAATTAGAGATTGGTTCATAGCTTTCATGTTTCAGTAGATCATAATTGAAGTCACCGCATATTATTATGTCATTGCATAAGGGCTTGTTGAACTGAGAAATAATACGATTCAGCTCATTCAGGAAGGATATAGGACAGGATGTAGGAGGCCTATACACCGTTCCAAGCACAATGCGTTTACCATCTCTAGACAGTTCTACGAAGAGTGATTCTATACGAGGATACGATTCTATACGATGATCCTGATTCATTGTTGCACTTGCTATGGTTCTCGAGTCTATGTGGTTAGATATATATGTGCTGATGCCTCCGCCCCGCTGGTTTTTTCTTAGCGAATGGTAACTATGATAATTTTCAAATCGAATCATGTCTTTAGTCGTGTCATCTAGCCAGTTTTCGGTGAAGCTAATCACGTCTAGGTTATATTTAAGTTCAGTAATAGTACATTGTATCCCTTCCAATTTTGGATAGAGTGACCTACAGTTCCAACACCGGAGTGAGAAATCTTGGTCAGTTATTCGTATAGTTTCGTTGAATTTTGATATATTAGTATACCTACACTCCTGAGAGTCGTTTAGGTTTGGATATATTCTGTTCAAATGATTGAGATCTGGGTCGATTTCCTCGAATATCTCAGGGTGATCAGTCATTTGAAATTAGTAAACAGTAAGACTTAGGTACTATAGAGCTTAAGGGAACCATGCCCACCGGTCGGCACATAACTTGATTTCCATCCGTAGATTTTTTTCTATCGGACTTACGTCTATGAAAATTTGCAGACTACTAGATCTATAGATTTCCACCAACTTTTCATCCACAATTTTTTTTGCATTAGGGCATAGAAAATGAGTTATTCATGATAAATAAAAGAATATATAAATATAACACTCGTTATAATGGGGCCGGAATATAAAAAGCTAGAGCAATGCGGTTTGTTGCATGTGAAAGTACTATGTGTGCTCCAAAAATTGGGAAGACCGGTTTTTTAATTTGAATTCATTTTGAATTTATAGAATTTTTTTGAAAAAGCTATAGTTAGAGTTTTAATTTAGGGTAAAAAGTCTTCGTAAAAAGTTTCACGTAAAAAATTTTGAAAATCAACTTACCGAATTGTAGATTACACATGTGACTGCCAAATGCAGCAAACCGCATTGCTCTACGTTTTTAAGTTTGGGCCCCATTAAAACGAATGTCTTGAAAATCGTGATGTTTCAATAAAGCCGATTGAAGTTAGAAAGTCAATGGAAAAATGTTAAAAATTTTTTTTCGAAAATCAAACCCGTTGCCATTTTAGAGCATACAATATAATTTCAAAAGCAACAAACCGCATCAATATACCAATAAAATTGCCGGAGAAATGACGGACTTAGTGTCTAAAACTTACGTATCAGAAGAGCCGATCGAAACGGCCCGCACCAGACTGTCCAGGTGGAGCAGACAGGGGGCCTTCCCCAGACGAGTAATTTGCCGCAGACAGGGGGCCTGCCGCAGACGGGTAATTTTCCGCAGACAGGCCCGCTTCCTGAAGCCTCTTGTCGGCATTTGCAGCATCAAGATTTCGCCTTGCGGCTCTAGACTTATTTGACGTTCCGACCATTACGTTACCAATCAACAGCGTGAACAGGCACTAAATTTCGCGTGACATTGACACTCCAGCGGAAAAGCACAGCACCGTTCCAAACGAATGCTACTCACAGACTGAAAGCAAGCTCCTGTGAATAAACAGTGTCCATTTCGAGGCTAGCTAGGAGTTGTCGCTTGTGATTTTTACACTGATATTACATGACAAACATCGCGTTTGAAAAACAGATATTTTTTCGACCATTGGCCTGATAACATTTTGTGGACTATTGTTACATTTTTTCTCCGAGATAAATTACGTATTTTTCATGAAAATTTTCACACAAATAAACACTACTTGCTTCTTTTACGAGCCAATGAAAACTCTTGCAACTATTAATACCCTACCCCCGCGTAGTACCCCCTCCCCTCCCCCGGAGTACCCCCGGAGGAAGTGCGGTGTTCTGTCGTCAGCGACCCTTCAGAAGCACTGTTTTTTATACTTTCAATACAAATAGATAATGATTTACCATTGAAATGTATATAAAACAAAGATAGGCAGACGTGAACGGCCTCACCTTTGATTTAACGCTGAGTAACACCCTTTCATCCCTTCTGGGGGGCGCTGGAATTGCAAGACGTTCCCAACATTTTGAAAGTGATTCAAGAACATCTTTCAAAGTCTTTCAAAGCAATAAAAAAATAGACCATTTATTGATGAAAACACGACATGCTTGCCTTAAAACAAAATTCAGAGTCAAGCCTAAAGGGATATTCCCGTCTAAAAAGTAGCTTATTAAAGTAGGAGAGAATAGAGTAAAAAAAGAAAAGAAAGCGCGATTTCGTGAGTACACACAAACTCAGTCCATGAGCGAATGATAATGGAGTTCAATATCACAACATTGGTGCAAACAGATTGCTAAGGGCGTTTTCACAAGTTCACATACGACAGGTAATACGTTTTCAAGATTATGACGACAATGATACAATCAGCTAACATGGTTTACGCGTAATAATAACTGTAGTGGTAAACAATGAAGAATTCACAGTAATATTGGTTGGTGAAAAATTACTAATTGCATTGTTACAAAATGTCACACACAGATGTCATAAATGTTTACACACACATCTGTTATATATTTGTTATAATATTGGAGTTCGAAATCACTTCATTGGTGCAAACAGATTGCTGAGAGCGTTTTCACAAGTTCACATACAAGAGGTAATAAGTTTTAAAGATTATGATGACAATGATACAATCAGCTAATATGGTTTACGCGTAATAATAACTGTAGTGGTAAAAAAAGAAGAATTCACAGTAATATTGGTAGGTAAAAAATTGCTGACTACCTTGTTACAAAATGTCCCACACAGATGCTATTAAATGTTTACACATACATCTGTTACACATTTGTCAAGTCTAGTCACCCATGACCTGTTTTGATGACTTGTCCAGTTGTTGCATCAGGTATTTCTCGAGGTCTTCCGGGGTGATGATCTGAAGGCGTCTTGAATCTGGATTTCCGGGGTTAGATACGAAGATGTTTCCATCCTGTGTTCTCGGTATTCCAATTTTATCCGGGAATTTCCTTTTGGCCATTCGAAGGATGTACATAGCGTTAGCTCGTGAAGGTATGAGGTATTCATTTATATAAAGAGACTTTGGTTTCTTTTCTCGGCAGGCGGTGAGAATTTCACGTTTTTTGTGATGATGTTTTAGTTCAAATGCAATGTTTCTTCGATCTTATTTCCCAGTTACTGTTTTTTCCGCATTCGGTTAGCTGATGTGATTTCAGTGTCGCAGAGGTCGATGTTGATTTTGTCCTTCAGGAGCTTGCAGACGGTTTCCTTGCAGATTTCGTTCGGGTGTGATTGCAGTAGATCCTTTCCAGAAATGACGAGAGTACATTTTTTGTCTTCAATGATCACTTTTTTCCAACTGGTCGAGACGGAAGACTAAGCTATCTATTTTTTTCATTCTGTTCTTCGAGAGTTTTCTTGTGCTCTGCTTTTTTTCCCGCTATTGTTTCAACTAGTGTTTTAAGGTGACTTATTTCTATTTGCATCTTATCAATATCACTCTTAAATTTGGCATCACTGAGTCGAAGTATTTTACCAGGACAGAAACCACTTCTATGCCGTCTTTCGATAAGCTAGACACATCAGGATATTGACCAAACTTCGGTTGGAACTCATCGCTGTTATTGTTGCCGCAGCTGTTGTTTCGTTGCTTCTTGGGTCCCATCTTGTAGATTGAGATATTTCGTTTCCTCGTGTACGTGAGGGATGACAACTTCAACACTTTTTGAGGGAATATTTTACACTTAGTTTGATGATTTTTTAATTGTTGCGTGTTTAAGTCACATTTGAATCCTCATGGCGAGAGTGTGTACCCATTCAGGTTAGGAGTACATTCTTTCTAGCGTTAGGCACTTTGTTTCGGAGCGAGCGCAACGCACGTCCTTACCACACGGAGTCTCTGAAGACAAGGACTTGCAACAGACACAAATAGTGACTGTGACATGCCCTCCTTTTCAACAAATTCTCAACTCTCCAGTAAGTACGCAGGAACAGAGGAAAGTTAAGCGAATAAGGATATTCAAAACCATTCCAAAGAAAATCAAACTAAGCGAAAAAATTTCTCGCCCAACAAGCCTATTTTCGGAAATCAAAATCCCTTGCGCTGTCACGTAGAGAATCACTTCAATGGAAAACAACCCCTGGAAAAATCTGAAGCCTCTGCCAGGCCTCCATCGAACGACCAAGCCGATACTGCTACCGCTAAATCAACAGTGAATCAAATTTGCACACGCGTTGCCGACACACTGGACGACTTGAAAAGATCGCTCAAAATGGAGCCTGCTTACACTTTAGTTGACGGACACTGTTTCCTCCACACCGTAACGACACAGTTTGCTTCACAACAAATATCGAAATGGAATTATATATCTCTGAAAAAAGGCATCAAAACTGAGAGCTCCAGAAACAAGGACCAGTATGCAAAATTCGTTGACAAGAACAGTGGCAGTTCTGAACAACTCATCGATAAGTACATCGATAGAAAAGTCTTCAATCACGCAGTTGGAGACCTCATACCCCAAATACTTTCTAATGTGACGAAAACACCAATTCATATATTTGATGAAAGAGACAATGGAATTTGGAAGACGACAATCTCCCCTACATCAAATGCTCTGATAAACTGTCCTCCGGTGAGCATACACCAGAAACAGGACCACTATAGCGCCCTCTTGAAAATGCGTGATGAAAATCATGTTGCTCCCGCCCCCATTTTGTGACTAAATAACAGTGATCAAATGGAATTTCTTCCTAAAGCTGAAATCACAAAAAGTGAATGCGGAAATAAAGACCTAGAGACGAATACTAAATGCCCTGCTAGACCTAACAAATGCAATAACTCAACTAAAGATCTGCCTATTTAGATCAATAATATCAAAATATTGCACATAAATGCTCGCAGTCTCAATGGTAAAATGAATAACGCACGAGTAATGTTGATCACTAACGATATCGATATTTTATGCGTATCTGAAACATGGTTCGATTCACGAGTCAAAAGCTCATATCTCAGCATTACCGGCTACACATTGTACCGTTATGACGGAGTCACGAGTGAGAAAGGTAGCGGTTCATACATTTTCATCAAAGATGTCTACTCTACATCCTTACTTCCGATAAAAGAAAAATGCGAAGACATAGGAATGGTTTGGCTCAATGTTCAAGTAAGCAAACACAAGTCTTTCATTATCAGCAGTCTTTACAGACATCCGTTAGCATCTCTACGTCCAACATTAGATTCCATTGAAAATACGCTGAAATTATTCTCTGCAGCCAAAAAGTCTTTCTATGTTTTCGGAGATTTTAACGTAGATCTGACAAATAAAAACAATCAGCTAAGCAAGATGCTGCACAGACTTAATCTTTCTCAAATGGTCCAAGAACCAACGTGAATTACCAACACTTCCAAAACTCTTCTTGACCTAGCAATTACAAACAATCCCCAAGCAGTACTCAGCACAGAGATCTTACCGTCCTTTTCTGATCACCATTCGGTAGAATGCCGAATCAATATTGCAAAAGAGAAACAAAAATCTAGTTACATTACATATCGCATAAAAAAACCCTACTCCCCTGAAATATTTCAAGAAAAGCTATGCGACAGATGGAGTGAATTTCAAGACATGTAAACACCGATGATGTCAATCTACAAGTTTCGCTTTTCAACGAAAATTTCATATCAGCCCTTAACGAATGCACTCCTTTCACTACGAAGAAAGTCAAGCCAAGAATTTCTAAATGGATAACAGATGAGATAAAACAGTTGAGCAGAGCTAAAAAAAATTTGCAGCGTGAGTACAAACTGAATGAATCAGACAATACGCGTCAAAAATTATGCAAAGATCATAAGAAGATCCTACAAAGAAAAGTTAAGGAAGCAAAACGAGACTACTTCCACAAAGAACTATTGGCGGCAAAACAAAACCCAAAAAAAACTTGGAAAATCATCAGAGAATTTGCTCAGTATAAAAATTCGGACTGCAAAAGCACTTTTGACAACCCCTCAAAAACGGCGAATGACTTTAACACTTTCTTCTCAAAAGTTGGCGAAGATGTCTTCAATGAAGTATCCAGGACAGTTTCAGACATATCTACAGGGGGAAATCTGATCGATGTTTCATCCCCAATTATTAGAAACAAATGGAGACCAAAGCCGGGTAGCGTCATAGAGATACGGAAATTCTTATACTCACTAAAGAATACTAAAGCGACTGGACATGATGGCATAAGCCTCCAACGTATAAAAGACAGCTTCCCTGTCACAGCACCCCTCATTCGCTTGATAATAAATACATCTATAGCCACAAACAAGTTTCCCGATCAGTGGAAACTATCCATTATTAAGCCATTACATAAATCTAGTGACATCGACATAGCGTCTAACTACAGGCTAATCAGTCTCCTGCCTGTTATGTCTGAAATATTATAAAAAGTAATAACAAACCAGCTCTCGTCTTACATAGACGAGTCACATCTACTGCATCGCAATCAATATGCTTACAGAAGGAATACCAGTACTCAGGAAGCCCTGTTAAACATAAAAGAAAAAATGTACAATGATATTGACCAACAAAAATTAACTTTCTGACTATTACTCGATCACTCCAAAGCTTTCGAGAGTATTGAGCATGAGAAACTTCTACAAAAAATTTCAAACCTAAGAATAGACACTCAATGGTTTGAAAGCTACCTACTAAACCGCTCTCATGCAGTGTGCTTGAATAACAAAATTTTATCATTCATACCAAATAATTTTGGGGTTCCTCAAGGTTCAATCATCGGCCCGCTCCTATTTTCAATCTTCATCAATGATTTCCCCACCATGCCGGCAAACACAAAAATCTCAATGTATGCTGATGACGCACAAATTGCCATGACAAGCTCAACAGCGGATTTAAAAGAAACACAACGCTGAAAACCTTCTGAGAAATCTGAAATTGTGGTATGATCATAATGGCCTAAAACTTAACGCAAGTAAAACGCAATGCATTATTTTTGGATCACAGAATGCGATTAAAAATTTACCACCATTCACTCTAACATTTGGAGACGATACAATTGAACCAGTAGATAAGGTAAAAAACCTTGGTGTTTGGTTTGACAAAAATATGACTTTCAATTCACACGTAGAAACAATGTGCAACAAAATTAACGGAACCTTAATGTTCTTTCATCGCATTAAGAACACACTTGACGAAAAATCTAGATTATTAGTGATTCAGTCTTTAGTTTTATCGCTTCTGGACTACTGCATTCTTGTGTGGGGAGATTTACCTCAATGACGTCAGGAAGAGTTGCAAAAATATGTAAACTTCGCCGCCAAAGTGGTATGCAAAGGAAATTTCAATAAATCCGATCATGTCACTCCTCTTTTAAGAAAACTCGACTGGATACCAATACCGAACAGATTCAAGATCCAAAAAGCTCGACGAGTGTTCTCCTCTCTGTACCTCCCCCAAAGTAATGCAGAGGGGGTAAAAATTTTCCATCTAATATCACAAACGAAAAACCAAATCGGAGGAATGATGTCTTAGTCAGTTACCGTTCATCTAACGTGGGACAAAAAGCTCTCTCAGTTTCTGGAGCTTTTTTGTGGAACAAGCTTCCCCAGCATATCAAAAACTCTAAAACTGTAAAAGAATTTAGAGTAAATGTGTCACGTCATTTTGCATCTCTGTCATAGACATGCAACATATCGGTGTGAACTTCCCATCTACCTGAAATAGAAATTTTCCTGAAATTTCTGTTAGAAAATTAGAAACTATTTCATTAAACGTTTGCTAAGCCATTCTTATATTCTTCTTACTTATTTCTGTAGACAATAATGAGTAATAATGCAGCAGAACGAACTTTTTTTCCATAATTAGGAGTATTTCCTCATCTTCATTTGTTATATTTCTCTTTTCTGTAATAATATTTAACGTCCGTATGACAAACATACCCTGAAATACTTTTTGTGTGTACACTAATATACAGGTTTATAGATATGAGGGTTGTGCAAAGTTTTTAATGAATTAAATTTTTGGCTAACGTTGTCTCGCTTTTTCAAAATCATTCTCGAAAATGTTTTCAATCGATTTAGGCTGAGCTGGTGGGAGGGGGTAGGGGTAATTCAAGCATTTCATTTAGTCTTTTTTTATATTTTTCCGTGCGTTCAGCGCACACTAGCACTGAACTTTCCAATCGGAAAAAACTCTAAGCTTCCGTAATTAAAATTATCACTTTGGACCATTGTTCAATCTATATATTTGTGCCAAATTTTGTAAATGTGATATCGCCACTCAGATGTGATATCCGGCCACACTGTTACTCCATTTTATCCCATATACACATGTCCGTATAATGCTGAAGAGTTGTGTTGGTTCTTGACTGTAACCTGAGTTTTCTTAAAAATTTCTATGAAGAAATTTAAAACTAGCTTATTCCTACGTTTTTCGACGTCTTCTTTTCCTTTTAGTTATTTTTTTATGAATAATTTATTAGGACTACAGTGAGCTCAACTGTCATTTTCGGTGTAGTAGATGGTAGGTTGTTTTTTATCTTTTTATTTTATATATGTATTTTTTTCTCTTATATTTAATTTTCAATAAGGTTATATATTAATATGTGCGTGTACGTTTGTAGGTATAGATATATATCTACATAAGTAGATATACGTGTTTCTATTTAATTTCTTTACGCGAAAACCATCCGGTTAATAAATTTTAGTGCTCTAGCAAAATGACTCAAAAATGGATCTACCACTTCCCCAGACGGCGTCTTTGTGAATCGAATTAATGACAAATACAATTAATGAAATAAAGCGCAATTTGAGCTTATGGATGTCTTAGTCAGTTATCTTATCTTAGTCAGTTAGTCAGTTATCTAAAATTATCTTTCTGTCCATATGTTGTACAAGCTATGAATTTTGATGTTGAGTACATGTTTGTTTACGCATTTCTGCCAAAATTTTGTTGATATTCATCAACCAGGAGTGGTAACCGGCCGCACAGACGCCAACCTCGCCAGATTTGAACGCCGCCCACCCCTTTCCCTCCACCTCCGTGTTGCTACATTAAGTCTCCATTCGCGCCAATTATTTAACTATGTAGTACTATTGAGGTTTATTAACCCATCTGTTCGTTATACAGTTATTAATAATCACTGCGTTATAAACACTACAAGTACTTAGTAAGTGGATGGTACAGCGGAATACCAAAGTTAACCTGCAATAAATCATTATAATAAGTTATGACAACGACCGCTTGTGTTTGGCCATTTGACCCTCTATCTCGGCATACAAGAACAGGCATTTTTGAACTTTTTAAACTTAACCGTAAACTAACTGAACTTGGCCTAACTTAACCCAACCTATCTTAACTTAACCTAACCTCTTAACCTATCTTAACTTAACTTAACCTAACCTAAATTAATTTAACCTAACATTTCTGTAGCTGCTCGGAGGTAGAGGGAGAAGGGGTGGGCGGCATCCAAATCTGGCGAGATTGGCGTCTGTGCTAACCGGCCTACACCGTATCTCCATTTTCACCGTATCTCCATCCCAAGTACAGCGGATTTTCGCATGATGTTTCAGAGAATATCAAGAAGATATGAAATATGTTTTTTTTGTTGTTGCTCCTCGACGGTAACTTGAGTTTTCTTTAAAAATTTCTTTTAGGAAATTAAAAAACCATTCATTTATACATTTTTGAAGTTCTTTTTATATTCCTTATTTTTTCTTAGGTCATTTCTTACGATTCATCAGAGCTTTGACTGTCATTTTAAATTTAGAAAGAGCAAGATTATTCTTTATGTTTATTAGCATTTTCTTATATTCATTTTCAATACGTATATATATGAATTTGTGTGTGTAAGCGTGTGCATGAGTGTGTATGTGTGCGCACACAAACATGGATGTCTATGTATCAGTGTACACATACACACGTTCGCACATATATACGCTTATGTACATATATATGTTTCTATTTCTATTGTTTGCGTAAAAAGGAAAACCTCACGACACATTAAATTTTACCTAAAGCTCTGCGATCAGTTAATACTGAACCAAATTCCAGAAATAAACAAATTGATTGAGCGTACTTAATGATTAATAAATCGATCTATCATGGCCCCGAATGGCATTTCTGTGAATAGAAGAAATTAAAAGCATAAACAGACAAATGAAATAAAGCGCTCGTGCAAAAATTATCTCTATATTTGTATGCCGAACAAGCCATGCATTTCATTTTTGAGTGTAAGTTTTTTTACGCATTTCTAGATGCGCGTGCTGTGTTGCACGATGTTTTTTATAAATTACTTCGTGACAAACCTTTTCTCAACCCTGGATTGGCATCTACGATGGTGTTTCAATCTGCTCCGGTATGTCGTTTTTTTTTAGCTTTTTCTTACTTCGATAGTTTCAACAAATAACTTGGGAGTTCCGAAGAATTTTTTAGTAGTATTCGAATTATTTGTAAGTTGTTAGCCATCTCTTGGAATATGAAGTATCCGAGACATGATATTTTTAATTTCTTATTCAACTACACCTTGACAGAGTTAGACTATTAGCACGCCACGGATGGTTTGTCTATTAGTACGCCTCGTATATTTTGTCAAATTATATGCCTCGTATGGTCTATCTATTTGTACACCTCTGATAGTTTGTCTATTAGTACACCTCGTATAGTTTGTTTATTATCATGCCTCGTATGGCTAATCTATTTGTACACCTCGGATGGTTTGTCAATTAGTACTCCTCGTATGGAACTTTTGTTGTAGGGTGTCATAAATTGAGAAATATTTAAAAGCCAATATATTGGCATGTATCTCATGTGGTAACTTGGAAAATAAACGTTTTCTTCTTTCTTTCTTACTGTAGCCACCGCTTATGTGTAGCAGGCGGAATAAAACAGCGACTATATATAGACGCGCCGCTGAATGGGACCATTTTCGGGACGAACTATTTATAGTTCCGCCGCTTGAAATGGGTTAAAGACGGTCAGTTCAAATACGATGTAATCCTAGGAAGGGGTGTTCTAAAAAATGTAGGTCTTTATTTTAAAATGAGTTTCATATCCTTTGACAGAGTAAAAGTGCCCTTTCATGACGTACATGAGGTACACGCCATAAGTAACAAAGAAGTAATAATTGAACATCGTAAAAAATACTAACTGTTTAATGTCGGAGGTCGTTACACATAGTATGCGCAAAAAGAAAGATTTAAAGAGGCAGAGAGAAAAAGAAGCCTTTAGAAAAAAGAAGGAAGCATACATATAAAAAGCTGTTGTGAAGCAGACAGATACTCCGAAGCAGAAAGAGAGAAGAAAAGAAAAAAAGACATCTAGAGGAACACCGCGGGACGGGGGAGATATCTAGTAATTCATTGATGTTAATTAATTGTTTTGTGAGGAAGGCTAAACCCGGAAAATACATGGTTAATAAAAGAATGTTAGAAAACGGTATCTATGTGGTAGAATCAATGGTTACGATAGACGCGGAGAGATTTGTGCCCGTGTTATTTTATTGAACCTCCCAGATGACGATATTTATTTAAATGAGAATAGCATACTTAGTAATATAGAAGCAGTAGATGAGCTAGAGTTAGAAGAAGAAGTATACCTGACAGTGCAAGAAGCTGTTGCGGGAAGCTGATTTGTTTAAGGTCGATGAACTGTCGGATTCAACCAAAGTTGTTTCGTATCACGGTGGAAGCTTAAATACCATAACTAAGGAGGAATTTGGGTTGGGGGCCGATTTAATGAGGCCGAACTGTTGTTGTTCTCGTATTGACGAACGGGAACCTTGTGCACAAGGTGAGAGTGTACCCAATGAATTTAGGGGCAAACGGCGCCCGTTAACAGTTGATGACGTATCTTGTGACGATAATGACACAAAACCATTACTGATTGACGTCTTGAACAGTTTTCGTTAGGTAATCATGCTAGAATGCAAGATTATAGGTGTTATGAATGTAGTGAAACACAAAATTGTGCTAAAACTTGATGCACCAGAGCTAAATATTCCGCCCTACCGTATTCCACATAAATATCAGGAGGACCTTATTCAAGGGAAGGAGCAGATGCTCGGACAGGGAATTCTTGAACCCTCCATTTCAGACTACAATTTCCCTAATACTGTTGTAAAAAAGAAGAGTTGCGAGATACTGCCAGTAATTGAAGTTAGAACTTTAGATAAAATAATAGTTAAGCAGCCGTATCAAATCCCACGCATAAATAAAATCCTATTCACCATCGGGGGTAATAGCGTGTTCTCCAGCTTGGATCTAAGATCAGCATTTCATCAGGTAGAACTGGAAGAGCAGAGCCGTAAATTCATAGCTTTTAGTATAGGCTACAAGAAATTCCATTTCCGTAGAATTCCTTTTGCCCTTAGTACAAGTCCGAGCGTTTTCCAGCGTGCAATGTCTTCTGTCCTTTCAAATGTTATTGGAAAGTTATGCCTCGTCTCTCTAGACGAAATATTTGTATTTCTCAAACCCAGGAGTCAGCTTTAGGCCGACTGGAAAAATGTTCTTAACAAATTGCGGGACAGAAATTTATCTCTGAAGGTCGAGAAATGTCTGTTCTTTAAAAACTCGATTGAATATTTTTTGGCCAAG
The DNA here is from genome assembly GCA_030386875.1 of Morinoia aosen. Classification (NCBI taxonomy): domain Eukaryota; kingdom Metazoa; phylum Arthropoda; class Malacostraca; order Amphipoda; family Talitridae; genus Morinoia; species Morinoia aosen. Next base: position 12,277,702 of record CM059569.1, on the reverse strand, counting down.
TCGGGTCAGCTGAGGGTGTTCGCTGTACACAATCTGAGAACCTGAAACATTTCCCTGTCTAAAAAACTCGAAGGAATTGCAGCAATTCCTGGGCGACGAAAAATATTTTTGTGGGCACGTACCCCTTTTTTGGATCAGTTTCGATCCCTTCGTACCGACTTTTACGTAAAAACATTGACTTTTACTTGACAATAGAATGCCAAGTAAAATATGGTAGTATTAAAGCTGCGTTGACGTCTGATACCGTTCTACAGAACCCTGACTTTCGTATACCGTTTTAAGAGTTCACGGACGCTTCAAATTCTGGATTTGGAATCGTGTTGATACACCCTGATAACGATGTGGATAAAGTTATGCGACCCATTGCTTACCATAGCAAAACGCCCAAATACGACACAGAAGTGTTATAGTACCACCAAAAAAGAATTTTTTGCTATTGTGAGTGCTCTTAACGCTTTCGAAAATCTAATTCTATGATACCCAATTTACCATTATACATATCATCAGCCCCTGCCTCCCTTGTTCACGAAAAAATTGCGTGACGATTCGACCATGGCGAGATGGTGTATAAATGAAAATTCTTTTTATCCTATTTTCAAGTATTTCCCAGGTAAACATAATCTCGTTGCCGATTGCCTCAGTAGGTTACCTGATCACCTGACTGCATCTGACCTAGATAGCTTCTCGGAGTTCGGAGGAGAAGCCGAGGAGTGCGCGGCAGTGACAAGGCGGGGTGCAAAGCTCTCTGATGGTCCCGACATACAGACGCAAATAGACAGGGTAGCGCCGCCAAAGAAGACCTCACCGAGAATAACTAGTACATTCAAATAATGACGGTCGTATCCTGGGAACTTGACGAGTTCCGGACTGAGTAAAAACAGTATTCCTACTGTTCGGAGATGTGGGATGCGTTACTACATAGTAGTAGTTCAGCAGTTCCCTATTTGCAGAATTACTTGATTTTAAACGACGTGCTTTACAGAAGAAGACAGATTGACTCACGGACTAGCACCATTCTGACTTCTGCTCTGCCGACTTCGTTGATGCAAAATGCGATTCTTGGTATACATTCTACGTAACATCATACTGATGCACTGCACACTTTATTTAAATTCAAGTTGAAATATTACCACCCTTTAGAGCAAACTTTCATTCATAAGTTCGTGAAAAAGTGCGACGTCTATAAGCTGTTAATCCATCTTTACCAATTAAAATCCTAAATGTACCCATAGCAAGAGAACCATTCGAAGTAGTGTCGATAGACTTTCTGAGTCCCCTTCCAGCCACTGATAATCAGAACTAGTACTTATTTATTATCATTGATCGTTTTCTCGCTATTGTAAATTGTGTGCTACTTCAAACCAGCGGGCATATACCGTTATATCCTGTTTTGGTTTCCCCAAAATATTATTTAGTGACCAAGCTCTCGAGTTTGAATCACTGGCAGTGAAACAATTTGCTAAGATCCGTGCGGTGACAAAGAAAGAAGAACTACCACGGAGCCCGCATTCGAGCGCTATTGTTGAGCGCAATGATAAAAAATTATGAATCTCCTCAAATTGTACATGAATTATCTGGCTCACACGGAATGGGATCAGTGTTTAAAAATGGCAGAAAATGTGATTAAAAATTCTTTGAATTGTGAGGAATAATGACATTAAGCCCTCACACAATAGAGTTTAAGGAAAAAATGAGAAGTTTCGGAAAGTTTTAATTAGAACTTTAAATAAACTGTAACGGCAGAGTAACAGACAAAATTTAATTGCGGTCATCGCCTACGCAGCAAGACCTAGTAATGTCGCAGAGTATGCGTTTTAATTTTATTAAAGATTTTACATTCAAAATATTAAGGATACACGTTTAATACGTTAAAATGGGCTAAATCACCCAGGCAATATTGACAGCCGGGGTAGAAAAATTCCGCTCGACCACTCCGGCTAGGTCTAATGGAAAGCCAGCTCGGAAAGGTAGGTTCGGAGCTTGAGTTGAAGGATTAGGTGACGGTGACAGTAGCGTCAAAGTGGTAAGACACCGTCACGCAGGGAGCTAGGCCGCAGAAAGCAAACTGTCACGACTTCAAGAAATTCTCACAAGTAATCTCCACACCCGAGAGAGGAAAGGAAGGGCCGCCAACACCCAGCACCAGCTGGAGGACAATTCAGACAGAAATGAACAAAAACTCCAAAACAAACTGAACGAACGAGATTAAGTACATATTCAACAGCAGACAAATAAAAATTGTTTCATTTTTGAATTACTTGAGTTAAATCTCTCAATGAAGCAGACTGAGATGACAATCAAGGCGAAGGACCGGAGCTGCGATGACAAGAAGGACTGCAGGGAAAAATTTACATAGTATTAGAACCAGGACTAACGACCAGTACGAAAAGCAGAACAAACCAATTTACAATTTGGAAGAACTCGACAAAATATGATGAATAAGGCTGATGTTACAGAGACCAATTAATATTTCAATACACACCTGAGCTTATTAATGGAACTCAGTGTAGGAACTTTTTAGGTGAAGAATTAATTATTATGAAATTTAAGCAGAAAACAGTGAGAGGAAAGTGTCCATGGCGTGAAAGATGGTAAGTATAGTAAGAGATTCGAATGCTTTAGAAATAAGGTATATGAGTTCAGTTCGATACCAGGTCGCTTGCGCAACCTAGAAGCTAGATGAACAGCACCTTTTAAGTTAATATGTAAGGTTACCGAAGTAACTTTAAATAAAGGCCAACTGGCCAAGTTAATTACCAAGGACACTTAGAAAATGTAAGCAAAAATTAAGCAACGTTTATTAAGGAAAGAAACCATTCACGTAAACAAAAATAATTCAAGAGATAATAGACACAGGAAGAATTAAAGAAAATGAATTGCCCAAGTTCTAGCTATGTACAGCCTCCTCCATCACCTCAAGTGGAGCACGCAGCGTGTGCCACGACGCAGCCCGACGCTCCACAAAACTCCATCCAACGAAGGCCTCGAACAAGCCCTCGCCAAGCCAACACATCGAACGTTACACTGGCTGCACTTAAAAACCAAGGTAAACAACCTTTCTCGGTAAGGATGTTGAGAGTTCGAATTATTCTAAGGAGTTCAAAAGTACCGCATTCTAAATAGTTCAAAAGCATTCTGACAAAACCTCCTGCCACAACGACCCACCTCAGCTTCGACACGACCGGAACAGCCAGAACCTCAGACTCACAGAACGACGCTCACGACAGAGGCTCACAAGACGTACAACTTTGAGGAATTATTTCCGATAGAATTCAACGTTAGGTGATACTACCAGTTATATTATTTTTGGTAGAGACGCGTGTCCGGATTTTCAAGCGGAAAATTTTGAAATTATTTACAGCTACGATACCGATGTAGATTTGGTAAAATTTCGGGCTAAGGAAGCAGCTAGAATTGGCAAAAACGTTAGGACAGGAATTATTAATGATTCGGCTGACCGAAAGATGTAGCACAATCTGAGACGTAAAAATAAAAATTTCGCACCGGGAGATCGAGTTGTACTACAGAACCATCAGAAAGCGCACAAGCTTGATTTTTCATGGTTAGGTCCTGGAATAAATACGAGGGTGAACATGATCTATGTTGAGATCAAAATTGGGAATAAATTTCATAAAAACAACTACAATCATGCACAATTTTTGCGTAAGACGACTTGAAAACAATACGATCTACGACTGACTGCATTAGAATGCGACAATTTTCTTTGCGTTTACAAGTTTCTAGTTTTAACCAATATGAACTCAATTGCCTATGTTTGTACTTTTAGCTATTTTTTTTGGCTTACGCTCCATTTTAACCTCCAGTGTATTTTCTAATTTTCGTTTGAAGTGTTCTGTAAACTGTTACGCATTAAATCCTGTGAGGTTCAATGACCTTTAGAAAATACCACGTGCTGTTCTTGTGTTCAAAGCCGGGCCAGGTTTGCAGAATTTATCTGTGTCCTCGTTTCCAAAATGGTGACGCTGAATTGACAGTTTAATTGGTGTCGGAATTTTCATCTCGTGTAATCTTGGTGCTGACGCGGAGATTTGTAATACGGGCGAAAATTTCTGATCGTTCAGCAGATCACGTCTCCGCTCTGATCTGGATAGCATTCATGTCGACACCCTTACTTCTGTTTGGGTCATGCTAATCGGGTCATTGTCTCGTTCCAATTTCAGTTCCGCGTGGGCGAGCAAGCAAGTACGGGCTGAGTGAACGCGTACGCGGGTCTTTGAGCACGATTCAGGTCCTTGACGTTGGTCAGCACGCTCAGCATTCTCAGCCAAGCGCTGAGTAGAGCGAACACCCACAACACCCAACACCTACTATGGGAAATAAAGTGACGAGTTTGAGTGTGGATGCTTTGACCACAACTTTGGTGCAACACCAGGGACGAGTATCCGAGGAGTGGATCAAAGCGAATACGCAAGTAGATCTGCTCCCAGAACGGGGCACCGACCTGGCGTTGATGTTGGCACTCGTGATAGTCATTGCGTTAGTAGTGGTGGTGTATTATGCGAGACGTGAGTTAAACGCACTCGCAGAAAGGTTGCGTTCCGAAAATTTTGTGCTGCGGCGCCTGTAAATACGCCTCGTGAATGATGAACCATGAAATTTGGAAAAATGCACATGCATTAAATGCAGTTGAGTTAACCGGGGACGTTTAAGGCCATACGGCGGAAATGTGATGGTGGATGGGCCGAAGCGGCCACGGCGGCCGAAACTAATGTTGCATTTGGCGACCGACGTCTAATTTTAATTTAATGATATTAATTTACTTTCAATTATATAATCGTATACGCATCTGTTTACGCAATTATCTTTAACGTTTAATTTAGTGTAATTTTCTTTTACAACTATTTTTTTATCGTGTAACCATGTTTGTAAGTTAGTGTAAACGGACGAGTTAAAATTTAAAATAAGTTTTTTTTTAATTTAAATGTACCATCTCCAGCAAATGAGTTGAGGTATTAAAGGTTTCGAGGTGATGCGTAGTTATTCATTAAAATGTGTTATTTAAAAATTGATTTCTTTTATTTTTATAAGTAAACTTTATTTCTTTTACATGCGAACTATTTCTGATGTAAAAAGAATGGTATCCGACGTGTTCACATTTTCATACATTTAGTGTTGCTTTATTTTCTGTTTAAGATGTTATTTTGCGAATGTGTTTCATTAGTTACTGTTAATTGCATTATCATTCTGTATTGATGTGCGTTATCATTCCGCATATTCTTTTGTCGATGTTCCTATACTGGTGTGCCGTATTCAGCGTAAGATGATATATAGTGTTTTCTTGATTGTACTGTAGATTGCATTCGTGAAATTTTCGGTTATGGGTAGAAGTTTTTTGAGATTGGATGACTTGATTTCCGTGTTCTTTTTTGCGATGTGTGAATTTAAACTTTAATTTCTTTCTGGCGTGTGAATATGTAATATGGTGCGTCTTTTTACTTTTCAAATTATGTAACTTTTGCCGCTTAGTGATATAACGTTTTGAATTGGTGCACACAGAAACAAAAAAAATAGCTAGCACTCATAAGCAAATATACCATAAAAATAATGCCTCTATTCAGAAGGAGATTAATTAGTCGTTATTCTGATTAAAATAGAGTTGACGCTCTATGCATCTTAGCATTTCTATCAGGTTAATCATCTTGGTTTTTTTAATGCTGCTGATCAACCTGCGGTCAACTCAATTTGTATTGATAGTTAATAGAAGCCAAACAAAGGTATGATACAGTCATTGTTTGCTACTCGTATTTTCAATGTTGTTTATCACAATTGATTTTAAACTTGAATTGAATACAGAATTTCTGTTTAACCCATCACAGAAAATAATTTAATCTAACACTAACCAAGAACTGGAGGTTTCATTACCTATAAGGATGGTTGTATTTATGTCAATGAAAATAGAACAATTCCTTTATAGGGGTGGGTTATTTAAGGACAATTTGATGAGGGCGTATGGATAGGTATTGTCATCTTTTAAAAAGATCAAGTTTAATTAAAAACAGATCGAATTTAATTTTAAAAATGTCATGTATATTTTAAAACAGATCAATTTAAATTTTTAAAAGCTCATGTTTATAAAATTGTTTACCTATACCTATGTACTAGACCTTTTATAAATTAAACGTGACCTTTCTTACATCAAAATTGGGTGCTTCAAAACTTTAGCCTTTTTGAAATTGATCTTGATGTTTTTTAAAATTGAATTTGAGAGTTTTAAAATTAACTTGAGCATTATAAAATCAAACTTGAGCATTTTTAAATTAAACTCGAGCCTTTTTGAATTAAACTTGACCTTTTTTAAATTTAAATTGAACATTTTTATATCAAACTAGAGCATTTTAAATTAAACTTGCGCTTTTTCACATTGAACTTGAGCTTTTATAGATAGAACTTGAGTTTTTTACATTAAACATGAGCTTTTTTACATTGAACTTGAGCTTTTTATATTGAACTCGAGGTTTTTACATTGAACTTACCTTTTTTACATTGAACTTGACCTTTTTTTGCATTGAACTTGAGCTTTTTTACATTGAACCTAAGATTTTTTACATTGAACCTGATATATTTTAAATTGAACATGAAATTTTTATATTGAAATGGAGGTTTTTATATTGAACTGGAGGTTTTTATATTGAACTTGAGGTTTTCAAATTGAACATGAGGTTTTTCAAATTGAACTTGAGGTCATTCAAATTGAACTGGAGTTCTTTCAAATTGAACTGGAGTTCTTTCAAATTGAACTGGAGTTCTTTCAAATTGAACTAGAGTTCTTTCAAATTGAACTGGAGTTCTTACAAATTGAACTGGAGTTCTTACAATTGAACTGGAGTTCTTTCAAATTGAACTGGAGTTCTTGAAAATAATTCAGGATGGGCCAGAAATGACAGCTCACGAGAACAGAGTTTATTAAAGTAAGTTACATTGGCTGGTTCCCGGGCCGTCACCCCAGCCGGTCGGAGGGTTCCGCTCTCAATAGGTAGAGAACGGAGGGCGACCCCCTTCCCAGCACCCCGAAGTTTCCCAAGAAACGGCAACCTGTTAGAGAAAGTCACGCATTATAGCCTGAGACTAGCGGAGCACGACCCACGCAATATAGAGATATGCAGTAAGTAACATTTAAAAGAAAGGATATTCCCAAAAATACTTTAGGTTTACGCATTTACGCATTTCAATGAAAATCACGTTATACTTAAGAGATCTCATCTAAATTGAACAGTCAAATTTGACAGGAGAACGTAATGAGATCACCTCGATGAAATACAAGTTGCCGTATGAATTTTTTATGGGTTCTCACTTACTTTGTAGGACAATTACAATTGCTCGTAAGGCCTCCCAACGAATGGTCAAAGCTAGTAGCGCCCACTACCTCTCCAACCAACCTCCGTCGAGAGTCGTCCCACGAGGAGTCCCGAAGTGGTTCCCGCATGCCGAGAAGACCCTCTCCCAGCGCAGACCGAATGGATTTAGCTCATCGCGTTAGCTGACTGGTTCCACGAAGATCTACGTTTGGTAAACGTATAACGTAGGAGTGACAGATGTAACCGTTCCGCCATAGCAGCAGCAGATGTAGCCGTGACCTTAACAGTAACCGTAGCAGAAGATGTAGCCGTGACCTTAACAGTAACCGTAGCAGAAGATGTAGCCGTGACCTTAACAGTAACCGTAGCAGAAGATGTAGCCGTGACCTTAACAGTAACCGTAGCAGAAGATGTAGCTGTGACCTTAACAGTAACCGTAGCAGAAGATGTAGCCGTGATCTCAACAATGGCCGCAGCAGAAGATGTAGCCGTGATCTCAACAATGGCCGCAGCAGAAGATGTAGCCGTGATCTCAACAGTGACCGTAGAGACCCCACCAACGCTGTGCCTTAACACAGTACACAACACGGCACATGCTTATAACCGCTGCCACACGGTAAATTGGACGGCCAGAGACACGGCTTTTCCACGGTGCTTGCTGCCTCTCATCCAGCACTGTCCTGAACTGGACCTGAACTGATGCGCAGTCGTACGCGTGGAAGGAGCTCTGCTGCGCTGTGAACATAGAAGGTTCAACGCAGACGAGCATATCATGAGCCCCTTGAAAACTAAGTTGAAGTGGCATTGAGTCTACTGCAATGCCAACGTCTGGAATAAATACGAGCAATTGTAATTTATAAGAGGGGAAAATTCCCCGTTTTATACAGGAGTTCTTTCAAATTGAACTGGAGTTCTTTCAAATTGAACTGGAGTTTTTTCAAATTGAACTGGAGGTTTTTCAAATTGAACTTGAGGTTTTTCAAATTGAACTGGAGGTTTTTCAAATTGAACTTGAGGTTTTTCAAATTGAACTTGAGGTTTTTCAAATAGAAGTTGAGGTTTTTACAAACTAAATGTGACCTAGTTATACAACCTGAGGTTTCTGAAAAAACCTCATTTATGAAAAAAAACTGTTTTTTTGAAAAAAAACTTGAGCCTATTGAAAAAACCCTGAACTTCAGACAAAAACCTAAGCTTTTTGGAAATAACCTGAACTTGAAAAAAACCCTGAGCATTTTGAAGAAAACTGAGTTTTTTGAAAAAAAACCTGAGCTGTTTGAAAAAAAACCTGAGCTTTTTGAAGAAAACCTGAGCTTTTTGAAAAAAAACCTGAGCTTATTAAAAAAAACTGAGCTTTCTTAGAAAAAACCTGAGCTTTTTGAAAAAACTGAGCTTTCTGAAAAAAAACTGAGCTTTTTGAAAAAAACCTGTGCTTTTTTAAATAAAACCTGAGCTTTTTGAAATAAAACCTGAGCTTTTTTCTATAAAACCTGAGATTTTTTCAATAAAACCTGAGCTTTTTAAAATAAAACTTGAGCTTTTTTAAATAAAACCTGAGCTTTTTTATGTAAAACCTGAGCTTTTTTAAATAGAACCTGAGATTTTTTAAATAAAACCTGAGCTTATTTAAATAAAACCTGAGCATTTTTAAATAAAACCTGAGCTTTTTTAAATAAAATCTGAGCTTTTTTAAATAAAACCTGAGCTTTTTTAAATAAAGCATGTGCTTTTTAAAATAAAACCTAAGCTTTTTTAGATGAAACCTGAGCTTTTTCAAATGAAACCTGAGCTTTTTCAAAATAAAATTGAGTTTTTTAAATTAAAGGTAAAAAGATGTAGTCTCCCCAGTACTTATTACTAAGGTACAAATTTTGCTTCTAATCATTTGCTAGTGTAGTCATTTCCAAAATTATCACTCTGTGTGATGTAGCTTTGGGTATTAGATTTGCTTATTATCATTGTGACTGTGGGTTTTTAAATGTATTTCCAGCCTGAAGATGAGGTTTGTACATCAAAATATTTCTTTCAAAATTTTGCTACAGGGTTAGTGAATATTTCAACTATTGACAGTGGATCAATTAAAATATGTAAAGTGAATTTCTTACCACTGTTCTTACCGTGATGTTCTGGAAAGATTTTGCAATGTTGAAAAGTTGGAAAAGAAATAATCTAGTTTTTCACACTTGCCCTGATGTACTTGGTAATGTCTCCAAACCTTGTGTTAATGATTGACTAATTTCTGAATCATCCATTAATGGAAATGAAGGGAACAGCTCTTAGTTCCCTCTAATTCTTAGTCCCATCCTGATAAAGAAAAGAAAAGAAAGAAAAGAAGAACATTTCATTTACAATAAAGTACAAACATGAAATGTCGATACATTGGTTTTTGAAACACTTTAACATTAACATCCTCAACTGATTATAACACATTGGTATCGTAATACCCGTGTAGAATGTTGAAACAAAAATGATTGACAGAAAAGCACAACAAAAATGAGTTCTTTTCCTTGCCTAATCTGATTTTGAACTAAGAGAACACAATCCTCGCGACGCTCATTTGAAAAAACTTTCATTAATGCTCACAAGTATTAAAATAAAAGCGAAAAATGCATTCAAATACCATAGGATGGAGACCCTTAATTGTTATTTATACATGGTTATCGTAATACCATGTTAAGTGTTGAAAGAAATGATTTAGATCCTTAATTGCTATTCATACATGGTTATCGTAATGCACATGATAATTGTCAACACAGGATTTAGAGAGAAGCACAAGTTGAAAAAAATAAACAATAAAATGTATAAAAGGATCGTTTGCATTTGGAGTGCGGCACTGAGTTTCAGCTTATGTGTTTCAATTTCTAAGTTTCAATTCCTGAAATTTTTGCCAGGAAATAAAAATTTATTTTATTTTACGTTCGCTAAGTCATTCTAATATTGATCTTACTTATTCCTGTCGACCATAATGAGCATCACAACTGTTGGTTCAATGTAGCGGAATGAAGGTCGTTTTTCCACAATTAGTAGTACTTCATCTGTGGTGCCCGGAAATGGAGCTTATTATTTTTCTCATATATTATCAACTCAAAAATCCAAAAATTCCTTTCGCCCATCCGGTAACACTTCACCCCCTCTTCCGGTGATGCCCCACATCCGGGCATGCCCCTACATTTGGTTACGCCTCGCATTTATCTATACCCCACATCCGGTGAAAACCCACATCCGGTCCTTCATCCCTATATAAGGCGTCCCAACGATAATATTCCCTATAACAAAACAGAAAATGGTTATGATATTTCTTACTTACGCTAATAGTACTGGTGCAAAGAGTTCATCGGAGTCAAAGACAGGAAAAGTATTGTTTTACATTGTTAGCTGTAATATTTTCAACATAGGTGGAACCGTATAAAAGTTGACTATCTAAAATTAGTGTTGTCGAAGTGTATTCACGAGAATAAAACGGTAAGAAGAGTTTACCACGCATAGCTAACGACAGCAATTTGAGACCAGAATAAGAAGATTAAAATGATTTTCTTTAAAGTTATGACATTCATCGAATCCGAGGCCTTTTTTAATGTTTCAATAAGACCGAAATGGAGAAAGTAGTAACTAAAATACCCTCACATTAACATCCTCTCTTTTGCGGTGATTAATTTGGGTTTGGAAATGCAAAATGAATGTGAGTCACTAAGAACACAAAATCCCTGTGACACATAGTTGAAAGTACTCTTGTTAGGGTGCGCGTTATTGCATCATGAGTCCATAATATTTGCTACATAGTTGGAACACCAATGCACACACGAGCTTGGGAAAGTAAGAAATTGCCAATGAAAAACGTCGCATGCTCAAATGTTTCAATATGAGCGAAAAGTACTTTCGAATATCTTAAAATTAAGACCATGACTTGATGTTGAATACATGAGGATCGTACGATTTATATTGGTTAATTTTTGAAACAAATGGTTGGGAGAAAAGTACGTAGAAAAATGCATTCCCTCCGTTGTGCTGGTCTGATTTTAACACTGGATTATATTACAAGTGGTAAAGAAAACATTGTGCATGTGATGCGTTGTTAAGAACACTCTAGTTAGTGCACTTCCATATTGAAATTTGAGCTTACGAACGTTGAAACTAGTGAAATGAGGGATTAAGGTTGAAAGTAAAACGGGTAGATCCAAATTAATTTGCGTCTTAAACTGCGAGGTTGATATTAGAGGCAATTTTACATTGTTTTGTATCAACTAGTAAGCTAAAATAACTGGTGCGGATAAAATGAAAGATTTTACATCAACACAAAAATTTAAATTTCGTATGCTACTAGCTTTGGCACAGAAAAGTTCACCGGATTCAAAATAGATGAGAAGGATCGTTGTACAATGCCAACCGTAACATTATCAACATTGCTGGGGCAAAACGAGAAAGTCAAAACAACCTAAAATGGTGTGGCCGAAGCATACTAGAAGAGTGTAAGGGACGACACTGTGTCACACAAGATCAACATGAGCATTTTAGGAGTGGAATTTGTTCTACATATATAGACACGCACATACATACACATATATCCATACGCATAAATACACAAATACGTACATACGAGCGCTACATGTGCGTACATACATGTACTTAATACTCGTGTACGGGCAGTCATATTGCATGTGCATTGCATAAATCTGTCTTGATTGTTGTATAATGTTGCGGGAGACAAGATAATTGGCAATAAAAATTCCTGACTTCTTTTCCAGCACGTACTGCAGTTCACACTTAATGTGTTGACGCAAGATAGAGAGCCATTTTAGTTTTGAATTCTCTTAGTGTTTGAGGGGTTTTGATGCTCTGGGGGAGTCTGTTCTACAGTAAGGCGCCTCATACTGACAGAGCTTTCTGCCGGATGGTAGATGAACGGTATTTGATTGAGACATCACGTCTCCTGTTCGGCTTTTGGTTGGTGACGGTAAGGGAGTGGAATTCCACTATTTCAGCACTGCTATAAGGAAGATATAAAGAGGAGAAAACGTATTGGGCTTTGTGCGCCAGAAACCTTTCTTGAATCGGAGCCCAGCCAAGCTTATTCAGGAGAGGTCTTACGTGATCATTCTTTTTGAATTTAACGTTGCATACAACCTTAGCTGCAAAATTCATGCATTTTTGTAGGTCTTTCTGAAGATGTTTCGATATATCCCCCCAAACCAGGCTACAGTAGTCAATACGTGATAAGGCCAAAGATTGAACGTCCAACAATCTAGATTCTTCGTCAAGCATACTTTTTATACGATTAAAAAACAATAAAGTCCCGTGAATTGTTTTACAGGTTTTATCAACGTGGGATTTGAAGGACATGTTTCTATCGAACCAAATACCCAAATTTTTTACTTTTTCTGATGGGTGAAATTTATCATTCCCAACTGTAAGAGTTAGATCTAGATTTCGAATGTTGTTTATTGAATGCTTTGACCCCAAAATAATGAATTGTGTTTTACTCGCGCTTAGCTTGAGACCATTTTTGTCATACCATGACTTGCGGCTGATCAATAAGGCTTCAGCTACATTTTTCGTCTGTGGTATTTCTGCTACAGAGCTTATCATTACAATTTGGCATTGGAGGGAAATCGTTAATGAAAATTGGAAACAATAGCGGGCCTAGAATTGATCCTTGAGGGACACCAAAGCTATTTTGAAGGAATGGGGACAACTTGTTATCTAAGAGGACTGCATGAGACCGATTTGATAGGTAACTTTTAAACCACTGCGTATTTACTCCTAAGTTCAGTATTTTTCGTAGGAGTTGATCATGTTCGACGCTGTCGAATGCTCTAGAGAGATCGAGTAGCAGCAAAAGTGTTACATTTTTTTGATCGATATCGCCGTATATTTTTTCAGTGATGTTGAGCCGAAAGTCTTGAGTCTAGTGAGCTTCCTATAGACATATTGATTTCGATGAAGTAAATTTGACACGCCCAAGTGAGATGACAGTTGATTCGTTTCTAATTTTCCTAATATGTTGGACAGGACAGGTAAAAGGCTTCTGGGCCTGTAATTTGACGCTGTATTTATGTCCCCAGTTTTATGCAACGGTCTAATTATGGAGTGTTTCCACTGTTTTGGAAGCTTATTAGTTGCTATTGATGTGTTGATAATCAAACGAATCAATAGTGCTGTGACTGGAAAACTGTCTTTTATGTATTGGAGGCTGATTCCATCATGTCCGACTGCTTCTGTGTTTTTCAGTGAGTATAAAATAGTTTGTAACTCTGGTAAATCGACAGGACGTGGCTTCCACAGGGCACCATCCTTTAAAAGTGCAGTAGGAAAGTGCATGAACTTTCAACTGAAAATTTCCTCGGACTGGTTTACTTACTTCATCGAAGACTTGGGCACCTACTTTTGAAAAGAATGTGTTGAACTCAGTGGATTTTTCCAAAAGATTTTCAAAATAACTTTTGCGCTCTAAGTTTTTATATTGAGCCACCTCACTAATGATTTCCCATGTACGTTTTGGATTATTTTTTTGCCATGAATAGTTCTTGGTGAAAGTGAGTTTGTTTTGCTTGCGTGATTTTCGTGCGAATAATCTTTCCATGTTCTTTATATCTCCTGTATAAAGTAATGTTTGACATGTTTTCTTTATACTCTCGCAAGCAAATTTTCTTTATTCTGCTTAGGTCTTTAATTTCGTTAGTAATACACAGAAAGCGTTTTGACTTAGTTTTTTTGGTGATATAAGGTGCGCATTCATTGAGAGCTGCTGTGAAGTTCTCGTTAAAGATGGAAACTTGAATGTCCACATCGTCAGATTGCGTCATACCCTGAAATTCGGTGAACCTCTTTAGGAGTTTTTCATTAAATAGTTCCGGTGAATATTGACTTTTTAGGCCCTAAGTCATGAAACGATAGTTTTGACTTTCAATTGCAATATTAATTTCACATTCCACAGAGTGGTGATCGGCGACAGAGGGTGATATAACTGTATTAATATTGCCGTAGGTTTATTTGTGATTGCCAGATCGAGGAGAGTCTTAGATACTCCTGTAACGCGAGTCGGTTCTTTAACCATTTGTGAAAGGTTTAGTTTGTATAACAGTCTGCTAAGCTGATTTTTTTCATCCGTTAGGTCAATATTAAAATCACCGAAAGCAAAGAATGACTTTTTTGGTGCTAAAATTTCTTTGAAAATTTTCTCAATGAACTCTACTGTTGTAGGTAGAGAAGCTGATGGGTGCCGGTAAAGGCTGCCGGTAATGATGGATTTATGTTTATTTATTTGCACATTCAACCAAACCATTTATACGCCCTCGCACATTTCATTTGTTAAAAGTAAAGACGACAAATAAATTTCTTTCACGAAAATACAAGATCCACTACCTTTGCTACTTTTAACGCCGTCATGGCGGTACAGCACGTAATCGGTAATATTGAAAAAGGAGCTCTGAGTTCGCTAATCAAACCATGTCTCGGAAACACATAAAATGTCAATGTCTTCTGTGACCAACATTACTCTAATGTCATCCAGCTTACTAATGAGGCGACGAGCATTGATATGTTTTATTTTGATGTTTTATATTTTGTAGCGATTATTTGTGGCATCAAAGTGATTTTTTAGTAGATACATTTTCGTGGATTCGTTGATTTTATTATTGTTGCCCAGAGTGTCAAGTCTAGCATCAGGTGTATTTGAGAAACTGCCATTTAACTGGACAACAGTATTTTGTCATGAAGATAATGTGATATCAGTCTTGTTTTTGTCTTGTGCAACAAGGGTACTGTAGTGATAATTTTTCCGATGAAGCATCAACGGAGGGTTATTAGTTGATACTTCTGGTGAGGGGTCGACTACTGTTCTCAAAATACCATTGCCTTGCTCATCGAAGATGAAAATTCTCTTACCAGTGACCTTTGATATGATATGTGGTATTAGGTCTCCAGCATCATGAACAAAATGTTTTTCGTCAATGTATTTACTTATGAGCCTAGGTAGATCACCGCCAAGGCATGCTTAGACAATATGAGTTCGTTAATCTTAGCAATGTTAGGTTGTGAGAGGCTTAAATCTCTGAAGCAAACGATGTAGTTATTGAATTGAGACATTTGGCTAATTACTTCAAGGAGATCATCAACGCGACCGGAAATTACAGTTCGTATTTTACAAGTGGGGTCAATGTCGCTCCTTTGGACCGTCGTGAGAATTTTACCTCCGACGAGACATGTATCCAGAGGTTTTTTGCAATGTGAGTCAAAAAATTGGCTTGTAGAAAACGGGATCTTTGGCGTAAGATCGAAAGAGCTTACATGCAAGTTCAATTTGGAAAGTTGTTCTGTGTGAGCCTAATATTTGAAGCGGTGGAAGATATCGAAAATGGACTTGGAGGCGTCCGCTGCTTTGACATTTTCATTAAGTGAGCTGCAGTGAGAGACAGGTTATTGTTTACCTGGTGAATGATATGGGACATTGAAATTTGAAGCTGGTGCAAGCTGCTTGATGCAATATTCAGTTAATCATGATAACCAAAATTATAAATATTAGAACCGCTAATATTAGGCTCATTCATCGCATCATTCTCGGTAGCTAATGAAAAATTTACATTTTTACCCATCGTAACCCTTGAGGTTCTTGGTGACTCTTTCGCTGGTGTATCTTCTCGAGGATTGCTTGGATAGTGGAGTTCAGGCTCAGGGGCTTCTTCCTTGCTCCTGCTAGGGCTTGTTTCGACTGCGTGCGATGCTGGTGTGAAAACTTCATTGTTACCAGCAGCGCTTGGGAGATTTTTGTCCATGACGGGTGACCCCGAAACTCGACTCTCTGTCGGGCGACCTTCTGTTGATTCTCTGTCGGTTCGCTTTGGTGATACTGGATGTGTTGCGGTGCTTTCATTGACGTCGCACTGCTTTACCGTCGGGGTTTCTTTTGTCATTTTGAGCGGTCGAGGCTTTTGAACGAGCGATTTTACGCGTTACGTTTTTGGTGGTTTTCGTTTCCATTTTATGAACGATTCAGATATATTCCGCTTATTTGGATTTGAGTTTTCAAGCGGCGTTGTGAGGGATGTTATTTCTCCAGATAAAGCCGCTTACGAGTAGCAGAGCGAGTTTCATATGAATACATCGTGAAATTGTATCGGATGTATGGATAGAGGGGCAGATATATTAGGTTTTGTTCACTGAGTAGAAGTTATTGGGAGGGAAAATCGTTTTTATTGAAGAATTGAAAAATCGTAAGTATTGAAAAATCGTTAACAAAACATGATCCCTGAAAGTTCATTTTCACGAGATACGAGCTTGCCAGAGTACAATTTCTATTATTCTGCGATTTTGGTATCAATGGTTTGAAAAATAGGAGACATAGGTGACATCGCCTTTAAATGGGATGAAAATAAACTATCAGCGATGAAAAGAAACCCACCAAAGAACCCAACCCAACCCAAGAAACCCAACTAAACGCTTAGACTTGTTCAGTAAATCTGTTTTATTAAACAGTCAAAATTCAATGGGATACTCCCATTGAAAACAGCCCAGAGTCAATAAAACTTTGGAAAATCAGTAAGTGAAATCCATTTAGATTTGCTTGAGTCTGAAGCTAGAGACGTAAGTTCTTTTCATGCAATTCCTCCAATGAAGCCTTCGCTGATACCTCAAGTAAACTAAGACCTGTCATGATGAAATGTGAAGTATTTAATTGTTATGATTCAGTACTGATGCCCTTTGTTGATTATCGGACATATCTTTCATTCCCATAACAGGGTGTCTACTAGGTAGAAAAGTAGTAAAAAGTAGAAAAATTTGAAAAGCAGCATAAAAGAAAGGAGTGGTAAAATTTGCCTCGAGGGTCTATTTTACCTGTAAGCGTTGTAAAAAATTGTGAAGTGGGATAATTCACTGGAAATGGAAAGTTAAGTATGTATATAGAGTTTGAAGATTTCTAAAAATTAATTTCTCGCAGGATCACATATTTTCTGCAGTTTATGGGAAATATTTCTATTAGAGGGTTGGACAATTCCGCGGTGTCTCCTTGTTTCCAGTCAGTTCATTTATTTTTGCCTATGATGAGCTGTTGCTTTTATTATTGAAAGATGTTAAAACAGGGCCTTTGTCAAACATTTGTTAGGGTCCATTTAAGAAGGGGTACATAAAAAATTGGGTATTTTTTGCAATTATGCGTTGGATGCTTCATATAGTAATAAGTTTTTAATTTAGTATTTTATGAATTAATCAGCTTCCAATTTTTTTGAATCCATGTTATTGCGTGTATTATTGACTCAAACTACTCATTATAGGACGCTTTCTTACATCCTGTAAAAATTAGGAAGCAATTTTTTGCTGTTGAAAGTCGTAACAAGTAGTAAAATTTGAAAATGAAACATCAGGAGACACCCGGCATAATGTTTATTTGAATTGTTTTGATGTCTCTGTGTAAATATAAAATTTTAAAATGAATTTCCTTCTAATGAGGAACATATAACACTGTACATTAATTACCTGAATTACTTTTCAGGAATATTGTGGTTGGAATAAATTTGGAAATTCTAATTTTGTTTATGAAAAAGGATAGACATAAAAATTTATTACCAAAATGACATCAATGATACCAGTTTCCAATTGCAATTTGCTGGTAGGCAACAAGGATAAAGTTATTGTAAAATACTGTGAAAATGTAAAGTTGGTCAGTGATTGCACACATAAAACTTTTCATTATAAGAATGAATAACTTCATTACGCTATGATGGCTCTCTTTGCAGTACCTACCCTCAGAGGCTAGGAATTATTGCACAAAGGCCGAACTGACTGGTTTATCCACCGTTTATTTAGAATTTAACACGCCATGAAAACTTTCCTGCGGAGGTAAAAGCGGCACGAATCTCGATCCTACTTAGGTGTCTAATGTCCTGGTCATTCATTATTCAGTATTATTCATTCTCTTTGCAATTAGGCAGTTCCCAGACTAGGGTGCGCATTTGATTTCGATTTATCACCCACAATTACATTCTCTTTTTAATTTCTAGATAACGGAGCCTCAGCGATGTGTGAGCGTCAGTCTGCACGTCACCAGCTCATCATGACGTCATAACGGTGGTGTGGCCTTGGAAATGCCCTACTCTGGGTTAGGATAAGCTCGTCAACGGACGAAAATTTTTTTCAAGGAGCATTCCACCTGTGAGTTAATGTATGGTTCGTGTAAGCTCATACAGTTCTTTTCGTTCATTAACTAATATCTTTCCCCTCTGGGGGATTCAACTATTGTATCTATGAGAATTAACACTCCCATGGGTAAAATGTGTGAGGGCCCGAGCTGAGAGTTACGAAGGCCTTTTAATGTTGGAATAGAATATTCTTGTTATGTTAAGGACCACCAGTTTTCGGTTCACTACTGTCCTGTTTTTCTGCACCAACTACTGTCTTCTTCAACTTTTATCTTGTTTTGTTTCATGAACTTCTTTCTCAACTTTCTGTTTCCATGTCCCTTCTGCATAGATTCCACGTTCCCATATCTCCAAAATAAATGGTGCGTCCCGCCTTCCTCTCATCGAAACGCTATTTTTAGCGGTTGGGGAGTCTTAAACTAAAATGTTATCTAACTAATATCTTAAATAGCATTCCGTTATAGTAATACCCCTTCCGGGGGGATACGACTATTGAATCTTTGGGAATTAGCCCTCCATGGGGGAAAAGGTGAGGGCCCGAGCTAAGAGCTAGTTAGGTTTTCTGTTTGTTGAACTATAACCCTTTTGTTATGTTAAGGACCTTCTTTTCTCGGTTCAATGCTGTCCTGTTTTTCAGCACCTACTACTTTCTTCTTGAACTTTGATCTTTCTTCATGAACTTCTCACTCAACTTATCGATTCTATGCACCTGCTGCATAGATTCCGCGTTCCCTTAACTCCATACTAAATGGTAGCTTCCTCCTTCTTCTCTTTAGATCACATTTATTTTTCTTTGGATAGGAAGGCTTAAACTAATAATTATCTTTCGTCATAGTAATGCAAATAAAGGGATTTATTGATACAATTTTTTTGTAACAAATAGTGGCAGATCGGTCGCAACGTTTGAAAATCTATTAGCATTGCAGTTGACAGAAGCGATAATTTAATGCCATTATGAATAATCCGTTATTTCGTTCAAGGATTGGTTATTCTTCACTACATATGAGCATAGCATTGACGTCAGTCCTCAATGTTACGTTTTATTATCAGTTTGTTTTATCCACAGAATATCATTTGATTCAAATTCGAAAACCAAATGGGTTCAAAGTTTCCTATATCAATAAATTTGAATAACTTAACGCCCAGCTGTCCAATAGGTTACCGATATCAAGTGCTGTATTCAGGGTTAGGTTAATAGACTTATTCTCTGATTGCAGCCAAAGCTAGATTGTCCAAATGTTGCGATCACAAGTAGAGCTAGCTGACTTGCTCTGAACCCAGTTATTCGGCCAATGTTAATATATTTTATTTTCATTTCACAGTTAATATTTACTAATGAATTTCAATTTATCAGATGCTTTAGCTGCAGTCGGGTATGATGAAGATAAGAAACTGAAAGCGTCAGCTATCCAAGGGGTCCTGCGTCGTTGCAACGTTAGGACTGGCTCAGAGACGACGGATTGAATCAGAAAAGTGGCCAGACGAAACCAGTACACTTCCTCAAAGTCTACTCTCTTCTTCATCGCTTACTTTGACCGCCTCTCAGTCCCCTTATTTGCTAGATCCATCGACATCAGGTCATGATGCTCCTCCCTTACGCTGAGTTTAAGCGGAGGGTGCTTTGCTCGGGGCAACGCCCTTTTTCCCTCCCTGCCCCTTCAAAAAAACCCTAAGCCCCAGATCTATTGCCTCCAACCCGTTTCCCATGCGTGTCGTCGCTGCTAACCTTCATGCTGGAAAACTCATGGGCGACTGACCAGTGTTGCCAATTTAGCGGATTTTCAGCTAGTTCTAGAGTATTGAGATCCCATCTAGTTCTTAGAAATCACGATCGAGCTTCTGGCGGAAAATTTAGAGTATTTGAAGTACTGTTTGGCTATAATTTACCTACTTACATATTTTAAGCGCAATTATTTATAATTATAGAAAGAAGTGTCGAACTAATGATTTCATAATTTCTAGCGGTCAAGTTCAGTACATTTAGCGTTTTTTTCGGCGACACATCATTCCATGTCAACGGCAACCAGTCATGGGTTGGTTGCGGTGAGTAGCGTGTGTTAGAAAGTGTGGCGTAATCACTTATCAGGCTTAAGCAGTACACGCAATACTTTCGATAAAGTAGGAAGCCTCTTCCTGAATTTAGAGGCTGGCTACTGCCAAACCATGCTGACGATGCAAAGGCATATTGGGACTATTGTAAATGTACCATAGACGCAAAATTGTGTGCCCTAAAAAACATGATGTGAGCCAAAAACACGATCAATTTTTCGCATGTTGCTGGGAGTGTTCGTCAGCCAAAAATTACAGCTTATGATAAAGACGCTACAGAATGCAGCAGAGGGTAAATTATGCTTGCATATCGCAGAATATAGTTCCTTTGCAGTTGCTGACCATCTTTCGTGAGTGTGTTGCAGTTCATTTACTGACTGTAAAACGGCACAGAGTATCAAACATCATTTCACGAAGTGCATGGAAATTTTTGTGAATGTTCTTGCACTTCATTTTGTCAGTAAACTGTGTGCTGATATATCTCAGAAAAGTTAAACATACTAACTGCTGAAAGCACTGATGAATCAGATAATAAGTTACCTGGTGAGATGTTTTAGCAAATCATTGAGAAAGGATGTTTCGACACAACTCGGTCCGATGCTTATGCCACTCAATTCAATGGTCAGTATCTAATGCTTGAGCAGAAGCCCCGTTCAGAAATGTTGATTTTATTGTTGAAGAAACCTATAATTGATTCCCTCAGAAAAATGGAAAGCATTGAAGTAGCATGAAACAAACTGAGCTTGTTCTTTACGTAGAAGTAACAAAATCTAAAAATGCAGCAGGCAACAATCCATTCAATCACGTTTCTTCCAAGGTAATTAATTTATTGGCATTGCCACGCTCAAACGCCGATGAAGGAACACTTTTTTTATTAAATCAAATTAGTCCATGTTTGCAAGTCACTCTTTAATATGTTTAACGTGTTATGCTGACTTATTATTTTGTGAAATTTACTGTCCAAAGAAAATATATCATTCAACAATTATCTAGCGGATTCTAGCAAATTTCTGTTAGAAATCTAGCTCCTTGCTGCGCTATAGAGTTGGCAACACTGCGACTGACTTGGCAGTGCATAATTGGTAGTCCTAAAAGTAGGGTGAATCTCTGTGTTTCTGCCGTCATGTCCTCATGCCTAATCCTAACCCAAAAAAGATCCCCTGATCTAGAAAAGGAGTAAGGGCTTAAGTTTTAACATTGATAGATTTATTGAAAGCAAGGCGTCAGTCGAATTTTACTTATTGTGCCTGTATATATAATTTCTTGATGAAGTATTATAGAATCTAGGTTGCCGACTTTGAAATAATCTTGCTGAAATAATTTTCTATTTAATTCAAAAGTACGTACCTTTTAACAATCGTAACGCATAATTTTCGCTGTTATGCTATCATTAACACAGGATGACTCGTGATAGGATTTATATATAATTTGTGTCCCTTATTTCTGTAATTCTTGAATTCTTCACGAATACGTTGATGTTCTTGTGCCGGCCTCCGTGGAATAGTTAGCAGGTTAAAAACATGAGGTATTATTGGCATTACAAAAATTTCTGTGGCATGAATGTTAAAAAACGTATGTCGAAATAACATTTTCATCTACGAATTGAAGAGTTAATTTGGAACTAGTCGTTTCCTCAGGGGGTACAATTATTGTATCTATGGGAATTAGCACTCCCTGGGGGAGATGTGAGGGCCCGAGCTGAGAGTTAGGTGAACCTTCTTTTTGTTGAAATAAATTATTTTTTGTAATGTTAAGGAAGACCTTTTTCGGTTCACTGCTGTCCTGTTTTTCACCACCAACTACTTTCTTCTTCAACTTTTTTCTTGTTTCATGAACTTCTTTCTCAATTTACTGTTTCTATACCCCTTCTGCGTAGATTCCGCATTTCCTTATCTCCATACAAAATGGGGCCTTCCTCTCTCCTCTCTTCGATACCCTTTTTTGTGGCGGTTTTTGAGGCTTAAACTAAACTATCATCTAATCTAATCTTGAAATTAGTCTTTACTGATCGTACAAAAACAACGTGCAGTGCAGTGAGGCAGTGAGGACGTTCTGTGTCTTTGCTCCGAAACAAAGTGCCCAATTGGTTAATGATCATGCATTTCTAACCAAAAAAGAGTGCCCACTCAAACCATGAGGATCCAAGAATAAATTTTATCTAACAAAAATAAAAAAATCGAACAAAAAGTGTGATATTCCATCAAAACAAGCACTGAACCCTTGCTTCTTTTTTGAGAGTGTCTCCCTTCTCACAAGATGGCGACAAGAAGCCTAAGCAAGAACAACAGTGAGGGGACGCTGGAGCTTGACTGTCCAGACGTACCAGGCCTGCCAAAACAGAGTAAGCAAGTAGTTTCCATCCTAATTGATCTCTGCAAATCAGTAATGAAGAAATTTCAAAGTGAAATTAGTGACTTGAAAACGATGATTGAAACACTAACGAAGAAAGAATCAAATCAAAATGCCAGGATTGAAGAGCAAGATAAGAAGATAAATAGCATAGTCTCTCGTCTAGAGCGACTCGAAAGAAAAGAAGAACGGGAAGAATTGGAAAACAAAAAACGCACTATGGTTATATCAGTAGAACTGCTGCAATCACGTTCTGAAGAAAATTGCATAGAAACGGTGTGCCAGCTCCTGAAGGACCAAATCAAAATCAACTTAAGTAACTCTGACATCACTACAGCGAGTAGATTGGAAAAAAAACCTTCACCCGGAAACGTCGATAGAGGAAACATTTCTTTTGAGCTACGACAATACGAAAAGAAGCAAGAAGTTCTGACAGCCTGCCGTGTGACTTAACCGAAATTCTACGTGAATGAATACTTAGTACCTTCGCGAGCAAGTATAATGTACACTCTGAGATTGGCCAAACGAAAATTTCCGGAACAAATAGGACTCGCAAAAAGTTTGGATGGCAATATCAACGTCTTCTCTCCAAAGATACCTGGACAAGCAACTCAGAGACCTCTAACCATCAATACGCCTGAAGAACTAGACAAGTACTTTTTGCAACATGTCGGCAAGTCCTCAGAGGAAATTATTCGTAATTAGCATTTTTTTGGACTGACGTTTGAGTTTAATATTATTTTGATATTTGTCCACATGTTTTCTTCTTGATTTTTGATTGAATTACCTTTACCTCTTCAAGGCATCCACGTCGACCTTGCAGCTTTGTTTTGCTGCTTACTAAATTGTTTTTCAATTTCTTTCTTTTCTCATTTTTTATTGAATGCTCATACCGAACTTGCTGCTCAGACTTAACTCATGTATTACTACGTATGTTTCTAAATGTGGAAACAATTTAGAAAGTCAAGATTTTTAAATTCCATAAATAACTTCGCAGTCACTTCGTTTTAAATCCATTTCGTCCTTGCTACATCTTATGTGTTATATGCGGATACCACTGGTATGACAGCCTTGTAACTACATTATTTGCCATTTATGATCCCTAATGTTCCTGCTCATGGACTGAGTTTGCCCTCTCCTTATGAAATCGTACTAGGTTTTAGACAATTTAGACTAATAATCTCTGGGTGTTTTAGTTTCTCTATTTTTCAAATTTAATTATAAGTAGGAATGTCCTTATTTTTACCTTGATTCTGTAGTTTGTATAATTTTTCATTTATACGTCACATTTTACGTACTGTTTCTTAATTCTAATGACTGACCATGTTGATATATTCGACATTGATCCAGATCTCAATCATTTGAATAGACTGCACCCAAACCTAATTGAAACTGGAAACTGTAAATACCTAAATATTAAAAATTCAATATATCGATGAGAAAGACCTGTAACGATTTTTCTCTATTATGTTGGAACTGTAAATCCATTTATCCAAAAATAGATGAAATATCTAGTACTATCACTGAGCTGAACAGCAATTTTGATGTTCTCAGTTTCACCGAAAGTTGGCCAGATGACTCATCTGGAGACCTGATTCAAATTCAAAACTATTATAGCCATCATTCACTCCGTAGTAACAAACGTGATGGTGGCATCAGTACGTACATATCTAAACACATATCTTCGAAAGTCATTTTAATTGCAACTATGAATCGTGAACATATTGAGACTTTATTTATAGAACTAACGATAAATGATAAACGGATTATACTTGGGACAGTATATAGGCCCCCAACAGCTTGTAACGTCTCTTTCCTGAACGAGCTTCAAAGCATAATATCTCAGTTCAACAAGTCTCTATATAATGACATAATAATCTGCGGGGATTTCAACTACGATCTTCTACAATATGATAGCTGTGGGCAAATCTCAAACTTCATAAATGTTTTTCAGTCTAGTTCCTTCCTTCCAATCATCACGAAACCTACACTTGTTGCATCTGAATCGGCTACGTTACTCGATAATATTTTTATGTTAGATCCGACTGATTTTCTTACCGGAATTATAATTTCTGATTTATCTGACCATTTCCCGGTGTTTCTCATCAAGAAAAATGTCTATAGTCCTTGTACCAGCCCACAGGCTGATACTTATTCATTTCGTTGTGTAAACGAATATAACTGGGGAACAATGCGAACTGTTCTAGAAGAATTAATGCCATCATTAGACATCTTCGAACGGGACAATAATGCGATTAACATTGATGAAGCAATACTTAATTTAACTGAAATTATTACGACCGCATGTAACACGTGTTGTCCAATAATCACCCGCACAATTACGCCGAAAAATAGACAAAAGCCCTGGATTACTGAAGATATCGTGATCAATATAAAGAAACGTCAAGCGTACCTAGCCTTACTATACGAAGGGCGAATATCTAAAGTAACGTATAACAGATTCAGGAATCATGTGACAAATCAAATACGAACATCAAAACAAAACTACTTCACACGCAAATTTACTGAATACAAAACTAATATTGAAAACACTTGGCGCCTGCCTAATTCATGCCATAAACCGAATAATAATACTACGAAAACAATTAAGTCCGTCGTTCACGAAAATGTAAAATACCACGAGAAAAAAGATATTGCAAGTGTTTAACAAATTTTTTGTAAACATAGGAAAAAAATATAGCCGATAGTGTCTTCAGTGAACCCACAGACCACTTGCAATACATGGACCATGTCCGTGAACCCAACTCTTTCTTTTTCACGCCAACTAATCCCTCCGATGTAATTACGTGCATAAACAACTTGAAAAATAAATCAAGTGGATTGAAAAAACTTTCGGCTAAAGTTCTTAAGGCTATAGCTGATATAATAGCACCGTGCATATCTTATTTATCAACCAATCCCTTTCTCAATGTATCTTCCCAACTCTTTCAAAATTGCCAGAGTGACCCCTATTTTTAAAAATGGTGATAAAAATTGCAATAATAATTATAGACCTATCTCTGTACTACCAATTATTAGCAAAATTTTCGAGAAAATTGTATACAAAAAAGTGTATTCGTATTT
Organism: Morinoia aosen; assembly: GCA_030386875.1. Taxonomy (NCBI): domain Eukaryota; kingdom Metazoa; phylum Arthropoda; class Malacostraca; order Amphipoda; family Talitridae; genus Morinoia; species Morinoia aosen. The sequence goes on along the minus strand of CM059569.1, from coordinate 12,251,775 downwards.
TGAACAAAAATCTTTCCTCTACGACAAACAATACGGTTTTCGTTCTAAAAAAATCTACGACACAAGCTGTATTAAATCCTTTGCAATACCTTTATTCTAATATAGGTGAAGGAAAGCTTGTTTTCTCCGTATTTCTTGACTTTCGAAAAGCATTCGATTGTGTGGACCATAACGCATTACTCTCGAAACTACACTGTTATGGCATTCAAGGGGCTGCCATGATTGGTTCAGATCCTACTTAGCAAATCGGAAACAATCGTAAATGTATCGAGTTAGAGAAAAGTAGCAGATAATTTTGTGCGCATACACAGAAACATCAGTCAGTGGAGAAGCTTGTAGGCTTGTAAACTTATTTTGTCGGCCCTCATCTAGGCACAACGCAAGATGTAACTAACTATTGAGGTAATGTAAGAACCCGACGATAAGCAGTGGTTATCCATTTACACAGTATTTGCTTAAGGCATTTAGCTATTACATTATTTTGTTCTGCTGAGAGTGTGCAGCGTATGTATATTCATGATGACATAGACGGCGTCATTCTACCTCCGAACACGTCTCATTATTCAGTTTAATTTTTTGTTATACTTTGTATAATTCTTTATATGTAGCCATGCTTCGCATAATTCGTGAAGGAAACAAAAAATGGAAAAAAATAACTACACCAATAAAGGTTTACAGCTCGTGGCTTTAATGCTCGGTAGCTATAGCTTAGAGATAACTTTTCATTCCATTGAGTAGAGTTGTCTTGCAAGAATAACCCAGTACAATCTCTCAGGTATCCAGTATTGTGCTTTAAACTTGTCTTTCTGTTTCATAGGGGACTATTAATTCCTTTTACAGGGTTCAACCGTTTGTTTGCTTTACCTCAGTTAAATAGGTCCTAGATAAGCTCTTCAAGATCGCTCTGATCCTAACCATTCAAGTTAGTAATCCTAGTAGCTCAATAAAGAGGTCAGATATAATTAAATTATTCTTTGAAATAATTTGTTCATATTCTATTCCTTCACATGATCATGTGTAAGACACTAGTATAAAAAATCATTTGTACGAACTATTTTGACACATGATAACTCTTAACTTTAATAAAGCTCAGCTTATTAAATTTCAAAATCATTGTCAGAAATTTTATGAATTGAATTAGTTCATTGCATGCCTTAAAACTTGTTTTCAGACTCTTGGCAAATTTTTTTCTATATTGAGTTCTAATCTGATTTAATAGCGACTATAAAGTTTCCCCTTTTATATTTCAAAAGTTTCGTTTGTAAGACGTGAATGTAGGTAAGGAACGTGCGTGAACATTTACCATTCTCCAACGGGTCCAGCTGTACTAACACCTAGCCAGGATTAAGACAGGTGGTCTTGCGAAAGCGAAACTGCGAAAGTAGATGAATTAAGAGGCTGATGAAATAGGCAGGCAAGTCCAAAAAAATAAAGAAGGTAACTGCAGAGCGAAAAGGCTTGCTTATAAAGTCAGGGAGCAATAGCAATGAGAAAGATTCCCCTTTTTTCACAGACATTCAGATTCTTTTCAGTAAAAATTTGATAATTTGAATTCACTAGAAGTTCCTTTCCTACAACAATGGCAATATAAGGATTTTGAGGCTTGAATCATTTTCAAACTTAGTTAAGAAGCAAATAGAGGTAGCTACTATATTACTCATACTTGGACTAGAGAGCGCTTAGAAAATGATACGTCCTTTATTGATATCAGGGGACAAATAATAAAACAGAATTTAGGAAAACATATTTACATTTGCACTGAATATATTATAAAGTCGAAGTATTACACTGAATGAACAACTAGCGTCAAAAAACAGTTAAACCTGAGGAGAACAAGAAGATTGTACTGAAATCAGCACAAATAAGGTCCAACTAAAAAATAAAGGTTCAATATTATTGATATTAACCCAGCAGCACCCAACCACCTTCAGACTAGTTCAATTTTGTTCATATCATGACATATAGCTATTTATATGTCTTTTCATATATTTATGAAGTATCATTAGCCTAGTTTTATTCTAAGTATGATTTTAATGCATGACTACATATGTAGTCATTGGGCTTTGAGGAGTCAAATGAGCATAACAGACTCTATCATTTATTCTACTTTATTTCTTTCTTAAAACTTGTTATAAACTCAAACACATGGTTTATAAAAGAGAGCAAAAATGATGTATAAAATGAACTTTGGCAAAAATACAGTAAAAGCATTGAGAAATAATAAAAAATAGCCCTACCATAATAAAATAATACACTATAACACTTTATACTCTATGATCTTCTTTCTTTCTTCTTCACTTTATCAATTGAAGTCAGTGGATAAGCGTTGAGACGATTGTTTCTATTAGTTTCCGTTGCTCTATATCCATTTTCTCCTAGACGAAGAATCCAATCATATGACAAGAAGAAGTTATCAAAGAAAACGTGTTGATTTGTTATTGTACAAACAGTTACGCGTTCTTCAACTACGCGCGTTCCAAGCGGATCTACTAACTCGCCTTTACCTTTTCCCTCAAAAATGCTAACATAGTAAGGCATTCCACTCGAACTGCTGATTACTCAGAGCTTGTACCCTAATCTGATGGGTTTACCGCGTATATATTGTTTACATGAATGGCGCTCAGAGTATAGTACCATGGACTCGTCTATTGAAAGATTTTCATTTCCCACTCCCAACATACGTAGGCTCTCATTCAAGATAGCGTATAAAGAAGAAACATTCGCTATTTAAATTATTTCATCATCCCCAAGAGATTGAAATTCCAGCATGAAACAAACGAAACAAATCATCATCCCCAAGAGATTGAAATTCCAGCATGAAACAAACGAAACAAATCATCATCCCCAAGAGATTGAAATTCCAGCATGAAACAAACGAAACAAATCATCATCCCCAAGAGATTGAAATTCCAGCATGAAACAAACGAAACAAATCATCATCCCCAAGAGATTGAAATTCCAGCATGAAACAAACGAAAAAAATCATCATCCCAGCATGAAAAATGAATTTTATTTGTGTAAATCTATTCCGACTCCTACATTCCGAAAATGCTTTTCATTCAACATCAAAAGATTTACTCCAGTAGTCATGAAAATTTAGCCTAATGTTATATGCAGATAAATAGAGATGGGCGAATAAAATTCCTCATCTTATTTTCCTCGAATTTGCAGATATGGTCAGTTTTTTGTTGTGAATACCTGTTCGTTTCAAAAACCAAGTGATCAAGGATATTTTTGAATACCTATTCAAATATCTGCCATTTTGACACATTTCTTCCATCAACGCCACAAGGAAGACTAGTTATTGCTATATCAAAAGGGCTATCAACTTTCTTCAATTGCATCTTGGAGAAATGTGTGACGAACATTTGCTCCGTAAAAATTGATGTAGGAAGAGGCATTCTCAAAATTTTTACCTGAATTTTAGAAAAAATAATGGCTCGTACAATATAAAATCGTTGTTTCCCTTTAGAAAGTTATTAGAACAAATTAAACTATATATTTTATCTCGAATATCAATATATAAAGAAAAGTGTTTCATATGAGAATCGACCCCTCATATGCCCAATGACTACAAATGTAGTCATCCAAGTTTCAAATCACCTGAAAGTCAAATTTGTAACAGGAGGAATATCTGTATACACTCGCCCTGCTCTTTGGACATGTGACAGCTTATCTAAGTATCCACCAAAATAATACCAGCCTAGCGTAGCAAGTAACAACAAAATTACCAAACACACTTACAACTCTCGAAAATCTGAAAAAACAGTAAGTTCAATAGCAAATAAAATTTTAAATAATCAACAAATGGGATTTATATTGATTGTAGACGTACATCATGGTTATTTCTTTGCAATAAAACCAATTACTTAATCGAACCACAGATTGGATGCCTGTGGCTATCAATAATTTAATTTAGGACTACAAAATTGTAGTCATTGGGCTTTGCGGGGTAATACTAGAAATCGCTAAGAATATAATAAGTAACTGATATAAGGTGCAACATTAGAATATAGATCATTTAGAGAAGTAAATTTATTCACATGCACACCGAATACATCCCAGAGTCAATATAATGAACAACTAGCGTAAAAAAAACAGTCAAACCTGAAGAGATCAAAAAATTGTACTGATATCAGTACAAACAAGGTCCAATAATAAAGTACTATATTATTAACATCAAAACTAGAAATATCTAAAAATACAATAGGTAAGTGATATTAAGAACATTAGAACATAGAAAAGTAGATTATTTACATCTGCAGTGAAAAAATCTCTAAGGCAATATAATGAACAACTAACGTCAAGAAAAGAGTCAAACGTGAAGAGAGGAAGAAAATTGTACTGAAATTAGTACAGACAAGGTCCACTATCAAACAAAGGTACTATATTATTGATATCAATACTAGAATATAATAGGTAACTTATATTGGAAGGAATATATCGAATTTAGAGAAGTAAATTTATTAACATCCGCAGTGAATGAATCACCGAGTGAATATAATGAATAACCAGCGTCAAAACAATAGAAATTTATATATACAGTGTTACGAATAACCATCTACCTATGACTAATGCTGAAATACCACATGGCAAATAGGTTCGTAAACGTGCTATTATAAACTAAACGTACCTATGGAACAGTTAATACTCAATCCGAGTCTAATTAGATATAAAGCCAATGAAATAACCCTAAACTAATATCCTATTTAGATTTACATATGAGGCAGATTTTGGTAGAAGTGGTGGTATACTGGAGGTACATAGGGAAGAAGACTTTGTATGTCAGCATACTTTTCTCTCGATATTGGATTAGGGACACAGCTCGACACAAGTTCTTCAGGTTGATTACTAATAAGAGGATAAGTAAACTGATGAGGGCCACTGTTTGCAGTAGTGTAGGTAACAATGGAAGATTTGCGGCATACACTGAAAGATTTTAAATGAAGGAAGTTGAACTTATTATCATCTGTGGTCTTGGAGTTGACAAATTTTCGTGAGTTCACTATTGTATCAATCTCGACAATATTTTTGGTCATCTCTATCACTTTGAAGGGTTGCTTCACCATGGAATTTTTTACTAGTTCAATCCACCCTTCCTTCGACTGTATTAGCCGGCCTTTGGCTTTTTTTTCAATTGCTTAGAAATCACGGTCATTGGGTATGAGTGACCCGACTCCATATAAGTGTGATCCCAGGACTCAAATCCTTTTGTATCACACAGCCACATAAAGAAACAAATGATGGCCTTGTTCCTATTTTGACCTCCGCATGCATCACTAAAAGTCTTTACTCTGGTAATTTCTGAAGTGTCCGCAGCATCTAGGAAGGCAAGTTTGCATGAACATATTTCCTTAGCACCTCGCTTAGCTTCTGTTTCGTCCCACAACAACATATAGCCTTGATTTGTTCTTCTGTCATTTACACCAACATTCAGCATTCACAACTGTCTCTTATAGAACACTACAGAGGTTTGGAGACGCGGCAGGGGCTGGTTTTTCTGCATATCAAACGTGAAGGTAAGGAGTGAAGGACAAACTTTCGATTCCGCTGTTGCTTCTCGGAGGCAATATCTAGCTCTCTCGGCTAAGCTAAGATGCAATTCTAGATCTTTTCTGATCACTAGTTGTTGTTCTTCTGCAGTATGGCTCATTTTTATGGCTCCTGCGTCGCACACTTGACACGTGTCGGTTCTTGGAACATACATGCCAATATTGTGTTGTTTAAACGCCCTATAAAAGACAGGCTTGCTCACAGCAACTTTTTGTTTTTTATGTTGTTTTTTCTTGTATTCTTCATACAGCATAATTCTAGTTAAATCTTCTTTGAAGTACACTTTATTATTATTGCTATAGTGGCTGGTGTACTTCGGAATAGAGTCCAAGAAACTGTGAATTTCCTTTATTTTTTCATCTGAGGTCCTTTTAGGAGTGATTGATCCTCTTTTATCAGGGGAGCAGATGTTTTGTTGAGCTTTTTTAGTGATGCAGTAGCTCATACGTCCGTTTGATATTCCTAAAGTTCTAAGGAAAACTGTTTTGCAAACTCGCTTCTTATTTAGTAAAAATGTCCTGGAATTCTGCTTGATTGAATTCTGAACATAATGTCTTTTGGCGGGAGTGACCAATACGCAGGATGCAATGAAGTTTTCCTGGCTTTGCCAACATTTAGATGCCCAAAACTTGTCGAAAATTTGTTTTCTTTCATCAAATGACATTTTGGAACACTCATTTTTGCATCTACAGTACTGGAACTGAAACTCCTTGGCATTGATGTATTTCCCATTTGCTGTAGAGTATCCTTTGCCAGAATTTCGAGCCAGTTTTCGTAAAATGGAAGCTTTTTCTTTCTTCTCAGGAAGAATAATTTTCAAATTTTCGTCTGTACGGCCTAACTGACACAATTTATTTCCTTCGATTTCTTGAATGACCGTTGAGTCTGAAGCGGTTTCTGGAACAGCAGATGAAACCGATGGAGGATTATCGAACAGTGATGCGGTTACTGCGACATGCCTTGCTTGGTCCACATTATTAACAGAATCATCATTGAGAGCTGGGGCTTGCTGTCTTGATGAGTTGGAGGCTGCAGTGTCGAAGAGCTGACGGCTGCAGTCCTGATGAGCTGAGGGCAGCAGTCTCGAATAGCTGATGACTGGAGTCTTGAAGAGCTGACGACTGCAGTCTTGATGAGCTGGGGGCTGCAGTCTTGATGAGCTAGAGGCTGCTGTCTCGAAGAGCTGGCGGCTGCAGTCAGAAAGTAGATGTGGAAAAGAGGTAAATGCTGGCGACTTTTCAATAGGGTCCCCTGCAAAAAAAAATAAATTATATCCCCTGACCACTCTAAAAAAATAATAATAATATAAATCAAAGTTAAGATTCACCAGGTGATTTCAGCAGTTCTTTTATCTCTAAAATGCTAACCAGATTGCAGTAAATTATATGTTTAGCATCGGCTGAGGATTAAAATGGAATCATCAGGCTCTTCATGAATGATTGAAAAATATGTAGTTGTTATAGATTCAAGCATTAATTCTAAAACATCAATGCAAAAAAAAAAATCACCACAACATATATTTGAAATCGGTCATCTTGCACCGCCGGACGCATGGTGTAGCGGGAATGATACAGTATTAGCAACCTTAGGAAGGTGCAATAATTATTATTGGAGAAAACAATAACTAGATATCAATGTAAGTAACTAACGGAGGGTGGATTTTTGTACACGCACCATGAAGAATTGCGCTCAACAAAACAAGATTTTAACATGTATTCGATTGGAGACTACTCATATTCAGCAAATCCCATGTTATGGAGGTATATTCCAGGTAAAATTTTTAAATTGTCACTCCTAGATCTTAGTGACTCAATTTATTTCAGTGTTAGCAAAACCATTCAGAAGCGTCTTGAGAGCTGGTATCAAATCCCCCATCACATCTTCCCAGAAAAAGTTCACTATAACCATATTTTAAATTTAAAAGGGTTATGAATGCTTGCAATTACTACAGTTCTGTAGGCGTTTTAATCGTCAAACATGCCGTGAACGGTAATCAGAAACTGTCGTTTATTTTACGTGTTTGCAGGAGCCAATGAAATACATTGCTGTAAACCTTACATATTGTCACAGAAATAAAATTCCGCGACTAAACTGGCATTTATTGAGTTTTCATACACGTTAATGCAAACAGAGTTTATTTTAGGTTCTCATGTTCATTCCACATATTTTCTGAGCAACTCTACACAGTGAAAATATTCGAGAAATATTGCTAGCAACCACAGCTATAACCTGTTTTTAATTAGCCATAAAGGCTTGTGCATTTCAATATGCCACCCACATACTTTGTTACAGAATTGAAAATGCCAAAATTCGATTTTCCTTTTGGGAACCTGAACTTCAAAATAATAAAAATGACCAGGGCGTGTAGAGGCATCTTGATTCCGCAGTATTTTCGAGCTTTCGAATTCTTGCTGAATTCATCACCAGGCTTATAAATGTCAGTGCGGTCACAGCACCGCCTCCTATATTGGCGAAACCAGGAAACAGTTGAAAGTTAGAATGTGTCAACATAAGGGCATATTGTGGTGATCCCAGCGGCAAGCCGCGGACCTCCACAAGACCTGAGAAAAGCTGCCTCCAGACTACAAACGCATCCGTTCCAGAGCACCTCCGGACCCGAAGCGTCTAGTCAACCAAACACGGGACCTGAGAGAAGCCGCCTCGTGACTATGAGAAAAGGTGCCCGTAAGCTACAACGGCTTCCTGCCTCCAGCACCACAGGCCCACAAACTCGCGACCAATCAGGACTCACGCCCGGACTCAAGGCTTGCACTCGAGGCCTACATAAGGCGACCCCAACAAGGCCCGCTCTCACTCAAGCCCTCGTCCTCGTTCAAGTCACATCTCCAGCACCAGTCTCGTGTTCCTGCATCTAGCTTCCGAGATCGACTTTGTCTCTCGCGTACCTGCACCAAGCTCCGGAAACCGGCCCTGCCTACCGACGCTCCAAGGTGTTTCAAAGTCTTAAAAAAGTCACGTTGCAACGCCCCGTGCCGGCGCGTCGGCCAAGCCGCTCTACGACATCTATCGTCCGCTCCGGCCGGCTAGCCTCGCCGTAGCTACCTCCCAGCTACAACGGTGAACCGCGTGGTGGCTGGGCCCGACCCAGCTGACTAGCCTCGTCTCGGCGCCCCGCTAGCACCAGCTGACCTGTTCGTAACGGTCGCACGACGTAGCACCAATCATCACGTCTCGCCGCTGCATTCGTAAGCATCGTCCTCACGGACGTTACTTGCTATTTGTGCTTGTTTCAATCATTACGTAATTTATGTCATTCTCGAATAGGATTGTACTTCAATCATCACGTATTAGTGCTATTCTCGCATAGGATTGTGTTTCAATCATTACGTAATTTATGTCATTCTCGAATAGGATTGGACTTCAATCATCACGTATTTGTACTATTCTCGCATAGGATTGTGTTTCAATCATTACGTCATTCTCGAATAGTATTGTATTTCAATCATCACGTATTAGTGCTATTCTCGCATAGGATTGTGCTTCAATCACCACGGTTTTTTGGCTAATCCGCGACGTATTACGGCCTCGCCACTAGCTACATTCTCACCGTGTAATTTACGTGTAACGAACAGTGCTCATAGTAGTCACCGAGGGCCAGTGTAATGGTCCGTGTTCCGTGTACCTAACAGCCACCAATATAATTACCGTGTTACCCCCGTGTTGTCCATATCCTGCCGAATACGGTTGTACCTCAGGCACTCGCTTCGGGCTATCCTGTCACGAAAAAGATATCTCAAAGTCTGCCCGAAGCGTGTTGCAGCCTGGGGGAGAACACCACACTGGTGACCCCAGAGGTATTCGGCAGGCAATAGGAGGCATGGCTGGGAAAGATTTCCGGTTGCCCGCATTCAGCGGAGATGTGAAAGGATGGTTACTGCATTGCGACGTGTTCCTCGCACAAGTACCAAACCTGGACGACGGCGCAAAGTTCGGAGCGTTACTAGGAGGACTCCCAACACACATCGTATACGAGATCCAAGAAATACTCCTGAACCCACCGGCAAACGACAAATACGAGGCATTAAAAGCCGCATTAACGCGCCGTTTCGTGCGACACGACGAGGAAGCAAACTACGACACCATCGTCAAAACTACCATGGGAGACAATACGCCATCAGAATTGCTCCTCGAAATGAAACGACTGAACAGCTGCAGGCAAGCACCTCTACCACCGTCCGTCATCCGTTCCATGCACCTCGCAAAGCTACCAATCACAGCACAACCGCTGATCGAGGCACTAGGCAGGGGAAAAACCGACGAAGAATACAGAGTAATCGCAGATCAGATCATAGCAAGGCAAACCGCTTGCCAAACTGCCATGAGTGAACCCATCGCCGTAACTGCCATCAAACAACCACCATCCCTTACCGTCTCAAGAGCCGAATTTGACAAAGCCCTACAGGAAATAGCAGAACTCAAGAAAATGCTGGCAAACGCTTTACGCCCACAGGAAAACAAGAAGCAAGCAGAAGATTGGCGAAACCAAACCCCAGGACCTAGGTACGGAAACAGAAGCAATACAAGAATCAAGCAGGACCAAGCAATCTGCTATTACCACCAAACTTTCGGTAACCGAGCAAGAAACTGCACCCAACCTTGCAGTTTCGCGGGAAACGACAACCGCGGAGAATGGTAAACGCCCCAGTCTCCGCACAGACAAAAAAAGTCGAGCTAATGTACGTCACAGACACCGGCAACGTACAATACCTCATCGACACTGGTTCAGCCGTCAGCCTAGTACCAGCTAAAAAGAAACACACGCTCAAACCCCCGTCCTACGACTTACTCGCCGCCGCCAACAACACCCCTATAGCTTCTTACGGGACGACTGAGCGCATCATCCTGCTCAACCCCCTATGGCCCGTAAGTTGGAACTTCATAGAAGCGGACGTGGGACAACCGATCATCGGCATGGATTTCCTCGCCGCACACCATCTAAGCGTCGACACCGCAAACGCAAGCCTATACGCCCAAACTTCCGGAACCAAAGTACCCTGCAAACGTGTCGTTTCAAGAAGCCAACGAGTGCACAGGATCGAACACCAAACCGCCCCGGAATTCAACACATTGTACGAGGAATACCCCGGAATACTACCGACCTCCCAACACATCCGGCACACACAAAAGAAAATCGACGTAGAACACCACATCGAAACAACCGGACCCCCAGTATATGCACGACCAAAGAGACTGTCTCCGGAAAAATTGGAAGCGGCGCGACAAGAATTCAAGGAAATGCTGGAACATGGCATCATCAGGCCATCGAAGAGCGCCTGGGCATCACCCATGCACATGGTACCAAAGGCAGCCGAACCCGGGGCATGGAGAATCTGCGGAGACTACAGACGACTGAACGCAAGCACCAAACCTGACCGTTACCCAATACCACACTGTCAAGACTTCCATTACAAACTGCATAACAAAACAATCTTCTCCAAAATTGACCTCGTCAAAGCCTATCACCAAATACCCGTCAAAAACGAGGACATCCAGAAAACGGCCATCACCACACCATTTGGGCTGTACGAATACACCGTGATGTCATTCGGGCTGCGGAACGCAGCCCAAACGTTCCAACGATACATCGACGCGGTAACAAGAGACATGGACTTCGAAACGGCATACATCGACGACATACTGATAGCGTCCGCAAACGCAGAGGAGCACCAAAAACACCTCCGACAACTCTTCCAACGGCTACAAGAAGAAGGACTGCGCGTGCACCCCGCCAAGTGCATTTTCGGAGTGCCCGAGCTAGACTTTCTCGGACACAGAGTGTCAGCCGGCGGAATCTCACCACTCCCTCAGAAAATAGAGGAAATAGGCAGTTTTCCCCAACCAACAACAGTAAAAAAGCTACGACAATTCCTAGGAATAGTCAACTATTACCACCGATTCCTCCCAGCCGCAGCAGAAAAGATGCAAGCTCTGACCGGATTGACAAAAGGATACTCCAAAAACTCAAAGAAAATTATCAACTGGACAACAGAACTAGACGCAGCGTTCACTAGCCTAAAACGCGAGATCTCGCAACTCACCTTGCTAGCGCACCCCGCTCCAGAAGGCAAAAGCACCTTAATCACAGACGCATCAGGAACCGCAGTCGGCGCCGTACTACAACAAAAAGTCGGGCAAGAACAGCGCCCCGTAGCATTTTTCTCCAAAAAACTAGACGACACCCAACGTAAATACAGCACCTACGACCGCGAACTAATGGCGATATTCCTCGCAGTGAAACACTTCGAGCATTTCTTGGAAGGCCGAAGCTTCGAATTCAGGACAGACCATAAACCGCTCTGTTTCGCCCTGCAAAAAGCCACGGAAGGCAACAGCCCCCGGGTAGCAAGACAGCTCTCCTACCTCTCACAGTTCGACTGCGAAATCAAGCACATCAGCGGCGACAACAACACGGTCGCAGACGCGCTATCACGTCTGGTGTCAACAATAATACCTAAAGGACCCGCGATCAACTACGACAAAATAATGACCGAACAAAACAGAGACGCAGAATTAGAAGAACTGCTGCACCCAGCATCAAAGAGCGCGCTCAAACTACGCCCCATAATCAGACAGACCGGTAAACCACCCCTCTGGTGCGACGTGTCAACAGGCCTACGGAGGCCATACATCCCGGAAAGCTGCAGAAAGAACGTATTTCAGCATTTCCACGGGGCAAGTCATCCCGGCATACAAGCAACAAGGGACCTCTTGAGGCAGCGAGTAATCTGGCCCGGACTCAACAAAGACGTCGGCAAGTGGACACGCGAGTGCATTCCATGCCAGACAAGCAAAATAATAAGGCACACCAAATGCCCGCCCGGGAAGATGCCGGTACCCAAGGAACGGTTCCAGACGATACACATCGATATCGTCGGACCACTACCCGTGTCACAAAACAAACGGTACCTGCTAACGTGCATTGACCGCTTCACCAGATGGTGCACCGCTACCACAATGGCCGATTGTACGGCAGAAACAACAGCACGGGCGTTCCTAAAAGACTGGGTAGCATCATTCGGCGCTCCAACAACAATCATCACGGACCAAGGCGTCCAGTTCGAGTCTAACTTATGGAAAAACTTGCTGACGGCGCTGGGCTCTGAGAGACAGCGAACGACAGCGTACCACCCGCAGAGCAACGGACTGGTGGAGAGGATGCACAGAAGATTGAAGGAGGCGTTAAAAGCAACGGTCACTAACGCAGACTGGGCAGACGCACTAACCCTCATACTGCTTAACATCCGAGCCACGCCACACACGGACGCAAACATCTCCCCCGCCGAAATGGTATACGGACAAACATTGCGCCTCGCAGGAGAGCTACCCGAGAAAGAAAAAGGAGACCGCCCCGCCAGAGAATTTCTACAATGCCTAAAAAAACGAGTGACAAACCTGCAGCCAATACTGCCACGACAACAGAGACCCCAAAAAGCCAATGTCCCGAGCGCTCTATACAAGGCGACCAACGTCTTCGTGAAACACGGGGGGCACAGAAGACCCTTACAGAAACCCTACGCAGGTCCCTTTCCCGTGCTCCAAAGGACACCAAACTACATCACCGTAGATATACAAGGCAAAAAGTCTAACATCGCGACGGAAAGGGTCAAAGCAGCGTACCTACCCACCATCGAGGATAAACCTCAACAACAGGCTAAGGCACCGAGAGCAACAAACTACGAAGTATACGAGGGAGTTCCGTTCCCTGGAACAGGCACAGCAATCCCTGAACCAGCAAAACAGGCAGTATTCACTAAATACGGCAGAGAAAGCAGACCACCAGTGAGGTACTAAGTGTTTAAAAAAAAAAAAAAAAAAAAAAAAAAAAAAAAAACAGGAGGGGGACACCTGTGGTGATCCCAGCGGCAAGCCGCGGACCTCCACAAGACCTGAGAAAAGCTGCCTCCAGACTACAAACGCATCCGTTCCAGAGCACCTCCGGACCCGAAGCGTCTAGTCAACCAAACACGGGACCTGAGAGAAGCCGCCTCGCGACTATGAGAAAAGGTGCCCGTAAGCTACAACGGCTTCCTGCCTCCAGCACCACAGGCCCACAAACTCGCGACCAATCAGGACTCACGCCCGGACTCAAGGCTTGCACTCGAGGCCTACATAAGGCGACCCCAACAAGGCCCGCTCTCACTCAAGCCCTCGTCCTCGTTCAAGTCACATCTCCAGCACCAGTCTCGTGTTCCTGCATCTAGCTTCCGAGATCGACTTTGTCTCTCGCGTACCTGCACCAAGCTCCGGAAACCGGCCCTGCCTACCGACGCTCCAAGGTGTTTCAAAGTCTTAAAAAAGTCACGTTGCAGCGCCCCGTGCCGGCGCGTCGGCCAAGCCGCTCTACGACATCTATCGTCCGCTCCGGCCGGCTAGCCTCGCCGTAGCTACCTCCCAGCTACAACGGTGAACCGCGTGGTGGCTGGGCCCGACCCAGCTGACTAGCCTCGTCTCGGCGCCCCGCTAGCACCAGCTGACCTGTTCGTAACGGTCGCACGACGTAGCACCAATCATCACGTCTCGCCGCTGCATTCGTAAGCATCGTCCTCACGGACGTTACTTGCTATTTGTGCTTGTTTCAATCATTACGTAATTTATGTCATTCTCGAATAGGATTGTACTTCAATCATCACGTATTAGTGCTATTCTCGCATAGGATTGTGTTCCAATCATTACGTAATTTATGTCATTCTCGAATAGGATTGTACTTCAATCATCACGTATTTGTACTATTCTCGCATAGGATTGTGTTTCAATCATTACGTCATTCTCGAATAGGATTGTACTTCAATCATCACGTATTAGTGCTATTCTCGCATAGGATTGTGTTTCAATCATTACGTAATTTGTGTCATTCTCGAATAGGATTGGACTTCAATCATCACGTATTTGTACTATTCTCGCATAGGATTGTGTTTCAATCATTTCGTCATTCTCGAATAGTATTGTATTTCAATCATCACGTATTAGTGCTATTCTCGCATAGGATTGTGCTTCAATCATTACGTAATTTATGTCATTCTCGAATAGGATCGTACTTCAATCACCACGGTTTTTTGGCTAATCCGCGACGTATTACGGCCTCGCCACTAGCTACATTCTCACCGTGTAATTTACGTGTAACGAACAGTGCTCATAGTAGTCACCGAGGGCCAGTGTAATGGTCCGTGTTCCGTGTACCTAACAGCCACCAATATAATTACCGTGTTACCCCCGTGTTGTCCATATCCTGCCGAATACGGTTGTACCTCAGGCACTCGCTTCGGGCTATCCTGTCACGAAAAAGATATCTCAAAGTCTGCCCGAAGCGTGTTGCAGCCTGGGGGAGAACACCACAATATCTTTTCGAACTGGGAATACGATAACTTCAAATATTAACAAAATTTTTGATCTTTTTTTTAAAGTGGGCACTCGATCACGGAAAATAACTTCAAAATTAATAGTAAAACCCCCTCGGACGATCTCAAAAATTCTCGAATCGCTTTTAATTCACAAAATTAAACCAACCCTCAACGAGCATGCAAGTTCTGTAGATTTGTTTATCTTAAATTGAATAATTTTCTCTGTTCTGCATCTATGATACCCATGTTTTGGATGCATGTCTCATCAGGACACATTTGTCCTGATGATGAATTCAGCAAGAATTCGAAAGCTCGAAAATAATGCGCAATAAAGATGCTTCTACATGCCCTGGTCATTTTTTTTATATTGAAATTGAGAATGCATTCCGTGAACATTGTACATTTCATGTCTTAAGAAGTAAGACTATTGTATTGACATTGATTCAAGCTTTCATGAAAATGAAAGAGCACATTACTGATAGGTTACATAGTTTCTTGCTATGGGATGATTACGCATGAAAAACACTGGTCCGCTTAAGGCAGTGGTTCTTAACAACTGGTGCAATGGATGCCACTTTTTACAGAACTGTATCATTCCAATGAAGCTACAAGTCTTTGTTGTGTCTGAATACAAAATATTGCATCAAATGCTTACAATCCACTGCAGAACCGTGTGCAGGCTAACATTGGACACAGGTTAAAAAATTTTATAATTGCTTTTACAGGAATATGAGCAAATCTGAGTAGCTTTTCTTGACATACTTTTGAAGCTAAGGAGGTATATTTTCGCATATTGTAAGCCTTTTATTAGAATTCGTCGGAACTCATAATTGTTTTTTTAATATTTATTTGGAACTAAGAAAGATGTCAGAGAAAATTCACATCCCTACGTACATATAATTCAATAACTGAAAACATACAAACGCTATTTTTTGCCTTTGTTCATTAGTGACGATTAGGTAGTCTTTCCCGAGTAACTAATGTACCAATATTGAGGGACTCAACATCAAATTAAATCACCAGAACAATTTGAAAGGTTACAAAGTTTGTTTAGTGTAAATGAAGGGCATTTCTATAAACTCTAGGGATTCACCTTCTTTGTGTAAAAATTTCTTTCAGTTTCGGAGGAATTCTATTTGGGGCCGTTTTTATTGTCATTGAAAGTTGGCCGTTTTCATTGCCATTTGTAACACTGAACTATGTACAGGAACGACTTATTCCTTTGTATGGAAGTAACTAAATCAAATTAGCTATCCGTAAATAATTAGCTTCGTGGTCTTTAGTAATAGGTATCTGCTTCATTATTATGCAAAAAAAGAATAAAAAAGGATATTCATCACTACTTTTATTCAGAAATCTTCTCAACTCACTCAGTTCAAATAGCTTTTTAGGGGATGGAGAAACTTGACAAGGATGACGAACATCGGCAGCATACTTATGTCCTCTTATCCAAGAGTCAACCCATCTCTCCTTCTCAGACTGTGTAGGACTTAGTGCAGCGTACTGACTGAAGACATCTGCAATATAAAAATTCAATCAGTAAAAATACGTGTACATATACATTAGTTGAATTGTTTATACAAAAAATGCACTAGCACCATTAGCAAAATGTCGATCCATATTTCTATTACCTATGTAGTGAAATAAATTTGAGGCCACACATACAAGTGGCTACACAAAAAGGTTTCATTAGGTTGTGAATCTGTTGACCAGAATTTTGAAAATAAAAGGTACTGTTGAGCATCTACCGACATGGTGGTTTGCACGAGAACCAGAACCGAGAATATATTTGATCCATAAAATTAATTGCGGACATTAGTGACCTGGCGTCCAGTGGGTGACCCTTTTCTAACCCAAATGTACTAGCTTTCCCATATGAGTAACTTATGTTATTAAAAAGTTAATGAATGAGAAAAGAGTTTGGATGACATGAGGTGGAATTACGGCTAAGACGTGAAATAAGTGTATGGCTACTACTACTACAGTCATCACTATAGTTATTTTACTATAGTCATTTTTTATGACCACTGCAGTAGGCGTGCGTAGCCACAGTGTTGCTTGGAATGACAATATTCTGGTGAAAAAAAAAATACTTGGAAGAACCCGTATAACAATCGTTAAAGCATAATTTCCACAATTATTTGATTTCATAAACTTTTAGTCCATGCTGCAAAGAATGACCTTACTCCTAAAAAAATTGAAAATGTTGCAAAATAACGGTGCCAAGTGGAATTTTGAATAAAGTGACTCGATGGATACCTGTGACGTATTTTATTATAGCTACTGCACATGTGTATTTAGATATATATAAAACTCGGTAAAAATACTCTACAAACTGCACAAAAAGCTCCAAATCGCTGGAAGAATATCGCTAATCTCATTTGGCGTCATGACGATGATTACACTCTCCACTAACACTGCACAAAAAAAACTGATAAAAATGTTACTATAGAATAAAGTTTCTAGAACTCACTTGCTAAACAAGAAGTATTGCTGTAGTCAGGCACTGAACTTGTGGAGCTTAAGTCGTACAACTGAGAGCCATCAAGCTTCTCTTCTTGCTTATTTACTCCTGTGACAAAAGAACACAGTGGTTAGGGGTCACCATACACATAAATACTTGGTACAAAAACTCATTATACATATAGAGTATTTAAAATTTAATTTTCAAGCTCCGACTGCAGAAATTGGAATTAAATTGGAGAAATTATTCTCAAAAAATGAAAAATACCGCATTTAAAATGTTATTCATTTAGATTTGGAGTGAACGGTTTTTTCGATTCCGAATCCGAAGCTACATAAATTCCGACTACTTCGTAATCTTGGCTCACAATTGGTAGGGAAGTGGTGTAAAAGGCAGAGCGGTTGTGTTGAAGGCAGGGAAGCGGGGCAGAAGAAGGCAGATAGGTAGTAAAGAAGGCAGGGAAGTGGTGCAGGAGGTAGGGAAGTGGTGCAGGAGGTAGGGAAGTGGTGCAGGAGGTAGGGAAGTGGTGCAGGAGGTAGGGAAGTGGTGCAGAAGTAGGCAGAGAGAAAGTGATGAAGGCAGGAAGAAAATACAGAATAAAGTAGTGGATCTGAAGAAGAAGACAAGGAAATGATAGAGAACAAAGCAGGGACTTTACACAGAAGGCAGTGGTATGAAGAAGAAGAAAGGGAACTGATAGAAAACAAGGCAGTGAACTGATACATAGAGGGAAGTTCAACTCTAACCTATCAAAATATAATTAACCAGTGATGAAACAAATAGATAAATGAAAGAGGCTATGCACATTAGAGACAATTTACGCCAACAGCTAGCTTACAAAACCAATGTGCGAGCATGATCAGAGAAGCAATGAATACAATAGAACATATTTTAGGAAACTAATTTAGGGCATCGTTGCATATGCAAGAACTGTTTTCCTCTCACACGGGAGGAGGTGGTCATATCTCTCCTGAGAGATATTCATCAGGAATTTGGCGTATCAACAGATCCGGTTTCCCAGCCCATATACTGCTGGGTCAGCGGTATCCCTGAAACAGTACTCGTCTAATACTTTTATATTTCTATGCGTTTTGCGCGCATTGATTGACTGAAGTATCACAGTTTCAAATTTATAACTAAATCGCAATCAGCTTTATAATTTTGATATTTTGCAATGAAAACGTACATTGTTATAGAGTGAAAATGTTCTGCATTGAATATTAACCAACGATTCAGGTTATTCGCCAAGGTTACAGTACCCAATAAAGTCAAAGTAATTTTAATTGAAAGTAATTGAAACCTCGGGAAGTTGTCCTTCGAAACCGGACGCTTTCACTACATGGGTCCGTAAAAAAAGGCTCTGCATTTTATACCTCTATAATGTAAGAGTGTACTGATGATCTGAGTTTGATCATGTAAGATATATCATTGTGGATGAAATTAGCCGAAACATTCGTAGAAGAGAACATAGTTTACAATTCCTGAGAACCAGTTTGTTGTTTGAATTATTGAATTAAATTTAGAAGAAAAACAGTGCAAAAGCAACGTGAGTGCGTCGTTTTCTGATTCACGAAACTTCTATCGCTAACCTTGCTGTACGTAATAGATCTTCATAGTAAAATGAGTCAACTACGTTGAATCGCTCCTAGGATAGTTTCTCACAAATCACGATGGATCAAAATAACTAAGAAGACTATAGACGAAAAAAATTGATTTTTTATGTCAAAAGCGATTCTTTTCAATACAGTGTCAAAATAACTGTTATCTCACAAAGAAGTTGAAAAAAACAACAGGATATGAATTCTGGGGTCGCAGTAGGCCTTTAATATTATAATGTTGATTACTTGCAAACGTGTTCTTTTGGCCTCATTCCTACTATTCACAAATGTCCAGTTATGTAACATTATTTACTTGATGCCTTTTCATTATAATTGTGCACTCGCTTGGTAGAGTCGGTACCAAGTTCTGCTCAAAGACTGAAACTCTGATGTTCGACCACAAACGGAAAAGGAAGATTTCGAGGTGGCCGCTGCCAGAGAGCCTCGTAGAATTGCTGACACAGGAGAAGGCGGGAGCAAGTAGCTGGGAATGAGAGGGTGAGGGGAGGTGGGGGTTACTAAGTAGCGTGCAGCTGCCTCGGCTAGGGGGAGGGGAGGAGTTTTGTGTGGTTGATGACATTTTCCCACTGGTTTGTCAATAATTATTGAGAAACGTTCTCAGTTCATGACTGAGAACCAATACTAGATGAATGTTTAGTTCATTTGCCAGAATAGTGATAACAACTGAACCCGTTTATCACATGTGTGCATTTGATAGCTAAATGTTTGTTGTTATCTTATGGCCTTTTAAAGATCTACACAGGCTTAATATCATCTCTAGATTGACACATCACAATAACCGGAACTCTTAAAGAACCTAACTCTGGGCCGAGGATGTGTATGTGTGTAGAAGACTGATGTTTCATTGAAAGTTCTTTACATTTCGTTAATGATTGAAACTTCTATGCACATCCTGTTGGGGTGATTGTTTCTTGCCTGCATATTTCGTAAGAACTATAATTTTTGGTTTCATCTTGTCCGAGCAAAATATTTGGTATGTTCTACGTCACTTAATATCAGTGCAAGCAATGTTATATTGAATAAGTATTCAATGTAGATAATTATTCATATGAGGGCATGATAATACTGGCTTATTATTACGTTGATAATTTTCATTCGTTGACCATTTTATTGTTGAACCCATCAAGATTGTAGAAAAATGAAGCCCGAAAATGATACAGTTCGACGAAACAAATATTATGAGAAACAATAAAGTCAATATTATAAAAAAGTCAATATTAATAAAATAATAAAAAATAAAATAATTAAAAATACATAAAAATGGAGTTGTGCAAATAATTATGCCTAGGCACTGTACATGTTAGGCTACAATGTAAGCTTGGTGACAATTTCAGCAGAAATCTGTTGAAATTTCATTAAAAATTTTGATGTATTCCTGCTAAATGACCAGCAAACCAAGCAACTAACCAATGCAATTGAAAACTACCTCTTCATCAGAGACAGGGATGTTTAGAAATGATACAATTATTAAAGTATAGAATTTCACTTCATATCGAGAAGGAACATATTAAACGTAGCTATATTTTTATAGATAAGCTGATGACAAGAAAATCCACTTATTTCATTACTGTATAACGGCGAACGAACATGTACCTACGTACTGGATTTATTTCATCGAGAACCACTATTGATATTGAACATGTGTCGATTTTTTGCTTCCTATAAAAATTCCTAGAATATGACGAAGGAATACTTTAGAGCCATTGAGAACCTGAGACTGAAATCTAACTGAACTACAAAGCATTTTAACTTCAGTTTACATATGATATATCATGTTAATTTATAATAGAAACACTTTCATTTCAGCTGATACTCGAAAGCCTCATACAAAAGAATAAATGCATTATTCGACACTGTTTGAAGCTATTCGGCAGAAGTATAGAACTGCTAACAGAGTTCGTCGATGAATCCCTATTAAAAATCAGGGCAGTGACTTGGTATGTTTATTGGATTCTGGCCTAACATACGCGTAATATGGTATGTTTACTGGAAGAAATGTCATCACATGTAAAAGTGACCCATAAGTCGCTCATAAAAAGTCCATAACGACCTGTATGGCATTTAAGACATGATGGCCAAGGTTTATTTATGGTATTTTTTCCTACATTCGGATTACGGTATTTATTTTCTTACAGGCCAACTTGCCTTCTTCTGATAATAATATGCTTGAATTCCTAGTATAGTAAAAGATACTAATGATGCATGTATTCGAAGCAGCTATTTCGGTATTTTCGAATTTTCAATATAAAAATGGTATAAAATATTTTTCATTAAAATGTATTCTCGAGACTGTGAAAAGACTCGTAAAAATTGGACGTTTCGAATTTAAAAAAATGGAAAAAAATTGTACATTCGAATTTGTACCTATTGCTGATGATAAGCGAAGGCTCGAAACGTCCAACTTTTACGAGTCTTTTCACAGTCTCGAGAATACATTTTAATGAAAAATGTTTTATACCATTTTCCTGGTTCTCTCTTTTTATTGATGCTTGTATAGTTGTATAATCAGATCAGACTGTAATGACTTCAATGCTACCCAACCCGGCCTCTAAACATATAAAACGGCATCTATGATTAGTTGAAATGCAACAGCCACCAAGACTATGGTCAGCTGTAAATAGTTGCACGTTAGTCAGCAACTCAGAAAATAGTCATAAACTGAGACGTGACAAGCTGCGTGAGTCATTCAACTTCGGGGGGCTGGGGGAGGGGTTTGCCGACCGGCCACAGCTGTGCAGCATCGCTTGTCAATTATTCTCGAAACACCGAAGTTTACAATAATACCAAACACACATTTTGAAAATCTGGTCGATTTTTAGATGGTGGGCCATTTCAATGTAACTGCTGTCATCATAATTTTTTATGTAAGTATAGTAATTTAACGATATGTAGGTAGTAACATGAAAGCGGCTAGTAGCTACCTAACATTTTCTTCATCATCAGCGTGTTGTTCATTTCGTTAAAAGTTCAACGGTTTCTTGCTATATTACTTGAATATGTGAGTTATTCACTATTGATAAAGAATAAACTCATTTTAGTTACTTCGAAGCATGATGTCATAATTTTTAATCTGGTAAGGAAGTTGGTAACTGTTCTCTAATGTTGCCAGATGTCACAGGAAGCAGTATTCTAGTCAAAACAAATATATGTTGCTTTTATTTGATCTATGTATAAAAAAGCAACATAGGTATGTTTTTGTCATCACATGAAAGGTATTTAAGTCAAAATTTGACGCAACTCATCAGAAAATAAAACAATTTGCTCCGTTGGTCCGTTTCATACAGGATTAAACCTCGTTCAAAGTAGCCTCAAATGAGGCGCGGTTTATACGAGCTGGCCGCACCGTTGCACTATAGTTAGTCACCTCAGGGAATCTTCAGTGCTGCTTCTGTTTGGTTGTCGGCTTCATTGTGATACTAATTCCACTTTTCTAAAAATAATATAAAAAATTTACATAGTGCGTTAAAATACAGTTGATAGAATTATATCATCCTCAGTCGTGAGTAGGGTCTACTGTTTTTACCTCAATATGCATCATTTTAATCAATTCTGTGACGTTAAGAGTACCTATTTAGCTTGTTTGCAGTGTGGCGGCAGTCACTTTTTAAAATCTTTTCTGTGTGCCCCTGCAGTTATTTTCTAAACACGTTGCAGTTTTCGCTCAGTGACTCCAGTGATTACTAAGATCTTTCAGTGACAGTACAACTGACAGCTTGTGAAATACTTTATCCAAATTCTATGTGGGAAGGAATTGGTTAATGACAAATGATTATAATTTTACGTTTATAAACACTTATTAGACCCTGCACTACTTTGTAGTTATAACTTGTCAGAACTGTACGAGTACTGGAATGCTAACTATGTATTGATAGGCCTAGTTTAGCTTAGGTAAGGCCGTAGAGGCAGAGATGCTAACTAGCAGTGTAGTTAGAATTGCTTGGCCTGCAAAATCCTAGTAATAATGTAATGATAATTTGAACCACTTGATTATTAGTGACTTGAACATGACTTTCATTTTGTTGATCAGAACTGTTCTTGGGTAAAATATTATGTTTTGCGTGTAATTAATTTCCATTCATTTGAATTCCATTATTGATGGAAATTAGAAATGAGCTTGCATTATTCGCATACCATTATTTTTCTAATATAGGGCCTGCCATCCACATTCAAAAATGTGGCAGATCTCCCCAGATATTTGGATGGAAAAGTAGATGCAAAAAACTACAACATTCAATCTGCTAGAACTGTGAGCTACCTTCATTTTTAACAAGCCATAAGGAAATAATTCTGAAAGTTTAGAAATCTGGGGAGAAATATGCAAGACTCTCCAGAAATCTGGAGAAAAGTTTCCTCCTTTCTTGAATGTGGCTCACCATTAGACTAAGTGAGCATTCAGTTGTTAACAAGGAATTTTTAAATGCTTGATTATAATTGCAGACCGGACAAACAATATTGACTTTATATGTGTCTAATTAGTATCCATTTTGATTTATTAAAGATCACCATTTAGTGTGGGAGCTGTGAAGCATGCCAATAAGAAAATTCAAGTAAATTTGTGCAGTTGGTACCTAGATAACTAGCAATGTGTTTGCATGACAATTCTTTAGATTATAGTTTTGATACCCATTTTCTGTAAAATTTAGTATATTTATAGATTATTTGTTTTATTTTATTATTTTTTGACATTGATAAACATCATAACATGAATGTCATTCGATGATGTTCAATTGAATATCTGTTTCTGTACAGTGATATTTGAGAACATTTTCAGTAGCTAGGTAAAAGTGATAATTGAGAAAATCCCATACATTTGGCTAGGGTCAAAGCAAAAAAAACGTAGGTTACAGGAAATGATTTCAGTGACTCGTCCAAAAAGTGCACCTAATGTTAGGCAATGTTTTCCTGTTATTGCTGAAAATATTCTGCCTGGTGCTCCTAACAACAGTGATTCAGACTGCAGCTCCTCTCTTACTGCAAGCTCACCAGGATCTTCCACAAGCATTAACCAGGAGGAACAAAGTGCAGACACAAACATTGCTTTCCAAGAAAATATTTCTGGAAAGTGGAGATATTGCTTTTTTGCGAAGCTTTTCTAATGGTACTTGCCAAATCGAGTATTTCTCTCATAAAGAAAGTTACTCCACCTATCCAGTGAATTCTAAATCTATTGGAATTTATAAGTTAATGGAACCCCTCATCAGGGCTGAAGTTTCTGTAGATAAAGTCCATTGCAAGATGTTTCTTGCTCCTTGTGATCATGGTTTAATTGCTTGCCAATTAATTAATTCCAGTGAATCTTGAACTAATAATTAACCCATATCAAAATTGGAAAGGTAAAAATATGACTACTAAAGCAAAAAAATATTTAGGAGTTTATTTTGACAATAGGCAGTGGGAAATAGTTCCATCAAAATGGACAACCAAAATTGGAAACTTTAATAAGTGCTACTGGCCACCAGACGGATCAAATATTCAAGGCTTGGGCAAGGAAAACACGACTCCAAGAAAAAATTGGACTGAATTTATCATCAAGAAGACAGCTGTTTCATCAGGTTTGTAACTCAATGCATATATAATACCTTTCAAAATATAATCACTTGTCTCCCAATTTCTGCGAATTAATTGTACTTCTGTGTTCTATGTTTCCATACAGTTACCTACATGAAAGAACAAAATTGGGATGATATTAATGTATCTTTCACTTTCAATAATCAGAAATACATTTTTGTCCGCCTGTCCCCATTTATACCTAATTATAAATTATTATAAAGAATATAAATAAGAAGTTTTCATTGATAGATGAAATTACATAAATAATTCCTTCGGGCGAGGAGGGCTGCTATCCAATTTTTTTTTTATTTTTTTCAAAAATGTCTTCAAGTAAGGACTTAAGACTGACTGAGACTTTGATTTGAACTCAAACTTGGACTTGGTCTAAGAATCAAACTTGGAGTGGGAAGGTTATACTCAAACTTGGAATTCTATTTTGACCTAAACTTGGAATTGAACTTTATTTTGACTTAGGATCCAATTTGAACTTTACTCTTTCAACCATTGGGGCTTTCAACCATTGGGGGTACTCTTTCAACTATTGACTCAAACCATTGGGGCTTGGGCTCATACTTGGACTCACACTCAAACTGTTCTCTAGTTTGGTGCACGAGTTAGCGTTTGGTATGTAGCGTCCCACAACCCGAGGTGTATTTTTTGTGAGGATAATGTTTAGTTTACTGAGCAGATGACTATGACCGGGCTTACAAGAAGATGACACAAGGCAATTTGGCTTCCACTTCTTCTGAAGCTGAGCCATCACCGAGGAGAGTTACGCAAGGCCAGCTGCAATATTGCGGTGTCCGACGAAGTCCTCGTATACAAAAGAGCAATCTACCTAGAACAACAGTCAACAGCAAACGGAAACTGAGCTTTACTCCCAATGAAGGTCAGTTGAGATATCTATTAGGTAGTTAATAGTACTGTTGCAATTTTATTATGAATGAACATCTCTATTTCTAATTTGCATCAGTATTCGGTGATGTCCTTGAACTAAAAATAGAAGTCTTGCACGCAGCCATGTCAGGTTTCAATTTATAACCATATATATCACCTTTGGCTTTTAATATGTAAAGTCAATAGTGGTGAGTCTTCAGTCAATCACCCAGGGTGAATTACTGCACCAAAAATCGCTTCCAAATACAATTAAATTATCAACGTTATTCACTCTACATTTTCTGTTTGGCAATTTAGCCCAGCCTCTCATGTGTTTTTTAAGCTAGTGCTGTTATTACTAATTTTGCGCAGAAGCACAATTCATGAGTTCTTTTTTATCTGCATCTTTTATTTTAAATCTTTATTCACACTAGGTATAGCCATGAGTTGACAGTCAATGTTTCTCTTTTAGGGGTTGCATGCCAAGGTCATGTTTTACTGGTTTATGGTGTGATTTTGATGACCAATACCAGATTTGAAGCAAATTGAAAATAGTTCTCTAGTTTCAATTTAGTTGCAGGTTGTATTTTATAAATTTTGAATAGTTCAAGACCTTTTGCTCATCCTCTTTATTCCCATGAAGCAGCAACTCCCGATGGGTCCTCTTCTGATTGCAGCAATGACGACCCAGATCCCGCTATGGCAGTTCCTCTGCAGCTTCATAAGACCTCCGTATTCACACCTCAATTGAAGTAAGTCACTTTACAATTTTCATTTTTGGTAATTGGAGTTGATATGCGATGTGAATCGTCAATAACATTTGAACATTGATAATAAGACTTGTTGAAGTTAGACTGTAGAAGCAATTTTGACTGATATGATGGGAATAATTACGTCCTCAGAAATCGATCTTCAGTGGAATCCAACGTGAAAAACGGCGAATGGACCAGAATTGAGCAAAAGGTCTCTTCCCTAGACACCAGAGTGACTCAAATAGAAATGGTTGTGAAGGAAAATATGCTGCGTAAGCCATCGTGTGCTGACATCCTCTGTCCACCTCCCGCAAATAACTCTACAGAGTTACTTCAATTAGCATCAAATCCTGAAATGGTAAGCTTGTGTGTAAAAAATTTATGAAATTTCTGACGACTCAACATTATATTGTGTATCAATTTTTTTCTTACAGCATCTTCAATGCTGTATGCAATAATAGGTACTTTATTGTGATATATATATGTAGCTAAATGAATACTCAAGTTTTTTTTGTGCAAGTGTCTGACGGGAGGTTGTCTCTGGGCCTTATTTTCATTTAGGTGAAGCTTCTTCAGCATGCACGGGAAGGAACGCTATCTAGGGCGATGACTAAGATGTTGAAGCTGTGCATGACCAGGAGTTTAGCACTACAGTTTTCACTTACTGGT
The DNA here is from genome assembly GCA_030386875.1 of Morinoia aosen. NCBI lineage: Eukaryota > Metazoa > Arthropoda > Malacostraca > Amphipoda > Talitridae > Morinoia > Morinoia aosen. The sequence continues at coordinate 12,224,933 of CM059569.1, read as the reverse complement.
CTTGGAAGGTCGAGGAAGAGAGACAAGCTGGCCTTCAGAAACACGATGGCATACCAGCTGATCGAACGTAAGTATCGTATATAGAAAGGAATGCATGCAGCAATTATTCCATTATTCCTTCAGCTAAAATTCAACATTTTCCTTCACGTTGTAATCTCTATGTAACACAAAAGAATTATTATTGTTCAAATGCAAATGAGTGGCGCACGTTGAATGCCTGATAAATTGCTGACTATCAAAATGCAAAAATAATTTCTGGTTTAATGAGCTTAATATGTGTTTGAGTACATTCATACCCTATTGAGGATTGTATTTTATTTGTTAAAATATATATGTATATTACAGAGGCTATTTTGAGCCGTCAGCAATTCCGAGAGGTGTCATTGTCGGATATCAACAAGGCGATCACTCTGGCCCTAAAGAACGCAGTTGACTGGGACGGGCATCGTGGGCCCCGGGTGAAGGACTACGTAACGGGGGCGGTCGCCACTCACACAGCCTCGGGTGCGAATGCCACTGCAGGCCTAGCAGCGACTGATGCAGCGGGAAAGGACACCACGGCCCAACTTACAACTCTTGCTACAGCAGAGGCGGGCGCCAGTACTCAACTTGGTCTAATGAACGGTATTTTAAGTGAAAGTATCAATATATTAGCTTGTGAGTGAGTCACTTTCAGATAGTTTTTCTATTGCAGTGTTTTCCATCTGCGTGACTCTCAACTTATTTGACTTGCGTCATTTTTAAGGGATGTAATTTCATAGGTCCACTTTTTTTTGTTCTGTTCTCTTACTTGAAAGGATGAATCAGGTTCAACGATCAGATATCGCATTAGTTACTGGAATGCCTTACTCTAGTAGTACTTATAGGGCGATTCTTAGGAAATCTCATTTAAAAAAAAGATGAACCAACGTTATAGAGAACATTCATTCCGAAACGTTTGCTACAAATAAATGTTCTCTATAACGTTGGTTCTTCTTTTTATTTTGCCTTACTCATTTATTGCGTATGTATTATGAAGGCTATTAAATTGAAAAAACCTTTCATGAAAAAGTAATGTTGAGCTAATTATTTAAACATATCTTTTAATGCTGTACAGTTATTGGCGAACTTTTAAGCATGAAAGAGTCATCCATTATCCATGTTTGTTCTATGCTGTATCACACAATATTGGAGAAGAAACTGGCTAAATGTATACATGTATTTCAGTATGTAAGATACTTATGGAGCTGATATTGTGTTGAACATTTCAGCACTTGAAATTGATGTGCTTGAATTGAAACAGATTGCTTGCCAAAATGATAAGATACAGGAAATAACAAGCGTGGATAGTGGTATCTTGTATCTTATTTCATGCCTTATGGTTCGCTGTAGCTACTTAGCTAATGGCAGTTCACACACAGATATGATATCAGTATAGCTATATATATATAATCAATGTAACATAGCACCTTTTCGTGTTTGTTTGAATAGAAATGAGTAGAAAAAACATTCAATCAATAAGCGGAGTCTTGTTTCTGTATGGAAAATTTATTTTGAATAGTTACCTACTATTAGGCAACATCTATTTATCTGGATAGATGTCCTTATTTGAATATTTAAGAACTATGTTTAGGCGAGATCGTATATTATAGAGAAATTAATCTCTAGCATCCCAACAGGTTGTAATTAAATTTTGTTGATGAATAAGTCTTATTATCCTCTTATAAATAGTCTACTTAAGTTTATTCTATTAGTTTCCTCGTTAAAATATGCAATGAATGCATGCATTATTTGCCGTGGCTTTTATGATTCTCCAGTGCATACATTGATAGGTAGGTCATACATTTGATTTAAATGTGCTCTTGAAACGGAAAAATGTGCATTATTTGTACCGTACAATTTACAGTGCAATCTATATTTGTATATATTATATATATTCGGTTTCCGTCTTTGCAGAGACAAATTTCAACCATAGATAGAAAAACTTGAAATAATTTGATTTTAAGGAGTGGCGAAAACATTAAAACTCCACCGTTTTCAAGTAATCATGACCTAAAAATGAGCCCAACTAATGCTATTCCTACCTGGTATCTGTGTATTAGAACACATTTTCTAATAGATATAAAATACCAGGTAGGAATAGCATTAGCTGGAGTTCTTTTGATGTATTACTCGAAAGCGGGATGATATTTTTTTCACTCCTGAAAATTTATTTTTTATTTTGAGTGTCTTAAGGTTGAAATTTGTCCATACAAAAAACATGTACGCTAATATCCCCAGCAAGCAGTTTTCCAGTTCTTGTACCGACCATAAAATGCCACCGATAGTAGCGTTTTATGGTCAGATCATGGATTGGAAAACTGCTTGCTGGGTATATTTTTAGCATATTGCTGCTATGTGGCCACAGTCTGAAATAGGTCAGTTGATGGGACAATTGTAGCAGTTTTATACGATAAGCCTGTGCGGCTTACGGTCAGGATAAGAGACGACTTCTGCTTCGTGGGCAGCTAGCGGCAGGTTTATGTGAACGGCGTATGCGGTTCATGGTCAGACTATGGTACAATTATCTAGTTTTTTCTTGGACTCGCCACGCATAATTCTACCCTTCCGAGTCCCATAAGCATACCGAACGCTACGCGGTACTCTCCAGTAACGCGAGTATAATACTGCCTCAATTTTTAATAGGGATGTTCATCAAATCGAAATCTTCTGAATTTGATTCTATCTATTGGCCAAAGTTCCCTCCGTAAACGAAGAAGAGTCGCTACCAACATGCATATCAGAATAAAAAAAGTACGAATAATGAATATTTCTAAGGCTCACACTTTCCCCACTTACTCAAAATCGTACAAACTACAAATCTGGGCTTTCCTGGCATTTGGATTCGGCAAACAAGCGAAACGGCTAACGATGGTTCACCTCGACCGCATCATAGGCGTGGCGAAGGTTCCCGTACTCACCGGTATCACACGCATTCATACCGAACTTAATAATAATAATAATAGTGAAGGCATCTACGGATGCTTTATTTCCAATCAAGCCTGATACATATCACCTTGTACATTGGATTTTCAAATGCCTTATAACTAACGCCAGGACGCCATGACGCTTTCCCCCGGTCAAGACCGGTACCCATTTCAGACACCTGGGTAGAGTGGGGTATTGTGCTTGGAATTTTTCTCCTATACCCAACAGAGAAAATCGCCACATCCAGCGCCGAGTTTCGAACCCGGGTCTCTGCCGCACGGCGGCAGAACCTCTAGCACATGGCTATCGCGAGCACAAGACTAAAGATCACACCATACATACCCACTGGCACCCATGCGTCATGCTCTTGTTGCTGCACCAAATTCAGGCACCAACAATCGTCCTCCCATCCCTTCTATTCCGTGCAAACACAGCTGCTTCTTGATTGATAGACCTCTGTCCCTCATAGCTCTCGTCACCCTATTTCTCAAAACAAATTTTTGTCTGCCTCTAGCACCCTTTATTTTAATTTTTGGCTCACAATTTTTTTATGTCATTCAATGAATGTGACAAATCAGTCTTGAATCGCTTTAAAAAATATTCAACCATTAACGATGTTCCGTTCGACAGGGTGTAATTTCAATTTTCTTTTTTGCAAAATTAGAAACAAAATTTCTTTTTTACAGGCCAAACAGGTAATATAAGTTACTTTTAGTTGTCAGTTTAAAAATTTATATTAAAATGTAGAATGCAGGATAGTTGGTACACGGATCTGATGAAAAGAACAGAAAGGTTTGTAGAACCTATACGGCAAGAATCTAATACTGGTTCTGACATATAATACAGAAATGCCAAACCTCTGTTGGCAAAACATTTCATAGCTAATAGTATATGCACAATGTAAACCAAATCGATAGTTTGATGATAATCAATAGGTATGTATTCTCTTTAAGAGCACCTGATGATGCTAGTGAATATGTGCAAAAAGTTGATAAAATAATCATTCTATCTGAATGTAATAAAAGCAGTCTTGCCACCGTCGACATAGCTCTATGAAAATGAATTATGATTCCATTTAGTTTGAACAAACTTCAAGAAAAAAAAATTTATATATATAACACCTCAATGCACTGAAAAAAAATTCATCTTGAAAAAAAGAAAGGAAAATGGCTTCACATTGATAAGCGCTTACCAATGCTAGGTCCTTCTTCTAAAGCTAAAAGAAAAAATCGGTCATAGGAGGTTACCACAAGTACCTAGGTGCGTTCTACAACAAAACAGAAAGTCATCCCGAAAAATGTTGAAAATAATAATAATCCATACTCATTCACCTAGAAACCTTACCGCATCAAAAAATCGAAGCCCTACGATATGTACCAACGCAGTTATATTGCTTAAAAGTACGGCAGGTAAAATAAATACTCATTTGTCCTTACCCATGCCTTACACCTCAAAGCATCACCAAGAATTGGAAAAGTGCCACAAAAGCAGTTCAAAAAAGGGCTAAATAAATGTTGTTTGTGTTCAGTTCAATGTCCGAACCAACTAGCTAACATATATTATTTACACCTAGCTACATTTCAAATGCTTGCCAATGACGACGTCATCGTAAAAGAATCTAGAAATTACCTAAATATCTCTCATTTTATTCATCATCGTTATCTTCGTAATGCAAAGTAACCACACTTTACAGAATATATCTATCATAGAATGTCGGGCCTGGCTGCTGAATTCAGATGCCAGGAATGAAATGTATGTGCGATTGTGATTAGATGGAGATGTATGAATGTCGAAAATTTTCATTTCTTCTTTTACCTGTGTTTTTTCCAATTTTTTCGTTTTATGCACTTGTAGCTACCCTTCCCATGTGGAGGGAAAAGCTCTCGCCTATACATACATCTATCATCACATGTGCTCCGTAACAACGCAGCCATCGTAAAAAGGATAATATTATTGATCCACACTCAAAGTCTTGCCAATGCATAACTTCCCTCTGAATAAAAATAAATAAAAAGTACTGCAAAATAGGTCACGGGTGGTCATTTTAAGAAGGTATGTTGCGTAACAAAAACGCCGTTTTTGCAAGGAGAAGTAGAAGATAATAAGGATCCTCACTCATCAATCTTGGGACCCTTCCAGAGAATTAAAGAAGAAAAGCACCACGATATAAGTTACAAGCGAAGAATTCAAATTCGGCAGCATACGTAAATAATGCTCATTAGCATTTACCCATGTTGATACCTCAATTCCTTGCCAACAACAGCAGTGCAAAGAAAAATGCCAAACAAAAAATGCTTGTGGTCAGTGGCAAAGTCCCAACTAACTTTAGCATATACCTAAATAGGTATAATAGAAATTATACCTATAGCATATAACTGTATAGGTATAATAATAATTTGAGGTATAATAAAATACCTCAACTGCTCGGCAACGATGTCATCGCAAAAATATGGAAAACAATGATGATCCACACTGTCAACTATTTCAATCTCTCAGAAAATAAAATAATACAAAACACTATGATAAAAATCACTAACGAAGAATTCTCTATGTAAGAAAAGGAGCGAAAATAAAAAATGCTCTTTAGCTCTTACCCATGCCTGATACCTCTTTATTGCCAACAACAGCAGCGCAGAGGAAAAGGTAAAATGAATAATGCTTGTCCTCAGTCCAAAGTCGGAATCTACTTGCTAGCATATACCTACAGTGGCTGCACCCCAAATGCTCGGCAACGATGTCATCGCAAAAGTGAAAAATAAAAACGATCTACACTCAATAACAGAGCGAACCTCTCAGAAAATAAAACAATATGGAGCACTACGATACTAGCCACTAACGGTTAATTCAAATGCTTAACAAGAATGACAGTAGAAATTAAAATGCTCATTAGCTGTCACCAACGATTGATTCTCGATTCATTGCCAACAGGAGCGTAAAGAAAACAGGTTAAATGAATAACGCCTAGTTTCAGCCCAGACCGAACCAACTCGCTAGCGTAGCGCAAGAAAAAAAGCTAAATAAATAATGCTCATGTTAAGTCCAATCCGAACCAACTCGCTAGTATGTACCTATATTTAGCTGCACTATAAATGCTTAGCAATGAAGTCATTGCAAAAAACGGGAAAATATTAACGATCAACGCTCATTAACAATGGAAACCTCTCAGAAATAAAGCAATACAAATTATTACGATGCAAGTCACTAACGATGAATTCAAGCGCTCTACAAGAAGGGCAGCATAAATAAAAATGCTCATTAGCTGTCACCGACACCTGATACATCAATAATTCATTGCCAACAACAGAAGCGCAAAAAAAAGAAGGATAAATAAATAATGCTTATGTTCAGCCCGGTTCGAACCAACTCCTTTGCATATAACCATATATATATAACTGCACCTCATAAGCTCGGCAATGAAATTTCCAAAAATCTGGAAAATAATAATGATCAACGCTCACTACCATGGGACACGGTCAGAAATTACAAGAATAACAAGAAGTCACCAAGGGAGAATTGAACTATTTTGCAAATGCGGCAGCAAAAATAAAAAATTCTCGCTAGTCCTTAAAAAGCCTGACAGCTAAAATCATTTCAAAACAAGCGCAAGCAAAAAAGAAAGATTAACAAATAAACCAATAAATTGTCACTCCCCAGACTTAGATAAGAGTAACAATTCCAAAATCACAAAATATTGTTCCGACCTCTAGTGAACACATACAAATCCTTGAGCGAAATAATTCCCATGAACCAGCGCGGTATCTGCCTAGATAGTATATTTCGATAGTATAGTTCGACCGTGAGTCATTTATGACATCTTTTGTGATGCAACAAAGAACACAAGGTTCATTTGGAGAAACGCTGTGACTAGTTGTATGCGGTTAGAAAATAGGCAATGGTCAGCGGTATTATAGAAGGCATTGTCATAGGCATCATCATTTTTTTAAAGACAAGTTGGTACGGGACGACGGTGGGGGTGAGAGCAGGATTGGGGGAGGACGGAGATCAAGCAACACTCTGGCTGGCGCGAACTCTCTCAACCAATCAAAGGCTTTGATCAGTAAGAAAGAGGGGTATAGGGTGATGGGAGGGGGGGTTAGGAGATGCGACTGGCGCGAAGTTCAGGATATGAAACTATTCATGAAAACACAAGCCGCGACCATAAATGAATACAAAAAATGCATACATTTATTTAATGGAGAAAATATATTTCAGGGTTCTGGTGTAATAATTTCTATCACTATTTCTTCAAGTTTTCCGATTGTATTCAATATTATATTGTTATAATTACTCACTGTGAGATTAGGTTTGCAACACATGAAGTACCTAGTTAGCGAAAGAGAACATTAACGCCTATATTGCCTAAATCATTTATGGGGAACTCATATTGTGGCTCAAGTTATATCCTCAATTTCAATTGAGTAAAATTACTTTACAAATTTCCGAGATCATGAACTGTGAGTTAATGTCAGTAATAATGAATTAAGTTAGATTAACCATTTACAGTAGCCTCAAAATCTGTCAAATGACCAAGGCACCTAGTATTGTGCTTCTATCCTAGACACTTTGCAAAAGCCATTCTCATCTCTAAAATATTTTATCATCATTTGCACGAGCTGCCTAAATTTCAACACCAATATTCCTAACTAAGAAAAATACACCGCGGCAGTATATTTAATAATCAGTTCATCCAATAAACCCACAGTAATCAATTTGTAAATAACGAGTATCGTCTAGCTAGAAGTATGTCTCAATAATGGTGAAAGAAACTTACCTTTATTTAATTGACGTCCTTCTTTCGCTTTCTGTAGCTCCTTTGAAATTTGCACAAGGAATTTTCCCCGACTGTAGGATTCTCGTCTGCGAGACATGTTTTGCGTCCACCACACAACACTGCTGCCAACAGACTGATTGTGATTTCCAAATGGCGCATCTTTTAACACGCCAACATCAGATTTTTGTGTTATGTATGTGTATATATATGTGTATATATATAGGTGTGTGTGTATATATGTATATATATGTGTGTATGTATACATATATATACATACGTATAACCTAATGTAGGGTTGCCAAGTCGTAATTTTTATAATATTCTAGTAGAAATTTCCAGAAGGTAAAAGAAATCTCGGCGTCATAAATTGCAACCTCTCATGATAAAAAAATGTAGGCTAAAGACTTGACGAATTGCTAAAACAAATGAATATAAGTTAAGACAATGGGTCAATCTTGATAAACTATCGTAAAATGAAATAAAATTTTTGAATAAATTCCTAGGAAATAAACGATATTCAAATAAAGACGAAATAATTAATTCCAGAAAATACTAGGATACGAAGCGAAACAAAAAACAAAAAACAGAAAACAAAGAACAATAAACAACTGACCAATAAAACTAAAAAATAAGCCTATGAGGAATTAAAAAATCTTCAGTACTCTATCCCTCCCTTCATCTTGACTGTTGAGCTTCGGAATGTTTTCTGCGATGAGTAGTGCTTCCATTAAAATCAAATCTCGTTTGGATGATCCTCGGTATAAAATTTCAGTATTTTCGAGTAAGGTGCTGGGCCTGGTACGCAGAATATGATGAGCTTCTCGCTGGTGTTTTAAAATCGATTGATGTTGGCGGAATCTTTCTTTAATAGTTTGTTCTGTGTAACTAATATACTTTGAAGAATTACATTCATCCCGGTCGCAGGTATACTGGTATACCACATTGAACTCTATTGGTGGAAGGCTAGGTTTGTTCCTTATAACGAGGCTTTTCAATTTCTTTATTTTGTAGAAAATATTTAATTTAATGCGGTTGGAGACGTCTTTCGGTTTTATATTTCTTTCGATGATTTTTCTCAAGACAGTTAGTGATGCTCTTCCATTTTGTAGTTTGCAGTCATTTGATTTTCGAAATAAAAACCAATAAATCTTGTGTGATTTTCTTCTTCGGTGTTAACGTTTTTCTTCTGTAAAAACTTGCTCACTTCATCATCAATGATGCTCATGGGGAAATTGTTATCGGTGAGACGCTGTTTAAGTTTTGTCGATTTCAGTTTGTCGATTATGTCGATATATACATATATATATAGGTGTGTGTATGTATAGATATATATACACATATATATATATATTGCGAGTGCTTTTACTCTGCAATTGCAGCTGCCGAGTTACGCATTCCTAAATTTCTTATATTTTAGCACTTGAAATTTCATAGCCATTTTCAGCCATACAATTTGTTAATTTCATTATATAATTTCAATATGCTATTTGCTAACTTTAAAGATATGAGAAATAAACTACACTGGCCGGCATTAATATTGATGGAGTAGAGACCCTATGTGTAGAGTCACTCATGTAAGCTTAGCTATGTACGTATCCTGTGAGCCATTAGAAGGCCGGCGCATATGGACTTCTTCTACACGTCGTATGGATGTGCTTAGATGCAGTTGGAAGAAGTAGTTCATGACTCATAGACATCTTTTCGTGGACTTGAAGCTACGTGTCAGAAGGTAATGTTGTAGTTGACTATGAGTCGTAGACTACTATGGTAAAGTGTGGCATAGACTACTAACGCTTTTTGGCCTTCAATTCGTGAATTAATGTCCATGATTCCAAACCAACAATATTCGTCAACACGAGCTTTGGTGAATTAGAGACTCGTGAGTTAGGGTCATCGATATGACACATATTTTCGGTAACAAAATTCCGACGCAGATTAAATGAAATATTTACATTTAGGAAGGTAAAAGTGCACTCTATATTTTCTACTAATGGATGGCATTAACGCTTTATCATGAAACTAAATACATGGACATGATTCAAGTTTAGTTTACTAATAAATACTATTCTTTCTCCAATAGAAGAACACCAGTTCAACTTAGTTGATTGCTCCTAAAAGAAAGTACTCAACAGTAAGTACTTATTATTTCCTATAACAAGCTACGTTCCGCAACTCATCGAAAACAAGTAGTTAAACTAGACAAAAGCAAACAAACATCTCCATGTAACATGAGTAGTCAATATAATTCTCATATAATAAGCATCTTTGAAGAGTGCGTAATATATTACACCACGACGATTACATACTGAGTAAGTTTACGCCTCTCATACCACGTGAAAGGTGGTCCCAAGAAAGGACAGCAGAAGAAGCCATTTAGTGTGCAATTAAGGGAATGGGGAATCAAAGGACGAGATACGTCCACACACATCACGCACAGAAACAGCAAGATTGAAGAATGTTATTGAAATATGATAAAAGTGGACAAAGAAAGTAACAGATGCTGAAAAAAGACACCAGTGAACCGAAAAAAAGATGGTCCGTAACAAAATAAAACATATATTTACATCTATCCCTATGTCAGAGCTAATTCCCGCAGATTCAATAGTTGGCTCCTTGCACCAGGAAATAAAGGCGTCGGTTATCGATGAGAGCTAACGGGGATTCTGTGACGAAAATTGACACCAGAAAATTAAATGAAACATTGTCCATAGCGAGAGAAAGTAATATGAGGGCAGCCCATAATTAATTGACCTTTTAATTGGTTGATGAAAGTAGAGCTATGAACACTATGATGTTAATACTTATTTCTGCGAATAAAAAATATGTTTATGCTTACATATAACGTGGCACTTAATTAACTCAGCAACTAGAAAGCTACTCTCGCTTTGCTTCGGTTTCAAACCCACAATTTATCATGCATCACTTGACCCCTCGTTCCCCAAATTTGTTCCCTAAGCGAGGTTTTCTTGTGGGACTCTTCACGAGTTTTGTAACAAAATCAACAAATGTACACTAACTAAATGAACTTTTCATGAAATAGCTTAACTCTCGTGTAATGCGCGATGGAGCGTTATTGAAACGACAAAGAATAAAGTTCAAATTGTAAAAACGGCCATGGCTATCACTTAAAGAGTCCTGTTTTCAAAACGTAGCTTTCATAAACCATATGTTGTTTATCTTTAGAAGAAAATTAGTTTCAAAATCCTAGCATTCATAGTATTTTTTTATCGGCAAATTAAAAGGATCGGTTACTTCTGGGGCAACATATACAACGATAATATGTTCAGCAGATCGTAAATAATGAATCAAAATATATATATTATGATCACTAATATGAAATTACTATTTGTTCAAACACAGACATTGCACGAGAATTGTAATAAGTCAGCGAATAGATTAAGAATAAATGAACTGCCAATAATAGAAAGAACTAATAATAACACCAGCAATAACTTCAGTGTTAACCTGCTTGTTTCTTTCTTAGTCAATCTGACTTCTACAATTATGAAAAATACCACAAGTGTGCGGTAAATTATTCCGTCCTTCCTCTAAGCAAATTTACATACTTGTATTTAATTCTGATTGAGCTTCCTCCATCCGTCCATGCGTGACAATCTTATCATTGACACCATTCAGCATCATATGCAACAAATTGACAGGCTTTTACACGACCGCAGATACTTTGTAACATGAATATCGCTGCGCTCAATTCAATACAATACGGTGGAACGAAAGTAAAGCGAAAAGGAATTACGGAATTAGCTGACAAATTAAGAGAAATTTAATACACAATTCTTAAGAAAGAGCAATACGAACATGTATACAATCGTGCACCAATGCTGTTCATCACAAAGAAATAAATAACGAGCAACGAAAAGAAATGAAGCTATATTTTTCCAAAACCAAATCATAATGTAACATTTCATTGATGTGTAATTTTCTTTATTTTATCACTAGGATTACTGCTCTCTAAGGCTTTATTGATGTGCTTAATGGTTTGATAAGTCCTGCAAGTCACATAAAGTTTGATGAAGAACTCCTTCACATCAGCAGCGCACAATACAGGCGGAGAGCACGCGTCATCAATGACCTTCTGAGCTAGTTCACAGAAACCTTGAACATGGCTGAACTTATCAAAGCAGAACAAAAATACTCTCTCGTAGTTCATGATTGTTTCAATGAAAGATTTGCTGCAGTAATGTAGGCTTCGTTGCGGATCATTGTTTTGTACATATTCTTTGAATGACACGAAGAGGTGCGTGTTTAGGTCTTCAGGCGCAAGAATAAACGAACACACAGAGCAGTCTTTCAACATTGAACCTTTCTTACTTCGGTGATATCTATCAACTTTCATAGCAACATACCCACTCAAGTAAGCTGCTGCATTGTTTACCTCGGCCGACTCAAACAGAGTTCCAGCCGATTCGTTGCCATCGAAGTGCTTCGCGGTAGTCATGTCTTCGTCGTTGAGTACAACCGGCGGCGGAGACAAATCCTCATCTTCTGGTCGCTGAATCAGAGGAGGAAAACAGTTTAATATTTACACATGCCGACTTCCATATTTAAATAGTAAAAAGTAGTAGTAGTAGTAGTGGTAGTAGTGGTGGTGGTAGTTGTGGTGGTGGTAGTTGTGGTGGTGGTAGTTGTGGTGGTGGTAGTTGTGGTGGTGGTGGTAGTAGTGGTGGTGGTGGTAGTAGTGGTGGTGGTGGTGGTAGTAGTGGTGGTGGTAGTTGTTGGTGTGGTAGTTGTTGGTGTGGTAGTTGTTGGTGTGGTAGTTGTGGTGGTGGTGGTAGTAGGAGTAGTGATAGGAGTAGTGGTAGGGTAGTGGTAGGAGTAGTGGTAGGATAGTGGTAGTGGTAGGATGGTGGTGGTGGTAGTGGTACTGGTGGTGGTGGTGGTGGTGGTGGTGGTGGTGGTGGTGGTGGTGGTGGTGGTACTAGTACTAGTAGTGATACTAGTACTAGTAGTGGTACTAGTACTAGTAGTGGTACTAGTACTAGTAGGAGTAGGAGTAGTAGTACGACTACAGTACTAGTAGGAGTAGTAGTAGGAGTAATACTTGAAAAACTAAAAGTGTGTGATGCGCGTTTCTGTGATACAGGCTTCACTGGCTATCAAATTCCCCCTATTTTAATCCCTCAGATGGAAAGACGAAACACCGAATTTCTCAAATAATCCTAGTGATTTATATGTTACAATGGAAGTAGTTATAGCCATTCGAGTCATATCCTAGATACAGAAATTCAGCATTAATGAAAGCAACTGTGAGCTTCAGTATGTAAATTGTAGCATTATATGCAAAACCCCGCCGACCTCAGTATACAGGATACGGACTGGAGTATATAAGGCTCTGGATCTCTATAATGTTTTGAAAGTGACTTATATTATAGTACACTTGTACAGCGAAAATGAGTGCATTAATTTACCAGTGAACTAAAACCAAGACCACCAGTCCTAATTTCTTTCTATCTATTCTTAAGAAGCAAACACGAAACATATAAAGAAATCAATATATAAACACACGACGGTCATTCTTAGTATAGGGATTATAAGGTGACCATGGTCACTTTCTGTGACCACTCATCTAAAGTGACCATGTACTATTTATTCCCTTCGAGAATAAAAAACAATTACCAAACGGAACATTTGAATCGAATTTCATAACTCAAAATATATTCTTCCAACGCGAACAATTAAAGTTTCTCGACACTTGACAACCGTGACGTCACGACGCGTATTTGATCTTTATGTTGAATATCACTTCAAGGGTTATATGAATATCACCACTTACCTTCGAAAAGTGAACCTAAGTCGCGTCCAGCTGGTCATCCACAGTCTTGCAATTAGCAGACAATGGCGCTCGCATGAATGACGCAGTAGCGATTTTTGAGTAGCTGTCGGCAAATGTTCTGGCGTCCGGAAATTTCTGAAGGAATCGAATCTTGCCAAAGAAACACTCGAGCCCGTCTTGACATATATTCCTCGTAGACAAGTAGGGTAGTTTATACTCATCCAAGCGTTGCCGAAGCTGCAGGATCACATTAATGGACTAATCCATCCATTGATAAAGCTACATCGTTTCCTAGCATTGAGATCTTGTAACTCTTGCAACCAAAGCACAGACTCACGAAGAAACTTGAACTGGTCCGAATTAGTACATATGGGTCTTCGAAAAGGTACTGAACATCTCGATGTGACGGAATTCAAGACGTCAAATAGGTCGTAAGAACTAGTAAGAATTAGTGGCTGCAACTGACACATTATTCACTGTTTGCGCAATACCGGCATCTAGAGCTGCAGCAGTGGAATTCGACAACACCTGAGCTGCAAGTTTCACTTTCATTTTTGATGAAAACCTCAAACTGTGCACATGCCTATCAGACAGCTTTGGAACCATTTTCAAGCTGTGCATTTTCTCTTTTTCAAACAGTGTGACGATGTGATCTCAGCTTGCAGCGTGCTCAAAGCCTGGCACAGGAACGTCACTTCTGAGCAAGAGATTTCTAAAGTTTTTCAGTAGATGGGGAGGGTCTTTGTAGACAAAGTAGGACTTCGTTCTTAGCTCAATAGTTGGGTTTGTATGTGAGCAACCCAGGGATTTGAAAGCTTTTTCAAAATTTGAACCTTGGTCAGAAGTTATTCCAAGCACTACAAAGCCCTCAGTTTCAAGGGATTTTACAACGGTCTGAAGAATTTCAATAAGACTGGTAGATTGAACAGCACCCGATGTTAAATAATATCCAATTGGAAATTGCCAGTGTTTCTTCACCCCACACGCCATAACGCACAATGCTGATGACACCAAGTTCTTTTTTCTCTGAAAACCATCGTCTGCGTACCCAAATATTTTCTTCTTGTCGGGACTGTACGACAGGCCTCTTCTTAATGACATTTCATCCATAAGGATGAAAATTAGCTTATCGTGTTCACTTTGGGGATTAACTTTGAGTTTTAACATTGATATGTTCTGCTCATTGTAACCGGGGTTCATTTTGTGGGCCTTCAGGACACGAATAATTGTAGAAGGCGATGGTAGTGGTATCATTCTCCTCAACCAGTTGTACCCGGATATGCTGCAACTCACTAGCATGTTAACTGCCATCCACTTACGAAACGATGTGTAGCGTCGCTTTCCTTTCAGTTTAAATTTGACAAGTTCCGTGATGTACGGACCAAATGATGGATGAAACTGTTGTAGTATGTTCTGCAGGTTATACCGACGATTGATGATAGGTCCCCTAACTCTCTTTCTCATGAGAGAAGCCCCCTTGCTTTTGGGTTTTAAAAATGTAGACGAACGATTGGTCGTTACTAGTGCAGAAGGCTGATCAAACAATTTCTTCTTACAGGTCAGAGTTGCTTCATCTTTCGTCATACAGGCCTTTTCCTGGAAGAAACGAACAAATAAACAAAAAGGCAATGGAGGGAAAATTTAGATGAAAAGAGGTTGAGCGCTAACAAAAATAAGTAACGTAGAATGTGATACGTTATTTGTACACGACAGGGAAGGAAAGTAGGACTGTAGGAATATGAAGGGAAAAAGAAATATTAGGGGCTTGATAATTTGAAAATACACAAATCAAATGGAGGTGGAGCGAGAGCAGGGTTGGCACATAAAAAAAACCCAAAAAAGCCCAAAAAAACCCACGTAAAAAAACACTAAATAGTGGTTTTTTGGGTTTTATTAGTGCTATTTAAGTTTTACTTGTTTTCAAGCTTATAGAATCAAAATGAGCTAAATATTTAAATTGTCAAAAAATTGTCCGAGGCATTTGCATGACCATGACAATAAACATTGAAAAACAAAAAACACAACTATAAAAATAAAATAAGAAAAACCCGAATCACAAAAAAAGTCTCGAGGGACTAGCATACTTCCACGAGTTCCATTTCCAAGGTAAAAAACAAAAACAAACAAAAACTAAGAAACAAATGCAGTTTGACTATTTGAGAGTATAGAAACTTCTGAATTCTTTCTCTGTCTTCTAGACTAGACTGCTACTACAGTACTACTGTGTTTCTCTTTCTACATTCACTGCCATTTCATCATAGTCATCCACATCAGGATCATTTGTGAGGAGGCGATATAATGAGACCAATTTCTGTGCGCGTTCCGATCCTAATCTATTTCTCAATTTATTCCACACAATTCCAAATGTTGAGAAAATTCTCTCAATGGATCCTGAACTTGCGGGCAAGAATGAAGATTGCTTATAAACTTGCAGAAACTCTCTGCCAGTGTTTTTCATGAATCTGCATTTTCTGCTGTTTCATGTCTTGAATATCCCACCATCAACGAGGAGTCATTTTCTTAGTGATATTCTTGTTGAACAAGTGTTTTGGGAAGATGTTGGAGTCCTTCAATTTATACAAATAAAGCGCGCTGATGAACTCCGGATTGTATTCAGCCAACCACTCTTCAATATCTGTCTCCTGTGAGAGCTTTGCCTGAAATAAGTCTAACAATTATAGTCAGATGGGGAAAGACACGACCGCAGCCATCGTGGGGTAAGAAAGTAAAGAAACGACTGGCCTATGGTAAGCATTCAAGCTGCACTGGAACAAACTTGACAATGGAATCTGTTAGAGCATTTATTTCTGATCATTTTAGTGTTTGTTGCTATCCTGAACTGAAAAAAGTGATTTTTTTTGGCATGTCACTACATGTTGTAACATGTAACAGTGTGGTTGACTGACTTGGCTTGCGTTGCTAAGCACTCCAGCTCACACAATACACATGTTAAGTTGTTAACAGCATGGCTGTTAAGTGATGTGCAGCTGTCTTGCTTTAAGTTGCTTGTGGTGGTTACTTATGATCTGCATGGTGCTACCCTCTCACATGACTTGCGTCTGTCTGCTGCTAAAACAACTCACTATGAATTGACTAGCACAGCAATTCTCTTTGCACATCTTATATCTTTACAGACTGCAGAGCTATGTCCCTATGCATATGGTAATTGGTAAATGGTAATTATTATGGACAAACCTAATTCAAATATTGTTCATATAATGTAATAATTCATATAATAATGTAATATAATGTTGGAAATAAAGTAATCAAATAACAATATTTACTCAATAAGTGTATATATATATATATATATATATCTGGAAAAGAGGCAACTGGAGCTGTGTGAATAGCTCTTTTAAACAAAAACAGGTATTACAAAAAAACAATAAAGCCCAAAATAACAATAAAACCCCCAAAAAAAATTTAACCCCCAAAAAAACATGGTTTTTCCCATCCCTGAGCGAGAGGAATGGGAAAGTGGAGGAGAATGGTAAGGTGAGTTAGGGATAAAAGAGAGGGAAAGAGAAGGAAGAGAGATAGGAGAATAAGGAAAGTTAATGTGTGATTTTAATAAATGTTCTACATGAATATAAAAAATTTAAATGGCAATGAAGACAGTATAAAACAAGCAACACTCACTGTCCAGTTGAAGGAATCTTTTTCAACTTTCTCAGTTGAACCCAAATTTGAAGGAGTAGCAATTTGTTGAGACTGTGAGACACAAGTTGGGTTAGGTACCTGAAATGAAACATACACACTCTATTAAATCACATGCACAGGAATAAATGTGTATAGCGAAATTCATTAGTTATGGAATCTACTTTGAAATGACATGAAATTAATAGAAAATCGAACAGAATCTTCATAGAATAATTTAATAATTAAAAACCAAGGGAGTAAAAAATCTATTTCTATAGTTCAAAAATAACAATAACCGGCTGTCCTAGGTATTTCTTGAGTTTTATTAGACCTCTTCATTTCTTGAGCTGAGAATCAGCTAAATACCTGGTTATCTGTAAGATCCGTTACACATACATGTTTGGAACCTAAATTATAAGATAAAACCATGCTTTAAGGCATATATATACACAGAGCATAAATACTTCACGAACACTAAACACGCCAGTAGGACCATGGTGCCTGCTGAGCTTAAGCAACAAAGAACTTTCTAAAACGTAATGCCCATGAAGAAGCTTACAGCGGTGTACTTTTATTTTAACAGCAACAAAATGTAATACAGAATATATAAGCAGAGCTGATAATTGACATACCTCGTAAGTCTCATACGTTACACATTAGGAGACCCAACAACCTTTTTTCCTCACATCTTCTGTGATTCAATTATATTGTTGCCTCCAGAATGCTAGAACACATCAACAATCATGATCACACAAACCACACAACAGTTGTTGAAGGCTCAGCACATGAAGAATAAATCATTATGAAAAACAAAAGTCCTGATTTTATGTTATGAACAAGTTTGAGCTACTATGAAGACAAGAAGCAATCCGAACATAAAAAAAAACTTTTTAAATGTAACACAATTGTTAGAATTGATCTTGGGCAGTCATTATTCAAACTACAATCTTTTGAAACTACATTGGAAACATATACACTGCTGATCAAAAGTTTAAGACCACTTAAAAAATTTAAATAATAAAAAAATTCGGATACATAAATACATACTCCTTCACTAAAGGCCCACTTATTAGGCAAGGTTAACTACTACTCTTGACACCAACAACCATCACTGGAGTGCTACTACTTACAGCATTGATGGAGGCCTTTGACAAAACCGTGGCAGGACTTGTGACTCTGGCTTTGACTTGGGTTGCCACAGAAGATCTGAGGGGGATTCTGATGGGAGTCCTCATGGGACTTCTAACTGAAATCTTTGTTGGGGTAATCACAGGGACTGCTCCTAAAGTGCTGGCTGGGAGTCCAGGGGTCCTGATTGGAAGCTGATTTGGGTTGTGGGGCAGGCTTCTGATAAGGTTCCTAACAGGCGTTGTTGATGGGGCTCTGAGAGGTGTTCCGATTGTAGTCATCTTTTTTTTTAACGGAGACTCGTCAGAGGTTGATGGAGAAACTCTCTTTGCAGGGAACATGAGCTGAGCATTAGCTGTGAGGAAGAAAGAACCCATAGCTAACTCTTTGCAGCAAAATCATTCTCCTTCTGTTAAAACCTGAGAGGTTGTCACAGGGTTGGCTAAAATCTCCTTTGCGCTAATTGAATAGTGTTTGGCAAAATTAAAACCTAAAGACCCTATTGTTCAGAATTAAAAAAAGTATGAACAACGAGTATATTTAAATAACAATCAATGAGAAATAAATGATATACACAACTCTTTCAATCAGGTGGGCCAAAATACATTTCCTTAAAATCCAATTTCATTTAGAGGTTATCATGTTTTTCCAGTAATATTTATTTCTTCAATGGTTTTTATTTAATTCCAGTATTTTATTCGTTGGGAATTATTTCCATTTTTTCTTACAGGACTGACAATTAATATATAAATATTTGCAATTTTATCATTTAATAGGAGTTGTAAGGAATCAGGGTAACAAATTTGAGCCTGAATACTTCAAGAACAAAACACATCCATCACTGTTACACAGTGCCTTCTAAGCATAGCTAACATGAAAACTTTTCAAAACATTGTAACCAATATGACAGTTGTATAAATATACTGCTACTTTAATACAAACATATAAGAGTGCAGATAATAAAAACAGAGCTAGAATATTTTTAGCTTCTCATATCCCTTGCCTTTCATACTAAAAGAACCATTAGGTAATTAGTCATCCTCACATGTTGAGCAACTCAGTGATATTTTACAAAATATGGGAAAATGATGAAAAATAAACTAATACAACAATGTAAGCTCATAGTGCATATTTATTATAACTTTTGTTGTTCAAGAAATAAATGTTTTCAAAATTCATTCAGGGGTATTATTCTTCATCTCATATATCACTGAACAAAATGCAAATTTGTGATTGAGTTGTAAATATTTGTATCCAGCATATTTGAAGCAACAATGAAGTGTATTTACATGGTTATATTACTTCATTGGTTGCAAATGTATGAGTTCAGATCTAGGATAAAGTTCAAAGGGGTATTTTCAATTGTTAACTCTGTCTTGTGAGTTTTTTAATATTGACCTTGTCCTTGATAAAAGCTCAAAAAATTTGCAGCTTTTGGACTTTATTTTTTTGGGCACAAGTGTGAGGTTTGGACAAAAACCCAAAGCTCTGACCAACTATAGCAACTGTGTGTTAGTTTATATATCTGACAAAGTCTCATCCTCCTTATTGAAAAATGAACTTTGTTTCTATGAAATTAAACATGAAATACAGCTAACAATGGGTTTACAATTCTTTATGTTATATTAGCACTTGTGATTTTTACTTCAATGACCCTTGATTTGAGAATCATAGCTAGGTATAGGTATTTCTGAAGTCAATATCTGCAAAATTGGTAGTTGTACAGCAAATTAATGAATTCATGCCTGTTTTCAAAAAATAGCAGGATATTCAAGAACACATATTATCAGAAAAAAATGTTAAATCAAAGTATCAGCAAACTTTCAGGCAGAAGTACATTTATTATACAAATGTGAGTGCAAGGAAACAAAGGTTTACCAACAACGTTGGACTTTCTACACTAAAATTAAGAATCAAACTCAAGATCTTGAACTGTCCTTCTTTATTGATTAAGAAGTGTAATATTTGAAAACTGAAATTTCCAGAACTTAGAATAGTAAAGTAGTGTACTCTTTCTAAATGGAATAAATTTTTATTTTCAATTGATAAGAACTGAACACCAACTACTTAACACTTTCGTGGCGACCAATAGCACATACATTAAAAACTTTGGAGAATATCAAAGGAATGCAAACTATAAATAAAAGCGTTATAAAAGTGCAACTCATTGGGAAATAAGCATGAAAGTATACTATAAAGTGACTGATATGTTATGAAAGCCAATGAATAATCCACAAAAAGAATAAGTAAAACCCACCAAAATGTAGACGAATTTCAAAGTACAATAAATTAAAAATGAGAATTTTTTAGTATGACCATAACGGTAACAAACTTTCTTAGGTCAGCCTAATGTACCCAAATAAACACTTACCTTCATCAGACTTAAGAATGTCAACATATTTCTGTGGTATTGCACCCTCATTCAGCCAACTCTTAGCCTTTAAAGGTGATAATGTTCTTGCAAAATCAGACCGATTTAAGTGCTTAACCTAGCACAAATGAACCGATGAGTTCTCAAACAACTCAGAGATAAACTTTTCAACTTTTCATTTCCAGATGCAGCAATCCATTCTAGGTATAATTTTTTAGGGAAGTTGAAAAACCTAAGCTCTGAGTCGTCTTTGCTGTTACTTGAACAATTCTGGTAAGAACACTTTTTTTTACGAGTAGCCATCACGAGTATTGTTAAACGACAACCGTGGCGAAAGCCCTCACGATTCATACAGAAGGTCACGTCATTTACATCCGTGCTCTGAGTGGATGATTGTCACTGTGACGTCACAATTGTTATGACGTCACAATAGCCGATTCTGGATATGAAGTTACTTCTCTTCTCTGTACTGGGTTATACAGTCTAGAACCGAATCATTCTGAAAACCGAGCGAAGTATAACGAAAATAGAAGATCAATCAATTTGAAGACGGTTACGAGTAACTGCGCCGGATCTCCACAGCAGAGTTGCTTTTTATTAGTTACTGTTGTTAGCTTGCAATTAGGTGTTTTTATCATTTGATAGTACTTGTGGACAATTTCGATGAAATCTCAGTCTGTAAGTGAAAATGAGCTCCAAAGTAATGATGAACGTATTTAATTGCAAACGTTTAGAAACGTTATAGTTTCATCATCCACAGAGATGAAACGGTAGAAAAAATCAACAATAATAAAAGAGAGCAAAGTTATACAACTTCTTAAAATAAAAATAGATACAAGCTAATTCGGTAAACCTAACATAACTGAGATACATATTTAATAGTTGTGGCAATAAATAATTCCGTAGAAGACAGTTCGATCGTTGTTCACACACGGCGTGGTTCTTAAAATGAACAATGATTACAAAATACGGAGATCTTGCAGGTTTTCAATTGGCAGACTGTACTAAAATTGGGAAATTTGAATGGCTGAATAAAACTATTACAATGAACTCTAATTGCAGATTTTGCTGATTGTACTGAAATTCAAATGGGTGATAAAAACTATTACAATGAACTCCAATGGCTGATTGATAAGAGGTGAGGAGACGCCCAGTTTGCGTGAAACACCCGAATGCTGGCTGCGACGAATTGATTGCTAAAGCACAGTTTTTCCAACGTATGACTGCTGGCAGCAACGACAAACATCAGAATACACGCACGATGTCTCGCCATCTATGTCTTCGCCAAAACAAGCTTTGTTTTTTTTAAATTAACCAATTTTAAAACTGTTCCTATAATAAACCTGTACATCAAGTGAGGTAAAATATCTATAGCGCAACAATAAAATCTTCCTCTTCACTTCATTGTTTTTTTACCCCATGAATGGGACAACGAACTTTGGCGAACTTTTGCTTGGACGCTGACAGGATCATAGGACAAAATTGCTCGTTCGAAAAGGTTTTAACAATGCCGTCTATCAAAAAATTTTTGTATATATTTACGGAAAAGAATCTGCGAAGTTAACCAGTTTCGTGAAATATTTAAAATGAGCTTGATAAGCAGAATGCTCAGTGCAGTAACGTCGTTATACAAGATTTCTTATGTCCACTGTAAATGCAACTCAAATAGTGAGTTCCTAGGTTGGTAAAAGTAGGTTTCCGATAAACAGACAGTTATATTTTTTTACAAGCACATCAAGTAAGGCAATTTAACCATCCTGCTGACATTCCTAAGGAAATGTAACATTCGAGTGGACCTTATCAACATTTTGTAAGAATTGAGTAGCCTGGCCTTTTGAGTGAAATAAATCATACGTGTCAGCCAAGTCCCTACGATAAAACACAGGTTTAAATTCGCAGGACAGTTTTCTAGACGGGTATTTTTCAAGTGAGATTAAAAACCAATCAGCAATAAGAGGTGAGGGACAGGAGCCCATCGCGAGTCCGTCAATTTGTTCATAAATTTTAGTATTTCAATTTGTTTATGAATTTTACTATTAAACATGAAAAAAGAATTAGGACAGTTTCAAGTTTGCGTTAAAACTTCTTCTTTTTGTAATTAATAATTGAATTATCGTAGATAAAATGGTTTAAAGCACAACTTGAACACATTCACTTAGAGGTACATTGGTATAGAAGACTGTGTCAAAGTTGCACATAAAATACTGATTAACGTTTTCAACAGTTGCGAGATCTCATATGAAGTGTCAGATTATTGTTATTATTATTCACGTAAGTTTCAACCTCTCTAGACACTACTACAGTACAATCAAGAGAGAAATAGTGACGGGACCATCGGGTATGGACATGTACACGGGGAAACTATGCATAATGTGTGTTCCCACACAGGCCATCCTCGTGTGTATGCACAATGCGCATGGAAGTAAGCTCACACAAGACTAAGGAGGATGGAGTAGGTGCTGGAGAAAATGAGCGAACCCAAAAAAGATGGTCCTTAATTTCAAACTAATTCGAAAGCGATCAACGATAAAAATTGAGCCATTAAAATATCTTTCTCATGCAGAGCTTATTCATGTGAATAAGTAGCAAAAGTCGTCTGTAACCCAAGTAGAAGTGTTTTTTCTTCTTACTCATTAACATGCATCCACAACAGGAATATTCGAAAAAATTGCTCAGTTGTATGTACGAACGTTTGTGCAAGCGCAAACGTGGCACGCTGTTCATTGCGCCCCTGTGAATAATGCCTTTGATAATCTACTTCTAAGAATGACCGTCGTGTATATATTTTGCGTAACGCTCTTAACAATAGAAAGTAAGAATTTAGCACTGGCGGTCTTGGTTTCAGTTCCATTAATTTTCGTTGTGCAAGTGCACTATAATATAAAAAATTACTTTCAAAAAAGGAGAGATAACCAGAGCGCCTTAGAGAAACGGTTTCACTTCTGAGAGATGTAGCAATCGAAAAAAATGAAATGCTCATTCTTTCCGATTAAAAAGTCCCTTTTCACTTGATTACACAGTAAATATTTCCTTGGCTATTGAGAACACCGAACTTTCTGACGTACGAACACATTAGAAATTTCAAATCATTGTGAGGAATGGAGTCTTCATCGAAAAATTCGTTTTGTTTATTAAAATAACAGCATTCAAACAACGGTTTCCGAACGCGGAATGCGATTTTGCGTCCGACTTTGTGTTTTACTGTATTAGGTGGGAGGGATTGGAGTTGAATGTTAGACTGCCTAGAGCAGTGCTACTCAGTAATTTTTTTAAGAGAACCACTTCGGTTAAACGCATTGAGAGAGCCGAAGCTACTGCGAGTTTGCGCATGTTATATAAATTGTACAATAAACAATTATTTAAATATTTTCCGAGAACCGTGAATCGAGTCCGCGCAGTGAATACCACTGGCATATAGTGTCTCCGCGAGTGTACTTTATAGCTGGATAATCCGGAAAAAACTATTGACAACAACACTTCTTAGAAAAAACGAAGTAATTTTGAAAGAATAGAAGTTTGGAAGTACCCAAATCAGCTCGTTATACGATCATACGTGAATGAGCCCTGTTATTAGCTCTGGGTTTACGGTAGCGTTCAGAAGACCACCATAGTATTATTATTACTATTATTATTATTATTATTATAATAAAAGAAAGTATAGGTCTCCCTATACCAACCACGACAAAGATGTTGCAAGAGAGGAAGGAGGAAGGCACCATTTAGTATGGAGTTGAGGGAACGCGGAATCTATGCACAAGGTGCACATAAACAGTAAGCTAAGAAAAAAGTTCATGAAAGAAGAAAAAGTTGAAGAAGAAAGTAGTAGATGCTGAAAAACAGGACAGCAGTGAACCGAAAAAAAAGAATCTATAACAAAACAAAAACCTATTTTATTTGAACAAAAAGAAAGCCTTCCTAACCTTTAGCTCGGGCCCTCACATAGTCCCCCGGGGACGCTAATTCCCATAGCTACAATAGTTATATCCCCCTGAGGGGAGACCATTATAGTAACACCTTCTCCATATCTTAAGTATTCAATAAAGTTATAAACTTGGACATCTACTGTTTATGAACTCAATGAATAACCGAATAAGTAAAATTATAAGTGCACATTTAGTTTGAAAATTATATGTAGTTTTTTTTTAAAATAAACATGCCATTATTTTTACTATTTAAGTGTATTAAAAATATAACCAGTTCCAAGTTATATTGGATTTTTGGTAAATGTGTAGCGTTGGTCAGTAATCGATTTTCCACTTTTCGGTGCCTATTCGTAGTTAATTAGATCGAAATAAACAAGTTTTCTTCTATACACTTTCCGTCTCAAATGAGTATTTTATTGGTTATAGCGGTAAATGACTTACCGCAACTCCAGTGTTTGAAGCGGCGAGTAATTCAAGGAGCGCGTCGGACAGCAACACTGCAATGCGCACTCGCTTCCAGCGCGATCGTCATCAGAGACGAAACTAAACCTACCGCTATACCTCGTTAAATACTCATTTGACGAAAAAAGGTATAGAAGAAAAGTTGTTTATTTCGATGTTATTACCATGATTCAAGCAACAAAAATTCGAAAATCGATGAGAAGCTGTTTATTCGAGCGCATTCGTCATCAGAGGGCGAAACTAAACTGACCGCTATAATTCGTAAAATACTCATTTGAGATGGAAAGTGCTCAAAAGAAAACTTGTTTACTTTGATTCAGTTAATTAGGTTCAGGCACCGAAAAGTGGACAATCGATAACTGACATATCCTTCAGATTTACCTAATTCTGAAATGATGCACTGTTTTTGACTTGAACAAAAACTCATGGCATAAAGATAGTCTCGCCTTCAACGCATCTAAAACGTCGGAATTACCCTCTGCGCGCAAAATAACTAAATTTTCGTATGAAATCAAATTTTATCAACAATGCTATCCTGCACACATATGAACAAAAATGTTGATGACTGTACCGGTATTTAATGCCACAAAAAATGTCTAAAACTCTCTGAAATTAAATTCGCTTCAAGGTTTAAACACCATCAATTACCAATTTAACACACAGTATGTTCAACACAATTATTTCATGGCAACGCATAAACATTGATTGATTACAAGCTACTGCAATATGGTATTAACGGACGGTTCTGAACTTCTGACACGGAGAACAGTAGTTAATGAACGAATAGGCAAAAAAAACAACATTTTTGCAGATTGGGGAATCCACACAGTTGACATAAAAATATCTAACTAAACATGCTAGAACACCATGAGCGTTTTTAATAAAACACCATGCTCTGAATCATACACCATGCGGTAACAATACACATTGAAAAATGATCAGTGAATACACAGTTAGAACTTACCTTCATTGCCAGAAATTTGTTTTTCATTCAAGCGTTTAGCGAGATTAACTAAGAGCTGTCCTCTTGACTTTCTGTTTGATATTTTACATTACTCTACACATTTCGCCAGATTAGTGAGGTCATTTTCTCCAACCAACACATGTTGCCTCTTAAGCATAGCATGACTCAACTTCAACTGACGCCGGAAGAAGAGATCACGTACATCTACACTGCAGGCAGCGAGTCAATCCGATATTGAGAAGCTCTGTGATTGGTGGAAACCGGAGAGAAATTAGAAATGAGTAAAAATATTTTACTTGCATGAATGTAGCTTAATAGAGCGTTCCACACGTAACGAATTTTGTAGAGGACTATTTTATTCATATAATGATGGCGATGACAGGAATTTTAGTGACAGTGTCACGCAATAATGCTCGTAAACATGTTTAACGTGCTTTGTTCATGCAAGCTCGTTTGATTCGACCGCTCCGTGAACACAGCTCTCAAGTTTTTGCGCTTCTGAAAGATTCGCTCTGATGTCACGTCAGGGTTACCACTTGGTTTCATCACTTTATCTGGAATGCAGTAAAATAATACATACTTGAAACACTAACAATTCTCACACACATGTTTACACTTAATTCAGTGTATCATAAATAATTTAATTGCTTATTTCAGTGTTTCATTTCATGCTTAACCGCGGTAAAAATAGTATAGCGTAGAATAAGTGGTTGGGTTGAAAAATGACAAAAATCTTTCAATAGTAGCCCACATTGGGCTCCCATATTCGTTGCAGGAAGATAGGGTTGCGCGGCAAATGATGTGAACATTTAAAACAGACTTGACTCAAATCTAATGAAGTTTTCAACTCAGTTTTAGGGTAAAATTAAATAATCATTATATAGCGGATACGATGAAAGTAACCACTATACTGAGGTTCCTTGTGATTTAGGTCACACGCTATGAAATCTTTTTCATACTTCAAAACAATGCCCCTAGATATTTGTAAACAAGATATATAATGTAAGAATTATTCGTGCTCACATAAGCCATGCGCATGTAAGATACTATATTCATCAGCTAAAAACTGATATACACTTTACATTTTTTCGCGTTTTAGTGAACACGAATGAAGTTAAAACACCTCCGTTCTTCATTGGCATTGATGGGTAGCACCAGCACAAAATCACTCGTTGAAAAAAATCTATTCATGAATTCTTTTGAACGAACCGTTATTAGGTATTTGTGTAAAATGAAATTCGCATTGATGAACTCAATTCCCTATCGAAAAAGCCCTCAGTGATGAATATTTCCTGGTTACAGAAACGACACGTGTGATTTGAGCTCTTGAAATTATGTGCGCGATGACATACCATGAAGCCTGCATCAAATAAGATCATCAATTTCAGCCCCTTGGTTTCATTCTGCATTTTTTTAATTTCGTACGAACATGCTACCTCCAGCTATCTGGATCAAGCGAAGACAGGAAGCGTTCCCTGTGATATTAATCACTGTCACGGATGCCAGTGTACGCACGTGAGGTGATATAGAAGTGTTGTTTTTTCGCTTGTAATTGGTCCACTGTACATATTTATTTCACAGTATTTTAATAAGCAGAACGCAACTGTAACCTATTTTCAAGGGTCTTGGGCACGAAATCACGATTGCGTTGGAAAAGAGGATACGAATGTTTTTCATATTTGCAAATCGTAAGAGAAACTAATAATATTTGTAACAAAACAACGTTAACTTTAACCCAATTGCATTTCAAATTACTCATAGGACGGACACTTGGCGAGTGTTCGATATTGTGCGATATTCAACTTTTATTCGACGATATTGAGTTGATATGTTTTTATAACTGTCGTACGTTAATATTATTCATGAAAATAACTAGGAAATTACATCCCTAGAGAATCAGTGCAGAGAAATGATTAAACTGTATTTGTGAACTGGAAAGCGGGTTATGTATCCATGTTTGTCAAAGTTATTTATCAGTAAATTCGATAATAAGTTCTATACGGAAGTCATTCATTATCAGCAAAACATTATTTTGTGTTGAATATTCGTAAGCTCGTTAAAAAAAATTATTTGCAGTGGACTGGCCAGCAAGTTCCGGTAGCTGCATAAGACGATTGTGACAATCTCAGCTGCTCAAATGTGCTTGGTATCGCTCAGTGTAGTTTACTAGGCTTATGATTACAATGGCAGGCGCAGGAACGGCATTTGAACACTGTGTGGAGAGACGGAAATGATGTTCGGATCGCTACACTCATCTTGCTGGGAGTCAATTTTCAACGGGATTCACAACATTTATTTTCGTTGGCCAAGGAATCCAAGGTGATTAAACGAATTTGTATCTAAAAATATAGGTAAAAATACTAACAAAATTGGAGACGCTAAAACGAAACACGTGGTAAGCTTTGCTGGTATTTTTCTGTGTAATATTATTTTTTTGCAGCTCATATACTGAATTTTGAATGCAGTCTCTAACGCCCAATAGATGTTGGTCAAGTCAGGCGCAAAATGATTTGGCAAGAGAAATTTTCTTTTGCCTGATTCTGATTTTTAATGAATAATTGGAAATCTATGCTTTTAAATAGAATTCCTTTATGAATTGTATTATCGTTTTACACTTTGATGGTATTTTTGTTAAATGGTAATTAATACCTTACATGCAATGAATGAAAAAGCTGCTAGGTACGTGTCAGCAATTGCATAATAGCACAATGCTTTCACGTGCATTAGGTGTAATCATGGCATTTACGTAATGTTAGAAAATCTCTCTGATTTCAATTAGTTGTTCAGTTTTTGAATTAAATATTTAATAATGCTATGTTCAGTTCCTAGCGTCGTATTTAGATGAACAATAAAGTCGTGTTCTGACTCTTGTTGCTTCTACGGATATTCTAGGGGGACCTGGACTGACATTATGCGGCGTATAATTTTGAGACTTGTTGAGGATACCATTTCAGGTTACCGGCGTTTCGCATGTGCGCGTTGCCTCCAACGCTGAGTGTGGTGCTGGGGTTGAATTCCGCCGGCGCCGGTGTCTGGCATGGGGCGAGTCGAGGCGTCCACAAGTAAATTGCTTGTTCACTCTTCTTCTCCTCTTCGTCAGCTCTTTTTGTGCTTTATTATTATTCTAAATTAGTGCGTTTGTGTGTGGGTATATGCGTGATTCAATTCCTTCACGTAAAGTGACGTTTTATGTCTGCTCATCTATAAGTGTTCTTGAATTAGCAAACTATTAAATCAGGCGGCTCGTCTGAAACTTCAATTAAAAGGTTCCACCTGATTCACGAGCCGCCGTACTCTGATGTGGTTACCTTCTACCTAGACCTTTAAACCTTAGCTGAAACCTACTAATTTCTACTTCAACTTTAGACTTCAAACCTTAAACATAACTTGCCCTTTACCGCTTCCTTGCTATTTTCCTCTAAAGTTCGACTTTTCGTCTTAGTACCAAGTGTTTCTACACTGAGTTGCACCATAAGCGCAGATGTGCATTGAAAATTAATATCCCTAATTTGATCGATATGGAATGAAATACATGTATAGATATTACCAAATTTTGGAGGAGTCTTTCGATTTGTAACTCATAGTGTGATATCCTTCGCAGTATCCCATTATCGTCTTGACTAAGTTTCTCGTGCGGTTTCTTATTTGCAGCACTACATCGGCGGTTTTCTTGACGCCGGTGTTAACTTCATTCAGTTCTTTAATTGGATTATTTACATTCATACGTGTTCTTAGGATATTGTATATTTTTCAAGAACTCTACCATTATTTTCCAGTTTACGTTGACAGTGAGATTGGACATGTTGTGAGAGCCACAGTTATTGTCTGGCTGGGGACGTCAAGACCCTGATTTCGTTCAACTTACAGCCAGACGCTGTCGACTAGCGATTTGCCAGTGGAACCTCCTTACTTTAGGTCCTAACTGCAAACGCAGAGATTTTTAAATATAACGATATTTTAAAAGGATTTTAAACTAATAATAGAAAAGATCTTCTATTTGTTAACTCGTAATGTTCGCCGTTGAGACGCTTAAAAATGAACAAAAAGTTCACCTTTGCGACACTCAAAAATGAACAAAAAGTTCGCCGTTGCGACAATTCAAAATTAACATACAGTTTACTGGTGCGACGCCTAAAAATTTAGAAAAAGTTCGCCGTTGCGACAACTATAAAAAAACATTCATTTCCCGTCGCAAGACCTAAAAATAACATGTTCGGCGCTGCGACCCTTTGATGTAAACTTATGTAAGCCGTATATGAGCTGTGAAAAAGTTTTTTTTTGCCTTTAACTGGCGGGTAAAGTCCAATTTGCTCGCTTTATGGGATGTTCGGTGAAGATCTTATTACCGACTCATATTATCTAATTATGTAGGGCTTAGTATTAAATTAGAAATGCTGTTTCAAACAGCTTCTTGTGTATTTCTTCTCTTTACGCAGCAAAAATGTCAGAATCATACTGCTTGTGTGAACAAGCTGAAGTTTGACCGTTTGTAGTAAACCTTGCACCAGAAAACTTTTCAGAGCGACTCCACAGTTTAATTACACACCAAAAAATCGATGACATATTCAGGAAGCCGTACCTGCCTAACAATATCAAATACGTCGTCAAGCTGATGGAACTCTACTCTGATTTTCAATTAAGTGAACCACTCGCATTAAATCAAATAGAATACTGATCAGGAATAATGTTATAAATACAACAGACAACAGATGGTTCATGTGGAAATTACCTCAGTCAATGTTTCTGAGTAGTACACATAAATCTGAACTTACCTCCTTGGTCAATACACGTCTGCAGCTCACAAGGCTTCGAAAGGAAAACGAACAGCTAGGCCAATAGGTATTTTTAGCTACCTGGCATCGGAGTTTCAGAAATATACAACCGCCGGTCTAAATTTCAATATTTAAAGGAAAATATTGATGTCAAGTTTTGCGCAATAATTTCAGTTGAAAAACATTTGTCACCAGTTTTAAGCCCGAATTATTTCTGGTATATGAAATAATATTCCAAGCTGCGATCGCGTCGGGGTTGTGTTCAATAAGTGGTGCACGTCATCTCTAATTAGTTTTCAGACCACCTAACAAATTTATTGAAATGACTACGCTATTCAGTCCCGCCGGGGTTACACAGCCTAGTCTCGAACTCCGGCGTTGTTCTTGATAAGAAAATGCAAGAAAATAGTACTTGCCCTCTCAAAAACGTTAAAAAATTATCAATCGGCTAAAATTTAGGCTTTTGTTTTGCAGTAACAGTAAATTCATAACCAACCCATTGAATTTTCATAACAGCTGACATGGTTTCAGCATGACTCAAAACGATATAAAAACAGTTTTCGAACATTCTGGAGGTTGAGATGGAGCAACTCACAGTATTATTAGTAGTGTATTCATTTGGTAATAATTCAGATGATAAGTTTATCCACCAATGAACCAACATCTTCAAATAGTATACCGAACTTTCTAATGGTATATCGACTTTTAAGTGGATCACAACATTCTTATAACTATTATGGAATTTCATTCATAGCTTCGTTCCTATAAGAGTTGTTTACGCTAAGTGAGAGGAAGGAACCATCCATAATGGACACGTACATGGGGAATCTACACACAGGGTGTGTTCCCACACTGGACGTTCTTGCGTAGTACCACGAGCGTCTTTCAACGCAGTTCACCCAGGGCAGTGGAACAGAAAGTAAGGAAGAAAGTTCCAACACTACAAAAGTTGAAGAAGAAAACATTTGGCACGGAAGAAAAGGATAGAAGTGAACGGAGAAAAGATGATCGTGCGTGAATTTAAAAATACAGTTCAACAAAGAGAAGTAAGTACCTTTAACTTTGGCACTCGCGCTTTGCAACAGTGAGCGCCACTTATCACAAATGCATCCTTTGTTTATCCATAGTGGAAGTCTCACATCATTAAATACAATCGCTGAGTGTGAAACCTTTCGACTCTTTTTTTCTCCATATACAATATCCTACAATATTTGAGATATATTCCATGTGTCTCAACAAACTAAACACAGTGGTTTTCCTGGTAACCAATCACAGTTGAGCTTCGATTGCTGCTGGAAGGACTCAGGGCGTGCTACGCGCCCAACAATATACAACGTTAATTCGAGGGTTATCTGAGTTCGGTTGAACAGACAGTGACTTTATGCAGCATTTCCACGTTTTGACCGAAGCTGATGCGTGTGCACGTAAGCTTTAATTTGTGCTGAGATATTAGTTACGTTCGAATTAAGCACAAAATTAAAGGTACAACTGAGCAGGAAGTGCATTTAACTGAGCGTAGCATGAATTTGATGCAGAATTTGTTTGTTTGAACAAAATGCGCCTCATACATTTGTAAGTTTAGTGCACGTATTCATTTGTGTCAAATTATATATACATAACATTGTGACAAGCTCTCATGGGAGGTAAAATTAAATGCTAAATGACACGAGCATGTACGCTCAATCAACCAAATTTACCGCTGTAGAGGTACCTCGCGATTAAGCAAGCCCAAGAAGCCAAAGGTTCCTTTGGAAATGAAAGGCACCTGCGTGAGCGCTTAAATCAGCATGGAAACGAATGTAACCGTTTATTTTGATTCTTATTCTACTTCGGTGGCTGTGCGTTACGTATTAGACGGCATGAAACTTGGAAAGCTTCTCGAGAGTGAGGGAACGTACTCGTCTTTTTAGCCGCGATCTAGTCTATTTTATTCTGAAAAGCGATGAATGGGGTGGCGTTGGAGTGATGTGTAGTCTTGCGAAGAAAATAAATTAGTTTGCTCACAAATGCTTCTAATGATTTTAAAAACATTTACAATGATTGAAAATTATGCTCATAAAAACTCTTATTGAATATAACACATAAATATATTTTAAATATATTTTACGACTGGCGACTAACAAAAAAAGGGGCGAGCAATGGCAAATCGTTATTAATGAATGCGTTTCGAGTTTAAAATTGTACTTTTCAAATACACTGGAAAAAAAATATTTACTTGGAACGAATAATGTGTGGGAATTATCGGATTCTTTAAAAACAAGCTACAAAATTTATCAGTTATTGTGCAAACTTTCTTAATCGGCCACATCCAAGTTTTGTAATCTCTCGAGTTATTTTCACTCTGGAACTAGTTCTCAGATAAAAAGAATGGTCACAAAAATAATGTATCGTAAACATGTTTTTATCGGAGCTTACTCAGTGATATCGATCTCCAAGGTCTCCTCGGAAAGGTACCATGACAAATTGCACATCAACTGAATTAAAAAAAAATATCACTGTTACACTATAGAGCTAAGCAAATTGACGCACGATGCTCTTACGGATGGTTCATTCCAAGATCTGAAAATACTAAAGTTGTGTGATTTTCATCAGACGTCCATCAATAATTTCATGTACGAAACAATTACTAATGATGGCAACAAAAATCTCATTAGATTAGTTAGTACGTGCACAAATTAACTTTCTGTGCGATCACACTAAAAATAGAATTAATTTCGTTCTTCCTTAAAAAAGTCAACACAGTTTCACTTCGTTGGAACCAACTCGATCCTTGCTGAAATTCGCGAAAAAATTATATCATGAATTCGAAATTAATATTGATTTATGTTTTCTTTTAAGTAATAATGATGAAAAGACAAACTGTGCATCTATAGAAGGTTAGTATTATTAAGATAATATACGCTAGAATATTAACTAATACTTTGTAGAGAATGACATGCGTCATTCACATATCATTCACTTTTTCATAGGTCTTGAATCGTAATTACCTAGGATTTTTCAGTTCGGTCGTTCATATTAAACGTTTTCACGTTTTTTATTAGTGGTTATATGGAATTCCATTTTGTACCAGCCTACTGTTTGGTTAATAAAGCGTGATAATTGGTCAAGGCTACTAGGTTCAGCTAATGATTAAATCCAAGTTTGTTGGGCTGACTTAGAATTCAACGAGCTTTTTTGGGGGCACAAGGATTGATGATCAGTTGTGATGATTGTAATCACTCTAAGTACATTACTTCTACTGTTTATAGACTATCAAATAATTGTTTCAATTAATTTAAATTATTTGAATAGATACCATTTTTATAACAGCACCCAATCATAAATTCATTTCTGATACATCAACCTCTCGTATGAAAAGATACAAAACAAAAAATGAAAAATGTATTTAAATTTGGTGCATTTAAATTAGTTGCAGTTAAATTTGATCTTCTCGGTGAGGCGCAGGCGAAGGCTTCCTAATCTACCGAAGAATTTTTGATAGATTCATAGGGAAATGAATGATCATGATCTCATGAAGCAGATATACCTGTCATTTAATATTTCCGTTTAATTCCGAATTTAGCAGTAACATTTTTTAACCTCAAAAATATCTCACATGTATAGTGGCTTGAAATTCGTGCTAGGATTAGAGTAGAAGAATGTTTTTTCAGTGATCTCAAGATGCGGTGAATGGTGTTAGGAAGCCTCTGGGTTATTAAAACCAAATGATAATGTGATAACAAAGCAGTAGAATACCAGTATTTCCTAGTACAAGACAAGAGGCGTGTTCCATACAGGATTCCCATTGTGGTGGTAAAACCACGCTCGTTTTAAGTACAATAATGAATTGATCACTATTCTCCACCGCAATTCAATATCTCAGAGTTAGCTGAATAGTGGTATTTCCATTACTCTAAGATTTCCTAACCAAATGAATGAATAAATTTAGGACCAGTAAACAATCATAGCTTTAATTTTTCTCAATTCTACAGCTGAGTCAAAAGCGAAGTGGAATAGAAGCTGAAGTAAATATTTTTATTTAGCGTAGAAGATGCATTTTCGGTAATATCATTTTGTATTAATAAAATAAAGTAAAGTATTGATGCAGAAAACAATGAAAACGAAAAATCTTAAAAATATTTATTACTAAAGTTGCATTCATAAGATAGGTCACTACAACATTGAAACCGAGTGAACCTTTCATTCAAAATTCAGCTAAACGAACACGCTTGTTGCAAATAAAATGTAAAATACGTGAAAGCGGGTTAGAACACAGAAACAATTTTCCAGTGCTATATAAAAGCCTAAACAGAAACAGTAAGAAGTGTGGAAGTGGATTATTGGCCAACTGTT
The DNA here is from genome assembly GCA_030386875.1 of Morinoia aosen. Lineage (NCBI taxonomy): Eukaryota > Metazoa > Arthropoda > Malacostraca > Amphipoda > Talitridae > Morinoia > Morinoia aosen. Next base: position 12,189,834 of record CM059569.1, on the reverse strand, counting down.
TAACAGGGAATGAGCTCTGAATTACGTTAAGTGATGATTTTAGTTTACGAGTATACAGAGATTCACGAGTGTGTTATATAGTAGTAAGTGATGATTTTAGTTTACGAGTATAAAGAGATTCACGACTGTGTTATATATCAAGTGATTTTCGTTCACGAGTATACAGAGATTGACGAATGCGATATATATTCAGTGATGATTTTAGTTTACAAGTATACAGAGATTCACGACTGTGTTATATATTAAGTGATGATTTTAGTTTACGAGTATACAAAGATTCACAAATGTGATATATATTCTTTGATGATTTTACTTTACGAGTATACAGAGATTCACGAGTGTTCATATCAAAGTGTGGGGAAGAGCTGCCTAAAGTCTTAATATTATCAGTGTCAATAACATTCATGGGTTTTTCTTAAATTGAAGGGTAAAAAGCACAAGTAGGACACGCGCAAGATTCCCGATTTTTTCGAAAACAGTCAACAACTATGCTTAGCATCAGAACCTACTTTGAAATGAAAGGATATGTTCTCAAATAGGCGGGAAGCGTAGCAGGATAAGCGCATCGTTTGCTATTTTCTATTCGCCGCTACTTGAATTGAAAACGAGTTTTTTATGGCATCCTCAATTAAATCATTTAACTTGCATATGAGCTCAAATAGATATGAGTACATAATGTGAAAAGTTTTCATTTTTGTTATTTCACTACTGCAGCTCACATATGAAAATCAGTGATTGTGTATTGCATAATTTTTGTACATGAATTGATAAAGTGGACGAGACTTCATTTTGTTGCTTGCATTATCACTCATTTGTGTTACATCAGGTAAAATTCTTAAATCAATATTCATAACTTACTACTAATGTGTCTAAAGTACACATTGACGAACATATAAACACTCATACTCCAAAAACCTGCTATTCGAACGAGCTTTTTCAGCGCAACTTTCCCACACGACCGAAGTTCTCCGTCTTCTATTACGATGCATTTTTTGTTCTTACAATAAAAGTACAAAACATTTATTGAGCCATTCAACAAATGGACTTTGCATTTCTATTGCATAGTGTCATATTTTTTCAACAAATTATAAAATATCGTCAACAATATTATTCATAATTAATATTGGCATGATACTACCCGCAGTAAAGTACATGTGACAGGTGGTGTGCGACATGATCACTGTTTTTGCACAAAGCGGTCAATGTGTTGAAGTCAATCAATGGCTTAACGTAGTTACAGAGACCTAATGGTTTGCTTGAGGCTTGAAAATAATTTGTTATCTGTTTTATGATGTTCATTAAATGGTGAAGATGTAGAGCAATAAATTCAATATCTTCAATGATCTGAGTTTTGAAGCTTTCTATACACGAAAAATACAACACATTAAATCGCACCGAATTTTCTTACTTATAGTAAATCATATTTGAGTGATAGAGATAAAATCATGGCTTAACATCATTGCGTAGTCGAGCTGCTCAAGCGATCTCTTTGCAACGTGACGGTGTAGCACTGTACATCAGCACAGATCATATACTAGAAGATCCACAACTTATCACAGTGTTTCCACGGTGTGAGATTTCTTTACCCTATGCTAGGATGCGCGATTACCCTATATTACCCTATACACTCAAATTTTCAAATAATTGCAAAAACTTAAAATGAACTCATTCCTGGAAGTGTATATGCTACGTTTGCAAACAGCGCTTAGCATAAGAAATGTTGAGAAAAAGGTTGTTGAAGAAAACTGCAAAATATTCATTCATCAACAATGTAATCAATAAAAAAAATTTCAAAACAAATAAAAGGCCTATTATCAAATAAATGTACACCTAAGCACAATTGAATTCATCCTAGAAAGGATATATGACATGTTTGGATGCATTGTTAATATTAATATTTTGAAACTAGGTTATTGAAGAAAATACATCATTTAACCCTATCCGCCTCGGGTGTGGGCATTTGCCCACAGTGATTTTTTAAAAATGGTTTTATCTAAAGACTACTAATCCAATTTTTGCATATTACATTTGGTTGAAAAGTTTTTTTGAGCAGCTATCTTTTTATGTTTTTCCGCTTGATTGAGCATTAACCAAACAAGTTTTAATTTAGTAAGAAACAATGGTCAAAAAACACCTGTGGCGGATAGGGTTAATATCCATTTATTGACATACGGTAATATGTCTATCGATCAGGTTGGAAAAGCACCAAGTCAATTGAACATGATAGTGTTATTATTGCCAAACATCAAAATATAGTTGGCGCTTTTCCAACCTGATCGACAGATATTACAATCAATTAGTAAATTACCATAAGAGAAAAACAAGGCTTATAATACACATTGCCTATTCAGAGCGGAGTTTGAAAAGTGATGATGACTCTCCACACGTTGAATTTGATTTAACTGACCGCATGGCCTTCAGAATGCCATCATTCAGGATCATTGTGTGAGGATCTTCACCCGAATTGTGGAGGTGATACACTGCGTGCATTAAACGGCACAATGTTTCATTTTTTAATTGATTTCTCTGAGCAGTTTTCGTTAAATTTAGTTTACTGAAAAACCGCTCAACTGCTGCGTTACTGAAGGGGAGACCTAACAGCGCACCAATGAAAACCTCGCGATTTTTGAAACATTTGGAATTGGATGAATTTCTTGCAGCAAAAACATGTTTCCAGTATTCCGTGACATTCATTCCTGTTGTCAGCCCGTCCAGACAATAATGTTTCCTCCATTCACGATCGAGGAGATTCACATCAACAAATTTCCTAAGTTGTGGTATTTGTAACATAGACGATGACAGTGAATTTGGGTTAAGATTGGATGCATTAACTGGACTAAGGCATTCAATCAGGTCATAAATTGGATCGGAACACTGGAAACGTTCATGAATTTGTTTCAGCGATTCAACCAAGAAAAATTTACATGATGTGAAAAATTTGTCTAATTCAGTGGGAGTAGCATTGCATTTTAATTTGTCAACAGTTTAAGTCGCTTCGACGCACATATATATTCGCTCATTTTTAATGAGATTTACTGAAAAATCTGGAGAGGATGGATGAAGCTTGTCAATGGCAGAAGATTTAACGTATGTTGGCTTAAGTACGTCAGTAGCAATATTTTTCAATAATTTATGAACTTCCTTTTTCATGTTAAAGAAATTTGGTGACTCAGATTGAAATTGCCTATTGAATGAACTAAATCTACCAAGATTGTGTTCAAGAAACTCAAGGTAAGGTTAGGTTAACATCGGCATCTTTGGGATGCTTTATTTCCAATCAAGCCTGATACATATGATCTTAGCATTGGTTTTTTAGCATTTTCAAATGTCTTATAACTAACCCTATATATAGGACACCATGACGGTTCCCCCGTAAAGCCGGTACCAATTTCCGACACCTGGGTTGAGTGGGGTATTGTGCTTGAGCTTTCCCTTATACCCAACGGGGAAAATCTCCGCGCCAGCGCTGGGATACGAACCCGCGACTTCCAGCATACAAGTCCGATCCCTTAACCGCTGTGCCACGGAGAGCACCTCCCACGGAGGTAAGCAATTGTGAACTCGTTTCTGAAGGCTTGCTCAATGCTGTCATTCACGTGGGTAGGATCAGAAAATGTGAGTTCGTTAAAATAGACTTTAAGAGCATCCCATTGCTCTAACAATCGCGTTACGCAGGCTTCCAGCGATAGCCACCTGGTTTGACCGGGGCTAGTATCTTGTGCGGCTCTAATTCTACGAATTTTTTAAACTTTCTGAATGCATTCTGACGCTTGGCAATTAGACTGAAGTGAGAATAGACATTTCTACAAAAGTCTTCAATGAATTTAGGTAATTTCAAACATGCATGGGAGGCAGCTAAATGGATCAAATGGCATAAACATTTAATAATTATCACATTAGGAATGTCATCCTGCAACAGAGTTGCAAAGGAATGTTTACTTCCCATCATAACGTTCGTTGTGTCTGAACAGAATGATAATATATTCTCCATTGGAATATCCTTTAATTGCAAACAATATTTTACTGCATTATAGGGACCGTGAGCAGACGCGTCTTCAACTTCGACAAGATCCAGAAATGAACATTTCAATTCGCTATCGTCTGTTTCATAATATTGCACTGTAATACTCATTTGTTTTGTTATGCTTCTATCAGTGGTTTCGTCTATAATAAAATTAAAAACTCTATTACGAAGGACACAGGATAGGTTATTCACAAAGTAGTGACCAAATACCTGGCGTATGACATTACTGGCTCTTTGTTTACCATGACATACTTTCTTGAGAGGATCTTCGTTGGGAAACATAGACTTAAGCAATAGAATGAATGACTCACACAATGAAATTGGCAGGTAGTGTTTTGAAAGGAAGGCACATATTCTAAGCTCTACAGGGTGTGGCAGAAAAACCTATCCGATTTCAAAACGTTATAAAATTAAATCCACTCAACTTGTCAAGAAATTTTTTTATTAGCATATCGCAAATTTTATGCCATTTTTAAATTTAAGTTTTGAAAAGCACATCACTCAAATGTCGTCCTTGGGAGCGGATACACTGATTTAGGCGCTCGCGGTAGCTTTCCATGACTTTCACCGTCATTTCCACAGGAATTTCTTCAATTGCCCGAGCAATTTCCCTTCGTAAAGCAAGAAGGGTCCTTGGTCGATGCTGGTAAACCTTCGATTTGAGGTAACCCCAAAGGAAGAAGTCACATGGAGTGAGATCCGGTGAGCGCGGCGGCCAGCCAAGATCACCTCTCAGGGAAATGAGGCGACCGGGAAACAGTTCCCTGAGAATGTCCATTGATCGTCGCGATGTGTGGGCGGTTGCACCATCCTGTTGAAACCACACATTTTCCACGCCATTTTCTTCCATTTTGGGTCTAAGAAAATTTTCCAGCATGAAACAACAGCGCTCGCTGTTGACCGTTATGGTTTGCCCATTTTCTTCAAAAAAGTAAGGCCCCCAGACGCCTAGGCGGTAAAGAGCACACCACACAGTCACTTTTGGGCTATGGAGGGGTTCCTGATGGATTTCTCGAGGATCATGACGCCCGAGTCCGAAATGAATTCGAAAAGCACGCTGTGTAGCAATTATCGAACCGCCGCATTCGATAAACCGCTCAATAACAAAAGCACGATGTTCACCAGACCAAGGCATGTTGACTACTGACAAATGGCATAAAACCGGCTTTCTAACGGTTTTTACCCCACTACTCTTCCTGCTCCCTCTTCTGAGAAAAAGGGATTTGAAATCGGATAGGTTTTTCTGCCCCACCCTTTATTTTCCTAGCAGCCAGATCGATCGGATCATTCGAGATGATATACGAAGCACTGTCACTAGTTTTTCTATGTTCAAGTGAAAGATTTATGTGGCGTTTCGGCTTAGCATGACGAGCTATTTCTGATTTGCCGCATGTAATATATGCATTACATATCGTGCAATGAGCCAAATCCTTATCGATCGTCGATTTACTGCTCTTCTTTAACCAGCCTCTGAAACTTTCGTCATCCAACCAAGCAGATCTAAATTTTTGGGTTGCTGCTATCGACTTTTTAGCGGCAACCTTCTTGCGCTTTGGAGGCGGAGTGCGAGCAGGATCCTCATCAGACAGCACTACTCTTCGAGATCGCTGCAGCTGCAATGTAATGTACAATAACTAAATTTTTTCTAGACCGAAACAGTAGATAACAAGCATGGTTGTGAAATCGAAGAAAATTTTTATTGCTTTAAATTTGTAATTATTTGCGAAGAAAAACCTTTATAATTATACAAGGTAGGTACCATTATTAATTAGCTAACGACCGCTAACGTTATGTATGATGTATAACATTTAAATATATCTAAATTGTTTGCTTTTTGCAATGATAGCTAAAGGTATTATATATATAGAAAATGTAAAACCTTGCGACTGGTGTTACATATAGACACTAAAACCCAATCCTGGTCATAATGATAAAAATATTGAGATATAAATACTGTTCAACCGATCAGTACACTGAGTACAGCAATATACGTTAAGTAAAATAAACCTAACTTGAACGCGACTCTGTGAACGTGGATTTGCCGGCATTGTGAAAAGTGATAACCAAAGTTGTATTTAAATATTTGGCGTTTTCAGGAACATATCCTTTGTTAGGTAGGCATATTCCATTCGATCGGACTAAAGCATTATAATAAGCATTTTCCATTCAATCGGACTATATCTTTATAATTTAGATAGGTATTTATTGATTAATTTATTTGCATCTTTAAATAATTATTAAACAAATAACTTTATCTAAATAGCACGCGCGATGAAAATACAACATGCCAAAATGCTATCAAACAATTAAACATACTCTATTGTAAGTTCAGGATTTGATTACAACCAAATTATTCAGCATGAAACATACATTACAGCTAAACATACTAACCTAAAGGTAGGTACACACTTTTTTCAAAACTAGAGTCACTCACCTACTGCACCACGAGACACGTGAGACACGTCTTATCACTTCGCAGTCTTTGCCCTTTGGGCCCGTTTGATCAATCATGTCTTGTCAGGCGGAAACTGCTTGCTGCAGCCTGCAACGCAACGTGAGTACGTACTAGTTCAGCTTTGAACATGTTTCAAATGGAGATGCCAATACGGATCGTGATTGGGAAATAGTTCTAGAGTATTTTCAAACGACGACAATGCAACGATGGATGCTTTCCTACGTGTTTTGAAGCATTGATAACTGTGTAACCTTTCGGTAGGCATAAAACCCTCTAATTACCCTATTTCTGCGCATTTTACCCTATTAATACCTCGATTACCCTATGAAAAAGTACAACCCCATCGTTACCCTGTGAAGGGTCTGATTACCCTAAAATAGGGTAATTACCCTGCCCGTGGAAACACTGACTTATCACTAATTCGAGCCCTGTAGACAATGACGTAGGTGCCAATTGGCCAATGACGGAGCGAGGAAATGGGCACGTCACTTTGTTTATATCTGGTCAGAGGTACGACTGTTGCGACGTAGCTACAGAAGTGAAAATGGCGTCTTGCGTGCGCTTACAAAAGTGCTCGATGTCTGATTGAATTCAACAATGTTGAGAAATGCAACGTTGAAGATAGATAATATATCCAAAATATCGAAGTGTTTGGGCAGAACTTCTGTCGTTCAGACCTTTAATCCATGTTGTCTCCCTCGCAGAAATGAAAGAAATATTTTGAAATCTTAGCAGTTCCGCAAAGAGCTCTGCAAGGCCAAGGTAATTTAAAACTTGTAAGTTGCATCATTTATCCCAATTAACCTACTGAATCAAAGCTTCAATAATTAATAATGAGTTTCATATTACCCATTGTTTGGGAAAAAGCATATTTTGTTTAATTGACTCATATTAGCATGTAACTAGTAAATGAGGGGAATAATTTAAAAGCCTCAAATTTTATTATCAATTATATAGGCGTAGCGAAATATAATATTTGCAGCTGAAACTAGAATAAAGAAAACATTAGATAGGCTAAGCCCAAAATTTAATTTGCATAAAGGTTGGTATATCATATTTTTTCATGCAAAATTAAGTTACAAATGCAATTCTAAAAGTAATTAGGCCTATTTTCAAAATAAATCAATGCTTGTTAATTGAAATGTCGCAAATTTGCTATATTCCTATTTATATTGTATTTGCATTAACTTCTTTTTTCATATTCAATGAACACAATCAAAATACCTCAATAGTAGTTTTTTTGAATAGCCTAAGTGACTATTATACAGTTTGAATGTACATCCATCGTCTTTCACCCAAGTTCTTTTAATTTGCTGGCATGTAAATAATTTTCAAATTTCTACATATAAAAAGTTTAATTGCGTAAGAATAATGACTAACTAGTTATAAGATTTTCAAAAATAATTTATGCTTAGCATATAGAGTAGTCATTACGTTATTATCATTTCACTGAATAACCCTGCATGATCCATTTCAAAAAATTGTATTGCTTTTAAATTCCAGTTATTTTTCTAGTGGTTATTCCTTGTATTATACCGTTCATCTAACATCGGGCAGAAGGCTCTGTCAGTATCAGGCGCCTTACTATGGAACAGACTCCCCCAGAGCTTCAAAACCCATCAAACACTAAGAGAATTCAAAACTAAAATGGCTCTCTATCTTGCGTCAACACAATAAGTGTGAACTGCAGCACGTGCTGGAGGAGTGCGTACATGCAGTACGTATGTGCGTATATGCGTATGGATATCGGTGTACGTATGTGCGTGTCTGTATGTTTAGACCGTATTCCCTTTTAAGGTGCTCATGCTGATCCTGTTGTGACGCAGTGTCGTCCTTCACACTCTTCCAGTATGCTTCGGCCACACCATTTGAGGCTGTTTTGACTTTCTCGTTTTGCCCCAGCAATCCTGATAATGTTACGGTTGGCATTGTACATCGGTCCCTCTCATCTATTTTGAATCCGGTAAATTTTTCTGTGCCAAAGCTTGTAGTATACGAAATTTAAATTTTTCCGTTATTGTAAAATCGTTCATTTCATCCATACCAGGTATTTTAGCTCACCAGTTGATACAAAACAATGTAAAACTGCCTATAACATCAACCTAGCAGTCAAAGATGCAAATTAATTCTGGATCTACCCGTTGTACCTTCAACCTTTAATCCCTCATTTCACTAGTTCCAACGTTCGCAAGCTCAAATTTCAATATGGAAATGCACCAACTGGAGTGTTCTTAACAACGCATCACATGTGCAATGTTTTCCTGACCCCTTGAAATAAAATCCAGTGTTAAAATCAGACCAAAACAACGGAGAGAATGCATTCATCTACATACTTTTCTCCTAATTATTTGTTCCAAAACTTAACCGATAGAAATATTACGATCCTCATGTATTTGATATCAACACAATGGAAGGAATGCATTTTCTTTGTACTTTTCTCCCAACCATTTGTTTCAAAATCAATCAAGATAAATATTACGATCCTCATGTATTCGATCTCAAGTCTTAACTTTAAGATACTCGTAAGTACCTTTCGCTCATATTGAAGCTTTTTGAACATGCGACGGAATTCATTAGCAATTTTTTTTGTGTATATTGGTGTCCCAGCTGTGTAGCATATTACGGGCTCATGATCCAATAAAACGCACCCTAACAAAAGTATTTTCAGCTATGTGTCACAGGGATTTTGTGTTCTTAGTGACTCACTTTCATCTTGCATTTCCAAACCCAAATTAATTACCGCAAAGAGAGAGAGAGTGGATGTCAAATGTGAGGGTATTTTAATACATACTTTCTCTACCTCGATCTCGTTGAAACATTTAAAAAGGCCTCGGATGTGACGAATGTCATAACTTTGAAAATCATCATTTTAACCTTCTTATTCTGGTCACGAATTGCTGTCGTGCGCTTTGTGTGGTAAACTCTTCTTACCTTTTTATTCTCGTGAATACACTACGACACCACTAATTTTAAATAGTTAACTTTTGCACGGTTCCACCTATGTTGAAAATATTACATCTAGCGATGTAAAACAATACTTTTCATGTCTTTAACCCCGATGTACTCTTTGCGAAAGTACTATTTGCGCAAGTAAGAAATATCATAACCATTTTGTGTTCTGTTATAGCAAATATAATCGTTGGGACACCTTGCATAGGGATGAAAGATCGGATGTGGGCTTTCACCGGATGTAAGACATAAACAAATGTAAGCGTAACCAAATGTAGAGGCATGACCGGATGCGGGGCATCACCGGAAGAGGGAGAGAAGTGTTGTCGGATGGGCGAAAGGAATTCCTGGATTTTGGAGTTGATAATTTATTAGAAAAATAATACGCTCCATGTCCATTTCCGGGCACCACAGATGAAGTACTAGTAATTGTGGAAAGCAACCTCATTCCGCTGCGTGGAACCAACAGTTGTGATGCTCTTTTTGTTCGACCGGAGTAAGCAAGATCAATATTAAAATGACTTAACGAACGTAAAATAAGATAAATTTTCAATCATTAGCAAAAATTTCAGAAATTGAAACTTAGAAATTGAAACACAGAAACTGAAACTTAGTGCCGCCCTCCAAATGCAAACGATCCTCTTATACATATTATTGTTTATTTTTTATTAACTTGTGCTTCTCCCTAAATCCTGTGTCGACAACCATCATGTGTATTACGATAACCATGTATGAATAGCAATTAAGGATCTAAATCATATGTTCCAACACTTAACATGGATATTACGATAACCATGTATAAATAGCAATTAAGGGTTTCTATGCTAAGGTATTTGAATGCATTTTTCGCTTTCATTTTTCAATACTTATGCGTACTAATGAGAGTGTTTTTCAAATGAACGTCGCGAGGATTGTGCTCTCCTAGTTTCAAAATCAGATTAGGCAAGGAAAGGAACTCAATTTTGTTGTACTTTTCTATCAATCATTTCGTTTCAACATTTTACACGGGTATTACGATACCAATGTGTTATAATCATTTAAGGATGTTAATGTTAAGGTGTTTTAAAAACCAATGTATCGACATTTCATGTTTGTACTTTATTGGAAATAAAATGTTTTTCTGTTTTTTTTTCTTTACAATTGAAAAAAAATCATGCAGGATTCTCCATTTATGTAGCCTTGTAGAGAAATAATAGTGTACCCACTCTGACTTTACTTAGCAGTAAAATGAATGGTTAGGTTTTGAGTATGCAGCTTCCTATCCTTAATCTGGTCACTTTCAAGTATGGCCTTTTATGCAATGAAAAGTAATCAAACAAGTTGTTCACAATGGGTGGTCATGCAGAGTTGGCCACAAAAGATGACCATAGAAAATTTACATAGGATTTGTCATAGCTAATTCAAGATGAAAAAACAATCAAGGGATTTTTCTGAGAAATTTTGTTCAGAGTAAATGGAATTTCCATTATTATAAATTTTAGATTGGATTATTATTTAGTTTAAGCCTCCCTATCCACAACAAAGGCTATCCAAAGAGAGGAAGGAAGAGTATGGAGTTAAAGAAACGTGGAATCTATGCAGAAAGGGCACCGAAACACAAAACTAAGAAAGAAGTTCATGAAACAAGAAAAAGTTGAAGAAGAAAGTAGTAGGTGCTGAAAAACAGGACAGCAGTGAACCGAAAAAAGGTGGTCCTTGAAATAACAAAAAAACATTCTATTTCAACAAAAAGAAAGCCTGTCTAACTCTCAGCTCAAGCCCTCACATTGTCCCCCTGGGAGCGCTAATTCCCATAGATACAATAGTTGTATCCCCCTGAGGGGATTATGAATTTTAGTCCCAATTTGAAATTTGACTAAAATTAAATAAAGATAAATCCAGTTAAAATGAATGAAGATTATTGAGATAAAGAATGTTCTAATTGAGATTGGTAAATTTACATATTGAAAAAGTGAAGTGCATTTTCAAATCAGATCATGTTGCAATTGAAAATCATATTAATTTATTGTACACCACTTTGCATAATTAAGAAATGTCACTTCTGAAAAATGTGTAGGCAATGATGGGTAATATTTAATTCATTTATATCTAAAATTTGTTGTATTTTAATTTGCTGAACCATGAACAGCATTTTGAAGGAAATTCTATATGTGATATTGTCACAAGAGAAGCAGCAAATATTTTGCTTTAAAACATGCATAAACATTACAAATTATAGCCATAAAAGGACATGCAAGTCAATAACATGTTAATCAATTTTTATTTCTTTTGTAATTAGATCTTTTTTGTTTTGAAGTGTCAGCTGTGAAAAATTCATGGGGATCTGTGCAATGGTTCACTAGATACAAAGGTTAAGAGCTGGGTAGCATGAATATTTAGTTTAATCATTAGATATGATTAATTTGCATGTAAAGGAGTAAAAATAACTTATTTCTGATACCTCAAAGGCCTGGTTTTTATAATGGTGTCGGTTTTCAAGAGGAGCCAACACCCTGAGCCATACATTGTGTATGGATAATTTACAAGCATTGCAAGATTATTTTTTTAATTTTCCAATAACCCTTCTCTCTTATTGTAAGTTATTGACCATAAAACCATCAAAGGCTCTGCCTCTTTGTAGAAACTTGATTGTACTCTCATTTGATGCAGAAATGATCTGGTTGCAAAAATAGCAAGCAAAATTTAATTTTATACTCTAAACTTGATTATTACGTACTTTAAATTTGTGTTCATTCAAAAATCTATATTCTGAAAATGTATTTTTTCATAATTCAATATAGACAATTCTGTTTCCATGTGTTATACATTGTTTATTCTTGTGTTTAAGGAAGCCTGAAACAAGTTTCTAGATTGAAAAGTGATGAAGCTTTTGTTGCTGTAATTTGTGCAAAAAACTGCATTAGTTGAAATTTTTCTAGGTGGGTTAAAAACACAATTTAACACTGTTCTTGGATTGTACAAAGTATAAGCAAAAGAGGGAGCGCTTCTTGAATGTGGTGTTTGAGCAGAAAGAAGAGAATGCATTGCCTGCCAGATGTGCTAAAGGTGACTATGGTTTAAGTTGTCTGGCTGGACATGAGTGTAATTTAATTATTGTAGATGTAATCAAAATTTTTCTACTACATGCCTGGAGTTTGAGACACTGATTAAAATGAGTTTGTCATGAACATTGGGTGGCAGTGCCCTGCATTGCGTGAGGGTTGCGTTTTAGGTCTTGGTTACCCCAGTCATGTCGTGCATTGGTGGTTTGTGGCATGAAGGATTGGTGGACCCTGTTCATTGGTCAAGTCTCAAACACAAGAGCTGTCACTGTGCTGTTCTTGCATGACTCTTGTGTTTTTGGGGGCATTTTAGGCTGTTACAAAGGTTTTAAGACAGTCGGCCATCACCTCCAAGTTTAAGTTGCATAACCCTATTGTCAGACATTTTTTACTTCTAAACATAATGCGACCAGTCTTTTAACCTGGGATAATTTATGACAGTTAGGAACATCTTGTTGAATGGTGTAATATAAATTAATTTTGAAAATAGGAGCTTAATGACTCTTATATTCCTGGGGATTCATATTGAATGGTACTTAGCCCAAATGAGTATATTACTCAATACTCATTCCCTTTTACTTGCTCTGTGAAAGCATGCAATGGTGGTGGAACCTTAAACACAGGAAAAATTAAGGTTACTGGAAGTACTACTTATTGGGTTGTGTGTTTCAATTTTTTTTGTAAAGTGATATATCACTGTTCTTAATTTTTTCTTTTATTTCTCCATCAGCTGCTTGGTTGAATTTTCTGCTCCTGGTGCTGAGAGGCCTGCCACTCCTGGTGCTCTGAGGTCTGCCACTCCTGGTGCTCTGAGGTCTGCCACTCCTGCTGCTGTGAGGCCTGCCACTCCTGGTGCTCTGAGGTCTGCCGCTCCTGGTGCTGTGAGGCCTGCCACTCCTGGTGCTCTGAGGTCTGCCGCTCCTGTGCTGTGAGGCCTGCCACTCCTGGTGCTGTGAGGCCTGCCACTCCTGGTGCTCTGAGGTCTGCCGCTCCTGGTGCTCTGAGGTCTGCCGCTCCTGGTGCTGTGAGGCCTGCCACTCCTGCTGCTGTGAGGCCTGCCACTCCTGGTGCTCTGAGGTCTGCCGCTCCTGGTGCTGTGAGGCCTGCCACTCCTGGTGCTCTGAGGTCTGCCGCTCCTGGTGCTGTGAGGCCTGCCACTCCTGGTGCTGCGAGGCCTGCCACTCCTGGTGCTGTGAGGCCTACCACTCCTGGTGCTGTGAGGCCTGCCACTTGTGCAGTTAGGCGTGCCACCAGTGGCCAGCAAACAATGCTCTTCAGCTCCATGGAGGGTAACAACACAGGTTCATCATGTTGAAATAACCACTGAGTTCATCCTTCATTGAAGTGCCTGTGAATTGTAGCAGGAAGTATTTTTCAAGTTACAAGCCAGAATTGGACAGAATAGGGTGAGTGATAGCAGCAGAAAGCTCGAAAAACTACTGAAAAGTCATCACATACATAATATTCTAAGGCACAGCAGCATTCGTGTCACCGCACAAAAAAGGCCTGTGTGAGAGCGCACATTGTGCATAGACTTCTGTGTACATGTCCATATTCATTCCTCTCTTTGGAACACCTTGGTTTTGGTTAGGAAGGCTTAAACTAACTTGTATAATAATTGACTATGCTTATGTTTTTAGAGTAAGGGCTGGCATGTGAAAGAATTTAAGTAACGGTACACCTTGAATAGTGTTGACACTATTCTTATATTGAGAAAATGCAGTAGGTATTTCGTCTGCAAGGGCTGTGAGCTGTGAGTGCATCTTCTACGTAGCGTTTCTGAACAGGCTTGCAAGCGAGTTACGCATTTATTCATTTGTCCAATGATTGTATTTTTACTTCCACCAACGCAACACATGATCCTATCGATGTTCTACTGACCGGATCTTTCCCAGATAAGCCCAGCCACTAATGCAACACATGTGTTTACCCACGTGTAACTTTCGAAATAATGCACATATCGACTCCAAATTACTCTCAAAAGCAGTATCAGAACTTTTCTTCGCTTTAATCGTTTTATGTTTTATTTTTTCTTTCGAAAATAATTTGAAGTCAATAGGAGCATTATTTTGAAAGTAACAAGTGGGTGAACTTATGTGTTGCATTAGTGGCGATGCTTATCTGGAAAAGATCCCACTGTCCTACGTGTTTATTTCATGATTCCATTGAATATATTTGACTCCTGATAAGTTCCGGAAGCTTCAGATAACTTTGCAAGCGACGCGACGACGTTACTGACTGGTCAATTTACTTGTAACACTGTCGCGACGGGTTAATTAAATCGTTCAAATTTTCAGTAACACGTGTAGAGCAAAACTCAGGCGGTATGCACCTGGACAACTCCTTGTATCATGGAAAACCGGCATTTTATATCTTGGGCGCTATATTTCTTCAAATACAATGTAGCTTGTACACTATTAATTAATTTTTACTGTGCATCATTAATATAAGTTAGAAAATACCAGATAAAAATTTTGCTGCTTGGTATGTTGGCGCATGGATGAAACTTACGACAGGTCATCTTTTGCTGTTAGCCTTGTGCGTTATAGTTCATTATTAATTGTTTCAATAAAAATAATAGGTTGAGAATTTGCGCCACCACCATGTCTTGTTCGAAATTATGTACTAAATCATTTGCCAAAAATTGGTCCATATGTTAGAAATGTGCAATTTTTTAAAAATTTTCTAAAATACATCGCTTTCCCTTGATGACGGTCACAGCAAATTGAGACGAAAACTTGGAGAGACAAAGTGTTTCGTTGCTCAAATAGGAAACATCGAAGTTCACGAAATGTTTTATGTTTTTTAAAAATTATCCTACTCCTACACAAAAGTCTGTAAGTTGCAAAAAAAAAACGTATGTAAAATGTTGTTAGATGCAAACTTGTAAACCCATGCCTAATCGTTTTCGAAAGCGTTCTACAACATATTGGTGTTCGATTCCGAAGAAAAATTCAAGAAAATGTACTGCTGTCTCATTGCACTTTTTGATTATTTTACCACATTCAGGACATGTGTTTCACCTAATTGCGGGTGAGTCTCGAAATATAAATTGTAGATTTGTACATGAATGCGCATTCACGTGTATGTATAGTGAATGAATTAAAAAAAGTGTTAATATAAACGCAATTTACTATTTTGGCTTTCACTATCCTTACTACGCCCAGAAACGTTAATAAATTAAGCATGAAAATTTGACCTTCAATCCAAACGAGTATCACAGTAAAGCCTGGATACGCAGCCAATTGAAAGCCTTGGCAACAATGACGTCAGCTGCGAGTCATGGCTGCTGGAAGCTGATTGGTTGGCGTGCGTGCGTACGTTTGTCTAGAGCGGGCTTGCGGTCCACCGTAGTTTTGATGTTCTTCTTATGTAATTGTTCTGTGACATCAGTACATCATGATGCTGAAAAATCATCTGATCATCTCAACAGTCGGGTTCGGAACGTCGTGAGTGATGGATGAATGTTCTAGATCTTCCCGGTGTTGCGAAGTACTAAAAAATCTTGAAAAAGCGTTCTAAATGTAGACGTCAGTTGTTTGGAGTTAAGTAATAAATTTGTTTTTGTTTGAAAACGCATTGTATCACATTTTTTGTACACATCGACATCATTAAAATCAGAAATGTACGTACGAACGCGTCGCACAAGTTTTGAAGTTTGTTAGCGTAGTAATTTGTTATTTTTTTCACTTAAAAATACGATGATCTATGGCAGATTTTGCCGTAATTTTAGCATGTAATTTTGACAGTCACGCTTAGTTCAGTTTAAATCATACAATATTTAGGTTAAAAAATCATTATCAATTCAAACCGCGATGCGCCCGAGCGCATAGACTCCAGTCCCGCGAATTTCTACACGGCCCACCCCTCTCCCTCCACCTCCGAGCAGCTACATCACCACCTCCTAGCAGCTACAACAATGTTAGGTTAGGGTAATAAATGTAAGTTGACTCAAGTTGGATTGAGTAGGTTTGATTGAGTTAGGTTAGGTTGGGTAAGGTTAGGCCAAGTTCAGTTAGTTTAAGATTAAGTTGAAAAAGTTTGAAAATGCCTGTTCATGAGTGCCGAGATGGAGAGTCGAATGGCCAAACACCAGCGGTCGTTGTCAAAACTTTTTATAATGATTTAATGCAGGTTAACTTCGGTATTCCGCTGTACTATCCACTTACTAAGTACTTGTAATGCTTATAATGCAGTGATTAATGATAACTGTATAACGAACAGATAGGTTGATAAACCTCACTAGTACTACATAGTTAAATAATTGGCGCCAATGGCAACTTAATGTAGCAACACGGAGGTGGGGGGAGAGGTGTGGGCGGTGTAGAAATTCGCGAGACTGGAGTGACCTCTGTGCCGCCCGAGCAGCCAAAGGACAAACGTACGTACGTGTTAACACACAGCTGAAGCTGAGAAGCTAGTTGGGCACTGCCAGCGGGAGTAAACTAGAGCAGTGCGACTGTAGGCGGATTTTATGCACGTATTCTCCTCGAAACATTTCATGCGTCTTAACGTTTGAAATCAAGCAGAGTCACACTTGTGTGTGTGTACTGTGTACGGCATTGCGCCAGCTAATTTTGTCTTTTTTGCTAGTGCTCTCTGTACTCTCGCTTTAACAAGTTGATTGAAGTAATCAAATTAGCTGATTCCTTCGGATTAAATCGCAAATGTAGTTGTTACCATATTTATTTGCTTCTGTAACGACAGCATTTGACAGCGATATTTTTCATTTTTTACATCACAAAATGTCTTCATCGTACTGGAATGATACAATACTAATGGACTTCATAGCTTTGTGTACCATATGGTCCTTTTTATTTTCACCTGTGGGACTTGAAACCGGAAACCGTACATGTTGGGTCATGAAGTTGATGAAGTACAATGAGGCTAGGTGTGATAAAAATGCGAAAATTAACTGAGTTAATTCTTATGTTGGTTATATAATGTGATCGTTTGATTGGTGAAGTAGGGGATTTCTCTTTTAGGCTATCACTTCAATCCATTCGGAGTGAGACTATCCTAGAGATTTCATTTATTTACATAACTTCGTTATGCTGGGCATGACTTTTTTCCTATATTTCCTTACACTATTTGGTATTATACTATTTAATTTTGGACAATTTGTTACGGACTGTTCCATATATGGGTGTATTTTTTGATCATTTCACTTTCGGTTTCCGGTTTCCTCCTTCATCGCTTAGATTTTTTCCACCTGTCTTTAATAATAGCTATTTTTTAAAACAATTTATTTAACTGGAATTTTTCACTAATTATTCTATTGCGAGTTATTCTCATTTCCCGCTGATAGCATCGATTTCTGCACTCGACTTGCCATTTTGAACCTATCAACAGCTTCGTTTTTTGATCTAATTTTGTCAGTAATCTGCTTCGTTATTTCGGATTCTCGTTTTTTTACATCTACAGTCGAGTGCTGCTCTTTTCTAATGGAATATGTTTTATCGAATGTGCAGTTCTGTTGTCATATATCCTAATTTAACACAGTGTGAGCGAATGTTAACGTTGATATTACTGATGTACCGATTCTATTTTTTAGGCCGATACCGATACCCATTTTTTGGCCGACACCGTTACCGATACTTGGGAATAACGATACTTTGACCGATACCGATGTTTTTGCAATTTTATTAAAAAAATATAAGCCCTGGATGGGTGTTATGATGAAATTATATACTAATATATCTAATAATATAACAACATTGACAATAAAATTTTCGGTCGGGAATAAGAAAACTGTTCTTGCCATCTTAACTATGATCTTGAGAATAAATAACAAAAATAAATCCATTCGATAGTTAAGTGTTTCTAATCGTATTGCAACGTAATATAGACTAGCCATAATAGCAACTGGTTCCATAAGTGGACCAAAACATTAATTTCTCCACAAAATGGTTATAATTTTCGTGTTTTTCCCACAAAATACATACTTTGGCGAAAAGATAACATTAAAATTCCATATGCCCCGAAAAGGTCCGCAAACATTCAACCAACTATATGATTGCTCGTGAATCTTTCAAACATCTAGAAATAGAAGAAAAATGCAAGATTCGTAATGTACGGTGATTTACATGCTGAATGAAAAAAAATTATTAGCTTCATAATATTTGACGATTTACAAGCTAAATTAAAATAGAATATTCAGCTACTTCTATCCTAAATTTACAGAAAACTTCAAAATGCACTTTCAACTTTATTTAATTGGTTTGATTTTTGTTTGCCTGTCACATACTTTAAGAAATGGAAATTGGGTCAAACTATATAGGTTTTAGTTGTAAAAGTATAATTATTTATGTCGCTACTGTGTTCAACTATTCATGCTACATAGCTTTCACTTACTGATACGTGACTCATCGGGAATTCAAAGACTTCAATTCAAATAAATTCAGTTAGCGAGCCTGATTCAATCGCTGAATTCAACATTTAGCTAACTAATTTACTAGGTATGAATAAACTCTTTATTTGATTTATGAATTTTTATTTCATGATTTATGACCTTCATTTTTATGATAAAATACGTATTATTGGAGAGTATCTGCCAGATTTTGCCGATACCGATACCAGTAAAAATGAGCGATACTGCCGACACCGATTCATCTTTACATCAATAGTTGACATAATTTGTTGCACGTCTCCTTTCATTGTTTTTACGTAATTACGACTTGTTTCGGTCTAGTGCTACTTAAATATAACTAGTCAAAGCAGAAAAGTTACATTTACCTGTCGATTCATTATTTTACTTCTTTCATCTCGGTCTCAACACCATGGCATTCCCTCAATGTTCATGTGATATCGAGATTGGGAATATACTTGTTTATTTGTAAGCGTGAGAGCAGCAATGTAGAGTTGACAAAAGTGATGCGACAACCCAATGCAATGCGCTAAATATTAAACAATGACAAGAACGATCATAAAATTCACTTCATTAGTTAATTGGCCCAACTAAAGAAGCACCTCGTTGGAAGAAGTTGTCACTTCTAACCCGAATTGCGGCACAATGTTAGCAGACTTTGTAGCCAATGACTCATAGAATTATGGTAAATTTCTGGCCTATCGAATTATGGAATTATTATTTGTTTCGTTCTTTTAGTGAATTTTAAGTGTTCGATCCAAAGAAATATTACGCCATACACTGTGATACAGGGGCGTGTTCAAAACTCCTTTAAAATGTCTTTTCTTCGCCGGTGCTTCGAAAGTCAGGATAACGTAAATCAAATATATTCATGCAGATTTAGAATGTAATGAGCAGCATTCTGCCTGCTTATTTGATGTAGCTTTTGGTTCTGTGAAAGAGGTTAGTCATTGAACAACCATCAATGAAAATATCTTAGTCCATTCTCATTTGATTAAATAATTTAATTTATTTCAGACGACAACGCAGAGGAGGGACAACTAACTCTCATCATGGAAAAAGCAGTCTTCCTGTGGAAGAAAATTCAATATTTCTAAATGCCACAGCGTCCTCGCCACCTGGCACTCTCATTCCTTATTCCATCAAGAGTTCTCCATGAAATAGGTATGCCTTTAAACGGAAATTTTAGTATTGCAAGGGAACGATTTGGTTCACGTTTTTCATACTTTGCGAACAAATTTTGAAGATTTTGTGTGAAAAGATATTTTAGATCTTGTGTTCTGCAGCATTAAGAAGCTCATATCGGAAATTTTGAACAGTGGTTTGTAAAAAAAACATAATATCATCTGACACATTGTAATTACCTGAAGTGAAACTGTGAATACCTTTGGCTCTCAGAGTGGCTGGAAATATACGTATAATAGAAGCACCCAAGTCGTGTAAAGTTCTCCAAAGAGAGTAACATTCTTCCTTTGAAGCAGCTGCTCAAAGTTTTGTCCACCATTGACCACAGGGGCTCAATGATAGATTCAGGCATGGTGACTGTGGAGACTAATGGAGATGTGACAGTCTTAGCGCCGGTTTATCTGTCCAGGGCAATTTGAATAGGTTCACTACGGTCTCAGTAAATTAAAACAGGTCATTAGCCACTCCGGAGAAAAGCCTACAGGATGAGATGTTAATGAATGTTGTTAACAGGTCAGGAAAAATATCAGGATATGGCTGCCCCAGCCCTCATTTAACGACAGAAATTTGTCACTATTGTGGTGGCGATGTCATTATAATCTGTATCAGAAACACGTGCTGGTGTTCTCCACACCGAAATGCGGCAGGGAGTAACAAATTTAATCCTCTGTCAAGTCATCCGTGGCCCTAAAGTTGCTGCACTGCCGAACATTTTCTGCTCGCAGGTCTCTCTTCTGATTTTTTTTCCACTACCAGCGTGTGTCAGCTTGATTTTCATTCCATGAGTGACTTTAGGCGCCTTAGGACCTCTTTGGCACAATCATACCCCATGTGTTTTTGTTTCTCTTACGCAACACTCTTTTGACTCACGTAAGGGGTTTCATGGCACTCGTAGCCAGTTTTAATCTGTGAGTACTATATTTTGATACCCCTAATATTTCCTCTTTTTCATCACTGAAGTTCCCATTGTTCGACCGTCTTCTTTTTTTGCGTCCATTGGCTATAGAGTTAGCCTATTTCTTTGTGCCATTGGCTACAGGGTCTTCTAACATTCTGAGGCAATTCGGGTTTGAAGTGACCACTTCTTTCAACGAGGTGCTTCTATAGTTTAGGCTATGCAACCAATGAGGTGAATTTTGTGTTTGAACTTGTCATTGTTCGTGATTCAGGGCATTGCATTGGGCTTCAACATTCTTTTGGTAAACTAATCACTTCTGCTAAAGGTTAGGTAGTCTTCTTCTTTGTTAAAATAGAATAGGTTTTTGTTTTGTTACAGACCATCTTTTTTCAATTCACTGCTGTCCTGTTTTTCAGCATCTACTACTTTCTTCTTCAACTTTTTCTTGTTTCATGAACTTCTTTCTTAGCTCACTGTTTCTGTGCACCTTGTGCATAGATTCCGCGTTCCCTCAACTCCATACTGAATGGTGCCATCCTCCTTCCTCTCTTTGGATCGCATTTGTTGCTGGGTAGGCAGGCTAAAACTAATGACTAATCTCTTTGAACATCTATTTCGTGGTTAAGGAAGGCTAAAACTTTCTTATAAAATAATTATAATAATCCTAAGATTCTCTTTGTGTTCGATCCGTTAACTAAGCGTGTGTAACAGTTAACGTTTGTTGTCTTAATTAAGAAAAATTGTCGTTCTTCAAACATTTATTCAGCAAGTCACATTATTTCTGCATCATTTCACCTCAAAAATATACGAATGCATTGGCTAATCATTTTCCATGGTCACACTTTGGTGAGTGGGGACCGGTTAAACTTCATGCATATAATTTTTTAACCTATTTTACACACCTCATTACATAGCTTTTCGTCCTCCCGCAGCAGGATGTGCTTTTGTCACTAATGTTCCCACTGCATACATTATTTCATCATTAGTACTTGGGGTACAGATATCTAAACGATTAGCTCCTGAAATTTTAAATTTGTTGTATTTACTTCATATCCTTCCCAAGTAAACTCTTCGTTTCTAATCATTACTTCTGGAGTCAGCTATTAACTCTTCGACGTTCGTAAAAAAATGGCATATCAGTAAGCTTTGAGTGCGTTTTTAAATTGTTCATTTGAACAAGCACATTACTATTAACTGCAAATAAAATTCCATCCATAGTAAATCGGAAGATCATAGTACATCCCTTCGCAAACCTTGCATCAGGCCTCTCTGTGTCTTTCCCGGCACTTTCTTCGTCTTTTCTTTGCTTAAACCCTCAGAAAGATACAACTATTCAACCTATGACGCTAAGGAGAATGTACGGGCCTGAGCTGATGGTTAGGAAACCCATTTTAGGTGAAATAGTGCGTTAGCTCACAACAAGAACTTTTTCTGTTGACAGCTTTCCTTTTATTCAGCACCTACTAACTTCTTCTTTAACTTGTATCTTTGTAGTTTCAACCTGACATATTTTCTTTGCGCAGAGACTTGTGTGGGAACACACTTGTGCATAGGTTCCTCGTGTTCGTAATCATACTCGATGATTATATCGTGATTACTCTCTTTTTTAGCTCCTTTGTTGTGGGTAAGGAGCCTTAAACTAACTTTCATGCCAAAATATTTATGACTTATATATATTTAAAAGCATTTGCGCTTTTATCACTAATTGTAGAGCAAAATAGTGGAGTTTTTATTCCTGATCTCGGGGCCACATGTTTTTCCTCGCTTTAAACGAACAGTCGGCATAAAAAGGAAACTTATTTCCCTAATCACGTACTGCGATCACAGTCGCTGATAAAACATTTGCCCCGAATGTTTATATATATTTTCATATTACTTTGTCGGAGTCTCTAATTTGTTACTTATTTCTTCTCAACTGTACTCCTTACCATTCACATGTGTTTTCAGTAATGTAACTCACTTTATCCAAATGATAACGCAGCGGGCGAAGTACTGCCCAACACAACACTTCCTACCGATGAATATTTTGCCAGCGCTCCAACTACACCCAGCACAGTACCTGTTGCGAGATGGGGCGTCTCCCCAACTCAATCTGGAACGTAAAGTGGAATCGGTATGATTATATGGTAGATCTGTATCATGAAATTAGGTCAAATTTGTTATAACTTTTCAAAATAGCCGCCCATTTAGTATATTCTACCGTTTAAAATATAATTGAAACCAAAATAGAATACATTTCCAGCTCTTTCAACCATTAATTCTATTTTAGTTGCAGTTAGGTAGGTATTGTTCACTATTATTCCATATTGGTTCTTTAAATTATAGAAGTTCTCTCTTTATAATTTTTTGCCTATTTTATGTTCACTCGATTAAGTCGTAGTGGTGAGCTTATTAGAAGTTTGATGTCTTGTGTTAACACATTTTTTATTCATGGTTGATTTCTGAAGGTGTTTCGCTTATATTCTATATTAGTGAAGACAACTTTCCAAATTTTTCGATAGTTTGCCTATTTTGAGATCAATGCCTTCAGATAACAAAGATTTTCTGTGTACGCATCAGTCGAATTTCAAGACTCAACGTCTAAATCATGTTATGGAAAAGAAGAGCGGTTTTACTCGAACCAGTAGCTTGCCAGCAAACTCTTATGAATGCATGTGCCAAAGATTATAAGTACGTTTAGTCGGTTGCCTACACCCTAAAAAACTTACAACTAATTACTGTGATTGATAAAACATGGGACCTTTTACCAGTACGATGCACAAACTTTTACAACAGGCGGCCTGTTGCAGCCGCTCGTTCTTTGAGCCGAAGGATGAGGCGATTATCTAAGCTCTAGGTTGTAAAATTTTTATCGTTATTTAATCCTTCATTTACAAAGGCGTGCATCTTTTTTAGTATCATTGAAAATTAAGGTCTCTATTTCCACAATGATTCTTGCTTTTGATTGGTCTCTGTAGTTTCATCCTTTTCGGTGTCACCCTTGTGCTAAACAAATTGGTTTTCAGCGGTTAGTCGAGAAGATCAGATACTCACTGTCATGAACAAAGAAAGTATTTAGAGAAATATTGAACGGCATGTTGTGAGCGCTGACTGATCATCGCAATCGTACGGAAGGAACGATAATAAACTGCACTGATACTTTTGTATATTCATGAATATTAGCGGTAAGTTTTGAGTTCTATTGATGCAAACGTTTGCTTATGGAAGACGTGAACAAATGCAGACAATGATCATGTTAAATTACTTTTTCGTTTTGATTTTTCGTTTTGCTGTTCTCGTTGTTCAGTAGGCAAATGGTGTGGGGATATCTGCAAAATCTCAGAATGTGGTTATTAAATGGAATGACGAATTGACAAGCAAATGTACACTGCCATTCAAACGCACTGTTTAGCTACATTTACTCTCGCCTCAACAATAGAAAATGGTTCTGAGAATCAGCGTATGATTTATTACTACAAGTTATGTGTTTTAAGATGAGCAAAGAGCAACTGTTGTGAGAACGTAATTTTGCTTAGTTCATTGAGCTTGTTGTGGTCATAAAGCTTCCTGAGTTGTAGTTTTTTTTTAATACTCGATCTAGCGTGTGAGTCCCAAGTCTTCGAGTGTACCAACATAGCTGCAATAAACTAATATTGAGCTATCACCTCTTGTCAGCTATCTTGTCTTACTGTTCCTAAACCCTTTCTGCATAGATTCCATGTTCCCTAAACCCCCTCAGGGGGATACAACTATTGGATCTATGGAACTAGCGCTCCCAGGGGGACAATGTCAGGGCCCGAGCTGAGAGTTTGGTAGGCCTTCTTTTTGTTGAAATAAAATGTTTTTGTCATGTTAAGGACAACCTTTTTTTTCGGTTCACTGCTGTCCTGTTCTTCAGCACCAACTACTTTCCTCTTCAACTTTGGTCTTGTTTCATGATCTTTCACAACTTCCTGTTTCTATGCCTTTCTGCGTAGATTCCGCGTTCCCTTAACTCCGTACTAAATGGTGCCTTCCTCTTTCCTCTCTTTGGATCGCATTTGTTGCTGGGTAGGGAGGCTAAAACTAACGACTAATCTAATCTAATCTGTTCCCTAAACTCCGTAGTAAATGGTGCCTTCCTTCTTCCTCTCTTTGGATCGCCTTTGTTGCGGATAGGGAGGCTAAAACTAACCATTAATCTAATCTAATCATCGGGAACGTACCCGTCGTGAAAATGATCTCAGTAGTCAATTATGTTTGAACACACTGCACACTACTCCCCTTTTCGCAGTACATTTGACTCCGAATAGACTTTCTTTTCATGGGTGATGATTGTCATGAAATTCTTCCCAATGAAAATAAAATCCTTCTCTCATGTAACATTGAATGAATTTATCTTTCCGACTTTCAGGTCATCAGAACAAAATACCAGCAGAGATCTCGAGGGCCGAATCAGCGGTCACAAAGACGTCAGGAGCAACTACTCCGAAGCTTCGGACTACTCCGACTCAAGAAAAAGCCTTAATCCGGTTGTCAATGGTCAAATGGGTCCTAGTATGGAAGTCGTCAGTAAACCAATTTCACTTGTCGTGGGACAAATCGAAAAATTGAGCTCCAGTGTCCTCTTAGAAAT
Organism: Morinoia aosen; assembly: GCA_030386875.1. Classification (NCBI taxonomy): domain Eukaryota; kingdom Metazoa; phylum Arthropoda; class Malacostraca; order Amphipoda; family Talitridae; genus Morinoia; species Morinoia aosen. The sequence continues at coordinate 12,164,321 of CM059569.1, read as the reverse complement.
CACGTATGCGGCTTTTGATAATATGTTGAAGAAACCCATAATCTAAACCATATTTTGTATTAACTTCAACAGTATGTAAATTTGTGCACAGAACAAGACCGCTGTTGGTATGTAATTCGAAAATTCATTATGTTCAAACATACATTATATAAAACGTGATTATTTTGAAGCACACGATGGGCGTATCATAAATTTCTGATAAAATATATTCATTTCACATTGACCTAGATTCATCGTTCCTTACTATTTATAGAATGTATTGAAATAGGTGGATTTGAAATAATTTCAAGCTCCTCAGGGGAATATAACTGTTGTATTTGTAAGAAGTGGCGCTCCTTGGGACGCAGTAAAAGAGCCCGAGCTGATGGTTCGGTAAGCCTTATGTTTCATGATTGAATCATGAAATGCCGTGTTTTCAGTTTTGTTAACCCGCGCACGGTCGCGCATCCCTCAGAAAAGTAGTCAATTTACCCGCGTTACTCTGCCGTTCCCTGTTCACTTACCGTAATAGGCAGAGATGTAAAAATATGAAGTAATGAGTAAAAAATGTTGCTTTACACTTTGATGTTGTCAGATTTTTGATAACTTGAACCGTTTCTTTGTAATATGGAGTCAAACTCCGTAGATTTTTGCACAACATTGCTTCAAAGAGATCAATGGCCATTTTTGTGTTTTGGGAACAATGTAATGTTTTTCACTGCTATTTTATGCAGAAAATCCTTCCAAACCTACTGATGTTTTTATTTTTCCTCTACAACAATTAGAAAAAAAGTTATGACCATTTATGTCTACTAGGTGTTATCCATTCTTCGTTTTAGTTCCTACATATATGCATGTTTGCATGTCTGGTTATATTACTGTAAGTATAGTGTTTCGAAACTTGTAATTTTCACACAATATGAATAAAATACTGTTCTACACGCTACTGACTTCAGATTTGTCTTATTTGCCATTTTTACGAAATAAGGCAAAATAAGGCCCTGAGTAGTTTCGCTGGTAACTGAGGCTGCCACTGACTGTTCGCACGCACACCCTTTCACGGTCGCCTCATTTACCACACTGACTGTGCTTACCCCTCCCAACTTCCAAGTGGTTGGAGCTCTGCCTTAACCCCCACAATGTGGGGGTTTCTGGCTCCAGCTGTGTAGCACTCGCTGAGACGATCATTTTGGTGTATAACAACTTGGGGTTATGCCTTACGTCTGGCAACCAGTGAGCCTGGTAAATGAGGCGACCAGTTACAGTGCGCGGGTTAAGGACCATATTTTTTTATTTATTACTTTATCTATGTTAGTTAGCTTAATTTTCTACCGGATTCTAAAAGTCAAGCTCTCTGTGGTTAAATGATACTATGCATTGTTTCAATCTTACATTTACCTTTTTCATGATCTTTCATCCCAACACTTTTGCTGCTTGTAGGAGTAAAAATGTGCCTTGAACGTGGATTCCGCGTTTCTTGGGATAGCCTTTGTGGTGAAAAAGGCAAAAATTGTATGATCATCTGCCTTTTGGGTGAAAAATGTGAAGTGAAGGAGGAAACGGTTAGAATGGCGTGTGTATGGATTATTGAATGCAGTATTGATTTGTTTTTAATCCGTTGTTTGAACCATGAGAGCTTCGGTCGGATTTAGTTCGTTTAAAGAGAAACTAGGGAACCTACATTACATCTAGTATCAACGATATCATTTCCTTCATAGATTTACCCATTTTCTTTCCCAAATGTCTTTGAAGGGGTAAAACAACTGTGTATGGGAATTAGTGGTCCCAGGAGGAGAATTTAAAGGCTCAATCTGAAAATAAGGTAAGACTTGTTTTATCATAATAGTGTGTTGTTTTGATCATCTTTGTTCGAGACCATCTATTTTTTGTTCACTGGTATCTATTTACAATCATTAATACTTCCTTTTGGAATTTATATCATGTTTGAACTTCTGTCCTGACTTATATCATATGCTCACGGATGCTTGTTACATGGGAACATGTTTGATTTTCATTTACACGTCCATACTACATGGTGCCCATCCCCTAGCCCAGCGAAGTCATTGTTGTTATGAAAGCGTAGCTTCAAATTTACAAGATGTTATGCAATCTGAGCTTTGAGGTACAAAAAAATTTTTGATCTTACTAAAACATTTACCTACCCAAAGAACATAGTAATAATTTTCATAGAAGATTTCATTTTATATGAGTTAGTGTCTCCCATGATAATTCTTGTGGCGTGTAGGAATGTTTTTCTGTTAAATATCACCCCCATAAATGATGAGTTCATACTAAGTTTTAATTAACAGAAGAGTATAGGTAAGTATTTGTATGGGGTCACTAATTGATATGTATGGTTAAATTCAGCCTGTATTCTTCTTGCAGTAGGTTCTATGAATATTATAGACTTGACACTAAATAAAGGTTGCCAGTTCTTTTTCATGTACAGTAATTATGTCCTTTTCTTTTTTGTGGATATAGAAACCATCACGAGTGTATTCTTTAGGTTTGGATTCGGCTCATGTCATTCAAATTAAACTACAATACGTGATAGATATTTCAGTTTGCCTATCTTGGTGATTCGCCTTCTGCCTATCTTATGATTCAACGTTTCCAGGAGGTCATGAGAAACTGTCGGTTCACCCACAGAGCGTTTTAATTGTTTTCGTAGGATTAAAATGCAACGTTTTTTCATAAGACTCTTATCTGTTTGGTGCTACGGTTTTACTGCTAAATATTGAAGTACTTACCGTTGTGTCATGCTCGTGTATGCACTGCGCCACCATATTTCTATTTGCTGTGAATTTCGCGTCGTAAACATTGCAACCTTTAGTAGCAATAAGTTTGCGCCCCATCAGAGGTATGTTTTTCTAGTATGCCATGTCATAGGAAAACTGTTTCAGCAACTCTAATAACTGCTGTACGGAATAAATCACATTAAATTTTTTATGTCACTCTACGGCTTTGTTCTTTTCATTAGACTTCAATCGAGTGGCTGCATGAACAGTTCACATCGAACTTTTCAGATGGATATTTGAACATATATTCTACATTATTGAAATAGTCGAGGCCAATTATATTTTAGTTCACTGCTGAGATTTTGCCTTATTTTTTTTATTTTCATTGTTTTGGCCTTGCAGTGGCTTAGTGTACAGAGCGCTTGCTTTCTGTGCTTTCTTCACGGGTTCGAGCCCTGTACGCAGAAGTTGGCGTAAAAAAGGCTGACGTGCAAATCAGGGTCGTTGCCTGCAGTGTGGTCACTGTCCTCAAGGAATGTTACCTGAGCCCTAAACGAGAGGAAAATAAGGCCTTAAAGCTCGGGCGTGACTAGAAGCCTGGGGAACCCAATCATGTATATTGTACATCCCCTGTAAAGTATCATGTCGATGATACTCAGCCACTCTTTACTAAAAAGAGAAAAGGCTTGGTAAAAACCATTAGGTTCATTTTCTAAATTAGGCATCCAAAATTAGCTCCTTAAAAGCGAGTTGAGTAAATGTCGTTCAACCAAGCTCGTTTCAATTTAATATCCCCTCATCAGGCCCCACGCACGTGTTAAATATACTACGATAACTCAGTGTGAAGGATGCGGTGAGCAGCAGAGGTCATTATTTTATATGGCTCATGGTGCAGACAGTGTAACATAGATACTCAAACGCACGCAGGACTAGTGTCGATCATGGTAGTTCACAAAAACATTAATTTAAATAGATATGCACCATCCATTGCCGGTATACCCTACGTCTTGCTACCTAGCAAGTTATGATTGTCGTACTGTACTGTAATGTATGAGTACATGTACGGGGAATTTACACACAATAATGCTTTCGAACTCACGATTTAATAAGCACAAAAACAGGAAGTCAGGAAATGAATTTTAAAACAATAGTTCTAGAAGAGAGTTTGCAGCCGTACAAAAAATGGAAACATTGAAGCGATAAAAATAACAATGAAAACGTATATCACCTCAACAAAAAACGGCATACCTTACCTTTGCTTAGGACCCGTACGCTTTCTACTTGGAGTTCTACCGTACTTCCCGTAGAGACGAAAGTCGTTTCGGTGCCGGGTATGATATATACCGTCGGTTTTAACATCTACGAACCTCTTTATCCTATGTATTTCTTGTTCTCAATTTCTTTTTCAATAATAATTGCAAAGTACGTACGATGTGATGTTATAAATACTGTATAAGATTGAAATTATATTTCCTACAAGTAGGTTTCAAAAAGAAAACACAATACATGCAAGAGATTTTTATAAAGTAATTTCCAGCAAGAATTCAGTTGTTTTTATATAGAAAGGAAAATTTTCTTGCAAATGTGCCTCCAATACTGTTGGAAACTTATGAGAAAACACTAGGATCAACTTCTTTCTTAATTAAACAATGTAAGATTTGATGACTGAGTAACCACATAATAACAGAATAGCCTTTTGTAACATATTTTCTAATAAATGTTTTATATATCCTAAATTAAATAGACTTCATCTCTAATAATTGATGTCAATACACGAGATATTTCACACTATACCAGAAAACAGACGGTAGATCTCATACTATCCCGCCACCGTCGATTACTACTAAGGGAAATTTAGCAATGAAACCTGCCCAAAATGAGCCTTCTATTGAGCATTTCCAACAACAAGAACAGTTGAGTACGATAGTTTGAACCTAATGCCCCTGAACATGTAAACTTTTTATCCACGGTGGCACATTTTATATATGTTTTTCAAAAATTACTTCGAAACTGACGAGCTCAATTCAGTATATATATCGCCAGTGTTGCAGACTTGAATAATTCCTAAATCGATATGGGAATAAAAATGAAGATTCTTATGCAACCGAACAAACACTTTTCATTGCATAAAGTCACCTATATGAATAATTGGAAATTTATTAGTTACCCACGAAAAAAATCATGAACAATTTTCTATCGCGATCATTTCGACGAAAGAACTGTTCACGAATCTGTGGACCAATCACAGAAACTGTCTCATGCTCCTTTGGCAAACCGCAGAAGTCCAATTCCCCGAAACGCGACGCAAGGAAGAGAGCACCCTCTGAGAACGGGACTACTATATGTAGTCGCCTTCCACTCGACTCATGAGCCACATTAGTGTACCAGAAAAGGAATCTGGAGTCTTGTAGGCTACTCCTGCGGTTCAGACCCCTGATTTTTGAAAACGTGTCGGATAGTCCACTAAAGCTTTCAGCCCTTCAATTGTAAATGATTTAATATAGCCTGTGTTGTTGATTTTTTAGAGCGAAAACCGTATTGTTTATCGTAAAGAAATGATTTTTGTTCAAAATAAGAGTACACTTTTTTATACACAATCTTTTCGAATACTTTGCTAATATAATTGGTAGTGCGGAGATAGATCGATAATTGTTTACACAGGTTTTTTCACCATTTTTGAAGCTAGGGGTTACTCTATCAACTCTGAGGGGGTTCGGGAAAGTGCCTAGGAAGAGAGACTGGTTAATAAGATTGGATATCAGTGGGGCTACAATATCAGCAATAATTTCAAGTTTTTTTGTTGGAAACGTTTGTAACTTACTCGATTTATTTTTCAGGTTGTTTGTGCACGCAGTTACATCGGAAGAGTTGGTAGGCGTAATGAAAAAAGATTTGTGTTCTCGAATATGATCCATGTATTTCAGGTGATCAGCAGGTTCACTTGGAATAACATCAGCTATAGTTTTCCCTACGTTTACGAAGAAATTGTTAAAGAGATTAGCAATTTCTTTCTTCTCATGGTATTTTACATTATCTTGAACAATATGTTTAATTTTCTTTTTTTCGGCGTTATTCGGTTTACAGCAAGAGTTAAGGAGGCGCCAAGTCTTTTTAACGTCAGCTTTAAATTGAGTAAACTTGCGGGTGAAGTTGTTTTTTTGATGTCCTTATCTGATTTGTCACATAGGTTCTGAATCGGTTATATGTTTCTCTTGATATTCGCCCTTCGCAAAGGAAGGCTAGGTACGCTTGACGTTTCTTTATGTTTATCACGATGTCACCAGTAATCCAGAGCTTTTTCTTTTTTTCTCGGGGTAACTGTACGAGTTACAATTGGGCAACATTGATTGCATGCGGCCATTATAGTTTCAGTCAACTTTACTACTGCTTCATCAATGCTCGTTGCATTATTGCATTGAGAAATGTGCAATGTTGGTATTGATTCTTCTAGAACGGTGCGCATTTCCTCTAAATTTGATTCGTTTACTTTATGATATGAGTAAGTTTCAGCCCGTGGCTTGGTGCAAGCAATATAGACATTTTTCTTAACAAGAAAAATTGGAAAATGATCTGATAAGTCAGAAGTAATGATTCCAGAAAGAAAATCACTTGGGTCTGTCATAAAGATATTGCCATGCAGCGTAGTAGATTCAGAGGTTATTCGTGTGCGCTTTGTGATAATTGAAAGGAAGAATTGAGACTAAAAGGTTGTTAGGAAATTAGAGATTGGTTCATGGCTTTCATGTTTCAGTAGATCATAATTGAAGTCACCGCATATTTTTATGTCATTGTATAAGGGCCTGTTGAACTGAGAAATAATACGATTTAGCTCATTCAGGAAGGATATAGGACAGGCTGTAGGAGGCCTATACACCGTTCCAAGCACAATGCGTTTACCATCTCTAGACAGTTCTACGAAGAGTGATTCTATATGATCATGATTCATTGATGCATTTGCTATGGTTCTCGAGTCTATGTGGTTAGATATATATATGCTGATGCCTCCGCCTCGCTGGTTTTTTCGTAGCGAATGGTAACTATAATAATTTTCAAATCGAATCATGTCTTTGGTCGAGTCATCTAGCCAGCTTTCGGTGAAGCTAATCACGTCTAGGTTATATTTAAGTTCAGTAATAGTACATTGTATCTCTTCCAATTTTGGATAGAGTGACCTACAGTTCCCACACATGAGTGAGAAATCCCGGTGAACTATTTGTATAGTTTCGTTGAATTTTGATATATTAGTATACCTACACTCTTGAGAGTCGTTTAGGTTTGGATATATTCTGTTCAAATGATTGATATCTGGGTCGATTTCCTCGAATATCTCAGCGTGATCAGTCATTTAAAATTAGTAAACAGTAAGAAGTAGGTACTATAGACCTTTAAAACGAAATACAGAGTCAAGCTTAAAGGAATATTCCTGTCTAAAAAACTAGCTTATGAAGTACGAGAGAATAGAGTAAAATTCTAGCGCGATTTCGTGAGTACACACAAACTCCGTCCATGAGTGAATAATACTGGAGTTCAATATCACAACATTGGTGTAAACAGATTGCTACAGAGGGCGTTTTCACAAATTCACATACAACAGGTAATATGTTTTAAAGATTATAACGACAATGATATAATCAACTAATATGGTTCACGCGCAATAATAACTTTAGTTGTGGAACAAGAGAGAGAGAAAAAAAATGAATTGTATATTTTAAAACAAAAATCATATATATTCCACAAAATTCATTAAATGTCTAAAAAGCCTAATTTTTTCATTCATACTCAAACAATGGTATACTCCTAATTCACACAAACACACATGTACACGCTAATTCAGATACAACAGCGAAACACACATTGCATAGACACATACACACAGAATTACGTCAGTAGGTGGGGGCAATTGATAACTTTACGGCACTAATGTCTTTATGGAGGTTAGGTTTATGGGTGAATATGAAAAGGGACTCTAGAATTCTTAGGTCATGCTCACTATTAGCTCGGCATATAGTTAAAAAATTTGTAGTTTTGAATGAATGATTTGAATGTTCACAGTGATCCCTAATTGCTGATTGGGGTGGGGTGGTTAGTGCACGACCGGTTCTGTGAGATATTCCTGCGTGTTTGCTATGTCTGATGAATTGTTGGAGTTTGGTACTACTACTACTTTGGTACTACTACTATTTACTACTAGTACTATTTAAACAAAAATACAAGCTGGCATACTAAACACATTCAGGCAACACAACACAAGACGCACACACAACACATACGCAGGCCGTAAAGATATTCACGGTTGAGAACAGTGCTCCCAATAGGCGTGGCTCCGGGTCGAAACAACCAGTCGTGAAGTGGGAAGGAAGTGAACTCGAAACTGCCCACGATACGAACCAATGGAAGCAACGAGTGGAGTGCGGACACAAAGAAACAGCCAATAGCACTTCTAGACGCCGAAGTAAGCAAGTTTCCAACCAATAAGAATTGAGATGCTGTCCCAAAAACGGCGAAGGATCTGGATTTTTCGAGAAGGAATGAAGCGACGCGGATAAAAAGGTTTCACGACAAGAATTGAGAGTATTCTGGTCTCAGTGACGCCAAAAGAGACACGACAGGCTTTGGAGTGCAAAAACCGGGAAATCTCGGCGATAGGCCGACATTTCCCGGGCTTGTGTCAATTCCGGATTGACTTCACACGAAAAATCGAAGCCGATGTTTAACTCCTTCAATAACGGCAAGATTGTGCAACAAACCCCCGCTCGAAGTGTGTGCTGATAATCTCTCCGAACGCTCAAGGAGACTGCGACTGTATCGTCGAAGTGGTACCCTGCAACGAGCTCTCGCTCGAAGAATTACGGCCTGAGCACATCAACAATTCAACGTGAAGAGAAACACCCATGGAGAATCTCTACGCCAATTATAAGCTCACAAACAACCGCAGCATTATAATGTGGAGTCACGCGTTCACCAACAATGCGGAGGGAAACAAGAAAAGATCTACAGTTAGCCAGCTCTTCAACGCAGCCAAAACTCAGACGTGCGAAGCATGAATGTGCGAAGAATGGAGGACAGCAGCGCCTGCCTGACGGAGCATGAGTACCACCGCCGCCGCGATAGAACTCTGAGAACTCTGTTGAGAATCCCGCGAAGTTGGAAGGAGTCTACACTGAACATCCCGCGACCGCGCATCACAGAAGAGTTAAAATTTTGTGGTGTAGAGAGCTTTGAAACAATGCTGTAAAGTGGAAAATTGGAAATCAAAATAGCACACTGAGCGGTGCTTTCAGATTGCCGCGCAGTCCAATGTGATTAGTGCCATGTGTTTTCTTAGCTGAGGTTCTAATTAGTGTTGTGCATAATACGAATCATTCTGTATTATGACACCTTGCTGTAAGTCAAGGTTTTTCCTGTTATGGCACATCCATTTTATTTCATGTGTGCGCTAACCAGGGTGTTCATTTTTGTTTCTGATGTTATTTTTGTGCGTAGATTTTATGTTTGACGGTTGACAAGAAATGTTGTGTTGAGTTAAATCATGTAATCGTTCGCTGGCGCTCATTAATTTTCAAACTTGTATCTCTCATGTTGTGTTGGGTCAGAATATGTTGACCCATTCATGCCACCACGAAGTATGCGCAAAGTACGATTTGTGGTAGTTATTTGCCTATACAGCCAAGGTGTGATTTTCTCATTGTGTCGTGTGGTAGTGCCATGTCGTTAAAATCATGAGCATCTTGCATTAGTGCACTTGTGCGCATTTTTTCACTTCATTCAAACATTTCCCTGTGCTTTAATCATTGCATTGAGATATTTTGTGTGCTCGTATTTTGACCCACGTGTTCGTAAAAAAATAAAACCAATTTTAATCTCTACTCTTTTATTGTCCATGTTTTTATGTATTATTCACGCGAACACAAGGTGTACATAGATAATTAATTTACGGAGGTTGAGACCCCTCCTGCGTTACGTGCTTAACAACAAGCATTGTTTTCTCGACACTAAAAAATCTAATTTCTCAGCTAATATTGTACACAGAGACGATTAGTTTTTTTTGTTAAATTCACAATGAAAATATCTACCGAAGCTAGGTCCATATGCCTGGTTTTGCTTCAAAAAAAAAAAATTCAAGCAATTTTTGAATTTTTTTAAAGTAAAATATACTAACTTTTTAGTTATTACTTCACATGTCAATAAAAAATTTTCTAATTAACTTACCAAAAAACAACTATACAGATTTATAGTACTCACCTTGATCTTTACGATGCAAGAAAGATCTCCTCAATAAGTAAAAAACTGTTGGAGAAATAATTAAAAAACTGGAACACTTTTTCCCCACAAAAAGTTTTTTCTACTCTGCGGCTCAATATCTCCTACAGTTTTTCACCTATGAAGGAAATCTTTTTTGCATCGTGGAGAGCAAAGTGAGTACTATAATAGCTAGCTTATTTGGGTAAGATAAGTTGATTAGAAATTGTTTTCATTGTCCATGGAAGTAAAATAACAGTATTAACTGTGTTTTTAATATTAAAATAATTCTCAATTTTTTTAGAGCAAAAACAAACCAACTGAGCTAGCTATTGTAGATATTTTGATTGTGAATCGAACAAAAAAAACATTCGTCTCTATGTACAATATTGGCTGAGAAATTGATATTTAAAAAAAATTCTTTAAGGGGGGTATAGGGGGGTATAGGTAAATTTTAAATATTTTGGGATACAACTGTCTATTGGAATGTTATAAACATGCTGTGAATACCCGAGAGCTTATTTCCCTCCGGAAGTATTTTTTTTATTTTTCAAAGAATTCATAAGAAAAATCATTCGATTCCCTGAAGTTCACGGTAGGCACTTTGGACACCTCTTGTAGTAACAATAAAATGTATCATTTGGGATTGGTTATTTTTTCCTACAAAAATTGTAAAAAATCATTCCTTAAATTGTCTAAATTAGTATGATTAGGGGATTAATGACAAACTCTCCTGAATGCAGTAATTTTACTTCTACTATATATAAATTTATATATATATATATATATTACTGACAGATCTTCTGAGTAGGCAAAGTAGGCAGTCCCTACTCTGAGAAGCATAGATAAGCATCAACAGTTTTTTATATTACTAAGTATGCACCACTTCAACGAAATTACAATGCATAGTTGATTCAATTACTATGCTCAAAATCTCAAAAATTAGGATATACATGTAGATAAGGTAGGCATGATTTGCACACTGTCTTTTCTTCTCTGTATCTACATTATGGGATAACAATGCAGAAAAGGTATCCTATTATTGCTCAACACTATGTTATATCTCGGCTATAATAGTCGGAAGCTGTTCTGCTTTCGTCGCATGGGCCTGACGTTTTCGAAACGTTTTGTTCACGAATAAAAGCCACTCAGCCAGGGCTGCCACTCTAGATATTTTATAGCTAGATTTAGATGTTTTTGCTTAAGCCTAGATGTAAAATTTGAAACCTAGATATTAGCTATAAAATCTAGATAGTTTTTTCAGCGTGCTAGATATTTTTTTGCTAGAATTACAAATGAGCTATGTACATGATACATTACAGTAAATTCGAATTAGGAATTAACTATAATGGTTTGTTACTACTTCACTCTTATTATACTTGTAAATTTGCTTAACCAAATTGTCTGATTAGTGAACCAACCATATTCTGATCATGTTATGTTCAGATTATGAACCATACCAAGACGGCTATTTCAATATTTTTGTGCAGCCATAGTGTTATTTCTAATTTTGATCATATGGTTCATAAGCTAAAGCACACTATCTTCAATTGCAAAACTAGTAATGATGTCAAAAATCATGGAATAAAATGTACATACATTATCAAAAATGTATTGTGGCCTCATTTCGACGAATGACTGACTTATGATATTGGCAACTATGAGTTCAGTTTATTGTTGGATGGAAGCAATGATATTTCAATTATGAAACTACTTGGTGTATCAGTTATATACTAGAGTCATGGATCTAATAAAGTGGAATTAACTTACGTAGTAATTGCAAAATTATTGAAAGTAGTGTAAATAGCGTCGTGACAGCCTTAAAATAATTATTGATAAGTAGGAATCTGAGCATTGATGATTGCAATGCACTATAGACTGACAATGCAAGTGTCATTGTTGGCATCAATAACTGAGTTCACGCCCAGTTTAGAGAAGAAAATTTATATTTAACATTGATGAGATGTGTTCCAGCCACTCATTCCAGCTTGCTATGTTCTATACTTCTGGTGAATGTTTACCAAGGAACGTGGAATTTTTGATTGCAGAAACCCATAATTGGTTTGCAACATTTTCTCAGACGGTGCCAATACAATTAACTTTATGAATCAATTAATATTAGTTCACATGCATTGAAAATCCCTTCAGCTTGCAAAACTTGATGGTTGTCCATCCAGCCCACCCTAAAAAAATTATTGCTCCCTGGCTGGATTAAAGAACACATTTTGAGATTGCAAGATATGCTATCCTGCTGATGTATTGTTCGAAATATTTTCTGATGAGAAATATCTTGCACATTAATTTTTTGCAACCAATCTTAACAGAGGTGCAAAGAGTTTATAAGTTATTTGGATATAAAAATGTAAAAAATGAGAAATTATTGGATGAAATGCTGATGATCCTTAAATCTGTTTTCCCTTCAATAGTCCTTCCTACTTGCAACGCTGATAACTACTTGCTACTACTTGGAAGGACTACTACTTATTAGTCCTTCCTACTCACAACACTTGTAAAATTGAAAAACATTTGGATACCAAGCTTTGTTACGAAAAATATCAGGATACTAGATAATTTACATAAAGATAAATTGCCTAATATAAAGCAATTTATTACATAAATATTCTTATGCTCTATTGTTTAACAAATTTATTATTATATATAATTAATTCATTTCTAGGTATATTTTTGGATGTTTTATTCTTAAATCTAGATGTTTCTAGATATTTTTTGAGGTCAAACTAGATTATTTTGGTCAAACAAAAGTGGCAGCCCTGCACTCAGCTTCTTTGTGTGTAATATGACACTGTCTTTTATTCTCGTCTGATTTTTTACTACGTATTTGACACTTTCTTATTTGCATAAACGTCCATGTTATCTTCATTTTATATTTTTGGTGTAGTTTGGAACGATTTCAGCATGAAAATTTGTACTATCGCACAAATGTAACAATCATTACAGCTGAGATTGTGCATTGCTATCAGTTACAATTTTTGAAGTGAAGTTTTTGCTAGTGTTGTGTTATTATTTTCAATACAGCTCGTTTACATTGTATTTTATTTTCTTCATGTGTCCCATGACCGATATTGATTACCTTACAACGTTTCCAAATCTTTCTTAAGAAGAAGTAATTAATTATATAATATCGAGAAGCAGATGCTATTTCAGTTCCCAAAATTGTAAAAACGCAATGATATTATTATGAAAATTACCATTTCTGCGTGTGCTTACTTAGAACCTGGGGAGTGATCAGAAGATATAAATTAACATGAAAATGAACTCATGAAATACAATATAACTCTTAAAGAAACAAACAAAATTCAAGGAATAACTGTAGAAATGAGGAGAAATTTTCATTATTAATACATGTTAAACTTGACCTAAAGTCCAGGAAGTAAACAAAACAAAGAGATCAATTTGAAGTACGTAGGTACTACAAATAGCTGAAAAAATCAACTAATATTCCAGTTATTAATATCAGAACAAGCTAATTGAATTTTCAGTGTCAGTAGTGATAACATAACCTGAAAACTAGAAGTCTTTATGTATCAGACAATAGCTTCAGGTTTTGGCAAAGACTAGTTATTATTTATATACCATTACCTAAAGATTAGAAATATTTATGATCACAACATAACTTCAGGTTTTTGCAAAGACTAGTCATTATCAATCAATACATCAAAGCATAACTAAAAGAAAGACTAGAAAAGATCGTTATAAGGAACCACAGGTGTAGAACATACACACATTAAGAGACTACAGAGTTACCACTCTTTATGTGAGTAAAGAGTGCTTTGCATCAGCTGAGCTGTTCTACAAGTCATTTGCAACACATTTAATATTAGTTTCTTTTCTCTACGTACTAATTGAAGGGGAAATAAACGAAACAGAAATAAACAGAATGAACATGCAATGGTTTGAATTACTAATTCCTGCTTTCTAAATGTAAAATATGCATTATTGCACCAGTACGAAAATTGTATTTCGCACTCGTAGGTATCTCATATATATTACTGCGAACCCACATGACTAAATATTAATGACAACATTAGGTAATAGGGATAAATACACTGTTTCGAACTTCGAACAAAAAAAATTATCAACAGAATCGTTGCGTTTCTTACGCTCATCAATAAAATATTTTAACTCTGCTTTTACTTTCAGTTTAACAATTTAAAATAATTTTTACCAAAAATTAGAGTCGACAACACCAAAAAACAGCGACTCCAACCCCGATTCCACCACATCCGAATGAACAACTCTGACTCTGACTCCACCACATACGGAAAAGCGACACCGACTCCACCACATTCGGAAAAATGACCCCGACTCCACTGCATTCGGAAAAGCGAATCCGACTCCGACTCAACCCTGAAACATGGAACTCCGGCAACTCCAACCCCCGACTCTGACTCTGCACCCCTAGTGTGTATATATGTATACATACACATACCTGTGCATATGTAAAATTCAAAATTTTAAGCCAAATTTCTTCGAAAAATGTCGGGTTTTTGAGATATTACCTGTTTATTGTTTTAAAAGATGAAATTTAATGACACAATTACTCGCAACCGGAATAATTACAGAGTTTTCATAGAAGAAATACTTCTCGAAGTACTCGAAGATCTACCAGTTGCTGTAAAAAGAAGAATGTTGGTCCAGCATGATGGTGCTCTTGCACAGTACCATATTAGTGTCTGGAAATACCTGAAAGGTTAATTTCCTAATAGGTGGATCGGGCGAAATGGTTTTGTTGCATGGCCTCCTAGGTCTTTTGAAATGACACGACTAGATTTCTTTTTTGTGGGACCCATGAAGAGATTGTTTATGCTGCACTCATTTGTTGGGTTGGGACATAGGGATGTTTGGCAAAGTGGCCTGGCAAGTGCGTTGGGGGCGATTTTGCACTGTTCTAAGAAAAGCCGTTACAAGACCATCGAAGCGTGGAAAAGCATCCAAACAAGCAACGGTCAAACAACGGTCGAGCTAGCGCCTCTAGTGTGAGGGGCAGCTTGGGCAGCTTTGGATTTGTCCCAGGATGGCATTCGTTCTCCTATTTCGCGAGCCCAAGAGGCTTGCCATACGTCAACGTCATCTTGTGGTCAGCACTTCACCAGACTGCTTGCTCAGGCGTAACACACATCTCACACACAACACAAACACACACGCAACACAAACCCACATTCAACACAAACACACACGCAACACAAACACACATGCAACACAAACACACACGCACACAAACTCAATGATCCCAAGCATCGAGCGAGGGCACACATGCAGGAACCTCCAACGACAGCTCCGCGGAAAATGGAAGGCGTGGATCAACCGTGAGGACGCCGAATCACAGCCAGTCTTCTCGTGGTCATCAAAGCCGCATCCGATGGGCGCTCGCAACTATGCCGCGCGTCAAAGGTGTGTCAGGAACGCTTACCATACGCACCAATTAGATTTCGAGACGTCAGGACAGACAAGGATTACTCCAATCGGGAGCAAAACACTGTCTCTGTAACTACGAAGACTCTGGAACTTTCGAGAAAGAACCAGGCAAGACATATATAAGGAGTTCACAAGAAGAATCACCAGGCTTTTTCTTTGAGTTACACAAGAGGAGGTGCACGTAAACTGAGGGCTCGCAAACGCAGCATGCCAGCCCGCTGACGGTGTGCATTGCACATGAGCAGCAAATTTGACATCTGAGTAAAGTGAACACATCGAAGTTTCAAGGAGACAACGTCGGACACCAGCAAGCATCGAAGCGCTAACTTGAAACAAAGACCGCTCGAAGCACATCAGCTGCGCGGCGATAATCTCCGAGTGCAAATGTGTCAACGATTTGACCGAGAGCATTCAAAGCGTCTCTACGTCAGCTTCAAGCCCGCAAGAAACTCCAGCATCAAATTTTGCAACAGATTGGAATCGCACAGCATCAAAGTCTGCAACAGCGCCAAACACTGCGAATCCTGCAGTGGTCAAGTTGCCCGGCACTCAGCGCTAAAAATGGGAACTCAGTGTGCAGTGTCGCCGTTCACCAGCACCGGTCTACGAGGGCGAGGGAGCAGCGGAAGCGGCCTAATCAACCGTGCGGGCACCCTTCAAGACTCAAGCGGGAGCGGAATTAAGGTGGCGCCAGCGACACACTACAGAAGTGTTCAAGTGTCTCGTGGTATTTGAGAACTCTGAATAACAGTGATCTTAAGTAAAAATTTGGATACAAAGCAGCAGATTGAACAGTGTTTTAAATTGGCGCGCTATTTGAATGCGATTTGTGTCTTGTGTTTATTTAGTCAAGGTGTTGGATTTGCGTTGTGAATGATGCTAAGCGTCTATATTTTTGATACCTTGTTGTAAGTCAAGGTTCTACTGTTGTGTATTGTCCTCGTTAATTTGTGTGCGCAACCCCAACCCCCATGCGCGTCGGAGTCTTTATAGCAGTCGGCATCTTAGACCTGTCGCTATCGTTCTCGTCACCTCCTCGAAGTAAACACCTAAGAAAACGTCTCCTGAGTTTCCTTACCACGACCAGCCTCACCCTTGGCGGCACATTTGGTGGCCTGCACTTGATCGAACCCACGACGTAGTGAAGAAGTAATTAAGAGATCAAGAAGATTACTAAAAATTCGAAAACGTGCGAGAAATTCCTACTGCGAAGATTTTTGAAGTTCAGTGGGAGTCAAGAAAAGAAGAGAACATTTGTGAAATCGCGTCAATGACTGGCAGCAACAACAATACGAGTCTTCGACAACTGTTTCCGTCCGTTGTCAACATCAGCTTTAAGATATCGTATGCTGCACTTCTGGAGACCTACGTGCAGTTTTCAGCCTGGATTGATACCTGCTATCCCTTCCGAACGGAAGTACTCGTCTTTGACGCCGAAAAAGACATAGAAGTGGTGCTGCGGTTACAGTTTGGTGCGACACCCTACAACGAGTGATCTACAACGGCTACTTCGTCAACAACAACCTTGCAGTCATCCCAGTGTACGTCAACAAGGCGAGCGACTTCACTTCCTTCATTCAGCCAGTGGAAGCTAAGTAAATAATAGCTTGCACTGAATTAACGGATAGTTTATTCGCCTTATCGCAGCAGCGCGATTACTAAGCAGCGCATGCAGGCAGAGTAATAGTTTTTTTGTAGTAGTTTTTTTGCTCTGCGAGAAGCAGATAATCT
Source organism: Morinoia aosen (assembly GCA_030386875.1). Classification (NCBI taxonomy): domain Eukaryota; kingdom Metazoa; phylum Arthropoda; class Malacostraca; order Amphipoda; family Talitridae; genus Morinoia; species Morinoia aosen. The sequence goes on along the minus strand of CM059569.1, from coordinate 12,147,198 downwards.
TTTTTGCATCGGCTCAAGGCCGTGCGCAGTGCATAGACCAAGCAGCAGGCAGCCTGCGTCAGGCTTTGCTAGAGTAGCAAGAGCAGTGCCGCTGCAGTAGTAAATTGAAGTTGTTCAAGATAGCTACAGCGTTTAGAAGTGAGTGATAAAAAAACTTTTCATGAGTTCTTTATTTCGTAAATTGTGTGTTTATTGATGTTATTTCTAGAGTGTGTAAAATAAATTTTACTGACAATATTGATTTCTAGTGTTAGGATTGTGTAAAATTATTGTTCTTTTTGCAAACAATGATTTCTAAGTGTTAGGATTCAGTAAAATTGATTGAAACTATATGTCTGATACGTCAGATTCGGACGAAGTTATCCGGTCAACAGTGATTAAGGAGAGCGTCCCCCTTATGAATCCATGTTTTTGAGATATCTTGCGAAACTGGGATTTTTGCTGCTTTAAGAAGTGTAAGAGGTCAGGTACATCCTGTGAAAAAATGAGACTCGTACGTTCACTCGTTCGCCCGCTACGGGGGTTAAAAGAATGGGGGGGAGGGGAGGGGAAAGTGGTATTTTATCATGTTACACCTCCCCCATGGCACTTTCTTCACGGCGCGAAGTTGCCATGTCATCTCCTATGTCTCTGGATTAGTCTATAATGATTTCAGGGGTCTAACTGGAACCAAAAATTTTACAAAATTTTTTATTTGAATTGTTTATGTTTCTTTGTTTTGCTTATAATGTAAACAATGGTTTTTGGGTTTCAAAATGCTTCTCCTCCTACAGTTTTTGAGCTACAGTGATAATTTTGGTATCATTGGATGCGAGAAGACACGGGCTTTTATGGAAACTATAATTTGTTTCCTCAAATTTCCATTTTCAATATGAAAAAGTGTAAAAATTGGAAAAAAGTGCAGCTTTATGACGTCATAACTTATGAAGAATAAATAATTTTGGAATGAATTTTAGTTTTCATAAAAGCCCGTGTCTTCCCGCATCCAATAATACCGAAACCATCACTGTAGCTCAAAAACTGTAGGAGGAGAAGATTTTTGAAAACCCACCCCTCAAATTTCGTTTTCTTCGATTTCCCATTTTCTTTTCAAGAAAATCGAACTTTTGCTCTAAGCAAAAACGATTCCAAATTCAATTTTCTATCAGTATACCAAATTTCATTGTTCTAGGTTCAATAATAAAGAAAAAAGTCCGTATGGGGGACGCTCTCCTTAAAACAAGTAGAGGTAGGATTAGTGTGCCCCTAGATCTCGTGTTAAAAGTAACACAATGACTGAACCCGCAACTAGCGCGGCAGCAGCGCCAAACACTAGTAGGCCTAGTACACTTTTTGTGCAGCAAGTAGCAGCAAACATGCCTAGATAAGGAACGATCCTGTCAAATGCGGAGTTACCTCTCTTTGGGGGCGAAGACGTAGAGAAGACCCCGATTTTCTCGAAAACAAGACATTTAAGACGCATACAGGAAACTTGCGCGCTTACATGACGCTACTACCGGGTGTGAATTCCAAGAGTGCCAAAAAAGAGTTGTTAGCTCAGCTAACAAACAGGTAGGAGATTTCAATTCAATAGTGACCAAGTTGGTCAATTCCGACCTTCATTACTCATTTGAGGATGTCGTTAAAATTTTGGACGACATCTGTGTAGCTAGAGGCGAAAAATCCATCCACACGTTAGCGTGTGATTTAAATCAGTTACGCTTCGTTAGGAACGATGCACTTGCGGCATAGTTGGTAACCGCATTTGCTAATATTAGAAAGTTGTCGGAACATTTGTTAAACTCGACCTCAATAGCTTGGTCAAGACATCCATTTTACAGGGCTAGTACAAATCAAGTAGAACTAAAACGTTTTGTAGGAGACATTATTGACCTTAGCCTAGCAATTACAGTGTTAGCACCATTACTCGATGAGCCTTTGGCTAAGAAATTATTTGATACGTTGTTCAACACGTCAGAGGAATTATTGGCACGTATTGTTGCCGCTGTTCAAAATCAACCCGAAAATAAACAGATAGTAGCGACTCAGTACGAGACGCAGTACAATAGAGAAACCTTTGTAGCAGAAGTTGCCGAGTCAGAAGACCATATTGATGTGCAAGATTCCCCTTCAGGAAAGCGAAGTTTTCTACGGAAATTACCGTAGAGGGCGTTTCCCGGGTCGGAGGTCATTTCCTCGACCTTGGCTGAGAAATCCTAGAGTAGGAAGGAATGTTAGTGGCTATGTAGGTGATAGAAGACTAGGTTCCCTTGAATGTAACACTTTGCGGGCAGAAAGCTCGAGTCACCCCCCAGTGCACTTTCCAACTAGAACGAGAGGCTCACCTTTCTGCAGTTCATGCAACGTTTCAGGTCATGTTGAAGCCAACTGTCGAACTCAAGGAGGTCAAAGCAAACCTAGAGCCGTTGGCACCTGCTTTGCATGCGGAGGAGAGCATGTCGTTCGAAACTGTAGAGCGTCAGAGAATGAAGTCAGGCACTATAAAGCTCACTTGCGGAAGTACAATGCATATAGAGGCGTAAATAACCGTGGTAGGCACGAGGTGCACTATGGTGAGGAGTACGAAAGGGACAACAGAGATTTTTCAGAGGGAGAGTAGTTAAAGGTGGAGGTAAAAAAGGTGGAGTAAAAAACGAGTCGAAGCCCGAGGGTCACCGCAAGACTCTCGTTAATCCTAAAGCTGTGGTCGAAACGAATCCAGATACTGAGATGGCCGAGTGTAATCACGATCAGAGTGAATCATATATTTATCTATTTTTTAACTGTAGAAATAGGTTTGCCCGGTTGAAAGATGAATCACTGGCTGATGAGATACCACAAAAGAAAGCAGTTGAGGTTTATTTCAACACTACGGTTGTAGCAGCAGGACGTCTTAAGAAAAAAGGCACCGATCTTGTCACGTTGAGAAAATCCAGTAAGCCCACAATCATCCTCTCTAATCAAGATAAGTACTCAAGTGCGCTGCTAGATAGCGGTAGCGAAAAATGCCTCATTAGTTACAGTAACATCAAATACCCCAAAGAAAAGTTAAAACCAAGTTTTTTGAGAGTTAGAGGCATAAACGGTAAGAGTAATGTTAGCGGTGAGGTTGACTTAAATATCTCTATACCTGGTACTGACAAAGTACTTAAGACTAGTGCTTTAGTAATAAAAGATGCTAAATTCAAATATGATTCGATTTTAGGAAGAGACGTGTTAACCAATGCAGTAATTAACTTGAAAGATGGTTCCCGCATGTGGGAGGGAACCAGAGTACCTTTCAATGAAATCGAGAATAAGACTACGATAAGTAGCGAAGCTATATTAATTTATATTATAAACATCGACTGTTGGCTTTCTGAAGTAGTTGCCAGTGCTAAGAAGAGCACCAGATGCCGGGGCACAAGGAATTGCCGCGAGAAAAAAAGACGCTGTAAGAACCGGCAAAAAAAAGACACGGAAATCGAGCGCATGGCTGAGCAGCCAAGCCCAATGGTTAAAAAGAATAGGCCGCTGGTAATTCACTGTGACGCAATAGAGGTGCCGAGTAATTGCATCAAGCTCATTAATACCTTTGTCAGAGAGGCTAAGCCCGGTGAATATATGATACCAAAAAGAGGATTAAATAATGGGGCGCTAATAGCAGAATCAATAGTTACAGTCAAAGAAGATTGGAATGTTCCCCTAATGATACTGAACCCGACCGATGATGCGATTCATTTTAGCGAAAACACAATGCTGTGTAACATGGAAGCATTAGCTGGAGAAGAATTTGAAGCCGAACTTTATCTCACAAATGTAGAGGAAGCGCTGAAAGAGGCGAATAATGTTAAGATAAGCTATGAGGTTACGTCGGATTCACTCGAAGGCATCTCAAGACGTGGTGAAATACAGACCATGGCCTAGGAGAAACTTGAGTCGAAAATCGATGTTCGCGGCAATAATTGTGAGTGTGAGTTTCTCGGTAGTAAGGAACTAGGAATTGATGCACAAGTCGAAAGTGTGTCTAATGTACAGAAGGACGTACGCCGTCCGTTAACATATAATGATGTAACATGCGACGAAGTTGACGTAAAAGTAAAATTACTGTAATTGATGAACAGTTTCCGTGACGTGATCACGTTACAAGGTGAAACTATAGGTTTTACGAATGTGACAAAGCATAAACAGTGCTTAAAACTGATGCACCAATTTTAAACATACCACCCTATCGCATACCTCATATATATCATGAGGAGATGGCCAAGGTCAACAGAGAAATGCTCTCACATGGCATAATTGAGAATTCCATATCAGATTACTATTTTCCGGTGATTGTGGTAAAGAGAAAGACGGGTGAAATTAGACCCGTGATAGATTTTAGAGCATTAAACAAAATCGTGGTCAAGGCGTCGTATCCTATACAACGAATAGATGAAATATTGTCCACACTATGTGGCAATAGCGTCTTTTCCTCTCTGGATCTAAAGTCTGCATTCCACCAAGTAGAATTAGAACAGGAAAGTCGGAAATTTACAGCCTTTAGTATAGGTTACCAAAAATACCAATTCAGAAGAATTCCATTTGGACTCAGTTCAAGTCCGAGCGTTTTCCAACGTGTCATGTCATCTGTTCTGGCGCCTATTTTAGGACGCCTTTGCTTCGTATTTTTAGACGATATATTAATTTACTCAAAAACTAAAGAGCAACATTTGTGCGATATTAAAACTGTCCTCACGACACTCCTCACCGGTAAACTATCCATTAAACTCGAAAAATATCAATTTTTCAAGAAAAACATAGAGTACCTATGTCATATTATTTCGGCCGATGGAATACGGTGTAAGTATTCCGAGAAGTTGCAAAATTGTCCGGCACCAATTAATGTATAGGAATTGCAGCAATTCCTTGGTGCAGCCAATTATGTCCGCGACTTCATAGCGCAATTTGCATTGATTGCAAACCCCCTGTACAGATTGTTAAAAAATGTGTTAATTTCAACTGGACAAACGACTGTCAAAAAAGTTTTGATTACATAAAATCAACCCTGACTTCTGAGACTGTTTTACGACACCTTGATTTTACTAAGACGTTTCACATATTTACTGATGCATCAAATTTTGGCATAGGATCCGTCTTGATGCAGCCCGAAGATTCAGGTGATAAATTGATGCGTCCAGTTGCATATTTCAGCATAAGTTTAAATTCTAGTCAAAAACGTTACAGCACCAAGAAAAAAGATTTTTTTGCCATTTATAGTGCTTTTAGAGCATTTAAATACCTAATTATTGGATATCCCATTTACGAGGCCTGTCGAAAAAGTATCCGACCTTAATTTTTCCCGCGCAAAGTAGTGATTCTAAGGCGGCGCCACTGTGCACGGTGGAAGGAGGAATCTTAATGCGCATGCTTGACTTTTTTCACCGCATTCACTTGGGCCAGTCACTGGCTGGTGGTCGCCAAGTAAGGTGCTGTTCTAAGTGTTTGTCGGATTTAGTTTTCTTGCAAGATGACTGAACGAATTGAGCAAAGACACTGCATCAAATTTTGTCAAAAGCTTGGTGATTCTCAAATTGAAACAATTCGTAAGATTCAGCAGGTGTTTGGGGAAGATGCTATGGGTGTAACACAAATTAAGGAGTGGTTCAACCGATTCAAAGATGGCCGCACATCAGCGGAGAGTGAGCAGCGTTGTGGCAGGCGTTGTGGCAGGCCGCACATTCATCCCATTTGATCCGCAATTTCTTGGCCAAACATGGAATTACGACCGTTCGCCAACCTCCCTACTCTCCAGACCTGGCTCCTTGCGACTTCTGGTTGTTTCCAAAATTGAAGACACCACTGAAAGGATCCCGTTTTGAGAGTAGAGAAGAGATAATGCGGAACGCGACGACAGAGCTGAACACCATTCCAAAAGAAGACTTCCAGAGGTGTTTCCGGCAGTGGAAGGATCGGTGGGCTAAGTGTGTGGAAGCACAAGGAGCCTACTTTGAAGGGGATTAGGGTCCCAACCCCGTCAGGTTGTTGAAGTATTTTTTCTGGCCAAAGGTCGGATACTTTTTCGACAGGCCTCGTACATGGACCACCGTCCACTTGCTCCACTGCTCACGAAAAAATTACCAGAGGATACGGAAATGGGTCGATGGTGTATTAAAATTCACTCTTACGACCCTGTCGTTCATTATTTACCAGGTAGACAAAACGTAGTAGCCGACTACCTAAGCAGGCTACCAAACAACAATGATCAACTAACTATTAAAGAATTAGGAAGCTGTGACACATTCGTGCCTGAGCTTGAATCAGAGGTGTACTTAGCGCAGACGCGAGATAAAGCAAAACAAGACGTTCTCTCTGACCAGAAGATGTAATCACACGGTACCGACGTGTTGACACCAAAATTAATTGACTATGTCCCGACAGATAAAAAAATTTCCTGGACTTTAAAAGAGTTTATTGACGAGCAAAAGCAATATCCATTTTGCATCGATATTAGAGAGGCGTTACTTCATAAAAGTACGTCTACAATTCCTGACTCACAGAGTTATTTAATTCCTAATGACATATTGTATCGACGACGACGCATTGACTCCCGAACTACCACAATATTAACAGCGGTCATGCCAACTTCGTTGTTGAATAAAGCAATCTTAGGTATACACTGTATGTACCATGCAGATTCATTGCACACTCTATGAAAATTTAGGCTCAAATACTTTCACAGTTTAGAGAAAACGATTGTTAGAAAGTTTGTGCAAGGATGTGAAGTCTGTAAACTTCTTAAGGGGAGAATACTCTCATTTTTAAAGTCCTATACTATTTGACCGATCTTCATGAAACTTTGCATAGGTATGTAAAATTGAACAAGGATTAAGATTGGACTCATGCGTTTTTCCCATTTTCCCCATAGAAAACGAGTTATTCAAAGAAAACGGAAAAATGGGGGGTCTGGGGAAAATCCATGGGCTCAATCAGATTTTGAGATACAGAGATAATATTGGAATCAAAAGGAGCAGAATTGTATTCTCTAAAAAACAATGGAGAGTTCTTTCTGAATTTTTGAAATACTTTTTGAAAAATGAAATATACAAAAATTAAAATCATTTTCACACTTTTCCCCACAAAAAAATATGTAGCTAATTTTCTATTCCAAAAATGAATAAAAGCCGACGTCACCTAGTAGAGGATTAAATTTCGGTTCTTTTGATACCAAAATGATCACTGTAGCTCAAAAACTCAAAACTACCTTAGGTGCAGAAATCGTAAATTGCAATTGTTCAGGCGCACATGCTGAAGAGCGCTCAAGTGCTGAACGGGGCGCGATCTTCGGCATGACAAACCTACCCCCAGCAATTCAGGCAGGCGACTGACCATATTCCTCAACTATAAACTCAAGCCCACACTCATGGACAGATTGCCAAACATCTCCAGATAAAAAGATTTCATAGAGAAAAAAGCTTAAATGGTGTATGACAACCACCGAGCCCCGCACCCCACCGCTCTCACCCCTTCCTCCTTTTGGGCTACTTCCCGCCCCCCTCTGATTGTAGAACTTCACCAATGTGTCCGCTAAATATATACATACATTTTAATGAATAAAAACAAATTCCGAACAGTTTCAATTTTTGGGGGAGTATTCTCCCCTTAAAGCCAACCCTCCGTACCTATTAAAATATTAACAGCCCCTATAGCAAAGGAACCTTTTGAAGTAGTTTCAATGGTATTTCTTGGTCCCCTCAAAATAACCGATAATTTGGAATTAATACATACTGGTTGTGATTGATCTTTTTTTTCGCTTCTGTAAATTATACGCGACCTCTAACAGTCGATCAGACACAGTAAAATCATGTTTAGGAAGTTGTTTTAGCACTTTCCGATACCCGAAAACGCTGATAAGGGACAACGCCCTTGAATTTAAATCAGTAGCATTAAAACAATTCGCCAAAATACATGCTATTGCTAAGAATGAAGTTCTTGCTTTCAGCCCCCATTCGAATGCGATTGTTGAACGAAATAACAAAAAAATAAGCAATTTGCTAAAATTGTACATTAATTCCCTAGCTCATAACGACTGGGATCAGTGTTTGGAAATGGTAGAGAACGCCATAAACAATTCATTAAATTCTACTTAAGGTGATACTTCCAGCTATGTCGTTTTCGGTAGAGATACGTGCCCTTATTTTCGCGGGGAAAATCTCCCCATTTCATAAAGTTACGATGACGAAATTGACTTAGTGAATTTTCGTGCGAAGGAAGCGGTTCGGATTGTTGAAAACGTTCGGAATCTAACCGTCAATAATACTGCTGTACGTACAATGTACCAGAACCTAAAGAGGAAGGACAAAAATTTCACGATTGGCGACAGAGTTATGTTAAGAAACCATTTCAAAATGAACAAATTAGACCTTTCATGGCATGGACCGGGCATTATTACGAAAGTCAAAGGACACTGGGTTGAAATCAAAATTGGGGACAAAATTCACAGAAGTAACATGAACCATTTAAACAATTTACACAATTTAAAGAATTTATTTACCACAGGAGATACAGAGGTAGAATATTTCTTAAGTCTAACAATGGTCAAACTAGAGTATAGCTACCTATGGACCCGAACAAGTTCAGCGACTTCTAGGGCATCCTACCATTACGTTATTCTAAGGTGTACAATAATGTTTAACCTAATCCACTTAACCTAATTTCACATGAGACTGATCAAAGAGATAATTAATTCGATATTTGATGCTGTATTTTACAGTATAGGTCATATCGGCTGTATTTACCAATATATTAAAAAATAAAATTTAAGAGCAGACTGAAGATCGGTTATCTTACCCATGGCAAGTTACATTATACGGACCAGACATGTATGAGGCAAGATGTGACTAGGTGATCTTACACGACTAGTATTCTGATAGGAAGTGAGACTCAAGATGTCTTTTGAATACTTTGTAAGAATTGCTTTCACGGATCTCCGCAGGTATTGAGTTCCAAGTTTTAGTTCCAACGAAGAGGATACTGTGTTGCGACCGGGCCTTTGAATAGTAAGGAAGCATGAATTTACTTCTATTTCGGGTTAAATGGTCGTGATGACCAGTTTGTGCTCTTAATAATTGTTTTAGGCTATTGTCGCCATCATTTCTTAATGTTTTGTAAATGAAATTACAAATGGAGACATTATAGAGATCCGAAAGTTTAAATATTTGTAAATTTTTGAATGAATCATTTGTGTGAGCATTATATTCTAGGTTCTTTACCGCTCTGATTGCTCGTTTCTGCAGAGTAAAAATTTTGTTGGTTTATTTTTATCAGTTCCGTGCCATGCTTCTACTCCGTATTGCAGGTATGGAGAAATGATCGTTTGGTATAGCATTTGTAAAGCTGCTTCAGGCAGGAAATTATTAATTTTAATTAGGATTCCGATGGATTTTGATAATTTAGAACTAATATCAGCAATGTGTTCTTTGAAGGTCAGATGTTTATCTATTATGATGCCCAAAAACTTGTCGAGAATCTGTTCAGAATGACCAAATTCTTGCGAATTTAAAATGAAAATTCTTGTAATCACATTTTTGCGAATTCAAAATGAAAATTCTTGTAATTGCGTAAAAAGTTGTGTCTTGAAATATCTCAGAAAAACCCAGCAGCCAGAGGGGTCGCTTCAACATGAATGTTTTATGTCGCTTCAACATGTATGTTTTTTACGCCTGTATGTTTTCTTTCAACTCAGCTGCGATAAAGTGCGAGAGCCAAACGATGTATGTTTACAGTGTGTCTTGTTTCTGGAGGGGCCTATGTTGTGGTTATGCGAGCGAGCCTTGGGAAACTCGATACGGTCGAAAAATGCCTACCCAAGCGCGAACAAAGTCGCCTTGTAGTCAAAGATAAATCGAGACACTCAGACCGAGAGAGTCGGCAAACCAACGGTCGGTTCGAAGGAGCTGAGCGTGAGAAGAAAAATGATGCTAAGAAGGAAATAAAGGCAAGCGGCGGCACTACCAATTAGAAAAGAGGTAGGCGGGCACTCCGAGGCTCCTAAGATTCTCATAGGCCGAAGGTGAGAGTTCTCAACCCTCGAAGAGAATGCGCCAGGGCTCAAGGCGTCGGAGGAACAATGGACAGTTCGACCGGCGTAACCGTAACGTGAGGTGCAACCAAGAAACGCGGGGTGTGTTCACAATAACAAGCGTGCTTAATGCAATAATAAGAAAAGTGGCTATATTGAAAATTATACTAAGTTTCACGCTATAATGTAATCCAGAATTTAACACATTCTCGTTTCACTTGCAGAAATTTTACGTGTTCTCGTCACCACGTTCACAAAGGGGAAATTTATCAAAACATAACCCACCGTGGGAGTTATTGATGGAACATGGAGATGCTGCACTAGAAGGGAGGGTAAGAGATGCATTTAAAAAAAAAAAGAAAGAGTAAAGATAGTGTTGAGATAAATATTGCGATAATTCATTGTCATTCACACACTGATGCGCTTAAAAAGTAACAAGTTAAATTTTTATATTTGACAGGCGGGACGGTAATTCAGTCACACATCTGAGGATTGATCAGCTCGAATGAAGGGAATCGACGTGTGAACATGCTGAAACGAAATAAGCAAGATAACGTCCTCACTAGACATTTCCTGAACAGTACATAAGATAGGCCTTTGAACTGAAGCGAGTCGCGGACGAATTTTGTGATTGAAGTGACCTTCGCCTACTGGGCTGCTGGGGGGCGCTGAGATATTGTAATCATTATTTGTGTTGTGTTTGGATGCATAAGCAATCTGCGGTTAAAGGCTGGCCAGCCAATGTTTCTGTGTAATGATGTGATGTAAGTCATTTGACGTATGCTATTTGATTTCATTACTTAATTAGCATTATTCCTAACACCATTCATTGTGTGTGCGCTCATTAATGTTTGTATGACGTATAACTGGAAATTATAAATGTTAAGCATAGTTCATCCTGTGTATCATGCCCCACCATATTAGAAACGATCAATCGTAACACCAAGGAGGGCGCCCAGAAAATGCGCTGCGTAAGTGGGTCAGCGATCCCCGGTGAGTACCTTTATTTTTAGTATATGTACTGTAATTGCCGATTATAATTCATCTAATTTGTGTTGTGTATATAGCCTGGAGGTGTGCCATTCCTCTATTCCGAGAACCTGACCTTCTTGTTAATGAATTGTTAACAAGGAGGTGAAGGGTAACACTTCTCGTGACAAACTTATATGAGCTGGTTTCTTCGATTTCACCTTCGCCAATTTTAATGCGTGGGAGAGATACATTTTTCTTGTATGAAAATGTAATATATTTCGTTTTATCGATATTAAGGCTTGTCTCATTAGCTTTAAGCCACAATGAAACCTTATGAAGTTCATTATTTATACTCTCCTCAATCATAGCGGGATTTTGGTTCGGAAGGACCACAGAAAGCGTACTGTCATCGGCAAAAAGTATGAATTTGAAGAATGATGCAGACTTAATAATATCATTGATAAAAATCAGAAATAGGAGAGGCCCAAGAACAGATCCTTGTGGAACTCCATGGCTAATTGTCTTTGGGTCCGATTTTGCGTCGTCAATGACAACGAATTGTTTCCGATTTGTTAGGTATGATCTGAACTAATCATGGGCAACCCCTCGAATGCCATAACAGTGTAGTTTCGAGAGTAATATTTTATGGTCCACACAATCGCATGCTTTTCGAAAGTCAAGAAATACAGAGAAGACAGGCTTTCCTTCGTCTATATTAGAATAAAGAAATTGTAAATGATTTAATATAGCCTGTGTTGTTTATTTTTTTGAGCGAAAGCCGTATTGTTTATCGTAAAGAAATGATTTTTGTTCAAAACAAGAGTACACTTTTTTATACACAATTTTTTTCGAATACTGTGCTTATAATTGGAAGTACGGAGATAGGTCGATTATTGTTTACACAGGTTTTTTCACCATTTTTGATGATGGGGGTTACTCTAGCAACTTTGAGGGAGTTCGGGAAAGAGCCCAGTAAGAGAGACTGGTTAATAGGATTGCATATCAGCGGGGCTACAATATCAGCAATAATTTTAAGTACTCGAATATGATCCATGTATTCCAGGTAATCAGTAGGTTTACTTGGAATACTACCAGCTATTGTTTTCCCTACGTTTACGATGAAATTGTTGAAGAGATTAGCAATTTCTTTCTTCCCATGGTATGCTACATTTTCTTGTACAACATGTTCAATTTTTTTTATCGGCGTTATTCAGTTTGCAGCAAGAGTCAAGGAGGTGCCCAGTCTTTTTAACATCAGCTTTAAATTGAGTAAACTTGCGCGTAAAGTAGCTTTTTTTGATGTCCTTATCTGATTTGTCACATAGTTTCAGAATCGGTTATATGTTTCTCGAGATTTTCGCCTTCGTAAGGGAGGGTTAGGTACGCTTGACGTTTTTTTAAATTTATCACGATTTTTCCAGTAATCCAGGGCGTTTGTTTATTTTTTGGGGTAACTGTACGAGTTACAATTGGGCAACACTGGTTGTATGCGACCATTATAGTTTCAGTCAACTTTACTACTGCTTCATCAATGCTCGCTGCATTATTGTGTTGAGAGATGTGCAATGTTGGTGTTGATTCTTCTAGAACGGTGCTCATTTCTCCTAAATTTGATTCGTTTACTTAATGATATGAGTAAGTTTCAGCCCGTGGCTTGGTGCAAGCAATATAGACATTTTTTTAACAAGAAAAACTGGAAAATGATCTGATAAGTCAGAAGTAATGATTCCAGAAAGAAAATCACTTGGGTCTGTCATAAATATATTGTCAAGCAGCGAAGCAGACTCAGAGATTATTCGTGTAGGCTTTGTGTTGATCGGAAGGAAAGATTGAGACTGAAAAACTCTTAGGAAATTAGAGATTGGTTCATAGCTTTCATGTTTCAGTATATCATAGTTGAAGTCACCGCATATTATTGTCATTGTATAAGGACCTGTTGAACTGAGAAATAATACGATTTAGCTCATTTATGAAGGATATAGGACAGGCTGTAAGAGGCCTATACACCGTTCCAAGCACAATGCGTTTACCATCTCTAGACAGTTCTACGAAGAGTGATTCTATATGATCATGATTCATTGATGCATTTGCTATGATTCTCGAGTCTATGTGGTTAGATATGTATGTGCTGATGCCTCCGCCTCGCTGGTTTTTTCGTAGCGAATGGTATTTATGATAATTTTCAAATTGAATCATGTCTTTGGTCGACTCATCTAGCCAGCTTTCGGTGAAGCTAATCACGTCTAGGTCATATTCAAGTTCAGTAATAGTACATTGCATCTCTTCCAATTTTGGATAGAGTGACCTACAGTTCCAGTAAACGAGTGAGAAATCATGGAGAGTTATGCGTCTGGTTTCGTTGAATTTCGATATATTAGTATACCAACAGTCATGCGAGTCGTTTAGGTTTGGATATAACCTGTTCAAATGATTGAGATCTGGGTGGATTTTTCGGGTATATCAGCGTGATCAGTCATTTAAAATTAGTAAACAGTAATAAGTAGGTACTATATAGCTTAAAAAAACGAAGTAAAGAGTAAAGCTTAAAGGGATATTCTGGTCTAAAAAGAAGCTTATTAAGTAGGAGAGATTAGAGTAAAAAAAATCTAGCGCGATTTCGTGAGTACACACATACTCAGTCCATGAGCGAATCATATTGGGGTTTGATATCGCGACATTGGTGCAAACAGATTGAGGGTGTTTTCACAAGTTCACATACAACAGGTAATAAGTTTCAAAGAATATGACGACAATGATACAATCAGCTAATATGGTTTACGAGTAATAATAACTGTGGTGTTAAAAAATAAAAACACACAGTAATATTGGTATGTGAAAAATGGCTGATTGCGTTGTTTCAAAATTTGACACACATATGTCATAACCATGTACTGCTCCTAAGTAAAAGGAAATAACAACGTTACTGTTGACAACGTTACTGTTGGAAATGACAACTTTACAACGTCCAGTGTCACCTATACCTATATATGCGACTCTAACATTTCAGACGTGACAGGTTACGGTTTTGCTTAAAAACGACGACTATTTGACTCTATGTAACGTGTTAATTAAGTATTAAATGCTTGTGCTCTGGTATTAGTGAATTTTCATTGCTAACAGCAAATGAATTAGCCTTCTAACAGGTTACCCTATGTTAAGGCTTAAGTTTTGTACTTTAAAATTCAAGGTTAACGAATATCACAGAAAACATCCTTCAACGAATGTTCTCACGATCTGTGTAATTGCAATTTATCATAACAGTGAACACTTACGTTAAAATTTTGATGCTGAATAGCCAATTAAAAATGATGAGCGAGTTCCGCATTTGTAAAATGCATCGCATCAACAGAGCATCACTGTTGATGCAAAAATCAACCTCGAGACTTGAGGAAATTTAAAAATTAATCGAAAAACATCGTGAGAAACTTCCTGGTTGAAACTGGATACTATTGTTAACTTATTTGATTGACCATCAGTTCAATAGTTTTCACTTCAATTGTTTTCACTTTCAGTTAACTGATTCAAAAATAGTTAGTATTTCACTGTTGACTGTCAAGTTTAAAAGACGAGTACATTTATATTTTAATTGTATTTATAATTGTGTTGAGAGTTGGTTGTTTCATTGGTTGTTTATGACATTATAAATTTTATAGTCATACTAATAGTCTTGTTTTCGTTTCAATTGCAGGTCCTGGTGGCTGAGAAACGAGAAAACAATCACTTCAAAATACTAAATACGAGGAAACACTAGATTATGGGAAATAAAATAAGCTCAATTAGCGTCGACACTCTAACTGCAGCTTTAGTCGACACTAAGGGTCAAATCACTAACGATTGGAAAGCAGCAAACAGTAATACAGACTGGATACCAGACCGCGTAAGTGATGTCCTGATGATCCTAACAGTCGTCATGATAACCCTAACAGTCTTAGTCTATTACATAAGAAAACAAATGGAGCTACTGGCTGAGCGCGTAGGAGCGGAGGATTATCACCTCCGTCGGAACGTGCTCATAACAAAAGGGACATTGTCAGAAATGTAACCACTGTAACTGTAGGGGGACACGTAATAATTAATGTGCAACCTGGCTTGAAATGGCCTTGGGACTCAAAACGGCCCGGGCGGTCTAACATGCCGACGCTGGCAGCAACATTCGGAATGCTGTCAACGGAGGTATAACCTAATTTGGCTGTATATCAATTTGTTATATTCGGTCCATTAGTGAACGTGTCAAACCCCATTAAACAGATGGCAGCTCCGCTGAAAAATGTTTTACAAAAATTTCATAAAACCAAATGTTTACTCGACGCCTACTCGATGTTTTTTATAATCGTAAACTAGCCCTACTCATAGTAACCATACATTTAATTTCTTACGAGTTCTACAATCTACAAATACCTCTGCGCTCACTCCGTCGTTTGCCTTAATGAAGATTTGAAATAGTTTTAAATAGGTGTCTGGCCTAGACCGCAACTAGGCTTCGCGCGCAGTCAACAGCCTTGACTTCAATTAACCTTGCACGCAATGCTCTGTTTTCTCTGTGTAAGGCAGGGAACGATACCAAACTTGCATCGATTTAACTCTACGGAATTGTCATCCTTTTTTCATATTTCCACAAGAACCATTTTAAATGCGAAATGTTATTTAAAATTGTTGATTTAATGCGAATCGATATTGAGTTTCTTTTAATTGTGTTTTTATAATCATGTATCTGGCGTTTTTATTTTATTCCCTTACCCTACATACTGACGGTTTTTTTTCCATAGTAGTAGTGTAGGAACTCATGTTATGGTTTATACTGCTGAAGAAGAAGGCCTTATTAATGTTAACCAGCTTCGCTGCCTCCTTTCTTCCTGCTTGCGTTAGTGCGTTTTCTTTATTCTGTTGTTGTTGGTGTACTAAACGAGGTATTCATATATCTAAAGCGAGGTGTGCCATGGATAAAATATATGTTTATTTATATATATATAATATGTTTTTGAACATATTTTTGATTTTTGAGATGTTTAATTTTCAATGATTTCCCGCTGAGGAGCAACAACTGTACAAAACGCATGCTTTTCGTGTTCCCATGTATTTGTTTTTGCCTGTGTTTAATGGTCTTTACCAGTGTTAAATTTTCTTTACCAGTGTTAAATTTTCTTTAGCTGTATTAAGTGTTCCTAAATGTATTAAATAATCTTTTTTCGAAGTTAGTTTGCTGTGATCTTTGTCAAGTTTGTAATAGAATAGTTGTCTGCAAAAATTGAGAGCTCCATCCACATTTCTTAGATGCGACCAAGTTTAAGTAAGCCTGACTCGCCCCTTTTTCTGGACGGCTCTTTTCACGCTACGCCGCGCAAGCGAGCAGCGTCTCCGTCACTTCTTCTTGGACTCGCTAGTATTGGCAAGTCGACCACTCTGCAATGGAATATATCTCAAGTGGACGATTATTCATCTGTCTATTTATTGGTTCTTCATTAGTTCTCCATCAACCTAAGATGATAGTGTGAAGAATTAGGTGGCGGCAACTGGCGACACTCTGGCCAGCTTGCGTCCTTTGGGCGGAAGGATGCCTTGATGGCTGCGCCCCACTTCGATGGCTGCGCCCCACTTCGATGGCTGCGCCCCACTACGATGGCTGCGCCCCACTTCGATGGTTGCGCCCCACTTCGATGGCTGCGCCTTACTTCGATGGCTGCGCCCCACTTCGATGGCTGCGCCCCACTTGGATGGCTGCGCCCCACTTCGATGGATGCGCCCCACTTCGATGGATGCGCCCCACTTCGATGGCTGCGACTCACTTCGATGGCTGCGCCCCATTTCGATGGCTGCGCCTCACTTCAATGGCTGCGCCCCACTTCAATGGCTGCGCCCCACTACGATGGCTGCGCCCCACTTCGATGGTTGCGCCCCACTTCGATGGCTGCGCCTTACTTCGATGGCTGCGCCCCACTTCGATGGCTGCGCCTTACTTCGGTGGCTGCGCCCCACTTCGATGGCTGCGCCCCACTTCGATGGCTGCGCCCCACTTCGATGGCTGCGCCCCACTTCGATGGCTGCGCCCCACTTCGATGGCGGCGCCCCTCGCTTGACGTCGTCGAGCTCAATCAGCCTGGCCTAAGGTGAGATGGACTCTCCAATGTTTGCCGACTGTCCTTACCTTAGGTTTAGTATCGTTCTGATATGTGGCTCGCTGCTCAATCTGTACCGATAAACCCTGAAACCTAATTCAATTTTGTTATCGTGTTCTTTATCATTAAATCTCGCGGCCTCGCGCCCCACTTAGGAGTCTGTGTAATCTGTGTAATCTCGTGGCCTCGCGCCCAACTTAGGAGTCTGTGTAATCTCGTGGCCTCGCGCCCAACTTAGGAGTCAGTGTAATCTCGTGGCCTCGCGCCCAACTTGAGAGTCTGTGTAATCTGTAATCTCGTGGCCTCGCGCCCAATGTAGGAAGCTGTAAGCTTCAGTCTTTAATCTTTAGTCTGTAATCTCGTGGCCTCGCGCCCAATGTAGGAAGCTGTAAGCTTCAGTCTTTAATCTTTAATCTGTAATCTCGTGGCCTCGCGCCCAATGTAGGAAGCTGTGATCTTTTCTCTTCAATCTGCCCTGTAATCTGAAACCTCATGGCCTCGTGCTCAACTGTTAGTCTGTAACAATCTTCTGGGCTCGGCTCGTATTTAACTATACCGGAAGGGCATCAGCTCCATAATACGAAAGTGTGCTTAGCTCGGTTTTCTCTTGCAGCCTAAGAGACGTCGCCTGCCGCTACATTGCTTACTATGCTGCCGTGGTTGACGCTGCTGCTGCTGAGGCCCACTCGCCATGCTGCAGTGCATTACAATTCTTGATAGTTCTTCATTTTGAGAATGAAGCTTATTATTAAATAGTGGAATCCCCTTTCTGGGAGCAATTCATCTCTTTTACCATGGTTCAGGAAGATTAAATAAATATTTTGTATAACAATTTGCTATGTTAATTAGTACTTATTAATTTTATAAATGAAATTTTTTTTTTGCGTTAGATCACTTGATTAAAAATTAAAATTTTTTATTGCGATAGGTACCTCACTTTCTATGAGGGTGGGAGAGATATGTGTGCGCAACCCCAACCCCCATGCGCGTCGGAGTCTTTATAAGCAGTCTGCATCTTAGACCTGTCGCT
The DNA here is from genome assembly GCA_030386875.1 of Morinoia aosen. NCBI lineage: Eukaryota > Metazoa > Arthropoda > Malacostraca > Amphipoda > Talitridae > Morinoia > Morinoia aosen. The sequence continues at coordinate 12,129,065 of CM059569.1, read as the reverse complement.
ATCGTTCTCGTCACCTCCTCGAAGTAAACACCTAAGAAAACGTCTCCTGAGTTTCCTTACCCCGACCAGCCGCACCTTAAGCGGCACAGCACATAGCAACTCGAACATTGAATGTTTAGAGATGCGTAGTTTGGTGACTGCAATAACATGTTTCTTTTGAACGGTGAAAAGAAAAAAAAATCATTTTACATACATCATACCTAGGGATACCATCCCCAGCATAGTGCGCACTAGATGTTGGGTACCATCATGGCCGCATATTCCAACGAAGAATGCGCGAGTGAGACAGAAAATATACAATTGAATGTTTACATATATATATGTTGCCTATGCCATCAATCCTTTAGGTAAAGTGTTTCAAAAATCTACAGTTTTAAATGAACTTTGACACGCAGCATCCCTGTAGATCGGTAGTGAGGGTGCAAACACAGTTTAAGTCATGTTCTTTTATTTCCTTTTGTTTTTCACTCAGCTTTTTTTTCTGAAATCGAAAGAGGAGCATTAAAATCGTTCATAAGAAAAATAAATCGTGAATTGATTAAGGCAAGCATGCTGTCCAAAAGTCGATGCTTCCGATTTTCTTTGTTATTGCTTTAAATGAGTTTGAGATATGTCCCCGAATGTCTAAAAATATCAGGAACGTATCCCAGAGCTAACGTCCCCCCCGGGGGGGGGAGAGCATCCCCCTTACGGACCTTTTTTTTCATTTTTGAACCTAGAGCAATGAAATTTGGTATAGTGATAGGAAATGCAATTTAGAATCATTTATCATTGCTGACAAAATGCGATTTTCTTGAAAAGAAAATGGGAAATCATAGAAAACGACATTTTTGGGGGGTTTTCTAAATGCTTCTTCTCCTACAGTTTTTGAGCTACAGTAATTATTTTAGTATCATTGGATGCAGAATAACGTGGACATTCAAAAAAAATTCTCAAATTTTCAATTTTATTTCATTTTTTTATATATATTTCATCATTCATATTCCTCAAGGTTAGCATCCCCCTTCCGAATATTTTTTTTATTATTGAATTTAGAGCAATGAAATTTGGTATACTGATAGGAAATGCAATTTAGAATCATTTATCATTTGTGAAAAAATGCGATTTTCTCGAAAAGAAAATGGGAAATCATAGAAAACGACATTTTTTTTTTGGGGGGGGGGGTTCTAAATGCTTCTTCTCTGATAGTTTTTGAGCTACAGTAATGATTTTGGTATCATTGGATGCAGAATAACGTGGACATTCCAAAGCTTGAATGCTTTTCCTCAAATTTCCAATGTAAAACTTAAAAAAAAAATCAAAATATTCTCAAGAAAATTCAAATTTATGACGTCATAACTTTGAAACAAGAATGAATTTTGAAAAACTTCCTAATACATTGTAAAGCCCTTGTTTTCCTGCATCCAATGATACCAAAATCATCACTGAAGCTCAAAAACTGTAGGAGGAGAAGCATTTTTTTCTTTTAAAATAGGTTTATAAACAAGTAAGTTTTCAGGACATTCGTTATAATGGGGCCGAAATTTACAAAGCTAGAGCAATACGGTTTGCTGCATTTGGAAGTCACATGTGTAATCTACAATATCCGTTTAGTTGATTTTCAAAAATTTTTAAGTGAAATTTTTTCCGTAGTTTTTTTACCCTAAATTAAACTCAAACTATAGCTTTTAAAAAAAAAAATCTAAAATTTCAAAATGAATTCAAATTCAAAAACCGGTAAACGGATATTTTGGAGCACACGTTGTACTTTCGCATGCAACAAACCGCATTGCTCTAGCTTTCTAAATTTCGGCCTCATTATAACGAATGTTATATATAAATTTTTTTTTTATTTATCATGAATAACTCATTTTCTATGTCCCAATGCAAAAAAACTTATGGAAGAAAAGTTGTTGGGAATCTAGAGATCTAGTAGTCTGCAAATTTTCGTAGACGTAAGTCCGATAGAAAAAATCTACGGATGGAAAATCAAGTTTTGGCCAACCGGTGAGCATGCTTGCCTTTAGATTAGTGTTTTTATAATCATAGCAGTCGAAGAAGATTTGGGTCTAGAAAAGCAAGTAATTTCAAGCAGTCACCTGAAACTGCAGTATACGGGTGGGAAGGTAACCAAATTCTTCAAAAAAATTTAAAGCATTCATTATCCATGAATAATTAGTGTGAAAACATTTTGTTCTACATCAGTTTTTATCAGGTTCTTGTTTAGAAGAATTTGATACTGCCTGCCATGTATCATTTCAAATAAAAATTGACGAGGTAAATTTTGTTCGCAATAAAAGTCTCATAAAACTTGCATTCCGATGGCTTAAATAGGCAGAATTTGGCTGTCAAATTTCAGAAATATAAATATCATTCAACCGATTTTGGTAAAATTAGATCAAAACACTTTGTACAAGTTATGAGTTGAATTCATTAGAGACCCATAAGATCAGAAGTAGGACTTTGATTTGGTATACGGAAACTATCAGTCGAAAATGACTCAAAAGTATGGTTGCAGTTTGGCAGATAAAGTCCCAGCTAAGATTATGGTGTCCCAAATAATTGAAATTAAAAACTTTCTAAAATTGACTTTCATGGCATAAACTGATCTCGCCTAAATTTATTTGACCTAACTTAATTTCCTACGAAAAGTGACTGTTTAGAAATTTTTAAATCGGAATTCTGAGGATGCAACGTCACAAAGAAGTAATCGTAGACCGAGGTATGTAACGAATTTTTCAGCTGAATATAACTTTTAGTGATAGTTGAACAGGGCGTTAAACTTTTCCCTAAAAATAACACCGAAATAAAAGCAAATGCAAAAAATTGTATAATTATCAGAACGAATGAAAGCCTTCCTCATAGCATTGATCTTCCTGTGGCTATCTAATGTTGCAATATAGGGACATAGATGAGCTAAAACCTCCATTTAGACTGAGTGTTTACGATTTCTTGGACAGAAATTGCACGTTCGTGGAACTTGAAGAAATTATGGTTTTGTTTTAAAAATTGGAAGACTGAAATGCAATTGCTTAATTTGTTTTGTTCACACACTACATGAGCTGAAAAAACTCGACCTTACCTAACCAAACTTTACTCAACCTTTACTTAACCTAACACCTAACCAAACCTAACCCAATGTAACCCAACGTAACCCAACCCAATCTAACTCAGCCTAACCCAACCAAACCCATCCCATCCCAACCCAAACCAAACCAAACCAAACCAAGCTAACCAACCCGATCTGAGCCAACTCTACTTTACCTAACCAAAAAGAACCTAACTAACCCGACGCATCCTGATCTTATCTAACCTAACATAATATGACTTAATCTATTTTAACCTAACATAAATTGGCTGATTAAAACGTTTTCTAGTTGACGCTGAGGTGAACTCACACGTGATGTCTTAAAGACATCAACTGCTTGTCTTTTGAACAGGATTTTCCAATCACTTTTAATTTTTGTTCATGCTGAGTAAATTTTCGAAACTGAAATCGGATGTTAAAATCCCTTGAAAAAACATTTTGGAGATTGAGAAATATTGGTCGAACAAATTCTATGCAATCAATACCCAGAGCTGCCATAGATACTCCAAAATATATCTAGATGCTAGAAATAAAAGAAAACCATAATCCTAATGGGATGTTTGCATCGTCGATCTACAAATCGTAATGGGAGCTGTTCTGGTATTTAAAGAAATTTATTGCTCTTCAGCAATGCCAAACTCTCGAACATGGAATCCGAGTGCAACGATCTCCAATGAGCCAGTGTTAGTCCCCGAGAGAAAACAATCTCTATAATGGCGCAGAATAGGGCAGCGTTGTATTGTATTTGAAAATACTCTTTCTTCAACCCTGTGATCTCTTAATAATACATGCATGCAGGCCTTGCATATGGCTTTCAGGAAACGACAGCAGCAGCATCTCTAATGACGTACGAATTTTTGATCGCTTGGAAAATTGATAGAAGTCGTTCGCATCAGAGGAAGTGCATTAGTGATACGATACCTAAAGTTAGGGACGTACAGACATAGTTCCGGTAACTAATATGAATGATTATAATAAGATTAAGATCTCTCTGTGCTCGTATTATGACGAAATTTTGATAAACGACTGACTGAACGGAACCTAACGAACACGTTCTATTTACGTTTGAACGAGTCACGCTGCCTAACATACGCCATTTATACTCTATGTCTATGCTAATAATAAACATACGTGGCCAACGGTTGATAGTTGTTAGTGATTCGAACTCATGGAAAAATAAATAGCTCCTGATAGATAATATGCATATTTATTATTTAATTATAAGAATACTGAGAATTGAAGTTTACAATTAGTAATATTAATATGTTTTAGTGCAATTTTCTTATTTTTACAAAAAATATGTAAAAGTATGTAAAAGTATTTCACCCCTATGGAGATATTTTTGAAAGTATTTAAAGATACTTGTGTATAGATACTTTTCAAAAATTTCTAGATACAGCGATTAGATACTCAATTTCAAATGTTTCTATAGATACACTCTTATATACACTGTAAGGCCAGATGTAGCTGCTTCAGCCATTGAGTTCCGTTTTTTTATTGAAGTGGGAACTTACATGGAAAAAAGTTATATTGACACATATTACAATTAACGAGCACAAATAGACTAGAATTGAGGGGTAACTAAGGTAGGGCACTACAAGTACCCTCCCCCTAGCGAGAAAGTAGTTCGAACGATACAATTTAGTAAATAAAAATGATGATGCTGCCGAGCGTTGGTGCTGAGCGATGAGACCGTGCGATGAAGCCGTGCAATGAAGGCGAGCGATGAAGCCGAGCGATAAAGCCGTGCGATAAGGCCGTGCGTAGAGGCCGTGCGTAGAGGCTGTGCGTAGAGGCTGTGCGTAGAAATCGTGCGCAGAGGCCGTGCGATAAGGCGGAGCGATGAGGCCGTGCTGTGGGCGTTTTGGTGGCTCGGTTGTGTATTTTCGCGCTTGGTAAAAGTTCTTGTGATAGCGGAAACACCCAGCGGAAATTGCGACGAAGATTGGCTGAAGAGCAGCGATGGGTGCTGATGGATCACCAGTTGTTAGGAGTAGGCACTGTAAAAGCATCGGCCCGATGGTGAAACCATTAGAGAGCTGCTAGGATCACCAGTTGTAAAAGGCAGGCAAAGTGGAAGCCTAGGCCCGATGGTGAACCCGCTGAAGAGCTGCTGCGGCCACCAGTTGTAAGGGGCAAGCGATGTTGAAGCCTCGGCCCGTTGGTGAAATCGCTTGAGACAGCTGGGAGGCTGGCGATTAGTCTGGGGTCACCAATTTTAAAGCCAGGTGTAGCTGCTTCAGCCATTGCGTTCCGTTTTTTCTTTTAAGTGGGAATTTTTTATTGAATAAATTTACATTAATACATATTACAATTACTGAGCACAAATAGACTAGAATTGAGATTTGAGGGGTAACTAAGGTAGCTACAACACAAAAAGGTATCTAGATACAGTATCTAGATACTGAACAGCTCTGTCAATACCGAAAGCAAACAAGGGCCCAATTAATACTCTCATTTTGGCTAACCTCCTTAACTGGAATGTACGGAATGAAATACAATTATACATGACTTTGCAGCGTATATGCATTTATATCTTCAACATTTGAGAGTATTTTGATAATTATATTGAAGTAATTCATTGAATCTAGAGCGGCCAAATTTTACGAATTTTTGGAAGGTCTTCGTTTACTTATGCTTATCAATGTACAAAATTAACGCTTTTATTTGCTTCAATTTTGGGGTTTTATTTCCTGAATTATTTTACAATGTCAAATCAACTACACTAAAATAACTCAATAAAAATAAAATTATAAGCAGAAGATGTATTATTAAATCTACATCATAATTATTAAATCTACATCATAATTATTAAATCTACATCATAATTATTAAATCTACATCATAATTATTAAATCTACATCATAATTATTGAATCTACATCATTTTTCAAATTCATACTTTTTGCCGATGACAACGACTTTTTGCAGTCCTTTCGAACCAAAATACCTCTCTGATTGCGGGGAGTATAAATAACGAACTCCATGAAGTGTCATTGTTGCTAAAAGCTAATAAAATGAACCGTAAGGGGAGCATTCCCCATCCAGAATTTTTTCTTTCATTAATGAACCTAGAGCAACGAAATTTGGTATACAGATGGGAAATGCAATTTGTTATCACTCGTCATTCATGAAAAAATGCGATTTTCCTGAAAGAAAAGGAGACATTCGAAGAAAATGAAATTTTGAGGGGGGTTTTCTAAATGCATCTCCTCCTACAGTTTTCAAGCTAGAGTGATGATTTTGGTATCATTGGATGTGGAATATTGTGTAGATTATAAGGTGTAAACAGGCAAACGCTAAAGTCATAATGCAAATTAAAAAAAAAATTCGAAGCGCCATTCCTTTTTGGCCAAAATTATTATTTGTGACGTCACAACTTTTGATCATGACCAATTTCGAACAAGCCTTTACACCCCATAATCTTCACGTTTTCCACATCCAATGATACCAAAATCTTTACTGAGTTCGAAAACTGTAGGAGTTGACTTTTGACACCCCACATTCCGATCCTCCAAAAAAAGGCAAAATAGGCAGACATAAACAATCTAAATTTTTCTTCTTAATTATTTGTGGGGACAGCTAGGACCCTTGAAATCATTATACAGTAATAAATAGACATAGAATATGACATAGCAGCGTCGTGCTGTGAAGAAAGAGCCAAGGGGGAGATGCAACATGATGAAATACCATTTCATCTTCCCCTCCCCCCCCCCCCATTTTTTAAACCCCCGTAGCGGGCGAACGAGCAAACGTACGAACTTCATTTTTTCGCAGAATGTACCTGACGTCTTTCACCTTCGATAGCAGCTAAAATCTATGTTCCCCCACATTTTCCACTCTCAGGGGGAATGCTGCCCTTAATATCGATATAACGAAATATATTGAATTCTCATACAAGAAAAAAATATTTCTCACCCACATTAAAATGGGCGAAGGTGGAATTGAAGAAAACATATCATGTTAGTTCTTGGGAATCATAATGGATGAACATCTGACTTTCAAAGAGCACATCGCTCATATTAAAACTAAGTTTTCAAAATCCATTTGAATCTTAAATAAAGTTAAAAATTTCCTGCCTGAAATGGCTGTGCAAATGCTCTACCGAACGCTTATTTCACCATACATGCAATGTGGAACAGATCAGAACACGGAACTGATAGAGATAAAACCAAAATACTTGAAAAAAAATGAAACCAAAATAAAAAAATAAAACCAAAAAGAGCCATACGAGCGGTAAAGAATCTGTAATGAAATGCTCACAGAAATGATTCATTCAAAAATTTAGAAATGCTCAAACTTACGGGTCTCTACAATTTCTCCATGTGGAATTTCATTTACAAAACATTGACCAATGATGGCGAAAATACCCGAAAACAATTATTAACCGCACAGACTGGTCAGCACGACCATTTACCCCGAAAAAGATGTAAGTTCAAGCTTCTTTATTATTCAAAGGCCCGGTCTTAACCCAGTATCCTCTTCGTTGGAACTAAAACTTGGAACTCAATCCGTGCGGAAGTCGGTAAAAGTAATTCTTAGAAGGTATTAAAAAAAATCTTTAGTCTTATTTCCTATCAGAATCGTAGTCGTGTGAGATTACCAAGTCAAATCTTGTCTCTTACATGACTGGTCCTGATAATGTAATTTTTAATATCGCTGATCTTCAGTCTGCTCCTAAATCGCTTATAGAATATACTGTTAACATCTAGTCCAAATAAACTATTTGGTAAAATGAAGCATCCAATATCGAGTTAACTATCTCATTGATCAGTCTAATGCGTAATTAGGTTAGAATTAGGTTAAACCTTATTGTACACCCTAGAAAAACGTTGATGGTAGGATACCCTAGAAGTCGCTGGACTAATTCGAGCTCACAGGTAGCTATACTCAAAATTTGACCATCGTGCTAGAATTAAGAAACAATCTACCTCTGTATCGCCTGTGGTAAATTAATTGTAAATTGTAGAGAAACAGGTGTGCACCAGCGCCGCACCGATGTGACTTTGACTCCTGGTTCTCAAATTTCTCCGGTAAGACGTTTTAATGACTCAAATGTGACCAGGTTTTAATAGGTTAGGTTTGGGTATTTTAGATCAGGTTAGGCGATGAAAGGTCTGTACAAAAATGTTTTGATCTGGTTTTCTAGGTAGTTTCTAAATGTCAAAGCACGTGTATCATCTGACAAATACCCTAGGTGAAAAATGTGTGAATAGATATTAACGATATGGATAGTTACTGATATATAAATCAATTTTCTTCGATAAAATTGTTTACTGTAAGGATCAGACGTGTACAACATTCGGTCGATATCTATATATTAATACGCTTAAAACTAAATTCGTGGGTAACGCTCTACATCTAATAGGCTTGATAGGATAGGTGAGTTAGGGGAGGATATTTATATTATTTATTTTATAATAAGTATTTTTTATACGTTAATTTTTATTTTATTTGGTAATTTATTTTTGATTTGTTAACTTTAGTTAATTTGGTAATTATTTTATAATTTATTTCAATTATTTATTATTCATTTATTTTTTAAATGTTCAATTTTTTGAAAACTTGTCATTTTTTGGAATTGTTATTTATTTTTTAATTTTTTATTCATTCCCAATTTTTAATTGTGATATTTTTTATTTTTTAATTTTTTTAATTATATTTTATTTTCTTTTTATTTCAATTTTTCTTATTTTTTTTCATTTTTCCAAATTATTTTTTATTTTTTAATTTTTTCCAAATTTTTTTTTTATTTTTTCATTTCTTTTCAATTCATTTATTTTTCTCAATTTTTTATTTTTTTATTCATCATTTATTTATTTTTCTCTATTTTTGCATAATTATTTTTGAATTATGTATAGGTTGATTATTTCATTTTATTTTTTTCAATTTTTTTATTTTTCTAATTTTTATGTACCATTTTTTTAATATTTTCATTTATTTCAATTTTTTCTATTTTTATATTTTTTATGTATTCATTTATTTTATTTAGTTTTTATTTGCTAGAATTTTTTATTTTTCTTTTAATTTTTTTATTTTTTTTTTCAAACTTTGCATTGCATACAAATTTGATTTCAAATTACCGTAATTATTGAAGGCGCCATGACTCGCGTTATCGTGTCTACGAAGATACTATAAATACGAAAACAAGCAGAATGGATAGGATAGGTTGGTATATGTTAGGTTAGCATGGGTTAGGTCAGAATATGTTATTTTTAGAATCTCTTGGGGAATGTTTACCGAATTTTTTTACGGGTCCACCTAGCTTAACAATGACATTGGTTAAGTTGATTTAGGGTAGGTTTGGTTAGGATAGGATAGGTTAGGTTAGGATATATGGTTAGCATAGGTTACGTAATGTTGACAAAATTCATCCACGGGTCAACGGTTTTTTATGTTTGAGAAATTATCAGAAAATCTTCGGGTAGCATAGGATAGGTTAGTGTATACATGTTAGGATAGGAATTAGGTTAGAATTTGTTGGGTAATGTTGACCGAATTATCTCTCGGGTACACCTAGCCTAACGATGACATTGGTTAAGTTATGTTAGGATAGGATGAGATAGGTCAGGATATGATGGGTTAGGATATGATAGGTTAGGATATAATAGGTTAGGATATGACAGGTTAGGATATGATAGGTTAGGATATGACAGGTTAGGATTGGTTAAGATATGTTAGGTTAGGATAGGTTAGGTAATGTTGACAGAATTTTATCAAGGGTCCACGTTTTTTATGTTTGACATATTTTCATGATAGGTTTGGTTAGCTTAGGTCAGGAAGAGTTAGGTTAGAATATGTTAGGTTGGGATAACTTAGGTTAGAATGGGTTATGGTCGAATTTGTTAGATAATGTTGAGGAAATTTTTTAACGGGTACACGTTTTTTAATTTTGACACATTATCAGTATAGCTTTGGTTGGGGCATGTTAGGATATGTTAGGTTAGGGTAGGTAAGGTAGGTTATGTCGACGAAATTTTTTACGGGTTGATGCTTATTATGTTTTCCTAATTATCAGGCTAGCTTCACTTAGGATACGATACGTTGAGATAGGATAGGTTAGTATATGTTAGTTTTGGATGAGTTAGGTTAAAATATGTTATGTAAGAATTTGTTAGGTAATATTGATCAAATTTTTTTACGGGTCCACCTAGCCTTAGGATGACGTTGGTTAAAGTTAGGTTAGGATGGGATATGTTAGTGTAGTATCTCAATATAGGCCTTTCAGGCATGATGTCCTTATCACACTTGGTTTGGGATATCGCGGCACCGGCGGAAGCGTCTTAACCGCAAGACGGAGCCGACGGAAGCGCTTGTTGAGCATTGCCCTTTGTCCTTGTCGTACTTGGGTCTGATGGGTCGGAAGCGCCCCGACCGCAGGCGCCGGAACCGTGCCTTAGGGCGCATCGCATTGGTATGCACCGGAAGAGCATTGTTTAACTTCCGAGCGCTATAGCTTATAAGCAGAGTCTGTGTATCGATGAGCCAGTACAAGAATAGGAACCTAGCTAAGAGTTTCCTTTACCTACTCCTGGAGTAAAGGCTTCAGATACGGTAGTTACAGCTACCGATACTGTAGTTTGCAGCTACAATTACTTATCCTCGTATCGTGATGAAAAACCAAGACATTACAAATGGCGACGAAGATTTCGAATCTCCAAAGTAAATTTGATCGTTACAAGTGCTCTGAAATTAAGATGGCGCATTCTACAGTTTGCTGTCCTGCATTCGACGTTGGAGTGGAAACAGTGAGTAATATCTACAACGATTCAAGTACACTGTGCAGACGTTCTTCAGAAGGCGGGAAACAATGGTGGTAACAAAGCTAGTATTATAGTTGAAGCTTCGCCTGTAAACACCATTACTGATCTACAACGAAGAATTTAACCTACGTTACTCACTGATGGTACATATGAGGAACTTGAAGGAAAGTTAATACAACAATTTAAAATCAAGAAATCCACTGTTGGCGCATCTGTTACATTTCTAAACAGAGAGCAAAGTGTTAATGAATCCATACAAAGTTATGCTAAAACGTTAAATGACTTGGCATTTTCGTGCAACTACGAAAATTGCGGTCGCGATCGTCTCTTGAGAGATGCTCTTGTGGCCGGTCTACATTCAGCGCAAATTCTCAGCGCGGTTCTACAGAAGTGTGACAGCAAGTCCTTCAACGAATGCGTTGAACATGCAAAACTCATTGAACAGTAAAGCTTCGACGCTCCAGATATTATTTGTGAGGATTCACCTTCATCGTTTTTCACTACAGAAAAACTACAGCCGAATTACATATGCATTCGCTGCGGAACTAGGCAGAAGCACCTTACAAAGAATTGCTATGCCCTAAAATTAAATTAATAAAATGCAAAAAAATGTGGAAAATAGGCCACATTTCTAAAGTTTGCAATTTACGACTGCAGCACGACCTCCTCCTGTTAAGCCTACACGAAGGGGACCTACACAAGAAGAATTTGACGCAGCTCGCACTTACATAGTGCAGCTGGAAAGGAGCGATTCTCAGTGCAACGTCGGAAGAGAAGATGTGTCAATGAAGAGTTCAAGTACGCCTCTACAGCGGAAGAATGAAGTTATTCTACAAAAGCCTAGGAACGATACTTGTGACGGTAACTATGTTCATAATTTCTCTGATGTACAAACAAATTACGCGTTATTTCAGTCACATTGTATTCCTCAAAGTGTCACAAAACTTACTCCCTCTGCTGCGCTCAACTATTGTCACTTCCAGAGATAGAGTCAATCCTAAATATTCTGTGTCCAGGGCTAAAACCTATGTATGTAACTCAATTCTCTGATGATCTGTTTAATCATTCTTACTTGTCATCTGATTCACAGTCTAACGTTAAAGATACCGTTCATCTTGATGTGTTGCCTGATGCAGTTCCTGTATTTTGTAAAGCACGCCGTGTTCCTGTAAGACTAAAAGACTCCTGCTTTGCAACCTGTTAGCAGTTCACATGTACAAAATGAACCTAGTAGATCAAGTAGAGTAACTAAACCTGTAATGCGAATAGGTTGCTGAGTCTTCCTTCCTTGTGTTATATATTTATCTAAAGGGAGGGAAATTGTAGTATCTCAATATAGGCCTTTCAGGCATGATGTCCTTATCACACTTGGTTTGGGATATCGCGGCACCGGCGGAAGCGTCTTAACCGCAAGACGGAGCCGACGGAAGCGCTTGTTGAGCATTGCCCTTTGTCCTTGTCGTACTTGGGTCGGATGGGTCGGAAGCGCCCCGACCGCAGGCGCCGGAACCGTGCCTTAGGGCGCATCGCATTGGTATGCACCGGAAGAGCATTGTTTAACTTCCGAGCGCTATAGCTTATAAGCAGAGTCTGTGTATCGATGAGCCAGTACAAGAATAGGAACCTAGCCAAGAGTTTCCTTTACCTACTCCTGGAGTAAAGGCTTCAGATACGGTAGTTACAGCTACCGATACTGTAGTTTGCAGCTACAATTACTTATCCTCGTATCGTGATGAAAAACCAAGACATTACAGTTAGGTTATGATAGATTTGGTTAGTATATGTTAGGACAAGATAGGTTAGAATATGTTATGTTCAAATTTGTTAAATGATGTTGACAGAATTTTCTCACGGGTCCCCAAAGCTTATTGATGACATTGTCCGTGGAATTTCCACGGGTCCTGCTAGTTGATTTTAATGCGCTTACGGAAATTAGAAATATGGTTCCCACAAATCAATAAAGAAGCACATTTAAAAACGTTTTACACGAATGACATTTTGATTGCTGATGTGTTTTTTTGAGTTATTCAACTTTCAAGTTATCTGAAGTTATCGGAATGTCGTATACAAAAGTGAAGGAACAGACACTTAAACATGCTGTGATACGGTATTGACGTAACGATGGATGAGGTTTGGTTAGGTAAAGTTAGGTTTGTTAAATAAACTACCTTAAACTAACCTTAATGAACCTAAAATAGCTTACCTTAACGTAGCCGAACCGATGCTGTTTTTGGCGCCAAAAATGTGGGCGTGTTCCAACAATGCGGCGACTACGCAACCTACTAAATAATGTTATTCCTAAATGAAGATAATTATTGTTGTAGGTACCTCGAAAATTACGCATTACCGAGCAAAATGTCATTCACATGAAACGTTTTTAAATGTGCATCTCTATCGATTTTTGGAAACCTAATTTTTAGTTTCCACGACTTAAAATCGATATCGTTCCAACATTATGGTACTGATTTTTTTAGAACAGTATTTTTATTACTTTATTCTATCACTCATAACGGGAATCCCAGCACGTGAAGCCCTCAGTCAGCTTTCCCCCGGCACGCGGCCGGTACGCGGATGCAAAAACGCACCTAGAGGACTTGTGGCACGCGAGGTTGGCAGGAGGACTCCTCGAAGCCAGCCGCCACACAAGCCGTAATGGTAAAAGTTACAATTTGCGAGAAATTTCATTCAAAACTTGGGTCATGTTGATACCGAAACCTGTTCATTTGCGCTCTAATGAGACGCTAGAAAATGCCTTGATCACCATTAGTAAGCACAGGAAGTTAGCCTGGATGTAAAACAATGCTATTGTTGTTTTTTGAAATTGGAACATCTTTTCTGAACTTCAACAACTAAAATGCAAGGAATTTTCTTCTTGTTTCTCTTAATCACTCGATTTGTTTTATGATTAGAGGATTAAGGAAAATATTGTCATATTATCCACGTGATTTTTTTCACATACATATTCCTTTTTTCAATTTCAATGACAAAACGCAATTACATGTGATCCCGAAAATGATGTTTTATCTCAAACTTTTATATTTCATTGAATTCAAAAATTAAAATGTTAATAGTAGATAAATATATTGCAACAATATGGGGTTACAACATATTGGAACATCAAGTGGTTGTAATGTAGAAGACTGTTAAGAGGTAATGAAATGACGGGCGCAACGCATGAACCTAGATTATGGCTGTGCTCAGCTAACCAGGAAGAGTTCAATGGAGGCACTAGCATCATGTTCCAAGAGAGGTCTTGTCCGATCTGCAGTGCAGGGAGATCATGCTTGCATGTTCAATAAAAGCGTTCCAGAAATCCATGCCAAGGAGTCAAATATTTACCAGAGCCAACAGAAGCAGATCCAACTCGATCACTTCTCCCAGTAAAGTGTCTGCGTTAGCGCTAACAGAAATTAAAATAAAATAATAGTATACTGCATTTTCAGTTATAGGACAGGATTCAATAATTATTATTGGTCGTGTCAGCGGTTCCTCCTCACTCACACTGTAGGACACAGCTGGGCACGGAAAGGATTATACAACTTGCAAGAAATTAGGGCAACCCCAATAAAAATCAAGGATGTATCGCCGGTGTATCAAGGACGTGAGGGTTGATTATGCACGATTTATAGGCTAGTCGGCCTGCTCTGCCTTAACACTGCCTCTACGCGCCCCAAACCAAGCGCGGTCGAGCTCGGACGTGAAACTCATTGTTGGCCTTGGATGATTCGAAGGCGCAAAATTTTTAGTTGATTAACGGCCGTTACATTTGAAAGCGGCATGACTCGATCTGTCAGTTAATGACAGCGTGTCATCGTGAGCGTACTGGCGGTTACTGCCTTTGCAAAGGTCGCGTTTGGTGTTTCGACTGCGTTCTTCACAATCATTGCGTTAGGCAAATTGTGACTTAGTATTGCATCAGATGCCCAAAACATGTTTATTGATATTATATTGATTGTTTTCTGGGATGTTGTGGCGATCAACCGTTATGCTCATCCTCAGAATTTTCTCGTCACTTCTCGAGCTCAAGCTGAGTTCATTTTTTTAAACATAGTTATGTGAAGTGTTGTTCGTCCAACTATTTTGAAACTAGAACAGTGGTATTCATATCAAAGTACTCTGGGTAGATTACTGAGCAAGTTTACAGAACAGTTCACATTCACTTGATTTATTTGCAAGTTTTTCACAGAGTGGCTACAAAGACTGTTTTCAAATGTGTATTGATGTCACAATAAGTTACTTATTTTCACGATATTAATAAGTGCCAATGTTGACATTAAACAATAAATAAAACCAATATGCTTTTCACAGTGCTTTGTATCAGTGCAAACAAGAATAGAGGAAAACGCTGGTGATAAACCAAAACTGTGAGTTTATTATGAAAAATCGATTGCTGTAAATATGTATCATAGCCAAAAAATAGCACAACGTTGTATGACTCTTGCACTTTTGGGACTTAGCACTCCTACAGGGTCCGAGAGATGTGCATTTGGGTCATTTTATATTGTAATTATTGTTTTGCCTTTTCATGATGGACATTTTTTATTCATTTTCTTACTGTCGATGTCAGCTCGTCTTTCTGTCTTCAACTATTCTCTTGTTTAATTTGTTTTTCAAGATTTGTAATCCTGTGCATTGAGTCCTGCGCAACAGTGCACCCGAAAGTGCATAAAGATCATCTATCATTTGAGGGTATGGTTTATTGCAAATACTTTTTTGGTAGATAATTGCGCTAGCTAATTGTGCTCTAGTTTTTTCTCTAAAACTGCATTAGTAACGCGAGGAAATTCTTTTGTGCTATTCTCTGCCATTATTTTCCATTTGGTTCTCTAATGAAATATTTTAAATATTATTTTTCAGTGTTTGAATTTGTTATACAAGATGCTGTTCAGCATCTAGCCAGTAAACAAGCACATTCAGTCTATTTTAAGTGCCTACCTATGCATTTTATGAATGATGCATTTCTTTTGCAAAAAAAAAAAATTTCGCTGCTGGTTCATTGGTGACCCAGCTGAGGAAGGGGTATTGAAAACTTACATTGTAACTTTAATTTCATTTGTTATTTTCTTTAATGATATTCAAAATGTTCCAGCAGGCCAATCATTTCTATGAAGTCAAAAAATTTGAGAGAGATCTCGTGAATGATATATATATGTTATAAATGAGCGTTGAAAGGGAATTCTCTTTACATAAAGGGAATTGAAAGGGAATTCTGAGTTGATATATCTGTATATTTAGAAAAAATATATTTTCTATTGGTTTATTTCTTGATGTATAGATATATGAAAAATAATATATATATAAACGCAAAATAAAACAACTTTCTCACGTGAGAAAAAAACCAAAACTTCTTCGTTTTCGAGAAATGGTGGCCTGAAATAATTTTTGATTTCCACACGAATAGGCTTACCATGCAGCCAACGAGTAAAATCTAACTTCTTTGGCAGGCTGCTGGCACGCGCTTCGGGCTATTGCTACGGGAATCTATAATTATTTCAGATCATTATTTCTCGAAAACGGAGTTTTGAGGTTTTTGTCACTCATGAAAATCGTTTTATTTTACGTTTTTCGGTATTTGGTTAAAATATATGCATCGCATTACACAACACCCTGTACATACCGAGTGTCCCACAGAAATGTTTCTAACATTTTCATTGATTATATCTCCGCTTTAAATTAACATACTTGAAATTTTTTCTTCTCACAATGCAATAAATTTTCTTTTCTTCTCTAATAATTCAAGTTTTTTTCAAATCGTTAAACTTTACAGTGATCGATTTACTGAAACAGATGGAAAATTAATTGTTCAGAGGCAACTAATTGTTCAAAGGAAACAATTATGGTGTTCTTCATTTCTCAATACCTACTGTTAAAAATAATTTTAAAATGATGTATCCTACATATCACGAAGTATTTAAATCCTCGTAGAGATTTTTTACTTTCTTATTTCATTATTTCAAGACACTTATAACGCAACTCACTAACGATCAAAAAATTTTCATCGTATTAGAATATGAAGCAACGAAAAACTGTGTCAAAACTAGAGAAGCATTTAATTTTCTTTCTGATTTTCTAACTCAAATGATACACAGTTTTCTTATCGGACGAGTTCCTTTCGGGATTTTTTCATTAATTGCACTTATAACTTTTTCACAGTTTTTCGTTGCTTCATATACCAATGCGATGAAAATTCTTTGATCGTTAGTGAGCTGCATTTTTTAAGGGATGAAATAAGGGAGTAAATAACCTTTCAGAGGGTTTAAATTTTTGGTGGTCTGTAGGATATATCATTGTGAAATTATTTTCAAAGGTAGTTATTTAGAAATGAAGAACACTAGCATTGTTTTTAAAATCTTTCCCCTGAACAATTAGTTTTCTACCTCTTCCTTTAAATCGATCAGTGTAAAGTGGTTACTAAACGATTTTAAAAAAAAATTGATTATTCGAAACGGAAACAAAATTTAATACATTGTGAAAAATATACATTTTAAATATGTTAATTTGAAGCGGAGATATAATTATTTAAAATCTCCGAGACACTTTTATGGGACACGCGATATGATATAGACACTCCTGAAAGGGATACAACTATTGTATCTATGGGAGCTAGCGCTCCCAGGGAGGAAAATGTGAGGGCCCGAGCTATGAGTTAGGTAGGCCTTCTTTTTGCTGAAATAAAATGTTTTTGTTATGTTAAGGACCACATATTTTCGGTTCACTACTGTCCTGTTTTTTTAGCACATACTACTTTCTTCTTCAGCTTTGATCTGGTGTCATGAACTTTTTTATCAATTTACTGTTTTTATACCCTTTCTGCACAGATTCCGCGTTCCCTTTAAAACGTTGACTACGTTTGAGCGATTGCTACGGTTGGTTCGGTTAAGTTGTGAGTAGCAGAATTTAGAAACTGACTGTACTGCTCAAGTCCATTCTTGTCCTTTATATAAAGTGTGAACAATATAAGAGTACTATAATTTTTACCAGGTAGGTTAAAATCAGTTCTAAAATAGGTAGTGAAATTATGGAAATGCTATTCATTTATGCCGGTATGCAATGTACCTAATGGTACACATATGATATGTCCCAAAATGTAGTGCAAGTGTTGCCTCCATACTAAATGGTGCCTTCCTTTTCCTCTCTTTGGATCGCATTTGTTTCGGATAGGGAGGCTTTTAAGCTAACCAATAATCTAATCTATAATGTAAACAAGCGTTGAAAGGGAACTTTGAGATACGGAAATTACATTCCCATCTTTATGTTTATGCAGTTGATATTTGTTTGTTACATGTAGCATTTTAAACGGATTGTGATTTTATTTTTAATTCCTATATTATTTTGGTGTTTTATTGATGAGAAGGCTGTGATTAATGGAAGTAAGATATCCATGTACATTATAGTGTAGAGAATGTTTCATTTTTGTAATAAAAGTTGAAGAAAGAGCGGGATTCTATGTCCTTTCTATGTTTTGTCTTATGTACCTGAGCTCCCAGTTGCACGTGCATCGATCTCATTGGATGTACTATATTGTACTGAGCTTAATGGGTCAATAAACTCACAATGCAGTAGGTGTGAATGTATTGTAGGATCCAAAGCTTCCAGTGCAATATTGTACACCCCGTGAGGCGAGGCACGTGCAACCGGGAGCGATTTTTTAACCTATAATCCATGGACGGCCAGCCGCGATTCGAATCTGGTTCTGAGGCGGTAAACGGCCGTTAGGTAGGGCGGAACAACGGCGATTCGCGTGCAGTTTTGTGTCCGAAAAATTGGACATTTGACCCTTACACCGCGCGTAATACAACTAAAAAACGCTATAGGAACCGACGCGTACCCACCGGTGAAACGTCCTTGATTTTCAATTGGGACTGATCAAAAAGAGGCAAAACTAAATTGATTGAAAAGTCAAATCATATCCTGACTGAAATTTCTATCAAATTTTAAGATATATTGCTGTCATAAATGTCATGTGCATTTTTCTCACATCAAAAGCCAATGATATCTTTTTATGTTATGTATTGTGACCTCTGGGAACGAATTAGTTTTCATTTTTTAATTTATTATCATGTTCGTTTCTGTTTTGGCTGAGACACAACATGGTCTAGAATGTATAATTAAAAGAAAACCTTCAATCATTACCAGACTCACACTTCAAAGACATCGTTATGATGACGATAGAGTAACTGACAAATAGAACCTTGAATATTTTCATCAGATATGTTATAAAGTAATTAATACTGAATTCAGCCTAATTTTCTGGAAAGTATTTGATTTTAGGATTTTCTTGTTTAGTAAACACAATTCTATGTATGTCATATTCAACTTTCATTAGCCCAAACTGATTCATCAAAAATTCTGAGATATTATGAAATAATCATTATAATGTAAAAATATATAACTATAATGTGAAAAACTCGAGTGACAACATTGATGAAATTTAAAATCTTTTACCCTCTCTTCTAGTATCCAGCCGTGTTTTGAGTGCTTCACTGAGCCTTGGTGGGAAAACTGTTTCCTCCCCCGCGTGTCCCAAGACTGCTGTCGTTCGAGACACACGCAGGGTTTTTTGACAATGAGTAAATAATTTACGGGCTGACATTCTTCGATGCAGCAATTCATTGAAATATCTGTTTTCAATTCTGTACTCATTATTTGTATAGTAGAAAGTAGTTAACTAAAAGGTAATAATAAAAAGCTCATGATATTAGTCGGTATCCGTGACACTGGCATCTGACAGCTTTGAGTAAAATATATGAGGAACCTGTACATAACTTAAATCAGATGAGAACAAGTCTAAGCTTGGGGCAGAAATTTCAATCTACTCCTTAGAATCGTTAATGAATCAGCTTCTTGTCATGCACACCCTCAAAAATGTGTATCGTCAATTCAAATTACTTCTGTAATTTTAGCACGAATGTAGCCCGAGGACAGATGAGCGGATTGGTCCAGTTGGTGTCAGTGCGACGAAACCATGTTGAAAATTTCTTTACCTCAGTAACCTGACCCACCAATTTGGATTTTGTCGGTGGTGACAACGAATGAGAGCAGCAGGCCTGCTTTCATTTACATGAGATCGTGTAATCGCATGCGAGAGGGAAACAGCTCACCTCTGTGTGAGGTCTGTACATATCACGATTGATATATTATAGAACAAACTCAAAAATCCCGCTTCATATTCGAGAATATTTCATGTACAATCATGTCGAAACATGATGCACAAAATCTTTCCCATTGTGCTTGAATTAACAATTATTCAATTCATCGCTGTATTTTCAGTTGCCTTTTCAACTTTGTGAACGCCTATTTCGATAATGGCATTTGACATAAAGTACCAAGTTTTTTACGTCTCGTAATCAACTTGCTCGTCCAGTAACAAATTTTCAGTGTTCGAATACAAAACAGATGTGAACATCAATTCAATATTTTGATAAAAGAAGACGAAATCATGGTTACTAAATCTTTGTTTAATTAAATAGGTCGATTCAATAGAATTAACATCTTTTGAACTGCTCTCTGTACGACGATGTTCACCAAACATTTATTTTAACGATCAAAAATATTAGCGTAAGCAAACGAAATTTGTTGTACTACTAATTAACCGAAGACAAAGTGCATAGATGAGAGGAAATATCACTATTACTAACTGGAGACTTTCCGTGTTTTGCAGAAGTTCTTGATGATGAAAATGCACTTTGAATCAACGCTATTTGCAATAATGTTAGAGCTGACAGTTATACAAAAAAACTGATGGTAGAGTTAAAGAAAGTCCGGATTGAGAATTTTAATTGAATTCAACGAAAGATTAGTAACAACAGTAGACAACAAAGTCAAACGAATCAATGGGCGAGGAGTAGCACTGATCGGGTCGGAGTGCAAAACATGCAGCTCTTGCCACACGCCAGCCCCCACTGCTTGACCCGAAAGCCCAACGGCTTTAAGGGAAAAACAAAGACTTGAGCTTATAAGGACATGAAATAACCCCGGAACAACTTCAACCCCCACCGCGGCGGCTGATAAGATATCGGCTGTCGAATTGCGTTCCAATTCTAGTTATCGTTTGTAAGTTATACGTTATAAGGTTTCAAGTTATAAGATACAAGGTTTTAAGGCTTATAGTATCTTGTTTTAAGTTATATTCGAATGCGTGTGTGGCGTTGCACCCTAATTGACCAGATCACGAAATTGATACGTTGACAGCAAATCACAATGGCCAACCAACCCACGTACCGCTCAGTGCTATTCAGTGCTTCAATGTAAGACGGAGAGGAGTAAAACGGCCCTCGGTGAGTTAGGCTCCCAGGGTCAGATAACACGTCAGCGGGAGAAGAGGCGAACTCGACAGCTCGGCCCCTTCACGGAGCGACCAACTTTCGCTACACTTCGCCCCTATCTTCTGGCTCCAAACGTTATCAGTACCGACAGGCACTCTTTCGGTCAACCAAAAGCTCCGCACAATACGCAGCCCTCGACGACAGCAACGCCAGGATTGTAGGGCAGCTGATCCAGTGACACTGTGCAAGACGAAATCTGGGGCGAGACTGAAGAGGGTTGCATGGCGGGTGATTTAAGTAGACATGCTTTCTATGCCGTAGTCACCCGACCAGAACAATTCCCTGACAACGCACAAATCGTGACTGGTCAACTATAACAAACAAAGTCATTCCTTTGAGTGGTGGCCGTATTAATAAGGCGACCTATCTGGATTATCGCACAACAGTAGCCCAAAGCTTTGCAAATTAAGCAAGAAAGAAAAAAATCTGATTTATATGAGAAATTAGATTATCAGTAGAATTACTAAGAATATCTTTTGTTGATTAGAATTCTTAAGCTTTTGTAATATTATTACAGATACCTAATTCTTAACAAAAAACTGTTAGTTACATTGTATTAATCACTGAAATTGTAGCATGCAATGTATTTAAATTAGTATTTATTTGAGTAATGTTACTGTGTTATTAAAAAGAAATACTCCTGTATTTCCGCACGAAGCCGCTCTACAGTTTGGCCGAGAAACAAACTATTCATGATGAGCTGCATAAACTCATTTTGAATTAAAAACTTCTATTATAGGAATAAACGTTAATGGTTCATACACTCAAAATCAAGAGTCCAAAGTCTAGTCACCCCCAGAAACAGTTATTGAATCTGGTACGGGAAGCTACTGCTTCCCCAAGGTTTTTCAAATGAAATAAATGTACGAGGAGTTCGCGAGGCTCGAACTCAGGACTATAAATTACTGCGCCAACACGCTATCGACCGCGCTATCGATCACCCTAAAACGATGATCGAAGCACAACGAAAGCAATGCTTGGCACAGTGAAAGCAGACGCGCACTGTCCCGACAGATATATTTTATTCTCTTATGTATCGAAAGTTCAAAGTTTAGTCACCCCCAGAAACAGTTAATGAATCTGGTGCGGGAATAAAATATATCGGTCGGGACAGTGCGCGCCTGCTTTCACTGTGCCAAGCATTCCTTTCGTTGTGTTTCGATCATCTTTTTAAGGTGATCGATAGCGCGGTCGATAGCGTGTTGACGCGGTAATTTCTAGTCCTGAGTTCGAGTCTCGCGAACTCCTCGTACATTTACCCAAAATCAAATAATATGCTGAATTCGAAAGTATGTTCTAAGAAATAGCAGAAAAAAATGTTTTCGTGCGTTTCACTTAGAATATCATCTCTTTCTCAACATGTCTCTAAGAACAGCCAGACTGAGCTAACACCGAGCAGAAGCAAGGCTATGAATGTACAATCGTAAAGTGGGCTGTCAGTGTGATCAGTTGAATTCTACACGTGATGGGATCACTATGTCTACTTCCTGTGTGATAAGAAACATTTATTTGAGGACTCGTTTTTCATGAGGCTCTGAAGATTATAAAAATGGATCTATCGACTTGAATGAAAGCATTCTTTCAATTTACTCTTCTATATTTCTGAAAGAAATTTTATCTAAGAGACGCACGTCATCACTCAGTGTAGGTATACAGCTCGTATTCTTTGCTGTTTTTCGCTGAGTACTGCAAACAAAACGACAAAATTATAATACAACTCAAGTCAGAAAGTGTAGATCCTCTTATGAGTAGAATGTACGATGATAATGAACTAGAATAAACGAATGCGATTCTAAGAGTACATCAAGTTGTCCAACCATTCATTGCCTCAACTGAAGCTGAGCATTCTCTGGATAAAATTGTGTTATCATTGACGCAGTAAATTGAGCTACCAATCAAACCCTAAGTTTGTTTGATAAAATCTGAGGCCCCATCTAATCCTCGTTTTGAAAATAATGTAGTAAAATACACACATTTTCATATTCATACTTTATCACGGTTTTCAATGCGACTATTGATGTTAGTCAGCACAGGAGTCTGAACCTGCTTTAAAGGACAAGACAAGAACAGTACAGTATGACGATTTACTTGGGTTCGAAGCTTTAAGTTACGTTGCAGTAAAGCTTAGCGATTTTGTGTTCTAGAGTTTTCTGAGCCACAAAAATTTTGCGATGGTGTCTTTGGTATAGCGTTTGTAAACCGAATTATGGGCGCGTGGATGTTGCCAGAGAAGAGACTACGTTTGAGTGACTATTTGTCGCGTTGGGCGAACTTGGAGTGGTGACTTCGTTGTATAGACCGACCGGGGTTGAAAATTTGGCCGAGGCCGGGGCGCACCCACGTTAAAGTTGCTCCACTCTGTGTGCGTGAGCGAGTCTTTGTACGTGCATGGCTAGTCGACGTCACCAGAAACCACGCCCACTTACACAGCTGCCACGCGTCGCTGTGTGACATAATTGAAGTATAGACATTTATTATGTTGTACACTTTGCCATTGAAGTATCATTTAATAATGGATTAAAATACTTTGTATTTCATTGTGCATTTAAACGTCTCAGCCGTCTTAAACGACACATATATGAGTTTGATCAAATATGAGCACAGTTACTGCGATTCTACCGTGTCATAATGTATCGTTTGCATGTCACGATCAAGGAAGTTGGATTCATGGAACCGGCATCGCTATCTTTTGCCAGTCAAGCGCGTGAAGCCACTTTTGCCGACCCAAGCCCCGCCCACCCGGCATTGGGTCCCAGTGTGGAGGTGGTGTTGCAGTGGAGGGGTAGCACCACCTCCATCATCAGCGACTGAAGACCGCGCTGTTAAATGGCAGACTTGCGCTACTCTGTGCAATACGTTTTTTTCTTAGGCATATATTTCAATTGCGTCCTCGCTGAATGATAAAGAAACTCAAATTGAGGAAACTCGTCCTTTACCGCAGCGTGGATAGCGGCACCCTGTCACGCCGAGTGTCTGACACGCACTGAGCCCCATCTCCATGTGTGTGCCCGTATACCCTACAGCTACCGAAAATTGGCTTCACTTTAGAGCGCTGATGCCGCCTCCATTCTTAAACCTCCTTGGTCAAGATCTATTGTTTACAATGTAAATCTCTTTAGCTTATATTATAAATATGTAGTTCATTCGAACAGTTAACCCATTCTTTTTAAGTGAATACAAGTATTCTATTCACTTAAAAAGTGAATAAAAGGATTTTAACTGGTTCATTATAATACGAATTAAAATAAAGTATTCACGTGCTGAAGCGTTCCGTAAGATGCCTTTGATGCATGTTGACGCCAAATGAATTGAATTAATTTACTTTTCCAACTTCATTGAAATACTTGATGTGCTCATATCAGTATATTTACTAGTCACTTCCTTCTCGTTTAATACCATACTATTTTGGCCGTAAAATGCAGAGGAAAGGAACCTCGATTCTTTGATTGGCGATAAAGAAAATTGGACGCCAACACAAGAAATAATGAATGTTATAAATTTCATCACAAATGTTTCACCTTTTTAGTTGCTATAGTGCCTGGTACTATATTTATCGGGTAATATGAATTCTGGCCAGTTCTACCAAAGTGAAGTAAAAGGTTAGCGTTCCCGTGCCAGTTGATCGAGAACAGACATATTTATTCAGGTTCACAAACTTCTTGTATTGACAAGCGAAGCTCGAGCACCGTGAGACTAATCTACTTTTGCTCTTAAGAGTTTGCTAAATCTATAAACGATGGCCTATGTACTGTAAATTTAATACATGGACGCAGTTGTGACTGCATATGAAGTGTTTTATTTCCTAAATAGGCATTGCACGACGTATCTTAATTGCTACCCAAGTGCTTCTTGAATTAATGAAAATTTACAAATCTGATCATCAAACTTCAATGTCCTAGCTAAAAAAAATGACACCTGATCATCCACCATGAACATAAAATATCGTTGAATAGGGGCAGATTTTTCAGATAAACGTGCAAATTGTATGAAACTTCACTTAAATAAAACATCGTAATCCAATGTTTAGTTTTACTGTTGAAATTCGGGCCACAATTTTTTACTGACACGCCCAATATTTATTAGACATATGACTAAGACACATATGAAATTCGTAGTGAATGAAAAATACTAGTATAAAAAACCAACAATTATCGAAATCAGATGAAACATGAAACGTGTATTCGTTGTCATCATCTTCAGCGTTGAGGACAATTTGTTCACAAAAATTGAGATGCTAGTGCGATTATCTCGATATTTGAGAGCCTGTTACTGTCGACTCGACAAATTTCCAGCTGGATATCACAATATTTTGCTGCCATAAGGAATGACTGAAGAATTTACAATGTTTCTGTCTGTGTATTTGGAACTAAAATGCATTCAAGGTTCATGCCACTGAGTGAAATGCAAAATTTTCGCAGGTGAGAGCTAGTTTTTGGAACTAGTTTAGTGATTTGTTTGTTAGAATATGGAACGCTAAGAGTTGTATGAGGCTTGTGCCCTAATTTGAGCAGCTAATGGTTTTGTAAGACGTGTAATTAGAAGAATATTAAAATATTCACAAGCACTGAAAAAAATTTGTCACAAAACCGACACACAAAAGTGTGTCACCAAACTATGTAAAACCATAATAGAGGCATTGTGAAGCACTTGTTCGTGTTATGGGCTAATACGACACACATAAGAGTGCAACCATTACACACATAGTATAAGCCAACAATTTCTTATAAATTTTATTATATCAGACTCGCCTGTGAATATTCGTGTTGGCTGATATTATTTAAAAATTTGACGGAAAATATTGTAAATATCTACAGGTTTCTAAAAAGAATTTCATTCTATTCACGAATTCCATAAGGTGTCAGCCTAAATTCAATGCCCTAATTTAAGTATTTACCATTAACCTATTAACTATTTCACTATTTTAACACGTCGGACAGATAGCGAAATCTGTCACCGTTTACGATCATATATAAGTTTAGGTACAAACGATTCCTTATGGTTAGGTAAGAATAGTACAAATTCCTTCAGATGAAAATGATTTTGGTTCACATAAATAAATAAAAAAAACAATAATAGAAGCCGGTTAGCTTAACGCGTCAGTGAGGAACATTACCGGTGTAGGCTATCTGCGGATGTCCACGAGGGTGCATGCCGGATAGAAAAACCTTTATAGTTTCACAAGTTGTTCACCCTGTTGACTACGCTTGCGCGGTTGCTGCAATTGGTTTGGTTAGATTTTAAACAGCAGTGTTGAAAAATCGAATTTACTACTTGAATACATAATGGGTACTGGCGTGCGAAATGAAATAGGTTACGAAAATTACAATTATTATTACTATGATTGTTGAAGGTGCAGCAAATTTTTTCGGGGCATCAAATTTTCTGATCGTCTAATTCTAAAATTAATTACCTCTTTGAAATTTCAACGTAAATTATTCATTTAATTAGTACAGAACGAACGTAAATTTTGACAAAATGTAAGGAGTGTGTCAAACTTAGAACTGGACACAGTAATTAAATTGAACAACGTTACTGCAGGGGCTGTGGCGCAGACGGCCTACAATGCTGGATGTAACATTTAGACTAAAATTTACATGATTTTCTACATACACCTCTAATGCATTTTTGTAACATGCCACTTGCTCACCGCACCGAAAATTTTTTAATCAGTTAGTAAGAGTTAAAAATCATTCATTTTTTCTAATTTTTGATGTGCTATTTGATTTCGAAATTTTCATGTCTAGCATTGTTGGGTATATCATGCAATCTCTAAATAGGGCTAAAATAATCCGAAAATTTCAAGAAACGCTGAAATATGTAGTCCGAGAGTGATTTCTAGGAAGTCTCATCGCGTTTTTATCGGATAAAATATTTCGCTTCTGTCTTTCGGCTCAGTGAATATTGAATACATATTTTACTGAGTCTGTGCTTGAAAACTGTTTCCTCTTCCGCAAACAACCAGACCGCTGTCACCATAGATACGTACACTGCACATGCAGTTAGCAAATAATTCAGATGATCGTATTCTTTGCTGCCGACGATTAAGCAATTCCGTACTCATTGGCAGCTTTGTTTTAGGGACTGTGTTTACTCACAGAATCAGGCAATACCAGAAAGATCGCCAAATAAGTCGGTGTCCTCGAACTCGAAACTGGCGCCAGTAAACTATATATTGGGCAGCTTTGAGTGAAATAAATGATGTGCGTGTACGTGTGCCCAAATCTGTTGGGAATATGTCTAAGATCTTTGACGAAATTTCTTTTTTTTTTCCGCTGTAATTGTTTCTTACATAAGTGTCAGTGTCCTATCATTTACACACTCGAAACCATATATTCTCAACTTAATTTTTCTCTGCTATTGCAGGAGGATTGTTCATCAGTCTCGAGAAAAGATGAATGGACTAATCCAGTTCGTACCGGTGTGATGATAGCTTTAGCAAATTTTCCTGTCTCATTAACCTGACGCATCAATTCGGACTTGTCGGTAGTGGCAGCAGTTATAAGAGTGGCATACGTGCCTTCACAGAAATTTCAATTTTTATTGCGTGCTGCGAATTTGAGTCCGGTCATTCAATTTTCCTATGATGAATTTAAAAACTTCTACGTTTTACATTTTCAAAAGTAAGAAGGAACTGCCGGGTGAAGATTGGTGCATCTGATCAAGGAACAATCGAAGAAAATTACCGTCTTCACAAATTCTCTTTGAGAGACTTTCGTCCATGAGCTTCACAAAATATTTATCAAACTAACAAAAGCAGGCAATCGAGCAGTGGTGTTCTGCAAATTTACGGAAAACAAAGGGCATTGCTGAGAAGCAAAGTGCATTTGCGTGTTCTGCAGCAGTTCTTGATGGTGATAATAATGTGCTTTGAATCTGTTTTATCTATAAAAATGTTAGGGCTCTCGTAGCAATCCAATGGCTCAGTACCTGCGAAAAAAATAATTCTAATCGATCGAAGAAAAAATTGGCCCAGAATATTAACTAAATACACATAATGTAGACTAGGTTCGGTAACCTCTTCACATTATTATGTATAAACGGTATATTCATGAAAAAATTATTAGTTATTCAACATTAGCTTCAATTATTATTTTGTATGTTTGATTCGAGCGTAAACTATTTTGATTACACTGACTTACAGCTAATTATTCATAGTTTAAATATAATTTTGAGTATCAGACTATCATTTATCAAAATCCTCTGACGTGAAGTACATTCCGCGGAGGTTACAATAACATGTGTAAGTCATTCTTCACAGATAAAGGTTACAAAATGAGGATCTGTTAAAATATATGTTCGTGACATCAATGTAAATTAAACCTTAATTAAAGAAATGGCGAATAATTAAATTTATTAAAACTGATGTCGAATCATTGATATACTTCTAAACATATGAGGCAGTCGTTCATTTTCACATACCAAAGTTGCCTCTCCAATCTAAAAATTAACTTATGGTCATATATTCACAACACACTCAATTTTTAAAAATTCTAATTTTGTCAATCTCTGAAGGCAACGTTTCGATGTTACTAACATCATCTTCAGGCTGTAAAATACAAAAGAAACACTTGGTCACATTGATACAACTATGTCAATGCAAAACTTAAAATACATCAGACAAGGTAAAAAATATATATATATAGGTAATCACATTGCAAGACGTCTAGAATGGACGAATTTTGTACAAAGAATGAAACTACAGGTGACTAGTTGTTATTGCACAAATATCTTCACATGTTTACCGCACCAGAGACAAAGGCGAAATGGACGAACGGAGGTTACCTATGTCTAAGCCAAAGTCCTACTGAACAACTTTAAAGAAAAACTTTTAGAAAAAAATTGAGTATGTTGTGAGTAAAGATGATAAATGATTATCTTCGTATTTTTACACGTGTTGAACTTGGACAGTTTCGCAAGGTTGAAAAATTGGATAAGAAATTATTGTCGTATAAAGAAGACTGTGACGTACTTTATGGGATAGTGTAAATTTATGCTCCAGTAATCTAATTCCCGAGCTCGGATATAAAAGTCAGGTTATTGGGGTCATGTCAATTGTGATCACTTATCAGACTCTTAGAGCAATTATTGCTAGACACAGAGAAACACTAAAATGATCATTGCTGTACTGTTAACTGGTTAAAAAACAAGCGCATTGGTGAGAGGAAATGTGATTATTACAATTTTGCTACTGAACGTGTTTCGCATTAATTCTGATATCGATATGCTTTGATTGTGTTCTGATAATAGAAACGCTTAAGAGCTGGTAGCAGTGCTACGAGCTTGGTCTTACAAAGGAGCAAGAAACATAAAAACAGTATACTTCTCGCGTTGCTCTCGTTAAATGGCGAACCATGCAGTAAAAATATTAATTACTATGTGTTAACCATGCTTAATATTTGAAATACTCGTCAATGAGTCCTTTCTAATTAATATGTTTCTAGCTTCAATTACGCCGCTGTGTCATTTTATAGAATGCTCTCAATCATTTCAATTAAGAATTATTTCTTTCCTTTTGATCCTGGATTATTTTTCATTGATGAAAAATGGCACAAATCCCTTTTGGACTAATTCGGTTGTGCTTCGTAATCAAACGCATATATCTTATATTACACGGTTACAGGTTACGCTGAAAAGAACCTCATATTTCAGCGAATCAATAAAAATATTGCTTTATTGAGTTTATTCACCTTCTTCCCCCATAACAATATACTGTAAATAGGTAGACTGGGCTATAATAATGCAGGATGGAGGCATATTAATGTCTACATAATCGCCCAACTGGCGTTGTTAACTTTGAACAGTTGGTATTGAGTCTCCTCACTCACGTCTATGCAAAATGTAAAAGCACGTACCCACTTGTAGACATGCGCGATTTTGGTCTCTGAGACCTGTCTAGTGTTGTCTACGTAGACACGTCTAAAGACCAATCGCTCTCCGCGAGTTTGTAGCGAGACCATAAAGTAGCAGTTCTAAAGGTAATGATTATTAATAATTAATTACCTTTTAATCAATTTTGTAGAAATCCTAATTAATTGATTACTTCTTTAATTATTTAGTCTATCAGTAAAAGGCATGTAAGCAAAGGGACTTTCAATAGTGTGCAGGGTATTGGGATCATATGTTCAACCGGTAGCCAACTGACGATCATCCAGTAGCTGCATTACCCAAGTGTTATTTCCTACCGACGATCAACCGGTAGATGACACCCTATCAAATAAACCATTATTATTACCATCATTAAACATGTTTAGGTCGCAATCCCTAGTGGTATTGGACATTAAATTGATAGAAAGCGTTTTGAAATTGAAAAAAAAAAATAATTTATATTTTTCTAATAACTCGTGTACAAATGCATTTTGATGAAGAAGTACAGAATGTTATCGAAAGAATAATACTGCTGAAACGTCATAATTAAACATCACAAAATGAAATGTAGGCATATGTTACAACGTTTGCACAAGTTTTGATAATAATTTCCTCATTAACATATTTCTATAAGATTTCCTTGATCAACGTCATGATCTTAATAGAAATTTAAAAGCGAAGAAAATGCTGATAAAACTAGTCATATTTACTCAAATTGAGAAAAAACAAAATCGAAAACGTTTCGGAGTCCAGCTCCATCTTCAGTTCTGTAAAATACAAAGAATTCAAGAAAGTGCAAAAAGTACAAACATTACAAAGAATACAAGCAATACAAAAAGTAAAAAACAATTGTATCAACAAAAAGATAAATAAACGTCAAACTATGCCTAAAAACTAGCAAAAAAGTAACGAAAAAATACACACTATGAATTTACTATTTGAAGGGGATAGGAACTAAGCATATTATTTAGGGAAGGTTTTTCTTTAAAAATATGAAGGGATTCTAAAATTCGTAGGTCAAACTCATTAGGAGCGCTATCAATGACTTTAAAATCTTCCTCACGAACTACTATATTGCACTGTTCAGCATGGTTGCGTACGGCTGAATGAGGAGGATGTGCAAGTAAGTTGCTGGTACGGTGGCTCCTACCGCGGTGTTCTGCTATTCTTGTGTAAATACTGCGTGACGTCATCCCGACGTACGCCGATGTGCACTGCACACAACTATATTTATAAATGACACAAGAACGCATTAGACCAGGGGTGGATTCCTTGTGCCGAAAAAAAGAACCTATTTTTGCCTTATTAATCAAAATTACACGCAGGTTGATAGTAGGAATATACCTATCAAAAAGAGACTTTAATTCACGGGCCAGTTTCTCAGATGGGGTACCAAAATAGGGTAGAGTGCAGTAAAGAAAACTATCGGATCTGACATCAATGTTCGACTGAGAATATTTTCCAGATAAAAACTTTTTAATTTGGGAGTTTACAATTCCTATAGGAAAACCATTTTTATAGAAGAAATCTCGTAAAAAATCAAATTCCGCATGTATATCATTAAACGATGAACATATATTATAAGCCCTATTTAACAGAGTCTTTATTCCGTTTACCTTGAAAATTTTATGACAGAAACTAAAAAAACTAGTACCCAAACCAGTAAATGTTGGCTTACGATAAACAGATGTTACAAAACTTGCGCCATTCTTAGAAATCAGACAATCAAGAAACGATAATTTGTTACATATTTCCATTTCCATTGTAAATTTAATGGATGGGTGTTTCCCATTTAGATAATCCAGGAAAGATTCGGCATGTGAAGAGCTCTTAAAAAGTAAAAATGTATCATCGACATACCGGCTGTAAAAAACAGGCTTGAAAACTGCAGGACAATCGGCTAACCATTTTTTCTCATGGAAACACAAAAATACATTCGCAAAAGTTGGTCCTAATGCGTTACCCATTGCGATTCCCTCTATTTGTTTAAAAACTTCCCTGCAAACAAGAAAAAAGAATTCAACACCGAAAGCTCAAGCAACGTCCCGAAAAATTTCCGATTAAGATGATCTTGTTGTACTTTTCTGCGAAGTTGTGAGAGAGTAATCGAAGCATTTTCTTCTATGGCTGTCGTCAGTGTCCTCAATATTTCGGGCCATTTCTTATGTTATTTCTTCCTTTCTTCTTAGATATAACTTGCTTATTTTTCATCCACCTGTATACAGTCTTAACATTTATTCCAAGTGCGTTTGCAACTTTCTTCCAGTCCTCTTCATTATTGAAAGCTTCTATTATTCTCTGTCTGTCTCGGGCACTTATTTTATTATACTTCATCTTGAAGGTTGTGGTTTCTGAAAGATGAAGATGTTTGGAGTTGAGGTGGACACTTATTGCTGATGACAGTAGCATGTCTACACAAGGGGCGACGTGATGTGCGGCAATGTGCAACGTGGCAGTATCTCTGCGATGCGTCTTTGATCAAAGTGTCTGAGATACGACTCCTTTGTCTAATGGTTTGATACTGAGTAATGGTTCATACAACGAAAATTATAAACTGTATTTTTTTGTAAATTATACTCAGCAAAAACTCTGTATCTTAGTACGCATTATTGGAATAAAATCACTTCACAAAGAAAAAATAAATTTCACTAAGATTCTTTCAACTAACATAATAAAGCCAATAAAATTCTTATGTAATGATTTAAAATTGAAAAAGAGCAAATCAAATTTCAATTGGAGCAATTCTATTTTCACTAGGATCAAATCAAATTTCATTTGGAGCAATTCTATTTTCACGAAGAGCAAATTAAAATTCACTTGGAGCAATTCTAATTTCGGGATGATCAAATCAAATTTCACTTGGAGCAATTCTATTTTCATGAGGAATAAATAAAAATTCACTGAGCAATTTTAATTTCGGAAGGATCAAATCAAAATTCATTTGGAGAAAATCAACTTGTAAATGATATAGTTGTCATTGGGACGCGAAGAGTTCCGATTATAAAAACCGCATGAAAAATTGATACTTCAATCACTGACTCGCCAATCACGAAGTGACAGTGGCAGACATCGAAAAGAAAATCCACAATTTGAAGTCATCCTTCAACCGGGAGCGAAAAAAAGAATCTGTCGAGTCGGTCGTCCCCGAAAAAATCAACATGGTTTGCATTACATTATTTGTTATTCCTGCTACCAGCTAAGTCAATCGGCCGCCAGAACACAGATTTGAACGAAACCAACACGGAAAGTGAAAACAATGAAGAAGAGGTAAGTGAAAATTATGTTATTAAAACATTTGTAAATATTTACTTTAGTTGCACCTCGTTATCAGATAAATTCTTCATTAAATTACAAGAATTACTCTATTGCACCATGTTGCAACATACCTCTCTCTGTTGAGAAACAAAGTAATCACGAAATTCATCACGGATTTCATGCAAGCCAGCTGAAAATTTTCGGGAGGTGCTCATGTGATTCAGCAAACAATTACTTTCAGTAATTTCCCTTCTCCACGATCCTTCAATGAAATTTCCATCAGCATCATAGAAGTCAAAACTTCCGGGTAGGGTGTAGGCCAATCTTTAATTAAGCGGAATCCCTGTGTAAATAGTTGTGTAAATAGACATAAGCTAACACCACAGATTCTCCTTTATCTAGCTGTAAAGCTATTAGTTTTTAGAAACACAGAGAATTTGGAAGAAATTACCTAAACACATTTTCTATTATCCTTCGAGCTCTACTCAGTCTGTAGTTGTGCACTCTCACTGGAATGTCTAACCCAGTTGAAAATAAAGGCCGTATCGCCGGTGGAACGGCGTCGGCAATATGGCTGTTTTTTGGTTGTATTACGCGGTGTTTAGAAGTTAAATGTCGCCGTTATCGGATACAAAACCGCCCGCGAATCACCCGTGACCCGCCTCACCTACCAGCCGTGTACCACCTCAGAATCACGGCAGGCGGTCCGTTGTTCATGGAATAAAAAATCGCCCCCAGCTGCACGCGCCTCGCCTCACGGGGTGTACAGTATCTCATTGGAAGCTATGGATCTTACAATACATTCACACTTAATGAATTGTGAATGTATTGACGTAATAAGCTCAGTGCAATATTGTACATCCAATGAGATCGATGCGCGTGCAACTGGAGGCGATTGGTAAATACATAAATATGGGGTTTTGTAGAAAGGATAAGGAATACCGCTATATCTGTAATTTTTATTGCAAAAATTAAACATTCTTTAAATAAAAATATCCGTGAATATTCAATCACAGCCATCATGTTACTGGAACACCAGAATAATACTGGAATTTAACCTAAAATCACAATCTGTATAGAATACTTCATGTAACGAACAAATATTCACTCCATGGAAGTAGGCATGATAATTTAATTCTTTATCATAGAGTTCAATTTCAACGCTCATCTACCTTATATACATATGTGTGTATATTTTTATGTAGTGAATATTTGTTTCTTACGCGATATGAAAAATGAACCATGATTTGTTTTATTATTTTATGGTTTATATCATATATTAATATATGTTTATATATATATTGTAGATGAGCGTTGAAAGGGAACTCTGTGATACAAAATTAAATTATCCCGCCTATTTTATACATTATATATCATTCTTGATATACAGGGTGCCCAAAAACAAACGACACCCAATTTTCAAGGGCTGTAATTCAGACACTATTGAACGTACAAAGAATTGAAAAGTTACATTTTGTTTCTTAACACTTATTCCATTTATGTATAAAATTTCAGATGAATTGATGCAACGGTTTTCTTTAAGCAGTATTTTTAGTGACCGATATTGAAAACCTGTTTACACACTTTTGTTTAAACTTCGAACTTTGTGCTATTAAAACCATGTTTTTAATAACTTTCAACCGTTTATTAAATATAAAATGCCACTGAAAAAACAATCGAAATGTTTCTCCCATTGTTCGTTCCTTCTTGCTCTCCAACGTGATACCGATGAACTCAAGCAAAGAATTAAAAATTCTTGCTTCCAATTTTCTGCACGGAAATGATGCTCTCGTCTGACGACTGATGGCGGGAATGAGGGGGCGAGTGCAAGTGTGTATTGAGAGAAACGAAGGACATACCCAAGTAAACGAAAAAAAGGAGGAACATTGCGATCGTTTTTTATTTTAGTGGCAGTTTCCATTCAATAAACGGTTGAAAGATATTAAAAACATGGGTTAAATTATATAAAATTCGAAGTTTAACAAAAGTGTGCTACCAGGTTTTCAGTATCGGTCACTAAAATTCTGCTAAAATAACGGTCGGATCGATTCTTCTGAAATTGTGTACTAAGGTGAAACAAATGTTAAGAAACGAAATGTGACTTTCCAATTTTTTTAGGTTAAATAATTTCTGAATTACAGCCCTTGCACATTGGGTATCGTTTTTTTTGGGATCCCTGTATCTACACTGTACGTCAAATAATAAAAATAAACCATAAGCTAATAAAATGCATCATAGTTTATTTATATTTTTTATATATAAATATATCAGTAAAAACACAAAAAATTCTGGAGTCATGAGTGCACAGCCTGTGATTCACCTATAATGATATTTGTAGGACAGCCTGAAACTTGCTTCAAGTGTGTCACTTTCATTCTTGTCTAAAAAATAATATACATAGTTGCAACCACTCTGTTATTTATTACTTGCAGATTCGAGTACATTAAATTGAAACAATTTCATGGAGAGAAATGAATGAATGAAGTACTCATCATCAAAAAAAATTTAGGATAAAAAGTTCAGCCGAGCTCGTAAACTTATTTGACGATTAATTTGATACGTGATTTGAATTTGATGTAAACTAAAATTTAGCCACAATAATGTGACATGTCGCACAAGTCCCTGAGCAATAATTCGACTGATCGAGTGTAAGCTGTATGAACACACGCAAATAGGAGGCTAAAATGTACATTTCTGACCTATATTATTGCCTAGTAGTGTAGTAGTAAGCTTAATTCTACGACTGAAATCATTTCACAGACGAAAGAGATGGGATCATTGCGTATGTACCAAGCAAAACGTGGAATCTATGCACAGGGTGGAGTACTCCACAGGATACTCTGTGCATAACAGATGCAACTTCAGATAGAAAAAAAAACCTAACACGTACGAGAGATGGTGTGAAACTGATGAGAACAATGTAAGCACGAAAAATTGAAATCTGAATAGCCGATACATGGTTGAGATTCTCTAGAAATATCCCTCCATGCATGCCGATCCCTATAATACGAGACAAGCAAATTTGAATAGCTCCCCTAGCCCATATCATACCTTCAATCAAGCAACAAGCAGGCGAATTCTCGAATTTCAACTTCGACTTCAGTCGCTCGACACCCATTGCCGTCATGCTCCTGGACAGCAAGGTTTTGGGTCATAAATATCCTCAGCGTGCTGCTGTCTTTCGTAGCGACGATTGTCTCGCACTCACCATCATGGATTTCTGGTGAGGTAGTTAAATAAGATTTTAGCATAGTACCTGGAACTATGAGGAACACACGTGGTGTAATTAGTCCCAACAATGGGGTAGCACGTTAGTTTGAGCTGTAGATGTTCAAAGAAAGTACTGCAATCATCCGACCTTATGGTAATTTTATTACATCTAAGACTGGCTTAACTGAAAATTTGCCAACATATGCATTTATGATTGGTTTCAATAAATCAAAATTGGACTGTACATTTTTTTACCAGTTCTTCGCAGTTACTCAAGAAAATTATTTAGAACAGTTGTTTCCACCCGGGATCAAAGTAATTTAATTTAATTTTTACTCGACTTAGAAAAAGCGTTCCTACTACATTGGGTGACATATTTTGAATTATTTTCTGTGGTTTAGGAAAGCCCTTTAGTTATTGACACTCAAGATGAACATAGGACGAAATTGAAATGGGCGTTCCAGTTATGCAGCGTATTAAGTTTCATTTTTAGTATGGCTATCACCGCCAGCAAGCTTTTGAAGTTTTATTATATGTTTAAATTAGCAAGCTGTTGCATACTGGGCAGAACATATCAACTGGCTAGCGTAACGAAGCAATGCTTCTGACACGCTTACAACATCACGTTCTACTGTACTTACCAAAACATCTTCTTTGAGAAGGGACTCCAATTCATCAGGCGTATCACCTGGCACTGGTAAGCAATGGGGAAGTGGAGTTGCACTGGGCTCCTTCTTCTCATCCTCGCGTACTATGTCTTCGAGGAGATTATTTCCTTTTACATCTTTCAGAATTTGGTCCAACTTGAGATGCAGGTGTTTTTCTTTCTCTTGACATGTTGTTGCTTCTTTTGACGTTCCACTGAAATCCAAAGAACAATAGTTGTATAATTATTTTTAAATGTATATAGTATAGAAATAAAACAGTATAGACTCTTGAAATAAAAAACTTATAACTATTCAACGTGCATTAAATGCATACAATTCGAACTAAAATCATGTTGCAGAATCTATTCCTAAACTATCACTGGGATATTTTCATTAGTGTCAGATCCTTCCATGTGTTATGCGATGCTGGTCTCTGTACGCAGGCATATATAAACGTTTTATGAAGTACTAGCAATAACATGCCGTCATCAAAGAAAATACTGTAAGAAATTACTTGAGTGTAAAACTTTCAAATTTCTGAAAGTTGTATTAGTTTACATATCCAAATTCTCCCTACTAGAAGCTAACGAACAGCAGGCCTCCTCTATGGGACAAAACCCTCTTAGTGTACTTACTACTAGGCAAAAGGCTATGTGTAACTTTGGATGGGAGCTATTCGCACCTAGCAAAATAGGACAACAATGAACTTATACGTAATGTTTACTTATAGATTCAATGTTCTATAACTTATCACCACCGAGCTGCCCAGAGCTTTCACAATAATCAGCTAGAAATGTTTTTAGGCAAAATAAAGTTAAAAAAGCATGAACGGTGACTCTCAAATTTACCATTATATTTTAATCAACTAAAAGAATTAAAGCATTATGGTTAATTTGCGATTTACTGCCCTTGTTTTTTATTTATTTTGAGATTATACAAACGACTAAACTTCAATCTTTATCAGTATATACTTTGGTAAAGGGATGTTCAATCGCAACCAAAGGTATGAACAGAGTGTGACACTGACAAACCGACTCATTAAGGGAACCGTCCTCCTTTTGCACTTTTTTCTTCATTTATGTACCAATGCTTATCAACTTTGACAATCTGATAAAACGTATGAAATAATAGGGGTTACCATGTGGAAATTTTTTTATTTGCTTCATAGAAAATGAGTTACGGTAAAGAAAATGGAATATATGGGGGTACAGCAAACCTTACCCCTACTACAAATTTCCCCCTATAGACATGAAACAAATGTCATTTGAAAGAAAAACACTTGGGCCACAGCCCCAGGGTAGGAATGTTTGAAACACGGGTCAATTTTTACTTTAATTTTGTAAACGATTTTCATAATTTCGTTGCCATTGATAGGTAATACGGTCGATTATAAGACGTTTTACATGAATGATAATGTGCTCGCAAATGCTTAGTTTTCGAGTTATTTAAGTTTGAAGTTATACGAACGGCGCTCCTGAATGGCCTTTTTTGCGCAATTTCAGAGTGGAAACGAAAGCTAACCCCTGTTACAAACGTAAAGAGGTTGGGTCGTGAGGGGTAGCCACAATTCTTCTAGTGAAAATTATAAATATAGGTTTCTAGTGACGTCCGTTTACATCGGCTCGGAGATGGCGGCCGCCATCTTGGGTACCGGGTGACCGTCATTGGAGATGATGTAAACGGATATCACTAGAAACCTTTATTTATAATTTTCACTAGAAGAACTGTGGCTATCCCTCACGACCCAACCTCTTTACGTTTATAATAGTGGGTTAGCTTCCGTTATTAATTAAATTACGCTTGGCACGCTCGCTTCCCTGGCGCGCACAAGCCAACTTCAAAGTTAAAATAATTCGAAAATAACGCATCAGCGAGCAGAATGCCATTTCATGTAAAACGTTTTTAAATGCGTTCCTTTATTGATTATTGGCAACGTAATTATGAAAATCGTTGACAACATTAAAGTAAAAATTGACCGAAACACGTTCACGATTTGGAGATATTTGAATGAAAAAGCCAATTTGGAAAAATTGCCATAAATCTCATTTTTTATTTTGACGGCCTCCCGTTTTTTACCTAATTCGAAAATTTGAAATTCCTACTTCGGGGCTGTGTCCCTATTCTTCTTTCAAAAAACATCTCAACTCTCTACACCAAAAACTGTAGGATGTGTAGAATTTCGTATGAGGAAAGTTTAACGTTTGCACTAAACGAAAAAATAAAATGACATTTTCACAATGAAACACGTTGTTTGTAAAAAAATTCTGTTATTGTTGTTGTGTGTTTAAGATTGAAAATGGTGTCAATGATTTGTTATTCAACAATAAAAAAGCCATGTTCAAAAAATTTTTTACAACAAAAACAGCTCCCTTTCAACACTAGCCCACCCCTCATAGTGAGCGTTTTATTGCGTGCACGCCTGTAAAATTTATTGTGAATGTTCAGCACATGAATAGCTTCAATTTAAAAGCAAATCAATTTTTTTAAACATTTGGCCAAAAAATGGTGTACGGTGTCTTTAGAGTGGAAGTCAATGTGGCTTATTCTATTGACAAATATTACTATACTATTATTATTACTATTTTCATCATTATTATGATTATGATTATTATTATTATTATTATTATTATTATTATTATTATGTAAATTCCCAATCTCAATGTGAACGCTTTTTATCTCAAAAGCTTTATTCCTTTTAACTGGATTTAAACACCTAAGAAAACGTCTCCGTATTTCCTTACCACTACCAAGGCCGCACCCCTAGCGGCACACATTAAATTTTAGTCAAATTTCTATTTGAAATTGAAGTTCATAATAATTGAGATTATTTCCATATAGCCTACTTTGAAATTTAAAAAAAAAAACATTGATCATGTTTGTGGACCTTGAATTAACCAAGTGGAACCCTATGTAATCTATGTAAACTTTATATGGTCTCCTTTGGTGGCCAACTCTACAAGGCCACCTTTATGAACAACTCTGTATGATCGTTGTTCATAGTATTAAAGGTCACCTTTGAAAGTGACTAGATGTAGGATCAAATGCTGACTCATTCAAAACCTAATCATTTATTTAAAAGCTGTGTAAAATCATAGTAGGTATGCTACTATTTTTATACTACAGTACAGAAGCCTGAATGATGTTTCTTTTCATTATAATATAGGCAATGAGCGGTGAAAAAACGACTGTAAATTTTGAAAAGCAAACAAATTATTTGAAATGGATCATTCATGCTCATTGAGTGCAATCAAGGCATCACGATGATTACATCACACAATAGCCATAAATAAATTATTTTAAAGTATCTTATAAGTTGCTAGCAAAAACATAGGATGATTCAAAGTGTTTAACCAACACTTATTCAAAAAACTGCCAATGAGAGATTTTGATTGCGTTAACTTTCAATACAATACAAGCAGTTATAGCCAAAATTACAGCCAATTTGAAACAATTTTAATCAACATTTATTTATCTATTGAAACATTACTCTTACAATAGCATTTGCAACTAAATCTTGCATGAAAGCATAGTATTTATTTTTCTTGATGTAAATTAAACTTTTGGGTTATCTACTGCATTATTTATTTCAGCTAAGCTACTAACAATATTTCTTACTATATTTTTGATAAAAATTTGAGGCCCATATAATTTCTACTTTTGATTACCACACTGCTATTGTACGTCAATCCAACAGCTATTTATTTTTCAAAATCAAGGGTATTAGGAAAATCATAATTAGTGAAACTTTGATTTACTGCGTTAACTTGAAATAAACGAAACAACCAAAAGTTTTACATTACCTTGGTCTTGCACAGCTCTTTTTGGAACTGCTGAAGATTTCAATAACTTTCTAGCATTTCTGAATGGAGACAAAATGAAGTTATAGTCTGAAGGACTGAAATGTTTGGCACACACATAAACCCTCTCCGGCCTTTTGGATCTCTCATCCATCTTCAACGTTACATTACCACATGCTGCAGTCCACTCGTCGTAATTTCTTTTTGGAAATAGGAAAAACGACAAATCAGGACATTGACGGTTATCATTTCCACAATTTTCCATCAAGCACTTTTTAAAGCGTACGTAAGGAGCCATTTCTGCAGCAATCTTCGTTACATCTCTGTCACAGCTGCTTTCAGATTCAAACAGAATCTCTTGCCGATTTTTCGTCACGTGACAATTTCGTGGCTCCGTCATTGGCCAATTGGCACCTACGTCATCGCGGCCGAAGCTCAAACTCGCTTAGTGATAAGTTGAGGATCTTCTGGTATATGGTCTGTGATCTGTCAGTTCATGACGGTGAGTCATCGTGCAGCGTAGTGGCAGTTACTGATTTTACAAAGGCCTCGAGTGGTGTTTTGACTGTGTTCTTCGTAATTATTGCATTAGATGAATTGCGACTTAGTTTTGCGCCAGATGTCAAAAACATGTTTATTGATTGTTTTCCGGGATGTTGTGGCGATCAACCGTTACGCTCATCCTCAGATTTTTCTCGTCGGTTGGCGAGCTCAAGCTGAGTTCAATTTTTAAACTTAGTTGCGTGAAGCGTTGTTCGTCCAATTGCTTTGAAACTAGAGCAGTGGTATTCATATCAAAGTATTCTGGATAGATTACTGAGCAAGTTATATATATATATTATATACACAAAGCGTCTTGTATAATTCGATATACATCTTTTAACCGTATACAGAAAAGCGCAAAATAAAACGATTTTCACAAGTGACAAACACCTCAAAACACCTACTCCTTTGTTTTGTGAGGAACTATCTCAACACATTTGATTCAGCCGCTGCTTCGAAGCTGAAATGATTAATTAATACAAAAGACACAAAGTTTCCAAATTTAATTTTAATAGTCGCATCAACGCCAAGGAAGAATCTTAATATTAAGAGGGCAATAGGTACATTGCCAAACGCAAAACGGCTAATCGCCAATTCAGAATTTAAGTTTAAAAAGGACAAATCCGTCCTGAAGTATCTTATCTATTTATATATTTATTTATTTATTAAGTTAGTTATTTAGGGTGAAACACGCATATGATTTTTTTAAGGTGGTTCAAACTTAGGGTGTCAGGTAAAGATAGACTGCAGGCGCAGGAACGAGGAGTCTGGAGGAGCTCTCCGCTTCAGGGCGGACGGCGCCAGCTTAAACGGACGTCACGGGTCATCAACTAAACTTCAACGTGCGAGCTTGTCACCAGCACTTCAGGAAGGCAGAACTCGGCGGCAAACTGACGCTACTTGAAGGAAGCAGGCACGGCAACAGCGCTAGAACCTGGGCCGCGACCAACGCCTCCAGTACCTTCACAGCTGTATGTAAAAATGAAGAAATGTACACAAGAAAATAATTAAATGAAGAAATATTCTTACGCATCGCAATACAAAGAATTTAGAAAGAGTTTACAAGCAAATGGTTAACGTATATTACCTAGTTGCGGCTACTGTCGTCGCACAAGATGGCTCAATTAGCTGATAAGGTTGCGCAGCATGAAGTGCGCAGTGCGACGCAGCGCCAGCGAGATACTGGAAAAAAAGGTTCCGGGTAAGAAAAGAGTTAATCCTCTTGATAAAGGTGCACAAAGATATTAAGTTTCAGTAATCGGAAAATATTAGAGACACGAAAACCAACCTGAAGAATTTATCCTCCAGTGCGCGTAGCGACTGTTAGACGAGGGCAGTAAAGACGATATAGGAGTCGCAGTACAGTTTCAATGGTAATGGAGGCAGAAGGCCAATAGTAGTTAATAGATAATAGTAATAGCAATAGTAGGTAATAGCAAAAGTTAATTAGAGACAGCGGTTCACTGCGATAGGGTAAAGGTTGCCCCACTTTAGAAGCAGCGAACACGCCTTTTAGAGGAAAGTTAATTGCTGTTTGAATTCCGCCTTAATAGTGCAATTGTTTAATGAATTAAAAGAACCTAAATTGTACACATTCACACACGCAATCAAACCATGGACTTATTTAGCATGCAGGAAGTAGGGTTGGAAACGCTAGGCCTGCGACCGTCGCCAAACTCCACGCCACGAGCCGAGCGTGCCCCCAACGTGCCGACGTAACAGATGACTCCGACCAAGACGCAGTCAGAGCCCGACACAAGCAGCCTGCTACCTGTTTACCTGACACCACCCCTTTATTATGCTGTAGTGTTCTCCCCCAGGCTGCAACACGCTTCGGGCAGACTTTGAGATATCTTTTTCGTGACAGGATAGCCCGAAGCGAGTGCCTGAGGTACAACCGTATTCGGCAGGATATGGACAACACGGGGGTAACACGGTAATTATATTGGTGGCTGTTAGGTACACGGAACACGGACCATTACACTGGCCCTCGGTGACTACTATGAGCACTGTTCGTTACACGTAAATTACACGGTGAGAATGTAGCTAGTGGCGAGGCCGTAATACGTCGCGGATTAGCCAAAAAACCGTGGTGATTGAAGTACGACCCTATTCGAGAATGACATAAATTACGTAATGATTGAAACACAATCCTATGCGAGAATAGTACAATTACGTGATGATTGAAGTACAATCCTATTCGAGAATGACATAAATTACG
Source organism: Morinoia aosen (assembly GCA_030386875.1). Taxonomy (NCBI): domain Eukaryota; kingdom Metazoa; phylum Arthropoda; class Malacostraca; order Amphipoda; family Talitridae; genus Morinoia; species Morinoia aosen. Next base: position 12,085,373 of record CM059569.1, on the reverse strand, counting down.
TAATGATTGAAACACAATCCTATGCGAGAATAGCACTAATACGTGATGATTGAAATACAATACTATTCGAGAATGACGTAATGATTGAAACACAATCCTATGCGAGAATAGTACAAATACGTGATGATTGAAGTACAATCCTATTCGAGAATGACATAAATTACGTAATGATTGAAACACAATCCTATGCGAGAATAGCACTAATACGTGATGATTGAAATACAATACTATTCGAGAATGACGTAATGATTGAAACACAATCCAATGCGAGAATAGTGCAAATACGTGATGATTGAGGTGCAATCCTATTCGAGAATGACATAAATTACGTAATGATTGGAACACAATCCTATGCGAGAATAGCACTAATACGTGATGATTGAAGTACAATCCTATTCGAGAATGACATAAATTACGTAATGATTGGAACACAATCCTATGCGAGAATAGCACTAACACGTGATGATTGAAGTACAATCCTATTCGAGAATGACATAAATTACGTAATGATTGAAACAAGCACAAATAACAAGTAACGTCCGCGAGGACGATGCTTACGAACGCAGCGGCGAGACGTGATGATTGGTGCTACGTCGTGCGACCGTTACGAACAGGTCAGCTGGTGCTAGCGGGGCGCCGAGACGAGGCTAGTCAGCTGGGTCAGGCCCAGCCACCACGCGGTTCACCGTTGTAGCTGGTAGGTAGCTACGGCGAGGCTAGCCGGCCGGAGCGGGCGATAGATGTCGTAGAGCGGCTTGGCCGACGGCGCCGGCACGGGGCGTTGCAACGTGACTTTTTTAAGACTTTGAAACACTTTGGAGCGTCGATAGGCAGGGCCTATTTCCGGAGCTTGGTGCAGGTACGCGAGAGACAAAGTCGATCTCGGAAGCTAGATGCAGGAACACGAGACTGGTGCTGGAGATGTGACTTGAACGAGGACGAGGGCTTGAGTGAGAGCGGGCCTTGTTGGGGTCGCCTTATGTAGGCCTCGAGTGCAAGCCTTGAGTCCGGGCGTGAGTCCTGATTGGTCGCGAGTTTGTGGGCCTGTGGTGCTGGAGGCAGGAAGCCGTTTTAGCTTACGGGCACCTTTTCTCATAGTCGCGAGGCGGCTTCTCTCAGGTCCCGTGTTTGGTTGACTAGGCGCTTCGGGTCCGGATGTGCTCTGGAACGGATGCGTTTGTAGTCTGGAGGCAGCTTTTCTCAGGTCTTGTGGAGGTCCGCGGCTTGCCGCTGGGATCACCACAGGTGTCCCCCTCCTGTTTTTTTTTTTTTTTTTTTAAAACACTTAGTACCTCACTGGTGGCCTGCTTTCTCTGCCGTATTTAGTGAATACTGCCTGTTTTGCTGGTTCAGGGATTGCTGTGCCTGTTCCAGGGAACGGAACTCCCTCGTATACTTCGTAGTTTGTTGCTCTCGGTGCCTTAGCCTGTTGTTGAGGTTTATCCTCGATGGTGGGTAGGTACGCTGCTTTGACCCTTTCCGTGGCGATGTTAGACTTTTTGCCTTGTATATCTACGGTGATGTAGTTTGGTGTCCTTTGGAGCACGGGAAAGGGACCTGCGTAGGGTTTCTGTAAGGGTTTTCTGTGCCCCCCGTGTTTCACGAAGACGTTGGTCGCCTTGTATAGAGCGCTCGGGACATTGGCTTTTTGGGGTCCCTGTTGTCGTGGCAGTATTGGCTGCAGGTTTGTCACTCGTTTTTTTAGGCATTGTAGAAATTCTCTGGCGGGCCGGTCTCCTTTTTCTTTCTCGGGTAGCTCTCCTGCGAGGCGCAATGTTTGTCCGTATACCATTTCGGCGGGGGAGATGTTTGCGTCCGTGTGTGGCGTGGCTCGGATGTTAAGCAGTATGAGGGGTAGTGCGTCTGCCCAGTCTGCGTTAGTGACCGTTGCTTTTAACGCCTCCTTCAATCTTCTGTGCATCCTCTCCACCAGTCCGTTGCTCTGCGGGTGGTACGCTGTCGTTCGCTGTCTCTCAGCGCCCAGCGCCGTCAGCAAGTTTTTCCATAAGTTAGACTCGAACTGGACGCCTTGGTCCGTGATGATTGTTGTTGGAGCGCCGAATGATGCTACCCAGTCTTTTAGGAACGCCCGTGCTGTTGTTTCTGCCGTACAATCGGCCATTGGGGTAGCGGTGCACCATCTGGTGAAGCGGTCAATGCACGTTAGCAGGTACCGTTTGTTTTGTGACACGGGTAGTGGTCCGACGATATCGATGTGTATCGTCTGGAACCGTTCCTTGGGTACCGGCATCTTCCCGGGCGGGCATTTGGTGTGCCTTATTATTTTGCTTGTCTGGCATGGAATGCACTCGCGTGTCCACTTGCCGACGTCTTTGTTGAGTCCGGGCCAGATTACTCGCTGCCTCAAGAGGTCCCTTGTTGCTTGTATGCCGGGATGACTTGCCCCGTGGAAATGCTGAAATACGTTCTTTCTGCAGCTTTCCGGGATGTATGGCCTCCGTAGGCCTGTTGACACGTCGCACCAGAGGGGTGGTTTACCGGTCTGTCTGATTATGGGGCGTAGTTTGAGCGCGCTCTTTGATGCTGGGTGCAGCAGTTCTTCTAATTCTGCGTCTCTGTTTTGTTCGGTCATTATTTTGTCGTAGTTGATCGCGGGTCCTTTAGGTATTATTGTTGACACCAGACGTGATAGCGCGTCTGCGACCGTGTTGTTGTCGCTGCTGATGTGCTTGATTTCGCAGTCGAACTGTGAGAGGTAGGAGAGCTGTCTTGCTACCCGGGGGCTGTTGCCTTCCGTGGCTTTTTGCAGGGCGAAACAGAGCGGTTTATGGTCTGTCCTGATTTCGAAGCTTCGGCCTTCCAAGAAATGCTCGAAGTGTTTCACTGCGAGGAATATCGCCATTAGTTCGCGGTCGTAGGTGCTGTATTTACGTTGGGTGTCGTCTAGTTTTTTGGCGAAAAATGCTACGGGGCGCTGTTCTTGCCCGACTTTTTGTTGTAGTACGGCGCCGACTGCGGTTCCTGATGCGTCTGTGATTAAGGTGCTTTTGCCTTCTGGAGCGGGGTGCGCTAGCAAGGTGAGTTGCGAGATCTCGCGTTTTAGGCTAGTGAACGCTGCGTCTAGTTCTGTTGTCCAGTTGATAATTTTCTTTGAGTTTTTGGAGTATCCTTTTGTCAATCCGGTCAGAGCTTGCATCTTTTCTGCTGCGGCTGGGAGGAATCGGTGGTAATAGTTGACTATTCCTAGGAATTGTCGTAGCTTTTTTACTGTTGCTGGTTGGGGAAAACTGCTTATTTCCTCTATTTTCTGAGGGAGTGGTGAGATTCCGCCGGCTGACACTCTGTGTCCGAGAAAGTCTAGCTCGGGCACTCCGAAAATGCACTTGGCGGGGTGCACGCGCAGTCCTTCTTCTTGTAGCCGTTGGAAGAGTTGTCGGAGGTGTTTTTGGTGCTCCTCTGCGTTTGCGGACGCTATCAGTATGTCGTCGATGTATGCCGTTACGAAGTCCATGTCTCTTGTTACCGCGTCGATGTATCGTTGGAACGTTTGGGCTGCGTTCCGCAGCCCGAATGACATCACGGTGTATTCGTAGAGCCCAAATGGTGTGGTGATGGCCGTTTTCTGGATGTCCTCGTTTTTGACGGGTATTTGGTGATAGGCTTTGACGAGGTCGATTTTGGAGAAGATTGTTTTGTTATGCAGTTTGTAATGGAAGTCTTGACAGTATGGTATTGGGTAACGGTCAGGTTTGGTGCTTGCGTTCAGTCGTCTGTAGTCTCCGCAGATTCTCCATGCCCCGGGTTCGGCTGCCTTTGGTACCATGTGCATGGGTGATGCCCAGGCGCTCTTCGACGGCCTGATGATGCCATGTTCCAGCATTTCCTTGAATTCTTGTCGCGCCGCTTCCAATTTTTCCGGAGACAGTCTCCTTGGTCGTGCATATACTGGGGGTCCGGTTGTTTCGATGTGGTGTTCTACGTCGATTTTCTTTTGTGTGTGCCGGATGTGTTGGGAGGTCGGTAGTATTCCGGGGTATTCCTCGTACAATGTGTTGAATTCCGGGGCGGTTTGATGTTCGATCCTGTGCACTCGTTGGCTTCTTGAAACGACACGTTTGCAGGGTACTTTGGTTCCGGAAGTTTGGGCGTATAGGCTTGCGTTTGCGGTGTCGACGCTTAGCTGGTGTGCGGCGAGGAAATCCATGCCAATGATCGGTTGTCCCACGTCCGCTTCTATGAAGTTCCAACTTACGGGCCATAGAGGGTTGAGCAGGATGATGCGCTCAGTCGTCCCGTAAGAAGCTATCGGGGTGTTGTTGGCGGCGATTAAGTCGTAGGACGGGGGTTTGAGCGTATGTTCCTTTTTAGCTGGTACTAGGCTGACGGCTGAACCGGTGTCGATGAGGTATCGTACGTTGCCGGTGTCTGTGACGTACATTAGCTCGCCTTTTTTTGTCTGTGCGGAGACTGGGGCGTTTACCATTCTCCGCGGTCGTCGTTTCCCGCGAAACTGCAAGGTTGGGTGCAGTTTCTTGCTCGGTTACCGAAAGTTTGGTGGTAATAGCAGATTGCTTGGTCCTGCTTGATTCTTGTATTGCTTCTGTTTCCGTACCTAGGTCGTGGGGTTTGGTTTCGCCAATCTTCTGCTTGCTTCTTGTTTTCCTGTGGGCGTAAAGCGTTTGCCAGCATTTTCTTGAGTTCTGCTATTTCCTGTAGGGCTTTGTCAAATTCCGCTCTTGAGACGGTAAGGGATGGTGGTTGTTTGATGGCAGTTACGGCGATGGGTTCACTCATGGCAGTTTGGCAAGCGGTTTGCCTTGCTATGATCTGATCTGCGATTACTCTGTATTCTTCGTCGGTTTTTCCCCTGCCTAGTGCCTCGATCAGCGGTTGTGCTGTGATTGGTAGCTTTGCGAGGTGCATGGAACGGATGACGGACGGTGGTAGAGGTGCTTGCCTGCAGCTGTTCAGTCGTTTCATTTCGAGGAGCAATTCTGATGGCGTATTGTCTCCCATGGTAGTTTTGACGATGGTGTCGTAGTTTGCTTCCTCGTCGTGTCGCACGAAACGGTGCGTTAATGCGGCTTTTAATGCCTCGTATTTGTCGTTTGCCGGTGGGTTCAGGAGTATTTCTTGGATCTCGGATACGATGTGTGTTGGGAGTCCTCCTAGTAACGCTCCGAACTTTGCGCCGTCGTCCAGGTTTGGTACTTGTGCGAGGAACACGTCGCAATGCAGTAACCATATTTTCACATCTCCGCTGAATGCGGGCAACCGGATATCTTTCCCAGCCATGCCTCCTATTGCCTGCCGAATACCTCTGGGGTCACCAGTGTGGTGTTCTCCCCCAGGCTGCAACACGCTTCGGGCAGACTTTGAGATATCTTTTTCGTGACAGGATAGCCCGAAGCGAGTGCCTGAGGTACAACCGTATTCGGCAGGATATGGACAACACGGGGGTAACACGGTAATTATATTGGTGGCTGTTAGGTACACGGAACACGGACCATTACACTGGCCCTCGGTGACTACTATGAGCACTGTTCGTTACACGTAAATTACACGGTGAGAATGTAGCTAGTGGCGAGGCCGTAATACGTCGCGGATTAGCCAAAAAACCGTGGTGATTGAAGTACGACCCTATTCGAGAATGACATAAATTACGTAATGATTGAAACACAATCCTATGCGAGAATAGTACAAATACGTGATGATTGAAGTACAATCCTACTCGAGAATGACATAAATTACGTAATGATTGAAACACAATCCTATGCGAGAATAGCACTAATACGTGATGATTGAAATACAATACTATTCGAGAATGACGTAATGATTGAAACACAATCCTATGCGAGAATAGTACAAATACGTGATGATTGAAGTACAATCCTATTCGAGAATGACATAAATTACGTAATGATTGAAACACAATCCTATGCGAGAATAGCACTAATACGTGATGATTGAAATACAATACTATTCGAGAATGACGTAATGATTGAAACACAATCCAATGCGAGAATAGTGCAAATACGTGATGATTGAGGTACAATCCAATTCGAGAATGACATAAATTACGTAATGACTGGAACACAATCCTATGCGAGAATAGCACTAATACGTGATGATTGAAGTACAATCCTATTCGAGAATGACATAAATTACGTAATGATTGGAACACAATCCTATGCGAGAATAGCACTAACACGTGATGATTGAAGTACAATCCTATTCGAGAATGACATAAATTACGTAATGATTGAAACAAGCACAAATAGCAAGTAACGTCCGCGAGGACGATGCTTACGAACGCAGCGGTGAGACGTGATGATTGGTGCTACGTCGTGCGACCGTTACGAACAGGTCAGCTGGTGCTAGCGGGGCGCCGAGACGAGGCTAGTCAGCTGGGTCGGGCCCAGCCACCACGCGGTTCACCGTTGTAGCTGGTAGGTAGCTACGGCGAGGCTAGCCGGCCGGAGCGGGCGATAGATGTCGTAGAGCGGCTTGGCCGACGGCGCCGGCACGGGGCGCTGCAACGTGACTTTTTTAAGACTTTGAAACACCTTGGAGCGTCGATAGGCAGGGCCTGTTTCCGGAGCTTGGTGCAGGTACGCGAGAGACAAAGTCGATCTCGGAAGCTAGATGCAGGAACACGAGACTGGTGCTGGAGATGTGACTTGAACGAGGACGAGGGCTTGAGTGAGAGCGGGCCTTGTTGGGGTCGCCTTATGTAGGCCTCGAGTGCAAGCCTTGAGTCCGGGCGTGAGTCCTGATTGGTCGCGAGTTTGTGGGCCTGTGGTGCTGGAGGCAGGAAGCCGTTGTAGCTTACGGGCACCTTTTCTCATAGTCGCGAGGCGGCTTCTCTCAGGTCCCGTGTTTGGTTGACTAGGCGCTTCGGGTCCGGAGGTGCTCTGGAACGGATGCGTTTGTAGTCTGGAGGCACCTTTTCTCAGGTCTTGTGGAGGTCCGCGGCTTGCCGCTGGGATCACCACAATGCGCTGCTGCTGCGCGACCTCACCTGCCACGCAACACCAGCAGTTTACATTAATGGCAAATAATTGAAGTACACCGTGAAAGAATATGTGGGGAATTTTCCTCACAGTTTTCGAAAAATGATGTCCTGGAATAATTTTTGATTCCCATAGGAATAGGCTTACCATGCAGCCAACGAGCAAAATCTAACTTTTTTGGCAGGCAGTGGACGTGCGCTTCGGGCTATTCCTACAAGAATCTATAATTATTTCAGGTCATCATTTTTTGAAAACGGAGTTTTGAGGTTTTTGTCACTCGTGAAAATCTTTTTATTTTACGTTTTTCTGCATTTGGTTAAAATATGTGCATCGCATTACACAACACTTTGTATATATCGAGTGTCCCACAAAAATGTTTCCAACTTTTTAATTGATTATCTCTCCGCTTCAAATTAATACATTGAAATTTTTTTTCACAATGCAATAATTTTTTTTCTTTTCGAATAATTTAAGTTTTTTTAAATCATTTAACTTTACAGTGATCGATTTACTGAAACAGGTGGAAAAATTTATTTTTCAGGGGCGACTAATTGTTCAAAGAAAACTATTATGGTGTTCTTCATTTCACGATACCTACTGTTAAAAATAATTTCATTATGATTGATCCTACATATCACCAAGTATTTAAATCCTCGGAGAGGTTATTTATTTTCTTATTTCATTATTTGAAGACACCTAAAATGCAGCTCACTAACGATCAAAAAATTTTCATCGTATTAGAATACGAAGCAACGAAAAACTGTGAAAAGTTAATGGAGCATTTAATTTTCTTTCTAATTTTCTAGCTTTGCGACACACAGTCTTCTTATCGGGTGAGTTCCTTTTCAGGAATTTTTCATTAATTGCATTTCGAACTTTTTCACAATTTTTCGTTGCTTCATATTCCAATACATTAAAAATTCTTTGATCGTTAGTGAGCTACATTTTAGGTGTCTTCAAATGATGAAATATAGGAGTAAATAACCTCTCAGAGGGTTTAAATATTTGGTGGTAAGTAGGATATATCATTGTGAAATTATTTTCAACGGTAGGTATTTAGAAATGTAGAACACCAGTGTTGTTTTTAAAACCTTTCCTTTGAACAATTAAATTTTCTACCTCTTTCAGTAAATCGTTCACTGTAAAGTGGGTACTGAACGATTTTCAAAAAAAAAAGATAATTCGAAAGGGAAAAAAAATTTACTACATTGTGAAAAATACATTTCATGTACGTTAATTTGAAGCGGAGACATAATATACTAAAAACGCGGGGACATTTTTGTGGGACACCCGGTCTAATGTAGACGCTCCTCAGTGGGGTGTGTACAACTAGTGTATATATGGGAACTACACCTTTTTCACTTCAAATTAATCTAAGTCAAGTTCATTTTAATCCGAGTCAAGTTCAATTTAATCCAAGTCAAGTTCAAATTAATCCAAGTCAAGTTCAAATTAATCCGAGTCAAGTTCAAATTAATCCGAGTCAAGTTCAAATAAATCCGAGTCAAGTTCAAATTAATCCAAGTCAAGTTCAAATTAATCCAATCCTTAGTTGATTTAAAAATGACGTAATAATTTGTTAATTTGAGTTTTTTTGTTAAATATGTATCCATTGGATGTGATGAGCAAAACTGGTTTCGAGGATTTGTTTACACTCATAGTTATTTATACTCGTGAAATTCTACATTGTCACATATATGAAATTAAATACATGCAAGTACAAAATATTATCATTGGACGATATGTAGATTTAATCTTTAAAATAAATATACAAGTGCGATTCACTGAGTACTAATGAACGATTCCGTTTGATTACAATTTACATTTGTACATTACTACCCAGATACATTCTCGTATTAGCAATATAAATGTTTATATCCATTCTAATTCCGTGTTGGTCATTGTGAAGAAATGCAGGATCCACTTACAAAACTCAATAATAATACAAGAAACAATGTTTCTAACTTAAAACTGATTTTATTTGTGTGTGTTCACAATTCAATATACGAGTATAATACTTTTAAGACTTCAGTTACTTTTATAATAATCATTTTATGAATATTCAAGTCTTGAAAGTAGTACTCAGTGAATCGCACTTGTATATTTCTTTTAAAGATCAAATCTACATATAGTCCAATGATAATATTTTGTAATTGCATGTATTTGATTTCATATATGTGACAAAGTGGAATTCCACGAGTATAAATATCCGTGAGTGTAAATAAATCCTCGAAACCAGTTTTGCTCATCACATCCAATAGATACATATTTAACAAAATCTCAAATTAACACATTATTACGTCATTTTTAACTCAACTAAGGATCGGATTAATTTGAACTTGACTTGGATTAATTTGAACTTGACTCGGATTAATTTAAACTTGACTCGGATTAATTTGAACTTGACTCGGATTAATTTGAACTTGACTTGGATTAATTTGAACTTTACTTGGATTAAATTGAACTTGCCTCGAATTAAATTGAACTTGACTTAGATTAATTTGAAGTGAAAAAAGTGTAGTTCCCATAGATACACTAGTTGTACACACCCCACTGAGGAGCGTCTACATTAGACCGGGTGTCCCACAAAAATGTCCCCGCGTTTTTACTATCGCCTAGCCCCGATTGCCCCTTCTGCGTTTTCGTAGTTTCACGTGCTTTTCGCAGGATTTCTGTTCGCAGTATGTTTCATTTCACAAATTTTAAGATTTTAAAATGTCGAGTTTACTGATATTTAGTTTCGAATAGGTTCACATACTATACATTAAAAGGGAATTCAGTACGAGAAAAGTCAAAAGCCCGTTCAATATATAAGTGAAATACATATTTGTTCCCTCAATTTCATTGTTAACATGACCAGAAGTACTCTCAAGTTGACTTACACACAATATTGCCTTCATCGAAGAATTATTAATATGAAACTGTGAACAGATGTACTAGTATTAAGCAATCTTTGGGAGGGAAATTTTCATTTTTACTGGCACCGAATGTTAAGCCGAGTGAAATTATCCCATATGACGAAAGGACAACTTGAATGAAAATGAAATTAAAGTAAGAGAAAGTGAAAAATTTTCATGAGCAGGTAAGCAGTTTACCAAACTCTCTGACTAAAAAACATTTAAGAAACTTGAGCAACCTGATATAGATAATTTTGAGCTTATCTAAATAGGTAGTTTCCAAATTTCACGCAGTACCGAGGAATGATAAATAATTAGTTTACTCTAAAATATTTCATGATAGACCTATCTTCGAAATACATGCATTAAGACACAATAGCTCGGTCAAACCCTAGGAATAATTTGAATGAACAATGCATTCTGCAAAACTAAAAGATTTTGAAATTTGTATGAGTTATACATTTTTTCTTTTCAACTGCATTTTTAGCACATTCAGTGCTTAACCATTGCTCACACTCATTAAAATTGATTGAAACTAAAATATGCTTAAATTCAAGAAATACACAATCTTTCAATTTTGATCCTTATTTAAATAGCATGAAACAGCTGGCAAGAAAAATATGATGAATTATTTTCAGCAGAAATTACTGTAGGAGAGAAAATGCATCAAATACTCATCAGGAGGAGGTCGGCTGAATGGTGTCACTAGTTCACCAGAAGTGGAAAAGAAAAGTGTAGAAACTACGAAACCGGGCACAATTTATTCCAAACCAGGTTGGTCACAGCCGCCTACAACAAGCATTCCTGACTTCTCTACGTAGCTATCATAACTCAAAAGGTTGTTTTACGCAGAATTTATGACACTGGATGCAACGTGAGGCTACCTGTAATTTCAAAACTTTAAAAAATAATATCAATTGTTGACATGAATACTAATTCATAAAATTTTCTAGCCCAAGCAGTGGTAGTCAAAAGGATACTGTTTTGAATTGTGACCATTTTAAAACATATATATCTTCGAAAACCTTTTACTCGATACATCTTCAAAAGTTTCCTCCCATTGATAGCTATCTATTTGACTTGTTACTTACATACTTACCAATGCTGATCAGTATTTGAACCGAATGGTGCACAGATTTTGATTAGGCTCAAATATACAACCGTAAAGCATACGCAATGGTTTAACTTTATTGGTAGTTTACTGATCGACTTTCATTCAACAGTTTTTCTCGGTTGTGGTAGAAACTAGATTAAGTTCAACAGTTCGTTGAATAATTACACAAACAAAAACGCACACTGAAGATTATGTAATTCAACTAACTATTGGGCCAGAAAATAATCTTCGATCCATGGAAATCCAATCAGAAATGGCATCACCAATCTTTAAAAATTATTGCAGTTTATTGCAATCATTCTTAGCACACCATTGAAGATCTCCGCAGAAGTATCTGCATTTAGTGTAGATTTATTGCAGCATTAGGGCAGTGAAGGTCCGATTTTGAAGTGCAGGTCGGCATCGAATATCTACAAAGATCTTCACTGACCAAGAACGAAAAATTTCAATATTCTGTTATAAATTACACTAATCAATGAAGATCTTTTATAGTAAATCTTTGCCGATCTTTACCATATGAGAGAAGAAAACATAGATATAAAACTGATCATTTTACTCAACAACAAAACAGTTTATTCATTAAAAGCAAAGCAGTGCTCTTCGGTGAGAAAAGCAATAACATTAGCATCCGTGACTAGAAATGAAACTAAGCTAACAATTTAATCATTTGGTACAGCAATACCCATTTGTAACAGCAATCTTTCGCAAGCAAAAATGATAGGAATATAACACTTGTTACTTCCAACTTTAACCCTGTGTCAAAAGAGCAGCATGCCGCACAAATCCCTCCCTCCCATACATTTCTTATATCTGTAAATCATTGTGGGACACCAAAGTGAGATTAGCTATGGCATTAATATAGCCTTAGCAGACCATCTTTTTATTTTTTTGCCGTGAGAATAACTGGACTAGATTCAAACGTGGCGACTCTAGAGCCGCAGAAATGTTTATAAAATGAAGTGATGTGTAATTGATTGATTATAAGAAAGTTTTGGCCTCCCATTACCACGACAAAGATGTTCGAAAAGAATAAAAATGAAAGCACCATTTAGTATGGATTTAGGGATCGCAGAATCAATACACAATTGGCATAGAAACAGTGAGCTAAGAAAGAAGTTGATGAAATAAGAAAAAGTTGAGGAAGAAAGTAGTAGGTGCTGAAAAAAAGGGCAGCAGTGAACCGAAAAAAAGATGGTTCGTAACAAAACAAAAAACCTATTCTATTTCAACAAAAAGAAAGGCGACCAAATATTTAGCTCTGTACTTCATATAATTTCCCTGGGAGTGCTTATTCCCATAGATACAATAGTCATATCCCCCTGAGGGGAGTGAGGTAAAAGTTGAGTAATTTTTGAATTAATAATTTTTTTACACTGTCCCAGGAGCTGCCAGTTGTGAATATCTGCTCTAAATGTAACAAAATAAATATCAATTATTCAATTTTATAACACATATCGTCACGTGTATCTTGGTTTGAGAGAAACGAGTATTGTAAATATTATAGGTAGCCGCTCTAAAGAATTTTGTCCTCTATTTCATTTACGTGTTACACTTCATTTATTAGTAACAATTCAAATCGACTATTATCCTCATGTTCCTCACTAATTTCACCAGATTTTTAAATTAGAATCAGTGTATATTTACTTCAATTGGAATGGCTTGCATCCATGGCAAAACCTAAAATATAAGAAAACAGGTCGTGAGAGGCTGCTACTGTCAGGCGAAAGAGTACCATTACCTCATAAAGTTTCACATCTACCACATTGCAAATATTTGGTTGCTACGAACATTTCCTTATGATAAAGAGCTTTTGGCGCAGTTAAAATACACAATATTGCCAAGCTATTAAAAGTATTTATAAGTTTTCTGCTAATGCATACAGTTGCAAACAGTGCTAAGGGAAAAAGAATAAATTTAAACCCTCAAAACGTGAACATTCAAACAGCCGGTGTTCCGCAAAAACGAGTACGCACAGAATCCCTCGTTGACGACAGACGCACTACTAATTTCTTCCCATAAACGAGCCCATACGAGCAGCCTGAGATCAAGTTCTTCCGGGTTCCATTCCTCGTCCTTGCTTCTGATGTCTGATGCCGAGACCTTCGACTGAGATGTATCTTCATCAACGCCTGAAGCAACCTCCAGCGAAGATGATCCTCGTTTCCCGTGCCAGTCTCGGGCTCTTATTGCCTTCAATGCCAATTCGGCCGCGCCATCTAAAAATTAAAGTGTAGCTATAGGATAATCCTATACAATGAGATAAAACTGTGTGCCATATTGGTTGTTGTTCTAATATGAGTTAGTTTAACCTTCCCCAACAACAAGAAACGTTCAAAAAGAGAAATAATGAAGGGTCCATCTAGTATGGACTCGGTACATGTGGAATCTATTCACAATGTGTGTTCCTACTCGGGCCATCCTTGCGAGGTAACACCAGTGTGTTGCCAGTAACTGAACACCATGCGTGTGGAAACAACAGGTCAGAAAGAAAGTCTCATCAAGAATAAAGTTCAAAAGTAAGTAATAGGTTCTGAAGAAAAGGGTAGTAGTGATAAAAAAAATGGTCTTAAGAAAACAAAAAACACACTATTTCATCAAACAGTCATTTACCTAACCGTCAGATTAAGCCCTCACATTATCCACCTAGGAGCTCAATTCAATTTGAATATGAACATTTTTTGATGATAGACCATTTTAGAAGCAATGTTGTGGTGGATTTTACAGCGAGGAATAGTTTTGAAGCATATTTAAAATTATTCAACCATTTCATGACATGACATCAAGGGGTGATATGAAGAAGAAATGCAAGGAGATGCAACATTTACGTTAAGCAGAAGCGATGGGATTTCCAGCCAGTTAGGTTTAAAGTAGAATCTTGGTCAACTCACAAGAAAACCTGTGTAGCATTCAAAAACATCAAGAATCAAATGAAGAAACTCGAAACAAGATTAGACTGCAAAAAAATTGAACTGTCATACTCTGTGCTCATATATGCTAAGCATATGCGATTAATAATTTATTTAACAGATCAGCATCGGTATATTGCATCAGAATAGCTAAGAAGTAGTGACTGAATAAAACATTATTATTACAAATTCAATTAAGAAGGCTGAATTGATAAATTCAATAAATATTGAATGAATGCATTAAATATTAAATGTATTCACCAATGATTTGAACACAGAATGGATGCACTCTGAATTTTTCGTTTATCACGCCACCGGCTTTCCCAAGCCCAGTGTAGCTAAACCGGACAGCAAGCTCTCGTGACATCATTCTTTTGAGGATGCGACGTATGGTGTCTCCGCTGTTGACACAAACGTAAGGCTTGAGCATGTCAATCGGAAAGTAATAGTTCAGTTGAAACCAAAGTTCACTATGTGCATGATCAATTCGTACAAAATAACTTTAGAGAAAATTTCATGCAATGGAGGAAAGTAATGTACATCATTCTGGTTGAATTATTCTTACATTTTATGGTTTGCATGCTTTTTACTGCAACATTCAATACTTTTTTTTGGTTTTCAGTGTTCACATTCCTTAAACTTTCATACCTATACCAGATTGCTGAATTTTAATTCTTTCACATCACTCTTCAGTACCAATATCTTCATAATCCAGTACCAGTTGACCATATCTATATGATGATTCGACTCCATTCAAATTAATTTTCACCTACTTGAATTTCTGTAAGAAACTCTCTTACCTCACAGTAAACTATGGTACATATGTATTTAACTCTATTCCATTCTATTCCTAGCATGAGCTTTATTTCTCCCACCAGTCATTTGCATCAACATGCATTGTTTCTAATGTTTAGCATCTTTTTCCTACACACCACCTTTTTGCTTATTTTCAACTTTACCGCTACCCATTAACCAATCAAACTCAGTTTTCAGGTTCTCAGTCTTAGCCATTTCCACTTTTACATGTGCTATGCTTTCACTACATTCAAACTCCAAATTTTTCCCATTCCTCTTTTCATCTTATCCACCCTCTTAACAAGCAAATTAGTGATTTGTATCGTTATTCAACAGATATAGAGCATAAGACGATGTTTTTAATTAACCTGAGAACACTTAGTGCGTTCATTTCACAGCAACTCATTCCGAATGGAAGGAATAAACTTTGTCATATACATACCGGCACAAACATAATTAGTAAGATAAACAGTTCTATTGCTTCTAAAGAAATTAAGGGATGATCTTTCATTATACCTATTGTGGTTCACCATTGATTACGATAGCAAAGCTTAAATTAACATATCATTCAAAGTAGAAATATAACTTACATTGGCTGAGAGATGGCGTGTTCTGCTGTCCGGGAGAAAGCAATACACTGAGGAAGCTGAGAAGAAGTTGCTCTGCTCTCATCAAATTCTCACTCTGTAATTGAAATCCCAGTGATACCATACAGGTTATTTTCGCAGGGTTCATGCGTTGCTGGTGAATGAAGACAATTATATTGTAAAATAATCGAAAAAATGAATAAAAATTTTTCAAACGCTACATTTACCTGTTCATTATAGAAAACTATTTCACGACAATATAATTAACTTTCTGTATTATTTTTAATGAAAATAAATATTTTCCATTTGCGACTTATTTATTTCTACAAGGTGCCCACACTGTGTCAAAGAACTTCAACACTATGTTGGGGACAATTACAAAAAGAAACCCACAAAGATCAAAAACATACAATTTCTGTTGGATTTCAGAAATATTTGAGATTTCAGAATGATTTCGGAAAGGAATGTATTGCGCACAAAATTCAAAACACTTAGCAAAAAAACTGGCACTATGTTGCATTTTGACATACATCCTGCAATTGGCAAACCAGTATTTTATGCAACACGAGCTGAAAGGCATTTAAATAACAAGGCACCAATGGCATAGACTAAATATAATCCTTACTTAAGCCTGTGATACACCTTGCATTACGTCAATGCTATTTGTCGCCGTAGTGGTGTCGTAGAACAACCACTGCTGACAGACGGGCTTGTGTACGAGAGCGCGGTGTAGCGGCATTCAGTCATGGAGCTAGGATATATGGAGGGAGCATAGCGCACTCCGATCGGGCTCAATTTGGCTGCAAAAGTTTAAATACTCGGGCACTCTCAATGCCCAACACGTCACAATTCTGAGCCAACCACAGACGCTTGGCTGAAGTTGGCTCCACCCACCTTCCCTACAACCTCCTCTCAATGGCTCTCATTCTCCAAAGTAAGATTAGTACCTCACCACAAGTCAAAGGGTGAGGTGCGCGTGCAAGTCGCTCTAATTTGTTATAATCAAGGGCCTGTAATCTTTATAGTTTTCAACTCTTAATGTATCTTTGCTAGTAATTTTGATATTATTAAGTGTCCTCAAGTGAGGAAACACAATTTATTTTCTTTCGGAGTCTTAGAATCCCAAATTAATGGTTAACGATTGAACGATTAACTAAACAGCTGGAAGAGCATTCAGCGAGCGTGTGCGCACTCTAGCGTAGTTAGTAGGTAACTGGCTTCCGTGCTGACGTCACACTCGCGAGACTGCTATTGGTTACAACAGACATAGGAGAAATATCAAAAACTGGTTCTCTTCACAGACGGCTATGCTCCCTCCATATATACCACGATATACACAAGACAGGTAGGTCCACTTCAAAGGGGACAGCTGCTCGCAACCGTTAGACAAGGCAGCCAATAGGAGACGTTTGACCTGATGACGTTGCCACACCCATACCACGTGACCCACACCACACTCGCGGCAGCGATGCACTGGCTGTCGTACGTACGATTGCACCATGGCAGGAACTGCTGGGTTTCCGCACATACGTATTGAAAAATATTTAACCCTTTCGGTACGATAATTCAAATTGTTTGGGTAAAAACTTCCTGGGGAAAAAGTTGTCATTACCCTGAATTGTCAGTGAAATTGTCCTAGTGTGGTGCTTTTAGCTTAAGTAAGTGCCTTCTTCATTATTTTAATTTTGAAATTTTTTGTATCTTTGAAGCTCGATGCTTGGCGACAGAAATTTTTGATGTTGATAATAAAGTTTTCGTATTTACGAAGAAATTATTTATACGTTTTTGCCCGAATTTACCAAAAATCAACAAAGTTCAGAAAAAACTTGCTCAAGTTAAATGGAAAGGGTATTGAATATGTTGCTCGGGTCCTGTAGCATGAACTTACGCGTGCTACAGGGTCCTATGGTAATTACAGGGGCCTATGGTAACCTATGGTAATTTACGCGTGCAGGTTTCTGGAATTGTTTAAAAACTAGTTTAATGAATGTTTGTAATTTCCCTAATTTTGTTATTACTCCAAAATATTCCCTCACTAGTTAAATTAGTTTAAAACTAGGTTAGATGCCCTAAACTGGAAGCACTAGCCAACTTGGCACTGGAGTAGCCGTCAGGACCGAAAGGGTTAAATAGTCTGGAAACTATGATACTGAATAACTTTGATAATCTTGTATGCAATGCTTAATAGCCATGTAATAATTAAAATTTGTGTGCATACTGAGCAAAACCTTCATATTTATCAATCCAAAGCTCCGTTTAGGACTTGCATACTCATTGTAATTCTAAAATTCAGATGTTTTTTCCGAGTGTTTAAAGGATAAATCAAATTAAAGTCCTCATGATGTTACTTTATATTTTCAGAAAGAAACACCGAGTTCATAGTTCGTCAACGTAAATAAACCACAGGATGAAATTAGTCTGGCAAACAATGCTTTCCGCTTCTAGAAAGTCTTCAATTCTTTTAAAATACTTGTTGAACGACATGCATAGGAAGCAGGATTAGTTTTTCCCGATGTCCATCATCTTCAATGCACATTTATTTCGGACTATTTATATACATAAATATATTACGAGCATCGTAAAAATTCAAATTATAAATTATAAGAATAGGCTCCCGAAGTACAAATCTTCCGCACTAATCTTTCTCTTGCACCTCTTTCATAATCTGCTGTGCTGTCTTTCTCTTACCTACCGATTTGTTCAGACGATTTTTGAATTACCACCGCTACATCATATTGCGTTATAAAGAACGCGTTAGCTTAGATTATTTAATTTTCGAATTTCTCTGTACATGATCAACGTCTAAATAGTTGAAAATTTGAATAACGAGCATTGTTGAACTAAAAGTATACCTTTGAGTAACTCCAGGAATATTGGCGGTATTGCTGTAGTCATTCCAGTAGCTACACTTTTCCCAGTAAAAATCCCTCAATACAGTAAAACAAGCAATTACATGGAAAAAGTAGCCTTACATCAATATTTATTCGATGAATACATTATTATTATTATATAAAAAAGTTTTAGCCTCCCTTAACCACGTGTCACGAAACTTAGCACAGTGTGCGTACGTGGCGCTGATCAGGCGCCCTCCACTGTGCTAGTTCGAATGGAGGACTCGAAACCTCCTAGTAAAAGAGGAAATGAAAACACAGAGCGGAAAGCACAGAAAGAGGAAATGGTAGAACAGTTGGAAAAGTAGAGAAAGTAACTACTGATCTGCTCACTCACACCAATACCTCAGTTCAACATGGGAAAATGAAACACTCAGTTAATGGTACATTATTGATTACTTTATTTTAAGTTAACTAATGAACACGAAAAATCGTACATTGAATTAATGACCAGTGCATGTTCAGACATATGTGTGGCAGAATGTGAGAAGTTTACACGGCAGCAATGCCAACCTTTGCGTTACATATCACAATACCCGGGAATAGAAATGTTGTTACCCACCAATGCCAAAGCGCCCACTGCAAAGCGTATCGCGTTTCACTGTACCAGCTCACTCCTACGCGCGCGCAATCAGCCTGCAACTTTCCTGTATGTAGTTGACCTGCTACTCAGTCTGTGCACTGAGGTTGACTTGATGGAACTTGAGTCTTTCCTCAGATGTTTGGCTATCCCGCTTAGCGACATTTCGCTGAAGGTTGCCCCTAGGCTGCCTGAGATTTGAGAGCTGCAGAGGGCACCACGACTGACCAGCTGCAAAGACAGCGCTCGGTTGCAGAGAGAACCCCCCGGTTGCGGAGGCCCAACTCAAACCCAACCCGCCTGCGCAGAATAAGCTTATTAAGTACCTAGTTCCACTTGAATATTTATTCCTTGCAATGCCCCAACTTCGAATCGAATTTATTGAATTTTACTCCCCTTTAATCCCCAAATAAATCATAAAATTTATTTATTCTCCCTCTAACAAATCACAAAGCACTCTGTTTCGGAATCAAATGAAAACCATTTAGCCTACACTTCAATAGTTCAATAAGACACGAATCTCCTGATTTCCCTTTAAGAAATAATGTAATACTTCCTTCATTCCCCACATTAAAGTGAAACTCTAAACACGAGAACAATTCAAGAACAATCTAAAATGAAAACCCAAAGAACTTACTTCAATATTAACAATGAAAATCCCTGCGCCCCACCTAGACAACAACTTCAATTGCAATAAAAATTTGTCAACCATTTCTACTTGAATCACTCCACTCTTTTTATGAACACAAATTTAATGAGCTGTATGAGATTCTTCATAGAACAAAGAACAAAATCTCACCTCCCCCTCGAAGAACTCGTATCCCTACATCCTGCACTGAGTCAGTGAATCGACGAAGTAGGCCGGCTCGCAAACTCTCTGCGTATTTATGGTCCCCTCGAACAAGGGATGCGCATCGGCTAAGCGGAATGCGCGCGAAAAATCCTCGCCCTCTAATTGGTTCGTTCTAAAGCGTCGCTTTCCTTGTGCTACGTGTCCCTTACTTCAAACTGAAATTACTCCGCGCTTTACTCTCAAATACCAACATTCCTTAGTCCCTTGCTCTTATATAATAATCTTTTTAAACCCACTATTTTCCTGTGCTATGTTGTTTATTTACAACAACTCCCGTATATGTGATGTATTTTGGACTAGCTCTCGAAATGGCCTCTAACCCCCCTTTACCTACTTCTCCCTGCTCCTGTACCCCCTATACCTCTCGGGCAGCCTAGCGTCGACCTGCCGGTTGTCGCGCCTGTCCTCTCTACGTATATAGATAACTTTTGTTGAATATATCGTTACATCCCCGCGCCCTTCGTAAAAATTTGAGCCAATGCAGTTGGTTCAAATTTTCCTATGAAAATATTAAATTCTTATCAGCTGCAGCTGCAAAATTTTCAATTAATTCAGTGGAACGCTAGCCTTGACACCGTGTATCACACAAGCCGTAAAATATCATTCGTACATTGAACACATACATGGACAGACAAAAGGAATGAAAACGCACACAACATCATATTAATAAGGCACCCTAATAAAGAACACAATGCTCTTGAGAACCGCATCTGTTTCATATATTCTTACATACTCAAAAACGAAGAAAACTCGCATCCGCTGTGGAGACTCTCATCTGTTACAAATAATAGACGCACAACGACATCGATTACAAAAAAAATCGAACATTATCCGCTTGATTTCTCTTCATAAAATTCAATCACATAAGCAGAGAAAAGAAAACACAATGCGCTCAATTAATACAGCGAACTTAGCACAAGGACATAGGCATCTTAAATCATCCTATCACTTGGCATTCACGTAAAAGATCTCAAAATCAAATAAAGTTTTCTCTTGAAATATCTTATTCTCGATGAATCTCGTTGATAATTTCCATCTTATTTCTGTACAAGTCTTTCGGGGGGTACCCCTGGGTCTCAGGTAATTTCAAAATATAGCAATGCTCCAAAATTTTTCATCCTTGCGTTGTAGTCCATCACTCCTGTGGTATTATCAGCGACTCGCGTTAATACGCGTATGATTCCTTTGGGTGGGCTCGTCAGCCTGTCTCCTCGATGAAAGTTGATCATTTATAATTATCTACAAAGCCATCAGGTTAGGACAACTCATTTCCCGCCGGCTGGAAGTGCAGTTTAGACCCCTGAGGTTTGGATATATGACATCTCTATTGACGGTACAAGTCTACTCTATTGGAGCAGAAGTTACCCATGAGATTTCCTAAATGTAGCAATAACTTGGCATCAATCAGCGACAAGTTTAAAAAAAATAATTTTCAATAGTGTCGCCTGACCGTTCATTACTGCACACAAATATATATTTCGTAATACAAGTAAAAACACATGCTAGCATTCCAGTGACATTGCGAATGGGCCCCGATTTTTTTTTCGATGCCTTTCGATCACAGGACTACTAAAATAAATAAAAAATACACATTTAATTTCACATACATAATGACTTGCAGATTGCCAAGAGATCTACCCACTGGGCCGAAATCTTGTACCTGAGAACAAGTACACAAATACATGTAATATTATGACGTTGGTCAGACGTGTATCATACTCTGCTGCATACAGCCTTTCAGACTTTGACGTTGATTAGACGTGCGTCATACTCTGCTGTACACATCATTTCCGACAATCCGACCAACACACAAAAAAATTATGAAGTGCAAGAATATGCATTGTAAACATCAACCTGATCCCAGCCCCGAGACTGTACTCTTCGTCTTCATTCATCTCTCTAGATGAGAGGTACTCCGTATTCCCCTAACAAATTTCTGTATATACAACGTTCGGGTCAGCAGAATTATATGGAATCCGTTAATTTAACGGCAATGTTTGTGTCTTAAAAGCTACGTGTGATTTGCATATCCTTCAGTTCGGAGTATATAAACATTCAGTATCCTCAATCACGACCGGTGCGGAGAGTCAGCGAATTTTAAGTTCACACCAGATCGTATTAAGTACTACAGTCAAAACTCCAATTATGAAACCCGGGCATAGTATCAACTGCCTATTGTTTCCTTTAAAAGATGGAAGTTGTGATGCACTTGCAGAAACACAGACATTATAATACACGTTCCCTTTGCCAGTAGACAATCCATGAAGACGCAATCGATAAGTTTACCACCCACAACCACTTGCTTGGATATGCACAAGTATGTTAGTTATGAGTAGGCAAAACAAAAGTCACATTCGGTAATTAAATCACAGTTCCTATGTTAACCCCACAGTCAATGCTCACCAGGCGAAAAGCAAGAAAATTCCTGATGACACACATGATAGGTTAGGGAATCAGGAACCATTCTTACACTATAGATATAATACTTAGAATAAATGAAAACATCCTAGCACAGTCAAATCACGAGATCAGCTCAGCCAGAACATGAGGCAAAAGACACCGAGCGAACCCTCCTGAATTTCAGCGACCAGGAAACAATTTTCATTTGCAACTTAAATAAATACTCAATATGTTTTTGAATTATTTACAAATATTCATGCGTTGACCCGAGAATTTACATTTTGTATATGCTGCCTAGTTGTACCACTCGACGTCTGATCTATCGACCAACACAATCCTAGCAACACAATTTTATTATTTGCTCTGCTCCTTTCAAAAACTGACACACAGGGTATGGCACGCAGAACACTTTTCAAATTTAATAACTCGTAAAGGGCAAAGCAAAAAAAACGAGTCACAATTATTTCAAGTGAAATCCCGGGCATTTAAATTTACATACATATTTTCAAATTTTACTCAACATCAGTGTTACTTTTATTTTAACCTATTGCGCTATCACATTCCTTCGGCTCGTACGGGCCTCACTCTTGACCTACTGACACAGACAACGAGTGCCCTAGTGCCCGAGCGCACTTTTATGATCCTTGCGTAGAACAAGTTGTAAAATTCGAACACACCCTCAGCTTCACTCGCGGTTATACACATTCAGTTACATCCTACTATCAGCCTCACATTCACAAAGATGTCGCTGGATAATATTTTTGCCTGCCCAAGCTGATATGAAACACTCCATGGACACATTACAATATATGTATAGGAATGGTCACTTGAACAGTATAACACAAATACAAGGCATGAATTTATCTTCCCAATAGCATTCCCGTCAATTTTAGATTCCTCTAAATTTTTCAACGTAGATAAAAAAAAATTGCAACATACCTCTCACGTGTTCATTAAAATAATCACTAAATTTAATTAAGACTCCTTCCTCATTTCGAGGTAGATCAATGAGATAAGAAAATCCTACATTTACTCGCCAATGCACGGTAGACATTCTATTGACAGTTCTATTTTTAGCGTAAATTTTTATTTATAATATTCTGTGAAGGAGCATTACTTCTACTGCAATTCACTTTGGTAATTTAACATTAGCAAGAAGTGCGTAGTTTCTCCATCCACCTTCCAGATAGATTTAATTTCAATTTCAACAAAATTAAATTAGTTTATCAATCAAGTTCCGCAACAAAATATTTGATGACTTTTAATTTCTTGAGAAATTCTGTTGACTTTGCCAGATGAATAATTAGCATCTCGTTTTCTATACAAATGCTTTGGAATTATTAAGCTTTAAAGAAAATTTTGTATGTCTCATGTATCTAAATGACAATTTCACAAGTTGTCAACCGTGCAATAGACGTTAACCTACACTAAGGCACTAAAATTAAGCTTTGAGCAGCACGAGCAACATCCTAAAATGCTATCACATAACTTGTGAAATTTTACATTCCCATGTCACTGATTCGCGCGCTCCTACATAGATCTATTTTCCGTGTCTATTTTAATACTTCTGCAGCCAAATGCCGCCTAATACTACTTTAAGATGCCTAATACTACTTTAAGATTGACATATGTGATTATCCAAAAATATTTTGAAATTGTGCACGCAGCTCACTATTAAGTAAGGTCTGTAGATAATCTCTTTCTATTTCAATGCCCACGTGCTACGTAATATCATCATCTAGTCTGAGAAGACACATTGCATTACTCACATAAAAAAATTTGGCAAGCGGTACTGAACAAAGTAGAGAAAAATAGTTTGAGTTAGACATGATGTACAATACGATTTTAGCAGCTGTTAAATACTCAAGATAATTCCCTCTATAAGTGGGCAAATTTTTTGAGCGAATATCTGAACTCGACCCACGCTCTCCCTCCTACGAGACATGCCGCTTGCGGTTGCTTTATGGCTCAGGAATTTTCTGATGAACCTCTCATGCTTGCAAAGCTCGACAGTGGATAGCACAGAGCATCATACTACAGAATATTTTCAAACAGATATTTGCCAAATTCAGGGAAATTACGTTAATACACAAATTAATGCGATATACTGCAAATAAAATCATGTTCACTGTAATTTATCTGACATCCACGGTAATTAGTCACTCAGTATTCTCAGCATTCAGATAAAGCACCTACAGCTCATGTCTTGAGAATTTTAAACAAGAATTGGAAGTGTAAAAACATAAGATGATTGACTTCACCAGCATGAGAGTTCACAAAAAAAACACAGCTTAGAATGCACATAAACAATAATTACAATTTGCAATACATTGACTGAGAATCGGTATTAACTGCTCAAAACACTGCATCATTTTCACAAAAAAATTGCATGACGTGCATATATTATCTACCACCCGCCAGACTCATGATATCATTCGAGCAAAATTCAATTTCTGTTTTTCAACATTTAGAGAAAGCAAATTCAATTTCTGTTTTTCAACATTTAGAGAGAGCAAATTCAATTTCTGTTTTTCAACATTTAGAGAAGATAAAAAAAATCACTGCTTGAAAATACTGGTCACACTGAAACACGCTACTTTACACATGCTCTCACTTAGCATTATTCACTGAGCCATTGCATACTTATGCCACTCAAACCTAACTTATATGCGCGCTGCTGATGCCTCTACACTTCAAACTCGAATTTTATGGAGCCAGCTATGGAATGCGCTTACAGACCGTACAGCTCATTCGAACAGGAAGCCAGAAACCGCAAGCTTAAGCCGCTGCTTTACTGCACTCCAGCCTCAGCATCCACTACAGTTTTAGAGCGCTCGACTGGCTTTGAAGCATTACTTTGAATTATTATTAATTTTTTATCAAACAGAAAGAATTACGACACAAAAAAATATTTCCCATGTAAACCGAAGTACCGGGTGGTAAGCAGAACAGTATATAATTAAATTCAGTTTGAGGTGTCACGAAACTTAGCACAGTGTGCGTACGTGGCGCTGATCAGGCGCCCTCCACTGTGCTAGTTCGAATGGAGGACTCGAAACCTCCTAGTAAAAGAGGAAATGAAAACACAGAGCGGAAAGCACAGAAAGAGGAAATGGTAGAACAGTTGGAAAAGTAGAGAAAGTAACTACTGATCTGCTCACTCACACCAATACCTCAGTTCAACATGGGAAAATGAAACACTCAGTTAATGGTACATTATTGATTACTTTATTTTAAGTTAACTAATGAACACGAAAAATCGTACATTGAATTAATGACCAGTGCATGTTCAGACATATGTGTGGCAGAATGTGAGAAGTTTACACGGCAGCAATGCCAACCTTTGCGTTACATATCACAATACCCGGGAATAGAAATGTTGTTACCCACCAATGCCAAAGCGCCCACTGCAAAGCGTATCGCGTTTCACTGTACCAGCTCACTCCTACGCGCGCGCAATCAGCCTGCAACTTTCCTGTATGTAGTTGACCTGCTACTCAGTCTGTGCACTGAGGTTGAGTTGATGGAACTTGAGTCTTTCCTCAGATGTTTGGCTATCCCGCTTAGCGACATTTCGCTGAAGGTTGCCCCTAGGCTGCCTGAGATTTGAGAGCTGCAGAGGGCACCACGACTGACCAGCTGCAAAGACAGCGCTCGGTTGCAGAGAGAACCCCCCGGTTGCGGAGGCCCAACTCAAACCCAACCCGCCTGCGCAGAATAAGCTTATTAAGTACCTAGTTCCACTTGAATATTTATTCCTTGCAATGCCCCAACTTCGAATCGAATTTATTGAATTTTACTCCCCTTTAATCCCCAAATAAATCATAAAATTTATTTATTCTCCCTCTAACAAATCACAAAGCACTCTGTTTCGGAATCAAATGAAAACCATTTAGCCTACACTTCAATAGTTCAATAAGACACGAATCTCCTGATTTCCCTTTAAGAAATAATGTAATACTTCCTTCATTCCCCACATTAAAGTGAAACTCTAAACACGAGAACAATTCAAGAACAATCTAAAATGAAAACCCAAAGAACTTACTTCAATATTAACAATGAAAATCCCTGCGCCCCACCTAGACAACAACTTCAATTGCAATAAAAATTTGTCAACCATTTCTACTTGAATCACTCCACTCTTTTTATGAACACAAATTTAATGAGCTGTATGAGATTCTTCATAGAACAAAGAACAAAATCTCACCTCCCCCTCGAAGAACTCGTATCCCTACATCCTGCACTGAGTCAGTGAATCGACGAAGTAGGCCGGCTCGCAAACTCTCTGCGTATTTATGGTCCCCTCGAACAAGGGATGCGCATCGGCTAAGCGGAATGCGCGCGAAAAATCCTCGCCCTCTAATTGGTTCGTTCTAAAGCGTCGCTTTCCTTGTGCTACGTGTCCCTTACTTCAAACTGAAATTACTCCGCGCTTTACTCTCAAATACCAACATTCCTTAGTCCCTTGCTCTTATATAATAATCTTTTTAAACCCACTATTTTCCTGTGCTATGTTGTTTATTTACAACAACTCCCGTATATGTGATGTATTTTGGACTAGCTCTCGAAATGGCCTCTAACCCCCCTTTACCTACTTCTCCCTGCTCCTGTACCCCCTATACCTCTCGGGCAGCCTAGCGTCGACCTGCCGGTTGTCGCGCCTGTCCTCTCTACGTATATAGATAACTTTTGTTGAATATATCGTTACATCCCCGCGCCCTTCGTAAAAATTTGAGCCAATGCAGTTGGTTCAAATTTTCCTATGAAAATATTAAATTCTTATCAGCTGCAGCTGCAAAATTTTCAATTAATTCAGTGGAACGCTAGCCTTGACACCGTGTATCACACAAGCCGTAAAATATCATTCGTACATTGAACACATACATGGACAGACAAAAGGAATGAAAACGCACACAACATCATATTAATAAGGCACCCTAATAAAGAACACAATGCTCTTGAGAACCGCATCTGTTTCATATATTCTTACATACTCAAAAACGAAGAAAACTCGCATCCGCTGTGGAGACTCTCATCTGTTACAAATAATAGACGCACAACGACATCGATTACAAAAAAAATCGAACATTATCCGCTTGATTTCTCTTCATAAAATTCAATCACATAAGCAGAGAAAAGAAAACACAATGCGCTCAATTAATACAGCGAACTTAGCACAAGGACATAGGCATCTTAAATCATCCTATCACTTGGCATTCACGTAAAAGATCTCAAAATCAAATAAAGTTTTCTCTTGAAATATCTTATTCTCGATGAATCTCGTTGATAATTTCCATCTTATTTCTGTACAAGTCTTTCGGGGGGTACCCCTGGGTCTCAGGTAATTTCAAAATATAGCAATGCTCCAAAATTTTTCATCCTTGCGTTGTAGTCCATCACTCCTGTGGTATTATCAGCGACTCGCGTTAATACGCGTATGATTCCTTTGGGTGGGCTCGTCAGCCTGTCTCCTCGATGAAAGTTGATCATTTATAATTATCTACAAAGCCATCAGGTTAGGACAACTCATTTCCCGCCGGCTGGAAGTGCAGTTTAGACCCCTGAGGTTTGGATATATGACATCTCTATTGACGGTACAAGTCTACTCTATTGGAGCAGAAGTTACCCATGAGATTTCCTAAATGTAGCAATAACTTGGCATCAATCAGCGACAAGTTTAAAAAAAATAATTTTCAATAGTGTCGCCTGACCGTTCATTACTGCACACAAATATATATTTCGTAATACAAGTAAAAACACATGCTAGCATTCCAGTGACATTGCGAATGGGCCCCGATTTTTTTTTCGATGCCTTTCGATCACAGGACTACTAAAATAAATAAAAAATACACATTTAATTTCACATACATAATGACTTGCAGATTGCCAAGAGATCTACCCACTGGGCCGAAATCTTGTACCTGAGAACAAGTACACAAATACATGTAATATTATGACGTTGGTCAGACGTGTATCATACTCTGCTGCATACAGCCTTTCAGACTTTGACGTTGATTAGACGTGCGTCATACTCTGCTGTACACATCATTTCCGACAATCCGACCAACACACAAAAAATTATGAAGTGCAAGAATATGCATTGTAAACATCAACCTGATCCCAGCCCCGAGACTGTACTCTTCGTCTTCATTCATCTCTCTAGATGAGAGGTACTCCGTATTCCCCTAACAAATTTCTGTATATACAACGTTCGGGTCAGCAGAATTATATGGAATCCGTTAATTTAACGGCAATGTTTGTGTCTTAAAAGCTACGTGTGATTTGCATATCCTTCAGTTCGGAGTATATAAACATTCAGTATCCTCAATCACGACCGGTGCGGAGAGTCAGCGAATTTTAAGTTCACACCAGATCGTATTAAGTACTACAGTCAAAACTCCAATTATGAAACCCGGGCATAGTATCAACTGCCTATTGTTTCCTTTAAAAGATGGAAGTTGTGATGCACTTGCAGAAACACAGACATTATAATACACGTTCCCTTTGCCAGTAGACAATCCATGAAGACGCAATCGATAAGTTTACCACCCACAACCACTTGCTTGGATATGCACAAGTATGTTAGTTATGAGTAGGCAAAACAAAAGTCACATTCGGTAATTAAATCACAGTTCCTATGTTAACCCCACAGTCAATGCTCACCAGGCGAAAAGCAAGAAAATTCCTGATGACACACATGATAGGTTAGGGAATCAGGAACCATTCTTACACTATAGATATAATACTTAGAATAAATGAAAACATCCTAGCACAGTCAAATCACGAGATCAGCTCAGCCAGAACATGAGGCAAAAGACACCGAGCGAACCCTCCTGAATTTCAGCGACCAGGAAACAATTTTCATTTGCAACTTAAATAAATACTCAATATGTTTTTGAATTATTTACAAATATTCATGCGTTGACCCGAGAATTTACATTTTGTATATGCTGCCTAGTTGTACCACTCGACGTCTGATCTATCGACCAACACAATCCTAGCAACACAATTTTATTATTTGCTCTGCTCCTTTCAAAAACTGACACACAGGGTATGGCACGCAGAACACTTTTCAAATTTAATAACTCGTAAAGGGCAAAGCAAAAAAAACGAGTCACAATTATTTCAAGTGAAATCCCGGGCATTTAAATTTACATACATATTTTCAAATTTTACTCAACATCAGTGTTACTTTTATTTTAACCTATTGCGCTATCACATTCCTTCGGCTCGTACGGGCCTCACTCTTGACCTACTGACACAGACAACGAGTGCCCTAGTGCCCGAGCGCACTTTTATGATCCTTGCGTAGAACAAGTTGTAAAATTCGAACACACCCTCAGCTTCACTCGCGGTTATACACATTCAGTTACATCCTACTATCAGCCTCACATTCACAAAGATGTCGCTGGATAATATTTTTGCCTGCCCAAGCTGATTTGAAACACTCCATGGACACATTACAATATATGTATAGGAATGGTCACTTGAACAGTATAACACAAATACAAGGCATGAATTTATCTTCCCAATAGCATTCCCGTCAATTTTAGATTCCTCTAAATTTTTCAACGTAGATAAAAAAAAATTGCAACATACCTCTCACGTGTTCATTAAAATAATCACTAAATTTAATTAAGACTCCTTCCTCATTTCGAGGTAGATCAATGAGATAAGAAAATCCTACATTTACTCGCCAATGCACGGTAGACATTCTATTGACAGTTCTATTTTTAGCGTAAATTTTTATTTATAATATTCTGTGAAGGAGCATTACTTCTACTGCAATTCACTTTGGTAATTTAACATTAGCAAGAAGTGCGTAGTTTCTCCATCCACCTTCCAGATAGATTTAATTTCAATTTCAACAAAATTAAATTAGTTTATCAATCAAGTTCCGCAACAAAATATTTGATGACTTTTAATTTCTTGAGAAATTCTGTTGACTTTGCCAGATGAATAATTAGCATCTCGTTTTCTATACAAATGCTTTGGAATTATTAAGCTTTAAAGAAAATTTTGTATGTCTCATGTATCTAAATGACAATTTCACAAGTTGTCAACCGTGCAATAGACGTTAACCTACACTAAGGCACTAAAATTAAGCTTTGAGCAGCACGAGCAACATCCTAAAATGCTATCACATAACTTGTGAAATTTTACATTCCCATGTCACTGATTCGCGCGCTCCTACATAGATCTATTTTCCGTGTCTATTTTAATACTTCTGCAGCCAAATGCCGCCTAATACTACTTTAAGATGCCTAATACTACTTTAAGATTGACATATGTGATTATCCAAAAATATTTTGAAATTGTGCACGCAGCTCACTATTAAGTAAGGTCTGTAGATAATCTCTTTCTATTTCAATGCCCACGTGCTACGTAATATCATCATCTAGTCTAGTCTAGTCGCCCCACCTAGACAACAACTTCAATTGCAATAAAAATTTGTCAACCATTTCTACTTGAATCACTCCACTCTTTTTATGAACACAAATTTAATGAGCTGTATGAGATTCTTCATAGAACAAAGAACAAAATCTCACCTCCCCCTCGAAGAACTCGTATCCCTACATCCTGCACTGAGTCAGTGAATCGACGAAGTAGGCCGGCTCGCAAACTCTCTGCGTATTTATGGTCCCCTCGAACAAGGGATGCGCATCGGCTAAGCGGAATGCGCGCGAAAAATCCTCGCCCTCTAATTGGTTCGTTCTAAAGCGTCGCTTTCCTTGTGCTACGTGTCCCTTACTTCAAACTGAAATTACTCCGCGCTTTACTCTCAAATACCAACATTCCTTAGTCCCTTGCTCTTATATAATAATCTTTTTAAACCCACTATTTTCCTGTGCTATGTTGTTTATTTACAACAACTCCCGTATATGTGATGTATTTTGGACTAGCTCTCGAAATGGCCTCTAACCCCCCTTTACCTACTTCTCCCTGCTCCTGTACCCCCTATACCTCTCGGGCAGCCTAGCGTCGACCTGCCGGTTGTCGCGCCTGTCCTCTCTACGTATATAGATAACTTTTGTTGAATATATCGTTACACACGACAAAGATGTTCCAAGAGAGGAAAGAGGAAGGCACCATTTAGTATGGAGTTGAGGGAACGCGGAATCTATGCACAAGGTGCACAGAAACAGTAAGCTAGGAAAGAAGTTCATGAAACAAGAAAAAAGTTGAAGAAGAAAGTAGTAGGTGCTGAAAAACAGGACAGCAGTGGACTGAAAAAAGATGGTCCGTAACAAAACAAAAACCTATTTTATTACAAAAAAAGGAAGCCTACCTAACCTTTAGCTCAGGCCCTCACATAGTCCCCCTGGGAGCGCTAATTCCCATAGATACAATACCTGTATCCCCCTGAGGGGTTCGATGAATACATTACTGTAGCAATTTTATAGTGAACACTACGTCCTTTAATTAATAAATATACAGATATATATGTGTACAGACATATACGGCACACATCCTATAATATGCCATTAGCTCCGGTTAATTATACATATGTAAATGAATAATAATAATAATAATAATCTCACTTAACAACTTCGGTCATAGACTATTTAGTTGTCGCTTTGGTATTTCTACCAAAGTTGCTGTGTTGTTGTACGGTGATACACTGAGGTCATGAGTGTCTTTGATCTTTCTCCGCTATCTATACAGATTACTTCAATTACGACGTTATTGTTCGCATATTCCATCTTACTCAGTCAAGTACGATGCAATTCAATACAATACACGTTTCAGCAAAAAACCAGAACTCATGTCCGACTTCAACAATAACTGGCATAACACATTAAGTACGCCCTCCTTTCGTCGGGCCACAACAATTCTCCAGAACTTCACCCCCATTCGTTACACAGCAATATAGCATTACATAAATGTCGACAACTACCGTTTAGCATGAGCCACCCGAAAAGGAGCCGTCATGGACATTCTAACACTTATCACAACATTTGCTTCTTTTTACCGGTCATCATAAGGATTCAATCACCATATGAACAAAGATTGAGGCCAATATAGCTGAAACTCGTAATTTTTACCTGACGAACCAGGGTACATGGAGGCAATGGAACAATGAATGTGGAAGGATTGAAGCTAGGACCCCAAAGTTGGGGTTCCAGCTCACACCCTCACTTTGGCTGAGCGTCTTACCCGCGCTGGGTAAGAGCTCCAGCTCACTTACCTCAACTCTGCGTTGAGGAGCGCAGTACGCTCGGCCATTTAGGTTCTAAACTGTGCCGCAGAACATACCAACTGCTACAAGACTAAGACATAGGCAAACCGTAATACAAACATTAAAACACAACCTCGCCACTCTTGAACTGGGTGGGTCCACTCAGATTTAAAATCATATATTCCCTAATACATTCACTTTTTTAACAAATTCCATTACTTTATGAATAAGTCCCCCATCAGATAACAGGTTGGCCACGCTTATGTTTCCTCCTGTGACCGCTTAGAAATTTCAAATCTCATTTCCTTTCCTGTTGGACATAACAAATTTTAAGACTTCAGCTGTAACCAGACGCTTGAAACGTAAAATACACAATTTGTGAAATCTATCCAGCAGAATTGAAATCTCTTGGAAATACATTTCCGTTATAACACCAAGAACAACGTGAAGATACCTTTCAAAGAAATGCTATAAATATAAAAATAACACCAATCGCTATACATATACAGGGTGGGCCAGAAGTAACCGAGCCTTTTAATTTGCTAATACTAGAAAAACTATGAACGCTAGGGAGTTGAAACTTGTTTAATTTGAAAGAATAACATTTTTATGGTTTATCAAGGCTAAATTTTTAATACGTTCGAATGAGTGCCCCGACTTTTTAAACAAATTAGAGCTCTTTTCTTTGTCGCTTCCATAACGCTCCTCAGTGTATCAGGCGAGAGTTGAGATATTTCATACAAAATTTTATTTTCAAGTTCTTGTAAATTTGTTAAATTGGCTACATAAACTCGTGACTTACGGGAGCCCCACAAGAAGAAGTCTCATGGGGACAAATCTGGAGAACAAGGAGACCAAGGGATGTTACCAAATCGTAAAATTAAGTTATTTGGAAAGCACTCTCCCAACAATGCTCTTTCTCTTCCTGTTAATAACAATAGTGTTGTTAACCTATAAAAAAGTTTTTCTTTCAATAAATCAATTTCAACTTTTAAGCGTTCATAGTTTTACTTATATTATCAAATTACAAGAGTAAGTTACTTCTGGCCGACCCTGTAAAAACCAAGAGACAATTAGCATGGGCTGGACAATTTTGGAACACATTACAGCTACTACCACACCTTAGAAGTACTGTCGTTGCTAAAATCAGAAATTGTGAAAGGATAAAAATGAATGCTAAAAAAAGTTAAAACATTAACACGCAAGCTGGAAAGCGAAAATAACGTTTTTGAAACTTGCGAAGCCCTAGGGACTCTTAGAGCGTGATTTACGATGTTAAAAAGTTATGTCTATATTTTACGCAACGTTGATTCGAGATCAGATGTTAGGTTAAAGGCTCCCTAACCGCAACAAAGACGTTCGAAATAGAGGAAGGAAGAAGGGACTGTTAAATATGGAATTAAGGAAACGCGGAATCTACGCACAAGGTGCATTGAAACTGTACATTCAGAAAGAAGTTCATGAAACAAGATAAAAGTTTAATGAAAAAGTAGTAGTAGTAGTAGTAGTAGTAGCAGCAGCTGAGAAACAGGACAACAGTGAACCAAAAAAAAATTGTTCATCCCATAATGAAAAATTTATTTCAACAAAAAAAGCCTACCTAACTCGCTACTCGGGACCTCACATATTCCTCCTAGGATCGCCAATTCCCTTGGATACAGAAGTTGTACCTCTTTTATGATGAACTGTACATGTATTGGATCCAGGTCATTACGGTCTAACCAAAATGGGACAATTTGTAGTAGTAGTAGCTAGCGCTTCAGTTACTCAAACTATGTCACACCGAAGGTCACATAATTTAATTCGTACCAGACTCTTCCAAATCACCACACAAGATGAACATCACTATTATTTGAAACATCAAAATTATATGAGCATCGTGGTTATAATTGCAACTCAAGATTACAAGTGTCTCCCCATTAAAATTTGTTCACAACACTGTACAGTCGAACGCACTGGGCATCCAAACCCCGTAGTTGGGTTTCAGCTGCCCACCCATTTATGGCCGGACGACTTACCCACGCTGAAACCCCCGATGTACCAACGTAGCTCGCCCGGCCATATTGAAGTTTCTTCATCTTCAAACTTCTCAGGCGATATGACGTCTGGCTATAATGCGTTACAGCACGGCTTCACGTTAAATCTCTTCAAGCAGTGCAACATGGAATACGAGGGTTAGTCAAAAAGTTCTCAGACAATTGCCATAATTTTGAACTGAACAGAGATTAACAAGTTGAAACCTGTCCTTAGAGCTTCCTTGATAACTTGCAGCTGTCTCATCAGTCTGTGTCAGGTCAACATCGAGAGAGGTTGCATCTCAAAATAGTAATTTTCAACCTTTCAAATGACAAATTTTGAGATCAGAGCTAACATCAAATTTTTAACTAAACTAAATTGGAAACCTGTTGAAATCATCGAAGCCTTGCTAACAGCAGGTTTATGGAGACTCTGCACCACGTAGAGCAGTCGTTTATGATTGGATTGAACGCTCTAAAGAGGGAAGAGTCCAACTTGATGACGACCCACGAGGAGGAAGACTCACAACAGCAACAAATGAAAACATCTCTCTCGTAAAGAACCTACTGGAACAAGCTCCCCCTCCCCCCAATTTTATCAGGAAGGCATTTACAGGTGGAAACATAAATTACAAAAGTGTATAGACCACAATGGAGCTTATGTAGAAAAATAAAAGTTATGAGTTGTCAAATAAAGAAATTATGGCATTTTCTGAGAACTTTTTGACTAGGCCTACCCCTCGTATCCCCCTGGGATAGCTAATTTCCTTTGACACAGTAGGTGTGTCTCCCTGATGATTAATTATATATTGGGTCCTAAACCCCTTGACACCAATTAAAAATGTGAACTACTTCAAGTCTTCTGGTAGCTTAATAATCGCATAATAGAATTCTAAGAAAAATTTGCCCCTCTTCATTTCAATAGAAGTGCTCCGTGTTTTCCACCATTAAAAATTGAAAGTTATAGTTAGATACACATTTGTAAAAATCTGCAATGCACTGCTGTACCCCAGAATACTTTGAGGACATGCGAATTAAATTCAACTTAATAAAGTAAACGCAATAATTTATGTTTTGTTCAACGCTCCTGTAGCGCTGCAGGACTGTGCATGATGCACGTTTCATCCCAGTCTTACCAAAATGGGACACTTTAGAGACCAAGTTTCATCGATGGGAAAAACTTAATTGTTCGTTATTTTGTCCCTTTTTCTTTCACACATGTCTTTCGTAATGATCTACTCTGATTGATTGTACATTTCTACACTTCACATAAAACTTGATGAGGGAGAATGTAATCTGTGAGCAACAAGTGTTAGGCTTGGGACAGTTTGAATCGATTACTTCACAAATTGTCTTACCAAAGCCAGGCAAATGACTGATTTCTGCTTAACAAAATCAAGAACTGAATGAGTCCGTAAAAAGTAAAAACCTATTCATTATAAAAAAGGGCTACTTAACCGTCAGCTCGAGATCTCATATGCTCCTTATTGGAGCACTAATTCACATAGATAAAATACTGTCTCCCCCCAGGGGTGCTTTTAAGTTGAAGTTATTGTGATAACAATTTAGCGTTGAAGAATTCTTCCTTCAGCAACAAATATATTTTCATTTCCACACACGTACAGCCTTTCACTTTTTCTGTTTCATAAAATTTTCGTTTTTCCATACTTCCCTTGCACATAACTGGAGACATTTCCTCTTCTTATCCGTATTTTTCTTGCTAATGGGTTGAGGGTCCTTTTTCTTCTGTTTCGGAACCTGAGAGGCAAAAAAAAAAATTAGCAAACTCACAACAAAACAGCATTTCTGTGATGTAGGTGCAATTCATCATCACAGTGAGAGAAGTTGGAACTTGGAAGAGATGTCTGTGTGATGAAAGGAGACTTGTAGTAAGAACAGGATGAAGAGGATGACTATAAATTGCAAACCGTGAAATGGTGAGCAGGATCAAAAATGTACACCAGGAAATGCAAATGAATCCGAAATTCCCTGAAAACAAGCAGGAGAAAGAATGGGAATGAGAAGAATTAGGTTAGATAATTGGTTAGTTTGAACCTCCCTATCCTCAACAAATGAGATCCAAAGAGAGGAAGGAAGAAGAAACCATTTAGTAAGGAGTTAAAGGAACGCTGAATCTGTGCAGAAAGAGCATAGAAACACTAAGTTGAGAAAGAATTTAATGAAACAAGATCAAAGTTGAAGTAGAAAGTAGTAGGTGCTGAAAAACAGGACAACAGTGAACCGAAAAAAGATTGTCAGTTAACATAACCAAACATTCAATTTCAACAAAAAGAAGGCCTACTTAATTCTAAGCTCGGGCCCTCACATTGTCCCCATGGGAGCGCTAATTCCCATGGATACAAAAGTTGTCTCCCCCTGAAGGGGAATAAGAGGAGAGAGACATGGAAAGAAGATAGAAAGAAAGGAAATGGAAAGGAAAAGGACATACATCTTTCTAACAAACACTGTAGCAAGTTGACAGGAGTTATGTTAAATGAAGCTTTTCATTACCGAAAAATTAACATAACATCATGAATAATAAAACACTTCTCTCAAAGCAAGCCTAAATTTTACAAAATAATTAATGTAACATCTCACATGTTAACTCAACGTAATTCGCCTGAAATACTAAACGTATATACACAAACCATCACCTGAACCATGCTGACTATCATTGTGCCATTTATTTTTCCATTCTGACTAGAGTTCAATCATCTTACCTTCAGAAAGAAGCCCAAGGTGTCTCTCTCAGCTGCTTATCAGAGAGTCTTGCAATTGCAGGCAAAAGGGGTACGGATGAGAAACTCCACGGGGGTCTTCATATATCTCAAGATGAAGACAAACATTTTGGAGTTTCTGCAGTAGACGAGCCTTGTGGTAAATGTTGAAGCTTCCATAATGCACTTTGCAATGCCAGTATCCATTACTGCCAATCATGAATTAGAAGAATAAATATTGTCAAAAAGGGTCCCACCTTTGAATGTATTTGTGAAATAATGTTGAAATTTTTATACAGAACAGGAGTCCTTTTCTTTCTAACAGCATTTTTTCTGCCATTCCTTGTTTTTTGATGTCCTTTTGACCCTCATGGGGCATGAAAATAAATTCCTTCAACAAGATGGGTCATAAAATGCCTTGATATTTTCTGCCACTAGACATTCATCAAAATTCAGATCTGGTTGACCCAGGGTTCTTGACAGCTTCTATTAGTTCCATATGGGGAAGTTGTAGAGATGCTTTAAAAAATTGAACTTCTTCTAGTTACACTTTCAGGAGTTACAGTAGTGAGGATGTCATAGTAACATCATAAACAGTCTGGCAAGCTTCAATGCTTGCCAATTTAGGAGATTGAGAGGCTCTCTTATAAGCTGCTTGTGGAGTTGAGCATGCTTACTTAGTTACTCTCTGAGAAGTAGAATATTTTGACACTTTGTGAATTACCTAACTTAGTTGACAATTATTTGAACAGGCAATGTAAACTCATGTCCAACTGAAGTGGGTATATGGCATGATGCAGCATTTATTAAAGGTGAAACATTCCCAGGGCAGTGACTGGCAAGTAGCATACATTAACTTGACCCCACTCTTCCTGTTGGACAATGAGAAAGAATTAGACAAGGTACAGGAAGTTGGTAGAATCATCAATCATGACTAATATTATTTGCTCCTACGGCCGTAATAACAAAATCTTGATACTACTGATACCAGAACTTAGTACAAGAATAAAATTAATTGGACTATAACAATAAACATACTACAACAACAATGTGTAATAACTGATCTGTACATGCCTCATGATTGTAGCATTTCTGTTTCAGCTGGGAAATTTATTTTTCCCTATTGGAAATTGGAAGCAAAGAAGGCTGAGATTAGCTGAAGACTGCAAAAGCCTTACAATTTTTTTTCATTCACATAAACAGTAGGATGTAACCTCATGACCCATAAGATTGGTTTCCAGTGTTCCTCCCTCAATCACTCAATCCATTACTAAATTCTTTCCATTCCAGCTTGTCATTTCATCTTGAGAGATTTTTAATAAACTTCTCATATTCTCCCCACTTTCCCCTACCCTAATTATATTTTAGAACATACATCAGGCAGTCAATGTAAATGTAAAACTCATTTTCACCCATATATTCTGTGTCATTACTCTCTCTTTTGGGTATTTGAGAAGGAGAGGACCATAATCGATTTTCCAATTTTTGCTGCCTAAACGTAGTTGATATGATGAAACAAAAAATTTTTTTTCTAAGCACTTTCTGTCGTAAATGAGTATTTAACGAGTTATAGCGGTATGTTTATTTTTGTCTTTGATGACTGGAATGTGCTCGAATAAACAGCTACTAATCGATTTTTGAATTTTTGGTCCTTAAATCATGGTAATAACATCAAAATAAATTACTTTTCTACTATACACTTTTTGCGGCGAATGAGTATTTTAAGAGTTATAGCGGTAGGTTTAGTTTTGTGTTCCATACAGCAGAAACCGTTGCACGCTTGAGCTGTTCAAGTACGTTTGGGTACTTTGAAATTTATCAATAGCAAACCCTGCGAAGCCTGAACCCACTTCTAGGATCTTTTAGCTAACAACACAATAAAGGTTATCACCCATAAACAACAAGTTATGGCGGTAAGTTAATTTTCGTTTTTGATGGCTGGAATGGGCTTGATCATTCAAACGCATCGATAGGGAAAGTCCATTGTAGTCTTCCCCTCTGATCAATTTCCTTCCGCTTCAAACATTAGAGTTGCGGTAAGTAATTTACACCTATAACTTGATAAATACTCATTAGTGACGGAAAGTGCATAGAAGAAAAATTGTTTATTCAGATCTAATTATATATGTTTAGGCACCAAAAAGTGGAAAATAGATTATGGTCCTCTCCTTCACATTTACTCTCTCTAGTTTCAATCATCCATATAACATAATCAATTGCTCTTTTCAACCCCTTTTTCTTTTATATCAGCTCAATATAGACAATAAAAATTTGTGATTTTAAAAAATGTCCCACTGATATCAATCACCATATACATCTTTCCTTCAAGCATAGCCACATTAAAATTCATACCCTTAGACATCTCTACAAGCCAGCAATATTATTGCATTCAAACATAAACTTGCATTCAAAATGCTCTTCATATATCAAAGGCTGTGTAGTTTTGATACTAATAACAAATATACATTTATAGGCTAACACATTTCAATATTTTCTTATTATTAGAAAACATCCCCACAACCTGGTTCTTTATTCTTTCTACAAATCTCCTGCAATTGATAATTTAAATCAATACAACTAACTAAACATTTGGCCCTTGTTCATCTAAAATTGTAGTTGCAAAGTTACCTTTATAATGAAACTTGAAATTAAAAATCTATGACACACACTATCTGCGTAGAACTGTCATTTATTTGAATAATTAGTTTCTTATCAACACTTCTGGTTTTGGTAAATGTGTAGCGCATGGCAGTAATCAATTTTCCAGTTTTTGGTGCCTATACATAGTTAATTAGGTTAAAATAAAGAAGTTTTCTTCTATGCATTTCCGCAGCAAATGAGCATTTAATGAGTTATAACGGTAGGTTTAGTTTCGTCTTTGATGACGAACGAGCTCGCATAAACAGCTACTCATCGATTTTTTAATTTTTGTTGCTTGAATCACGGTAATAACATATATATATCAACTACTTTTCTTCTATACACTTTCTGTGACAAATGAGTATTTTACGAGTTAAAGCGGTAGGTTTAGTTTTGTCTTTGATGACTAGCGCGTTGGAAGTAAGACTCCATTGCAGTGTTGCCATCCGACGCGGTCGATGAATTACTTGCCGCTTCAAACACTTGAGTTGCCGTAACTAATTTGCTGCTATAACTCGTAAAATACTCATTTACAATGGAGAATGCATAGAATAAACCTTGCTTATTTCTATCTAATTAACTATATTTAGGCACCCAAAAGTGAAAAATCCATTACTACCCAACGCTACACATTTACCCTGGTTTTTGTCAAAATCTGTGGTCAATATTGATTTTAGGTGCCTCACGGGAATTAATAATTTTGTTCCAAACAATCACTAAAGGAACACATTTAAAATCGTTTTATACGGATGTCATTCTGCTCGCTGATGCGTTATTTTCTAATTATTCAACTTTGAAGTTGGCTTTCGCACTCCAAAGGAAGCGAGCCTGCCAAGCGGAATATTAATAATGGAAGCTAACCCCCTAGCACAAATGTAAACAGGTTGGATCGTGAGAGGGAGCCACAGTTCTTCTGGTAAAAATTATAAATAAAGGTTCTAACCCACCCATTAGGGTGACGTCTGCAATTACGTATACACCGTACCGGGTGGCCGTCATTTTAGATGGCAGCCATCTTTCTCCGATAGCAGCCATCTTTCAACTGATTGTTTCTCTGTACAACGTGAACAGTATTACAGTTGAATAACTGTAAAATATCGCATCAGTGAGCAGAATGACATTTATGTAAAACGCCTTTAGGTAACCTTTATTTATGATTTCCATTAGAAGAACTGTGGCTCCCTCTCACGACACAACCTGTTTACGTTTGTAACAGGGGGTTAGCTTCCGTTGCGCTCTCTTTCTTTGGCGCGCAAAAGCCAACTTTAAAGTTGAATAATTTGAAAATAATGCATCAGCGAGCAGAATGACATTCGTGTAAAACGCTTTTAAATGTATTCCTTTAGTGATTGTTTGGAACGGATTATTAATTTCTGTGAGGCACCTAAAATCAATATTGACCAAATCTGCATTTAAATTGGTAAATCTGACGCATATGACAGTAATCAATTTTGTAAAATTAAATGCCTAAACATAGGTAATTTAATGAAATTAAACAAGTTTTCTTATATGCACTTTCCGTCTGAAATGAGTATTTTATTAGTTATAGCAGTAAATTACTAATACAACTCTAGTGTTAGAAGCGGTAAATAATTTATCAATCCCGCGGAATAGCAACACTGCAATGGAGTTTCGCTGACCGCGCTCTCATCATCAAAGACAAAGCCAAACCTACCGCTCTACCACGTTAAATACTAATTTGACGAACAAAATGTACAGAAGAAAAGTAGTTTATTTTGATGTTATTACCACGATTCAAACAACAAAAATTAAAAAATCAATGAGTAGCTGTTTACCAATTATTCAAGCGCATTTGTCATCAAAGACGAAACTAAACCTACCGCTATAACTCGTAAAATACTCATTTCAGACGGAAAGTGCATAGAAGAAAACTTGTTTATTTTGATTCAATTAATTAGGTTTAGGCAACAAAAAGTGTAAAATCGATTACTGTCATATCCTTCAGGTTAACCTTTGAATTCAGTATAATCTATCTTTGTATTACTTGTTGCAAAATTAGGTAAATGTGTAGCGTTGGTCAGTAATCGATTTTCCACTTTTCGGAGCCTAATCGTAGTTAATTAGATCGAAATAAACCAGTTTTCTTCTATGCACTTTCGGTCTCAAATGAGTATTTTATTAGCTATAGCGGTAAATAACTTACCGCAACTCCAGTGTTTGAAGCGGAAAGAAATTCTTCGATCGAGTGGTATGGCAACACTGCAATGGCGTCTCGCTTCCAGCGCTCTGTCATACAAGACGAAACCAAACCTACCGCTATACCTCGTTAAATACTCATTTGACGAAAAAAGTGTATAGAAGAAAAGTTGTTTATTTCGATGTTATTACCATGATTCAAGCAACAAAAATTCTAAAATTGATGAGTAGCTGTTTATTCGAGCGCATTCAGAATCAAAGATGAAACTAAACTTACCGCTATAAATCGTAAAATGCTCATTGGAGACGGAAAGTGCATAGAGGAAAACTTGTTTACTTTGATTCAATTAATTAGGTTCAGGCACCGAAAAGGGGAAAATCAATTACTGACCAACGCTACACATTTACCCAAAATTATTTTCGAGACTGCAATTTGTGGTGTGATACATGTCTTTCTGTTTAAATGAAATCTGATTTTAGT
Source organism: Morinoia aosen (assembly GCA_030386875.1). NCBI lineage: Eukaryota > Metazoa > Arthropoda > Malacostraca > Amphipoda > Talitridae > Morinoia > Morinoia aosen. Next base: position 12,043,186 of record CM059569.1, on the reverse strand, counting down.
ATTTTAACTGCTACAAATCTACAAATTTAGCACTTCATTTACAACTACAATATACGGTAATGTGATAGTTCAGTCTTGTAATGCATGGGTAGAATTATTATTGATCAATTTTTCATAGTCTTTCCATCTTTGCCAAGTATCCAGATTATGATCAATAATCATAATTGAACTATTAAACAATTCTGGTTACTAGCATTAATAAGTCACTCAATAAAGTGAAATTTTAAAAACCTCACAAAAAATAAATAGACAGACATTTATAATCGTTAAATTCAAGCAAATTGGCATACCAGCTGAATAAAATGTCATCTTCAACCACCCTTTCAATTGGCACGGATAATTACAATTTATGAAGAAATGTTTTAAAACATAATTAATTAAGCACTTCTAATAAAAATTTGCCTGGCATTATTTCTTCCATTGTAGCGTAGCAACGTATTCAGAAAAACTTTCAACTAAATTATACTACCATAAATACACAAACCATATGAAATGCCCCCCACAAATTTCCAATAAATTCCCAGATAACGAACTAGTTATAAAAAATTTTCAATTTCACACCTTACACTTTCGAGCTACAGTGAATAATTATGAGGCAATTACCTTACACCAGTTTCTAGATATGCGTAGATTTTGTTTTAAAATCTAGTCACCATTGCGCCCGATTCAATGGCCGCCAATGTGGTATTGTTCAATGTTGTTGTCCAACTTGTCGTACAGCTGACTCGATAATGTCACATATTGTCGCCAGGTGGCGTATTCCTGGGTTGCTATTCGTTCTAGGCCCGTGACGTCACCACACCCAGGGCCCTTTCGAGAAATTACTTGAATGCTCCTACCTTCTTATGTGTACCGTGATATATACTCCCTCCACGCATTCAGTTGCAGTTGAGCTTTGAGAGGAGGAGGATGTCAGACGACAGTGTAGCAGCTGCGCTCGGCTCATCACGGAGCGCGTCACCGAGGCCAGGGTGACGCTTTGTTTGACCAAAATAATTTAGTTTGACAACAAAAAATATCTAGATTTAAAAATAAAACATCCGAAAATATATCTAAAAATGAATTAATTATATTTAACAATATAAGAATATTCACATAAGAATATTTCTATCATAAATTGCCTTATAGTAGCTAATTAATTTATATATAAATTATCTAGTATACTGAAATATTTATCCTAATAAGTCTTGGTATCCAAATATTCTTCAACTTCACAAGCGTTGCGAGTGGAAGGTAGTTTAAGATTTTTCTCATCAGAATATATTTCGAATACTACATCAGCAGGATGGCATTTTTCACCTTGCCTTGCAATCTCAAAATGTGTTCTTAAATCCGGCCATTGAGCAACAACTTTTTTTACAACAGGCTGGATGAACAACCATCGAGTTTTGCAAGCTGAAGGAATTTTCAACGGATGTGAACCAATATTAATTTATTCATAAAGTTAATTGTATTGGCATGGTCTAAGAAAATTTCGCAAACTTATTATGAGTTTCTCCAATAAAAAATTCCACGTTCCTTGGTAAACATTCAGCAGAAGTATAAGACATAGCAAGCTGGAAAGAGCGGCATACACATTTCACCAATATTAAATATAAATTTTCTTCTTTGAACTTGGCATAAACTCCCTCATTGATGCCAACAATGACACTTGTATTGTCAGTCTCTGTTGCATTGCATTTGTCAATGCTCAGATTCCTACTTATAACAATTGTTTTAAGGCTGTCACAACGCTATCTGCGTCACTTTTAATAATTTTGCAATTACTCAGTAAGTTGATTCCACTCCACTAGATGCATAACTCTAGTATATAACTGACACACCAGGTAGTTTCATAATAGAAATATCATTGCTTCCATCCAACAATAAACTGAACTCATTGTTGCTTATATCATTGGTCAGTCTTTCGTCAAAATGAGGCCACAATACATTTGTGATAGGGAATGTGCATTTTATTCCATGATTTTTGATATCATCACTAGTTTTGCAATTGGAGAATATGTGCTTTAGCTGATGAACCCTATAATCACAATAAGAAATTACACTATGGCAAAACAAAAACATTGAAATAGCCATCTTTGTGTGTTTCATAATCTGAACATAACATGATCAAAATATGATTGGCTCACTATTCAGACAATTTGGTAAAGCAAATTAACAAATATAATAAGGATGAAGTAGTAACTACTAACTAACCATTATAGTTAATTCCTATTGTGAATTTACAGTAACATATCATATACATAGCATAATTCCAACACTAGCTAGAAAATATCTAGTATGCTGAAAAAACTGTCTAGATTTTGTAGCTAATATCTAGGATCCAAATTTTACATCTAGGCTTAAGCAAAAACACCTAGATCTAGCTATAAAATATCTAGAGTGGCAGCCCTGACCGAGACTACACTCATGCTTAATGCCTGCTTGTCCCACACTGACTCTTCCGTGTGCTGTCGGCCTGCGAGAGCGATCGGGCTAGCTTGATTTTCTGTTTCTGATGCGGCATCATGCTGCCGAGCGGTCAGAGAGCTCTGGGCAACTCGTCGCTGCGGCATGAAGCACGCGAAGTTGCAATGTGTGTCACAGGCTTAACACACTTGTTATGAAGTTGTGACTGATGTCAACATTGACCGCTGCACACTCCCGTGGTGAAATGTGTTCGTCCAGAAACCTAGTTCTATATTTTTGCTATTTCACGTGACAAAATAAGTATTTCGTTGGAAATCGAACTTATTAAAGTATTCTTCACTATGAAATAAAATAATTGATGAAAGAATTTAATAATATGATGCAAAGTTGGCAGTAACTACGAGTATTATTGCTGGAGTAATAGCACGGGCGCTTTATGTTCATGCTTGTACAATTTATACAGGAGACCGTATTTAAAATTTGGAAGTTGCATTTCAATTGCTCATAACAATTTAAGCCCTGCCGCACGTAAAATTATTTTCCCTGTATCAATGTGCACGTTTATTTGTTTGTGTGTTCCACCATGCTTGTTTCTTATAAAATTGATCAAGTCATTGATGTTGACCATCGGAATTTTCAGTTTCTATAATTAGGAGCAGAGGGTCGAAGGGATTTTAAAGAGAGTCGGCATTTTATTTCTACAACGAAGGAAAAAAATAATTTCTGAATGGATTAACTGGGTGAAGGAGTTTAAAATGTGAAAATAAGCGAACAAAATTTCGATCAAGGGTATCACATTTTACAAAAAATAACCTAAAATTCCCAGCGGCTTTGCTCTTCAAAGCCCGGAACATAGACTTGTACTCAATTGGTTGTAAACTATTGCTGAAAACGTAATGGCCGGGAAAATTGATTTAAAATTAATCAACTTGACTTTTCAGTTGGCATATTTCAATTTAATTCAGAGTTACACGTTCGATTTGAAATTAAATAATGGTCTTGTAATATACACAGGCTTCCACAAATAACTATCATTTAATTATTGAGGAACAGTTTCGATTTTTCTGTTAAGATCACTTCAGATATTTCTGTTTAGAATTTTCTGCATTGATCTGCAGTGATCGGTGGAAAAATTTCTACCCAGACCGGGGTTCGCACTGATCCTGAAAAAATGCACTGTTTCCAGATAATCGATGCGGATCCGCACTAGCATTTCTGACTGGAAATCTTGTTCAAATGTGCGAAGAAATATTCATGACTGGTAAGGTTCTCAACACAGCCCGGGTAGCAAGAAATTATTAGGCCAATATTGGGTTGATGATTATTTATTGACCTGATATTGGAAACTTGGATTACAATAAGAGGCTAATAACAAGACAATATCGAAAAAAGGTATATTTATTTATGATATCAACTTGTTATTGGGACAATGTAGTAAATAGTTGTATTTCTAATATTAAACTAACAGTGTATATATATATATATATATATATATATATATATGTACGATATTCATATAAGTGGAAACTTTCTCATAATGATTAAAAATCTCGCAATTTAATAAAATTTGTTAAAATATAAACTATTATTGCCCAAATATTGGGTTGATACTGTACGCCAATAATACGGAGTAATTTGTTTAAAATGTACCAATAAAGTTAATGAATAGTTATTGCAGTCATTAATGAGTGCAGATATATTTGACATATGTCAAGAAATGTGAAAACGTTTCAATAATATGTATATTCAGAATTACTGTAATCACAGGTTCACAGTTCTTGTTTTTTCAGTCGTCCAATGAGTTTCGAAGGTCTAATTTTTTCAAAAAATATGCTAAAATCGTTTGTCATATGTTACTATAGCAATAAATGTCTATATTTTGAATTAAGATGATATAAAGTCATTTATATAGATGATATAAATGACTTAATTTCATAACGAGGGTATTGAGTAGGCCTATTCCTACCATATAACCCATTTTGCATGCATCATTCTTTGAGTAAAGCGCTTTCGTGCAATTTTTCAATCACGCATATATATTCTGCTTAGATGAACGTATATATGCTGCTTAGTACAGGTTGCCCGACCACTGGTACGTAAGTGCAACACAAAATTTGGACTACGATGCCAAAGAGGTTTGTAATCATGGATTTTAGATAAATTTTGAATGCAGTTTAATTCATAGTCTTGTAGGTGTGTAGGTATGTACATCGGTTTACATAGTTATCAGAATTATATATATTTCTCGTCTTTGAACCCTTCTGAATATTGATGCGATATTAGAAATTAATTTTTGAGCCAAAGTGTTGTTTAAGGAAACACCTCAATATCAAGTCAATAGTGACACAGTAATTAGCTGATACTGGGTTAAAAATAAACTATTATTGGGACAATATATTCTACCAATATCCATTTGATGTCAGAAAATAAATATTGGGCCTGAAGTACCGTACTTTAGTTACCCCTCAAACTCAGTTCTAGACCATTTGTGTTCAGTAATACTAACATGTGTAAATGTAAAGTTATCCAAGGAAAAAGTGCTAACAACTGCATAGCGTATTACCGATACTAACTTCAGGATAAGCACGAGTATATAAATAAGGTTGCTGCTTCACTCGCCGCAAGCGGAACTCTATTGCTAAAGCAGCAACAACTCTAGGCCTTACAGGCCAATATCTTTCTAAGGAACACCTCAACATCAAGTCGATAGTGACACAATAATTAGCTAGTATTGGGTTAGTGAAATTATCATTATCGTGGCCATATGTTTTACCAATATCAACCTATCAGGAATTGAGTATTAAGCCAATGTTATTGTAGGGAACACTTCATTATCAAGTCAATATTGACACAATAATTAGTTGATATTGGGTTGATGATAATATTGTTATTGGGCCAATATATTTTTCTAATATCAACCAAATTTTCCAAAATAAGGTATTGCCCCAATGTTCAATTTGAATATCCATTCAATATTGAGACTGTATATTGGCTCAATATTAGGTCAATAAATTTTGCTACCTGGGAGAGAACTGGACATTCTTGAAACAAAAATATCCTAATATTACGACCGTATATATCAATTTATTGAGTAAAACTTAAGTACGAAATTCAGGCATACGATTTTACTATTTACTATTTCAATGCAGATTCTACCTACCGATAGGATGACGTTTTAATATATTTAGAAGTATGAAAAGTAAAAATTGGCATAATATATTGTGAACGTAATATTATAAAATAGCTTACATTTTCATGTTTAGAGCCATCGAAATATTATCCCTTTAATCAGTTTTTACACCTGAGGTTGGAGGTTTCAACTAATTAGTTCACACCCAGCCTAAATCATTTGCTTTTCATAAAATTAAATTCAAAGCTGAATCATTTATAATAACACAAATCTACTTGGTGTATATGATGTATGGATTTTATAACGTTTGGTATTTTTGGGCAGAAAAAGAAATAACGTGGTAAACGATAGTAGTAAATGAATATTTCTGATCACTACTAAAAACCACCCGTCTGTGTTTAGAAATTAGAGTTTGGGAGTAAAGAACTTCAAAAATTAATTACTTCTATAAGTAGAATATCCAAGATAAAACATTTGCACCAGAATATCAATAGCAAAACAAGATGAATCGAAAAAACTAAGCAATAATTTATAGCTTTACCGCTGAATGTTTGTTTACAAATGTGAGTGGATCCTGGTGCGCTAAGACTGGAAAACTTAGAGGCTGTCTTAAGTTTTTAAATTTTTAATATTTTTAAATTACAGTTTTTAATTTTTGCTTTCGAATTATACTCGTCTTAAAAACAGCTTTCCCTAATGACGAGTTGTGGAGTGATGTGGCCACAGAGGGAATATTTCGAGCGTAGTACTGCAAACGTAAGACTGATCACACCCGTCACGCGTAATCTGAAACACTACAGAGGTGCGTAATATTACATCAGGAGTCAGATTTCTCTTTTATTTTTACAGTAGATACATGAATTTATTTGCGGAGAATTTTCTTACTTCCCAACAATGGTTTTTTTTTATCATATCCTTGCGAGCTCCCATCAATGTCCACTGAAATTGTGAGCTTAACCTGTGATCAGTGTAGATATTTTCTTCCTCTGTAAACTTATTGATATAACTTTTCCGATATTCCTCCGGAAAATACATTTCAGGCAGGTATTTTAACAAAAAACCTTCAGTAAATTATGAATTTCTGGGTGCGACAAATTATACGGTAATAAAATTTTACAAACTATGCCACCTTGGATTGCCAATCTTGAAAATTTATTTATTTGTAAATTTATATGTTAAAATTTATCCCTATGCTTACCTTTTAAAAAAGTTGAATAAATTTATTACGTATTAGTATATACAGTGTTTCAATTTACACAAATTATAAGGATACGAATCGTAAATATGTCTCGGCATTTCAGCTCTAAATAGGATTACTTTCGACGGTAAACGGGAGTGTTCGATAAAGAATATTCGCTGCCTATTTTCTCCCAAAAAGCGATGCTCTGCAATGGGTGCTGTAGACTTTTCATGTAGCCGATTGCTGCAGCAAGTTTGCTGCCAAACACTCGATTACCACACATGAAACGGGCGAAAAAAAATAATTGGCACAAGTCATTATACACCGGCAGTGCTCGACAGGTGTAGATACCGATGTTGTCAGTAGTTTCTACCCGAATTGTTAATGTCAATGAAGACCATGTTCCCCCAGCCGCTAAAGTCTAGGTCTACCGTCTTTTTTACCGGTGTTTATAACTAATATCAAACGTAGAAAAGACTAACAAAGGAAATGCATTGTTCAGATTTTCCTGAAAATGGTTGATCAGTGAAATGGTTGAATCACCATTATTATTGTTCACCCGCTAAATATTGACATAAACGTCAAGAAGTGTCTAACGTAATGCAGGAAATAAATTAAAGCATATTATGAATAGATTCTTCTAGAAATCATCTGCTAACACTTTTTTCCATTAGAACATTCACATTTTGCTCTAGTTTGAAGACGTATTTCATGAAATTTAAAGTTTGGTACATTAAACATTTTTAAATTTGAAATAAAGCGGTAGTTATATTATTTGGTAGCAACTGTTCCTGTTCCTTTTAAAAATATCGTTCCCAAATAACTCGCCCATTACCCAAAATCATTACTAAGCCTCTTTGATCTTGCGTCTGTACCCAACCAAAACCCTTCCCTTCCGCATAAAGAGAATTAAAGACTGGCGGAAGCAAACCGTGATGTGACTCGTGCGTCGTCGTCCTCGGATAATATGCAACACCGGAGCCACTTGTCAGTTCTTGATGAATGGCAGCACTGAGCCCTAACCTTGAAAAATCAAGGCTGAAATTCTTCGCATAAATACTAAAATTCAATACAAATCAAGGGGAAATTAACAAAACTTTGCTTGCCCTTTACGCCCTTCATGAACTGGAATTTGTTCAGTGTTATTCAAAACTTCAGGCGTGCGATATCCTGAGCCTGATGTAATTGATTTTGATTTAAGCTCCGAAGTTAAAGGCAGTGCATTGTACTTCCTTTCCTTCTCTGTAACATCTATATGAAAATCTCCTGGCCTTTCACAGAAACTCAAAAAGTGTATGCATGGAGTTTTATACTGTTTCAGCTCCTAGATTAGTAGTAGCTTCAAATAATTTTGAGGACTGTACAACCTATTTCAATTTCCTTTGGGATGCTTACAAATTTAAAGTCTTTAGTGTTTATGATGCTTCCAGTGCACCTTAGCGACGCATAACTTCTTAAACCAAGTGAATCTATTCAACGGTACATTGATCTTCAGGCAACTCTCACTCACAACAAAACTAAGTACAATACGATAAGAATGTTTTTCTGCTAAACAACACAGCTTTATCTATGGAATTGTTTCTACCGAAAGTGCGTCAGGCTTACCTTGATTGCAGACATAAAAAGCTCTATGTCCAGGCTCCCACACTTCGCGTCTCCTGCGACACACGAGTGGTTGGTGAGGATGTTTGAGAGCGTCCTTGAGTCGAGGGCGCACGAGGTTTGAAGAACCCGCGCTTTTGCATGAATTCTTGTTATTCATTTTTATGTTTGACAGCAAATCTTTAACTCGTACAGGGTAAAATGGAGTGAAATCAAGCAAGCTTATCATGAACAACCTAAACGCACATTATTAAAACACATAAATTAGAAATGAAAGATACATATATAATTTTTCGCAAGCGCACACTGACATCGATAGATGAACAACACAGATAGATTACGACGTTCAACCACTTCAATTAATGCTTAGCAATTATATCACATTATCGAAAGCAATAACTGTAAATCTTCAAACAAATGCTGTACGTTCGCTACGATTTACCAGAATTCCTTACTAAAAAATGGGACAGATGAATAAAAGCCAATCCAAAAATGCTTTTCTTCCACTATTTTGAAAAAGCTAGACAATTTTAATTGACTGCATTGGTATTTTTTATTTGTTACAGCATTTTTCTGATAACACGTACGAGATTAACTTAATGATCGATCTCTTCGTTTCAATAATCTTTATGCAATCTACTTCACTCATATGCATGATGCACAACGGGAGTATATATTGATATTTTTGAAATTTAGGACATATACATTTATATACATAGTGTCCTCTAAAAATGCAGCCGATCTAAAAATGCTGTAGTTAGTAAAACATTAGTGGTAGAAGGCTGAAATTAGTTCCAATGAAAATAACAGGATTTAAAGCTTTATTTTATTTCATTTATTTTGTATATTTGGTACCAGAAAAACAGAAACAAGAATTAACATGGTAAGGATTTTAACTGACGATTATAAATCGATATCGGAAAACTGGCTTCTGAGACACAGGGGAAAAAATACTGTTTATTTTACTCACAAAAATGAACTTTATCTAAAACCAAAGGAAATGCAATTTCATTAAGAAATCTCACTGTAGGATATTGATGGAAGATTTTTATTTTTCAGTGATGGGATTTATTACTATTATAAAGAACGTGAGCAGTTCTGATCAAATTTTGTTGGACAACGTAATTTTTAGTGATGAATGTCTCATTTATTTAAAAGAAATGCCGAATAGACATAATTATCGATATAAAATGGAACTTTATTTCATGCTCTTATTAATGAAATCTAGTTTTAGCCTTCTAGTTCTAATATTTTACCAACCAAATCATTTTTAAATCGGCTACTTTTGAGCCAACACCCTCTGTATCTATAAATATATGGATACAAATGTACTGGGTGTTTCAGATAAAGAGGTACACAATTGCACACCATGTGGAATAAACACTTTTTCTTCTCTGAAATTTTCTGAAAAAATTGGGGTTTATGAAATATTAACTGTTTATTGTTTTAAAAGATGAAATTTAATGAGCCAATTACTCGCGATATTTATTTTGAATTTACCCTACACAAATTGTTGTAAATGCGTTCCACCTACATCAATGCACTTTTCAAATTTTAGCCTTAAAGACTGCCTGATTTTAGGAAACACGTCTGGTATTTCATAGATCTCACCAGCAGCCACTGCAATTTTGGCCACGAGATCTTCCTCAGTCTCAATGGGTGTAGCATAAACAAGGCTTTTCTTGCTAAAACTTTTTAACAAAAATCATTAAAACTAAATTCATTATTGTAAACTCTCATAGAATAGAAGTGTTTGTGAAGCAATTTTGAAATAAATATTACTAGTAATTGTGTAATTAAATTTCATCCCTTAAAGCAATAAACGACTAATATCTCAAAAACTCGAATTTTTTTCAAGAGAATCTCATAAAGGAAAAAGTGTTTGTTTCGTCGTTTTCTGCTCGGTGTGCCATTTTGTACTTCTCGTTCTGAAACACCTTGTATTCATACAGTGGGTAGCAAAAGTGTTTGACACATTGATGTTTAGCGCATGTCTCAAAAAATATGACAATTTTAATTAAACTTACACTCAATATTTTAATAAACGTTGTCTATTCAAAACTACTCAGAAAATTACGGAAAATTGCTTATCAAACTTTTATTAAGAAAATACAAAATTAACTATACGCTCGAGTATCAACCACACTTGAAAATGTCCTGATTAGGAGTAATATTTCAACCAATCAGAGAATAGCACGAGGCTCACGACTATAAAACGACCAGCTGATAACAGCTCTGAGACGTTGTAGAGCTGTTTATCTCTCATTGTTTTTTTTTAAATACCTTAAAAAAAAGAATGGTCAAATGATTTTCGTCAAGAAAGCATAGCAAGGCATAAAGATGGAAAAGGAACTGGCCAATTACTTCAAAATTTGAATTTGCTGGTGAGTTCAGTTGTGGTTGTCGTTAGAATTTGAAAAAAAATTATACTAAAAATATTCAAGGGAGTGGTCAACCGCATAAATTTGTATGCCAGTGCTCGATACATTGTTTGCGCTGCAACGAATGACCCATTTTTGAATCTCCCAGAAATTGGATGGATCTACAAAAGGCCTGAATTGAAGTCAGTAAGGATACAATGAAGAGATCATTGAGCCGTAGTAGCTTGAACTCTACATCACCAAGAAAGACTCCATTGGGGAAGCGTAAACATGGGGAAAATCGTTTGAAATTTGCAGATCAGTATCAATGTTGATCAGATGACTTCTGAAATAAAGTGATATGGTGGCACGAAACAAAAATTTAGAAGAAAGACACGGAATACAAACATTGTAATATCATCCGCACAGTAAAATTCTGAGGTGGAAGTAAGGTTTGACGCAGTTTTTCTGCTAATGAAGTTGGAGAAAATAAATCATAGACGGAAACATAGATATAACAAAATACACGAAGATTCTATCCGCACATCTCTTTAAAAGCTCCACCGCTTTAGAATATCTAAACAGATGTTCACTTGTTAAATCGCAGCTTCACTAAAAATTTACAAGCGATAAAAATGCTAATAAAATTAATTATTATATTCGAAAAATAACAAAATCGAAAACGAATCGAAGACCAGCTGCATCATCAGTTCTGTATATTATAAATTATGATCAATCCAACGCGATCATGACTGTCGATATTAACCTCCAGAATATACATGAGAAATAGAGAGAGAGAAAAAAAATAAAAGGACAACTTTTTAATTCTCACAGTGGGTGACAAACAGGAGATTTTTGGCTTTCTGCTGTATGCTACTTTAATTTCATTCTCATTCTACTTGTCCTTTCGTCGTATGAGATACTTTCAATAGGTTTGGTATACTCAGCCGACAAATATTAAAATTCCCCGCCTAATGTTTCCTTTAAACATCTGATCACAGTTTCATCTTAATAATTGTCTTATGAAGGTAATATTGTGTGAAGGTCAACTTGAGAATACTGCTGGTCATGTTAACAATGAAATTGACGTGAGAAAATATGTATGATTATTTCACTTGAGCTCAATAATATTAACTCTTCGATAGTATTGTCGGTAAGTTTATTTCTAAGAGGGGTCAACGTTAAACTTGTTAGAGTGAATAACCTCTCGACTCGAGAGAAAGACGGCAAAGGTGAGTTAAATCGAAGAAACATTTTTAGAACCAAAATATGCCTTTTCAAACTTTCAATGCTTTCGTCACTGTCATTGAGAGACGTCGTAAACTGCATATCGACTGATGATTCATTGAATGAGCTTTTCTTTTTGAAGCTGGAATATTCCTCCTTCTGACGACGTTGAGCTGGCCTTCTCAGTAGTATGGGCTGATCTTGCAAACTGAAATGTTGATACAGAAATAGTAAAGTCATTCTTCAGTGAAGTTATTTTGCTCTTGCAGTCCTACGCTTAGTTTATGTCCACTTATCCCATCCTGAAGGGATGAGTTGATGCAGCCAGGATAGCGTCATGAACGTCTGGCTCATCAACTCACGGAAAGCATTTTTGAAACTGTTTCTGAAAGCTCTGGAAGAGTTGGACGCAATGCGTTACCTGCTTCAATTTCAGTTCGTTTAGCTTATTCTGAACGGAATGCCGGGTAAGCAGAAAGTGTCTGTGAAGAATGACTTCTTCTGTCAGCGGATCAATTGCAGTAGCGCTGGGTGTCAAAACCAATATATTCTTCAACGAATTCTGCGTCCGAGCTTTTCAGACTTGGACGCACTCATACAGTAAAGAAATTATAGAGCTGATCTTAGCATTTCAGTCGCAAAATTAGGACATCATGGAGTGAATTCCATCTTGGAATGCATGGGAGACGCAGACTGCAGTTAAGGACTCCTGTTATTATCTTGGAAAACTTAGGACGAACACACTTGTACCGAACATTTCTCCATTGAAGTATGGCTGATAATTGGAAATTTCCGATATTTGGGCGCATGTTTGGCATCGGAGGTGACCACAAACTTGAGGCGTGGGAAGCACAGCGTACGTGCGCACACTGCGTAAGCTGGATTTCATATATAATCAGAGCTGCTGACATCAGAAATTTTGGTGTCTTCGGTATTATTATTATTGTTTGTAGTCGCTTTTCCACCGGGGTCGCCAACTAATAGCAAATGTGGACCCCTTCGCTTTAGTAAAGCAATTAGAAGAAAATTGGCATGGATTGCGATTGGGAGTGCAGCTGGAGTCGCAGGGGTTTCAGCTGCTCACCCTCTAATAGCCAAGCGCCTTAGTAATAGTAGTAGTAGTAGTAGTAGTAGTAGTAGTAGTAGTAACATGGGTTTTCTAGCGCTTCAGTTACTCAAACTATATCGCACCGGCGGCCACATAATTTATTGAATATCGGACTCTTTCAGATTACCACACAAGATGCCCATCACGATTATTTGAAATATCAAAATTATATGAGCCTCATGATTATAATTACAACTCAAGTTTACAAGTGTCTCCCTATTAAAATTTCTACGTAGCACAGTACATTCGAACGCACTGGGCAGCCAAACCCCGTAGGGGGTTTCAGCTGCCCACCCATTTATAGCCGGACACCGCACCCTCGCTGAAACCCCCGAGGTACCAACGCAGCGCACCCGGCCGCGCTAGAGTCAACAGCTGGCAGATGCCCCCACTCTATCACCCCCACCCACCACCCATGCAGCACAGGTGCCAATGGCGCCAGATCTACAGAAATGTTAGGTTAGGGTAATTTAGGGTAGGTTAAGTTAACTTAAGTTAGGTTAAGTAGGTTGGTTAAGTTAGGTAAGGTTGGGTTAGGTTAGGCCAAGTTCAGTTAGTTTAAGATTAAGTTGAAAAAGTTTAAAAAAGCCTATTCTTGAGTGCCGAGATGGAGGGTCGAATGGCCAAACACCAGTGGTCGTTGTCATAACTTATTATAATGATTTCATGCAGGTTAACTTTGGTGTTCCGGTTTACTATCCACTTACTAAGTACTTGTAGTGTTTATAATGCAGTTATTAATAATAACTGTATAACGAACAGCTAGGTTAATAAACCTCAGTAATACTACATAGTTAAATAATTGGCGCGAATGACAACTTTTAGAAGCAACATGGAGGTGGAGGGAGAGGGGTGGGCGGCGTCCAAATCTGGCGCATCACTCAGCTGTTGACACTAGCGCCACCCGGCCGCGCTAGTGTCAAAAGTCTGTTGCTGCCCCGCTTCTCGCATGATCACCTGGGCTGCATGCCAGTTACCGCCAGATCTTGCCTACACGTGCGATGCATGCCAGATACCGCAATTTTACAAATCATTCCCTATCGAAACAAAATGTTTACTTGGATAAGAAGACAAAAATATTACGAATTGTACAATGAAATATTGCTGTCGTAATTTCCGTCATGATAAGCTGTGAGAATCTCATTAGTCTTTCATTCTTTTGCGGGAATATGAATAATAGATTTCAACTGAACACGCACATTCGAAGGCTGTTGTTCGTTTTGTGTCACAATTGTTCGTTGTCAAGCAAAGCGAGCAATATTTATATTGAAAAAACTATCATTTTTTTACTTAGTTATTGCATAATTAAGTTAATAATGCAATGTTCCTATATCTCCTGACGATTACAAAACTTTGGACTGTGCTTCAACCCCGTATGACCTCAGAATTTTAGAGTACTTGCATATTATCAACCGAAACCCTGATTTGAACAATATGGACAGTTCTAACCCTTTGCAAATAGTGAGTAGGAAGATTCCTCGTCAGAACCAGCCGAATTTTATTTCACACTTATGTGCCACATGTATGCTTTCTGTGCTTCTGTATTTTATTCATTGTTCTTGTCCGTCTCATACTTTGTATTTTTACTTCCATGATCTTGTCCGCCTCATACTTTGTATTTTTACTTCCATGATATATTTATAGCACCTACAATTCATTTTACTTTGATTTGATATTTCAGACGTAATTCTTTTTCTTCTCGCGTGAACTGATGATGGAGCTGGACTCAGAAACGTTTTCTTAGTAAAGATGACAATTTTTATCGGAATTTCTTTCGTTTTTAATTTTATGATAAGGTTGCGATTAAAGCAAACCACTGACGTGTTCAGATATATGGAGTTAATATAATTACAACCCGTTTGCTGATAACTGTACGGAGATAATGCCAGTTTTTGCAGAATGTTTCACGACAAGAGGTACCCAATTTCACAAACACAACATGGCCAGATGAGCAATTTTTTTCTATGAAATTTTCAGAACACTTTTGGGTTTATGAGATATTAGCAGTTTATTGTTTTAAAGTATGAAAATTTATGATACAATTCCTCGCAATATTTAGTTTGAATTTACGTTAAACACTTCTAATGTACGAGAGTGTACAATGATGAAATTTTCTTTTAGTGATATTCGATCAAAAGGTTTAAGCAAATACGTATTGAATGAATGAAGGTGAGGAAGATCTCATGGGCAAAATTTCAGAGGCTGCTGGTGAGATTTCTGAAATGCCAGACGTGTTTCCTAATATCCGGCTGTCGTTAACACTTTGTATATAGAATATATATATGGCAAATAAGAAAACACAATACAGTAGTTATCGGTAGTTTTAATTAATTTTAGCATTAGGCTTGTTTTCGTTTATATTTTTGGTTAGGCACCTTTTCCTTTTGGTGGAAATGTCAAGGCCTCTCATTAATGCAGTCTTTCCTCTTGAGATTCCAGCCTTCCTCCTTGCCACGCTTGTCGGTTGGCACACAATATTCCTGCCCAGAGACCTCTTGTTAAAAATTGTGCTGCCAGCAGTGTGAAACAAAGTTGCTAGTTGAGATTTGGTTTTAATTTGTCCTAATCTCAATTTGAAACGCTGCAATCCTTTCCTAACCTCAGATGAATCAAACAAATGTACAGTATTTTTTAACAGTTCTAATGTAGAATCCAGTTCATATGAAGTCTCTTTAGAAGTATCCTGCTGAGGAGAATCATTGACGTTTACTTCTGGAGGCACAGGATCCTGAGTGGAAACTACTTGCTCCATTCCAGCAACTTTAGGTGGACCATTTCCAAGAGTCACACAGTCACACTTAGTTTCTATTGTTTGGAAATCCTTGAAGAAGTCATCAGCAGGTACCATTTCTTCTCCGACTGCTACGACAGCAAGATATCTGCGCTGTGAAGAGCAGTTGCAGAAGTTTTGCGGAAGACGTAAAGTGCTGTATTGGGAGCATGCAACTTGGTGCTTGCATGCACGACCTGTTAATCCATGAGGGCACGTGCACACACCAATCGTGAGGTCGACTTTGTACACACCTTCTTCCGTTGAGCTCAGCACTTCGAAGGTGCACTTTTCAGCATCATCAGTCTGCGAGATGGCAGTCAGCGGAATGGTGCTAGCATTAATCTGAGAGTTGGTTTTCTTCAGAGCAAAATCCAGGAGCCGCTGTTTGAGGTAGCCGTTGTAGACCTCTGTCATGACCACTAGTAACGCTGCAGGGTTGTAGACTTTGTTCCTAGAAATAAATAAAGAAAATAGCTAAAAGAGACAGCGGATACAACCAATAAATTGTGAAAAGGACAAATTGAAATACGAAATCGAATAAGAAAAATTAAGTTGAAAATGGTAATTAAATATATAGGTGAAATAATTTAAATTTTACATACTAATGCATTTCACTCCGAAACGAAAAAGTTCTCACTGAAATTGGTGGCAATAAGTTACATGTCTTCTGTACGTGGAACAAGTTATTGATCTCATACATTGAAGACCGTCATACATTGAAGACCGTCGTAGATCGGGTGATTATGGATTTACACAATTAGTTATTCAACAGTTTTTTAAAAAGATAAAAAGTTTTCAACATTAATTAGATTGTACCTTTATTGCACTCAATGTAATCAAGTTATATTATTTTACAATAATGATTTCTGGAAGGTGGACTACCTGTTTTACATTTATACCTTAAGAATTGAAAAGTGATTGATGTGCAGTAGTTTAAATGAACCTATCTGATCACATACCTGTTGAGCACAATATCCTTAACCACCATCATCATGCTTTCGCAGTAGTTGTTGGTGTGGTGACCTCGTAGCAGATATCCAGCCCTCCATGGAAGGCTCCATACCTCCTTCCTCGCAACTAATGTCTCAAAGTGCCTGATGAAACAAATAATGCATACACTATTTGAGGATGCGACCACAAGTTATGTGCGCGTTCAACAAATTGATTATGTTCTCATAAAAAGTATAAATTATTTAACAAGGGCAATAAGACTTCTTAGAAATTGATGTTAAATACATGAAAAATGCAAAAAATTTATCGCGTAAGGTACATGCTCTAAATCAATCTCAAATTTTATACTATAAAAATTATACCATGTAAAAAAAATCGTACAGAAATTTAACTTTTTATCGACTAAATATGTGAATTCTTGTTTCACGTTTTGTACTCACTGAGTGGCTCGTGCGTTGCCAGCGGCAAGAGAACTGTTCTTGTAGTCATCCCAGATATGGTCAAACTCATCCTTGTTAACTGCGTAAACCAACTTCTTAATCACCATAATTAGAGGTTTACGTTGCTGCAGTTGAACGTTGTTCTTGGCGTTCCAAAGCCAGCGCCACGCAGCCTGCAGCACGTGAAACACGCACAAGAAGAGGCGGCTCTCAGGCCAAACCTCAGCCAGCGCGCCACGCTCTGCATCGCTATCATCAGTAATGATGCACTGAGGATATCATCAGTAATGATGCGCGCTGACCGAGCTGGCGTTGCAGTAGCTGGAGACCTGCGAAGGTAGAAACCTTATTATCAGATTATAAAAAATAAATTATGAAAAGCAGTATAATCACCGTCTTGATTTCTAAGTAACCGTAATATTTCCACAAAAATAATTGGCTTCACAACACCTCTTATTGAATATCAAACGCAATGTTACAATCGTTCCCTTTAAAGAGTGTTATACCACTACCAAACTAATACTTTGTAGTTTTTCTTCGTAAAATTTGGCAATCAGTTATAATTTTCATAGCCTGCATTTTGTCCATCAAACTACAGTTCGGCATAGAGCCATTGATTTTATAAGTAATACCCATAATAATTTTCTCATATTAATTAGAATGCTACATTTATTTTAAGTCATTTTAATCTAATATCTTGTAATATATTCTATGAATTTTAACGAACCTTTTTTGTAGTCTTCCTTGGACTGGACAGAAGTTATAATGACTCCCAGCGGAAGAGCACCCGCAGGACTTGCACACACTATGAGAGTTAGTGTGGCATTTGACTGGTCGACGTGGCTGGTAGTGTCAATAAAGACAACTTCTCCAGCTGCTTTGACGCTGCTGTGGACGCGCTGCATAAAGTCCGTCACTAACGCAATCGCGAAGCTCTCGTCACCGTCAGTTGCGTCGCAAGCGATGATGTGCTGAGGAATCTCCTCCTTGTATCTCTCAACTGCCGCTGCGATAGACTCCTTGTCAAAAGAACCGTGTTGATCCTGCAGCCAGCGCTGACGAAGCTTCGCTAGGGAAAATCGACTGGGATTCACACGGCTATCAGCTGACATCGAAACGTCGTTTGTTAATCCCATTCGAAGTTGATGAAATCTTGCAGCTTGCATTGGCAGCATTCCTGTCAGAAAATGGTTCTTCCATGTCAAAAGACCATGCCAGCAAAACTATATTGTATGGTGGAATGAATCTGGACATATTAGTACCATACAGTGATAAAAAAAATAATCAAATCTATATTTTTTACAATGGTATGTAAAAAATTGGTGAACTATATCTCAAATAATTCAACAGCCGTAATTCATTCGTTATTATATGAGCCACAGATATTACAATTATAATTATTATTATTATTATATAAGAAAGTTTTAGCCTCTCTTTACCACGAAAAAAATGTTCCAAGAGAGGAAGGATGAAGGCACCATTTAGTATGGAGTTGAGGGAACGCGGAATCTATGCACAAGGTGCATAGAAACAGTAAGCCAAGAAAGAAGATCATGAAACAAGACAAAGTTGAAGTAGAAAGTAGTAGGTGCTGAGAAACAGGACAGCAGTGAACCGAAAAAAGATGGCCCGTAACAAAACCAAAGCATATTCTATTTTAACAAAAAGGAAGCCTACCTAATTTTTAGCAAGGGCCCTCCTCACATAGTCCCCTGGGAGTGCTAATTCCCATAGACACAATAGTTGTATCCCCCCAAGGAGAGCCACAGATTTATACAAGAGCCTTCCATACATGTAAACCATAAAGAAGCTCAACATTAAATTCTTGAAAAAAGGTTATATATATTTTCTTGGTGAAAAAACATTCGAAAGCCTTATTTTTGCTAACTGCTCAGAGACCAAGCTAAAAAACAACTAAAAACACCTTCATACCTTGCAATCTTGCACTAAATTTATTCGAATGGAATAACTGTTAATATGGCAATAATTGCTGTTATCATGGGTATTATAGAACAGATTGTTTTCATTATAGCTTTTACAATGTGGTCGAAAAAGTATGCCTGTTAAATAAACATTATATATATAAATCTTCTTGAAAAGATCACCTTCTTGCACAAGAAAATGTAAGTGTTGTTCAATAAGGTTCAATTATGGAGATAATTCATAATAAGCATTTGTTAAAAGGTATGCTTTTATCACCTCGTGTGGAAAGCTATTCTTAACCATGTAGGAAATAGCAGGAATTACCCTAGAAGCAGGTATTGCATGCCCGTACATTTTCGTAGAAGACTGCTGGATGTAGAGACGCCTTAAGTTAACAATAAACTTGCGTAAGGTACCTTGTCGAAAATACTCTTCAAAAGCCTCAGTGGTGACGGTACTTCGCCGAAGCTCCCGAAGTGCAGCTGCGGAGTCCAAAGAGTGATTGTGTTGGCCTCTAATCTCAATGCGGCAAGAGGGCGAATTTTTCACGGGCTGCTTCGCAAGTGTTACAGTTAGTTCCACAGGACACCTGGAATACACGTGATGCAATTGAATATCGTCAAAAATAACTTTGATATATAGGTGATTAACTGTCAGGTCTAGAAAACGTTTTGGTGATATACTATTATATTGTGTGTATTTATCGAATTTGAAAGATTAACCAGGTAATGTCATCACTTAATGCCGTCTCCACGAGATGCATTAGTAACTTATATAACTGAGTAATTTCAAATGAAGGATATATTACATAACCTAGACAACCTCTACTGTAATCCGCTTCACCGCTCAAGGTGATCCCTACCCTATATTTGGGGAAGAAAACGATTTTGTGTCATTAAGCTATTGTCAGCTCCATATCGACAAATAATATAAGCGAGGACAGTTATTTGGGCAGAAAAACAATGACAGTCATTATGTTAATGTTCAACATTGAATATTTGTTTAGCAATTTTGAAGGGACTCATGGGTTATCAGTAACTACTTGTTTAAAGGAAAAGTGTTTTTATAGGAAAAAAAGAAAAATCTAATTATATTATGAATATTGAACTTATGTTCTGGGCAGTACGACTGGATTATTCATGTGAAAAAGAATCTTTGTTGATTTATATCTATTTCTAAAGCAATTTATCTACTTTCTATGTAAATAATGAATCTCAGAGACCTCTTCAGTATTTGGAAGGTCCCAGAGATTCATTAAAGCCTGAAACAGACAATTGAAAAATAATAGAAATTCATAATAATTCAATTGAGCTAACCCAGCTTAGCCTGACCTTAACATCAAATGGAAACCATAAATTAAAAGTGGTGACAGATAACCCACAAGTACCTTTAAATATATTTTCTACCATTTAAATTTTAACACTTACTGTGTATTAGTGGTTTTGATTCCTTTTTGGCCAAAATTAGCATGGTGACACTTGTACTTGATTAGCTCTGACACTTTTTTCTGGTTCCGCCCCGCGTGTCTCCACTGTACAAAGTTCTTTTCTGAGAACTCTTTCACCCAACTTTTCAATTTTGTATAATTGTCAATGTCAACTTCTATCACAGTTCCAGAACTTATTTGCATTTGCTTTCCGTGAAATGAAGTTGGAAGAGCAAAATTTTCTGCAACACCATCTGGAGAAAGATCTAGTGTATGCAGTTTCGGCACAATACATTTATTGGCTACGTCACTGCTGCACCCAGCACTTTCTTCTGATTTTTCAACCTCCTGCGAACGGCACTCCATATTGCAAACGCTTAATTAAGCTTACTGAGTGAAAGCTTCTGCAAGACTGCAACTGTGCAACAGCTGGAATTTTGCGCCAAAACCCTGGTGGTGAGGGTGGAACTGTGTTTTGTTTTTTTTATTTCCCTTAGCAATTATAGCCAGATATATTAACTACCAATTATATTAATTGAAGTATGTAATAACTAACCAACGACAACTTTTTGAGCATAAATATTGTTCACTTTGCTTGACGATGAACTACTGTGACGCAATACGAAGACAGCTGATATCTATAATTTATATTCCCGCAAAAGAATAGAATGCTAATGAGTTTCTCACAAGTTATCATGACGAAAATTACGACAGCAATATATAATTGTACAATTTGTAATATTTTTGTTTTCTTATCCAAATAAACATTTTGTTTCGATAGAGAATGATTTGTAGAACGGCGGTATCTGGCATGCATCGCAGGTGTGAGCAAGTTCTGGCGGTATCTGGCATGCAGTACATGTGAGCATGCTAGAAGGGTAGCATCAACAGACTTTTGACACTAGCGCCACCCGGCCATATTACAGTATTATAGTTTATTACCATATTAAGGGCTGTTGACACGATTATTGTTGAGCAACTTCACCACGAGTGCAGTAACGTACTTGGTCGATTCAGAGTGTCTATACGGCCATTCTACACTTTCAGCAGTGGTGCAGCGCTGCTCTAGTAAAATCCTCAGTTTGCTTCTGAACGCAGTAGAGAGAAGATGTATGATGATGGCTCGGCAATAGGCAATGGCGCTTGCACTCTCTGTCAGTTGTCGCGGCTATAAAGATGAAACAAAAACGATAAAGAAAAATGTGGGCGAAGCGTTGGCTTAAAAAAATCCTTTTTGAGCAGCTAAAGGCCACTTTTCCAAGAAAACGCGTAGGGAAGGAGCAGAGACTACACACCCTCCTCGTTCGGCGACTCGAATCACACAGACAAGCCTTGGATAGCTCGATGAAGACCAGCATAAACCGCATTGTCGTTTAAGGTGGCTTTAGACGGAGGGTGCCTTCCCCGGGGCAACGCCCTCTCTCCCTCCCCACCTCCTTAAAAAAACCATAAACCCCCGATCTAATGCCTCCCACTCGTTCCCCATGGGTGTTGTAGCTGCTGACAGCGAGACACTGTGACGGTGCGCTCCAGACAGTATTAAGGGTAGGATGTATGTCTTAGCTGCTCTGTCGTCATGTTCTCATGCGCAATCTGAATGCAAAAAGTCTCTCCTGATCTGGAAAAGTTGCTGAAGGCTGAAGTTTTCACATTGATAGATTAATTGAAAGCAAAACGTCAGTCTGATTGTATTTATTGCGGCTGTAAATATGTTTTTTATTAAGTACTATCACTGAAATGATTTTCGATCTAATTCAAAAGTAATTACCTCTAACAATAGTAACACAAATTGTTCGCTATCATGCTATTATTAACACAAGATGGCTCGTGATAGGACTTAGACTGATATAATTTTTGTTACTTATTTCTACATCCTGTAATCAGACTCTATCGCGCATTTTTCATTTATTTTTGTCTCCATATACATCTGCTGGGCAAGCTATATTTTATTATTCCTTAGTTTGGGCATTAAGTTCATATGAGAAGCTATATACGCGCGAATTTTTATTTATTCGCCTCCATTCCTTATTAATCTAATTGACACATTCGTTTCTGCCAAGGCACTTGGCCTTCGTTTAAGAAGTAATTCTTGAATTCTTTACGAATACGTTGATCTTATGCCGGCCTCCGTGAAATAGTTTAGAGGTTAAAAATAGCATCTTCTTTTCTGCACGTACCTTGAATAACATTTCGACATCCTCACTCAGACACTGTTATCTCCAGGGTTGCCGATTTGTTTTTTTGATGATCGTACAAAACCTCCATGAAAACGTACCAAAAATTGTTAGAGCGTACCAAATCTATTTAACTAGCAATAAAACGAATATTTTAAGGTTTTACCTACTTTTCCTGCAAGAATGAAACCTTTTCCTCCTCTTCTTCCTTCATCTGACAATGGTGTTTATTTAATTTTTTGACTAAGCTACAGTGGTGGTTCCAATTTGTGCAGTCAATGTTCTCTAACGTAGATTTTGATCGCATTCATGCATTTAGTCTTGCTCTTTTTAACGAAATCCTGTTTTTTGCTCTATGTAGTTAGGGTCGAAAAAATTCTCTAGTTGCAGCAAAATAATGCGGTATTGACAAAAGCTGCATCATGAACTCGGGAAGCAGCGGGTAACAAAGCTGCGTACCAGAATTTTTCAGACATAATTTTGTCTTGAAAGGAGCATCTTGAACAAACAGTTCTCACCATTTAATATTTATCTTTTCATGCTGCTCTCCTTTCACGAAATTGGAGAAATGCATTCAATATGGTATTATTGAATTACATTTACTAAGACCTTTCAATCCAAACTCTTCTACATAGTTCTTTGGGACATATTTTGTTGACATTTCTCAGGAGAATTCTTTCTGCAGCTGCACCAAAATAAATCTCATTGATACTGACATAGTTTGAGGGGTAGCCTACATTTATTTTGCAATTATTGTCATTCGAAATCAACAGATTCCTTTTTATGAAGTTGCCCATAATAAAATTCTCATTCCACTGAAATCAAAATACATTTTTGTAAGGGAAACTTGTATAATTTCTGAACGCACCAAATTCGGCTGCCCTGGGCATCTCACCCTTCGTCTAAATGCAAGTGGCGAAGCTTGAGCGGGTGAGAGGGGTAGGGTAGGGGCGTCACCCTGGGGAAGAAACCCTCCGTCTAAAGCCACCTTTAGTGAGCCATTGAGTCTGAAGCGAGAGCAAATGGGCGGAGTTTGAGTCTCTCTTCACTGCTTACGCGTGTACCATGGTGGACTAAAGGAGGTAACGTCACTTCTACGGGGACAGCCGCACACATTCGCCAATTCGACTAGCCAATAGAAGGCTTCATTTCAAACAAGCCGTGTGACACCTACGCACCATGACGTCAGCGGCGGCAGCAGCGTACTACTACGCAGCGTACTCTCTCCTTCCAGACGTACGATCAACAACATGGCCGACTGCCAGTGTGCCTCCGCAGGTGTGGATTTGGATTTTTGAAAAATTGAATTCCATCCTGCTGCGTGTAAATCTATCAGAACTAAAAGGTTATCGATCTTCAATTTTATCATTCGGGCAGCTTCATAAATTGAAAGCTCTATCCAAACTGAAGGAAAATTTACTTCAATCAACCATACAAAACGTTTTATTATCTTCTTCATGCGGATGAAGCTGACGATTGCGCACTGGATTGTAAGGATAAAATAAATTTCCGTACTCAGATATTTATTTGAAAAAAACATGCTATACATTTCGCTTGATTATATTAGATTATAAGTTAGTTTCAGCCTTCCAAATCGCTACAAAAAAGAGCGTATCGATGAGAGTAAGGATGAAGGCACCATTTAGTATGGAGCTGAGGGAATGCGGAACCTATGCGCAAGGTGCATAGAAACAGTAAGCTAAGAAAGAACTTCATGAAACAAGATAAAGTTGAAGAAGAAAAAGTAGTAGGTGCTGAAAAACAGGACAGCAGTGAACCGAAAAAAGATGGGCCGTAAGAAAACAAAAACCTTTTCTATTTCAATAAAAAGAGAGCCTACCTAACCTTTAGCTTGGGCCCTCACATAGTCCTCCTGGGAGCGCTAATTCCCATACATACAATAGTTGTATCCCCCTGAGGGGTCGATAACCTGTACATAGAAACATTAAATTAAGGAGCAAGATTTTGACAAAATTAACGCTGAAGAAGAAAATAATAGGTTATGAGAAACGGAACAGCAGTGAATAAAAAGAAAAGAGAGTTCTTAACCAAAGAAAACAAAGCTTTTAAATTTTAACAAAAAGAAGCCCTACCAAGCTCTCACTTTGGCACCTAACATAACCAGTTCTGTAAGAATGGGGAGCAAAAGACAAGCAACAATTAGTCCCTGGAAAAATATTTTCCTCACTTAAAAATACATTAACTGTATATCACGTAACTTTTTGGCGATAATGAATGAAATAAACTATTTTCCTTTCAAAACAACATTTGGTACACCACCGCTCTAGGCGCGCTTCAACACTTTCCGGTTATAAATTCCAAAATCTACACAAAAGAAACGACATACAACTAATTATTAAACTCTAGGAAAAGACTTGAGTAATCACAGTCGACAAAAGACTTATAAATAATAAACTGCAGAACTCCCAATGCATTAGCGCTATATTCAAACATCAGGACACACTGCGTGCCAGTAAGGAAAGAACTATAAAATAAAAATTAAATTACCTCTTAAAATTCAAAAGTAAAGAAATTTAGCATGATGGATTATAAAGATATCCTTTAGAATGACCAGTAGGTCAAAATTACAATTTTAGTACCAATTCTTCTAACTCTCTGCAATTCTGCATGAAACAAATAAATCATAGTTAACCATACACATCATACATAAATGTGTTATGAGCTAGGCAACATTGTACAAAATATTCGTCCACAGCCGTAAATTCTACGCAAACTAATGCACAAGGTTCATCTCCAGCTCGATTCAAGAGAACGCTTCACAGACTTTAATGAGTTTCACACTGACAAAAAAAGGCTACCACAAGTTCAACACTAGTGGTTGTTCATTAGCCATAGTGAATCACTGTGAAGTGAATCAAAGCATTGCGAAGTGAATTATTAATGCAACATTTTATCGAGTTTTTCTTTGGAACAGGTAGTCCGCACAGATCTGTTGTACGCCCTAATTGACTGCAGTGTTCTACATCTGACAAAGAATTTTATGAGGTAAATTGCTATTTGAGAACAGCAGGTGCGAGGTTTGGGGCAGTTATCATTGATTACTTTACACACAGATTTGCAGAAGCCTGGTAAGTGACTAATTTTACTGAAAAGATAAAGGAAAACTCTCTCATAAGAAATGATAGTGTGTACAAAAGACTTACTGCAATATTTCAGTCCCTTGCGCGGATCATCAGATTGAACATTCTCTTTAAATGAAACAAACAAATGAAAACTGAAATTTTTTACGCTAAGAATGGAAGAACAAGTACTGCAGTCAGCCAAAGATGTTTTTCTTAGTTGCTGGTGATAGAGGTCTGTTTTCATGGCAAGGTAACCATACATATAAGTGGCGGCATCTTCCACTTCCAGAGAAGCAAAAATTCCTCCGATCTCGGTGGGAGCCACCGAGATCGGAGGAATTTTTGCTTCTCCAGCCACCAAAGTTTTGCTTCTCCAGCCAAGTTTACCGTTCTCTTGTTAAACATCACAGCAGTCTGTTGTTCCTCTTCAGACACCGGAATGATAGGTGGCACTACTTCACTTTCTTCCGGCACCTGAAAGGCAAGAAAAAATGTGAACTCAAGTTAAAATTTTTTTCGAGTAAGTCTTTGACTTCATAAGCCAGCATTTCAGTTGCATTTAAGGGTACAGATTGAAATGTTAGAGAAAACAGAAAGTTAACCTAATATGATACATTGGATACATTGAGATGCAGGCGAGAGCAATTAGAAAAAGAGGTCATTTGTAAAGAATTACGCTGAACAGGAAGCAGCATTGAAAAGCATACAAAGAAATGAAAATGATTAACTAGAGCATAATACTAAATGTAAAAATATAAGGAGTCTGAAAGGAGAAAAAAAGAGCAAAAGCTAAAGATTAAATTAGATTATGTTAGTTTAAGCCTCCATAACTGCTAAAAAAGCGTGTTTAGAGGAGAGGAAGGAGAAAGGCACCATTTAGTGAGGAGATAAGGGAATACAATGTGGGATATCATGAGAGAAACAAGATATGATTGGAAAAAAGGAAACAAAAAATTTAAAGTAGTAGGCAGAGAATTGTTAAATACTTGGCTTAAAAAAACATAAGTTTATGCATTCTATCTATGTCCCACAATTCCTCTCTAACATTTAATGTTGTCTAATATATCTAGATTTTTGAAAGATCTTATATAATAATCCAAATCTAAACTTATGAAAACTTTGAAGGAATAAGTGTAAAAAGTGCAAATGTCTATTAAATAAGACTCCTAATCATTGAGTTGAGAAAATCGGACTATAATCTGGACATCCTAAATTTTATTCTGACATGGATGTATTCCTCAACGGGTTACCAGACTCATCTCACCTCTGCAAGAAGCCCAAGGTCTCTCCTAATTGCTCGTCAGGAGCTGTCTCGCAGTTGGAAGCGAGAGGAGCTCGAATGAGAGAAGAAGAAGTAATCTTGGCGTAGTTCTGCGTGAACGTTTGGGCATCTGAGAACTTCTGCAGCAGATGAATTTTGCCAAAGAACAATTCGAGCTCATCTTGGCAGAGATTTCTTGTAGATAGGTATGGCAGATGATGGCCATCCAAAACAGGTCTCAATGAAAGAATGACCGTTATGGATTGGATCAATCCTCGGATGAAGCGGCATCTCCGGGCAATGTTCAAGTCTTCCAATTCTTGCAACCATTTAACAGCCTCCTTCAAAAATTGAATGGATGGTGATCGAGAATGGATTGGTTTTCGAAGTGGCACAGGGTCTCCTGGTGTTGAATTCAAGACTTCAAATGTGTCATTCATTTTTTTCAAATAAGTGCTTGTTGCTGCAGCAGAAGAGCCTATTTTGCCCTTAGCAATGGAGGTATCAATAGCAGCAGAGCATAAATTAGAGAGAACCTGAGCTGCTAATTTGACTTACATTTTGGCACCAAATTTCAAATCTTACACATGTTTGTAGGTAACACGTGGCATTCTTTGAAGGCTTTTGTCCAGGTCTAACTGGAAGACAGTTTCAACATCTTTCCAACTTGCTGGTGCTGAGAAGGATGGAACATTTACATCTCCGTTCAGCAGAAAGTTTCGAGCACTTTTTAGCAAGTGCGGAGGATCTCTGAATGCAAAGAAGGTTTGGTGATTAATTGTAATCTTTGGGTTGAGTGGTGTGGATCCAAAGGTCTTCAAAGCTGTTTCAAAATTTGAACCTTGATCAGTAGTTATGCCAAGAACTGAGAACTCTTCATTTTCCAATATTTTGATAGCATTTGTAATTATTGCAGCAACTTCAGCAGACTTCATAAAGTTGTCGGAGAAATAATAGCCAATGGGAAATTTCCAATGACTTCTCACACCAACTGCCATTACACACAGAGCAGATGATGCCAACTTCCTTGAACGAGTCTCGCCATCATCCTCATTTCCAATAATAAGATCCTTACTCTGATTGTAAGCAAGTCCCTTTCTCAATGACATTTCGTTTAACAGAATGAATGTAAGCCTATCACCATTAGTTTGAGGATTAACCTTCAATTTCATCATTTGAACATTTCTTTTTGAAACACCCGGAGACATTTTCAAAGTTTTTAGCAATCGTTCAACAGTAGACAGTGAAGGCAATGGCAGCATTTTCCTAAACAAATTGTATCCTGATATGCTGCAGCTCACAATAATATTGACAGCCATCCATTTTTGATAGAGTGTGTACTTCATTTTGCCTTTCAGTTCCATTTTAATGAATTCACTCAGGTATGGTCCCAGCTTTGGGTACAATTGAGTTAGCTGCGTGTCAATGTTGAAACGCTTGTACTGAACAGGTCTCATTTTCCTACCAGATAAGCGCCTTTTCTTGAGTTGCTTTGAGTTTGCCGCACTTTCCACCCTGATGGGGCAAGGAAATAATTCTCGCTGACAAGACAGACTTGGAATTGAATGCTGATTTTGCTGAACTGAAGTTTCTGGCTGACAAATTGAAGAGATCATTTCAGTTGCAGATTGAGAAATCTTAGCTAGAGAATGAGTTAAACTAGCTTCTTCAGCGAATGATTGGGAAGTTGGTAAGTCTTTATTTGCAGATGAGTGAGTTGACGCCATAGCTGATTTAGGAGTCAAACAGGCTTGCTTGCTGGATGATTGGAGACTTGAAAAAGCCTGCTTGGGAGCTGATAAAAGACTTGAACTCTTGGTGGCTGTTTGAGGACTTGAATGGTCTCTCTCAGAAACAGATTGAAAACTCAAATGGGCTCTTTTGGTGGCTGATTTAGGACTTGAATAGGTTTTTTGGTGGCTGATTGAGGACTTGAGTAGTCTCTTTTGGTGGCTGGTTGAGGACTTGAGTAGGCTCTTTTGGTGGCTGGTTGAGGACTTGAGTAGGCTCTTTTGGTGGCTGGTTGAGGACTTGAGTAGGCTCTTTTGGTGGCTGGTTGAGGACTTGAGTAAGCTCTTTTGGTGGCTGGTTGAGGACTTGAGTAGGCTCTTTTGGTAACTGGTTGAGGACTTGAGTAGGCTCTTTTGGTGGCTGGTTGAGGACTTGAGTAGGCTCTTTTGGTGGCTGGTTGAGGACTTGAGTAGGCTCTTTTGGTGGCTGGTTGAGGACTTGAGTAGGCTCCTTTGGTGGCTGGTTGAGGACTTAAACCCCTGGTCATATGAGTTAGAGGATGCTGAGATGAGGTTGAAATTGGGATCCCTACTTCTTAAATCGGTTGGGATGAAGGGATAGGAACCAGTGTAGGGGGATCATTATCCAACAGCAGTGAATGATCACTAGCTTGTTTGGGTTGCATGTCAATTCCATGTCCTGGAAGGTAAAAAATGATTCACATGAAACAGTACTTAGCAAAACTTTTTTATATAAAATTTAGTTTCCCTTGTACTGAAATCTTTCATAGCCGTAAACACAAGAAAACGCCAAAAATTGACCCTAAATGAATTAATTCGTTGAAGAGTTTTCTAAAATACTGAAATTAGCTCAATACTATCTAACAAAGCTGAGAAAGAATTGAAATTTAAATGTTGAAAAATGATTACCTCGGAAGAGAAAAACTACACCTTTTTCACTACAATTCAATCTAAGTCAAGTTCAATTTAATCCAAGTCAAGTTCAATTTAATCCGAGTCAAGTTCAATTTAATCCGAGTCAAGTTCAATTTATTCCGAGTCAAGTTCAATTTATTCCGAGTCAAGTTCAAATTAATCCGAGTCAAGTTCAAATTAATCCAAGACAAGTTCAAGTTAATCTAAGTCAAGTTCAAATTACTCCAAGTCAAGTTCAAATTAATCCAAGTCAAGCTCAAGTTTAATCCAATTCAAGTTCAATTTAATCCAAGTCAAGTTCAATTAAATCCAAGTCAAGTTCAATTCAATCCAAGTCAAGTTCAATTCAATCTAAGCCAAGTTCAAATAATCCAAGTCAAGTTCAAATTTATCCAAGTCAAGTTCAAATTAATCCAAGTCAAGTTCAAATTAATCCAAGTCCAGTTCAAATTAATCCAAGTCAAGTTCAAGTTAAGCGGAGTCAAGTTCAAATTAATCCAACCCACAGTTGAGTTTTAAAATGACATAATAATTTGCTAATTCAAGTGTTTTGTGTTAAATATGTATCTATTGGATGTTATAAGCAAAACTGGTTTGGAGGATTTATTTTCATATTTAAATACGTGAAATTCCACTTTATCATATCTATGAAATCATATACAAGCAAATACAAAAGATTATCATTGGACGATATGTAGATTTAATATTTAAATGGAATATCCGAGTACAAATGTGATTAACTGAGTACTAATGTACGATTCCGTTAGATTACAATTTACACGTGTACATCACTACCCAGATACATTCTTGCATTAGCAATATAAATGTTGACATCCTTTCTAATTCCGTGTTAGTCAATGTGAAGAACTGTTGGATCCACTTACAATACACAATAATAATACAAGAAACAATGTTTTTAATTCACTAACGATTTTATTTGTGTGTGTTTACAATTCAATATATAATCCTTTTAGGACTTTGACTTTGACATGTCAAATGTCAAACAATCATTTTATGAACATTTAAGTATTGAAAGTATTATATATTAAATTGCATACACACACAAATAAAATCAGCAGTGAATTAGAAGCATTGTTTCTTGTATTATTATTGTGTATTGTAAGTGGATTCAACATTTCTTAACAATGACTAACACGGAATTAGAATGGATGGCAACATTTATATTGCTAATGCAAGAATGTATCTGAGTAGTAATGTACATTGGTAAATTGTAATCAAACGGAATCGTACATTAGTACTCAGTGAATCGCATTTGTACTCGTATATTTCTTTTAAAGATTAAATCTACAAATCGTTCAATGATAACCTTTTGCATTTGCATGTATATGATTTCATAGATGTGATTAAGTGGAATTTCACGTATATAAATATCTATGAGTGAAAATAAATCCTCGAAACCAGTCTTGATTATAACATCCAATAGATACATATTCAACCCAAAAAACTTTAATTAGCAAATTATTATGTCATTTTATAACTCAACTGTGGGCTGGGTTAATATGAACTTGACTCGGATCAAATTTGAACTTGACTCGGATTAATTTGAACTTGACTCGGATTAATTTGAACTTGACTCGGATTAATTTGAACTTGACTCGGATTAATTTGAACCTGACTCGGATTAATTTGATCTTGACTCGGATTAATTTGATCTTGACTCCGATTAAATTGAACTCGACTTGTATTAAATTGAACTCGACTTGGATTAAATTGAACTCGAGTTGGATTAATTCGAACTTGACTCCGATTAATTTTAACTTGACTCGGATTTATTTGAACTTGACTCGGATTAATTTGAACTTGACTCGGATTAATTTGAACTTGACTCGGATTAATTTGAACTTGACTCAGATTAATTTGAACTTGACTCGGATTAATTTGAACTTGACTCGGATTAATTTGAACTTGACTCGGATTAATTTGAACTTGACTCGGATTAATTTGAACTTGACTCGGATTAATTTGAACTTGACTCGGATTAATTTGAACTTGACTCGGATTAATTTGAACTTGACTCGGATTAATTTGAACTTGACTCGGATTAATTTGAACTTGACTCGGATTAATTTGAACTTGACTCGGGTTAAATTGAACTTGACTCGGGTTAAATTGAACTTGACTCGGATTAAATTGAGCTCAACTTGGATTAAATTAAACTCGACTTGGATTGCATTGAACTCGACATTGAGTAAATTGAACTCGACTTGGATTAAATTGAACTCGACTTGGATTAAATTGAACTCGACTTGGATTAAATTGAACTCGACTTGGATTAAATTGAACTCGACTTGGATTAAATTGAACTCGACTTGGATTAAATTGAACTCGACTTGGATTAAATTGAACTCGACTTGGATTAAATTGAACTTGACCTAGATTAATTTGAAGTTAAAAAGGTTTAGACCCATAAGAACTTGAGGAATCTCCTACCACTCCTGAAAACAAAAGTACAATGGACTTAATTTTTAGGTTTTGAAAATGACATGTTTTAATGGATTAATGTATTAGATATATTTATACTACAATTAGGCGTGTGGCAATTCCTATGAAGAACAAGTTTCATCAGACTCATTAGATAACTAAAAATTTGAAACACAGTAGATATGGGCTGGTAAAATGAATGCCCAGTAACTCACTCACAGGTTGAAATTCAAACAGGGAATTTTGTTGCCAACTCTTCTTACTGAATTTGTACATTCAAACCCAACTAGCTCGTCTGAAGAACCAACTTGCAGAAAGAAATGTTTTATAGTGTTTATTTCCAACAAACTGGACCAGTTCAATTTGAATTATGAAAGCATAGATACCAAGACTAAGGATGGATGAGTCTTGAACATTGGCAGCTGCTGCACCATTTGCACCTGAGACACAGCTTAATGGAGTACTTTAGAAAGTCATTAAATGTGCACAACTCAAATTTGGCATGAAATTAAATGGTGCTACAGTGTGGACATGGGCATGAGCAATATTTCCTTAACACTAATAAAATAACTAACAAAACTCACCCATGATGACGAATCATTACGTGGATACTAATGAATATAGATTCTAGATAACAATACTATCCTACAGATGAAAAGAAAAATATATATATAACAGGATGTCTGCTGATATTTCATTTCCAAATTTTCATAATTTTTACTATTTCTTACTACCCTCAAGAGCAAAAAATTACTACCTAATTTTTACATAATCAATTATGTCCAAATGTAAGTAATCAGCTTATAATAATCAGTTGGAGTCAATTATACACTCAATTACACAGGTTCTAAAAAGTTTTAATTTAATACTGAAAATACTTTATACTAAAGGGAGCAACCAATGCATCATTGCAAAAAATTACCTAAATTCCTAATGTACCCATCCTAAATAGGCTAACAAATGTTTGGCAATGACCTTATCTTAACATCTTTCAACTATGAGAGCAACAGTTCATCACATGAAAAAAAAATAAACTGACAGTAAACTAGTCGACAGCGGGGGATTGTCAGATCCACTTTCAGGAATATTTCCCATAAACTGCAGCAAATTGCTGATTCTTGGAGAAATAATTTTTTTAAAAATCTTTCTATTCTTCCCAATTATACTATGTACTTCTAATTTTCAGTAAATTATCTTACTTCATAATTGTTAACTGCCTTGACAGGTGAAGTGATCCCTGAGACTAAATTTACTATTTTTCACAACCTTTTTTGATGCTTTTCAAATTTTACTTTTTTACTATCTAGAAGACACTCTGTATAATTATTGAGGCAGACATTAGACATGATTTTCTAAGCAGGATGTGTTGCTTCATATGATATTTTTGATGCATTCATTCAATTTCGATATAATGCAAACGGTGAGGTTTTAACTCTTCTTTCTATGAGCTGTAATTGCGGAAAAAATATTTTAGCAACTCGGTGATAGCAAAAATGGATTTATCTATTCCATTCATGGAAGTTGCATGTATGCAAAATGTTTACAAGCACTGTAGCCAAATACCCAAATTACATTCATATATAAAATTGAGTGAACAGAAACACTATCATAGAAATAATGTATTTTTTTGCACACTTTCCATCTAAAACGCACACTTTTTTCAAAGGTTATTGTGTTATTAAGGTACAGCTGAAAAATGTGAAACAAAAGTGTTTCACACATAATAAAAATTGCAATAAGCGGTTTGACTCCATTGTGACCTTTAGTAATAATTTCAATACTCATGATTTTAATGCTTGGCATCAACACCTCCTCTGGATGATTATTCTTTGAATGATGATGCATTGCGGATAATGGCATGTGTCTGTCCGATCTCAAAAGTTATATGGTGCAATTAAGCTTGCACTGACCATAGGGCCCTGACACTGTCGGCCCTCAAGTTCATGTGCAACGGTTGCTCAATATTTGCGTTGATTCACTAGGTTCTTCACTGTTTTTAGGTTTTATTTGCATTTGTGAGGTATAGTTAAATGATGCAACAATTTGAGGAAAGTCCTATCATTAAACTCTGTGCAAGGACATTGAAATGCCCTATATATGACGAAGGATAAGTTTGTACCTTGAAGGTAACACGATTGGGTATATCCAAAGAAAATCATTATAAGACATGAATGCTGAATAATACAGAGAGAGTAGCCACTTAAGGTTGTTTTTTAAAAAACTAAAGTAGTAAACTGAATTGGATTTTTGAAAAGTTTACAATCCTTGATTATTTACTGATCATTAACCTAAAAATTAATAAAATGGCAATGAAAAAATTTAAAATTCAAATATTTAAACGGCTCAAATGAATATTCCATCATAAAAACTTGATAACTTTCCAATCAAACTGAATGTGAAGAAAAAGTGAACTATTTTTACTGTTGCTCACAAAAATTTTGGAACTTTTTACGTATTGTGTCCTCCAATCTTAAAATTACATACCGCTTTACAGGAATACTTTCCATAAACTGAGGCAAATTTCTGATTGTGGGAGAAATAATTTAAGCAAAATTTTTATACTCTATAGACATATGTAATATTACTCTAAATTTTCAGAGAATTATTACACTTAACAATTTTTTACTACCCTGAAGCAAATTTTACTATTGGGTAATGTTAAGGAGATGCAACTAATCAGTTTTAAAAATTTTGTTGCCTGTATCATGTTATTAATTTCAAAATGAGCAACTTTTCTTTTGAAATAAGCAACTTTTTGGGGCAAAGGAGTATTTAACGAGTTATACCTGGCGGAACATTTTCTTTGAGTTCTTAGTAATTTATTATTTGCCGGTTCCGCGGAGCTTGAATCCACTTCTAGAATCTTTTGGTTGATAACACAGTAGAAATTTTCACCCAAAAATAGCAAATTATAGCACTTTGTTCATTTTCGTCTTAGATGGCGAGAGTGTGCCTGATCATTCGAGTGCATCGAAAGGGAGAGTCCATTCTAGTGTTGCCATCCGATGCGCTCGATGAATTAATTGCCGCTTTGAACACTAAAGTTGCGGTCAGTAATTTTCCGCTAAAACTCGTTAAATACTCATTTGCCCCAAAGAGTGAATAGATAAAAAGTTGTAATGTAATGTAATTACCATGATGCAGGCAACAAAATTTTAAAAATCGATTAGTTGCATCGGTAAATGTAAAGTGTTTGCTAGTTATCGATTTTCGAATTTTCGGTGCCTAAACATACTTAATTAGATCGAAATGAACAAGTTTTTTTTCTATGCAATTTCCGCCGCAAATGAGTTTTTAACGAGTTATAGCGGTAGATTTAGTTGTGTCTTTGAAGAAAAATGCGCTCGAATAAACAGTTACTCATCGATTTTCAGGTTTTTGTTGCTTGAATCTCGGTAATAACTTCTAAATAAACTACTCTTCTTTTATCCACTTTTAGGCGACAAATGAGTATTTTACTAGTTAGAACGGTAGGTTTAGTTTCGTCTTTGATGAGCGCGGCGGAAGCAAGACTCCATTGCAGTGTTGCCATACGACGGGATAGATGAATTATTTCCCGCTTCAAACACTAGAGTTGCAGTAACTCATTTACCGCTCTAACTCGTTAAATACTCATTAGCAACGGAAAGTGCATAGAAGGAAACTATGCTATTTTGATCTAATTAGCTATGTTTAGGCACCAAAAATTTGACAATCGATTACTAGCAAACACTTTACATTTACCGCTGCATCTCCTTAACATTAACCCTACTTTTTACTACTTCCCAAATTTTACTACTTTACTTCCTAGTAGACACCCTGCATTATTGAGTTGAAAGCGTAATCGCAGCATTGTTGGAACACGCGCAGATTATTGGTGGGAAAAGATCTGCCTTGGTATGGCTAAGGTCAGTTAACTTATTTCAGGTTAGGTTAGGTTAGGTTAGTTGGTTTCTTCACTTTCATATACAACGTTCTTATGACTTAAAAGTTGAATGACTAAAAATTATGCATCAGCAAGCAAAACGTCATTCTTGTAAAATGTTTTTAATTGTGTTCCTATAGTGATTCTAGGGTATATTCCGTGAGCACATTAAATTAAATACCAACCACAATTAACATTGTTGGTAGAAAAATCATAGATAAGGTTTTGCATCTCTCTTGTAAACACGTACTTTTAGTTACAGAGTAGGAAATTATTTCAATTTCTTAAAAAAATTAAATAAGATAGACTACACAACTAAAACAAGCTAAACACAAGTTTTATAGCGTGGCAATCCAAACTAGCTTTCATCCTCAACACATTTGATTTACAGTTTGCTACTTGCAAACTTGAATCTAAAGGTGAAAACAAAATTTTTTACACTGCGAAGAGTTTTTATTATGAACCCATTTTAATTTGTCATCACATCCTACCTGCTATAAAATTCACTGACAAAATTTACATAGTACTAATTAAGCTGATGGCACTCTGCTACCATATTTTGTTACCATTTTAGAATGAAAAAGCTCATCAAAAATTAGTCTACAAAATTTAAAAAATAAACAGGATGTCATTAATAATGAATTGTAGTCTATTCCAATACTTATTTATCATTGCCCAGTATTTTACATTCGAGGCGAGTAAAAAGCATTTTCCAATGAAGCCGGCATTTGCTTTCAAAGATTTCATGAAGAAATGCAACGTCAAGTGCTAAAATTGGTCAAAAACCATATTTTCTATATTAAATTAAAATACACTTAAAATTTCTCACCTTCCAAGTCTGCAAAGCCGTGATTATAAGGCAACGGCACAACACAACTTTTTAATGGAACGTGCGTTTTGAATGGCGAAAGGATTCTTCTGTAGTCAGTCATTTTGAAATGCCTGCTGCACACATAGTGGTGCGCACATACATTTGACTTACTTAGATCATTTAACTGCACATTTCCACTCGCTCCAATCCATTCTTTGAAATGTACACGTTGATATTGGAAATATCGTAAGTCTGGTCGGTTTTTAGAATTCTTTTCACACCCAATAAAAGAACACTTTTTAATTCTAACTCGAAGCGGCGGCGACATTGCGCCTCCTTGTCGCGTGAAGACTTTGAATGACGCTGCTAGTTTCTGATGTCGTACCCGATTCATGAACTCGTTAGGCTAACAGTGGTGCCAGATTTCGGGCTAGCAATGTTGCCAGATTTTAGCACTGATATTGGTCCGTTTCCAGACGTCACATGCAACCCACTCGATTTCCCGAAAGACTGGTTTGCTGCTACTTCCTTTACGTATACCGTGACTGGGACTTAGTGCTCTGATTGACGTTGAACTGGAAGGAAGTTCAGGTGAGTTATCTAGCGATAACCGTTTTAGCCTAACTAGAAGTATTTTTTAACTACTAAATGAAACTATTTTTAACCCTACTACTTGAAGATATTTTAAATACTGTGAAATAAATTTTGAAAGTTTTTTTTAATCAAATAATTTTAAGATTAAGGTGAGACTTATAGCTTATAGAACAAAAATTTTGACACGAGGTATTATAAATTAAAATGGTACCCAGCGGGGCAATGAGCCCAGGGTGCAAACGGGGGAAAGCGCCCAGAGTGGGCTCATTGCCCCTCTGAGGTTTTGTGTATTTTCCAATTATTTATTTCGCCTTTAATTTTTCCAGGTAAAACGTGGTGCGCAATTATACAAGGAAATGAATACAGTCAATTATTCTCGAACTGACATTCATGACTTGGAGGAAATTCAGAGTGGCAAATCACTGAAGACCACAAGTGCAAAGTTCAAAATACCGAGAAAAACTCTGCGAAGGCACAGAGACGGTGAGGTGAGGCGGCGCAACTTGGAGATCTTCGTTT
Organism: Morinoia aosen; assembly: GCA_030386875.1. Classification (NCBI taxonomy): domain Eukaryota; kingdom Metazoa; phylum Arthropoda; class Malacostraca; order Amphipoda; family Talitridae; genus Morinoia; species Morinoia aosen. The sequence goes on along the minus strand of CM059569.1, from coordinate 12,005,203 downwards.
TGGAAGGTACGACAGATCCCTCACTGAAGATACTGAAAAAGCATTTGCTGAGTGCATTAAAGATATGCAAGAAAGAAAGTTCGAACTAACATGCAAAGATGTAAGAAGAATTGCGCTCGACGTTGCTGATCGACAAAAGATGAACGACCCATTTGACAAAGAAACCAAAATGGCTGGAAAGGATTGGCTAAATAATTTATGAATCGACATAAATTAAGCATTCGTGTTCCTCAATCAACTAGTTTGGTACTAGTTGCCTTTAATAAGCCAAAATTTAATGAGTTTTATGAAGGTCTAAGCTGAAATCATAAGCAAGTACAAATTCCTTGCGCAGAACATTTGAGACATGTACGCAACAGGGGTTATGTCAGTCCCCAAACCAAATATAATTGTTACTCCAAAAGGAGGTAAGCACGTTAGAAAGGAAACCAGTACCGAAAGAGGAGAATTAGTCACTGTGATTTGTTGCAGGAGTGCAAGTGGTAGCTACATTCCACAAATGTTTATCTTCCCACGGAAGAAAATCTAGCTTTATGGATGGCGCTCCGCCTGGATCGGTAGGAGATGTCAGTCCATCAGGATGGACAGATAATTCATTGTTTGTCAAGTGGCTTGTTCATTTCGTTGACATAACAAAATGCTCGAACGAACACCCTCATCTTTTTGTTCTTGACGGAAACCATAGCCACAAAAAATTAGAAGCCATTGAATTTTGTCGCAACAATGGCATCGAACTCCTAATAATGCCACCACATTCCTCCCATAAGATGCAGCCTCTGGACTGCAACTGCTTCAAATCTATAAAAGCAGCTTACAACTCAGCTGCAGACAGTTGAATATGTAATTTCAAACACTGAAAAACGAATGTCCATTTGTGTCGTTGAACTACACCATTTTCATTTCAAATTAATCTAAGTCAAGTTCAAATTAATCCGAGTCAAGTTCAAATTAATCAGAGTCAAGTTCAGATTAATCCAAGTCAAGTTCAAATTAATCAAAGTCAAGTTCAAATTAATCCAAGTCAAGTTCAATTTAATCCAAGTCAAGTTCAAATTAATCCAAGTCAAGTTCAAATTAATTCAACCCTCAGTTGAGTTGAAAAATGACAAAATAATTTGTTAATTTGAGATTTTTTGTTAAATATGTATCTATTGGATATGATAAGCAAGACTGGTTTCGAGGATTCATTTACACACATAGATACTTATATCCGTGAAATTCCACTTTATCACATCTATGAAATCAAATACATGCAAGTACAAAATATTATCATTGAACGATATGTAGATTTAATCAATTCTATATTTATTAATAACTCAATATATAAAGTTTTTAAGACTTCAATAACTTTTATAATAATCATTTTATGGATATTTAAGCCTTGAAAGTATTATACATTGAATTGTGAACAGACACAAATCAAATCAGTACAAGTTAGAAACGTTTTTTCTTGTACCATTATTGTGTATTGTAAGTGGATTCAACATTTCTTCACATTGACCAACACGGAATTAGAATGGATGGCAACATTTATATTGCTAATGCAAGAATGTCTCTGGGTAGTAATGTACAAGTATAAATTGTAATCACACGGAATCGTACATTAGTACTCAGTGAATCGCGTTTGTATATTTCTTTTTAAGATTAAATCCACATATCGTTCAATGTTAACCTTTTGTATTTGCATGTATATGATTTCATATATGTGATAAAGTGGAATTTCTCGTATATAAATATCTATGAGTGTAAATATATCCTCGAAATCAGTCTTGCTTATAACATCCAATAGATACATATTTAACAAAAAAAACTCATGTTAACAAATTATTATTTCATTCTTTAACTCAACTGAGGTTTGGATTAATTTGAACTTGACTCGGATTAATTTGAACTTGACTTGGATTAAATTGAACTTGACTTGGATTAATTTGAACTTGACTTGGATTAATTTGAACTTGAATAGGATTAATTTGAACTTGACTCGGATTAATTTGAACTTGACTTCGATTAAATTGAACTTGACTTAGATTAATTTGAAGTGAAAAAGGTGTAGTTAACGTTTTTGGAGAGGACTATACCTTAAAACTGTTATTCCAAAAAGCGGGGTAAATGGCTTCTAAGTGTCAGGAATATGGCCGTAGAGTGAAGATATATTTACAGACAAAGACTTTTTGGCAAAAGAATAAACCGTAGATGCAACGCCATAATCAAACGTGCAATGCTCTGCTCAGGAACTCTGCGTCAGAAATGAAGTGCATCTTGTAATAGAAGACAACGCGGTGCCCTCACCTTCGGCTGAAATTATCAATGAGATTGTTGCTACACCTGAATTATCAACTGAAAGGAAAAGGACTCGGAAATGGGAAAAAGCAACACATCTTACCTTAACACCGTCAAAAAATGTCTTAGAAGAAAGAGAATGATCGAAAAAGAAAAAGAAAAGAAAAAGATGTCAAGACCATCCGCATCCCACAGTCGCCGATTCCAGTTCGATGAAAGTGACAGTTCGGAAGATTATGAATGACCACGCTTGGTGCGCAGTGAGATTTTTGCACATAGCCGGTCTCGAGAGAAATGGATCAAATATATGGCGTGCTCAAAATGGGCTCATGAAGACTGTTCAGATGGTGATCGAAGGTATATTAAAAAATTATCAAAACTGCGATGGCGAATAGGATCATTGATGGAATATAATCTGTATTGTTTTTATTACTCTAGCAATTGGATGAATAGTATGCTTTCCGCGGTATAAGTTGTTTTCCGCATTCTTAGAAATATTTTCTTAGTGATGGATATATTTTTTCTATTCATTAATTATCTGTTGAATTGAACATTTTTCTAATATGCTTTCTATTATGTTGAACTGTCAAATGTTTCGTTATCTTTAAGATATAAGAAAAACAAAATTGGAAGAAAGTGTCCGTGGGGGTGGGCGCCTTGCCGCTGGCCCACGAGCCCATTGCCTCAGGGTCAGGGCAATCGGGTCATTTTGACACTTATTAGAAAGTATATTTTCATAATCATTTGAATTAATCTACAGGCGTCTAATTATTAACATATATTCCTCAACAGTGGTAGAATTTGTAAAAAATAAAAACGACCGAATAACAATGATACCTTTCTCAAAAATTCACTTTGAAAGAAGGGGGGGGGGGGGGGGGGGGTCGCTGCCCCATGTTATCTTACTGTTCCCGTACGGGAACACCATCTTTTCAGAGGATAATGTCCCAATCCATACAGCTAGAATTGTCAAAGAACGGTACGAGAAACATTCTAATGAAGTTGAGCATCTTATCTGGCCACGACAACCTCCATACCTCTACGTTATAGAGTATTTATGCTCGGTTTTAAAGATTCAAGCGAGAAGTCGAGTACCGCCGCCATCATCTCTAAAAAAAACTGAAGAGTGTTTTAATTGAAGAATGGGCTAAAACTCCTTTGGAAACAACTCTCAATTTGTATGAATCGATACCTCAGAGAACTGAGGCTGTAACTGCCTCAAAAAGTGGACATAAACCTTATTAAAATATACTTTGTTTCAAAAAGGGTTTCCAGTTTCTTGTCCAACCTTTCTATATACATTCCGGGTGTTCGGAATAAATGTGACAGAATAACATTTGATTTTTTCTAGATTTTTTAAATTTATTCATGCCAACTAAGCTTGAGTTTGAAGTTTAAGCCCTTCTTCATTCATACACGATGACAGCATAAATGAATGACTAGGAGCCACCTGAATCCTGGAAGAGAATAACTTGTATCATGATGATTCGCGCCGGCTATCCAAAATAAGGAGATTATGGTCGCTGCTCAGAGCTCCCTGGACACTGAATGTAAAAACAATCCTGTATGAACTAAAAGATTACAATGGAGCCTGAGAGGAGGCTAAATTTTCCCAAACTGTCTTGGTGTTCAGATGCATATTCTCAGAGGATGATGTGATGCACACCAATCCCAACGGGTCTCCAAACACTTATTTTGAGTAAAACTCTTCGACAATAATTTAATTTTCTTCCTTGTTTAATTTCTTTGAGATAAATTAAATTTTAGAGGTACCAACGCTGTTTGCTTTTTCTGATACAACTGTCAAATTTATCCCGAACACCCTATGTATATAAATAAACATAAATGCTATGTATCACTTAAGTTTCCTACTTCGTATCTGATAAATGCAACGCTACGAAGAAGAAGGGCGTCAGATCAACGACTCTCATTCAAATGCCTCAAAAAAAACTTTCTTCTTGAGAGATGTGTTCTGGAGGGTAAATCCAACATTTACATATTTCTACGATCCTCGTCAAATCTACTGTATTACGAAAAACCGTTAAAACAACATCAGGCATCGTTTGAATTTTTCGTTTTCCCCTTTCCACCTTACCCTCTTCACATCATCATCATCACTTTGCTGAGGGATCTCCGAGCCGGGAAACAGTTACAAACTACTCTTTTCTCTTCCAAAAATATATTTTTATTTTTTGTGATTTCAACCACCTAGATTCTTATTCGTTTCGTATAGATTATCTGTAGTATTCCGTTTCTTATTGATTAATCAAGGTTGTGGGCGTTTACACCAATTGACTATGAGCCATTGTCATAACGCGTTTGTTCTGACGCGGATACTACCGTTATGACGTCAAGTGGATACTACCGTCATGACGTTACGTGCATACTACCTGATGTATGCGAGTTTTGCAACAACATTATCAGCAGTTTGTTCTGTCCAATGCTATAACTACATTAAGAGCAATTTGTGAACTCAAATGTTGTCGCTCATGGACTGAGTGCGTGTACTCCTTATGAAATCATGCTAGATTTTTTTCTTATTTACTTTTTATTCGAGTTTTAGGTAGGAATACCTTTATTTTATCTTGAATTTCAACTTCAATTTTTCCAACGTTACATATTGCTTCCTGCTTATTAATATTAATCACCAACAATGTTGATGTATTCGATGAAATTGACCCAGATCTCTGTCACTTAAACTGACTATATCCAAACGTAAAGGAAACTAGGAAATGTACGTATCCCAATATTCAAAAATTCAATGAATCTATGAGAACAGCCTGTAATGATTTTTCGCTATTATGTGGAATTGTAGGTCACTCTATCCCAAAATTTATGAAATATCTTCTACCCTCTCTGAGCTAAACTGAAACTTTGATGTGCTAAGCAACACCGAAGCTGACTAGATGACTCAACTAGAGACATGATTCAAATACAAAATTATCATAGCCACCACTCACTACACAATAATTAAAAGCGCTTCAGAGGCATCAGTACATACATATCTGAACACGTAAATTCGAGACTCATAGCAAGTGTAACTATGATTCGGGATCATATAGAATCACTATTCAGAGAAGTAATGAAAAATGGTAAAATTATTATGCTTGGAACGGTTTCTAGGCCTCCAATAGCATGTCCTGTATCTTTCCTGAATGAGCTCAACCGTGTTATGTCGCTGTTTTAACAAGTTTTTATACCATGACATGATATTCTATGATGACTTCAATTATGGCGTGCTGTAACATGAAAACTGTAAGCCAATCTCAAATTTCCTAAATGTCTTTCAGTTTAAATCTTTCCTTCCAATTAACACAAAGCCTTCACGGAAATCCTCAGAGTCTGCTGAGCTGCTCGACAATATCTTCATGACAGATCCAACTAATTTTCTCATTAGAATAATTACTTCCAACTTATCAGATCATTTTCCAATTTTTCTTACTAAGAAAAATGTCTATGTCACTTGCACAAAGCCCCGGGCTGAAATTTATTCACAAAGTAAAGTAAGCGTTTCAAATTTGAGGGAAATGGGAACAGTTCTAGAAGAAGTATTGCCAACATTGCACATCTCTCAACAGAACAATAATGCAACGAACATTCATGAAGCAATACTAAACTTGACTGAAATTATAAAGACTGCACACAATCGGTGTTGTCCAATCATCACTCGCACAATTACACCGAAAAATAGACAAAAGCCCAGGATTACTAAAGACATTGTGATCAATATATAGAAACGTCAAGCTCACCTAGACCTTTTTTACGAAGGGTGAATATCTAAGGAATGTATAACAGAATCAGAAACTTTGTGACAAATCAAATAAGGACTTCGAGAAAAAATACTTTTAAGCTCAAATTTACCCAATTTAATACTGATGTTAAAAAACTGGCGCCTGCTAATTCTTGCCATAAATCGAATAATGCTCCTAAGAAAACGATTGAGGCTATTGTTCAAGATACTGTAAAAAACCTCAGGATGAAAGACATTGCCTATCTTTTTAATAACTTATTCGTGAACTTCGGAAAAAATATAGCTGATAGTATTCCAAGTGAACCTATACTGATCACTTGGAATATATGGAACGTGTTCGTGAACACAACTCTTTTTTATTCACGCCTACCAACTCTTTCGATGTAACGTGTATAAACAACCTGGAAAATGAATCGAATGGATTACAAAAGTTTTCAACTAAAGTAAATAAAGTTACTGCTGATATTATAACCCCGCTCAAATCCAGAAATATTCACCAGTCTCTCTTCTTAGGCATTTTTCCGGACTCTCTCAAAGTTGCTAGAGTAACCTCTATTTTTAAAGTGGTGAAAAAACATGCGTAATTATCGACCCATATCTTTATTACCAATTATTAGCAAAATATTCCAGAAAATTATGGATAAAAAATGTTTTCGTTTTTTGAGCAAAAGACATTTCTCAATGATGAACAATGTGATTTTCGCTCAAAAATATCTACAACACGAGCTGTATTTTTCAATTTACAATACCTTTATGGTAATATATGTGAAGGAAAGCTCGTTTTCTCCGGATTTCATGACTTTCTAAAATAATGAAGGCATCTACGGATGCTTTATTTCCAATCAAGCCTGATACATATCACCTTGTACGTTGGATTTTCAAATGCCAATTATCTAACGCCAGGACGCCATGACGCTTTACCCCGGTCAAGACCGGTACCCATTTCAGACACCTGGGTAGAGTGGGGTATTGTGCTTGGAATTTTTCTCCTATACCCAACAGAAAAAATCGCCACCATTGCCGGGACTTGAACCCAGGTGTGCCGCACGGCGGCAGAACCTCTAGCCACACTGCTATGGCGAGCACATTCATTCGATCGAAAAGCATTCGATTGTGTGGACAATAACATATTACTCTCGAAATTCCGCTGTTATGACATTAGAGGAGTTGCTCATGATTGGTTCAGATCATACTTAAAAGAAACCAACTCATGTAAGTTCCTGGGCATCATAATAGATAAACATCTGACTTTTAAGAGAGGACATCGCTCATATTAGTACTAATTTATCAAAATCCGTTGGAATACTCCATAAAATGAAAAATTTATAGCTTGAAGAAGCTTTGCAAATATTTTACCGAACGCTCATTTCACCATACTTACAATACGAAATAGCAGATTGGCACGGAACTGATAAAGATGAAACCAATATACTCTTAACTCTGCAAAAAAAACATCAAGCGGTAAGGAAACTAGAATATAATGCTCACACAGGCGATGCATTCAAAAGTTTAAAAATACTTGAACTTTCGGATTTCTACAAACTCTCGATACGTAATTCCATGTATTAAACATTGACCAATGATAGCGACGAAAACCTCAAACATTTAAAATAACTGAGCGAACTGGTCATCACGGCCATTTAAACCCATAATGGAAGTAACTTCACGCTTCCTTATGATTCAAAAACTATGTCACAACACAGTATCCTCTTCGTTGGAACTAAGACTTGGAACTCAATCTCTGCGGAGATCCGTATAGGTAATTCTCACAAAGTATTTAAAATAAATCTTGAATCTCTTTTCCTATCGGAATATTAAATATGTAAGATAACCAAGTCAAATCTTGTGTGGAGACTTTCTTCACACAACTCCGGCTGGAGGGTCAAACAAAAAGTAACAATACCAATAGATTTACTGGATCAAACTCGGAACAAGGCGCAAACGAGGCACAAAGCTCCAACGGGAACCCAAGCTTAACGCAGTAACAAGAGCAGGTGTAAACCCTCCAGTTTGGCGACAAATTATTGTCAGTTAATTAAGGCCGTTGAGCGTACCTCCAGGCACAGCAACGACTAGGTTTACAAATTATGTAATGGAAAATAGACGTTATAGCCAGCACTTCCGTCAACTTCAGCGAAGAACAGACATCTTAAGAACTTGTAGGTTGAAATTTGACGGCCGAACGTCGGGCTATGCACAACAACGCAGCGGCATGCGAACCCCGCTAAGGCTGACAAACGACAATCTAGAAAGACAAATTAAATTAGAGGCAATAAGGGAAAGAAAGTGAAGTTTCAGCTTAATTTTAATATCTCAAATTTTAAAGGAATTTATATGGAAGTATTTACCTCATAGTCAAGGACTGAGTGAAATCGAAAGAAGTAGCAATAACTGGTCCAAGGGAGCCATTGCAGCGAGAGTTATACTGTAAAGAAAGATTAAGGCATTGGTAAGCATACAGCCAGAAAATGAAAAAAATATAACTAAGGAATTTATCAAGTTATACTCAGATTAGATTAGATTATAGACAAGATTCCCCGTACCTGAACTTAATTTGGTCCAGTGTGCGGCGACTTTCAGACGTAGACTCGTAGTTGAGAAAAGATTTAAGGTTGCAAAAGAAACAAGAAGAAAGAAGGAAGGATTGCTCGGAGAGAGTTTGCATTCTCTTGCTAGATGAGCTAATCTTAGGTAAGGAAATTTAGGCAACAGCCAAGGTAAGGTAATTTAGGCAACAGCCAAGGTAAGGTAATTTAGGCTACAACCAAGGTAAGGTAAGGTAATTTAGGCAACAGCCAAGGTAAGGTAAGGTAATTCAGGCAACAGCCAAGGTAAGGTAAGGTAATTTAGGCAACAGCCAAGGTAAGGTAAGGTAATATAGGCAACAGCCAAGGTCAGGTAAGGTAAGGTAATATAGGCAACAGCCAAGGTCAGGTGAGGTAAGGTAATATAGGCAACAGCCAAGATAAGGTAAGGTAATATAGGCAACAGCCAAGGTTAGGCAACAGCCAAGGTGAGGTAGTTTTACCTCGCACACAATTATACACACACAAACACACATACACAGTCACACCAAGCATTAAGGAAAAGTGCAGGGTAAGGTATGGGGGGTTGAGTAAAGGAGAGAAACGATTGCGAGCAGATTGACTCGCAGTTGCAGATCTTCTGCACAGTTGAAGTTACGCTAATCTTGGCAGAAAACGGCAACTTGCCAGACGATATTCCCAGGTAGCAAAATTTATTGACCTAATATTGAGCCAATATACAGTCTCAATATTGACTGGATATTCAAAATGAACATTGGGGCAATACCTTATTTTGGAAAATTCGGTTGATATTAGAAAAACATATTGGCCCAATAACAATATTATCATCAACCCAATATCAACTAATTATTGTGTCAATATTGACTCGATAATGAAATGTTCCCTACAATAATATTGGCTTAATACTCAATTCCTGATAGGTTATTATTTGTAAAACATATGGCCCCGATAATAATGATTTCACTAACCCAAAATTAGCTAAATATTGTGTCACTATTGACATGATATTGAGGTGTTCCTTAGAAATATATTTGCTTCCAAGGCCTGGAGTTGTTGCTGCTTCAGCAATTGAGTTCCGCTTGTGGCGAGTGAAGCAACGGCCTTAGTTATGTACTCGTACTTCTCCTGCAGTTGTCATCGGTGATACACTATGGAGAAGTTAGCACTTTTCCTTGGACGATTTTACATTAACCCATATTAATATTACTGAACACAAATGGACTAGAACTGAGTTTGAGGGGTAACTAAGGTAGGGTATTACAGGCCCAATACTTATTTTCTGACATCAAGTAGATATTGGTAGAATATATTGTCCCAATAATAATATATTTTTAACCCAGTATCAGCTAATTACTGTGTCACTATTGACTTGATATTGAGGTGTTTCCTTAAACAACACTTTGGCTCAATAATTAATTTCTAATATCGCATCAATATTCAAAGGGTTCAAAGACGAGAAATATATATAATTCTGATAACTATGTTATCCGATGTACATACCTACACACCTACAAGCCTATGAATTAAACTGCATTCAAAATTTAAAACTGCATTCAAACGATTTAAGCATCTTTTTTGAAAAAATTAGACCTTCGAAACTCATTGGACGACTGAAAATACAAGAACTGTGAACCTGTGATTACAGTAATTCTGAATATACATATTATTGTAACGTATTCACATTTCTTGATATCTGTCAAATATATCTACACTCATTAATGACTGCAAAAACTATTCATAAATTCTATTGGTACATTTTAAAGAAATTACTCCGTATTATTGGCGTACAATATCAACCCAATGTTTGGGCAATGATAATTTTTATTTTAACAAATTTTATTAAATTGCGAGATTTTTGATTATTATGAGATAGTTTCCACTTATATGAATATCGTACATATATATATTCACTGTTAGTTTAATATTAGAAAAAAAACTATTTACTACATTGTCCCAATAACAAGTTGATATCATAAATAAATATATCTTTTTTCGATATTGTCTTGTTATTAGCCTATTATTGTAATCCAAGATTCCAATATCAGGTCAATAAATAATTATCAACCCAATATTGGCCTAATAATTTCTTGCTACCTGGGGAGAGCAAGCATGATTGACGCAGCTTGCTGCACAAATCTAACTTAAAGAACGTGAATGAGTTTGACACCGTAACGGACGAAAATCAAAAGATGGACGAGCTCATCTAAATTAAAGGATGGCCTGGAGAACCCTACTCTCCATCGTTCGACTACACCCTAAGTAAACATACAAAAAAACACTGACACAACAAATGTTGGCCCGCAATGTTACTGTCAGACCCTCACTAGAAACTGTGAGGAAATTCCTCACACTTGTCTCCTAAATGATTAATCCTGATTGTGTAATTTGCCATGGTTAATGTCATTGATCTTCAGTCTGTTCTCAAATCATTTCTAGAATACACTGTTATAACATCTAGCCCATTCAAACTATTTTGTAAAATTTATCATCGAATCTCTAGTAAACTAATTCATTGATCAGTCTAATGCGTAACTAGGTTAAGGGACTTATGTTAAACTTTATTGCCTACTTTAGAATAGAGTTCATGGTTGGATGCCCTAGAAATCACTGAACTTATTCGGACCACAAGTAGCTACACTCAAATTTGACCATTCTACTTATAGACTTAGGAAACAACCTACTTCTGTATCGCTTGTGGTAAATAAATTGTTTAAATTGTTTTTATGCGTAACAGGAGGCCTTCAGGAGAGAGTGCTGCTTTTGACTAGCATGCGCTGCAGTTCTGGGAAACACTTCTTCAAGTGTAACGGGAGGTTGGTTGTCTTAACGAAATCACATACATGGGTGTTTCTTTCTCATCGGGTCATAGGAAGGCGGGTTCATCGCCTTCTACTTGTGGGCTCTCCGTGGTACAGTGGTTAAGGGATCGGGCTCGTATCTTGGAGTCGCGGGTTCGTATCACGGCGCTGGCGCGGAGATTTTCCCCGTTGGGTATAAGGGAAAGCTCAAGCACAATACCCCACTCAACCCAGGTGTCGGATATGGGTACCGGCTTTACGGGGGAACCGTCATGGTGTCCTATATCTAGGGTTAGTTATAAGACATTTGAAAAACCAATGCTAAGATCATATGTATCAGGCTTGATTGGAAATAAAGCATCCCAAAGATGCCGATGTTAACCTTAACCTAACCTAACCTTCAGCGAAGAACCCGCTATTGGAAAGTGACAACATGTGCAAATAACTTTAATAAAGCAGGAGATCCATTTTGCCCCAATTAATTATTTTTAAATTCAATGCAAGAGTGATCAACCTCCTCGTACATTATTACCAACGCCTAGAACTGGATTCCTCAGTTGAGTTTACATCATAATATCATGTCTAACCGCATCTGTCTCAATAGCTTTGTGATATGGAGCTATTAGAGTTTAACGGTGAAATAAGTGAGCTTCCACATTTTTAATTCACTTTGTAAGTTAGGAAGAACGAGAGCTTAGATTGCAAAAGAGGAGGCGAAATTTATGTGCAATCGCCTTAAAAATACGGCCCTGATCAAGGAAGTTGGATGTATGGAACCGGCGTCATCGCTTTAAAGTGAAGCCAATTCGCCGCGGCTGTAGGCGGACAGGCCCCAGTAAAGCCCCGTACACACCTTGCAACTTCTCGTGCTTCATGTCGCATTAATTAACGAGTTGCCGAGCGCTCTCTAACCACTCGGTAGCATGATGCCGCCTCAGGAACAGATAGTTTAGCTAGACCGATTGCTGTCGTAGGCGCACGGAGTCAGTGTGAGACAAGCAGGCATTGAGTACGGTTATGGTCTCGCTGAAGCGCTCCGCGATGAGCCGAGCACACCTGCTTCGCACAGCACATTGTCTTATGACATCCTCCTCCTCTCAAAGCTTATCGGGAACTGACTGCGGCTACACCGCGCGCTCATACACAAGCCCGTCTGTACAGCAGCGTCTGTTCTGTGTAACGTAAAACAAGGTTTGTACTGGGCTTAACAGACCTAGCGCACAGTTCGCTTCTAGCACTCAGCATGAAAGGGCGCTGCTTATCCCTGCTGCGTTCAAGGACTTCTTTTCCAATATGCTGAGCTCATGAATTATACACAAGTGCAGTAGTACTTTCAAAAAAGATTCAGACAAAGGTTTTCACATGTACGTACAGAAATTTCATGAATTACAAACTTCAACAAGAATACATTTTGCTTGTATGGTAAAATTATAGCACATAAACTACTTGAAAAAAGATGACTATTAAACTTGCTGCCCAACTTTTAAGTGATTCTGTTGCAGATAGGTTTCAATTTTGTCTAACTACTAATATTGACGGTTTTAGCGGTAGTGATGCAACAATAAAATTTAATAATGAGTTTGATATATTAAATTACAGAAATAATTTGTTATTTGGATGTATGCAACCTATTAACTCGAATAAAGCCGGCAATACATTTTCTACCCTTAATGAAGACACTTTGTATATAACATCACTTTTCTGCCCAACATCTGTCGAACTAAGGATCGAGTCAGTCAGGAAAACAGGATATAAAGGATTTTCAATTCGTAATAAAAGCATAAATTTCTTGTTTTACAAAATTTTAAAACTGGACATGTGTTTTTTACTTAGATATAAAATAAGTCAAGATCATTCAAAAAAATTTCCTGAAAAACCGGGAGCAGAGGTGTTTGCAATAACAACCCAACAGCAAAACAATTTGTTTGTTCCTATAAACGTCTATTTCTTCACAATGAAATAAAAATTGTTCTTAATGGTTACTGCACGGCTTTTGAAGATGTAACAATTTTGACAGCATCTAGTAGAGGCAACCCATCTTCATTAGTCTCATCTTGCGCTGTAACAGAGTTTAAGGAGATCATCCGAGGCCCCTGACGCTCAGATGGTCATTTTCCATGTTTATGTTGGAAAAGGACCCTTAGGAGGTGGACTATTCGGTCCTAAAATTTTATGGCGCTACGGACACTAGATCCCCCCCCTAAGGGGGGAGGGGGAGGGGACTAAAATCTTTAATTTTCTACCAATTTCGACCCCATATAAAAAGAAAACGAAACGGGAAATGGAAAATTTCGCTTCATTTTCTTGTTAGGAATGATTTAAGGATTCTAAAACTGCCTTTGTTTTTGTTCTACCATCAAAAATGAATGAGGAGATACGATTTGAAATATCAATATCAGTGAAATATCAAAACCTAAACACCAATATGTCAAATTTTTCCAAAAACTAACGCCTAAATCAAAAAAATGAATGGACAAAAATTGTTTTTCTTTTTAAAAGTTACATATCATAGTCAAATTTCATAAGAATCAGACTGAAAAAAAATATTCATATATATGAAAAAAAAAAAAATTTTGGGGGGTTTAGGAATCACAATTCACAGTGTGAATATGAAGTTATGTGTGGAAATTATCGAAATAAAAATTAAACTGCATTCAATTACATACATTGTCCATTATATTACACTTCAACAAAAATTTTTGTTTTTTGCTCATACCAAAAATAAAACTTTCAACATTCAAACCGTATCTCCTCATTGAGTTTTGATGCTAGAACAAAACCAACAGTTTTGGAATCCTTGGTACATTTCTAACAAGAAAATAAAGTTTTTTTTCGATATTTGAGAAAAAAAAGTTATATACCTCTAAACCCAAAATATTTTCTTAGTGATGAAATCATAAAAATCGCTTATCACAAATTTTTTTCAAAATGTTAAAATTTCTCTTCATTTATTGTTAGAAATGCTTCAAGGATTCTAAAACTGTCTTTGGTTTTGTTCTAGCATCAAAACTGAATGAGGAGATAAATCTTGAAAATTACATCAAAATTTCCCAATAAACTAATTTTTCGCAAAAAAAAACTAAGGCCTAAATCGAAAAAGTGACACGAGTAAAAAGTGTTTACTTTCAAAAAATACATATACTGGCAAAATTTCAAACGAATCGGACGAAAAAAGTTCACCGACCTGGATGATATCCTTAACAATTCGTGTTCTAGGAAAAGAATAATGTCTGACGACGTTCATTGTAAAGTTGCATGCAGAGACGCTACATGTACCAAGATTGTTCTAAACAGACGACTGCTCTAATTTTTTTTCTGATTCAGCGTTCTTTATAACGTTGTTCTTTATATAGGAGGATGCATAGTAAGAAAATAAAAAAATCTTCTTCGTGTCGAATCAAGTGTATTATTGCTCTTTGCCAAAATACTGATTATAAAAATTCATTGAAGTTCGTTGACCTTAAAGAGAAAGTGCTATTGACCTATTCATCATAGGATGCCATTGGCTTATGTTTAATTGCTGAAAAGAAATGTCAGCAATATCTTGCCATGTCTATGAATCCTAATACTTACAACCTAAAAAATTGCTCAATTCTACACTTCGTACTTGTATTGTAAAGAAACTGTTTACTTCACTCGACAACCACTTTTTCCAAGTTGATCCTCTACATAATCATGTTTATTTATTTATTGTGGTGTTGAAGTGTTTGCCGCCGCATGAGGGCGCTGCAGCGATGTGCGCTCTACCGCCAAAACTTTGGGATCTTGCCGCCGCTGCCGGTAGGCGGCGGTTGGATGGCGGCAGTGTAGTTATGGACGTGGTGGAGTGCAGACGCGCGTGTGTTTCGTTCTTCGTTCATATTGTCTTCGCCGAGGTTCGGTACTCGTGTAAACCGGCAAGTGCCTTGCTTTCGTTCCTCTGAGAGAAGGAGGAAGGTGAAACAGCTGCGGCCGCTGTTTTTCCGGTTGCTGTCGGTGTGGGAGCCGGGCAACGTTATAAAGTACGTCAACAAGCTATCTAGGCTTTTGGCGGTGGTAGCCATCTTGTTGGTAGCGAGATGGCGGCGGCTTGAAAGGCTGCGTCAGCTGAGGTAGCTGACGCAGCTGAGAAGGCTGCGGCAGCCGGAGCTGGCGATGCGGGATCGCCAGTGCCGCCGGCGGGGAGCACGTCGGGAGTGCTTGTGGATGTTAGTCTGTTGGCTAACATCCTGACTCAGGCGCGTGGTCCGATCCTCGACCGGTTGTCTAGGCAGCTGCCTAAGTTGACTGGCGATGGATCGGTCGACGCGCTGGAGTGGCTAGAGAACCTGGAGAGGCTCTGCCAGCTGGAGCGCGTAGCTCAGTGGTCGGTAGTTCGGTCTACGCTGGTCTTGCAATTTGCGTTGCCTATGCAGGAGGCGTATAGGCGGTTCACCGACCGTCGGCTTGCAGCCGGGGAGTCGGTGGACGTGTACCTGGATGACTTGGCGCGTCTGGGTGGGAGAGTGGGGTCGACTAAGAAGGATTTGATTTTTAGGGTCAAGTTCTACGAGGGTCTCCCCACTACTCTGTATACTTGGGCAGTTTCGCGTGAGGACGCGTATACTGCGCCGTTCGATGCTGTGGTGTCGAAAGTGCGGGAAAGAATGGCCGCACAGAGGGCTGTAGCCGGGCGAGGCCAGGAGGCCAGGCTCGGGGCAGACCTTGCTGCTTCGGGGAAGCAGGGCAGTGGTGGCAAGGGTGCTTGCTACCGCTGTGGCGGTGCACATCGCGTGCGGGTTTGCCCGCAGAAGCAAGGCGCTGCGGCGCCTGCTGGTAGGGGGGCCGTGAAGGCTCCCGCAAAAAGGAAGTTCGCATGCTTTGCGTGTGGAGAGGTCGGGCATTTGGCTTGCGACTGTCCGGCGGTAGGTAGGCCTACGGTTGGTGGGTCGGGTTTCTCTGCGGAGGACGCCAGTCGGGGCGACGCGTCCTCCTCAATGGAAACCGTGTAAGCCGAGCTTACCGGAGGTCTCCTCTCCCCGAGGGAGGTGACGGTGCCCCCTCGGAGAGAGGGACCTTGAGCGGCACGAGTGTGTCGCTGGGGCGGGGCGATCTAGAATCGCTCGGAGCGACTGGCGTTACGACGGGGCGTCGGTTGCCAGTCGTTCGTGCCATCTTGAATGGGCATTGTTCTTGGTGTCTGGTAGACTCCGGGAGCGAGCGGACGGTGGTTTGTCCGCGGGTGGTGGTGGGCCAACGTCCCCGGCCGGGGCGGCCGTTGCTAACGGCGGACGGCAGAACTTCCCATGTGGGGAAGCACTGTCGTGTGGTAGTCGGGTTGCAGGGGCATTGCTTTGGTGTCACTGCGCTTGTCATGCCGGAGTTGGGGAATCTTGGCGTGGACTGTCTCCTAGGGAGGGATGTTATTGATCACATGGGGGGCGTCACCGTCAGGAGAGGTCCTCACTCGAAGTATGCAGTTGACTGGGGGAGATCCTGGTCAGCTGGATGCTGTAGGGGGCCCAGCAATGGATTCGCCTGTGCCAAGCTGGGAGCCGGCCTGGTGGCAGGGTTGGGGTCGGTGGGGTCGAGAGGTGCGCCAGCGCCGATCGAGATTGTCGACCCTGACTTTGTTGCTAGGTTCGCTGACGGTCGGTGGACCGTCAGTTGGCGGTGGTCCGAGAAGCCGCCCGAGGGGTTGCAGACTCGGATCGCGGAGTACGGATGTAATCGGGCGCCTCTCGTGCGTGAGCGCTATGATGCGGAGATTCAGAGTTGGATCTCGAAGGGTTGGTTGAGGCGATGGCATGGCCCCATCCAGGGCGTCATTCCGTTGCTGGCCGTCGTGCAGCCAACGAAGGACAAAGTCCGTCCGGTCATGGATTATCGTGAGTTGAACGGCTTTGTCGAGTGTCATACTGGTGATGACATGGTCGCTCTGTGTGGCGACAAGATTCGGAAATGGCGGCAGCTGCGGGGCGAGCTTAAGGTCGTCGACCTTAAGTCTGCGTACCTGCAGATCCACGTTTCCGAGGATCTGTGGCGGTGCCAGATCGTGAAGTTTAAGGGTGTGCCTTACGCTTTGACGCGATTAGGCTTCGGCCTCTCGTGTGCGCCTCGAATCATGACGGTGATTCTCGGCAAGGTTCTGTCGTTGAACGACCGCGTTCGTCGAGGGACGGACCACTATATCGACGATATAGTGGTTTGTGAGTCCATTCTCAGCGCACAGGAGCTCCGGGAGCACCTGGCGCGGTACGGACTTGCGGCGAAGGAGCCTGAGAGCCTGGATGGAGGCCGGTTGTTGGGGATTTCTCTACGGAAAGATTCCAACGGACATCTTCGGATGTCGCGGGGGACTGCTCTTTCCGAGTTTGGTTCGGTGAATGTCGGCTTAACGAAGAGAGGGCTGTTTTCCTTGTGCGGCCGGTTAGTCGGCCATTACCCCGTGGCGGGGTGGCTGCGTCCTTGCTGCAGTTTCTTGAAACGGCTGGGGTGCAGTGGCTCTTGGGACGACTCGGTTGACGGTTCTGTCAGCTCGTTGGCTGCGGAGCTGATGGCGCGGGCTGGTCGGGAAGACCCTGTTGGGGGCGTGTGGGGTGTCGACCCGCATGGTACAGTTACCGTGTGGGCTGATGCCAGCTCCCTCGGAGTCGGGGTGGCCCTTGAGGTCGATGGCCTCATTGTGGAGGATGCGTCTTGGCTCCGAAAAGAGTCAGACCACCTGCATATCAACGTGGCCGAGTTGGAGGCGGTGGCGCGGGGTATCAATTTGGCGATTGCGTGGGGTTTTAAGACCTTCACGGTCGCCAGTGACTCCTGGACAGTCGTCACATGGATGGACAACACTGTCGACGGCCGCAATCGTGTTCGCACGAAGGGCGCGGCGGAGATGCTCGTGAAGCCACGTCTTGGGGTGATCCGTGAGACGATCGCTGAGCATGGTCTGGTCGTGTCTGTTCGCTTCGTCTCGACGATCGAGAACAAGGCCGACCAGCTGACCAGGGTACCTAAGAGGTGGCTTAGTTACCGTGATGGTGGTGGAGCCGTCGCAGAGGTGTCTGCCGTGCTTGCTACTGGGGAGAGTCTCGAGGATGCCATTTGGGCGGCTCATCTGCCGCATCATCTGGGCATCGATCGGACGTTCTACTTGGTGCATCAGATCCGTAGTGATCTGACGCGCGAACAGGTGAAGCGTGAGCTGGCTGGATGCGAGGCCTGCCAGCGGATCGATCTTGCGCTGCGGGAGGAAAATCTCGTGGAGCGAGGGGGTCTGTCTGTGGAGGAGAGTTGGCGCCGGGTTGCGGTTGACGTAACCCATTATGGCAACAAGCTCTACTTGTCCATGGTTGACTGCGGACCCTCGCGGTTCGCCATCTGGCGGCGGCTGCTGAATGAGTCTGCAGTGAGTATCGTCGCTCATTCGCGTGAGGTCGTAATTGAGCGAGGGCCGTGTGACGAGTTGTTACTGGACAATTCTACGGCGTTCCGATCAGCGACTGTGGAGCAGTTCGCTGATGCGTGGGGGATTTCACTGCGATTCCGTGCCGCCTACGCCCCGAGCGGCAACGGGATCGTTGAGAGAAATCATCGGACGATCAAGAGGATCGCCGCCAGGGGAGGTATCACTCCTATCAGTGGACGTCTGGTGAGGTCACCAGCGTCGTGTCTAAGTACGTAGTCTGCGTAGACGGCATGCCTAGGCATGTGCGCGACGTCAGGAGACGGCGATTTGGCGGTGACCGGGTCAGGGTTCCTGAGAACCATAGTGGGGTTGCTGGCGCCGCGGAGCCCGAAGCAGTGAGTTTCGGTGGAGGGGGCGGCGGCGGTGCAGCTACTTTTGCGCCGCCCGATGCAGTTGTTGTCGACGCACTAAACCCGGCGCCCGTTGTGCCGGCGGCAGAGCACGCGTCGGCTGAGGACTCCCCTGAAGAAGAGGGCGAGGAGCGCAATGCTGTCGACAGTGATACGGAGCCGCAGCAGGGGGAGCCTGAGCCATTGAGGCGGTCACGCCGCGAGCGACGGCGTCCCACGTACTTGGATGAGTACGAATGCTAGGCACCAAGCACTTCGAGTTTCGTGAGAAACTGGGGGAGATGTGGTGTTGAAGTGTTTGCCGCCGCACGAGGGCGCTGCAGCGATGTGCGCTCTACCGCCAAAACTTTGGGATCTTTCCGCCGCTGCCGGTAGGCGGCGGCTGGATGGCGGCAGTGTAGTTATGGACGTGGTGGAGTGCAGACGCGCGTGTGTTTCGTTCTTCGTTCATATTGTCTTCGCTGAGGTTCGGTACTCGTGTAAGCCGGCAAGTGCCTTGCTTTCGTTCCTCTGAGAGAAGGAGGAAGGTGAAACAGCTGCGGCAGCTGTTTTTCCGGTTGCTGTCGGTGTGGGAGCCGGGCAACGTTATAAGGTACGTCAACATTTATATAATGTGTTGTATCTCAATATATTACTCTAAGATGCCATCACTCTACTAAACTATTAAACGAAACCATTCATAAACAGAAAAACTTTAGCCGTCAGATTCCAAAAAAATTACCTTAATTTTCAGGTATGTAAGTGTAATGCCTAAATTCTATAAAACTTGCTCTGTACAACAAAATTGAATTACCTTATGTTTGTAAATTATTTTATGTTCTTTATTAACTTAGAACACGCAGGAGAAAAACAGGTATGTAGAGCGTGTGTAATCATTCATTTCTTTACGTGTAAGTTACCAAATACATGTTTCTATGTGAATGTTGTTGTTCTTTATCATTCAGCGAGGACACAATTGAAATATATGTCTAAGAAGAAAACACGTATAGCACAGAGTAGCGCAAGTCTGCCATTTCACAACGCGGTGTTCAGTCGCTGATGGAGGTGGTGGTACACCTCCACTGCCACACCACCTCCACTTCTGGGCTCAAATGCCGGGTGGACGGGCGTGGGACTGCAGAAGTGGCTTCACTCGCTTGACTGGCAAAAGATAGCGATGCTGCCTCCACCCAGTAAACCTATTTGGTTGGCTCTGATAATGCCCTCGATGCATATTTTCTGAAGATTATCATTTTATCATGATGACGGAAGTGAATCATTTATTCATATTATCTAGTAAATGAATTATATAATTATTTTAATATAGTTTGTCTCATTAGAGGCTGGTGGCAACGGATACCAAATATCCTCCTAAACTGATTTCTCAAAAAGACCACGTTGGAAAAATATCAATTACCACGTATGATACGGCGTCGCATTGAGATAAAAATCCATGGAAAACTCCAACAAATGATACGCACAACGGTGGAACAAAACACCCGAATAAAAACATAAAAAATGGTGCTCGATCGGTGGAATCATTTAAATGGAAGTCATAATATATATACAAAAATGTACGTGTGTAAACTGACATGAAAACATCGATTGCAGATTTGAAAGAAACACAAGTCAACGCCGAAAGCTTTCGGAGGATCCTGAAATTGTGGTATAACCAAAATGACTTTATTAAATGGAACAGAGAATACGATATATGTATATATTTGTGTAAATATATATATATATGGGACTTATCACTCCTAGTGAGTTAAACTCGAATTAAAAACAGGAACATTAAAAGCATCACCAGTTACTAGCGTTAAGGTAACAGGTAGCTTATTTGACTGTAACATTGTCGCCTTGAAAGTAACACTGAATCCTTCAATCGCCTTCAACACTGAATCCACTGAATCCTTACACAGGCTATCAGCAAACACAGGCTATCAGCAAACACAGGCTATCAGCAAACACAGGCTATCAGCAAACACAGGCTATCAGCAAACGCTGGCTATCAGAAAAACAGACACTATAGGAAAAACACAGACTATCAGAAAAACACAGATTATCAGAAAAACACAGACTATCAGAAAAACACAGACTATCAGAAAACACAGACTATCAGAAAACACAGACTTTCAGACAACACAGACTATCAGAAAACACAGAATATCAGCAAACACAGGCTATCAGCAAACGCTGGCTATCAGAAAAACAGACACTATAGGAAAAACACAGACTATCAGAAAAACACAGATTATCAGAAAAACACAGACTATCAGAAAAACACAGACTATCAGAAAACACAGACTATCAGAAAACACAGACTTTCAGACGACACAGACTATCAGAAAACACAGAATATCAGAAAACACTGACTATCAGAAAACACAGGCTATCAGAAAACACAGACTATCAGAAAACACAGGCTATCAGAAAACAAAGACTATCAGAAAACACAGACTATCAGAAAACACAGACTATCAGAAAACACAAACTATCAGAAAACACAGACAACTCACTTGCTAGAAATAGAGACCCTATCAAATGTACAGTATAATTATCTAGTTCTCTAGGGTTCTAGGGTTCGGCACTGCAAAGAAGAAAACACAATTAAACTGTCTGAAAAGGCTATATCTACGAGTCGACTACAATAATTATTTTACAGCAATGAGGGAGCCATGAGAGAGCTCCATCCCCGCTCACAGAGAGTGAAATAGACGGGTCGAAAACCGTCTTTTCCTTAAGTAATATGTACATGTCAGGTTCTAAGAATACCGGACGCGGAAAGAATGTTGTCGCCCCTACACTGGAAAATTCGTGTTCTGAGTGAGTCAGAGCTTTGAGAATGCTGTTTTCTTTTGCTCGTGGCTAATTCATCTCCATTGTTTTCATTCTGCTCCTTTTTAACTTTTCAAACGAAAGATATGGCAGATTATAGACATCTCACCATTTCTAAATTGCTGTGTTTCGCTTTTATAGCCACTATTACAGCGTGTCTTTTCATTTCATTATTTATAGCAGTATCTGCCATGGGTTCTACATAAATTAAAAATGCATTAATTTTTATCGAGTTTGTTTAAATAAGAAACATATAAGTGTGCTCAGATTCCTTCACACCCTGTATATGCAGGGTGTTTCAGAACAAGAGGTACAAAATTGCACACCAAGTAGAAAATGGCGAAATAAACACTTTTTCTCCTATGAAATTTTCCGATAAATTTCGGGTTTTTGAGATATTTGCTAACTTTAAGAAAAACAGAAAATGCAACTGTTAGTCATTGAAACATAAAATTTCTCGTAACAAAACAAATCAACAACATTAAGTTACGTTTTATTCTATATGTTCTCCTTCGGCTTCTATCACCGACTCAAGTCATTGTTTTAAAGAATGAAATTTAATTACACATTTACTCGCATTATTTTTCTCATTTACGTTACAAATACGTCTATTCAACGAGATTTCGGAATAATAAAATTTAATTTTGGGATTTCCTTGTTTGGGACACATGAAGAGTCTCGTTAATGCAATATTCATTGAATCTGAGGAAGATCTCGTGGCCAGAATTGCAGTGGCTGCTGGTGAGATTTATGTAATGCCAGACGTGTTTCCTTATTTCCGGCAGTCGTTAAAGGCTAAGATTTGAAAAGTGCATTGATGTAGGTGGAACACATTTTGAACAATTTTTGTAATGTCAATTCACAATAAACATTGTAAGGAATTGAGTCATTATATTTCATCCGTTAACACAATGAACAGTTATTATCTCAAAAACCCGATTTTTTTCGAAAAAATTCGTAAAAGAAAAAGTGTTTATTTGGTCTTTTTCTACTTGGTGTGCAATTTTGTACCTCTTGTTCTGAAACTTTCTGTATATGTATATGCATTAATATATGCAAAGTATGTATATATACATTCGAATTGCTATATTTATGTATATATAAATACAACTGACACATACAATTATACATTTACTCACGGGAACCTCACCGACATAGACGAGTGCAAACACACAACACATACATCGATATACGTCAGTAGGTTGAAGCAATGTTCAATTTGACTGTCTTAGAAGTCTTTGGTCAATTTGAAGTCTTTAGTTAGGTTAGGCTTATAGGTGGATTTGAATAAAGATTCCAAAATATGAAGATGTTCGTTATTTATGGTAAATACACGGAGCTGATAATTTATTTACTTTGAAAGAATGATTTAGCTACCGACTGTGATTTCGAATGGCTGAATGAGAAGGAGAGGAAATTGTACGACTAGTTTTATGGGAAAATCCTGAACGTTGGCTGTGTCTAGTAAATTGTTGAAATTTGGTACTACCAACAAACTGTAAGTCTGCATGCAACGGTCACACATCTGGAAATAAACCCATCCATCCCACTTCAGTCGTTCTAAGCTCCTAAACTCCCAAAATATGAACCGATTTTAAAACTATTGCTATAAAATACGCTAACGTCAACTAAAGTGATAAACCTACTGACCAGAGATACGACTTCCCTTTATAGTTCTGAGCTCAAATAACCAAAAAAACGTAGTTCTACGTACATAGTCTCTTTTGCATCACGCTCGATGGGACATGCGACGGACAATATTTTTTATGGAGACATTTTTGGACTGAAAGATCAATGATACAGTTTGGGTACTCAGTGTTAATCAATAATTTCCTAATAAAATCAATTTCACAGTAGAATACTTCAAAAATACTAGATATACTATATACAAGATAAAGCAAAGTATTGTATTTTGTTAGATTTGAGATATCCCCTACAAATACAACTGAAATGGTTCGTACCAAGACCAATAAATATTCGCTTCATTTGGACAGAGGTTATGAGCCTAGAGTTAAAGTTTTTCACGAGTGCATCTAGGAACAGAATTTGGCGATTTTGTCTTATTTCCATTGTAAATTAAATATTTTGAAAAAACGTTGATATATTCGTGGAAACTACTAGCATCTTTAAGAGCAAAATAAAACAAACGTATCATCAAATATCTACAACAAAATAAGAGAAAACTTTCAAACTTGTTTTGAAAGAGAAAACTTACAAACTAATTGACGGTCTGGCAATGGGCTCAAGCCCTTCTCCCCCTAAACAAACTCGTTTCTGGGTCATTTAAAGATGAATTTTCTGGCCCAATGCGGTGCAACACTCAAGGCCCTTGTTCATTTCGGTGCAAGTTATCTAGTCAAATAAAATTATATAGCAGAAAAGATTTGACTTGATTGTCTAGTGATGAATATAGAGATTCAAGAATCGTTTTGAAGGTTTTTATTATTTTTTCAAGGATTTCAGCATGGATATCGAATTTCAAGTCTTGGTTTTGATAAAGAGGATATACAGTGTTGAGACCGTGCATCTGAATATCAGGAGGTATGAATTTCCTGCTATTTCGACTTATGTGATCATGATAGCACTTTGTGCAGATAATAATTGTTTAAGGTCTTTGTCTCGCTCATTAGTCATTGCTTTGTGAATGAAATGATGCATTGAGAGCTTTTAAAGTTCCATAAACTCAAATTTGATCAAACTTGGGGCTGAATAATTCTTGGGCGCATTTCATTTTGATTTTCTTACCGCTCTAAGGGTTCTTGTTTGGAGCGTACGGATCAAATTTGTTTTATTTTAATCAGTTCCATACCATCCTTCTACAGTTCCATACCATCCATACCTTTATTACGAATAGTAAATATAGCAAAGTTTGCGTCTGAGAGATTATTTTTAAAGCGTCTTGGTGTAATATAACCGTATATATTTCACTTCATTATATATTTATGCATAATGAAGAATATGTACTATATTCTTGTACTATAAGATCAGATTTTTATCAGTTTTAATGCAGAGTTGTTTTCTTTAATCTCATATTCACCTATCTTGATTTATAATAAAGATATTTTCTGCTCGAATGAGAATATAACGTATTTTGTTGTACCAATTTTGATGCATATTTTATTCGCTTTGAGCGGCATTGAAGTATTTTCAATTCGCTTTTTATTCTTGATGTAATTAAAATGGGTTTTCATTTGGAAACGTCGTAGAAAGTGTTCTGTCGTCGGCAAAAGAAAGAATTAGAAAAATCAAGAAGATTTAACTATTTCGTGGAAAAGGATCAGAAATATGAGAGGCCATAGGATAGGTCCTGGACGTGCAGACGTATGAGCAAAATGTTTACCTATGGTCACAAAGATGTTGTTTCACATAATTGCAACACCTTTTTTTCGGCACATTCTACATCATGTTAGAGAATGGGTTCAGATGTTTTCGTAGTGCAATTATTTTGTTTATGAATTAACTTAAAAATGCGATAGGTTTTCTAACATCAGTTTTAAATTGAGTGAATTTGAGCACACATGTTTTATGCTTCTATTCCATCTATCACAAAATTCATTCTTTTTTTACACATTGTCATATACTTTCTCTTTTTCTTGTGTAATGCGCGGTACATTTAACAATTTTTTATAGCGATGGTTATACAGTTTTTTTACTTTTTTGTAACTCTGCGAGTGATGCTTGGGCAACATTGATTAAATGCAGTTGTTATAATTTTGGTGGCGATATTCTAAAGATGATCATCGAAAGAAATAATTCTTCTAGTAAAATACGCACTTTTCCAAATTGTGTTCCTTTTCGTCACAATTTGAGTTTCAGCCTATGGCTTGGCACGTATAATGAAGACATTTTCCTTCGCAAAAACACCGGGAATTGATTAGGTAAGTCGGAAGTTATTGTCCCTGTTAGAAGTCACTTGGATCTGCCATGAAGAAATTACCAAGCAGCGTGACAGATTTTGATTATACATGTGTAGGTTTCGAGACTTTCGAAAAAGGAGTACTGTATTTATTCTGAAATACATTGAGAAAACTTGAGGTTAACTCGCGGTTTTCCTGTTTTAGAAAATTATTATGAGGATTATTAATAAAGTAATGTTAATAAATTTGTTTGATCGTGATATATTATTATTGAGTCAATTCAGAAATATTCGTTTTAGGGAAATTCGTTGACGTGCGATGGAATATTTTTGAGTTAATTCAGAAACGATATCGGGCAGGCAAGATGAGGCCTACTCATAGTTCCAATAGTAACAACGTTTACAATTTTTTTTATTTCTATGAATTATGTTTTGTTATGTTTATGATTTATTGCTGCGTTTTTCACGGATCTAGGACTTCGAATTTAGATATACTGTAGAGTTCTTGACATCAGGACTCATACATGTCAAGATGTCAAGTCATCCGCATGAAGATAGGAAAAGTAAAGATTTATTGAAACATGAATTACTTTACTGCAGTCAAAGTGTGTAGGAGAACATTGAAAACATAGGAACATTTGCAAGAATTGCCTGTTCACATTCAAAAACGAAACAACATGTTTGTGGTTAAACTAAACGAAGAAATAATACATGCTAAATTTGTGTTTCGACGATTGTAATAAATATGATCTTCATTTAACGGTAAATAAAGTAACTATAATTCATATTATTCATCTGTATTATCGTTCATTGCCTCCTTGTAATCAAGATAAACAATGCTAATAATATTCATTGCATGCCCGGTTGTCATGTAAGCCCGGTTGTCAGGTGTCCGGTATTCATTCAAGTCCAGTAGCCATGTGAGTCCGGTTGTCAGGTGTCCGGTATTCATACAAGTCCAGTTGTCTTGTGAGTCCGGTTGTCAGGTGTCCGATTTTCATACGAGTCCAGTTGTTTTGCGAGTTCGGTTGTCAGGTGTCCGGTATTCATACAAGTCCAGTTGTCTTGTGAGTCCGGTTGTCAGGTGTCCGGTTTTCATACAAGTGCAGTTGTCTTGTGAGTCCGGTTGTCAGGTGTCCGGTATTCATACAAGTCCAGTTGTCTTGTGAGTCCGGTTGTCAGGTGTCCGGTATTCATACAAGTCCAGTTGTCTTGTGAGTCCGGTTGTCAGGTGTCCGGTTTTCATACAAGTGCAGTTGTCTTGTGAGTCCGGTTGTCAGGTGTCCGGTTTTCATACAAGTGCAGTTGTCTTGTGAGTCCGGTTGTCAGGTGTCCGGTTTTCATACAAGTCCAGTTATCTTGTGAGTCCGGTTAATATGGTCGTTAATACTTTTGTAGTCAAATAAGTGTTCAATGTTAACAAGCAAATTTTAATCATTGACGTAATGGAGCGTTGAAAACTGGAGAAAAATTTCAAACCCATGTAACTCATTGACTTTCAGTCACGCGTTTATTGAACAAAAAGTATTCATTTCAGATGTCTGAATCTTATCATAAAGTTTGGTCAAAAAAATTGACAGTCATCCTGTATATTAATTATATGATTGGTGTATGTGAATACATAGATATTTACTGACATGACACTCAGAAGCCTACAATTTTAGGTAGAACTCGTAAACCGCACACTAAATTTGTGTTCAACTCGAATGTAGGCTCGTCATTCTTTAAATTGGCCGTGATTCGATGACCGAATAATGCATTGACAAATTCATATGACTGTATCGATTCAAGAGGAATTAGGCTCAGAAACGTATTAGCTCCTGTAAAAGTTAGAAACGCCGCATCTAGTTTATGGTCATCAGCAACTTTGACTGGGAACCTATCCGGTGACCAGCAGGCTAGCGTGAGGTCATCTCGATTTACGGATTACTCCCTTGATTTATTTTGCAGCCTTCGAAGAGAAGGAATAACATAGTGAGTTTCTTTTTATCTGCAGGAAAAAGCAATTATTTGATGAATTGGAGCATCGCCGCATGATTTTTCCGACAGAACCTTTCTCCTCACCGGAAACCAGCGACTACTTTCCGATGCTGGAATCTGGCGGGAGAGGCAACCCCTCACTGACATCCTGTAAAGAGAGCTCGTTAATATGTTCCTGCACCTTTTAGCGGCCCAAGTTTGATAATGCCGTTGTCTATTGGCTTTCGAAGGACTGTTCTATTTATTTTTTTCTCATTTTCAATAGCAGAACCCACAAATATAATGCATTAGTCATACGTTTTAATAGGCTTCACAACGGGCAAGGACATGGGTAAAATAAATTTACAAACTCTGTTGCGTAATTAAAATTTGGAACATTCAGGTGATATTTACCTTTATTTGCTTCTGTCAATGCTTTCCCAAATCTCTTATTTTCAATTGTTGGTAAATTTTTCCAATTTCTCCTTGTTGGGTTATTTTCGTCAGTGAAGAAATGGGAATCCAGAAGATGAGATGTGAGAGCTTTTGTAAATTCTAAAAACTTGAACAATGGTTAGACTTTGTTCAAATGCTTATGTTGATTTTCACTAAAAATGGAGTTGCGGGCAAAATTTATTAAAAAAGCACTTTACTGGCTTTCCAATTCATCCTTCAAATAATAAATCAGTTCAAAGTCTTGCGTAGCGTAATCTCAGTTCATTATGAGCGGGTTTCTGCAAGCGTGATAATGTGTGTCATTTAATAATTTTCTATTTATTTCAGGCAGGAAATATGCTTGAAACATACTGACCAAAAGTTTATTTATAGCTGTAAAGATATTGCTTACCTTCTTTGCATGAATTTAAGGTATGTTCGTACCACAGTTAAATAATTTTCTCAACATGGCATTAAAAACCTCGTTGGTCGATGGCAAATAGGGTACCATGGGGCAACGGGCCCACTACGGGTAATGGGCCCATAGCGGGTTTCTCGTTAAGTATGGCACATATTGTCGCATGCGCTCTAGCGTCGTTCAACCACTTTACTGGTACTCGGTGTTCTGATTGACGTTGAGCTGGAAGGTTGTTATGGTGAGTTATTTAACAAGAACTGTTTTAGTCGAATTAGAAGAGTTTTACTGCTATATAAAACTATTTTTAACCATTGTATTTAAAGCTATTTAAAATACTGTGAATTACATTTTTGAAGTATTGTTTATTAGCCTAATTTTGAGATTAAGTTGGGGCTATTAGCTATTGAAATAAAATTTTGACGTAAGATAAATTAAAATGGTACCAAATGGGGCAATGAGCCTAGGGTACCACGGGGTAAAGCGCTCATGGTGGGCTCATTGCCCCTCTGTGAAGTTTTGTGTATTTTCTAATTATTTATATCACTTTATCTTATTGGACAGATAAAACATGGTGCGCAATTATAGAAGGAGAACGAATATTGTCAGTTATTCTTGAATTGAACTCCATAATGTCTTGGAGGAAATTCAAAGTGACAGTTCACTGAACTCCACAAGTGCAACGTTCAAAATAACGAGAAAAACGTTGCGTGGGCACAGAGACGGTAAGGTGAGACAACCTGCAGTCCCTCATATAGGGAGGTACGACAAATTCCTCCCTAAAGATGCTGAAGTAGCAACTGCTGAGTGCATTAAAGATATACAAAAAAGAATTTTCGGACTAACATGCACAGATGCGAGAAGAATTGCGTTAAACGTTGCTGATCGACAAAAGATAAACCACCCATTTAACAAAGAAACCAAAATGGCTGGTAGCGATTGGATGAATAATTTTATGAATCGAAATAATTTAAGCATTTGTATTCCTTTATCAACTAGTTTGGGACGAGTTGTTGGCTTTAATAAGCCAAAAGTTTATGAGTTTTTACAGTCTTGGCTGAAATCATGAGCAAGTAAAAATTCCCTGTGGGTGTGCCTTTTGAAAATAGCCGGTCGCAAGAGAAATGGATTCAATGTATATCGTGCTAAAAATGGGCTCATCAAGACTGTAAAAATGGCGATCAAAGGTTTATTTGTCAAAACTGCGATAGCGAATAGGATCATTGATAAAATATAATCATTATTACTTTTTCATTGTGTTGCAATTGTATGAACTATATACTTTTCTCGGTATTAGTTGTTTTCCGCACTCTAGGAAATAGTTTTTTCCAGTCAGGGATATATTTTTCTAGTGAAGGATGTGTTTTTCCTAGTAATTAATAATTAAACAATTAAATTTTTTTAATATACTTCGATTATGTTGAACTGTCAAATGTGGTTATATTATTGTTATAATATAAGAAAAACCCTGGGCCCATTGCTCCAGGGTCGGGGTAATTGGCACATTTTGACACTTTTTAAAAAATAATTTTTTTTTTAAATTTGAATTAATCTATAGGCGTATAATTCATACCATATATTCCCCAATAGTAGTAGAATTTTGAGAAAATAAGGACGACCTAATATCAATGGTAATTTTTTCAAAAATTCACTTTGAAAAAAAGGGGGGGGGGCCGCTGCCCCATGTTACCCTAAGCATAAATTTTAGGGCCTCATATTTTGAGCAATTCTAAAATGTTCAGTCTTTAATTTTCCGTAATTCAATGATGTTTCATAAACATGCCATTTTGGTTGGCGATATGTTTTAATCGAAAATATCGCAAGGTTAAATAAATTTGCCTGGGTGTCCGCAAAAGTCGCACGTGAGAAGTGTGGGAGTTGGAAGCGTGAGTCAAGTAATCGGAAAGTAATTATATTTTTATCTAAAACTGTCCCAATATGGTTTCAGGCTATATAAACGTCGTCACAAAAAAATGAACTAGCTCCAAATTTTCAAATACGTATTTCCTATATGTAAAAATCTGAAGTCAAGTAAATATTTTGGTATATTGTTTACTTTCTCTTAACGAAATGTTAGTTTAAAAAGATTACGTGGTCTTTTGAAACCCGATGGCTCAGTGTGCTTGTAATTTTAAGTTATTGCAAAATATTCTTGGTAACATTAATACTTCTTACTAATTGTTTCCACATTACAGCGTGTGAGAATTTATAATTTTACCGTATACGGTACTACGAAAGGAATGTTCTGTCCTATGTTTTAACTTGAACTAAAGCGCTGACGGTGACAACCAAGCAAGACAAAGAAATTAATACCGGTTCATGAGGCTATAGATCATCCAGCACTTCTCTGCTGCAGCGTGTGCAATCATTATCAAATTTGCTGATAATAATGCTATTATATTCCATTCGCTGCGTGACATTCGCAATCAATACCAGACGGAGCAGTTGATCTTTGGTTCCAACATTGTTCAGTTCAGCGAAACAATTCAACAGACAATGTTTTCATGCGTTGCCATGTTAACACCTTTATCAGTCCTCTGAGAACACGTGAGAATTTTCACGTTCTATGCATTAGTCACCTGCTAACCTTCTATTCCTGAAAGAGAAAATTGGTCCACTAACTTTAAATGTATTTTAATATTAATTCGTTCCATCCTGAGCTATAAAATTTTAATGATGATATCTGCAGTGGGTATTTTAAATTATGTGTCAAGGCAGAACTGCTTTGTATTTGATTCAAATTATTCTATGAGCAATAATTTTTTCGGTCGACCACATATCGTTAATATCTTCCTGCCTATAATACTGCCTTGAAAAGTGAGTCGCTTCTAAAATGTAGTTTTGTGATGTATTCCTTCAAATTTATCTGACTTTCATATTTTCCCACTTCTAATTTTTTTGCAAGCGTCATTGGTTGGACCAAATGATGTCAAGTGATCTAAGATGATTGACTGTCTATCGAAAATTTTACTTTATCCCTTTTCAAGTTTTAATTGTGTTATCTTTCGAAACAGCACCGTACTGAAGTATATCTGAAATTATTTTGTTCTGTGATCTATACCTCTAGAATCCAGCGTAATGAACATCCATAACGTCTCGTGCTGTCGGTAGGCGGTGAAATAAGCTGAGTGCATGCCAATTGAGCACTTACACTGATGGATATTCGTACTAATAAGAATTGTTCATTTAAAAATGTTTTTCTTTGCATGAGCACTGTGCACTATCAGCGTAAAGTATCTAGTTGTTAACTCGTTTAACCCCAAAATACGCGTCTCTGCACAACCTATACATTATGAAGAAACGTTTTTTAATGACAAACTGTACTACTACTCTGTAAGTAGACCTAAACGCAAAACTTAATTTTGCACTTGAAATCAGGAATATGAAAAGTATGGCTAAGACCACTAACGAATATAGCACTGTTTTACCATCTGTCAAGCACCAAATCTGCGTAATCAAAGCCGTAATCAAAACATTTTGAAATCCGATGCTCCATGCTATGACACATGATATGAACATAAATGAACAGGGATGAAAGAAGTATTAATTTTACTCTTATTTTAAAAAGGACATTCCCAGTCCTCCACTTTGATTTAGAGCATAGGTATCAGATTTAATTTATATTTTAGCAGGAACTAAACCTAAACCATTCTATCGGGTACGGAACGCAGAAATCAACATTTCAAGCGTGTTAATAGAATTTCGCGAGAAAGTGCTTTTGTACGGCCACGGCCTCGCTGGTATTGGTTGGTTTTAAATGATCAGTTTAAAGTGCCTGTACACGAATTTTAATTATGAATTCATCCATCATCTTAGAGATATTGTTTTACGATCCGGCTCAAACAGAGATTTACACAGAATTTAATTAAATTGATTACACAGAGCTTCACGCAGAGTTTTAAAATTGGATTATCTTTCATTTTCATGCTCATATTAAGAAGCTCTGTTGTGTCAGTCAAACTCTTGATGAATAGACGTGCATTTCTCGTCAAAGAGGGCATGATCTGCTGCCCTCATGTACATAACCGAGGTTTGAATGGAACGTGGTTTTCCGATGATCGAAAAGTATTCATCTCTCATTTTCGTGATGCTCAGGGGGCAGTTTTTCGAACAATAACAATATAGAAGTACCGTTAGCAACAAAAGTTCTGCTACCAGTGTGACTACAATGAACAGTTATTAGGGTTAAAATCCAGTCTCTTATTTGATTTATAAATGAACACTAAGGAACGTAGGGGCTGTCAAATACTTATGCCTCAAATTAAACGTAGATTAACCATGAACTTGAACATTTACGCCCGAAAAAACATCACGTAACTGAGTCAAATGGAGAGCCGAACTTTCGCTGTCAGCTTTTCCGTTATGATGATGTATATTGTTTGAAAATCTGGTCAACTGTAGCTCATTCAATTCCATCAAATTATTTAAAACTAATTGTCTTATACAGTGTAAGATATTACCAGTATTTTCGTCTACATGCTGACACTGTTTGGTGAATGATCTTTACAAAGATTGCGATAAAGAAGCCAGTTGTTTTTATAATAACACATAATGTCACTTCTACCTAATCGTAAGTTCTGGAACAGCATTTGATGTCTGTACGAATGGTGCATGCTCAATTCTTCTTAGTAGAAACCAATTTCCAATTTAGCTTGCCGGTACTGCCATTGATTGAATTTAATATCAGCAACTGATGACTTTGATTGGCGACCGTATAATGACTAAACCATGATCGTTCACGTTTCTGATTCGGCAGAAAGAGAGTGATGACGACAGTCTTTCACTGCACGCGGCGGAGGGAACTGGCAATTGCTCTGTTTCATTGGGAAATTCATTTGATGCGAAAAAGTCGTTCGTGAATCATTAAATCATTGATGTTTCTTGATATTATCCTAAATGTTGGGCGCTAATATGATCCGAAATCTACAAGTTAACTTGGGTGAAACGTTTTGCTTATTTGAAAGTGGAGTCATGTGAATTCTTTTCGGATTGTACTTAACGAGCAGAAAATAGTTGACCTACATCAACTACTTAGTTTTAGCATTATTAGATTTCGCTGTAAATAGATGGGAAATGTTACACAGCGTACGTTAAGCGCTTGGAAATTATAATCGCAGTCAGTTAAGTTCCGACGCATAATTGTACAAGACTATTTTTGAAAACTGAGTCCATCTACATTTTTTCGAAGTTGTGCGAGCTGTTTTCTTATCCATTATAGATTCACCGAAGAGTACTTTACCGTCCGGGCAAGTAGGTGCTGACGAATGTGAAGACTTCATTTGCTCCTACTGCAGATGACGACATTCATGCTCTCATTGTTAAAACGGCACAAAATGTAAGTGCAATAGGAATTCATCACGAGTTAACGAAGGTAAATTCAATAGTTGGGA
The DNA here is from genome assembly GCA_030386875.1 of Morinoia aosen. Lineage (NCBI taxonomy): Eukaryota > Metazoa > Arthropoda > Malacostraca > Amphipoda > Talitridae > Morinoia > Morinoia aosen. The sequence continues at coordinate 11,971,186 of CM059569.1, read as the reverse complement.
TAAATTGATGAAGAATTTCCTCGAGTGCAATGCGCCGATCGGTGTCCATGACCCTTCGTGCCTCGTCGGCAACATGCGTATGGCGGGAAGTGGACAGTAACAGTATTGTTTCAAGCGTACTGTTGTTCCCTATTCAATATATCGAAAGGGGCAAAATAATACAAAACGCTGATTAAGTCGCTAGATTCTACAATTTTAAGCCAAGTACAATTACGAAAATTGTTATGACATACATAAACACTAGTATAAAAAGGTGATTGATGATCTAAAACTTACCAATATTTGATGGAAAAAAATACATATCAACATATATAAGAAATGCGTGAAGAAAAGTTTACAACACTTTTAATGATCTACATACATTAAAACATCGTTGCACAGACGTTATTAATTATGGCTTCGAACGTTTACAGTAGTTCCCTAATAGCCTTTTGCAAGTATCGGGTGTAATCGTATTCCATTCATCACTTCAAATTTCTTCGAGTCCAGTGATGTTATTGGGACCTCTCTTCTGAATCTTCAATTTTAATCCCATCCACAAGGTTTGGATCGAACTCATGTCCGGGGATTGATTTGGCTATTCTAAAATGTTAATCTTCTTCATCCCCGACCATTCCTTGGTTTCGTTTGCAGTATGCTTTGGATCGTTGTCTCGCTGGAAAGTCAATCCACGTTTCAATTCCAACAAACGAATTGAAGGTAGGAGTTGCTCCTCCAATATTTTACAATATTTCCTGTCATTCCTGCTTCCTTCAATGATGTGAAGTTTACCTACTCTGATCAGCTAAAACATCCCTACACCATGATTGAGCCACCTCCAAACTTGGCAGTGGGTATGGTGCAGTTTGGTTTATACCATTTCGTTTTGTTGCTTTCAAACACGGTTTGTGCTTTTTCTCCCAAATAGTTCCATTTCGGTTTCACCTGACCACAGTACTGAGTACCAAAACGTTGCTGGCTTGTTCAAACGGTCGTTGGCATGCTTCAGCCTGACCTTGGCATGACGTTTCTGGAGAAGAGGTGTCGTACGAGGGGTGCGGGAGCGAAGACCTTCACAGCGTAGTGCCCTGCTGATCATGTGTTTGCTGGCTTCGATCCCAGACGCCTCGGGATCATCCTTCAATTATTCTTCATGAGTAGTTTTAGGCTTTTGCACTACTGTTCGGACCAATTTTCGAACAGCGCCGTCGCTTATCTTCAGTTGACAGCCATTTAAAATATTGCTGAGACTCGTATTCCGGCATTTCCACTTAGGCATTATGGTTTCAACCGAGGTTATTGTAACACACAGTTTTGCACATATCTTCCGATACCCCAAACCATTATGGAGCTCCACTATACGTTCGCGAAAGTCTTGGCTGATGCCTTTATTCTTACCCATGCTTAAGACATTTCAGAGCGGAAGTTGTTGTACCAATGACAAGTTATTGGAGATGAATGCTGACAAAAGTTCGGTTGCTAAATAGTAGAATATATTCGAACATTCTGGAATAAACCTACAATAATTTTAACGTATAATATCAAGAAAAGTCGGGTGTAATAAACTTTTGTTCACGTATTTTTATACGTTTTCGTATATATTTTTTATGTTGTATATTTCTAAGTTTTATTTGTAGTGTTAACTTTTTTATACTATTGTTTCAATTTTCGTAACTGTACGACGTACGCGGTTCAAAAATGTGAAATCTGGCCATTTAATCAACGTGTCGTATTATTTTGCCCCCCCACCGTATAATTTACGTCCACAAGAAACAATTGATGAAGACATAGCATCTTCACCGTATTCACTGCACTAATCCCGATGTACTGATTGCATTTGATTTTTCAACGGTAAAAACGAATGGCAGCACGTACTGAGGGCAGCACGTACAGAGGGAAATAGGGTATTGAAGTGGCTACGGTTGCCCGTCGCCGGCACGTGATGTGTGAACGGTACAGGTAGATGCAAAAGAATTTCTCAGCGTTGCCATTTCAGAATGACTGAAGTTTCGAACGACTCCCAGGTTTTTTTGGGGGATCCTAATTTTACTCAGTAGTGTTTTCAGGTTCTCAATCAAGATAGCAATTATTTTCCTCCTTGCTCATTTTCTTTGGCAAATCTTGTGTTCACTTGATAGTGGAAAAGCGAACGAAACCCTAGGAAAATGTAGAGATACCCGACAAGTGACAGAGTTGAGCAATTTTACAGTGTATCCTAACGAATGTGGTATTAATGCTTAGCATCATCGGCTGGCACAGAAATCAGACGATACTAAAAAAATAGTATATGTATCTCGACATTCAACGGGTCTAGAATTAGGCTTTCAATATTAAATTCCACAGGTTTGGCGAAGAAACTATATTTCTCCTCTTACCTACATGCGAAAGTGGTCTCCAATCTGAAGCTTCGAATTATTTTCAAATAATTACCACACACAATTAGAATTACCAACTAATTAGGTGATGAATTATGTTGAGAAGTGCAAAAAACGTTAAATCATTGCATTTAGGATTGTGGAGCTTAATTTGCGATGACAACTAGGATGCAAGTAAAAGAATACTGTGCCACCGAGGACACATGACAATTTGTCCCTGTTAGTTTGCGTGTGAGGGTGGCACCCACGTCAAAGTTGCTCTACTCTGTGTGCGTGTGTTGCAGCGGCCGTGTGCGTGTAGGGTTCGTCATGTGCACTGGTCCAGAGTTGAACTCATTGCCAGAAGTCGTTGTATCGTCCAACTATGAGTGACCAGATGCCGCAATGCAGTTCGTTATGCACTTGCATAATATTTAAAAAGAAAGAGAAATTTATCACTTAATATATATATTTAGAAGTGTACAAAGTGAAGTAATTCAGTAGTGTTTCATAGCAAGCAATAATGCTTTCAAAAAAGTCGGCTTTCATATGTTTTTAGATGTATTTGTATAGAAGTTTGCTCACTAAAGCAGTCGTAATATTTTTTACTGCAAAATGTCAATCGTTTAAATTTTTAGCCTCTATCAATCTAAAAAATGCAACGTTTCGATGAAACTATTACCACCTTCGGGCTGAAAAATGAAGTAAATAATATTTTTATACGGTCACATTGCTAGAAAATGACAATCAATTGTTCAAGTAGAAGCAGATATAGTAAAACACAAAATTTCCATTCTAAGACGACTATATGGGAGCGATATCTTGAACTGTAGAAATAACGATCACCACCAGGCTAGCGTTTTCAGCAGGCTTTTTCGATGATAGTTGCATCGAAAAGTTACATTTTATAGGGTGCAGAGGCATAGAATTTTAACGATTGGACTTTTGCAGTGAAAAATGTTGAGCGAATTCTATTTTATTTACACACGTGAAGAACTTAAAATATTTCGTAAAGTTGAGAAGTTGAAAAGCGATCGTAACTAAATATCTAATAAATAATGAAAGCGTGTATCACATTTACAAATAAATATTACTACATGCAAATATCATTCATTTACAATGTTTTTTTATTACTTATGTAAGAAGTTTTGAAAATGACATTAAATATCGTCCAATATATCATAGTTGTCACGTGAAGACACAAAAAATAGCTAACTTGGTAGCATTAAATAGTGTGGCCACGAGCTTCAATGTTCATTTAAAAACTATCTCATCGCCAGAGCAAGTGAAAAAAATCGGTATTGATGAAGCATCATATTTGTATGTCAAAGATGACAGGGGAAGGATGACTATTTCCCGAGGGAAACTGAAAAGGTGAACATTTGTGATGGAATTTAAAACATTCATAACTTCTTGTGTTGGCGTCCAGTTTTCTCTATCGCCAATGAAACCATCGAGGTTCCTTTACTTTGCACTTTACGACCAAAATAGTATGGTATTAAACGTGAAGGAAGTGGCTAGTAAATATACTGATATGAGCACATCAAGTTTTCCACTGAATTTGAAAAATTATATTAATCGAATTCATTTGGCGTCAATTTGCATAAAAGGCATCTTACAGAGCGCTTCAGCACTTGAATACTTTAATTTAAATCATATTATAATGAACCAGTTAAAATACTTTTATTCACTTAAAAAGAATGCGTTCATAGTTCGAATGAACTATATATTTATAATATAAACTAAAGAGATTTGCATTGTAAACAATACACCGTGACATACGAACGATACATTATGACACGGTAGAATCGAAGTAACTGTGCTCTAATTTGATCTAACTCATATAAAATGTGTCGTTACGGCTGAGACGTTCAAGTGTACAATGAAACATAGAGTATTTTAATCCACTATTGATACTTCAATGGCAAAGTGCACACCATAATAAATGTTTGCACTACGATTATGTCACGTAGCGACGCGTGGCAGCTGTTCAAGTGGGCGTGGTTGTTGGTGACGTTGACTAGCCATGCACGTGCACAGACTCGCTGACGCACACAGTGTGGAGCAACTTTAACGTGGGTGCGTACGGGTGTAAGTGTTAACATAAGTATGTGTGTGCGTGTGTGTGTGTATAATACTATATATGTATGCGAGCAGTAAATGTTTGTATTCAGTTGAATGCTTTAGAAGCGAGCAAAGAAATTTGAACGAGAAAAAGGAAGCCATTAAATTTGAAAACAACTTTCATATTCTCTGAAAAATAAGGCTGTATGAGCAATCAATAAGCTTGAAAAGCGATGTTTATCTAAATTATTATGAATTTATTGTTTGATTCCACGAATTTAAATGCCTAAGCTTAAAACGCATGGGTTTTCTTGATCGGTAGAAAATTTTCCAATCAAAAATGGCTACACCGAACTTAGAAGATTGTTGCAGTTAATTGTTAACATTCTTTGCAGATCATTGAAGATCTTCATAGAAGTATCTGCACTTAATGCAGAATTAGGGCACTGTATGTCCGGTTTTGAAGTGCAGATCGGCATCGATTTTCTGCAAAGATCTTCACTGACTATGAGCGAAAAATTCCAATAATCTGCAATAAACTGAACTAATCAATGAAGATCTTTTAAAGTAAATATTTGCCGATCTTTACCAATTGGGTGAAGAAAACACATGGAAATAATATTGCACATTATACTCAACAACAAAACAGTATATTCATTGAAACCAGAGCAGAGCTCTTCGGCGAGAAAAGCTAAAACATTAGCATCCGTGACTTATAATAAAACTAAACTACCAATATAATCATTCGGTACAGCAACACCCATTTGTAACAGCAACCTTTAGCAAATAAAAAAAGATAAGAATATAACACTTGTCATTTCTGACTTTGACCATGCGTCAAGAAAGCAGCAAGCCGCACAAATCCCGTTAGTTTTTTTTACGAAAAATTAGTTTTTTGGAACATTTTTATGTTTCTTTCAAGACGTATCTCATTGAGTTTTGATGCTAGAACAAAACCAAAGACAGTTTTAGAATCCTAGGAACATTTCTAACAAAATCAAATAGTAAAATTTCAACATTTTGTAAAATACTTTTTGTGATAGGTGATATTTTATGATTACATCATCAAAAATTATTTTTGGGTTTGAAGTTGTATAACTTTTCTTTCTCAAATTTGAAAAAAGTCTATTTGATTTTGTTAGAAATGTTCCAAGGATTCTAAAACTGTCTTTGGTTTTGTATAGCATCAAAACTAAATGAATAGATACGGTTTGAATATTGTAAGTTATTTGTTATGGGTATAAGCCATAACAAAATTTTTGGTTGAAGTGTAATATAATGAACAATTCATATAATTGAATGCAGTTTTAATTTTTATTTCGATAATTTCCATACATAACTTCATATTCACACTGTGACTTGTGATTTCCAACCAAAAAAATGAATAAATTTTTTTTTTATTTATGATATTTTTTTCAGTCAGATTTTTATGAAACTTGACTATTATATGTAACTTTAGAAAAGAAACATAATTTCATTTATTCATTTTTTTGATTCAGGCTTTAGTTTTTGATAAAAATGAGACATATTGGATTTTAGTACATTTTTATGGATATTTTAAACCGTATCTCCTCATTGAGTTTTTATGCTAGAACAAAAATAAAGACAGTTTTTGAATCCTTGGAACATTTATAACATAAGTAATTTTTCAAATTATCCATTTCTCGTTTTGTTTTCTTTCTATATGGGGTTGAAATGGGATCGAAAATTCAAATTTTTTGTCCCCTTCCCCCCCTTGGGGGGAGGGGATCTATTGTCCGTAGCGCCATAAAATTTTAGGACCAAATAGTCCACCACCTAAGGGTCCTTTTCGAACAACAAAACAAAATAAGCTCACCGGACCGACAGGGGCCTGGCAGGAGCCTGGGACGATCTCCTTAAGTCTACTCACCAATGATTTGGACGTAGAATGGAAGCACCCTGAATTCTTGTTTATCTCGCCGCCAGTTTTTGCAAGCCCAGTGTAGCTAAACTGGAGCTCTCGTGACATCACTCTTTTGAGGATGCGGCGTATGGTGTCTCCGCTGTTGACCACAACGTAATGCTTGAGCATGTAATTCTGAAAGTAATAGTTCACTTGAAACCAAAGTTTACTGTGCGCATGATCAATTCGTATAAAATTGCTTTAGAGAAAATTTCATGCCACGCAGGAGAGCAATGCGCATTACACTAGTTGAATTATTTCTACATTTTATGGTTTGCATAGTTTTTACTGCAACATTCAACACTTTTTTGATATTTCATTGTTCATATTCCTTTAACTTTCATACCTATGCCAGATTGATGAATATTAATTCTTTCATATTACTCATCGGTACAAAATTTTTCATTCCCAAGTACCAATTGTCCACTTTCATATGATGATCTGACTCCATTCATATTAATCTTTACCTACGTGAATTTCTGCAACATACTTTCTTACCTCTCAGTAAATTATGGTACATACGTTATTAACTCAATTCTACTCTATTCCTAGTATGAGCTTCATTTATCCCACCAGTCATTCGCATCAACATACATGATTTCTAATGTTTTGTATCTCTCTCCTACCTTCCACCTTTTTGCTTATTTTCATCTTTACTTCTACCCTTTAACCTATCAAACTCAGTTTTCAGGCTCTCAATCTTAGCCATTTTCATTTTTACATGTGCAATGCTTTCACTACATTGACACTCCAAATTTGTCGCATACCTCCTTTCATGTTATCCACCCACTTAACAAGCTCTCACATCAACCTAAAAATACTACTCTACATAAAAAATATCAATCATAAACCAGTCATTCTCGTCTACAATTATTTTACCTTATTTCTAAAAATACAAAATCATTCAGTAGAATTAATTTTTCATTATAATGGGTTTCCTAGACAGTTTGCAATAAGGCACAAACAAACAAGTGATATATATCGTTATCCAACAGATATAAACCACAAGCCGGTGTTTTAAATTAATAGTGCGTTCATTTCACAGCAACTCATCCTGAAAGGAAGAAATAAACTTTGGCATATACATACTGGTAAAAAACATAATCAGGGAGATAAATAGTTCTTTTGCTTCTTAAAATTAAGGGATGATCTTTCATTATACCTCTTCTGATTCACCAATGATTAGAATAGCAAAGCTTAAAATAACATATCATTTAAAGTAGAAATAAAACATACCTTGGCCGAGAGATGACTTGTTCTGCTGTCCGGGTGAAAGCGATACACTGAGGAAGCTAAGTTGCCCTGCCCTTATCAATTTTTCACTCTGTAGTTGAGGTCCCAGTGATACCATACAGGATATTTTCGTAGTGTTCATGCGTTGCTGGGGAATTAAAATAATTATATTGTAAAATATTGAAAAATAATTGAAATACATGAATAAAAGTTTCTCATATGCTAAATGTTGATTACCTGTTCATTATAGAAAATTATTACAAAACCAATTTTATTAACTTTTTGTTTGATTTATAATTAAAATAAACACTTTCTATTTGCCACATGTTTATTTCTGCAAGGTGCCCACACTGTGTCAAAGAACTTCTTCACTTCCCACTTCAACATCATTTCGGTATCTATGATACGGGTTGGTTCGTTAAAATAAACATACAAAGATCAAAAACACACAAGTTCTGATGTATCTTAAAAATATTTGTGTTTTCAGAGTTATATCTGAAAGGAATGTATTGCAAAAAATTTCAAAACACTAAGCAAAAAAATTAGTATAATGTTGCATTTTGACATGCATCTTGCAATTGGCAAACCAGTATTTTTTTACAACACAAGCTGAAAGGAACTTAAAATACAAGGCACCATGCAATGACATAGACTAAATGTTATCCTTACTTGCAATTGTGAGCACACTGTACAGGCACTGCTGCCACTTGGAGATTTTTGGTTGTTGCTCTTTTTGTGATTGTTCATGTGGGTTTTGCCAAGAACATGGCACAACAGCACTTGTTCTCTCATTAGTAAACGTAACTGCTGCAAACTTTTTCATGTCCTGCATTCCTACTAAACAGACAAGTTTTCCAGATCTTTCTACAATTTCTTTAGTAATAAGTTAGGTTTAGGTATTTCATTCAGGCTTTATTCAAACAATAATTGTCTACACAAATTATTATAGCTCGATATTCAATAGCAGACACAAGGATTGCATCAGCTGTGTGTTTATTATATTGTAGAGTGGTATGTAATCAATGTTCACTCTTAAACTAATGAGAGATTGAATGAACTAATGAAATGAACTAATGAAATATCCTTCTAATTTGTTTTCAACTGCTTACCCAATCAAAGTGCACACACTCTTTATCGCACATGTCATTCACTTCACACCTAAATCATCTTCACTGTTACAAATTGACAAAGAGTTGTTAGAATTATCCGTCGTTATGACCGATTCACTGTACGTTTTTACAAATTTTTCTGGAGAAATGACTTTATGAGGAGTTACCTACGTCGCAGTTTGAATTTTTTAAACAAGCAACAATCCCTTTGGCCTTTCCTGTCTTTCACTCTATTCATAGAATAATTTTCTCATTCTTTGATTTTCCATCATCATAGCACAATTGCTTAGCCTAATTTTAAACTTTAAAGCTTATCTCACAAACTCAGAACGCCCAACGCTTAGTTTGTCTAACGCGCTTGTTGTGAAGTTGTGACTGATGTCAATGTTGACCGCTGCACACTCCCGTGATGATTTGTATGCGACCAGAAAACTAATTCTATATTTTTGCTATTTCATGTGACACCATAACCACTTCGTTGTAAGTAAAAATAATTTAATTAATTTTCACTCTGAAATAAAATAATTTATGAAATAATTTAATAGTATGATGCAAAGTTGGCAGTAATTATTAATGCAGAAGTTATACCACAGGTGCTCTATGTACATGCCTGTACAATTTATATACACCTTGCATTTAAAATTTGGAAGTTGCATTTCAATTGCTCTGAATGATTTTAACCCTGCCACAAGTAGAATTATTTTCCCTGTATCAATGCGTATGTTTATTCGTTCGTTCGTGTGTTACGTCATACGTGTTTCCTATCAAATTCATTAAGTCAATTATGTTGATCATCGCAATTTTAAGGTTATACTATTAGGAGCGGAACGACGAAGGGATTTTAAGGGAGTTGGTTTTTTATTTCTACAACAAAATAATTGCTGAATGGATTGGCTGTGTGAAGGAGTTTGAAATGTGAAAATAAACAAACAAATTTCCATCATGGCTAGCATATTTTACAAAAAATAATGTAACATTCCGAGCGTTAATCGGAACATTGACTTGTACTCAATTGGTGGTAAACTATTACTGAAAACGTAATAGCTCTGAAAATTCATTTAAAATAAGCCAACTTCACTTCTCAGTTGGCTTATTTCAATTATATTGAAAGTTTAAAGTTTGATTTGAAATTCAATAATGGCCTTGGAATGTACACTAGTTCAAAAACGAATGACTCTCATTTTAATTATAGAAGAGCAGTGCCGATTTTCTGTTAAGATCACTTCAGATATTTCTGTTCAGATTTTCTGCATTGATCTGCAGCGATCAGTCAAAAAAACTTTTCCCCGGCCCTGGCTCCGCACTAATCCTTGAAAAGATGCACTGTCCCCAGATAGTCGATGCTGATCCGCACTAGCATTTCTGACTGGGTTGTATCCTCTATTCTAAACAAAACAGCGCAAAATAATTCTTGAACGCACAGAATGATAAATAAAAAACTTAAATATTATGTTCATTTGACTTTTGTAGTCCGATTGGGATAACAATGTGATGTATTTTGCATAAGGCAAGAATATTGAAGCCCTGCATTGTATAGCAGATATTTTGAGCAACCCTTTATTCAACGTGCTTCTGAGCTCTGTGAAGTTTTCTTGCTTTCCTTTGTTGGATCTTTCTTTCAATGTCTTTCAGATATTTTCACACGATTTACGAGCTGATCTTTGTTTTATGCAGGCCAATCCATGTCCCGAGCACTCTCCTGAGCAAGAGAAGCGTAAAATGACTATATTAACTGACAAAGAAAGTTATTCTGGACAAAGCCACAGAATGTTCTTTCGAAAACAGTAAGCAGGAGAACTTAACACCTAAGAAATTTCTCGTAAGCATCACCTATTATTTTGACTTACAACCACAAAAAAACTTGTGGTTCCAGCTTGCACCATCATTACAAAGCCCTGTTTGCACTGGTATACATTTTTTTGCAGGCTCACGTGTATACCCCTCGTGTGGAGCATCACAAAAGCCATATATTAAGCGTGCGCTTCTCAAAACCAGTGGCCAATTGCTATCAAAGATGGACTGTAGTCGATGAGCTTGTCTGAATCGTAGGCAATGTAATCTCTTCTTTATTTGCATGTGTGAAGTGTTAATATATTCGTTTATTTTTATTTATAAATAAGGGAGAGTAGCCTCCGTATATTCGCTGCTTTTAGTCTGCCAACGGCATTCATGGGCTCAATAGATTTCAATTGAAAGAAAGGTAACTTCTCGCGGCTGTGTTGCGTCAGCCATAACGGGTGAGTGAGAGGCATTACCTCACCTGATGACTGCTAACTGCACACAGACCGGTCTAGAGTGGCGAGATTCTCGTATGCCGAGCCTCACGAATTCGATCAGAGCGAATGGGAAACTTCGAAGACACACACACACACATATATGAGCCTCAGTGGTGATTTATATAGATGTCACTGCCATTATACAAGCATCAAAAATTCGAAAATCCATTAGTGTGAAGTCCTCAACAAATACCCATATTTGTGGCATCTGATGCAATACTACGTCACAATTAACCTAATGCAATAATTGCGAAGAACACTGGTACAACACCAATCACGACCTTAAAAAGTCACTAACTGCCTAAGCGATGAGCGGTGACTCCGTCTCTGTCATGAACTGAGAGATCGAGTAACGAGTGCTTTGAACAAACCCCTAGATCAAATTTTTAGGGTAAATTTAGGGACAGTAACGTTTCAATGTTTGAAATAAATTTTTGGATTAGTACATAATACTAGACGAAAAATATCGCGAATATTTCACGTGTGTATGTAAGAATGTAAGGGTGTGTTAGATTAGGCCTTTTTGTTGTTCGATTCTTATTCACTTTGACAAGGCTAGAGTAAATTAACATTGATCTTTAGTTTTTTTCTAAGGACTGGGGTATGTGACATGTTTAAAACGCACGCAACGACTAAATTTGTTTTTTAGGGTTAAAGTTTAAAATTTTGTTGCATCAATAAAGTATACTAATTCCTCAACTTCAAATATTAAAATACTTAAACTAACATCCTTTCACGACATTTTGGAACGACTGAGTAATAAAACTGATCGTGAAATTAAGTACATTTGCAGCTTTAGCTCCTGCGTGTTTGTCACGGAACGTTAAAAAGGCGCCGTTGACGCCTCTCGTTACGATTGAGGAATTTAAACCTCGATAGTAGAAGAAAGGAAAGAGAAGGGATAGAAAAATACACAGAAGGAGAGGGGACAGAAAAGGGGGAAAATAAAAATGGCAGTATTAGCATAAGGCGCACTACGAGATTACCAAATATTGATCAGCATGGGACAATGACACATAAATTTGAAAGATTTAATTAGGTTTTATTTAATGAACACGTGAGTTAAAATATGAGGATTGTCGACGTACACATTCTGACACAAAATGGCACACAAAAATAAGAGAAATGTGCGCTTGGAATCGTAATGAGCACTAGCGAACGATTGCATGTTTTAACGTTACACAAAATTTTATGGCAACTAGCAGAAGTGAGTTTACGCACAATGTATCGGAATTAGAAAAACATAATAAATTGATGGGCTAGCGTAAGCACAAAATAATAGGGACAATACACAACAGTAAAACCTTGACTCACCACAAGGTACATGAAAATAGAACACTGAGTTCCGGAGCTGAGTACCGGAGCAGCTTGACCACAGCAGAACTCGCGGTTGCCTTGCGTGGTTGCAGACTTGCAATTGTACGGTTCCGATCGGCATGCTGGAGTTTCTTGGGAGCTTGGAGTTTACGTGGAATTCTTCATGAATTTTGCCGGTTGAGTCGTTGACATACTGTGCCACCCGCCATCTTCTTCTTTCTTATCCTTGGCGTTCACCGATGTAAAGCTGAAAACCATGCTGCGCTCTCACCGTATTAACGTTGGTCTGGTGTGTACTTTATTTTTGGTGTTTAGTCTTGCGTTGTTCTTCTGACGGGAACGCCGGCAACAGCCGATTTTTGGCCTGCTTACAAATTCAGAGTCTCTCTTGTAGCGTAACCGAGAGAAAAAGACCTCGCGATTCTTCTTGTGTTCTGCTTTTATGTGGTCCACTTGGTTCCTACTAGAAAGTTCTTGAATATTCGTAGTTACCGTGACAGCATTCTAAATCTGATTGGTGGAATTCTTGCTAGTTCTGACGCCATGAACTCTCATTGGCTAGGTGCTCGCTTCCCTCTGCCACACCTTCGCAACTAGCCATCCTTGAATTTGGCAACAAAAAACTCTCGGCAGCGCACAGCCGAGATTAATTGCCTCTGAACGACCTTTATATATTCAATCACATCCACATATACACACACATATCCATACATATACATGCATATGTGTTTATAATAAGTACTTGAGGGCTGCTTTCCAGAACGACAATCTCGCTGAGCGTGGCCAAGAGTTTTCAATGACAAAGCTTAGTCGACAGTTGAAAATTAAATTTTGCCATTTATAAGTAAAGAAACGAAAATACCAGTTCTTGAACATAAACTGAGGTTGTTTAAATTCTACCTCCACATACTAGACTCTTACACAGTTTATGAAACGCGTCTTACAGCAAAGTCTTTTGTTGCTTTATTTTTTTTGGAAAATGCATAGCATAACTTATAAAAAACACCGTAGGTATAAATGAATATTTTATTTAAATTAATCTTATATTACCTCTCAGGGGGATACATCTATTGTATCAATGGGAATTAGCACTTTCAGGCCGAAAATATGTGACGGCCGAGGCTGAGAGTTAGGTAGGCTTTCTTTATGTTTACATAAAATGTTATTTTATTGTGTTATGAATCACCTTTTTTCGTTTCACTGCTGTTTTATTTTTCAGCACCCACTACTTTCTTATTCAACTTTTATCTTGTTTCATGAATTTCTCTCTCAACTTACTGTTTCTTAAACATGAGCAAAACAAATTAAGGGGGCCCTCCCAGAAAATTTGAATTTTAATCCGATTGGTCTGAAATTTGGCCAGTGTATGTATTTTTGAAAGAAAAACATATTCTAATCGGGAACTTTTTTGATTTAAGCCTTAGTTTTTCCGAAAAATTTGAAATTTTAATTTTTTCAGTCATTTATTATACATATTTCAAAAAGATAGAAGTCAAAAAGATATTATGCTAGAACAAATTCAAAGACAGTTTTGGAATCTTTATATATAAATGCGATATTTTACCATAATATAAAGTAGAACGAATTTTCGGTTTTGAACTATGATAAAAAATTTAAAATGTACAAATTGGAAAAATAAGGCCGTTTGTTTGTTAGAATTTTTCCAAGGATTCTAAAACTGTCTTTGTTTTCTTTCTAGCATAAAAACTCAATGACTTCTGTTCTTTTAATGTTGAAAATAAGTAACTTTACAGTACAGGCCAAAACAAATATTTTGTGTTGAAGTGTAATATAATGGACAATAATTTATGTAATTGAATGCTGTTTTCATTTTTATTTCGATAATCTCCATGCATAACTTCATATTCACACTCTGAATTGCAATTTCCATGAAAAAATAAATGAAGAAAAAAAATTTCATACAAATTATGAAAATTTTTATTTTCAGTCTAATTTTTATGAAATTTGACTGTTATATGTAACTTTTGAAAAGAAACACAATTTTGTCACTCATTTTTTTTATTCAAGCCTTAGTTCTGGAAAAAATTTGACATTGATTATTAATTCACTGGTATTGATATTTCAAAAGAGGACTAGTCATTGAGTTTTTATGCTAGAAAAAAACTAAAGACAGTTTTAGATTACTTGGAACATGCTAACAAAAGTACAGAGGCAAAGTATCCATTTTCCATTTTTTTTCTTTTTATATGGGGTCGAAATGATTCGAAAGTTCAAGATTTTTGTCCCCTTACCGGAGGGGGGGATTTAATGTCTGTAGTGCCATAAAATTTTAGGACCATATAGTCCACCACCTAAGGGTCCTTTTCCAACAAAAACATGAAAAATGCTCATCGGAGCGACAGGGGCCAGGGAAGACCCCTTAAACAATGCTTCAGCTCGCATAGTGACGCGACAGTTCTAAGCATCAATATAACGGTTAGCACAAAATCGTTGTGGAAGTTTAAGCTTTTACAAACTTAAATTATGCCAATGGAATAAAACACACCGGTTGACCATCAATAAAATCACTTTACGTAATCCAAGTTCAACATCTTATGCACTATCACGAGAGCATTTATCTTTCTCAATAATTGCGAACCAGTTTAATCGGCACCGCCTTTCGCGAAATCAAATTGAGAACTAACGCACAGTTTCAGCAGTGTTGCCAAATTATTTTAGTGGAAAAGTACTAGATTTTACATAAATAGGCGCTAAAATTAGCTAAAACGTTTCAGTTGATGCTATGAAAAGAGCTTAAAAAATTAATTATTACACGAGTATCTTACAGTTATTGACCATTTAAAGTGGAGTTTGATTGTCATTGATAGCTTTTTAAAGCTGATATTAAGCAGCCTGTCTAGTATAGGAGTAGGCAAACCATTTATATGTTTCTGCAATTGGAAATTCCAAATTTCTAGGCAGAACCTCAGGTGAGGATTGTGACATTGCTAATCGCAGTGAATGACAGACACATCTCACAAGAATCAATGATAGAACTTCTTTTTTCAACTTCTTAAACACACCTTTGTTCACTCCTACCATTACACTGGCATTGTTAGTACCTATGGCAATTAATTGCAAGCTCACTTTTCGATGCCTCAACAATGCCATCTGCATCTCAATTAGATAATACAACCAGACTTAAGAAGGTTTGAACTACTTTTTTCTGGCTTTCACTAAAATAAATAATAGTAATACGTTATATATCATGGATAGATATATTATTCCTCTCATCCATAAGTAAACTAAATTTTTCATCTCTGATGTCAGTAACCAATTTGTCTTGAAGGTGTGGGCCTAGAACGTTCTTTATCACAACGTTGTATTTGCCGATGTGCATTCTTACCCTTGAAATGATTTCTCAATCTCACAAGACTTGCTGGCACAGATCTACCAAATGGTCACACGTGTTAATTGACGTGTGAAAACATAAATCGAGTGCAGGCTTTCCATCAATATTTGTAACGTTAGATTTTTGTTCCATGAATTGAGTAAGCGGGTTACTTTTAAAAGGCACAGAAGTTACATGGTCCTTCGTATCAGCATGTTTTGTTAATAAACTATAATTTGCAACTATTTCTCATCTAAAATATAAAAAGTAAGCCTTTATACTATCTCCTGGTACCTCTAATCACGATTTGTCAATTGGCTTCATTTGCAACCATTCTTTTCAGATCATTTGAGTATAATTTTATTCACGACTGAACTAATTGCAAAGGGTTGTTTTGTAGTAGTTCAATCAAACATTCAATTAATATTTAATATAATCCACATCTAACACCAGATTAACTGATTTCTCAGCAACACGAACAAACACCAAAACTCTTCAGCACAACACTGGCGACAAAACTGCAGAACACCGACAAACCGTCGTTAAACCGATTTTAGACCTTTAAAACACAGTCGTAACGCGTTTCATCTCTTTCAAACCTGGTCGGCACTACAAGTTTGAAAACGAACATTCGACGAAATCAGTTGAAGTTAATTCAAACATGTAAATTTGTACTTAATTTTAGCATTATCAAATTACTCCACATTTAGAAAGAAGATGCTAAAAATGTGTTAGAATTATTTTCTAGGAATCAGATTTGGTGCAAGACGATGAAAACTAGGAGTTAAGCATTATAGAAGGATGGAAGATCTGGTTCAAAAAGAGCTAAATTGGCAACTCTGACCGTTTGAAGATTGAACCCGCTTGCAAAGCTAATATTTACCCCAAAAGAATGAGGTTTAACTGTTCGGTAAGGTAAGGTAAGGTACGAATGTTCGAAACTAATTTTATGAGGAAGACATAATGCTAGATGAAACAATTTTTAAAGTATTTCACGTGTGTGTGTGTGCGCAAGGCTGCAAGGGTATTAATTCATACTTCTTTTATCTAGTTCTAAATCAAACTTGCAAATTTTAGGTAATTTGTAGTTTGTTTCTCGATTGGTCATCGATTCTTCGTCGATATTCTATCATTTATTAATCTCGTGTTCACGAAAACCCTTACCAAATCGCCTGTAAATTTATTTTCCAGACATGTGTTTTTATATAATGCCTTTTCAGTATCTTCAGTACTTTTCGTTGATGTTGAAGTCTCAGTAATAACTAAAATATGTATTATACTTTTTACAGAAAATTTTTCTTACAAAAACATTTATGCACCCTAAATTTATTTCTTTCAGATGCAGTCCTATTATGTACACGTTTCTCAGAACGGTTTGCCTAGACACGGCGACTTACTTTAGGATTAAACGTTCGCTCATTTTACAAGATAAAAGTACTAATATTGCTTCGAAAATTGTTAAATAACTGAGAAAATAAAAAATATGAAACAAAATAAACTGAACATTCCTCGTATTTTCAAGAATGGTTAACTAATATTCATTTATGATGAATCAAATTACGTTTAGGACAAGTCAAATTGTTTATGGTTAACTCAATTTCATTCATGACAATTCGAATTTTACAACTAGAAGACATTAACATTCGTTTCTGAGACACTTCATTACTCAAGTGACAAATTAGTAATTCTTGGTGACAAATATTATAGGCAGGACGACAAATTACGTATAACTGATTTAGGTATTCTTGATGACAAATGAAAATATCAAATGAAACTTGAAACAATATAACTTGGAATCTAACAATCGAAAACTATTTATATTTTTGCGTTTGAATGTCGCTCTTTGCATTTGCTTGATGAAAACTTGATCGTGCTTATCAAGTATAAATTCAACTGGAACACTAAAAGGCAAAAAATAGTTAGTTATTACGATTACGATACACAGTTATAAAACTAAATCGCACCAGAGGAGGGAGGATTGGGTAATATTTTCACTTGAAAACATTCTTTCCACCAATACGGATATGATGCACGGATAACCCTCTACGGATCAGCAATACGGATAACACTGACAACGGCCTTCAGGACATACGGGTCAAGTGTCCTGGAGGCCGTTGTCAGAGGGTTAGTGAGTATTAGTTCTGTCACAACTTTAAAAAGTTAGAGAAAAACATAGCAGCACAGGGTAGCTAATTTATGGGTGCAGTTTCTCTGAAAACATGTTCTTCACACATTTCCATTCAACACTAAATTTCAAATCATGACTGAAAAATGAACTGAATATGTAATGTAACCACTAAACGTTTTAACCGAACGTAAATTTTAAATTGATACAATTGAGAATTACAATTGAGAGCCACAATATGTGCGAGGACACTGTTTTGTGACGACTATTTGAATACGTGTCCTTGTTAGTTCTAACAACCTAGAAAAATGAACTACGTTTACGTTGTCTATTTCTGATTTAGAAAGGTCGAATATTACTGACGCTTTCATTGACTTGAATCAGTGTTCTCCAGAACCCAACGAAAATAGCGAACAGAAAGAAACTAACTTCTTGCGTGAAAAAATATTACTGTAGCTTCTACTATTGAAAACCAGAATATGTATAGTGAGAAAACTTTACCAATCACAAGACTGATGGAATTGAAGTAAAACCCAAAGCAGTGTTGAAACAATTATCCTAAACTATAGGACAAGGAAATAGGGCCCCTTTCACCTCTTGGTGTGAACATGGCCTGGCGATGGCTGATTGGTCTACACGAGTTCAATGTGTTCACTACGCATGAACAAAACCGCGTGCTCTTAAGTATCTTTTTACGAAGGCGATCTAAATTCTGCAGAAAGCTCAGTCATTCAAAAGCTTTAGTGACAGATCCCAGTGAATAATTTTAGCTCGGAAAATTATGTTACACCCATTGATAGACGAAGGGTATCTCAAATTCTGTATTGTAGACATCTACATATATTATCAATTCCCCAACCATAGATGCATATTATGTTGAAATGTGATTCATGGACTTCAATACCATCCTAAAGTTTCTTCCTTGACAGAATTATTCTTATTCTTTGTGTTCATTTGAATCTTTATTCTCCTACAGCTGCTGATAATTTACACCATATACATGTGAAAATTGAAAAATTACCAGCAATTAGATCTAAAAAGTTATTAACTTGTTCGATTTTTTGTAAAATCAACTTCATTGTTGACCTACTGGGCTCTATAATTAGTTTTAATCGCCTTATTACGCAGCCGATTTTGATGAGAGTATATTAATGAGTTGAGGACGGAAATTACATAAACAACTTTACCTGAAATGGTTATTGTTGATGTAAGCTCATGCTAAAATGTTGCTCTATGCCCTGTCATTCCTGTTCTTCACTCAAAAGGCAGACGGAGTTGCTGTCACCTCCACTGCAGTGAGTGTCGGTGAGTAGGACGAGTGTTTCAGTAAAATTACGATTGTTTACTGCAATTTCTAGAGATCTTCTGAGGAGTTACATTCTAAAATAATTACCATATTTTCTATTTTAAGGTCATCTGATGAATTTCAGTGTCTCGTTTTTTTTCATCTCCCTTGATTCAGGAAAGTGTTGTACGAATACAAACCTTGCTCCCGTTGAAAGGAAGTTTGTGTGCTCTATGATTTTGTTTTTCATTTTCATTCACCTGTTGCTAAAGCACTGTGTGTACGATACTAACGCATTTTACAAGATTTACATTGAACACTTGGATTTAAGATGTGTTACAGATACTTCCCGTGGGTTTTTCGTATGTCTTTCTGATCCTTTCTCACGCTACGTACAACGAAATAAGCAAAAATTAAAACTCTTTTCCATCAAATTAAAGGCAATGAATGTTTGCTCGTGTGCAGAAATTGCAATCTGCAAATCCTTCATCTGAGTTAAGCGTTGCACAAAATCATTTTTCACCTTATCTCTACTAGAGACAACGCCTTCACAACTTTATTTTCTACCAGGAGTAATACGGTGCTTCACTTGGTTAATTGAGATTTCTAATTCAAGCCTTTTTCGAGAAGACTTTAGGCAGCAGTACCTGAAACTCTTCACGAGGGTCAACAACATTATGTTTCGAGTTGAATGTGAACTGATGGATCTTTGCAGCTCTAGATCTTTGTGCTCCTCGTAGTCGTGGGGTTAAACAACCCGCCCTTCCGTGAAGGTGTCGAGGGTTTGAATCCCGGCTGTGGGGCGACTTTCTCCTTTGTGTATAGAGGAGAACTCAAAGCACAATACCTCACTCTACTCAGGTGACTGAAATAGGTACCGGTCTTGACCGGGGGAGAGCGTCATAGCGTTTTGGCGTTAATTATAAGGCATTTGAAAAACCAATGTACAAGGTGATATGTATAAGACTTGGTTGGAAATAAAGCATCCTTAGAAGCCGATGTTTGGGTGTTTTTTTAGATAAAATGAATCACCCTGCAGCCAAATTAACCTTTCTCCATCTAATATTCCTCTATATATATTTCAATTTTTCTTGAACTTGTTTAGCATTTTTTTGAAAGCACTATGGTAATTATTTGTTATGGCAGCCAGTGACTAAATTTCTGCATTTTCTCTGAAGGTAAGGTTGATCCTTTTACTTTTCCTTTTTATTTTAAAACCTAAAATAGAAACAAAATAACTTTAGTGCTAGTTGTCATGCTGAATAGTTAAAAACAACCTGAGTGTTCCTTTGGAAATGTGTAAGAGCAACTGATTAATATGCCTAAAAGCTCGTGAACTGGAAATCAATAAGTTGAACCGTACAAAAAGTTTTACTCACAATAATGAAGACACAGATGCCTGCAACAAACATTACTTAGGATCTACCGAGAGTAGTGTCCCACCCTGTGAAAAAATCCTCATAAATTACCATCAGATTCACAAATCGTGAAGATCTTCATAACATCATGAAGTGTATTAAATTTTGTTGAGGACATGACTAAGAGTTTTCAAAATTGCCGCCGCTTGCTTAAATGTAACCGTCCAGAATATCGAAATTTTCCAAAATACGCGCGACTTTTTTTAACGCGATTTCATTCCATGCCTTCCATAGAGCTCGTTTCAACGATTCGATTGACTTATATTGGATTTACCTAATCATTCCTCACAAGATCTATCGCTCAGAGAAGTCGATGGGCTCCGTACTTTTCGTGGGTGATATCGTCAGACTCATTGCTTCCAAAACCATCACCTTCAATATTACCTTCTAGGAAATACAATTTAATACAAAGAAAAAAGAGTCACAATCAATCCGTCAGAAATTGTAAATAATCTAAATGAAGGTATTTAATCTCATTCTCAAAATATTGAAAAAATGACTACATTGGTGAGGCTATGAGCTGTATGATGTTTATGCTTAAGAAACTATTTCAGTAAATTAGGTTTATTCAGTGCCACGGTCCAAATCGATGAGAATAAAATTGTAGTACTTTCTCCAGTGTGAGGAGTTCATATTGATTACTCAGGTTTTATGACATGAATCAAATAAGCAGTTATTTTGATTGCATCTCATCTCGATTGAAAAATCAAGAACGTATCACATCCGAATTAAGAGTAAGGCGGACGTTTATGAGCAGGGTTATTGCAAGTAGATTTCGCACCCACATCAACCTCGTACTTTCTCAGTGTGCGTGTGAGAGTCCGTGTACGTGTATGGCTCATTTCATCAGCTGCCACATGTCGCTGTGTGACATAAATTTAGTGCGAGCATTCATTATGGTATAGCTTTGGCATATAGCATCATTAAATAATGAAATAAAATACTCTACTTTCCATTTTACACTTAAAAATCAGAGCCATCTTAATTAAACAACGCATATCATATGCTGAGTTAGACCAAATAACGTCACAGTTACTGCGATACTACCGTATGTCATAATGTATTGTTCGTGTGACACAATGTATGGTTAACAATGTAATTATCTATTAGTTTCAATTATAAAATTGTAGTTAATTCGAGAAATTATCAGTAGCTTTATGGTATCAATTTCATAAAAGTATTCCAGTGCTGAAGCCTTTTATAAGCTGCTTTCTGTGCATGTATGCAAAAAGTGAATTCGATTATTTTACTCTGAATTTTAGTGAAAAATTTTATCTGCTCACATCAGTATATATAATTAAAATTCAAAACTTTCTGGTAATTGAACTCCATCTATATTGCATTTAAGCACGCACTCTGCATGGCCATTTCCAAATCATGACTGGCACTTTTTTGTAAGCAAGTGCATAACCTAACTGCATTGCGATATCTGGTAACTCATTATAGTTAGGCGATACAACGACTTCTGGCAATGAGATCAACTCTGGGCCAGCGCATATACGCAGCTTACACTCACACGGACGCAGCAACTCACGTACATGAAAATGTGAGAGGTTGACGTGGGTGCCTGCCGGCTGCACCCACGTCAAAGTTGCTCCACTCTGTGTGCGTCAGCGAGTCTGTGCACGTACATGGCTAGTCAACGTCACCAAAAACCACGCCCACTTCAACAGCTGCCACGCGTCGCTACATGATATAATTGTAGTACAAACATTTATTATGGTGTGCACTTTGCCATTGAAGTATCATTTAAAAGTGGATTAAAATACTCTACGTTTCATTGTACACTTGAACGTCTCAGCCGTCTTAAACGACACTTATTATCTGAGTTAGATCAAATAAGAGCACAGTTACTGCGATTATACCGTGTCATAATGTATCGTTCGTATGTCACGATGTATTGTTTACAATGCAAATCTCTTTAGTTTATATTATAAATATGTAGTTCATTCGAACAATTAACCCATTATTTTTGAGTGAATAAAAGTATTTTATTCCCTTAAATAGTGAATTAAAGTAATTTAACTGGTTCATTATAATATGAATTAAATTAAAGTATTCAAGTGCTGAAGCGTTCTGTAAGATGCCTTTTATGTACATCGTCGCCAAATGAATTCGATTAATTTAATTTTACAAATTCATTGGAAAACTTGATGTGCTCGTATCAGTATATTTACTTGCCACGTCCTTCTCGTTTAATACCATACGATTTTGTTCGTAAAGTACAAAGTAAAGGAACCTCGATACTTTCATTGGCGATAAAGAAAACTGGACGCTAACACAAGAAGTAATGAATGTTATAAATTTCATCACAAATGTTCACCTTTTTAGTTTCCCTCGGGAAATAGTCCCCCTTCCCTGTCATAGATGACATACAAATTTGATGCTTCATCAATACCGATTTTTTTCAGTTGCTCTGGCGATGAGATAGTTTTGAAATGAACATTAAAGCTCGTGGCCACACTATTTAATGCTACCAAGTTAGCTATTGTTTGAGTCTTTACGTGACAACTATGATATATTGGACGATATTTAATGTCATTTTTAAAACTTCTTACATAAATAATAAAAAAACATTCTAAATAAAAGATATTTGCTTGTAGTAATATTTATTTGTAAATGTGATACATGCTATTGTTATTTATTAAGAATTTAGTTACGATCGCTTTTCAACTTCTCAACTCTACGAAATATTTTCAGTTCTTCACGTGTTTAAATAAAATAGAATTCGCTCAACATTTTTTACTGCAAAAGTCCAATCGTTAAAATTCTATGCCTCTGCCACCCTATAAAATGCAACTTTTCGATGCAACTATCATCGAAAAAGCCTGCTGAAAAAGCTAGCCTGCTGGTGATCGTTATTTCTACAGTACAAAATATCGCTCCTATATAGTCGTCTTACAATGAAAATTTTGTGTTTTACTATGTCTGCTTCTACTTGAACAATTGATTGTCGTTTTCTATCAATGTGACCGTATAAAAATATGATCTACTTCATTTTTCAGCCCGAACGGGGTAATAGTTTCATCGAAACATTGCATTTTTCAGATTGATAGAGGCATAAAATTTTAACGATTGACCTTTTGCAGTTAAATATATTACGATTGCTTTATTGAGCAAACTTCTATACAAATAGCCTACATCTAAAAACTTATGAAAGACGACTTTTTTGAAAGCATTATTGCTTGCTATGAAACACTTCTGAATTTCTTCATTTTGCACATTTCTAAATATTTATATCTCAAGGGATAAATTTCTCTTTCTTTTTAAGTATTATGCAAGTGAATAACGAACTGCATTGCGGCATCTGGTCACTCATAATTGGACGATACAACGACTTCTGGCATTGAGTTCAACTCTGGACCAGTGCACATGACGAACCCTACACGCACACGGCCGCTGCAACACACGCACACAGATTGGAGCAACTTTGACGTGGGTGCCTCCCGGCTGCAACCGCGTCAAAGTTGATCCTCTCAGTGTGCGTGTGCGAGTCTGTGTGCGTGTAGTGACGGCTAGTCACCGCCACCAAGAACCACGCCCACTTCAACAGCTGTCACACGTCGCTGCGTGACACAATTGTTATCCAAATATTTATTATGGTATAGCTTTGTCCTAAAAATATTAATTAGTTAGGGAATAAAATGCTCTATGTTTCACTTTACAATAAAAGTCATAGGCCCCTTAAACACCACCCATTTTATGAGTTAGACCAAATAAGAGCACAGTTACTGGGATTCTGCCGTATGTCATTATGCATGTTAGGATTTATTGTTCGGATTTCATGATGTATTGTTAACAATCGCAAATCTCTTAAGGGGACGGTTCGGGGTAAAAAAAAGTCTGTAAGTTCTCGGTGGATTTTTCTGAGATATCTACCGTAAGTGTAAATTGTTATGAATTTTTTTTATTCGTGCGTATTTTTCGTAACCATACATGAATAAGATTATTTTTAACACCATGAAAAAACATGTGTTGCGGAAAATCCTACTCCTCCTACAATTTTAAACTCACAGAACTGAGAAAATATTTTCTAGATAGCAAATTGTCTTGTCCAGAGATCCGGTGCAAAAGTTTTTCGATTATTTGATTTTTTGAATTGTGAGAACTTTGTTGCGAAATGAGAAAAGGGTCGGTAAATGACCCCCTTCCCAGACGCTTGAGGAAATTCCAACCCCCGCAATTTAATAGTATTGTACCTTAATGTTTGCGTACACCTGTATAACAGACATGGAGAATAAAAGAGGTGAAAGATTAAATGGGTTTTATTTTACTAAAGAACACGTGGATACTGGCACAGGGAAATTTATGATCGCAACAATAAAATGCGCACCAGTGCCCTCAGGCAAGATGCTCATGATCTGCGACATGACACTTCCATCCCACACAATGCGATAGCCACACCTTAGCTGCATAGACAAACGAGGAAAAATGTGATACATGACATCAAAATCCTGCCTACCACACGGTTTTCATAATGAGGAGAACACTTCACATTGCTCCCAACATGTACTCGACTCCCTTGTAAAATTTGCACTCGCTACCTAATTCATCATGAATATAGCGAGCCAGTATGGATTTGCACTGTTCAGCGTGCCACTTCGTCTTTTTTCTTCTCCACAATTACCACTTGGGAGCTCTCACTACTATGATGCCTTCGCACTCTTGATAATGCTTTAATTCACTGAATGATGTTCTCCCTCGATGTAGGATTTATCCGCTGTCGTCGGCCGGTCGTGGCACGGTCGCGCCGGACCCAGTACACTCATATGAGCGACGAATATCAGGCTGGCTGCCCGCTGCAAGACTGTGAATGCCCGGCTGCAGCTACTGCCTCGGTTGTGGAGAGCACCACGGTTGCGGCGCTACAACCCCACCCGCCTGGAATCAATAAACAGGGTTGCATAATCTATTCCCTGAGACGTGAGCGTACTTAAATGCCCCTTTAAGAAATGATCACTTTACCCTCATACCAAAAGCCCAATGCAAAGCATCCTATTTGAGAGCATCAATTTAATAAAATGAAAAACAAAACTAATTGGCATTCTGCCATAAAATGAAATCACTGCGTCCCAAAAGTTAGACATACTACGCTTCGATGACTCCACAATGAATTATCAAGCAAAATTTAAACTGCGCTTCAATAAGAACATCTATTTTCACACATTAACCAAAAGTTCTCACCTCTCCAGCTCTCCGACAGCCTACATCCTTGACACCGCACCAGGCAAAAATAGACCGGTTAGCCTTCTCCCTGCGTTATTTATACGTCGTTGCGAACAAGGAACGCGCATCGGCTAAGCGGAAGCCGGCGAAAACCGGAGGCCTTCCATTGGCCATCCCTCGAGCGTCACCTATGAAGTGTACTCTACTTCACAAGATTTGGTATTGCTACGCGCCTTTCCCTCTAACATATTCTTCTAAGATGCATATATTCCTTAGTTCCCTTACTCGTCGGTAATTACATTTGATCGGCTATTTTTCTATGCTACACATTCAAGTTGCCCTCGTGTCATAATGTGTGTAGTTTTCGAGCTAGCTTTCAATACACCCGCTACCCCCTACGTGCTCCTCCCTTCTCCTGCTGTCCTCCCTTTCTAAGCCCCCTCGGCCCGCGCAGCGTCTATTTCCCGGCTGCCGGCTCTGTAGTGTTGGTTTTGCCTATATATATGCATCATATCCCTTATATTACAACAACTTTTTTCCCCAAAAATGACCTCTTTTTCCACTTTTTTGAATAATTTGCTTCTAATTTTCAATGTGAATTGAAATTTAAAAAAACTTTTGCACCGGATCTATTTTTCTTTTCAATCGCTATTGATTGGTGTGCTCGTCATCTCTGTACCTTCAAAACTGTGGGAGGAGTAGGTTTTCGAAAATCAAAAAGGTGAGTTTACAGAAAAGCAATTTTTCAAAAAAAAATTATCGTTTTGTACTAATTTTTGAATTGAGTCTTATCAGCGATTCTGTACCTTCTTATGTACCTTCAAAACAGTGAGAAAGGATCCATATCAAAAGTCAATACATACACGTTTCAGAACAGGTTTTTTTAACAATTTTTTTTTCAATGCGGACTAATTTTTTTTCAATTACCTGTATTGCTTTGTAGCTTTTTTAAGCCCATTTGATTGATATAATTGCCACTCCTGTAACTTTAAAACTCCGGGAGGCGTTTATGTTTACATAGCCAGCTTATTAGCTACAGACTCAGCAGCCGGACTCATAACAAACACTCAATTACACCATCATAATTTATCACTAGGTAATAGAATGTTTCGTTGAGTACGAAAGCATTTAAAGTAAGGCCATGAATGAACTCTCATGCTATTCACGTAGAGAAACACTTGATAGCCAATTATATCGTTGGATGCGCAAGAAAAATCTCTATAAGATGAGTTTATAAACCAAAAAATTACAATAATCTGGAAATAGACCCAAACCGTGCCCTTAAGTTTTTGGTATAAATATGCACTTAATTCGAGCAATTAACAGATTTTTTAGTGTCAATTGAATTCAATTATTCTAACAGATTGTTTATAATATGAATTCAATTAAAATATTCAAGTGCTGAAGCGTTCTGTAAGATTCCTTTTTGCTCATATTTATGCCAAATGAATTCGATTAATTTACTTTCAAAATTTTAGCGACAAATTTCATGTGCTCAAATTAGATATTTAATTGTCGCTTCCCTCTCGTTTTGCCTAGTCCAGCTGAAATTATTTTTATGCGAGAACCTATTTATCCAGTCGTTGAACTCGGTCCGCCTTTTCATCGTAATTTCAGTAAGCATTACATTTTCATGATCTTTACCCATCGCTGCTAAAGGCAGGAATTTAAAGCGATCGGGTAAATTAACTCCTTCCATATTGCACATAAGCTCACACTCTGTATGTCCATTTAAAAATCACGACTGACAATTTTTGTAAGCAAGTGCATATCCTAACTGCATTGCGACATCTGGTAACTCATTATAGTTTGACAATACAACGACTTCTGGCAATGAGCTTAACTCTGGACCAGTGTATATGACGCACCCTACACGCACACGGACGCTACAACACACGCACACTGAGAGGAGCAACGTTGACGTGGGTGCCTCCCTGCCGCACCCACGTCAAAGTTGCTCCTCTCGTAATGTTGTTGTTTATGCACTTGCTAAATAGTAAAAAGAAAAAGGAATTTGTCACTCAATATATATGTATGTGTGCCAAATGTCAAAATTCATTAATGTTTTCAAAAAAGTCTTCTTTAATATGTTTCTTAGATGTAATTGCTTAGAAGTTTGCTCAATAATAAAACAATCGTAATATTTTTCACTGCAAAATGTCAGTATTTAAAGTTCTCTACCTCTATCAATCTATAAAATGAAACGTTTCGATGAAATTATCATCATTTTCGGGCTGAAAAATGTAGGAAATCATATTTTTATACGGTCACATTGATAGAAAATGAGAATCATTCGTTCAAGCACAAGCAGATCCAGTAAAACACAAAATTCACAATGTAAGACGACTATATAGGAGCAATATTTTGTACTGTATGAATAACGATCACCAGTAGACTAACTTTTTCAGCCTGTAGATGATAGTTTCATCGAAAAGTTACATTCTATAGGTTGAGAGAAACATAGAATTTTATAGATTGACATTTTGCAGAAAAAAATGTTGTGTGAATTCTATTTTATTTAAACCCGTGAAGAACTGAAAATATTTCGTAAAGTTGAGGAATCAAAAAAGCAATCGTAACAAAAATAATAACACATAATGAAAGCATGTTTCACATATACAAATGAATATTACTGCACTCAGTTATCTTCCATTTATAATATATATTTCATTACTTATAAAAGAAGTTTTGAAATTGACATTAAATATCGTCTAATATGCTATAGTTGTCATTTAAAGACATAAAAAATTACACTTGGTAGCATTAAATTGTGAGGCCACGAGCATTAATATTCATTTGAAAACTATCTCATTAACGCCAGGGCAACTGGAAAAAATTAGGTTTTGATGAGGCATCATAATTCTATGCCATATATGACAGAGGAAGGGGGGTGCACAGAGGCTGTGCACTATTTCCTGAGGGAAAGTAAAAAGGTGCAACATTTGTGATGAAATTTATAACGTTCATTACTTGGTTTGTTAGCGTCAAGCTTTTCTTTTACTAATGAGAGCATAGAGGTTCCTTCATGTTCCACTTTACGACCAAAATAGTGTGATATTAAACCAGAGGGAAGTGACAAAGTTAACTAATATGAGCACATAAAATTTCTCACTAAAATTTATAAGTAAATTAATCGAATTCATTTGGCATAAATGTGTAGAAAAGGTATCTTACAGAACGCTTCAGCAGTTGAAAACTTTAATTCAATTCATATTATAAAGAAGCTGTTAGAATTTTTTATTCAATTGATATTATATAGAATCTGTTAATTGCTCAAATTAACTACGTATTTATGATATGGACTGAAATGATTTGCATTTTTAGAAATACATCGTGCCATACGAACAATACATCGTGACACACGAACAATACATTATGACATACGGTAGAATCGCAGTAACTGTGCTGTTACGTAATTTGGTCAAGGGCCTTATATAATATGTGTCGTTTAAGACGGCTGTGAATTTTCAGCGTAAAGTGAAACATAGCGCATTTTTTATTCCATCATCAAATGATACTTCTATGGCAAAACTATACCATAATAAATGTTTGCACTACAATTATGTCACGCAGCGACGTGTGGCAGCTGTTGAATTAATGTGGTTCTTGGTGACAGTGACTAGCAATGCACGAACACAGGCTCGGACACGCACACTGAGAAGAGCAACTTTGACGTGGGTGCCCTCCAGCCCACGGATGGCGGGTAATCTGGGAAGCAAACCTAAATTTGTACACGGACATCGCTGGAAGAAAGGGTAGGCTCATAATTTCTCCTGCTTCAGTTGGCCTATATCAGTTTGTCGTTAGCACAGTATCTATCATACGGTGTTGATCTGCTACCAAGTTCATATTAACGTGATGTTTTGTTTGTGTGCCCACGAAGTCTCGTTTCAAACCAAATGAAAAGCTTGTGGGGTTCAATGTGTGAATTGTTGCTTTCTCAGAAATAAAGAAAGCCCACTTTCCTTTAGATATTACTAAAAACGAAAAATGGTTCTACTTCTAGACTCAAGAACGGAAAAAATCATGAGTTGCCACGAGACAATTATCCACATCGGCCTCAAACCGAATCGTTTCGGGAGAATGACAAGGATGTAATATAACATGAGAATGACATGGGTATAAAGTAACCAAAAAGAACTCAAACTGGGCTACGAGGGACGAAAAAATGATTTTGCTACACGATACTGCCTCATCACTCAATACCAAAAACATGGGAGAAACCTTATTTCTGTACTTGGCTAGGGACTCAACTCCTACTCGCCGTACTCACCTGACTTAGGCCCTTCGGATTGTAATCGCTTTTGATAGATGTAGCACTCATTTTCCATAGAACTCTTCAAAAATTACGTTTAGCTCTAAATTGTCTTGATGACTGGACGACCTCGACGGGTGAATAATTTTTCACGGATGGTAGCCAGTATTTGAGACTAAAGGGCAGAGAGTACAGGATGTCCGTAAAGTCTCTGTGCAATTTCAGGAATTAATTTCAAAAGGTATTGAGAGGATATCCTATTCAGATTTGTTCTATTGTATTCAGCGTGGATTAAAGTTTTTACCTCATTTAGTAGAATTCTACATGGGCGCCATTAGTTGTACGAAGCATTGGAAGACGGTACTCGGTTTCTTCCCATGTTCGCCGTAGCATAGCCTTATCAATTGCGTCAATGGCATCAACAATCCTTTACTTTATGTCCATATTTATGTTCTATTCGCGATAACTTAACACAGCCCTAAGGATATCGATACAAGATATTTTAAACATAGCCCAAATCCAGGGGAGGGTCTCTCATGAATATGATGGCCAAGGAATTGGCCTTTCGTATCCAAATCACCGCTCTGTAAATGTTTGATTGAGGAACCCACGAACGTGCAATCCCCTGTGTGGTGGCGCACCATCTTGCTGAAAAATAACACTAAGGAACACTCATTTTGTTGCGCTTAAAAAAAGACCTTTCTATGGTCAATTTGAGTGTGTTTATCTCAAATCTGAAGTCGGCTTTTGTCTGCAAGCTACAGATTTTTGCCATTTGCCATTATTAACTGTTGAAATTTCATTAAAAAAAGAAATTGCATTATTAGCCACAATAATTACTCTTTTGTTCACATGAATCTTAAGACGGTGTGAAAGTCATTATGTATATTTATTATGGCAAAAGAAACAGAACTTTAAAATGTGATTTCTGAGTAAATTGCACTATTGTTGGTTGTGCAGTATTTTCTGATGGTGTTTCTTAGAAAACATCAATCTTTATCACAATGTTAGATTAGTACCCTTCATAACATCTCCCCAGCTGATGAAAGCGTATCAATTTGGTTGTGTATTTCATTCAGGCGGGAATTTGCGTTTGTACACTTCATATGGGCAATCTCGTTTAATTCTCTAGCAGTTGTCAGGCATCATACTTTTGTCCCAGCGTCCTTTGTAGCGTTCTTCCACGACCTTTAGGTCTTGATGGAATCGTTCCCCTTGTTCGTCACTCACAGCCCCAGGTTGTCAGGGAACTTATGAATGGGGCTGTTCAAAAAATGAAGCTCGATGCTGATGTGGCAAACGAAATCACGAAATGCAAGGATCATTTTGTTCATAAGTTTACTGTAGTTCTCCGCCTTATTGTTTCCAAGGAAGTTCTGAACGACTGCCACAATGGATAACCATGGTATTTTTTAGCGGTCATCTTAGCAACAAGCTGATCATCACGAATTAGGGTTCGAATCTCTATGATGATGTGTTGGAAACATTCACTTTCGGTTTCCAGTGTCTTGACAAATTGCTTATCTCTGCTTGCAATTAGGTCTTGCATGATATTTGGCATGCCTGCTTCAAGGGTGTCACGAATAGGCCAGTCCTTCTGGACCCATTTCTTGTGCTCGGTCGTCCCACAAACAGAGAAGCATGGAACTTAGTGAAACCTTTCTGTTGTCAAAGAAGAAAGTTGACCATTATTGAGTCTACACAAATGATTCAATTGTTCAATTCAAGTGACCGACAGGTCCATAAACATTGTCATTATGCAAAAATAAAACGCTCTTTATACTGCGTTTTGAACAGTCTAAAAAGAGTTTCTATTCAGCAAGACTATGGTAAGGTACACCAAGTTCTTTGAGAGGCCCTAGAATGTTATGGCAGTAAACAAACTGTCTGTCTTCTGAAAAAAAGACACAACAAACTGGTCACGTTTTCTGAAATATGATACTTTAACAGAGTGATCAATAAGATTTCTGCCCTGCACGCTTGATGCCAAAAGCTCTGCGGTTTTCATTGAAATGCCTAAATGCCTCACTAAATTATTCAGTTCAGCCTGGGGAAGAGGCTTGGGGACGGGAAAGGTTCAGTGTCTGATCAACAGTTCTCCGATTATGAACACTTTTCTGACAATTCACTGTCACAACCGTCATGTTCGTTTGCATCATGTCTCGTCTTTATCGTCCAATGAAGAAAAGCCTTTGAAAACTGGAACAGGAACTTCTCCAGAGTAGGAGACCGAATAGGTGGGGGAGACCGAATAGGTGGGGGAATGTTTGGATAGGGAATCTATGTCCGTTTTCCCCCAACTCCCGTTATGTTAACCATGCAGAAATAACAGTCCGCTACATGGTTGGGGGTTAGCGCTAAATCATTGGAACTCCAAAAAGCCGACCTATGCATATTCCTTTGGTCCAGTCTCGAAGCATTTCATCACAATTGGGGCAAACAACATGACTACCCTGTTGCTTATCTTGATCATCAAGATGAACTTCAAAATATGTCTTTTAGGAATTCTTGACGAACGATATGTTGCGTCTCTGACGATAACAGTTACCTACTCTGGAGAAGTTCCTGTTCCAGTTTTCCACCAGGTGGGGATTTTAATAATTCATAATTTTTTTGAAGAATTTAGTTTAACTTTATTCTCTGCTTTACAGATTGTCCATGAAGTCTCTTCCATTTCGAAAATTTATTTGCCCTTTTTTTGCCATTTGCCATTTTGGATGGTGAAAATTTCTTGTTATTTATACTCCACATAAAGCGAAGGTGATCAGTTGTTTGTGACAGCAAATGAGAGATTTGGGCATACAAAATGAAAACATCTTTTATGAAATTCAAATGTTGTGTGTTGGCAGTTAAGACGTATTCCTTATTGTGATACAAGCTCTTACTCTTTTTTCTAAGCACTTTTTGTAATGCTGATTTCTCGAGCACTTTTTTTCAAGTTAATTCATTTTGCTCTGAAGTGATTGTATATGATAGATAATGTGCTTAAATAGAGTGAACTTCATTCAACCTCCTCCTGTAGAGGTTAGGTAATTTTTAAACTGTTTTAATGTTCAAGGATAACCTACTAATCAGATATTACATAAGACATCGGCCTCAATTTCTGACAAGGAACACCACCGATATGGAACGATTTTTTCCGATCATATTTTCTGCCGTCGCATGTGTAGTAATCGGCAGTGAAATTCTTTGCAACTGCTGCGGAAAAAGTCTACTGTTCCCAGTGTCCAACAGTGCAGATTTAGGGTACAAGGTACAAGAATACTCTTATTATTAATATGTGAGCATCACTGGTTTCCTTACATAGCTGTGCATAGCTCACATAGTCGTAAATATATATATATATATCATTTATATATCACGTCACTGAAGACTTATATCAGAGTAGTGGAGCACATTCATTTCATAGCTATCGAATACATTTATTTCACTTTAAAAATATTTTTATGACCAGGCGTGGATGAAAGGCTTGCTGATCCGCCGCCCCTGCGCTCTCTGATGTCTCCTTCTTCTTACTCCTGCTTAGCAGCGTGTCACCAAGACGACGTCTGTGCGGCGATCAACTTCGAAGGTGCGTCTGTTGTAATCTAATACATTTTTATGATTTCACTCTCTGAAAATACTTTTTTTAGTATTTTACTAAATACTAAAATACTCGTTTTATTCATGCGCGCATGAATAAAATACTAATATTAGACGTATATATAAATATATCAATAAAAATATGCATATATACAGGGTAATTCAGAACTAGAGGTACAAAATTGCACACCCACCAAGTAGAAAACGGCCAATTAGATACTTTTTCTCCAATAATTTTTTTCGAAAAAATTTGGGTTTTGAGATATTAGCTGTTTATTGTTTCATAGGATGAAATTTAATGACACAGTTACTCGCAATATTTATTTTAAATTTATTTCACAAAAACTGTTAAAAATGTGTTCCACCTACATCAGTGTACTTTTCAAACCATAGCCTTAACGACTGTCTGATATTTGGAAACACGTCTTGCATTTCAGAAATCTCACTAGCAGCCACTGCAATTCTGGCCACACGATCTTGCTCAGATTCAATGAGTGTAGCATAAACAAAGCTTTTCATGTGTCCCCCAAAAAATCGAGAAACCAAGTATCACTAACAATAAATTTTATTTTTCAAACTCCCATGGAATAGAAGTGTTTGCAACGTAAATCCAAATAACTATTGTGAGTAATTGTGTAATTAAATTTCTTTCTTAAAAGCAATAAACAGCAAATATCTCAATAACCCGATTTTCTTTCGGAAAATTTCATAAAAGAAAAAGTGTTTATTTGGCCATTCTATCCTTGGTGTGCAGTTTTGTACCTCTTGTTCCAAAACTCCCTGTATTTGTATACATATATGCGTTCATGTCAAAAATTTAAAAGCTGGTTAATAGGCTGAATTTTAGTATGTTCCATCACATTCAGTTTGAAAAAATCGTTTAAGGGCTTTTGAAACTCGTAGTTGAAAATTTCACACTCTACAGAAATTAATTTAAGACCAAATTTTCACCATTAATTTATTGCATGTTTGTTTTGGGCAAGCGCTGCGTGCCTTCCTAAATCATTTCTTTGACCCTTCATAAGGAAGCAAGATGTATCGAATGCATTGACCATAAAATTGCATTGTTGTCCCATTAAGTTTAAGGGAGCTTAAAGTAATCGATATTCAGCAAAATATGAGGCTATTTTTGACGGACCGCCCTCAATATAGATCGACCTTTATTAGCTCACACTTTTCTAAGCAATGAGTACATCTATTTGGCTTCAGTTACAGAGAGGTTCATCTATTGTACATTACCATTCACGTTCCGATAGTGGAAAATTTTGTAATTATCAAAAGGTGTACGTTCAGAAAAAAATTTCTCCGCGTTAAGGGGATCTATTACCCTGGACTCGACCTCTTCGTTCAAACTTCACGTACACATTTCTATTGCACCGATGGAAACGAAAATGTACACGTGGATGCAAAATTTAATTCCGAACACATTTGCTTCTATAAAAATTTTTGAATTTCGCAAAAAATAATTTATTTCGCGATTATTAGAAAAATATATATAGTTGCGCAAAACCCTACTCACTCTATAATTTTCGACGTAGAAGCATGATTTTGGTCTCATTTGACCCGGAAGGACAGTACCAAGAACGTAACGTAGGATTTTTTTGAATTTCGGATTAGAAAAATATTTATGGTTACATATGTCAAAAAAGTGTATTAATAAGACAAATTCAATATGCTTTTTTCAATCTCAGATTACAGGATTCTATTGCAACTAGGTAAATAAAAATGAATACCGATATGTAAAATTAAATTCTAAACACATTTGATTTATGAAAAATTTCGAAATTCGCAATAGAAAAGAAGTGACTGGGCGAACATATATATACATATATATATATTTTCTGTGCAAAATCACATTCATCTACAATTTTCAACGTAGAAGCGTGATTTTGGTCTCATTCGATGCAGTTTGACAGTGGGAACAACGTAGCAAAGCAAAATTCTGTTTGAATTCTAAATAAAATTTTTATTGGGAAAAAACTGAAAAAAATTTTATTTTTTTTCAAATGTTGGAGATGTGTACCTATAACTTTTTTTCTAGGTCGAAAATCAAAAAAAATCTTACGTTACAATCTTGGTACAGTCCTTCCGCGTCGAATGAATCCAAAATCACGCTTCTAGGTTGAAAATTATAGAGTGAGTAAGGTTTTGCGAAAAGATTTATATTTTCCTAATAATCGGGAAATAAATTATTAATTTTTGCGAAAATCGACAAATTTTTTAGATGCAAATGTGTTTGGAATTCAATTTCACATATTTGTATGCATTTTTATTCACCTAGTTGCGATAGAAATTGGAAAAAAGATATTTGTAAAATTTGGTTGTCAAAGGGTAGTCCAGAGTAGTAGATCGCCTTAACACAACGCGTCACCAGTTTTTCGTTTCTGCTAAAGCAGCAATTATTGAAATTAGAATATTCGAACTAGCTCTACTTCTCAATTTTTTTCAATTATTCAAATTTATCATTGTTTACTTCGAATAATCTTGATAATTTAATCATAGTCATCACCAGCACTGAATAGCTGAGCTCAATTCTCCGAAACTTGGTAGTTGCATGCAACCAACTAAATTCATCAAAATTACAAGATTTTCACCATGTCAATGCGCACGGTTCAACGGTGAAGATAATAGCAGCTGTCTTGCCAAAGGTTGAACAAAAGTGAACTTAAACAGTTTCAATTATTCGCTGCACTGATAATAAATTGTCAAATAGCTGATGCCTTTGTTCATCACAGGTTTTTCATAACAGTAATCCGTCAATAATGAATTTCTGGTGTGCTAAATTGTGATAGGATAACAATAAACTTAATGCTGAAACATGACACAACAGTCGACGGGCGCAGGGGAGAATCCCTCGACTCCCGACTCCGATATTACAAATCAGTCTTTCGGTGGCTCAGCCAACCGTTTGGAACAGAGCCTATCGGTAAAAGCGATGGAAGACATCGATAATTGGCCTAGTAGTGGAAAGCGTCGATCTCAACGAACCTCAGCTCATACAACGAAAGTTCAAGAACAGATCAAGCAAAATCTGAAGAGGTCCTCGTAAGCAAGATCGCAATGAGGAACCCTTCACCATGAAAAGAAGTAAACTTTCACCAAAATTTTAATTCAGAAAATAATGGATTATGGAAACGATTATACGAACAAGATGAATACAGGCTCAGCTAGTAAATCTTCTAATCTTACGAGAAGTTATTCGCAGTCAAAACAACTTACTACTTGGGAGATGATCTCAACCGTCGTGCAGAACGTTGTAGTAATTGTTCCTGACTAAAAGAGAGTCGGTTCTGACCCGAAATCAGTCAATTGTTTGGCTAGAGTGACCAATTCTTAGTCAAGGAAGTTAATTCTTATTTTGGTAGATCAAATTGCAAAATCAATGCGTGAGGGGTCATTACTTATATTCTGAAGCTTAGTTTGATTCTGTTTCCAGACATTTTCCTAATGGTAAAGTATAGCCGTGTCAGCTGGATCTCACACCGTGAATGTCTCCTATTCTTGGTCACGCGACGACTTTGCCACAACTTTGACCAAAAAAAAATGGGGCCTTCTCGTTCGGCAGTTCCCCATTTTGTTATAAATTAAACCCTTCACTTCTTCTTGCACGACACAATATTTCCCGGGAATTACTTCATGCTTTAGCGAGTGGTGTACGACACATATTTTAAGCTGTAGTAGCCGAGAAAAACGACAATATGCATCAGTCTGATTGTAAAAAGTATTGATTTGTGTATATTTTGCTGAGCTTTTTTAGGAGAAAAATTATAATTTCATGTGATCTCTTTACATGGTTTTGTTGATACGGTACATAATTACATTATCCGAAACAATTCAGTAATTTGTAAGCAATAGTCCCGTTACTCATCAGTTTAATTAGTTCCGTAATTCCTCCGTATACCACATGAATTTACTTAATAAATATTAATGAACGCGTATAATCAACTGCAGTTCCCAAAATAGCTTATAAATGTTTTTTTCTTGCGTGCATTTTTAAAAGTGAAGTATTTTGATGCCATATAACACTGAAACACTCGCACACTTAAAACTGAAATCAAATACTGGCACACTAATCTATTGTTTTTCTATAGTTCCCTACTTCAGTTCAATTCACATCGATTTCTACCTTATCTCAGTGCTGTTTATTTAGATTATTTATTTTTTTCGAGCCTAAGAGGAAACTAAATTGGGGGATAAATATATGGTAAGAAATAAGTACAAAAAGAATTTAGTAGTCTTTCCCTCAGAGAGGTAAACGCGTGGACTGAACCGAATGAGTGAAGTGCGGATAGGCCCCCAATAGCGAAATTTTTTTATCCTAAGTTCCGAGTAAATTTGCCCAAGAAACGAATGTGATTACATTCGGAAAATAAATTCAAATAATGAATTATTTCTCATGTTTTCTAAAAAACTATTACTAGTTGATGGGAAAATACCTTCCTTTTTTGTTCATTTTACAGCCATGCATATACTGAAAGTTAACATGCAGCCAAGAGTTTTAAAAAATATTTGGACAACTTTTACACCAGGAATAGTTCAACGGACCTTGCACCAGTCTATTAGGGAATGATATTATGATAAATCGTTCGCACTAATACATGGCTGACAATAATTCCACATCACTGATAAGAATAGTAATTTCTATATAAGCCTACCTGCAGTCAAGAAGTTTTACACTCCTTTTGGTGCAGAAAATTCTTGAGATGGATAAAAAAGATGGCCACCCTCTGTCCATAAACAGTGAAAAATGAAATTATATTTTAAATGTTGCACATGTAGTGAACATTACTGCATGATCAGGTGTTGCAGGCAAAATCCTTCGCTGCAATAACTGCATTCACATTAGTGAGGCAGAAGAAAATACGAAGGAACGCTTTCATAAGCTTTAGCGCTGTACGTAGAACATCTGGTTTTTAACTAACTCTCTTAAGTCTACGTAAACTAAATACAGTCAAATTGCGCATTTCGAATACAGCCATTATATTTGAATCGGAAAACACATCTCTCTGAAAATAATACTGAACAAAACAGTAGTAACATCTTGTCGAGTGCACTAGTATGTATGTACAGACACAATATAAGTAATTCAAAACTAAAGTAAATCTAAGCAATGAAACCGGGAAACCAAATAATAAACTAGCTGCAAGGGAAGAGGTGCTATAATTCAACGCGATACCCCGGTGCTGTTAACTCTGAATACATAGCTCTTCCTTTTGTCCATAAATTACCTCAGTTATTTTTCATTAGGATATTTCTCTTCGTTAAATGTTTCTTTTGAAAATACAGAGTATGTGTCAAATCTCCAAAGCTAGTTTTTGATCTTACGTTTGTTGTGTTCTGTCACATTCATTCACGAATAAAATTGTTTCAGTGCTTTTCAAACTCGTGGGTGAAAATATCACGCCTCACAGAAATTGATTTAAAAGATAAATTTTTCATTATTCGCTTCTTGCCACATCGAAGTACCAATAGGAAAAAATTGAAATTAACCTTGGTTTTCAATTTTTTTATTGAAAAAAAAAATGACAATGAATACTGATAAAAAATACTGGGTGCGTCAGTGAAACGAAAAAAAGTGGGGGAGGGGTTGGGGTTGGATGGTAGGGGTAGGTGGGGTTAGGAAGCTGGCTTCCACCTTCTTATATCCAGATTATTAAACCGTTTAGTAGACACGGAGACGTGGATAGGAGCACAACGCGCGTTTGCTGATAAGGCCTATTATAAAAACGGTGAAAGTTTGGGGCAAGCGTGACGAGCTTATCGCATACATTTATCGCTTTATCTGCCTATATCGTCGAATAAGTCAATGAACTTCATGAAAGACCTCTACATTCGAAGAGGGAAATGCTGTAAGTATGGATTCACAAGGGTACATGGATATGTTACAGAACTGGTTTGCAACAGAGCTAAGGCGGTTTCCCACTGATGGAAACACAATGCTCCCTTAGGACGGCGCAACAAGCCATACTGCGAGAATTTCAAAGGCCATTGTGAATTGCTTGTTTCCAGCAGGGTTGCGGAGTCGGAGTCGGAGT
The DNA here is from genome assembly GCA_030386875.1 of Morinoia aosen. NCBI lineage: Eukaryota > Metazoa > Arthropoda > Malacostraca > Amphipoda > Talitridae > Morinoia > Morinoia aosen. The sequence goes on along the minus strand of CM059569.1, from coordinate 11,931,733 downwards.
CGGGACTCGGAGTCGCCGGAGTCGCATGTTTTAGGGTGGAGTTTAAGTCGGAGTCGTTCATTCGGATATGGTAGAGTCGTGGTTGGAGTCGCTATTTTTTGGTGTCTTCGATTCTAATTTTAGCTAAAAATTATTTATAATTGTTTAAAACCATAAGTAAACAAAACAGAGTTAGAATACTTTGCTGAAAAATCTAAAAAATACGCAATGTTTTTGTTGATTATTTTGTTTTAAGTTTGAAACAGCGTATTTATACCTATCACCTATTACCGTCATGTTATCTATTCATTGTGGGTTTGCATACCTATATATATATGATACATACGAGAAAGAAATATAATTGTACTGAAGTATTAATGCATATTTTGCAGTTAAAAAGCAAGAATTAGTAATTGAAAGCATTGCAGATTCGTTCTGTATATTTCTGTTTTGCTCATTACTCCTTCAAATAATACATAGGAACTGGAAAATAGTAGTAAATGTGTTGCAAGTCACTGGTAGAACATTTCAGCTGATGTAATACATTGTGCTCACATAAGGAGTGGTAACTCTGTACACTCTTAATGATGCGTTGATTGATAATGACTAGTCTTTGCAGAAACTTAGTTATGTTGTGATCATAAATATTTCTAGTCTTTAGGTTATGATTCATTGCCAATGAGTAGTATTTGCCAAAACCTGAAGCTATGGTCTGGTGCATAAAGACTTCTAGTTTTCAGGTTATGTTATCAAAATTGATATGGCTTCCTTGTCTTTAGGTCAAGTTAACATGTATTAATAATGAAAATTTCTGTCATTTCTAAAGTTATTCCTTGAACATTGTTTGGTTCTTTCAGAGTTAAATTGTATTTCACTATATCATCATCATGTTTAATTTTCATCTTCGTATCACTCCCCAGTTTTTAATAAAGCATACGCTGAAGTGGAGAATTTCAGAATTATGTTGATACAATTTTTAAAACTGAAATAGTATTCTTTTTGTAGCATTATATAATTAATTACTTCTTGTTGAGGAAGATTTGGAAATGTTGTAAGTTTATCAATATCGGCATTGAGACACTTGAAAAAAATTTAAATACAATGTAAACGAGCTGCAATGAAAATAATTACACTCACCAGCAAAAACTTCACTTATAGTCACACACATATTGTAACTGAAAGCAATGCACTATCTCAGCTGCAATGGTTGTTGTATTTATGCGATAGTACAAATTTTCATGCTGGAAACGTTTCAAATTGCTCAAAAAAAACGAAATGAGAAGAACATGGGCGTTTATTAAAATAAGAAAGTGTCAAATACGAAGTAAAAAGTTAGACGAAAATAAGAGATAGTATCATATTACACGCAAAGAAGCTAGAAGTGACTTTTATTCGTAAACAAAACGTTCCGAAAACGTCAGGCCCCTGCGACGAAAGCAGAACAACTTTTGCCTATTATAGCCGAAATGTAACATAGTGTTGAGCAATAATATGACACCTTTTCTGCATTCTTACCCTGCATAGTGTAGATACAGAAAAGAAAAGGCAGTGTGCAAATTTGGCCTACCTTATCTACACGTATATTATAATTTTGGGGATTTGAAGCATAGTCATTGAATTAACTATTATAATTTCACTGAATTAGTGCATACTTACATACATATACCGGGCTTATCCTCCCTATGGGAGGGTAGCCGACAGCAGGCCACAATCACCACACTTAGTCATAGGAGCACCTGGCCGCACCTGAACTGCCAGGATCAGCAGCAGCCCAGCACAACCACCTTCCACAGTCAGGCCCGACAGCCACAGCTGGTTTACCCCGACCGCTTCATTGAGTGCAGCCCCTCCCCCCGCACATGACAGGTCAACCCCATCACACGCGGGCAGCTTCCAGTAACGCGTCAAAAATAAAATTACCTCCTTATACACTGCCCCCACTCACTTCTGTCCGCAGCCATCCCTCTCGCCACGTCCACAGTCAGACCCCTCTCATACAAAGCACGTCGCACCCCATCCATCCAACTCATCCGTGGTCTACCTCGCGCTCGAAGACCACTCACTTCCGACATACATATCTTTTTCACCAGCCGCTCAACATTCATTCTTTCAACATGCCCGAACCATCCAAGCACTCTTTCATCTACTCGCCTGCTCAACTTTTTGATAACACCCGTCTGCCCCCTAACCAACTCATTCCTGATCCTATCTCTTCTAGTTACTCCATACATGCTCCTCAAACACTTCATCTCAAACACATCCAACTTCCTCCTCTCAGCTGCTCTCAACCCCCAGGACTCTGCTCCATACAACAAAACTGGCATACTTAGTAATAAAAAACTGTTGATACATATCTATGCGTCGAAGTGTAGACAGTGCCTTCATTTTCTACTCAGAAAACACTTGTCAGTAATATACAGGGAGTTTCAGATTCAGAATAAGAGGCAAAAAATTGCACACCAAGTAGAAGATGTCCAAATAAAAACTTTTCTTCTATGAAATTTTCCGAAGAAAGATACATTGAGGTATTAACCGTTTATTGTTTTAAAGGATGAAATTTAATGACTAAATTACTCGCAATATTTAGTTTGAATTTACGTTCATGGGGCGAAATGTTCTAGTTGCATGGCCTCCTAAACCTCCTGACATGACTCCACTCGATTTCAATTTTTGGGGGCACATGAAAAGCCTTGTTTATGCTACACCCATTGAGTCTGAGGAAGATCTTGTGGCCAAAATTGCAGTGGCTGCTGGTGAAATACCTTAAAGCCAGATGTGTTTCCAAATATCCGGGAGTCGTTAAGGCTAACATTCGAAAAGTGCAATGATGTAGGTAGAATACATTTTGAACAACTTTTGTAAAGTAAATCCAAAATATATATTGCGAGTAATTGTGTCATTAAATTTCATCATTTAAAACAATAAACAGCTAATGTCTCACAACCCCGAATTTTTGGGAAAAATTTCAAAGAACAAAAAGTGTTTATTTGAATGCCATTTAAAAAGCTTCAGATCTTACTCTCACAGTTGGAAATGATAAAATTACTGCATCAGAAAAAGTTAAAAACCTAGGTATCTGGTTCGATGGAAACATGTCCTTCAAATCTCACGTTGAGACTACTTGAAACAAAATTTACGGAACTTTAATGTTTTTTCATCGTATAAAAAGTATGCTAGACGAAAAATCCAGATTATAAGCCATTCAATCCCTTGTGTTATCGCGCATTGACTACTGCAGCCTAGTATGGGGAGACTTACCTCAATACCTTCAAAGGGATTTACAAAAATGCGTAAACTTCGCAGCCAAAGAGGTATGCAACGGTAATTTCAAAAGATGCGATCACGTAACCCCTCTCCTTAATAAACTCGGCTGGATTCCTATTCAAGAAAGGCTCCTTATGCAGAGGGCCCAATACGTATTCTCATCGTTGTATCTTCCTCAGAGCAATGCTGAGATAGTGCGTTTCCATCCACCCACTATAACCAACCAAAAGCCGAGCAGAAACAATAATGTCTTAGTCAACTATCGTTCATCTCACATAGGGCATAAGGCTCTGTCAATTTCAGGTGCCTTACTGTGGAACAAACTTCCCCTGAGTATTAAAATCCCTCAAAGACCGAGAGAATTTAAAGCCGAAATAATTCGTCATCTATCGTCTCAACGATAATTCTTAGTTCCAGAACATACTGAACACGTATTGACGAATCTCACTTTGCCTAGTATCTCCATTGCTTAATACTCTCCCTTGCCCATTTTCTATACAATTCAAGACATCACACAACAGTCTTGAAGTATGCGTAGGTATTATGATTTGATCGCCTATACGCTGGGATTTGCAAGCATGCTTACTTGTATATGTGTATACGTATATGGGTGTGCATCTGTGCACAATACACCTGTGTGCACTGGACTAGCAACTGGTATATAAACTATAAATACCAGACTTTTTTCTCACTCCCAAATTCTAACACTACCAAACACATCATTTCATTTTATTATTGTAAGGTAATCCAAAGCTTAAATGTCTTGTACACGTAAAATGTGGTACCTATGTATATATATATCAATTGCAGGCATTTTGGGCCATATTTCAAAGAAAATGTGATTTTTTCCTAATATGACACCCTTATAGGACATTCATGTTTCTTTCGTCGCGTCCAAAAATGCTCTTGGTAGGCTTGTGTAGTGCAAATTATCATATCATCTCCTACGCTCTAGAGTATATTATAACAACTGCACCTAAGCCTCGCGTGCTTCTGGAAATATTCTGTACTTGGGAACCGTTGTAGAAAAATCGTTTTCATGTTTCTGACTAAGGTAGACTGTTCTGTGCCAATATTTTTAGTATGGAAGTTTTATAAAATTCATGCTATAATAAATGATATTTTCTCCGATTCCCTCGATTGGAATGCTAGTTTATACTGATTAGTTTACGCTGATATTTGCGCACATGCTTACTTATGTAAATGTGTACTTGTGCACGCTATGCGTACGTAGATAGGTGAATGTGTCACTGCGTAATAATTCATTTCACTTGATTATTGTACAGCACTTGTAAAATATATACATATATATATATACAAATGTATTTGTTGCGCGATCACCCACCTATGATGAATAAGATGCTTATCAACCAATGATCCTTTCGATACGATATTTAATAAAAACATCGTTACAATATTTCATTAGAAATTGTAACCAGCAACACATACTGAAAGAGTTGTCACGAATTTCCTTTGCTCATTATCCTATATTTCAGAACCTCGCACAGCATTTTTATAGAACGCGCATATATTGTGATTGCCTCGATGCATAGAAGTGTATTTGTGTACGTTTGCGTGTTAGGTGTACGTATGTGCGTAGGTATGTATGTGCATGTATAGGCGTATACATATACATGTATTTATGCACATATGTATGTACTAAACTGACAACTGACATTTTAACTACAGATGATGTTTTTTTTTGTTCACTCACAACTTTGTAACATTACCTAATTCGTCATCTCTTTATTATTGTAAAGCATTCACGTAAAAAATTATACATTTGTTGTGTGATCATCCATTTATATTTGAATAAAATGCTTATCAATTAATGACTGTTATGTTAAAATTGTTGAATTAGAAATACAAACAATGTAATTTTCGTGGTCCTCATGCTTTTATATGTGTATTTTAATTTTATTCGTGCTTTCTTAAAATGACATTTTTGAACATCTTCCGAAACAAACAACTCTAATATTATTTCATGGCGTCAAGAATTGCTTAGATTTATATCATGTATATGTAAATTGTAAAAAGTGTTCTAAACCCACAATGAAAATGCATCGTCTATGAAATTGTGTTGTCTCTTACAATTATCATTACATGTATCATCAAATGTAGGTTAACTAGGGAGCACGTTATAATTATCATTACATTTATTATCAAATGTAGATTAAGAAAGATTAGGAGAACATTGCCTTCAATCTTTTATTTTCGACTTGTGACATGAGTATTACAATACTCATGTGTGTGTATCACCTAAGTGTATCAACTTTAAGATATTTTAAAAACCAATGATAGGAATTTTTTGCTATCTCTATTGGAAATATGAAAAAAAAATTCTTTTTTTTTTATTTGGCTATTTTCTACTTGGTGTGCAATTTCGTACCTCGTGATCTGAAACACTCAGTATACATAATTGTGTACACGACCCGTCAGAAATGACGGGATTCAATATTGCCTTTGTACAAATCTTCCAGATGTGGATCATAAAGAAATATTTCCATCCTAATAGTACCTGCAATTCAAATATTCTAGTACTTGTGCACTGGTGAAACTCGCATCACAGATACAGTCATTAAGCATCTTTAAGAGCGTGAAAGGGAGACAGACCAACCAACAAAGACGGACAGCCAATTTTATTTGTTCAATGAAATTTCCTGTTGAATATCTTCCGTATTTCTTATGGCGGCTTTGTGGAAGAAAAAGTTTTCTTCAGTTGGCCTCTCTTAGTTCACAGACAAGAATTTGAAACTGTTGAAATTAGTTCTTTCTGTTCTTTGTTGTTTGTTTTGCAGCTGCATCTTTTCTTTTCGTTGTTGTGTTTAAATTTAACTTTCTATAATTAAGCATGTTTGAGCTTCTAGCAGACCTGCATTAATCTTAAATCGCTGTAATCAACATTACTCGTGACGCTTTGGCGTTCACTCTTAAATTATCTTTGAGCTTGCTCTGCTTGGGCAGCATGTTTCCCTTTTAATAAAAGTGAGTCTGGTTCCTCTAACTTATTTCTCTTGCGTAAAAAGCAGTCTCTTTCTGCGACTTGAACTCCTTGACCCGGCTCTTGCAGCCTCATGAATAGACACTTATTATTCAAGATAATTATTTGTCAATGAATTGTTAAAATCTTAGTGCTGTATGCAATCTTGCAATAAGATACGATATTCAGCTAGTCGGCAACCAGACATCTTAAAACTCTGTCTCTCTACTCAGAACGCCTCTAAAACTTCCTACCGGAGTACCTTGCTGATACGAAAATCTTCGTTCTCCATTTTACAGGAATTTAATAATAAAAATACTACAGAGGACGCTGCTGTGCGTACTGGTGGAATCCTCAAGATACGCCTAACATGGGTACGGTTTCTCTTTTTGCGCATCTCGGGAAACGACTTGCTGTTGTTTCCTTGAAGTTCTTCTGTATTTGAAATTTTTTTTCGAACAGTTGCCCTTAAGTTTTAAATCCTGAAACTCCATTGTATTAACATAGGAGAGATTAAGCTCACGAGATACCTAAATCTATTTATTTATTTGCTTAGAGAAGACACTTGACCTTTTATTGTAAAAGAACAATCAACATTATACTGGGTGTCCCACAAAAATAACTCGGACTTTTTAATGATTATATCTCAGCTTTAAATTAACATATTTTAATTGTATTTTTTTTAAAATGAAGTAAATTTTGTTTCCTTTGCAAACAATTTAAGTTTTTGAATATCAGTTGAATAACCCCTTTACGATGATGTATTTACTGAGAGGGGTAGAAAAATTGTTCAAAGGGAAAGTTTTAAAAACAACACTAGTGTTCTTCATCATTTCTCAATACCTACTGTTAAGAATAATTTCAAAATGATGTACCCTACATACCACTAAGTATTTAAACCTTCTGAGAGGTTTCAAGTTTCAAGAGTTCTCAATAATAGTGTTTAAAGAACTGAAAGAAAACGTTGGAATAATGGGTAAAACTCTTCGTTCAATGGTGGCTAGAAGTAATACTTGTCTTGAGAGAAATGAAGGGTATGTTGAAGGATACTAAATTACTTCATTTATTTAAACGTTATTTAAGGTGATGATTTGTTACTCTTTAAAATTTTTGTTTGTTCAGTTTTATGGAAAGTACAAAATAAGGAAGAATATCAATATTGTTTTAAAAACTTTTCCTTTGAACAATTAGTTTTTCTATCCCTTTCAGTAAATTGATCATTGCAAAGTGGTTATTCAACCGATTTTCAAAAACTTATATTGTTCGAAAAGGAAACAAAATTTACTACATTGTGAAAAAAGACAATTCAAATATGTTAATTTAAAGCTGAGATATAATTAATTAAAAATCAGGGACATTTTTGTGGGACACCTGGTATAATAAAAAGCCAGGTGTCTGTCAAGTTATAAATAAGTATATGTTATCGTGCGTAATTTCCCCAATGTCATTACAATGAGAATCTGCTTGCTTGGACAGTGTCATAAATACCATTGAAATATTATTGAAAACCTGGCATATGCTCACTTATGTTTATAAGTAAAAAACATTGCTTGAAAATCGAATCTACTGTCAAGAAAATGCGGCATATCACAGTGAAAAGGTATGGCATATTTTTTAAAAACTTCTTGCGAACAATAGCTTAAATTATGATGCGCAGTTGTTGCTTGCTTGGTTGTTGTGTGCGTCTGTGACGTTCTTAAAGATGCTTAATGACCGTATCTGTGATACGAGTTTTACCAGTGCACAAGTACGGAACTATATTTTAATCGCGGGTACTATTAGGACGGATATATTTGTTTGCCATCTTTATCTCGAGATTTTTTTAAAACGAGACCATTGAATCCCGTCATTTTTGACCAATTATGTACACTAGTATCTTGATTATTAACATTCTGTTGTCAGTTTACAAGTCGTTCGCTAATAAAGAATATAATGGTCATATGCTCTGGTTAATTTCAACACCTGCAACCGTTTACTACTAAGAATGACTGTCGTGTGTTTATTTATACGTTTTGTGTCACGCTGTTAAGAATAATTGATAGGAAGAAATTAGCACTGGCGGTCTTGGTATCAGCTCACGGTCAATTAAGGAGATCATCCAGATTTTTAAACTTTTTTTGTCCGATTCGTTTGAAAATTGGCCAGTATATGTATTTGGTGAAAGTAAACCTTTTTTACTCGTGTCACTTTTTCGATTTAGGCCTTATTTATTTTTTTTACGAAAAATTGTTTTTTTGGTACATTTTTACGGGTATTTCAAATCCCTAAGGATCATTGAGTTTTGATGCTAGAACAAAACCAAAGACAGTTTTAGAATCCTTGGAACATTTCTAACAAAAGTAAAATCTCCTTTTTTTCAAATTCGAATTTTTTTAATTTTTTCAAAATTTTCTTAGCCCAACCATAATTTTTTGGGTTTAGAGCTAAATATTTTTTCTAAAAATTTGAATTTGAAGAAAAGGAGATTTTACTTTTGTTATAAATGTTTCAAGGATTCTAAAACTGTCTTTGGTTTTGTTCTAGCACCAAAACTCAATGAGGAGTAGGGATTTGAATGGTAAAAATGGTAATTTTTCACTACAGCCCAAAAACAAACTATGTCTATTGAAATCTATTTGGTCCCCTTTCGACCCCCCTGGGGGGGGTTTCTAGCGTCCGTAGCGCCATAAAATTTTATGGCACAATCACCCACCCCCTAAGGATCCTTTTTCAACATAAAAAAAAAGTCCAAAAATTATGTTATTTGGTCCCCTTTCGACCCCCCTGGGGGGGCTTTCTAGCGTCCGTAGCGCCATAAAATTTTATGGCACAATAACCCACCCCCTAAGGATCCTTTATCAACAAAAACAAAATTTTTAGTCGGGGAGGCCACTGGGACCGAATTTGCCTGCGGATGATCTCCTTAATACGGTCATTTTCGTTGTGCAAGTGCTCTATAATAAGTCACTTTCAAAACAATAATTTAGAGCGATCCAGAGCCTAATATACTCGAGTTTGTATCGTGTACACCGAGTTCGGCGGGGTATTGTATATTACAATGTAGCGTATTGCATATTACGATTTGCTGTATTGTATATTAAAATATACTGTATTACAATGTACTGTATTGCATATTACAATATACATACACAAGTTCGCAGTTGCTTTCATTCAGTAATGCTGAATTTCTGTATCTTGGATACGGCACGAATGGCTATAACTACTTCTCTCGCGGCTCAAAAATACTGTGTTCTGAGTGTCTATTACTCATATAAGAAAATTATGTCACCTTTGGAATAAGCTGAAAGCATGGAAACTCCACTCAAACGAAAATTTGTTGAAGAAAGGTATTGAATCCCGTCATTTTTGACGGTCCGTGTACACTAGTTAAGAAATAAAATATTCATCTTGTAAATTATAAATAGGTGAAGTTGTAGGCACAAAATTTTGAATAGGCGGAGTCGGTGTTGGAGTCGCCAAATTCTGAAAAGGTGGAATCGGAGTCGGAGTCGCCAAATTCTAAAAAAGTGGAGTCGGAGTCGCCAAATTCTGAAAAGGTGGAATCGGAGTCGGAGTCGCCAAATTCTGAAAAGGTGGAGTCGGAGTCGGAGTCGCCAAATTCTGGAAAAGTTGAGTCGGAGTCGAAGTCGCAAATTTATTCCTCCGACTCCGCAACCCTGGTTTCCAGGCCGTGTCATTTTGAAGAATGACGATATCCACTGACCAGCCAGATCGCCGGACCTAACAGTGTGTGACTTCTTTTTATGTGGGCTACTAAAAACGAAGGTGTATCATTCAAATTCTCCTGGTGTTCCGTCCCTTTCTATGTACCGGCCGAACACTACGCGAATGGGGTTCGGGAGTGACGAAGCAGCCGCGTAGTTATAGTTTATTTATACTTCAGAGTTGATACAGGCTAGGAGGCTTGGTAAGAATCAGAGAGATCAGACAATAGTTGCTCGTACAAGTCTTCTACAACGCATCTGAAATCTAAACAGGTGCTTCCTCTAAGGTAACGCGTCTGCTACTGGACAGTGATGACTCTGTCTACTGTGATCTCCATGACAGCGCACCCACAATGAACAGCGCTGTCTCTTGCTGATGCTATTTATACATTCTGAGGGCGCACATAATGCTCCCCCCATTACTTAAAAATTCATTATGACAATAAAAATTTTTAAACGTTATTCAATTAACTTTGATTTTCCCTCGACTATCAGTTATTCTTACAATCCGTCAAGTCAGTTCGAGCAGATCAAAACGTATGACACTAAGGGCTTCCAAATAATGAACGGAGGTAGACAGGTATGGCTTTTTTGTCTGTAGCAAAACATAAAAACATAGTTCGACGGCAAACCTACATTTTGTTAGACATTATAGTGTTAATTCACTACTAGATTTTTAGAATCCAAAATCAACCAAATTAATCACTCTACGCACTTAGCTCAAACAATTTGTTCATTCATCATTAAGTTATTTATCAATTGATTCTTAGAATTCTTGGCTACTCCAGATATTTCGGATACAAAAGATATACCGCACAATTATTTAACATATCAGAATATCAAAATCAAACATCAAAACGCGTACTGAATAGATCAACTGAAGTTATAGAATATAAGTGTATATACGCAAACAATACAATACTAGAATTGGCAAGTACAAATCGTCCTACGATTTAAATTAACTCATTTCAGTTCAAGTAAATTAAATATAGAAAGTAAGTAGAATAATCAATAAGTAACTAATTCGATTTATTCTAATCAATCAACAAGCGTACAATTTGGTTTAGTCGCAATCGAATAATTAGTCTCGCTAATTCTAGCGAAACATGAACAAAGCATGTCTATAGGATAGAATACATAATCCGTATGTAATAGAGATTTAATAGTTTTTAATTCAATAAAAATTTTATGGTAGAGAAAAATCTACGGATTTCAATACCAGAATTTAACTATCTCGTGTCACATTTTTCTCGCGTTACATTAGCAGCGTGGCACGCCGCTGAAAAATGCTTTGAATACGAAAACTCTCCGATAAATGCATTAATAAAATTAAATTCGCAAGCGATCGTTACATGGGAAAATATAAGTAGTTATTTTCTGCTTTTATGCTTTTCAATCATTACAATTAAAATGGTTCTTCGAATTATCAAAAAGCTCTCGTCCTTCGCGAACTCCCGATGAACAAAACATTTCCATAGGCGAGTAAAACAACAGCAAGGATTATATTAAACGGCATCAGAATAATAACAACAAACCGTATCAAATAGCAGTAGACTAAGACATAGGATACTATATAGAGGAGAAGTATGCTAATAAGGTATCTACTCTTCGGAATTTTTCATTTTTCTGAGCTGCAAAAAGTTTTTCTTTATAGTCAACTTGCACTGTGATTATTCTTTATAAATGAGACTAAAAACATTTTCTGTGTATCTTTTGCTTGAAAAAGATCCATCTTGTATGGATATTGTAGTTGTAATGTTATGTGTTGACTTGAGGTGGGGCTGCGAGTATTTGCTTAGGATTACAAATCTCCTTCCAAACGTTTCGCCGCAAGGCTACATCTTCTCCACTAAGTCTACTAATGATTTTGTTTAAGTCTCGCTTAATATAAATAATCATGACTGTGATAATAATCGTGATGAGAGTGTAAATGAGCAACATTATATCACTCAACTGATCGGGAATGAGATCTACTCTCGTTTCCTCCGTGTGACGGATGAGTTCATCCGAGATCTGGCCATTATTGGCCTTAATCGCAGTTAATATGGCATCTACATTAATATTAGATACCTTATTGCCCATCTTAACAGGCCAAAAAGATACTAACAGCGCGGGAATTAAAATGGTGCCGCTTGAAATTACGTAAGTAGTTAGTATTGATTAATAGTGAATATTGTTTTTAGCAATTACAGATATCGAAATTTATTTTATCACTGAATGGTTGCTGGAAATGCAGCGATTCTTATTTTAAATACGAGTTCGATATCGTTTCCGGCTTCATATATCAATATACGTGTACGTAGAGGGGAATCAAGGTTCAGGAATATGGTTAATTTGCAGTAGGCCTCCTGTAACAATTCTTTAGGTACCCTAATTGAGAAAACGATCGTCGATTCCTGTGGTTGCCAGATTTGGTTGCTAGCCCCGGTACACATCAATACAAATTAAGCAGTGAATGCGTATGTTGCAAGTCGGAGTGTGTAAAAATGTTCCGGAGTTGTTCAGGAATCGCTCCAGGAATCTGAAAAGAACGATACATTCTTATTAGCATGGCCCCAAGATTAAAGTAAACAATTTACGTTTCATACTAGGATATTTCATACTAAGATTTCATACTAATATTTCATACTAAGCTTTCATGCTAAGATTTCATACTAAGATTTCATGCTAAGATTTCACAAACAATTTACGTTTCATACTGAGGCACGCTTCCTTCCCTCTCATCAAGACACATAGATTTCAACTACACTGCCAGGCATGTAATTGTTTTCAAACAATTTGCGGCAGGTGCCATACAGATCTCGCAGGCTTCGCACTCACGCTCTCGTGTCGACATCTCACGATTGCACCTAAGTTTATCAATTCAAGCTCACGACCTGATGAGCACACTCTGATGTCGCAACGATAGTATGACAACATCCTCAGCTCATCATCTCGGCTGAAGGTGTTTGCGTAACAGAAATATTTCCTAGAGCAAGACACACATAAATCTTAAGAACTCAAAGAACGCACTTACAAGCTAAGAACTCATAGAACTCAATTACAGGTTAAGAACTCATAGAACGCATAGAACGAACTTACAACTAAATACCATTGAAATACATATATGGAATGGCATTTTTCAGAATATAAAGAATGAACAATTACGAACTAATTTGACAATTTTACCTTTTTATCCTATCTAAAGGCAGTACATGGTTCAAATTTGATCGGATAGTTTTGTTACCAATCCTAATATCTGCATAATTTTTACCTAGTTTTTCAATGATAGCAGGACCCAAAAAATTCAGCTGTAATTTATGTTTTTTGGCATGATTTTTTACTAGTACACGGTCGTTCACTTTCAAATTTTTATCGCGACGTTTCATATTTCTATAGGCAGTTCTTTCGATTGTGGCATTAATGATCGCATTTCGAATATTGTTCACTACAATAGATGACTCCTTAAATTTTTGTTTTTGAACATCTTCATATGAAGTCGCAACATTTAAATCTTCTAAATTAGTAGAACTGATGTATACACAAGTATCTCTACCGAAAACAGTATATGCGGGTGTATCTCCTAAAGTTTCATTGTAGCTATTATTAATCGAATTCTCCACAATGTCCAGCAATCTGTCCCACTCATTATGAGTAAGAAAATTTAGATATAACTTGAGCAGATGTCGAATTTTACCATTACAACGCTCAACGATTCCGTTTGAAAAAGGGGAATAAGCTAGAACTTCCTTTTTTAAGATAGAAAGTCCTTTAGTGAAATTTTTAACATTATACGATTTAAATTCCAGGGCATTGTCGGACAACAACACGTCTGGGGTACCGAACAGACAGCAAAAATTCCACAAACAATCTGTAACAGTTTCTGTACATCTATCATTAGTCGAATATAATTTCACAAATCGTGAAAAGAGGTCAATCACTACAAGAATATATTTGTTACCGTTGTCCGTCATTGGTAATGGACCGTAGAAATCCATGCTAACCGTCTGAAAACATCGTGTTCCAATTGGAGCATTTAGAATTTTAATAGGTGTCGATATTCGTGATTTTAGAATCTTACAGGTATCACAAGATTCAACAATTTTTCGCGTAATTGTCCGTTCGTACGGATGAAAATAATTTAATTTAAATTTAAACAAGGTGTGATTTAAATCCGTATGCGATAAATTATGAATAAAAGAAATTATTCTGTCTAGCAGGGTATATGGCACGACAATTGTCAGAATGGTGCTGGGTCTGTTGTCAATTTTTCGTCTTTTATACAAAATGTCATTCATAATCAGAAATTCATTCAAGTCGGTATTAGAAACTTTCGTTGCATTCTCTATGCCATCCTTTATTTCGGAACAATATGGATCGTCATCTTGTTCACGTTTAAATTCGTCTAACGACCAGTTGTCATTAATACTTAAATGGTCTGTAGTCTTGTTCACTTTATTCAGTCTGCATAAGCACGTATTCTGTCTGCTCTTAAAGTCATTGGGTTCACGTCTGGGTTCTTCAGCAGTACTGTTGTTGTGTCTTTCATCATCACTTCCTGGCATTGTTTTCTCGGACTCTCCCTCGGCTACCTGCTTGTTACATTTTTTACCTGCAGCAGCGGCTTGCAACCTGGTTACAACGGGAAAAGTCTCTACATCTGGGTTTAAGTCAGAACACTCTGATAGTTCTTTTTCTGTTAAAGGCTTTTCTTCATGATTTAATCTACTTAATGCATCGGCGGCACTGTTCGCTTTTCCTGAAAAATACTTTAATTTGGCATCAAAGGCTTGGACATATATACTCCATCTCGCGAGCGTGTTATCTTCAGGCAATTTTTTCGAGAATAAAGGGACGAGCGGCTTATGATCGGTATATATGACCAAATCATAGCCCAAAACAAGATATTTAAAGTACTTTAACGCTTCAACTATTGCGTACATTTCCTTTTTCGTAGTTGTGTACCTTCGTTGGGTGGAGTTCAACGTTTTAGAAAAAAAACCGACAGGTCTCATGTTTCGAACTTTATCAGTAGATGACTGGAGTAAAACAGCTCCTATGCCAACATTTGATGCATCACAAAATAGATGAAAATTTTGATCGAAGTTTGGGTGACTTAAGGTTGTGTTGTTACATAGTTCATCCTTTAATTTTTCAAAAGCGTTTTGACAATCCTTATTCCAATCGAATTCGATATTTTTCCTTAGCAGATTATAGAGCGGGCTTGCGATGCTCGCAAAATTTTTTATATACCTACGAAAGAAATTTACTAGACCTAGAAATGACTGTAATTCCTTCACATTCTTAGGAATTTCTAAATTCTTTACTTTGTCAGTACCGGTGCTTCTTGTTCCCATTCCACTAATGGAATGTCCGAGATACTCAATCTCGTTCTCGAAGAAAGCACATTTTTCCGTCTTTATTGACAATCTAGCGTTTCTTAATAGTTCAAGTACAACTTTTATATCGGCAAGATGCTGTGACCTTTCTTTCGAAAATATTAGCACGTCGTCCATAAAGACGAAAGATAGTTTTCCTAGAACAGGAGATAATGTTTGTGTCATTACTGACTGGAAATAAGCAGGTGAAGTTTTTAAACCGAAGGGTAAACGATTGAACTCAAACTTCTGACTACCAACTGTAAATGCGGTTATTTCTTTACTCTCATCGGTCAGTGTAATATTATGATATCCTGACCTAAGATCCAACTTCGAGAAATACCTTTGACCATTTAAACTATAGAGAAGCTCGTCCACGCGCGGCAGCGGGAAGGATTCTTCATGAATTACCTCATTTACTTTGCGAAAATCAACTACCGGACGTATAGTTCCATCCTTCTTATGAACTACAATTATTGGTGAATTATAAGCTGAAATCGATGGTCTAATTATTCCATCGTCTAACATTTTTTCGTTAACGACTTTCAAGTCTTCCATGTAACGGTGGGCAATACGATAGGGAGGGACATTTACAACATCCACGTTAGGTTTCAAACGTATTTTGTATGGTTTAATCGCAGCAGCTGAGATCGATTCATTGTCTATAGTAATAACGTCTCTGAAGTTATTCAACAAATTCAGTAATTCAGGCTTCATTTCGTCATCATTACACTTGATATCATCATTATTTAATTTCCGCCGACCACGGGCGATTTCTTTGGAATCAGAAACGTACTCTTTGTCAACAACTCTTGTGATCCCGACAGATTGACTATTAGTGTCTTTATTATCGACATCTAAATGACTGTCTTGAACAACACCAGCTGCCTGCACAAAGGTACTTAATCCCGTTTTTAATTCTCCTTGTACATCTGACAAGTAAACTTCGGACTCAACTTGATCATTTTCCACTTTTTCTAAAGTACTTATAATTGCATTCTCTGGTAAGACAATCGCTCTGTCGGAGCTATTAATTAACAACAACGGAATCTTTCTCCTATTATTAACTCTCACAATTGCTTCTGCGACACACACGCCTTCCTTCAAAGTTGCTTTCTTTATTATGTATTCTCCATTTTTACACTTTCCAACATGTCCAACATGTTTCAAAATTACATTGGGAGCAATTTCTACGCGTCGAGTATGAACTCTTAACGGCTTGTGGGAACTGGTAACTGCAACTACGCCTCGAACAGGCCGATTTTCTCTCTGACCATCCCTTTTTACTTCCTCACTTGCCTTCTCAGCAATGCACGTCCTCTTCTCTCTTAGCTTATTTAGGACCTTTTTCTTAGCTCTGGACGTAATCGTGTCCGCCATGAGACACTCAGTATTCTCTATTAAATACTCGAGACACTCAGTGTTTCTCTTTTTTCTTCGTTTTACCTCTGCAAAGGGAATTTTCTCGTCTTTTATGATCAAACATCTTTGTTTTAAATCTACAACGGCGTTCTTGTCTAATAAATCACGTCCAATAATGACGTCATAATTGTAAATACCGTCCTTAATGATTAGAGCCTTTGTCTTCAAACTTACGCCGTTTTTTAACTTTAGGACAAGCTCAACTTCGCCTTCGACATTACTTTTAGCATTAACGCCTTTTATAGTCAGAGAACTTGGCTTCACGTCATTACTTATCTCACTTATTCTGTGGTAGCTGACTAGGCACTTTTCTGATCCTGAATCAATCAATGCATTCCACAGGTCGGCATCTTTTTTAAGCACAATCATTGGTTTCTTACTTTTTCGTATTACAAATAATTCATTTTGGCCTGTAATTTCCACTTCTTCCTCTTCGTATTTACAAACGTTCGCCGTCAAATGGCTTTCATATTCATCGCTTAATTCCGCTTCTCCTAGCGCTTCATATCTGTTGTGACACACTATGATCGGATCGATTATCTCAACATTTTTAACGAGGGAACCTTCAGCACCAGAATTCTCCTCGGGTTCAAGGGGCATCACTGTCGTAGAGTCACACTTAGTTATAGTTATTTTAGTTTCTGTTTTATCATTTACGTTACTTCTATCGGCAATGAAATCGTCTCTGCTGTTTACTCTGCTAAAAAATCATTTCCACTGTTAGTTTGGTAAGTTTCTACCTGGCTTTTTTCTGGCACTCGAGTTTTATACTGTCCTCGCGCACGGACACGATTAGGCCTACCCGGTCTGTTGAAATACTCTCGTCCTGACCTACAGTCTCTGGCGTAGTGTCCTATCTTATTACAGCGAAAACAAACTACATCTCGCAGCGAATGCTCGGGGGCTGTCTGACTAGAACCTGGTTTGTACCAATCAGTCGGTTTCCTAGCCACCGTGGTTACCGACACACCTTGGTTTTGGCAGACGCACTTTTGATTGTAGCAGTTCGAGCAACGCTTTGATGTCTCCAATGCTTGAACTTCTAGAGTTCCTAATTCACGATCAACAAAAGATTTTGCATGAGGTCTAGCACGGTAAGTTGGTCTTGGGAAATTAGGTCTCCAGTAGGGTCTACGCGCCCTACTTCTACCTTGAAATCTGCCTCTTGTCATGGTATGCACTTCGGCCTCATCATAGGCTGCATCAAAATTTGATTCGGATGAATGGTCATCATCCTCTGCACAATATGTTTCCACAGATCTCTCAAATCGATTCGCTAAGATTTGCTTATCTTCGGGAAAATTGCGGATTATAGTTACAATCCTCTGAAGGAGCTCTTCCGACGATTTGAAGGGTTTATTGAACAATTTTTTTGAGAAATCCTCTGTTACTAGAGGGTTGATGACGGCCATAGCTAAGGCAACAATTAAAGTACTCTCGACATACTTGTCGAGAGCAGCAGGATCGGGACAGTTTACTACATACGGGTGGGCTCTGTTTGAACACTCTGGGCTCGTCATTATTCTGTGGGTTAGCTTACGGATTTTGGATAGTATTTCTACGAATTGACTCGCTGAAGCATCGTTACGTTTTAGACGTACATTATTCAGGTCACACGCAACTGCGTGCAAAGATCTTTCGCCTTTCGAAACATATATATTTTCTAACAGGTGCACTACTTCTTCAAAGCTCAGTTCGTATCCCTCACTGATTATGGAAGCTACAACGGCGTTGAAGTCGCCGACCCGCTTGTCTGCAGTTCGCAACAATAAATTGAGTTTAGCTTCCTCTGAGTTGTCGGATAGCATATTAAAATAAGCTCGCACATTCTTTATATGCGTTTCCAGGGATTTGTTTTCTATGAAGTCCGGGTCAAAACGACGCCTTCTACCTCGAAATTGGGGCAAATCCTGTCCAGCAATCACCACGCTCGGTATCGGACCGACAACAGAAGTCGTTACACTGGTAATTGAGCTAGTCACAGGGACAACTGTGGTAGTAACTGTACTAACTACAGGGGTGACAGTGGTGGTCGCCATCGTAAAAAAATAGGCACTGAAACTCTTCCTACTCGGGTCACGTAAGGGGTGGTTCTTATGTACTCGTACTCGTCAGAGTCACTGTTCGACATGAAAACACAATATTCTTAGACCTCCGATTACTTTTAAGAAAAATTGTTTTCCACACAGTAAAATTTTCTACATGCAATCGACAATATTTTACACACAGTAAAATTTCAACTCACATTTGCAGTGGACTTCCATGGACTTAGAACAGGCTAATTGCTAATTACTCGTGAAGGCTGGCACACCACTCTGAACAGAGGTAAGCTGTTCCAGCTTACTTTTATATGCTAGAGACAATGGGCGCCAGAGGACAATGAGTGCTAGAGACAATGGCTACAACTTCCTTTAACTGTTTCAGAGAACAATGGACTACCTCTCCACACAACGTTTCCGCGCGCACGCTTACTGCGCTTTCGCAATGCATATGCTGCTCGCTCTCTGGCTACCAGGAACCAGCTTCCGCGTTAAGGCTCTCCTACTTACTAAGAAACAGCACGCTCACTGCGCTTGCACTGTTGAGTGATTACTGCTTAACTCCTACTCATTAATTTTATAATGATCATTAATAATCAATCATTAATTTGAGCTCATGCTTATTTAATTAGCAAGCAAACATTATCGGCGTATACTCAGCTTGCTATTTGGCGATGTGCAGATCTCGTCGATCTTCTCGTAGATCTCGTCGATCTTCTCGTAGATCTCGTCGATCTCTTCTCGTTGCAGATGACGATGGGTAGATGCGTAGATCTTCACTTTTATCTCCCTCGAAGTGTTTCTTTCTCGAAGAGTTTCTTGGAAAGAACTTCGATTTTCTGCGCTGACGTCCTTTTTCCTTTTCTCGATGCTCTGAAGTAATGTGATGACTGCGCGACGTTACGTTACTCCAAACAGGTTGACACTCTTCACATTTAAAATCACGGGTCAGCAGAACTAAAGATCAATTCTTGATGTCTTCTTCTTCAATGGGGCAATGTGGATATCTTTGATGTGGTATCCTTGATGTGGTATCCTTGATGTGGTATCCTTGATGTGGTATCCCCATACATGGGCCACCAGAAATGTTCCGTCCCTTTCTATGTACCGGCCGAACACTACGCGAATGGGGTTCGGGAGTGACGAAGCAGCCGCGTAGTTATAGTTTATTTATACTTCAGAGTTGATACAGGCTAGGAGGCTTGGTAAGAATCAGAGAGATCAGACAATAGTTGCTCGTACAAGTCTTCTACAACGCATCTGAAATCTAAACAGGTGCTTCCTCTAAGGTAACGCGTCTGCTACTGGACAGTGATGACTCTGTCTACTGTGATCTCCATGACAGCGCACCCACAATGAACAGCGCTGTCTCTTGCTGATGCTATTTATACATTCTGAGGGCGCACACTGGAAGCTGTCTGGCCATGAAACACCTTATTCGAGATAAGATTACTGCAATTCCACTAAACACGTTAAGAGATGTCATGAACAATTTCCACGGTCGCCTTGATAAATGTGTGTGTCGGAATGGAGGCCACCTAGAGTATTATTCTAAAAAAATAACTCATATTGGTTATGGTATACCAAATGATTGCTTGTGTTAATCATTTATAAACCAAGTACATTTTCTATACCTTATTTTTTATTGTTTTAAGAATCTCAAAAAAATTCTGTTTCACTGACGAAATTGACTAGTAAATTATTCATGACATATGATAAAATATATATTTCTTAGTAATCTGTATGGAATTATAAATAAATTATTGAGTATTAAACTAAAAAGTCTAAAATAAAACAACGAAAACTTTTTGTCACGTTGAATACGATTTGGTACATTTATATTCCACAAAGTAAACTTCTCAAATGAGTCCCGGCATAAATGAAAAGCATTTCAATAATTTCACTACTTTTTTCGAATATAAATTTTTAGCGTACGAGGTAAAGTATCATCCTACTATTACTTTTTTCACAACTTTTAGGAAAGACAGAAATGTATTTGAGCAGTGAAGTCGATTTATCATCTCTGCTACTTACAAACTAACTTTACCAACTGTAGCAACCGCGCAAACGTAGTAAACCTGTTAAGGCAAATATTTTCACATGAACAGGTAGTGATTTCTGTGAATCAGGTTTCTATCGCAAATTAACCCAGTTTTTGCGCAAATTTAATGCACTGGAGGTATAAGCGATAATCTGCAAGTCCTTGAATTTTACTCGCTTGTGATATTTTACTGAATGGGTGTGTGTGACAGTTAAGAATGGTTGGAAATGAGGTGGTCAACGCGTTCGGGTGGCAGAAAGTACTGCATTGCAGGAGCTCAAGTATTCTGATGCATAACGTGAGCAACCCGTTCCGTAATATTCAATGTGCATGGTTGGACAAGTCATACTTTATTCTGACGAACCATTGACTTAAAAACATAACTTTCATCAAATCCAAGACTGGTTCGCATGATACCAATAACAAATGCTCCTCGCCCGCTTACTTGCAGTCAGCCAGTTAGTATTCTTGGGCATAAAATGAGCTGATTTTTCGCGTGTCAGAAAAACTTCTGTACTATTTTTCCTCAAATTTAAAAGTGCGGATGTTCTTGAAGGGACCACAGGTACCTGCGAGTTGCTACAGGACGCTGGACTGGTCGCCGCTGCTGGAGGGTGGACGGCGTACAGACTGCTAGACCGCATTACTCCTCAACTCATGGTGAGCGACTAGGATGGCTACGAACTGCCTGAGTACCTCATAATGGTGAACAATTTAGACTCAAAGTCACGAGAAAAACTGCTCACTCCCAATTCATGAACTGAAAGGGAGTTTCCTTATAGTGCAATGGAAGGGCTATTGTATTATTATAATTTTTCACTTCTACACTTACCAGTAGTTCAAAGCTGTTTTGAATCTACGGTGTTCTTTACATTTATGCTGGCAAAAAAGATTTTTACATTTCTTAGAAGATGGAGAAATGGAAGCCAGGACTAAGTTCTTATCACGAAGAATGTTTGCTAAAGCAATTTCGAAATTCTGTTTTACGCTTCAAATTAAATTTACTATATGTTTAACTCTAGAGTATTTCATACTTGAGAGGAATGCACAGCTAAGATTTTTCGGATGTAGTGGAGCATTTGTAGGCCGTGAAATTTCACCGCCTGTTTTGAGCTTATTTTTTTTGACTGACGACTGTAAAGAAAATATACGTACGTATATAATTGACGATTTCGTCTGTTTTTAGTATGTTTTTTTTATGAAGGAATTTAAAAGCTTCCATTCTATTACACTGCCTGGTGTACAAAACGCTACAAGCATGGGAAAGTACTGTCTGTCTATCAGGGTCCTGATGATATTACGCTTTGTTAAAACGTTAAATCGGTAAACTTAAATATTGGCTCGATCCAAAATTTCGTATTAGCTTTTGCCGAGTTGCAATAAAAATTCAAAAGCTATGCAAATTACGACCTCCCAAGTGCCAATCAAGACCCTTATGTGCCTAATGCCTCCAAATGGCATAAGCCAATAGAGGTGCAAACTTGGCCAATAGCCATGGACACGCAAAATAAACTATTTCTCACGAATACCAAATATTGTAAGACTACCAAGTCTTCACGACACTGATGCTTGACTTTTAATTTCGTTGCCCATGGTAAAACATTTCCGTTTCTGAGATATGTTATGGTATAAAAAATGAAAATATGAGAGAAACTGATATTACATCTTATAAGCTTTGCAATATCTGTTCAAAAATTCTTCCCTCTGCGTTAATGCAGATTTGGTGCCTCTTCTGAATGGATTACTGAACACGACACATACGCCTCTAATCTTCTGCAATGTTACCTGCTGCAACTGCTTGCCTAACAACAAGTTTCATTTTGGACTCCATCCGTCTTTCGCAAATCAATATTATCATTTGAACCCAAGAGAAAAACATCTGAAGCACTCATGCCTGCAGAACTTGGAGGTCGTTCCACCGTTCCATTAAACCGTATCCATAAAAATTTTGAGGCATGAAAATTCTACAAATTGTACGCGAAAGTAAAAGTTTCAAACATCATTGTTTGAAGATTAAAAAGACTTGGAGAAATTAACAATCGAGATAAGTGTTTATTCCGCGCGTCCATGCCAACTGTAAATATTTACAGGTCTCGTTTCCTAACACCCTGTGTACATACAGCTAGTGCAATAGCCATCAGGGACATGGCTTTATAAAGATATCCTTTAGGTTTCAAACTTGGCGATGAGGTAGATTTAGAGAAAATAGATGAATTAAACGATTATAAGCTTCAAAACGTTTATATTTTAAATTAACCTTAACTGCAATGAAAATACTAATACTTCACATGAGCAAGAACTGTTCTGAATAGCCGAAGGTATCGTTTATAAACTCAGTTTCGGAATGTAAAAAATACTCAAGCATGACCACAGTTCTGTAAAAATATAATCAAATGAATGCTTGAAAAATAATTCAACATATGTGAAACTTAGTTAGCATTTATTTGGTGATGTGACCAACCATTGCTATTACAATTTCAAATTGTATATTTATTTACTTTAAGACGTTCTCGTGATTGTTTGTAGGTATCTTAGACCAGTTATCTGGGAACAACTATTAAAAATATTTTGGATTTTAAGCGTCCATCACCCAAATCCTTTCGCTCAATTCCCTCCACTGGTTCTAGGTGAAATTTAGTTCTGACAAATGAACTCGTCAACCCATTACCTTCATTTTTTTCCCATGAAACCATGCTGTAGAGCTGTCGGCCTATTTTATTGGTCAATGTCCTATTGTAACGTCTACCCTCTTGCTCACTTCAAGTTGTCTGCGGACAGTAGGAGATAATCATTCAGGATCCAGGAACTTAGAATAATATTCTATGGTACCCGAGGAAAATCAGCACCATGTCATAATAGTGTCTCTTATAATGTGCACTGGTGTGGTTGTAGCCTTGGGATCGCGCGGTGAGTTTTTCTGAGACTAAACTTACCGAACGCTATTCCGCGCCAACAATTCAATCTTCGTCTGGCCAGACCAAATTGAAGCGTCCGAAAAACTTGTAAGACTTGCAAAATATGTATTTGTAAGCAAAATTCAAACGATTTCTGACATGAATGGTTCCAACGAAAATGTCTTTCATCGAGTGGTAAAAAAAATAATATGCATTTATCCGCTTCCAAATCATTTTGAAGTTCAGGTGAAGTCGCTCGTCGATTATTCTCTACCTTCAAGGCAGTAAATTATTCATCTCGTTTGTGGGCATCAGTTCAATGTTGCAACAGTGAGTTCTTATAACGAATCTGTATTCAAGGGAAGAAATACATCAATTGATGACGTGAACTAGCCGACTTACACGCCGTTATTATAATGGGACGTGTGGCGAGATCATGCTTGATTGTATTTTTTGATCTATTAAGCGTAGTTCCCGTTTTCGGTATAATTACTGTTTCAAATAAAAAATAAGACTATAATTAGCTCACGGCGGACTTTCTTCACCTTATAGCTAATAAATGTTGGGTTAAAGAGGCTGCGCTATGGGCTTTATAAACAGTAGCTGTTAAACTGCGTCTCGCATTCCATCAATAGTGAATCATTGCGTGTCCGTGTGTAACCCACATATAACTCGTACTACTTGGGTGATCGCAGTGTTTCGCTTATGAGTAATAGTAACGTTATCCATGATATAGCTCCCGACGAAGTCTAGCGTTGCCGTCGTTAGTCGAATTATAATCGACTGCTACTATGGTGCTTCATTTTTCATCACGTATTTTTTAACATGTTTCTTTTCTAGCTCTGGAATTTTTTGAAACATAGAGTAACGGAGGTTGCCTCACACTGTATCATCTATTCAACACGTTAAACGTGCGGGATTAAACTTGAGTTCAATATTCAACTCATAATGGACTTCATTCTGGAGATCAATTTTGAAAACATCGAATATCAAGTATAAGATGCCTTCATTAAGTTTTCAATTGCATTTATCAAAATTGAATAACTGAGTACATCTCAGTGAGCAGCATCATGAAAATCCCTTGAGTGACCACCGGTGGGTCTCTTGCAGGAAACGTGCGAATGAGGATCTTTTTTATCCCCGATGTCAAATACTCTAGCTGCATTTCATTTGACAGGACCCGTGCGCAAGCAGCCCATGCCCGTCGGAGAAGGTGTGTATCCAATACTGGCCTCCCGCTGCCCTGCCCTACCAACCCATGGCAACTCTCAACTATTCCGTTGCTGGCTACGCTTGTTCAGGGCACTCGTGGCTTCTCGACAAGCGGAATGAAGGCAAATCCAGTAAGTTTTGTGATATACAAGTACAACGATAGTGTAAGAATCAAACGGTGCAGTGAGAGTTGATTGACGGAAGCAATTTCTCAGAAATTAAATTTTCCTCTTAACGACGCAGAGCGACTCATCCACACAGGAACCTAACCACAGGATGATATTATAGGATTATAAGTTAGTTTTAGACTACCCAATCACAACAAAGGTGTTCCAAAGACAGGAAGGATGATGCGCCATTTAGTATGGAGAGAGAGAAGGGAACATGAAATTTACGCACAAGTGTGTTCCCACACACGTTCTGCGCACAGCAACAGTAAGTAGAGATGGAAGGTTAAGAAACAAGATAGATGTTGAAAAAGAAAGTCAAAGGTGCTCAACAACTGGACATCAGTGAGCCGATGAAAGGTAGTCTGCATCAAAACCAAAAATTTGCATCCTCCTCAGGAGCTTAGCCACGAGATTAATTCAATTCCAAAATAACAAACAGGAATTGAACCACTGTACCGTTTT
Organism: Morinoia aosen; assembly: GCA_030386875.1. Taxonomy (NCBI): domain Eukaryota; kingdom Metazoa; phylum Arthropoda; class Malacostraca; order Amphipoda; family Talitridae; genus Morinoia; species Morinoia aosen. Next base: position 11,906,209 of record CM059569.1, on the reverse strand, counting down.
TCACTAATAATATACAATTTATTCCCATGAATTCACGTGCCGACTTCACTTTCACATTCCAGCCGAAGGAAAATTCGGGGAGTTGAAGAAGACGAAACGTAATAAAACTGGGTACCCAACATTTTTTCACCATGCTCCCCTACAGAAATTTCATTCGAATCTTGCACCCCTTGAAATAAAAATGCTAACATATATATATACAACATCCTACTATTTACCAGGACTTTTCACCCACCCCCTGGGATATCATCTCGCACTCCCAGGGGGTGTGAGCACCTTAGATTGAGACCCCTTGAACTAGAGCCTCCCGTGCTCCGCTGTTCGTTGTTAGCAAGCTACAATACCCCTCTGAGGGACACAACCATTGTATCTGTGGGAATTAGCACTCCCAGGGGCCAAATAAGTAAGGACCCGTGCTAAGAGTTAGGTATGTCTTCTTTTTGTTGAAATAATTTTTTTCCATGTAAAGAACCGTTTTTTTTGGTTCATTGCTGCGCTGCTTTTTGGTACCCATTATATTCCTCTTCAAATTTTACCTTGTTTCGTGAACTTCTTTCTCAACTTCTGTTTCTATGCCCCGTCCGCATAGATTCCGCGTTCCCGTATTTCCATACTAAATGGTACCTTCCTCCTTCCTCTCTTTGAAACGCTCTTATTTATTGCGGTTAGGCTGGCTTAAACATAGGTATAATATAATCTAGTACGCCACAATTCCGTCAGCAGTTTGTTTTCGGTGAAAAAAGATTTCAGCTTTCAGCTTCTCAATACCAAATTAATTAACTATTCCTTTTATACGTGCTCGTTAGTATAAACACCTTAGAACTTGTCTTCCATTTCTTGGATTGAGTTCTATCAAAATTTTAATTCAAGGAAAGACCTAGGGCCATTGCGCGATGTGAAATATCAGCGGTACGTGTGTTGGATTCATCTGGCACAGGGTTGCCAGATGAATCAGTCAGCTCATGGCCACATTTTACGAAATGCGATGGTCAAAATGGCCACTACAAAATTTATAGATATTTTTTCATTTAAAAATCACAATACTAATAAACTCTTTACTCACTTTGACAATATTACGATAAGAGAGCACCTTCTCTTGATGTTGCAGGTCTTCAGTTTCTTGAATCGTGTGATATTTATAAAAATGACCAAGTAGATTTCTCATGGCCACTGTGTTCAAAAAATGGCCAATCTGGCAACCCTATGGCTTCATGGTAATGGGTGATGGATAGTTACTACGCGAAAAAGTCAGTCTCCGTAGCTATTTTCGAACTGCATCATCAAGAAAGCCCAGCTCTAGTTCCTCTGGTAATGAATACTTCAGTTCACTCTAAACGACTCCTTTGCGGAATGTAAAAAAGAACTATAGGGTTCGAGGAAAGAAATATCCGACTCTCCCTAAAAATTGCAGGAATGTTCCAATATCAGCTACTTGAAGAAGTGTTGCCAATTTAGCGGATTTTCCGCTAGATCTAGAATTTTGAAATCTCATCTGGCTCCTAAATATAATAATCTGGCTCCTAAAAATCCTGATCTAGCTCCTGGCGGAAAATCTAGAGTATTTGAAGTACGATTTAGCTATAATTTAGCTAATTTTCATGTTTTAGGCATAGTTATTAATGATGATAAAGGAAAATATCCAAATAATGTTATAATAACATCTAGCATTTAACAGTACAAGTCATGTTTCGCTTGGCGTCACTTCGCATCATTCTAAGTAACCGGCAGCCAGTCATTGGTTGGAAGAGATGAGTAGCGTGTGCTAAGCAGGCCCTAGACGATCGATCATTTTGATCAAAAACTTCACGCCATTGCTTGAATAATGCCTGATTGACCGTCTACAAGCTGTTTGACGATTGAGCCAAGCGTTGACGGTGATTGATGGAAAGTTTGAATGACTAAAGCTCAAGCACTGATGCTTGACCGTTTAGGCCAACTTTGATCAAGCATTACGTCAGCTTTCGTTGGCAGATATGGAGGAAGATATCGAAACCATTCTAAAACACTTTACGACAGACTTTCCTCTTCAGAAACATAACTAAGAATGGGTTTTGATGGAACCGATTGAAGGGTTGATTGAAGGTCGATTACGCTTTCGTCAACCGATTGACAGCATAGCTTGATCAATCTGCTTGTTAGTCTAGGGCCTGCTTTTGAAAGTGTGGCGTAATCGCTAATCACGCCTAAGCAATACACGAAATGCATCCATGAAAGTTGGAAGTCTTTTCCTGGTATTAAAAGCTGGCAGCTGCTCTCCCACGCTGACATGAAGGCATATTGGGACTTACAATAAACCCAAAATCGTGTCACCTAAAAAAGCCTGTTGTAGGCAAAAAACACAATCACCGTATGTTGTCGGGAGTGTTCAACAGCCAAAAATCATGCTTGCATATTGCAGAACATAGTTCCTCTGTAACTGCTGACCATCTTTCGTTCGTGTTTCGCAGTGCACTTACTGATAATAAAACGTCACAGCATTTCAAACGTCATTTCACGAAATGCAGGGAAATTGTTGTGAATGTTCTTGCGATATCTCAAAAAAGAACAGCATACTTATTGCTAAAAGTACTGATACATACGATAATAAGTTACTTGGGGTGAGGAGATATATCAGCAAATTATTGAGGAAGGGTATTTCGATGCATCTTGGTCCGATGCACATGCCACTCAATTCAATAGGCAGTGTCTCATATGTGCGCAGAAGCCCCGCCAGAAATGTAGATTTTATTGTTAAAGAAACCTATAATTTGATTCTCTCAATCAGCCAAAAAGCAAACGGCATATTCTGTCTTAAATACACAGCAGAAGAAATAGAAAGCATTGAAGTAGAATGAAAAATCTGAGCTTGTTACAGTGAACGAACTCTAAATCCACGACAGAATTTCGGAGAGAAGTTTCTGAATATAAAGATGTTGCGGGCAACAGTCCGTTCAATCACGTTTCTTCCTTGGTGATAAATTTATTAGCATTGCCACACTAAATGGCTGATATAGAACGACTTTTTGGTCAAAACAATTTGGTTCACTCTTGCAAGTCACTATTTAATGTATTCAAAGTGTTATGCTTGCCCATAATTTATTGTATTTACGGTCTAAGCTATAAATATCATTCAACAAATATCTAGCGGATTCTAGCGAATTTTTGTTTGAAATCTAGCTCCTTGATGCGCCATAGAGTTGGCACCACTGACTGGAAGACCTCAAATGCGTGGTTTACGCCTCGGCAACTTCGTAGTCGTTTGTTTCTCCAGTGGAGTGCGCTGATTCGACCCGTACGCGATTATCACATTAACTGCAACAGGTTGAACCGATGTTCAATCCTGAACGCAAATTAGAGTTAATTTTTGAGGTGAATTTTGAAATAACAAACGCCAAATAGATCGTGGCTCCATTTAGTATTCAGTGAGTATTATTATGAATTGAGGTTGTGACTGCTGGTCGGTCAACAGCATTATGAAAATCCCCTCCGGAACCACCGACGGGTTCCTTCGCAGGAAGCATGTTCAAACAATGAAAAACGTCCAGCGAGTGCTATGACGTGGGTGACCTTCAGTGCTATGAAAAGAAAAGGTGGGGTTTAATTCGAGTTTCTTCGTTCAAAAATTATCGGTCAGTAATTTTTTGCGACTGCTGAAGAATAGATCATTTAAAACGTCAATGGCAGAAAGGTGCTTCCTATACAGGCGTATTTTATCCCAAATTTAATGAAATCTTTGGATTTCCCAATGAAATTCTTAATTGCTTGATGCAGAATCTTCGTGGAATCTTTCACTCTTTCTTTCAATTCATGAGCGTAAGCCCGTAGGCAAATTTAGCTGAACATGGAGTACGAATTTTTCCTTTTATCTTTATTGTGGTGAAATTTTACACTTTTTTTTCGGTCTCATATTTTTACGCCATTCCTGTTGTTTTGAGTGCCACATTTCGGGATATCGCCAGGTGATAGGTTTAGAACCAATAGTTGATCTTAATAACGCTTAGATCTTCAGAAAAAATGCTGCGCTCACGAATAAAACAATCTAAGTGTTTGTACAGATGATATTTTTGAGCAGACCCATTGCAAAAGAGGAGTGTAGACTTCGATATTCTCAGCTGACATAATTTGCATGAGGTACTTTTGAGAGGAAGAAAGAATGGAGCCGATTTGCAAGTTAGCTCAAGTATGGCCTGGCCTCGCAACCCGTACTAAAGTGTCGTTAAGCGGGGCTGTTGTGATCCATTGCGGCATTTTTTTAGGATCCTGGAGTAAACGCCCTGGCCTCGCACCTTGTGAGAGAAGGGGTTATATATGATTCACATAAGGCTCGCTTTGTGTCACGGAATATTTTATGAATGAATACAGGAACAGTTTGACAGCAGATATTACTGTTCGATAACTAACTCGATTATTTTTCAGAATGCAGGTTCACACTTCACGAGGACAAAGATTTCTTGGATTACGACATAGAGGGCTCCAAAATCGTTCCATACTACGAAGGTTTTGCAATGTTTCAGGAGTACGATGCTCTGTCAATGCTATGCTATTTCAAAGGTGAGTGGCATTTTTTTATTAAAGATTGAATTTACCAAAAATTACTCATAATCACCTTGAAATATTTCTTAACCATTTACTATCCCAAATGCAGAATGCAAATATCTATATAGTATTAACACATAATCAGGAAGATCCTGCTTTTATTGCGACGTAATTTTTTGGTATTCTTAATTCAAGTTATGCGACCCTTATTTAACTGTGGTGCTTGCTCCACGAGAGGGCGCAGTGAAAGTATGCGCGCCGGCGGTCGAGAGACTGTCTGTGCGCTAGCTTTAAGGAGATTATCCCAGGCCCTTGTCGCTCCGATGGTCATTTTTCATGTTTTTGTTGTAAAAGGATCCTTATGTGGTGGACTATTCGGTCCTAAAATTTCATGGCGCTACGGACAATAGATCCCCCCCCAGGAGGGGGGGGGTGAGGGGACCAAAATCTTTCACTAGTATTGATATTTCAAGATGTATCTCTTCATTCAGTTTTGATGCTAGAACAAAAACACAGACAGTTTTAGAATCCTTGAAACATTTCTAACAAACTCAAGTTGGCTTTTTTTCAAATTCGAATTTTTCGAAAGAATATATAGCTCTAAACCCAAAAAATTATTGTTGGGTTTAGAAATTTTTTAAAAATTTGAAAAAATTTGAAAAAATTTGAACTTGAAAAAAAGCCAACCTGAGTTTGTTAGAAAATTTTCAAGGATTCTAAAACTGTCTTTGGTTTTGTTCTAGCATCAAAACGCGAGGACGAGTTACATTTTGAATTATCAATAAAAATATCCCAAAAAACTCATTTTTCGTCAAAAATTAAAGGGGCTTTCACACGGTCAGTTTTTCTGTCAGTCACCATATTTGGGCATGCGTGTTCTCTTTGCTCTCCAATCGACACCCATTGACTGTAGTGCTTTGACTGCCGCTTTGCTTCTATTTGAGTGTCAGTTTCTGCCTACCCGGCCTCAAGCAAGGATGGTCGTTATCGCTCCTGCGCTTCAAATGGTCTCTTCATGGTCTCGAGAAACGACGGCTTCTTTTATTAGCTATATTTGAAAGCAGCCTGCTTTGTGGATAGAGCAAAGCAACGAATACAAGAGCAGAGATATAAGAAGCAAGCCGCTCGAATATGTAATTGAAGCAACACAAAATTAGTTTGGATGAGAATGGTTTGAAAAAAAGATTAATATATTTCGAAACTAGGTTTACAAATCTATCATTTACAAGGGATAACACTTGATCTACATAGATAGCACCTATCAGGGGATAGCATCTAATTTAACAGTGCGTATTTTTTCAGTATTTATAATGATTTGAGAAAAAACAGGTTCATTTTGTTACAAGCAAATCATAATGCATTCGTCTTGTTGTAGCATCAGCGCCATTTACGAAGGATTTCCATTCTTATTTGATATTCACCCAATAAATACTGCTAAGGTGCATTATTTTTTGTTTATTAGAATGAAAACAGATCAAAATTCAGTCAAAAATACAATTTCAATAATTTATTCAGTGTTTTCATTATAATTTTAAAACGTTGGAAATGAATTCTCTTCAACATTTCATTTCAGCTTAAAAATGTTTCGTAAAATAAATCTAAACGTTTATTTTTTATCTATGCCGCTGTCATATTCACATACAATACGAGTATTACATATTCTCACGCAGTAATTTGAGAGGCTTATTGTATTTTAGAATATTCGCGTACGGATGCCATTTTCACGCGTGCATTTTATCATACAGTTCTAAAAAAGCGCGTAAGATTCCAATTGTTATTGCTACATCGAAATCACTGTGATGCTAGGAAATGAACGAATATGTTTCTTCAACAAAAAAAATTCAATTTACGAGCTGCACCATTACACGTTGGTACATGCGCAACTGCATAGAACCCGCACTTGAAGATGTTATGAAGTAGATTATTAGATCGATAATAGTTGTTAGATTTTGTGTTACTAAATTTTGCAAATTCTGAAAAAAATGAGACAAATAATTAGTGAACGAAATTTGGATATTCAGCCGTAACTCTCTGCAAATCCAGTTATAACTAACATTTTCTAAATGTTTAGCCAGCCAATCTTTTACCCATTAACTTTCTGCGGTGTTGCTTTATCTTTTTGACCGCAAAGCCAATGAGTAAGCTTGCTTTGACTACGACCAACCTTTCCCGACAACGCATAGTGAAGCACTGCCAAGCTTGTCAGCGACACGCCACTTCAGTCACGAGAACGTTCGTGTGAATGCAAGTGTTTTGACTGCAGTCTGAGAGTGTGAGTGTGAGACGGAAAAACTGATCGTGTGAAAGCCCCTTTCACACGATCAGTTTTTTCGTCAGTTAACACTGACACTCACGGTCCGCAACACCATATTTGGGCATGCGTGCTCTCTTTTGCTCTCTACTCGGCACTCGCCACTGTCGGGTTTGACTGCTGCTTTGCTTCTATTTGCGTGTCAGTTTTCGCCCGCCCGGCGCCTAGTAAGGATGGCTGCGATCGCTCTCCCGTGTTAAATGGTCTCAACCTGGTCTAAATCATTAATTAGCTATTTTCGTCAACAGCCTGCTTTGTGGAAAGTGCAAAGCAACGAATACAAGAGCAGAGATATAAGAAGCAAGTAGCTCAAATATGTTATTGAGGCAATGAATCAACACAATATTAGTTTACATGAGAATGGGTTGAAGGAAAAAATTAATACGCTTCAAAAATAGTTTAGGAAAGAATTTAGAGCATTTGCTTCCAAAAAACTATTATTTAGCAGAGGATAACACCTGGATTCACAGGTGCGGGGAACAATAGCTTATATTTTTACAAGCATATCATAATGCATTCGTTCTGTTGTAGTGTCAGCGCCATTTACAAAGGATTTTCAATCTTATTTAATATTCACTCTGGAAATACTGCAAATGTATAATATTTTTGTTTATTAGAATGAAGAAATTAAATATTTAACCGAAGTGCAACTTCAACAATTTGTCCGGCATTTTCAAAAAAATAAAAAAAATTTTCCATTAATTCTTAACATTTAATTTCAGCATGAAAATGTTTCCTGAAATAAATCGAAACATTTATTAGTTTATCCGTACCGCTGTCACATTCAAATGCATTATTAGATATCATCACGCAGTAATTTGAGAGGCTTATTATATTCTATAACAGTTGCTTGCGAATGACAGATTTACGCATGCATTCTATCACACAGTTCAAATGAATGTGCGCTAGATTTCAATTGGAGTTTTTATATCCTAGTCACTGCGTCGCTAGGAAATGACCGAATATAGTTCAAGAAAAAAATTCAATTTACGAGCTATACTATTACACGCTGGTACATGCAAAACTGTACAGAACGAGCGGAAAATATTTCCTGCACTTGAAGTTATTATGAAGTAGATTATTACATTCGTAGTAGTTGTAGTATTTGTAAGATTTGGTGTGACCAAATTTTACAAATGCTGAGAAAAGGAACGAATGCGACAAATAATTAGTGAGCGAAATTTTGATATTTAGCAATAACTTACTACAAATCCGGTTATAACTGCCATTTTCTGGATGTTTAGCTAGCCATTCTTTTACCCAATATCTATTTATGGTGTTTTTTCTTCTCTATGACCGCAAAGCCGATGAGTATGCTTGCTTTGACTACGACGAATCTTTCTCGACTATGCATAGTGAAGCACTGCCAAGCTTGCCAGTGACGCGCCACTTCAGTCACGCGAACGTACGTGTGAACGCGAGTGTTTTGACCACACTCTGGAGTGTCAGTGTTGACTGACGAAAAAACTGATCGTGTGAAAGGCCCTTTAAGCAGCTTCAGTCTGTGAGCGGCCACGCTCGTGCTAGGTTCATGTGTTTGTGCGTTCCGTATATTGTCCTCGGTGATTGACTCGGCAGTTGGACTGCGACAGAGTTTACAGGTATCTGTGTTGGCTGTGTACCGGCCAAAAAATCCTCTGAATTCAGATTATTTTATACTCTCAGTTCGAAATACTTTTACTTGTCCTTACAAGGTTTACCAATCAAGGTGAATGAATTAGTGCTACTTACAGACGCATTTACATAGCTTCAGTATTCTAGCGCATGAAAAAGTAAAACAATGTATGTGCAAATAATTGATTGGGGAGAGTCCTAAGGGAAATTTTAAATTACACGCGCGCAAAAATAAATTATTCAAATAGAGTATGACGCGTCTGTCAACCTCCAACCCTGAGCGTCTATGAATTTATCGATTTCTAAATTGAAGCAGGTGGAACAGACATCACGGCTGCGGCCTATAATGCCTCTTTTGCAATAAATTCCCATTCATCTTTATAAGTTTCTCGTTCGATAATGGTCTGTAAATTTTTATTAAAGTTTAAATCAGTCAAGACAAAGCCATGCTTCCAGATTGCGTCTACTATAGGCCAATGGAAGTAGGCATTGCTAATTTGACGAATGCTCTAACGCATGTAACACGTTATAGAAAAACACAACGTACAAAGCGCTGAAATTGTCGTTTCAAGTCCCACGCAACAATCTAAAAAAACTCTACAAAATTATTTTGCAGTCTGTTTTTCACACATAAAAATGCAAACTACCTCTTATGAAGGACGTGCTCGATAAAATGAGATGACACGGAAATTGTTGGCGTTGTCATGCGTGTCCCCCGAAGTGTGTGTCTAAAGCCCAGTTTACACTGGTATCCATTTTGCTGCAGGCTCACGTGCAGACGCCTCGTGTAGAGCTTCACAAGAGCCATGTGCGTTTAAACTAGACATTGAGCGTGCCACAGAGCGCGCGCTGCTCAAAATCAGTTAGTGTGTGGCCAGCTACTATGAGAGATGGGTTGCAGTCGACGAGGTTGTCTGAATACTGCTGCTGCATCATAAGCTACGTAATCACTTTTTTATTTGCATGAGTGAAATGATACTATATTCGTTTATTTTCATTCAAATATAATGGAAAGCCGCCTCCTTATATTCGCAGCTTTCTGTCTGTCAAATGCATTAATGGGCTTAGTAAATTTCAATTAGAAGCAATGTAGTTTCTCGGGGCAGCGTTATGGCAGTCATAATCGATGAGCAAAGGGCTACACCTCACCTGATGACTGCTAACTACGAGTACATACTGAGCTGCGAGGCTCACGTGCGTTGCGCCTCACGAATTCGATCAGAGCGAATAGGGAACTTCGGACACACACACACAACTATGAGCCTCAGTGATGATGCTCGTCTACACGATTCGCGCCTCACGGCCGAAATGTCCTCTAGTGTAAACACCCCTTTACATTCTCAACTTCTGGTCCGGAGTTCTGTCATCGCTCCTCTCGTAGGGTGGTAAAGACTTATAACAATATTCACTACATTAGTACGAAGCATGGAAAATAATATAATTAGGCAGGTCCTACTTCAGTGTTATTCACTAATTTTGCAAGAGATTAGAAGTTCAAAACTTGTAATTTTCGTGGTCCTCATGCTTATATATATGTAAATTTATTTTTTTTCATGCTTCCTTAAAATGACATTTTTGAACATCTTCCGAAACAAGAAATTCTAATATTATTTTCTGGCGTCAAGAATTGCAAAGATTTATGTCATGTATAGGTAAACTGTCAAAAGTGTTCTCAACCCAAAATGAAAATGCATCGTCCATGAAATTGTGTTGTCTCTTATAATTATCATTACATGTATCATCAAATGTAGATTAAGCAACATTATGAGTAGATTGCTCTCAATCATTTCTTTTCGACTAGTGACATGGGTATTACAATACTCGTGTGAGTGTATCATTTGAGTGTATTAACTTTAAGATATTTTAAAAACCAATGATGGTACTTTTGTAACAACTCTATTGGAAATGAAATGTTTTTCTTTTTTCTTTCTTTCTTTTCTTCTTCGGTTGAACGCATTGATTGAGAGAGTCGCAGCTACTGCAAGTTATCGTATATTATTTAAATTATACATTAATTAATATATATATTTTTCGAGAGCCGTGAATTGAGTAATCGCGAGCCGCGCAATGAATACCACTACTATCCTACTTAATGGCTGAGGTTAGGTATGACTGCCTATTCTAACAGGAATTGGGTGTTCAGCCTACCAGGCTATTGCTCAGGTGGTGAGGACTGAGTCACCTCAAATCTTGAGGACCAGTCACTATGGAATTGAATGTTGTGCTTGTTTCCTAGTGGAAGCAGACGTACAAAGGGAACACATGATGGAATCACGTGTGAAGTATCCTTGGACAGATAAGTAGATAAGTCAAGTATCCCGTGCGGACTTGGGCTCGGAGTATTCTGTAATTTAATATTGGAGATGGAATCTCATCGACGAAAAAACTAGTTGGCTCATTCTCGGGCTTATTTCTTACATCCCGAGAAAATGCATCTGCAATATATTGATTGTAGTCATTGAAATGATATGAATGAGGAACCAAACATAACTCCGTGACAGGCGCCATCGCTGTCGTCAAATTTAAAAGTTTCCTCATGAAATACATGGAGCAGAGTTGTTGTCGATGTGTCAGAATTCTGCCCTCCCAGCTAGAATTGCACAGATATTTTCTTCAAGAAAACACTGCTTAGACTATTCACTAGCGTTTTTGTATCGACGATTGATGCAAAATGTAGTTTACGAGTACATTGACTCAATTAACATGACATCTTAGTCCTTTTTTCCGTTTCAATTTTTTCAACTACAACGCGTTTCCAGTTAACATCTATTTGACGCAATTGGTGACGCCATCTCTAAAGGGCAACGAGCATGATTAAACTCACATTTTCAACTTACCTTTTGCTACGCCACACTTACGCCACACTTTCTAAAGTATCTCAGGTCTAAGCCGAATTCAAGTATTGTGTGGAACTGGGGCAGCGAAATCAGTTTCGTACACAGCTGGAACGAATTTTCAATTATAGCTTCAAGCCATTCGCATTCCTTCTACATTTTTTTGAATGCAGCTTTTGAAATGTTTTTGATGGTGGTGTTCTCGTGTTCTTTGTAATACACGTATTTAATGATGTATGTATTAGTTCATGAGAAAATCTATTGGGACCGAGAATATTCTTTATCTTAGCAGAAAGCCTTCGCACTGGGAAGATAAACTGGACTGTCTTCTTAATGCTTGACACTGACAACGCTCATGTGCGCACACGCACGTATATGATTGGTTTCAGCAAGTTGTATGGAAGTCGCATTTTCTTCCCCAGCCAGTTCAGAGATCACTGGCACTCTACATTTCATCTTTGTTGGACAGAGTGAAGCTCCATTCCTATACGAAGATGATGAAAATAGATTTCTTGGTGTGCGTAGATACAGTTGTTGCAGTTGAAGTCTTAAAAACTGCTAACAAGTGTTAGTAACTTTTACCAATTTTTTTTAAGTCCCTAGATTATTGACCATGTGATATTCGCAGCGATGATCGGAGATAGAGATACAGTTCCTTCGTTTTCCATCTGTATCTGCCCGTGATCATACTGTCTTCGTAAAGTGTTGTTCTCAGTTTTCTTCTCATTGCGCATAAAGGTCTGAGCCCTCGACTTGCAAGTCCATTATGCGTGCAGAAACTTAATGCTCATCTTGAAACACAACAAAAATCGGCATCTAAGGATGCTTTATTTCCAATCAAGCCTGATACATATCATCTTGTGTATTGGTTTTCAAATGCCTTATAACTAACACTATATATAGAACACCATGACGGTTTCCCCGGTAAAGCCGGTACCCATTTCCAACACCTGGGTTGAGTGGGGTATTGTGCTTGAGTTTTCTTTAAGGTTTGAGGGTTCGAATCCCGACGCTGCGCGGCGATTCCCTCGCTGAGTACAAAGAGGAAATCGCCGCGCAGCGCTGGGATTCGAACTCTCGACACCTTCATGGAAGGGCGATGCCTTAACCACTGTGCCTTAACCACTGTGCCACCTTGTTTGTAAAGAATCCTTTGCAAAACGACGGATGGAAGTAATTGCAGACATCAATTACAATACTTGCAGTCTATGTACCCGCTTTTTTTGTATCCGAATTTCATCCATCAGAAACGTTTTCTCAAATGGCTGAAAATGCATTTATTTTCTTTAGAGTATTGTTTCCTTTTTGTAGTTGTATAGGAACGACTTACTTTAATTAGGCAGAGTGTAGAGATTTGCTCTCTCAATTCCTGCTAAGGGTATTTAAATCTAGTGTGATGCTTCTATTTCTTTTTTCCAGGAAAGGTATACAGACGCTGGGCGCAATTGAGCAGATTATCTCAAAATCTTTCGTTGTTTCAATCGGGAAAACTTTCCTAGAATTTTCAACTCAGCGATGCTACAAACCAAACGAAATCAAGGAAATTATTTTAATATTTTTGAGCAATTTGAAAAGCTTCTATTAGTTATAAATTTTAAGTTTATCATGGATTGCTGGGGAAGCCAAGAGAATTTATGTGGTCTAACCAAGGAGGTTGATAGGTGGAAGCGGCATCGCTATCTTTTGCCAGTTAACCGAGTGAAGCCACATCTGCCGTCCCAAGCCCCGCCCACCCGGCATTTTTCCTCAGTTGTGAAGGTGTGAGGCAATGGAGGGGTACCACCACCTCCAACATCAGGGACAGAACACCGCACGGTGAAATGGCTGACTTGCTCTACTCTGTGCCATACGTGGTTTTCTTAGACATGTATTTCAATCTTTTTCTTGCTGAATGACAAAGAACAACAATATTTACATAGAAACATTTATGTAGCAACTCACATCCAGTTATGTAAAGAAATTAATAATTACTCACGCTCTACAGCATGACTTTTTTCTGTGTGTACTCAGTTAATAAAGAACATAAAGTAATTTACAAACATAAAGTAATTTAATTTTGTTGTACAGAGTAAGTTTTATAGAATATAGGCATTAAATTTACGTACTTGAAAATAAAGTTATTTATTTGAAATCTGATGGCTAAAGTTTTTCTGTTTTTGAATGGTTTCGTTAAATAGTTCAGTAGAGTGATGACATCTTGAAGTATGATATTGAGAGACAACATATTTTATTATTAAATAAATGTGATTATGGAGAGGACCAACTTCGAAAGAGTGGTTGTGAAGTAAAGTGAACACTTTCTTTTCAATACATATACAAAGTGCAGAAAAATGCATTTTTTTAAATTGTAATTGTTAGGATTCACACACATAGCAAGATCTTGCTGACATTTCTTTTCAGCAATTAAACATACGTCAATTACACCATTTGATGGATAGGTCAAGTGCACTTTCTCCTACGACAAATGAACTTTAATGAATCTTCATTGCCAGTATTTTGACAAAGGGCATTTGCACATGAATCGTGACGAATAACATTTTTAAATTTTCTTACTATGTATCCTCCTAAATGAAAAGCAACATTGTAAAAATAAACTGAACTAGAAAACAAGTTTTCAACAATTTTCTATAAATTTCGAATATGTATCCTCTTTGCATGAACCATTACATTGACCATCGCCTGACGTTATTCTGTTCTTATACACGAATTGTTAAACTCTGTTACAGCGCAAGATGAGATCAATGAAGGTGGGTTGCTTCTACTAAATGCTGTTAAAATTGTTACATTTTTAAAAGACGTGCAGTCGCCATTAAGAACACCTTTTATTTCGTTGTGAACAAATAGACGTTTATAGGAAGAAGCAAAATGTTTTGCTGATGGGTTGTTATTGCAGCCTCCTATGCTGCCAAATTTTTTTACAAAAATTAATTCTAAATGATAATGACTTATTTTATACACTAGTTAAAAACACAGTCCCAGTCGTAAAATTTTGTAAAAAAGGTTTTTAACGCTTGTAATACAAATTAAAAATCTTGTAAATAATTTTTTCCTGACTGACTCGCACATTAGTTCGTCAGATGTTGGACAGCAAAGTGATTGTACATTGTGTCTTCATCAAGGGTAGAAATACATTGCCAGTATTATTTGAGTAAATAGGTTTCTCATATCCATATGACAAATTTTTTCTGGAATTTAACAAATCGAAGTCACTAATAAATTTTATTAGATCCTCACTACCGCTAAAATAGTCAATGTTATTATTTAGATAAAATTGTTTTTCATCTTCAACGGAATCACTTAAAAGTTAAGCAGCAAATTTGACATTCATTTTTTTTAAAGTAATTTATGTGCTTTAGTTTAGATTTATTAGCTAAATGTACTCATATTGAAGTTTTTAATTCATGAAATTTCTGTACTTACATGTGAAAATTTATGTCGGAATTTTTTTGGGAAGTAGTACCGCACTTGTGCGTATGAATGACAGCATCCTCCTACGCTGACTGCTAGGTACAAACTGCGCACCATCTCCGTTAGTCGGACTCCGTTACTGGGGCTGTCCGCCAATAGCTGAGGCATATTGCCTTCACTTCAAAGCGATAACGCCGGCTCTATTTATCCAACCTCCTTGGGTCTAACTTACGGACACCGAGCTCCGACTCCTTGAGCTTTGGCAGACGCCGAGATTGGCTAGCCTCCCTAGCTATAGACAGACGCCGATATCGGTCAGACTGCTAGAGCCCCAAACAAACGTCCAGCCCCAGTTTGAATCCAGACGAACGCCAGTTGAGCTCAGTACGGAACGAAGAACTTGTCGTTTTGAGGTCAATGGCGTAAGAGTTTAAAGAAAACACCAGTGGTGCGATCGAAGAGGATCATCTTAGGCCAGTGCTAGGGGAAAAGGAATGCAAAAATTAATAAAGTACGAAGGCTTACCGAATTAGAGAGCTAATGTATGAGAAAATACAAGTAAACATGCGTTCAAGAAAAACGCAAAATCAAACAGAAGAGCACTAAGGAAGTTGGGCAATGTCCTATGAACAGATGTTAGAGATCTTAACTGTAATGAAAATTGAATTAGATTAGTAACGTTGCGGATGCAGAGCAATGATATTAGCGATTGCAAGCTTATTGACGGTCAGAAAAATTATGTAGTCGTCGTGTCTTGTACATGAACTTTAATTTGTCTGCCCAGTGTTCAAAACCGTTTGGTCGTATTTACAATAGAATGCAAGTTAAATTTCCCAGCAAAGTAAAGATTATGAAGAAGAGGCTCAGGATAGAAATAGATTCTTTTTACATGAGAGCCCTACTTGAAACAAGTAAATCAAGTAGCACATACAAATGTTTTCGAGAGAGGCTATAAAGTTTGAGAATAGTTGGTTATTTCAAAGTTTATGGAAAATTCAAGAACACGCACACACTCAAGCCCACAACAAATGGTATGTAAGGTTTCAAAGAGAACGAAAATTACGAATAAAAATATGAGGTTTGAGGTCTTCCTTTTCGCCGAAGCGTCTAACTCACAGCGTTTTGCCACGATGAACAAATGTAAAACTAATCTGCTTTGCTTTAAAGCTGATATACAGTTGCATCGATAGGTGCAAAACTTGCCTCTCAAATGCTCAGAAGCAATACGCAAGTAGCTCGAGTAAATAAAGAGACACGTACTGATGGGATTGGGCTCACTACCCACCAAGCTGCGCCGGCCTCCAAACACGGCTTTGGGACGTGCTGCTCAGAGATGCTATATGCCTCTCAATACGTTGGCCCTCGCAGCTCCTTCGAGAAAGCTTTGTGAGGAAAAATTCTCATGAGCGGTTTTCCTTTGAATGCTTCCCTGTGCTACCAACTTATCGACTGAACGCGAGGTGTTTCAGGCATTTTTTCGAGCCAAATTCACTCTGGCGTCCGACTTATCATTAACATCATCAGCAGTGAAATCTCCTCTTGTTCAATTCCATGGTTTAATTTAGAGCAGGTAGGAAAACAGCCTCATCCACAAGGGGTTCAATTGATCTGTCGCTTCAAGCCTCTGTTAAAGAATCTTTCGTAACCGAGGTAGCCCTGATGATGACGGTTTAGGCAGGGTAGCAGGAGGAAAAACATGAGGGTAGTTTTTCCTCCGCTCAAATACTGAATGCTTCCCTCCTTCAACTGAAGGACCATAAATTCTCACCCCGCCACAAAATGCTGACCGATTTTAACTTGTGATTTGTAACTTAAATTAGTTCAAAGAAGCCTATAGTGAACTAACTGTTCAACGGAATATCAGAGCAAGAAAGACGGATGTAGGCGCTACAACCTGCCCTTATCAACCTTACCTGCCCAACCTCACCTGCCCGCACCACCGAATAAAATTTCTATAGTCCCACAAAGTTTTTCACTCTGAGGGGTTTGGCTTAAAGTATTTATTTAAAAAAATTTGGTTTTGTTGCCCTACGCTGAACGTTCAATCTCTGTAATATAGCTCGGCCTAGATTAAATTTCTGCGTGGAACTAGTTCGTTTTAGATCAGAACTCGGTAAGACGTAGTAAAGATAACAGTAAAAAGTTTCAAAACAGCTACACACACTCGCACACACTGACATACACCTTGAATCCTTGAAAATGGCTTCAACTTGTGGATAGAAGCCCCGCTAAGGTTCTGCCTCCTCTAGCCACTGCAACATTACTGAACTTGTCCCCACAAAAAGGACCAGGTGCTGGAGGATGCTATTCTAAGCAGCAGGTTGATGGTGGTGCAGTACACACGTTGTGTCAGGTACCACCTCCATGAGTATGTCTAATTTGGTCTTGACAGTGACCAGAGTCCCTCAAATTTCTTCAGGTTACTCGGGAGAGTTCTAACATGCGGAGAGTTCGCCACTGAGAGGAACCGCTGTGCATTGATCGAATGTTTACAGTAATCTCTTGTTGAACGGCCGAATTACTCAGAGCTTCCAAGGTAGATTTGCGGCTTGGTGTAAAACCTTAGCCCCTTTTCATCAAATTTGTCGAAGGCCATTGTAGCTCAAACAAATGATTTCGACAGCCTATCCCGCTGTTAAGGCCTGTTGACACGATCATTGAGTGCACACGTGAGCAGTGAAGAGAGGCTCAAACCCCGCCCCTTTTCTCTTGCTTCAGACGCAATCACTTACTAATCGACAGTGCGGTCTATGCTGGTCTCCATCGAGCTATCCAAGGCTTGTCAGTGCATGGAGCTATAATATACAGGAGGGAGCATAGCAGACAGAAACCAGAACCAGTTTTTGAGATTTCTCTTATGTCTCAGGTAACCAATAGCGTTTAGACTAGTGTGACGTCAGCACGGAAGTCAGTGACCTGCTAACTACGGTGGAGTGCGCACACGCTCGCTGAATGCTCTTCTAGCTGTTGAGTTAATCGCACAATCGTTAAATTTTGGATTCTTAAATTCCGAAAGATGATCAATTGTGTTTCCTCACTTGAGGACACTTAATAATATCCAAATTACTAGCAAAGATACATTAGGAGTTGAAAACTGTAAAGATTACAGGCCCTTGAATATAACAAATTAGAGAGCGACTTGCACGCGCACCTCATCCTTCGATTTGTTGAGCTGTACTAATCTTGCCTTGGAAACTGGGAGGGCGAGTTGTAGAGGAGGTGAGGAGGCGAGGAGGAGCCAACTTCAGCCAAGCGTCTGTGGTTGGCTGACGTGTGGGGCCTTGCCGATGTCCCAGTCTCCCAACTTTTGCAGCTAATTTGAACCCGATTGGAATCGGCTATGCTCCCTTCAGTATATCCTAGCTCCATGTGTCAGTGTCACCACAGTCGCCGAACGATGAGAGTATAGTCTCTGCTCTTTCCTTACGCGTTCTCTTGGAAAATTGTCCCGTAGCTGACTAAAAAGGATATTTTTGTCAATCCCAGCGCTTTGCCCACATTTTTATCTTTCGTTTTGGTTTGTTTTTATAGCCGCGACAACTGTTATAGCGAGTGCAAGCGCCATTGCTTGTCGCCGAGCCACTATCGTACATCCTATCTCTACCGCTTCAAGAAGCAGACTAAAGGTTTAACTGGAGCATTGCTGCATCACTGCTAGAAGTGCAGTATGACCGTATAGACACTCTCACTCGACCATGTACGTTACTGCGCTCATGGTGAAGAAGATAGTCATCAGTGATCGTGTCAACAGGCCTTGAGAGCGTCAATGACAGTTCTCTGGATTTCGAACAAATGAGAGAAACAGAACCTTCCTTGTCGAAAACCGTTTCGGTTCTCATTAAAGAGATTCTTCGGGTCGAAAGGTTAGACCATAAGGTTCACAAGTTCTTCATCCAATATCTTGTCTATTGGAACAATTTGACGATTCTCAAGGCCTGTTTACACGATCTTTGAGTGCGCGCGTGAACAGTGAAGAGAGGCGCAAGCCCCGCCCACTTGCTCTAGCTTCAGGCTCATTTACTTGCTCAATGACAGTGTGTCTGTAATGACACTGACAAGCTCTGGCCAGCGCCATGAAAACAATCATAGTCCGCATTGTAATTGAGCAGTAATAGCGCCTGAAGCGAGAGCATGAGGGCGGAATTTGTACCTCTCTTCACTTCTCACGCGCGCACTCAATGATAGTGTAAATCGACCTTCAGGGAATCTCTCTCTCCTCTGATAAAAAGGTCCAACGTTGTGTTAAACATATTACAATCTTTGTGCAGCCCTTCCTCACGACAAACATTTAAATTACGACTCCAATGAAGTCATATTATTCATTGCCCCTTTCCTAAAGCTGTGCTGACTCGATCATTGAGTGAGCGCGTGAGCAGTGAAGGGAGGCGCAAGCCCCACTTACTGGCTTTCGCTTCAGGAGCATTTACGTGCTCAATGACAGTGCGGCTGTTATGACACTGACAAACTCTGCCCAGCGCCATGAAGACGAGCATAGTCCACACTGTCATTGAGCAAGTAAATGCGCCTGAAGCAAGAGCAAGTGGGCGGGGCTTGCGCCTCTCTTCTCTGCTCACGCGCGCACTCAATGATCGCGTGAACAGGCCTTAATTTCCGAAAAAAGTTCCGATATGCTGGTGCGAGTGAATATTTTGGTGTTAGTGTAAGTGTGCGGGTGTTTTTTTGGTTGCTTATGAGTAGGATCTAAATTTTTAGTTTTCAATTATGGTTTTTTAATTTAGTTTACGTTTTGTGGAATAACCCTGAATAGTTTTTCATTTTTGACTTCATTATTCTGTAGCTTCTCTCATTTCTCTCGCAGTGATGATGAAATTTATCAATTCCGACACGTTTGCGAGTAAATATGTTTATCATGACGCTGGTTCTTCTCTTATTTATCTTTCCTACGAGTGAAGTAAAACCTGTTGGTCTATAGTCTTATCTGATACACAGGAGCGATGACAAAAGAATTATGACTACTGATGAAACACCATCCGGTCTCGTACCCCATGACATTGGCAGCCAACCAATGCACCCAGCCAGGTCATTCTCATTAAAAAATATTTTCTAAGGACCAAGGTATCATGAATTAGCTCATGAATTTGAATGTCTTTGTCATTATCCTTGAGCTCACGTACGTCAGACTTACAGAATATCGCGCTGTCAGAAAAGTAAACTTCTCCTCAGGCTCAAAGATGACATAATCACTAAGAAAGAAGGAGCTCATCAACGTTTCGTCTTTACGTTCGTTCTAGCGAATCCTTAGTACTTCGGGATCTTCAGGAGCCCTTTAATTGTTCTGCACTTGTCTGCTATGGCTTCTGATTCGTACGGAAGTGTTAACCGGCGTTCAATATCGGAGGCCCTGCTAACTATAATTTATTTCATTCCAAGGCTGTCCCACGAAGGCAGACGTTTGAACAAGCGAGTTTCCTTCCTCGTCAGAATTAGCCTGGCCCTGGGGATGTACCCATTTGGCTCAGTTTCTTTGCCGGCATGTATTTGGAGCACCTATCCAATGGGGTTGAACAGATTTGTTCATAGCCATCCCTCTCCTATTTGTTAGCCGCCAAAGCTTCTCAGTCAATACTCCTGGTATCATTCCGGCCGCGGCGATCACTCACAAATTTGAAGGAGGTTAGTCTACGCCTCGGACTTGGGCTCGGTGAAGTGCCTTTGCACCAAGTTTGACCATCACACTGATTAATCTGTGGTCGCACATTACGGTGTCTACTGAATGCTCGGTAACCAGTTCACTACCATTGGTTAGGAGCAAATCCAAGACACTGTCACTCCTCGCTGGATCAGTTACGAGCTGTGCCGGATCAGTTTTACGAGGTGTTGCCTCAGTTGTCTATCTTTGACTGTGCCTCTCTAAACTCAGATTGTACATCATCACATCGAAAAGAAATGTTTATCACTATAAGCTTACTTACGCGGACACGCACACAAGTATTCGCGTGAGCACAAGTGTACACATGGATCCGCACGTACGCACACGCAGATACTCACATTCACTCACGCATGCATGCGCACACGGGCATGTACGCACACTCTCATACGCTCACGCATCCGCGCTCATCAGCTCACACGCACACGCGTGCTCATGCCTATCCATTGTCTTCGTATTAGGTTTCCTATTTACACAACTAATCATTCTAAATTTATCCTATCATGCAATAACGGAAACTTTACTTGAAAAATGCCAGTATTCTATCAACAAATTGAACACTAACGTGGAAGCAAGTCCTTCCAATACTCAACTCGCAAACGTGTCGGGCCGAACGCGCCAAGTAAAATCATTTACTTATCGAACAATATGAATCTTTTCAAGAAAAGATCACTCAGTTCGTAAAAGACTTTCAAACATAACTCATCCTTGAACGTCAACGAACTGAAACCTGGTGAATAATGAGATTTAACTTAAACACACGACCAGCAGGAAATTGTTAGATCGCTAACAATTGAATATGCTGCGCACCTCGAGTCAGCAACAAAATGAACTCTGACACCTCAGTCAAAAACGCTGCTATCAACAGCGTTAACTCATTACCCATCGTAAGATAAACTGAGAGGTCATCTTGTCGATATTAATAATGACAGTTTAACACTAGTTGTATTGATATTAGCTGACAGGGTTTTTACGGCAAGAAAAAGTGTGATCTCTACGGAAATAAAGGAAAATAAATACGAGAAATCATTCGCAATTACTTAATCTCTTAATTTCAGTTTCGGTTACCCCTTCCTGATTTTGGAACCAGCTGACGATAAAGCGTCTTTGCTTATACACTAAAAACCCATTAGGGTGCGTACGCACACACTACAAGCGAAGCGAAGCGGCACGGCGCCGCGCGGAGCGGAGCAGAGCGGAGCGTGTGTTCACATGTAAGCTGAGCAGAGCGACCTCCATAGGAATCAGTCGCTATGGAGGATTTCGTGAGTACGGTCCTACCGCTCGACAGCAAGAAACAGACACGGAAATACTGGGTTCATCCCATCAATATGAGGAGAGATCGCTATGGAGAATACCACTATCTCTTCGAAGCACTGAGGAGAGATGAATCACAATTATTAGAGTATATAAGAATGAAATCGGCAACTTTTGATGTACTTCTATTTCGTATAGAAGGAAAAATTTCCAACGAGATAAGATATATTTTCTATTCAGTAATAATTCACACATTTTTGTTGCGGATGCATGTAGAGCAAAGTAATTTAAGCACAATTAGTCTTTGCGTAAAGGTAGTATCACTTTATAGGACTACAGGTTTTCGTATACACCAATCTTGGGTGACTTTAAGGTGAGTGCAAGTAAAATAATTACCTTCAGAAATTCAGGGTTGTGCCAGAGAAAGCTAAGTAAAAAATACTGACAAATAATGACTTGTCCTGATCGAAAAATTCTAAAAAAAACTGACATGTTCTCCGTTAGTATTGGAAAATTACCCAAGCTCATAATATTTTGCAGCATATTTTATATTAGACATTCATTGAGGCCTCCTCATTACCATACGGCCACCTTTTCCTCCCATTTTACGGAAAAAATGAAAACTTTATTAAATATCGTACATAATTATTTCTTTTACAACATCATAAAATAAAATACACATGATAACAACATAAAGAAAACTACATAATAAGGAAAATAAAAGAAGATTCCTTAAATTGAAGGAATAATAAAATAATTAAACAGAGAAAGCAGAAAAAAGAAGAAATATATGCATAATGAACCCAAATGGGCAGAATATTATACTAAAATATTACATGCTACCCTATCAGTGAGAGTTATTATATGATTAATTGTACAAATTATTAGTTATATATCATACTTTTTTAATCAAACGACAATTCTATCCCTGTAAGATATGGGAAGAGTTATGGACCCAAAGGCGGAGCTGAAGAGAAACGCTTGCCGCGAGCGTCAAAAAATCCCAACGAATTTCCCGAGCGTTCTGATCCGCTCTGCTCCGCTCCGCTTGTAGTGCGAACAGTCAAGCGTTTCTACATTCAAACCTGTACAAGCATTATTACCGCTCTGCTCCGCGCCGCTCCGCTCCGCTCGTAGTGTGAACGCACCCTTAGAAATAATCCTAACCACTACTAAATAGCTGCACTTCCAGAATTCTGAATTTATTGTGTCAGGTATGACGGGAACTTCAGGGGATAAATTGACGAAAGAAAAACAAATAAAACGCCAAATAAAATTAAAAATTACCCATAAATAAGGAAAAATTACAATTTTGCGTAGTTTTTGTGCCTACAACAAAATCGCCCTAACTTTTTTATTTGCCAGGTGCATGGAAGTGCCCCATCACAGAGAAAAGGTAAAATGAAAAGAACTGTTAACATATAATGTAAAAAGCATGAGTAACGATTCTAGAATTGCCCGTGTTAGAAAAGAAAGACTGTCAATTCAATGGATCTTACAACTGTGGAACGGCCGTTTCCTTTTGTTAAAATGAACGTATTGGCGCTGCTGCGTGTTGCCTCATGATGGCGAGAGCGACTGTACACCTTTTACATTATAATCTTTTGGTATTTTTCTCTACCCAACTATGGTGCGGAAGCAGGTAGTGGAAGTAATGATTGTGGTTTGACTTTTGTAATCGTAATTCTAGAAGCTTTTATATTCCACAGAATGTGTTATAAACATTTAACAACGATTTGTTCTCATAATCATTACAGCCGACATTTACTTTCTGCTGTTAAATTTCGAGCTTTTGTTAGTATTATTTGTAAGAAATTTGCCGTTGTTCATTGCGCCTAATATTGCGTGACATCATTTCAGACATAAAAACTAAATGTTCGCCAACTACGGGGGGTTTTTAAGCATGAGTCGTGAGAAATATCTCATATCTCCCACACATAGGATGGAGTAAGAAAAAACATTTTTGCAGTTGTTAGAACTACAAGTTCTGTTTTGATTACTTTTTCAAGACAATATTTTCCTTGTGCCACTTCTCTGAGAGCAGACTAAAATCGGCATAATATCACTGACAGTTCATTGCTGCGCTGGTGTGATCTGGTCCTATTCGCTGGGTTACTACCCCGATGGATGCCTGGAGTCGGTGTAGATTTGCTTTCTTATGACTCTGAACTGAAGTGATAGGTCGGGGGACCGAGCGAGCTTTTTAACTAGGTCAAATCTTCAGACCAATTTTTCTGGAAACCACGTGTAATACAGAATTCTTCTAAGATTTCATTTTTTGTAAATATTGTGTTCATAAAATTTATGTGAAACTAGCATCTTTCCACGTTCGATAACTTCCCTGTTTTTAAAATCTATCCGATATTGGAGAGTTATTTGATTTTATTTTAGGACCCATATTTAAAATCAACAAGAAGTTATGTATATGTATAGTGATGATTTTGAAACTCAGTTTCATGAACTTAAGTAGATATTCAACAGAATGCCACACTATGTTGTTTCTGTGCGAGACTTACGTTAAATAGTTTTATGACTATGAATTGAAGCAATCGCGTGTGACTTATAATTGGTGAGAATCAGCTGCAATCATCTCATTTCGATGTACAACGTGCACGACTTTGTGTGTACTCTATAAATAGTAACTTTATGGTTCGCCTCTTTAGAGTGGGCGAGTTCATTATTATTTGGTCCATAGCAAGCCATGTATTCGCCTATTTGTCTTCTATGCATTTACTTCGTATTATTCCCTTCATTTCTTATACAATAAAAGTAGAATATATGTGAACCCGTTCCTTACCATGCTCTATTTTTCCAAAACATTATGATCTCTATTTTTTGCTTCTCTGTTTTTCCTCGTATTCGTTGGGCTCTGTATTTTTCTTCCTACACTTTTATTTTTTCATTGCGCTCCGCTCAAGCTGGTATAATTATTTAGTCCTCTACCGTAGCGTACGTAAAATAATTTGATATACATCTACAATTTTTTTTTCAGGGGCTAACGAAGTAGAGGACACGTACTTGAAATATTCATCCCCAGCTATTGAAAGCACCTTGAGCGACTGTAAGAACTGCTACTACTGGACCCCAACGTGCGTCTGAGCGACAGTCGACAGCATGCTTAAGAGCGAGAGGCGACATCAATTTCCTGAGGGAAACCTATAACTTGCTAACAAACTGTGATGGAATTTTAGAAACTCTCCTCAGTTACTCCATCATTTGTTAGCAAACTGAAACCTTGATTTGTAAAGTATGTGATTTAGAACGATAAAATTACTAGACTTTGAACTGACGAAAACGAACATTGCACCAAAAATATTTTACCCTGGCTTCCTCTTTGAGCCGCAGTAAATGCAGAGACCAGCATTAATTTCAATAGTTTGAATGAATAACTACAAAAAATAACGAATCATATACTACTACGGATGAAGTTGACGGCAATGGATGGTGCGGGATTGTACAGCGCCAGATTTTTTAAACAATTTAAACAATTTATTTACCACAGGTGATACAGAGGTAGAATGTTTCTTAAGTCTAATACAATGGTCAAATTTGAGTATAGCTACCTGTGGGCCCGAATAAGTTCAGTGACTTCTAGGGCATCCTACCATTACATTATTCTATGGTGTACAATAATGTTTAACCTAATTCACTTAACCTAGTTTCGCAATAGACTGATCAACAAGATAATGAACTCGATATTGATGTTAAATTTTACATTATAGGTCAAATGGACTATATTTAACAGTATATTCGATAACGATTTAAGAGCAGACTGAAAATCGGCGATATTACTCATGGCAAATTACATTATTAGGACCAGACATGTAGGAGGCAGGATTTGACTTGGTGATCTTACACGACTAGTATTCTGATAAGAAGTGAGACTCAAGATTTCTTTTGAATATCTTGTAAGAATTACTTTCACGGATCTCCGCAGGTATTGTGTTCCAAGTTTTAGTTCCAACTAATAGTATACTGTGTTGCGAGCGGGCCTTTGAATAATAAGGAAGCATGAATTTACTTCTATTTCGCGTTAGATGGTCGTGATGACCAGTTTGCGCAGATAATAATTGTTGTAGGCTATTGTCGCCATCATTAGTTAATGTTTTGGAAATGAAATTGCAGATGGAGATTTTGTAGAGATCCGAGAGTTTAAGTTTTTGTAAATTCTTGAATGAGTCATTTGTGTGAGCATTATATTCCAGGTCCTTTACCGCTCTGATGGCTCTTTTTTTGCAGAGTAAAAATTATATTAGTTATATTTTTATCAGTTCCATGCCATGCTTCTATTCCGTATTGCAAGTATGGTGAAATGAGCGTTCGATAAAGCATTAGTTAGGCTGTTTCAGGCAGGAAACTTTTAACTTTATTCAGGATTCCGATGGATTTTGATAATTTAGAACTAATATAAGCGATGTGCTCTTTGAAGGTCAGGTGTTTATCTATTATGATGCCTAGAAATTTACATGAGTTGGTTTCTTCGATTTCACCTTCGCCAATTTTAATGCATGGTAGAGATACATTTTTCTTGTATGAGAAAGTAATATAATTTGTTTTATCGATATTAAGGCTTATTTTATTAGTTTTAAGCCACACTGAAACCTTATGGAGTTCATTATTTGTGCTCTCCGCAATCGTAGTGGGATTTTGGTTCGGATCAAGGACCGCAGAGAGCGTACTGTCATCGGCAAAAAGTACAAATTTAAGAAACGATGTAGATTTAATAATATCATTGATAAAAATCAGAAAAAGGAGAGGCCCAAAAACAGATCTTTGTGCAACTCCATGGCTAATTTTCTTTGGGTCCGGTTTTGCGTCGTCAATGACAACGTATTGCTTCCGATTTGTTAGGTATGATCTGAACCAATCATGGGCAACCCCACGAATGCCATAACAGTGTAGTTTCGAGAGTAATATGTTATGGTCCACACAATCGAATGCTTTTCGAAAGTCAAGAAATACAGAGAAGACAGTCTTTCCGTATCTATATTAGAATAGAAGAATTGTAAATGATTTAATATTGCCTGTGTTGGTGATTTTTTACAGCGAAAGCCGTATTGTTTTTCATAGAGAAATGATTTTTGTTCAAAATAAGAGTACACTTTTTATACACAATTTTCTCGAATACCTTGCTAATAATTGGTAACACGGAGATGGGTCGATAATTGTTTACACAGGTTTTTTCACCATTTTTAAAGATAGGGGTTACTCTAGCAACTTTGAGGGAGTTCGGGAAAGTGCCTAGTAAGAGAGACTGGTTAATAATATTGGATATCAGCGGGGCCACAATATCAGCAATAATTTTAAGTATTTTAGTTGGAAACGTTTGTAACCCACTCGATTCATTTTTCATGTTGTTTATGAACGCAATTACATCGGAGGAGTTCGTAGGCGTAAAGAAAAAGGAGTTGTGTTCTCGAATATGATCCATAAATTCCAGGTGATCAGTATGTTCACTTGGAATACCACTGGCTATAGTTTTCACTACGTTTACAAAGAAGTTGTTAAAGAGATTAGCAATTTCATTCTTCTCATGGTATCTTACATAATCTTGAATAATATATTCAATTTTCTTTTTATCGGCGTTTTTCGGTTTATAACAAGAGTTAAGGAGGCGCCAAGTCTTTTTGACGTCAGCTTTGAATTGAGTAAACTTGAGAGTAAAGTAGCTCTTTTTTGATGTTCTTATCTGGTTTGTCACATTGTTTCTGAATCGGTTATATGTTTCTCTAGATATTCGCACTTCGCAAAGGAGGGCTAGGTACGCCTAACGCTTCTTTATATTTATCACGAGGTCTCTTTAGTAATGCAACTCATTTTTGACTCATCAGTCTATTGTTCAAGCAGTTCATTCTCACACATATAGTAACAAAGATTCCAGTATCTGGAAGAGAGAAATATGAGAATTCTTAGCAACAAGTTGTTATACATGGGCATAGATTACTGATGCTTAGCTTTCTTCGTCGCTGTTTGTGTACATTAGAGTTAACGAACGTACTTAGAGTAAGGTTCAGGTAAATGCTATTGTAATATTTTGTCCTGTCGTTCAAATTTGTGTGCAGAAGTTGTTGTTATGTAAGGTATCACTGTTGCATTGATCGAGGTTATGATCTGACGTGTATGGGACACGAAAATAATATCCTTCTAGTCCGAGTTTATTTTTCGTAATTTCGCTTCTGATAATCGAATACACTAACGCAAAGTCTTCGCAAACGAGCGTTTTATTAGCTATTTTACAATATTAATCTATTACCTATATAATGAAATTTGTATTTAACATTAATTACGGTGGTCCTCCCTTCTGAATCTTTTCATTGGACACTGTAGAGTTCATCTATTCCCAATGAATAAATTGTTGTGATGAAGGAATTCTATCGATGTTTTACTTTTCATATCACTGAAGAAAGGTTATCCAGTCGATGAGTGCCGATAATTTTTAAAAGCAACCCTTCAATGAATCGTTGTACTGGTTTTGCTCCAGTCATTTCTTCAACTATTATCAGCGTCTTCCTTAGTTCTCATACATCGAATTCCTTTCATTCTTCTGGCCTCAAAGTTATCATGATACAAAAGGTGCTTAGAAAAGTTTAAAATTTTTGTAGATTCGCGAAAAAGTTGACAACGTCTATTTTATTCTAACATGTGCTAACTGAAAAATAAATATATATTCATGGTACCTGAGAAGCTGTTTGCGAGATTACGAATCAAGTATTGAATTTCTTTGCGAAACAAACCCCCCCCAAAAAAATGCAACCATATGGCTTGAATCCTTTTTGACAGGAAGCACAACTTCATTTGTTGGATGGAATGAGTCCATTTTATGAACCATCCTTAGCGCTTAAATCAAGGTGAAAATAATTTAGAAGCCTGTTAGACTTATAAAGGAAAAGAAAGCTTTACAGCTAGGAACCAATTTTTATTTAACTTCGACCACCTCCTGATGTGCCGGTATAAGTTAAAAATCCCACCAAGATCCGCGGGACCCACAATTGGGAGCCCAACACAACTGAAACAGAATATACCGATTTTTAGAGCGTATCGTTATCAAGTGGTTTTTATATGGTTATACAAGAATTTATTTAGATATTACATATTTCCAATAACATTTTACATCTCTACTCGCAACACACCTACGGAGCGGGCTGGCTTGGCCTTGAACCACAACGGTGAGTTAATTAAATAGCTCAGCTCAGCTCTGGCGACGACAAGTTAATCGTACAGGTGCGGCGGAGAAACGAAGGCGGAGACAATAGGGCAGGGTTAAAAGCAAGCAGTCTCGGGCAGACGACTTCAAGTTATTCTAAAAGAAGAAGAAGAACTATGTTAGTTTACTGAACTCAGCCACAGCTGCCTTTTTTATAGGAATAAATTTCATATCGTTCAAAGTATTTTAATTGCTCAATTAAGAGCAACTCGGCTGTACCAACCTTGAAACTTTAATGAACACATTTCAAGAGGCACATATATATACGGCCATAAGAGGAAAAATAGACAGGTTAAGTAAAAGAAGACCTAGTACTTTTAAGGTTTAAGGCAATATTAAGGTAATAAGAAGATAACTTCTCATTCAGAGGTAAGTAGAATTATTAAGTTAGGCGCTATGGGCCAATTTTAGGGTTTAAAGTTAAAGTTTACAGGACTCCTAAATAGGAGATTAAGTAAATTCCCAAGGTAGGGCTTAAAGCGTACTAGGCCTCTCGGTAAGTTTTAAGGAGCTCAAACATGCAACGAAAACGTAAATTAAACTTAAGGAAAATCAAAGGAGTGATCACTCAAAATAAAAAGGAATTACGAAGAATCGGCCATGATGAGTAAATGGTCTTCCCAGAAGCACTACTGCTACTGCTCCGCACCACATACACGTAAATTTCCTAAGCTACACAATCTTTTTCTTCACGGGAACATTTAAGAAATACGTAATTTCTAACAAGCCAGAGTTTATAATCTCGATGTTAAATGTTCAACTCCGTGGCCATTTTCAAACGGAAAAAATTGATAAATAAAGGGAGATCTTACATTCAAATTTATTTACGCAAAAAAGCCTTTTTCAAAGAAATGTTTTATTTTCAGAAAAAATGGGAGTAAAAATCCTCTTCAAAAATGAAAAAGATAACATCTGCTAATCAAGGTAAATAAAATATTACACTAACTTTGAAAATTAAAGGTTAACATCTAAAATCGTATCAATTTGCTGAAAAAGCCGTCTTAACTTTTTATGAAGAACTAAGGCGCCAAAATTCAATAGTTACCCAACTTCAGCTCTAACGTCCGTTTCCGCACAAAACTTCGGTTGAAGCTCAATGAGTAACGTGGGAAAGCTGAGCTGAACACCGTACGATCCTGAGTTGTGTGATGTAATGATGGGTAGCTCTGCTGTTGTAATTGTAGAGGCCCGTAGGGTCATCTACGGCGTCAAAAGCTTATGGTTGTATAATTTAAATTTCATCTGGATAGAAAAATTATCTATTCGTACCACAGGTTAACAACCGTTATTTTAATTGAGTCTGTTTACTTTGTAATGGTGCTTAAAATATCCAAGAAACACTATAAAATAACAGAAAAGCTTGCGCCATCGTTTGTTTTGATATAGTTTTTTACTCTAGAGTGAAGGGGCTGGAATATTTGTCAATGAAATACTTTTCCATCCAGTTTATTAAAATATCATCGGCTGATTACCGTAGTTACAACAGGGGCTAAAATTTTCTTCTCACTCTCAGTGTCAGCATTCTAACATCACGTTTGAGTACCCTACCATTTTGGAACGAACAATGTTATGCTGGAATATGTTGATCATTGCAATGTATCTTCTTCTTCAAGAAGGTCGATACAATACTGATCCGACCTTTGTAATTAGACCATTAAGCTGATCTTCAAAATCTTCAGCCAACATAGGTCACCCCTCAATTCACCGATTCGGTGCGTGGTACCGTCATGAAATTCATATGGTGAGTGAGTTAATTTTTATTCTAGGATGCATTTTAAACAAGCATTCCATCATTTCGATGGGCAAAGTAAACGGTGATTAAATAAACCGTAAAACAATTTCCCATTCTTCTTTCAGCCATGTTTTGTGGCCACTACAATATTTTTCCATACTCTGCTTAGAACTTCTTCAGAACAGATTTTATCACTACAAGTTTTCTCACTCAGTGGCACAAAGGTCAAAACAGGATTTCTACAAAATCAAATAGAACAGTTACGAATTCATCTTCCGGTATCATTGATTTGAAATAATTGAATAGAGTTTAAATGAAATTCAATGAAAAGCTAGTCTAATTAACCGCGGTAATGTGTTAAAGAAGCTGACGTATAAAAGCTGAAAAGAACGCCATTGTGATAGAGCTCTTTAATGCTCAGGCTCGAGTTTCACAACACCGTGGTAAGTTCCATTACTCAAAGGTAAACAAGTTAAATCCCGTTTAAGGTTTTTGGTAACTTGTAGAAGCTAAGCCAAGAATTTTGAGAATGAGTAAAATTGTCTGACGAGACCAAAATCACACTCTTTGAAAGGAGTATGGCCACATGGGTTGAAGTAAAAAATTCATGATCGCACAACACTTAAATTCATAAAAACACTACGAAATTCGTAAGTGGTAGGGGGTATTTTTCATCAAATGGCAATGGGAATTGAGGATGATAAACAATAATGAAAAATAATTAGAATCAGGAAATTCTCACTAAAAGTCTTCGAGAATCTACCAGATCATCAAAGCTCGAATCCGATTTCTTGATTTACGATAACAATGATCCAGAACACATAACCAACACAACTGAAAAACAATATGAAGATAACGAAAATAACATTATTAAAGGATCCTCTCAGTTTCCCGGTCTCAACTCAACTGAGAATCTACGGTCTGCTGTCTTTAATCTAAGGTGTTTTCATTCATAGAATAATCATATGGTAAGACCAATGTGCCTAAAAAATTACTCGTCTTATTCTCCGGAAGAATTTCGTTACCTTAAATTGATTTTAAATCAGCTAGCCTGAAACTGAAAATTCGTTCTTCTAATTTCACTTGAAATTACTCTGAAGAAATATCTAAAATAAGTTGAGGTCAGTTTGATTCCAAAGTGGAATTGTCTAGATCCAAAACAATATTCATTTTTCATCCTGTTCTTTATCTTTCTTCCTAAATATAGTATTTTGCAATTTTTGGTGATCATCTGATGCTATATTCTCTTTTCATGTTCGATTTCCTTATAAAAGTTAATTTTCATATTTTTATTTTTGGATTAACGAAGTTATTCAGGAACATACGAAGCAAATGAACATTTTCAGCCTAAAGGGGCTTTCACACGATCAGTTTTTTCGTGAGTCACACTCACACTCACGGTTCCGCAACACCATATTTGGGCATGCGTGCTCTCTCTCGCTTTCTTTCGGCACTCACTGGCGGACTTGCTTGACTGTCGCTCAGTGCTTCCACTCCTAGGGAAATCAGACCCCTTCTAGGGTACAGTCTAGGGTAAAGGAAAAAAATGCGAAATCTAGGGTGAAATCTATGTTCAATTCTAGTTTATAAAAATCTTGAAAAAACATAGAAGATTGACAATAACTGCAATTGAATAACCCAAATGATAATTAGTTTAGCAGATGACATTAATTCAGAGGTCGAAAGTATAAAAATTTGATTCATAAATAGAGCACATATTAACGTGTTCCATCCAAGTACTGAACTAGTTGCAGTTATTTTCGAAATGTGAGGCGTGTAGCTTCTTTACAAGCTTGTGTACGGCGATTGCTGGAGCAGTGGGATGCACTCACACTTTACTTTGTCGAGTTGTCGTTTAGCAATCCTACTCAGATAAATGATAATATTAGCTTGTTATCTAATGCCGATGCATTAGATAACAAGCTAACACGCGTTTATTTGGTGTTCTTAGATTACAATATAGGGGAAATTAAACACATTTAATACCTGGTTTCAGTCTGACTTTCCGAACATCTTCAATCTGAGATCAGAAATTTATAGCCTAATTATTTATAGCCTAATTCTAAGAAAACGAGTTATAACGAAAGTTTCCTTCAGGAAATCTCTGTTCGGATTTCTTTCGAACTTCCTTTAATGTTAGTTGCACAACATTGGTGTAGTTACTTGAAAATTTACATTTAAAGGTAAATTTTCAGACGACTGGGACCTCATTTATACCCAAACGTAAAGTTTTGTAGTCAAGATACATATCCCAGGCAGCAAGCTTCTCTTGGGACAATGTTGGTATTTTATTGTTAGTATGGGACCTTGGGACCGATCAATTGTTTCAGTATTGGGAAGAAATTGCACCACAGCACTGATTTCACAACCTTGTCCCAAAAAGCCCCCTATGGCGGGTTATAAATATTTTTATTAGAGACCTTGATACCGATCAGGTGTCCCAATATGAGAAAGATAATTGCACCACGGCCTTTATTTCCAAACCTAGGCTGGTCCGAACGCAAAAGCTCTCAATGACGGATTATAAATATTGCCATCTTGCAGGGAATAGGTAGATGAGTCATTTTATGATTCAATACCCAGGGGGAAAATGTGTAAGGGACCGAGCTGAGAGTAGGTAGGTCTTCTTATTGTTGATATAAAATATTTTTGTTATGTTAAAGGCCATATTTCTTCTGTTCTCTGCTGTCCTGCTTTTCAGCACCTCTGACTCTCTTTTTCAACATTTGTTTTCTTTCATCAACTACTATCTCAACTTACTGTTTTTATGCGCACGGGATCCTTTGCGGGAACACCCTTTGTGCATAGAATCTTCGTTCCCTTAACTCCATAATAAATGGTGCCTTCATCTTTCCTCTCCATGGACATCTTTGTTGTGGTAAAAGGAGGCTAAAACTAATTTAATATCAATCAATTGTGATTAAATTATACATATAAGGAGAAATCAAAACTCGTCATATAAATAACTCGACATAGAAATAAATAAAATTATGTTAGTTAGGGTTTCTATACGTAATTCTGTTATAATGTGCTGAAATTTTTTCGAGTTTTCCAGCTAGCCGGCAGGTAAAAAATTATTTGAGCTGAATTTACAGAAGGTGAATGGATTTTTCAAAATATGAATGGGTCAGACGTAAAACTAGAAACATTCTATCTAAAGAAAAACGGTACCATTCATCTTGATACTATTTTGCTAATATTTCAGATTTTTGAAACAAAATTTTCTTTCATTTACATAATAATAATGTATATATTCTGTAGAAAATAAATTATTTCATTTCTGTAGTCAAAATTATTTTGTTTAAGATGAAACGTAGAATATTTTTAATTATGTATATCAGTTTCTATGAAAGAACTTTGATATTAGAGGTTCGAAACAGCCAGTCATATTGTGTTCCTAATATATTACTTTTGTGAACAACTTCAGTTTTTTTTAATAAGACTTAATATTCAGAAAACCAATCATGAAATAAAAACGTGAGTTAATAGCATGAATTAAATATTTTATTTTCATGCTCTCCATAACGAATTTTAAATGGATGACCAATTTTGATATTTTCAAGACATTTAGCAACAATAATCTGTAGCCTTTGGCATCTATTACTTCGCTTGACGTCCGCGTCGCTGAGTCATCGCGCGGGTAGCTTAATAATGAACGTGAACGTGTGTGTAGACTAGATTGCAGTGTTTTAGTTGATAAATATTGTTTTATGTGATTTAAGTTTTTAATAACTACTGTGAAAAGTTGTATATGGATGTGTTTTTAGTTTATTTATATATTTTACGTCATTTCAGAGATCAGAACGACGATGTTTTAAAATCTGATTCGGTGCCATGCGGCTAGCTAGTTAGCGTCTGAATCAAACGTTCGTACTAACCTGAACTATGCTGAAATGTTGTATATTTATTTCGCCAAACAGTTTAAAAAAAATATAGGGATGTCAATGTTTCATTCAATGTTAATTCACTTAGTTGATGATGTTTGACAATATGGTTTACTCGACTCTCTTTTTTCTGCCTTTCCATTTGAAAGTTTCTTAAGCAGAATGAAGAGAAGAATAAGATCATCAAATTCTCCACTTGCTCAAATTAGCAGAAAAATAAATGAGGGTGATAAGTTTTCTAATAGTAATCAAATTACATCAAGAAGAATAACTGTGAATAACCATAGAATAATTCCAAATCAATTTGAAAATTCTTTCATTGTACCAGAAAACCAAGAATAACCAGATTTGTTTACAAATGTCACAGGAGACTGTATTGCTATCAAAAAGCTAATCAAATTTGCAGCCAAATTTCCAACTTCTTCCCCACTGTTTGATGTTTTTAATGTTAGCAAAAGTTCTGGGACCAATATTAATAAAAGAATGGGTATTAATATATTTTATGTGCAAAAAAAGCAATGCTTTTTTTGAAAAAAACATTGTTTTCAAAAAGAAAAATCATGACTTAAAAAACATGGATATTAATATATTTTATGGGGCCAAAAAACCATGCTGTTTTTATACCAGGCTTTTTTACAAAAAATCATGACTGAAAAAACAGATATCAATGTATTTTATGTGACCAAAAATACTATGCTTGTTTTTTTCAATAAACAGTTTTTTAAAAAATCATGGCGAAAAAAATGGGGATATTAATATATTTTATCTGACCTAGAAAAACAAATGCTGCTTATTTTGAAAAAAACATTGTTTTTTACAGAAAAATCATGACTAAAAAAACATGGTTATTATTATATTTTGATGTGACTGAAAAATGAAAAAACCCATGCTGTTTTTTCAAATATGTTTTTGTTATAAAAAATCATGACAAAAAATCATGACTAAAAATAACGGATATTAATATATTTTATTTGACCAAATACAACCAAGCTTTTTTTAAAAACATCTTTTTTACAGGAAAATCACAACTGAAAAAATGTGGATAATAATGTATTTTATGTTACCAAAAAACCTTTTTTAAATATTTAATTTTTACAAAAAAATCATGACTAAAAAACATGGATATTAATATATTTTATGTGACCAAAAACCATGCTTTTTTAGAAAATTTTTTTTACATAAAATGATGAGTAAAAAAGGATATTAATGACTTTTTTAAAAAAGTATATTTTTCAAAAATAGCATTGTTTTTTGGTCAGATAAAATATATTATTACATATGTTTTTTATTCATGATTTTTTGGTCACATAAAATATATTAATTTCCTTGTTTTTTTACAAGGAAGTCATGACCAAGAAATGGATGTTAATGACTCTTTTAAAAAGAAACATGTTTAACAAAACGATAATTTTTATGGTCACAATAAAAATATTAATGTCCATATTTTTTAGGCCTGATTTTTTGTAAAAAAAATGGTCAACATGCAGTTTAATGCGCTCACAGTAATTTAAAATTCCGTTTGGAAAAACTATTAGGAACACATTTAACACACGTATTTTCTAGTTCACGGAAGACACGGAATTTTTTATTTTCCGTGAGCGCATTAAACTGCATATTGACCAAAATAATGTGAAAAAACAGCATGGATTTTTGGTCACATAAAATATATTAACATCCAGGTTTTTTAGTCATGATTTTCTTTATTATAAAAATAAAAAAATTTACCATATTTTGAAAGAAAATAAGAAATTGGAAACATTCACCTCATTTTCTTTGTTTATTAAATATAGCTCATTTGAACTACATTGAATGAGCATTTCCAATGGTCGGCTTTTGCAGAAGCTGATTTGTGGTCACCTGCCGGCAAAACTGCACATGCATCGGAAGTGAACAAGATAATTGCACTGAATTTAACATATGCTAAAGATCGGATTGCCAGAAGAAAAAAGTAACGTAAAGAGGGGAAAATCCTCGAGTAGCCGGCGAGTAGCTAGCTAGTTTAGATGAAGCTAATTTTAAGGCTAATATTCTTTCTCACTGAATTATTTTGATTACTCAATGGAAGGGAAGTATTAATGGATAGCAAATTATTTTATGAACCTAATTTCAAGGGGGTCCTATCGGTCCGGTGAGCTTTTTTTGTCTTATTATTGGAAAAGGACCTTTAGGTGGTGGACTATTCGGTCCTAAAATTTTATGGCGCTACGGACACTAGATCCCCCCCAGGGGGGAGGGGGTAAAAGGACTAAAAATCCTGAATTTTCGACCCCATTTCGACCCCATATAAAAACGAAACAAATCTGGAAATGGAAAATTTTAAACCGTAACTTTGGTTTCTTTCTAGCATAAAAACTCAATGAGTTCTATTCATTTGAAACATCAATAAAAATGAACTAGAAACCAATGTGTTCAATTTTGTCAAAAACTAAGGTCTGAATCGAAAAAATGAATTGACGAAATTGTGTTCCTTTTCAAAAGTTACATGTTACAGTCAAATTTCATAAGAATCAGACTAAAAATATAAAATTGCATAATTTTTATAAAAAATAAAAAAAAGTTTTATTTTTATTTTTTGTAAATTACAGGTCACAGTGTGAATATGAAGTTATGCATGGAGATTATCGAATTAAAAATGAAACAGCATTCAATTACATGAATTTTCCAGTATATTACACTTCAACACAAAATATTTGTTTTTGGCTTGCCCTGTAAAGTTACTTATTTTCAACATTCAAAAGAATAGAAGTCATTGAGTTTTTATGCTAGGAAGAAAACAAAGACAGTTGTAGAATCCATAGAACATTTCTAACAAAGTTAAGGTATTATTTTTCCAATTTGTACATTTAAATTTTTTTATCATAGTTCAAACCAAAAATTCGTTCTACTTTATATATTGTGGTAAAATATCGCATTTATAAAAAAAATTCACCTACAAAATAACACACTATATCTTTGTTAGAAATGTTCCAAGGATTCCAAAACTGTCTTTGAATTTGTTATAGCATAAAAACTTTTTGACTTCTATTCTTTTGAAATATATATAAAATTGACTGAAAATCTAATATTTCAAATTCTTCGGAAAATCTAAGGCCTAAATCAAAAAAGTTCTCGAATAAAATATGTTTCTTTTTCTAAAATACATACACTTGTCAAATTTCAGACCAATCGGATCAAAACTCATATTTGACGGGAGGACCCCTTTAACGGTTACAATAGATATATAGGTATAAGAGAAAGTTATATTGAATAGAGACGTATAATATGAACTTAATCTTAAGTTGTAAAATTTTTTATTGAATTTTAGTTTTAGTCTTTGGAAAGCAACGGTTTGAATAGATATAAAGATATAAAAGGCAGTTATGTTTTATAGAAACGTACTATAACTTAATCTCAAGTTGTGAAGTTTTTCACTGAACTTTATTTTTAGTCAACAGAAAGAAATGGTTAAATAGATTTAAAGGTATCAAAGGAAGTTATATATTGAATAGAGAAGTATTATAACTTAATCTCAAGTTGTGAAGTTTTTCACTGAACTTAAGTTTTAGTCAATAGGAAGCAGTGGTTTAAATAGATTTATACATATCAAAAGAAGCATGTGTTCGTGCATATGTATGCGGTTATACTAGGACTGTGGTAGAGTCATGAATGAGCAACTTTATTGAGTCTGCCACGGTGGGACCTCCGCAACCATTAAGGAGGCCTCATGGCATTGGAAATAAACAATTCCTTTGCCTAAGGAGTGGGAGGAAATGCTCCTTGAATTTGTTGGGACTATTCTCAACCTTTCTATGTACATAGTACATTTGGCTCTCTATACTTTTCTGAAGAATTTTTGTTTTTCAGTTGATCCCCAGTCAATTCGCATATCTGGTCCCAAGGACTCGGTGGCTGCCGGAGTACAACATTCACCAAATTCTTCAGAGTTTCCTGTTCAGCCAACATGCATTGACGGCATTTAAGGTAAGTTCAAATAATGTGTGCAGTGTGCTAGTAATTAGCAGTGCAATTTAATTATTGGCTAATTACTATAAAAATGTTACTTGCGCAATGACTTTCATGGAGCTTATAGCTTAACGAAAGAGCGTTCACTCCGAATGAGTGAAAGGTTGGGGTTCAAATCCCTGTAGGCTCTTTTCTATATCATACCGCGAGTGACTATTAATTGTAATTAGCAATGCAGTAGTTCATTAATTTTATCAACTACTTACTGACACAAAACATTCTTCAATTTATTTGATACTGAATTGATATCATTTAAATAAACTGTTGCTTGATTTTTGTTGATTTTGAATTCATGTGTTGACATTTCATTGATGCTCTGTTATAAAAATGCTTGCAAACAAATTAAATATCTGAGGATATTCATATATGTGATTCTAGCTCTTCAGTGATAATATTGAAATATTTATATAATTTGCTGGCCCAGTGAAAAATATTTAAGACCATATCCTGTGTCTGATACAATTGAAACCAATTTCGTTCCAATTTTGGGTGCCACTTTCGTTTTAATTTTGGGTACCAATTTCATCCCATTTTGGGATACCAATTGTGTACTAATTTTGGGAACCAATTCCGTCCCAATTTTTGGTACCAATTCGGTCCCAGTTTTGAGTACCAATTCCGTCCTCATTTTGGGTACCAATTTCGTCCTCATTTTAGGTTCCTCTTTCGTCCCAATTTTCTATACCAATTTCTTCCCAATTTTCGATACCAATTTTGCACCAATTTTGGGAACCAATTTCGTCCCTATAAAAATTCCCATTATTTGTCTCGGTTTTTAAAATCCCAACATGGGAATAATTTTGGTTACCAAGACTGCCCCAATGCTGAGTGCCAGAAGTGGCACAACATTTTCCCAATAATTTTTGCTGCCTGGAATATCTCTGTGCGTAATGCAACAAATGAAACTGAAATATCTTAATCCAATGTTATTAACATTTAAAGTTGGCTTTCATTTTTTAAGGTCCACGCGGTTTAACATCAAAAAGGAATGTTCCGCCAAATTGAAGAAAATAGTGTTACTGCCGAAAGTGATAATTTCCTGTCAACTGATGGTTCTTCTGATATTAACTACTATTTTTGCATATTCAAAAACTAATGTAAGTTTCTTCTCATAGGGGGATGCAACTACATATTATACCTGTGAAAACTAGTGCTCCCAGGGAAAGAAGGGAGGTCCCTAGGTCCAAGTTAGTTAGGCATGTCTTTCGTCGAAATAGAATACGTATATTTTTACTGTGAAGCAAGGTTTTTGGTTCATTATTAATTGTTTAGCATGAATTCCATTTTCCAGCATCCTACTTGTTCAAACGCTCATTCCAATCTAACTGTTTCTATGCGCACGGTGAAGGACAAATACCTTGTGCGTACAATCCCCGTTCCCCTAATTTTACAAATACTAAGTAAGATTTCGTTTTATAGTACATCTATTGAGAACTCTTTTGTAGTGGATAGGGAGGCTCAAACTGGTTTATATGCAAATCTAATTACCTAGTCACAGTTTATGTTTCGAATGATTTTGTTTACTGCTGAATACAGCGCAACAGGTTGGAACTAAATCCAAGGCCAAAATAGAGTTGATTTTTCTTCAAATACTACTTTGAACTTAAATTTTGATTATCTATTAACTTGACGATTTGCAACTCGTTTCGAAAATTGCGATGTACACGTACGCACACAAAAAGTACATCTGTTATCAGTTCAACGTTAATGAACAGTTGAACATTAGACATATTTTTGTCGAACATATCGTAAAGAAATCTTTTATGTAAGCTAACAATAATTTGAGCAATTAAGAATTGTAGTTATCGCTTTTTATTTAATAACTGCACATCACATACGAATCGGACCATATATGTCTTTTGTCGTATCTTTCAATTTTATTAGACAAAAAGGTAGAAACAACGAAAACCTCCCTAATGAAATTATGCCAGTCAACAACTGCATGATCATCTAGATCCAATTGTTCGCAGATCACAATCATGGGAAGTTTCAAACACAAATGAAAATAAATTTGTTTCAAAATTTGTGGGATCGAAAGATGGCTTCCCTCAATAAAGCTCTTCTTCCTTGAGAAAACAATAGTATTACACTTCCGACCGAGAAAATACTTGGAATACCGAAATTTGAAAGCTAAAGCATTTAATTGCACGGGTGAGCCACATTTACACAATTCACATTAGTCAGATCCAAACTGAAATACTGCTAATACGCTAATAGCGACACTTCACAATTCAATAAATGCTCCAGATATATTAATGTACTAACGAACATGATGTTTTTTGTCTGAAAAATACAGACAAAAATCAGAAAATTATAATCAATAAAATGTGTTCCAAATTCAATTTTACATATACTGTGCTGGTTTCATAAATACTGCACTACAATTAAAAAATATAATGCGTGGGGCAGTTAAACTCCAGAAATGCCAAAAACTCGAACCGAACTCGCTACCTTTTCCTGAATGTTTACTAAGCATCCGAAGTTTAGCCACAATGTTTGTTCCAAAAAACCGTGCAGGAGACTTATTCATCGATACACGCTAGAGATGTTCGATTTTTATTTTAGGCTAGCAATTTCATTCAGATAGGGCCTCAGTTAATCATTAGCTATGCATATGACTTACTATTAGGTAAGCATGATGAAATTGACGATTTCTGACTAATTTACTCCTGCAAAACAATTAAAAATGTAATGTAACTTACGTCTTAATCAGTTTTTCTGCTCGAAACGAAATCATTCGCTCTAAATTCTCAACAAACAACTGGGAATTACATTCCATATTCTAGATCACTGGCATTGTTTTCCATGAAATTCTTCGCATTTACCGTTTATAAACCGGTGTCTCATAAAAAAGTGTCTAGAGATTCAAACATTTACCACTCATTTGGTATCGATAGTTGAGACATAAACTTTGTCTTATTTAACATATACTGTAGATGTGAGTAATTTCTATGGGGTAAAATAATTATTAATGTATGATAATGAATTAGATAATTTCACGCAAAAAGTTCGATGGTATTGCTCAGTGTCGAGAAGGACCTTAGAAAATCTAAATTTATTTGTTAAAGTATACAGATTTATTTCCGACAGTTTCAAAAATCTTCCGTAAAAATCGGCAAAACAATCTCTCTTAAATTTTGCGGAACAGCTTCTACATCATTCAAATAATTTAAATATTATTTCAAGCTGCAAATTTACCGAAAGTCAAGTTTGAAGTGAGTTAAAGCTCAAGTCTTCACGATTGATACTCAGTGAGTTATAATTAGAAAATATATACACGCTTATGGGATAACAAAACCAAATAGTAAAACGTATGAACCTTTAATGAATATAATTTTCATCAATAAATAATAAAATGCATTTACATTTTTTAAGTTTATTATTGATTCGTTCATCACTTCCTCAGCTCGACCACTCCAAATTTATGTTGAAATTCGAATTAGCAGGCAATAACAATTTTAGAATTTATCACAGATTTGGAACAAACCGCTTAGATGCAATTAGCATTCGAGTAAAATAAACAAGACAAGTACTGAACTCGTATTGTGATAACGTATTGGTGCACTGGTGATTCAAGAAAACAAAAATATTACATAAGTGCTGACATAACTTCATTTTAAATTAAGTTCAAACAGAATGAAAGAATCCTCCAAAATTCGACTGACTTTGATAAACAAACAAAAAACAATTAATACTCAACAGTAACCGCCCTATTGAAAATTTAAGGCCTTATCGACGGTGGATTAGGGTTGGTAGAAGGGTTGTTTTTTGGTTGGAATACGCGCGGTTTAGAGGGTAAATGTCCCCGTTATCGGATACAAAACCGCCTGCGAATCACCCGTGTTCTGCCTCACCTACCGGCCGTGTACCGCCTCAGAACCAGATTCGAATCGCAGCTGGCCGTCCATGGATTATAGGTTAAAAAATCGCTCCCGGTTGCACGTGCCTCGCCTCAAGGAATGTACAATATTGCACTGGAAGCTTTGGATCTTACAATACGTTCACACTTAATGCATTGTGAATGTATTGACACACCCTACATACAAGGTCACGTGGAAGCCACATGGTTACGACATGGATTGTCCATGTTTGCCATTTGGGTTCTATCTGCCCATGCTATGTGGAAACCACATGGACTTTTGGAAAGTGGCCCCACCTGGTATCCACATGGTTAGGACACTTGTCGAGGATGTGGGTTCTACATGGAAACCACATGGTTACGACATGGATTGTAGATGTTTTACATATGGGTTCTATCTGCCCATGCTATGTGGAAACCACATGGACTTTTGGAAAGTGGCCCCACCTGGTGCCCACATGGTTAGGACACGTGTCGAGGATGTGGGTTCTACATGGACACCATATGCCTCATGGTTATCCCTCGCTTCTGCCAGCTAAGATCCATTTGGTAATTACGCGTGGGTTCCATCTATGAATCAAGCAGACTTACCATGAATTCTACTGACGTGTATTATACACCGTTTCCATGTGGTTATCAAAGTTAGTTGATCGCTTCGGTGTGACGGTGCCGCTGCATTGTCATGTCTTGTAGGAGATTACCTGTTTGCAATCAAACGTGTAGAACACGTCCCCCCAAAATGCCATTCTCCTCCCTCACTAATCCTTGATTCCATATATGGTTATTTTATGAACACTCATGCAAATGTTTCGCGACTTGCTTTGCAGTAATTTATCAGCCGGGACAGTAATTAGTGGCGAAAGGAATGGCATTTCAGTATTCATAGGGTTTCATGGCAGCCTCCACCACTCTTTGTAGCGTGTTTTAGTGACATATATACAAGTATTATACTAATATTTATGTCACAAGGCTGTTAATTCACAAAGGCGCACATGCATTGTGAATGAAATATCAACCGACGATCTCGGAGCAATTTGCAAATTGCGATATTTTTTCCCGAGCGAAGAAAGTAGGGTTAACAGCCAGGCTAAGATGCAGTGAATAATTCCATTATTCAAACATTTCAGATTTTCTTTGTACTCATTGACTTGTAATAAGATAAATTCAAAAATTGAATGCTTCTATAAATAAGGCTTTCAAAGAAGAACAAAGACTATGAACCCTCCATGGCATAACTTACACCACGCTATACCTGGTGTCCCATGAAAATGTCCCCGACTTTTCATTTGATTATATCTCCGCAATGAATAAACATATTTGAAATGTCTTTTTTTCACAGTGTTGCAAATTTCGTTTCTTTTTCGAATAATTCAAGTTTTTGAAAATCGTTTAAAACCACTTAACAGTGATCGAT
The DNA here is from genome assembly GCA_030386875.1 of Morinoia aosen. NCBI lineage: Eukaryota > Metazoa > Arthropoda > Malacostraca > Amphipoda > Talitridae > Morinoia > Morinoia aosen. The sequence goes on along the minus strand of CM059569.1, from coordinate 11,862,507 downwards.
TTACTAAAAGAGGTAGAAAAACTAATTGTTCAAATGAAAGTTTTAAAAACAACACTGGTGATCTTCTTCATTTCTGAATACCTACTGTTAAGAATAATTTCACAATGATGTATCCTACACACCGTCAAGTCTTTAAACCCTCTGAGAGGTTATTTACTTTCTTATTTCATCATTTGAAGTCTGAAGACACTCAAAATGCAGCTCACTAACGATCAAAGAATTTTCATCGTATTGGAATGAATATGAAGCAACGAAAAGCGGTGAAAAAGTAAGAGCATTAAATTTTCTTCCATATTTTCTAACAGTGAGAAACACAGTCTTCTTATATGACGAGTTCCTTTCCGGGAATGTTTCATTAAACGCTTTTCAAACTTTTTTATAGATTTCCATTGCTTCGTATTCCAATACGATGGAAATTCATTGATAGTTAGTTAGCTGCATTTTAAGTGTCTTCAAATGATGAAATAAGGAAGTAAATAACCTCTCAGAGGGTTTAAAGACTTGGCGGTATGTAGGATACATCATTGTGAAATTATTCTTAACAGTAGGTATTGGGAAATGAAGAAGATCACCAGTGTTGTTTTTAAAACTTTCCTTTGAACAATTAGTTTTTCTACCTCTTTTAGTAAATCGATCACTGTTAGTGTAGTGACATACTAAGCGTTAAAACGCGCTTCCGCGCAAAGCTGCGGTAGCCGCAAATCCGTCAGCACGTGTTGTCTTACCAGGCCTGACATACTAGAGAAACCGCGGCGCGGAAAACGCGCGCGGTATTTTTTCTACCGCGCGTGTCGGCGGAAGGAGATTTACCGCGGCGCGGTTTAGAGCAGTCAACACAGAAAGTAATGACTAGTGACACGTTAGCCGCTCACAGCGCTGCAGTAAACGCAATTCATTTCTAGTTTCCCATAGAATATCAGGAAGATATCCATATATTTTCATCAAATATTATTTATTATTATTATTTTATCTATTATCTATTATTATTTCTGATTTGTAATAGCAATTATTATTTCATTTATCACTGTGCTCTCTAATATTTTCATAAAAACGAGGAAACTTGTCTCAGCCACGTTGTATGGGTGCACGAAATATCTCCGTACACGAGGCATATCCAATAATCCTTCGCTCTCAGCAGCGCACACAGTGGCAACATTTATGAAATGTGAAACCTCCATTCTGTTCAGAGTTCCAAACAGCACTGTACGAAAAAACGCGCGACAACCTTCACGGTTAGCGCGCCAATGCGGCATCTACCTACAAACGCGTCTTTACCGCGTGCGGTCGCGGTAACAGTTTCCCGCTGCCGCAACCGCATAGTATGTCATAACACTTAAGTGGTTATTAAACAATTTTCAAAAACGTAAATTATTCGAAAAAGAAACTAAATTTGCTACACTGTGAAAAAAAGACATCTCAAATATGTTAATTTATTGCGGAGATAAATCAACCGACAAGTCGGGGACATTTTGGGGGGACACCCAGTTTGGGTGTTCGTAGTAAAAGCACGTTCATAAATTTTTTCCAGGGCAGATATCCACCACATTAATTTGGAATGGAAAAACCTGACCGTCAGCAAGGAATTTTTTGTTTAATTTTGCAATGATTTCTAGAAAAAATTAAAGTCCACTAATACTATGGCAGGGAATATAAATATTCAAACTCGAAAAATCAAGATGACAGATGAATTGTTCAGTTATGAATTGTAACATTTTTATTAAAGCAAATCAAATTCCTATAATATAATGGCACCGCAAACTTCATCAATCAAAATCGAGAAATTGTACTACCTAGCTTAATTGTTCATTCTTGGATTTTGTTACTCTTTTCTTAGAAACAAATTCAATTCCTTAAATATGATAAAATGGCAGCGCTAACTTTAATGTTCACATATGAAACATCATGGTTCTATAAAAATGAACTATGAAGAATGAATTTACCCCTCAAATGCATGAAAATTTTTTAACAATTCACTTCCAATTTGTTCAAATTCATATATAATGGTTGTGAATACATGTTTATGCATTTTAGGGTGTAAATTTGTCCTTCATTGTATATTTCTATTGTGTCATGACAAATTCAGGCAAAACATTGACAAAATGAATTATACCCACAAACCTCATCCATAATGTGAAGACTGATAAACCCTCAAAATGAAGGTCAACACAATAAATAATGAAATAAGAAACAAAATCATACCAGTCAATAATTGTAATGATGGATTTCTTAGGCGGTATTTCAAATTTAAATGCTTACGTAAATATATTTTATAGCATAAGTACCACAAAGCAACAAAATGAATTACAAGAAAAAGAATTAGAAGATATTTTATTCATTCAGCGCAAACGAGAAATGGCGCAATTAAAGTTATCATTACTGTCGAAAGGTTTACATTTATATAAGAACTAGAACTCTGTATATTAATCTTACACGATTTCCAGCGACTCATCACTCATCACAACGGCGTGCTTATGAGAGAATTATTGTAATAAAATCAGATTATTGTTCATGGCTTCAGTACCAAAATAAGCTACGGTTCAACAGAAAGTAATGAAGACAAATTAACCAGCAGTATCGCTTTAACCAGCAGCACATAAGAACTATGCTCAGTTTTAATGTCTCTAATATGGACAGTGATAAGCTCGTCTTGTTAATTATCCCTATCTTCCACTTAGATTCACTAATACTGCGAATTGAATGATGTTCCTAGAAATATACAGGAGCACAATTAACACCGATCACGTCTTGAGCAGAACTAAGTAACGGTCACGGAAGACGGAGCACGGAAGTTTGAATAGGAGGTGCCACAACGTCTGAGAGGAGGGGAAGTTGCCAGATGCCCATTCTTTCGAAATCGAAACGTCAAAACTTATCCAAATAGTTTCATGTGTGTATATCAATTTATTCATTGGTGTGTTCTGTCTTTCAGTATTATTTTACGAAAGCTTTTGAAATCGCACAAGACGCATATATAGAATTTAGTTATCCCAATTTTTGGTTCAAAGAGATTATCAGCATATATTTCATAGGAAATGATTAACTTATTAGTTATTACTAATGTTTAAAATGAGCATTACAACTGAATAAGACACAACTAAGACTTGAAAAGGCGAATGTTAGATTTTTTAGCACAAAGAGTTTCTTTTATTTCAGCTTGACCCTGAATACTACAAATAATAACGTATATATTTTTGACCATCAAGAAAATATTAGTAAATTTGGGAATAATCTGATGTGTAAACGGGTAATTGGTCATAAATGTAGAATTTAATATGTGCTCTGAATGGAATCTTTGACATTTCATCGAAAACATATAACAATTATTTTAATATTTATATATAGACAATATTTTCTTAAAAGCCGTTCATAAGCAAGTACGTTGCATACACACGTGCCTCCCATGTGGAAAAATTTATTTGAAGGCAATGTGGTAGCTAATAGGAAATCACACGTGGATCCCACGTATCAAATCCAGCATGCAATGTACTAATATGGCTATGATGAGTATATTCAGTGGTAAATCCATTTTGCCAACTAAAATCCACGTAACCAGCACCTAACCACGTGGCTTCCATGTGACATTGTATGTAGGGCAATAAGCTCAGTACAATATTGTACATCCAATGAGATCGATGCACGTGCAACTGGGAGCTCAGGTACATAAGACAATACATTAGAAAGGACATGGAATACCGCTCTTTCTTCAACTTTAATTACAAAAATGAAACATTCCCTACATAAAAATTTACATGAATATCTTACCTCCATTAATCACAGCCTTCTCACCAATGAAACACCAAAATAATATGGGAATTAAACATTAAATCATAATCCGTTTAAAATGCTGCATGTAACAAAGAAATATCGACTGCATAAACATAAGGATAGGAATGTAATTTCCATATCACAGAGTACCCTTTCAACACTCGTTTACATTATAGATGAGATTATTGGTTAGTTTAAGCCTCCCTATCCGCAACAAATGCGACCCAAAGTGAGGAAAAGGAAAGCACCATTTAGTATGGAGGCAGCACGCACACTACGTTTTGGGACATATCATATTTGTCTCACTAGACAAATTGCTCATTTGCATACCAGCATAAATGAATAGCATGTCCACAATGTCACTACCTTTTTTAAAATGGATTTTAACCTAACCGGTAAAAATTATAGTTCAATTAAAGGACATGAATGGACTTGAGCAGTACAGTGAATTTCTAAATTCTGCTACTCACAACGTAACCGAACCAACCGTTGCAATCGCACAAACGTAGTCAACGTTTTAAGAGAACGCAGAATCTGTGCAGGAAGGGTATCAAAACAGTAAGTTGAGAAAAAAGTTCATGAAACCAGATCAAAGTTGAAGAAGAAAGTAGTAGGTGCTAAAAAACAGGACAGCAGTGAACCGAAAATATGTGGTTCTTAACGTAACACAAACATTTTATTTCAACAAAAAGAAGGCCTACCTAAATCTTAGCTCGGGCCCCCACATTTTCCACCCTGGGAGCGCTAGTTCTCATAGATACAATAGTTGTATCCCTCTGAGGAGTCTCTACATTATATCGCGTGTCCCACAAAAATATCACGGAGTTTTTAAATGATTATATCTCCGCTTTAAATTAACATATCTGCAATATCGCTTTTTCACAATGTAGTAAATTGTGTTTCCGTTTCGAATAATCAATTTTTTTGAAAATCGTTTAGTAACCATTTTAAACTGATCGATTTACTGAAAGAGGTAGAAACACTAATTGTTCAGAGGAAGGATTTTAAAAACAACACTGGTGTTCTTCCTTCCTAAATATCAATCGTTGAAAATAATTTCACAATAATATATGCTACATACCACCAAACATTCAAACCCTCTGAGAGGTTATTTACTCCCTTATTTCTTCATTTAAAGACACCTAAAATGCAGCTCACTAACGATCAAAGAATTTTCATCGCATTGGAATATGAAGCAACGAAAAACTGTGAAAAATTTCGAAGTGCAATTAATGAAAAATTCCCGATAGGAACTCGTCCGATAAGAAAACTGTGTATCACACAGTTAGAAAATTAGAAAGAAAATTAAATGCTCATCTAACTTTGTAACAGTTTTTCGTTGTTTCATATTCTAATACGATGAAATTTTTTTGATCCTTAGTGAGTTGCGTTTAGGTGTCTTGAAATAATTAAATAAGAAAGTAAATAATCTCTAATAGGATTTAAATACTTGGTGATATGTTGGATAGATCATTGTGAAATTATTTTTAACAGTAGGTATTGAGAAATAATGAACACCATAATCGTTTCCTTTGAGAATTAGTTGCCTCTGAACAATTAATTTTCCACCAGTTTCAGTTAATCGATCACTGTTAAGTTAAACGATTAGAAAAAAACTTGAACTATTCGAAAAGAAATGAAAATTTATTGCATTGTGAAAAAAAAGAAATTTCAAGTATGTTAATTTAAAGCGGAGACATAATCAATTAAAAAGTTGGAAACGTTTTGTGGGACACTCGGTATATACAGGGTGTTGTGTAATGCGATGCACATATTTCAACCATGTATAGATAAACGTAAAATGAAGCGATTTTCACGAGTGACAAAAACCTCAAAACTCCGTTTTCGAGAAATGATTGCCGTAAATAAATATAGATTCCCATAGGAATAGCCCGAAGCGCGTGCAAACAGCCTGCCAAAGAAGTTAGATTTTACTCGGTTGCATGGTAAGCCTATTCGTATGGGAATCTAAAATTATTTCAGGTCATCATTTATCGAAAACAAAAGAGTTTTGAGGTTTTTGTCACGTGTGAAAATTGTTTTATTTCGGGTTTTTCTGTATATGGTTAAAAGATGTGCATTGAATTACACAACACCGTTTATATATATAATATATAATTTTTATGATATATCTATACATCAAGAAATAAACCAATAGAAAATATGTTTTTTTCTAAAGATAGAGATATATCAACTCATGTATACAGAGTTCCCTTTCAACGCTCATCTAAATCATATATATATATATTATTTTAAAGATCTCTCTCAATTTTTAGACTTTATAGAATGATTTGCCTGCAGGAACATTTCGAATATCATTAAAGAAAATAAATGAAATTAGAGTTACAATGAAAGTTTTCAATACCCATTCCTCAGCTGGGTCACCAATGAACCAGCACCGAAAAAAATTTTTGCGAAAGAAATGCATCATTCATAAACTACATAGGTTGACACTGAAAATTGACTGAATGTGCTTGTTTATTGGCTGGATGCTGAACAGCATTTTTTATAACAAATTCAAACACTGAAAAATAATATTTAAAATATTTCATTAGAGAACCAAATGAAAAATAATGGCAGAGAATAGCGCAAAAGAATTTCCTTGCATTACTAATGCGGTTTTAGAAAAAATCAAAGCATAGTTGGCTAGCGCAATTATCTTCCAAAAAAATATTTGCAATAAACTATACCCTCAAATCATAGATAGGATGCACTGTTGCACAGAACTCAATGAACAGAATTACAAATCTTGAAAAAAAATTAAACAACAGAATAGTTGAAGACAGAAAGACAAGCTGACATGGACAGCAAAAAAATGAATGAAAAAATGTCCCTCATGATAAATAAATCTATAACTAATAACAATAAAAAATGACCCTAATGCACATCTCTCTCTCGGACCCTGTAGGAGTGCTAAGTCTCAAAAGTGCAGGAGTCATACAACGCAGTGGTATTTTTTGGCCATGGTACATATTTACAGCAATCGATTTTTCATTATAAACTCAGAGTTTTGGTTATTACCAGCATTCTTCTCTATTTTTGTTGGCGCTGATACAAAGCTCTGTAAAAAGCATATTGGTCTTATTTTTTATTCAAGGTAAGCATACAATTTCACTTATTAATATGGTGAAAATAAGTAACTTATTGTGACATCAATACACATTTGAGAAAAGAAACCAGTCTTTGTGACCACTCTGTAACACGTGAGTTATAATGTTAAATTTATATTTCTTTGAAGAATCATAGAGAAAAATTATCATGTTATTTATTACAGAGTGCAATTGAAGCCTCTCTTAATACAACAACGGTATTTTCAGGAGAGGAGATAATGAAGCGACCATTTAGAGGACATCCTCTCATGGCAACATGTGTCCCCACCCAGGATAGCAAGTGTATCATTTGAATAATTTCGTAATCCAATTATGTCAACTCAAAAGCGATGTTAAAAAACAATGGAGCTCATTCAATTCTGTTGATTACCCAAAAATAATTAAGTCAGAAAAATCGTTAATGTATAGATGTAACAAATCATGAGGAAAGAGACATTGTACATCTACTAACACAATTTTCTATTAACGTAGCTTGAAAACATAGCTGATTACCTTTATTTTTATTTACCAAACTCTCTACTAGAACTACTGGGAATGGAATGAGTTTACAAAAATAATTTTATCTTCATACTTCCAATGTTCTTCCAGTTCTTCACGCGTTAAAAGGCGAAGAAATTGTTTATCATCTTTACTAAAACACTCACTACAAAGTTCGATATCACTGTCTATTTATAAAATGCAACGTTTCGATGTACGCACATCATCTTCAGGCTGAAAAATGCGAAGTAAATTTCACAGTCACAATACTAAGAAATGTAAATCAAATGCCAAAACAGAATCTGACGATCTAAAAACTAACACAGATCACATTATAAGATGGCTAGAGGTAAATAATTTGTACTATAGGAATACTGATCTCTAGATGACTAGCCAATATTGAGCAATAACGACATATGTTCACAGCACCAGAGGTAAGGGCAAAATGAACCATCAAGCGGGTGATTCAAACTTCTAAGCTACAGTCCTATTGAATAGTTTTAGAGCAAAAAAATCTATTATATTTTCATTGAGGGACGGTTTATTTTAATAGAATGTAAAGCTTCTATTATTTGAATATATTCTTTTTTAACTACATGATGTAAAATTTTGTTATTTGAATAGAGATCTTCATTCGAGGGTTTAGAACTTTGTTCAACACGAAGGTGATTAAAAATAGAACCTTGGTACTTGTGCGCAGTCAATCTTTGTTTCAGGGTCATCCTAGTCAAACCAATGTCACTTTTGTTAAGAGACTTACATTCTCTTCTGTCGCATTTGAACTGATAAATCACATTGGTTTTCTCTAGGTCACTGACCCTGGATCTGGAAATATTATTCTTTACTAGTAGATCACTGATTTTACAGTTTTTGTAATATACACATACTTTAATTGCGCTTTCGGGATCTATAGGTTTAACAAAATTTTTAACTATATTTCTGGAAATTCGTTCGTCACTTTTTGAACTGGAAAAATTTCGTAAGGTTGAGAAATTAGATAATAAACTTCAATGTTCATGAATGTTCAAAATAGAACTTGCAAATGAATCAAATGAATATGAACTGTTCTGTAAACTTGTTCAGTAATCTATCCAGAATACTTTTATATGAATACCACTGCTCTAGTTTCAAAACAGTTGAACGAACAACACTTCACGCAACTCAGTTTAAAAAATTGAACTCAGCTTGAGCTCTCCAACCGACGAGAAAAATCTGAGGATGAGCATAACGGTTGATCGCCATAACATACCGGAAAACAATCAATAAAACATCAATAAACTTGTTTTTGGCATCAGATGCAATACTACGTCACAATTTATCTAATGCAATAATTGCGAAGAACACAGTCAAAACCTCACTCGCAGCTTTTGCAGAGGCAGTAACCGCCACTACGCTGCACGATGACTCACTGTCTTTAACTGACAGATCGAGTGATTTCGAGTCATGACCACAGTACAGAGAAGAGAAGTAACTTCATATCCAAAACCGGCTATTGTGACGTCATAACAATTGTGACGTCACAGCGACAATCATCCACTCAGAGCACGGATGTGAATGACGTGACATTCTGTATGAATCGTGAGGGCTTTCGCCACAGTTGTTTAACAATAATCGTGATGGCTACATTTGTGATACATTTGTGCTAAGCACTTCCACCGGTCTGATTTCGCAAGAACATTATCACCTTTAAAGGCTAAGAGTTGGCTGAATGAGGGTGCAATACCACAAAAATTTGTTGACATTCTTAAGTCTGATGAAGGTAAGTGTTTATTTGGGTACATTAGCCTGACCTAAGAAAGTTTGTTACCGTTATGGTCATACTAAAATCTTCTCATTTTTAATTTATTGTACTTTGAAATTCGTCTACATTTTGGTGGGAATTACTTATTCTTTTTGTGGATTATTTGTTGGCTTTCATAACATATCAGTCACTTCATAGTACAGTTTCATGCTTATTTCCCAATGAGTTGCACTTTTATACCACTTTTATTTATAGTTTGCATTCCTTTGATACTCTCCAAAGTTTTTAATGTATGTGCTAATGTATTGGTCACCACGAATGTGTTAAGTAGTTGGTTTTCAGTTCTTATCAATTGAAAATAAAAATTTATTCCATTTAGAAAGAGTACACTACTTTACTATTATAAGTTCTGAAAATTTCAGTTCTCAAATATTACACTTCTTAATCAATGAAGAAGGACAGTTCAAGATCTTGAGTTTGATTCTTAATTTTAGTGTAGAAAGTCCAACATTGTTTGTGAACCTTGGTTTCCTTGCACTTACATTTGTATAATAAATGTACTTCTGCCTGAAATTTTGCTGATACTTTGATTTAACATTTTTTTCTGATAATATGTGTTCTTGAATATCCTGCTATTTTTTGAAAACAGCCATGAATTTATTAATTTGCTCTGCAACCACCAATTTTGTAGATATTGACCTCAGAAATACCTATACCCAGCTATGATTCTTAAATCAAGGGTCATTGAAGTAAAAATCACAAGCGCTAATATAACATAAAGAATTGTAAACCCATTGTTAGCTGTATTTCATGTTTAATTTCATAGAAACAAAGTTCATTTTTCAATAAGGATGATGAGACTTGGTCAGATATATAAACTAACACACAGTTGCTATAGTTGGTCAGAGCTTTGGGTTTTTGTCCAAACCTAACACTTGTGCCCAAAAAAATATAGTCCAAAAACTGCAAACTTTTTTGAGCTTTTATCAAGGACAAGGTCAGTATTAAAAACTCACAAGACGGAGTTAACAAATGAAAATACCCTTTTGAACTTTATCCTAGATCTGAACTCATACTTTTGCAACCAATAAAGTAATATAACCATGTAAATACACGCCATTGTGGCTTCAAATATGCTGTGGACAAATATTTACAACTCAATCACAAATTTTCATTTTGTTCAGTGATATATGAGATGAAGAATAAGACCCCTAAATGAATTTTAAAAATAGTTATTTCTTGAACAACAAAAGTTATAATAAATATGCAATATGAGCTTACATTATTGTATTAGTTCATTTTTCATCATTTTCCCATATTTTGTAAAATATCACTGAGTTGCTCAACATGTGAGGATGACTAATTACCTAATGGTTCTTTTAGTATAAAAGGCAAGGGATATGAGAAGCTAAAAATATTCTAGCTCCGTTTTTGTTATCTGCACTCATATATGTTTGTATTAAAGTAGCAGTATATTTATACAACTGTCATATTGGTCACAATGTTTTGAAAAGTTTTCATGTTAGCTATGCTTGGAAGGCACTGTGTAACAGTGATGGATGTGTTTTGTTCTTGAAGTATTCAGGCTCAAATTTGTTACCCTGATTCCTTACAACTCCTATTAAATGATAAAATTGCAAATATTTATATATTAATTGTTAGTCCTGGAAGAAAAAATGGGAATAATTCCCAACGAATAAAATACTGGAATGAAATAAAAACCACTCGAAGAAATAAATATTACTGGAAAAACATGATAACCTCTAATTGAAATTGGATTTTAAAGAAATAAATTTTGGCCAACCTGATTGAAAGAGTTGTGTATATCATTTATTTCTCATTGATTGTTTTTTAAATATACTTGTTGTTCATACTTTTTTTAATTCTGAACAATGGGGTATTTAGGTTTTAATTTTGCCAAACAATATTCAATTAGGGCAAAAGAGATTCTAGCCAACCCTGTGACAACCTCTCAGGTTTTAAAGAAGGGGAATGATTTTGCTGCAAAGAGCTAACTATGGGTTCTTTCTTCCTCACAGCTAATGCTCAACTCATGTTCCCTGCAAAGAAAGTTTCTCCATCAACCTCTGACAAGTCTCCGTTAAAAAAAATGAGGACTACTATCGGAACACCTCCCAGAGCCCCAACAAGAACGCCTGTTAGGAACCTTATCAGAAGCCTGCCCCACAACCCAAATCAGCTTCCAATCAGCACCTCTAGACTCCCAGCCAGCACTTCAGGAGCAGTCCCTGTGATTACCCCAACAAAGATTTCAGTTAGAAGTCCCATGAGGACTCCCATCAGAATCCCCCTCAGATCTTCTGTGGCAACCCAAGTCAAAGCCATAGTCACAAGTCCTGCCACAGTTTTGTCAAAGGCCTCCATCAATGCTGTAAGTTGTAGCACTACAGTGATGGTTGTTGGTGTCAAGAGTGGTAATTAACCTTGCCTAATAACTTAAGTGAGCCTATAGTGAAGGAGTATGTATTTATGTATCCGAATTGTTTTATTATTTAAATTTTGAAAGTGGTCTTAAACTTTTGATCAGCAGTGTATATGTTTCCAATGTAGTTTCAAAAGATTTTAGTTCGAATAATGACTGCCCAAGGTCAATTCTAACAATTGTGTTACATTTAAAAAGTTTTTTTATGCTCGGATTGCTTCTTGTCTTAATAGTAGCTCAAACTTGTTCATAACATAAAATCAGGACCTTTGTTTTTCATAATGATTTATTCTTCATGTGCTGAGCCTTCAACAACTGTTGTGTGGTTTGTGTGATCATGATTGTTGATGTGTTCTAGCATTATGGAGGTGACAATATAATTGAATCACAGAAGATGTGAGGAAAAAAGGTTGTTGGGTCTCATAATGTGTAACGTATGAGACTTACGAGGTATGCCAATTATCAGCTCTACTTATATATTCTGTATTACATTTTGTTCCTGTTAAAATAAAAGTACACCGCTGTAAGCTTCTTCATGGGCATTGCGTTTTAGAAAGTTCTTTGTTGCTTAAGCTCAGCAGGCACCAGGGTCCTACTGGCGTGTTTAGTGTTCGTGAAGTATTTATGCTCTGTGTATATATATGCCTTAAAGCATGGTTTTATCTTATAATTTAGGTTCCAAGCATCTATGTGTAAAGGATCTTACATATATAACCAGTCATTTAGCTGATTCTCAGCTCAAGGAATAAAGAGGTCTAATAAAACTCAAGAAATACCTAGGACAGCTGGTTATTGTTATTTTTGAATTATAGAAATAGATTTTTTACTCCCTTGGTTTCTAATTATTAAATTATTCCATGAAGATTCTGTTCGATTTTCTATTAATTTCATGTTATTTCAAAGTAGATTCCATAACTAATGAATTTCGCAATACACATTTATTCCTGTGCATGTGATTTAATAGAGTGTGTGTTCCATTTCAGGTCCCTAACCCAACTTGTGTATCACAGACTCAACAAATTGCTACTCCTTCAAATTTGGGTTCAACTGAGAAAGTTGAAAAAGATTCCTTCAACTGGACAGTGAGTGTTGCTTGTTTTATACTGTCTTCATTGCCATTTAAATTCTTTATATTCATATAGAACATTAAATAAAATCACACATTAACTTTCCTCATTCTCCTATCTCTCTTCCTTCTCTTTCCCTCTCTTTTATCCCTAACTCACCTTGCCATTCTCCTCCACTTTCCCATTCCTCTCGCTCAGGGATGGAAAAAACCCTGTTTTTTTTTAAAAAAAACAACCCATATGGGATTTTTTGGGTTAAATTTTTTGGGGGGGTTTTATTGTTTTTTGGGCTTTATTGTTTTTTTTTGTAATACCTGTTTTTGTTTAAAAGAGTTATTCACACAGCTCCAGTTGCCTCTTTTCCAGATATATATATATACATATATACACTTTTTGAGTAAATATTGTTATTTGATTACTTTATTTCCAACATTATATTACATAATTATATGAATTATTACATATATAAACAATATATGAATTAGGTTTGTCCATCATAATTACCATTTACCAATTACCATATGCATAGGGACATAGCTCTGCAGTCTGTAAAGATATAAGATGTGCAAAGAGAATTGCTGTGCTTGTCAATTCATAGTGAGTTGTTTTAGCAGCTGACAGACGGAAGTCATGTGAGAGGGTAGCACCATGCAGATCATAAGTAACCACCACAAGCAACTTGAAGCAAGACAGCTGCACATCACTTAAATTAACAGGCATGCTGTTAACAACTTAACATGTGTATTGTGTGAGCTGGAGTGCTTAGCAACGCAAGCCAAGTCCATCAACCACACTGTTACGTGTTACAACATGTAGTGACATGCCAAAAATTTTTTGCCCAAAAAATCACTTTTTGCAGTTCAGGATAGCAACAAACCCTAAAATGATAAGAAATAAATGCTCTAACAGATTCCATCGTCAAGCTTGCTCCAGTGCAGCTTGAATGCTTACCATAGGCCAGTCGTTTCTTTACTTTCTTACCCCATGATGGCTGCGGTCGTGTCTTACCCCATCTGACTATAATTGTTAAGACTTATTTCAGGCAAAGCTCTCACAGGAGACAGATATTGAAGAGTGGTTGGCTGAATACAATCCGGAGTTCATCAGCGCGCTTTATTTGTATAAATTGAAGGGCTCAAACATCTTCCCAAAACACTTGTTCAACAAGAATATCACTAAGACAATGACTCCTCGTTGATGGTGGGATATTCAAGACATGAAACAGCAGAAAGTGCAGATTCCTGAAAAAACACTGACAGAGAGTTTCTGCTAGTTTATAAGCAATCTTCATTCTTCCCCGCAAGTTCAGGATCCATTGAGAGAATTTTCTCAACATTTGGAATTGTGTGGAATAAATTGATAAATAGATTAGGATCGGAACGTGCACAGAAATTGGTCTCATTATATCGCCACCTCACAAATGATCATGATGGGGATGACTATGATGAAATGGCAGTGGATGTAGAAAGAGCAACACAGTAGTACTGTAGTAGCAGTCTAGTCTAGAAGACAGGAAGAATTCAGAAGTTTCTATACTCTCAAATAGTCAAACTGCATTTGTTTCTTAGTTTTTGTTTTTTATCTTGGAAATGTTACTCGTGGAAGTATACTAGTCCCTCGAGTTTTGTTCTGTGATTCGGGTTTTTCTTATTCAATTTATTGTCATGGTCATGCAAATGCCTTGGACAAATTTTTGACAATATAAATATTTTGCTCATTTTGATTCTATAAGCTTGAAAACAAGTGAAATTTAAATAGCACTAATAAAACACGAAAAAGCTAAAAAAAACATTATTTAGTGTTTTTTTAACGTGTTTTTTTTGCCTTTTTTGGGTGTTTTTTTTTGTTTTTTATGTGTCAACCCTGCTCTCGCTCCACCTCCATTTGATTTGTGTATTTTCAAATTATCAAGCCCCTAATATTTCTTCTTCCCTTCATATTCCTACAGCCCTACTTTCCTTCCCTGTCGTGTACAAATAACGTATCACATTCTTCGTTACTTATTTTTGTTAGCGCTCAACCTCTTTTCATCTGAATTTTCCCTCCATTGCCTTTTTGTTTATTTGTTCGTTTCTTCCAGGAAAAGGCCTGTATGACGAAAGATGAAGCAACTCTGACCTGTAAGAAGAAACTGTTTGATCAGCCTTCTGCACTAGTAACGACCAATCGTTCGTTTACATTTTTAAAACCCAAAAGCAAGGGGGCTTCTCTCATGAGAAAGAGAGTTAGGGGACCTATCATCAATCGTCGGTATAACCTGCAGAACATAGTACAACAGTTTCATCCATCATTTGGTCCGTACATCACGGAATTTGTCAAATTTAAACTGAAAGGAAAGCGACGCTACACATCGTTTCATGAGTGGATGGCAGTTTACATGCTAGTGAGTTGCAGCATATCCGGGTACAACTTGTTGAGGAGAATGCTACCACTACCATCGCCTTCTACAATTCTTCGTGTCCTGAAGGCCCACAAAATGAACCCCGGTTGCAATGAGCAGAACATATCAATGTTAAGACTCAAAGTTAATCCCCAAAGTGAACACTATAAGCTAATTTTCATCCTTATGGATGAAATGTCATTAACAAGAGGCCTGTTGTACAGTCCCGACAAGAAGAAAATATTTGGGTACGCAGACGATGGTTTTAAGAGAAAAAAGAACTTTGTGTCATCAGCATTGTGCGTTATGGCGTGTGGGGTGAAGAAACGCTGGCAATTTCCAATTGGATATTATTTAACATCGGGTGCTGTTCAATCTACCAGTCTTATTGAAATTCTTCAGACCGTTATAAAATCCCTTGAAACTGAGGGCTTTGTAGTGCTTGGAATAACTTCTGACCAAGGTTCAAATTTTGAAAAAGCTTTCAAATCCCTGGGTTGCTCACATACAAACCCAACTATTGAGCTAGGAACGAAGTCCTACTTTGTCTACAAAGACCCTCCCCATCTACTGAAAAACTCTAGAAATCTCTTGCTCAGAAGTGACGTTCCTGTGCCAGGATTTAAGCACGCTGCAAGCTGGGATCACATCGTCACACTGTTTGAAAAAGAGAAAATGCACAGCTTGAAAATGGTTCCAAAGCTGTCTGATAGGCATGTGCACAGTTTGAGGTTTTCATCAAAAAGAAAGTGAAACTTGCAGCTCAGGTGTTGTCGAATTCCACTGCTGCAGCTCCCACCACCACCACCACTCCCACCACCACTCCCACCACCACTCCCACCTCCACTCCCACCACCACTCCCACCACCACTCGCACCACCACTCCCACCACCACTCCCACCACCACTCCCACCACCACTCCCACCACCACTCCCACTCCCACCACCACTCCTACCACTTTTTACTATTTAAATATGGAAGTCGGCATATGTAAATATCAAACTGTTTTCCTCCTCTGATTCAGCGACCAGAAGATGAGGATTTGTCTCCGCCGCCGGTTGTACTCAACAACGAAGACATGACTACCGCGAAGCACTTCGATGGCAACGAATCGGTTGGAACTCTGTTTGAGTCGGCCGAGGTCAACAATGCAGCAGCTTACTTGAGTGGGTATGTTGCTATGAAAGTTGATAGATATCACCGAAGTAAGAAAGGTTCAATGTTAAAAGACTGTTCTGCGTGTTAGTTAATTCTTGCGCCTGAAGACCTAAACACGCACCTCTTCGTGTCATTCAAAGAATATGTACAAAACAATGATCCGCAACGAAGCCTCCATTACTGCAGCAAATCTTTCATTGAAATAATCATGACCGACGAGAGAGTATTTTTGTTCTGTTTTGATAAGTTCAGTCATGTTCAAGGTTTCTGTGAACTAGCTCAGAAGGTCATTGATGAAGCGTGCTCTCCGCCTGTATTGTGCGCTGCTGATGTGAAGGAGTTCTTCATCAAATTTTATGTGACTTGCAGGACTTATCAAACCATTTAGCACATCAATAAAGCCTTAGAGAGCAGTAATCCTAGTGATAAAATAAAGAAAATTACACATCAATGAAATGTTACAATAAGACTTGGTTTTAGAAAAATATAGCTTCATTTCTTTTCGTTGCTCGTTATTTATTTCTTTGTAATGAACAGCATTGGTACACGATTTTATACATGTTCGTATTGCTCTTTCTTAAGAATTGTGTATTAAATTTCTCTTAATTTGTCAGCTAATTCCGTAATTCCTTTTCGCTTTACACTCGTTCCACCGTATTGTATGGAATTGAGCGCAGCGATATTCATGTTACAAAGTATATGCGGTCGTGTAAAATCCTGTCAATTTGTTGCATATGATGCTGAATAGTGTCAATGATAAGATTGTCACGCATGGATGGAAGGAAGAAACTCAATCAGAATTAAATACAAGTATGTAAATTTGCTTAGAGGAAGGACGGAATAATTTACCGCACACTTGTGGTATTTCTCATAATTGTAGAAGTCTGATTGACTAAGAAGGAAACAAGCAGGTTAACATTGAAATTATTGCTGGTGTTATTATTAGTTCTTTCTATTATTGGAAGTTCATTTATTCTTAATCAATTCGCTGACTTATTACAATTCTCGTGCAATGTCTGTGTTTGAACAAATAGTAATTTCATATTAGTGATCATAATATATATTTTTATTCATTATTTACGATCTGCTGAACATATTATCGTTGTATATGTTGCCCCAGAAGTAACCGATCCTTTTAATTTGCCGATAAAAAAATACTATGAATGCTAGGATTTTGAAACTAATTTTCTTCTGAGGATAAACAACATATGGTTTATGAAAGCTACGTTTTGAAAACAGGACTCTTTAAGTGATAGCCATGGCCGTTTTTTACAATTTGAGCTTTATTCTTTATCGTTTCAATAACGCTCCATCGCGCATTACACGAGAGTTAAGCTATTTCATGAAAAGTTCATTTAGTTATTGTACATTTGCTGATTTTGTTACATAACTCGTGACGAGTCCCACAAGAAAACCTCGCTTAGGGAACAAATTTGGAGAACGAGGCGTCAAGTGAATCATGATAAATTGTGGGTTTGAAACCGAAGCAAAGCGAGAGTAGCTTTTTAGTTGCTGAGTTAATTAAGTGCCACGTTATATGTAAGCATGAACATATTTTTAAGTCGAATAAATAAGTATTAACATCATAGTGTTCATAGCTCTACTTTCATCAACCAATTAAAAGGTCAAATAGTTATGGGCTGCCCTCATTTTACTTTCTCTCGCTATGGACAATGTTTCATTTAATTTTCTGGTGTCAATTTGCGTCACAGAATCCCCGTTAGCTCTCATCGATAACCAACGCCTTTATTTCCTGGTATAAGTAGCCAATTATTGAATCTGTGGGAATTAGCTCTGACATAGGGATAGATGTAAATATATGTTTGATTTTGTTACGGACCATCTTTTTTTCGGTTCACTGGTGTCTTTTTTCAGCATCTGTTACTTTCTTTGTCCACTTTTATCATATTTCAATAACATTCTTCAATC
The DNA here is from genome assembly GCA_030386875.1 of Morinoia aosen. Lineage (NCBI taxonomy): Eukaryota > Metazoa > Arthropoda > Malacostraca > Amphipoda > Talitridae > Morinoia > Morinoia aosen. The sequence goes on along the minus strand of CM059569.1, from coordinate 11,844,437 downwards.
TTGCTGTTTCTGTGCGTGATGTGTGTGGACATGTCTCGTCCTTTGATTCCCCATTCCCTTAATTGCACACTAAATGGCTTCTTCTGCTGTCCTTTCTTGAGACCACCTATCACGTGGTGTAATATATTACGCACTCTTCAAAGATGCGTATTATATGAGAATTATGTTGACTACTCATGTTACATGGAGATGTTTGTTTACTTTTGTCTAGTTTTACTATTTGTTTTCGATGAGTTGCGGTACGTAGCTTGTTTTAGGAAATAATAAGTACTTACTGTTGAGTACTTTCTTTTAGGAGCAATCAACTAAGTAGAACTGGTGTTCTTCTATTGGAGAAAGAATAGTATTTATTAGTAAACTAAGCTTGAATTATGTCCATGTATTTAGTTCCATGATAAAGCGTTACTGCCATCCATTAGTAGAAAATATAGAGTGCACTTTTACCATCCTAAATGCAAATATTTCATTTAATCTGCGTCGGAATTTTGTTACCGAAAATATGTGTCATGTCGATGACCCTAACTCACCAGTCTGTAATTCACCAAAGCTCGTGTTGACGAATATTGTTGGTTTGGAATCATGGACATCAATTCACGAATTTGTGGATCAAAACCTTGAAATACTATACCCTCAGACAACACGTAAATGATAGCTTTTGTAAATTATGCAGGTACGGGTGTAAAAATGTCTTTTTGAATGCTCGTTAAAATATGATCCAGAGCAAACAAACTTATTACGATGAAGTATTCATTGAATAAATAATACAGCCCCAGCGTTTTAGTTTTACTTACATTTCTATTCCAATCGTATTTGACTAGGTAAAAGTTGAGAGCAAACAAAGAACAGCTGGGAACGCCAGAAGCAACGCAGTCGAGGTATTGTACGTCTGGCAGAAAGTGTCCACGAAATAGACCAATCAGCGGCCGGCTATTGTGACGTCACGCTTAGCCAAAGCATGACGTCACACGCTGCCAAAAGCGGTCGTGCCAACCCCGCTATTTGAAACTACTTCTCTTCTCTGTACTGTGTCATGACTCACGAGTGCATTGAACAAGCCCCTAGTTCAAATTTTAAATTACCCTAAAAATTGGATAACCAAAAATACCTTTTGAACGTTCGAAATCAATTTTTGGAAAGGTACGTAATTCTAGACGAAAAAATATTGCATATAAATACCGTGTGTGTGCAAGGACGAGGAGGTGTATTATATTATATTTTTTAGTTATTCAGTTCTAATTCAAACTGGCAAGGCAAGCGTAAAATAACAATTGATCTTCAGTTTTTTCCTAAGTACTGGGGTATGCGACGTGTTTAAGCGCGCAACGACTAAATTCGTTTTTCACGGTTTAAGTTTGAAATTTGGTGACATTGTCAAAATGTACTAATTCTTCAAGTAAAAAAAAAATAACATCCTTTCATGACAATTTTGAAAGACCGAATAATAAAACTGATCGTTACATTAAGTACATTTGCAGTTTTAACTCTTGCATGATTTATCAAACCATTTCAGCTGATAGGTGACATTTCATTGAAGAATGAAATTAAAACATACCCACAGCAATCGTAAGCACATACATGAACGCAAGTAATCGCGCCGATGTTTTATTGTAAGCATAGTAAAGTAAAGTGTTCATTTACCATGTTGTGAACATTTTGAGAGAAGAATGAATATCAAATAAAATATTCGACACATTGTTTTAAGCATAATGCACTGTACGCAACAATTTCAAAACACACGTTTTGACATTTTCACACCACCTGCAGCACACCGTTGGCAACGCACCATCGGCTGCACAGCCCCTGCAGCTCACCGTTTGCAACGCACCATCGGCAGCACACCACCTGCAGCACACCGTTTGCAGCGCACCACCGGCAGCACACCACCGGCAGGATACCACCGGCAACACACCACCGACAGCATACCACCGGCAGCACACCGACAGCACAACACCGGCCACACACCACCGGCAGTACATCATCGGCAGCACATCATCGGCAGCACACCACCTGCAGCACACCACCGGCAGCACATCACCTGCAGCACACCACCTGCTGCACACCACCTACAGCACATCATCGGCAGCACACCACCTGCAGCACACCACCTGCATCACACCACCGGCAGCACACCACCTGCAGCCCACTGTAGTGTCGCTGTTTCAGCACGACATGAGGTTTATTTAACAGAACCTATAGCTTCAGTTCGCCTGGCCGAATACCAGGCAGAAGGATAGCGAAACGCACAGGTTAGTTCCCAATCTTGTACTGACTCAAAAAGGGACAGCCATTCCTTAAGACCAGAGTGCCCCCGGAAGTTCAACAAAGCACTTCCGGTAAATGCGCGACAAGGCGGCTTCCGTCGGTTGCGTTATGACACTTCCGCCGGTCACCGCGATATCCCAAACCAAGTGTGATAAGGACATCTGGCTCCGAGGCTAATATGGAGATACTACAATTTCCCTCGCTTAAGATGAATATATGACACAAGGAAGGAAGAACTCAGCAACCTATTGGCATTACAGGTTTAGTTATTCTACCTGATCTACGACGTTCATTTTGCACAGGTGAACTGCTAACAGGCTGCAAAGCAGGAGTCTCTGCTGCCCCACTACAGATAGATCCCAAACTACTATGCAACAGCTGATTTGAATGTCTCTTCCAGATTACATTCAATGCTAATATTTGAACATGAAACATATTAACAGCAACTTTACTAACATTAATTCATTTCAGCCATTTGGGACCGTTTCTTGAATTCAGAGCAAGAACATGATCACCGACATCAAATTGAGTTACATACATAGGCTTAGACCTGGACACAGAAAATTTAGGATGAACTCTATCTCTGGAAGTAACAAATTTACGATTGTTCAGCGCAACAGAGGGAGCAATTTTTGTTACACTATGCAGAATACAATGTGATTGAAATAACGCTTTTGCTAGACGGGATTTGAACGATTCGGAAGAAGAGAGTTTTCTCAACAGGTCTCTAATGACTCTTCCCTCCCTCTTGTACAAATTTAGAGCCTTAGTTCGGCGTGCTGTCTTGTTTATTTTATTCTGCCAGCTCGCCTATTAGATTTAAGCTAGATTTAAGAACATCAGGTTAGTTACTTTATTGTCATGATATAAAGAGCAGGATGTAGGAAACAATTTTTTGGCCCGGCAGTTTCCGTTTTTCTTAGCGACTGACGATCGATGAGAAGTATGTATACTCAAGCGTGCGTTAGCACCGAATAATCAGACTTTTCGCAGAACTCAAATCTTGCACAACCATCGGCGCCAACTGCTCATGTAAAGCCATATTCTGAGTAATCTACTGGGAGCACCATAGGTATTACTTACCTGCTGGAGGCGCTCGACTTCCACGCTGCTCCGTACTTACCTGCTGGATGCGCTCGACTTCCACGCTGCTCCACTTACCAGACTGGGGACAGGCGGACGTAAATCCACTACCAGGGGATCTACACTTCGTGGCGTTCTGCCTTGAGGTGAGGAAGCTTGCCGGACTTGCCAAACCCCTAAAGTTTCCGAACCCCTGCCATTTATATTGTGGAGATTTCCTTTAGGACTCGAACCATTATTATACATTCTGAGCAATATATTGATGGGTCGCGTTTGATGGTGGCTCATCAAACTAACTAAAATTAATTACGTTAATTCTTTTTTCAGTAAATTAAGGATCAAGTGCATCTATGTTCATTATCATTCTTTGTTTCCAGTGCTTGGAGACTCGAGGAAGGAGCAGCGAGCGGCGGGCCTGGGCAGTGAGGTGGCTGCTAGTGTAGCCTACCCCCAACTCGTACCATTTGCCGCCAAGCGCAAAGCTCCAACTCAATCTATAGTTCTTGATAACTTGCTTGCAGAAGCAAATAGATATCTGAAACGATACTTTTCCTTGATCCTTTACATTTGCGATCCCATTTTATTCGCTACCTCTCAGCTTGCCCATTGCTTGGTGGGGAGTAGGGCGGAGGTGTGAGGTGCTCAATGCCGTTGGAAATTAGAAAATCTTTAAAGTCTTGAGATGAAAAGTTAGAAGCATTGTCACTTATGTATAATAAATTTACAGGAGTTCCTGTACTAGTTTTCACGTTCGTTAACTTTAAACTTTTCTTGTTCATGAACTTAATTTTAAGACTATAATTAATTAATAATAAACCATAAATAGCACTTCAAACCTTTAAATGAATTTTAGTCCCAGATAATTTAGCAAATTCAATAACTTAATACGTAAAAATTTCCAAAACCCAGCTCTAGGCTTGTCTTTGGTTCTTGAACTTTAGTTTGCTATCCTGAATACAACCTAATGAATACACCATTTGAGCCAAGCCGCACTTACCTCGTATATTTTCTGGATGCCAATTCAGATCGCCTCCAACCTCCACTAAGCAAACATCATCCATCAACTTTATTACTTATACAAACTTGAGCTTACTCAGTCTTCGTCTCGAACACCGTGCGGAACCTGCCTGCAACCAGCCCAGGGGCGCCGGTGGTTTTTCGTCAGCTTCGCTACGCTCTCCGTCCCTTCTTCCGAGGACCGAGCGGACAGAAGATGAGGCTGAGGCGCCTTCCTTGCTGCTGACCTGCACCACTCACCGTCCACTCGCCTGACTGCGCTTCCTGGCCTGCTGGTCCTGAAGCTCACGAGTACTTGTGGAGGTTCGTGAACTATAAGTTTAGGACCAATTACTTGCCACACCGTGAACTGGGTACTTAGGATACGTTTCCCCATGTGTTCTTAAAAACTATAACTTACCTTATGACTAAAAAACTATAACTTACCTTATAACTTAAAAACTATAACTTACCTTATAACTTAAAAACTATAACTTACCTTATAACTTAAAAACTATAACTTACCTTATAACTTAAAAACTATAACTTACCTTATGACTTAAGAGCTATAACTTACCTTATAACTCAAAAACTTATAACTCGCCTTATAACTCAAAAACTTATAACTTACCTTATAACTCAAAAACTTATAACTCGCCTTATAACTCAAAAACTTATAACTTACCTTATAACTCAAAAACTTATAACTTACCTTATAACTCAAAAACTTATAACTTACCTTATAACTCAAAAACTTATAACTTACCTTATAACTCAAAAACTTATAACTCACCTTATAACTCAAAAACTTATAACTTACCTTATAACGATAAACTGTACTAAACCTATGATTAAAACTATATCACGACTAACCGCAACTATCTCCACAGAGCACGGCTTGCTTCCTATGACGGTACAGTCGCAGCCCGCAAGTCCAGCACCCGCCTGTCTTGCTCCGAAGAGTTTATAGTTTGTTGTTTCATTAAACTTTAGCGGTTTGTCCTATTCCTCCAAATGTCGTGCCGACATTAAATTTTGTCCTAAAAAATTGAAGCAATTTTTCCCATTACGAAATTCAGTGTATTCACTCTCCTATAAATATTATTAATAAATCTTTTTTCTATAACTTACGAGCACATCACACAACCCGTTTCTGCTGAAAATTATTCTCAAAGCATCGATATTATCTGATACACTTGTGGATGGTACCACTTCGCATTCAATATATTTAGATAATGCATCTACAACAACGAAAACAATTTTATTCTCGTAGAAAAAGTGATCAACATGAATGCATTCAAAAATCCGAGAAGGAGTGGGCCATTCTACATTTCTAGACCTAGGTTTTGCTCGATTTAATTGACATTGAGGACAACATTTTACGATGTCTTCAATAGTTTTGTCCATTCCAGGAAACCAAATAACAGATCTGGCCAACGATTTCATGCCACAAATGCCAGGATGTCCATCATGAAATGTTTCAAGAACTAAACTACGCAATGACTTGGGAATTAAAACCCTTTCTTTATAAAGTATACAACCTTTCATGGTGGTCATCTGAGGTAGCAGGTTCTTGAATTTAGACATTAGAATTAGGTTTAGGAGGCATGCCAAACTTTATGTAATGTTTAAGTAGGCATAGTTCGCTATCCATTTCAGTATGAGTTTTTACATTTTCACACGTGACAGGAGTTTTATCAAGAGTTCACTGCATAATCATTTCGTACGGTTCTAGTTCTTTTACAGTCGTGGGTAAGGGAAGCCTACTGAGACAACCGCTATTTACGTTACATTTACCTTCGAATAGCTGAAAACATAGTCAAACTGGGAAAGTCTGAGAGCTCATCTTTGAATTCGACCGGAACAGTTGAGAGGTACACCCTTGTTATGTGCAAAAAGTTTACAAAGAGGTTTTTGATCATTATGAATAATGAACTTAGCACCAAGTAGAAATTTCTTGAAATTCTCAACGCCAAAAACAGCACTAATGGCCTCTTTAGACGATGCAACATAGATACTCAAAAGAGTCGCAAGTGTTGCATGAGTTGGCTTATCTGTGCTGCATGGGCTTGTAGACGGCATTCTGCAGCCGAGCAAGTGAGAGAAGCACGATTTAAGCACGGGCTAAATTTAGCCCTTTTCAATCTCTTTTAGCCCTCGAAAATTTGCATTTAGCCCTAGCGCGTTTTTTAGCCCCTTATTTTACTAGTTTAGCTCGTTTTTAGCCCGTTTTGATCCTATTCATATAATTCAGTGTTGAAGATACGTATCGAGTATTCATAAGCAAATCTCTTTAAAAGTAAAATATCTAGCTTGTTTTGAGCATTTCATACACAATTTTTGTCTCCATGCATGGTATCTACTCAAAATTACTAAAGTTTCATTGAATTATCTGGTTCGAATCGAGTTCATTGCTCGTTCGAGACTCGTTCAATCGACGCCCAACGGTTTGATCTGACAGACGGAGAGAGAGGGTAACTTACTCTGTTCAGTTTGGTGGCAGCTTGGCATGAGAACAGTGGCAGTAACATTGAGTGTGGAAATTACGCTGGATTTATTGAAGAAATTCGTTCAGAGCATTCAGTTTTGACAATATTTCAGCAAAATAATCTTTTCATCTGTGTTCGAACAAAAGTAAACCACCATGGAAAAGGAGAAGAAGTACACCCAAAAGTTCAGAAGCGAGTGGCGGAATAATCCTAAATATAAAGATTGGGTGCAGCGAATTGAAGGCGACAGCGCAAAATGTCGTTGTAAGTATTGCAAATGTCTAATTTCTGCGAAAGTATATGACATAGATAGACATATTTCTACTGCGAAACATAAGACAGCCATGAAACCTTTCAGTGATCAGCGATCTACTCTACTTTCTTTCGTTAAAGTGGAAAATAATGACACCAAAAGAGCTGAGTGTAAACTTGCTCATTTCCTTGCTTGCCATGGTGCCATTTCTCTGTCAGATCATTTAGGCAATGTTTGCAAATCCCTCTTCTCTGATAGTAAAAGTTGCAACGACTTGAAACTCCACCGTACTAAGTGCACAGCTGTAATTCAAAATGTTCTGGCTCCGTATTTTAAACAAGATTTAGTCGAAGATATTGGTGATGGTAGTTTCAGCTTGATAATTGATGAAAGCAATGATGTTTCTACTAATAAATTATTAGGCTTGATAATTAGATATTTCTCAAAATCGAAAAACGATATTGTGGTAAGTCTGTTGGATTTAATTCGATTGGACGCATGCAATGCTGAGGCTATTTGCAATGCGGTGAAATCAAGTCTGAAAGAAAATGGTTTGAAGTTGGAAAATCTCGTTGGCATTGGCACCGACAACGCATCAGTGATGACTGGAAAACACACTGGTGTGCATGCTCAGCTGAAAACAAAAATACCTAACTTAATTCTCATTAAGTGCGTATGCCATTCTATCCAACTTGCTGTTTCAAGTTCAGTTGCACAAGCACTTCCTCGACATTTGGAGTTCCTCATCAAAGAATCTTACAATTGGTTTGCGCATTCTTCTCTTCGGCGGAACAAATACAATGAAATTTACGCAACTCTGAATGATGATAAATTGCCTTTAAAATTAATCATGTGTAGCCAAACTAGATGGTTATCAATCGCCAAAGCAGTTTCTCGAATCCACGATCAGTGGATTGAATTGAAGACCCATTTCGAAATCACAAAATCTCAAGAACGTTGCTACAATTCTGAACAATTGTTCTCAATGTTTTGTGATGAACGAAACTATATTCATTTATCTTTTTTGAGACCAATTCTTGATGAAGTTAGCAGAACAAATAAACTGTTCGAGGGTCAGAAATGCGACCCTGTCAAGTTATTGAATGACTTGCAACAATTAATACACTCTCTTGCTTCAACGATTCTCATTCCTGGAACAAAAATTGATGAAAATACAAACATCAGAGATATGTTATACGGCAATCCATATTTAGGTTACATGGCTGAAACCATGAAGGTATAAAATACAGGAGGGAGCGCTGGATGCGTTTCCTGTAACCTAGCTGGCTGTGTGCTAGCAGCCCGTATGGCTGTGCCTGCCGACCTTGAACCACTGCTCTAGTGAGTGAGCAGTGATTGTCAGACCGTCGTTGTGTTAGTGTGTCGCTGCTGGCAATATGGTGAATTCCTGCAGCGCTTACGGTTGCAATGCGCGCAACGACAAAAAGAATAACATCTCATTGCACAAGTAAGCACTAAATCTAGGTAACATTCATACTTTTGGAGAAGGCTTAAGTAAAATTGCAGTTCAGGCCCGTGTATTTGAATTTCGTTTATTATTTAATAGACTATACATATTTGCACAGTATTGTTCAGCGTAGAATTCAAATTTGAAAACCATTTCATTCGGAGATCTCTACTTTTTGAGTTATAGCGTTTCAAATGTGTAAAATAATACGCATCCCCCTCAACAGCTTATTACTAACTTATGTTCTTAAAGCAGCATTCACACGATCAGTATTACTTAAAATATTTACTATTAGTGTAAATATATTGATCGTCTGAACGGCATACTGATAGACTGATAAAAATATTTATGTGATCAAAATTTTCTGAAATTTCATCAAAGTTTGAGCATTCTTGGATTGATGGAAAGTACTCTATATGAACGTGTGAACGCAACCAAGAGTTCGTCCAGTTGCCAAAAATCGTAGAGTTAGAGCCGGTCTCTCATTACTGAAATGCCTCCCCTCTTTGTGGAATCTTCCTCGGTTATTCAAAATATCCAGAAGCTAATAATATATATCATCGTTCATTCGGAGCTGGTTATAAAAGTCTTCCAGTTCCGTTACCCTTATGCCATTAAATCAATTCACATAAGTGTACATATTGCGTTTCAAAATCCACTCCTCCCCCGATTTCTTCCGATTTCGTCTTTTTTTGTAGCAAAACAATTAGTAGCTCAAAATTTTTTGGCCCTGATTTAAGCACAACATTAACCACTTCCGATAGAAAGTCCGAGCAACTACTGATAGAAATATCGACAGTACATTATTGATCGTGCGAACTCGATATATTATTAATAAGTTGAATATATTATAGATTTTTTTACATTATAATTATAAAAGAAAAAAGAATCAAATTCTACTACAATGTTTTTATTTGCAAGGAGAAATATAGAATTCAGGGCCCATCGTGTTTCGCAACAAGCTGCTACATCTGGTACTGTGTTAATCCATTACTGATTACGGGCGCTCGTATGCACGTGGAAATTTATTTATTCATTTTCTTGGTAGCGGATACCAACGCACTGCAAAGATGGGGATAAAGCCCAGAAAACTAAGATGTGTAGATGTAAGCGATAGGGAATTTGTGCATGTCGCTTTGCTACCCCTCCCGTGTGGAGGGAGGTTTGGTATATAGAATAGATAGATTATCTTGGTAAATACTTTTTGCGGTAATGGTGCATGTGCTGTGCGCTTTCACTAAGCCTTTCATCATAGATGCCAAATTAATTCTCAGGTTCCCAAAGGACGAAGCCTTGCGTGAGAAGTGGGTGAATGCCTTACGCAGAGAAGGCTTTACACCCGGCAAAAGCACAGCAGTGTGTTCCCAACATTTTAAGAATGACTGCTTTGACACTAACGTCCAGAGTTGCAGAAAATTGCTCAGAGGAGCTGTACCCTCCATCTTCCCCAGCTTTCCCTCATACATGCAGACAGGCGGCTCTTTGGTTAGAAAACCTCCTGCGAACAGGGACACCGCTTCGACTTCTGCAGTACACGAAACTGCTGCATCTAGCAGTGTGGATGAAGAGGCAACAAATATCTCCACTGCCTCAAATATTACCGAGCTGGATGATACACCAAGGAAAAAAGCATTAAAAAGGGAACTAGAGCTAAAAGAATGCCAATTGATGACATCAATAAAAAAAAATAAAGACGCTCCAACAAGCCCAAAGGCGCTTGAAGAAGAAAAACAGTGAACTCTCCACCGTGCTCAGTAACTTGAAGAAGAAAAATATAGTAAATGGGCAGTGCTTAGACATTATTGAAGCGGCAGGGGGTGGAGTATCCGATCTCCTTAAGAGAAAGTTTGCCAAGAGTAATAATGGGAAACTCGCAAGAGTGTATTCTCCACAGTTGAGAGCCTTTGCCCTAACCCTGCACTTCTATTCTCCAAGAGCCTACGCGTATGTCCGAAAATCATTTGACACATGCCTGCCGCATCCTAAAACGTTACAGAAATGGTACAGTAGCATCAATGGTGCACCAGGCTTTACTGAAGAGGCGTTCGAAGCGTTGAAACGAAAGTTTTCAACGTCTGAAACTGAGAAAAAATCCCATGTGCTCTGATGATGGACGAAATGGCTATACGGCAACAAGTGGAGTGGGACGGGAAAAAGCTGCATGGCCAAGTGGACATCGGCACAAGCATCGAAGACGACACCCTGCCGGTCGCTAGTAATGCCCTCGTATTCATGGTAGTAGCTCTCGATGCTAGTTGGAAATTACCTATCGGTTACTTTCTTATTAATGGACTATCTGGTCGAGAGAGAAAACATCTGGTTCTCGAAAGTATTTCGCGACTGCATGACGTTGGGATATGTGTTCGTACTCTTACTTTTGACGGCGCATCTTCCAATATTTCAATGGCTAAAGAATTAGGTTGTACTATTAGTTATGATAACATTGTTCCATATTTCTCCCACCCCATCGATGGACAGCAAATACATATATTTCTGGATCCATGCCACATGATCAAGTTGGTGCGCAACACGATTGGTGATATGAAGTTTATAGTAGATAGTGAAGGTAATACTGTTAAGTGGGATTATGTTCGTAAGTTACATGATTTACAGGATTCGCGTGGGTTACATTTGGGAAATAAATTAAGAGCTGCCCATTTGAACTACTTCAAGAAGAAGATGAATGTTAAATTAGCCACACAAGTGCTTAGCAACTCAGTTGCAGATTCTCTCCAGTTTTGCAACGAGAACAAAATCTCCGCGTTCGAGCTTTGCGAAGCAACAATAAAATTTATTCGAATATTTAATAGAATATTTGATATACTGAACTCAAGAAATTTACGGTCATTCGGTTTCAAGCGTCCTCTAGGTGCAGAAAATGCCGTAACCATACTACCACAAATTGAGAAAGATATGTTATATATACAAAATTTAAAGTTGGCTTCCACTGGTGAACTGATCTGCCGTACAGGACGAAAGACCGGATTTCTAGGACTTCTTGTCTGTCTCACCAGTATCAAGAACATCTTTAAGAAATTGGGTGAATTCGGTATGACGTACTTTACTTGTTACAAAGTCAGCCAAGACCATCTAGAATTATTTTCCAGCAAAATACGCAGTCACAGTGGTGTTAACAACAACCCTAACGCGAAACAGTTTGAAGCGGCTTACAAAAGGATACTAATTCACAACGAACTTCACGAAGTAATGCGGGGAAATTGCTCGGCTTTGGAAGAAATTCAAATATTAATGTGCACGAGCGCAAATGCTGAATGCAGTCTGCTCTACAGACAGTATATCAACATTTTGAACGGCTCTACTTCAAGAAATAAACTTACATTAGAAGACTTGAATTCATTAAGTAGCGATAACTTGAGTACAGATGAAGAAAACCTTGTCATCGGAAGTGAATTTGGAACTTCTACATATACAGAAAATGTTGTGGGCTACATTGCTGGCTTCATTGTGAGGAAATTGAGGGAATGTATACGATGTGAAAACTGTGTTTCGGCAATGCTCTCAGAAAAAAAATACAGCAGCACGTTTGCGCAGCTGATAAAGCTTAAGTGTAAGGGTAGTTTAATAGTTCCTTCTGATGACGTCTTTAAGATCTGCATGAAAGCCGAAAACAGCTACCGTACAAATACAAAAAGTACATGTGATCAGTTTAAAACATTAGACGTTTTGAAAGCCGTTAATGAGGTGTTAGAAGCATGCATTGGATGCGAACTACTGAATACTTTAAACTATTGTGTGCCTGACTCCATTTTCAATAACCACAGACTCCTTATAATAAAAGCTATTTCTGCAAAATATATCGTAGTAAGGCACCATCATGCTGCGAAGGAACACACAAGAAAACTTACCCTAAACAAGAAAGTTAGTAGACAAAAAGCACTGAAGAATGTCATCTTCAGCGGCTTGTAGTAATGTGCAGTTCCTGCCTAGCCAGGCTTGGCTCCAAGAGCTGTACACGTGTGCGTCAAATGGTTGTACGCGCACATAGTGCCGGCCCGTGTGCGCTGTGCAGCAATGGCTGAGTGGCTGACGGTGTGCCGCCGCCGCCGCTTCAGTTTTGCGTAAGTATTGCTCTGTTTCCTCTTCTGTAAATTTGTTTCATTTGCAATGCATTGCTGTTTTTTAGCACTTGTCATGTAGTTTAATGTTTCAGGTTGGTGTCTCTGCGTTTTTTTAACAATTATTCGATATAGTTGTGTAGTTATAGCCTGAAACGTGAATTTATTCCTATGCAGTACAGTGTTTGGTACCCCTCCCGAGTGGCTGATTGCTGCCCGAGCTAGCTTCAATCTGCACTGAGGCGCGACTGTGTAGCGCTCCCTCCTGTCTTTTATACCTTCATGGCTGAAACAGAATTGACCAAAGCAAGGATCAACGATGACGACAAGAAGAACATTCGGCAACGATGCATCAATTTCTTGTTAGAGCTAATAGAACAATTGCGATCGCGTCTTCCTGATAATTACAACATTTTAAAGTCAATGCCTGATTTAAGTATCAAGTCTTGCTTGAATCCTATAAAACCTGACATAATTCCATTGGCAAAAATGTTCATCTCCAATTGCTCAGACCTTACTAAACTAGATTTTCAGTGGAAGCAGCTGCATACAGTGTCTTGGAAGACAGTGAAAACGAAGTACAGTAAATTTCTGGGGCGAAGTTTGCAATTACAGAGATTCCTCAGATGAAAATCCCTTTGAAGAACTCTGCAAATTCGCTGTAATGGTTCTGTGCCTTCCCCATTCTAATGCTGATGTTGAGAGAGCATTCAGCCAAGTGAACATCATTAAAAACAAACTTCGAAACAAGATGAACGTATCAACAATAAATAGTATACTGACAATACAACAAGGTCTAAAACGTTATAGCAAATGCTGCTATGATTTTGATGTTCCCCTGGATGTGATTAAGAAAATTGGGACCAATGAAATGTATGAAGCCAGAAAGAGCGAAGATGCTAACGAAGAATTGAATTTAGTTGCTGCATTGGATGACGAATTTCAGGAAATCTTCGGTTCCGCCCATTAAAGGTAAAGTTATAGGTCATATTTTTTATCAAAATATTGTTTAAAATGTTCATTTCCTAAAATTGTCATTTGGCCCCTTTTTTAGCCCGATCGTAAAATTTTGGCCCCTTTTTAGCCCTGTTTCTGTACGATTTTAGCCCCAATTGGCAACACTGAGCACGAATGGCGGTCAGTTACTGCTCAGACTCGTCGAGGGTTGGATGTGCGACGCCAAGCTCCTTTGTGAACCGTCGCCGCGTGCGCCGCCGAGGAAAAGATGCGGCCATAATAAGTGGGAGACGCAATTACGCACAACCTCACTCAATCATTGCTTGCTGGACACTAGATCTCTGTGCTCCTCGCGTGCTGCATGGGAGTATGCATCACGGATCCATCTTTGCCGGGTCGGTGTTTTGCTGCAGCAGCATGCTCCTTTGTGAGTACTTGTGCTGCGTGATGCATCAATGAGTCGCTTGTGCAGCATCGTCTAAAGAGGCCTTAAGGCTCTCTCTTTCGATGTTAGAATAGTTTTGTTTTGCCTCATTTAGAGATCTTGAAGCAAATTGAACAAGACACCAATCACGAGTAGGACCAACGCGTTGCATGAGTATGGCAGCAACTCCATATCCCGAACTATCAGTTTCAAGATGAGTTTCATGATTGGGATCAAACAATTTTAGAGGTTTATGCAAACGAAAGATGTCTTTGATTATCTGGACACTTTTATCCTGTTCTATAGTCCACCGGAATGGTACATTTTTCTTAAGCAGCGAATACAGAGGATGCATGACATTAGAAAAGTTGAGTACAAAACGACTATAGAAATTACACAATCCAATGAAAGCTTACAACTGTTTGAAGTTTTTAGGAACAGGAGTATTGAGGATAGCGTCTACTTTCTCAGAGTTAGGGTGAACACCTTTGTTATCGAAAACTTACCCTAGAAAAGACACACGATCAGTTAGAAATGCACATTTAGACAGATTTAAGCGAATTCCAGCATTTTTGAGGACAGACAGGACTTTGTCAAGAACTTCCAAATGAGCATCATAGGAAGAGGTCAAAATAAGTAGGTCATCCTGGTACACAATGATGTTATCGATGCCAGAAAGAGTCTCATTCATGAACGCTTTAAAAATGCCGGGGCTTGCACGTAAACCATAAGGTAAGTAACTGTACATAAATAGACTTTCTGAGGTGTTAATGGTCGTAACTTTCTTTGATTCTTCGTCCAACAGAATTTGCAGAAACGCGTTAGACAAATTAATTTTTGAGAAAAACTTAGCGTCTCCGATATGAGAAATTACATCATCAATAACAGGTAGTACAGATTGAACTGGATTCAGAAAATTGTTAATGGAGGCTGAAAAATCTCCACAGATTCTCAAACTGCCGTCAGACTTTAGAACATTAACGGTAGGAGATGCCCATTGACTATCATGCACCTTAGAAATTTTACCCATACTCTGCAAGCGCTCCAGTTCGGTTTTGACAGAATCTTTTAGTCTTACAGGAACAGGGCGTGCTTTACAAAATACAGGAATTGCATTAGGCAACACATCAAGATGAACGGTATCTCTGACGTTAGACTGTGAGTCGGATGATAAATATGAATCGTATTTCAAAGACAAGCTTCTCGGCAAACCATAGTATGACAATTCGTTTTATTTATTGAGTCGTATTTATCAGGAATGACAGCGTTTACGTTGAGTTTAGAACAAATATCTCTGCCAAGTAAGTTGATTCTATCATCTTCCACAATGAGAAACTTATGATTAAAACTAGCGTCTTTAAGTCCAATGATTACTGAAGATTGACCAAGCAAGTTTACAGAGCCACCACTGTATCCGAGAACTTTGCTGCATGTAGGATTTATAACAACATCAACTTTAAGTGCATCTCTTTTACGTATAGTTGAGACTGCACTGCCATTATCAAGCAAAAATTCAACAGGTTTACCATTTAAGTTACATGTAATCATAGTAGGCTCTTTAGTAACTGGAATTACAGTGGTGTTTACTCTAAAAAATGAGAATCATTGCAAGGATTCTCAGAGAATTCATGTATAGAATTATCGTCACCACTGTCGTTCCTAGGCTTTTGTAGACCAACTTCGTTCTTCCCCTGAAGGGGCTCCCGTGAACTCTTCATTAATTAACACATCTTCTCTTCCGACGTTGCAATGACAACCGCTCCTCTCCGGCTGCACCGTGTACGACTGCATCAAATTCTCTTCGTGTAGGTCCCGCTGGAGAAGGCCGCGCTGCCGTCGTAGATTTGCAGACTTCAGAAATGTGGCCTATTTTTCCACACTTTTGGTATTCCAATTTCAAAGCATAGCAATTCTTTCCAAGGTGCTTCCTCCTGGTTCCGCAGCGAATGCATATGTAGTTCGACTCTGTTGTGAAAAACGATGAAGATGAATCCTCATGAATAATATCTTGAGCGTCGGAACTTAACTGTTCGATGAGTTTTGCATGTTCAACGCATTCGTTGAAGGACTTGCTGTCACACTTCTGTAGAACCGCACTGAGAATTTGCGCTGAATGTAGCCCAGCCACGAAGGCATCTCTCAATAAACGATCACGCCAGCAATTACCATAGTTGCACGCAGATGCTAAGTCATTTAACGTTTTAGCATAACTTTCTATGAATTCAGTAACACCTTGCTTTCTATTTAGGAATATAACAGATGCGCCGACAATGGATTTTTTTATTTCAAATTGTTGTGTTAACTTCTCTTCTAGTTCATCATACGTAGCATCAGTGAGTAACGTAGGTTTAATTCTTCGTTGTAGATCAGTAATAATGTTTACAGGCAAAACTTTAGCTAAAATACTAGCTTTTTTACTTCCATTGTTTACCGTTTTCTGAAGAGCGTCTGCACGCAAGTAAAACACTGTAGTATCTTGGCGGAGGTATTTATTGGTGAGAGCCAGGTGTTATTGGCAACAGGTGAGAACGGTGTTACAGATTGAGCGCCACAGGCTAGACCAGATCGCCCTTTATAAGCTGCGAGACCTCAAGATATTAAGAGACCCCCGCAAGACAAAGAAGGCAAGAGTAGGTGCTCGCATATTGGGCACACTGTGCTTTAAAACGTTGTATGAATTCACTCACTGTCTCCACTTCAACATCGAATGAAGGACAGCTAACTGTAGAACACGCTATCCTAATTTTAGAGCACTTGTAAAGTTCAAATTAACTTAGGAGATTCGATGTTCTCGTCGCCAATTGTAGTGTCGTTGTTTCAGCACGACATGAGGTTTAATTAGCAGAATCTGCAGCTTCAGTTCGTTTAGCCGAATACCAGGCAGAAGGATAGCGAAACGCACAGCTTAGTTCCTAATCTTTTACTGACTCAAAAAGGGACAGCCATTCCTTAAGACCAGAGTGCCCCCGGAAGTTGAACAAAGCCATTCCGGTAAATGCACAACAAGGCGGCTTCCGTCGGTTGCGTTTATGACACTTCCGCCGGTGACCGCGATATCCCAATCCAAGTGTGATAAGGACATCCGGCTCCGAGGCCTATATGGAGATACTACACACACCACTTGCAGCACACCACCTGCAGCACACCACCGGAAGCACACCACCTGCAGCACACCACTGGCAGCACACCACCGGCAGCACATCATCGGCAGCACACCACTGGCAGCACACCACCTGCTGCACACCACCTACAGCTGCATCGGCAGCACACCACCTGCTGCACACCACCTACAGCTGCATAGGCAGCACACCACCTGCAGCACATCGCCAGCAGCACACCACCTATAGCACACTACCTGCAGCACACCACCGGCAGCACACCTCCTGCAGCACACATTTGGAAGGCTCTAAGACACGGATGGCCGCTGTCAACTGTTACGGCCGCTAACCAACTGAAAATTTTGCGCCTTCAAATCATCCATGGCCAACTATGAATTTCACATCCGAGCTCGACCGCACGTAGTTAAGAGCGCGTTGAGGGAGTGTTAAGGCAGAGCAGGCCGACTAGCCTGTAAATCGTACATAATCGACCCTCACGTCCTTAATCCATCGGCGATACGTTCTTGATTTCCAATAGGGCTCATGTTGGACTAAACGAAAATGAAAACACATCACAAAGTCTAACTGTTGTGTATTTTTTAAGAAAGGCGGTTGTCAAAAGGGCACAAAATATCGATTTGTCTTACCCATGATCGCTTGTGTAATGTTGAATGACAGGCCAATTGTTCTTCTTTCGAGGTTTTCATTGAAGCCAAACCATGGTAGATTTGACTATAAATATTTTGATAATAAGTATTTTACTCTTCATCCCTTCGCACATTCAGGACAACAGCAAAAAGGAAATGGAAAATCAATGAAGTAAAACATACGGGCTAAAATACGGAGTCATAGCTGTAGGAATAGCATGTTTGAGAAATTAAAGCAACCTGTAAATGTACGTTATTTCCACAAAAATTAAATCTAGAAGTGAATGCACACTTTAAAAAGAGCTGTATGAAAGACCATGTACAGCTGCTGTCCTAACTTTACTAGCGGGGAAAATAATTATTTTTCATCGAAATATTTTTCATCAAAGGCATTTTGAATTTGATCGAGAATCTCACCGAATGAAATAGCATTAATTAAGGATGATCGTATTCAAGAATAGCACTAAGATTGTCATTGAAATGCAGTTAATCTATGTTGGCATATTTGCATAGATTAGGCATCTGTTAGTTCCTTTTTTATTGCCTCTTTGGTACGATATGACACAAATATTGTGCGTTTATTATTAACTTTAAATGTGCAGATTTTCCATCTTGAGAAAGTTAAGAAACTGTTGT
Source organism: Morinoia aosen (assembly GCA_030386875.1). Taxonomy (NCBI): domain Eukaryota; kingdom Metazoa; phylum Arthropoda; class Malacostraca; order Amphipoda; family Talitridae; genus Morinoia; species Morinoia aosen. The sequence goes on along the minus strand of CM059569.1, from coordinate 11,826,048 downwards.
GCGCCATCGGTTAATTTTGATCAGCAAGAAAACGTAGCACTTTTTCGATCAGCTTGTACAAGTACGTTGCAAGGAGTTTTATGCGGATCTAATGTACAACGCATTGGAATTTATATAAAGTGATCACAGTAATTTTATACACGCCTCTAAGGTTCCAAAAATTAAAAGATTGTTTATTGATTTGCATTTTTGAGTGTTTTCGGAAACATTTCCGAAGATTCAACCATGCAATCGAGCGGCATTCGAAACGACCTAAATTAACACAATCCGACTTTTTCTCATCGAGACATTTTGTAAGTTAAATTTCATTCACTTTTCTATTCGATACATGCAGATATATAATGAGTAGATATTATTACCTGCACAATGTGAATTTATCAACCGTCCAAAGTAAAACTGTTAATTTATCTTCAATATAATTTTAGCATTAAAATACAATATTAATCTTCGATTTATTTGTAGATTTCATTATCACACAAATTCGCTGATTAGAAGTCAATTTCGCCTTTAAGAATCTCGTGGTGAAAATGTGCCACTCGGTAAAAAATCTCTCACATTAAAGGTGCCAACTTTAGGAAGGCCACCAGTTTATGCAAATCTCAGACGTAGGTGTCAGGCCACAAGCTCTTCTCTAAATTGCCTCAGGCGCTCAGCCGACTTGAATTATTTTCAGAGACCTCACTATTCGCGTGAAATTTTTCCTAAAAAACATTGACGAATAATTGTATTCATTGAAATTTCATCTGACAACGGAATTTGAAAATCTGTTGGAGTAAATAACTGACCGTATACTCACAACTTTTAGCATATTATCAACTTCAAATGGGAATTTGTTGATTTCTATTTCTGCGGAATTGCTCAGTTAGTTTTCATCAAGTTAATAACATAATTTCTAATTATTGTCGAAGTCCTTGCGTCCTTTTTTGTCCTATTATACCGAGTATGTAAAGGGTGGGGCAGAAAAACCTATCCGATTTCAAATCCCTTTTTCTCAGAAGAGGGAGCAGGTAGAGTAGTGGGGTGAAAACCGTTAGAAAGCCGGTTTTATGCCATTTGTCAGTAGTCAACATGCCTTGGTCTGGTGAACATCGTGCTTTTGTAATTGAGCGGTTTATCGAATGCGGCGGTTCGATAATTGCTACACAACGTGCTTTTCGAATTCATTTCGGACTCGGGCGTCTAGATCCTGTTCCACATCACGCTACGATTAAAGTGTGGGTGTCAAATTTTAGACAGACGAGTTCAGCATTGAAAAAGAAGTCGCCTGGACGTCCCAGGACAGCAACAGGACCTGAAAACGTGGCCAATGTGAGAGCCGCGATTGAACGTTCCCCGCGTCGTCCGGCGCGAAAATTTTCGATATTGGAGTGACGAAAATCCTCGAGAAATCCATCAGGAACCCCTCCATAGCCCAAAAGTGACTGTGTGGTGTGCTCTTTCCCGCCTAGGCGTCTGGGGGCCTTACTTTTTTGAAGAAAATGGGCAAACCGTAACGGTCAACAGCGAGCGCTATTGTTTCATGCTGGAAAATTTTCTTAGACCCAAAATGGAAGAAAATGGCGTGGAAAATGTGTGGTTTCAACAGGATGGTGCAACCGCCCACACATCGCGACGATCAATGGACATTCTCAGGGAACTGTTTCTCGGTCGCCTCATTTCCCTGAGAGGTGATCTTGGCTGGCCGCCGCGCTCACCGGATCTCACTCCATGTGACTTCTTCCTTTGGGGTTACCTCAAATCGAAGGTTTACCAGCATCGACCAAGGACCCTTCTTGCTTTACGAAGGGAAATTGCTCGGGCAATTGAAGAAATTCCTGTGGAAATGACGGTGAAAGTCATGGAAAGCTACCGCGAGCGCCTAAATCAGTGTATCCGCTCCCAAGGACGACATTTGAGTGATGTGCTTTTCAAAACTTAAATTTAAAAATGGCATAAAATTTGCGATATGCTAATAAAAAAAATTTTTTGACAACTTCAGTCGTTTTAATTTTATAACGTTTTGAAATCGGATAGGTTTTTCTGCCCCACCCTGTATAACAATAGTCGATACTGTCAGGCAAAGCAATGGGGATTTCACTTTTACGTTTTCAGATGCTCGCGGACAGAAGCTCTCCATTCGCTGTACATTTGGTTGCTTTCCTCGAAAGCAGTTCGTGAATGCTGGTCGTCAGATGATTTCTAAATCTGCTCTTAATTTATTAATCTTTGATTGTTGTTTTTAGCTTTAATTGTCAAAAATGAACTGCTAAACTGCTCTTAGGCTTTATTTATGAAATCTCTCACCTGTCTATGTAAATAGGCCAGTGTTTGATCTAACGCACGCCTCCCATCGCTGATTGCTTCCCTTTTCCGTCCGATATGAATTGCGGGATTGTATAAATTGGAGTGCTATCCAAACGAATTCGGCTCCGCCTGGCTATACGAGAGCTTGATGGAACTGGCTTGAGAGGCTGGGGACATGCAGATTGGTTTTTCGGTATCTTTAGCATAGGTTAAAAATCAATAGGGCACGAGATCCGCTGCTCAATGCGCACCTTCAAATCCTGAAATATAAAAAATACCAAAATTCATTTAAACCAATATTAATTTTAGGTTGTTATTGAGAATACAAGATTACAACTTAATATAACATTAAATTGAGATGGTATTTAATATTTAGGTTCTGAATTTTTTTCGATGTTGTACACCTTCATTCAATGCGATAGTAGAAATTTTCAATTTATTCGTTAGAAATTTCAATTTTATTCGATTGTAAATGTTGAACATCTTTTCTGTTTTAGAAATCGTACTCAGATTCTATTATGAGAATCTGAATCCGATTTTATTCTAGATTTACCAATTTGATTCTAGATTGCAAATATTAATTTCACTCTAGAGTAAAGATCTCAATTTCATTCAATTTTGAACGTCCAAAATATACCACTACTCCATTATACTACTGTGTATCCCGGATGCGCAGACTTTTTAATATGTTAGATGCTTTAAATTTTAGTCTCGGTTGAATATCATAATTCTGTGTTCGCAATGCTAAATTTTAACTTAAGTAATGCTTAATTCTCCTTTTTCTAATAGGTATGATCTAACTGTATTCGTTAAAGTTATTCTATTCATATTTGCCAAGCAAGAATTATTCATACATATTCATGAACTTTTCACAGTTCTATAATGTAGACATTTTAATACAGTAACCTCGTAATGTAAAATTTACTCAAAGTAACGAATATACTCGTAATAAAAGGAACGGAAAGAATAGAATTTAATTATTGGTAACTCAAACATTATTGAAATATCTATAGGGAACTTTATAGAAATGTAATTTTGTTATTGAACCTAGAGCAATGAAATTTGGTTTACAGATAGAAAATGCAAATAGAAAGCTTTTTTCGTTCATGGAAAAATGCGAGTTTTTCGGTTACGGTAATTCTTGCGTCTTTCCGCACCTAATGATACCAATATTATCTCCGTAGCTTGAAAACTGCAGGAGAAGAAACATTTTGAAACCCCAAATTCCGAACCTCCGAAAAATACAGAATGAACAAACATAAACAATCTCAATTTTTCTTCATTTTTATTGATAGGATCAGTTAGGACCCTTGAAATCTTTTTACAGTAATACAGAGACATAAGAGCTTACATAGCAACGTCAAGCCATGAAAAAATTGCATAGGCGGGCCTGTTACATGATGAAATACCACCTCCCCCCTCCCCTCCCCCCAAATTTCAAACCCCCGTAGCAGGCAAACGAGCGAACGTACGACGCTCATTCTTTCACAGGATGTACCCGGCATCTTACACTTTCTATAGCAGCTAAAATCAAAATCTCATATAATTTCACATTTCTGAAGTGTATCTCCCCTTAAAAGAAATATAGCAACGAAGTCTATTTTTCGCTCGCCCAAATGATTTTCGTAAAAACAAGTTGCAATTTGTTTCATCGACATAGATGATATATTTACCTGGGTCTTTTAATTTGTAGGGATGACAACATTTTCATTGCTAATGCAAGAGTGATTCTGTGTAGTAATGTACTCATATAAATTGTAAAGAAACTGGATCGTACATAAGTACTGAGTGAATCGCATTTGTATACTTCTTTTAAAGATTACATAAAGATCTACACATCGTCCAATGGTAATCAATGGTAATGGAGATAGCAACACCGACCGAAATTTTATGTATTTCTCGCTGAAACCAAAAAGTTTGTCTTGCTCATCACATCCAATGGATACATATATAACACAAAAAACACTCATATTAAAATGATTACGTCAATTCTAAACTCAACTAAAAGGTTGTATTAATATGAATTGGACTTGGATTAATTTGCACTTGACTTGAATTAAATTTAACTTGACCTGGAATAATTTGAAGTGAAAAAAGTGTAGTTTTCCTTGGGGACATGTGAAATTTCGAAAAGCCATGGCGTCTTCCTCCCTTAATTTATTTGATAATGCTATACAGAACCTAGGTCCTTCTGCAAACACTTCGCAACTCCACGAACGTTTACGTTTTCTCGTTCTTTCACTTGCAATTAGAAGCAGAAGCTAAGCAGAAACTCACTCCACACAAAGCAATGTCTTCCATGATGTACTGACATCGACTACACGAGACTTTTAAATCGTATTGTAGTAGACGCTAGACGAGACAAAAATGTATATATAGACGGTCTACAGACCATCTCTTCAGACTGTCTGTAGAACAGGTCTATAGACAAATCGCACAACATGTTTACAAGGAAGTACTTGCCTTTAGGTATTTTCAAGGTTCTCAGGGATATGTAACAGTATGAGCTTTGTATTGCTCTTGGTGTCTCGCCTGCTCCACGCGTGAATCTCCTGAACGAAGCGTATCTGTGGGTTAATAAGGGGACCGTCTAGTCAGAATTTCGTTTATGTCAAAAAAGAAGCGTCACATTTTTTCTGTGGGATCTAGATCTATGAAATTTGGCATACGTATGTATTTTAAAAAATAAATAGGGGTTGTTTCGTATATTTTTTTCCATTTTCACCATAATTACAGAGTTAATGGGAAAAAGGAAATTGGAAAATGGACAGTTTCAAGCCACTTCTTCTCAGAAAGTAGTTATCGTAGAGTAATGGTTAAGGTATCATTGGATGCGCAAAGGGTTGCTGCATAAGGAGTCAGAGGTTTATTTAAAAATTCATAGTTGTTTAGTTTTTATGGAGTTTAAAAACAAATTAAAACAGTCATTCATTTTCCCGTAGATTTTTTAATGTAACTGAGATACTACTATGAATTCCTACAACATCCTCTGACTCTTTATGCAGAAACTCTTCCCGCATTCAACGATACCAAAATCATTGCTCTAAAATTACTAGTTTCTGAGAAGATGTGGCTTGAACATTGACATTTGCATTGTTCAAAAAATGCATTCAAGTACCGACAAACAGGCCTTTTCGTTTGCAAGCTATTTTGCTCCCAGAAATCAGTGCAGTTGACGTTATGAAAGCTATTCTGAAATATTGACTTGAATTTGGGTATCCTTCATCGAAGTATTGTATGGTTCCTGTCCGAAACTGGTACCAAAAGTGGTTCCAGGGGACAGGTATCGAGCGAAACGCGCGTGAGGTTCAGGGGTAACGCATCGCTCAGGTGCACCTGAGGTGCGCTTCAATCCTAACTAAATTATCAGATGCTACTCTGTATCGTAATCACTTCAGCATTCATATCACACTGAGCTCCTCCGCGGCCAGCAGAGTCTTATTGTTGTCTACAGAACAGGAGCAGAGGGAGGGGGGGAGGTACTGAGCACTCGACGTTGCCAAATCGTAAAATTTCTTGAACAGCTGAATGATAAACACATATATTTATTATGTCTTTAGAAATAAACAGTCGGTGAACTATATCTAGGTGAAATGATATGGCACATGAGCGTTGCCACGTCATGCGACCCTTCCCGACGCTCCTTCTCCCCCCGTTTGCTCGCCTTAAGGCCCGTTTACACTAGGGGTGTCACACGGGCGTCAAGCGCCTCACCGCCCCTTTGTGCAGCAGGTACGTGCGCTTCAGGCGGGCATCCGAGCGATTGCCCAGCTAGCGATTCGCCGCCGCCCTGCCTCATGCAACACAGGCGCTGCACTCAGTCGGCTGCTGGCCATGGTACTGTGCGGAGGTCTATGTGCTAACGCTTCAGCTTGAACTATGGATAACAACACCATATTTGTTAGGTCTCACTCTCTAGTAGAAACCTTAATTTAACTATACAGAGTTCTTGCTATTTATGTATTTAAAATAATCTTTTCACCTTAGCTTATGTGTGTTAGGTACATTTTGCAATAAAATTACTAGGAATTACGTGTATCTTCGCTTTTTCATGGAAACTTTGTGTCAAAAATTTATACCATTTTTCTCTTATTCATTATAATTTTTTTTTGTTTTGCCACATTGAAATGAACTGGAAATGTGACTGTTATTTTTTAAACCACAAATTGATTTAACAATAGAATTGTTTTGAAAGGATTTAATTAACAAAATGGGAAAATGATTGTTTCACCAACCTTCAAGTAGTCATCCTTCAATATATAACAATTGAACTCAATGCAAATTTTGAATGCGGTCTTGTATAATTTTGAAAATCCAATTTATTTTCAGTTGAAAGTTCTCTGAAGATGTGAGTGTATGAACCCCTCTCGTCTCTTCTCTGCAACCATTTTTTAACCCAAATGCTGAGATGCCTACGTTTTTTCTCTTCACAGCAGCACACACTACAATAATTGCCCACAGCTCTTCTTCACTCGCATCCATCCTCACAGCTGTCTAGATGGCGCGCGTCACGCGCGTGTATCAAAAAATGAGTGTGAACAGTTGTGAGCGTCAAGCGCTGCAGCAAGCGCGCGTCAAGCGCTTGCTCACCCCTGTCGTTGCCCCGGTGTAAACGGGCCTTTAGGTGCTTCAGATGCTTTCAAATTTTTTACTCCATATTAACTGTGCATTGCTCTACCGAATTAAGCAATACAAGAAAATTCGACAAATTTTCGATTTCCGACTAGACGGTCGCCTTAGTTGAAGAAAAACAACCCTATGAGTATTACATGGAATCAGAAGTCCGTATAAATTAGGTGAAATGCTACGGCTAACGTAAAATCAGTTTAGGATGCCAATGCACAGATTGGTATGGACTTCAGGGAATAATTGTATGTAGGAGCTCACCGATCTTCAAGTTCGAAGACGTGATGAGATCCAATCGAACTACCGGTAGTTTGGGTAATTTTGCCATTTTGGCTTTCACGTTTTTTGTCTCTATGTAAAATATTTGTTTTTGGTTTAACGGTTCAACAGCACCCCTTCTAAAGTGTTCTCCATCTGCACTAAACTTTGTTTCATATCGCATTATCATCTGCCTGTTTCTTTACTAACTTTTTCAAATTCTCTATTTCATCTGCATTTATAATCGTTTCTCTATCCTGTTGATATAGATTATCTCTAAAGGTGTCAATGTATGAATTTATTTCGTTAAACACTCCTTTTAGATTAGAATAATCTAACTTCATACTTTTTATTGCCACACAATTAACAAGGGGATTACTATAACCATGTAAGAATAGCCATTAAGGACTTCTATGTTAAGGCATTTGATTGCGTTTTTCACTTTTATCTCAATATAAGTGCGCAATGACGAGATTGTTTTTCAACTATGCGTTGCGAGGATTATGTTTTCTTAGTTACTTATATATAGTGTAAATGCACGGTTAAAATCAGATAGCGCAACGAAGGGAACTCATTTTTGTTGTGCTTTTCTGTAAATCATTTTTTGCATCAACATTTAACATGGGTATTACGGTACCAATGTGTAATTATCACCTAAGGATGGTAATGTTAATATAGTTTAAAACCCATCAAGAATTTAAAGACGAAGAATACAGCACGGATAGGTATCATATTTCATAGAATTTAACGAAGCTAAATTTAAAATAACTGAATTAGTCAATTTTAAACGTTTCGGAGTTGTATGTGTCAAGTTCACGTCCGGGAGTCCTGTATGGTTTGCCTAAAGTCCATAAATTTGACTTTCCATCTAAATTTCAATTTCGTCCTATTTTTGCTGCAGTGAATACGCCTAGTTTTAACTTAGCACGATTTCTAGTACCTGTGTTGAATCCTTTGACTGTAAATAAATATACTCTTGGTAACTCAACTCAATTTGATAACGAGATCACATCGTATTGAAATGCTGATAAAATGACTATGGCTTCATTTGATATTGAAAGTTCATTCACAAATATTCCACTTGCAAAAACCATTGATATAATTATAAATTCCTTGTTTGCTTTGCCTACTGATACAGTTTTAGGCCTTGGCAAATCTTATTTTAACACACTTCTCGAACTGTCTGTTATGAACTCCATACTCGTATTTGTGTTTGCTGATAATATGTATAAACGAATCGAAGGCCTGGCCATGGGTCTTCCGTTAGGACCCACATTTGCAAATATTTTCATGGGTCACTGGGAACAAAAATGGCTGGCCGATTGTCCTGTGGAATTTAAACCAGAATTTTATCGCCGTTACATTGATGACACGTTTTTGTTGTTTCGTGATCCAAGTCGTGCTCAAATATTCAGGGACTATTTAAAATTGTTAAACATTCATCAATAAAATCTACAATCGAAATTGAAAATAATGGTTCGTAATCTTTTTTGGACTCAAAAATTACTCGAGTAGGTAAAGCTGTCACTTCTTCAGTTTTTCGTAAGGCCACTTTCACTGAATTGGGCATAAGTTTCTACAGCAAGTGTAACTATAGATTTAAAATTAATGCGATTGAAACCTTATTAAATCGTGCCTACAATATTTGTTCTAGTTTTGTGGATCTGCATGCTGAATTTAATTTTTTAGTCTTATTTTTCTGTAAAAACGGTTCCCCTTCCTCAATTGTTCATGCTCATATTGAAAAATTTTTACCCAAGAAATATTCAGGTATTGACGATGTCGCCGATTCGGTGCAACAGCTCTACTGTGTATTCCCATATTTTGGTGATTTTACGAGCAAGATGTCCCGGGATATTGAAAACCTTTTGAAACACCACTTTCCTGCGGGTAAATTAAATGTAATTACTGTGAATCTGCTACGAGTTGGTTCTTTCTTTCTGTACAAAGATAGGATTCCTAAGCGGATGCGGGTATCCCTGGAATAAAAATTTAGTTGCCTACAGTGTACGTCTGGCTACGTCGGCAAGACGACGCTGCCTTTTTACGTCAGGATCGCCCAGCACCGTGAAGTTAGCTTTTGTACCGGGAGACCTTTAGCTCGACCTCCTCATTCATCAATCCGCTTTCATACCGAACATTGTAGCAGCCGTATTTCCGAGGACAATTTTTCTATTTTATGCTCTGCACCTAACGAGTTAGATTTGCGCATTTTAGAATCCCTTCACATTGCAAAAGAGAAGCCGCTTTTTTAATAATGCCAATAGTTTATATCATTTAGAAATTTTTGTATAGATTTTTTTCTTACTGATCACTTGTGTCACTTTTGTCAAGAACTAACCAATTTTGGTTTTTATTTTTTCAGACTTACTGAAAATGGAGCTGGTCTCCGAAACGAGCTGGTCTCCGACTAATTCAGATATTTTAAATTTAGCTTCGTTAAATTCTATAATATATGAAACCTATCCACGCTGCATTCTTAGTCTTTAAATTCTTAATGATAGTCCGACTAAGGAGTGTTAATTTTACAGAATTTTGAGAGCCAATGTTAAACATTTCATGTTTCAACTCTATTGGAAATAAACTGTTTTTCATTTTTTATTTTCTAATTCCAATAGCTTAATTTCATTTTTCACGAACCCTGCATGTTCTAAAATGCCCTTTCGAATCACCTCTATTTTTTCCACAGATATTCTACTGTTTTCATCGACAATTAGCATAATTTCATTGACGTTTTCGTGAATTATTGTGGCTTCTCATCAAGTAAGGCATGGATAGCATCACTTCTGAAGTGATGATTTTTATTGATAAGATCTTCTCTTACCGCTATATAATTTCTGAGATGAAGCCTAAAATTTTCTAAAACTTCGTCAACATATTTTTTTATTCGAATCGTCAAATTCTTCGGTTGGAAAAGAAATAAATGCCAGTCTTCTATTATCCAAATTAAAATTTTGTTTATCATCTAGATACCTGAAACTAATTCCTGGAGGATCTCTTACTTGGGAAATACCTGTAAAATTAGTCATTGTCCCAAATATGGCTACTCCCAACATTTTTTCTAGAGTATGCTCTAAACTTAACTTTCAATGTTTCTTCAAACACGAAAAGCTACAAGATTGTTTAAACGTTCATGTAACAAGGCATTTTAATTTTTCACAAATGACATTTTTCGGCATCTTTCTGTAACGTTAATCTCAATTGACTAACTTCGTTTTGGTTTGTTTTGATGTCACGTGTAAATTGTTGGAAAATACTTTTAACATCATTTTTATCTGTAGTTACATCTTTTGTTCTACTTTTCTGAACGGAATTAGCTCATAACTCCAATAGGTTTGTTTGCAATTCATTGCATCTATTTTCAGCACTTGAAATAAGATTAGATGCCATTGTTTTCAACATTGTAGTAATGAAGCAAAATTACTCTTTATAATCATGAGTTTTCCATAACACCATGTCGTGTTATAACACCATGTCCATAACACCATAACACCTTCATACGTGACACCATGTTATAAAAAAATTATCATTGAAGCTTTCTTCATGTCATAAAATTTTTTATCTCTCTTGTAAACTGATGTTTTAAAACAATTGAATTTTTTTTACATATATTCAATTTATCATTAATTAGGTTATCCGTCGCTTTCAAATTATTAACATCTTGAATCGTAACGAATATTTCATCTACTCTTTCTGTAATCTTTTCTAAATTATCAAACCTTTCTTCATTTGGAATGAATTTATTCTATAGAAGATCATATTTAGTTTCAATTTGCTCAATAACTTTCTCGGTTATTTTCGAGTTTAAAGTATTTAAAGTTTCTTCGATGGGAAGTATTTTTAACTGTAGAATATTAATTTTTTTAATTTGTGTATTTACGATCTCTTTCAAACTTGAGTTCAAATTATTTAACCTTTCATCGATTGAAGTGAAGTTTGACTGTATAGTATCGAATCCTTGCGAAAGTGTTACATTAGATTACTCAATAAATTTCATGCCAGATTCTATATTCAAAAATTCATTGAGCGTCTCTATTCTCAAAGTATCAAAACATGCTTTTATTTCATCAATGGCATGAGTTAATGATTCTATATTACAGTCTGTAATTGAACTTTTAATTGGATCTATATGAGAATTATCTTCTCATCCTTGGTAAGAATGTAAAAAAACTAATTTTGCAGTAAAAGTGATAATTCCCGTCATTTTTTAGGAAAAAATTATTTTCGAGAAATTAACTGGATATTTATGAACGTTTATCATGCAGATCTAGGACAATTCTATCGAATCTGTCAGTTTCCAAACGCTTCAAAACTTCTAAGCATAAATGACCTCAAATGACTTTTTGTTTTTGTATTTTGTAAGCAGACTAAAGAACCTGGTAATGTGTAACATATTTACCAAATTCATTCGTACATTGTTAACAATAACTTTTAAAAGTAGTAACACACGAGGCGTGTCCGTAAAATAAGTTCCACTGGCTGCCGCTGGCGCTGGGATCGTTTCTATGCGCGGCCAGGCGGCGGAGGCAGGTTGTTTGATTCCCCCACTCCAGTCCCTTACCAGGCCGGCGCAGGGCTCCCACTCATGGGTTTTTCCACCCAGATCTTGGTTTTTTAGACCCCTCCTGGGTTGCTAGGTTTAATTTTTGAAAATTTCGCTAAATCTGTTTTTTTTCCGAATCAAACAGTAAATTCATCATTAACTCGAATAAATTGAACAATGCAGTTAAGAATTTTTGAATCTACACCGCATGCAGAAGCATATCATATACAAAACTAAGCCAATCGGATGGGGTAGAACGTGTTTAATCCGTTTTTCGCCCGTTAAAACGCGTAACGAACGAGTAGCAAACGAACTTGCACGTCCGGCCAAGCCGCGATTATCCGGCGCGCCAGTTCAGTTCTACGTGAGCTCGAGTAAGTTGTGTTTCTTCGATTTGCATGGCTCGTTGCAGTGACGTGACTGATTGTGACTAAAGCGGCCCATAAACGATCAATTTTATTGTCAATATAATTGACAATGATGAATATTGACAATTTAATTGATCGTGTGTGAGCTTGATTGTCGACCGTCAATTAATTGACTTCGAGGGCAAAAATAATTTCATCAATATATTGAGTCAATGATACTGACAATCAAATTGATCGTCTATGGGCCGCTTAAAACTTATAGTGCATTATTTAAAAGTGCATGTAAAAATTTATTATAGATATTTAATTTTCATATTTCAGCCGCAGTGGTGTTCAAAATGGCTAGCCCTCCAAAAAAGAAGGCTAAAAAGTGGTATAAACAATCTTTTAAAGAAGAATGGTTGAAGGACGAGAACTTGAAAGAGTGGCTTAAAGAAGATCCAAGCGAAAAAGGCTGTAGTTACTGCGTATGCTGTGATACAAAAATAAGAAATGCAAATAAGTCAATGTTGTTAGCGCATAGTAAGACTGCTAAACACGAGAATAACATGAAATGTGCGAAGTCAACGACGAAGTTGGATGTATTTTTCAAGAAACCGAAGCTTACAGAAAACGAGGAGGTGGCAAAAGCAGAACTGATGATCTCTGATTTCATTGCCGAGCATCATATGCCATTTGCTCACACTGATCATTTGATAGAAGTGTGTAAGAAAGCCTTTCCTGACAGCACTATTGCTAAAGAGGTTAAAATGCAAGCAACAAAAGCATCTTATCTCATTCGAGAAGGAATTGCTTACCATGAAAAACTGGACATTGCTGATATTTGCAAAAATGTAAATTCTCAATAATTATTGATGAGAGCACGGATATTTCTGTTTCTCACGTTTTGGCTATCGTTGTTAGATATTTTGATGTTCAAAGAAGCGACGTGGTTGACAGTTTACTGGAGACCGTTTCTGTTGACAATGGAACGGCCGAAGGATTATATGAATCGGTTAAAAAAACTCTTAATGAGAAAGGCATCCCTATGTGTAACATTGTAGGCTTCGGAAGTGATAATTGTTCAACGATGATGGGAAACAAGAGTGGATTTCAAGCGCTGTTGAAAAAAGATGTTCCATCGCTTTTCGTAATGGGTTGCGTGTGCCACTCATTCGCATTGTGTGCAAGTTATGCAGTCAACGTATTCTCATCATACCTTGAAGTTTTCATAAAGGATATTTCCTCTTATTTCTCACGTAGCAGCAAGCGAATAAAAGATTTCACTCTCATGCAAGATGTCGCGAAGACGGAAAACCACAAAATACCTAAACCGGCGCAGACTCGTTGGTTATCTCGTGGAAACGTCATCAAATTAATTCTTGAGCAATGGGATGCATTGCAACTTTATTTTCAATCTGAATCCAAGGTTGACAAGATTGATGGAGCAAACGGTCTCTACAAAACTATAACAAATATCGGAACCAAGCATATGCTTCTCTTTTTGAACTATATATTAGAAAAAATTAATACTTAGAATTTTGAATTTCAATCCAAGCACTTCAGACTTCATGTGCTGCATTCAATGGTGTGCTCTGAATATAGAAATATTTTGAGCTGTTTTTATCAAAGAAGAGATTATTAGTAATACTAAAACATCTGATATTGACCCAAATAACAAACAGTTGCACAAGCAACTCAACGATTTGTATTTGGGTGGTCGATGCATGAAGTTGTTGGCCCTGACGCCAATTGGAAAAGACGGTGAAACGAGGTTTAGGAATCATTGCTTAAATTTCTTGGTGACCCTATGTGTGTGCAAATAAAAAAAACGATTTCCACTGGAGGAAGAAGGAGTTGTTGCCAGCTTGGGCATTTTAGATCCCGCTGTAGCTCAAGATCTCACAAAATCTCCAAATTCATTAATGAAGGTAGCCCTACATTTCCCCCATCTTGTGCCTGAAGATCAACTAGATCATCTGGACGACGAGTGGAGGCTATTCCGACAATTCAAAGACGTGTCGGTGTCGAATAAATCTATACCTGATTTCTGGTACTCTCTGCGTGAGATCAAAGACGGATTAGGCAATTCAAAATTCGGAATACTTTCGGACTTCATGACCAACCTAACTGTTCTGCCACACTCATCCGCGTCAGTAGAAAGAATATTTTCACTTGTGAATCATGTCAAAACAAAACAAACCAACTCGCTGAAAACAGACACTGTTAAGGATAGGTTGTTGGCAAAACAAGCATTGTCTAGGAGTGAGAAAACCTGTCATGGTTGGCAACCTAAACCGGAATTAGTAAGCGATGTCATCAACGGAGTATGTCACCAGCGTTACGTGAAGCGCCTTGCACAAGAGAAAAGTAATCTTAATGTCAATATTTGCGCTGCAGAAGAGAGTTGGGAGGAGGATGAGGAATAAAATCTGCATTAACATCATCGCTTTCATCCACGTAAGTTAACTTTTATTTTTTTCTCATTAAAAAACACTTCTAGGTTTTTTTGAACGAATCTGGGTTTTTTTCATGTTCAATCTAGGTTTATCTGAAAATTTAGAGTGGGAGCCCTGGGCCGGCGTCGCTGCGAGGTTTGGTCTTGGCTCAGCGGCCGTCAACGGTGGAGCTTCCTCTTGCGTCTCCCGCCAGCTGCGAGTTGCGGTCTGTTACGAGACCTTTGAATAGCCTAAATGTTCAGTCAAAATCTTGTCAGTTGTGGTTTTGCTGACCTCCGGAATCTTTTCGCACAGCTCCCGAACTGTAATCCGTCGATCTTCAAGCATTGCCGCTCGACTTTGGCAACTGTTTCGTCGGAAACCGATGGCCATCCTGCACGGGCTTCGTCGTGGACGTCTGTTCGGCCATTTTTAAAGTCCCTGAACCATCTGCGCACCATCCCGGAGCTCATACACTCTTCTCCATACACTTGACAAAGTTCTTCGTGAATTTCCTTCGCCGATTTCTTCTTAGCGACCAGGAAACGAATAACAGACCGCACTCGCAGCTGGCGGGACACGCGGGAGGAGGCTCCATCGGTGACGGCTGCTGAGCCAAGGCCACGGTAAACATAAGACAGGTAGGAGCATTCAAGTAATTTCTCGAAAGGGCCCTTGGTGTGGTGACGTCACGGGCCTAGAACGAATAGCAACCCAGATGAAGAAAAACGCCACCTAGCGACAATATGTGACATTATCGAGTCAGCTGTACGACAAGTTGAACAACAACAAGACCACATTGGCGGCCATTGAATCGGGCGCAATGGCGACTAGATTTTAAAACAAAATCTACGTATATCTAGAAACTGGTGCAAGGTTTTTGCCTCATAGTTATTCACTGTAGCTTGAAAGTGGAAGGTGTGAAATTTAAAATTTTTTATACCTAGTTCGTTATATGGCAATTTATTGGAAATTTGTGGGGGGCATTTCAAATGGTTTGTGGATTTATGGTAGTATAATTTAATTAGTTGAAAGTTTTTCTGAATACGTTGCTACGCTACAATGGAAGAAATGATGTCAGGCAGATTATTATTAGAAGTGCTTAATTAATTATGTTTTAAAACATTTCTTCATAAATTGTAATTATCCGTACCAATTGAAAGGGTGGTTGAAGATGATATTTTAGTCAGCTGGTATGGCAATTTGCGTGAATTTAACGATTATAAATGTCTTGTCTATTTCTTTTTTATGAAGTTTTCAAAATTTCACTTTATTGAGTGACTTATCAATGATAGTAACCAGAATTGTTTAATAGTTCAATTATAATTATTGATCATAATCTGGATACTTGGCAAAGATGGAAAGACTATCAAAAATTGATCAACAATAAAACCACCTATGCATTACAAGGCTGAATTATCACATTACTTCAAATTGTAACTAAGTTAGTTCTAAATGAAGTGCTAAATTTGTAGATTTGTAGCAGTAAAATACTAAAATCAGATTTCATTTGAACAGAAAGACATGTAGCCTATCACACCACAAATTGCAAAAAATAGTGTAGAAAATAATTTTGCAATAATTAATACAAAGTTAGATTAAACTAAAGTTAAAGGTTAACCTGAAGGAAATGACAGTAATCGATTTTACACTTTTTGGTGCCTAAACCTAATTAATTGAATCAAAATAAACAAGTTTTCTTCTATGCACTTTCCGTCTGAAATGAGTACTTTACTAGTTATAGCGGAGGGTTTAGTTTCGTCTTTGATGACAAATGCGCTTGAATAAACAGCTACTCATTGATTTTCAAATTTTTGTTGTTTGAATCATGGTAATAACATCAAAATAAACTACTTTTCTTGTGTACACTTTGTTCGTCAAATTAGTATTTAACGTGGTACAGCGGTAGGTTTGGTTTTGTCTTTGATGCAAACTCCATTGCAGTGTTGCTATTCTGCGGGATCAATAAATTTCTTTCCGCTTCAAACACTGGAGTTTTATTAGTAATTTACCGCTATAACTAATAAAATACTCATTTCAGACGGAAAGTGCATAGAAGAAAACTTATTTAATTTCATTAAATTAACTATGTTTAGGCGTTGAAATTTATAAAATCTATTATTTTAATTTCCGTCAGATTTACCAATTTAAATGCAGATTTGGTCAATATTGATTTTAGGTGCCTCACAGAAATTAATAATTCCGTTCCAAACAATCACTAGAGAAATACATTTAAAAGCGTTTTACATGAATGTCATTCTGCTCGCGGATGCGTTATTTTTGAATTATTTTACTTTTAAGTTGGCTTTCACGCGCTAAAGGAAGCGAGCGCAACGGAAGCTAACCCCTTATTACAAACGTAAATAGGTTGGGTCGTGAGGGGGAGCCACAGTTCTTCTAGTGAAAATTATAAATAAAGGACCTAGAAGCGTTTTACATGAATGTCATTCTGCTCGCTGATGCGATATTTTACTGATTCAACTGTTATACTGTTCATGTTGTACAGAGAAACAATCAGTTGAAAGGTGGCTGCCATCGTAGAAAGGTGGCTGCCATCAAAAATGACGGCCACCCGGTATGGTCGCCCGGTACGGTGTAAAGGTAATTGCAGACGTCATCCTAATGGGTGGGTTAGAACCTTTATTTTTAATTTTCACCAGAAGAACTGTGGCTCCCCCTCACGACCCAACCTGTTTACATATGTGCTAGGGGGTTAGCTTCCATTATGAATATTCCGCTTGGCAGGCTTGCTTCCTTTAGAGCGCAAAAGCCAACTTCAAAGTTGAATAATTCATAAATAACGCATCAGCGAGCAGAATTACATATGTGTAAAACGCTTTTAAATATTACAAATAAAATAGCAAGGATAGTCACTTTTAAAATAGACATTATTTCTTAGAGAGTTTAATAGGTCAGCACTAAAAACATAAATGAGAAAATGAACGTTTCGACCACAAGGGTCATCTTCAGCATCTGGGAAAATACAAGAGATTTTTTACAGACAAAAAAAAATATACACACATATGAATAACATTTGTAATTGCTAACAGGAAATTTGCAAGGGGAAGGAAGATTGGGCATCATTTAAAACCGGTTTGTCTTTCATGATAAAAAGAGACTCTAAAATTCGAAGATCTGTTTGACTAGAAGATGTTGCAATTATCTGGAAATCATCTAAGCGAACAGGCAAGTCGCACTTTTCTGCATGTGCACGCACAGAGGATTGAGAGGGAGAAGCAAGAGGCCTATTTGTTCGAAAGCTTCGTCCAGCATGCTCTGCTACACGAGTACGCAAGGCCCTTTTTGTGGACCCCACGTACTCAGACGCACACAGTGCGCAACGATACTTGTAGACGACTGAAGAGAGCAAAGCCTTCGGAAGCTTATCTTTGTAATTGAAAAAAGAATTGATTTTGTATGCGTTCACTAAAATTATCCGAAAATTAATATGCATTAAATGTTTTGATAAAAGCGTCAGCAAATCTTTTTTCAATTTTTCAGATTGGTAGCCAAAATATGGTATAACAAAATAAAAATCTTTTTTCCGTACGGTTGTCATAGGTGGGCGGTCACAAAATTTTGAATTTAAAAACTTTTTGATTGAGGAATGTATCAGCCAAGCGGGGAAACCATTATTACGGAAAAAGTTATTCAAAAATTCAACTTCACCATGAAACGACTGAAAACTTGAACATACATTATACGCTCTACATAACAGAGTTCTGATACTATTTAATTTGAAACGAAAATTACAAAAACTATAGAAACTCAAACCCAACCCAGTAAATGTTTGCTTGCGATAGACGGAACTGTGAAATTTGTTATTTCGACGAGTAATCATAGAATCCAGAAACGGGAGACAGTTTTCTTTTTCAAGTTCCATGGTGAACTTAATATTCGGATGCTGGGAATTCAAGTACGACAAAAATAGGTTACAATGAGAACTATCTTTAAATAAAAGGAATGTATCATCAATGTAACGTTTATAGAATACAGGCTTATATTCAACCGGACACATTTCCAACCACCTTTTTTCGTGAAAAGCCATGAACATATTAGCAAATGTGGGTCCTAACGGGAGCCCCATTCCTAGCCCGTCTAATTGCTGATAAAAGATATTGTCAAAAATAAAAAATGAATTTAGAACAGAGAGTTGCAACAAAGTTTTGAACAAAGATTTGGTTAAGCCAATAACAGAATCAGTCTGAGAAAATAAGTAATCTAAACAAATCTCTATGGTCTCGTGTAGCGGAATATTAGTGAATAAATTCTCGACATCAAAAGAAGCCATAAAAAGGTTATCTGCGTTATCAATAGAAACCACATCGCTTACAAAAGCTTTTGAATTTTCCACTGTATAATCATTAGAAGTAAAGGGAGTCAAAATAGGTACCAAAAATTTGGCCAGATTGAAGCTAGGAGTACGGTAGGCTGCAAAAATAGGTCTGAACTGAAAATTCACATCGAAATTGCGTTTGTGGATTTTAGGTAAGCCATATAAAACACCAGGAGCGCTTCCGGAAACAAATAAGGTTTTGTACACATCATCGGAAATTGAGCCAGAATTTTTGAGTTTACGTAAAAAATTATTTATCTTATCTTCAACACTGGTTGTGAATTTTAGTATTGGTTGAGAAATCACTCTAAATTTAGTTGCATCTGAAATAATGTTCTTCATACTATGTATATACTTATCTCTATCAATAAGAACAACACCTCGTCCTTTATCAGGACGTGTAACAATTAGGTCTTTATTTGAGGCTTTATTATTTATTTGATCCCTCCAAAGTGGTCTTTAATTTCAGTTCTGTGAATCTGTCAGCACGGCTTACCTATTTACTTGCATTCGGTTTGGATTTTTCTTTGCCAGTTTATAAGTTAAATTTTTTCAATTACTTTTTGCACTTCGAAAAACTTTTTGCCAGCCTTAAATCTTCACTACCATCTGAATCGTCTGTTGTCAAAGATCAATTGAAAATCTTAGCACACAAGTATTATTACGGCTTCAAGCCATATAAAATTTTTTCATGCATATTCAGCAGAGACGATGTATCACTATTGAAAAACCTAGCCTCAAATAAAGACCTAATTGTTACACGTCCTGATAAAGGACGAGGTGTTGTTCTTATTGATAGAGATAAGTATATACATAGTATGAAGAACATTATTTCAGATGCAACTAAATTTAGAGTGATTTCTCAACCAATACTAAAATTCACAACCAGTGTTGAAGATAAGATAAATAATTTTTTACGTAAACTCAAAAATTCTGGCTCAATTTCCGATGATGTGTACAAAACCTTATTTGTTTCCGGAAGCGCTCCTGGTGTTTTATATGGCTTACCTAAAATCCACAAACGCAATTTCGATGTGAATTTTCAGTTCAGACCTATTTTTGCAGCCTACCGTACTCCTAGCTTCAATCTGGCCAAATTTTTGGTACCTATTTTGACTCCCTTTACTTCTAATGATTATACAGTGGAAAATTCAAAAGCTTTTGTAAGCGATGTGGTTTCTATTGATAACGCAGATAACCTTTTTATGGCTTCTTTTGATGTCGAGAATTTATTCACTAATATTCCGCTACACGAGACCATAGAGATTTGTTTAGATTACTTATTTTCTCAGACTGATTCTGTTATTGGCTTAACCAAATCTTTGTTCAAAACTTTGTTGCAACTCTCTGTTCTAAATTCATTTTTTATTTTTGACAATATCTTTTATCAGCAATTAGACGGGCTAGGAATGGGGCTCCCGTTAGGACCCACATTTGCTAATATGTTCATGGCTTTTCACGAAAAAAGGTGGTTGGAAATGTGTCCGGTTGAATATAAGCCTGTATTCTATAAACGTTACATTGATGATACATTCCTTTTATTTAAAGATAGTTCTCATTGTAACCTATTTTTGTCGTACTTGAATTCCCAGCATCCGAATATTAAGTTCACCATGGAACTTGAAAAAGAAAACTGTCTCCCGTTTCTGGATTCTATGATTACTCGTCGAAATAACAAATTTCACAGTTCCGTCTATCGCAAGCAAACATTTACTGGGTTGGGTTTGAGTTTCTATAGTTTTTGTAATTTTCGTTTCAAATTAAATAGTATCAGAACTCTGTTATGTAGAGCGTATAATGTATGTTCAAGTTTTCAGTCGTTTCATGGTGAAGTTGAATTTTTGAATAACTTTTTCCGTAATAATGGTTTCCCCGCTTGGCTGATACATTCCTCAATCAAAAAGTTTTTAAATTCAAAATTTTGTGACCGCCCACCTATGACAACCGTACGGAAAAAAGATTTTTATTTTGTTATACCATATTTTGGCTACCAATCTGAAAAATTGAAAAAAGATTTGCTGACGCTTTTATCAAAACATTTAATGCATATTAATTTTCGGATAATTTTAGTGAACGCATACAAAATCAATTCTTTTTTCAATTACAAAGATAAGCTTCCGAAGGCTTTGCTCTCTTCAGTCGTCTACAAGTATCGTTGCGCACTGTGTGCGTCTGAGTACGTGGGGTCCACAAAAAGGGCCTTGCGTACTCGTGTAGCAGAGCATGCTGGACGAAGCTTTCGAACAAATAGGCCTCTTGCTTCTCCCTCTCAATCCTCTGTGCGTGCACATGCAGAAAAGTGCGACTTGCCTGTTCGCTTAGATGATTTCCAGATAATTGCAACATCTTCTAGTCAAACAGATCTTCGAATTTTAGAGTCTCTTTTTATCATGAAAGACAAACCGGTTTTAAATGATGCCCAATCTTCCTTCCCCTTGCAAATTTCCTGTTAGCAATTACAAATGTTATTCATATGTGTGTATATTTTTTTTTGTCTGTAAAAAATCTCTTGTATTTTCCCAGATGCTGAAGATGACCCTTGTGGTCGAAACGTTCATTTTCTCATTTATGTTTTTAGTGCTGACCTATTAAACTCTCTAAGAAATAATGTCTATTTTAAAAGTGACTATCCTTGCTATTTTATTTGTAGTTAGACTTTGCAAACGGCAAAACATTGAATTAAAGCTTTTAAATATGTTCCTTTAGTTATTGTTTGGAACGGAATTATTAATTTCCGTGAGGCACCTGAAATCAATATTGACCACAGATTTTGACAAAAACCTGGGTAAATGTGTAGCGTTGGGTATTAATCGATTTTTCACTTTTGAGTGCCTAAACGTAGTTAATTAGATAGAAATAAGCAAGGTTTCTTCTATGCACTTCCCATTGTAAATGAGTATTTTATGATTTGTAGCAGCAAATTTTGTTACGGCAACTCAATTGTTTGAAGCGGCAAGTAATTCATTGACCGCGTCGAATGGCAACACTGCAATGGAGTCTCGCTTCCAACGCGCTAGTCATCAAATACAAAACTAAACCTACCGCTCTAACTCGTAAAATACTCATTTGTCCCAGAAAGTGAATGGAAGAAAAGTAATTGATATATATGTTATTACCATGATTCAAGCAACAAAAATTAAAAAATCGATGAGTAGCTGTTCATTCGAGCGCATTTGTCATCAAAGGCAAAACTAAACCTACCGCTATAACTCATTAAATACTCAATTGCGACGGAAAGTGCATAGAAGAAAACTTCTTTATTTTAACCTAATTAACTATGTATAGGCACCAAAAACTTGAAAATGGATTACTGCCAAGCACTACACATTTACCAAAATCAGAAGTGTTGATAAGAAACTAATTCTTCAAATAAATGACAATTCTACGCAGATAGCATGTGTCATAGATTTTTAATTTTAAGTTTCATTATTGAAGTAACTTCACAACTACAATTTTAGATGAACAAGTGCCAAATGTTTAGTTAGTTGTATTGATTTAAATTATCAATTGTAGGAGATTTATAGAGAGAATAAAGAACTAGGTTGTGGGGATGTTTTCTTATAATAAGAAAATATTGAAATGTGTTAGCCTATAAATGTATATTTGTTGTTATTAGTATCAAAACCACACAGCCTTTGATATATGAAAAGCATTTTAAATGCAAGTTTATGTTTGAATGCAATAATATTGCTGGCTTGTAGAGATGTCTATGGATCTGAATTTTAATGTGGCTATGCTTGAAGGAAAGATGTATATGGTGATTGATCTTAGTGGAACAATTTTTAGGTAAATGTGTAGCGTTGGTCAGTAATCGATTTTCCACTTTTTGTTGCCTAAACATGCTTCATTAGATCGAAGTATACAAGTTTTCTTCTATGCACTTTCCGTCGGTAATGAGTATTTTACGAGTTATAGCGGTAGGTTAATTTTCGTCTCTGAGGACGAATGCGATCAAATAAACAGCTACTAATCAATTTTCGAAATTTGTTGCTTGAATTATGGCAATAACATCAAAATGAACTACTTTTCTTCTATACACTTTTTGCGGCAAATAAGTATTTTGCGAGTTAGAGCGGTGGATTTTATTTCTTGCGCGATTGAGCTATTAGAGTACGCTTGAATACTTCGTAATTTATTATTAGCTCTCCCCGAGGAGCTTGCGGAGTCTGAACCAACTTCTAGGATCTTTTAGTTAATAACCCGATAGAAATTATCAGCCCAAAAAAAAGAATTATAGCATTATGTTCACTTTCGTCTTAGATGGCGGAAACGTGCTCGAGCATTCGAGTGCGTCGGAAGGAAGCGTCCATTGCAGTGCTGCCATACGACGCGCTCGATGAATTACTTACTGCTTCAAACACTAGAGTTGCGGTAGGGCATTCACCGCTTTAACTCTTAAAATACCCATTTCCGACAGAAAGTGCATAGAAGAAAACTTGTTTATTTGGATCTAATTAACTATGTTTAGGCAGTAAGAACTGAAAAATCGATTACTGACCAACGCTACACTTTTACCCATTTTTTAAAATCACAAATTTTTATTGTCTATATTGAGGTGATATAGAAGAAAAATGGATTGAAAAGAGCAATTGACTATGTTGTATGGATGATTGAAACTAGAGAGAGTAAATGTGAAGGAGAGGACCATAATCTATTTTCCACTTTTTGGTGCCTAAACATATCTAATTAGATCTAAATAAACAGTTTTTCTTCTATGCACTTTCCGTCAAAAATGAGTGTTTATCGAGTTATAGGTGTAAATTACTTACCGCAACTCTAATGTGTGAAGCGGAAGTATATTGATCAGAGGGGAAGACTACAATGGACTTTCCCTATCGATGCGTTTGAATGATCAAGCCCATTTCAGCCATCAAAAGCAAAAATTACCTTACCGCCATAACTTGTTTATGTGTGATAACCTTTATTGTGTTGTTAGCTAAAAGATCCTAGAATTGGGTTCAGGCTTCGCAGGGTTTGCTATTGCTAAATTTCAAAGTACCCAAACGTACTTAACAGCTCAAGCGTGCAACGGTTTCTGCTGTATGGAACATGAAACTAAACCTACCGCTTTAACTCGTAAAATACTCATTGGCCGCAAAAAGCGTACAGTAGAAAAGTAGTTTATTTTGATGTTATTACCATGATTTATGGACAAAAAATTCAAAAATCGATTAGTAGCTGTTTTATTCGAGCGCATTCCAGTCATCAAAGACAAAAATTAACATACCGCTATAACATGTTGAATACTAATTCACGACGAAAAGTGCATAGAAGAAAAATTGTTTGCTTCATCATATCAACTACGTTTAGGCAGCAAAAATTGGAAAATCGATTATGGTCCTCTCCTTCTCAAATACCCAAAAGAGAGAGTAATGCCACAGTATATATGGGTGAAAATGAGTTTTGCATTTACATTGACTGCCTGATGTATGTTCTAAAATATAATTAGGGTAGGGGAAAGTGGGAGAATTTGAGAATATTATTAAAAATCTATGAGTATATTATTAAAATTCTCTCAAGATGAAATGACAAGCTGGAATGGAAAGAATTTAGTAATGGATTGAGTGATTGAGGAACACTGGAAACCAATCTTATGGGTCATGAGATTACATCCTACTATTCATGTGAATGAAAAAGATTTGTAAGGCTTTTGCAGTCTTCAAATAATCTCAGCCCTCTTTGCTTCCAATTTCGAGTAGGGAAAATAAATTTCCCAGCTGAAACAGAAATGCTTCAATCAAGAGGCATGTACAGATCAGTTATTACACATTGTTGTTGTAGTATGTTTATTGTTACAGTCCAATTAATTTTATGATTGTAATAAGTTTTGGTATCAGTAGTATCAAAATTTTGTTATTACGGCCGTAGGAGCAAATAATATTATTCATGATAGATGATTCTACCAACATCCTGTACCTTGTCTTAATTCTTTCTCATTGTCCAACAGGAAGAGTGTGGTCAAGTTAATGTATGCTACTTGCCAGTCACTGCCCTGGGAATGTTTCACCTTTAATAAATGCTGCATCATGCCATATACCCACTTCAGTTGGACATGAGTTTACATTGCCTGTTCAAATAATGGTCAACTAAGTTAGGTAATTCACAAGGTGTCAAAAATATTCTACTTCTCAGACAGTAACTAAGTAAGCATGCTCAACTCCATGAGCACCTTAAAAGAGAGCCTCTCAATCTCCTATATTGGCAAGCATTGAAGCTTGCCAGACTGTTTATGATGTTACTATGACATCCTAACTTCTGTAACTCCTGAAAGTGTAACAAGAAGAAGTTTAATTTTTTAAAGCATCTCTACAACTTCCCCATCTGGAACTAATAGAAGCTGTCAAGAACCCTGGGTCAACCAGATCTGAATTTTGATGAATGTCTAGTGGCAGAAAATATCAAGGCATTTTATGACCCATCTTGTTGAAGGAATTTATTTTCATGCCCCATGAGGGGGAAAAGGACATCAAAAAACAAGAAATGGCAGAAAAAATGCTGTTAGAAAGAAAAGGACTCCTGTTTTGTATAAAAATTTCAACATTATATCACAAATACTTGCAATGGTGGGACCCTTTTTGACAATATTTATTCTTCTAATTCATGATTGGCAGTAATAGATACTGGCATTGCGAAGTGCATTATGGAAGCTTTAACATTTACCACAAGGCTCGTCTACTGCAGAAACCCCAAAATGTTCGTCTTCATCTTGAGGTTTATGAAGACCCCCGTGGAGTTTCTCATCCGTATCCCTTTTTGCATGCAATTGCAAGACTCTCTGATCATCAGCTGAGAGAGACACCTTGGGCTTCTTTCTGAAGGTAAGATGATTGAACTCTAGTCAGAATGGAAAAATAAATGGCACAATGATAGTCAGCATGGTTCAGGTGATGGTTTGTATATATATATTTAGAATTTCAGGCGAATTATGTTGAGTTTACATGTGAGATGTTACATTATTTATTTTGTAAAATTTAGGCTTGCTTTGAGAGGAGTGTTTTATTATTCATGATGTTATGCTAATTTTTGAGTAGTGAAAAGCTTCATATAACATAACTCCTGTCAACTTGCTACAGTGTTTGTTAGAAAGATGTATTTCCTTTTCCTTTCCATTTCCTTTCTTTCTATCTTTCCATGTCTCCCTCCTCATATTCCCCTTCAGGGGGAGACAACTTTTGTATCCATGGGAATTAGCGCTCCCATGGGGACAATGTGAGGGCCCGAGCTTAGATTTAAGTAGGCCTTCTTTTTGTTGAAATTGAATGTTTGGTTATGTTAACTGACAATCTTTTTTCGGTTCACTGTTGTCCTGTTTTTCAGCCCCTACTACTTTCTACTTCAACTTTGATCTCGTTTCATTAACTTCTTTCTCAACTTAGTGTTTCTATGCCCTTTCTGCACAGATTCAGCGTTCCTTTAACTTCTTACTAAATGGTGTCTTCTTCCTTCCTCTCTTTGGATCTCATTTGTTGAGGATAGGGAGGTTCAAACTAACCAATAATCTAACCTAATCCTTCTCATTCCCATCCTTTCTCCTGCTTGTTTTCGGGGAATTTTGGATTCATTTGCATTTCCTGGTGTACATTTTTGGTCCTGCTCACCATTTCACGGTTTGCAATTTATAGTCATCCTCTTCATCCTGTTCTTACTACAAGTCTCCTTTCATCACACAGACATCTCTTCCAAGTTCCAACTTCTCTCACTATGATGATGAATTGCACCTACATCACAGAAATGCTGTTTTGTTGTGAGTTTGCTAATTTTTTTTTTGCCTCTCAGGTCCTGAAACAGAAGTAAGAGGACCCTCAACCCATTAGCAAGAAAAATACGGATAAGAAGAGGAAATGTCTCCAGTTATGTGCAAGGGAAGTATGGAAAAACGAAAATTTTTTGAACCAGGAAAATTGAAAGGCCGTACGTGTGTGGAAATGAAAATATATTTGTTGCTGAAGGAAGAATTCTTCAACGCTAAATTGTTATCACAATAACTTCAACTTAAAAGCACCCCTGGGGGGTTACAAGTATTTTATCTGTGTGAATTAGTGCTCCAATAAGGAGCATATGAGATCTCGAGCTGACGGTTAAGTAGCCCCTTTTTTATAATGAATAGGTTTTTGCTTTTTACGTACTCATTCAGTTCTTGGTTTTGTTGAGCAGAAATCAGTCAATTGCCTGGCTTTGGTAAGACAATTCGTGAAGTAATCGATTCAAACTGTCCCAAGCCTAACACTTGTTGCTCGCAGATTACATTCTCCCTCATCAAGTTTTATGTGAAGTGTAGAAATGTACAATCAATCAGAGTAGATCATTACAAAAGACATGTGTGAAAGAAAAAGGGGAAAAAAACGAACAATTAAGTTTTTCCCTCGATGAAACTTGGTCTCTAAAGTGTCCCATTTTGGTAATGCCGGGGCCACACTACGATTTTTCGTTCGTCAAATGAATGACGGACACTTGTCATGTCAAACGGCCGTTAAGCAAGTCAGGCCACATTACGACTGTGTGTGGCTCTGACTAACCTCTGTGATGAGCGTCCGACGTTCATCGAATGTAAACAAACCGAAGTACGTATGCGATATGGATGAGCAGGACGTGCGAATGTGTGTGAGCTCTAGAAATTTGCTGTCGCAGGAACTTTTGTGACCACAACTTTTTATGAAAGTACAAAAACAGCGAAACCTAAAAGAAGATGTTGGGTAAAACCATGGCGAAATAGAGCTAACAATCCGAATCGATTGAGAGAAGATCTGCTTGCTGATGTAAACGATTGCAGTTAAAGTGAGACTGTTCCTACGGAGAAAATTATTATTTTTGAATGTTTCTTTTAGACGGATCATAAAACATTTAATTTGAGTGTAAAATTTTGAATTTACCGCTGAAAATAGCTTGGTAACATAGCTGAGTTGAGCAATGCTCTCTATTACAAGAATGAAAAGGGGATCCAAGAATGTTACCAGTTTGATGATTTTTGCAGGTGTGCTCAGCAACCCTCAGATAGAGCGAACGGGGAGGGATTGAAGTCATTAAACTGTCAAGGCTTCTCCATTTATGTTTTGCATTTTTGCCTATTGTTATCTGATGAAATTGTGCAAGTTTTCCTTGTTG
Organism: Morinoia aosen; assembly: GCA_030386875.1. NCBI lineage: Eukaryota > Metazoa > Arthropoda > Malacostraca > Amphipoda > Talitridae > Morinoia > Morinoia aosen. Next base: position 11,798,115 of record CM059569.1, on the reverse strand, counting down.
AAAATGAGCTTAGGGTATGAAACTTTAAAAAAATTGATTCAAGATAAGTCTTCTCCATCGCCTTCGTTGAGAATAATATGTTTTCACCGATATATGATTTTGGTGTTCGTCATTTATACGTGTTAATACTAACAAGAAATATGCAAAAGTTTTCTCATTCTTTGCCGAAGGTATAAGACATACTGGGCAAAGTTGGCTCGGTAATTTGCAAGCAAGACACAAAGTTCCAGAAATGCTTCCCTGCTTGTGATCTACTCGGAATTACCCTCTGATACCTCGCTACAATTGATCGAGTATCATGACGCAGGAGTGTTCAATAACTCATCCTTTAGGAAATCATTCGATTCTAACTGCTTGAACATGCCTCATACTCGTGAGCTTCTTGTGACCAACTTCCTTTCTCTACATGTCATAGCGGCAGATGATGCGTTCCCATTGCCAACTCGTTTCATGAAGCATTATCCTTGTGCTAACCTTTCTCACGACCAAAGAGTTTTCAGCTGGTCTTTCTACGGCACGAAAAACAGGTACAAACGCATTCGGCATCCTGTCAAGTACGTTCAGAGTTTTCCGTACTGATACAAACATCATAATCAAGAGAATCCAGTCTACCACTCTAGCAACTTGCGCTCTTTAAATGATCATAAAGACTTCTTGAAAAAAGGACATTATCACATTATCACTGGATCGTGCACAACCCGCAGTTGGTGTGAAAACACTGGACATCATTCGGTTCGTTGTGTTGAGGCGGTCGATCGGCTGTGGCAGCTACAGCCATCAGAGACCAGCTGAAGAACTACTTCACAAGCGGAGGAGCTGTATGCTTGCTGGATAAAGTGTTGGGACTCCATACACTAACACTACTGTGGAAATGCGGCCTAAAAGTGTTAGAAATATCTGAGAAATAATGGTTCTTCATTATTTTCTGGTATTACTTGTTGGAATGAATGTATTAGGTCAATCAACAAAATAAATTGTTTCAATAACATCATGTATATTATTCCAGCTTTTCATCGTTAAATAAAACATTGACAAATCATTGACTTAGAAAGGCTAACTAAAGATCTACATCAACAGGATTTAGGAAATATAATTACTGCAAAATAGATTGCGTGTTGAGGTTTGGAACATCCATAATCTGAATTCACTATCACGCATTGTCGCAAAATCCATGTGCAGAGTTTCAACAAGTATAAAAAATCAGATTTTTAATAACAAACAACGTAAACCAATGTTGCCAAATAAACAGTTTTGTCCCACTCATATCTAGCTTATAAATCTGCCACTAAATGAAATAGTTTCATCCATTTACTCGCATGCCCTACCATCATGCAGATATGGTACATAGCTATAATTCGCATCCTCACAAGTTAAATGGAATAGTTTCTTTGTTCACCTTAGATTAAATTATATTACAACTCAACAGCGTATTGAAAAATTTATGCATATGTGTTCTTACAGATGATTACGTGCGCATAGTAACGGCGGATAATAGATTAGATTAGTCGTTAGTTTTAGCCTCCCTACCCAGCAAAAAGTGCGATCCAAATAGAGGAAGGAGGAAGGCACCATTTAGCATGGAGTTAAAGAAACGCGGAATCTTCGCAGAAAGGCATGGAAACAGTAAATTGTGGAAGAAGACTACGAAACAAGACCAAAGTTGAAGAGGAAAGTAGTAGGTGCTGAAAAACAGGACAGAAGTGAACCGAAAAAAGGTGGTCCTTAACATAACAAAAACATTTTATTTCAACAAAAAAGAAGGCCTACCTAACTCTCAGCTCAGGCCCTCACATAGTTCCCCTACGGCGGATAATAAAAATAATTACTAGTTACTATTATAATTACTTAGGTTAGTTTAAATCATCTTGGTCACGAAAACGACGTGATCAAGAGAGGAATAGTGAAGGGACCATCGAGTATGGACACGCACACCAGAAATCTAAGCACAATGTGTGTCTCACACAGGCCATCCTTGTGTGGTAAAACGAGTGTCTTGCCACACAGGATACAATGCGTATTTAAACAGGAAGTCGGGAAGAAAATTCAAATAAAATAAACATGCAAGAAGGAAGTAGTAGGTGCTGAAGAAAAAGATGGCAATGAGCCGAAAATACATGATCACTAAAACAAAACCAGAAACACTATTTTAACAAGCTCGTGCCCTACCATTCTTCTCCTGGAAGCGTTACTTCCCTTAGATACAATAGTTTTTTCTCGTGATAGAGAAACAGAAAATCGGGAGATTTATGAAGTCAGATGAAGGTTAAGGGTGAAGTATTTGGGGTGGAAAAATAAATCAAAGAGGCGCAAAAATAATAGGATGGTCCGTAATATTATAGAATAGCATTGTACTGTCCCTAGATATGCTATTTCAACACATAAGGTATAACTTAATTGATCCTATCATACATTGAGATAAAAGAAAGGAACAATTTCACTGTCAGGCAAGGACGCAATTTATAGATAAGTTCATGATTATTATTAAAGAGGCCAGTAAATGACATCTAACACTTGCCAATTCTTAGAACAAAGTTTAGCAAGTTTCGACATGAACTTCATTTGTTCTTCACCTGCAAGGCCATTCACTTTATCAAGCACAAGTTCACTGCAAGTTTGGTAATGTAATCATCATTTCCAGCACTCCTTTTTCATGCTAATGAGCTCTCAACATTAAAAAAATTTTCATGAAATAACTCTACCGTACTAAATTAAAATGCTCTTATCTTTCTTACTCCTTTTACACTTACAAAATCCCCCACTGCCCATGACATCAGTACATGTATTTGCTGCTGGAGAAGGCTTGGTGCAGGCGAGACAATTTTGAGGCTTGGATCCACTACTTACATGAACGATATCGTACAGTATTTTCAAGTTCTTCCTGAAACCAATCTGTCGACCAACACAACAATACTCTGTATAGGGTTCTTTGATTATTTGCCTTCCACTTGAAATGTGGGTAACAAAATCATCACTTTACCTCTTATTCATGCTGCTCATGCTACAATCTGGGGGCCCATAATCCGAAAAAAAGGCCATAAGGTTAGTGCGCATCCAAGCCTTGCTCTCCACAGCTCCAGACCCAGATGGTTTCATCCTTTCAGAAGCGAGGAGCCGCAAGAAATAGAAGCATGGGAGGGATGTCCTCTTCTTTAGGAGATCTGAAAAAAATAATATCAATTAGAATTATTCTTACACCATTGATATAATAGTCCTGTACATAGTTACTAGTAATATTAATTCTTGCAATAGTGTTTGTGACAGACTTGATTATTCAAGTGCATAGAACATATTTGTTTGCTCCAGTACATAAGCTTCATTGCAAATAAACATGTTTTGTTAGGGAATAACACAAGAAGTAGAGATATGTGTAGTGAATGTTTTAAAATTGTCTGTTGAAAGAAATATCATTAGGTATTGCTAAAATAATATTTAGAGTACGCAGTCACACAATCTGGTACTGACTTTCATCCAACACTGAAAATTATTAGCTAATGAAGGAAAAGTTTTCCAGGAGTTTCATTGAGAACTCAAATGAGGAACAATAAAAACCTCCACTTTATGTAACATGAGGGTCACACATGACTACAAAGATTCATCTAGGCCTATGTCATAATGATAGTTTTCATAAAACCTTAACTGTATGATCTAAGTTAGAAATTGCCCTCCTAGCAAAATGTTCACATTGTTAAGAAAAAAATACTATCAAGCTATGTTTACTTCGCTTCTAAAACTGTCAGTAACAAGTGCACACTTTTCCACAAGCTACTCGCCTAAATTCAGAATAATTTGCAGAGAATCTCACCCATTTTCAGAATTCTAACTTTTCTCCCAAATACTTTAAAACAAATGTATCAAACCTAATGCCCAAATTCCACTGTTATGCAGAATGGCAATAAGACATCTGTACTAATTTTCACATTTGCAAAAAGGTACAAATTTAAGAGTACAACAACATAGAACAGACTAATTTCATCATAGCTGATCAGCACCAGATGAATAGAATATTTACAATTCAATAGATAAAACAACAAATTCAAAATTAAGAGCAAAATTTCAGGATCTAATGTGATACAAATAACTTCCAGTTTAAATAGGTCACCACTAACATTTAGGCTACTTGTTGTACTCCACAGAACAACAATACTATTACAAACATTATTGAAACTCAAAACCTAATGTCAATAATGTTAATCTATCAACACTGGTAGGTAATAATGGCGTTACTTATCATTATTGTTATGTTCAACATTGACATGCTCAAGCTCATTGTACAGAACTTAATAGTTATAAATAATTATCTAACACCATTTGCTTAAACATGAGATTATGCAGTAATTCTGAAGGGAAATATATGACCAATGGGAATCATAAAAAAACAGTGGATTTTTTAAACCTGATCAAATCATTGTTAGTTGTAACGGTCAATTTTTACTTTAATGTTGTCAACGATTTTCATAATTCTGTTGCCATAGATAGGTAATATAGTCAATTTCAAGACGTTTCACATGAATGACAATGTGCTCGTGAATGCTTAGTTTTCGAGTTATTTAAGTTTGAAGTTATCCGAGCGGCGCTTCTGAATGGCCATTTCTGCAAATTTCAGAGTTGAAACGGAAGCTAACCCCCTATTACAAACGTAAAGAGGTTAAGTCATGAGGGGTAGCCACAGTTCTTCTAGTGAAAATTATAAATAAAGGTTTCTAGTGACGTCCATTTACATCATCTCCAATGACGGCCACCAGGTTAGCTTTCGTATTTAATTAAATTATGCTTGGCACGCTCGCTTCCCTGGCGCGCACTAGCCAACTTCAAAGTTGAATAATTCAAAAATAACGCATTAGTGAGCAGAATGTCATTCATGTAAAACATTTTTAAATGTGTTCCTTTATTGATTGTTTTCAACAAAATAATGAAAATCGTTAACAATATTAAAGTAAAAATTGACCGTTGTAATTTCCACTTAAAGAAAAAGTGCAACATGAATAAAAAATACTTCAAGATATTTTTTTCCAGCATCCGCATTTTCAATTACATTGTTCTTCTCCTTATCTATCCCCATTTAATTTCAGCCAATTTTTAACCTTGCATTCTCAAAATGACCTATTCCATTGTTGAGACAAATAACTACTCATTTAGAATATTTACATAATTTACTCACTTATAACACCTGCAAAAAAAAGAAATGAACTCATGAGGCATTCTTGCAATACCATTACACTTACCTAGATGTATAAAGCTGATTGGTGGTCCCAAAAAAACTGAATACACTCACGATGTTTATTAATCACGATTGTTTTTTAAAGGTCTACTTAATTAATGCAAGTTTTAAGCTATATCTAACTTCTGGTTGTCTTGGATCTGTAAATCAAAAGACATTAAAATTAGATGGATCTTTTTTCATACAACACATTAAATAAATTTACCACTTTAACATGAAATATAATTCTATTCAAATATATTGAAAATTTCATAATTTAAGAAACAATAAATAAATTTTAATAAACTGAAAGGAACTGCAATAAAAACGCCTGCAAAACAAGTTGTTTGACACATTTTTCTGTGAATAGCACTCATGAGCAATGCAAAAAAATTACAAAACCAAAAGTTTTTCATTTACCACATAATCATCCATGTAAAACATGTCGACATTGTCGGAAATGAATGCTAAATTTGATTGGTAACAGGCTACTTGCTTTTTCACTAAACTGCAAGACCTAGCACTGAATTTCATTGCTTTGCATATTGATACCACCACGAAAACAGCTAAAAACTATATCTTATATATATCTCCTGCCAAAATTGGCCACAATCATCATTTAAAGTCAACATAACAGCTGCGAAACTTGTCAACACTGTCCGCCATCTTTGTTCTTCGTAGTTCATTTGGTGACTGAAAACCTCCGACGACCTTTCACGAAATGACGAGCATCCATTCATCAAATGATGATCGAACTGGCCTTCCCGCGTTCATTTGACATACGGAGTTCATTTGACGAACGAACCAGGGCTGCCACTGATGGGGGATTTCCCCTAGATCTGGGGGAAACGCTGGTAGTCTAGGGGAATGGGGGAAACTTCCGCAAAAACCATTAAATTTGGGGGAATTCGGCCAGGAATTATTTCCAATGCTAAAAATGTATCCCATGAATTATTTCGAATTACAAGTGAACGTACGCTCACTCGGATGAAGATATTATGATGCAGAACAGGAAATACCCCCTTTTAACGATGAATAAGAGGCGATATAATGAAGTTTGCACGAGGATCGAACTCGTTAGACTAGTAACGAGATTCACATCGGAACAATGAATAGTCTCATTCTCACAGCTCACAGAGCTAAGTCTCGAGAGTTCGCTGTATAAAAGGAATAAAAAGGCAAACAGTGACCGTGACGGTTGCTAGCTTCCTTCCTCTGAGCGAATACTTTTTGATCAACATTCCCCTCATTAACTTAAATTATGTGGCAATTATTCTTATATATTAATTTGTGAATTCAGATATTTTCATCGTATTTTCTTCGGCAAAAGAGGCGGAAGCAGGAGTTCTTGTAGATTAAACACTTGTGTGGTTCAACATTAAGAGATGTTAAAAATGTGCAACACGCGTAGGTTTCAATCAGTAACTTTCAATATTAACATTTTATTTATCTGTGTAGAAGACTTAATTGCCTCGGTAACATTTTTCTTAGTACCGTACTGTACGATTAGCGCTGTAATCGCGCCTGAAATTCGTAGCCCAGGCATACGAGAATAGAACGTCGCCATGTAAACAGCCGAGGTTTTCCGATGATTCGAAACAACGTGTTAATAAACCGTAACCATCGTCTCGAATCATCTTCAATTCCTAAAAACAGAAAACAAAAAATAGTTTTCTACAGTTTCGAATCAACTGCCTTGCTGAATATATGTCTAGAAGGGACGAAGACGCAGGTTCTTCTCGCCATGCACCGGGTAAAATGCCTTCATCCACGTCGAAAAAAGATGAAAACGCAGTTCCATCGAGCCAGCCACCTGCTGCAAAACTAGCATCCGTTAGCAGGAAGATGCATGAAATTGTACGCTTACTACGTGGGAAAAGCGGGGACCTACCGAAAATTAAAACAGAATTCACTGAATACCTGATTAGGGTCGACCGATTGTTTGAAGCATGCACCGACGAGAACGACTTACTGTGGCTGGAGCCGCATAAGAACAAAATTAATAACTTCCGCCAAGAAATGGAAAATCTATTCAGTCAACATAGAGACATTCCTTCTTATAGCGGTCATGCTGCGAATACGCTGAAAACCAGATCCAATCCTTCTTCCTGCTCCGGTGTTACCTCCACGTCATCTGCTCGTGTTAAGCTCGCCGAAAGGAAGGCTAAACTGGCAGCCGAAGTGTTACACCTTGGAAAACTGGAAGAACAAGAACAAAGAGAATTGCGATTAAAATTCGAAATCAAAACGCTGGCCTAGAAAAAACTCGGCTCGAAACTAAACTGCTCGAAGCCGAACTAAACAAAATAGAAAAATTGGACGGCACGCGTTGCGGTGACGAAATTCAGAACTCTCGTCGAGAATTGGACGGAGACAAAAAATCTGCCCCTCGGGTTTCACTCCGGAGTTCCGATCAAATCGCCGATGTTCTGTCTAAACAAAATGAAATTTCTCAAGCCCTCGTCAAACAGCAAGAGCAAGTGTCTCTTCCTAAAAAGGAGATAGAGGTATTCGACGGGTCAGATATTACGAAATTCAAGGTATTTATGAACAAGTTCGAGTCAATTATCGAATCATAATGTCAATCTGAAATTGAAAAGTTGACCTATTTGGAGCAATTCACAGGAGGAAAAGCTCTTCAATTAGTACAAACCTGTTCTTCTTGTGCTGAATCACTCGGATATTCAAAAGCAAAAGAACTCCTTCAAAAAGAGTATGGAAACGAATACAAAATTGCAAACGCATATTTGGAATCTCTGGCCGCATGGCCTGAAATATAGTCTGAAGACAAGGACAACCTTCAGGAACTTGCAAATTTTCTGTTACGCTGTAAACACTATATGGAAAACAGAACAATTTCTAATCAGTTGGACAACCCTAAGGAAATCATGAACCTCGTCATGAAGCTTCCGTTCAGACTGAGGGAACGCTGGAGAATAAAAACCTTCAACATTTCAGAGGGCAGAACTGTTATTTTTGATGACCTCGTCAACTTTGTCCAAGACGAATCAAGCATCCTAAACCAGCCTCTTTTTGGAAGAATTTCGGGTACCATTTCTACAATCACGCAAAATGAAACAAAACCTAAATTCAAAACCAAATCTTTGCTACAATCATCGAGCAGTGGATTGCACCCGATCAAGAAATTTTGCGAATATTGTCAAAAGTCTAACCACGATCTCTCGTACTGTTTCTTGTTCAAGAAACTTTCCTTTGATGCCAAAACTAATGTTGTAAAATCAAAGGGCTTATGCTTCGCCTGCTTATCTAAGGGACATACTTCAAAGGACTGCCTTCAAAAACTAAGTTGTTCCATTTGTAAACAAAAACATCCGTCGATTATGCACAACGTGAAAAGGTCAGTCTGTACCGAAAAACCACTTACCAACTCGTGCCTCAGCGATGGTGCTGCAGCAGCAGCAGCAGCAGCAGCTTCATCCCGAGACTTCAACACTCAAGTAGAACCAAGCGTCCGAACCAACTGCGTCACCGAAATGAAGGAACATAGCCCAAAATCTATCTCGTGTCCAAAAGTTTCTGCCTATATTTCCGCAACAAATAATGGAAGTAGAAGGTTGGTCAATGTTGCTTTGGATCCACATTCATCAGATTGCTGGATTAGAGAGGATCTGGCCAAATATCTAAATATGAAACTAGTGCCCACGCAAGTAACACTAGCTACCATGAAAGATAAAAATACAAATGTAAGTGTAAATGTTGTTTACCATCTACAAATCGAAGACTTCGAATTGAACAAAAAGACAGAGATTCCCGTTCTGTACACCCGTTCGACGAATTCATGGCTCTTTACTAACAAGGACATACCCTGTCGTGCGGAAATTGAAGGCTTCAAACACCTGTCGGACGTTCCATTTAATTTCGTGAACTCGGAAGTTACTCTCGTGATCGGGATGAATATGCCAGGCCTCCTGAAACCTCAGAAAATTGTAGATGGAGGCTGGTCTCAACCCTTCTCTGCACTGTATTGGCTTGGATGGGCCATAAACGGGCCTACTACTCGAAACGAACAAAGAAAAACTTGCCTTCGATCTAAACTGGTGGAAGTCGAAAAAAACTGGAAAAGTTTTATGCTCAAGATTTCATCGACGACTCAATCGAACTCTCTCAATCGGTTGACGATCTGAAGTGGCAACAAAGCGTTGAATCAAGTTTACGAACCCTACCCAATGGACATTACGAAATAAAGCTGCCATTAAGAAATAAGCAGGAAACTCTTCCATCCAACAGAAATCAGGCTTTATCCAGATTTTTAAGCCTTACGACGAAATTTCAAAGAAATTCTTCATTCTGCAATGAATACTCTGATTTCATGCAAACGATGATAGACGAAAACTTCGTGGAGCTGGTACCAGAAAACGAGCCTCCAAGTCCTGGAAGGGAATGGTTTTTGGTCCATCACGCAGTGCATCATCGCCAAAAAAAGAAACTTCGAATCTTATTCGATTGTTCCCTAAAGTATAAAGGGACCTCTCTCAACGATGTACTGCTCCAAGGTCCCGACTTGACAAACGCTCTAATCGGGGTTTTGCTGCGATTCAGAGAAGGCAGGTATGCAGTTATCGGCGACATCGAAGAAATGTACTACCAAGTTAGAGTCCCTCGCGAAGACGCAAATTTCTTGAAATTTTTCTGGTACGATTCGACTGGTAAGACTCCAGCGGAGTACCGCTTGAGAGTTCACGTCTTTGGCGCTCGAAGCTAAAGATTTCATAGCTTTGTAATTATTTTTCTGCTTTAGAATGTTGTTTATATTTTCTAATGGCTTACCAAACCGAATCATCTTTTAAGAACCGAAAGTTCTGTACGCAGTCATGTAGAAATGATTTGCTCGGTGCACCCGAATTAAAACTCGCCTGAAATGAAATAGTAATATCAACTGTAGGTATTGTAAGTGCTGCAACATTCATTGTAAAAATTAAAACAAAACTATGATCAATGCTACATAAGAGAAACATAAATGTTGCAAATACCAGCGCTGATATCGAATGAGAGCCGTCCTAGAAATCCGGTGAAATTACCATAAGTGAGCTTACTCTTGTAGAAAACTTTGACCAACGCGACCTTTCCTCAAGTGTGTATCATTTCTTACCTGCGGGTAAATCAATTTACCCCTACAGCAAAATAGCTCACAAGCTGTCAATGAAAAGGACGAAATTACATTTGGATTTAATATACATTAAGTAATGTCAGTTTCTATTTAATATATACCATAATACGTTTTTTCCTCAATTTTGGGGGATTTTTGACGAAAATAGGGGAATTTCTACCGCAAATCTGGGGGAAAGAGAAAAACCACAGTGGCAGCCCTGGACGTTAGACTAGTGTGGCCCCGGCATAAGACTGGTATGACCCGTGCATCATGCACAGTCCTGCAGCGCTAGAAGAGCGTTGAACAAAACATAAATTATTGCGTTTACTTTATTAAGTTGAATTTAATTCGCATGTCCTCAAAGTATTCTGGGGTACAGCAGTGCATTGCAGATTTTTACAAATGTGTATCTAACTATAGCTTTCAATTTTTAATGATGGAAAAGACGGAGCACTTGTGTTGAAATGAAGAGGGGCAAATTTTTCTTAGAATTCTATTGTGCGATTACTAAGCTACCAGAAGACTTGAAGTAGTTCACATTACTAATTGGTGTCAAGGGGTTTAGGACCCAATATATAATTAATCATCAGGGAGACACAACTACTGTGTCAAAGGAAATTAGCTATCCCAGGGGGATACGAGGGGTAGGCCTAGTCAAAAAGTTCTCAGACAATGCCATAATTTCTTCATTTAACAACTCATTACTTTTATTTTTCTACATAAGCTCCATTGTGGTCTATATACTTTTGGAATTTATGTTTCCACCTGTAAATGCCTTCCTGATAAAATTTGGGGGAGGGGGAGCTTGTTCCAGTAGGTTCTGTACGCTAGAGATGTTTTCATTTGTTGCTGTTGTGAGTCTTCCTCTTCGTGGGTCGTCATCAAGTTGGACTCTTCCTTCTTTAGAGCGTTCAATCCAATCATAAACGACTGCTCTACATGGTGCAGAGTCTCCATAAACCTGCTGTTAGCAAAGCTTCGATGATTTCAACAGGTTTCCAATTTAGTTTAGTTAAAAATTTGATGTTAGCTCTGATCTCAAAATTTGCCATTTGAAAGGTTGAAAATTACTATTTTGAGATGCAACCTCTCTCGATGCTGACCTGACACAGACTGATGAGACGGCTGCAAGTTATCAAGGAAGCTCTAAGGACAGGTTTCAACTTGTAAATCTCTGTTCAGTTCAAAATTATGGCAATTGTCTGAGAACTTTTTGACTAACCCTCGTATTCCATGTTGCACTGCTTGAAGAGATTTAACGTGAAGCCGCGCTGTAACGCATTATAGCCAGACGTCATATCGTCTTAGAAGTTTGAAGATGAAGAAACTGCAATATGGCCGGGCGCGCTACGTTGGTACATCGGGGGTTTCAGCGTGGGTAAGTCGTCCGGCCATAAATGGGTGGGCAGCTGAAACCCCACTACCGGGTTTGGATGCCCAGTGCGTTCGACTGTACAGTGTTGTGAACAAATTTTAATGGGGAGACACTTGTAATCTTGAGTTGCAATTATAACCACGATGCTCATAAATTTTGATGTTTCAAATAATAGTGATGTTCATCTTGTGTGGTGATTTGGAAGAGTCTAGTACGAATTAAATTATGTGACCTTCGGTGTGACATAGTTTGAGTAACTGAAGCGCTAGCTACTACTACTACAAATTGTCCCATTTTGGTTAGACCGATATGACCTGGATCCAATATATGTACAGTTCATTATAAAAGGGGTACAACTTCTGTATCCAAGGGACTTGGCGATCCTAGGAGGAATATGTGAGGTCCCGAGTAGCGAGTTAGGTAGGCTTTTTTGTTGAAATAAATTTTTTATTATGGGATGGACAATCTTTTTTTTGGTTCACTGTTGTCCTGTTTCTCAGCTGCTACTACTACTACTACTTTTTCATTAAACTTTTATCTTGTTTCATGAACTTCTTTCTGAATGTACAGTTTCAATGCAGCTTGTGCATAGATTCCGCGTTTCCTTAATTCCATATTTAACAGTCCCTTCTTCCTTCCTCTATTTCGAACGTCTTTGTTGCGGTTAGGGAGCCTTTAACCTAACATCTGATCTCGAATCAACGTTGCGTAAAATATAGACATAACTTTTTAATATCGTAAATCACGCTCTAAGAGTCCCTAGGGCTTTGCAAGTTTCAAAAACGTTATTTTCACTTTCCAGCTTGCGTGTTAATGTTTTAACTTTGTTTAGCATTCATTTTTATCCTTTCACAATTTCTGATTTTAGCAACGACAGTACTTCTAAGGTGTGGTAGTAGCTGTAATGTGTTCCAAAATTGTCCAGCCCATGCTAATTGTAAGTAAAACTATGAACGCTAGGAAGTTGAAATTGATTTATTAGAAGAAAATATTTTTTATAGGTTAACAACACTATTGTTATTAACAGGAAGAGTAAGAGTATTGTTGGGAGAGTGCTTTCCAAATAACTTAATTTTACGATTTGGTAACATCCCTTGGTTTCCTTGTTCTCCAGATTTGTCCCCATGCGACTTCTTCTTGTGGGGCTCCCGTAAGTCACGAGTTAATGTAGCCAATTTAACAAATTTACAAGAACTTTGAAATAAAATTTTATATGAAATAGCTCAACTCTCGCCTGATACACTAAGGAGCGTTATGGAAACGACAAAGAAAAGAGCTCTAATTTGTCTAAACAGTCGTGGCACTCATTCGAACGTATTTAAAACTTAGCCTTGATAAACCATAACAATGTTATTCTTTCAAATTAAACAAGTTTCAACTTTCTAGCGTTCATAGTTTTCCTTGTATTAGCAAATTAAAAGGCTCGGTTACTTCTGGCCCACCCTGTATATGTATAGCGATTGGTGTTATTTTTATATTTATAGCATTTCTTTCAGAGTTCTCTTCACGTTGTTCTTGGTGTTATAACGGAAAGGTATTTCTAAGAGATTTCAATTCTGTAGGATAGATTTTACAAATTGTGTATTTTACGTTTCAAGCGTCTGGTTACAGCTGAAGTCTTAAAATTTGTTATGTCCAACAGGAAAGGAAATGAGATTTGTAATTTTTAAGCGGTGACAGGAGGAAACATAAGCGTGGCCAACCTGTTATCTGATGGGGGACTTATTCATAAAGTAATGGAATTTGTTAAAAAAGTGAATGTATTAGGGAATATATGATGTTAAATCTGAGTGGACCCACCCAGTTCAGGAGTGGAGAGGTTGTGTTTTAATGTTTGTATTACGGTTTGCCTATGTCTTAGTCTTGTAGCAGTTGGTATGTTCTGCGGCACAGTTTAGAACCTAAATGGCCGAGCGTACTGCGCTCCTCAACGCAGAGTTGAGAAAGGGTTCCAGCGCGGGTAAGACGCTCAGCCAAAGTGAGGGTGGGAGCTGGAACCCCAACTTTGGGGTCCTAGCTTCAATCCTTCCACATTCATTGTTCCATTGCATCCATGTCCCCTGGTTCTTCAGGTAAAAATTACGAGTTTCAGCTATATTGGCCTCAATCTTTGTTCATATGGTGATTGAATCCTTATGATGACTGGGAAAAAGAAGCAAATGTTGTGATAAGTGTTAGAATGTCCATGACGGCTCCTTTTCGGGTGGCTCATGCTAAACGGTAGTTTTCGACATTTATGTAATGCTATATTGCTGTGTAACGAATGGGGGTGAAGTTCTGGAGAATTGTTGTGGCCCGACGAAAGGAGGGCGTACTTAATGTGTTATGCCAGTTATTGATGAAGTCGGACATGAGTTCTGTTTTTTGCTGAAACGTGTATTGTATTGAGTTGCATCGTACATGACTGAGTGAGATGGAATATGCGAGCAATAACGTCGTAATTGAAGTAATCTGTATAGATAGCGGAGAAAGATGGAAGACACTCATGACCTCAGTGTATCACCGTACAACAACACAGCAACTTTGGTAGAAATACCAAAGCGACAACTAAATAGTCTATGACCGAAGTTGTTGTTAACTGAGATTATTATTATTATTCATTTATATTTATAATTAACCGGAGCTAATGGCATATTATAGGATGTGTGCCGTATATGTCTGTACACATATATATATACATGTATATATATATACATGTATATATATACATGTATATATATACATGTATATATATAAGTTATATATATGTATATTTGTTCATTAAATGACGTAGTGTTCACTATAAAATTGCTACAATAATGTATTCATCGAATAAATATGGATGTAAGGCTACTTTTTCCATGTAATATGCATGTTTTACTGTGTTGAGGGATTTTCACTGGGAAAAGTGTAGCTACTGGAATGACTACAGCAATACTGCCAATATTCCTGGAGTTACTCTAAGCTATACTTTTAGTTCAACAATGCTCGTTATTCAAATTTTCAACTATTTAGACGTTGATCATGTACAGAGCAATTCGAAAATTGAATAATCTAAGCTAACACGTTCTTTATAACGCAATATGATGTAGCGGTGATTATTCAAAAATCGTCTGAACAAATCGGTAGGTAAGAGAAAGACAGCACAGCAGATTATGAAAGAGGTGCAAGAGAAAGATTTGTACTTCGGGAGCCTATTCTTATAATTTATAATTTGAATTTATACGAGGCCCGTAATATAAATATATATATAAATATTATATATATATATATATAAATAGTCCGAAATAAATGTGCATTAAAGATGATGGACATCGTGAAAAACTAATCCTGCTTCCTATGCATATCGTTCATTCTAAAAGAATTGAAGACTTTCTTGAAGCGGAAAGCATTGTTTGCGAGACTAATTTCATCCTGTGGTTTGTTTACGTTGACGAACTATGAACTCTGTGTTTCTTTCTGAAATATAAAATAACATCATGAGGAATTTCATTTGATTTATCCTTTAAACACTCGAAAAAAAACATCGGAATTTTAGAATTACAATGAGTATGCAAGTCCTAAACGGAGCTTTGGATTGATAAATATGAAGGTTTTGCTCGGTATGCGCACAAATTTTAATTATTACATGGCTATTAAGCATTGCATACGAGATTATCAAAGTTATTCAGTATCATAGTTTCCAGACTATTTAAATATTTTTCAATACGTATGTGCGGAAACCCGGCAGTTCCTGCCATGGTGCAATCATACGTACGACAGCCAGTGCATCGCTGCCGCGAGTGTGGTGTGAGTCACGTGGTATGGGTGTGATGACGTGTCAGCTCAAACATCTTCTATTGGCTGGCTGGTCTAACGGTTTCGAGCAGCTGTCCCCTTTGAAGTGGACTTACCTGTTTTATGTATACCGTGGCCAAGGCTGAGCGTCGCAGCGACGCTGGCTTGGTGGGGGATTGGAGTGGGGGAGCCAAACAACCTGCCTCTTTTGCCTGGCCGCGTAAAGGGCCGTTTACACTGGTCTACATTTTGCTGCAGCCTCACGTGTAGACGCCTCGTGTGGAGCTTCACAAGAGCCATGTGCGTTTAGACTAGACACCATTGGAGCGAGCCATGGAGCGCGCGCTGCTCAACAGGGCTGCCACGCTAGATATTATATAGCTAGATCTAGGTGTTTTTGCTGAAGCTTAGATGTAAAATTTCGAACCTAGATATTAGCTATAAAATCCATATAGTTTTTTCAGCGTGATAGAAATTTTCTAGCTAGAATTACAGTTAAGCTATGTATATGATAGATTACTGTAAATTCGAATTAGGAAGTCACCATAATGGTTGGTTACTGCTTTATTCTTATTATATTTGTTAATTTACTTAAGCAAATTGTCTGAATAGTGAAGCAACCATATTCTGATCATGTTATGTTCAGATTATGAACGACACCAAGACGGCTATTTCACGCTTCATAAGCTACAGCACACTATCTCCAATTGCAAAACTAGTGATGATATCAGAAAATCAAGGAATAAAATGCACATACATTATCAATAATGTAATGTGGCCTCATTTTGACGAAAGACCGACCAATGATATTGGTAACAAGGAGTTCAGTTTATTGTTGGATGGAGCAATGATATTTCTATCATGAAACTACTTGGTGTATCAGTTATTTACTAAAGTAATGCATCTAATAAAGTAGAATCAACTTACTTAGTAATTGCAAAATTATTAAAAGTGATGAAGATAGCGGTGTGAAAGCCTTAAAACAATTGTTGAGAAGTAGGAATCTGAGCATTGATGAAATGCAATGCAATAGAGACTGACCTTTCTACTCGCAACACGTGTAAAATTGAAGAATATTTGGATACCAAGCTTTATTAGGGTAAATATCAGGATACTAGATAATTTATATAAAGATAAATTGCCTAAAATAAAGCAATTTATGAAATAAATATCCTTATATGCTATTGTTCAACTAATTTATTGTAGTAGATAATTAATTTACTTCTAGATAAATTTTTGGATGTTTTATTATTAAATCTATATGTTTCTCGATATTTTTTGAGGTCACACTAGATTTTTTGGTCAAACACAAGTGGCAGCCATGCAGCACAAAACCAAGTGGCAGCCATGCAGCTGTAGACGAGCTTGTGTGAATATTGTTGCTGCATCGTAGCTACGTAATCTCTTTTTTATTTGCATGAGTGAAATGTTACTATATTCGTTCATCTTCATTAAAATATAATGGAAAGCAGCCTCCTTATATTCACAGCTTTTAGTCTGCCAAAGGCATTGATGGGCTTAGTACATTTCAATTAGAAGCAGTGTAGTTTCTCGCGGTAGTGTTGAGTCAGCCATGACGGGTGAGAGAGAGGCGCTACCTCACTTGATGACTGCCATCCGCACACTGACCGGTCGAGCTGCGCCTCGCACACGTGTAGCCGCTGCACGGATTCAACCAAAGCGAATCGGGAACTTCGGGCTCACACACACAAATTTGAGCCTCAGTGGTGAGCTTCGGCTACGCGAGTCGCGCCTCACAGCCGAAATGTCCCCTAGTGTAAACACCCCTTAAAGAGGCGATCCTGGCGCCAGCAGCAGCCCGTGGAACTTATTTTACGGACACGCCTCGTACTTCTTTTTTCTTTGACCAATTATCCAACATCTATATCAAGATTCAAGATACAGCTTTCAATTTCATTCGGTTACTTAGGCAATGAATTTCTTTTGAAAATTTCCCGGACATTTGATATGTTTAATATTTTTATCTACTCTTCAAGTCATGCTGAAATAATGGTTTGATTGGTATTATAATTTTGGTGGTTTCAAGCAGAGACCTTTGCCTTAATTTTTTTTTTTGGTTCGAGTTTTTCAAATATTTTACCCCTTTTATTGATTCCACAGATTTATTATGTTTTATTGTTTCTGACAATAGTTTGTCAAGAGCTTTTTGCTTATTAACAGCAGATGCTCTTGCAGCAGCACCTCCAGCAAAAGAGCCAGCAGAGCCAGGGCCTGCTAATTAAGCTGGAATTCTAAACATAAAACCCCCGTTTCGGCAGTATTTTTAAAAATGAAAGAAGTCTTGGTCTTTATGCAAATCAAACTCCTATTTTTGGCCAGTATCGCATTGTTCTTCTTAATTAAATATAGAGGATTATCAATATCACCTATCGTCTTACACTTTCCGCAGTACATTATTTTTTAAACATTATTATATGAATATGTTTCATTTTTAGTACTTTAAGTTAATTTTATCACCTTTATATATATATATATATATATATATATATAGATTGTAATCGAATTATTCTATTAGTAAAAATTAATGCATATGCGCAAGCATCGTTTGGAATATTTGATTTGAATTCTCCCTAATTTTAATGTCAGTTGTAGTGTCTTTCATTCGTTCATTCTGTCTGCTGATGTCAAACACATATGTACTGGATATAAAATCCGAATTGTCTGCATTCAACAGCACAATTTTCATCAGGAAAATAACCTGTTAAGTAATGGCACCAGTTTTATGGCAAAGATCCATATGAAAAACTTGAGTTGTTTATTTGTTCATGATATGAATATCTTGTAAATTAAGAATTCTATAGAGTACAAACGTCGGAGCCGCATAGAAGCAGGAGGTGGAGAGTAACTTCTTCTGAAGAGGTGTAGCTGTGGAGGATAACCTGGTCCTCTGTTAATTAGCACTCAATAGCATTAGTGCGGGCTCTGCCGTCTCCTCATCCAAATTAAAGGACTAAGATGTGCTATAGTGGTTGAGAGGGTTGGCCATTGTAGATATTTGATGTCTAAAATGGAAATGGGCAAATTTTATTTAAAATTGGTAAAAAAAATTTAGTAATCGGTTGCTTGAGGAGTCCTTTTGTGTTGGTCGTTAATTTTAAATTAAATTAGGTACATCACGTTTGCGTAGCAACTTTAAAAGAAATGATACAGCAAAGAAGTATTTTAAAAACATTTAGTTCGAACGTTTCGAGCACTAGGCTCATTCTCAACGAAATCTGCAAATACAAAGACACAACTTAAGCACAGTTCACAAATAAAATTCATATGTTGACAGGCAAAAGTAGAACAGCAAAATGGACAGCAATGAAATAGGAAGGCGGTGAACAAGGTTTCTAACACTTACTACGCTGACGCTATTCAGAAACACGGACAAAAGTTAGCGGTTTACAATTTTTAGTTGATATGAGCTCTGCATGTCATTTAACGGAGGTTTTAACTTATGTATATACAATGACTCTAATATTCGGAGGTCAAAACTAGCTGAACATGAATCCAGTATTTTAAATTGATCACTATTAATGACTTGATCGCATGAGGCATTGCAGTGCTCCCTTATACTAGAATGAGACGGAGAACCTAATATCCGACCAGTACGATGACTCCGTCCAGCATGCTCAGCTATCCGTATATACAGTGCCCGCTGGGTTGAACCAACGTACTGAAATGCGCAATGCGCACAACGGAAATCATAGACGACGGAAGATCGCATGCTTTTAGGAAGTATATCTTTAAATCGGAAAAATGAACTAATTGTGCGTTTATTAACCAATATAATGCGCAAGGTTAATGCGCATTTTCCTGAAATTTCCTTGCGCATTATATTGGTTAATAAACGCACAATTAGTTCATTTTTCCGATTTAAAGATGTACTTCCTAAAAGCATGCGATTTTCCGTCGTCTATGATTTCCGTTGTGCGCATTGCGCATCTCAGTACGTTGGTTCAACCCAGCGGGCACTGTATATACGGATAGCTGAGCATGCTGGACCGTGTGGACGGAGTCATCGTACTGGTCGGATATTAGGTTCTCCGTCTCATTCTAGTATAAGGGAGCACTGCAATGCCTCATGTGATCAAGTCATTAATAGTGATCAATTTAAAATACTGGATTCATGTTCAGCTAGTTTTGACCTCCGAATATTAGAGTCATTGTATATACATAAGTTAAAACCTCCGTTAAATGACATGCAGAGCTCATATCAACTAAAAATTGTAAACCGCTAACTTTTGTCCGTGTTTCTGAATAGCGTCAGCGTAGTAAGTGTTAGAAACCTTGTTCACCGCCTTCCTATTTCATTGCTGTCCATTTTGCTGTTCTACTTTTGCCTGTCAACATATGAATTTTATTTGTGAACTGTGCTTAAGTTGTGTCTTTGTATTTGCAGATTTCGTTGAGAATGAGCCTAGTGCTCGAAACGTTCGAACTAAATGTTTTTAAAATACTTCTTTGCTGTATCATTTCTTTTAAATTAAAGTTATAATCGTAGTGTTTGCAGTGGGGAATCTTACAAGCATCCTGTGATGGGATTCTTTGCGTGCCGAAGATATTTTTGTAAGAATTTATTTCAATAGTCAAATGACGGCTGTTTGACTCCCCTCATAATTCCGAGTGACTCCCTCCGTACATTCGTGAAACAAGCCGCGTAAAAGCGCTCGTCGTGTCTAAGTAATCGCACTTGACAGCACGGACCAACGGTAGCACCTGCCTAGCTAGCTCCGATCCCAAAAAAACTGATAGAAACCTTTCAGCGTTTCCTTCCCTACGTGACGACAACGGTGGCTCCAGTGTCGGGGCTTGCAGTTGTTGAAAATGAAATAAAAGTATTTGTTGAACATCTGTAATGTTGTAACCTATTTTTAAATCAGTGGTAATTTGAAATGACTTAATATTATACTGTGAGACTTTTCGTAATTGTCTCGTGTTCTGCGATGAAGATGCCAGTTTGAGCCCTTTTCATGTAGCATTGATCAGCGTCACAACTATTTTATTCTAATAATGTATTGTTACTTGTTATAATATGCCTCAACCTGTAATACTAATCCGTAAAATTATTGCAATTTGTAAGAAACTTTACGAAATATATAGACAGTATCAAACTAACTTGTTGAAGTTAAATAAGTAATTTCGGTAATTTTTGTGCAGTCTTCAAATTCGCGGTAATTGGACAGGTGTGGCCTATTGTTTATGGGAGCAATTTGCTATTTTTGGGAAAAATCGTTGCACTGCTCAAGA
Source organism: Morinoia aosen (assembly GCA_030386875.1). Classification (NCBI taxonomy): domain Eukaryota; kingdom Metazoa; phylum Arthropoda; class Malacostraca; order Amphipoda; family Talitridae; genus Morinoia; species Morinoia aosen. The sequence continues at coordinate 11,777,424 of CM059569.1, read as the reverse complement.
ATCATCCGAAATATAGTGGTTAGAGTAGCCATTCTTACCGTTAAATTACCGGTAATTATTGTAAGTTTTGAACGAAGACCAACTATAATAACCGTTTAACTACCGGTAACTAACTGGTTAACTATCGGTAACTAATCGGTTAATATCGTCGGTCCTCGTCCAAAATTTACGATAAAAACCGGTTATTTAACGTTAATCCGACGATAATATGAGACGTTCCCGACACTAATTCCGACGATATATAGTCGGTTTATAAGAAGAAAAAAATGATAATTACCGGTAAATTCAGACGTAAATTATCGTCGGTCAGACCATAAATTTCTGACTGGGTACTAGTGCTAAATGCGACAGAAATCAAACAAAGCATTTAAAGTGTTTGTTGAAGAAATAATTTTTGGACTAACTTATCTTACGAACAGATTGTACGCAACTGATGTGTAACCACTATTATTGGCAGTACCCATAAAATGAAATACAGGAATCATGTGATACATACAATTTACGATTTGAAGTAAATACGATGATTTTTATAAAATACATTGAAAATATAATTTCATTTTCATCATTCCAAAGTTCAATGATATGCAGTAAAAGCATACCATCCGATTTCCCACACTTTTTGCTTGGCTACGTGGTTTTAAGTTATTGGTTAGTTTCCCCTCAATATTTTTAAACTGCACGTATTCTCGAATGGGTACCAACTATCATTGGCGTACAACCTTAATTCGACAAGAATACTCACTGTCGAAATGCGACCCTATTTTTCGACTGGCATATGTAGAGTTTAATATTAGCGTCCGTCTGCTCAGACGTACTATGAAATTAAATTTAAACGAATCAATTCGAGTAATAAACTCTGAGTTTTGATTGGTGGAAGGGAATCATTAAAACAGGCATAAAAACGTATTCAAACGACAAATTTATTTCCTGCCAGGACGAGGATGTAGACATAAATTCACTATGAAAAATGTGAGCACGAACCATGTACTACTATCGAGTGATCTAAAATATGGTTACTTTGGGCTTATCATCATGTCTAATTTAATTTACCTCTCGAGTTTGCAGAAAAACCTGAACGGTGGAAACAATTTTTTCATAAAGGTTTTAAAAATCTCTCGTTTCCGTCATCAACATTACCTCTGCTGCAATGAAGTTAAAAACAAAACAAGCCTGAGGAAGTTAACACAGCGAAAACACTCATTTTAATATCTTTAATCAAATTCAGCTGTAAAGTTCAACTATATATTCTTAAAAAATAATTTTGTGCGGAATTTTTACTGTCAAAGCCCCTCATACAGATAATGCAATATTTTGTTACTCTTTGAAGGCATCGCAGGAAAATTCGAACCCTCGCGCAGTAGCCACAATGAAACCTCCATGCAGAATATCGAAAGTATTGGTGCTTAAGCCGACATCAAAAATCAATTCACAACAATTTGCAGCATTACCAGTGTATGCGATCAAGAATTCAATATCAGAGATTGTAACTCGCCAGATACAGAGAACAGTTTCATGTGGTATGAAGACATCGTAGTTACGAGGTCGCAGAATGCCAATCAGGGAGGACAATGAAGGAGCGAGGCGATAGCACGAAAATTCTTTCACGATACTTCTGAATCAATGAATGGGAAAAATGTACTAGGTTCACACAGTATCCTAACATATCGTAAAATACATAGTATTTCTATAAAGCTATATTATGACTGAAATAAAATACACAACGGCGATGTATGTACAGGTTATGAAAATTTCATAACTCGTATAGCATTCAACTGTGGTTAAACAACACGAGCTTCAGATGATAGAAAATTTCATGATAAAATTCCTATTATGATAGACCAATGTTCAATAGCTGCCTTGACGAATAAACTCCTTTTTGATTGTATAGAGTTACCCACAATGATAGTCACTTAGATGTTTTTGTTAAATAGACCAATTTTCAGCCGGAAAATTTTCCTGTTGCAATACTTGACAACACTTGTTTACACTTTGGATAGATCTAATATGCATGATCGCCAAATTGTCTTTATTTCTGATGTAAGCCAAGACGAAAGATTAGTCCTGTCACTCAAATTTTAATCAAGGTTCGTCTTATTGAAGGTCTCACTAATACCGAGAGGGTACTATAGGAGCACAAACAAAGCAGTAAATTTTGTTCGTCATACTCAACGATAATTTTTCGAATGTAGGCGAGAAAAGTAGCATACTTGTCATACTTTCCCTTACTGACTCAGTGGTGCAACTTTCTTGAATGTTCCTCACTCTAAGGGCGAAAGAAAGAAATGCGCTTTCGTATTCTGGAAAAGTCTACTGTTCTATTGTTTATTTTAACAGTAATGTTTGCTTTAATTCAAAGTTATTGGTACTATAATTCTAATATTTTTATTTACCACCCCCTTTTAAGATTTTGACTCAATTTTGTTTTTAATTAATTCAGCTTCGAGGCTCTTCATCATTATCTCTTGAAAGCCTCTCATCCAGCTTACTAAAACAAGCCGCGCCGGCTGATGGCTGGGACTCATTCTCTATTTTTTGACACTGTTGTGCAATGTATTCCTTAAAATCGTTGTTACTCATACTGTTGCTGATGCCAAGAAAGGCCTTGGTTTTATGAATGTTCTCTGGACAAGAGAGGGCGCTGTCGTCTGAGTGGCTCTTGTCAGCAGGTAACTCGGTACAGACGTTCTTGTCACCTTGTTGAGTCACGGCAGTCATTAATCTTCCGTACGCACCGATTTTCTCCGGCCGAGACATATTTTTTAGCTTGATGCATTCTGTTTTGACCTCGACGCTGCGCACCGCCTTCCGGCTCTAAAATTAAAGAGAATATACAGTATGGTAATTTTTCTGCACAGACAAAACAATTTCAAACGAACTGATTACAGATTAGTTATAGGTATGCTATGAGGCAGAAAGAAAATCACTGTGATCTTTCTTTTTAATAGATTTCAATGACTATCACTCTAACATTGTGCAAGCGCGAATATTATAAATGTTGCAGTGAGTCACACACAGAGTTTAGTTTATTGTTAATTGTAAATCAACTGAAATTCTCGGCAGTGTACATTCAAACACACTAGGACTTCAGGGAAAAATTATTATTGAACCCATGACTCATCAATAGAAAAGTGCTGGAAAGATAGAGGCACACCATACTAAAAGGTGACCAATGTGATGTTCGTTCAGCCTCGTAGAAATTTCTTGTGAGGTATTCATGGAATGAAATCTGATATGTGGTAACTTCCGTAAGGACGTGTTCTAATAATGCAGCTATACTTATTTATGTGAGAACCAACAAAAAACTATATACTAATGTTGCAAACTACTACAGTGTGTTCACCTTGATCATGTAGAGGCTGTTTTTTCAAATAAACTGCGCATTTTTATGAATTTATACATTGTCATTTTTTCGGATGTTAGGAAAATATTATTTGACTTCGCTAACTTAAATGCTATTTTTAATAACGAAGTTATAAATTGAGTTATCATAAAGTACCTTTCTGCCAGTGTACATTTTGACAAGTGTATATTTTGATTGTTCAGTGTTTAAAAAGTGAGTAAAATTGGAAAAAAAGATGGTTAAACAGAATTAGATCGAGTGAAAGTTACTGCAGGGCTTGGGCTACACTGGAAATATCGAAGAAAATGGGTCGAGAACATTGTGCAACAAAAGCATATGAGTTCGATGGCAAAACATGTAGGAAAATCCTGAATAGATCTCATTTACAGAAACTAACTGAGGGAGTCACTCGTGAACTTACGAGAGGGACGGTTCAACAGCTTCATTTTGACAGCAAAAGAGTATTCGAAGCTGCAGGAGTCCCAGCAATGGGAGAAATAGCGAAGTTCGAGAACCTCAATACTCTTGAATACGTGATGAGGCTAATAAAGAAACTTCCTATGTACAAAATTCTGAAGTCTGACAGAGTTAAATGGGCAGAAAGGTTCATGAAAAGGAATTTCCAAAATTTCAATTTTACTGACGAGTACCGAACTACCTTGGCCGGACCTGACGGATGGTCGCCCGGCTGAATATTGAACAGGCGTCCAGTGTGCACACAAATCTGCCGTCAGCAAAGTGGAGTAGGGGTTATGTTCAGGGCTGGGATCAAAGGAAATGAAATAATTGACCCATAGAAAGTACCCTTTGGAGTTAGAGTGAATTCTAGAGCTTACTGCTAGCTTCATGAAAAATCTTTAATACCCTGGTTAGATGACCAACGTTTATTAAGAAAGGCAATTCATTGTGTTTCAGCAGGATAGTGCTGCTGCTCACATATCTCAGTGTATAAAATACTCGCTACTGGATCGTGGCTTCGAGCAAGAAAATCTAATGATTTGGCCACCCAACAGTCCGGGTTTGAATATAATTGAGAACTTGTGGTCTATCATCGCATGACAAGTTTATGTTCATGGAAAGCAGTTTAACAATTTGGATGCTCTCGGGTATGCAACTCAGGAAGTTTGTGAGTCATTTGAGCCATACGAAATGCCAAATCTTATATTTGCTATCGACAAACGCATCATACAGATTTAAAAAATGGGGGGAGTCCAAGTGGCTCATAATACCTATTAAATTAATATTTCAGTTTTATTTTTGTAGTCCCATGTTAAATGACGTCTTTTAAATAATGTGATTTCCTGTTCGTTTAAAAAAATAAAAATTTGGTCCCACAAAATGTTTAACATGTAATCTTTCGCATAAGCCAAGTGAACATGCATTTTCATCCAAATATGGTTGTTCAGCCAATAAAATATGCATCTTTTTTAGATTTATGTATCAGAATATGCTGGGTGACATAACAATCATGTTTATACTGGTTGGACCAGAAATAACTGAGCCTTTTGATTTGCTAATAAAAGGAAAACGATGAACGATAGGAAGTTTAAACTTGTTTATATTTGAAAGAATAACACTACGTCGATCTCCAGCAAGAGGAACGATGACATTGTTGAGAGAATGCTCTCAAAATCATTTGATTTCACGATTTGGCAATATCCCTTGGCCTCCTCGTTCTCCAGATTTGTTCCCATGCGACTTCTTCCGGTGGGGCTATAAGTCACGAGCTTACGTAAAAAATCCAATAAATTTATGAGAACTTCAAAACAAGATTCATTATGAAATAGTTCAACTCTCGTGTGATACACTAAGGAGCGTTATGGAAACGACGAAGAAAAGAGCCCTAATTTGTCAAAACAGCAGTCGCAGTCATTAAAACAACATTATACATGTTCAAAACATTGAATTGGTGCAACATAAAATATTATTCTTTCAAATAAAACAAGTTTACACTTCTTTTCATTCATAGTTTTAGTCTTATTAGCAAATTGAAAAGGTGAGTTATTTCTGGCCCACCCTGAACTTGAAGGGGGAGTACAATTTGAGATGGATAGGTGGAATTACATTTGAAAATGATGAGCGCATAATCAAGGTGAACACACGATTTAAACGGCCTTTCGCTGTGTCGTTAAACTTAGAAGAGCAATGCTCATGGGAAGAGTGAGAACGCTATGTCCACGTAACCACGTAAACCTGCTTTGAGTGGGCGAAGAATCTCACAAGTAGGGGGTTTAATCATGGCGAAGTCGGAGACATATTCTGAGGGAAGATCGGGTTTGATGAAATAATGACATACCTTACAATGCGAAGGATGGGATGGAAGAAGACAAAGCTATTATTGGCTAACACTAACTGATAAATTATAAACAAATAAATATGAGAGAAACTTGTAGTAGTAGAGGTAGTTAGAGTGTGAACATGATCTGAAGAAGAAAAGAAATTGTTCTTGCAGGAGAATAGAAATGGTAAATACTAGTTGCCATAAATGTCCATATTCGTGTAAAATCGTTAAAAAGACTGTCGCGTTGTTCAATGAAGTAATATTACTAAGTGTTTTTCAAGTATATTGGAGATATGTCCCATGAGAAATTATCTGTGGAAAAATTGATCAAGTTGCAGAATAATAATGATCCACCCTAAGCAAAATTTTCTGAAATTATTAGGGGATTATTTGTGTTTCCCAGATCTATTTCATCAACAGATTTCGTAATTATGATTCTGTATTACTTGGAAAAAGTCTCCCTCTTGAAGAATCCAGTGTCAGATATAGAGACGAGGGAAAAATGAATATTATTTCATTGAAAATATCATTTTGAAAGTTGGCTATATTTTAAAATTATTAACATTTCCATCAATGGGAATTTTGAGGAGTACCTTCGTACACACTAAAAGTGAACGAGGCAAGTGATCAATCAGAATACTTACGCCGGAATAATATAAAAAAATTAGCACATAAGAGAGTGAACCAGGGGAAGTGTGAATCATTTTAAAATGAATGAAATTTTGGTGAACTGTATTTTGTGAAGCTTTTCTGGTTGCTCTCCTAGCGTCCTGCCCGTGAAAGAAGTCGTGGTGTACTCTAAGTAACGGGCATTTCGGGTTTTGTTATAATTATGCATGCCTTTAAGTGCTATTATAATTAAGAACAATGCTTCTGAATTTGTTAAGAGGAATACCCACGAGCCATAGATGCAAACATTCAGTAGAAATCAAGGGTCATTCAGTTCAATATTTCAAATAAACGCGCTCATGATAGTATAACGATTAGTAATTTATTGGTAGGCCAACTTGAAGGGGATCAACCCTGTTATCAATTAATTAGTTTAAACAAAGTTTTAACAGCGTGTTTTTGTTCGTCGCGATCGTGTATCAGGTCTCGGTCTGTACGAGTATAAATTCGAAAATCAGTCAGCATAATCCGCCCTCCTAAATTTTCAATTGAAACTAACGAATTCAATGGTGGACAAGAATTTAAAAAACAGTGGGAAATATAATGATGGTGTACAGCTTAATCATCTTTATTTACAGGTTGTTGTAATGCGTACAAGTTTGGATGTTCAATAAAAATGTTGTCCCGTGCATCACGCTCTAGCAACACCATTTACATTTCTTGTGCAGGTGCTCCCTTCCGCCTTAAGCAGAAGCTGTAGAGAGCGTCATCCTGACACTCGTGTTGTGCGGCGAACGTTGCGTGCTATGCATTACTTAGCTTATTGTGCAAGAAAATACTTTGTTGTGCGAAATGTTGCGATGTTAAAAATATACCGGATTACCGCGGTTGTTTCAAATACAGGGTGTTGCAAAATTTTTGTTACAAACTCTGGCTACTAATAGAAAATATTGATATGAGCACTATTTCAGCAACGAACAAAGTTCTAAAACTCTTCTTTGATGTGATATTATACTGATAAACTTTCAAGACTCATTTTTCGCAGCACGATGGTCAATTCGCAGAAGACATGTACAGAGCAATGAGTATTAGAATTGACAAATTTAGGCAGGATTGACGCGGTAGCCATTTTTCTTATCTGTATAATGTCTAAAAACTTACTATTCACAAATTTAAGAAAAATCTAGGTTGAAGAAGTTTCTGGAATTTTCCAGTCAACGTTAGTAACCTCTGGTTTGAACTGTAACCATTTGCTAGCATCGTAACATTGTATTGGTAAGATGAACCGCCTAACAAATGTTAGATAAACATGTTAGATAAACATGAAAAGTCATGTTTATGAAACAGCCGGAAGAAGATCTTGTCGCCAGAATTGCAGTCGCTGCCGGAGATATTGCTGAGATTCCAGGAGTATTTGGCAACCTACGCAACTCCCTTCGACGGAGGTGTCGCACTTGCATCGATGCTCATGGTAGACATTGTGAACAATTAATGAAATGAGGTCCTCGCTACTAATGAATTATCTGTTGTTGATTGGCTTTTGAAACACCATATTGTGCATTAATAAGCAGAGTGTAGCTAATAATCAGCGTTCTTGTTTTACTTATCAGGATATGTTAAAAACGAGGCGTTTTTTGAACTTTTTTCATTCATGAAATGGTTCTTATAGCAATATTTTTTACAAGCAGCGGAAATTTGTATCAACCATTTTACAACACCCTATATATATACTCCGCTGCTTGTAAAAAATATTGCTATAAGAACCATTTCATGAATGAAAAAAGTTCAAAAAACGCCTCGTTTTTAAGATATCCTGGTAAGTAAAACAAGAACGCTGATTATTAGCTACGCTCTGTTATATATATATATATATATATATATATATATATATATATATATATATATATATATATATATATATATATATATATACAGTTGGGGACGAAATTATTCGTACACCCCCCGTCTTTCAAAACTTTCTGGAATTACTCCAAACTATTGTTGCCATAGGTATAAAATTTTCACACGGTGTGAAGCACATATTAGGGACACTAATACGAAATTTCTGGGACAAAATATTATCTTTGAAAGATTTAACAAACCTCCCTTCAGAAACATGAAATGACATAATTATTCATGCAATTGAGAACATTACATCTCATTGAAAATTATTCACCGTTTTACTTGTTATATGGAAAAAAACTCGTGTTCTAAATGTTTTTAAACATTCTAGATGTGAGTTCATTCTAGAAAATTGTGCCAGAGCTAACGGGAAGCCAGAGGATTTGTCATTCGCTCACTAACGCCACGACGGGAAAAACTAAGGAACTCGGTGTGAACCTCAGACAGAAGATTATTGACTGCCACAAAGCTGGGAATAGTTATGGCGATATATCTAAGCGTTCGAACATTGCAAGACCTACAGTACAACCTGTTATAAAAAAATTTGCTAAGTTTGGTACAATAGAAACGTTGCCTGGGCTTGGTCGTAAACAAAAACTCTCGGTGAGAACTACTCGAAAATTGTGTCGTGATGTCAACGCTCATCTACGACTGAAGCTAAATGTCATTGCCGAGAGATTGAACTAGTGTGAACACTCTCACAATCCCGCACTGTCTGAACAAGGAAGGCCTACACGGACGCCGACCTCGAAGGACCCTACTCCACAAACTATATATGTCATGTTGCTGTTCGCTTTACCTTTGCAAAGTCATACTTGGTAAAGGACAGAGGCTTTTCGGAGAGAGTTTTATGGAGTGTCGAAACCAAAATCGAACTTTTTGGGCACAATGACGTGAAGAAGGTTTGCTGTAAGAATGGTGAAGCTTTTCTGCCAAAGAACACTGTGCCAACAGTTAAACACGGAGGTGGATCACCGATGTTTTGGGGTTGTTTTGCTACATTGGGTACTGTAAAATTGGATGCAATTGAAAGGAAGATGAACTTTGATGACTATATTTCTATTTTGGACGAAATCCTGAAGGTATCAGCTAATAGCATGGGACTTGGAAGTCGATGGATATTTCAACAAGACAATGATTCAAAGCACATGGCCAAGTCTACAACTAGCTGGCTGCAAAGAAGTAAGATAAATGTGCTGCCATGGCCTTCGATTAGTCCTGATCTCAATCCAATTGACAATTTGTGGCAGGAATTAAAGTTAACATCAACAAGAGAGCTACAAAGAATCTTCAGGAATTGAAACGCATCGCTATTTAAGAACAGAATAATGTTTCATCTGAAACTACGGAAAAGCTTGTCAAAAACTATAATAAAAGGCTTATAAATGTTATTAAGGTGAAAGGTTACGCTATAGATTATTAAAAATATACTCAAATGTTAGATTCACCCTAATAAAGTGTAATACTACTCACTGTATGAACCATTTTGTCATATCGTGTTTATGAAATTCAGCTTGCTAAATCTTTCAAAAATAATACTTTCTCCTAGAAACTTCGTATTATTGTCACTAATATGTGCTTCACACCCTGTGAAAATCTTATGCCTGAGGCATCAATAGTTTTTGAGTAATTCTAGAAAGTATTGAAAAACGAGGAGTGTACGGATAATTTCGTCGCTAACTGTACTATACAGGGTGTTTTTTTAAAAAACGGGACCCGAGAATTTTTTCAATAACGTGTGATACAATGAGCGGATTTTTTAAAACAAAGCGGCAGTAGAATTTTGAAATTTATGTCCTTTTTGGACTAATTTGTGAAGATGATATTCTACATGTGGTGTCCACTCGACTGCAAAAAATATTGGGCGCGTTTTCGCATGCTTCGCATTTCAACACTTGTGAGGGGGGACCAATCCATCTTATATCTGAGATTATTTAGCCTTGAGTTGAGTCAGACCTTCTTTGACGGAGGACTTCGCAGGTTGTACTCTCTCTTCAAACTTCGATGGGCTAGGACAATATTATTGCTCCTTCCATCAGAGAAGTATGCAGTGCTTTTGAAAGTTAATTCTTCCTGTGTCCAGTTCATCATGGCGGTAGTTTCAAAGCAGGGTAAATTTTTCTGTTTCCTCTGATTCATATTTTGACTGTTGTATCATGAATACGTAGATACCGAATAAAAGATACAAATCTCAGGATTGCGCTGCCGTTTTCTTTTCAAAAACCCGTTCATTGTATCAAAAGTCATTACAGATTTTTTTCGGGTCCCGTATTTAAGAAACGAACCGCAGTGCGGTTGCAGAATGCAGAATGCAGTGTGTCCCACAAAAACCCGAACCGAGTATTTGTTTTACAGCTTTAGTAATAGCATCATAAGAATACCATAATCATTTAATTTCAAGCAAAATTATGCGGTATTACTGATTACTACTGATACGGAAATAATGGCGGGTATTACTTATACAGGAAAATAAATACTCGGTTCGGGTTTTCGAGGGACATACTGTATAAATATATATATATATAGAGATATTTAATTTTGATGCAGTAGTGTAAGGTAAATTAAGCAGGAATTAATTGGGTTATCGTAAGCAAGAACAAAACACCTTGAAAGATTTGCATAGTCAGTGTCATCAGAAATTCAGAAGTTTATTCAACAGTGATCAAATAAATAAAGGGACCATTGCATTGCCAAAACAGGGCCATTGAAAACACTGGCGACCATACTTGAGAGACAGTGAAAAGCAAAGAAAACGAGCTCCACATTACTTGACTAATGGACGAATAACTCAATCTAGCCTAATAAAAACCGTAGTGTGTTTATTTACATATTTATTTTTATATTTTCTATATGTATATTGATTTATATACTAGTGTGCACGGTGGGATGACAGGATTCAATACCTTTCTTGAACAAATTTTCCAGATGTGGATGACGAACAAATATTATATGTTCATCCTGACAGCGCATCACAGATACTGTCATTATAACTATCCTTATGAGCGTGACAGAGATATGAAAAAATCGGACTTAAACGAATAAACCAAGGGTATTATTAGGTAGTAGCAGGACCCATTGAAATTCCACGGACAACGCCATCGTTAAGCTATGTGGACCCGTGAGAAAATACTGTCTACATTACCTATAGGTTCTGTTAAGATAGGTCTGGCTAGGTTGGGCTAGGTTAGGTTAGAATATAGGTTAGGATAGGAAAGGTTAGGATATGTTAGGTTATGATAGGTTAGGTTAGCATAGATTAGGTAATGTTGACGGAATTTTTTCACGCGTCCACCTAGCTTTAAACGATGACAAAATAAGCGAAATTTCCCCAAGTCCTGCTACTACCTTTCTAATACCTTTGGTTTATTGGTTTGGAGTCCGCTTCTTCCATTTCTCTGTCACGCTCATAAGGATAGTTATAATGGTAGTATCTGTGATACGAGTTTCACCATTGCACAAGTAGAAGAATATTTGTTATCACGGGTACTGTTAGGAAGGATATACTGTATCTGTTTGTCATGCACTTCTGGAAATTTTATTCAAGTAAGGTATTGAATCCTGTCATTTTTGACGGGCCATGCACACTAGTAGAAGTGTAATGCCCAACATGCAAGCTCAACCTGTGGTGTGCCGGCGGCAGAGGCGGGGGCGCTGAGCGTGATGGAGATGCCGTCCGTCGTCAGGTGAGGCCTCGATGCAGACGGCGCACAGCACAGCAGCGACCGCCACGCGCTGCGGAACTGAACGTCAACGCAACACCATCAGGGAACATTGTGCACCATGATACCAATATTTATGCTACTCTGACGTCAAATAATTGGAACAAGGAAGAGGTACGAGTAAAAGGTAGGGCTCGGTGCGGCAGTTTTCGACCGGTTCATAGATAAAATACGCTCCTATTTTTAGGGTTAGGACTAGTTGAAAAACTGGAGATGCACTAGTTTGCTTGGAGTAGCTCTAAAATTGTTTTATTTAAAGTTAACTCATATGCATGTTGAAGAATGAAGAAGACAAACAAGTTCTGTGTCATCAATTTTAAAAAAATCAAATTAAAATTAAAACCAGGTTGCACAAAAGTTTACAGAGAACCTTAACATTCCCAGATGCCTTTTCAGCTGTATTAGGATTCAACCTATAATAGCATTCCTGCGTGGCTGGTGGAGGTTAGCAGTAGCTACTTAAGCCATTGCTGAGAGGCATTTCATGATATAATCTTTACATCGGCGACCGTAGTAACGTCACATACTGCGCAGTGAACTGTCGTTAATTCAACTTCGGGTGGGTCAGATTGCGGAGCTTGTCGTTCTGCACGTCTGACCGCCGAAGTGGGCCATTTTGAAGCGAAGACCGGCACTAAATTTCGAATAGGAACCTGCCATGGCTTTATCCATTACCCATCTGTTCTTAATACTTACCTTCCGTACCTGATAACTTTGCCCATCTACTTAATTACCAACTTATATGCTTACTTTACTTGCTTAATTGATTTCGCACCTATGTGAATGAGACTTTGGTTGTGAAATTACTTAAACTTGTTAATGGATTTTCGTGTCCATGGCAAGCTGACTAGTGAACTAAATTCCTTGACATTACTGACTTAATTGCCGGTTTTGAGATTTGAAAATAGCTTTAAAGCTATCTTATCGTCGCTGGGTATGTTTTATCGTTTGTCTAGGACCTTACTTGATCTTGGCTACATGAAGTACTCTACTCCGAGTAAGCACATCCTCTATTCTTACCTATACCTATCATCAACGCCAGAAATTATCTGCACACTTTGTTTGACTTTACCCAGGTTGACTTTACGATTGCGGTGAGACTGGCGTTGTTGCCGACACTGATTAAAGCTAGAATACACGCGGTATTTTTTTCTCTCTCCTAATTAATAACCCTGTGCTTTTCATTCTTGTTACAGTATGCGCAACGGTAATGAGAGCGCGGGGCTCCAGCGAGTAGAGAGGGCGTCTTGGCTCTATTCAGTACGCCAGTTTTATGATCGTGCACTCTGAGCACTACGGTGCTACCTTGTTAGGACTTAGGAGTAGTCAGAGGTCATTGGATTACTTAAGTAAATCTTCTCATAGTATTAATTGTGCTTTTTGCTTCCCATAATCTAATTTTAACAAATTTCAGGTCATACGAGTATCTGCAGCGTTTCTTTACCTGAACCTCGCCTCACGTCTGTAGACGTGTCTTCGTTACTCTGACCGGCCATAGGCAAGAAATCCGTTCCTGATTCTTGCAGTGCTCAGTTTCAGTCATAACAGTTCTTTGACCTGTTTGGCTAGACACGAGCTGCGAGTATTGCCCGACTTTCCTGATAATAAACAAGGCTTCTAGACGGAAGGGGCACGCCGTTCTTATTCGTCACTCGTTGAGCCGTAGCGAAGTCATTGATGTACACCGCGCGTGGACGCCGCATGTTAAGTGTTGGATTAGGTTTTAACCCTATATTACAGAATCCGAATATTACTTATCTTGCGTCCTTCAACTTCAAATAAATTTGTGGGTGCTGTGTGTATTCGCTAATGTTATTTTTACGCGTTTATTTCTCCGTTGCATTCAATACTGGCACCAAGGTGATGATCACCCTTGGCAAGAATCATTAGAGCATAATGACCTTAATCCAATTTGTAATGCTATTCCATAAGCTGTAGTGTAAGAAAATCCATGAATTTCCCTTTGTTCAGAGGTAATCACTCTCGATGAGAAGATATCGCTATACACAAGGCCAGCCTTCTTAGGACGTGATCTCAACGTCGAGCTGTATTGGCTAAGGTATGTCACAGCGCGCAACAGTAGCTTGCGCAACAATGATATGAAACTTTCTTACAGGCCTATGAGAGTAACGAAACGTCAAAATCTAAATTTATGCCCAAAAAATTCCTTAGCATCGAGTAGGAGGATCTGAAAGATGATCTGTCAAGAGAGAACACAATCTTCACGAGAGATTATTTCACTCACTGATACCGATTACTGTCCATAACCATTAGGCGATGTCTGAGTCAAAATGGTTTGAAAAAAGAGTCTGTTAGAATCTAATCTGTTTCCTTGTCACAAAGTAGTCCGTTTAAAGTTTGCTGAGGACTACAAGCATGGGGCGTTGACAAGTGGGGAGTCATCAGGCGTTGTTTCCAATATACAGGGGTTGTACAAAATAATGGAAACGACTACGATTTTGGAATTACAATGTTTGAACAAGTTATAAACAATCAAAACTTGATATATTTTAATGTGTCATTGTTCAGTGTTGTAGGTGCTTGCTATTTATTTAAATTAACTGTTTTTGACAGATTTCTAAAAATAAATTTGTTCACAACCTTATAAAAATGGCAGACCTCTCTGCCTTACAAAGAGGCAAAATTGTTGGTGCTCGTATGGCAGGCACTAGTGTAACAGAAACTACCCAAATGCATGGTGTTTGAAATAGTACTGTTTCATAAGCAAGGACTGCCTTTACGAGAGAGAGAAAAAGTCCACAGCGAAGCACAGGTCCAGCCGAAAGTCGAAGTTGTCTGCGAGAGACCGTCGAACTCTAACTCGGATCGCAAGGCCACGGCTTTTAGAATCACTGCAGACCTCAATGAACACCTACAAAACCCAGTTTTTGTAAAAAAACTGTTCATAGGAAGCCGCCGAAGTCTGGATTCTACGGAAGATGTGCAATTAGAAAATGTTTCTCTCAAAAACAGATGTTTCGAAGTGCTTAGAGCGGTGTAGAAACCATCAGAATTGGTCCGCCGAGCAGCAGAAAAATGTGATTTTCTCTGAAAAATCATCATTTATCTTATTTCCAACTTCCAGCCGAGCGTACGTTTTTAGACAGCCGAAAGAAGCCTTTAATCCTAACTACTTCATCCCAACCGTAAAACATGACAGGAGTTCTGTGATGATCTGGGGTGCTATTTATTGGAAATCCTCCGTCCAATGATTTCCCTTCATGGAAGAATTAACAGCATATACTATTAAGGAATTTTGGGGGACTGAGTTCATACTATGGTTCAAGCATAGTTTCCGGAGGGGAACGCCATCTTTCACGATGATAATGTCCCAATCCATACAACTAGAATTGTTAAAGAATGACACGAGGAACATTCTAATGAAGTTGAGCATCTCCTCTGGCCACCACAATCCTGAGACATCAACACTATTGAGCATTTATGGTCAGTTTTAGAGAATCAAGTAAAAAGTTGATTTCTGCCGCCATCGTCTCTAAATGAACTGAGAGGGTTTTTGACTAAAGAATGAGCAAAAATTCCTTTGGAACCAATTCACACGGTGAAAGAATCAACAAATCGGAGAATTGAGCCTGTAATTGCCTCCAAAGATGGACCTATGTTATATTAAAATATATTTTGTTGTTTTTCCAAGTTGTTTCCGTTGTTTTGTCAAACCCCTGTATTCTACACCCAGTAAGTATCTCGATTGAAAAAAAGTTGAAGTCTTATCTTTCAGTGGACTTTTTCTAGATCTAGAATTAATTAATAATGCTAAATAAATTGTTGCGAACAAGCCTGAGAGGTTCGAGGCAGTTATCAGAATAAATCGTTTACTCGGTGTGCTGCTTAACACGTTGACTGGGTATTGGGACACAGGTTGTCCACTATGTAAATTGTTCACCGAGGTACCGGTATAAAGGAATAGCATTTCATCTGTTTTGCGATATCTTTTAAAAATAAATGTTATACAATGTAAAATATCGTCGAGCAATTACATTTTTTCATATTTCTTAGAATGGATAAAATGTATTCGAGTAATTAAGTCGATTTCCTAATTAAGCTCTTACAAACCCCCAAAATAACTGTAACAACCGGGAAAACACAACCAGCGTGGTAACGATTTCTAATTTCGTTGCCGGATGGCTCTGGGCGCTAAAAGAAAGGGTTGGCTCACAGTCGCAGCAGTTTTGGCATTTTTTAGAAGACTGTTTCTTTCAAATGCAATTTATGTACAGCCGAGTTCTAGTAAGCGTAATGCTGTGTTTGTACAGCAAGCATGTTAGTTTAAAACCTAATTAAAAACACGAGCAGCACAGACTGATTTTCTTATCTAACCAAAAGAAAAGTGAAAGTGAAAGTCGTCATTTCTTCGTGAAAGCTTATGGTGACAATGTCTCAACACAAGACTCCTGTACGTGTTGTTTTAAAATTTCAAATGTGATGATTTTTTTTAATGCAAATATTGCCCAGACAATTAAAACTAATTCAAGAAGCCGAATTACAAGCAAATTTGGACAAACACGATACGTAGACTCAACAAGATTGAAGAGAAGTTTAATGTTGGTTGCCAAATCATGTCTCGTCATCTTCATGATGTAAAAAATATTCATAGTGCTAAAAATGGGCACCTCATTAACGGAATACGAGAAAAATGGAATGCAAACATCGACAAGGGAAGTGTTGTTTTCGCTGGATCTTACGTAGGTCTGTGGCTGGATTTGGTTCAAAAATCTAAGACGGAAAATGTCATGGGTTGCCCCAAGACGACCACGAACATCGATTGAAAAACCCAAACGCTTTGAAGGGAAGGCAATGCTGTGCATTTGATGGGATCAGAAGGGTGCTGTGTCCAAGGAGCTTTAATGGAATGGAGGCGGCATCGCTATCTTTTGCCAGTCAAGTGAGTGAAGCCAATTTTGCCGACCCAAGCCCCGCCCACCATTCTAGGTCCCAGTGTGGAGGTGGTGTTGCAGTGGAGGGGTAGCACCACCTCCATCATCAGCGACTGAAGACCGCGCTGTTAAATGGCAGACTTGCGCTACTCTGTGCTATACATTTTTTTCTTAGGCATATATTTCAATTGCGTCCGTCCTCGCTGAATGATAAAGAAACTCATATTGAAAAAACTCGTCATTGACCGCAGCGTGGATAAGCGGCGCCCTGTCACGCTGAGTGTCTGACACGCACTGAGCCCCATCACAGTACAGAGAAGAGAAGTAACTTCATATCCAAAACCGGCTATTGTGACGTCATAACAATTGTGACGTCACAGCGACAATCATCCACTCAGAGCACGGATGTGAATGACGTGACCTTCTGTATGAATCGTGAGGGCTTTCGCCACGGTTGTTTAACAATAATCGTGATGGCTACGTTTGTGATACATTTGTGCTAAGCACTTCCACCAGTCTGATTTCGCAAGAACATTATCACCTTTAAGGCTAAGAGTTGGCTGAATGAGGGTGCAATACCACAAAAATTTGTTGACATTCTTAAGTCTGATGCAGGTAAGTGTTTATTTGGGTACATTAGCCTGACCTAAGAAAGTTTGTTACCGTTATGGTCATACTGAAATCTTCTCATTTTTAATTTATTGTACTTTGAAATTCGTCTACATTTTGGTGGGTTTTACTTATTCTTTTTGTGGATTATTTGTTGGCTTTCATAACATATCAGTCACTTCATAGTACAGTTTCATGCTTATTTCCCAATGAGTTGCACTTTTATAACACTTTTATTTATAGTTTGCATTTCTTTGATACTCTCCAAAGTTTTTAATGTATGTGCTAATGCATTGGTCACCACGAAAGTGTTAAGTAGTTGGTTTTCAGTTCTTATCAATTGAAAATAAAAATTTATTCCATTTAGAAAGAGTACACTACTTTTCTATTATAAGTTCTGGAAATTTCAGTTCTCAAATATTACACTTCTTAATCAATGAAGAAGGACAGTTCAAGATCTTGAGTGTGATTCTTAATTTTAGTGTAGAAAGTCAAACATTGTTGGTGAACCTTTGTTTCCTTGCACTTACATTTGTATAATAAATGTACTTCTGCCTGAAATTTTGCTGATACTTTGATTTAACATTTTTTCTGATAATATGTGTTCTTGAATATCCAGCTATTTTTTGAAAACAGTCATGAATTTATTAATTTGCTTTGCAACTACCAATTTTGTAGATATTGACCTCAGAAATACCTATACCTAGCTATGATTCTTAAATCAAGGGTCATTGAAGTAAAAATCAGAAGTGCTAATATAACATAAAGAATTGTAAACCCATTGTTAGCTGTATTTCAGGTTTAATTTCGTAGAAACAAAGTTCATTTTTCAATAAGGAGGATGAGACTTTGTCAGATATATAAACTAACACACAGTTGCTATAGTTGGTCAAAGCATTGGGTTTTTGTCCAAACCTCACACTTGTGCCCAAAAAAATATAGTCCAAAAACTGCAAACTTTTTTGAGCTTTTATCAAGGACAAGGTCAGTATTAAAAACTCACAAGACAGAGTTAACAAATGAAAATACCCTTTTGAACTTTATCCTAGATCTGAACTCATACTTTTGCAACCAATAAAGTAATATAACCATGTAAATGCACGCCCTTGTGGCTTCAAATATGCTGTGGACAAATATTTACAACTCAATCACAAATTTGCATTTTGTTCAGTGATATATGAGATGAAGAATAATACCCCTGAATGAATTTTGAAAACAGTTATTTCTTGAACAACAAAAGTTATAATAAATATGCAATATGAGCTTACATTATTGTATTAGTTCATTTTTCATCATTTTCCCATGTTTTGTAAAATATCACTGAGTTTCTCAACATGTGAGGATGACTAATTACCTAAAGGTTCTTTTAGTATAAAAGGCAAGGGATATGAGAAGATAAAAATATTCTAGCTCTGTTATTATTATCTGCACTCATATATGTTTGTATTAAAGTAGCAGTATATTTATACAACTGTCATACTGGTTACAATGTTTTGAAAAGTTTTCATGTTAGCTATGCTTAGAAGGCAGTGTGTAACAGTGATGGATGTGTTTTGTTCTTGAAGTATTCAGGCTCAAATTTGTTACCCTGATTCCTTACAACTCCTATGAAATGATAAAAGTGCAAATATTTAAATATTAGTTGTCAGTCCTGGAAGAAAAAATGGGAATAATTCCCAATGAATAAAATACTGGAATGAAATAAAAAACACCCGAAGAAATAAATATTACTGGAAAAACATGATAACCTCTAAATGAAATTGGATTTTAAAGAAATAAATTTTGGCCAACCTGATTGAAAGAGTTGTGTATATCATTTATTTCTCATTGATTGTTTTTTAAATATACTCGTTGTTCATACTTTTTTTAATTCTGAACAATGGGGTATTTAGGTTTTAATTTTGCCAAAAAATATTCAATTAGGGCAAAAGAGATTTTAGCCAACCCTGTGACAACCTCTCAGGTTTTAACAGAAGGAGAATGATTTTGCTGGAAAGAGCTAACTATGGGTTCTTTCTTCCTCACAGCTAATGCTCAACTCATGTTCCCTGCAAAGAGAGTTTCTCCATCAACCTCTGACGAGTCTCCGTTAAAAAAAATGAGGACTACAATCGGAACACCTCCCAGAGCCCCAACGAGAACGCCTGTTAGGAACCTTATCAGAAGCCTGCCCCACAACCCAAATCAGCTTCCAATCAGCACCCCTAGACTCCCAGCCAGCACTTCAGGAGCAGTCCCTGTGATTACCCCAACAAAGATTTCAGTTAGAAGTCCCATGAAGACTCCCATCAGAATCCCCCTCAGATCTTCTGTGGCAACCTAAGTCAAAGCCAGAGTCACAAGTCCTGCCACAGTTTTGTCAAAGGCCTTCATCAATGCTGTAAGTAGTAGCACTCCAGTGATGGTTGTTGGTGTCAAGAGTGGTAATGAACCTTGCCTAATAAGTGAGCCTTTAGTGAAGGAGTATGTATTTATGTATCCGAATTGTTTTATTATTTAAATTTTTAAAGTGGTCTTAAACTTTTGATCAGCAGTGTATATGTTTTCAATATAGTTTCAAAAGATTGTAGTTCGAATAAGGACTGCCCAAGGTCAATTCTAACAATTGTGTTACATTTAAAAAGTTTTTTTATGCTCGGATTGCTTCTTGTCTTAATAGTAGCTCAAACTCGTTCATAACATAAAATCAGGACCTTTGTTTTTCATAATGATTTATTCTTCAAGTGCTGAGCCTTACAACAACTGTTGTGTGGTTTGTGTGATCATGATTGTTGATGTGTTCTAGCATTCTGGAGGTGACAATATAATTGAATCACAGAAGATGTGAGGGAAAAAGGTTGTTGGGTCTCATAATGTGTAACGTATGAGACTTACGAGGTATGCCAATTATCAGCTCTACTTATATATTCTGTATTACATCTTGTTCCTGTTAAAATAAAAGTACACCGCTGTAAGCTTCTTCATGGGCATTACGTTTTAGAAAGTTCTTTGTTGCATAAGCTCAGCAGGCACCAGGGTCCTACTGGCGTGTTTAGTGTTCTTGAAGTATTTATGCTCTGTGTGTATATATGCCTTAAAGTATGGTTTTATCTTATAATTTAGGTTCCAAACATCTATGTGTAAAGGATCTTACATATAACCAGTCATTTAGCTGATTCTCAGCTCAAGAAATAAAGAGGTCTAATAAAAATCAAGAAATACCTAGAAGAGCTGGTTATTGTTATTTTTTAATTATAGAAATAGATTTTTTACTCCCTTGGTTTCTAATTATTAAATTATTCTATGAAGATTCTGTTCGATTTTCTATTAATTTCATGTCATTTCAAAGTAGATTCCATAACTAATGCCCCTCAGGGGGATACAATTATTGTATCTATGGGAACTAGCGCTCCCAGGGGGACAATGTGAGGGCCTGAGCTGAGAGTTAGGTAGGCCTTCTTTTTGTTGAAATAAAATGTTTTTGTTATCTTAAGGACCACCTTTTTTCGGTTCACTGCTGTCCTGTTTTTCAGCACCTACTACTGTCTTCTTCAACTTTGGTCTTGTTTCATAATCTTCTTTCACAACTAACTGTTTCTATGCCTTTCTGCGTAGATTCCGCGTTTCCTTAACTCCATACTAAATGGTGCCTTCCTCCTTCCTCTCTTTGGATCGCAATTGTTGCTGGGTAGGGAGGCTAAAACTAACGACTAATCTAATCCCTAACTAATGGATTCGCAATACATGTTTATTCCTGTGCATGTGATTTAATAGAGTGTGTATGTTTCATTTCAGGTCCCTAACCCAACTTGTGTATCACAGACTCAACAAATTGCTACTCCTTCAAATTTGGGTTCAACTGAGAAAGTTGAAAAAGATTCCTTCAACTGGACAGTGAGTGTTGCTTGTTTTATACTGTCTTCATTGCCATTCAAATTCTTTATATTCATATAGAACATTTATTAAAATCACACATTAACTTTCCTCGTTCTCCTATCTCTCTTCCTTCTCTTTCCCTCTCTTTTATCCCTAACTCACCTTGCCATTCTCCTCCACTTTCCCATTCCTCTCGCTCAGGGATGGAAAAAACCATGTTTTTTTTGAAAAAAAACAACCCACATGGGATTTTTCGGGGGGGTTTTATTGTTTTTTGGGGCTTTATTGTTTTTTTTGTAATACCTGTTTTTGTTTAAAAGAGTTATTCACACAGCTCCAGTTGCCTCTTTTCCAGATATATATATATATATATATATGTATATATATATATATATGTATTTACATATATACACTTTTTGAGTAAATATTGTTATTTGATTACTTTATTTACAACATTATATTACATTATTATATGAATTATTACATATATGAACAATATATGAATTAAGTTTGTCCATCATAATTACCATTTACCAATTACCATATGCATAGGGACATAGCTCTGCAGTCTGTAAAGATATAAGATGTGCAAAGAGAATTGCTGTGCTTGTCAATTCATAGTGAGTTGTTTTAGCAGCAGACAGACGCAAGTCATGTGAGAGGGTAGCACCATGCAGATCATAAGTAACCACCACAAGCAACTTGAAGCAAGACAGCTGCACATCACTTAACAGGCATGCTGTTAACAACTTAACATGTGTATTGTGTGAGCTGGAGTGCTTAGCAACGCAAGCCAAGTCAATCAACCACACTGTTACATGTTACAACATGTAGTGACATGCCAAAAATTTTTTGCCCAAAAAATCACTTATTGCCCAAAAAATCACTTTTTGCCCAAAAATCACTTTTTGCAGTTCAGAATAGCAACAAACCCTAAAATGATAAGAAATAAATGCTCTAACAGATTTCATCGTCAAGTTTGCTCCAGTGCAGCTTGAATGCTTACCATAGGCCAGCCGTTTCTTTACTTTCTTACCCCATGATGGCTGCGGTCGTGTCTTACCCCATCTGACTATAATTGTTAAGACTTATTTCAGGCAAAGCTCTCACAGGAGACAGATATTGAAGAGTGGTTGGCTGAATACAATCCGGAGTTCATCAGCGCGCTTTATTTGTATAAATTGAAGGGCTCAAACACCTTCCCAAAACACTGGTTCAACAAGAATATCACTAAGACAATGACTCCTCGTTGATGGTGGGATATTCAAGACATGAAACAGCAGAAAGTGCAGATTCCTGAAAAAACACTGACACTGGTGGAGGTTTATAAGCAATCTTCATTCTTGCCCGCAAGTTCAGGATCCATTGAGAGAACTTTCTCAACATTTGGAATTGTGTGGAATAAATTTATTAGGATCGGAACGTGCACAGAAATTGGTCTCATTATATCGCCACCTCACAAATGATCATGATGTGGATGACTATGATGAAATGGCAGTGGATGTAGAAAGAGAAACACAGTAGTACTGTAGTAGCAGTCTAGTCTAGAAGACAGGAAGAATTCAGAAGTTTCTATACTCTCAAATAGTCAAACTGCATTTGTTTCTTAGTTTTTGTTTTTTACCTTGGAAATGGAACTCATGGAAGTATACTAGTCCCTCGAGTTTTGTTCTGTGATTCGAGTTTTTCTTATTTTATTTTTATAGTGGTGTTTTTTGTTTTTCAATATTTATTGTCATGGTCATGCAAATGCCTTTGACAAATTTTTGACAATATAAATATTTAGCTCATTTTGATTCTGTAAGCTTGAAAACAAGTGAAATTTAAATAGCACTAATAAAACCCAAAAAATCTAGAAAAAAAACATTATTTAGTGTTTTTTACGTGTTTTTTTTTGTCTTTTTAGGGTGTTTTTTTTGTTGTTTTATGTGTCAACCCTGCTCTCGCTCCCCCTCCATTTGATTTGTGTATATTCAAATTATCAAGCCCCTGATATTTCTTCTTCCCTTCATATTCCTACAGCCCTACTTTCCTTCCCTGTCGTGTGCAAATAACGTATCACATTCTTCGTTACTTATTTTTGTTAGCACTCAACCTCTTTTCATCTGAATTTTCCCTCCATTGCCTTTTTGTTTATTTGTTCGTTTCTTCCAGGAAAAGGCCTGTATGACGAAAGATGAAGCAACTCTGACCTGTAAGAAGAAATTGTTTGATCAGCCTTCTGCACTAGTAACGACCAATCGTTCGTCTACATTTTTAAAACCCAAAGCAAGGGGGCTTCTCTCATGAGAAAGAGAGTTAGGAAACCTATCATCAATCGTCGGTATAACCTGCAGAACATAGTACAAAAGTTTCATCCATCATTTGGTCCGTTCATCACCTACACATCGTTTCAAGAGTGGATGGCAGTTAACATGCTAGTGAGTTGCAGCATATCCGGGTACAACTTGTTGAGGATAATGCTACCACTACCATCGCCTTCTAAAATTCTTCGTGTCCTGAAGGCCCACAAAATGAACCCCGGCTGCAATGAGCAGAACATATCAATGTTAAGACTCAAAGTTAATCCCCAAAGTGAACACGATAAGCTAATTTTCATCCTTATGGATGAAATGTCATTAACAAGAGGCCTGTTGTACAGTCCCGACAATAAGAAAATATTTGGGTACGCAGACGATGGTTTTAAGAGAAAAAACAACTTGGTGTCATCAGCATTGTGAGTTATGGCGTGTGGGGTGAAGAAACACTGGCAATTTCCAATTGGATATTATTTAACATCGGGTGCTGTTCAATCTACCAGTCTTATTGAAATTCTTCAGACCGTTATAAAATCCCTTGAAACTGAGGGCTTTGTAGTGCTTGGAATAACTTCTGACCAAGGTTCAAATTTTGAAAAAGCTTTCAAATCCCTGGGTTGCTCACATACAAACCCAACTATTGAGCTAGGAACGAAGTCCTACTTTGTCTACAAAGACCCTCCCCATCTACTGAAAAACTCTAGAAGTCTCTTGCTCAGAAGTGACGTTCCTGTGCCAGGCTTTAAGCACGCTGCAAGCTGGGATCACATCGTCACACTGTTTGAAAAAGAGAAAATGCACAGCTTGAAAATGGTTCCAAAGCTGTCTGATAGGCATGTGCACAGTTTGAGGTTTTCATCAAAAATGAAAGTGAAACTTGCAGCTCAGGTGTTGTCGAATTCCACTGCTGCAGCTCCCACCACCACCATCACCACTCCCATCACCACTCCCACCACCACTCCTACCACTTTTTACTATTTAAATATGGAAGTCGGCATGTGTAAATATTAAACTGTTTTCCTCCTCTGATTCAGCGACCAGAAGATGAGGATTTGTCTCCGCCGCCGGTTGTACCCAACGACGAAGACATGACTACCGCGAAGCACTTCGATGGCAACGAATCGGTTGGAACTCTGTTTGAGTCGGCCGAGGTCAACAATGCAGCAGCTTACTTGAGTGGGTATGTTGCTATGAAAGTTGATAGATATCACCGAAGTAAGAAAGGTTCAATGTTAAAAGACTGTTCTGCGTGTTAGTTAATTCTTGCGCCTGAAGACTTAAACACGCACCTCTTCGTGTCATTCAAAGAATATGTACAAAACAATGATCCGCAACGAAGCCTCCATTACTGCAGCAAATCTTTCATTGAAACAATCATGACCTACGAGAGAGTATTTTTGTTCTGTTTTGATAAGTTCAGTCATGTTCAAGGTTTCTGTGAACTAGCTCAGAAGGTCATTGGTGAAGCGTGCTCTCTGCCTGTATTGTGCGCTGCTGATGTGAAGGAGTTCTTCATCAAATTTTATGTGACTTGCAGGACTTATCAAACCATTAAGCACATCAATAAAGCCTTAGAGAGCAGTAATCCTAGTGATAAAATAAAGAAAATTACACATCAATGAAATGTTACAATAAGACTTGGTTTTGGAAAAATATAGCTTCATTTCTTTTCGTTGTTCGTTATTTATTTCTTTGTAATGAACAGCATTGGTGCACGATTGTATACATGTTCGTATTGCTCTTTCTTAAGGATTGTGTATTAAATTTCTCTTAATTTGTCAGCTAATTCCGTAATTCCTTTTCGTTTTACTTTCGTTCCACCGTATTGTATTGAATTGAGCGCAGCGATATTCGTGTTACAAAGTATCTGCAGTCGTGTAAAAGCCTGTCAATTTGTTGCATGTGATGCTGAATAGTGTCAATGATAAGATTGTCACGCATGGATGGAAGGAGGAAACTCAATCAGAATTAAATACAAGTATGTAAATTTGCTTAGAGAAAGGACGGAATAATTTACCGCACACTTGTGGTATTTCTCATAATTGTAGAAGTCTGATTGACTAAGAAAGAAACAAGCAGGTTAACATTGAAATTATTGCTGGTGTTATCATTAGTTCTTTCTATTATTGGCAGTTCATTTATTCTTAATCTATTTGCTGACTTATTACAATTCTCGTGCAATGTCTGTGTTTGAACAAATAGTAATTTCATATTAGTGATCATAGTATATATTTTTTTATTCATTATTTACGATCTGCTGAACATATTATCGTTGTATATGTTGCCCCAGAAGTAACCGATCCTGATTTAATTTGCCGGTAATAAAATACTATGAATGCTAGGATTTTGAAACTAATTTTCTTCTAAGGATAAACAACATATGGTTTATGAAAGATACGTTTTGAAAACAGGACTCTTTAAGTGATAGCCATGGCCGTTTTTACAATTTGAGCTTTATTCTTTATCGTTTCAATAACGCTCCATCGCGCATTACACGAGAGATAAGCTATTTCATGAAATGTTCATTTAGTTATTGTACATTTGTTGATTTTGTTACATAACTCGTGACGAGTCCCACAAGAAAACCTCGCTTAGGGAACAAATTTGGAGAACGAGGGGTCAAGTGAATCATGATAAATTGTGGGTTTGAAACCGAAGCAAAGCGAGAGTAGCTTTTTAGTTGCTGAGTTAATTAAGTGCCACGTTATATGTAAGCATGAACATATTTTTTAGTTGAATAAATAAGTATTAACAACATAGTGTTCATAGCTCTACTTTCATCGACCAATTAAAAGGTCAATTAATTATGGGCTGCCCTCATTTTACTTTCTCTCGCTATGGACAATGTTTCATTTAATTTTCTGGTGTCAATTTTCGTCACAGAATCCCCATTAGCTCTCATCGATAACCGACGCCTTTATTTCCTGGTGTAAGTAGCCAACTATTGAATCTGTGGGAATTAGCTCTGACATAGGGATAGATGTAAATATATGTTTGATTTTGTTACGGACCATCTTTTTTCGGTTCACTGGTGTCTTTTTTCAGCATCAGTTACTTTCTTTGTTCACTTTTATCATATTTCAATAACATTCTTGAATCTTGCTGTTTCTGTGCGTGATGTGTGTGGACGTATCTCGTCCTTTGATTCCCCATTCTCTTAATTGCACACTAAATGGCTTCTTCTGCTGTCCTTTCTTGGGACCACCTTTCACGTGGTGTGAGAGGCTTAAACTAACTCAGTATGTAATCGTCGTGGTGTTATATATTACGCACTCTTCAAAGATGCGTATTATATGAGAATTATGTTGACTACTCATGTTACATGGAGATGTTTGTTTACTTTTGTCTAGTTTTCCTGTTTGTTTCCGATGAGTTGCGGTACGTAGCTTGTTGTAGGAAATAATAAGTACTTACTGTTGAGTACTTTCTTTTAGGAGCAATCAACTAAGTTGAACTGGTGTTCTTCTATTGGAGAAAGAATAGTATTTATTAGTAAACTAAGCTTGAATTATGTCCATGTATTTAGTTTCATGATAAAGCGTTACTGCCATCCATTAGTAGAAAATATAGAGTGCACTTTTACCATCCTAAATGTAAATATTTCATTTAATCTGCGTCCGAATTTTGTTACCGAAAATATGTGTCATGTCGATGACCCTAACTCACGAGTCTCTAATTCACCAAAGCTCGTGTTGAATAT
Organism: Morinoia aosen; assembly: GCA_030386875.1. Lineage (NCBI taxonomy): Eukaryota > Metazoa > Arthropoda > Malacostraca > Amphipoda > Talitridae > Morinoia > Morinoia aosen. The sequence goes on along the minus strand of CM059569.1, from coordinate 11,750,220 downwards.
TGTTGGTTTGGAATCATGGACATTAACTCACGAATTTGTGGATCAAAACATTGAAATACTATACCCTCATACAACACGTAAATGATAGCTTTTGTAAATTATGCAGGTACGGGTGTAAAAATGTCTTTTTGAATGCTCGTTAAAATATGATCCAGAGCAAACTAACTTATTACGATGAAGTATTCATTGAATAAATAATACAGCCCCAGCGTTTTAGTTTTACTTACATTTCTATTCCAATCGAATTTGACTAGGTAAAAGTTATGAGCAAACAAAAAACAGCTGGGAACGCCAGAAGCAGCGCAGTCGAGGTATTGTACGTCTGGCAGGAAGTGTACACGAAATAGACCAATCAGCGGCCGGCTATTGTGACGTCACGCTTAGCCAAAGCATGACGTCACACGCTGCCAAAAGCGGTCGTGCCAACCCCGCTATTTGAAACTACTTCTCTTCTCTGTACTGTGGCCCCATCTCCGTGTGTGTGCCCGTATACCCTCCAGCTACCGAAAATTGGCTTCACTTTAGAGCGCTGATGCCGCCTCCATTCCATTAAAGCTTGGCTGTGTCCCTTGAGATTCTGAAACTAAGTTATGCAGAGAATCCTGTTGGTCATAGTAAACAATTGATCTATTGGAACCATGCAATGCTCACAAATAGTTGAGATTGGGCTATAAGACATGGAGGAGTGGTTTTGCCGTGAGTCAAAATACCTCACCATACTGAACGAAAGATGTCAGAGAAACCATTTATACGCTTGGGTGGAAACTCCTGCCATGGCAGCCGTACTCAACAGACTTGGCTCTCAAGACTACAAGAAGTTTCCATCGATGTCTCATGCACTTTCCCAGCAGCATCTCATCCACTGCGAAGTAGTCGAAAAGTTATTCGCTAACTTGGGGCACTTCGGAATGTGAATGATTTTTCAGAGCAGGCATCCATGTTTTGAAGAACATGTTGGCGAAATGCACAGCTAATCGTGGCGCAGACTTTGAATGAAGCATTTGTTAGCTACATATTATTGAGTTACAATAGTTTTTTTAGAAAAATGGTGCATTACTACCGGCTATTTTGGAATCATCTATCCAAGAGATTTTTTCCAAACTTGGAGTCGTTGTGGTATTATATTACAGGGAGCAGCGATATTTTCATTTTCAGCATCCTCCCTGTTTTGCCAGTTTTTACCAAATTTCGAATTTCTGAAAATGTGATTTGAGTTGTGCAAATTAAAATTATTGTTACCTACGACATTACCAATTGTACAACATTTACTCCTGGCATGGGCATACTACAGTTAGAGTCAGGAATTGGTTGAAATACGCGTGTTTGTGGAAACAAATTTTGCAAAAAAAACTAAATAATTGTAAGGCATTCAAATGAAACACTGAATTGGATTGCAGTGATGTCAATATTTATTTTGGAGGGGCTTGAAGGATACCATACTGGAAATGAGACATACGTTCATAGGTAGAGCAGCTGATTGTTCGGGTATTATTTCGCATTTGCTATGACTATCTTTCTCCCAATTTAAACCTTTGTTGTAAGTTTTATTTCCTTCATTTCTTTGTTTTATAGCATTATATCCTCGTCATTTATTAGAGAAGCCTGCTCTACCTTTTGTGGTTATATTAAAGAGTTAGTGGCCAAATGGGACTATTTAAGCAAAAATAGGTCCTCATCATCATCTAGAACTAGAACAGTGGTTCTCAACCTTTTTTTCTCCAATTCCCCACTTGACGGCGTGTAATAATTCTTAAATGTTATTAAAGACAAAACATTTCTCTTTCACTTGTTTGAATTGTTTGATTTGCTTTCATATAACTGAAAAAACTCAACATTTATTTGTCCACACTTCGCTGAGTCACCGGGTAGGTGCAAAATTTTCATTTTCTTGTTGTTCCTACGTATCCTATACAAAATGAAAACGTCACAAAAATTACTGCTCAAACAAAAGCCTGGCACAGTTCTGCAAACAAACGAAAAACGCTCAAAATTGAACATTTCAACTTTGAAATCTGACTCAGTCACAATTTCTTCCTTCCAAACATTGCACAGGTTTACCTAACAACTGCGATTCCATCATCTAAACGTAAATAAATCTGCAAACACACAAAAGATTGACTGATTATTAGTTAGTTTCAGCTTCCTTTACCACAACAGAGATGTTTAAAAGAGGAAGGATGAAGGTACCATTCAAGAGATCACAGAATCTATGCATAAGGTATGTTCCTGCAGAGGATCCTACGCGCGTAGAAACTGTAAATTGAGAAGCAAATTTAGGTTAAAGGAACAAAGTTGAAGTTGAGGAAAAAAGTCAGAAGTTAGGAAACACAGGACAGAAGAAACCCGAAAAAAATGGTCCTTAAGAAAACAAGACATTTCATTTCAACAAGAAGAAATCCTACTAACTTTCAGCTAGGGACTCCCCATTTTCTCTCCGGGCGTGCCAATTCCCATTGATACAAAAGTTCTATACCCATGAGGGGAAACAACACTCTTTGAGCCAAACAACAAATATTTACAACGAGTCTGCGCATAGTTTCCCACCATAAGCGTAATTTTTGGTTACTCTCACACAACATCATAGGAGTCCTGACAGAAATCATTTGGATAAATATTTTTAATCACCATTGAATTTTCTTTACGACTACCGCCATCTTCTCACTACTGGTGTGAGGCGCCATTGCTACGTTGTCGCGCATAGGACCAGGCCTGGAGACTTAGTCAAGTTTTATTGGTCAAGTACTTTTACGTCTACTTAATGCAGGAAAGATTCCGCCACATTTTCATGGCCGTTCTAAAAGTTTTATCCTTTTTAACTAATTAGCGTATTAAAAGTCTGATGGTAATTTGTATACAAAAAATTTTGTTTTTATTCCTGGTACATACTTCCTAAAAACAGTTTAAATTCTCTTTTTAAATTTCAGAAAACAACCAAACAGAAAAGAGATTCCTGTACAACGGGAAAGCATCACTTAGAAAATAACCCGGTATGAAACTTGAAGGCTATTCCATGAAATATCACTAATAAATAAATTTTAGTCAATCAATTTAGGCTGGGTTAAGTTTGGTTAGATTACTTTACAAAATGATAGCATAGCCAATTACAATTAGGTCGTTGGGTCAAATCAGGTCAGTGAACGAAAATTATACCAAAGCTCATTATTGCCAGGAAGTACAAAAGCACGGCCTTCATTTGACAGAAAAAAAATTGGTAACCTCAAAAATCTGTTTCGCTCCAAAATCGGCCTCAATTGGCTGCAAAACGCCAAGTGATCTCGTGTCTACACTATTAGAAATTTTAAAAATTCCTTCACATTTTTGACCCCCTAAACTTACCAAGCCAAACCTAATTCAATATAATTATTCAGTAAGGTTACAAGGCCCATTTCAAAATTGTTTACTAAAATGGATCTTCATTTCTTAGAAGAAGAAGTAAAGAAGCAGGGGAGTGTGTTGGCAGACATCCATCATTACATATGCTCCCCTAACGTGTCTACAGTTTACGTCAAGCACTGAAACAGGTTTTCGATTCAACTCTGAAGAGGCAGTGTTACATTGTTTTCCACAAAAGTGATTAACGAACAAAATAGGATTATGGTTGCATTTATGGATAAGTAAGACTACTTCTTACTAAAAAAAACTTCCAGCAATCAGTCTGTTCATGACAATTCTTCATGTCTTCGTTGCATAATTTTTATCCAGGTATGCATACGAGATTTGAGGAAAAGTTTAAGAAAACATTAATGTTTATTACTCGGTGACCGCGAAAAAATATCACTATATCCTTGCTCAGGCACGATAGAAACCAAAAGTCACTGACAAATTCCTAATTCATTACTGTGCTTGTAGAACTTTGTAATCAAATTAACATTTTTAAAGAAATTCTTTGAGCTGTACACTTGAACATTTTTAGGTGCTGCTATAGCTTGAGGTCTACCACACAGTAGCATGAGGTTTACCGCTAGCTAGTCCTATAACGTGAGGTTAGGTTAGGATAATTATGGGTACTACTTATTTTGACACATTAAATTTAGCGATAAACTCTTACATATAATTTGTATATCTCGAATTGTGCCTGGGTAGGTGATGTTTGGCGGTAGACCTCATAATATAGTAGCACCCATATTTACAAAGTCACTTTTCATAGACCCAGCTGTTCAGAAAAAGTATTCTTTGTTAACAAGTACATGCGAAAAGTTTTACAAATTCCACTAATGTGCAAGCAATACCAAGTTTGTTATCACTTCAACTGAAAACAAAAAAATTTAAAAAAACACCTAAAATCGGATTTGAACAAATCCATATCCTGACCCAAAATTCAAGTTTCATCTCTTTCATAGCTTGTGACAGGCCGTGTGACAAGTGCAGAATTAGTACTATCTCATCTTATTTACGAGTTAACCAAAAAAGTTCTGCCCGTTTTTTGATTAGCCATTAAATAAGGTTGAAATATTTGCGCTATGCGTGTAGCAATAGTTTTGATATTCGGGCAGACGAAAGTAGGAACATCAAACGTTATAAAAACACATGCACCGTGCTTGGCCATCAGTTCTAAGCCGGACAGCAGTGGAGAAAAAAGGAAGAGTCTACAGATTTCGTTTGGGGCTGTTTGATTTACGACTTCAAAGTGTGATTATCAGAAGCTGCATCAAGTCGCCGCAAATCCAAATCGTTTGGGTATAGTGCTGTGAATGAACGTATTGCAAGGCGTTGGTTTCAAAAATTGAAGTCGGGATATTTGTCTCTCCGTGATGTGCCTCGAAGTGGACAACCACAGGTTTGAATGACGGAGTCCTGGATGTGGCCATTGAACTGGAAAGCTGTGTAACGTGTGGTGAACTTGCAAAACAATTCAACGTTTCCGATGAAACAGTTAAATTTCACTTGCACCGCCTAGGTAAGGCATACAAACTGTGCAAGTGAGTTCCGCCCACGCTATTAGAGGCCCTCAAGACAACGAGTGGCAACCTGCGTTTCGCTGCTTTCTCTTGAAAGTACCGCATCCTTATTCAATCGAGGGTTTACCAGTGATGAGCAGTGGGTTCTCGACGCAGCTTCTATGCTTTGCAGATATTGGTTGTCACAACAGGGTACTGTTCCTCACAACGCAAAACCGCCTTTACACCCACGCTACATTATGCTTTGTGTTTGGTAGACAGGTCATCAAGTGGTTCATTATGAGCTGCTACCAACGGGCCAAACGGTCACTGGAGCCCTACATATACTCGCAGCTTTTGAAACGAGTGCAATAGGCATTCCGCCAGAAGTGCCAGCACTGGTAAATCGCAAAGGTGTACTTTACCTGCATGATAACAACAGGCCGCATATCACGCGAGTGGTCTGGGATACCATACAGAAAGTTAGTGGGAGCCTTTGTGCCATTCACCTGATTTACCTGATCTTGTGTCATCCGATTACCACCTCTTCTACTCCCTGGATAATCAATCATATTCGTGGGAAGTCCTTCACCAATGAAGCAGACTTGCACCAAGCCCTCATGGACTTCTTTGCTTTCAAAACTCCCGAGTTTTACCGCAAGGGGATTGAAGAGCTGGGGACACGTTGGCAGAAGGTGCCAGATGACAATGGTGATTACTTCAAAGACTAAACATAAGTTGAATACACTGTAAAGCGTTTCATTCGTTTCCTCTGAAAATAGACAAAGAATTTTTCAGATAGCTTGTAGAATAGAAATCGAAGCTTAAATTTTGGCAAATGAAGGTGTCCGCCGATATATTTCACTTTATTTCTTGTAGCTTTCCCTTTTAAAGCCAACCCAGTGCACATGAAGCTGAATGAAACGCCATGAGTCAGCGAGCTGTGTAATCAGAACATATTACACAGGGAAGCTGATTGGCTAGAATTTTCTACCGAAGACGAAATGCATCTGAGCAAAGACTCGGGTAATGATTTACGTCAATGTTTTGCCGTTTACAAAGTTTAACTATAAATTAAATAGCAAGGATAGTCACTTATAAAATTGATATCATTACTTAGCGAGTTTAAAATATCAGAACTAAAAATACACGAAAGATGAACGTTTCGACCACAAGGGACATCTTCAGCATCTGAGGAAAAACAGTTATATTGATAGAGAGAAAAAAATATACATATGCATGGCTAAACATTTGTGATTCCTGAGAGGAAATTTGCAAGGGGAAGGAAGACTGAGCATCATTTAAAACCGGTTTGTTAATCATGGTAAAAAGAGACTGTAAAATTCGAAGATCAGTTTGACTAGAAGAGGTTGCAATTATCTGGAAATCGTCTAAACGGACAGGCAAGTCGCACTTTTCTGCATGGGCACGCACTGAGGATTAAGAGGGAAAGCAAAAGGCCTATTTGTTTGAAAGCTTCGTCCGACATGCTCTGCTACACGAATACGCGAGGCCCTTTTTGTGGACCCAACATACTCAGACGCACACAATGCGCAACGATACTTGTAGATGACTGAAGAGAGCAAAGCCTTCGGAAGCTTATCCTTGTAATTGAAAATAAAATTGATTTTGGATGCGTTCAGTAGAATTAACCGAAAATTATTATGCATGAAACGTTTTGATACTAGCGTCAGCAAATCCTCCTTCAATTTTTCAGATTGTTAACCGAAATAGGGTATAACAAATTAAAAATCTTTTTCCTTGCAGTTGTCATAGGTAGGGAGTCATAAAAATTTGAATTTAAAAATTTCTTGATTGAGGGATGTATGAGCCAAGTGGCGAAACCATTATTATGGAAAAGTTTATCAAAAATTCTACTTCACTATGGAACGACTTAAAATTTGCACATACACTATACGCTCTACATAACAGAGTTTTGATACCATTCAATTTGCAACGAAAATTTCAAAAACTATAGAAACTTAAACCCAACCCAGTAAATGTTTGCTTGCGATAGACAGAGCTATGAAATTTGTTATTTTGACGAGTAATTACAGAATCCAAAAATGGAAGACAGTTTTATTTTTCAAGTTCCATGGTAAACTTAAAAATTCACAACCAGAGTTGAAGATAAAATACTTAATTTTTTAAGCAAACTCAAAAATTCTGGCTCATTTTCCGATGATGTGAACAAAACCTTATTTGTTTCCAAAAGCGCTCCCAGTGTTTTATACGGCTGGCCTAAAATCCACAAACGTAATTTCGATGTAACTTTTCCGTTCGGACCTATTTTGCTGCCTATCGTACTCCTAGCTTCAATCCGGCCAAATTTTTAGTTCCTATTCTGACTCCCTTTACTTTTAATGATTATACAGTGGAAAATTCAAAATCTCGTGTGAGCGATGTGGTTCCTATTGATAACGCTGATAATCTTTTTATGGCTTCTTTCGACATCGAGAATTTATTTACTAACATTCCGCTACACGAGAACGTAGAGATTTCTTAAGATTACTTGTTTTCACAGACTGATTCTGTTATTGGCTTAACCAAATCTTTGTTCAAAACTTTGTTGCATCTCTCTGTTCTAAATTCATTTTTTATTTTTGACAATATTTTTCATCAGCAGTTAGACGGGTTAGGAATCGGCCTCCCGTTAGGACCCACCTTTGCTAACATGTTCATGGCTTTTCACGAAAAAGGTGGTTGGAAATGTGCCCTGTTGAATATAAGCCTGTGTTTTATATACGTTACATTTATGACGCATTCCTATTATTTAGAGGTAGTTTTTACAGTAGCCATTTTTTGTCGTACTTTCATTCTCAACATCCGAGTATTAGGTTCACCATGAAACTTGAAAAAGAAAACTGTCTCCTATTTTTGGGTTTTATGATTACTCGTCATAATAACAAATTCCATAGCTCCGTCTATCGCAAGAAAACATTTACTGGGTTGGGTTTGAGTTTGTATAGTTTTTGTAATTTTCGTTTCAAATATAATAGTAACAAAACTCTGTTACGTAGAGCGTATACTGTATGTTCAAGTTTTCAGTGCTTTCATAGTGAAATTGAATTTTTGATAAACTTTTTCCGAAGTAATGGTTTCCCCGCTTGGCTCACACATTCCTCAATCAAGAAGATTTTAAATTCAAAATTGTGTGACCGCCCATCTATGACAACCGTGAGGAAAAAGATTTATATTTTGTTATACCCTATTTCGGTTACCAATCAGAAAAATTGAAAAGAGATTTGCTGTCGGTGTTATCAAAACATTTCATGCATATTAATTTTCGGTTAATTTTAGTGAACGCATCCAAAATCAATTCTATTTTCAATTACAAAGATAAGCTTCCGAAGGCTTTGCTCTCTTCAGTCACCTAAAAGTATCGTTGCGCACTGTGTGCGTCTGAGTACGCTGGGTCCACAAAAAGGGCCTTGCGTACTCGTGTAGCAGAGCATGTCGGACGAAGCTTTCAAACAAATAGGCCTCTTGCTTCTCCCTCTCAATACTCTGTGCGTGCTCATACAGAAAAGTGCGACTTGCCTGTTCGTTTAGACGATTTGCAGATAATTGCAACCTCTTCTAGTCAAACTGATCTTTGAATTTGAAAGTCTCTTTTTATCATGAAAGACAAACCGGTTTTAAATGACGCTCAATCTTCCTTCTCCTAGCAAATTTCGTTTTAGCAATCACAAATGTTTACCCACACATACGTATATTTTTTCTCTCTATGAAAATAACTGTTTTTCCCCAGATGCTGAAGATGACCCTTGTGGACGTTTCGACCACAAGGGTCATCTTCATCACCTCTCGTGTAATTTTAGTTTTGACATATTAAACTCGCTCAAGTAATAATGCCAATTTTAAAAGTGACTATCCTTGATATTTCATTTATAGCAAAGACTCAGACGCGAACATTTGGAGTAAAACGACGTCTTTTAATTGATATTTGAGTTGAAATTGAAAACTGCTGATCTACTGAAGTGTCATAATAACGCTGTGGAAAGACAGTGTGAGATGAAACTGATCGCTTAAATATGCTGCTATCGCTACAGAATGCGAGATGTAGTGATACATTCAGGTATCTCGCATTTGTGGTAAATATAGTGTGATGTAGTTTCGCGCGGTAACCTACATATTTGTTCATTGTATAATGGCCTCACTTAACTACTGCTACTGAAGAAATGTCCGTATGATGTCACCAGCACTGCCATTCATTTTTTACAGTAAATTATAGGCCGTATTTTCATGTCTAATATTATTTGTTATGAGATCTTTTGCACGCATGATACTTCATACCTCCCTGTGCCAATTTTTACAGAGCATTCCTAGGCAAATCATTTCCGGTAGACGCCAAGTCAGAGAATGAGATTGCTGTACAGCAAAGTTGTTCAAAATTAAACGTAGTGATATACAATTAATGCTCATAGCTATTCAACTTCCGCAATTAATCAAATATTAGAGGTTTGAATAATCTAGAACACTCAAAACAAGCGCTACTTTCGGAATCTCACCCGTAAGGTGAGAAATCGTGTCACAGTAAGGAGCCCTTTCAATAGCAAACGTCTAGGAATACGAACAGTCCAACATTGTGATTGACTAGCAGTCAATCGGGAATGTTAAAGTTGAACTGAAAATGCATTAAAGGAATAGGTGTATTTCATTTGTTTATTTCTAGAATTTGACTCTACATATAACAGGCTTTTTCTCCTTACGGAAGGATAGCCGAACGCAAGCAACTATCATTCATCCTTATATCTATAGTTACTTGTAACGAGAGAGACAGCACAGGCCCCACCAAAACTGCCGTGACCAATAGCAGCCCAGCACAACCCTTTTCCAAAGTCTGGTCCAACAGCCAAAGTCAGGCTGGTTTACCTCGATCACTACATTTGTGTGCAACCTCCCCCCCCCCCCCCCCCCCCGCACATGACAGGACACACCATATACCCCATCTCATGCGAGCAGGCTTCCAGTGACCTCGTCAAGATAATTACATCCTTATGCACTGCTTCTATTCACTTCTGTCCGTAGTCATCCCTCTCGCCACGTCCACAGTCAGACTCCTTTCATACAAAGCACGTTGCACCCATCTATCCAACTCATCTGTGGCATTCCTTGCGCTCTAATACCACTCACCTCCGACAAATAAATATTTTTTACCAGCAGCTCAACATTCATTCTTTCAAAATTCCCAAACCATCCATGCGCTCTTTCATCCACCCGCCTGCTTATCTTTTCGACAACACCCGTCTGCTCCCTAAATAACTCATTCCTAATACTATCTCTTCTTCTTACTCCAAACATGCTCCTCAAACACTTTATCTCAAACACATCCAGTTTCTTCCTCTCAGCTGCTCTCAAATCCCAAGACTCAGCTCCATTCAGCAAAACTGGCACGGTTAGGCTTTCAAACAGTCCACTTTTAGCACTCATACTCATACTCTTGTATTCAAAAACTTTCCTTATTGCACCCAATGTCTTGTAGCCTTCACTCACTCGAGGTTTCACTTCTACTTCCATACTATTATTCACAGCTACGTCCGACCCGAGGTACCTAAAATACTCTACCTCCTCAAACACTTCTCCATTCATTCCCACAATCAATGTTCCAAACACTCACCCTCTTGAACATCTCATCACCTTACTTTTATTTACATTCACTCTCAACTTACGCCTTTCGCCCTTTCACACACTCTACCAAACTCTGCGACCAGTCTCTTCAGTTTTTCCTCTGAATAAGCCACAAGTGCTGTATCATATACAAACAACAGCTGACGCACTTCTTAATTCTTCCCTTTTCTGTCCCACCAACTGCGCACCTTTTCCCAACACTCTCGCATTCACTTCTCTCAAACACCATCCATAAACAAATTAAACAACCACGGTGACATCACACATCCCTGTCTCACATCTGTCACAACTGGACACCAATCACTTACCTCATTCCCTATTCTCACACATGCTCTGATATCAATGTAGAAACTCTTTATCGCATTCAACAGTCTCCCACCCACTCCATACAAGCCTATAACATGCCATAATACCTCACGGTTCACCCTTATAAAACCACACTGTTCTTCAGCTAGCATACCATCCGTCATCATTCTCACTTTTACAATTAAAACTCTTCCATACAGCACCCCGACGACATTGAGTAGACTTATACCTCTGGAATTACTGCACTCAACCTGTTACTCTTCCCCTTCTACAACGGAACTACACACGCGCTACTCCAATCTACAGGCACTCTACTAGCATCAAAACACACATTAATTAAACAGACGTTCCAACCATTCTACAACCGCATATCTTCCTTTCTTAGGCATTCAACCGTGCAGCCATCCATCCTAGTTAAAAATTCATGCCGTTTTTAGGTCGACAGGTAGCAGAGCACAGTGAAAGATGGCCGTTGAAGGTCAGAACGTTCCTCTGTCGGCCGCTCTCGACCAAAATTTGTCGTTCGATGGCTATCCGCTAGTCTAATTTAGACATAAACAAGCCGGAAAAATCGAGCCTATGCCCAAGGCCGGATTCAAGAAGAGAATATCGGCTTGCGTTCGACCTATTTTATTAACAGTCGCGCAACATACCTGCCGACTCATTTCTCTCAAGCGTTTATTCATAAATGTCGCCGGCGCTGAGCAAATCTATTACGCTGGCATGTTCAAGTAATTATATGGAATTAACATATTATAAGTAATTTTCATAATAAACAACCTAAATTGAAATAGGTTAAATAACCCCTTAATTTCGAAATGAAATTAATAAAATAATAATGAAATGAACAAAAAAAATTTTCTGAAATTTTACGTTTTTGCTTTACCAATTATAAAACCTTTCGCACTGAGATATGAATTAAAATATTCAGGCCTCTATGAATAGGATGTTTTATTCCAGATTACATTATAAGTTAATTTGCGCCTCCCTAACCGCTAAAAAATAGAGCATATCGAAGAGAGGAAGGAGGAAGGCACCATTTAGTATGGAGATTAGAGAATGAGGAATCTATGCAGAATGGCAGTAATAACAGTAAGATGAGAAAGAAGTTCATGTAATAAGATAAAAGTTGAAGAAGAAAGTCAGAGGTGCTGAAAAACAGGACAGTAGTGAACCGAAAAGGTGGTCCTTAACCTAACAAAAACGTTTTATTTCAACAAAAAGAAGGCCTACCTAACTCTCAGCTCGGGCCCTCACATTTTTCCCCTGGGAGTGCTAATTCCCGCTGATGCAATAGTTGTATCCCCCTGAGGGGATGTTTTATTCCAATCGAGCCTAATAAACTAAATAAAATATGTATAATTGTGAATAACAATTATATGTGCAATTCTCATACAAGAAAAAACATTTCGTAAAGCAGGCGATGGAGAAGATCCATTTTAAAAACAAATTCATTTGAACGTTTCAAGCTCTTGGCTCAATTTAAAAAAAGGCTTGCAGATAAATCGAAAATTAGTTCAATACTCGCACAATTTGGACAGATCCATAATGGACAAATATCTTAAAGAATAAGTGGATTAAAAACTACACGTAATAGCCTAAGAACAGAAGTAAATTATGACAATGATAACAATATTAAAAGAAATGCAATAGTTTAATAAGAGGAATAACTGTTCATCGGTTTATTATTTAGATACCGTCTCGAAATAGTGAGAGATACCTGCGATAAAAATCAAAATACGATGAATACATTGAATAAGCCGATGATTATAAATTTTTATGACCCATATGGCTTAAAAATTTAAACTTTTCATTGCACATACAAGTAAAACTATTGAAATCGGACCTGCTGCCTGCAGCGGAGACGGTATGAAAACGGTTTTCGGAAAAATACAGAAATTTCTTTAAAATTTCTTGAGGGCAACTTTAAATTTCAGTCTACCACTCGTAACTTTTGAAATAATTCACCTATCGAGTTCAAATTACTCTCAAATGAATCAAATGAAAGATAAAAACATTCTCAAGGGAAAATCGTACATGCCCACATTCTTGAGCACTCTCTGACAGCAAAATTCATTTGCCATGAATATTACAATTGGTAGCTGCCGAAGAATACTTGCTAGCAAAAGCTGTCGACTAAAAAATTGGTAAATTTACCTAAAACTTTAACATAAGGATAGTTATAATGTAATAAGGTATTTAAATCTCAATTTAATCATTTTCTATGGCTTACATTAAATAATACTATCCTGTTCATCTGAGCCAAATTTTTATCTGCATTCGAGTTAGAGATGGCAACACTACTCGCACAGGTTGGCAAGCCTGTCAAGCTCTTTCGCGGCAGTTATTTGAATGGTGTTGTGCGTCAAGGTTTTGTGGTGGTTTCTGAATCATTCAATAAGTTTCAAGAAAGGTCAAAATGGATTTCAGTGCGAGTGTGTAGTACGTTAGAGTGTACCTTATTTCTGAAAAAAATTCTGTTCTAAAAAGGTATGAGGTGTTCGCTCTCACGTGAGTTTCTTATTCCATTGAAAACGTTAGGCCGGTATGGCATGCTGTCAAGAGCCTGATGAAGGATTGACCTTGTCGTCTCAATAATATTTTAGTGTGAATGAATTGTAATAAATAGGGTCAATGTTAAGCGTGATGCAATCAAAGGAAATGGGCATTTTGTTCCCAAGAATCACTAAAGGATCCCATTTAAGAACGTTTTACATGAATGACATTCTGCTCTCTGATGCGTTATTTTTTAATTATTCAGCTTTGAAGGTAAAGGTAAAATCGCTTTCCCGCGCAAAATGTGCAACACAGAGTACGACCAGGTTGGGTCGGGAAAGGTAAAGTTCGGATCCTGAGGTGTTGAAGTTTTCGCCAGAACTTCGTAGAAATAAAAGAATGATGGAAATTGTTAATAAAATAATAAGAAATATTGTTATCAGTTAATAACACAAAAAAGTTAACGTACTATTTCTCGTATTTGGTGCTTTTGACGTTTTTTTAGTCGTCATTATTACGTCGTCACCTTTACAGTCAGCTCATAGATGGCGCCACCCGGTACCGTCACCTTTACAGCCAGCTCATAGATGGCGCCATCCGGTACGGCCGCCGCCATCATGGAGCAGATTTAAACACAATTGTTAACATGACCTTAATGGGTTGCTTTCAACCTTTTTTATAATTTTCACTAGAAGAACTGAAGCTACCCCTCACGACCCAACCTGTTTACGTTTGTAATAGGGGGTTAGCTTCCGTTATTAATTAAATTCCGCTTGGCGCACCCGCTTCCTAGGCACACGAAAGCCAAGGTCACAGTTGAATAATTCGAAAATAACGCATCAGAGAGCAGAATGTCATTCATGTAAAACGTTCTTAAATAGGTTTCTTCAGTGATTCTTGGGAATAAAATTCCCATTTCCTTTGATTGCATCACGCTTAACATTGACCATAAATAGTAATAATATGTTGATTCACTATCAATTCCTTTCTTATTTTACAGTGAGTGTTAACACAATTTAGCTTCACACTTCTAAGTTGCAGTATAATTCCACTTGAGAAACCTTTGACAAGCAACAATATGCAATGTTTTCAATTCAGATGTACCGATAGTATCGGTATCAGCCTTTTTCTATTATCAGTACATTACTAGTTTTCAATTTTTTAGTAAGAAAATTAAACTTCATAAATATTTGACGAGCTGCGTTATAAAATTAAGGAATAACGATGATGAAAGAAGAAATGGTCATTATCTACTTAAATTCGTTCGCGGAAATTAAAAATTCTGTTTCAAAGAATCTCTAAAGGAACTCATTTAAGAACGTTTTAATTGAATGACGTTTTGCTCGCTGATGCGTAATTTTTGAGTTATTAACCTGTGAAGTTATAGGAACTTATTATATAGAAGTGGAGAAACGGACACGTAAATATGATGCAATACGGCATGACGTGATGCTAGGTTAAATTAGGCTAGGTAAGGTTAGATTAGCTGAATAAACTAACCTAAAATAACTTAACGTAGCTATACTGGCACTGATAGTTACCACCAAAATACTGAGCGTGTTTCAAAAATGCAGGTACGATGCAGCCGATTATATAATTTTATTTTTACCTGAACGTATTCCATGTTATAGCTCGAAAATTACGTATCAGCGAGTAAAATGTCATTCGTGCTCTTTCAGTGATTCTCTAAAACAGAGGTCGTGATTTCCGTGAACGCATGAGAGTAAATACTGAACGAAGAAGAATCCTAAATCACCTGATGAACATCAGCATTATTGATGAGTTAGGGTTAGATTATATTTTAAATTGAGGAGCGTCCTACAAGCAAACTTTGCGTGATCGTAGGCTAGTGATGGATGTACAGATATATCGGTAGCGGCAAAATCTGGCCAATATTTCATCGATACTTTCCAATAATACGTATTTTATCGTGAGAATGAGGTCATAAATCATGAGAGTAAAAGTAAAATCAAATAATAAGCCTATTCATTCCTATTAAATTAGTTAACTAACTGTTAAATTACAGCGTTTAATCAGGCCCGCTAAGTGAATTTACTACGTTGAATTCCCGATGGCACGGACGGTATGTAAGTGAAAGCTTTGTAACATAAATAGTTGAACACAGTGGGGACATAAAATTATTATACTTTTAGAAATAAACCTATACAATTTTACCAAATTACCATTTCTTAAAGTATGTGACAGGCTAACAAAAATCAAACCAATTAAATATAGTTGAAGGTACATTTTAAAGTTTTTACAAATTTAACATAAAATTAACTGAAAATTCTATTTTAAAAAAGCTTGTAGATCGTAAAATATTACAAAGGTAATTATTTTATTTTAATTTAGCATGTAAATCGCCGTTTATTACGAATCTTGCCTTTTTCTTCTATTTTAAGATGTTTGAAAAAATCACGAACAATCTTATAGTTGCATGGTTGCGTGTTTGCGCATTTTTCCGGTTTCGGATCCTATCGATTTTTAATGTTTTCTTTTCGTCAAGGTATGTATTTTGGTGTGAAAAACATGAAAATGATAACCACATTGTGGAGAAATTATTGTTTCAGTCCACTTTTGAAAACAGTTGCTATCACAGCTAGTCTACATTACGTTGCAATACGGTTAGAAACACTTATCTATTGCATAGATTTCATTTTCTTATTTTTTGCAACAATAAAAGTTAACATAGCAAGAGCAGTTCTATTATTCCTAATCAAAAACTATATTGTCAATATTGTTATATTATTAGATATATTAGTTAATAATTTTATTACATTACTCATGTTGGACTTATAATGATTTTATTTTGATATAATTGTAAAAGTATTGGTATCGGATGTAGTATCGACCAAAGTATCGGTATTTCCAAGTATCAGAGTATCGGTATCTGCAAAAAAATAGGTATCGGTATCAGTGTGAGCCAAAAACATGGTATCGGGACGTCATTTATCTTAAGCAGACGTCACGTGTTTCTGCGCGTGCTTGTGAACACGCGAACGGTCACTCAAGCACCTTTTTTTATGTAAATAAAACAGGTTGTGACAATAATTATTCCAATTTAATTATTTCTTGGACGAGATTAAATCCAACTTTTATTATTATAACTGATAAATAAATTTATGCAGTTAATGTGTGATATCAAAATTTTCTTCTGAAATTCTGCATTACCGGTCTCCTGAAGGTAGTATAAAAGTAAGTGAGTATCGGCTTTGATCCATTTTTTTTGGAGGCCGTTTTTTTTTTGACTACTCGAGAAAAAGGCTGATACTGCCAATTCCAATACCGATACTATCGGTAGATACCTATTTTTCAGCATGAATATCCAAGTACCTCTTCCGATTTTATAGGATTTAATAATAAAACATTCTTTTATTTAATGATTGTTTAATTATTTTATGTAGTGATGCACCGATATCATTTTTTTGGTCGATACCGATACTCAATTTTTGATCGCTACTCCCGTACTTGGAAATACCGATACTTTGTCCAATACTAGAACCGATACCGATACTTTTACAATTATAGTAAAATAAAACCATTATAAGGCCTATATGGGTGTTATAAAAAATTATCAACTAATATATCTAATAATATAAAAATGTTGACCTATATAATGTTTTCGATTAGGAATAAGAAAAAGAAAAGAAAAAGAAAAACATTTTATTTCCGATAGAGATGGTACATAAGTACAATCATTAGTTTTTAAAATATCTCAAAGTTAATACACTTAGATGACAATAATATAACTGCTCTTGCTATGTCAACTACATTTTTGAAAAAAAATGAAATCCATTCAATAGATAAGTGTTTCTAATCGTATTACAACGTAATGTAGATTAACTGTAATAGCAACTGGTTCCAAAAGCGGACCAAAACAATAATTTCTCCACAAAATGGTTATCATTTTTGTGTTTTTCACATCGAAATACTTACTTTGGCGAAAAGAAAACATCAATATTCGATAGGCCCCGAAACCAAAAAGATCCAAACACACGCAACTAACTATAAGATTGTTCGTGAATTTTTCAAACATCGTAAATTAAAGAAAAATGCAATATTCCTAGTGTACGGTGATCCATATGCTAAATTAAAATAAAATTATTAGCTCTGAAGTATTTGACGATTTACAAGATAAATTAAGATCGAATTTTCAGCTTTTTCTCTATTAAATTTCAAAAACTTTAAAATACACCTTCAACTTTATTTACATATTGGTTTGAATTTTGTTAGCCTGTTTAGTTGTAAAAGAATAATAATTTTATGTCGCTTCTGTTTTCAACTATTCATGCTACTCAGCTTTCATTTACTGACCGTACGTGCCTCATCGGGAAGTCAAAGTAGTAAATTCAGTTAGCAGGCCTGATTAAACACTGTCATTCAAGTTAGCTAACTAATTTACTAGGTATGAATAGGCTCTTTATTTGATCATACTTTTACTTTCATGATGTATGACCTTCATTTTAATGATAAAATACGTATTATTGGAAAGTATCGGCCGAGTTTACCAAAACCAGTAAAAATGACTTATACCGATTCATCGCTACATCAATAATTTTATGACAGGATTCTATAAATATTTGTCAACGTTTCGATACGAATTTCAAATAAGAAAAGAAAGCCATTTACATTTTTGTGCAACGGCCGAAAAAAGACGATTGGGTGCATTGGCTACTCTGGCTGAAGCTTCAAAAGAAAATGACGCTGAAACGCACAATGAGTCGTTTGCTTCTAAAATTTCGCATGTATTTGAGTTCGGACCCGTGACTTCTGGTGAAGATGGCGATTTTTCTGAAGAAACAAGAGATGGAGGAGATGTAGAATGCTGGTATGCAGAGGCACTATTTCAAGAGCATGAACGGAAGCAAGGGCCCAACTATTAGCTTTACCACCTCGGTCAATTGATATTTATGACGATTCATCGTTGTGGTGGGGCTGGTAGTGTAGGCAATGTAAAAACAACAAAATGTGGAAACCAAACCTGAATATTCCTCACCAGTCGTCAGCAACTTCTGAATTGAAGGACGTTCTTGAAGGTGATCAACGATGTGTTCAGAGACATATTTGCGTGTGTGTGGGAGGAGGGTAGGGGGGTGGGGGTTATGGGTGTGTGGGTGGGTGTGTGTGTGTGTGGGGGTGGGGGTGTATATGAATAGCCAGTGCAATTAGGTTCGGGCAAGTTCGATTTGCTGCCGCAGGAGGCCGGTATAATGTCGAGTAAGGTCGGCAGAGAGCCGACACATAGAATGGAGAAGCCGCGGAAGGTCGAATTGGGGCCGTGGAAAGTCGATATGTAACCGATAAAGGTGGGAATTTCCGAACAACTGCAAAGGGAATTCAATGGTTTTGTAGCCGTTTTTTACTGCCGTAAAAAGCGGACATGGCGACGAAAAAACGGCTGCTTTTCCGAATAGAACACGGTTAGAAGTCTTGCCTTCCGCGGCACAGAAACGACTTGAAAACGTCTTATTTTTTCAACTGGGATACGTGGAGCTTTCCCAAATTTGAATCTAGAACATAAAAATGCCTGAACCATTGCGGATCATATACGTACGTACTCCAAAACATGAACTACCGGTCACGAGTGATTCAGTTCGCTTAAAATCTGAGACTGATTTTTTTTCCATTTTACTGTTGTTCGTGGAAATGAGGTTCTATCAGTAATAAACCGATTTTCGTATGAACGCTAGAAAATTATGTGCGCTTGCAAGCCTTCATACTACCACTACAGTCACTAACAAGGTATATGAAAGCGAAGTTCGAATCTCTACAACTTTCATCACTTCATGTTTGTGACTGACTTCTTTTTGGAAAACACACCGTGAATAGTACCGCACTGATTCAGTTCGCACCCAGGATATTGTCTCTTTACCACATGCAAGTGCATTATTTTTCGATAAAATTGAATCAGCGATCTTCTCCACTAATTTGTTGTTATCCCCTACCCGCAGTAAATCAGATATTACCAACCAGCCTGCATCCAAAGTGATGTTTCAATACGACAGCAAAAATAAAGTTCTATTTTTCGCATGAATCCTGTTATTAATATCTAAGTGTTATGTGGAAAAAATCAAACATACGTTATTTTTCGATAAGAAATAAAAATTTATTGAGTATTTCGTTAGGAAGTCTAGATGTCAAATGTTTGCTGATAGTCGTCGTATACGTATCGCATTTCGTTTTCACATTTTCCTCTTGGATTTTTGAAATACAATGTTATCGCTTATACTCTTTGCATAGGGAACGGTAGCAATACTTTCGAATCCAGCAGTTTATTGGAATATATTCCTTAAACCAATCAAAAGAGTGATATTCTTTCTCTCGGACTATGAATTGCTCCAGCCTTCCGGCTTTTGTAGGATTGTTCGGTGAAACTAGCTCTCTGTTTTCGTTAACTCAGATATACATTTGATTTTTTTCATCATCCCTAATAAGGGTCTCTGATTTTGAAACAACCCGTTACACAGGGTGATTTACAAATGTGAATCCTGAAATAATCTTTAATTCCTCCCACATTATCGTAATAATTTTGAAAAGAAAATGTTCATGTTATAGGGATAAATATGAGCTATTTTGATTACTTTTATACACAATATCTTTCATTTCGCCCCCTTCCTCTGAGCGTAGATAAGAATCGGCACCATTAACACGTTGTTACATCAGCGTTGGTGAGATCTGGTCCAATTTGCTGAATTTCTACCTTAATGGATACTTTGAGGTCGCCTAGATTTGTAGTCTTTTTACCTTAAAAATTTCCTGTCGCGTAACCCTAAAACTAAACACGAACTCACTACTTTCATCACGACATAAATCAGGCGAATTGCACCAGATATCACCAGCGATGTAATGAACTGCCCTGCGTAATCGAGCCAATTCTTGTCTGTGATCAAGGGGAGGACATTGAAGGATTATGTAATGAAAAAGAAATTAAAATAAAACTATTAAACCTCTGGATTACATTGATGCTTGGTTTTGAAATCCATTCAGTATTATGGGAGATGTTAAATAATGTTTTGGAAACCATATTTAAACATCACCCTATATAAAAGTTCATCATTTTAACTAATGTTCATGAGAGTAATTTATAAGAAAATATTAGAAAACACTCACTACTCATAACTAATTGTATCACAAATATAATTATTCAATAAGATAAAACTTAAAATCTTCCCCAGTCAACTGAAGGCTAAAACTGAAATTGTATAGTAGAAGGAAGTGCACATTGATGTTGTTTCGAGCAATTTTTTTTTCCCGGTATAATTCTAGCTCAAAGGAAATATCTATTCTCTAGGTAATCGAAGCTAACGTTTGCTGCTGAGATATTGAAAAGGCATTCAACAATAAAGCAAAATATGTTGCCGCAACTTTCTTATCTAGTCTTAATCGAATTTGGATTTTAATTTCACCCAGCTGGGTTGTACCTAAAATATTATTGTATCCAGCTTCATAAATAAACTAAATAAACTAACGCAACACTTTGCACAGGATTCAACTACACAGTCTTGAATGACAAAAATGAAGAAGTGCAGAATCCCAATAATCAAAAAAAATTATTTCACATCAATGTTTCGTAGCCGCGAGGTTCAACATCCACTTCATACAGAGTATGACGAAAAATTAACACCAACGGTAATTTCTATTTTTTCGTTAATTTCCAATTTACACTATCCTCTCTGATATCCATGCTACAATATTCACATTAATGATAATGAAGTTTTTGGCAAAAGGTTACAATTAATTCTTGACTGGGCATCAGTCATGATTGACATGATCATAACCAAAAAATCAATTTATCACACTGGTGTGCGAAAGTTATACACAAAAATCGTAAAACCTTCGCCGAATGTTAACCAATCTGAGATATGATAATTAGCTGTATAAACTGATGAAAACTGCCCTGCGATCTGACAGGACTTCAGACCTTATCAAACGAGCGCGAAAAAAGCCAACACAATGCTGCTCATGCCATTATACAGTTAAAATATGCATTCTAACATTAGATGGAAAGCATTGAAAGGGGGCTAAAAAATTTCTATTTCAATCTGAGACGTAAAAAAGCGAGTTAATAGTCAGGCCACGAATTAACGATGCAGTTAAACACAAATGCAATACAGAATTTCATTAGTGAAGATTATTCGCTACTCGAAATGCACAAAAAATGTATGAAGGAATAAAAAGTCTTTATGGTCAACATAGCATTCAAAATCAAATACGAAGTGCTGATGGAAGCAAAGCGCGAGCCTCAAACAGCAAAACACTCTTTTTTATGATCCCTTCTTCCAAATTCTGCAAAATAGCAACCTGTCGCATAAAATGAGCTATAAATTTGGATGCTTCAGTATGAACGAATGTGTAGTCAGCAAATAACCTCTGCGCGTAAAAGTTCACTGTCACTCACATAAGGGAAACGATCTTAATAAAAATTTCCCACGATTCAATGACCGGAGGGAGTGCGAGTTCTTCAAATCGACTTGGCAACGTCACGTGCGCGAATCAAAGCTTCTTAAAGTATGCTTATGGGCTATGATTTTTTACGAAAATAACAACTCAAAAAGTATTTATTCTCGCATACAGCGTAGCTTAGTCAAATTAGAACAAGTAACGATTCATACGATTTTTTTTCTTTCCGTACCAACAATGTTGAAATCAATTAAAGGCACCGTACGCTTTTTACAACGTTTCTTTTACTTGTAAGCCAATGCCCATGAACTTCAGTAGACCGGTGAAGCAAAAGAAAAAAGTAGGGGTCATCTTAGGAAAAGTTTTCGATTTACATCATAGAAAATGAGTTACGGCAAAGAAAACGGAATTTAATATATAAACATTTAGTCCACAGCCCAAAGGTACTAATTTTCAAAAATTGCCCTGGTTTAAGAGATTTTTTTATGAAAAACAAGTTTTAGAAAATTGCCATACGAACTCGATTATTAAGAGTTTGAAGGCCTGCCGTTTTTTACCAAATTTGACAATTTATTTCTTGTTTATTTTTTGTTTTTGTGGTTAAAAAAGTTTTAATAGTTTGATTTTTCATATAGTAAAAATGTTTTGTTCAAAAAATAACTTTTTTATAAAAAACATCTCCTCGTCACCTATCTACTCCCATAGTGAGCGTTCTATTGCGTGCACACCTGTAAAATTTGCTGTGTATGTTTTTCACATATATAGCTATATTTGAGAGCAAAAAATTTTTATAAACATTTTTTTGCCCTAAAAAAGGTGCACAATGTCCTTAATTGCCTAACTCTCATAACAATTTAGTCTCTTCCAATACTATCCTAAAAGAATTTTTACGTTGTCTTGAAACTATTTCCTAAGATGAAAAATCAGCGAAACGAAGAGAAAATGGAATTAATTTCTTAATCAATAGTAAATAAGTAATTTCAGCAAATTTTCATGAAAACGAGGAAAAAATTGTAAGCCTTGGAGAATTTTGAAATAAATTGCAAATGTTTCGCGCACAACTATTTCGAAACAAGAGAACCATTGAAATTATTTGAAACTTCGTTACGATATTCATGGTACAATTTATGTTACAAGATATTGTCGGATATTTTAAACCCAGGATACATGATATAATTAAAGCTTCCGCAAAGGTTATTTTGTTATGCTACTATAACCTTACATTCAATGAGAATAAAATATTATAACGCATTTGAAGAAAATTGTATCGACTATAAGTATAGCATTCCTTTCAAAAAATTCTCGCTAGAGTTGGGGTAGAAAAAACTAACCCCGCTGACCTGAGTGTTGAGGCCGACATATATGATAGGGTTGTAGATGCAGGAGGACTTTGCAAAAATAGCGGGCGCAGCGTTGAGGGCGGACTGGGAGTGCACGGGAGGCCCGTACGCCATGACGACGGCCAGGGCAGCGTACGGGGCCCAGGCCACCATGAAGGTGGCGCTCATGACGGCCACCATGGCGGCGACCCGACGCTCAGCGCGCCACACCGCGTATGGCAGGCGACCCGCCTGTGAGAACACCATGCAACGTCAAGCCTTCTCTACTGTGGACAACTGATCAGCATCACTCTAGCTCTGCAGCTCAAAAGTATAGCTAATGAAATGCTAGTATTTTATACCTCGACCGTAGTGAAAAAATCGATACTTTTAAAAATTTACTGATAAATGATTATTTTCAATCGATTTATTTTATCGGTGTCGATTTCAACCGATTTACGTGTGCGATCGTTATCATTCGTATTCACCCTCAAGAAGATATGTAGATAAAGCTCTTTATACTCAAATATTTTCCAATTGAAGCTATGAATAACACATGATAAGCTAAGATGCAGGTCATCTCATAAGAAAAAATACATATCGAAATAAGATGGGAAGTAAAAATATCGACAATCACGTTGCTGCATTTGTTTATAAATACAGGAGTCCAACAAATTCGACAGTATTATTCATACGTTCATTCTAAATACTTCTAGTAGTTGTTAATAGTCGTGCATTATCCTCGAAGATGCATATTTTGTATAGGGTGCTCAACCATTTGTACACAACATCGAGTTTGTCTTATTTTGTGGGGCATTGATAAAGACCCACCACGGATGGCTTCTTTGAGCAATTCTAATAAATAATTACATTCGAACCAAATATTTGAATGCGTTACATTTGAACAAAACGTAATGCGTATCGTGTTTTTCGATTTTTTCAACGATCCCACGTGCTGTGTATTGTACCGAAAAAGCTTATTGTGAAAATAGGCGTCGCAATTTACAAAAATAAAAATGTAGTAGGGTGCAAGTGCAATTCGAAATATTTTTATTTCTAATTTTCGACACAAAAATTTCTAAACAAAATTATAAATTATAGAAAAAAGTTATATACGTAAGAGAAGAGGTTTTTTTAAATTTGAGAAGAAAGTTCATAAGAACCCAGCTTGTTTCTCATAACTATGGCGTTACAGCCTCCTGGTGTTAAAATGGAACTAAATATACTAGAAATTAATTGATGAAATGATATTGCAAAAGGTTTTCTTTACTTTTTAGCCACGGATATGAGAGGAGTAATTTTTTAAAATCTTCCCTAGCACATGGAGGCTTGAGACAGGTGTAAGTTGTATTGATTTGTCCTACAAATTTTATGCTAGTGAAATTTAGATTAACCTCTATTTCATTGCTAAGGGTTCTTTATCAATTGACTTCGGTCCGGTTCCATCTTAAACTTGAATACATTGTAAAATAATTGGCTAACAACGAATATCCGAAATCACTTATTCAGAATTGGGTAAGAGAATTTTTAAATCGTAAAATTTACCCCTCCTGCAACCTTGAGCGTACCAAAGCAGACTTTGTACGTCGAGTTGACATTCATGGTTTATTTGAACGCAGAGCAGAAGAGGGTGGTAATATCTTTGGTCTTTAGGCTTTTCACAACTGTCGACGTTAGAGTCTTTTATTGAAATAGTTTTAAGATTACATCCTTTTTTAACAAGAAGGAACAATTGAATGAGTGCCTGTGGAGTTGTTGAGTCTATTTTTATAGGTGTGACAGTTGCATGTAGTTACGTTGGTGGTACCAAACACCAACAACTTATCAGACATGCCAACACGCTGGATTATCGGTCATGCTCTAACCCTTTCACTACAATCAGAAATTAGAGATCAATGTGAGAATTCAAACCGTTCATTCAAAAGTACTAATTTATCAACTTTGTGCAGTGCTAGTGAGCATGACCTTAGAATTTCGAGTCCCTTTTCATATTCACTCATAAACATAACCTCAACAAAGACATTAGTAGCGTAAAGTTATCAGTTGCCCCCACCTCCTGACGAAATTCTGGGTGTGTGTTTGTATGCATGGTCTGTGTTCGCTGTGTATCTGGATTAGCGTACACATGTGTGCTTGTGTGAATAAGGAGCATGCCACTGTTTGTGTATGAATCAAAACAAATTAGGGTTCTTAAACATTCAGAGAATTTTGTGGAATGTATGTTATTTACCGAGATCATAAAATTTTTCATTTTTCCCCTGTTTCAGCACCGATGATGCAATTTCATTTCCGAAACGTTTGCAGTAAATGTAATGTACCTTTTTACACTGGTTCTTCTTTTTATTCTACGAGTAAGATTCTCAACGAATCACCCTATTTGAAATACAAATGACGTTGGTCTTCCCGAACGTGGGCTAGTTTAATCGAGGATATTAGCGTCAGAGTATATAACCTGCCAAATCTCTGTTGGCATTTTAGACCATTCTAAACATAGCTCCCACACACAACTTGAACGTTTCTTGAAACTTGCGCAGCCGCAACAGCTTATTTTGTGCTCATAGAGCATACCTAAGACGCACTCCATTTGCTTCATTTGAAAGGTATACTAATCGAACTTGTCTAATTATACTTATTATTGCCAGCATAAATTCAATTGGAATAAACTAACTGTTGGACGGACAAAACTCAAAAACCATGAAATCGGTTGCTGGTTTGTGATGAATTAAATTTAATGAAGGAATGAATTAAAGTCATGCTGTAGTTATAGGATTCCTAATATGTATTTTCTTATGAAATTAAACTCAAAACCCATTCCGTATTTTTCGCTTAGAGAACTTCCCACCCTAATGTTTAAACTGATTTCTTCGGTGAGTATGATATAAATGGGTTGGACAAAATAATGGAAGCACCTTGGAAAATCGACAAATTATATTTTAATATGGTGTAGGCCCACCTTTTTGAGACAAATACAGCCTCAATTCTTCTATGTATTGATTCTTACACATTGCGAATTGTTTCCAAAGGTATTTTACCTCATTCTTGAGTTAAAAAACCCTCTTCTTCTTTCTTCTTCTTGAATCCCTAAAACTGTCCATAAATTCTGAATAATGTTGAGGGCTGGGGATAGTGGTTGCCAGATGAGATGCTCAACTTCATTAAAATGTTCCTAGTGCCATTCTTTAACACTTCTAGCTGTGTGGATTGGGGGATTATCATCTTGAAAGATGACGTTCCCCTCCGGAAGCAATGCTTGAACCATAGGGCGAACTTCGTTGCCCAAAATTTCTCAATAGTCTCGGCTGTTAAAGATGACGTTCCCTTCCGGAAGCAATGCTTGAACCATAGGATGAACTTCGTCGCCCAAAATTCCTCAATAGTCTTGGCTGTTGATTCTTCTGTGAAGGAAAATCATTATCCTGACGGATTTCCAAGAAATAACACACCAGATCATCACAGAACCCTCGCCATGTTTTACGGTTGGGAGAAGGCAGTCTGGATTATGGGCTGCTTTTGACTGTCTTCAAACGTACACTCGGCCGGAGGTGGAAAATTAGGTTAAAGATGATTTGCCAGAGAAAATTACATTTTTAAACTGCTCGACGGACCAATTCTGGTGATTTCTACGCCACTCTAAATGCTTCGAAACATTTGTCTTTGACAGCAGAGATATTCTAATTGCAGCTCTTCTGTAGAATTCAAATTTGTGTTGCTCCCAACGAACAGTTTTTGTGGGAACTAAGTTCTGTAGGTGTTCATTGAGCTCTGCAGTAATTTTAAGAACCGTGGTCTAGCGACCCTCTCGAACAATTCGATTTAGAGTCGGACGGTCTCTCTCAAACAAATTCGACTTTCGGCAGACCTGTGCTTTGCTAAGGACGTTTTTCCTTCTCTTTCAAAGGCAGTTATTACTTTTGAGACAGTACCTTTCGAAACCTCAAGCATTCGTGCAGTGTCTGTTACACTAGCAGCTGACATCCGAGCGCCAACAATTTGGCCTCTTTGAAAGGCAGAGAGGTCTGCCATTTGTATAAGGTTATGCAGAAATTTTTCTTGCAGATATCTGTAAAAAAACAGCTAATATAAACAAAAGATAAAGTAGCTAAAATCATTATTTATAAAAACATTAAAATATGTCAAGTTTTGATTATTTATAACAAGTTCAAAGATTATCATTCTAAATGTTAGGTGTTACTATTATTTTGTCCAACCGTGTATTTGCTATGCTCTAACATAACATTTGCTCTCTAACTATGCTCTACACCTAGTGTATCAACATTTCAGCTCTGTTGATCAGTCGATTAGATTAGTCCTGTTAAATGATAATGATAAATGTGGTACCTCAAATTCTCTACAAATTACTTTTCACTCAATTTCTTTCATTCTCTTTGACATGATACTACCATTTTCGAATAGCTGCCGCTCAAGTGTTCAGCATGAGAACTTTCAATTATTGGTCGCAAGGTTTCAGAGATCTGCTACACACTCGGATTTTGACCTGCCATTATCTGAGCAATTCCTCGATCGGAACAACCAAAACTTGTCGGCTGCGGATTAACGTATAATTATGGTGCTTGCTGCGATGTATTGATGAATTGAACTAATCACTTTATTCATGATGTTACCATGCAATCTCCTATAACGGAATACAACTTCTTCTAGATATAGATAAACAAGGCTAAAATGAACGCACTCAGAATATTTTCCATGTACACTTTCGATATAGTTGAATTGCAGCTTGTTCATAACGGTGATGGCTAAACTAGCTTAGGGGGTAACTTTATTTCTCACACCTAACTTCATATTTTTGCTGAGCAAAAATTTCATGCAGGAGCAAGAATATTTATCCAGTAACTAATAAGTCGCGGCCATTTGACATTCAACTGAATTTCAAAAATTGCATGCCCTTTTGTACACTTCTTTTAGCTTTCAATTTATTTTGATGCTACAATTTCAATGTAGAAGCAGACATCGCTTAAAAATTACCTTGAAGTCAAATATTGAAATCGATTTGAAAAATTACCATTTATCATCTTTAGTGAGATTTATGAAGAAGAATTAGTAATGATTATCAACAATATATCTCAAGCGGATTCTAAATGCTGCACGCACGACAGAGATGTGGTCGCATGCAGCATCCGGACTAAATAAACATACTCTCCAATCGATTTCAACAAGTTTGAACGTTTAGAAGGAGTCCTGAGCTTTAATAGATATTTCAAGTCTAAGGAAGTTTCAATGAAAATGTGCAAAAAGCACAACCGTCTATGATACCGATTTGAGTTGCGTACTTTCAAGGTGATTGTGTTTTCATTCAAATCGTAATTACAAATATTTAGGAAACTGAATTTCAGAAGAATTATTTATTTTCCCCAACCAGGCTGTTATGCAGTGGCCATATATATATGTCACTACGAAAGTGCTCTAGTTCCGGATACAGTTCAACAGGTGCGGCTCGGTTATTAATATGAAACCGAGCATTCATTTCACGATCGTTTTATGCACTGAATTTATGGCCTATGTATGAATATATACACAAACAATTCATTCTCAGATATACTGATGTTAATACTGCCCGGGAGAACATAGCTCGTAATAATATTATTATTTACGCACGTAACAGCTTATGAAATTCATACATATAGCGTAATTTTCATTAACCACTTGATCACGTTTACAACTGCTCACGATGTTCGGTAAATAAATTGTAATTTGAATTTTGAGATACGTAACACAATGGTCTTTTTTACTATTCCGTTCAACGTGCGCCTCCTTTTAGGAACTATGCATTCAGTTTGAGATGTTTGAGCCTCTCGTCCCAGATGACCTCAGTATGTTGAAGAAACTTATCATGGCAAAGTATGTTTCTTCTCATATTTATATTGTGAGTGCCTGTAGTGACCAGTAGTTGTACATGGCATCGATTTTGTGCAAAAAAATTCATCTCAAACTAATTCCGCTAAAACTAAATGCCAAAACCGTTACTGTTGATGAAGCGGGCAACAATGTCCGCATTTTGACTAGTACGAGAGAACAATCGTCTCATTTTCTTCAGCAAATTACTCTTAGATCACCTTTAAGACTCACTTCACATTATATCTCCTGTGTTAGAAACTCCTATTACATGAATGATGAAATTGAATACTCTAACTAAAATGCAAAAAAGCAAAATGAATTGAATGGTTGTTCTAACTCGACAGCGTTTCCAAGTGGAATCTCCAGCAGTATGAACTACTTTTTGTCTTCGTATGACAAACCCTCCACCCATTCGCTCCCAAGCAATTGCAGAGGACCTACCGAAAAATAGTTTTTCATTGTTATCTGATGCTAACACAGAGGATGAAAAGCCCCTCTCAGATATGAGTATTAATCAACATCCAACCACGAGCTGGGAAGCAGTGAAATTAACAGGTAGCGAGAGGTCACTGCAAAATTGCAGTCGACTATCGATTAAAAACTCACCACTCAACTGCATACGCAATCATCACCAGGAAAATCGAAATGACACGAGCATTACTCATTTTACTGTAGATCCCCATACAATAAATCACCACAGTTGGCCCATTCAGAGCCAGGGAAACGAAAATTCTGAAAAATTCCCGTACCTCCGAACCTCCTAATGATGTGAAAAGTCGTCCCACAAAAAATGTCTCAACCCCCATTTGTGAACGAGTAAATTCTACAATAAAAGAGTTGAAACGATCATGGAAAATAGAGCTGTTCCCTACCAAAACCAATGAACACTGCCTTCTTCATCCAGTAGTTCATCTACTTATGGAACAACCAGCATCAAAATGAAATTAAAATTCTTTAAAGACTGAAATAAAAACGGAGAGTAAAGCAAACAAAAGAACAATCGCTAAGTTCATTTACATGAACAGCGGAGACATGCAAAATCTCATAAATAGTTGCATTGACGACAAACATTATGTTCATGCTGCTGTATACCTTATGCAACAAATCATTGCAAATGTGACTTGCCAAAAATTTCTCATCCGAATGAAAAGGATCACGGTGTTTGGAAAATATCAGTTGATCCTCATTAGAGTTATAAAATAATAACCCAGCACTACTGCTGCATCGTAAAAACGATCACATCAGTGTCCTCGTCACACAAGGCAAAATTCAGACGGGAGGTACATCATCTTGACAACATGCCGTTACCCAACTAAATAGTAAACTTTCTTACTAAGCAGACGATGGGCTGAACACCCTGGGTAACGAAGATAATATCGATGAATCCTCGGAACGATCCCATTGAGACAGTAACTTTGCTGCCTCTAAAAAGAGTCTGAATAAAAGTAAAATCAAAATAAAACGCAAAACACACCAATCCTCGAAGCCTAAATGATAAATTAGGTGACATCAGAGTAATGTTGGTCACTAATGAAATTGACACTTCTTGAGTTTCAGAAACATGGTTTGACTCACTAACCCAAAGTTAATTTTTAATCTTCCTGATTACTTGTTATACTTACAGCGCTATAATGGCGTTAAAAACAGCCGAGGGAGTGGATCTTGTTTTTGCGTGAATGAAATATACCCGATATCTTTACTCTTAGCGAATAAAGTTTGCGAAGGCGTCGAAATTATTTGGTTTCATGTACAAATAAATAAGCATAAATCTATAATTATCGGCTGCCTTTACAGGCACCTATCGTCTACCCTACGTCCAACACTATAGTTCATTGAGAAAACTTACAAAGAAATCCTATGGGCAAAAAAGTCATTCTTTGCGTTCGGAGTTTTTTAACGAATAAAACCAATCAGCTTAGCAAACTGTTGTATAAACTAAACCTAACACAAATGGTAAAAGAACCGACTCTCATTACTGAAGTCTCTAAAACTCTCCTCGACCTGGTAATCACAAATAATCCTACGGCAACATTTAGTACAGTGATATCACCTTCTTTCTCCCATCACCACTCCATAGAATGTCACATTAATATTGCAAAGGAAAGACAAAACTATCGCTCGATGACTAACCGCTTGAAAAGCCACTATTCAGTGGAACCATTTCAAGAAAAACTACTCAATAGGCTCACGATAATTTAAAAACACGATGCAATCTAGCGATGTTGACATTCAAGTGTCTATCTCCAACGAAAACTTCACAGCAGCTCTCGACGAATGTGCACTGTACATCACAAAAAAATAAGCTAAAACGCACTGTTTGGATTACTATCAAAATTGAAGAGCTGAGCAAAATAAAGCAAACTCGTTTGCGAAAGAACAAAAACAATAGATCAAACAGTACTTTTTACAAGAGATATAAAGAACATAAAAAACTTCGAAAAAAATTATTAAAGCAAAACAAACTCAATTCCACTAAGAACTATTAACGGCCAGGAATAACCCGGAACGAATTTAGGAATCATATGTGATCCCAATTGAAATTCTGAGCCTTTTACAGAGCGTTTTCAGGCAGTTATAAGCCAAGAGATAGTCGTTTTCAAGCAGTAAATTAGCCCTTTTCAGTGCAAATGTCGCGTATTTTAAGCCCTGTAAAACGGATACGAGCGTATTTCCGGGCATCGAAACGGCTAAGGCAACAGCCATTTTGAGCTTCTCTACTACTTGAACGAGGCTAGAGGTTGTCGGAAAAGGCTTGAAAACGACTTTAAACGACCCGAATGAGCCCGAAAACAGCCATTGACTTGACCTATAAATGGCCATTTGAATGAAGGGCCCTTTTCAAGCCCTAATAGGCCAAGAATGTGTAGGAGTCGGTTCGAAGTTGTGATTTATGGCCCTTTTGTGACATTTTTGACCTTTTACGACTAATTTACTACCTGAAAAGGGCGATAATTTTCAATTGGGGAGGTAGCCCAATATAAAAACTTAGACCGCATGAGTAATTTTGAAAATCACTTGACAACTGCCACGGATTTTAACACATTCTTTTCAAAAGTAGGGGCTCAAGTTTTCAGTGAGGTGTCTAAAATCAATCCAAATAAACCGTCTATTGAAAATTCTTGCCCTACTGCATCCTTAAGGGCTGATGTTAGGTGGAGACCACGTTCTGTCGATTTTCCGACGTTACGAAATATCTTATACTCATTGAAAAATCCAAAGGCAGTCGGACATGATGGTATCAGCCTTCAACATTTCAAAGACAGTTTCCCAGTCACAGCACGATAGATTCGTCTGATAATTAATACATCAATGGCAACAAACACGTTTGAGAATGAAACACTCCATTATTAGACCGTTGCATAAAAGTGATGACCTAAGTACAGCATTAAACTACAGGCCCATTAGTCTTTTACCTGTCATATCGAATGTTGGAGAAAGTGGTGACAAAGCAACTGTCATTTCACTTGGACGAGTCGAATCTCTTTCATCGAAATCAATACGCCCGTAGAAGAAACACTAGCACTCAAGACGCTGTGCTCAATATCTCTGGAAAAATATACAGTGAAAAAGAATATAACACTCTTACTGTTACTCGATCTCTCTAAAGCGTTCGACAGCGTCGAACATGATCGACTTCTACGAAAAATATTGAGCTTAGGAGTTGATACGCATTGGTTTTACAGTTACTTGTTCAATTGATCTCATGCAGTCCGCGTAGAAAACGAATTGTCCCCATTCATTCAAGACAATTTTGGTGTTCCCAAGGATCCATTCATGGTCTGCTGCTGTTTTCTTTTTTCATTGATGATTTTCTTCAAATGCCTTCTAACACACGAATCTAAATGTATGCAGATGATGCTCAAATAGCAATAACAAGTTCTGCATAGGAAATGCTGCAGACGGGAATTAAAAGCCGAAACTCTACTGATCAGCCTGAAATCATGGTCCGACCAAAATGGTCTCAAACTAAATGCTTTTAATACGCAATGCATTATCTACGGATACAAAGATGCAATAAAAAACTCCAAATCCCACTTCTGCAGTAGCAACTGATGAAATTAGGTAATCAGAAAATTGAAAATATAGGTATCTGGTTCGATGGATATGTGTCTTTCTTATCTCACGTTCAGAAAACTTGCAACAAAATTTACGGAGCTTTACTGTTTTTCCATCGTATAAAAAGTATGCTTGACGAAAAATGCAGATTAGTGGCCATTCAATCCTTGGTGTTATCGCGCATTGACTATTGCAGCCTATTATGGAGAGCTTTGCCTCAATAATTTCAGAAAGACTTACAAAAACGCATGAATTCCGCAGCCAAAGTGGTATGCAACGGTATTATCAAAGGAAGTGATCACGTAACCCCTCTCCTGGATTTACTCGGCTGAACTCCTATTCAAGAAAGTTCCCGTTGCGGAGGGCCCAATACAGTAGCGACAAAATTATTCGTGTTCCCCTCGTCTTTCAAAACTTTCTAGAATTACCCAAAGGCTATTGTGGCCACAGGCATGAGATTTTCACGGGGTGTGAAGCACATATTGGTGAAAATAACACGAGGTTTTCAAAAGAAAATATTTTCACCTAAAGAGTTAACCAGTTGAACTTCAGAAACACGATAAGACAAAATTATTCGTACAGTGGGTAGTATTAAACTTAGGTGAGGTAAATCTACCATTTGAGTAAATTTTTGAAATTCAATAGAGTGACCTTTCATCTTCATAAGATTTAAAAGCCTTTTATTAGAGTTTTTGACAAGCTTCTCCATAGTTTCATTTGAAATATTGTTCTATTCTTCAATGGCGATGCATTTCAATTCCTGAAGATTCTTTGGCTCTCTCTTGTTGATGTTGACTTTCAATTCCTGCCACAAATTTTCAATGAGATTGAAATCAGAATTCATCGAAGGACAGGACAGCACATTTATCTTATTTATTTAGAGCCAGCTAGTTTTAAACTTGACCGTATGCTTTGGGCCATTGTCTTGTTGAAATACCCACCGCCTTCCAAGTCCCAAACTATTAGCTGACACTTTCAGGTTTTCGTATAAAATAAAAATATAGTCATCAGAGTTCATCTTTCTTTCAATAGCCACCAATTTTCCATTACCCGATGCAGCAAAACAACCAAAAAAAGTAAGTGATCCACCTCCGTGTTTGACTGTAGGCATAGTATTCTTCGGCTCCAATATTACGACAAACCTTCTTCACGCCATTGTGCCCGAAAAGCTCAATATGGGTTTCGTCATTCCATAATACTCTCTCCCAAAAGCCTCTGTCATTATCCAAGTGTGGCTATGCAAATTTTAAGCGAGCAGCAACATGACATGGTTTGTAGAGTGGAGTCTTTTGAGGTCGGCGTCCGTGTAGGCCTTCCTTGTTCAGACAGCACTGAATTGTACGATTGCTCACGCTAGTTCCCTGAGCATTCAATCTCTAAGCAGTGTTATTTAGCTTCACTCGTGGATTAACGTTGACCTCTCGACACAATTTTCAAAAAGTTCTCACCGAGAGTTTTTGTTTGCGACCATGCCCAGGCAACGTTTGTACAATACCATACTTAGCAAACTTTTTTAGAACAGCTTGTACTGTAGATCTTGGAATGCTCAAACGCTTAGAAAAGTGGCCATTACTATTTCCAGCTTTGTGGCAGTCAATAATCTTCTTTTGAAGTCCATACCGAGTTCCCTAGTTTTTCCCATCGCTAGTGGCGCTAGTGTACGAATGACCAAGCTCTACTTCTCTGGCTCCCCGTTAGTTCTGGCACAATTTTCTAGAATGATCTCACATCTAGAATGTTCAAGAACATTTTAGACAAATTTTTTTCAATAAAATAAAACAAGTATAACAGTGAATACTTCTCAATGAAATGTAATGTTCTCAATTGTATATCAATCGCGATATAATTCTCACTATGGGGGGGGGGGGGTGTACTGGTGATGAGGGGGAGCTGTTTTTGTTGTAAGAAATTTTTAACTAGATTTTTTTCTTTTTTAATAACAAATCTTTTAAAGCTTTTCCATTCATAAAAACAAATCAACAACAAAAAAAATGTTTTGACGCAAACAAAATCTTTTATTGTGAAAATGTCATTTTATTTTTCAGCTTCGGTGGAAACCTAAATTTTTCATCACGCGGAATACTACTCCTCAAACAATTTTTGGTGTAGAGAATCGAGATAATGTTTTGTGGAAGAATAATAAATGGCTACAGTCACGAGGTAGCAATTTTAGATCTTTATATTAGGTAAAAAATCGTAGGTCGTCATAGTAAAAAAAATTCGAGTTTTTTTGCAATTTTTCAAAATTTGATTTCAAGTCAAAATATCTCTGAAACGAAACCGAGTTTCAAACATTCCTATCACAGCGATGTTGCCCAAGTGCTTGTCTTTCACGTGACACTTGTTTTATGTCCATAGGTTGAAATTTGTAGTAGCAGTAGGGTTTGCCGTACTCCCCACTATTTTCTGTTTACTTTGCCCTAACTCATTTTCTATTAAGCAGGTCAAAAATTTTCCACAGGGTGACTCGTATTTTTTATACGCTTTACTAGTATTTTAAAGTTTCCAAGCATTTGTTCACAAATAAAAAATGCAATAAGTGTACGGTCCTCTTAAGCAACATAATGAATACTTTGCCCTCAATCATTTATTTCGGCCAGTGACGTGGGTATTACGACACTCATGTGTGTGTATAGCAAATAAGATCCCTTACTTTAAGATATTTTAAATACCAATGATGAGCTTTTTGTATTATACATTCCCTCTCATCGTGCTCAGCAATTCTGGTCATTGTGGTAGAGCAGGTAACACTTCTGTACATTCCGCATTTTATTACCTGAACTGTGCACACATGCTCACCAGACGAGCACCTCGCAGTATAGAGAGCGTGTCTATGAGATGAAAAGTTAACCGTTCGAGAAATTATGAAATAGAATTTTATGAACTTCATGTTTCTGAAAAAACATTCTGATCAGAGATAGACGTTCTCCATTTAACTTTTTATTGATGACAAAAAATGTTCGTTCATTGCAAGACAAAATTGTTCCAGAGAGACGATGAATCTGGTGTAGACGCTGATTGATTTGTTCATCAATAGTAATTGAAGGAAAATCATTTCGATGAAAAATTCTTGAAAAAATATTGAATTCGTGATGTAGGTATTCAAAGGTCGTGTAAATTTTAAATATGTTGATGAGACTCTGGATGCCACTGAAACAAAACACTTCTACGTTTTGTAAAACCTGCGATTCACCTTCCTTGACAAACCTCATGTATTACGCATGTGAATGCAAGCTATAGAATACAAAGTGAGAACAATTTGGGGAATAATGCAAGCGTGCCTTCAACATACTTTTCACAAAATACAGGAATAAAATAAGCAGGACATCATTTTAACCAGTTTTGACCGCGGTGCCATGAAGAGAGGTATTGCAATAAGCATCATAGACAACGTAACGTTCATTTTTATTTATTTTTGACTTTCTAAGCCTTATTAATTCGAGACTTTTGTCTTTCAATTTATTTTGAAGAGCAGAAGCATCAATGTTGGAAAAATTATACATAGTTGATCGTTGGTACAAATGATCAGCAAGGGAACGAAATACCGATGAATGAAATGCCTCTAGTCCCAGTTATTGGAATACTCGAGATGTATGTTCGGGAAGGACAACTTGAAACTCATGAAAACGAACTAAGTTGGCGAAATACGCGCACTCGCTTACGAAATGAAAATTTACATGTGTAAATCTCTAGATAAATATTTCTTGCGGTTCTAATACTATCTGGTCGGGAAGTTCATCAGTTTGATATCAGAGTTTGAGTTAAAAATGTTCCTTATATTGACTTTAGCATAATTTTATGTGTAAAACTGAGAATGTGCCTTTGATCATGAATGCGCACGATATAAATCTACAAAAACAAGTTAGAAGTTACGAGGTGCGCGTTAACGCATACCTTAGAAAATAGATGAGTACTTTCACCTGTTTCACTGTCCTCATGATGCCGGTGAAGGATGCCGCCATCACGACCACAGGCACGACCAGCCCCAGCACCAGCAGGTAAGTCACGAACGTCGTGTTGCCTTGCGTGCGGCACTCCCATGCTACAGAGCAGCTGCCCAGTTGTTGGCATGCGTAAGGCGCAATTATGAATCGCTTGTTTGTTGATACGTTCCACGTTGAATAAGTTTATGCTAAGATATTTAATAAGTGGTAAATCAACACCTGATGACTATTGGGCCCTGTGTTGTAGCATCATGGGGCTGCTCAAAAGAGGGGCCATCTCTTAGACGCTCATTTTTTTTGAAAAATTAACGTACAGAAAATACTCGACCAACTTGGCTCAATTTTCATCATGTGTCTTAAAAAATGTTTTTTTCCCTTTAAATCAATTTTAGAAAGACGTCTGACGTGGCAAGTTGAAAGTAAGATCGCGCCTTCAAGATTCACAACCCCAGAAACAGATTTGAAACTGCTCTTCAGGCTCAAAAGGTGTGGCGGCCTTGTTGTCAAAAGTTGCTGCTCTAACAAGTAAAGAAGGTTGATTGATTAAGTTGAGCGTTTACAGTGCAAGACGCAAACCGTTGTTATAGGTGAAGAACAGAAAGTACCGCGTGGAAATCGTGAGAAGTCATGAAGAGTTTGACGTCTCGCACTGGCATAGGATGTTTTTTCGATGAAAATGGATTTAATAGGCTTGACAACGATGTCAGGCAATATGTTCGACGAATTAGAGGTGAGGAATTTTATCCCATGTGTACAGTCCCAAAACTTCAAGTTTATGGAAGTTCTGTCATGATATGGGGAGTCATCAGTACTCGCGCATGTTAGCCCATTTTGTGTTCGATCCCACACACAAAACGGCAAATGGCGACAGATTTCTCCGGGAGCACAACATGTTATGTAAGGATTGGCCTGCCCAGTCACCAGATCTTAATCCAATCGAAAATGTGTAACATTATATCCAGCAAAATTTATGCAAATACGCCATCAATAATCTTGATGAATTTTGGGCTAAAATAAAAGTGAAGTGTGAGGCCCTTTCTCTAGAGTACTGTCGGAAATTAATCTGGGAAATGCCAAAAAGATTGAAAACTGTCATATCCCAGAGAGGTTTTTCTGTTAACTATTGGCATGTTCATTTCGATCCCAGCACAATTTTTCCAAAAAAATAATTAATTAAAACAACTTTTTTGCGATTTACCAAGTCTCTTTTTACTATTCGATTTTTCCACAAAATAGAACGAAAACACCAGCATAAACTATGTAGAAAAATATCAGTTATAATCCTAACTATGTGAGAAAATAATGCAAAATCGAACCTTAATTAGTTCATTAGGATCAGCTAACTTAAATCTAGTGTCATTTACATGTTAGTGAAAAATTGTTGATGCAGAGTTTCTTTCTGGCACCCCTGTATTTCTATTTTGTGTTGGGGTGTGCATCTCCTCCTATACAAAGTTCGCCGGTTAATATTATGTAGTTAACAAGGACCGAGCATTAACTCGTGACAGATTCACTATTATTCAACATATTAGATAGCTGGAGATAACTCTACCTAGAAATAAATTAAACAAGTGATGCGTAATCACCGATATTGTATCTTTCTTAGGCGCATAGAATAATATAAACTATGTAATGTATAATGTATACTGTAATGTTTTTTTATTTTAAAAATAATGCTTTAGTTTCTTGTTTAAAGTCACTTTTAAATTGAACTTTGTGTAACTTGTTTGAAATTCTAGAACCTGAAACTATTTGCATTTTTAGGATGAATGAGAAGTTAAATAAAAACTTGCAACAATAAACTATGACATTGTTTTTAACTAAACATGTTTAGATGAAGGACTATTCTCTCAAATATATATATGTGTGTGTCTGTAAGAATCATATAAGTTTATGTGCCATATAATGAATATAAAGGTCAATATTTTGCGATTCATGTATTATATTCTATGATGAATCGTGTGCTCATAGTCTACAGATAGATAAGCTCGTATCAAAGGACGGATAGTCTCTTCTAAGAAATATTCAGTAAATTAAGAGAAAGAAAAATTTATATTAACACCGTACTGTCTTGTTCGTTTACCATATTCCTGTAGATGAGGATGAATCATTTCTCATCATGATGCATGAAATTTTGACATTCAAGAACCAACCAGTTCTGTTCTATCGTTTATCTATTGTTCTTTTCTTCATTTTGTCCAACGACCTGTTCTCCCATAGTCAAAGCGTGGCCAAAAACAACGTAAAAATAACTGATAATAAACTACAGTTGCCTCAGGGTTTGAATTAAGGGCACTAGACTCATCATTAAATAAGGCCCCTAAGATTGTGTTTCAATTTTGTGCATTTGTGGCTTATAAAATGACTAAATAGTTATGTGTTGACAGAGTTTTGCTGTCAAAGCGCGGAGACTGTTCAAATTATTCTTCAGCCCTGGTTTTAAAGCTCTTTGTTCCAACTTGATTATTATAGCGGATTAAGCAGACTATTACTGTAAGAACTTTAATTTTATGGGCAATACAATACAATTTATTAATCGAAATCCGACGAACGACTGAAGGGGCTCCAAAAATTATTTACTCGTCATAAATTGTGGGAACCACGATGAAAGAGAAATGAAAGTCAAATTTGAGTGCACAAAGCTATAACAAAAAAAGTTCAAACTTCTTTTTTAACATAATTCGTATAGTACAGATTAAAAACAGTGAGATACCTCAGTTTAGGTCGTGCACAGTCATGTTTAACACAGTACTTCCTCGAGAAGCGGAATAACGAGAGATTTTAAATTCGACCGCTAGCCTTCACCGAGCTGGAAAATTTTATACCTGTGCTTACTACAAAAATGCCCACAATATTCTCATCAAACTAACCCAAACATTTATCCGTATGTGAATCAGATCAGACAACTTATCGTATTTTCCTCGACATCATTATGTTGAACTGTGAATAGGTGGGTATCATCGAGATATGCTTTGAAACAGGCCTAATCACACGTGAATAATTAACCACGTAAGTAATTTGTGGATCACTCACAAGTCGGTGAGAGGAGGGCATGTTTGATGGCTCCGATAGTAAGTATCATAAAAGAGTATGGGGCTTGGAATCTCTATTCTATTTTTTAATTAAATTTTTCGATAAATTATCCTTGCGCTGAGCCTGAAATTTTTTATTTAGACACTTGTTGCTAAACATGGAATGAACAAGCTGTACAAAAACTTGAGACTTCATTGAATCCATACACACAATACATGCATTAAGTGCGAAAACTAAGTATATCATGTTCATTTGACTGCAGTCTGTTTTTGACTTATCTGACCATGACCTCAAACCAAAATCTTTCTCACAGACCTTAACACGTTCCTTTTTCAGTTTCTGCAGTTAGTGTGTTCAACCATTCACGTTGTGAGCCATGTTCAGCAAACATAATTTGAGTTAGTGAAGGTACAACAAAATTTCAAAATTGTGAAATATTAATGAAAATTTTTTAGATATACGTGGAGAAATTCTTGTCAAAATCTACACGGCTATCCTCACTGGCCCTCCTTCAGATTTTGCATTCAGCAGCGTACCGCATTTCGAATTTTAAAGAATCATTTACTCTTATGAACGCAGGATGATTTTACCTGACACCGCCCCCTTCGATGCCGAAGACTCCCCAGCCCCAGAGAGGAGGCGACACCGTCACAAAAGAGTAGAGCCACACC
Organism: Morinoia aosen; assembly: GCA_030386875.1. Taxonomy (NCBI): domain Eukaryota; kingdom Metazoa; phylum Arthropoda; class Malacostraca; order Amphipoda; family Talitridae; genus Morinoia; species Morinoia aosen. The sequence goes on along the minus strand of CM059569.1, from coordinate 11,709,634 downwards.
CCGAGGATCGTGGCGCGTGCAGTGGAGGGCGTGAGGCTGCAGGAGCCCCATGGCCTCGCGATCATGAGGTAGCGCTCCACCGAGAGCACCGTCAGCGATGTGATGCTTGATATACCTGAAATAAATACGTTCTAGTGCATTACTTGCTATCCCAAGAGTTGTCTCAACACAACGATAAGAGTTGAGCCGAGGCTACGTAACACTCTGTGATGTATAGCATACATATGTATGCACACACCCTAGAATTGAGATGCTTATACAATACATATAAATTTAACCATCTTTAAGTCTAGCACCTGCCTCGATCAGTTAATTTACCGCGCTGTGTCTTCCTTGGTTTCATGCAGTGGAGCATAGCAGAGCATATGAAGTACAGGTGGGGCCAATGATTTTGAGAAAAACTTTTTTTTTTTAGGGCTTTTTCTCAGAACTTACTTATGCCTAATCTTTAACAGTCCTATTATGCAGCAAAATAACTTTAATTGAGGTTTATAACGACAAAATTACGTGGATTTATTTTTATTCACCCAATTTTGTTTTTCTAAATTACGGAAAACCTATTTGTACTGCTTTATAACTAATAAGGACATAGAAACTGATGAACAAATCATTGAAAAGGTGAGTGGTAGGTTTATTTTTATATACTCGTATTTGGTTTAGTTAATTGTTTTTAGATATTTAAAAAATGTTTTCTTTGCCAGAATAAAATCATGGTGATTTCAGAAGAAGTTAGGAAAACCACCATTCTTCTCCATCAGAGTAGTCGTTAATAAAAGCAATCGTTGCTAAGCAACTTGCATCATCGTCAACTGTCAACAGATTGCTAAAACAATCCAACGAGACAAAATTCACTTTGGCGGAGACAGCCACTGGCAAGAAAAGATTGTTATCGGTTAGTCAAAATTGAGCTTTAGTGAGCTACTTGTTACGGGAAAGGACTGCCAGCAGTTCAGATCTTGCGCTAGAATGGAAGACGGATGGCGTCCATGCCTCAGCGCAGACAGTTCGATGTCGACTCTACGACAACAGACTTGCTTCAAAGAGAGCTGCGAAGAAACCTCTTCTGACGTCAAAGAGCATCAAAGACCGGCTCAATTTTCACAGGAAGTACCAGCATTGGAATGCTGAACAATGGGGCAAAGTCATTTTCTCCAATGAATCTCCGTTTCCCCTTTTTGCTACTATCGGGAAAAGCCGAGTTCGACTAAGAAAAGGCGATAGATTTATCCTAGAGTGTGTCGTTACAACGGTCAAGCATCCTGCCACTCTTGGCCTGGTACCTGAAAGTCTTAAAAGATCATCTCCTTCCAACGACTGCTGGTCATTTCCCGACCAAGAGATGGTTTACCAACATGATGGCAATTCTTGTCACAATGCATAAATGGTTAAAAAAGTTCCACGATGACAATGGAGAGGAAGTTTTGGGTCCTTCACCTGGAAATTTGGCTGATCTGAATCTGATCAAAAATTTATGTGTACAAGAAGACACCAACTAATTATCGCAAATTGGAGCCTTAATTGAAGACGAGTGGTGGTCCTTTGATCATAATATCATTGATCAAAATCATTGCGCATCAAAACAGTATTGAAGAAGCGCGGCCAACATTGCAAATATTAAGAATAATTACTTCTTATTTATGCAGGTTATTAGAAATTGTTTGTTGGCAAATGATGGTTTTACTTATCCTCTATAATGTTTTTCGAAGGCAATCAATTAAATACTACACGAGACAACACCTTAATTTAACGAGAAAATCGAAAAACTAATTTTTCTCAAAAATCATTAGCTACACTTGTACTGGATGCTTAAGTGAAACGGAATTTTTCAAGGTTCTTAAAACAACGAAAAATAAGGCAAGAAATGTATTTTGTATATAAATAATTTACATAAATAACCATTTGGCGTACAGTAAATGAAATGAATTATTTTTTGAGAATAATATCCTCTAGTGGGCCTCCATTCGGACGCACACATTCATCATATCCTGACATATCGGGACTCCATAAAACGAAGGTGAATCATTTAAATCCTCTCGAGAGCATTCCAGTCTTGAATCAGCGTATTCGTGATGAGATTGCTGCGATTCCACCTAGAGGACATTATTTTCAAAAAATAATTAGTTTTGGTTTTTGTACATCAAATGGTTGTTTACGTGAATTATTTATATACCAAATACACTTTTATGCCTTATTTTTCATTGTTTCCAGAACCTTAAAACTTTTTCGTTTCAGCGACGTACGATTTAAATTGTAATGGTTTTATCGCGGCTGTTATAAGTTCAGTTCAGAAAAAGACCCACGAGCAGTACGGCAGCGCAAGCTTTTATCGACAAATAGTGGTCATCAACAGTTCAGCGCAGTGAAGTATGGTTAGATTAGATTATTAATTAGTTTAAGCCTCCCTATCCGCAACATAGGCGATCCAAAGAGAGGGAGGAAGGCACCATTTAGTATGGAGTTAAAAGAACGCTGAATCTATGCAGAAAGGCCATAGAAACAGTAAGCTGAGAAAAAAGAATATGAAACCAGATCAAACTTGAAGAAGACAGTAGTAGAAGCTGAAAAACAAGACAGCAGTGAACTGAAAAAATGATGGTCCTTAACATAACAAAAACATTTTATTTCAGCAAAAAAAGGCTTACCTAACTTTCAGCTCGGGCCCTCACATTTTCCCCCTGGAATTGCTAATTCCCATAGCTACAATAGTCGTATTCCCCTAAGGGGAGTATAGTACGGTACCGCTCAGCGAACTTCACTACATGAATTACTCCAGGAACACTTGCGCCGAGGTACTAGAAAACTATAGTAAAAACGAACCTGACATCTGTGTAGCAACACAGCAACTGACGCGTCTCGCTGTTGATTCTGTTCCGATACTGCAGTAGTTGAACGCCGATTTTGTATTTGAGGTGTGAAATAAGCTCCAATTTAAAGCTTCGGTGAGAAGAGTGATTATATGATCTGTTTCGCAAGGTCATGGTCTCCTTCATGAACGTAGCGAGTTTCTAGACAAAAAATACAGGCCCATAAATAATGGTACATCATTGATTATAAATAATAACATATTCTAGATGTAACCTCTGTTTCTGCTCACTATACTAAATTTGAGTTTCTTGGCAGCCGCGATTCGCTACTCTGGCAAATGCAGGCGTAAGCAGGTCGATAAGTCAAGATGGTGAAACAAAAAGAATAAAAGGCGACGACACTCGAGCCAGAGGTCGATAGCACGGCTTGCCGGCCTCTCCCACGAGAGAGAAAATACTAATCAATGAAAAAATGTCCTACCCATATACCATGAATCCTTTCCCTCATAATATCCCGTCTTGGATGTTCTTCCCTTTTTTTTGTCATACGTACCAGTACGTAATATCTCATACTAAATTCTACCACACTTTGTTGATTTTCTTCGTTTAAAACAATAAGAACCTTGAATTTCGCCTTGCATCTTGACTGAGCACTAGTAATTTCTGCAAAAAAAGCTCCCTGGTGAAGTTTAAATATCTATTCAGCAGTCTTTTACAAGCCTTTGTAATGAGTACTTACATGGGAACTACAAAACCCATGACTGCTTTACTGCCGTCCGAGATCAACCTATGGCTCATTCCTTCGCTTTTGCCCGAGACTCATGTTCCTCTCCGAACCCAATAGAGTGCTCTCTTTTCTTCCAGCTTTATTCGTTTTGCCTCAATTGTATTTTGCTCAGGTCGTATTGGGAATTTAGATCAATCAGGAAGCTTTTACTGGAAGAGCCATGTGTTTTATGGCCCATGGCAATAGTAAGAACTTAACTTTATACCTCGAGAGTATTAATTCCTGTTTCTCTGGAAAAAAATACATGAATATTTTATACTTTTAATGATTCACTGCAAGCACGAATTTCGAGTCTAAGTTACCTTTCTAAATTGCCAATATGTCATTGCAAAAAAGTACTATACCTGAAACAGTTCGCATATAGTGTAAATGTGATGGTGGCAGCGAACTTTTATATTGAAATAGTGTTTTGAAGAGAAATGAACGTACTAACAATGAAAGGAAAACTATACACAATTAATTGGATGACAAAACAGAATAACACTTATGTGCGACCTTAGATCATAAACTGAGGATACCGCAGCATAAGATACATAGGTTCATAAATAACGAATAGGATCAGCTTAACAAAAGGTAATCTGGTTATTTCATTGTAGTAAGTTCTCAGTTTCAAGAAATAAGGTCAAACCATTCGCACCCATTTATTGGCATGTAAGTAGCGTTCAATAAAAACACTGTGGCTTCATCGGAACAACTCAGAAATAAAAAACGAATTTTGTCACAAATTCATAGAAATTACTCTCATCTGTACTTGGCCATCTTTCATTGATTTACGTGCTGAAAAAAGACCACTACTCTTAGGCAATTCAAATGTTTTTTTCATTTTGCTTGTCGTTCTAGCTCTTGATTTAGAGCAGTGTTTCCAAAATTTTTGGAGTAACGCCCCTTTGGACAAGACATTTTTCAACAACGCCCCCTTCATGTTAAATTTAGCCTACTCATATTTCTTTATCTGAAACACAATATTTTAAAGTTAATATAATTATAAATAATTAGGATTTACCTTTTATCCTTTCAATGGGATGGATGAGCTTGGTGTATTTTGACCAATTCGTCTATTCTTTGCTCAATGATACTGAGAAGTAGTCTTAAATTTCCCCTTTGTACTATCTGGAGTCGATTTCTTTGCTTACTGAGATGCTGCGTAACTGCACTTAATCCACGTTCAGCCATGTATGAAGAAGAAAAAGCGAAGAAATAAAGTTTTACTATTTCCCACAACTTCGAAAACTGTTCAAGAATTTCTCTTTGTAACCACAATTCATGGTATGATTTTTAAAAAAGAAGTTTTAATTCGATGTCGTTCTTTACAGCTAACAGCTTTTCTTGTACTACAGATATGTTGTCACTTTCTAAGCGTCTGTAAATCAGGGTTGCGGAGTTGGAGTCGGAGTCGGGAGTCGGAGTCGCCGGAGTCGGATGTTTTAGGGTGGAGTCGGAGTCGGAGTCGCTTCTCTGAAGTGTGGTGGAGTCGGAGTCGGAGTCGCTACTCTGAAGTGTGATGGAGTCGGAGTCGGAGTCGGAGTCGCTTTTCCGAATGTGGTGGAGTCGGAGTCGGAGTCGTTCATTCGGATGTGGTAGAGTCGTGGTTGGAGTCGCTATTTTTTGGTGTCTTCGATTCTAATTTTTGCTAAAAATTATTTATAATTCTTTAAAACTAAAAGTAAACCAAAACAGAGTTAGAATGCTTTGCTGAACAATCTAAAAAATACGCAATGTTTTTGTTGATTGTTTTGTTCTAAGTTTGAAACAGCGTATTTATTCCTATCACCTAATACCGTCATGTTATCTAGTCATTGAGGGTTTGCACAGATATAAATGAGAAACCTACGAGTGTGAAATATAATTTTGGTACCCAGCATTGACGTACATTTTGTAGTTAAAAGCAGGAATTAGAAATTGAAAGCATCGCAAATTCATTCTGTATATTTCTGTTCTGTTCATTTTTCCTTCAAATTAATACATAGGAACTGGAAAATAGTATTAAATGTGTTGCAAGTTACTTTTAAAACATTTCAGCTGATGCAATACATTGTACTCACATAAAGAGTGGTAACTCTGTATGCTCAAAATGATGCATTGATTGATAATGATTATAAACATTTCTAGTCTTTAGGTTATGATTCAATGCCAATGAGTAGTCTTTGCCGAAATCTGAAGCTATGGTCTAGTGCACAAAGACTTCTAGTTTTCAAGTCTTGTTATCAAAATTGATATGGATTCCGTGTTTTTAAGTCAAGGTAACACGTATTAATAATAAAAATTTCTGCTCATTTCTCAAGTTATACCTTGAATGTAATTTGGTTCTTTCAGAGTTATATCGTATTTCACTATATCATCATCATGTTTAATTTTTATCTTCGTATCATTGCCCAGTTTCTAAGCAAGTATACGCTGAAATGGAGAATTTTATAATTATCTTGATACATTTTTAAAAACTGAAATAGTATTCGTTTTTTAGCATTATATAAGTAATTACTTCTTGTTAAGGAAGATTTGGAAATGTTGTAAGGTTATCTATATCGGCATTGAGACACTTGAAAAAAATTAAAATACGATATAAACGAGCTGCAATGAAAATAATTACACACACCAGCAAAAACTTCACTTACAGTCACACACACATTGTAACTGGAAACAATGCACTATCTCAGCTGCAATGGTTTTTGCATTTATGCGATAGTACAAATTCTCTTGCTGGAAACGTTTCAAATTGCTCCAAAAAACACGAAATGAGAAGAACCTGGGCGTTTATTAAAATAACAAAGTGTCCAATACAAAATAAAAAGTTAGACGAAAATAAGAGATAGTATCATATTACACGCAAAGAAGCTAGAAGTGACTTTTATTCGCAAAAAAACGTTCCGAAAACGTCAGAACCCTGCGATGAAAGCAGAACAACTTTTGCTTATTATATATAGCCGAAATGTAACATACAGTTGAGCAATAATATGACACCTTTTCTGCATTGTTACCCTGCATAGTGTAGGTACAGAGAAGAAAAGGCAGTGTGCAAATCTGGCCTACCTTATCTACACGTATACATAATTTTGGAGATTTGAAGCATAGTCATTGAATTAACTATTATAATTTCACTGAATTAGTGCATACTTAGTAATAAAAAACTGTTGATACATATCTATGCTTCACAGTGTAGACAATGCCTACATTACCTACCCAGAAAACACTTGTCAGTAATATACAGGGTGTTTCAGATTCAGAATAAGAGGCAAAAAATTGCACACCAACTAGAAGATATCCAAATAAAAACTTTTTCTTCTATAAAATTTTCCGAAGAAATAACCCTTGAGGTATTAGCAGTTTATTGTTTTTAAGGGTGAAATTTAATGAATGAATTACTCACAATATTTATTCTGAATTTACGTTGATCGGGCGAAATGTGCTAGTTGCATGACCTCCCACACCTCCTGACATGACTCCACTCGATTTCAATTTGGGGGACACGTGAAGAGCCTTGTCTATGCTACACCCATTGAGTCTGAGGAAGATCTTGTGGCCAGAATTGCAGTGGCTGCAGGTGAGAAATGCCAGACGTATTTCCTAATATTCGGCAGCCGTTAAGGCTAACATTCGAAAAGTGCATAGATGTAGGTGGAACACATTTTGAACAATTTTTGTAAAGTAAATTCAGAATCAATATCGCGAGTAATTGTGCCATTAAATTTCAACCTTAAAAACAATTAACACCTAATACCTCCCAACCCCGATTTTTAGGGGGAAAATTTCATAGGACAAAAAGTGTTTATTTGGCCATTTTCTACTTGATGTGCAATTTTGTACCTCGTGTTCTGAAACACTCAGTATACATAATTGTGTACACGACTCGTTATAAATGACGGGATTCGATATTGTCTGTATAGAAATCTTTCAGATGTGGACCATAAAGAAATATTTCCATCCTAATAGCACCCGCGATTAAAATATTCTAATACTTGTGCACTGGTGAAACTCGCATCACAGATACAGTAGTTGAGCATCTTTAAGAGCGTGAAAGGGAGACAGATCAACCAACAAAGACGAACAGCCAATTTTGTTTGTTCAATGAAATTTCCTGTTGAATATATTCCGTATTTCTGATGGCGGCTTTGTGGAAGAAAAAGTTTTCTTCAGTTGGCCTCTCTTAGTTCACAGACAAAAATTTGAAACTGATGAAATGAGATCTTTTTGTTCGTTGTTTTTTGTTTTGCAGCTGCATCTTTTCTTTTCGATTTTTGTGTTTAAATTTAACTTTCTATAATTGAGCATGTTTGCGCTTCTAGCAGACCTGCATTAACCTTAAATAGCTTTAATTAAAATTACGTGTTACGCTTTGGCGTTCACTCATAAAATTATCTTTGAGCTTGCTCTGCTTGGGCAGCATGTCGTCCTTTTAATAAATGTGGGTCTGGTACCTCTAACTTATTTCTCTTGCGTAAAATGCAGTCTCTTTCTGCGACTTGAACTCCTCGACCCGGTCCCCTCAGGGGGATACAAGTATTGTATCTATGGGAATTAGCGCTCCCAGGGGGACTATGTGAGGGCCTGAGCTGAAGTTTAGGTGGACTTCCTTTTGTTGAAATAGAATAGGTTTTTGTTTTGTTGCGGACCATCTTTTTTCGGTTCACTGCTATCCTGTTTTTCAGCACCTACTACTTTCTTCTTCAACTTTTTCTGGTTTCATGAACTTCTTTCTTAGCTTCCTGTTTCTGTGCACCTTGTGCACAGATTCCGCGTTCCCTCAACTCCATACTAAATGGTGCCTTCCTCTTTCCTCTCTTGGAACATCTTTGTCGTGGTTAAGGGAGGCTAAAACTTTCATATATAATAATAATAATAATAATCCTCGACCCGGCTTTTGCAGCCTCTTGAATAGGCACTTATTATTCAAGGTGATTAATTGTCAAATAATAGTTAAAATCTTAGTGCTATATGCAATCTTACAATAAGATACGATATTCACCTAGTCGGCGACCAGACATCTTAAAACTCTGTATCTCTCTACTCAGAACGCCTCTAAAATTTCCTACCGGAGTACCGTGCTGATGACCGGCCGCGTCCATTGGGTGTCTTCTATTTTTAGCGAGTATCGTTTCAAAAACTAACCTTACGTTAAAAAAGATCTTCGGTCTCTATTTTAAAGGAATTTAATAACAAAAATATTACAGAGGACGCTGCTGAGCGTACTGTTGTAATCCTCAAGATCTGCCTAGCTTGGGTACGGTTTCTCTTTTTGCGCAGGAGAAAAGGGAAACGACTTGCTGTTGTTCCCTTGAAGTTCTTCTGTATTTGAAATAAATTTTCGAGCAGTTGCCCTTAAGTTTTAAATCCTAAAATTCCATTGTATTAACATAGGAGAGATTACGCTCACGAAATAGCTAAACCTATTTATTAATTTGTTCAAAGGAGACACTTGACCATTTATTGTATAAGAACAATCATTACTATACCGGGTGTCCCACAAAAATGTCCCGGACTTTTTAATTGATAATATCTCCGCTTTAAATTAACATATTTTAATTGTCTTTTATTTAAAATTCAGTGAATTTTGTTTCCTTATGAAATAATTTAAGTTTTTGAAAATCAGTTGAATAAACTTCAAGATTATCGATTTACTGAAAGGGGTAGAAAAATTGTTCAGAGGGAAAGTTTTAAAAACAACACTGGGGTTGTTCTTCATTCCTCAATACCTACTGTTAAGAATAATTTCATAACGATGTATCGTACGTACAAGTAAGTATTTAAACCCTCTGAGAGGTTTAAAGTTTCAAGTGTTCTCAATAATAGTGTTTCAAGGACTGATAAAAAACGGTGGAATAATGGGTAAAACTCTTCGTTCAATGGTGGCTAGAAGTAATACTTGCCTTGAGAGAAATGGAGGGTATGTCGTTGGATACTAAAATTACCTCATTTATTTAAACGTTATATAAGGTAATGATTTGTTACTCCTTAAAACTTTTGTGTGTTCAGTTTTATGGAAACTACAAAATAAGGAAGAATATCAATATTGTTTTAAATACTTTTCCTCTGAACAATTAATTTTTCTGCTCGTTTCAGTAAATTGAACATTGTAAAGTGGTTATTCAACCGATTTTCAAAAATTTTAATTATTCGAAAAGGAAACAAAATTTACTACATTGTGAAAAAAGGCTATTAAAATATGTTAATTAAAAGCTGAGATATAATTAATTAAAAATCGGGGACATTTTTACAGGACACCCGGTATAATAAAAAGCCAGGTGTCCGTCAATGATAAGTATATGTTCTCGTGCGTAATTTCCCCTACCTCATTACAATGGGAATCTGCTTGCTTGGACAGTATCATAAATACCATCGAAATATGAAAAACCTGGCATCTGCTCACTTATGTTTATAAGTAAAAAACATTGCGTGAAAATCGAATCAACTGTCAAGAAAATGCGACACATCGCATTTAAATTTCAAAGGCATTTAAATGCTTAAAAGGTATGGCAAATTTTTTAAAAACCTTTTGCGAACAATAATTCAAATTACAATTTAGATAGGTATTATGTTATACAATTTGCTTGGTTGTTGTGTGCGTTTGTGACGTTTTTAAAGATGCTTAATGACCGTATCTGTGATACGAGTTTTACCAGTGCACAAGTACGAGAATACTGTATTTTAATCGCGGGTACTATTAGGATGGATATATTTGTTTGCCATTTTTATCTTGAGATTTTTTTAAAGCGATACCATTGGATCCCGTCATTTTTGACCAATCATGTACACTAGTATCTTGATTATTAACAATCTGTAGTCAATTTAAAAGTCGTTCGCTAATAAAGAATATAATGAACATATGCACAGGTTTCAACACCTGCAACCGTTTACTACTAAGAATGACTGTCGTGTGTTTATTTATACGTTTTGTGTCACGCTAAGAATAATTGATAGGAAAAAATAGCACTGGCGGTCTTGGTTCCAGTTCACGGTCAATTAATACACTCATTTTCGTTGTACAATTGCTCTGTAATAAGTCACTTTCATCACAATTAGAGCGATCCAGAGCCTTATATACTCAAGTTTGTATCGTGAATACCGAGTTCGGCGGGGTATTGCATATTGAAATATGATGTATTATATATTACAACATACTGTATTGCAATGTACTGTATTGCATATTACAATATACATACACAAGTTCGGAGTTGCTTTCAGTAATGCTGAATTTCTGTATCTTGGATACGACACGAATGGCTATAACTACTTCTCTTGCGGCTCAAAAATGCTGTGTTCTGAGTGTTTATTACTCTTATAAGAAAATTAAGTTACCTTTGGAATAAGCTGAAAGCATGGAAACTCCACTCAAACGAAAATTTGTTGAAGAAAGTTATTGAATCTTGTCATTTTTGACGGTCTGTGTACACTAGTTAAGAAGTAAAATATTCATCTTATAAATTATGAATAGGTGAAGTTGGAGTCAGAAAATTGTGAATAGGCGGAGTCGGTGTTGGAGTCGCCAAATTCTGGAGAAATGGAGTCGGAGTCGGAGTCGGAGTCGCCAAATTCTGAAAAGATGGAGTCGGAGTCGGAGTCGGAGTCGCCAAATTCTGAAAAGGTGGAGTCGGAGTCGGAGTCGGAGTCGCCAAATTCTGAAAAGGTGGAGTCGGAGTCGAAGTCGCCAAATTCTGGAAAGGTGGAGTCGGAGTCGGAGTCGGAGTCGCAAATTTATTCCACCGACTCCGCAACCCTGCTGTAAATGGATATAGCAGTCAGTCTGGCACTTCCATATTGATCAAGTCTTAGTATCTGCGATTCATATCTTCATGTAAAGAATTCAAATGATTACAATAAATCAGGATGATGTACAGATGTGCCAAACACTTCATTTTCTAGCTCGCTAAGACCTGGAAATTGAGAAAAATTTAGGCGGCCGATACGATTCCTAAAAAGAGTAAGCTTGTCAATGAAGCTATAAATCATCGATTTGGCTTTGACAAGATTTACATCATTACCCCGTAGTTGCAGTTAAATCGTTAAATGTGGCAAATAACTCTGTCAAGTAAGCGATGTAACTTTTTTTAAACTATGAGACCAACACTTAAAGCGCAGTATTTATTCTCCAGTAGAAACTCCACGACGGTGTTGGAAAGAGAAAAAATGATTTCAAACAATTTTCTTTGAAAAGCCTCCTTACTTCGGTGTGCACCAGAAGACGATCAAATTCTTCTCCATTTTCATGTCAGAGTTGCTTGAATATTCTAGATTTAAGTGGTTGACATTTGATTTTATTTACTGCGTTGGTAACAGCGTCAAGAGATTTAGAAAGACGATCGCTGCTTAAATTCTTTGCAACCAAATGCTGTCGGTGAATTACACTATGAACCGCAAATACACCAGGTACTGCTTCTTCAAATAAAAAAGAAACCCTTTGTATTTCCCCGTTAATGCGGGAGCTCCGTCTGTTGCACGAGCAGTGATATTTTCCATAGGGATGCTTCTTTCTTCAAAGAACAGCTCAACTGCTGCAAAAATAGACGCACCACGAGTATCAGTTTCAAGTTCTTTCGCAAACAGCAATTCTTGCACTACTTCACTGTCTTTAATACCGAACATATCTTAAAAGAATTGATTCATAGTTAGGTCTATAGCGAGGATTTGTCTAAATGTATAAGCCAAATTGTTGTCTTTTCAGTACGTCGCATAAAATGTCTTCAATATCTTCAGATATGTCATCAACTCTTCTTTGAACTGAATTATTACTCAGAGAAATAGGTTTGGTAACTGCCTGTGATGAAGCATGAAGCACCACAGTTTGTACGACTTCTTCTATTACGGGCAATAGGAGCTGCTCGCCAATTGTATGGGGTTTTCCTGATCGAGCATTCATTTTTGAAATATTGTATGAACAAACGAGTCCGTCGTTGTTTTTTTGCGATTACTTTGTTATGAGGGAAGCAGCAGAACTTCTGTTGCGAAATTTGTTACGTAAAGTCTGGATATCAGGCAAACTTTGGATCATTTCATTAGAATGAATCTTCTTCAAGTGATCAGAAAGTCTGGATGGTTTCATAGCCTCATTAGAGAACACTTTCTCACAGAGAATGCACATTGGTAATTTCTCTTTATTAGGAACACTAATGAAACTGAACTTCAAATATTCAACACTATATTGTCTGCACTTTCTTTTTTAATCATTATGAGCCATGATTAAGGGTGGCTAAACGCTCTAAAAACAAACATTAAGAGTGAACATAAAATCCACCAAGACCAACAAACATGCATTCGTCTAATTGTGAAACAATGTTCTTGATTGTGAAATTCTGAAAAATGAAATTAATACAACAATAACGTGTAATGAAAATTAAATAACATAACTGCAACAAACTCAACTAGTTCACTAAAAAAAGGAAATGTACAACGTTTTATTCATGCAAACCGGTCAACGAGAATAGATTTTACTCTGCCTCAGACGCTGCGTTATTTTTTGTTTCAGTACAAGCGTCGGAGCCTTGCGTTTGAGAGCTCTTTCGCTAGATTTAGAAGACATCTCGTCACTAAAGTTTTTAAAAATATTTCAAACATCAAAGTTTATTTTTTTGTCAACAAAATGCACCTACAGCAACACAATCTATCTTACTTATTACAACAATTACATAATTGTTTTGAATCAAACACTGAAACAAACGGTTAGTAAGATACAGTTCACATAGCATGAATCACTGGCTCGCTATTTGGCACAGAGGCGCACAATAGCACTCAGAAATTTACAGTTACTAACTGATCGCCGATCAGAGATTCAGAGTTAGGGTGTTTACACACCGAAAGACTGATAGTGAGAAAGCAAGCAAGAAAGAAAGATGTTGGGCGAGATCTATCACTCACCAAAAGAAAGCCAGTTCACGCCTGAATGTCATGGAGACTGGTCAGTAACAGAGACAAGCGGTACAAGCATGTGTTTGTAACGTTGAGTTTCATTCGTATTTCATCCCATTCCTTTGAAAAATGTAATCTGTCACTGTGTTTTGAATCTTTTGAGCTCCAAAAGCACCGTGCAGCATAGACTTCGGTTAAGGAGTTCAGTTTATGCTGGAAGAATGCAGCAGCGCACCTACCCATGGAGCTATGATATATGGAGGGAGCCTAGCTGATTCCGATCGGGCTCAATTTGGTTGCAAAAGTTGAAACACTGGGGCACTGTCAAGGCCCGACACGTGACTATTCTGAACCAACCACAGACGCTTGGCTGAAGTTGGCTCTTCCCACCTTCTCTACAACTCCGCCTCTCATTTTCCAAAGCAAGATTAGTACCTCACAATAAGTCAAAGGGTCAGGTCTGCGAGCAAGTCGCTCTGTAATTCGTTGTATTCAAGGGCCTGTGACCTTTAGAGTTTTCAACTCTTAATGTATCTTTGCCAGTAATTTTGATATTATTAAGAGTCCTCAAGGGAGGAAACATTCTTTCGGAATCTAAGAATCCCAAATTGATGATTAACGATTGTGCGATTAACTCAACAGCTAGAAGAGCATTCAGCGAGCGCATGCGCACTCAATCGTAGTCAGTAGGTTACTGACTTCCTTGCTGACGTCACACTAGCGAGAATGCTATTGGTTACTACAGACGTAAGAGAAAACTCAAAATCTGGTCCTCTTCACAGACCTTTATGCTCCCTCCATATATACTCCCTCCACGCACCTACCTCGCGGACATCCTACCGCGCACTGCCAGAGGCTTCCCGCTGCAGCTCCCAAGCGTGAAACCATCTTCGAGTCGCTTTCTCGCTTCAGCCAATCTTCAGGCTTTCTCGCTCGCTCGCTTGTTCGCTTTCAGTGTGCGCACTCCCATAGGAATCCATGTTAATCAATTCAAGCTCGCTTGCTTTCTCGCTTCAAATCTTTTGGTGTGCAGGCACCCTTTTGGTTAACAGCTGCATGGGCATTACATCGATAAGTTAATTTTTTATTGTAAAGTAAATTGACGATGATATTTGAACAACTGATGCAATGGAGCATCAACGCCCCCTTATGTGCATTCAGCGCCCCCTTCAAGAATCAGAGGTACTCGACGCCCTCCTGTGCCTTGGTAACCCCTAGAAGAGGGCGTTTCCGCCCATTTTGGGAATCACTGGTCTAGCGGTAAGCGTGATTCGCAGCTGTAATGGCCATAACTGTTGCATTTAATTTGTGAAATCGCGTCGCTGTCGCGATAATAGCGTAAACCAGCTCTGGTCGGGGCCCCAAAGTGGTCTCCGCCACTTGTCGGGCCCTTGAGATATCAGCACACCGCACCATAGCACAGCTCGCCTGCCCAGCTTTGTCCTAGGTACGTCACCCTTTAAAGGCCCGCTTGCACAAGGGGCGTCACACGGGCGTCAAGCGCCCCACCGCCCCTCTGTGCAGGATCTACGTGCGCTTCAAGCGGGCATCCGACTGATTGACCAGCTAACGATTCACAGCCGCCCTGCCTCTTGCAACACAGCGGCTGCTGTCCGTGGAAATGTGCGGTAGTCTATGCGTTAACGCTTCAGCTCGAACTATGGAGAGCAGCACCACATTTTTATGGTCTCAGTCTCTAGTAAAAACCTTAATTGAACTATACAAAGCTCATGCCATTTATGTATTTAAAATAATCTTTTCACCTTAGCTTAAGTGTTTTAGGAACATTTTGCAATACAAATACAGGGAATTACGTCTATCTTTGTTTTTCATGGAAACTTTGTCCCAAAAATTTCTACCATTGGACTTATTCATTGTATAAGATTTTTTATTTTGTTATACTGAAATAAACTAGAAATGTGAATTATTTTTGAAACCAAATATTGATTTAACAACGGAATTGTTCTGAAAGGATTCAATAAACAAAATGGAAAAATAATTGTTTCACCAACCTTCAAGTAGTCATCCTTCAATACAGCTTCACAAGTTCCAATAACGAATGAACTCAATGCAGATTTTGAATGCAGTCTTGTTTAGTTTCAAAAATCAAATTTATTTTCAACTGGATGTTCGCTGAAGATGTGAGGGTATGAACCCCTCCCGTCTCTTCTCTGCAACCATTTTTTAACCCAAATGCTGCGATGCCTACTTTTTTTCTCTTCACAGCAGCACACCCTAAAATAATTGCCCACAGCTCTTCTCCACTCACATCCATCCTCACAGGTGTCTAGAAGCTGACTAAATTGTGTGACAGGCGCGTGTATCAAAAAATAAGTGTGAACAGTTATGGGCGTCAAGCGCTTGCCCAACCCTGTCGTTGCCCCGGTGTAAACAGGCCTTTAGAGGCACTTGTTACGGTGATTGGAGCTAAGTAAATATCCAGTTATGAAGTAAGGTATTCACTCTAATTCATTTAAAAATAATCTCAGGACCGACTACTAAGAGCAAATTGGTTTTCTACTTCAATATTTTAAATTTTATTCTATTTACTAATTTTTTGTGGTTGTAGTTGAATAATTTATGAAAAACATCAACGATTATTTCTTACAGAGAGCCTAATTTCTCTACAATGCTCTGTATGCTCATGAAATTATACTCAATAACTGTAGATGGTAGTCATGGGAGGAGCAGACCCAAACGGGGGTGCACCCATGTGCCGATATATCCGCGTTATACGCGGGTGATAAGGGTCGCACAAATTTCTATCGGGCATCAGCAGTCCAGCTGTGAGTTAAAGAAACTTTATTATCCGTAACCTAAATATTAACATCCGGTGAAATTAAACAGACTGTGTTGGCTCTTGCCTATTTATTAATACCCCGTCAGAAAGGTTTTGCTCATTATAAACATGATTCTGAGGAATTAGGATAAAGCATAAAAGGTGCCCAAGATCTTGAAAGCAGTTGATGAGAACATTCGTCTTAAAATCAAGGTTTAGTTTTCAATTAGGGGTTTTAGTTAGTGGTGAAGATAAGTGGCATGTTTGTTACGACAAAAAATCATTCAAATTAAGTTTTGACAGCTGTCGTTGTACACGAACCCCCTTCGCCGAGAGCAAATTTTCATAACGTGCTCAGTGTGATTGAATTGCCTCCAGTGATCAATCGATAGAAAGAAAATACAACAGTTAAAGGACAGAGTCCCCCATAGGAATCCATGTTTTTGAGACAGTTTGAGAAACTGGGATTTTTGCTGCTATGAGAAGTGTAGGAGGTCAGGTACATCGTGTGAAAAAATGAGACTCATGCGTTCACTCGTTCGCCCGCTACGAGGGTTTGAATAATGGGGAGGGAGGGGAGGGGGAACTGGTATTTTATCGTGTTACCCCTTCTCCATGGCTCTTTCTCCACGGCGTGACGTTGCTATGTCATCTCCCATGTCTCTGTATTACTCTATAATTATTTCAGGGGTCTAACCTGACCAAAAATTTAAAAGAGAATTTAATTTGTATTGTTTACATTTCTTTGTTTTGTCTATAATGAAAACTCGGACTTTGGGGTTTCAAAATGTTTCTTGTCCGACAGTTTTTAGGCTACAGTGATGATTTTAGTATCATTGAATGCGGAAAGACATGGGCTTTCTAAGATACTATAAGGCTTTTCACAATTACTTTTTGTTCATAAGTTATGACGTCATAAATCCGCATTTTTCAAAAACAGAGTTTGCTCTCAAATATGTTCATATTTGATTTAAAACTGGAAATTTGAGGAAAAGCTTTATATTATCCACAAATGCCCTTGTCTTTCCACATCCAATGATATAAAAATCGTCACTGTAGCTCAAAAAACTGTCGGACAGGAAACATTTTGAAATCCCCCCCCCAAAAAAAAACGTTTTATTTGATTTCCCATCTCTTTTTCAAGAAAATTGCATTTTTTCATAGAAGATAAACGATTCCAAATTTTATTTCCTATCAGTATACCTAATTTCATTGCTCTAGATTCAATAATAAAAAAAGGCCCGTATGGGGAACGCTGTCCTTAAATCGATTATTAATATATCGGTTGACATGCGATGAGAGTAGAGCAAAGCACTAATTTTTTTGATTGCGGTAATCAATTTATTAGTCAGACACCTAACTTAATCACTTGGAAATATAAAAATAGTTTTTCATGGCTCTTATCTTTACCAGCATTAATTTTGAAATCCATTTCATCAATTTGAATGACCAAGCAATAGGAAAATTTACGTATTTCTCTACCCAAGAATGTTCTACGAACAAGGGCCTTGACGAACAACTGCTAAACCAATGCCTCCTTCATATTCAGATCTCCCAACCTACTTATAGAGATTGGTACGCCACACATGTGGTCTGAGATTTCACCCCAACTTTAATGAATTCATAAGACAAAGTTCGGTTAGATTTAATCTCGCATTGGTGTTTCGTTGCTCGGAGCTATCCAGACTTTGGAGCATCTTCAAAGATATTCAGGGCTACTTTTTCTATCCAGTGAGGGTAAAAACGAATTTAGTTTCTTCCAATTATATCAGACTCTGCAGAAAATACAAGCACACTCGAACATGTTTGAGCCCAACGGTGGCCTACACCATCAGATTCAGCAAGGTAAACCAAAGAAATATTCTATTCTCGTATTTTCTAGCAATATATGGTCAATCTCCCTACCACTGGAGTGTAACAGTTACATAATGTAAGGCTTCTTAATAGAATTTTTTCATTCCAATTGACTTATACGACACGATATCGTCAGCGACCTTCACCTAACAAACTGAAAACACTGAAAATTGCAAGAAATTACTCTGAAAATAATTTCAACTACAATTTCTTCGGTCCAACCGCTGCGCATTCCGACTTATAGATTGTGATTCCTTTACCTAACCAAAAAAAAAAGCACACGATCAATGTACCTAAAATATTTGTTAGGAGCATATGAAAATTTACACACACCGAATGTAATTTTTGATCATTCACAAACCAAATTACTGCAGTTATGATGGTAATTAAAAAATTGTAAATGCAATATAAGATCAAATTCCCTTCAGACGGCTTGATATAATTTATCCCCACCACGTTGTTAAATGAGAAGTTGAAATTGTGCCTTTAACAACCTGATTACTATAAAATTAGCAGTACGGGGACGCTACTCCTCAATCCTATTCCACTAATTCTTGTCTAGCGTTGTCCATACCTTAATTAACCAGTTGACTTGTTTATTGTTAGAAGGGTTTTGGTATCATATTTGTACAGGCCTTTATTTGGAAGAACTTCTGCCTTTCGGCTCGAGATGTATTCTTGGGTCTTTGAGAAAAAAAGCTAGTATACACTATTATTTACTCTATGGTAAAAGGTAGAATAGCTAAATGCTACTAAGAAGAACAAGTCCTTAAAAACAATGAACGTATTGACGCACCAAATAGCGACATGAGGAAGGCGTAAATGACGCAGCTGCGCGCCCCGAAGCCCCAGCCCCTGGCCGCGGCGGCCACAAGAGAGACGGGGCTGCCCACGCAGCTGATGCCCAGGTCGGACACGGCCAAGTTTACCAGCACAAGGTTTAACGGCGTCCGTAGCTGCACAGTAAAAAAACGATTTGTCTTGAATATTGTAAGAAGAATTGTACTGTGTTCTGCCATCATGGTCAGCGAACGATTTGGCTTCAGGCAAAACCCTCATTACTTTCAGCACATAATCAGACAAGTGTGGCATAACACAACAAACATACGTTGTTGAGGAGAAAGGTCGGTAAGAAATGAAACACTAAATATCAGACATTAAATAAATGACTAAAATAAAATACAAACGTACACTGATGCATAAGGGTCAAGATAATAACAAAAACATTCGATTTGGCTACTATCTGGACCAAAAAATACCTTCAAATTTCTTCGAACGTTTTCCGCAGAAACACACAACAGTTTTTGTGGTATAACTTGCTAAGCCGTTTCTAATGATCGCTTTTTATCGCCCACTGTTCAGTAACTTTTGAACAAGACCTTGCTTCCAGTGCTGACCTCACCGAATAGTACGAATATATCAGATTTGAATCCGGTGAGAACAGGGACCACTTTTCCGCCAAAACTTTAGCACATGAAAACCGCACCATCTTTGTGTCAGCTTGGCGATGTGAAATTGCTTAATTTTGCTCAATCTTGCTTGCATCGATAAGATTGTTAGCTAATTCAAGCATTTCCTCCAATGATATTTCCTAAGCTATTTCAAGAATTTCTGTACCTTTTTCAAAAAAATGGAGGAGACAAGCTGGTTTTGGAAACCAGACGCCTGACCATAATGTGCGGCGTATTCGTTTCGTGGGAACTTTTTTTGCTGGTTTGTGATTATTTTCTTAACAGTTCAAGACTACATAGCCACTGTAAAGGCGATCTCAAAAGAGAGAAGAGATGAGTAAGGTATGGAGGATCCATCCACAATAATTGTGGCGAGTTTCCACAGACGATACTCTGCGCATAAGAAAGGGAAAGTTTGGAAAGAGACGAAAGAAAAGATCAAACAGAAGCGAAGCAGACATGAAAACTGAAGGAAGCAAAGTGAACAAGAAACCAAATTACCGAAGGCCTATCTATAGCTAAGGAAAATTAACATCATCTCTCTTGGATAACCCAATCATTATATCAGAGGAAAGGAATGTCAAATAAACTTTAGCCTTTTGTCCATCCTATTCCCTTCCATCCTATTCGTTTGTGACTTGGTATACTTTTCTTCCTTACAAAGCAACACAGCACTTCTTGATATTATGAGCATACTCAATAACTAAAATCTTCTCGACTGACCGAACAATATCGCTTGGCTGTGCCTCGCAGTTGGCCTTTCAGTTTAAGGCGAAACAGTGGCGCCAAGAGGTTAGACAAATTCATCAAATCTGTTTTGCTCTGTGTGCAGCTATTTTACAGAGAAATCCCATTGAAGACTTGTACACCATTTCTGAAGAAAGCGAATGAACTACACTATGAGTCAGAGGTAGATACCGGTAAATCCTGAACACCACAGTTCATATGTTTGACACGCGCTTGCAACTTACACCGTTGGATAACGAAGGCGAAGATGAAAAACCATTTGGCATTCGGAGTTCCTATGCTGCGGCGTGAGTCAGGTAACCACACCCCAGACTGTCACTTTTGCTTTGCAAATCTCCCGAAATTCAATCTTCTCGCAAAACTTGTACATTTGTAAAGTACCTCAGTTTCCCTCAGTTTCAAATCGATTTAACAGGATCCAAAAAGTTGTGCAAAACCAATAGCACCTGCAGAATATACAGTTTATGAAAAAACGCGAGAAGATACTTTTTTTATAACTTACAGCGACGTCACCAATCCTTACTATCAATCCGGAGATAAGATTAGATTAGTCAATAGTTTTAGCCTCCCTACTCAGCAACAAATGCGATCCAAAGAGAGGAAGCAGAAAGGCACCATTTAGTATGGAGTTAAGGAAACGCGGAATCTACGCAGAAAGGGATAGAAACAGTAAGTTGGGAAGGAAGATCATGAAACAAGATCGAAGTTGAAGAAGACAGTATTAGGTGCTGAAAAACAGGACAGCAGTGAACCGAAAAAGGTGGTCCTTAACATAACAAAAACATTTTATTTCAACAAAAAGAAGGCCTACCTAACTCTCAGCTCGGGCCGTCACATTGTTCCCCTGGGAGCGCTAGTTCCCATAGATACAATAATTGTATCCCCCTGAGAGGACCAAACCGGAGAAGGTATTTATGCTATGAACAATACAAATCTCTATGCCCTCGTACCGGACCTGGCCCTAACAAAAGATCAAGATGAACTGCACGGTTCACGCATTGAAGAATTGGATTTCCTTTCACAGAGTACAAATACTTAATATTTTTGCCACGGACGCAAGGAACTTGGAAAATTCGTTACAATGAGTGGCACAGTTTTCTACTGTTCGGACGTTGAAGGTCTAAAGCGGCCCATAGACGATCAATTTCCTTGTCAATATAATTATCAATAATGAATATTGACAATTAAATTGATCGTCTGTGGGCTTCATTGACGACTTTCAATTAATTAACTTAGTGGGCAAAAAAAATCTCATCAATACATTGAGTCAATGATATTGATGTCGCGTTACGAGCATATGTTTGGTTTCGGCCTCGCGGCTGTCGCCTCTCGCACGCTTTAGGGGAATCTCAACCCCCGAAAGTTAAACAGTAGTATTACACATTTTGTGCTTCGCGTACACCTATACAACAGGCATAAAAAAAGAATTGAAAGATTAAAATGAGTTCTATTTTAAAAAACACGTGGATAAAAAAAACGAGGATTGTCGACAACACATTCTGGTCCAAATTGACACATCAAAACTGAGAGGTGTAAGCATGAAAATCAATGAGCGCCAACGAACGATTGCATGATTTAACGTTACACAAAATTTCATGTCCACCATCAAAAAAATTTACGCACGCTAGCCAGAATTAGAAAAACATAACGAATCGGTGAGCTAGCGTAAGCATGAAATAAATGCAAATGATATCATATCTATAACACTAAAACCTTGCTCACCACAAGGTGTCAAAAAAAAAAACATTTAGAACGCTTCACATTATTCACCACTTGAATCCTAGCTTTAAAACCGAACCGCACTTTTTTCTAAGTGTACCTCATCACAATTAACCCAGACTTAAATTTCTAAATAGCGCGCCATTCTAAAGCACTGTTCAATGAGCTGTTTTACATTCAAACTTTCACTCAAGATCGCTGGTTTTCAGAGTTCTTAGTAACCAATAATTATAATTATATACTTGCACTCTGCTGTAACATGTGGCTGGCGTCGGTCCAATACCGCTTCAATACTGCTTCCACTTGAGGCTTGAAGGATTCACGCAGAGGTGATCAGTCCGTCTCTGTTGTTCCTTCGCTCTCGTAGGCGGTTCTGATAGTCGGCGGCCCTGCACTCAGAGTTCCCATGAATTTGAGCATCGTTCGCTGAGCACCAGAGCAGCTTGACCACTGCGGAATTCGAGGCTTCTGGCCTTCTTGCGAGCTTGGAGTTCACGTTGAATTCTCTATGAATTTGCACGGTTGAGTCGTTGACATGCTGTGCCTGTTCGCTCCATGCTGCTTGTTGAAAATTTGGAATCTTGGAGGGTCTGTTGGTGTATAGTTGGCACAGGAGGTATTTGTGCACTTCGTCGCCCGGCGTCTGGTCAGCCTCGATGGTCGTTGATTGTTGATGGAGCTGCACTCGCTGGTACTGAGAGATGGCGAATCCTCTCGGTCATTTCACGTTGCTCTCTTTCTCAGAAACTTGCATTTTTCTGACTTCCTCGGTGCATATTCTCACAGGTTGATCAGTGCATCTCGACGTTAATTTCCGACGCTTTTTTTTCAATATAACCCACTGTGTCGGGGAAGTCCGGCAGCAACGCCGGCCCTCCCAGCACCGACACCTCTCTCGTACCCACTTTCCAAAAGACCTCACGATTCCCCTCGACAACTTCTTTTATCTCTTTCGCTTCCTTCCTTCCAGAAGGATCTAGAACGTTCGTTGTTGTAATGAAAGCATTTGCATCCTGATTGGCGGGATCCTGGCCTGTTCTCTCGTTTCGAAATTTAATTGGTGCGTGCTCTGACACACCTCCAGGCGCGTCCCCTTACACTCATTCGCTTAGGTGAGTGCGATGTGGCCACGCCTTTCATCCTGCGACACTGCTGTACCACGCTCTACGCGTGTGTTGTGTGAATGTGCGTTATGTTCGTGTACGTGCTTTTGTGTGTTGTTGTGTGTTCGTGTGTTTGTGTCCCAGCCCTTGTGGATGCCCGAGTGCTAGCCTCGCAATTCGAGATGACCACAGCAGAGTTCCCCGTGGTCTTGTGGTGTTCTCCCCCAGGCTGCAACACGCTTCGGGCAGACTTTGAGCTATCTTTTCCGTGATAGGATAGCCCGAAGCGAGTGCCTGAGGGTTCAACCGTATTCGGCAGGATATGGACAACACGGGGGTAAAACGGTAATTATATTGGTGCCTGTTAGGTACATGGAACACGGACCATTACACTGGGCACTCAGTGACTACTATGGGCACTGTTCGTTACTCGTAAATTACGTAATGATTGGAACGCAGCACTTATACGTGATGGTCGAAATACAATACTATTCGAGAAGTACGTAATGATTGAAACACAATCCTATGTGAGAATAGCACAAATATGTGGTGATTGGAGTACAATCCTATTCGGGAATGACGTAATGATTGAAACACAATCCTATGCGAGAATAGCACAAATACGTGACGACTGAAGCACAATCCTATTCGGGAATGACGTAATGATTGAAACACAACCCTATGCGAGAATAGTACTAATACGTGATGATTGAAGTACAATCCTATTCGAAAATGACATAAATTACGTAAATGATTGAAACACAATCCTATGCGAGAATAGCACTAATACGTGATGATTGAAATACAATACTATGCGAGAGTTTACGTAATGAATGACACAAGCACCAATAGCGGGTAACGTCCGCGAGGACGCTACTTACGAACGCAGCGGCGAGACGTGATGATTGGTGCTACGTCGTGCGACTGTTACGAACAGGTCAGCTGGTGCTAGCGGGGCGCCGAGACGAGGCTAGTCAGCTGGGTCGGTCCCAGCCGCCACGCGGTTCGCCGTTGTAGCTGATAAGTAGCTACGGCGAGGCTAGCCGGCCGGAGCGGGCGAGAGGTGTCGTAGAGCGGCTTGGCCGACGACGCCGGCGCGGGGGGTTGCAACGTGACTTTTTTTTTCGGCTTTGAAACACCTTGAAGCTTCAAGACGCTACTAGGTTTAAGACCTTGCAACACCTTGGGGCGTCGATAGGCAGGGCCGGTCTCCGGAGCTTGGTGCAGGTACGCGAGAGACAAAGTCGATCTCGGAAGCTAGATGCCGGAACACGAGGCTGGTGCTGGAGATGTGACTTGAACGAGGACGAGGGCTTGAGTGAGTGCGAGCCTTGTTGGGGTCGCCTTATGTAGGCCTCGAGTGCAAGCCCTGAGTCCGGGCGTGAGTCCTGATTGGTCGCGAGTTTGTGGGCCTGGGGTGCTGGAGGCAGGAAGCCGTTGTAGCTTACGGGCACCTTTTCTCATAGTCGCGAGGCGGCTTCTCTCAGGTCCCGTGTTTGGTTGAGTAGGCGCTTCGGGTCCGGAGGTGCTCTGGAACGGATGCGGTTGTAGTCTGGAGGCAGCTTTTCTCAGGTCTTGTGGGGGTCCGCGGCTTGCCGCTGGGATCACCACAGGTGTCCCTCTCCTGTTTTTTTTTTTTTTTTTTTTTTTTTTTGTAAAACACTTAGTACCTCACTGGTGGTCTGCTTTCTCTGCCGTATTTAGTGAATACTGCCTGTTTTGCTGTTGTAGGGATTGCTGTGCCTGTTCCAGGGAACGGAACTCCCTCGTATACTTCGTAGTTTGTTGCTCTCGGTGCCTTAGCCTGTTGTTGAGGTTTATCCTCGATGGTGGGTAGGTACGCTGCTTTGACCCTTTCCGTCGCGATGTTAGCTTTTTTGCCTTGTATATCTACGGTGATGTAGTTTGGTGTCCTTTGGAGCACGGGAAAGGGACCTGCGTAGGGTTTCTGTAAGGGTCTTCTGTGCCCCCCGTGTTTCACGAAGACGTTGGTCGCCTTGTATAGAGCTCTCGGGACATTGGCTTTTTGGGGTCCCTGTTGTCGTGGCAGTATTGGCTGCAGGTTTGTCACTCGTTTTTTTAGGCATTGTAGAAATTCTCTGGCGGGCCGGTCTCCTTTTTCTTTCTCGGGTAGCTCTCCTGCGAGGCGCAATGTTTGTCCGTATACCATTTCGGCGGGGGAGATGTTTGCGTCCGTGTGTGGCGTGGCTCGGATGTTAAGCAGTATGAGGGGTAGTGCGTCTGCCCAGTCTGCGTCAGTGACCGTAGCTTTTAACGCCTCCTTCAATCTTCTGTGCATCCTCTCCACCAGTCCGTTGCTCTGCGGGTGGTACGCTGTCGTTCGCTGTCTCTCAGCGCCCAGCGCCGTCAGCAAGTTTTTCCATAAGTTAGACTCGAACTGGACGCCTTGGTCCGTGATGATTGTTGTTGGAGCGCCGAATGATGCTACCCAGTCTTTTAGGAATGCCCGTGCTGTTGTTTCTGCCGTACAATCGGCCATTGGGGTAGCGGTGCACCATCTGGTGAAGCGGTCAATGCACGTCAGCAGGTACCGTTTGTTTTGTGACACGGGTAGTGGTCCGACGATATCGATGTGTATCGTCTGGAACCGTTCCTTGGGTACCGGCATCTTCCCGGGTGGGCATTTGGTGTGCCTTATTATTTTGCTTGTCTGGCATGGAATGCACTCGCGTGTCCACTTGCCGACGTCTTTGTTGAGTCCGGGCCAGATTACTCGCTGCCTCAAGAGGTCCCTTGTTGCTTGTATGCCGGGATGACTCGCCCCGTGGAAATGCTGAAATACGTCCTTTCTGCAGCATTCCGGGATGTATGGCCTCCGTAGGCCTGTTGACACGTCGCACCAGAGGGGTGGTTTACCGGTCTGTCTGATTATGGGGCGTAGTTTGAGCGCGTTCTTTGATGCTGGGTGCAGCAGTTCTTCTAATTCTGCGTCTCTGTTTTGTTCGGTCATTATTTTGTCGTAGTTGATCGCGGGTCCTTTAGGTATTATTGTTGACACCAGACGTGATAGCGCGTCTGCGACCGTGTTGTTGTCGCCGCTGATGTGCTTGATTTCGCAGTCGAACTGTGAGAGGTAGGAGAGCTGTCTTGCTACCCGGGGGCTGTTGCCTTCCGTGGCTTTTTGCAGGGCAAAACAGAGCGGTTTATGGTCTGTCCTGATTTCGAAGCTTCGGCCTTCCAAAAAATGCTCGAAGTGTTTCACTGCGAGGAATATCGCCATTAGTTCGCGGTCGTAGGTGCTGTATTTACGTTGGGTGTCGTCTAGTTTTTTGGAGAAAAATGCTACGGGGCGCTGTTCTTGCCCGACTTTTTGTTGTAGTACGGCGCCGACTGCGGTTCCTGATGCGTCTGTGATTAAGGTGCTTTTGCCTTCTGGAGCGGGGTGCGCTAGCAAGGTGAGTTGCGAGATCTCGCGTTTTAGGCTAGTGAACGCTGCGTCTAGTTCTGTTGTCCAGTTGATAATTTTCTTTGAGTTTTTGGAGTATCCTTTTGTCAATCCGGTCAGAGCTTGCATCTTTTCTGCTGCGGCTGGGAGGAATCGGTGGTAATAGTTGACTATTCCTAGGAATTGTCGTAGCTTTTTTACTGTTGCTGTTTGGGGAAAACTGCATATTTCCTCTATTTTGTGAGGGAGTGGTGAGATTCCGCCGGCTGACACTCTGAGTCCGAGAAAGTCTAGCTCGGGCACTCCGAAAATGCACTTGGCGGGGTGCACGCGCAGTCCTTCTCCTTGTAGCCGTTGGAAGAGTTGTCGGAGGTGTTTTTGGTGCTCCTCTGCGTTTGCGGACGCTATCAGTATGTCGTCGATGTATGCCGTTACGAAGTCCATGTCTCTTGTTACCGCGTCGATGTATCGTTGGAACGTTTGGGCTGCGTTCCGCAGCCCGAATGACATCACGGTGTATTCGTACAGCCCAAATGGTGTGGTGATGGCCGTTTTCTGGATGTCCTCGTTTTTGACGGGTATTTGGTGATAGGCTTTGACGAGGTCGATTTTGGAGAAGATTGTTTTGTTATGCAGTTTGTAATGGAAGTCTTGACAGTGTGGTATTGGGTAACGGTCAGGTTTGGTGCTTGCGTTCAGTCGTCTGTAGTCTCCGCAGATTCTCCATGCCCCGGGTTCGGCTGCCTTTGGTACCATGTGCATGGGTGATGCCCAGGCGCTCTTCGACGGCCTGATGATGCCATGTTCCAGCATTTCCTTGAATTCTTGTCGCGCCGCTTCCAATTTTTCCGGAGACAGTCTCCTTGGTCGTGCATATACTGGGGGTCCGGTTGTTTCGATGTGGTGTTCTACGTCGATTTTCTTTTGTGTGTGCCGGATGTGTTGGGAGGTCGGTAGTATTCCGGGGTATTCCTCGTACAATGT
Source organism: Morinoia aosen (assembly GCA_030386875.1). Lineage (NCBI taxonomy): Eukaryota > Metazoa > Arthropoda > Malacostraca > Amphipoda > Talitridae > Morinoia > Morinoia aosen. The sequence continues at coordinate 11,682,166 of CM059569.1, read as the reverse complement.
GTTGAATTCCGGTGCGGTTTGGTGTTCGATCCTGTGCACTCGTTGGCTTCTTGAAACGACGCGTTTGCAGGGTACTTTGGTTCCGGAAGTTTGGGCGTATAGGCTTGCGTTTGCGGTGTCGACGCTTAGCTGGTGTGCGGCGAGGCAATCCATGCCAATGATCGGTTGTCCCACGTCCGCTTTTATGAAGTTCCAACTTACGGGCCATAGGGGGTTGAGCAGGATGATGCGCTCAGTCGTCCCGTAAGAAGCTATGGGGGTGTTGTTGGCGGCGAGTAAGTCGTAGGATGGGGGTTTGAGCGTGTGTTTCTTTTTAGCTGGTACTAGGCTGACGGCTGAACCGGTGTCGATGAGGTATCGTACGTTGCCGGTGTCTGTGACGTACATTAGCTCGCCTTTTTTTGTCTGTGCGGAGACTGGGGCGTTTACCATTCTCCGCGGTCGTCGTTTCCCGCGAAAATTGCAAGGTTGGGTGCAGTTTCTTGCTAGGTTACCGAAAGTTTGGTGGTAATAGCAGATTGCTTGGTCTTGCTTGATTGTTGTACTGCTTCTGTTTCCGTACCTAGGTCCTGGGGTTTGGTTTCGCCAATCTTCTGCTTGCTTCTTGTTTTCCTGTGGGCGTAAAGCGTTTGCCAGCATTTTCTTGAGTTCTGCTATTTCCTGTAGGGGTTTGTCAAATTCCGCTCTTGAGACGGTAAGAGATGGTGGTTGTTTGATGGCAGTTACGGTGATGGGTTCACTCATGGCAGTTTGGCAAGCGGTTTGCCTTGCTATGATCTGATCTGCGATTACTCTGTATTCTTCGTCCGTTTTTCCCCTGCCTAGTGCCTCGATCAGCGGTTGTGCTGTGATTGGTAGCTTTGCGAGGTGCATGGAACGGATGACGGACGGTGGTAGGGGTGCTTGCCTGCAGCTGTTCAGTCGTTTCATTTGGAGGAGCAATTCTGATGGCGTATTGTCTCCCATGGTAGTTTTGACGATGGTGTCGTAGTTTGCTTCCTCGTCGTGTCGCACGAAACGGTGCGTTAATGCGGCTTTTAATGCGTCGTATTTGTCGTTTGCCGGTGGGTTCAGGAGTATTTCTTGGATCTCGGATACGATGTATGTTGGGAGTCCTCCTAGTAACGCTCCGAACTTTGCGCCGTCGTCCAGGTTTGTTACTTGTGCGAGGAACACGTCGCAATGCAGTAACCATCCTATCACATCTCCGCTGAATGCGGGCAACCGGATATCTTTCCCAGCCATGCCTCCTATTGCCTGCCGAATACCTCTGGGGTCAACCAGTGTGGTGTTCTCCCCCCAGGCTGCAACACGCTTCGGGCAGACTTTGAGCTATCTTTTCCGTGATAGGATAGCCCGAAGCGAGTGCCTGAGGGTTCAACCGTATTCGGCAGGATATGGACAACACGGGGGTAAAACGGTAATTATATTGGTGCCTGTTAGGTACATGGAACACGGACCATTACACTGGGCACTCTGTGACTACTATGGGCACTGTTCGTTACTCGTAAATTACGTAATGATTGGAACGCAGCACTTATACGTGATGGTCGAAATACAATACTATTCGAGAAGTACTAAATGATTGAAACACAATCCTATGTGAGAATAGCACAAATATGTGGTGATTGGAGTACAATCCTATTCGAGAATGACATAAATTGAAACACGATCCTATGCGAGAATAGCACAAATACGTGATGATTGAAGCACAATCCTATTCGGGAATGACGTAATGATTGAAACACAATCCCATGCGAGAATAGCACAAATACGTGACGACTGAAGCACAATCCTATTCGGGAATGACGTAATGATTGAAACACAACCCTATGCGAGAATAGTACTAATACGTGATGATTGAAGTACAATCCTATTCGAAAATGACATAAATTACGTAAATGATTGAAACACAATCCTATGCGAGAATAGCACTAATACGTGATGATTGAAATACAATACTATGCGAGAGTTTACGTAATGAATGACACAAGCACCAATAGCGGGTAACGTCCGCGAGGACGCTACTTACGAACGCAGCGGCGAGACGTGATGATTGGTGCTACGTCGTGCGACTGTTACGAACAGGTCAGCTGGTGCTAGCGGGGCGCCGAGACGAGGCTAGTCAGCTGGGTCGGTCCCAGCCGCCACGCGGTTCGCCGTTGTAGCTGATAAGTAGCTACGGCGAGGCTAGCCGGCCGGAGCGGGCGAGAGGTGTCGTAGAGCGGCTTGGCCGACGACGCCGGCGCGGGGGGTTGCAACGTGACTTTTTTTTTTGGCTTTGAAACACCTTGAAGCTTCAAGACGCTACTAGGTTTAAGACCTTGCAACACCTTGGGGCGTCGATAGGCAGGGCCGGTCTCCGGAGCTTGGTGCAGGTACGCGAGAGACAAAGTCGATCTCGGAAGCTAGATGCCGGAACACGAGGCTGGTGCTGGAGATGTGACTTGAACGAGGACGAGGGCTTGAGTGAGTGCGAGCCTTGTTGGGGTCGCCTTATGTAGGCCTCGAGTGCAAGCCCTGAGTCCGGGCGTGAGTCCTGATTGGTCGCGAGTTTGTGGGCCTGGGGTGCTGGAGGCAGGAAGCCGTTGTAGCTTACGGGCACCTTTTCTCATAGTCGCGAGGCGGCTTCTCTCAGGTCCCGTGTTTGGTTGAGTAGGCGCTTCGGGTCCGGAGGTGCTCTGGAACGGATGCGGTTGTAGTCTGGAGGCAGCTTTTCTCAGGTCTTGTGGGGGTCCGCGGCTTGCCGCTGGGATCACCACAGTCTCCACATCTTGTGTTGAAATGCCTTTCCCTTCTAAGAAATAAGCTAAGAAAATATTTCGTTCTTGCTATACCGTTCCCACGCTGATGTTCATTGTAACGGCCAAATGCCATAAAACACGTTCCTGGGTAAACTTTGTTCGCTATGTTCACAGGCTCAAGGATAACAGTTTTAACGGTTTCTTGACATTTATAAAAATTGAAAAAAAAAGAATTTGACAGTTAGTTATGTGGCAGCTTTACGTGATCTCGCCCAATTTTATCCAAATTGATCGTCTATGGGCCGCTCAATGTCAAGCCTAGGAGTAAAACGCAACACTGAAACATGGCGATTGTTCGTCGACTCCCCTAAGACAAAAATAAAAACAGTATTATAACAAATAAAAATGAAGGAGCAAGATATGCTCTTTTAATTATTAAGTTATGAATTCCAATGAAACCTTATTTCAAATTTTTCTGCTACAGACCTTCAACAGTGTTAAGAATAATTCTAAAAAGGAACAAGGAAAAATAAATTTTTAGAAAGACAAATCAAAAACACGTTATAAAATTTCGTTTATTGCGATCATTTATTTGCTATGGCTAGAGGTAATGAACTAGGAGTGTCGTTTAAAACCGGATCAAGGTTAAAAATGTACAAAGACTCTAGAATGCGCATATCTATATAAAACTGCGGTTTGTCAAAGACCGAAATTTGATTGATAGAAATTATGTTATTGCAGTCATCAGAATATTCTCAAACGGCAGAAAATAGGGCTTTGTAAAATTCAACTTGTTCTGAAGCTCCTGCCAGAATGCTCGCAAACTCGAGTGCGAAGAGTACGAGATCTTCATCCAATGTACTCTGATGCACAGCGAGCAAAACTAAACTTATAAACAAGAGTAGGTTGCATTCCGCCAAGAAGCCTATCTTTATAAATAAAAACGATGATACATTATTGTTCTATTCACCAATAGATTTTTAAATCCCCATTAGTAAAATTTTTCGGAAAGCACCAGCTATCACTTTCTTTAACTTTCAGACAACGCAACAAAGTAGGAAATTGATACATATGCAGGGCTATATACCCGTATGGGCGGGATCGATGTTGCCAAGTTCAGATTTGTTGCCATAAAATCTATCGAGGAATGGACGTATTTGGGCATCTGTGCAATTTACGAAGTAAGCATCGTACTTGAAAATATACCAAAAAGTTAAATTTTTGATGTAAAAGAGAGAAATTAGTACATATTTCAAAGGCACGATATATTCGCATTGTAACACTATTAATCTTGAAAAGCCAGAGACAAAAGCTGGAAAAATTAGGCTTAGCTCTGAAAAACTTTTTCTACAAACAGTTACTAGAATTTATCTGATTTATGAATTAAGGGGTCTGAAAATGAAATTTTTCGATCTTGTTATACGTCCATAGTAAATTTTACATTTTCCTGATTTTCATTGATGTAATCCAAGAACAATTTTGCATGAGATGGTTTAAGAAAGAACAGGAACGTGTCATCTATGTAACATCAATGAAACACGGGCATGCAAGACTCGGGGGAGGTCGACAGCCACTGGACTTCATTTTCACGCATTAATATGTTGGCAAAAGTTGAAGCCAAAGGCAGGCCTATCGCCATGCCTTCCGTCTGTTTATAATATTATGAATAAAGCACTAAAAAACATTGAACACATATGATTCAACAAAGATTTTGGAAAACCCTAGGGAGGCCTATGATTTTTGTTATAGAATTTAGGAAAAGATTTTTCATGCAAATAGCGATAGCCACATGCAGGGGTATGTTTGTAAATAATGATTCTACATTGAAAGAAGCCATAAACAACCTGTCTGCCTCGACTTATTTTTCAAATCTGCGACAAATCCTCGATAGATTTTATGTCAACAGATCTAAAGTTGGCAACATCAACCGTCCCGTAGCACTACATATGTATCTCTCCCTTACTTTGGTGCTTAGTCTGAGAAGTTAAAGTAAAAAATAGCCGGTATTTCTCGAAATACTTTGCTGATACGGATTTTGAGATTGTATGGCCGAATAACATTGGAATATCATCTTTTTTCATTTTAAAGACAAGCTTCCTGCTATAAGGCAAGCTACTCTTGTTTATAAGTTTGGTAGTGCACGTTGTGCATCAGAGTACAATGGATGTACAATGTACTCTTCGCACTCGAGTTTACCAACATTCTGGTAGGGCCTTCAGAACAGGTTCAGTTTTGTTCGATCCCCATTTTCCGCCGATAGAAAACATTCTGACGAGTGCAATAATGTAATTTCTATCAATCATTTTCGATCTTGGCAAAACAACAGTTTGATACAGATATCAGCACTCTAGAGCTGTGTACTATTAAACTTAAGCCGAGTTTAAACAACACTCTTAGTTCATTTCATTTAACCGTGATTTTCCGTCGATTTTTGACTGTCATTCCTACCGTAGAAATACTACGGTAAAACAACGGTTGTTTTTCAGATTATACTTCATAATTTGAAACAAACGGGAATGATAGATAGCCCATGAATAAGTTTAATCAAGGACAAGTCAGATATGTTATGTATTACTCGTGGTCAAATGACATTACATGAATTAGTTTACGTAACCTTCACATGATGTAAATTTGAGCTTTGGTTCTTTTATTGTGAAAGTGAAAACTTTAATTCGAAGCTAAGATATTTCAATAGGATTTTCACATACAATTTTTCAATGTTTATGCATTTTAATTATATACATTGTAATATGCAGTTCAAATTCTTTAACTAAGACTTCAAATGTTTTGAATTTAATTTTTAAATATTTTAATTTTAACTCTTTATACATTATATTAAAAGTGAAACTGTGAAGTTCAAAAATGCAGGGCTATAACGGTATATATATATATATTTAATATTATATATATAAAATATTAACATTTCTACTAAATATCTCATTTATGCACTATTATATTTTGATTCCAATAAGCTAAATGTATTTCAGGCTCTACTCCTTTTGTAACTCAGGATCTGAAATATTCATCGTTTTAAAAGATTTAGAATGCGATAGTAAAATTGTTTATTACGTTCGTATTTGTACCAATTCTAAACCTAATTGACCTACTTTCTAGTAAAAAAAAATTTATGTGAAGTGATTAAAAATCACTCCAAAAATGTGAAATGACCCTGTCTTCACAAATTTACTGCTTTTATTAATGAAATATTTATAAATTAGTTAATCAACATAGAAAAATTATTGGAACCTTCGTGATTTTATACTAGCATATGAGCTTAACGTAATGTTGGGGTATCACATTGCTCGTTGTTGTTCATTGCGGTGCTTCAAGTTTGAGCTTTAGCACTGGTTATCTCAAGTTATCCAAGTTGTTTGGTACCATTTAAATTACAGGTATGGTTTATTTCAGCTGAGTTTCTTAAAATAGTGTGGGTGAAAGTGAGTGTATAACTGAATCAAGCTGCTGATTCATGCCTGCAAAATCATGGTTTGAGCAAAATTTTTATTGAAAATATTTTTCTACCTTCACATTTATTTGTGCTGAATGCTGATAGTTACTCCCTGGAAATTTTTGGTAACTTACTACTGCCAATTTGGTTTGTTTTTGATTGTTTTCTGTTTTCTGGGAGACTATTGAGACTATTAAATTGTTTTCTGAGAGACTAAAAATTTATTGATAACGGTGTATAATAGCCTAAAAATATTACCATTGAATCCGGCTTTGGAAGGCCTATCATGATGAAATGTGAAGCATTCAATGCTCACTCATTGTACACTAAGGTAATATATCTCATTGGATTATACAATTTTCAGAATGTTGGTATAATAATTATTTAGATTAGTTTGAGTGTAAATGTAAATTTTAAAAGTGAAACTTTCCTTCTGGTGGAAAGTAAAACCTAGTGTAATCACTACATGAAATTACTGGTAAATGTTCAGGAGAGGACCATAATCGATTTTCCACTTTTCTGTGCCTGAAATAGCTAACTAGATGTAAATGAACAATTTTTCTTCTTTGCTCTTTCCGTCGCAAATGAGTATTTAACGAGTTATATCGGTAAATTACCTTACATACAATGTCACATGGAAGCCACGTGGTTAGGTGCTGGTTACGTGGATTTTAGTTGGCAAAATGGATTTACCACTGAATATACTCATCATAGCCATATTAGTACGTTGCATGCTGGATTTGATACGTGGGATCCACGTGTGATTTCCTATTAGCTACCACATTGCCTTCAAATAAATTTTTCCACATGTGAGGCACGTGTGTATGCAACGTACTTGCTTATGAACGGCTTTTAAGAAAATATTGTGTATATCTAAATATTACAATTGTTACATGTTTTTGATGAAATGTCAAAGATTCCATTCAGAGCATATATTAAATTCTGCATTTATAACCAATAACCCGTTTACACGTCAGATCAGTCTCAAATTAACTATTATTTGCTTTATGATCAAAAATATATACAGTATTATTCGTAGTATTCAGGGTCAAGCTGAAGTAAAAGACACTCCTTGCGCAAAAAAAATCTAACATTCGCCTTTTCAAGACTTAGTTGTGTCTTATTCAGTTGTAATGCTCATTTTAAACATCTGTAAAAACTAATAAGGTAATCATTGCCTATGAAATATATGCTGATAATCTCTTTGAACCAAAAATTGGGATAACTTGATTTTATATATGCGTCTGGTGCGATTTCAAAAGCTTACGTAAAATAACACTGAAAGACAGAACACACCAATGAATAAATTGATATACACACATGATACTATTTGGATAATTTTTGACGCTTCGATTTCGAAAGAATTTGCAACTGGCAACTACCCCTCCTCGTGGCCATGAAAAAATTCGGTCGATGTGAAGTTTCATGCAATCACGGAAAATAATAATGATATTCCAAACAATCACTAAAGGAACCCATTTAAGAACGTTTTTCATGAATGACATTCTGCTCTCTGATGCGTTATTTTCGAATTATTGAACTTTGAAGTTGGCCGTCGCGCGACCAAGGAAGCGAGCGTAATTTAATTAAAAACGGAAGCTAACCCCCTATTACAAACGTAAAGAGGTTGGGTCGTGAGGGGTAGCCACAGTTCTTTTAGTGAAAAGTATAAATAAAGCTTCTAAACCACCCATTAGGGTGACGACCGCACGACGGCCAACTAACATGGCGACCACCATGGGCGCCGCCATTTTGGACCCGATGTCAACAAGGTTGCGGTCGTCACCCTAATGGGTGGGTTAGAACCTTTATTTATCATTTTCACTAGAAGAACTGTGCCTCCCCCTCACGACCCAACCTCTTTACGTTTGTAATAGGGGGTTAGCTTCCGTTTTTAATTCAATTACGCTCGCTTCCTTGGTCGCGCGACAGCCAACTTCAAAGTTCAATAATTCGAAAATAACGCATCAGAGAGCAGAATGTCATTCGTGTAAAACGTTCTGAAATGTGTTCCTTTAGTGATTCCTGGGATCGGCATTATTATTTTCCGTGATTGCATGAAACTTCACATCGACCAAAAATTCACTTGGCCATTTTTAACAATTTGGCCATTAGATTGGCCATTTTTGGACTCTGTGTCCATGGAATATTCCATTCGGTAATATTTTCCACAAGGAAGCGTGAAACGAACCAAGATGCTGCAATGTAGAACGATTATCGAAGATCGAACAAGTCTTGTTCAGTCTTCGACAAAACGTTGTTGTAACGCAGCGGTTGCCGCCTTGCCGGGCGCGCGAATTGCGCCACAGTTCAGAACTTCAGCGACCGCGTTGGTCAGTGTTTCCACGGCATGAGATTTCTTTACCCTATACTAAGATGCGCGATTACCCTATATTACCCTATACACTCAAATTTTCAAATAATTGCAAAAACTTAAAATAAACTCATTCCCATAGTTTATATGCTACGTTTGAAAACAGCGCTTAGCATAAAAAATGTTGAGAAAAAGGTTGTTGAAGAAAACTCCAAATATTCATTCATCAACAATGTAATCCATCAAAAAAATTTCAAAACAAATAAAAGGCTTATTATCAAACAAATGTACACCTAAGCACAATTGAATTCATCCTAGAAAGGATATATGCCATGTTTGGATGCATTGTTAATATTTATATTTTGAAAAAAGGTTATAGAAGAAAATACATCATTTAACCCTATCCGTCTCGGGTGTGGGCAAATTTGCCCACAGTGATTTTTTAGCAATGGTTTTATCTTAAGACTACTAATCCAATTTTTGCATATTACATTTGGTTGAAAAGTTTATTTAAGCAGCTATTATTTTATGTTTTTCCGCTTGATTGAGCATTGACCAAAAAAGTTTTAATTTAGTTAGGATAAATGGTCAAATAACACCTGTGGCGGATAGGGTTAATATCCATTTATTGACATACGGTAATATGTCTATCGTTCAGGTTGGAAAAGCACCAAGTCAATTGAACAAGATAGTGTTATTTTTGCCAAACATCAAAATGTAGTTGGCGCTTTTCCAACCTGATCAACAGATATTACGATCAATTAGTAAATTACCATAAGAGAAAAACAAGGCTTATAATACACATTGCCTATTCAGAGCGGAGTTTAAAAAGTAATGATGACTCCCAACATGTTGAATTTGATTTAACTGACCGCATGGCCTTCAGAATGCCATCATTCAGGATCATTGTGTGAAGACCTTCACCCGAATTGTGGAGGTGATACACTGCGTGCATTAAACTGCACAATGTTTCATTTTTTAATTGATTTCTCTGAACAGTTTTCGTTAAATTTAGTTTACTGAAAAACCACTCAACTCCTGCGTTACTTAAGGGGAGACCTAGCAGCGCAACAATGGAAACCTCGAGATTTTTGAAACATTTGGAATTGGATGAATTTTTTGCAGCAAAAACATGTTTCCAGTATTCCGTGACATTCATTCCTGTGGTCAGCCCGTCCAGACAATAATGTTCCCTCCATTCACGATCGAGAAGATTCATATCAACAGATTTCCTAAGTTGTGGTATTTGTAACATAGACGATGACAGTGAATTTGGGTCAAGATTGGATGCATTAACTGGACTAAGGCATTCAATCAGGTCATAAATTGGATCGGAACACTGGAAACGTTCATGAATTTGTTTCAGCGATTCAACCAAGAAAAATTTACATGTTGTGAAAAATTTGTCTAATTCAGTGGGAGTAGCATTGCATTTTGATTTGTCAACAGTTTCTGTCGCTTTGACGCCCATATATATTCGCTCATATTTAATGAGATTTACTGAAAAAATCTGGAGAGGATGGATGAAGCTTGTCAATGGCACAAGATTTAACGTAAGTTGGCTTAAGTACGTCAGTAGCAATATTTTCAATAATTTATGAACTTCCTTTTTCCCATTAAAGAAATTTGGTGACTCAGATTGAAATTGCCTATTGAATGAATTAAATCTACTAAGAATGTGTTTAAGAAACTCAAGGTAAGCAATGGTGAACTCGTTTCTGAAGGCTTGCACAGTGCTGTCATTCATGTGGGTAGGATCAGAAAATGCGAGTTCGTTAAAATAGAGTTTAAGAGCATCCCATTGCTCTAACAATCGCGTTGTTACGCACGCTTCCAGCGATAGCCACCTGGTTTGACCGGGAGCGAGTATCTTGTAGGGCTCTAATTCTACAAATTTTTTAAATTCTCTGAATGCATTCTGACGCTTGGCACTTAAACTGAAGTGAGAATAGACATTTCTACCAAAGTCTTCAATGAATTTAGGTAATATCAAACATGCATGGGAGGCAGCTAAATGGATCAAATGGCATGAACATTTAATAATTATCACATTAGGAATCTTATTCTTCAACAGAGTTGCAAAGGAATGCATGAACACGGAATTCGGCTAGAAATTCGCAGTCATCATTTTCAAGCTAGATTTATTGATATCCGCTAGACTAATTTCTTCTCCGCTAGTTTACTTAAAAATTAGGTAGACCTAGCGATTAGCTGAGTTAGCATCCCTGGCCAGGGCTCAGGCGTATGCTGCTTGCTGCAGCCTGCAACGCAACGTGCGTACGTACTAGTCTCGCTTTGAACATGTTTCAAATGGAGATGCCTATACGGATCGTGATTGGGAAAGAGTTTTAGAGTACTTTCAAACGACGAAAATTCAACGATAGATGCTTTCCTACGTGTTTTGATGCATTGATACCTATGTAACCTTTCGGTAGGCATAAAACCCTCTAATTACCCTATTTCTGCACATTTTACCCTATTAATACCTCGATTACCCTATGAAAAAGTACTACCCCATCGTTACCCCGTGAAGGGTCTGATTACCCTAAAATAGGGTAATTACCCTGCTCGTGGAAACACTGGCGTTGGTTAAGTGAGTGCACTGCCTCAAGCTTCTCCTCGTCATATCTATTTGCGAAGTAATCAGCGGACGAAAATTATTCCCTGAAGGTTACACGCCTCTCAAGATGCCTAAAGAAAAAAGTGATCGAAGAAGAAAATATAAAAAAGAGTGGGAGAGAGATCATTTGTGGCTGAAACGCTCAGAAGACGGAAATAATGCTTATTGCACTTACTGTAAGTGCAACGTGCTTCCAAAACTCTACAACATAAACGTTCATGAAAACTCTAAGAAACATCAAGATAAATTCCCCAGTACTTCGCAACCAACATTTGAGAAAGCCTTAAAATTATCCATGAGTGATCACACAAAGAAAGCTGAAATAGAACTCAGCCTAGCAATAGCATGCCATGCGTCTATTCGCGCTGTAGATCATATAGGTGAAGTAGTGAAAGCACACGGAAAAAACAGCGTACTCAGCGATATTCAATTGCACCGTACGAAACGCATTGCAATAATAGAAAATGTGATTGCAGCATCTTTACAATACGATTTGAGGAACAATATAGAAAGTAAAAAATTCGTATTGGTGGTTGATGATGCTACTGATATTGCGACTCAAAAACATTTGTGTATTGTTGTTAGATATTTCTGCAGCAATAGAAATAATATTCAAACTGCGTTTCTGAGTCTTAAACCTGTAGCGGAGACAACAGCAGAAGTCTTGTTCAATGAAATTGATTAAGAATTGGCATTGTATAATCAAACGCTGAAAAATTGCGTTGGGTTTGCAAGTGATGGCGCTGCTGCTATGGTAGGATACAACAATTCACTGTGGACCAGAATTAAAAATCAAAATCCAAATTGTATTCAAGTGAAGTGTGTTTGCCATTCTCTTGCGCTTTGCATACAACACTCATTTTCGAAACTACCGTCCAGTTTAGGATTCATCTTAAGCGAAATACCATTGTGGTTTTCTAATAGTAACATCAGAAGAGAAGACTTTAAAGCTCTCTTCAAAGTGATGATTACTGGCGAAAATAATGACCAGGAACAACGAGCACCTCTCCCATTCATGAAATTGTCGAAAACACGGTGGCTCGTGAGAGGAAAAGTCTTGAAAAATATACGTGTGAATTGGGAATAATTGCTAGCTTACTTCACATGCTGTGAACAATCTGCAGGTAATGACACTCTCTACAAGGTTAGGCTTATAAAAGAAATGCTGCAAGATAGAATGAACTATTTTTACTTTGTATTTGCGACACCTATTGTTAAGGAATTTGAAAGAATTAATCTTGCATTTCAGCAGACCAATGCTGATCCCTATCATCTCGCACAAGGATTGTGCAGACACCGAGATAGTTTGCACCAAAGGCTATATAACAAAGCCAAAACAGCTGAAATCTTAGAAAATGTGGATTTTGGAGAAAAATTTGCTCAGGAAACTACACTCAGAGAAATCTTGACACCCCTGGATGTGTCATCATGACACACTTAAGTGTGTCACCATGACAATCCTTCAAGTTGGTCGAGAACGTAGACTAGCTTCCACCGATAGAACGTTGCCAAGGTTGCCGTTGCTGAGTGTTTCCTCTCTAATCAATGCCAATTAATCTTTTTAACGGCCACATTGAGTTCAAATGTGGTAATTATTGAATTTATGCTCATATTATGAAAGTTTTACTTCTTCAACTTAGAATTGTGTAAACGGAAGAATTTTAAACCCCTGAGGAGAATACAGCTGTTGTATCTATGAGAATTAGGGCTCCCGGGGGGATATGTGAGGTCCCGAGCAAAAGGTTAGACAGGCCTTCTTTCAGTTGAAATAAGGTAGTTTTTATTTGGTTACGGGTCAATTTTTTCGGTTACTACTAAGCGGTTTTTCAGTACCCACAACTTTCCTCTTCACTCGTTATCTGGTTTAATGAATTTCTTTCTTAACTTCCCAATTCCATATGACTCGTGTATAGATTTGGCATCCCTTCAAGTCCATACTCATTAATGCATTCCTCTTTCCTCTCTTTGGAACGCCTGTATTGCGGTTAAGGAGGCTTAAAAACATAATTTAAGCAACTCTAATCTAATTTTGTCTGATTATCCCCGTTCTGGCCTCTGGTCCGGTCTCTGGTCCGGTCTCTGGTCCTGTCTCTGGTCCTGTCTCTGGTCCTGACTCTGGTCAGGTCTCTGGTCAGGTCTCTGGTCAGGTCTCTGGTCAGGTCTCTGATCCGGTCTCTGGTCCGGTCTCTGGTCCGGTCTCTGGTCAGGTCTCTGGTCCGATCTCTGGTCAGGTCTCTGGTCTGGTCTCTGGTCAGGCCTCTGGTCAGGCCTCTGGTCCGGTCTCTGGTCCGGTCTCTGGTCCGGTCTCTGGTCAGGTCTCTGGTCCGATCTCTGGTCCGGTCTCTGGTCAGGTCTCTGGTCTGGTCTCTGGTCAGGCCTCTGGTCAGGCCTCTGGTCCGGTCTCTGGTCAGGTCTCTGGTCCAGTCTCTGGTCCAGTCTCTGGTCCGGTCTCTGGTCCGGTCTCTGGTCCGGTCTCTGGTCCGGTCTCTGGTCCGGTCTCTGGTCAGGTCTCTGGTCAGGTCTCTGGTCAGGTCTCTGGTCATTTCTCTGGTCCGGTCTCTGGTCAGGTCTCTGGTCCAGTCTCTGGTCAGGTCTCTGGTGCGGTCTCTGGTTCGGTCTCTGGTTCGGTCTCTGGTTCGGTCTCTGGTTCGGTCTCTGGTTCGGTCTCTGGTCCGGTCTCTGGTCATGTCTCTGGTCAGGTCTCTGGTCGGGTCTCTGGTCGAGCTTCTGGTCAGGTCTCTGGTCAGGTCTCTGGTCAGGTCTCTGGTCAGGTCTCTGGTTGGGCTTCTGGTCGGATCTCTGGTCGGGTCTCTGGTCAGGATCGGGTCTCTGGTCGGATCTCTGGTCAGGTGTTTGGTCTGGATTGGTCACGTCTAATATGTTCTGAGCACAGAATATTGAAGAATCATGAATTTTTCGGTCTATTTAACGTTATCTTTTGTTCATCCTGAATTATGAAACCTTAATTTTCGTAAAATATGCCACAAAAATGAACACTATTTGCAGATGATAGCCTAATTTTTTATTTAGCACAGAACCTAGTCGATGGAAGCTGCTAAAAAATAGCTACCAATCATAAGAAAATATGTTATAAAAATTAGTCATTCGTTCGGAAAAATTGATCAATCACCATTTTGATTAAATTAAAGTTGACGTACAATGTACTAAAATTTTTCCATCCAGTTGGTCATCAAACTTATCGTTAAGCACAGAAGAGAAAGCTCATAATATGGTGGTTGGTGCTCAAGGAAAAGGTATTCCATCACTATTGAGATTAAGTTGATTGCATGATTTAGTCCTCTGATTCCTCGTGGAATACAAATTGGCTTATGACGATTCTCTTCTTTTAGTCGTTTAAATCTGTAAGAAATGTATTCATCTTATATTTTGTTTTTGTTCATAGAATGAGCGTTCTTTAAACATGTATGTTATTTTAATGCTTTTAATTGCTAATAGCCTTGTATAAATTTTTATTTTGCAAAAAAAAATTAGTGCATCTGTTGGAGGGAGTGTATGACAAATTTGAAACATTTTATTGTCAATCACTAGATTGCAGCTGACTAAATTTTTGGTTTCCATACCTAGTGATAGCTTCAGTGTGATTTATATGCGCTGATTAGACTGATTTCAATAGGCTGGTGCCTTCGAAAAAACAGTTGGTTAATGAAGTTTGAGGATTCGATGAATTACTCATTCAATGGTGCTTTGTGTCGTACGTCAGACATGTGCCCAACCCAACATCCGCCAGTCACAGACTACTGCGAAAATTACCAAGAGTGCCTCGGCTGCCGCCCGGAATCCCTCATTCTCATATGTTCTGAAAAACAGTTCAGTGCCTTTCACGGTGGTGCGTGTGCTTCTTGTGTGTGATGATTGCTTGTTCATAATTGTTAAAGAAAGGAAATTTAATTAGGCTTAGGAAGCATGCGTTTTTCTGGTGTTAAATGTGGCTAGAGCCAGTTTGTGTGTAGAACTGCAAAACCGTTCAAGGTTGAGAAGTGAGAATGGAATGTCAACTAGAGCACAAAGATGAGACTGAAGCTAACATAAGATTTGGAAGTGATGAACAATGTTCTGGCGAATAATTCTTTAAAGAATTCTACTAAGGAATTTGTTACTTTGGTAATTCTGAAGGATATGTCAGTTATTGATTTTGTAAATTTCGATGCCTAATCATAGTTAATTACATCGAAATAAACAAGTTTTCTTCCATGCACTTTCCGTCTCAAATGAGTATTTTATTAGTTATAGCGGTAAATGACTGACCGCAACTCCAGTGTTTGAAGCAGCAAGTAATTCAAGGAGCACGTCGGACAGCAACGCTGCAATGCGCACTCGCTTCCAGCGCGATCGTCATCAAAGATGAAACCAAACCTACCGCCATACCTCGTTAAATACTCATTTGACGAAAAAAGTGTATAGAAGAAAAGTTGTTTATTTCGATGTTATTACCATGATTCAAGCAACGAAAATCCGAAAAACGATGAGTAGCTGTTTATTCGAGCGCATTCGTCATCAAAGACGAAACTAAACCTACCGCTATAAATCGTAAAATACTCATTTGAGACGGAAAGTGCGTGGAAAAAAACTTGTTTATTTTGAATCAATTAATTAGGTTCAGGCACCAAAAAGTTGAAAATTGATAACTGACATATCCTTCAGATTTACCGTTACTTTTTGCGCTAGAATATTGTTACTGGATATATTTAAAATGTTATGTGGCTGTTTGTTAGTGACAGTTGGGATTGTGGTAACCAGATGATAAATAAAATATATTTCAAACATAATTTAGCTTTGAGCAAACATTTATATTGTTCATCATGAAATGATTCTATTAAAATTTGAAATTTTTATCATATTTTATCA
This sequence comes from Morinoia aosen, assembly GCA_030386875.1. Classification (NCBI taxonomy): domain Eukaryota; kingdom Metazoa; phylum Arthropoda; class Malacostraca; order Amphipoda; family Talitridae; genus Morinoia; species Morinoia aosen. Next base: position 11,666,174 of record CM059569.1, on the reverse strand, counting down.
ATATTTTTCCCTCTTGAGTGCAAAATAGTTCACATTATTCTGACAGAAATGAAATTTGGTAATTTTGATACCTATATGTATTCTTTGAAACATTATGGATGAAGCTAAATATTGCATACTATAGCTGTTCGCAACATAATCTCAGCATTTCATAATTGCAGCATGTAGGTTTCAGCATAACTTATGTATAATTTTCACTGATCCTTGAAGAAAAAAGTATAACTGGTTAAATGTCTGGTTTTATTAGCAAGATTCCATACTCAACTTAGTAAAAAATTTAAGGATATGCTTCTGATTCATGATCAACAATGGCAATTTGTAGCACATACAAATTAAAAGCTTGAGCATTGTGATTTTGCCAAACACACAAGGCTAAATGAAACTGTGTAAGTAGTTTTGTACTATTAATTAATGGAAAGTATTTTTTTTGGCAATCTTACAACTTTTTCTCTTGTTCTACCACTGGCCTTCTATAACACGTAAACTTTATCATCCTCTAATTTGACTTTGTCAAAGTGATAGCTTAAATATAAGTTTTTCAACTTTTATTGGTGGAAAAAATAAATACTTTCTGTATAACATATGTCATTTTTCTAAAATTTGATTTGTGGTTAATATTATTACTTTATTTTGCTTCCATGTCATCTGATATTTTCATACCAGTTCTGTAATCCGTTATAGATTGCCTATAATATCTTTCAAGCTGTTGTTGATTTAATGGGAAGGGTGGGTCAAAAGACTTATTTTAAAGCCTTTTGCTAGATCATTTAATATGACTACAATACTTCAGTTGCTGACGATTTCAAATGTTTCAATGTTACAATATTGGTAATTATTTTTGTTTTTTACTTTCAGAATTGTTGAAGCCTTGGTATACTTGCATACCAAATATGATCTGATTTTCTGCAGAAGTGGTGTAAAAATATTTTGTAAGTATCATAATGTTCCTGAAATTTTTGTGTCTTGCAAAAAGTGAGTATGCTTTCAATGAAATGTGCAAAAATCTGCTTGAGATTCATGTCAGAAAGAAGTGGTCCACACTTTCTGTACCGAGAAACATCTTTCAGTACATGGTGTGTATAATTACCTGTTTTGTGGGCATGTTAAAATGATTATAACACAGTCAAGTGCTGTTCTGAAAATAGTTAAAGCACTTAATGAAATAAATATATTGAAACTTATCTAATTACTTTGCTATTTCAGTATTTCTCTGTTGTTTTTCATAATTACCAGTATTAATATCCATTTTTGCTGTGAATAATTTGGTTGCATTTGTATTTTTTTTTAATCAATTGTGGAAACATTGCAATGGATTAGGATGATACCATGTGTGCTTTTGAAACGAGTATCTTTATGTTAACAAATTTCATAAACAAATATGGATTTTGTATCAATTTCACAGAAATGAATTAATTTTTTCCAATTTTCCAGTAGCAAACCAAAATTATTTTATTGCTGTATTTCCTTTCATAGCATACTGGGATATTTTAGGAAGCCTTCATTTTTAATTCTGTCCTAATCAAGAACACTAACAAAACAAAAATATTTTATCACTATCTTTTTTTCATAGCACATACAGAGATATTTTGGGAAGCCTTCATTTTTAATTCTTCCCTAATCAAGAACATTAGCAATTGAAAATTGTTAACAATTTTTAATTCATTCATGTCCATGTATTCTCATTCTCCTCCACTTTGTACAAGTTTTGGAAAATCAGGCTGACTACCTAGGCTCATTCTTTCATTATTACTGAAAACAAAAAGGATGGATGGTGACAAGCAAGCCACTTAGCACATTGCTAACTAAACAAAAAAGGCTAACAAGCAGAATTATTAGTGTTTTTAATATGTTATCCACATTCTCACCTCTTTTTTGTTTGTTCAGGCACTGTGACAAGTGGTCATCTGTGACAGCCTTATTTACTGCCAACTATGTCTGTGTCACTGGCATGTTGGGAAGAGGTCTGCATCATTGAGGGACATCAGTCATGATGGTCTGGCTAACTTGTTTCTGCTGCTTGTCAACCTTTTCAGCGAGGAGCAGCGCTTGGTTTGAAATATTTCAAGGAACTCTTTTCAGGAAGGTGAGTAACCTCTAGGTGTATCTATGGGAATTAGCGCTCCCAGGGGGACTATGTGAGGGCCTGAGCTAAAGGTTAGGTAGGCTTCCTTTTGTTGAAATAGAATAGGTTTATGTTTTGTTACGGACCATCGTTTTTCGGTTCACTGCTGTCCTGTTTTTTAGCACCTACTTCTTCTTCAACTTTTTCTTGTTTCATGAACTTCTTTCTTAGCTTCCTGTTTCTGTGCACCTTGTGCATAGATTCCGCGTTCCTTCAACTCCATACTAAATGGTGCCTTCCTCCTTCCTCTCTTAGAACATCTTTGTCGTGCAATTAAGGGAGGCCAAAACTTTCTTATATAATAATAAAGGAACCTCTAGGTGCTTCACAAATGTTGTTTGAATATTCAGACATCTTACTGTTGCTGACTGATTCATTTTTATCCTTTATAGCACAAAAATGGAAGACTTGTTGTTAAATAGTAGAATTCAGCAAACATGAAAGAAGCCGCTGCTGAAAGGGCAGCTAGGATGTTTCTCCACGTTCATTCTGCAGTTAAATGTGAGTTCATCCTGTTTTGCCTCAATTGAACAGATGTTTCACAATAATTGGTGAGGTCGCCAACTAAAGCTTAGGAAGTCTTTGTAAAAATGAATTAGGACTTTTGTATGGTTGAGGAACATCGTTTCTCGATATACTGTTGATGTTTTTAATTGTTACTCATTGCTATTTTCTTCCACTCTTATTTGGTTTCTAAAGTTTTTTTCAATATTAGTGGTTTTAATGAAATTAATATCTTGTTATCATGAAGCCTTTTTCAATTGCATGGTTTTCATGCACAAGTTGTTGGGACACTCCATGTGCACAGATTCCCCGTTCCCTTCATTTAATTTTGAACAGCACCTTCTTTCATAATTGTTGAAACCTTGTTTTAGTTTGAGAGGTTCAGATCAACTTGCATCCAAATTCATATAACATTTTGTTATGTGCAGAGCAGAGTATAAAATATACAGTGGACTGACGAAGCTCGATAATTTTTGAAAATTCATCTCCACCTGAGGTCAGGAAATTATGCGTAGCCTTATCACACATGGCCTAGTAAATTAGTAATATTTGGTACTTGATGGTTGTTTTAGATTACACATTGTGGATTCAAGTTTGAGTAAAATAATTAGTAAATCTATGCAGGAGTTTTAAAGGCGTTTAAGAATATTTTTAAACTCAACCCTGGATACATTGCTACGCAGTTGAGTGGGCATCTTTAATGAATAGATTCTTCACAAACCACTGCTCAATAAAACTTGCCTAGGTGTGAGTGCATTGGATTTCAGAATGAAAACCTTATCTCATTTGTTTCAGCACAACACCCGCGTCAGGGCGCTCAGTGGTCTCAACCTGTAGATCCGCCAACCTCGGCAGTTATCGTCCTCATCCTACCTCGTCTCAGTCTGTTTTGGATACTCGCCCCCACATTGCGTTCGACTTGCACGTTACAGCCAAGTTCTCCAACGTACTGTTTCTATACACCGAGGATATATTGTGACGACACCTCTATACAGTGCATTAAACCGCGTTCTCGCTTAAGGGGGTCCTCCCGTCAAAATTGAATTTTGATCTGATTGGTCTGAAATTTGGCCACTATATGTATTTTTGAAAGGAAATCATATTTTTTCGAGAAATTTTTTGATTTAGGCCTTAGTTTTTTATTTTTTGAAAAACTCGTTATTTGGTTCATTTTTGGAGTGTTTTCAAAAGAAAAGAAGTCAATGAATTTATATGATAGAACAAATACAAAGACAGTTTTGAAATCCTCGTAACATTGCAAACAAACTGATAGGTCTGAATTTTCTATTTGAAAATTTTTTTTATATATATGCGACATTTGGTCAATACCTAAAATATACCGAATTTTTAGGTTTTGAACTAGCAAAAAATAAAGACAACGTGCAAATTGGAAAATCGAGAGCAATCAGTTTGTTAGAATTCTTGCAAGGATTCTAAAACTGTCTTTGTTTTCTTCCTAGCATAAAAACTCAATGACTTCTATTCTTTTGAATTTTGAAAATAAGTAACTTTACAGTATAGGCCAAAAACAAAATTTTTTGTTGAAGTGTAATATAATGGAAAATTTATGTAATTGAATGCTGTTTTCATTATTCGATTATTTCCATGCATAACATCATGTTCACACTGTAAATTGTAATTTAAAATTTAAAAAAGAAGTAAAAAATTTTTCACTTATTTCATAAAAGTTATGAAATTTATTGTTTTCAGTCTGATTCTTATGAAATTTGACTATTATAAGTAACTTTTGAAAACAAACACAATTTCCTCCATACATTGTTTTGATTCAGGCCTTAGTTTTGGAATAAATTTGACATATTGGTTTTTAGTCCACTGGTATTGATATTTCAAACGAATAGAACTCATTGAGTTTTTGTGCTAGATCAAAAACAAAGACAGTTTTAGAATCCTTGGAACTTATCTAACAAAAGTACATTCGCAAATTTCCCATTTCTCCTTTTGTTTTCTTTTTATATGGGGTCGAAATGTGCTCGAAAATTTAAGATTTTGGTCTCCTTAACCCCCCTATGGGGGGGGATCTATTGTCCGTAGCGCCACAAAATTTTAGGACCGAATAGTCCACCTCCCTAAGGGTTCTTTTCCAACAATAACATGAAAAATACCCATCGGAGAGAAAAGGGGCCCCGGAGGACCCCCTTAACGCGTTTCCTGCGAAGAACCCACCGGTGGTCACTCAAGGGATTTTCATAATGCTGCAGATAGATTAAGATAGAGAACACCTCTATCTTAATGGTTTTAAAACATCTGTTATTCCTGGAAAAAGACCAATCAAAATTTCATTCTCAACTCAATCGACGGCATTTAAATTAATCAAATTTCAAATAATTTCACATAGTTTATAATATTTTATTAGTTTATCCAAATTCAATAGTTGTAGAAATTAGAATCTCCATTCAATTATCAATAATTAACATGAACTTTTTTAGTGCTGAGTTTTGTACTTATTTAGTACTGAATTTTGTTTTGTTAATTTCACAAGTAATTTATTAGCATAACAAAACTTTCCATGGAGACTTAAAACTTATTCATTAGATCCTCGTAAATTTATTATTGATGCAAGTTTATATTCAAGTCAGAGTATCTTCACCGATCGACCTCGGTATCGTTACCAATGGCGGTCAACACATCACGAATGACGGCCTTATGACTCTGTGAAACCAATGAACATCGTTAAAAGCGACGTTATGGAATGACAGTTTTGGGTGGAATTTTTTTTTATTTTATATAGTTCAAAATGAACACGATTACTTTCATTTTATGTTCACATGAAATTTGAGATTCCAAGTTCTAAATACAAGCTACAATATTTTCACTGTATCGAAACTTAAATTCTTACCTGAGATATTGTTAACTTAGCAAGAATTTGAGCTCAGTATGAAACTAAAAGTGATTATTAAAATTATTTTCGTTTGTTTGAACATTTCTGACTTATATAAATATGCATGCAAATATTAAATAATTTTATTTTCCATTTAATTTTTATATATAAATATGTTAGTAATCAACTTAGCTGCTTGAGCTGTGGTCTGAGTCACAAACGTACAAACCTTTCAGTACACTACTTTAAAATAAATACTGCTGAAAATTTCTTCGAGTGCAAATGAAACTCTCACATTGTATATGCGTAGTAGTATGTAAATGAAAATTTCGTTTTTCAGATGACAAGTGTTAAAAAATTATTCCACAGTTTCAGAATAGAGAGAATGTTTCCTAGCGTTGTATGAGACCTTAACTTTACGTAAAATATAAGTAAGATACTATTTCGTCTGCTCTAATATTTTTTGATTTTGTGAAAAAGTACGTTCAGTTGTTCAAAAAATTCAAGTCACTAGAATTATCTGATTTTATAGCGTCCATTGCCTTGAACTGCAATTAATAATATATAATGTTCTATTTGTCATACATCAAAATAGTGTTATTAGGCTGTATTGCCATAGTAATTTAATGAGAATTCTTATGTGTGATGATTATGGTCGAATTCTTTTGGCTGATACAACTCCAGAAAATTTTTTGTTTTTTCTAATGTTAGACTTTCTCTAACTTTATGAGAACTCGTTATTTATGGACCTCAAAAATGATGAATAAAATATTTCCAATTATTCGAAAGTTCCTGGATTTATTTGTGAACGTTCAAACAATCCTTGAAATATTTTATTTTTCACCTTCATTTTGTTACTTGTGTGAAAGTGAAAAACTAAATAAGCATTTTTAGGTTCTTTCTTGAATTAAAATGAAATCTTTCTGTATACAGATAAATCAGGATTTCATTTGTGCGAGATAAGTGAAAATTTATTTTATTTTTCCAAATGAAATTATTTTCATTACAGTGAAAGACAGGCTCAATTTTACGAGAAATTGATTATGAAACTTAACGCAGAACTAAATTATTTTCGTCCGTATGGGTATTTCTAGACTTACATGGATGGAAATGTGCATACAGTTGTAAATATTTTTTTATATATGAGTTTTTTATTTTATTCGTGTGAAAAATGAGATATAAAATTTCTAAGGTATTGTGATAAACTAGAATTTCATTTGTGCGTGATAACAGGTGTTGGAGTTTTTCGTTTCAAAATGGGGAATTCTTGTGCTGAAGCGTGAGACCTTTACTTTCCAAGTTAAATGGAACTGGAATGGGAAAATAAGATTGATTCTGATAGAATATTTCTCGATTATACGGAAAAGTGCTCACAAACGTAGAATTATTTTAAACACTTCCAGTTCTAAGTAGATAACCATTCAGTGCTGAATTTGTTTCCACCAATTTTATTGCTTCGAATCCAACTATAAACTTTCCGAGAATTAAAATACAGGAAAAATTAGAATACACTTCAGTGTTGAATAAATTGAGCGAACTAAACTGATGCTGTTTTTATTTGAATAGATGAATGTAAGATGTGGTTATGCTGAAGCCTATGTTTAATGCGTGGAAAATTTTTAGTTATCTAAAATGCAATTTAGCTTGAAATCAGTGCTTTCTTCTTTTGATAAACGTTAAGGCATTGAAACCGTCACAATTAACCGAATTCATGTGTCATGTTAAAATACATTTAACGCTGTTGTGAGGAAAATCTTGTAGACGCTCTTAATTTATTCACAGAATTCAATTAATCTGTTTAACTCTGCATAAATTCGTGAAGTTTCTCTACACGACGGCATGAAATATTTTATATGTTTTTTGTAAAATTGCAGAATACGCTGATTTTATAAGTAGTGCATTTTTTCTGTTGAAATGTTGTGATAATTTAAAATTTAATGGTCAATGTGTGGTGCAAAATAAGCCTCGAATGATTCATTGATTCTGCAAATAGTCATTTTTCTTCATCCAGAGGCAAGACAGAGGGGTATGGTAGGAGTAAGTTAAATCTATGTTTTAGGTTCCGTAGATTTCCCCTAAGTGTGTCATGACTGCCCTAAGCGTGTCATGTAACACACTAAAGTGTGTCATGGCGCCTCCATGACACACAATTGTGTGCCGGTTTTGCGACAAACGTATGACACACTTAAGTGTGTCAAAATGACTATATTTTTTCTCAGTGTAGTACTCACCTAATCAAGTTTTTACATTCTCCTGATAAAGACCTAGAACACCATAAAATTCACGGTGTTAAACTCAGATGCCAATCTATGCTTCAAGAAGCTTTGAATCAAGTAAGAAAGCGACTCCCTGAAACAGTAGATGTGTTTAAAAGGTATTTCCCTTCTAAATCCAACAATTCTCTCGAGCCAAACGAATAAAGGAAAATTTTCAGATCTGCCATTTTCCGATCTGATGAGTGATGTTGATCTGTTTGAAGAACAGTATCAAAAAATTTGTCTAGTAGCGTGGAATGAAGAAAAAATATTCAAAGAACATGAAATTCCTAAAGGAGCTCTTCAATTTTGGCAAGCTGTTTCAAAGTATGAACAATTTAAAGAATTGTCACACTACGCATTAACATGCCTCATAGTGCCCCCCCCCCCCCCCCCCAGTAACGCAATTGTGGAAAGAAATTACTCTTATGTGTCATCAATTAAAACAAAACCCAGAAACCGAATGCAAATGAAACTCCTGGATTCAATTATTGTTAGAATTCGTTCATTTTTAAGTGACAACGACATGTGCTGCCATAATTTCAAAAGTACACCAGACATGCTGAAGAGACACAACAGTAACAACCTGTATCGCCCGACTCAAGAAACGGAAGACTTGCAATATCTCGAGGAGGTGCTTACATCATAATATTGTCTATGCGAGTATTAAATTTATGAATATTGTGATTTTTATTTAAAAAATATCTCCCCTCAGAAGGATACAACTATTGTATCTATGGGAATTAGCGCTCCCAGGGGAACCATGTGAGGGCCCGAGCTAAAGGTTAGGGAGGCTTCCTTTTTGTTGTAATAAAATAGGTTTTTGTTTTGTTACGGACCATCTTTTTTCGGTTCACTGCTTTCCTGTTTTTCAGCACCTACTACTTTCTTCTTCAACTTTTTTCTTGTTTCATGAACTTCTTTCCTAGCTTACTGTTTATGTGCACCTTGTGCATAGATTCCGCGTTCCCTCAACTCCATACTAAATGGTGCCTTCCTCTTTCCTCTCTTGGAACATCTTTGTCGTGGTTAAGGGAGGCTAAAACTTTCTTATATAATAATAATAATAATTTAAAAAATATCTTCTGATTAGGCATAGTAAAATAGATAACTGAGGTTTTGGTAAGCCTGTGCGTGGTTAAAAGCAATACATATTTTAGCCAGTTGTTTGGCCATGGGATATTTTGAAGTGGCCATTTTGGCCATTTTTTTACGTAAAATGTGGCCATAAGCTCACTGATTTATTTGGCAACCCTGTTCCTTGACCGTTACTTAGTTCTGCTCAAGACGTGATCGGTGTTAATTGTGCTTCTGTATATTTCTAGGAGCATCATTCAATTCGCAGTATTAGTGAATCTAAGTGGAAAATAGGAATAATTAACAAGACTAGCTTTTCACTGTCCATATTATAAACATTAAAACTGAGCATAGTTCTCATGCGCTGCTGGTTAAAAGGTTAAAACAATATTGCTGGTTAATTTCTCTTTATTACTTTCTGTTGAACTGCAGCTAATTTTGGTACTGAAGCCATGAATAATAATCTGATTTTATTACAATAATTCTCTCATAAGCACGCCGTTGTGATGAGAAGTGACAAGTCGCTGGAAATCGTGTAAGATTATTATACAGAGTTCTAGTTCTTATATATTTGTAAACCTTTCGACGGTAATGATGACTTTAATTGCGCCATTTCTTGTTTGCGCTGAAAGAATAAAATATCATTTAATTCTTTTTCTATTAATTCATTTTGTTGCTTTGTGGTACTTATGCTATAAAATATTTTTACGTAAGCATTTTAATTTGAAATACCGCCTAAGAAATCTATCATTACAATTATTCACTGGTAAGATTTTGTTTCTTATTTCATTATTTATTCTGTTGAACTTCATTTTGAGGGTTTATCAGTCTTCACATTATGGATTAGGTTTGTGAGAATAATTTATTTTGTCATTGTTTTGTCTGAATTTGTCATGATACAATAGAAATGTACAATGAAGGACTATCTTACACCCTAAAATGCATAAACATGTATTCACAACCATTATATATGAATTTGAACGGATTGGAAGTGAATTGTTAGTAAATTTTCAAACAATTGAAGGGTAAATTCATTCTTCATAGTTCATTTTTATAGAACCATGATGTTTCAAATGTGAACATTGAAGTTAGCGCTGCCATTTTATCATATACAAGGAATTGAATTTGTTTCTAAAAAAATGTTAACAACATCCAATAATGAACAATTCAGCTGGTACAATTTCTCAATTTTGATTGATGAAGTTTGCGGTGCCATTATTTTATAGGAATTTGATTTGCTTTAATAAAAATGTTACAATTCATATCTGAACAATTCATCTGTCATCATGATTTTTCAAGTTTGAATATTGATATTCCCTGCCATAGTATATTAGTAGACTTTAATTTTTTCTAAAAATCTTGGCGAAATTAAACAAAAAATTCCTTGCTGACGGTGAGTTTTTTCCATTCCAAATTAATGTGGTAGATACCTGCCCTGGAAAAAATCATGAACGTGCTTTTACTACGAACACCTAAGCCGGGTGTCCCCCAACAATGTCCCCGACTTGTCGATTGATTATATCTCCGCACTAAATTAACATAATTGAAATGTCTTTTTTTCACAGTGTAGCAAATTCAGTTTCTTTTTCGAACAATTTAAATTTTTGAAAGTCGTTTAATAACCACTTAACAGTGATCGATTTACTAAAAGATGGTAGAAAAACTAATTGTTCAGAGGAAAGTTTTAAAAACAACACTGGTGATCTTCTTCATTTCTCAATACCTACTGTTAAAAATAATTTCACAATGATGTATCCTACATACCGCCAAGTCTTTAAACCCTCTGAGAGGTTATTTACTTTCTTGTTTCATCATTTGAAGACACTTAAAATGCAGTTCACTAACTATCAATGAATTTCCATCGTATTGGAATACGAAGCAATGGAAATCTATAAAAAAGTTTAAAAAGCGTTTAATGAAACTTTCCCGGAAAGGAACTCGCCATATAAGATGACTGTTTTTCTCACTGTTGGAAAATTTGGAAGAAAATTAAATACTTTTTTTACTTTTTCACCGCTTTTCGTTGCTTCATATTCCAATACGATGAAAATTCTTTGATCGTTAGTGAGTTGAATTTTGAGTGTCTTCAGACTTCAAATGATGAAATAAGAAAGTAAATAACCTCTCAAATGGCTAAAAGACTTGGCGGTATTTAGGATACATCATTGTGAAATTATTTATAACAGTAGGTATTGAGAAATGAAGAAGATCCCCAGTGTTGTTTTTAAAACTTTCATTTGAACAATTTGTTTTTCTACCTCTTTTAGTATAGCGATCACTATTAAGTGGTTATTATATACAGGCAGACAGAGGTTAGAGATAACAATGGAGAAGAGCAGCGTTTACTGGTAGGATGCTGTACAGGTGGGGACGCGAACCAAATGCGCGGGCCCTAAAGAGCTCACCGCTTATAAGACCTCTGAGGTGCACGGGGGAAGAGGGCATGGATGGCGCACATACCTCCCCCCTTTACCCGGATAGGTATTCAATTATAAACCAAAAAAAAAATAATATTCGGGCGGATATAAACAAAAATTTTAACCTCAAACACTAAATCCGCCTCAAATGCATGTAAAAACTCGAATATAACATCATTAATCCAAATTAAATTTGATCAAACTCATAGATACCTCGCAAAAGAATTATTTTTAACACTGCAACACAAGCAAGAAGTACAAGGGCGCTGAAGCGATAAAACAAAAATGCCCTTTTCTTCAAAACGTAAAATTAAAGTACTCGGTACAACACCATTACACAGTACATGGTTCGTACTAGACTATAACTTTAAAAGAAACCTGATTTTAAAAACGATTGTTTTATTAAATGAAAAAATTAATCAATAATTTTACAGAGCATTTAGAAAACATCGAGTTAAAGCGTTAAAATTAAATACATGAGTAAAACGCCAGTTAAAACAACAATAGTCATAAAAATTAACGTAAAAACAATAATTTAAACCCTTCGTAAAAAATAGTGGCCGCTGCCACTGCGGAAAAATACCGCGATACAACCTCAAATCATAAACACTAATAGTCGAAATTTTGGTAAACCCACTCTGAACCTATCAAAACTTAAAGTAAAACTCAACGCACGAAAACGAAACGTCAGTAAAAACAGTAAAAAGCGAAGCGTGGACAACATACGGTTAAATAGTAAACAACCATAAATCGCTGTTCAAAGCAAGGCGAAAGGAATGCTAAAATCAAATGGTCAATGATTAATTGGGGAATGATTAGAAGTTAATTAATTAATTCAAACTTACTCAACTTAAAAGTAAAAATTAATTAATTTGTCTTATTCAAACTTTCAAAGAATTAATACTTAATAATCGGATCAATGGGATATACGCAGGAAGTCCCGATGATTAATCGAAAGGAAAAAGGGATACTTGCTCCGTAGAGTTCATATTGTTTTTGTAGAGATTATATTCGCAAAATCGGGAACAAGTTAGATCAAATATTCAAATATGACATTAAAACAACTTACGGAAACAATTAATGCCTGTGCCGTGGAACCCGTTAAAAGTGTAACACAAATAGATTATATGATTAATACGATTATAAAACATCTAAACGGGTTAAACACATTAAAACGCATAAACCCTTAAACGCATAAAACTTTTCAACATGTTTCTTATTACATTTTACCCTCCAATTTTCACGGAGTTAAACGCATCCAAACAAAAGCATAATTCTTGCATAATTTTCAACAACGCTTTCCCATCTTCAGTCCATATTTTAGTCGCATTTTCAAATACAAATAAACTCGGTTTTCAACGAGCGCATAAAGTTTTCCAGTAATATTTTCCAGCTCCTTTTTCCAATATTTCAATTTCAATTTTCTCATAATTTTTCTTATTATTTCCAATCTCAATTTCCAATTCTGAAACTCTACTGTCGTCAAAGTTTATGTGTTTTTGGTTTTTGAGAACAAAGTCGCTGAGGCACCACGCCGTCACGTGTACGCCGTCACGCCGTGTACTCGCCACGTGCTTAACACGCGGTACCTGCCCGTACCCGCTGTCACTCGCACAGCACGCGAAGCTGAAATGAAACGAAAACAAAGAAACAATTAGCATGGCCCGATATCAACAACATGAGTTAACAACCAATTAAAAATATAAAGAAATTAAAATTCAAACAGGTAAATAATACTAAGTACGAATCTCATTAATTGAGTTAACAGTCTACTCATGACCCCAAATGTTAAAGCATAAGTTTAGGCAAAGTCCATTCACCTCCCATTAATCTAAAGTATTTACCTATAAATTGAGAACTACATTTTTGAGTCTCGTTCGGGAAATTTCCAGCCACGTGAGTGCTGATTTCAAATCGATTTCAAGTATAATTTAATTTTGCTGAGACAGCAAAAGTGCACCGCCGCATCGACTCGTCAGCCAAGTCAGCGCATGCCTCTCGCCGGCAACGAGCTATTTTTAGCTGCGAACTAATTAAAAATCCACAGGCGTGAGCAAGGAAAAACAAAAAAATAGAACAAATTTCATAAACAGCAAATTCCTCACAAGCACGTATTCACAGAATAAAACCTCGAATTTAAAAACATAACCAGAAAGGTTACTTCAGTTCAAAGAGATTCACCATGCTGCTTTTTGCAGACGAACACTACAATGCAAAATTAGAAGCAAATAGATTATAAGCAAAACGTTTACGAGAATACAACGAAACATAGCAAAAGCACTGAAAATACTTGGTATATACATAAGAAACATACGTAAGAACGTACTTCAAAAATCAAATCAAAATCAATTTTCACGTTAAATGCTTGACAATCACTTTTAATCTTTCAATCAGTTGTAAATTGTCAACTGGACAATTTTAAAATAAAAAATAAAATAAATTGCATTCTTTTTAGAATTAAAACATTTTAAATTACATAGCACAAAATTTTACTGAACATGAAATTCAGATAGGCTTGTAAAATGACTTTTATGATGCACTAGATCGTTTCAACGTGCTCAAAAATTATTAACTGAAGGATTATTAAACGAAGCCTCTCTCATTGACAAATGACTATGAAGTAAATTAAATTTTACTCCCACACTGAATTAGTTGGACTCTCACGTCCAAAACACATCTAATTCATGACTATCCACCAGTCACACCAGTCACTAAAAAATTTTTTAACAACATTAACAACATTAACAACATTTAACAATATTAATGACATTTGTGGCACTTTACCATAATCTTTAATGGTCACTATCATAACTAGTTACCTAGTCATATACTGCTTCACAGTATTACTAACTTCACAGTATTACCAACATTACTGCCTCGTGCCAATACTAACGCGTACGAAATGCTGAGCACAGCTCTCGGCCTTGCGCCGACGTACAAAAAAAACATCTACCTCTGCATCAAGCAAAAAAAACATCACACTCACTCGTGTGCGCTGCAGTGCAGCTGCACTGGTAACTTTACTCGATACTCTTTACCAGTGATACTTGATACTCGATACTCGTTACTCTTTAACTTATTACCAGACAACCACGTGTGGTTAATTTACGGGCATCTATCGCCTCTCATTATTATTCGCCAGCACAATGACAACCGCCATCAACAATGCTAAACTCTGACCGTCATGGTATCAATGGTATTACTTCCACCACATGAAATTATGAACTGAAATCAGAGTCCCAATGAAAATCAACGGTAACAGCTTCTGCAAAGCTTATTCACTTAATTGTCTGCGCGAATTACTCAACAGTATTACTCGACCTCGCTGGTAAATGTACCTGGTAACCTTAAACCATTTTACCAGATATATCCACAGACTTGTCAGTATCTTTACCAAGCGCTGCAACGCCTTATTTATTCTCTCACGGACATTCACTCTGCCGCGGTATCTTCTCTTTTTGCTCTATTTTTCTCACATATTTCTCACATATTTCTTCTATCGTACTCAGAGCAATAACATCAGGAATGTATCATCTGAACATCCATTATTACTTACTTCACTTGAAAGAGTATCTTCCAACTTTAATATATTTTTAATTCTCGAAATCACATTGCATTTCTCAGTACATATTTCATCACTATTACATCATTTCAATGCATTGTACTACTTTTACATCATCTTTTAACTAATTCCTGTCATCTTAATACAGCGAATTGTTCTTTCAATAATTGATCCTTTGATCAGTAGTACTTCCTCGAAATCAAAATGCAATGATTCTCTTGCAAACAATTGTCTCTTACTCTAACTGCTTGAACGTTGAGTTTTACAAAGGTCTTCAGCATTACCTTTGGGCAAATTGGAAACGCACCTCCCCCTGCTGCATCCTATCAGACGCAACCAGCAAAAAAAACTCAAATATGATCTTTAAAAATGACACAATAAATGTCCAAAAAATAGTCACCCCAAAAATGACCTTTCTGCCCGCAAACAAACAGGGATACTTTTAAAGAGCATTTTGCAACTGACCGCCTCGCTCAAATTACAGGGAGCATTACATGACCTAACTGTTGCACTGGCTACAGGAGGCATTTAAGGATACTTATGTCTCTTTCGCCAACATATCATCACTAGAAAAATATTCGTGGCAGTCATTGCACTCACTACAGGCGTGTTGGTTACTGGAATTTCAGGCATAGTTACGTTACTAGTTCGATGTCTAGGTATTACACAAATAACAATTACTGCTCAACTGAGCTTACGATTGCTCAAAAGCAAATTTTTACAACAGTTACTAAATCAATACAAATTTAGTTAAATCACTTATAACAACACTTCAAGAAAATTGCGCCACTCACTTCAAAAAACAGCTCTCATAGCATCTTAAAAACAGCTCATGTCTAGGGGTTATTGAACACACTGCTTGCACTCTGCAAATGCAAAAAAACTGCCTGGCAAAAACTCTACTTCTGCTGACGAGCGCTTTTACACGGCTCGGCCGATGAATGTATGAAGGGAGGCGCACTGCACGCTGTCTGCCTCACGCTCAATAAATATCTAGGCTGCAACGGAACTGTAACAATTATAAATATTTATTGTTGCTGCGTTACTTATCTTAAATTTTAGTTTTAGTTGTCGTTGTTGTCGAACGATGTCGCGGTCTCTGCAGTCGTTGGAAGCGATGCACCGTTACTGCTTCGTCCGTAACACGAAAATAACGTAGCTGTAGTCGGTTGACACACCTCGTAGATGTAGTTTAAGATCTGTAGCCGCCCTCTCGCAGATCTCTGAAGCTCTCTGTAGACGCTGTCCTTATTCTCGATTTCTTGTTGCTCTGACTGTCTCTTCAGATTCTTCTTAGAAGTTATAATTCTTGTCGTCACCAGACGATCTTCTCGGTAGTTCTCTTAATTTCTCTGTAGTTATCAGTAACCTCCTCCGCCGTGTTGATTTGCTGAAGTCACTGGATCTTCTTCTCAAACTTCTGTACTTCTCAAACTTCTTCTTCTCAAACTTCTGTACGTCGAATACTATATCTACTTGACTTCCCAAATATATCTTCACGAATTCGTGGGTCCGTCAACTCTCTGGCCACCAAATATACAGGCAGACAGAGGTTAGAGATAACAATGGAGAAGGGCAGCGTTTACTGGTAGGATGCTGTACAGGTGGGGACGCGAACCAAATGCGCGGGCCCTAAAGAGCTCACCGCTTATAAGACCTCTGAGGTGCACGGGGGAAGAGGGCATGGATGGCGCACAATTAAACAATTTTCAAAAAATTAAATTATTCGAAAAAAACTAAATTTGCTACACTGTAAAAAAAAAGGCATATGAAATGTTAATTTATTGCGGAGATATAATCAATCGAAAAGTCGGGGACATTTTCATGGGACACTTGGTATAGCGTGGTGTAAGTTATGCCATAGAGGGTTCATAGTCTTTGTTCTTCTTTGAAAGCTTATTTCTAGAAGCATTAAATTTTTGAATTTCTCATATTACAAGTCAATGAGTACAAAGAAAATTGGAAATTTTTGAATAATGGAATAATTCACTGCATCTTAGCCTGGCTGTTAACCCTACTTACTTCACTCTGGACAAAATATCGTAATTTGCAAGTTGCTCCGAGATCGTCGGTTAATATTTCATTCACAATGCATGCGCGCCTCTATGAATTAACATCCTTGTGACATAAATATGAGTTTAATACTTGTATATATGTCACTAAAACACGCCACAAAGAGTGGTGGAGGCTGCCATGAAACCCTATGAATACTGAGATGTCATTTCTTTCGCCACTAATTACTGTACCGGCTGATAAATTACTGCAAAGCAAGTCGCGAAACATATGCATATGAGTGTTCATATAATAACCATATATGGAATCAAGGATTAGTGAGGGATGAGAATGGCATTTTGGGGGGACGTGTTCTACACGTTTGATTGCAAACAGGTAATCTGCTACAAGACATGACAATGCAGCCGCACCGTCACTCCGAAGCGGTCAACTAACTTTGATAACCACATGGAAACGGTGTATAATACACGTCGGTAGAATTCATGGTAAGTCTGATTGATTCATAGATGGAACCCACGCGTACTTACCACATGGATCCTAGCTGGCAGAAGCGAGGGAGAATCACGAGGCACGTGGTTTCCATGTAGGACCCACATCCTTTACACGCGTTCTAACCATGTGGGTACCAGGTGGGGCCACTTTCCATAAGTCCAAGTGGTTTCCACATAGCATGGGCAGATAGAACCCATATGGCAAACATGGACAATCCAGGTCGTAACCATGTGGCTTCTACGTGACCTTGTATATAGGGTACTGACTGCAACTCTAGTGTTTGAAGCGGAAAGTAATTCATCGTGCGCGTTGGATGGCAACACTAGAATAGACTCTCCCTTCTGATGCGCTCGAATGATCGAGCGCATTTCCGCCATCTAAGATGAAAGTTAACATACCGCTATTACTCGATATTTTTGGGTGATAATTTCTTATGTGTTATTAACTAAAAGATCCTAGAAGTGGGTTCAGGCTCCGTAGGGCCGGCAAATAATAAATCACTAAGTACCCAAATGTACTCTACCCAAACTAAACCTACCGCTATAACTCGTTTAATACTAATTTGCGCCGGAAAGTACATAGAAGAAAAGTTGTTTATTTTGATCTAATTGGTTATGTTTAGGCGCCGAAAAGTGGAAAATTGATTATGGTCCTCTCCTGAACATTTACTAAATTACATTTTAGTAATATATTCGTTTATGAAAATTATTGGCACATGCATTTTAGTATTATATTTATGGACACAAAAAGTTATTACAGATAAGGCATCAACAAGAGCAGTTTCCAACTGCATAAAATAGTAATAAATGATAAAGTTAGTAAGATCTTGTTTTAACATATGTGTTGACATTACAATTTCTATTCTGAGTCATCTCAGCTGTGTTTTTAGAGATGAGATGTGGTGTATTTCTAAATCAAACTTTTAATGGACACTAGTAATATCTGTGTGGAAAAATTGAATTTAATATTTTCACACACCTTGTCCAACTCAGTTCTACTGATAGTTACTTTCTGATATGCCTTTGTTTACATCCCACTACCGATCTACAATGTCTTTGCAGAAGCTGAAATTATGTTCTTGATTGCTTGTGCAGTAGAAGCATTCAAGGATTGTCATGAGCATTATTAATTCAGAAGATTGTTTTCAATCTAATGACAAATTTGAATTAGTTTGTCATAATTTTCAACTTTACCAAATCATTCCAGTTCATCATGTGTTAAAGTAGTAATAAATTCACTCAACATAATTTTATTGAAACAATGTCAATTGTTAAAAAACTCTCTCACTCAGTAAAAAGGGACGTTTCAATGTACGAACATCATGTTCAGGCTAAAATTATACAGAAACATATTTTCAGTCATATTGATAAAATATAAAACTGATCCTCAAAGCTAGATCAGACAAAGTAATAATGTTGGAAATGACAGCACAAGAAAATTACTAGAAACTAAATTTGTACCACATCAATATGTAATTAACATATTTTTAGTATTACACCCAAAGCAATACGGTAACATACACTTTTTTATTTTTGCTTTTCAAAAGCTCAAATTCTATTTTAAAAATCTCAAATTCTATTTTAAAAATCTCAAATTCTGTTTTAAAAATCTCAAATTCTATTTTAAAAAGCTCAACTTTATTTCAAAACAGATCAAGTTTAAATTTAAAAATGTCAAGTATATTTTAAAACAGATCAAGTTAAATTTTGAAAAGCTTATGTTTCTAAAATTGTTTACCTATACCTATGTACTTGACCTTTTTTGAATTAAACTTGAACTGTCTTATATCAAAATTGGGTGCTTTAAATTGGACCTGAACTTTTTTTTATATTGATCTGGATGTTTTTTAAAATTGAACTTGAGATTTCTTAAATTACCTTGAACATTTTTATATCAAACTTGAGCATTTTTATATCAAACTTGAACATTTTTAAATGAACCTTGCGCTTTTTCATATTTAACTTTTGAGCCTTTTCAGATTGAACTTGAGCCTTCTTAGATTGAACTTGAGCTTTTTTACATTGAACTTGAGCCTTTTGACATTGAACTTGAGCTTTTTTATATTGAACTTGAGCTTTTTTGCATTGAACTTGAGCTTTTTTACATGGAACTTGAGCTTTTTGACATGGAACTTGAGCTTTTTTACATGGAACTAGCTTTTTTACATTGAACTTGAGCTTTTTTATATTGAACTTGAGCTTTTTTATATTGGACCTGAGCTTTTTTACATTGAACTTGAACTTTTTTACATTGAACTTGAGCTTTTTTTACACTTAACTTGAGGTTTTTTACACTGAACTTGAGCTTTTTACACTGAACTTAAGCTTTATTACATTGAACTTGAGCTTTTTTACATTGAACTTGAGCTTTTTTACATTGAACATGAGCTTTTTTACATTGAATTTGAGCTTTTTTACATTGAACTTGAGCTTTTTCACATTGAATTTGAGCTTTTTTACATTGAATTTGAGCTTTTTTACATTGAACTTGAGCTTTTTTACATTGAACTGGAGCTTTTTTACATTGAACTTGAGCTTTTTTACATTGAACTCGAGCTTTTCTACATTGAACTCGAGCTTTTTTATATTGACCGTGAGCTTTTTTACATTAAACTTGAGCTTTTTTACATTGGACTTGAGCTTTTTTAAATTGAACTTGAGATTTTTCAAATTAAACTTGAGGTTTTTCAAATTGAACTTATTGTTTTTCGAATTGAACTTGTGGTTTTTCAAATTTAATTTGAGGTTTTTGAAATTGAACTTGTTTATCAAATTGAATTTGAGGTTTTTCATATTGAACTTAGGTTTTTTAAATTGAACTTAGGTTTTTCAAATTGAACTTAGGTTTTTCAAATTGAACTTAGGTTTTATAGATTGAACTCAGGTTTTTCAAACAGAACTTAGGCTTTGCTTTTTGAAAAAAACTGAGCTTTTTGAAAACAAGCTGAGCTTTTTGAAAACAAGCTGAGCTTTTTGAAAAAAGCTAAACTTTTTGAAAAAAAGCTAAGCTTTTTGAATAAAAGCTATGCTTTTTGAAAAAAATTTAGCTTTCTGAAAAAACTGAGCTTGCTTAAAAGAAACTGAGCTCCAAAAATACCTGAGCTTTTTTAGATAAAATCTGAGCTCTTTTTAAAAAAAATCTGAGCTCTTTTAGATAAAACCTGAGCTCTTTTAGATGAAACCTGAGCTTTTTAGATAAAACCTCTGCTTTTGAGATAAAAACTGAGTTTTTTAAATTAATGGTGAAAAGATGTATCACCAGTACTTATTACTGTGGTACAAATTTTGCTTCTAATCATTTTCTAGTGCTGTCATTTTCAAAATTATCACTCTGTCAGATGTAGCTTTGGGTATTAGATATGCATTTTATCATCGTGACTGTATGTGTTTTTATATGTATTTTCATATGTATTTTAGCCTGAAGATGATGTTTGTACATCAAAATATTGCTTTTTATAGACTGCAGAGTTGATGAATTTTTCAACTATTGACAGTGAATCAATTAAAATATCTGAAGCGAATTTTTGACCACTGTTCTTACCATGATGCTCTGGAAAGATTTTGTAATGTTGAAAAGTTGGAAAAGAAATAATCTAGTTTTTCACACTAGCCCTGATGTACTTGGTAATGTCTCCAAGCCTTGTGGTAATGATTCATTAATTTCAGAATCATTCAATAATGCAAATAAAGGGAGCAGCTCTTAGTTCTCTCTAATTCTTAGTCACACCCTGATAAATGCTTAGACTTGTTCAATAAATCTATTTCATTTAACAGTCAAAATTCAATGTGATACTCAGATTGATAACAGCCCAGAGTCAATAAAACTTAGGAAACTCAGTACGTGAAATCCATCTAGGTTTGCTTGAATCTGAAGCTAGTCAAAAGTTCTTTTCATGCAATTCCTCTAATGAAGCCTTTGCTGATACCTCGAGTAAACTAAGACCTGTCATGATGAATTGTGAAGTATTTATTTCTTATGATTCAGTACTAATACCTTGTGTTGATTATCGGACATTTTTTTCATTCCCATAACAGGGTGTCTACTAGGTAGTAAAGTAGTAAAACGAAGAAAAATTTGAAAAGCAGCAAAAAAAGAGTAGAAAAATTTGCCTCGAGGGTCTATTTTACCTGTCAGGGTGGTAAAAAATTGCAAAGTGGGATAATTCACTGAAAATTGGAAAGTTGATGATAGAACCAATATTGACGATTTTCAAAAATTCATTTCTCTCAGAATCAGATATTTGCTGCAGTTTATAGGAAACATTCCTGTTAGGGGATTAGACAATTCCGCAGTGTCTACTCGTTTCCAGCCAGTTTATTTATTTTTGCCTATGATGAGCTGTTCTCATTGTTGAAAGATGTTAAGACAGGGTCTTTGTCTAACATTTTTTTAGGGTCCATTTGGTAAGGGGTACATAAGAAATTAGGGTATTTTTGCAATTATGCGTTTGGTGTTTCATTTAGTAATAAATTTTTAATTTAGTTTTTTATGTATGAATTTTTTTTTAATCCATGTTATTGCGTGTTTTATTGACTCCAACTACTCATTATAGGACGATTTCTTACATCCTGGACATTAGGACAACATTCATTGTGTAAAAATTAGGAAGCCTTTCTTTGCTGTTGAAAGTCATAAAAAGTGGTGAAATTTGAAAATGAAACATCAGGAGACACCCTGCAAAATGTTTGTTTGAATTGTTTTGATGTCTCTGTGAAAATAAGAAATTTTAAAATGAATTTCCTTCTAATGAGGAACATATAACACTGTACATTTATTACCAGAATTTCTTTCCAGGAATATTGTGTGTGGAATAAATTTGGAAATTCTAATTTTGTTAATGAATAAGGATAGACATAAAATTAATTACCGAAATGACATCAAAGATACCCGTTTCCAATTGCATTCAGTGGGCAATTGGAAGTATTATTCAGTTATTGAATAATACTTTGAAAATGTAAAGTTGGTCAGTGATTGCACACATAAAACTTTTCATTACCGGAATGAATAATACATATTACGCTGTGATGGCTCTCTTCGCAGTACCTACCCTCAGAGGCCAGGAATTATTGCACAAAGGCTGGACTGACTGGCCTATTTATCGTTTGTTTAGAATTTTACACTCCATGAAAACTTTCCTGCGGAGGTAAAAGCGGCATGAATCTCGATCCTACTTAGATGTCTAAATGTTCTGGTCATTCATTATTCAGTATTATTCATTCTCTTTGCAATTAGGCAGTTCCCAGAATGGGGTGCGCATTTGATTTTGATTTATCACATACAATTACATTCTCAATTCAATTTCTAGATGACGGAGCCTCAGCGATGTGTGAGCGTCAGTCTGCACGTCACCAGCTCAACATGACTTCATGACGGTAGTGTGGCCTTGGAAATGACCTACTCTGGGTTAGGACATACTCGTCAACACACGAAAATCACTTTCAAGGAGCATTCCACCTGTGAGTTGATATAAGGTTCGTGTAAGCTCATACAGTTCTTTTCCTTCATCAACTAATATCTTTCCCCTCTGAGGGATGCAACTATTGTATCTATGAGAATAAACACCACCATGGGGAAAATGTGTGAGGGCCCGAGCTGAGAGTTACGAAGGCCTTTCGGTTCACCACTGTCCTGTTTTTCTGCACCTACTACTGTCTTCTTCAACTTTTATCCTGTTTCATGAACTTCTTTCTCAACTTACTGTTTCCATGTCCCTTCTGCATAGATTCCGCTTTCCCTTATCTCCATACTAAATGGTGCCTCCCGCCTTCCTCTCATCGAAACAGTCTTGAACTAACATGTTATCTAACTAATATCCTATGTAGCATTCCGTTATAGCAATACCCCTTCCGGGGGATACGACTATTGAATCTTTGGGGAATTAGCTCTCCCAGGGGGAAAT
This sequence comes from Morinoia aosen, assembly GCA_030386875.1. Classification (NCBI taxonomy): domain Eukaryota; kingdom Metazoa; phylum Arthropoda; class Malacostraca; order Amphipoda; family Talitridae; genus Morinoia; species Morinoia aosen. The sequence goes on along the minus strand of CM059569.1, from coordinate 11,642,994 downwards.
GTGAGGCACGAGCTAAGAACTAGTTAGGCCTTCTGTTCGTTGAACTATAACGCTTTTGTTATGTTAAGTACCTTCTTTTCTCGGTTCACTGCTGTCCTGTTTTTCAGCACCTACTACTTTCTTCCTGAACTTCGATCTTTCTTCGTGAACTTCTTACTCAACTTTTCGTTTCTATGTTCCTGCTGCATAGATTCCACGTTCCCTTACCTTCATACTAAATGGTACCTTCCTCCTTCCTCTCTTTGGATTGCATTTATTCTTCTGTGAATAGGAACTCTTAAACAAACTAATAATTATTTTTCGTCATAGTAATGCAAATAAAGGGATTTATTGATGCAAATTTTTTGTAACAAATACTGTCAGATCGGTTGCAACGTTTAAAAAAGTATTAGCATTTCAGTGGGCAAAATCGATAATTTAATGCTATTGTGAATAATCTGTTTTTTTTTTCGTTCAATAATTGGTTATTCTTCAGTATATTTGTGCATAGCATGGACGTCAGTCCTCTATGTTACATTTTAATATCAGTTTGTTTTATCCACAGAATATCTTTTGATTCAAATTCAAAAGCCTAATGGGTTCAAAGTTTCCTATAAAAAAATTATCAATAACTTAACGCCCAGCTGTCCAATAGGTTACCGATATCAAGTGTTGTATTCAGGGTTAGGTTAATTAACTTATTCTCTGATGGCAGCCAAAGCGAGATGGGCCAAATGCTGTGATCACAAGTAGAGCTAGCTTGGCTTGCTCCGAACGCAGTCATTTGGCAAATGGTAATTTATTTCATTCTGTTTTCATTTGCCCAGTTAATATTTACTAATGTATTTAAATTTATCCGATGCTTTAGCTGCAGTCGGGTATGATGAAGATAAGAAACTGAAGGCGTCAGCCATCCAAGAGGTCCTGCGTCGTTGCAACGATTAGGCTGGCTTAGAGTCGACGGATTGAATCAGAAAAGTGGCCGGACGAAACCAGTACACTTCCTCAAAGTCTACTTTCTTCTTCAGCGCTTACCTGGACCACCTCTCAGTCCCTTATTTGCTAGCTCCATCGACATCAGGTCATGATGCTCCTCCCTTACGCTGAGTTTAGATGGAGGGTGCTTTCCTCGGGGCAACGCCCTGTCTCCCTCCCCGCCTCTTCAAAAAAACCCTAAACCCCAGATCTAATGCCTCCCACCCGTTGCCCATGCTGGTCGTCGCTGCAACCTTCATGCTGGAAAAACTCATGGGCGACTGACAGGTGTTGCCAATTTAGCAGATTTTCAGCTAGTTCTAGAGTATTGAGATTCCATCTAGCTCCTAAAAATCACGATCTAGCTCGTGGCGGAAAATTTAGAGTATTTGAAGTACGGTTTGGCTATAATTTACCTACTTTCATATTTTAGGCGCAATAATTTATAATTATAGAAAAAAGTGTCGAATTAATGATATAATAATTTATATCGTTCAATTTCAGTACATGTAACGTTTTTTTCGGCGACACATCATTCCATATCAGCGGCAGCCAGTTATGGGTTGGTTGCGGTGAGAAACGTGTGTTAGAAAGTGTGGCGTAATCACTTATCATGCTTAAGCAGTACACGCAATACTTTCGATAAGGTTAGAAGTCTCTTCCTAAATTTAGAGGCTGGCTACTGTCATACCATGCTCACGATGCAAAGACGTATTGGGACTGTTGTAAATGTACCATACATGCAAAATTGTGTGCCCCAAAAAAACATGATGTGAGCCAAAAACACGAACAATTTTTCGCATGTGGCCGGGAGTGTTCGTCAGCCAAAAATTACAGCTTTTGATAAAGACTCTACAGAGTGCAGCGGAGAGTAAATTATGTTTGCATATCGCAGAATATAGTTCCTTTGCAATTACTGAACATCTTTCGTAAGTGTGTTGCAGTTCATTTTCTGACTGTAAAACGGCACAGGGTATCGAACTACATTTCCTGAAGTGCCTGTAAATTTTTGTGAATGTTCTTGACTACATTTTGTCAGTAAACTGTGTGCTGATATATCTCAGAAAAGTTAAACATACTAATTTCTGAAAGCACTGATACATCAGATAATAAGTTACTTGGTGAAATATTTTAGCAAATCATTGAAAAAGGATGTTTCGACACAACTCTGTCCGATGCTTATGCCACTCAATTCAATGGTCAATATCTAATGCTTGAGCAGAAGCCCCGCTCAGAAATGTTTATTTTATTATTAAAGAAATCTATTAATGATTCCCTCTATCAGCTAAAAAGCAAGCGCCTTATTCTGCCATAACTACAATGGAGAAAAATAAAAAGCATTGAAGTAGCATGAAACAAACAGTTTGTTCTTTAGGTAGAAGTAACTGAATCTAAAAATGCAGCAGGCAACAATCCATTCAATCACGGGTCTTTCAAGGTAATGAATTTATTAGCATTGCCACGCTCAAACGTCGATGAAGGAACACTTTTTGTTAAATCAAATTAGTCCATACCTGCAAATCACTCTTTAGTATGTTTAACGTGCTATGATGACTTATTATTTGATGCAATTTACTGTTTAAACAAAATCTATCATTCAAGAATTATCTAGCCGATTTCTGTGAGAAATCTAGCTCCTTGCTGCGCTATAGGGTTGGCACATGGCAACACTGCGACTGACTTACAGTGCCACAGAACACTTACATAAGAAGAACTGCAAAACTACGGTGGACCGCAAGTCCGCTCTAGACAAACGTACTCTCACAGATCATATACTAGAAGATCATCAACTTATTACTAAGTGAGTTTCAGCCCTGTCGACAATGACGTAGGGGCCAATTGGCCAATGACGGAGCCGGTAAATTGTTACGTGTCTCTAGTTTGAATCTGAAGTCGTTAGTCGGCTGTGAGCCTTTGACAGAGGTGTAACGAAGATTGCAGCAGAAACGGCTCCTTACGTACGCTTAAAAAATGCGTAGTGGAAAAGTGTGCTACCTATTTTTAGCAGTATTTTATCACTCAAACATCTTAATTTCTTCATTATCGTATTGTTTCGACTAATATAAGAATCTGGTATTTAAATGGTTTAAAATGTTGATGAACTCTTTCCGAAAAACTTAATATACGGCACCGACGTTTTATCACATTTAGAACCTGAGGCTAATTTGAATGCACCTTAGTTTATAAATATAAATTGTAAATATGTTCATGAATGCACATTCACGTTTATGTATTGTATAGTGAAGGACAATATAAAAAAGTGTTATCATTATAATCGAAATGTACTACTTTGGCTTTCACTATCCTTATTACGCCAAGAAACGTTTCTTAACTTTTGAATAAAAACTTGAGTTCCAATCCTAACGAGTATCATAGTAAAGCCTGGATACGCAGCCAATTGAAAGCCTTGTCAACAATGACGTCAGCTGCGAGTCATGGCTGCTAGAAGCTGATTGGTGGGCGTGCGTGAGTACGTTTGTCAAGAGTCCACCGTAGTTTTGCAGTTCTTCTTATGTAAGTGTTCTGTGGTACTCACGCACGCCAACCCATCATCTTCTAGCAGCCATGACTCGCAGCTGACGTAATTGTTGACAAGGCTTTCAATTGGCTGCGTATCCAGGCTTTACTATGTTACGCGTTAGGATTGGAACTCAAGTTTTTATTCAAAAGTTAAGAAACGTTTCTTGGCGTAATAAGGATAGTGAAATAAAAAAGTAGTACATTTCGATTATATTGATAACACTTTTTTATATTGTCCTTCACTATACATAAACGTGAATGTGCATTCATGAACATATTTACAATTTAGATTTATAAACTAAGGCGCATTTAAATTAGCCTCAGGTTCTAAATGTGATAAAACGTCGGTGCCGTATATTAAGTTTTTCGGAAAGAGTTCATCGACATTTTAAACCATTAAATACCAGATTCTTGTATTAGTCGAAACAATACGATAATGAAGAAATTTGGATGTTTGAGTGATAAAAAAACTGCTAAAAATAGGTAGCACACTTTTCCACTACGCGTTTTTTAAGCGTACGTAAGGAGCCATTTCTGCTGCAATCTTCGTTACACCTCTGTCAAAGGCTCACAGCCGACTACCGACTTCAGATTCAAACTAGAGACACGTAACAATTTATCGGCCCCGTCATTGGCCAATTGGCCTCTACGTCATTGTCGACAGGGCTGAAACTCACTTAGTGATAAGTTGAGGATCTTCTAGTATTTGATCTGTGACAGTGCATACTTGGTAGTCTTAAAAGTAGGGTGTATCTCTCAGTTGTTCTGCCGTCATGTCCTCATGCCTAATCCTAACCCAAAAAGTTTCCCCTGATCTAGAAAAGGAGTGAGGCTTAAGTTTTAACATTGATAGATTTATTGAAGCAAGGCGTAAGTCTAATTGTACTTATTGTGCCTGTAAATATAATTTCTTTATGTATAGCTATAGCTTCTAGGTTGCCGACTTTGAAATAATCTGTTGCTGAAATAATTTTCCATTTAATTTACTAGTACGTACCTGTTAACAATCGTACCACATTATTTTCGCTGTTATGCTATTATTAACTCACGATGACTCGTGATAGGACTTAAATATAATTTGTGTAACTTATTTCTGTAATTCTTGAATTCTTCACGAATAATTTTATGTTCTTGTGCAGGCCTACGTGAATAGTTTGCAGGTTAAAATGATGAGGTATTATCGACAATACAAAAATCTCTGTGGCTGGAATTTCGAAATAACATTTCATCTACGAATTAAGTTCATTTGGAACTAGTCGTTCCCTCCAGGGGATACAATTATTGTATCTATGATAATTAGCGCTCCCAGGGGGAAGATGTGATGGCCCAAGCTGAGAGTCAGGTGGGCCTTTTTTTTTAAATAAAATGTTTTTTGTTATGTTAAGGACGACCTTTTACGGTTCACTGCTGTCCTGTTTTTCAGGACCTACTACTTTCTGTTCAGGTTTCTGATATACGACTGGGTGAACCGGTGGAAAGATAAGAATAAGGTTTTAAAGTTTACTGAAGTTCAACATTTAAAGTGAAATGAAATGAAATCTAGAGCGTGATACTTGAATACACGAAATTAGAATAGAACACATGATACACATGAATAATAAATACGAACACCTAGATAGCTATAGTATACGAAGTTTAAGGGAATCATCCCAGTTTGAGACCTTTTTTCGTCCGATTCCTTTGAAAATTGGCCAGTATATGTCCTATGTGAAAGTAAACCTTTTTTCCTCCTGTCATTTTTTCTATTTAGGCCTTGCTTCTTTTTTTGACGAAAAATGTGTTTTTTGATAAATTTTTATTGATATTTCAGATTGGAACTCCTCCTTCAGTTTTGATACTAGAACAAAAACAAAGACAGTTTTAGAACCCTTGGAACATTTCTAACAAACTCAAGTTCGGCTTTTTTCAAATTCAAATTTTTTCTATTTTTTCAAAAATTTTTGAAATTTCAAAAATCAGCAACAATTTTTTGGGGTTAAGAGCTATATATTTCTTCAGAGAATACGAATTTGAAAAAAAAGCGAACTTGAGTTTGCTAGAAATGTTCCAAGGATTCTAAAACTGTCTCTGGATTTGTTCTAGCATCAAAACTCGAGGACAAGTTCCGTTTTGAATGGTAAAAAAGGAAAATTTTTCACTACAGCCCAAAATCGAACTATGTCTATTGAATTTGAATATAACGAAAAATTTTTGTACATGAATGCAGTTTCGATGATCTATTTCGATGTACGAACAATGAGCATCATTTTCCTGATGAATTTCAAGTAAAGATCTAAGAAATATCGTACTTATGAGTAAATAAAAATAATACATTTTATTGCAGTAATCACCATGATGAGACTTTATCAACTTTTTCCGCCCGATTTGTTTGAAAATTGGCCAGTATATGTATTTCGTGAAAGTCAACTTTTTTTATTCGTGTCACTTTTTCGATTTATGCCTTAGTTTTTATTTTTTTTTTTACGAAAAAAGAGTATATCGGTATATTTTTTTGGATATTTCAAAACGAGACTCGTCATCGAGTTTTGATGCTAGAACAAAACCAAAAACAGTTTTAGAATCCTTGAAACATTTCTAACAAACTCAAGTTTGCTTTTTTTCAAATTCGAATTCTTTGAAGAAATATATAGCTCTAAACCCAAAAAAATTGTTGCTGATTTATGAAATTCCAAATTTTTTTTAAAAAATAGAAAAAATTTGAATTTGAAGAAAGCCGAACTTGAGTTTGTTAGAAATGTTCCAAGGATTCTAAAACTGTCTTTCGATTTGTCCTAGCATCAAAACTCGAGGACGAGTCCCGTTTTGATTGTAAAAAAGTCAACTTTTCACTAGAGCCCCAAATCAAACTATGTATATTGAATTTGAATATAACGAAAAATTTTTGTACATGAATGCAGTTTCCATGATCTATTTCGATGTACGAACAATGAGCAGCATTTACCTTGTGAATTTCATGTAAAGATCTAAAATATATCGTACTTATGAGTAAATAAAAATAATACATTTTATTTCAGTAATCACCATGATGAGACTTCATCAATTTTTTCCGCCCGATTTGTTTGAAAATTGGCAGCATATGTATTTCATGAAAGGAAACTTTTTTATTCATGTCACTTTTTCGATTTATGCCTTAGTTTTCATTTTTTTGACGAAAAAAGAGTATTTCGGTATATTTTTTTGGATATTTCAAAACGAGACTCGTCATCGAGTTTTAATGCTAGAACAAAACCAAAACCAGTTTTAGAATCCTTGAAACATTTCTAACAAACTCAAGTTCGCTTTTTTTTTAAAGTTCGAATTCTTTGAAGAAATATATAGCCCTAAACCCCAAAAAATTGATGCTGATTTTTGAAATTTCAAAATTTTTTGAAAAAATAGAAAAAATTTGAATTTGAAAAAAGCCGAACTTGAGTTTGTTAGAAATGTTCCAAGGATTCTAAAACTGTCTTTGGATTTGTTCTGGCATCAAAACTCGAAGACGAGTCCCGTTTTGAAAGATAAAAAATTTGCCCTCAAAATCGTCATTTTCGGCCCCCTTCCACCCCCTGGGGGGGGGGGGTGGGTTCTAGTCTCCGTATGGCCATAAAATTTCATGGCACAATAACCCATCCCCTAAGGATCCTTTTTCAACATGAAAAAAATTTTCAGTTAGGGGAGCCGGTGGGGCCCAATTGGGCTCGGGATGATCTCCTTAACAAAAAGCACTAAGCGCAAGCCTGACCATAGCAATGCCGTAGCAACGAAACAAGTAAATAAAGAACTCCCTAAACACTATTAGGATACACTGCTTCGGGCCGGCCAGATCGCAGCTCCTAGCGTGGACCCTCAAATTGTAGGTCAAACGAGTGCCGGAAGAGACGTGAAGTCAAGTCCACGAAAAAAGTCGTAAGCACAGAAGCCGGGAAATCATCGGTTTTCCGGAAACCACCACCAGCCGTTGCCTCGGGCACTCTTCGTCGTTTAGCTCGGAGTTACGTTGAACAAATGTGTACTCTTCTTAACATATAAAAACCGGTTAGGTTGTGGCTGGAACTTGCCAGAGTATCTCAGTGTGGGGGACGACTGGAGACCACACTCCGCCTCGAGCGGTGACTGCTGAAGCTATGAATGAATTCCTAGATCTCCCTGACTAAATAAGAAGAGATGTTGCGTTCAGCACGCGTTTTCTTCCGACGCAAAACTACAGTAAGAAAGACCGATGAAAAGCAAGCTGAAGTACAACACCGGGTGACAAAATAAGAAAAAGTATAACCCGAAAACATTAATTCCTACAGCTTTCCATTCCTTGACACTTTCTTCTTCAACTTATATCTTATTTTATGATTTTCTTTCTCAAGTTACTATTTCTATACCCCTTCTGCATAGATTCCGCATTTCCTTATCTCCATACTAAATGGTGCCTTCCTCTTTCCTCTCTTCGATACGCTTTTTTTGTAGCGGTTAGGGAGGCTTAAAGTAAACTATTATCTAATCTAATCTTGAAACTAGTCTTTACTGATCGTACTAACTTAATGTCGGATCTGTTTATCTATTTCTGGTACCAAAAAGGACCTCACTATATTTCGCTTTTTGCTTTGGATTTCATTTTTGTTCTATTGAACATGAGGTATGGGCATAACGAAAACTTCAGTGGCTGGAATGTCAAAATAATATTTTCATCTACGAATTAATGAGTTCATTTGCCACTAGTACTTACTGATCATTTTAATTTTATGTGCATCTGTTCATCTATTTTTGGTACCAAAAAGAATCCAATGTATGTTGTGTTTTTCTTCGGATTTTATTTTCGTTTAATCGAACAAGAGGTTTCGGCATTACGAAAATTTCTGTGCATAATAGCACCAGATCTATGGAGAAGTTCCGTTTGAAAAATTTGAGTTGTTCATTTGTTTATGATGTGAATATCTTGTAAATTAATAATCCTATAGAGAGTACAAACGCCGGAGCCGCATAGAAGCGAAAGGTGGAGAGTAACTTCTTCTGAATAGGTATAGCTGTGGAGGATAATTCCGCCCTCTGCTACTTGCGACTCGATAGCATTAGTGCGGGCCCTGTCGTCTCCTCATCCCAATTAAAGGACGAAGATGTGTAGTGGTTGAGAGGACTGCTCATTGTAGATATTTTATGTTTAAGAATGGAAGTGTGCAAATTTAATTTAAAATTGGTAAAAAATTTTTAGTAATCGGTTGCTTGACGAGTCCTTTCGTGGTGGTGGTTAATTTCAAATGACAGTTATTACGTAGTTTTTGCAGTGGTGAATCTTACAAACAACCTGTGATGGAATTCTTTGCGTGCCGAAGATGTTTTTGTAAGAATTTATTTTAATAGTCAAATGACGGCTGTTGAAAATGAAATACATATATTTGTTGAACATCGGTAATGTTTTACCCTATTTATATATCAGTGGTGATTTGAAATGACTAGATTGTACTGTGCGACTTACCGTTTATTGTCTCGTGTTCTACGATGAAGAAGACAATTTGAGCCCTTTCACTCTAACATTCATATGCATCGCAGCTATTTTCTCTAATAATGCATTGTCACTTGCTACAATAGGCCTCACCCTGTGATACTATTCTGTTCAATTATCGCAATTTGTAGGAAACTTGCTGAAATGTATAGACAGTATTGAACAAATTTGTTGAATTCAAATAAGTGATTTCGGTGATTTATGTCAAGTTTTCAAATTCACGGTAATTGGACAGATGCGTTTCACGAGATATGGCTTTTTTTTGGGAGAAATTCGCAATTTATGGGAAAAATCGTTGCACTGCTTATGAATCTACCGGAATATAGTGGTTAGAGTAGCCATTTTTAATGTTTAATTACCGGTAATTATCGTAAGTTTTGAACGAATACCGATTATAGTAACCGTTTAACTACCGGTAATTAACTGGTTAATATCGTCAGTCTTCGTCCAAAATTTACGATAAAAACCGGTAATTTATCGTAAATCGGACGTTAATATGAGACATTCGCGACACTAATTCCGACGATATATCATCGTATATAGTAATAAGAAGTTTATAATTACCGGTGAATTCCGACGTAAATTATCGTCGGTCAGACGATGAATTTCTGATTTAGTTGTAACCTTGTTTCGCTCTACGTTCGAGATCAATTTCAACAAATTGAATTATATCACAATCATTGTTGAATTACTTATGTATGTTTTGTCTTTTGCTTCCATATTTTGTTGATAATGATAAGATCGAACCATTTTGGTGTAAAATACTGTTAGAACTTTTCTTTTTGAGAAATTAGCAACCCATAAAGGATGTTCCTTAAACCCTCACCCGACGATGAACGGAGTGAACGCCACGGTATACATAAGATTTATGCATACCCTGGTGCACACCTTCTGTAAATGGCCAACCGATTGTCTATTTGTGTACTTCACTTTGTCATACTTCATTTTGTAATTATTTGTGGGAAATTCCACACAACTTCATTTTCAATTTATATAGTTTAATTTTCATTAGTACTCGACAAGGAACAAAAGTCGTTCAAGGTTTAGTTATTTATTATAGAGCCGTACAAGGTAGTTTATACCTTTAGGCTGTCAAAATTGAACACATCTGTGTCCGTAAATAGTTTTAAGTTTCAAGTTTTCAAAGTTTAAAGTTGCAATAGTGTCTGACGGTCGCTCAAAGGCAGAATAGGAAAGTTGCTTCGCAACGTCAAGGCACGAAAAAAAGCAACCGAGCGGCATCTCAGCAGGGCAGAGCAAGGTATGCTTGACAGAAACGTTGCCGCCAAAGCGTGAAGCCAGGGCAAGAGGCCACATGCCGACCTGTAGTGGTGAAAAAAACAAGGCAAGTTCAGACTGACGACCAGGAACTAAAGTTCTACTGTCTAAACAAAACTTCAAGATGTCAATATAGACAGCACACCTAAACGCATCCGCAAGGCCTAGATGAAGTTGCACGTTAGAGGTGAGGAAGACGAGACGCTGGACTGAAGAAAGAACAGCCAGTGGAGTGCCCCCAGTGTCAATGGCACGGAACGTAGAGATCATACTGAAGACAAGCAAAACCAAGTTTAACGAACGGTACAACCAAAATTGCGACCACTTAGAGCAAACAAAAATAAACTAATTCAAATGAGTCAAAATCAATTAGAACAAACTAAACCTGCAACAACTCACCCAAGCTTATTGCCACACTTGGTGGGTATTATACCACTTTTAGAAGAGTGTTAGAAAATTTAGAGGAAAACAGTCAAAGGCAGGTGTTCAGGTAAGGACAGATAGGATAGTTTAAGATTTTTAGTTTGATGAAAGTCATAGGCCCAGAGGGAATGAATTCTAAAACAGCTCAAGGATGAGTAGTATCGCATCCAAGTATTGGGAGCTGAATTGTTAAGTATGAAGTTCAATGAGTTATGAGCAACGCTCAAACTCTAATCAGGTTCAGCAATATGCCATTAGTTCGATTTAAATTCAATGAGAAATGAGGAACGCTCACTCTCTAGTAGTAGCGGCAAGATGCCGTTCATTCAATCCAATATTTCAAGTTCAATGTTTAAAACCCTAAACACCTTAATGAGATTAAATAAACCAAAAAATAAACAAAAATTGAACAACTGACTCAGGCACGCAAACGTAAAAATAGTTGTAACACAGCAGCAGCATGAAATTTAGGATACTTGGGTATTGTGACGATAAATTAGTGGGTTGGCACCGGCAGGGCAGACTCCAATGCAGCAACAGACCAGCGCTCACCTTAAATCCTAAACCAAAACTAAACCACTCCACCGACATTACTTCCCACTGGCTGCAAACGACCGAAAACAACAGAAAGAAGCAAAGCGACTCGCCCAACTTCACGCCACGGTTCCGACTGACAAGTGCACCTCGCGAGCATATGGGAGATTTTCCACATATTTACATCATTCCATAAGTCGCTTAACCATTTTCGATTTGAATGAAAATAGACCTTATTTTATCTTTTGCTTATTCTAGATTATTTGCTGAGAATGAGTTTATCCAGGGTGATGCTTTGCATCTAAACATTCTATAAAAACCTCTTTTATATTTCACATTGAACATGCACTCCATTCGTACAACGTATCCGACACTCCATCCCTCTTTTTTTACTTTCGGTGATTGAAGAAAACAAGACTTGAGGAGAATGCTCGAGTTCCTAATAGAGTGAGTAAAACTACTCTTTGGCCTCTTGAAAGTTCGTGAAGGGGTAAACCGAGAAGTCATATTCTAGTGCTTCTTTGTGATTCAGCGAAAAGTAAAATACCTAGATACAATCTCGGTGGTTCACATACACAAAATCGTTTACATTTCCGCCTTTTTTGAATATATGTAGCTTTAACTAGACTGGAGATGACATATACTTGGTCATTCAAAGTTTCATTGTCAGTATTTGGCGCGTTTGTTAGCATTTCTGGAAGAAGCATCCTGTCGATCAATAGCACATGACTCTCAAAGTCAATCCTATTTTTCCCTAATCAAGGTAAACTTACATTTTCTCGTATTGAACAGAAGCGTTGTGGCTCCATTAATTCAAACCTAACAAGATTTCTACTGAGCGTTGAGTGACGCTACTGAAGTTGTTTACTTTGTGCTCATTGAATTTCACCGGATGACATGAAAAAACTTTAATCTAAAAAAGTCATCAACTTCTTCAATAATTTCGGTCTCTTTTTTCGGTTGTTAATTATCCAGCAAAACACTTTAAAGATTTAAAGCGTCCTTATCCGACAAGACCAGCTTTGCTATTCCGCACAATAATTCAGAACAAGCACAGACGAACCCTACAAGAAACTCTCCACTTAGAAGTTTCACGACTCTTGGTTTCGAACTCATACAATCAACAGTTAAATAGCTCAAAATAGGAGGTGTAACCACAAACACACAAATAATGTATTGTTATGTACATTGCTACATAACTTTTGTGATCTTATCACAACGTAAGGATCTTTCAGAACAGGGGGACGCCTCAATATGTTTGGAATGATCCAAAGCAGCCAGAGAGAGACGTCGTATGCCAAGGAGACGGTTATCAGACTTCGCGAGTCGTGCTAAGTAGTTATTCTTCCCTCCTTATACCTCTACTGTACGTCGACTTCGAAATCGCAGGGAAGCAAAAACGTCAACTGAACGAAGGAGCTGCCGGATATCAACGCAAGAGATTCTTCACTGTTATTTCTGTCATTATTCAATAGCCCATGTTAAGTAGATCATTTGTACGATTAGCGAGGATTAATGTTTCCCTTTGCTTATATAATTCAATACGCTAGAGTCATACACAACCGCTTGGTCGAGGAATAATCTATATTGAGATTGCAACGTAAGCTATCGTTCGGAATAGGGCGTGGGAGCACACGACCGAGAGGGTAAGCGCTCCGCGCAGAGGAGAACGGTCAGTACGTCCGAGACAGCCTAGGGAGAAAGAGCGCCTTATCACATCTTGAACGCCTGCCTTTCGAGGCTGGGCATTGTTTCTCTTTTGAAATGTGCACTACAAGTGATTCCGAATACCTGTTAAAAAAAAAGTAATTAATAAATGTCTCGGCGCGTACACACGATATAGCTATCTTCCGGAATCCGAAAACTAAGATAAGTCCATCATGACATATGCCCCTTTAGAAGCATCCTCATGTCCTCCTCTGTGCGTAGGGTTATCGTCGTCACGCCTTAAGCATTCACTTACTAATATTGTGCCTTCAGCATGCATCTAATATGTTAATTGAAATGTAACTTAGTGTGTTAGGTCTACTTGTATCTTAGAACGTCAATTTCATGTAACGAGAATAGGTAATAAATGTCAATGTGTCATTTCGTATAATTGCCTGCCAATTAGAAAGGTGAATTATCATGATCTGTGGAGAGATATTCCACGCTACCAAAATTGCATTCATTTGCCGCTCATTCATTAATTAAATTTGTGGACATTGAAAAGTCCCAGTTTATCTCTGGCTAATAAAAATAGAAGAACGTGATCTTCAATCACGACCGTCAAAAGAGAGCTATAAAGACGAAAATAAAAGAAAGAATGACATCAGAAAGAGCTCCACAACATAACTGCATCATGAAAGGACCTACGATGACGGTTACAGCGTCTAGCAAAAAGAGTCACGTACTCCATGCCCTGACTCTAATGGCCTCCAAGAAACGACCGTTGCAACTTCAGCAGAAACTCAGCAAAAAAGCCCTATCAGCAGAGAGGGGACGACGCCTGCGCAGCGGCGGCATAGAAAAAAAGGCACAAAAAGGGCCTTATGCCGGTTGGTTGCTGCCTAACGATCTTGCATGAGCTGCGGCAACATCCTCTACTTAAGATGGTACTTAGGATTAGGAGGTAGCATTCCCGAACGTGTAGTCATCATGGAAGGATCTCGTATGTGCCGCCTTTGCTTGTAACTCTGAATTAGAACTCAGCCAGGCACACTGAGACTTGCCATTGTATAACGTAATTTTGTGACTTCATACTTTAGAACGACGAATTAAAACATAACGTAAACGAGATCTCTTCGTATATATCGACATCAACACCGATACTTCCTCCAAAGTTGCGTAAGATTTACCATATATTTGTTTGCTGGTTTCAATTATCTCTTGTCATATTGGTCATATCAAACTTAAAACAGTAAATGTGTGGCCATGCATAACGAGTGTTTCAAAACCTGCTATAGACATGCCTTAATTTGAGTATCGATCATGAAATTATACGGAGATTAATCATAGAAATTGTCCTGGAAAATAAGAAAATCAATTTATTCTAACGGAAAAGAAACTACCGTCATAACAGTATCATTGATAAAAAACTCCAGCACAAGATAAAATAAACTAAACAAAGATAACAAATACGCAAAACGTGCACATCAATTTAGTAATAACGCTTGAAACCTAGGGTTTTTTCTCAAGTTCAAATATTTTTACTGGTAATTTTATTTAAAAATCAATCCAATTTTTTCCGATTTCCTGTATGGTCTTTTCAAGAACGATTTCCGAACATCTTACCAATTTCAGAAAAAATTATATACTTGACGGAAACGCAAATGAAAAATGTGTAAACTGCCTCCTGATGACCAATTTAGAGACCTCCTGCTGCTCCCAGTTGCAAAAATATGCAATCAGTCAATCAATTTAGGTTAAACTAATATAAGTTTAGGTTTTGTTAGGATTAGCAAGTTAGGCTCCAACATTCACCAGTATTTGATAAATTCGATAAAATAAACAAACAGAGGGATCAAACAAATATTATTACATCAAATAATTCTTCATTAAACAAATTTCTGACAATCTAAAACTAAAATCATATTCAATATAGTAATTAGGAAATGAAATGCAAATGAAATTTACATAACGATATCACAAAGGATTAAAATTCTATTTACGACCATTGCTTGAGTTTTTTCTGCGTAAAAAAGTGAAGAAACTGCAGAAAACAGTAAAGATTTGATACATGGCTAGAGATTTCTCCAAGATTTTAGGAAAATGAACCAAAAAGTTTAACAACAACCAAACGATCACACAGTTGCAAGAATTTTGTTACCAGTAGGTACAATAATTTATTTCACTTCTCAGTATAAGCTATGTATGGAAAATTTTCAATTTTCTCGCGCAATCTTTTAAGAAGAAGGAATAGATGAGAGGAAGTTGATAATATACTTTAGTCTTTTGACAACGATCACGAACCTAAGGTAATAACTTTTTGGTCAATATAATTCTCGAGCTAAAAGTACCTGCACGAAAAGAGAAGATTGATTTCGATTGCGACCGTCCATTAATTCACAGCAACTTTAAAGCTGCCAATACAACTTTATATCATGGCAATGTAACAATATAATATAACAATAAAAACCCAATAACATTCGCGTCAAAAAATGAACACAAACTGAGGACTTCTCAGCGTAAATCGTAGAGAGCAATGTCATGGCAACCTTCGATTTACAGTCGCCACAGATATATTTATAGAAGTTAGTATTTATTATATTGATGTGATTCTTTGTCAATTAAAATTTTAAAATTCGATAAAAATCTCTCCACGCAGTTGAGGCTTGAGGTTAGATCGGCCACCTACTAGTCTTGCAGGTATCGAGTAAATAGTCGGTAAGAAAATCGAGATCTCGACGTCCCCACCCAGACAAATTCTGGCTCATCAAAAGTCCACGCAAACTAAAACTGATAATTGAATTCTCGGTAGACACCGACGGTACACTAAGACCGTATACGAACCAATAAAATCAAAGCCAAATTAAATGAAAGTTAAATTGAGGAAAATTATGTGGTCAAACACCATCGCCAAGTCACAAATAGAAACTACAAAACAACTGCGTTTAAGACGATTTTGTGGATAGCACGAAATAATCACTATTAATTTCAACTAAATTGACTCCACCAAAAATTCATATTTTTCATCTATTCCGTTCTATCTCACATCGACAAGCTTGATTTATTCGTTAGCAATACACAGCTGAGCTTCTGGTGCAACTCACTTAAAAATGAAGAAAAGATAAAAATTTAAACTAAAAGAGAGCTCTAGAAAAAATTTAGTGAGATTTAAAATTAAAGTTTAATATAAAAGTAGAAGGGAACCCCAGAGTATAGACATTGTCAATCAGGTGGACTCTTGAAGGTATCAGACCAGCAGCTTGATTAAAAGATTTATCAATCCTGCAGCACTTTGAAGATGAGAAGAGAAGATGGGAAACAAGCACGCACGAACTTTACCACTTTGACCGCAATTGGTTAAACTGAATTTCAATATTCGACTTGAATTTAGAAGCAATTGCAATGAGAAATTTTAAAAATGACCATTGTCACCTGAATTATGTCATCATTTAGCTCTAATTGAATTTCTATGAGAATTGAGTTAGCGGCTACTGGTCGATCAGAAGTACTATGAAAATCCCTCTGTGGCCACCAGTGGCACACGTTGCGGTCAAAGTGTTGAGTAAAAGATAGAACTCAAGTGAACAACCGACCTAGAAGTGGAGATGGAGAATATGAAATTAAAAAAGTGTACGCCTCGACACGCGCCTTGCAAGACGCCGAACACGGGGCACATGAGCCCAGCCCCTCACAAACCCGGCCAGCGACACAGATGAGACGCTCGACTGCTAAGTGGCTCTGTCAAAATGAAAATAATTTCTGATGAAATCTCTAATGAATCTCCAGGACTATGTAAACCCAGGCCCCTTCAGAAATTTCCTAAAAGCGATAGGAACTTGAATACAACACGAGTGTTTATGCAAACATGACACGAAAGCATTAATGCAAAACTATTCCGCAATTAAATTCGACGATGAACGACATTAATTCCAGCTCAGGAGTGCTGCATTAAAGCTCTTGTGCTGTATTTGGCAGTCATGTATTCAAGGTCCTATCGCATCTAGGGATGTCCTAAATAGGCCTGGGCTTACATCACCATGGATTTTCAGTACAGATTCGTCGGAGATTCATTCTGATGCACTATTCATTTGCACTATAAGTAATGAAGTCCACAGTGATCGACTGAAATCATGCTCTCAAATGGAATCTATATTGTTGTTGAAACGACAGAAGGATACATGGTTGAAATTTGCTCATTAATATAGAAATAAATCTAGAGCATCTGGGAAAGTGTTCTATGGACAGATGAGAGAAAAATTAAATAAATTGGTCGTAATTCACAATGACATGCTCGGAGGAAAGATAGCGCTGCCTTATAACTGGAAACTGCAATTTCTAATTTTGAGTTAGGAAGATGGTCTGGCGATGCTTATTCTCGCAGGAACTTGCAGCATATGAATAGTAGACAGAAGAATATGTACATGCAAAACCTTAACTGCTGATATTTCAAGCACAAACTTGTGCACAAATACTTCGAACACGAACTTGTCTTCAGTGGTGAAACTGGATTTGCCAGTAGATTATATATTCCTCTATGATAATGACGTTAAACATACAGCTAAATCTCCAAATGAATGGCTTAGGGATCGCATGTAGAACAACTCATTTGATCACGCCAGTCCCCAGACCTAAACCACATTGAAAGTGTGCGACTATATTTGAGTTTTGATTTAGGGATACGAATTTTAAAGAGTAAGAATTTTTAAACGAATGAATTTTTAGAGGTTGAATTTTTAGTGATGCAAATATTTACTTCCTCCTACAGTATATCATTCATAAAAACCAGTGCATTCGCATTCAAAATTAGGAAACAGATATTAAAGAAATATAATTTCAAGAATACGGATTGAACTTTCCTGGAATTTTCACTCACATATGAAGATATATACAGAAATTGAATTTACTAATGCAGATGCAGCAATGCTTACGACTAATTTTTTATTCATAATTATTCAAAGGAATAGCGATAAGAATTTCAATAAAACCTGCAATTTATCCGGCGGCTTCCTAATATTAGAAGAGTTCAGAAAAAAATATTGCTTGTCATCGTTGTAACATTTGCAATCATTGTCAAGTACGTAGTATGGTCTTAGCTATTAGATCAGAAATAGAACAACTACGGAAGAAAAATTACACACTGGAGAAACAGATTTGAAGAACGGTTGTTTCAGAAGCAGTGTTAGCCAAATTCTAAAACTTTGTAACGAAACTGATGATTAGAAACCGGTTAGAGGAAAAAACTCCAGTAAGAAAAGCTACAATAAGTAATTATTTCTCAGCAAATGAGCAGTGACATCAATTGTCATGACAAACTGTGTATTTCGAGAAAATTGCATGAAATAGGCTTGTATGCAAGATTTCTGCTGAAAAAGCCGAAGAGGAATGAAAAGATTTACGCCGCAAGAATGGTATTATTAACTAACATGTAGATTGAGCGAAAGAAGAATATAATAAAGGATTCTTCAAAGATGAATATAAGTAAAATCATTTAAAACTGACGGTACACCGGTAGCACAAAAGAGAAATAATGAAAATCTGAAAAGAATATACCAAGAGAACAGTTAAGTGCGGTTGGAGTGCATGGTATTCGGTATGATAAGAAGGCCGGACATGTCACCTCTCGTGCGCTGTAGCAGTAAGGTTGATGCTTTCACGATTCAGACTGTTGTTAAAAGTTGTGCCTGTGTAACAGGCATAAAGATTTGCAACTCATGTACTAGAGCATGATTAACAGATTTGTGACGAAGCACAGCAGTGTGTGCAATACTTAGAGGATCACTAAATATATATTTTGAAGTGACCCTTTCAGAATCCGGGTATATATTCTTCAGAAAACTAAATGACAACTGTCAGACAACAAATTATAATTAGAAAGACATCAATTGTCAACATTTACTGAATAAAAGGAATCAGATTAAATGGCGGATATTTGTGTGTCTAAATTTCCTGCAATTCTGCGTGCGTTGAAATGTTGCAGAGGTTGCAACAAAGAGTTGTAATGCAAGCTATTAACATGTATAAAGCACTGTTCCTATTCTCCAATCAAATATTTGCGTATTTGATAAAAATGCGAGTTCTCTCTCTCTCTTTCACAATGATGTTTGGATAAAAAAAAAACGGAAACTAAACTTGGGCCCTATTAGACAAACTGCGGTCATAATTTGTGTTGTATTAGTTCAGTCCCCTAGAATTTTCCCCAAAATTTTTGCTCCGTATGTATACTTACATGAATAAAATTTTTGGAAAGTTGCATCTAAATTTGTTTAAATTTGATTGTTCTAATTTTTGTTCCTTAATTTTGGATGGAACTTCATTTACCGTAACGCCAGAAAATATTAGCACCCCATAATTATTTTTGAATACATATGAATGAACCTTACAATAAACTAATTTTATAAATAAAACTTGCATTAAGAGTTTTAAAGGCGTTCCAGAAGGAGACGCAAATCAAAAGTTTTCCAACAATATATTTTCTCTAAATTATGAACTGAAACAGTATTCACGCCAGGTTCATATTAATTTAAACCCATTTTACGACGTGAAACAAGTGAATATAGTAATGCTACTGTATTAACACGTGAAAGTTAATTTAAAATGATGATATTCAAGTTTATTTTAGTGGATTCTACTACATTTGAACAAACGTCAGTTTCCGTGAAGTTCCTCGCTCGACTTTGAGCTGCCCTCAAGACGACAGGTTGGAAAAAAAAAACGATTATCATGTTTACGGGGAAATTGTAAACACTCATAAGCCTTCGAGTGGCTACAAATTAATTTCTGAGAAATTTTAGATCCCTGTATAGGCTATTTCACAGAAGCATTGAAGCCTTCACATTATTCACCACCTCGCTTACACGATGAGAAAAAAAAAGAGAATCTTTCATCCCAATTCCCGAGACGGGTAGGGGAGAAGGTAACATAAGACCGAAAATCTCAGGGCAAATGCTGTATTTACATGAGAACAAATAAAATTTCAAAATCAATACTGTAAATGACATTTAAGAAGGAAGGGCTCTGAAAGAATAAACGCTAAAGGAAAGGTTTTCCCCGGTAAGGCACGTTAACGTCCTATTTACTTCAATTAGAGGCTAGTATTTGATCGGCGGTTCGGTGGTCAAATGAGGCGAAGATCGAACTTTCCGGTTATCTGTACGTTTCTATTGTCTGAAAGAAAAATGTAAAACAGCTTTCAAGCTAACAAGCGCTGTTCCAACTTGTAAGCGTTCTGGCTGAACTCGTTTGGTTTAGGGTGGTTCTCATCTAATAAAAATAAAAGCCTAATGAAGGCTGGTGGAATTATGGAACGAGATCAGTTCACCTAAATTCCGGGTAAAAATTGGAAACAGTCACGTTAAGCTCTCGATTTTGAACCTGATATGGTCTTTTTCAACATGATTTCAACTCCAAGCATACAGCAGAATGTGTCATGAAGGGGTTGAACGAAAAAGTTATTGTTTTGCAGTGGCTACGCCAAAGTCCGAACTGGAGTCCAGGTGGAGATTTGTGGAGAAATTGTCAAGAAAAATGTCAAAGGAAGGAGACAATAGATTAGATCAGATGTTAGTTTAAGCCTCACTAAAAAGCTTTCGGAACGCTAAAAAATGCGTTTCAAAAGAGGAAGGAGGAAGGTCCCATTTAGTAAGGAGATAAGGGAACGTGGAATCTATGCAGAAGGGGCATAGAAACGGTAAGTTGAGAAAGAAGTTTATGAAAAATTCTAAAACTTCAAGTAGTAGTTGGTACTGTAAAACAGGATAGCAGTGAACCGAAAAAAGGTGGTCCTTAAACTTCCAAAAATATTTCATTTTAACAAAAGGAAGGCCTTCCCAACTTTAAGCTCGGTCTCTCCCGAATTTTTCCCCTAGGTGTGCTAATTCCTATAGATGCAATAGTTGCATCCTCCTGAGGGGAGAAACAAAAGAATCTTGAAGAGTTTTACGATATAGTCATATAGTGGTACAAGATTTCTGTTGATGTGCGCAATATACCCTAGCTGTGAACTCCAGAAAACGTATTGAGTCAGGGATTATACGTAGGCTTCACAGCATGTTACTAACATGGGTACGAATAAATATTATTATGGTGTGGATGCTTTTCCGTTCATTATTCATTTGAAATGAAAAAAAAATTCACAATTTAATTCCTTTTTGTAGGTTTTCACAATTTACAGTGTATAAACTACAGAGAACAGTTACCAACTATGAGTTTTATTTTAATAAATGTGTCAATAAAACAGATGTACGAATAATTTCAGACTTAACTTCATATAACAAATAACGACGACAGTTAGTTCCCTTTCCGTCAATATACAGCACGAGTAAGTGCTCGTCAAAAAATTTTACTCTTCACTTAACCAATATATTTTTCAGACTTCTATTAGGCTCTATGAAAACAAGTCGATACAAATAAGTTTACATTTTTGATTGAAAATAGATTAATAATAACTTCTTAGTTCAAAAGAACTACTCACAAGTAGAAAATTATCGTTTGGTTATCGTAATGATGATTTATATACACAGTGACTGGCACTTTGTTGAACTAACTTTAACATAAACTTGAGTCGTAAGAATAAACTGTTTTTATTCCATAACCGCGTGGTCGAAAATGCTTTCTTAGAGAGTTACAAGGAATTGAAATTTGAAATATACTTGAAGATCATTCGTACTCTGAAAGTAGCGCGGAAATACAGTGTAAAAGTTGTGAGAGTATTTTCATTATGAACACAGGAAATAGAACCACTGCCTGAATTATTATGACCATAAAAAACAAACGTTTAAATTAGGTTAGGTATTAACAAAATATAATAAGCCTGAGGCCGATTTAATACAATGCAGGCGTTCAAACGCCGGCGTATTGATTGCCGGACGCAATAGAAGACATCAGATGTTTCATGAATTTTTTTCGAAGGCTTCAACAATTCTCCCGATAAGGTCTTGTTCAGACTCATGGAGCTAGGATATATGGAGGTAGCATAGCGCACTCCGATCGGGCTCAATTTGGCTGCAAAAGCTGAAACACTCGGGCACTCTCAATGCCCGACACGTCACAATTCTAAGCCAACCACAGACGCTTGGCTGAAGTTGGTTCCACCCACCTTCCTTACAACCCCTCCTTATTTTCCAAAGCAAGATTAGTACCTCACCACAAGTCAAAGGGTGAGGTGTGCGTGCAAGTCGCTCTAATTTGTTATAATCAAGGGCCTGTAATTGTTATAGTTTTCAACTCTTAATGTATCTTTGCTAGTAATTTTGATATTATTAGGTGTCCTCAAGTTAGGAAACACAATTTATTGTCTTTCGGAGTCTTAGAATCCCAAATTAATCATTAATGATTGAATGATTAACTAAACAGCTGGAAGAGCATTCAGCGAGCGTGTGTGCACCCTAGCGTAGTTAGTAGGTCACTGGCTCCGTGCTGACGTCACTCTCGCGAGACGGCTATTGGTTACCACAGACAGAGGAGAAATCTCAAAAACTGGTTCTCTTCACAGACGGCTATGCTCCCTCCATATATACTCCCTCCACATTCAGACTGAAGGTCTTGTTCGTGCTGAATCGGGGTTTTTGCACATCAAATTTACAAGATGTCCCAAAAGTAGAATACAGACGCGTAATATAAGGAGATCTTGGAAGTTATGTGATGGAGCCACCACGGTCTCATCTAGAATTTTTTTCATTTGGATAAAACTATCCTTTTTCATGTGTTCATAGTAAAAAAATTCCTAACAAACGATTATTGCGTAAAAAGGGTTTACTTCAGCTGTCTAAACCTTATGTTAAAGTTTGTTTTCTGAAATGCCAGTCACTCTGTAAACAAACCGAAGACCTTAGTTACCATCACCACTTTAGTCTTGCCGGATACGTACTTGAAAAACTACTGAATCGATCTTGATTCCCGTGAAATAGACAGCTGAACACGCTCATATCGCTTACTACGAATGTGTGTTCCCGTCTAAATCCCAGAACTGATTTGTCTTTGGTTTCCCAGTGTCTAGAAATCATTTAGAGATTGGACGCTAACCGATCGATCGGAAACAGCAATCTTTCAATGAAACCTGCAAGCAAGGAAATCCATTGCTACCACATCGCACCTGCCTAAAGCCTAGTAAAAAGTGAATAAATACGAATTAGTATACCGCATAAATTCATTAAAACAAGGTTCGCCTTTCATTATTCCGATACGAAGCCACAAATTAGCATGCATTTCTTGAGTTGGCATACCATCTTTCCATACTTATCTCGAAGCCAAAGTTATTTCATAGGAAGGTACAAAAACCTAAAAGAGTTGCTTTCATGTTTTCTTCGCGCACTGTATGTGTGTTGAGCCTACCCCATCAGCTTACCCCCCTCTCCCACCGTCTCGTAACTTATCTGAATCGTGTGAAATTCAGATTTGTGTTGCTCCCATCATTTTAATCAGAAAAGCTAAGTCAGGTTTTCCCGTTGAGGGAAGATAGCATGCTAACCTTACAGGAAAACCTGACTGAGCTTCTCTGACTAAAATAATGGGAACAACACAAATCTGAATTTCACACGATTCAGATGAGGCTGAGGAGGCTGAGGGGTGGGCTCAACATACATTGTAAGAAATTTGAATTTAAATTTTTTTTTATGGAAAAGTCGCTAATTTTCTTCAAGCGAAATCTCGCAAAAGTTTCGGCTTGTGGCAACACTAACCTCGACAGGTGCGTTGCCTGTGGAGAATGAGATTGAATTGAACCGCGCTGTGAGGTGGTGGCTGGCCTCTTGTGCGTAGCACCTGTCAGGGAGTATGTGATCGCCTTTTCTTTACTATTTTAATTTGTGATTGCAATCTCGTCTTTTGTTCTTTTTGTTCAGTTATTTATCTTGCATGTTCGCAACCTCTTTTCTACTCATCTTAAACTACGCGGTCCTTGTGACTCTTAAACTACTTGGTCCTTGTGACTCTTAAACTATTCGGTCCTTGTGACCCTTAAACTATTCGGTCCTTGTGACACTTAAACTATTCGGTCCTTGCGCCTTGTGACCTTAAACTATTCGGTCCTTGTGACCTTAAACTATTCGGTCCTTGTTATTCGGTCCTTGTGACCTTAAACTATTTTCACTATCTACTACCCGTGGCTCTACGGTGCCCTCTTGAAATCATAAGTGACTTAGGCACTATTTCAAGGTGAGCCGGTGGTCATATGAGATTTCCTTTACACGCGAAACGTGGAAAGGTTCTAGTTTTCTGTTGTGGCTTTTTGTTCTCCCACAGAATCCTTTGGCGAGCTTGATCTGGATGGGATGCTCCTTTAAGAGGCCACTTTCTTTGGTTTGCCAAGCATAACATCTCTTCTCCAGCGTGTGTTTCATCTCCAAATTTAATTTCTTCGATTCTGGGTAGTGCTCAGGTTCGTATGTGAATACTAAAGAAACTTTCTAATAATGAAGTCAAAGTGTTACACGATCTGACGCGGAGGTACCTCATTTAATCACTGATTCATTACTCCTTACTAAATTGCAGTTTTGTGTTGGGCTGGGAGGTGCCGGAACTCTGATGGCCTCCAGTTCTTTGTTAAACGTTGAGGACGTAACAAGATACGCCGCAAAACTCGTTGGGTCGTCTGGCACAGCGAAGACCATTTAATCATCTGCATTCTCCTGATTGGGGGGTTCATCGTTCTGTGTTGTCGTGTTGTGAAACTTTGAATTATTAAACGTTCGAGTTCAGCTGTGCGTCAATTCCTGTGTTCCGGTTAAAAAACCCTCCAACATACAGTGCGCGAAGAAAACATGAAAGCAACTCTTTTAGGTTATTTTACCTTCCTATGAAATAACTTAGCGTTTTGGCTTCGAGATAAGTATGAACAGATGGCATGCTAACTCAAGAAATGAACTCATTCAGAGTTACGATGCAAGTCAACTATACCAAATTTGAAATTAGGGTCTTTTTTTCTAACTAATCGACCTTACGGAATTTTTCCAGTTCTGTGCAAAATCCGTTCTTCAATACGTAACATTTTGCCGTATTTCTAAAAATCTTCCGACGCATAATAAAAATAAATTCATATAGGGAGTTATTTCAAGCGTGTTAGTTTCAACAAATGCAGCATTCTCCACAACCTTATCATCGGCCTTTGACTATACCAGCTCCTTACAGAGTGTGCGCAGCCGGTAGTTTAAAGTCCGACCTTTAAACGCGGTGGAAGAGCAGAGCTGCAGCACTACCTGTCCGTAAGCCCTAGCCCTCTTACTTTACGACTTCTTAACTACGTAGTAGTACTTCGTAATTAGGAGAGAAACCCTTGAGGGTTGTGCCTCCGTCTTCAGTTCTACACCACAGAATCCGTGTTGGCGGTTCATCACTTCTCTTCGTTCCAGTGCTTAGAAATTTTTGCGAAAGATCATCATGTGTTAGAAGACCAAGAAAATGGCTTATCCCATTCACTAAGACACTCAATCTGTAAAATTTGTTATCACTGTTTATTTATAGAAGGTAAAAATTCGATTTACGAACTTTATCTTCAGGCAGAACAAATACGAAGCCAATTTTTAAGTCGCAATGCTAAAAATGTAAATCCAGCCCAAAAGCTAAATAAAACTCAATAAAGAACAAGACACAGATCACACTGTAAGATAACTTTAGGGAAATAATTCTGTACTTCTAAGCTATGGTCCTACTGAATAGTTTCAGACCAAAAAAAAATCATTAGTATTGGAATTGTGAGCAGGTTCAAGTTTATGAATATGTAATTCTTCTATTATTTGAATTTGTCTTTTTTTCATCATAATATAAAATTTAAGTATTGGAATATAGATCTTCATTCGAGGGTTTGGAACTATTATCAACACCGAAATGATTAAGAATGGAACCTAAGTATTTGCGCCCGGTTTACTTTAGGGTCATCCTAGTCTTGCCGCTGTAACATTCATTGTGAGACTTACATTTTCTTCTGTCACATATGAATTGAAACATCATATTGGCTTAGTCTTGATCGCTGACCCTGGAACTGTAAATATTATTCCTTACTAAGAGACCATAGATCTTACGAATTTCGTAAAGTACATAGACAGTTTGCAGTTTCCGGATCTATTGGTTGAACAAAAGTTTTGACAATATTCTTGAAAGTTCGTTCGTCAATTTTGAAATTCCTGTGTATTTGATGTTCGTAAAATATAATTACACGACGCGTATGAAGTCCAGAACTACTGTCACGTCTCAAAATTCGGTTAAAAAACATAGTATATTGGCTAGTTAGAACATTGGTTATCTTACCAATTAGTGTATTAGTAAAACTTGTATTTCTTACGAATCTCTCTACTCGTAGAATTTCTTAATGAAAATTTGTCCAGCGACTGCACCTTTCGTAAGCTCTGTTGAATAACGTATAAATAACGCCTTCATTCATTTGCGGATCATCACAATCCCAATTTATTGTTTCTCCTGTATGAGAAGGCTACGTACATGGACCACTGGCGAAACAGCCTGCGAATCTTCCATCAATGTTTTCAAAAATGCGAACTTTCCTTGCACAACCAACACATACCTGAATCATAACACCAAATTAACTATCATCCAATCCTTCAGCGTCTCCAACTGCTCAACGCTCTCCATCTCTACGAAAATATCATCCATATATCTGCCAAATATTGCTGGCTTGACAGGCATAATGTTCAACTCTAGGTTTTCCACATGAGACGTGTAAAAGTTGGCAAACGTTGGTCCAAAATGGAATATTAGAGGATGAAAGCTCTTCAGCATTTCATAGCAACCTAAAAATATCTCAATTGCATCAGATACAGCTACATTTGTAGACAAGGATTTAATGCTTAATTCATGAAGCTTTACTACGTAAAAAAGGAATAAATTCATCAGTAAATTTGACCATATATATCTGGGGAATTTAAGGTGTTATTATTCTATTCGAAGTCTTACAAACATGATAAGTAACAGCAGGAACTTTAGATACTATTGGCTTGGCCTCAACGGTGGACCATTTTGATTCATATGTATATAGGCATTTTTGTATATATAACCGGACTGATAGCACTCTTCTAGTTTTTCAAATTATAATTATTCGGAACAGCATTACAACAATGAATGAGTTCGTTCAGTTTTTTCTTCATATTCTTTGTTAGATCAAAGTGAACCTGCTCAAATTTACGATTATCAGCGAGTTTATCATCTAATGTCAGTTTATAACCATCATGCCTAATTATTACATATCATACTTATTGCATTTATCTGTTTTTCATATGACAGTTTTTTGTTAGAACGTAAATTACAGATGGCCGGAAGCTGAAGCTAACCATCAGGGTTACCGATGTAGCCCGAAACGGGCTAAATTTAGCCCTTTTCAATGTCTTTTAGCCCTCGAAAATTTGCATTTAGCCTAGCGCGTTTTTTAGCCCCTTATTTTACTAGTTTATCTCGTTTTTAGCCCGTTTCGTTCCCTTTCATAAAATTTAGTGTTGAAGATACGTATCGTGTATTTAGAAGCTATTCTCTTTAAAGGTATCTAGCTTGTTTTGAGCATTTTATACACAATTTTTGTCTCCATGCATGATATCTACTCAAAATTACCAAAGTTTCACTGCATTATCTGGTTCGAATCGAGGTCATTGCTCGTTGGAAACTCGTTCAATCGACGTCCAACGATTTGATCTGACAGACGGAGAGAGAGAATAACTTATTCTGTTCAGTTTGGCGGCAGCTTGGCATGAATACAGTGGCAGTAACATTGAGTGTGGAAATTTCGCTGGATTGATTGAAGAAATTCGTTGAGAGCCTTCAGTTTTGCTAATATTTTAGCCAAATAATCTTTTCATCTTTTTTCGAACAAAAGTAAGCCACCATGGAGAAGGAGAAGTACACCCAAAAGTTCAGAAACTAGTGGCTGAATAATCCAAAATATAAAGAATGGTTGCAGCGAATTGAAGGCGCCAGTGCAAAATGTCGTTGTAAGTATTGCAATGTGTAATTTCTTCAGAAGTACTGTATATGACTTAGATAGGCATATTTCTACTGCGAAACATAAGACGGCCGTGGAATCTTTCAGTGATCAGCGGTTTACTCTACTTTCTTTCGTTAAAGTGGAAAATAATGACACCAAAAGAGCTGTGTGTAAACTTGCTCTTTTCCTTGCTTGCTATGGTGCCATTTCCCTGTCAGATCATTTAGGGGTCAATGTGAAGCGTGATGTGATCAAAGGAAATGGGAATTTCATTCCCATGAATCACTAAAGGAACTCATTTAAGAACGTTTTACATGAATGACATTCTGCTCGCTGATGCGTTACTTTCGAAATATTCAGCTTTGAAGTTATAGGTGAAATCGCTTTCCCGCGCAAAATGTGCAACACAGAGTACGACCAGGTTGGGTCGGGAAAGGCAAAGATCGGATCATGAGGTGTTGACGTTTTCGCCAGAACTTCGTAGAAATAAACGAATGATAGAAATTGTTAATAAAATAATAAGAATTATTGTTATCAGTTAATAACACAAAAAAGTTAACGTACTATTTCTCGTGCCTGGTGCTTTTTACGTTTTTTTAGTCGTCATTATTACGTCACCTTTACAGTCACTGTATTTTCATAGGAGTTCCGTATATATAGCAAAAAAATTAGAAACAGGAAAGTTCAGAACATTTGCACACCCTTTATGACGCATAAAGAAAAACCATGTATATGCTCCTGTAATATTTGATATTCCTCTGATTTTTGTTGTTCCTCTGTTATGATTTAGTACGGGTTCGTGATCTCAATATGACCGTATCAATGCACTGTAATGACGACCAACGTTGCCTTTCAAAAATGGTAACATTTTAAAATGTTTGTCTGAAAGCCAAGCATGTCGTGGTCTCAAAATTTCTTTGCCTAAAGGCCTGTTGACACGAGGAGTGGGCGAGCGCTCCACCGGGAAAGAGAGGCTTAAACCACGCCCATTTTCTCTCGTTTCAGACTCAATGGAGCAGTAGACAACAGTCTGTCTCAGTTTGGTCTTCGTCGAGCGAGTCAATGTTGCCACTTGCCAGTGCAATTTCAGACGCTGAACGTGTAGGGTGTGCGTCTCTGCTCCCTGCCTACACGTTCTCTTGGAAAAGTGGCGTTTAGCTGCCAAAAAAGGACTTTTTTAAGCCAACGCTTCGCCCACATTTTCCTCATTCGTTTTTGTTTCTTCTTTATAGCCGCGACAACTGATAGAGATTGAAAACGCCATTGCCTGTCGCAGAGCCACCTTCGTACGTTCTCTCTCTACCGCTGCTAGGAGCAGACTGAGGATTTTACTTGGAGCAGTCTGCACCTCTGCCATGGTCCGTGTGGACACCCTGACTCGAACAAGCATTTTACTGAGCTCGTGGTGAAGCGCTCGCACACTCCACGTGTCAACAGGCCTTAAGGAGAGCAGTCGTTCAACCGCAGCGCTCGATGGTATTGGCGTGTTAAATTGGATGAACGAAGTGACAAATTCACTTGAAGGAAACATTGCTTAGTGAATATC
Organism: Morinoia aosen; assembly: GCA_030386875.1. Taxonomy (NCBI): domain Eukaryota; kingdom Metazoa; phylum Arthropoda; class Malacostraca; order Amphipoda; family Talitridae; genus Morinoia; species Morinoia aosen. The sequence continues at coordinate 11,613,705 of CM059569.1, read as the reverse complement.
AGGGTGGCTAGCTCTGTTGATAACTGCCCATTTCAGCCAATCATTGACTTGTTTCAACGAACTTTTCTCCGTTTTTTTCCTTATCATCCGGTATCATTATGACGTTGAGAAGTCATCTTCGTCACCTACGTCCTCGGCACTGCTCCCCTAAGCTGAAATACCATTTTCCAATCTGTCATTAAGATGGGCGATTAGATTTTTGTTATTACCTCCACTCTCTGTACTTCGTTTATCGATTTTAGCTCAAAATGTGGATGCAGAGAGGACGCCAAGGTAAAATCGTCGTTGTGAAGTACATTGGCAAATCGCAACATCTAGGAATGTAAATTTTTCGTAAAACACGTAATTTTGCACTTACAACCCCCATCATTCCTAATGTTAGGAAATATTCAAATTTTTAGGAAATAATTAAACTTTTTACATTCCTTATTGTATGATTTTTTTTGTAATAACAGGGCAGAAGAGTCGTTTGGGTGTCTTAAGGCCCGTCTACACTATCAAACTCTTCGTCAATCACGAACACACCAAAACGCGAACAAAAACACAAACTTTTCCGAATCGTGTCCAGACGTCCAGACTATACGCTTTCGGCGGACAGAAGTTGTTCGCGAACAACATGTAAACAAACAATACTGCTTCCCAAGTAAGTTTTAGTTAATTGATGCATATAATTGGTAAATTTCATTTGTTGAGAGTTAGTAACCATAATTTATTTGTGTGGGCATATGTGAACAGAAAATATTAAGAATCGCTGATGTATTATGAGAATATTTCGAATACCATCAGTGTTACAGTGGTAAGATGGGATCAGCTGATGTCCTTGATCTTTTTCAATGCTCTTCATGAAGTTTAAATTTTTGGACTTGAGCTTAAAACTTTAAAATATGCTCCTACTCAGCCTATATAATTTTTTTTCACTTTTTTTGACCTAAATTTTCTATAAGAGGTGAAAAATGCTCATATTTTTCATTTTATCATAAAATAATCCTACAATATTTGAAGTAATTTACCAAAGTTATTTAATATTTTTCTGTTTAATTAAGCCAACAATTTATTTCAAAAATGTTAAGTTTAGCTTGTGCATTTTATTAGTGTCTCAAACTATATGCAGTATTCATACTTTCTGTGCACATTTTTGAAGCATCCATTACTCAGTCAAGCATACCTGAATGTATTTTTACTATTGCACAATAAATTTTTGTGTGCTTTTCTGTGATATTTTTCTGAGAACATTGTTAACACCTAGATCTCTTATAACTACTTAACATATCTAAGAAATGGTTCTAAGGGAAGAATTTGAGAACTCAAAGCTGAACGTCAAGCAGGCCATCTTTATATTGAAATTTTTTTTACTTGTTAAGGACCATATTTTTTTAGTTCATTATCATTTATGTCAGCACCTGCTCACTTACATATTTCATGAAAAGTATGACAGTGGAATGTAAGTTTTCCATGTATATAATTTTGTGTATAAAATCTGTGTATAAAAATATAATCCGTGTATGAAAATATATAATGAAATATAATACGTAAATGAAAAACAAAAGTATAATAGGTAATTATTCTGAATTATTGTTAGACACCTCATGTTGATTATGAATAATTTGCTCCTATTCAGAACCTCATGACAATTATATTCTACAAATTTTGATGCTAGTACATAATCATTTTAATGTGTTCCTCATGTATGGATTATTTTTTTACAGGTGGCTGCTACGAAGTGATTCATGCACTTCTCTACAGTATTTGACAAGAATATCAAAGCAGTCGCGTGCTATCATACCTGAAACTTGTGAGGCCATCAATACTTTACTTAAGGATGAAAACATGAAGGTATGCATCCCATTGCAGTGTTGGGTTCAAATATTACTTTGCAATGAGTATTGTAATGTTCCTCAAATAGAAAACTAATTTTTCTGGAATATTGAAACCATTAAGAAATTTGCAGTAAGTTGAAATATGGTAATGAAACGAGTTAAGTGACCCACATATCATCATAAATACGGTATTGACTTGGTACAATAGCAGAGCTGAGCACTATGTTTTTGCAACACTGTCTGGTCTTGGGGTGCTACTTGAATTGATGAACTCTCTCACAAAAAAGTAGTGGTGTGCAAAGTACATAGATATATATTTCAATTGTTCTCGTAGTTGATTGTAACCTACTACAATTAGAACTACTTTGAAACCAAACTAGTTCCATTATTTGTGAACTTTCAGGTGCATGAGCAAAATTTATATTGTGATATCTAGGGGAATCTATATAACCACTGTTTTCTTCCAGTAATATTGTTCACATCTCATGAAACGATAATGCATAAACCATCGAAAAATTTTGCGGTGGACTTCCATCTGTAATTCCCTTTGTTGTACTCATTTACAGACTCCACAAACGCAAGCAGAGTCGGAATCTGCAGCCAGTGATTTCTACCTGAAGTGAAGTTTCTCATAAAACTTCTTGAATTTCATGAACTCTTCTCTAGAGATTGCATGCCACTTTAGCATCACTATGATGAAGTGAGAAGAGAGAGCTCCTTGAGCTGGTGGCAGCGTTGGGCACTGCAACTGTGCTGCTCCGCGATGTGGTGCTGCCGTGCCGCTTTCATCCGTGGAGGCTAAACTGCTGCTGCGTCCTAGAGCTATTCTGAACTATGGACCGCCTCAACTACCTACATTGGCATTGCACAAATAGCGTCCCCGTGAACTTCCTGTGGACGACTGCAGCGGTACCAGAGACTTCAGAACGAGTTCGCTTTTGAGGTGGGTCGAAGTGACATGTAGCACTTGGTTCGGTCAACTTTTTTTTGAGAATTTCCCATCAAAAATGTTTATACTCCATTCCATCACTTTACATAATTTCTATGTTGGTTTGATTGGAGTTTGAGGTCTTCAATGATGAGAAGGGATGAGGTTTTATGTACACATGCTAGTATGCCAAAAATTATCATTTTAAACACTACTCTAATTATCATAATAATCTTTTGATTTAGGGAAGCTATGGTTCAATCTAAATTGTATTTTGCAAAGTAAATGCTGCTATAATACCGCCAATGTTTTAATTTATGAAAAGCTAAAATATAGCATTTCTTGAATTATAAACCGAACTCGCTCCGCTTGAAATAATTCATTTCCTTGGGACCTTGTTTGACGTTAATGTTTGTTCACAGCCCGAGCTCGACCCTCCTATTCGTTTGTGCTCGGGGGCCAGCCATGGTCCTGTCCTGCGCTGCCAAACCTTCCTGGTTTGGTTTTCCACGACTGGAGAGGGGCATTTGCACTACTGGTGTAAATGATTCATGACTTTACAATACTATCAAATTATAATGCACTGGTGTCTTAATACTTTTCTTACCTGCCATCATATCATCATGCACATTGGTTTTCCAAATGCTTTATCACTGACATCAGGATACAATGACGGTTACCCGGTCAAGTCTGTACCCATTTCCGACACCTGGGTAGGGTGTATCTGAGTTCTCTCCTTTCCAAACGGGGAGAAATCACTGCATGGTGCTGGGATTCAAAAAACCGACACCTACCCATAATGGGTGCATTCTTAATCACTTAATTTAAAAAAATCATCTAGTCCTGTATTCAAGCGAGGGGAAAAAACAGATGAATATTTTTGTGTATGATCTCAAACGTGAAAGACATTGATCAGTTACCAAGAAGATGATAAACCTGTTATGAATACAATTTTGTACGTCAGTTACCTAAAACCATGTTAAAGAAAGCATTTTCATGAAACTGATTAACATAAGGACAACAGTGAACCCAGAACAGGTGTACTTAAAGAGTAAATGTGTGAATTCATTTTATTCAATATTTACAATGAAAATAACTGCATGGATAAAAACAGTAAGTCAAACGGTTAAAGGCACCAGAAACAAGTCATAGAGATACCTTGAAAGGTAAAAATTTGCAAAGGTGATTTGTTGTATGCACAGATCTTGAATATATAATCATCCATTGACAAAAAACTATGGTTAAACAAAATGCAGTGCTATGTAAAATTAATTCACCAATAAAGATTTAATTTCTAAACTATTTCAAATGTTTCTCATAAGTTGTTAATTGTTTCTTTCAGCTTCAATTGCAAGTTTGTTGTTCCCCATACATTGCACTATTTTTATTACCAATGAAGAGAACATACATGTTACTTTGAGCCTCCTTAAGGGAATCAAATGATTTTTCTTGTGAATTCTTTGAAAAATAAAGAAATACTTCTGTAGGGAAATAAGTTCTTGGATATCTGCAGCATGTTTATAACATTCGAATAGACAGTTGTAGTTCAAATTTTTTTAAAATTTACCCCTCAAAGAATTTTTTTTTAATTTCAATTTCTCAGCCAATATTGTACATAGAAACAAATGATTTTTTTAGTTGATTCACAATCAAAATATCTACAATAGCTAGCTCAGTTGGTTTGTTTTCGCTCTAAAAATAAAAATTGACAATTATTTGAATATTAAAAACAATTAAATACTGTTATTTTATTTCCATGGACAAGGAAAAATATTTCTAATCAACTTATCTAACCCAAATAAGCCAGCTATTATAGTAGTCACTTTGCTCTCCATGATGCAAAAAAGATCTCCTTCAAAGGTGAAAAACTGTAGGAGATATTGAGCCGCAGAGTAGAAGAAAACTTTTTATGTGGAAAAAGTGTTCCAGTTTTTTAATTATTTCTCCAACAGTTTTTTACTTACTGAGATCTTTCTTGCATCGTAAAGATCAAGGTTAATACTATAAACCTGCATAGTTTTTTTTGATAAGTGAATTAGAAAATTTTTTATTGACATGTGAAGTAATAAGTAAAAAGTTAGAATATTTTACTTAAAAAATTCAAAAATTTCTTTAATTTTTTTTTTTAAGCAAAACCAAGCACATGGACCTAGCATTGGTAGATATTTTCATTGTGAATTTAACAAAAAAACTAATCGTCTATGTACAATATTAGCTGAGAAATTAGGTTTTTTAGAAATTTCCCCCTAAGGGGTTGAGGTTGGATGGGCAAATTTAAAAAGTTTTAGGGCTCAGAACGTCCATTCGAATGTTCTAAACATGTTGTGAATACCTGCAAGCTTATTTCGCTTTTGACGCTATTGAAATATTTTATATTAAATTTTGAGGTTTTATACCAAAAAATTGTTCGATTCCCATAACCACAACAAGGGTGTTCCAAAGAGAGGTACAAAGTAGGGATCATTGAGTACAAACATGTACACAGGGTTTGTGCAATGTTTAAAAATCCCCTAAAAATAACATATTTCTGTAATAAGTAGTCAACCGCAAGCCATCTAATTCTGACATGAAACTGATGAAAAGTATATTGCAAATAAATATTTCTTATGAAAATCATCACTACACAACGTAATTGGCATTCTGGTAAATATTTGGTGAACATTTAGCTCAATGAAAAAATATTTCATAGAATTATAGCATTTATATTCTACATATCTAATACAGATAATTTGTCTTGATGACTAATATAAAAAGTATATTGAAGTACACTTTAAATACCCTCTGGTATTGTAATGTTAAATAATCATAACTAGCATATAATGTAGCATAACAAAAGTATGAGTACAATTTGTAATTACTGGTCAAGCACATCATTACCAAGATACAAAAAGACTAGAATTTGATCAATCAAGCACTTTACTCATTTCATGATCTCAACATTATTTATTGCATTGCAGGAACTTTTTTTTTAATACTTCATACACAATTGATTAACATCTGTATTACCAAAGTAAATACATACATTTTGTTTCAGCGCACCAGGATGCTAATGGCAACAAAATTGTTTACTATATGATTGGCTGATGTTCATCAGTGGAAAAATTTCCTTTGTGGAATTATAATCACCAAAAAGTAAACAACAACCAAATCATTATGCCACAATGAAGAAAGGGCCCCCTGCTTCATTCTTTTAACACGTTCCCTGCGTATTGGGCCATATGTGTACCAACAGGTAAATTTCCCATTTAAGTACAGGTATAAATGTACGACATTTGATGTTTCCCGACATTTTAAAAAATAATTGAAATCATACGAGGTAAAATGTTATTGTGCAATTGTAATTTTCATAATCATTAGGAAAAATTAAAATAGAGTGTATATTCAAGCTGGAAAATTGATTTACCTGTTCTGCTACTTATAAGCTAACCAAACCAACAGTCATGGAAATGCAGGGAAAGTGTTAAAAAAATTTAACCTTTACTTTTAAATTCAAGTAGAGTCTAACCAAAACTTACCCAACACAAGTCTGTTTAGAGACTTGTGTTGGGAGAAGAGGACTACCAACAAAAAGGACCACGGTGATGGTGGTAAGGATTCATCAGAGGTGCTTGAACTTGAAGGCAGGGTCTTTGTAATGACCTGTAATGATGGTAACCAATTCGAGGAAGGCCCGTGAATAGTCTTCAATGATTTCAATTGCTTCTTGGGTGGCAATGGACTGAAGGACTTGGGTGGCAATGGGCTTCTCAACCTGACGGAAGAGAAGAAAATAATTTGCCTATTAATCATAGGTGGCTCTCTAAAAATGATAGAAACTCTTGAATAATTATGAATGACTTGGTACATTGGAATTACACACTTGAGCAAATCAAAGTTTAATTTTGTAAAATTTCAATCAAACATAGATGAAGTTCATCAAAGTAGTTTTTGTAGAGAGATGTGACAAAGCCAGAATTTTGCCAAAGCTAAAGTGCTGGAAGTGGCACCTGATGTTAAAAGTTGATAATTATTTCCAATAGTATTTGTAACAAATAATATTGATTGAGAAAAAATGTATCCAATTTACAACCTGCATAGCAGGCTGGTTTGTTGAAGTACCAAAATTTGGTTCACAAATAAATGAAAAATTTTATTCTAATTCACACTTCTGCATTCATTTTTTATTGTTAAGCCTATATGCCATAAAAATTCAATACTTAAGGACCATATTTTTTAAACAAAGCTTTCATACATACTAATCTTACTAACTTCAATAGTCATGAATGAAGTTAGGTAGAAAAATTGAACAATTCACTGAAATACTTACCATTGTTGAAGATTCTGAAGACCCAGCTCTGCAGTTCCATAGTAGAGTCACCTAATGACATTGAGTCACCACTGCTCAATAACTACTTTGAAGTACTACAGAGGCAATCTAAGGCAACTGCCTTAGTTTTTATTTAAAATAAGTTTTCCAAAATTTATTCTGCTACATCAACACCTTTCATGCAAAATTGCCAATTGTTTGAAAACTTTCTGAAAAATACAAAAAAATAGCATTTAGTTTAATTTCATAATATCAGTATCAGGCTATAAGAGAAATAAAATATTCTATTTTAACCAAAAAATGTCAAAAATAAATACAATAAATAATAGCCACAGATTTTGCAAATGAATTTTTGTGCCAATTTTATCAGCTGCAAATTAGTAGCTACCACTCTTGGCATACTACTGAAAAATATTCAATATTATATTTAAGTTAGCCTAGATGTCAAAATAAGTAAACTTTGATAATTTTATGCATATTCAGCTTCGGTTTCAGCTATTTTTATTCAATTACATTCACCTCAATTAAATCCAAACCTACTTACATATTCAGCCATATCTGAATAAAATGAAATAACATCGTTACGTGGTTCATTTTGGTAAATAAATGTCCGTACCACCCTACAATTACCATAATTTGCACCAAAAACATAAATAAATCGATGAAATAGGAAAAAAGACATAGAAACCAAGTAATTCACTCGTAAAACCACCTTCCACAATACATAAACAAAACGAGTGTTCGCTGTTTGACCGAAAGTTCGTGTTCGTGTTTTCCAACACGTTCGAAAACACAAACACACCGAAATCTGCGAACTTTTCATCTGTGTTCGTGTTCGCGGACTGCCGAAAAACACGAACTTCGGGCGAAAGATTGATAGTGTGGACGGGCCTTTAGAGTATCGAGGGTGTGTTGTGTGAACAATGTGTGTGTGTATGTGGAGTGGTGCACTTGAGTGTAGGCTAAAGTTTGCTTAGCTAAGACTGTGTAATCAATAGCTTGAAAGCTGAGGGCAAGGGGTGTGACCACAGACCACAGTTTTTAGGAAATAAATAAACTTGTGTAATTCCTTATTGTAGGATTTTTTGTAATAACAGGGCAGAAGAGTCGTTTTGGTGTCTTAGAGTATCGAGGGTGTGTTGTGTGAGCAATGTGTGTGTGTATGTGTAGTGGTGCACTTGAGTTTAGACTAAAGGTTGCTTCGCTAAGATTGTGTAATCAATAGCTTGAATTCAAGCTGAGGGCAAGGGGTGTGACCACAGACCACAGACGGCAGAAAAATTTATGGGCAAGCTAACGGCCAAGGGCTGGAGACGTGGGAAGCATTTCATGTTGTGACTCGCTAGAATGGTCAGTAATATATATATATATATAGGGCGCGAAATTTGAACTTGAGGACCCTGAGAATAAGCGGGCAGCTAACACTTGTTGCTCGAAGGGGTATCGATAGGCCTCGAGAGAGGGCGGAGTCATTCAAGCAAACGTCAAGGGAATTGGCTGCTAATGGGAAACAGGAAGATCACAGGAGGGAAAGTCGAAGGGTAGAACCAACAAATGAACAGCGATTTCAACTAAGAAGGAGGTCTCGAAAGAGCGCTTATGAAATCTCTGAAGAGCCTGATTGGTCTTACGCGTAAAGAAAGGTAACCTGATCTAACAATTACGCAAAGCTGACAACCCGAGCTCAGTCTCACGCGAAAATTCGTCGGGGAAAGAAGTGCGTAGAACCAAGTGTTATACTGAAAATATCACGTTGATATACTTGAATGTAGTGTGCGTCGAAAGATATATATTGTTGAACGTGTCAAAATTTTTTACCAATGTAGTAAATTTTCTCCTTTTTTTACAGAAGGGTTAATTAAAAACCCAACCAAATTGTGGTGGTCATGATGGAGCATTAAGTGTCAACATCGCCGGGCGGGTGAGAATCTGTGGCAGTTGGGAGAGGCAGTTTTCCTTGAAGGAAATACATCAATTTGAAATAAGTATGATAAGAAATTTAATGTCAATTATTGAAGTGCAAAACTTGAAATATTTGATATGATACAAAATTTAATGTCATTTATTGAAGAGAAAACTTGGAATATTTGAGGGAACTTGATCAGTACAGTTAAAAGTAATGGGTTGTAAACATTTTAACAGGTGGGAGGCTTACGAAGTCTTGTTACACTTCTACATGAAGTACGCGAAGATGTGAACACCTACGTCAATAGACATTTCTTAATCGGTGCATAACAAAGGGAGCTGAACTGAAGCAGTGACTGTACGATGGGTGCCTGTGATGAGAAGAATGACCGAGCCTAGCACGGTGGAAGAGCCCTAATGATTGCGTCTTATTCTATATTTGTCGGATGTGTAGTTATTGTAAAGGGAAGGGCTGGCTAGCCGAGAAAATTGTTGTGAAAGTTAATAGGTCAGGGCTTTGAGGAGGAAGTAAATTGCACTGTTTTCTAATAACATGTTCATTGTATGTAAGTCTCCGTTCTCGTATTGTATGACCTGCTGCCGTAATCATAAAATAGCACGAGATTCATCCAGTGTATTGATGAACCTAAGCATTGGAGGCGACATCTCTAGACGTTGCAGACGCGCACAGTAAAGCGCGTTTTGTAAGTGGTAACTCCTCTCATCGGTGAGTACAGCCCTGATTTTAGTATATGTATGTACCAATTGTTTGTCTTTTTCTTTAGTGACTGTGTTCTTATATCTCTCCTTGCATTTCTTGTGTATTGTGTCATTTGTTGGAGGTATGCCAATCCCTCTACACCGAGAGCCTGGATCCCTTATTAATGCAAATTAATTAGGAGGCGGGACCTTCTCTCGAGACACTAATAACATATTTTTTTATAGTGAGTTGCATTAAATATACTAATATACAGGAAGCAAAGTGTATGCGTATCACTGTATCGCGTAATGTTAATAATAAACAGCTGCCAGATGGGTTGTACCCTGTACAGTTTAGTTTCAAACGAGTATTAAACGCGTATTAAACTTTATTGAGGTTATTTTAAAATCAAATTACCATCGGGATGTTGCGGTTGCGAGTTGCGGCCTGACACGTCGAAAATTGTTGCGATCGCAACAGATTCGCAACTTTCCAAAAATTGTTGCGGCGCAACTGCAACAGGAAAAGTTGCGATCGCAATTGCAGCCGCAACTTGTTGCGGCGCAACTGCCCAACACTGCTCTCTTGCTTCAAAGATTCTCATTCCTGGAACAAAAATTGATGAAAAAACAAACATCAGAGATAAGTTATACGGCAATCCATATTTAGGTTACATGGTTGAAACAGAATTGACCAAAGCAAGGATCAACGATGACGAAAATAAGTCAATTATTGATTTAAGTATCAAGTCTTACTTGAATCCTATAAAACCTGACATAATTTCGTTGACAAAAATGTTCATCTCCAATAGCTCAGACCTTACTAAACTAGATTTTCAGTGAAAGCAGTTGCAGACAGTGCCTTGGAAGACAGTGAATACAGAAGAACGAAATACCGTAAATTTCTGGGGCGAAGTTCTCAATTACAGAGATTCCTCAGATGAAAATCCCATTGAAGAACTCTGTAAATTCGCTGTAATGATTCTGTGCCTTCCCCATTCTAATCCTGATGTTGAGAGACCATTCAGCCAAGTGAACATCATTAAAAACAAACTTCGAAACAAGATGAATGTATCAACAATAAATAGTATACTGACAATACGACATAGTCTAAAACGTTATAGCAAATGCTGCTATGATTTTGATGTTCCCCTGGATGTGATCAAGAAAATTGGAACCAATGAAATGTGTGAAACCAGAAAGAGCGAAGATGCTAACGGTGGATTGAATTTAGTTGCTGCATTTGATGACAAATTTCAGGAAATCTTCGGTTCCAATCATTAAAGGTAAGGTTATAGGTCATATTTTCATCAAAATATTCTATAAAATGTTCATTTCCTTATATTGTCATTTGGCCCCTTTTTTAGCCCGTTCAAAAAATTCTGACCCTTTTTTAACCCTTTTTCTGTCCTATTTTAACCCCAATTGGCAACTGGGAGTTGGCAACACTGAACCTAGTAATACCTTTATTTGTACGAGGGCTTTAGTTACTGTATATGGTGCTTCTTATAAACTGTACCTTCATCGAACGTTGTGTTGTTTACTCTTCAATCGCGTCTCATTGTGGATTTTTATGCATTCCAAAGCCTGGATTGACAAAGTACGCATAGAAAGCGGTACATAACTAAGAAAGACTCAGCAATATGGAATGAAGCCCAGGTACTAGGCTAGCAATCATGAACGGTTGTCATACTATTCTCTACAGCTTTCAAACTCATCAAATTTGAATCCCATTAAAGCTTACGAGTGGAGCGCTATTTTGAGGAAAATTTAGCGTTACTTTCAAATCGTTGCTTTATTGAAGCCCTCCATTCCCAGTGGTGTCCGAAGTGCCCCTCCAGCCCCCCCCCCCAAAAAATATATTCCTGAGACAAATTCGAAACGCGACACAATATTTTAAACAAGCACAGTTTACGCTTCTGATTCCTTCCTTTTTCTTGAATGACAGAAAGAGACCAATGGTCTAGGACGAGATTTATATTAATAAAATTTCCCCAGTGTTCATCTCCTCAATCCCTCTGTGCACAGGGTGACCAGTGATCACGTTAGAAAGTAAAATACCTCAACACACGCACGAAGTGAATTTCTAGAAAAAATCTCTTTTCAAAAAATTTGGTTTATAATTTCATTGAAAGTTAAACGAAGCGTGACTCTCCTCCCTACACATTCATATAATGGTGTTTGTCCTGAATGGTAACGCCAGGAAAATATTGCTGAAAATAAGAACATCCAAACATCACAGTAGAATTACGGGGAAAGAGTTTATCCCACTGTACGGCCTATCAAAAATCAACGCCGTCGTTTTATTTTACTCGAGCGGCAAGTTGCCATTCCTCCAAATGTAAAGTATTTGTTTGCTACAAGTCTGTCTCCGAGTTGTTCAGTTTCTATATAAATACACAACTCACCTTTGTGAAGTAATGCAGGTTAATTGGCAGCTCAGACCCCTCTAGCGGTATTAGTGTCACAAACTAACAGAAATCCATCAGATAATTCCGCAAATTTTAATTTTTTGTTTTTATTTTCGGTACAAATACTGTGCAAGGTTTTTTTACTGTTACCCTTCTGCGAGTTTACTTTGATTTAACCACCATTTTGCAGGAGCAATAGTCAGAATTGCGCCATCGCCCACAGACAGTGAAGAAATCTCCATATTATTCTGGATTTCCCATATGATCCCAGATATTACAACTCAATATTTTGCTCGGGCTACGGTGTTTCTGTACCTCGTTTTTCGTCCCATTTCCCTAACTTGGATATTCTACTCCGGCTCCCGTTCCTACTCAGGCTCGGTCATTTTTCGGTTGTTTTTTTTTTGGCCCTCGTGCGCTAGTTATGTGGCGGCTACGTAATGTAAAGTGAGAGGCTTGGTCTGTCTGTAGGTTGTCTTCCGAATGGCAATCATGATATTGACGCGCATGAATAATTGACGCTCACGGAATTAAAAACCTATGCTCGTTTGACATCCATCCGCCAAGCACTAAACCGGAGACTGCCCGTTTTTCAGGTATGAACAAAAACATGTCAGCTCGGAAATTCTTATAGCATCACCACCATCAGTGACATGGATTTTCATTCGTGTTCTCTAGAATTGATAGTAATTCACATTCTCTTTCATTTCTTCCTAGTGGCTTTCAATACAGAAAATTAACTATCCTTTCGTAAAAAATGTTACGACAGAACTAATGTCAGTTTAAAGGTTATACAATTCCAGTAAAATTCTCGAAGGATTGAAAGACTTGCAACAGATTTTAAGACTTGCTCTTCAGAGACAGCTTTGACTGGTAATTTCAGCTCATTATTTATATTTTTGAGTATTTTGAGTATGAGAATGTATGCCTAACATTTTTTCTGCATCCGTCTTCCATCGACCTTACAGTTAATAGTGTCATAGATTATTTCTTATCTTTTCACCATTTCTCTTTGTATGGAGAGGTCGCTCCTCACGTCGACATAAAGAAATATTCGACAGAAGTATTGCGCTTGAGCGGTACTGGAAGCACTTAAAGATATCAGGAGGAAATAAAAAATTATATATTGCATTTATGTAGGAGAATCCGGATGATTTTATCAGTACTTCATGTGAAGAGAATGTGCGTAAAAACTTGAGCCCTTGGATAGACGATGTGACACCAATCGCCCGAAGCACCTTAGGAAGAAGTATTAGATATTCTAATACTTCCACATAATCTATCATCAGACTGACAAGGAGTCAGTGTTAAGGCAGTACAACAAGAACATTACCTTCTAATCATGTGACAGAACTGCGCAATGATTCACACATGGATAATTTTGTTCAACTGTTAAATAATGTAGGACAGAAAGTGAGTCAATACAAATTGTAGGTAACAATAAATAACATTGCAGAGATTAATACTATGAAGATATTCATTATACAATAAACATAATTTAATTAAACAAAGATTTATTATTCGATACATTTAAAATAACGTCTTGACCTCAAGCGCCATCATAAGTATATATCTGAAACTAACAAAAGCATACGGACTACACAATTTGTACAAGGGAACAAGACTGAGCCTCGTTTAAAATCAGTTTGTCTTTGACTTTAGCGGAGAATTCTAAAATACTGAGATCTGTTTCGCAAGAAAGTAATTGCGGCTATCCATGAATCGTCTAAACAAACTGACGATTCGCATTTCTCTGCATGAGGACGCAAAGCCGATTAGAAAGGAGATGAAAGGGGAAGACTTGTTCGGAAGCTCGCTCCTACAAGCATGCTCTCCTCACTGATGCGGAAAGCGCTCTTTGACTGCAACAAGATCTAATCTCGTTTGTATCCGCGCCGCTTCACTCCTAGTTCGTGGTGTCGAGGGAACGACTCAAAGGTACTCATTCGTTACAAAAATGAATTTTACGTTAAGGATTAAATGACGGAGACGATGATGGGCAAGTGTGGAGTTAGTTCGAGAAGTGTTACGCAACGCTGGAGAGACGAAACGAAAGAGAAAGAGTTTCGGCAACTGCCCGCACGGAATGTAAGACAAAAGCAAAGGAAATGCAAGTAAAACCATGTAACTACTACAAAAGTACACGCAACGTAAGATAATAGGAATCTCACGACAGTAACGCACTAAACGTCAGCGCAACACTTCTGTTGCCAATGTCTATAAAAGGTATACACACCTCCGCTCGGCGTACTGACGTTGCCAATTGGGATCAGAGAGCCAGTGAATTCTACACAGGCGGATTGAAATAAGATTCGCTTCGTTTTCCCATTCTTCGTACACTGATTTGAATACTATACGCTACAAAGAGTCAATGTACTCAGACCCATAAATTGCGTAAGAATATCTTTTCACAGTTGACGAAGACATAATATTAAGGAGCCAATCTTTATAATAAAAGAAGGAATACATTTTGTAGTTGTTTTCTTGTTTGGGCTGAAACTTAATGCGCTTGAAATGTCTGTATAAAAGACTACGCACATGTTTTTTTTAATTTTTCAGACTGATTTTTGTGGTGATCATAAAATACAGCATAATTCTGAGACCCAGCGTAAAAAGTTTTATTATTTATTTCAGTTATTTATTACAACGCAGAAGCAACCCAAATTATAAGTCTCATTCCCAATTCAATGGATGTTGGCATTCGAATAATCAAGTTTAGGAATTTACTATTTTGACGAGCGATCATGAAGCTAGAAATGAGATGCGCTAGTTTTTAACAAGATGCGATGATGTTTTTTAACTTCAAATTTTTATACATGCGAGTTCATAGACTCGCTAGTTGGTGCAGTAATTTTCAGTTATAACAACCTACTATGTTCAGAAGGCATGCTTCTCTCCGTTCAATGCAAGGCACAAAAATTAAACATTCGTGTTCATATTTGACTTGATACACACGTCGTATAGAGCTACCGTGCAGAAGTTTTTTTAAGACAGAATAAAAAATCACTAGTCGCAGATAAGTAATGTATCGAAACGACTTGTAAAATGAGTACAAATTAACTTAAAATACCAAAAAATATTTTTTATTTTGTTGTTTATCTTCCACGGCGTTTTTGTTACTTTTCTTCTAAATCTTCTAACTTCAACGTTTTTTTCAAGTATCTCATTCATTTGACTCACAAGTAAATGCAACAGTCTTGTTAAATAATTTCAATTTAATCTAAGCGTTATTTAATAACTAGCGTTTTCACTCCAAATCTCCATCATCAGCACCATTTTGGTGTCTGTAAGGGAAGTTCTTTCTTTCTGGGTGAATTTCTTTCGCCTACAGTGTGGAATATCGCGCATCTCCACCTCAATTTTATGGAGGAAAATTTTCACATTTCATCGTGTCTTGCAAACTCATTGTAATTAGGGAAACATTGAGAGGTCCAGACTGATTAACGGAACATGAGAACACTTTTGGTCGTAAAACTTTCATTGCTCAAACTGACAATGCTCGTATAATTCGTCCATTTCGGTTCTGCGAGTTAATTAAAGGATTGCAGGCAGGTCACCATAATGAACACGTTCTCTGCGCATTAGCCGATGTGTGTACAATAGGTAAATAGCTCATTCACGTACCGGTAGAAATGAATGCATTTCCCTTGTTAAATGACTTTTTAAAAACATAACTGTTACCATAGAAGGTGAAATGTTATCGTGCAATCGTATTTTTCAGATTTTTCAAGTAGGATAAAAAACTATTTGTCCTGTAAAATGTGTTTCCCTGTTCTTCAACCTACAACCTAACCAAACCAATCGTTAACAACTGCGGAGACTAGATGAACGTAACTCATTATTGACGTCACTACTGAAAGTCGATTGCATCAGCTAATTATCATACTAAAATGATTTTCAAGGAAAACGTGATCTGATTGATTGAAAATAAAAGAAATGGTGGAGAAAAAACGAGGGATCGTGAAAGTGAACGTAGTTCCAGTTCAACGTTAACAATTAAGTCGTTTCAGTTCGCAATGCTGTATCACCGAACTTTGGAATACAGACTCGTACAATTTCAGAATCATTGATATTCGGAAATCACGTGTTCAAATAATTGACATTGTGTTAATAACAGCAGGTATTTGGCTCTCAGCAGTCATTAAATGGCACAGGGATGTATAAAATGATTTCAGTGAGTAGACAAGACAATGATTCAAAGTAATAATCGTAAACAAATAATTTTACAAAGTATGTTTACGAACTGAGTTAAGGAATAATTTTTAGGAAAGTAGAGAAATGCAAGAGAACGACGCTGAGTTCTTTCAAAAAACGAAATGTAAATTGATAACTTCTAAGAGTTACTGATACGCTTGGGTGACACGTGGCTAAACATTGAAATGTCTTGTACTTGGGTAACCTTTTATAGCTGACGCCCTCTTACAGAAGCGAATACATGACACGATGTGCGGATCTAGAACGAAAAGATATTAGACTAAGAATGACGTAACGCGTATAAATTGCGTAACTAATTGAAAGCATTACGACATCTACGAGATTTATGAATGGCAACTTTTTTTGGAATCGGCCAGGCGCAGGCCTCAAGCCATTTCGAATGGATCATTTCTTCAACGTCGAATAGCTCGAGGATTTCCTTTGGTAAATGTAAAGTGTTTGCTAGTAATCGATTTTTAGGTTTTCGGTGCCTAAACATAGTTAATTAGTTTGAAATAAACAAGTTTTATTCTATGCACTTTCCGTCGCAAATGAGTATTTAACGAATTATAGCGGTAGGTTTAGTTTCGTCTATGATGACGAATGCGCTCGAATAAACAGCTACTCATTGATTTTCGAATTTTTGTTGCTTGAATCATGGTAATAACATCAAAATAAACTACTTTTCTACTATACATTTTTTTCGTCAAATGAATATTTTACGAGTTAGCGCGTTAGGTCTAGTTTCGTCTTTGACGACGACGACGCCGGAAGGGAGGTTCCATTGCAGTGTTGCCATCGATGAATTACTTCCCGCTTCAAACACTTGAGTTGCGGTATCTAATTCACCGCTATAACTCGTAAAATACTTATTTACGACGGAAAGTGTATAGAAGAAAACTTGTTTATTTCGATCTAGTTAATAATGTATAGGCACCGAAAATTCGAAAATCGATTACTAGCAAACGCTTTACATATATACCTTTCCTTTGGCCACTTTTATTTGATTTTATCTTACTATCATACTGACTTGAGTTTTTCTTGGCTTTAAGTTTTGCCTAACTTGGCTGCCTCATGCAGGCGACGTTTTCTTCGTGTCATTCGACGTGATCATGCAATGGTGACCAGCGAAAAAGAGCGATTGTAACGTTTTCAGTAGTACTAATGCAATTTATATTGCTTAAATATCCCGGGAGAAATTTTTTTTTATAACTGCGATGGAATTATTTTCAGCAGAAAAACAATATTTTACCCATGAATTATGCCCTGCAGTGTGTTCGTTTTACGAAAAATATTCTTCATTGTCTGTTATGCACAGATGTGATTGACTGATTATACGAAAGTTTTAGGACTCCCTTTACCCCGACAAAGATGTCCAAAGAGAGGAAGAATGAGACCACCATTTAGTATGGAGTTAAGAGAACGCGGAACCAATGCACAAGATGCATAAAAACAGTAAGCAAGAAAGAAGTTGATGAAACAAGAAAAAACTTGAAGATGAAAGTAATAGGTGCTGAAAAACAGGACAGCACTGAACCGAAAAAGAAGATGGTCCTTAACAAAACAAAAAACCTATCCGATTTCAAAAAGAAAAAGGCCGACGTAACATTTAGATCGGTCCCTCACATAATCATCCTGGAAGCGCTAATTCCCATAGATACAATAGTTGTATCCCCCTGAGGGGTATGCATAAATGTATACGCGAAGGGTGTACATTGTGAAGCAACACCTGGTGGTTTTTAGGTCCGTACATTTCAAACGTTGGAAGCTAATAAAAACTAAGTTTTTTCCTGGGGCCTTCGTTTCCTTTTACTAAATAAAGTGTAGAATACGTTCCACTAATGTGCTGCAATTTCCCTTGAGTTATTTTAAACAGTGATTTGACAGCTATGAATATTTTTAAAAATCCCTTGGGAAAAAAAGGTGAACAGCAATTGTACAAACTTAGTGCACGAAACAGCCAGCTGACGTCACGATGACGTCGCTGGATTGAAATTGCTCAATGAAACGCTGTAGTCGGTCGACTTAGATTACATTAGGTCAGATCAGGTTTAGCTCATGTCAAGTCTGCGTAAAAATTATCAGACGTTTAATTTCACGCCTGCGATTCCTAAGCCAGGGTCTTCATTTCCTGAAGTAACGCAAATTACTTCCACATTCAAAAAAACACAGCAGGCTCTCCAAGCCAGGGAGCGAAGTGTGGTACAGTTCGTTAGAAGGGAACAAAATTTCAGCCTTCACCATACCGCGGCCAAATAAGCGTGGTGACTCTGTTTCAGGGATTTTTCAGAAATCGGGCATCTTTTAACTCTGAGGCAGAGGGCGGTTCGCTTTACGTGCCAATGAAAATCCATCTGGCCGGAAAAAGTTTTGTTGTTGAATCAAAGCGTCAGGGCAACAAGATCTGCCTGCACTGAAGGGAAAGCCTCCCGGACGCCCAAAAAGTGATGAAATCCGAGAGCATCGCTGCAATGACTTCAATTGAGCGGTCTCTTGCACGTTCAGTACGGAAACATGCCTCAGCTCTTCGGATTCCAGAAAGAGCTGTAAGGTAATTTTGCATACTGACCTCTATTTACAACCACACAGCAAATCTACTAAGCTGGGGAAGACATTGATTACTGTAATAGGATTCCTGCTGCTGTGCCACCCAATGGCGTCCCGTGGAATAGCGGTGAAGCATAGTTTGCCCTCCTGACATAGTCAAGAAAATATCTTTCCTGGGCATTTAAAAACTTCCGACAACTCCATGCAGGACCACTTTAACACTTCGAAAGTGACTGTTTGGGGTGCGATGTGGTCTACAGGTGTAGTAAGACCTCACTTTTTTAGAAGGGTAGAGTCGCAGTTACTGCAAATTGAATTCGAAACTATGATTAGTTGGAAAAAAATTTGCATTCGGGAAGTTGGAGAACATTAGGGAAAGCAAGCTGTACAACATCCTAGAGGATGTTGGAAGAGGTTTGTGACCGCCCGATTGCCGCATTTAGGTCCCTGTATCTTTTTTCAAAAAGAGGTTGAGGAGGGAAGTTGAGCTACAAAACCAAGCCACATCGTCATCAGTCCTTCTACTGACTAGGGAAAGCCATCTAAGATGAAACTCCACCCAACGTGCTAGAGAGAGTGATGGAGAAACGTCAACATTTTCAAATAAGTTTCAGCCACATATGCATCACTTTGGACAATATTATTTTTAAAATTCACATTTAATAGGTTTTCTACAATTACAATTGAGAAGAAAAAAATACGATGCTACCTCGTATTACAACCTCGTAACTTAATACCCTCGTAATTTAACACTTATTTTCACCGAACCCTGTACATGCAATCGAAGTAAATATCTATTGAAAGTGAATGTCCGCAGTTTTTCTTTCGCTAGGTAATTTCTCTGAAAATGATAGAGCTTATGACAATCTTTCTTCTGATTTGCATTCCCAAACTGAAAATAAATTAGATGAATATTTTCGTACAATCAAGAAAAAACAGTGCCTAAAAACTTATTTTCCTGAAGCCAACTGATGCTACTGTGAAGCACTAAAAAACCTTCTATAACTGTCAAGGGAATGGTGTTAAGATTGATATAGTATTTCTATTTTTGTCTATTATATCTAAATTTGTCCATATTTTAATCTAATATCTAATATTTTGCACATTTTTGGGCTCCTTCCTTAATAAATTTAACATAGGTTAGAACTGATTGGCTCAGGTCAGTTTAGGCTAGCTTTGTTGGGACAGCATATAACATTTAAAATCAAAGTCGTTAAAAACTCTGGTGAGTCGGCGTAATAAAATATGTCTTGCTTCTTCGATCAAAATCGAATGCCACTATTTTTATGTTCACTAGTTCTTAAATGTTCATCTAACAGCTAAAAACGCCATTAAGCGGTCCATACACGATCAATTATATTGCGCAATATCATTTTCAATACCCTCAATAATTGTCAGTTGAATTGACCGTGTATGGGCGATATCGAGGACTTGCGCAATTGTATTGAGTAAATCAAGTTCTGCTTGATATTTTTTGCGCAAGTCTCTAGCATTGCGCAATTATTTGACTGTGTATGCTGCCCTTCAATGGTATTGTGCAAGCTAAACTCTTTTCTGTTTCAGATTGAGTAAGTAAGTAGCCTACAATTAAAATGTGTGAAATAGAAGACAGGGAATTCGTACTTGAATGTTTACAAGTTCATAAAACTTTACCACTTTTATCGAAAGTAAAATGTGATAATTACTCAAACAGGCCGAAGAAAGATGCAGTTTATGCTGTCTTTGTGGAAAAATTCCAGGAAAAATACTCAAATTCCATGAGAGGAGATGTAAAAAAAGATAAATGCATATCGGACCAACTATAGCAAAGAACTGAGAACAGTTTTGGATTCAGAAAAATCTGGCGCTGGAGCGGAGCAGGTATGTCAGCCAACTTTGTAGCAGAGCAAACTGCGTTTTTTGCGCAAGTATATCGATCGTGTGTGGCTAACTGAAAATTTTCAATTATATTTTGCGATCCAGACTTGGGCATTAAAATTTATCGTGTATGGGCCTCTTTACACTGATCATTTTAGTACCGTATATGTTATATAGTGAAGTGGGCATCGTTGTGGTGTGACGCTGATTGTGTCAATAAGACTTGCGGAGTCTGAGATTTATGAGTCTCGGAAGATCTTGATGCGCTCTGCCCGGATACCTTTTAACGTTCAGGTCCAATGACTTGATAGGGCCTCCGGCGGAAGAGCCGACGGGCGCCTTGCATTTACAAGCACCGGATGGGCTTTGTTTAACCTCCGGGCTCTGCTACTTGGAGAGTTTGTGATTCGATAAGCAGTACAATACTAGAAGTCCTACAGTGCGTTTCCCTTCCTTCAGCCTGGTATTCGGCTAGGCGAATTGAAGTTCAAGCTTCTGCTTAAATAAACCTAATGTCGTACTGAAAACTGCGACACCACAATTGAGTAGTATACTACAAAAGTAGTAGTATTAAGTAGTATACTATCATGATTAGTATACTACAAGAAAACTGCAACAGTATACTACTCATGGAAAGGATTTCACAAGGAGATGACGGCATTTTCACGTCTGAAATCCATAAGTCTAGAAGGAAAGCCTTTCAATACGTGTACAGTTGCGCCTCGAAATCATGCCTTCACATACGTTATTCTTGAATACATGATTCTGAGTAAAACCTTCATTAGACTACTTTTCTGTTTAATGCTTGACCTGAAAGTTTAAAAATTGCCTATAGAAAGACATGTAAATCCAAAATTAATTGTAAAAGTAGATTTTAAATATTAATGGACAAAAATCGGCTATACACTTCAAACATATTTGTTTGCACCCTTTTCATGGCCTGATGTGAACCTCTTATTTGTATTAACTGCCTCATCATGTTTAATGCAGTTCATGACTATGTTCCTCCGAACGTGAACGGAAACCTTACACCACTCCTTCTTTGCAGTTTTTTTTAAATTTTCACGATTCTTGCGTGCGTTTCCTTGCATTGATATTTTTTCAACTATCCCCTACACATTTTCAACTGGACTCAGATCTTGATTTTCGTTTGTGCCCTGCAAAATATTAACTCGATACCTTGATCGAGAGCTTCGACAGACTAGAGGATAAAAAGGAAAACCAACGTAGCCAAGAATATAATGGCAAAAACAGATGTTTCGCATTGTAAACAACCTATCTTCAGTCCTCTGAAAAACAGTGAATCAAAATTTCAAACCCAAAACTTCTCAATAAAACTGAAAATATAAAATTGACATTAAGAAAAATAAAACAAGTAAAACAAAAGTAAATTTCGCCCGCCGAGTCACATTCACTTGTTAACGAATGATTATTTAAAATTTGCATCGACTCTAAAATGCAGAGATCACGCGAATTTGGGGCTGAACCTAAAATTTGAAAATTGTGCTTATAAAATTTTTCTTTTCTTCATTTAAACAAAGCTTTCCCATCGCATTGTTTAGCTGATCTTCCAAGCGAATTAGAAGCTAATTTTGAAAACTTTTGGAGGATAGGATTATCAACATTTGATCAGAAAGATGAAAATACTTGGCAAAAACCTGACCAACTTTAAGATGATTCCCATTCAACAGGTTCACACCTGGGTTTTTTATATGGACTTCCAAAAATCCACAAGCCACACACATGCCGTAAAATTCTTTCCGCATGCATTATGCAAAATTTCCGCGTAGGTAGAACTTTAATTCTGAACCTTTCTCATTTAGAATCAAATGGAAACATTTCGAACAATTAGTTTGAATTCGTTAAATCTCTGAATTATTTTTCTAGCGCAAATTCTCTTGCTATTTGTAGTTTGAATGTTGAATCTTTGTATACCAATGTGCCAGTTAACGAGGCTATATCCATCATTTTACACAGAATTTTTGAGCCCTCAATGGTCCATACAGGTTTATTCAAATAGGTGAAAAAATTGCTCGAGCTAACACTTAAGGACTCATTTTTCAAGTTAAATAATAAAATTTACGAACAAGTTGATGGTTTTTCAATGGGATCTGTTTTATCCCCATTGCGGTTAAAATCTTTCTCAATAGTTTTGAAGATGAGGCTTTGAAACTTTGTCAAGGAAAACATTACCGTAATTTATCGGAGTTTTCTTGCTGACACGTTTATCCGTTTCATGAACAGCCTAGATTCTGAGCAGTTCTTTCAATATTTCAATCACTGTCGTAGGCACGCCAAATTTACATGTGAACTAGAAATGAATGAATACTGAAATAAATCCACGACTTCTGTGTTTCGAACTTTTACCACACTTTTTATCAACTTTTTTACCAATATTTAAAATTTCAGGGATAGCAACGTTTTAACATGAGCTTTTGAAATTTCATCTTCCTTTAAATTATTCCATTTAGAAATGAATTATTCAAAAAGTTTTTTATCTAAATAATTGCCGGAAAAATATATTTACCGATGAATTACCAAAATTTTTGGTCAATGTATAGTTTCCCTTTGGCAGGGAAATTAAAGATGTCGTTGCTGATAATCATGAATGGCATTATGCTCTGTGATGCGTTATTTCCGAATTATTTAACTTTGAAGTTGGCGCCGGCGCGCGCGCGCGCCGGCGCCGTAATTTAGTTAATAAGGGTAGTTAACCCGCCTATTACAAACGTAAAGAGGTTGGGTCGTGAGGGTTAGCCACAGTTCTTTTAGTGAAAATTATAAAGAAAGGTTTCTAGTGACGTTTGTTTACATCGACTGGAAGATCATGGGCGCCGCCATCTTTGTGCCGATGTAAACAAGATTGCGATCGTCACCCTAATGTGTGGGTTAGAAGCTTTATTTATACTTTTCACTAAAAGAACTGTGGCTAACCCTCACGACCCAACCTCTTTACGTTTGTAATAGGCGGGTTAGCTTCCATTATTAATTAAATTACGCTTGGCGCGGTAACTTCCTGTGGCGCGCGACAGCCAACTTCAAAGTTAAATAATTCGGAAATAACGCATCAGAGAGCATAATGCCATTCATGTAAAAGGTTTTTAAATGTGCTCATTTAGTGATTATCAGCAACAACATCTTTAATTTCCCTGCCGAAGGGAAACTATACATTGACCAAATTTTTGACAAGGAAGTTCACTGTGAAGCAAATAATTTCCACCGTGACGAAGTTGAGTTTGTAATTTGCAATTACCTTTTATACGAATACGAACCGAAAAAATGAAAATTGAAATATTGTTAACAGTTGAAAGGTTTTGTCGTCAAATAAATCCCTGCATTCATTTTATAAAATGATTAGAACATCGGTTCATCTTTTAAATGACGGGATACTCCGGATGTGATGCGCACCTCAGTTGTATTTTAACATACGTGTGACCGTTGCGAGTGCTCTTTGGTGGCACTGGGCTCCAATTGTCTGTGAGGTGTGCACAACCCAAGGGAGCCTCCTTTCACACTGGCAACAACCTGACCAAGTCATCAAACTTATCATGAGAGAATGTTATTTGAGTAAAGGCCATATTTTCAAAAGCACAAATTTAGAAGTTTTATATTCAGCCCCAAATTCGTTTGTTCTCCGCATTGTAGAGTCGATATACATTTTTAAAAACTTTCCATCAATAAATTAATGTGACCCTGTGGTGAGACTTTCCATTTTTTGCTGAAGTTTTCTACGTTTTTTTATAATTGTTTTTTAATGTCAACCTTTTATTTTGGAGTCTCCGTTTGCTTCTGGGAGACCTGCCAAACTTTTGGTATAAACATTACAAACAAGTAGCTAATTGCAGATTTTGTTGAAATTTATTCGAGAATACTGCAGGAGGGCGAATGATTTCGGGCGTAACTGTAGATATAATCGTTTTATAAGATGAAGGCTTTTTTAGTGCGTATAAATCAGTAATAAGGAACCCCTGATCAACAAGGATTTTATCGTGGCCTCATCTTCTTTGACAGATAACTTTAAAACAATGTCACTAACGATTTTAATGGCTTGTACATTTTCAAAGAAATAGCCATCAACCGAGAGAGAAAATAGACAAAAACTTTAAGGACATACTTCATAATAAGTGTTGTAGAAACCTTAACTGACAATTTTTAGTTTTAAAAGTTTTAGTAACTCAATATAAACCAGATTACTCTAGGGTAGGTTTGATCAGGTTTGAACAGGCTAGGTTGGATGATGTCAGTACGCCACAACTTTACCTATATTCATCCCAGCTTCCGCATTTTAAAGCATGAGCCCTTTTTTACCAGAAGGTTAGTTCAAGTCGACTATTAGAAAAAAACTAGAAATAAAGAATATCCTAAAACCACAGTGGCTCAATATTTAACAGTAAACCGAGGTCACCATAATAAAAAATTTTATGGAACCAAAAACTTTTATTTTTACATACTTTTATTTATAAGACACAGGTTTCTGGTTTGAATTTCAAACACAGTCAACAGCATTTTCAATTCTGATGAATATCATAGGGGGACAAAAAACGAATCTGATAGAAAAAAGGTATCATCAAATTAACTTTACAATAATGGTTGGATTGGTTCGAAATGTCTGCTCCCTTAGTTACAGCAAGTCTGATACTTCTTCCGAATGAAACACAAGAAGACAAAAGTCTTGGTTTCTCCGTAATGTTCCCTATAACACCTACTATCCTTGCAACAAAATCCAGCTCTTTCTCTACCGATGTTTCGTAAACCGGTTGTTCGATGGGGTCTTAAGAAATAGATCTAAAACATTTACACTGTACGAGGCCTGTCGAAAAAGTATCCGACCTTTGGCCAGAAAAAATACTTCAACAACCTGACGGGGTTGGGACCCTAATCCCCTTCAAAGTAGGCTCCTTGTGCTTCCACACACTTAGCCCACCGATCCTTCCACTGCCGGAAACACCTCTGGAAGTCTTCTTTTGGAATGGTGTTCAGCTCTGTCGTCGCGTTCCGCATTATCTCTTCTCTACTCTCAAAACGGGATCCTTTCAGTGGTGTCTTCAATTTTGGAAACAACCAGAAGTCGCAAGGAGCCAGGTCTGGAGAGTAGGGAGGTTGGCGAACGGTCGTAATTCCATGTTTGGCCAAGAAATTGCGGATCAAATGGGATGAATGTGCGGCCTGCCACAACGCCTGCCACAACGCTGCTCACTCTCCGCTGATGTGCGGCCATCTTTGAATCGGTTGAACCACTCCTTAATTTGTGTTACACCCATAGCATCTTCCCCAAACACCTGCTGAATCTTACGAATTGTTTCAATTTGAGAATCACCAAGCTTTTGACAAAATTTGATGCAGTGTCTTTGCTCAATTCGTTCAGTCATCTTGCAAGAAAACTAAATCCGACAAACACTTAGAACAGCACCTTACTTGGCGACCACCAGCCAGTGACTGGCCCAAGTGAATGCGGTGAAAAAAGTCAAGCATGCGCATTAAGATTCCTCCTTCCACCGTGCACAGTGGCGCCGCCTTAGAATCACTACTTTGCGCGGGAAAAATTAAGGTCGGATACTTTTTCGACAGGCCTCGTATGTCTGAAGATCAGTACCCCAGACACTGGTCCACAACTCCCTCCCTTATGGATTCATTCGGAAAAGCACCATCCAGATATGGACAAGCATTCCTGTTGGTTTGAATAATTTGGAGCTCCGCCGTGCTGGAACAACTTTCGACAGAGAACACGCAATGACAAATCTGCCAGCAGTTCAGGTAACACATCCCTTAGAAAGGAGGCATTAACGGGTTCATTTGAAGGAGAAAGCATCAGGTATGGCTTAAAAGACGTCGCCGACAATACACGCCGATACATTGGCACTTAAGAGATGGTAGTAACGCACGGGTGGTGCAGAGGAAACGCATGTTTTTAGAACCGCTAGTACGCGGCGACGGGAGGGGGTATTGACCTTGAACGAATATTGGCAAACGGCCCATACAATCAGTGCTTCCACTTTAGGGTAAAATACCCCATTTTAGGGTAATCAGGTGTTGTCTAGGGTAGAGTTTAGGGTAAAGCAAAATTCCATGATTTTTAGGGTAATTCGACTTCTGTCGAGGTAGCGCAGCAAAGTTGTAGGGTAATGGCCAGTTTTCATTACCAATATCAAGTTTGCTCTCAAGTATTACAATATACCTCGTGTAAGGTACATTGCGGAAGAAACGCTACCGAAACATTTATGAAAATGTTCAATAAGAGTCATATTTGGAACAGACTTGCCCGAACTCGTTATGAATTTAGTTTTTATTGCACACTACGATAAGGCGCAAATTGCTGTGCACATCGCTGCAGATCTCCGAGAACTCAGATCTCTCTTCAGTATAATGTTGTCAGATTTGCTGCATAAATAACACCTTGGTTAATTAAAAGTAATTACAATAATTAAAGTGATATGCAACTTGATTTAATATTGGGAATTTTATATTTTTTTGGTTTACATAACTAACACGTAACTGTATCAAGATTTACACCAATACATCGATCATCGTCGTTACTGGAATTGAACAGCTACATAACGTGTACAGAACGACACTGCCAGAGCCGAGGGTAGGTAGTTTTGTTTCATTCAGGTGCAATTAACTGTGCCAGGTGCAATATTGCATCGTGACAAAATATTTGGTTACTTGCGTTTCAGTAAAATTGGTACTATTGAATAGATTCGGTGTACGATGGAGCTGCTACACCACCCATGAAGGAAAGCCAAATTGTATCGTCTGGTAAGCCCTTTTCAAGAAAAGGGAAGGAAGGATAGAGACAACTGTTTCGAGGCTAGTTAGAAAAGTCTAAGTCTTATACTTCAACTAAGGATATGACATACTGAACTATATGCTCAACTATCATTACGTTTGTTAAATCTGAGATTATTCTTCATGCTAACACTCAACGCCATAAAATCTCTCAGTGCAGAGAAGGAAAACACAAGCTATAACTTGACTCATTTTATCACACGATTCAATTGACAAGTCAGGTATGAAAATTGAACTGCCGATAAGTGCAAATCTTTCGGAGCATGATTTACCTATTTCGTTACTACTGAAACAATTTTTTCTTAAAGAAAGTAAGCTTAGGGAAACAAAGAGCTTCAAACATTATTAGACAATATTTGGGTAAACATCTACTAAGTGATCTTGTCGTTATCCTTAATGAAGTTTATATTATGTAATAATTGATGAAACAACTGATCTCAGTAAAGCTAAACAGCTCGGAGTCATCGTCCAATAATGGAGTGGGAGTGCAAATAAGAACTCCTCTGTTCATCTTGTTGAATAAAAGGATAGCACAGCTAAAGGATTGTTTACTACAAAAAAGATTTCAGTGATAAAAATAGATTAGATTAGTCGCAACAAATGCGATCCAAAGAGATGAAGGAGGAACGCACCATTTAGTATGGAGTTAAGGAAACATGGAACATACGCAGAAAAGGCATAGAACCAGTAAGTTGGGAAAGAAGATTATGAAACAAGACCAAAGTTAAAGGAGAAAGTAGTAGGTGCTGAAAAACAGGACAGTAGTGAACCTAAAAAAGGGTTGTCTTTAACATAACAAAAACATTTTATTTCAACATAGATGAAAGCCTACCTAACTCTCAGCTCGGGCCCTCACAATGTCCCCCTTTGAGCGCTAATTCCCATAGATACCATAATTGTATCCCCCTGAGGCGAGTGATAAAAATATTAAATTGAGCGACATTGTAGGGTTCTGTTCTGACACAACTAACGTTATGATGGGATCCAAACATTCTGTGGCTTCTTTGTTAAAAACAAATGAATGTTCGACTTCATAGAAGAAATGTTGGATTGGTGGAAATACAGATATTGGGAGTGAATAAAAAAGGTTGTGAGATAAAAATCAAGGTTCTTCTTCTATTATTCTTGGCACAAGGGCTGACTAACGTAGGACTCCGATTCTTGGAGGAGCTACATGTATTCGACTGTAGGATTTTTACTTTTCGGCATGGTGGCTTTTGTCGAAAAATAATCTAGCTTTAGGCCGAGATTTTTAATTGTAAGGAGGTTCGTATTTGTAATTCAATTGGGTTAACTTTAAGCCTTGAGAAACATCTGCTTCGTCTAACTCAACGAAAATTATCTCTATGCGTAGTTTAATTCGAGCCAATTAAGTATACTGATCGCGAAAATTTTGGTGAAGTCGAAATTCTTTATTCAGTGCATTAGATTCTTTGCCCCGTTCTTTGCAATTGCACCGACAATTAGTGTATTTATGAACTTATTTCACAACTAAATTCCTCCTAATCTTTCTGCGCAAAAATTTTGAAACTGTGTTTGTGTTGTGTTCCATAAATAAAGGTTTCTAGGATTACTTTGTCGTTCATTTCCTCTTCCTATGTCTTTGCTTCTCTCTGATAGTCAGGAATGGATCGCCTGGCCTCAAACTTTACGCTCATTGAACAAAGTGTGCAACTAGGTACCTATACAAAGAAGATAATCTATAGCGAAATCAATATAAAATGTTGCACGTATCGTGACACATATGGCTCCGTAAAGTCAGAGAATTTCATTTCTTATATCCGCATGACCCTGATGTCGTATCATTTCTACACATATAAACATGGAAACATTGAATATTTTGATGTAATACCAGCAATGGACTTATTTGACATTGTAGGGTGATTTATGCATTTTTAGGGTAATCTTGAACAAAGTTTTAGGGTAGGAACTTCCGCACTCGTGGAAGCCCTGCATACAATGCCGTTTCAGTCGCTTTGGAGCGTTGGAGCGTACAACATCGTGTGTTCGTTGTCGAGCAGTTTTTTAGAAACAATGATTCTGTAGTCACAGTGCAACGTCTTTTTCGTCAATATTTTAGAGTTGGACGTCGAGGTGCAGTGCCTGATCGAAATACCGTACTCCGATGGGTTGCAGCGTTTAGAAGTACTGGTTTTGTGCTGAAAAAGAAACCACCTGGTCTTCCCCGTTCAGTTCGTACTCCGGAAAATGTAGACCGAGTCAGAACGGCGGTTGTCTCTAGTCCTAGACGATCGGCAAGACGACATGCTGTAGCGCTGGGCATGTCACGTCGTTCGCTTCACCGCATCTTACATGATGACCTTAAGTTTCATCCGTACAAAATAATGATCATCCAGCAGCTTACCGATGGGGATTTTGTACAGCGCAGAGAGTTTTGTCGCATAATGGATGAAATGTTTACGGAAGATCCCGATGCTACAGTCTTCATGAGTGATGAAGCACATTTTCATCTTGACGGTTATATCAATGTTCAAAACTTTCGATATTGGGCATCGGAGAACCCACAAGAATTTCACCAAAGACCTCTGCACAGTTTAAAGGTAACAGTGTGGTGCTGCATTTCAAAGTTGGGGATTGTTGGACCCCATTTTTTTGAAGAAGAAGAAATTGCAGTTACTGTTACATCAGCTCGTTACGTTGAAATGTTAAACAACTTCCTTCGTCCAGAACTTGAAAGGCGTCAAGTGAACATGAGAGACATTTGGTTTCAGCAAGATGGTGCCACAGCTCACACGGCGAGAGCATCCATGGAAGTGGTTCGACAAATGTTCCCAGGACATGTGATTTCAAGATTTGGTGATGTTCACTGGCCCCCTCGCTCACCCGACCTGTCGATATGTGAATTCCTTTTGTGGGGAAATTTGGAATCAAAAGTGTACATCAACAAGCCTCGCACACTCGATGACCTTAAGAATTCCATTCGTCAGGAAATTGAAGCCGTGCCGAATGAAATGTTGGAGAGAGCCGTCCGTAATTTTCAGAAGAGGATCCACATTTGTATCCAACAAGAAGGACGTCATCTCAAAGACATTATTTTCCGAACCTAAATATGGTATGTAATTTCAAAAACTGCATTAAAAAACCTATCATATAATACTTGATTTTATTCTTTTCAACCCATTGTGTCCCAGTAATTCAATATTGAATAGCATGCGTTTCCTCTGCACCACCCTGTATAACCGATGTTCTTCATGAAGGTTTTTCTCTCACCAGTAGCGTGAGTTATCAATGTTGAACGTTTCGTTGCGTACGAAAATGGCTCCGACGAAGAAGAGAAATTGTTTAAGGGGGTCAACCCAGGCGCCCCTGCCAGGTCCCTGTCGGTCCGGTGACCATTTTTTGTGTTGTTGTAGAAAAAGGACCCTTAGGTGGTGGACTATTTGATCTTGAAATTTTTATGGCGCTACAGACACTAGATCCCCCCAGGGGTTACTAGATCCCCCCAGATACACTCCCCCAGGGGAGTGTAAGGGGACCAAAAATCCTAAATTTTCAACCCCACATGAAAAGAAAACAAAACGGGAAATGGAAAAATTGCTGCCGTAACTATGTTTACAATGCTTCAAGAATTCTAAAACCGTTTTTGGTTTTGTTCTAGTATAAAAACTCAATGAGTTCTATTCCTTTGAAATATCAATAAAAATAAACTAAAAAAACAATATGTACATTTTTTCAAAAAACTACAGCCTGAATCGAAAAAATGAATATAAGAAATTGTGTTTCTTTTTAAAAATTACATATAAGAGTCGAATGTTTTTGTAAATTACAATTTACAGTGTGAATATGAAGTTATGCATAGAGATTATCGAAATGAAATGAAAACAGCATACAATCCCATAAATTGTCCATCACATTACAATTCAGATAAAAATTTATTTATGTATTATTACCAACAACTCTTATTTTCAGCATTTAAAATAATAGAATTCAGTGAGTTTTTATGCTAGGAAAAAAACAAAGACAGTTTCAGAATCCTTGGAACATTTTCAACAAAAGTACGGTAGCAAACTTCCCAATTGCACAACTAATTTTTTTCATCAAGCTCAAAACCCAAAATAAGTATATTTCAGTTAGTGATCAAATATCGCATATAAACACAAACGAAATGTTACAAATGAATAATTTGCTACCGGACTTTTGTTAGCAATGTTTCAAGGATTCTAAAACTGTCTTTGGTTTTGTTCTAGCATAAAAACTCAATGACTTCTATTCTTTTGAAACATAAAATGTACCAAAAAACTAATATTTCATATTTTTCAAAAAAATAAGGCCTATATCGAAAAAATTACACGAATAAAATAAGTTCATTTCAGCAAAAACATATAGTGGCCAAATTTCAAACGAATTAGATCATATTTTTAAAATCTTTGGGTTGACCCCTTAAAAGAAACTTCAGTCGTCCTGTTATTGCCTCGAACACCATCGTGCAAAGTGTTTTAAACACAGGGGATATAAACGGTTGAGAGCAGATCCTGAATTCTTTAAAAATAGAAAGGATGTTGACTTTTGTCCTTGTGAACATGCCAAACGTCAACGTGGGATGGCATCCCGATGTACAAAATTCTACATGCCGATGTAACCATCCATCGTGCAAAGTGTTTTAAACACAGGGGATATAAACGGTTGAGAGCAGATCCTGAACTCTTTAAAAATAGAAAGGATGTTGACTTTTGTCCTTGTGAACATGCCAAACGTCAACGTGGGATGGCATCCCGATGTACAAAATTCTACATGCCGATGTAAATTTCTATTCAAAATGTAAAATTTAGATACCTGCGGCTGATACATGCTAGCATATTTTTGATCGGAACTTCATTCAAGACGTGACCGCAGTTGACCTCAGGACGCAACAAGTTTGAGCGTCAGATTCCTCACCAACCCGCCACTGTTCACTTCATCTAATCTTCAGTGCCGTGTAATGCATTTAGGCAACATAACGTTTTCGGTTACTCTTCAGCCCAAGTTCGCGTGCTGTACTTTTGCATTGTTGTACTGTTTTGCGCGCTTGAACATCGTCACCGCCTCTGTAGGCTGCCTGTCCGGAGGGACCCGTGGACGTGTGGGAGCTTCTCGGACCGTCGCATTGATGGCCCAGACTGGGTAACCGTGGAGTGTGCCAGGAGCATTCTTACGGTGTATCAATTGTGAACTATAACGTTCTGGTCCTCTGAACAAGAACCTGATAAATTTTTCACTTTAATGCCGTGTTTTGTATTGATAAAGGTGTAATTAGTTGCATTTAAAATTAAAAATTCAACTCCTATTGCCACCTCTGTAATTTGAACTGAATATTTATACATAGGCATAAAAGTGTGCGCTGGATGGGAGATGCCTGGGGGGAGGAGTCGGAGTGGTCTCTAGTTTGAAATAAACTTTCCTTGTAGCCCTTGACTTTTCTTCATCTTCCATTATTCTTTTCTCATCTTCCATTATTAGAAGTCGTGCGCTGCAGTTTGGGTGCTGGCATAAGGCCCATCACGGAAGTCATTACAGCCTATACAGTACAGTACTGCACCACGCCGTCCTCTTCTGTGTCAGGGATTAATTCAGTGGGCAAACAGTAACCTCTTTGTTCACGTTGAAGCTTTTATGATCCGAGAACTACGATGTACATTTGTAGACATGCAATGTTCGAGCAACTATCGATTGGAAATAAGCTCCTGATAGAACCGAGCAACGCCTGTAGCATTGTCGTTTGCTGTGTCGTAAGCCATTTCCATATTCACCATTTCTTTATTTAACAAATTCGCCATGGCGTCAAACATTAAATTCTCGAAAGTTGCCGGATTCAGGAGTAAAATTTATTTTGAAATTTTTTTTCGAAAACACAAAAATGTAACAAACTGATCCCAAAAGTAAGAACTTTGAACTTCAGTCCTGGGATGAACATTTTTACCCCACAAAGCACGAAAAACAATCTACAGTTCTAGGCACATGTTATTATTACCTTTCAAAGTACATCACACACTTACTTTCAGACCATGAGGGTTATGTGTGTTCTATCACGGACTCTTTTTTTCTTTGCCAAACAGAAAGGAAACTCACGAAATGGCAATGAAGTTTTTTAGTCATGATTTATAATGATTTCGGCGCACCGTCGGGATTTACCAATACACCTGTATCTGAAACTATCAATGCAATTTTATCAAAACTGTTCTCATAGGTTGTAATTTAATGCTATTTTGTGAAATAAACAATCAGTTCAACAAAATTCAATTTAACACGTTGTTGCAACTTAGCACCAACGTCAACATTTTTAGTGTTATAAACCCACGGGGGGATACAACTTTAATATCTCTGGAAATTTACCCTCCCATGTTAAAGGAACGAGGTTCTAATTAGTAGGATTGGAGGGTCTTTTCTTTTTGAAATAAAATAGCGTTTTTGTATCGTTACGGACCATCGTTTCTCGGTTCCCTACAGTACTTTTTTTCGCCATCTTTCACTTTTTTCTCTAACCTTTGTTTAGTCTCACAAACTTTCATGGCAGATTGCACTGCTTCAATGAGACGAGGATGTTGTGAGGGAATACACGTTGTGCATAGGTTCCGCGTTCCCTTACCTCCATACTAAATGGTACCTCCATCCTTCCTTTCTTCAGAACACTTTCGTTGGTCATGGAGAATTAAACTGATTTGTGGGAGGGGGTTGTGTTTCGCCGATACTTGAGGTTGCATGCCTTCCTTGTCATGAGGTTAACTGTCTGGGCAGCTGCTCAACAGAATTTAGGCCCATCATACATCACAAGCATGTAGATGTTTCGTTTTTGTTTTTCAGGTTCGAATCCCACGTACTCGATTTCTAAAATATCTCAACGCGCAAAACTAATCCGTTTCCTTCACGTTCGAAGTTGGTAAAAAAAATTTTTCGTCATTTTAAGATGAAAATATCACAAGGCATTTATATTCTTTCTCAACTTGTTTATTCAGAAAATATACTTTTTCTTAGCTCAAAGTCAAATTTTATAGCGTGATCTCGTTGGTGTTCAAACAAAATTAGTTTGATGAACTGTTTATTCTTCAAAACATACAAGATTGTAACTATTTCTCTTCAACTCTTATAGAGTTTCAACTCTTATAGACGCCTTATAGAGTTTTTCTGTCGAAATTAGCGTACTCATGTGCGTAATACACATAAAAGAATAGCTTCTGTTAAAACCCTCCGACTGTCCCTAATATATCATTTTTTTTCTTAGTTTCATCCTAAAAATAAATTTATTACAATAACTGAAACACTTTCATTACAGGTCATCTACAAATACTACCCTCGATAAAAGTTACCCATGTAAGCAATATCAATATGGGAAACATGGTCCATGTATGATGCTCAGCAATAACTGTAATGTAGTTTTTTTTGTATCAGTGTTGCCAGAACGAGGCGACCTTTGTGGAAACGCGAGTTTGGGACATGCTGAGCATCGGGGTGTGTCTCACACTACCATGGTGTGTCTTCATACTCTCACCAGCCCGTCACAAGGCCCCTTCATGAAAACATCAGAGATCATTTCTGATTGTCCTGTGCACCACACTGATTTAAATATTCTAGCTCAGTGCAACCCCCCTAGTAAACTATGATCATTGAAGTTCACGAATAGAAGTTATTGAATAAATTAGTTGAATTGATGAGAAACCTAACAAATGAGTTCGCGCAACTGATCTCATTGAGTAATACATTGTGCCTAAACTTGCAATTTATGCAATAGAGGAAACGGAAACAAATTGACTGTGTATGTAGCCAAGTCTTTAACTGTATAAACGAAATAAGGCACCCATGTACATGGCTTGAGCAAGGAAAAAATAATTATTTTTATGGATTATAAATGAACACTTATTAATATGCAACTGCTCATCACTGGTTAATTAGCAGCGAGGCGGTTGACCGCGAACGGATTAGTTAAAGACGATGTAGCCCTCTCGACATCGCTCCTTGTACGCTCACGAGTGAACACGGTTAAGCATGATTGAGGTAGACGATGGCTGGCCATCCGATTCGAGTTTGAGTTTGTCAGAAATGTTGTTGTTAACAATAATATTTGAAAAGAGCTTTTGTAAATTTAGCGGTAAATTTTTCAGTGAAATATAATCGTACTCAGATTTTAGACGAGCAGCGTCCGTGCTACTTGCAGCTGTACAAGAGACTTAACACAAGGTCTTCCGTGACGTTAAGGCCCTTTTACATTGACGGTGTCTTCGCGCTCCACACCGTCGCTCCATCCCGCCAGTCGAATAAGCTCCGCCCACAGCAATGCAAAATGACCCTTATTGCCACGCTCACGGTAAGGAGCGGCAACATTCCGCATGCTAAATATTGGCGGTGTGCACTGCCAGTCAACAACGTTCAGTTGCACTTGAGACTATAGAGAGCATGTGTAGTCATGGCTTCAGTGTTGAGCACGCAACTTTTATAATGTTGCGGCGCAACCGCAACTGCAACACCACAAAAAAAGTTGCGACGCAACCGCAACAGCAACTTTGATAAAACCAAAGTTGCAATCGCCACCGAAACTTTTTAATTATTACATATAATTCTAATTAGATATTGTTCAATTTATTTTACGCATATATTGCTATGTATAACAATAATATTAAAATATTCAAAATAGAGCATTGTTTTACTAAAAAAATTAATAGATCGAGTAAATGTGCGGACTAGAATTTTAATGAAATATCAAGATACTGAAAGAAACGTTTTATTTGTAAATATAGCATGAAAAATCAAATGAATTCCATTTTCTAATAATAATGTTGAAAAGGTACCTCGCTAGTAGCTATATTTTCATAGGAGTTCCGTATATATTTAGAAAACAGAAGTGCAGAACATTTGTACAGCCTATATGACGTATAAAAATAACATGCAAATGCTCCTTTAATATATGATATTCCTCTGCTTTTTGTTGTTCCTCTGTTATGATTGAATACTTGTTCATGATCTCAATGTGACAGTGCTAATGCACTGTAATGACGATCAACGTTGCCTTTCAGAAATGTTAACATTTCACAACGTTTGTCTGAAAGCCGAGCACATCGTGGTCTCAAAATTTTTTTGCCTACAGTCGTTCGACCATAGCGCTCGATGGTATTGGCGTGTTAAATTCGATGAACAAAACAGCAAATTCACTTGAAGGAAACATCGCTAGTTTTGTTGATTACTGGCTGTTTCAGCCAACCAACTCACATCATTCCTAATAACATATGTTATGTAATGAGTTACCACAAATATACTCATATACTGTAAGCTAAGTGTATGTGTATCACTGTATCGCCTTATGCTAATAATAAACGATTGCCAGACGGGTTATACCATGTGCGGTTTAGTTTCAAACGAGTATGAAACGCGTATCAAATTTGATTGAAGTTATTTTAGAAATTAATTTACCATCGGGATGTTGCGGTTGCGAGTTGCGGCCTGACACGTCGAAAATTGTTTCGATCGCAACAGATTCACAACTTTCCTAAAATTGTTGCGGCGCAACCGCAACAGAAAAAGTTGAGACCGCAATTGCGGCCGCAACTTGTTGCGGCGCAACTGCCCTACACTGCATGGCTTACATATTATGTAGCAAGGAATAAATTAAAACTCCTATCAAAAAATAAAAAGAATTTCCGTGTTTGTGGAACGTTAAGCTCGCAGAGTATAAAAGCAGTGTCCAGTCCAGAGAAGATGCTTATAAAAAAAGCATCTCACTTTGGTTAAAATGAAAATTCAAACACTGAGAGGCCAGGATAGGAAATAGCTCTCACTATTCAAAAAATCGAAGAAATATAAACTGCGTATGTAAACTTAAAATTAATTACAGTGTAATTAAACTGCACATTGTACATTGCTCTTAAGAAAAGTATTTCAAAACAGGGAAAACATTCGTCAGGTGACATTAGATGACTATTTGAATTAAAAGATAAGTAAAAATGTACACCTACAAATTAGTAATTGGTATATATTTTTCTTTCCATTTACAGTGTTTTTTGAAGGTATTTGGGCAGTATTAAAGTTTTTTAGAGTATTTGCGTTTTATTTCTGCTAATTATTCTGTAAATATTTTGCAAATTGTTCTGCCAAGTATTCTGTCAGTATTGCAAGAGCAATACTGACGATTGCTGTCTCTGGGGAAGGAGCGTCGTGTTAAGCGGCAATGTAAAAGCAAGCCGGTGTGCACTGAGGCTCAATCCTCTCGTGGGAGGAGCTATAGCAAGTTCACCGTCGCTCCACACCGTCGCTCCACACCGCTAGTGTAAAATGAGCTTTAGTGCGCCATCGCATGCGCATGTTAAAGTGTACTGATGGTTCATTCTCGAATGATCAACGCTTCGTCATAAACTGGCTCGTACTACTGAAAATATGATTGCTTCTTGTACTTTCAGTAGAGACCATCTCGTGCATTCAACACGATGCAAATAATCATGAGAAATAATAAATTGACACTTGTTGGGTTGCATTCCCTTAAGAGTTCTTCGATTAAAATTAAAATACGGGCGGGAGAAAAAAAACTCGCCGTGCATTGTTCTGAAAATCTTTTAACACATCTAATCTACCTTTCTCCACCAACATATCTCTTACAGTTCTAGGGCCCCAAGAGTTATGTACTTATTGAAAACGTTTCGTTTTCTCGTAATCACTGATGTATGATTGCTGGTGTTAGATTAGCTGAAATGTTTCTGTTGGAATATCTTGCTGCGCAAGTACTGACAGCAAGTCTTCTGTAGAAGTGGCATTAGACGTGCAATTTAGCTAGGTGCAGATCATTTTAGACAGAATCGAGTGTTTCTATAATGGTTGAATCGGAGTGCGAATTTTCGTCCGGTCGACGCGAACGCTCATTTGAACGCTTGGTTATTTTCCTAGAAATAAGGTCACTTCTAATGTTAATCAGATTCTAATTTCTGACCTGTTGCACCCACAAATTTAAATTTAGTTTCAAATATGTCCAACACTTCTAACTGCACAAATGGCGCACAATTTTACCCTATCCTGTCCCTTCTCTTGATGACACCCATTTTACAGAGACTCGTTTCTATCCTACTGGACCTAGAAATTTAAATTTTATCACAAAGTAATGCTAACACTTTCCTTTACCTGTACAAATAGTTCGCATTTTTTTGCTCTATAAAAGGTACGTGCGGAGCTCCCTTTACTCCCACTCCTCCCTATCTCTTTGTGGTCCCGTCTTTTGAAAACCAATAAATTGTAACAAATTGCACCAATAAATTTAGACTTTCAGAAGATTGTGATTCGCATATCGTGTCAAAAAAGAAAATTGCAGGGCAAAAAAGTACCGTTTGGATTAATTCTTAGATAGTAGAAGAAATCATCGATATCTTCTAAAAACAAGTTCCAGGTTATGATAAATCATTGTAGCCTTGACAATTTTTTTGAACAAGGACACGAAAAACACGAGGCTTTTCTGTATGACAGACAAAATTTCAACGCTGATTGCGTCGTAAAAGTTTATGAAAGATAGAATAATCGCTACTGTAGTTCTGCTGGGATCCCGTTTTCGTCCTGATTAAATGCTAAGAGCCATTTTGTAAGATGACGTCAGAAATTATTTATTTCCATGGTCTGGAAGAAAGGACAAACATATGCACCGTTTATTTATTGGAAAAGGCCGAAGCTGATAAGAACCAAAACTAACTAGGCGACTTGCCGAGCAGGATGAAAAAACGAGTGATTAGAGAGATGGTCTTGAGAGATGGACCGTCCAACGTTTACCATGATCTACTTGGCAACATGGCAGACGGTAAGGATATCAGAAGGAAGATCTCCTGTCTGAAAAGTCTGAAAAAACTTGAGTAGAATGTCAAGGTTTCGGGCAAAATGTCACAAGATAACGATGAGGATCTTCAATTAGGTATAGCGATTTTTCAAGACATGGCTTCAGCAGAGAACTAAATCATCCCAGGTTTTGTTCTAGAATTCAATTCGAGCATGACGAGATTTTTCTGCAATCTCAGGGAGAGCTACGTGAACTAGTTAGATACCCTGATGTTACTCTGCATTTGGATTTAACAACAGGTGGTGATATCAAATGTATTGAAGGCCGAAATTACTTATACCACGCTCTTGATAACCAAAGTTAGAGTGGCGCTCCACCATTTACGGCTATATCCATGCTGTCAAAAAATAATTATGCAAACTGCATCGAAGGCATGCTGGTCAGCTTCACGCACAACTGTGAAAAATTAAATGAGGAGCTCATACTGAAGTGCACAGTACCACAGTTTTGCCTATTTATGCGTTATTGTAGATCCATTCAAATTGGGGACCTACCCACCCATCAAGACAAGTTGTGGATGTATCCTGACGAGTTTGAACTGAACTGCATTGCTGTAAAATTTTGTAAAGCCCATTATTATGAAAAGTATTGCTAGAAATACTCTCCCAATAATATGATGCATAAAGACCGTTATATAATTCAACAATGCTTCTCAGACATAATAGAAGCCATTTACTTATTTTCAGCACTGTCAAGAAACAAAATATGTGTTTAAATCAGAACCGTAACGCAATTCAATTCAACAAGCCTCTCGTATTGTATTACGGTCTGGATTCTTGCTCTTGTTACGGTAGGGCCTCACCAAACCAACGGGTCTGGACCATTTACACAACGATAAAAGGCGCATTCAGAAAGTACGTTTCCTAAGATCGTAGAAACGAGAAAATTCATAGAGAAACTATTATAGTGGATGCAGCATATGTTGCACAATTTTCTACGCAATTTCCGCCAGAATTAAGAAATTTGCCCCCGTGGGATCAACAGTTTTATTCCTGTGTCGTAGAAGTCTATCTCAGACTGTATCTCTACGGCGCTGCGATACACCGTAACGATGGCCTACTGAGTATGGTTGTCGAGTTCCGCAATCGTGAAAAGCTGATTCTTCCCAATCTTCAACTACACTTGTTCCACAAGATCATTCGTAACAAAGGATGGTACATTTATTCGGTTTATGTTTTTCAGTATACGGTTGACGATGAATTTCAATGGGGTTCTTGCTCTATACGTGTTGAAAAACTTGAGAACGGATCGGACCTCACAAGCGATGGAGGAATGAAATTAGAGCCGATATTCATTTTCAATACTCGCGTTACTGAAGGGAATCAGGCCGCGCTATCTAGCACATTCGATTACCACGCCATTAAACTTTCATGTAAGAGCGTTAGTGCATTTTGAATATATGGTTCGCTAGCTATAATTTACAATTTTTTGCCGTGTACACATGGTACTCCATATTAGGTTTTTTACTGCTTTGTCTGAGGCGTATATGTGACCTGGGGAAGAAAACATGTAAAGCGTCGGGGTGAGAATGCTGCTAACTATACGCCCACATGATATTTTTATGATTTAAAATCCTGTTTTGTGAATTGATGGGTCATTCCTTTTTTGCAAGGGCGGAAATGGAACTCGTCGTAGAGGATTCGACGGAGGGAACGTTCTGACACCCCAAAGGTAACCGCAGGCTTGTAAGCGGTGCGCTAATGAGACTGCAGTAAAGGCGAGCAAAACTGTACGAAATTTTGGACGTTGCTACGGTTTTCGCAAGTCCTTTCTTTTTAAACATACATTCTTCATTCTGCGTGTGCAAGTTATTCAAAATAATACGTTATGAAAATATTCCCAGCTGGAGTAGTTAAACGTGCATTTGCTGAGTATGGTTGCAATCCACAGAAAATTTTATAATTAAAATTCAACTCATATTCGATAACACTAATACTTTATGAACGAGAGGCAATTCGAAATTTACCCTGTTTTGAAGTAGAAAAAGTCCTAACCTTCTGTTATACAGAAAAAAAAATGACAGCAAAGCAAACAACGGCACCTTAACTTCGTTAACATGAATGTAAAAACATTATTGTCAGCGTTTCCCATAATAATCATTGCGTATTCCTGACTAAAGATTCTACTTCTTTTTACTCTTGCGATGTGAGCTCCAGGTACCGTTTTTTTATCTTTACTCTCTCGCTGGTGTCTTCTGGCCCAGGTAACCATAAAGTTCGCACTGCACTACTCATTTGTTGTTAAAAAGTGTGAAATAAGATTTAGTCCTTGTTTGCCGAATATTTGATTTATTTCCGTTTAGTGTCTTAATTAGTCTGTTTTTTGTAGGCGGCACTGTGGTCGACACCTCAAGGAGCCTATTCTGTAGCTGATGCCTGATCGTTGTTTGTCCTACTTGCATCTTCGGGCTTCGGTCGTGCAATGTTGTGAAGTGTATAATCTGCAATGCTAATTGTTCTAGTGACAGGTCCTAAATTCAATGGATATGACATTTATGTAAGAAACTCGACGTTCTGAAATTTTATCCGTGAACGTGATTTATTTTTGTTTGTAATTTTATTTATTTCTGTTGGAATAACGGTGTTCTATATATATATATATATATATATATATATACCAAGCCTTTTCCTCTTTTCAAGTAGAGGGTGGCTAGCATCATTTACATGATACTAATTTTATTTTTATTTATTTCATTTATTTTTGTAATTTTAAAGTCTGAAAATGTAAAACGTGTATTATCCCGAGTCGTTTGGAAGTAGAAGGGTGTCTGGAACTCTAACACAGGTGTCAGATATGCAGCAACTGTACGAGTAGTAGGTGAGCCCTTGAACAAGCGACTTATATAAGTCCCAGCAACTATGAGGACAAAATAACCGAAAGAAATATGGCCAACATTGCATCTTGAACGAGTCGTGGAGACAAGAATCTCCCTGTAACGACGCACTTAC
Source organism: Morinoia aosen (assembly GCA_030386875.1). Taxonomy (NCBI): domain Eukaryota; kingdom Metazoa; phylum Arthropoda; class Malacostraca; order Amphipoda; family Talitridae; genus Morinoia; species Morinoia aosen. The sequence continues at coordinate 11,571,516 of CM059569.1, read as the reverse complement.
GTTGAAATGGTCACAAAAGAAAACGCCTTCAAATTCTCGGCGTACGTCTCGATCTTAATATTCTGAAACATTCCTTAGTGAAATTAATTCTTGCAAATAATGCATTTCATGTTTGTACATTCATCTTTCCTCTCAAATACTGTAAACTTTGAGAAGAAGAAATGTATATATATATATATATATATATATACCTTCAACTACGACCCTTGAATGAAACAGGCACAATTACATTTCATCTGGGCTGAGAAACAGACAAACACAATAAGAGAAATACACGGCAGAATCAGTACAATATAAGTGACAGAAAAACACGAAATTAAAATCATTCACATACGTAAGAGGCGCTTATTGCACCTCTTTTTAAATAGCTGACGGCTCTAAACATGTAATGTTGCACGTTGCAACGTTCGTTGTTTTCATTATACTTACGTCCACTTATTAGGAGAATGCATTCCGTTAAATTATTTTTCCCCGTGCTCTAAGACTAGTCAAGTTCAAATTTTACAAAATAACCTTTGGGACTTTTTTCAGGTACACTGTAAAAAATGCCCGTGAAATTCACGGTGAAACACCGTATAAATCACAGTATTTTACTGTGAGGCATATTTTACAGTAAAACACTGGGTCTCAATGCAATAACGGTAGAACACCGTTATTGGCTATTACAAGTGGATTTCATATCAATGGATGAAATGAAAAAAATTTTGCTCAATTTGAGCTTAAAATGGCTTGAACAAATGTTGCCTAGTTACTATAAACTCTATTAGGGGTGTATTGTTCATGCAATAAAAATCATAGGAAAAATGATTGAATAATAAATATCTAGGAACTTTCCTTCCCATAACGAAAATGCGAAATATCATTCTATTTATCGCTTGATGAAATTTATTGTGTTTTCCTCTTACATCAGTTTTATAAGTGGTATTTTAAACTTCACAACGTTGAAGATTGAACTATCCTTTCGAAAATATTGGTTCTCTGTCTTATTTTATCACTGCGCTGTTTCTTTATGTATGAAGCTTTAATAGAACTCATTGAACAATAAATGCGAATTCTGTTCAAATTTTTTGTTGCAACAAATGTATCGGTAAATTAATCACTGAAAAGGTGACACCGTGTCAATAGTATTGGAACTACGTTCCCCAAGGGAATTGTGTTTGCGCGGCAAGTAGAAAGTCGTTGGAATTGTGCGAGAGAGGAGTCAATGTTTAAGTCTCAGTTATTGCTCTCCAGTAAATGTGTTTTGTTCTCACCACCAGAGTATAATAATTTGACAGTGCTTCTCTCACATTGACAGCCATCATATAGAGTTTATGAGTGGGGGCTTTAATGTAAGCGGACGTTTACCGTTGATTTTCGTGAAGTACAGGCAGTGTTCGTGTTAATCTACTCACACATATAGTATAACTGTTGGAATTAAGTCTTGGTAGAATGCTGTTGAGCAATTTTATCGTCCCTAAATTCTCCCCACTTATTTTGTGAGTTTCCAATTTTGACAAATTTAGTTGTAAAAGGACTTGGGGCCGTGCATTTTAACCATACTTTTTTTATCCTGGTGCCTTTTTTTGGTTCATATGTAGATTGTCAACTCAAATCGGAAAAGAGAAGTAGACTCACTGCCAATGACATTAATGATTAACATATAGATTTTATTGAGTGTATAAATTGTGAGTTCATTAGATCATTCTCAAATTCTTATTAAAATATATCTCAAAAATGCAGAACATAAATGTATTGGAAGAGGGTAATCTGAGGCCAAAGTATAATTGTCCATTGTGTGGTAAAGTATCTAAATTTTTGGCAGGGTATGTAAACCATTTTGCATTCCATAAAAACTTATGCAATGTTGCATTTCCATGTTTATTTGAAAAATGTCCTAGGAAATTTAAATCATATGCTGGATTTCGAGCTCATCTTTTGCGGGAACATGGGAAAATGTTGTCAAATGGCATCCAAAAGGAGCATCAAAGATCTCCAGATACTGCAGTGTAATTTACAACATTGCAATCAAATTTTTCCCAATTTGAATGCTTTACTTCAACATCTAAATGATCTTATAAAAGATGGTGAAATCATTAGGTGCCCTATGAAAAATTGTGATAAATTATTTTAAAAAATTTCTAGGTTTAAAAATCATCGTAGTAGAAACCAACGTGGATATTCTCATAATCAGGTTGCCTTAAAACATCTAATATCACCCAGTGTACATGAAGGCAGTGTTGATATTCATTCAGTTGCACTTCCAGCTCATGAAGTTTGCTCTGGTGTATCTGATGCCAGTGATAAACCTGATACTAGAGAGACAGATGAGAGAATGGAAAATAGTGATGAAAATTTAGGTAACAATGATGTAGAAGCATTTTATTTGAAAAATCTTGCATTGTTTTATCTCAAATTGCAGGCAAAATTATTACTTTCATCATTTACCATCCAGCATATCGTTGAAGAATTTCATGAAATTCACCAACAAGGACAGACATTTTTGTGCTCAAAAGTAATCTCAAAATTCAAAAATGAAACTGACATTCCTGATGATAAGTTAAAAGAAATTGAAGTATTATTCATCAATGCAGATCTGTTTCAATTTACATCCGAAAGTTTTAGAACTGACTTCAACCGTAAAAAAACTTTGAAAGAAAAATTTAATTATGTTCAACCAATTGAAATAAATTTAGGAAATAATGCTCAAAGTAAAAAGCATACTTTTCAATATATTCCTGTGTATAGAAGCCTAGAAAGCTTGTGTAATAATAAATCTTTCCAAGATGAATTAGCTTCTACCAGAATATGCAACTTGCCTAATGTGGATGACATTCCAGAGTGTATGAGTGACGTGTGTGATGGTAGAGTGTTTAGGGCAAATCCTTTATTCAGGCATGATCCTAATTCTCTTAAACTCATCCTCTATCAGGATGCCTTTGAGGTTTGCAATCCGCTTGGCTCAAGTAAAAAGAAGCACAAAGTACTGGCTGTTACCTTACTCTTGGTAATATCAGGCCACATTTAAGATCTAATGCTGATCATACCATTCTAGTTTTGCTATGCACAGAAAAAGATTTCAACTATTTTGGGCAGAAGGCAATTTTTGAATATTTGATAAAAGACCTGCAAGATATAGAAAAAAATGGAATTAAATTTGGCAAAAATAAGATCAGAGGCACTTTGTGCTGTATTACTGGAGATAACCTTGGCTCTCATTGTGTTGGAGGATTTACAGAAAACTTCAGTACAGTTGAGTACTTCTGTAGGTATTGCTTGGTTCGAAAACAAGATTTTAAACAAAATCCATAAACTATTGGACAATTTAGAACAGTTGAAAGCTACAAATAAGACCTTGGTGGGCTTTCAAATGGAGTGAACAATATCAGAGGTGTTAAATTTATTTCTGTATTTAATGCATTGTCATATTATCATGTTTGTCAGCTTGGGTTACCTCCATGTCTTGGTCATGACCTATTTGAGGGTATTGTGAACTATGACTGTGCTCTTTTCATAAAAGATTTGGTCCAAGTGAAGAAATGGTTGACTTATGATGAATTAAATATGTTAAAAGTAACCTTTAATTAAATACCTTGGTGCAGATGCTAGTTGTAAGCCCAGTGAAATAAACACATCTGGAGAGAAGTTAGGAGGGCAAGCTGCTGAAAACTTTTGCTTACTTATGTTGCTGCCGCTCATACTACGCAATAAAATTATGAATTCAGAACACTTTACTTGGTGCTGCTTTCTAATGTCGCGGGATATTGTCGAGTTATTATGTGCTCCAAAGATAACTAAAAGCGATGTTGCTTACTTGAATACTTTAATTGAAGACTATCTTGAATTACGAAAGAAGTTATTTCCTTCAAATGATTTTGAAGCCCAAGCACCATTATCTAAGACATTTTCCAAAGCTTATCTTGGATTTTGAGCCACCTATTCATCTCTGGACCATGACTTTTAAGCGTCGCTACTCGTACTTCAAAAGATGTGTTCAATACAGTCATAATTTCAAGAATTTGAATTTCACACTTAGTGAGCGCTATCAACTGCTTCAAGCTTGTAAAGAAGCTGGGCAGTATTTTCCTCACCCTATTGACATTGGGGCATGTGAACCATTTTTCTGAATGAAATTCCAGTAGAGTTGCAAGCTGCACTTGCTGCCTTCAAGTTCTCTAATGAAAAAACTTGGATTAGTGATGAAGTGACTATCAGAGGATCTTAGTACAAGAAAAAATATTTTTTAGTGTTGGGCAAAGCAAACAGTGACATGGAAGATATTCTTATACATGGGGAGATTCTTTTTATACTTATATCTGGTGGAAATTCGGAATGTCCCTTGGTTTATTTTGTTGTGAGGAAGCGTCTGTCAGTTTTTGATTTCAGCCTTCATGTCCATCAAATTTTCACTTCCCCTGGTCAGGTTCCAAAATCTTATGATTGTGTGAGTTCTTTAGACCTTCATGATTATTACCCTCTTCAAGGGTATGTGAAGAGCTTTGGAACATTATTGATTCCTCTCAAGCGCAACAGTCTTTTGGCTTGAAAATGTCAATCTCAATAAAAGAGAGCATTTTTCAAGTGTTGCCAAACCTGACAAGTGGTACCGTTGATGGCATACTTCAGGTGCTTACTGAAGCTGGTGTGGAAACTAGGGATGGCCTGAGTCTTGTTGAAGAGGATGACCTTCGCTCAATCCTGAGACCGATCCAAATTCGCAAGCTAAGAAATCTCTGAAGATGTGCTTCGGGTAAGTAAATTTAGTTGTGGTAATTGTAGTAAATTTAGTTGTGTTTTAGTAATTTATTTGGGGCACCAACTGGTATCGATGATTATTTATGGGTATATTATCAGATAATTAATTGCATTTCCTAAAGAATTTTTCCTAAAAGCCGAATGCTAGGGTAAAATTATTAAAATGTAAGCGTTGCCTGTAAACACAATTACTGATCTACAACGAAGAATTAAACCTACGTTACTCACGGATGCTACTTATGACGAACTAGAAGAAAAAGGAACACAGCAATTTGAAATCAAATAATCAATTGTCGGTGCATCTGTTACATTTCTAAATAGAAAACAAGGTGTTAATGAATCCATAGAAAGTTGTGCTAAAACGTTATATGACTTAGCATCTGCATGCAACTATGGTAATTGCTTTCGTGATCGTTTATTGAGAGATGCCTTCGTGGCTGGGCTACATTCAGCGCAAATTCTCAGCGCGGTTCTACAGAAGTGCAACAGCAAGTCCTTCAACGAATGCGTTGAACATGCAAAACTCATCGAACAGTTAAGCTCCGACGCTCAAGATATTATTCGTGAGGATTCATCTTCATCGTTTTTCACAACAGAAAAACTACCGCCGAACTACATATTCATTCGCTGCGGAACCAGGCGGAAGCACTTTGCAAAGAATTGTTATGCTTTGAAACTGAAATACCATAAATGTGGAAAGGAAATATAGGCCACATTTCTGAAGTCTGCAAATCTACGACGGCAGTACAGCCTTCTCCAGCAGGACCTACGAGAGGAAGATTTGATGCAGTTCGCTTTTACGCGGTGCAGCCGAAGAGGAGCGGTTGGCATTGCAACGTCGGAAGAGAAGATGTGTTAATGAAGAGTTCACGGGAGCCTCAACACAGCGGAAGATCGAAGTTGGTCTACAAAAGCCTAGGAACGACAATGGTGACGGTAATTCTGTACATGAATTCTCTGAAAATCCTTGCAATGATTCTCATTTTTTTGAGTAAACACCACTGTAATTCCAGTTATTATAGAGCCCACCATGATTACATGCAACTTAAACGATAAACCTGTTGAATTTTTGCTTGACAATGGAAGTGCAGTCTCAACTATACGTAAAAGGGATGCACTTAAAGTTGGGGCTGTTGTAAATCCTACGTGCAGCAAAATTCTCGGATACAGTGTTGGCTCTATAAACTTGCTTGGTCATACATACATACATACATATACCGGGCTTATCCTCCCCATGGGAGGGTATCCGACAGCAGGCCACAATCACCACACTTAGTCACTAGGAGGCGAGAGAGGCAGCACTGGCCGCACCTGAACTGCCAGGATCAGCAGCAGCCCAGCACAACCACCTTCCACAGTCAGGCCCGACAGCAACAGCTGGTTTACCCCGACCGCTTCATTGAGTGCAGCCCCTCCCCCGCACATGACAGGTCAACCCCATCACACGCGGGCAGCTTCCAGTAACGCGTCAAAAATAAAATTACCTCCTTATACACTGCCCCCACTCACTTCTGTCCGCAGCCATCCCTCTCGCCACGTCCACAGTCAGACCCCTCTCATACAAAGCACGTCGCAACCCATCCATCCAACTCATCCGTGGTCTACCTCGCGCTCGAAGACCACTCACTTCCGACATATATATCTTTTTCACCAGCCGCTCAACATTCATTCTTTCTACATGCCCAAACCATCCAAGCACTCTTTCATCCACTCGCCTGCTCAACTTTTTGATAACACCCGTCTGCTCCCTAACCAACTCATTCCAGATCCTATCTCTTCTAGTTACTCCATACATGCTCCTCAAACACTTCATCTCAAACACATCCAACTTCCTCCTCTCAGCTGCTCTCAACCCCCAGGACTCTGCTCCATACAACAAAACTGGCACAATCAAACTTTCATACAGTCCCCTCTTAGCATTCATACTCAAACTCCTGCATTCAAAAACTTTCCTCATTGCACCCAATGTCTTACAACCTTCACTCACTCGATGCTTCACTTCTACTTCCATACTATCCTTAACAGTCACATCCGACCCGAGGTACCTAAAATGCTCTACCTCCTCTAAAACTTCCCCATTCAACCTCAGATCCAAAATTCCAAACACTCCACCTCTTGAACATCTCATCACCTTACTTTTATTCACATTTACCCTCAATTTCCGCCTTTCGCACACTCTACCAAACTCTGTACCCAGTCTCCTCAGTTTTTCCTCTGAATCAGCCACAAGCGCTGTATCATCTGCAAACAACAGCTGACACACTTCCCAATACATACCATTTCGTCCCACCAACTGCGCACCTTTTCCCAACACTCTGGCATTCACTTCTCTCACCACACCATCCATAAACAAAATAAACAACCACGGCGACATCACACATCCCTGTCTCACACCTGTCACAACTGGGAACCATTCACTCACCTCATTCCCTACTCTCACACATGCTCTGCTATCAATGTAGAAACTCTTGATCGCATTCAACAGTCTCCCACCCACTCCATACAAACTTACCTCTTGCCATAAAGCCTCGCGATCCACTCTGTCATACGCCTTCTCTAGATCCATAAATGCCCAATATACATCCTTTCCCTTTAATAAGTATTTTTCATTCACCTGCCTCACAGCAAACATTTGATCCACACAACCTCTACCACACCTAAAACCACACTGTTCTTCAGCAAGCACACGATCCGTCAGCAATCTCACTCTTCCAATTAACACTCTTCCATACAGCTTCCCAACAACACTCAGTAGACTTATACCCCTAGAATTACTGCACTCATACCTGTCACCTTTCCCCTTGTACAACGGAACTACGCACGCGCTACTCCAATCAACCGGCACTTTACTAGCCTCGAAACACACATTTAATAAACGCACCAACCATTCTATAACCACATTTCCTCCTTTCTTTAGACATTCAACCGTGCAGCCATCCAAACCTGGAGCTTTCCCATTTTTCATTTCATCCAAAGCACATCTCACCTCTGCACTTCTTATTCGATTTCTATTCACTTCACCAAACACAGGCATTCTAACATCACTTCCAACAGCTACTACTCTCGCAATCCTATCATCCCTCACGTTCAGCAGTTCCTCAAAATACTCCGCCCATCTCTTTCTCACATCACAACTCTCCACTAGCAGCCTACCATTTGTATCCTTCACTCTTGCCTCATTCTCCACCTGACCCTTCCTAATTCTCTTCACTTCCTTCCAGAAAACCTTCCTTCTCTCCATGAAATCCCCTCCCAACTTCCTCCCCCATTCCTCATCCGCCGCCCTCTTCGCTCTCCTTATCATTCTTTGTACCTCTTTCTTCCTCTCCTTATACTCTTCAAAATTTTGCTGGTTGCCTCGTTGCAACCACCTTTCGAACGCCCCCCGCTTTCTTTTCACAGCCGCTCCTACTTCTCCGTTCCACCATTCACTCCCCTTTCTAATCCCCCCTCCAACCTTCCTTACCCCACACACTTCCCTTGCACATTTTTCCACTTGCTTGGTCAATCTTCAGTAATTATTGGTTATAAAGACTTACGTTTTAATCATAAGTTTCTCATTGTGGAAGATGATAGAATCAACTTACTTGGCCGAGATATTTGTTCTAAACTCTACGTAAACGTTGTCATTCCTGATAAATACGACTCCACAAATAAAACGGATTGTCATATTTTGCCGAGAATCTTGTCTTCGAAATACGATTCATATTTGTCATCTGATTCAAAGTCTAACGTTAGAGGAACAGTTCATCTTGATGTGTTGCCTAATGCAGTTCTTGTATTTTGTAAAGCACGCCCTGTTCCTGTAAGACTAAGAGACTCTGTCAAAACCGAACTGGAGCGCTTGCAGAGTATGGGCAAAATTTCTAAAGTGTATGATAGCCAATGGGCATCGCCCACCATCGATGTTCTAAAGTCTGACGGCAGTGTGAGAATCTGTGGATATTTTTCAGCCTCCATTAATAATTTTCTGAATCCAGTTCAATCTAAACTACCTGTTATTGATGATGTAATTTCTCAAGTCGGAGACACTAAATTTTTTTCAAAAATTGATTTGTCTGACGCGTTTTTGCAAATTCCGTTGGACGAAGAATCAAAGAAGGTTACGACCATTAACACCTCTGAGGGCCTATTTATGTACAATTACTTACCTTATGGTTTACGTGCAAGCCCCGGCATTTTCAAACGTTCATGAATAGGACTCTTTATGGCATCGATAACATCATTGTGTACCAGGATGACCTACTCATTTTGACCTCTTCATATGATGCTCATTTAGAAGTTCTTGACAAAGTCCTGTCTGTCCATAAAAATGCTGGAATTCACTTAAATCTGTCTAAATGTGCCTTTCTAACTGATCATGTGTCTTATCTAGGGTACGTTTTCGATAACAAGGGTGTTCACCCTTACTCTGAGAAAGTAGACGCTATTCTCAATGCACCTGTTCCTTAAAACCTCAAACAGTTGCAAGCATTCATCGGATTGTGTAATTTGTATAGTCGTTTGTACCCAACTTTTCTAATGTAATGCATCCTCTGTATTCGCTGCTTAAGAAAAATGTACAGTTTCGGTGTCCAGAACAGGATAAAAGTGTCCAGATAATCAAAGACATCTTTCGTTCGCATAAACCTCTAAAGTTGTTTGATCCCAACCATGAAACTCTTCTTGAAACTGATAGTTTGGGATATGGAGTTGCTGCCATACTCATGCAACGCGTTAGCCCTCATGATTGGTGTCCTGTTCAATTTGCTTGAAGATTTCTAAATAATTTAGAACAAAACTACTCTAACATCGAAAGAGAGAGCCTTAGTGTTGTTTTTGGCGCTGAGAAATTCAAGAAATTTCTACTTGGTGCTAAGTTCATTATCCATAATGATCAAAAACCTCTTTGTAAACTTTTTGCACATAACAAGGGTGTACCTCTCAACTGTTCCGCTCGAATTCAAAGATGGGCTCTCAGACTTTCCCATTTTGACTATGTTTTCAGCTATTCGAACGGTAAATGTAACGTAAATAGCGATTGTCTCAGTAGGCTTCCCCTACCCACAACTTTGAAAGAGCTAGAACCGTACGAAATGATTTTTGCGGTGAACTCTCTCGATAAAACTCCTGTCACGTGTGAAAATATGAAAACTCATACTGATATGGATAGCGAATATTGCCAACTTAAACAATACATAAAGTTTTGTATGCCTCCTAAACCTAATCCTAATTTGTCTAAATTTAAGAACCTGCTACCTCAGATGACCATCATGAAAGGTTGTATACTTTATAAAGAAAGGGTTTCAATTCCCAATTCATTGCGTAGTTTAGTTCTTGAAACATTTCATGATGGACATCCTGGCATTTGTGGCATGAAATCGTTGGCCAGATCTGTTATTTGGTTTCCTGGAATGGACAAAACTATTGAAGACATAGTAAAATTTTGCCCTCAATGTCAATTAAATCGAGCAAAACCGAAGTCTAGAAAAGTAGAATGGCCTACTCCTTCTCGTCCTTTTGAACGTATTCAAGTCGATCACTTTTTCTAAGAGAATAAAATTGTTTTCATTGCTGTAGATGCATTATCTAAATATATTGAATGCGAAGTGGTACCATCCACGAGTGTGTCAGATACTATCGATGCTTTGAGAATGATTTTCAGCAGAAACGGGTTCTGTAATGTGCTCGTAATTGACGATGCTTCTAACTTTTCATCTCAAGACTTTGAAGATTTTCTAATTTCCAACGGCATTGAGCACCTCACACCTCCGCCCTACTCTCCAGCAAGCAATGGTCAAGCTAAGAGTCATTAAAGATCTGTTGAAAAAACTCTCTTCTTCCGAATCGTTCAAATCCCGTCTAACAAAAGCATTATTTCAATCGCATTGTATTCCGCATAGTGTTATAAAAAAAGCTCCCTCTGTTGCGCTGAACAATCGTAAATTTGTTACTTCCAGAGATAGAGTTCATCCTAAATATTCTGTGTCCAGGTCTAAGCCTATGTATGTAACTCAATTTGATGTCGGTGATCATGATCTTGCTCTGAATTTAAGAAACGGTCCCAAGTGGCTGAAGGGAATTATTGTTAGTAAAGAGGCTGTTAATATCTTTCATGTTCAAATATTATCATTAAATGTAATCTGGAAGAGACATTTAAATCAGTTGTTGCACAGTAGTTTGGAATCTATCCGTAGTGGGGCAGCAGAGACTCGTACTTTGCAACCTGGTAACAGTTCATCTGTACAAAATGAACCTCGTAGATCAAGTAGAATAACTAAACCTGTAATGCGAATAGGTTGTTGAGTTCCTCCTTCCCTTTGTCATATATTCATCTAAAGGGAGGGAAGTTGTTATTTAGTGAAGTACTGGTTGTGTTAATAAAACTTCTGGAGGAAGATCTTTATGCGCTCGGCCCGGATACCTCATAGCGTTCGGGTCACATGTCTTGATAGGGCCTCCGCTGGAAGAGCCGATGGGCGCCTTGCATTTACAAGCACCGGATGGGCTTTGTTTCCCCTCCTGGCTCGGCTGCTCTTAAGGAGGAGCTGTGTATCAATAAGTCAGTACAATACTAGAAGTCTTACAGTGTGTTTCGCTATTATTCTGCCTGGTATACGGCTAGGCGAACAGAAGCCACATGTTCTGTTAAATCAACCTCATGTCGTGCTGAAACTGCGACATTCCAATAAGTTCTTTCTTTGGCTAGTTACTTTTCTACTTTTAGTTCACTTTTGGTTCACTGTTGTTTTTTTCTGTTTCCATCCCATTATTCTTCACCTTTCATCTGGTTTTGTGAAATGCTTCCAAATTCATTTCCATGTGCTGGATGTGGGAGCATATCTTGTACATAGATTTTCATGTCCCCTGATTCCACGTTCTTTGATGCCTCCCTCTCTTGAAAACACCCTTGTTGTGTGGTTAGGGAGAGTCAGAATTGACTAGAATTATATTTTGAGTTACTCGGTAGTTGTTTGTCTGATTTGCAATATAATTTTAAATAAATTTTTTTGCTCAAAAAATAAACAGATCTCCCATTTCTCCAAAAATACAGAGAACAACTGATGAAAGAAATTGTTCGGTAAATGTTTATAATAGATATTAGGAAATTCAAGTATTTTTAAAATATTAAATTGTATTAAAATTGAAGTGAGGATTTCCAAAGTGACCCACCAAAAACTCCTCACATTTTCCTTGTTCATTGTAGCTAATAGAACATTTCTCTGTTTAAAGAGCTAGTGAATGAATGAGTTCCTCATGCAGTTTGGAAAAACAAAAATATTAGGGGCAGTTACAGTATTTAATTTCAAATTTTTGACGTTTATTTTATTTGTATGCTTGTTCAATTTTAGGGACTCAATCATACCGAGACAATGTTAATTTCATTTTACTATGTGTTATTTTTTCCCAGATGTACAACTTGCTGCAAGTGCATTAGACCTCAACAATGTAGCTCAACCGTCTACAAGTGGGATTGGTTCAATGTTGGATTTAGGCTCAGTGATGGCGTCCGCACCTAGCCCCATGAACCCGAATTGCGCTCACGAATTTGCAATTCCATAGGAGATGATGTCCCGTAGGGATATAATCAATGTGGTTGAAAATAAAGCACGACCTACGCCATGAGCTAGGCTTGAGATGGTACGCGTCGTTATAGATGCCGTTATGATGACAACTCGTAGGCCTGGCAAGAAGGCCCTGGATATAATAGCTAGAAAGATTGTGGCTAAGTATCCACAATCGTTCCAGGATATAATTAAGAGAACTCTTGTTGGCTCTGGCCATGCGTCACTTTGCAAGCAACTTGTTTAACAGAAAGTTAATGCTTCTTCTATTAAAAGTGGCGTGGCAATAGATATATCCACAACTAAAGAAGATGATGCAAGACAAGCAAAGAAGGTTCTTTACGATGATTATGGTTGCATAAGTTTCAACCCCGACATTCCCATTGGGGACACAAAGAAGCTCAACAAGCCTTCGCGTCAACTTTGAAGGAGATGTTCCTCCAGAAGGGCACAGAAGGCCATTACGAGCAGCTGATGCGAAAATCATATTATCTTCAGCGGCAAGATATTTTATCTTGAGTAAATATTGTAGCTCTGAAAAAAACTGGCCGTACCTCTTTGAATCGAGTGGTTTGTTCATCCATTTTGAAGAATTAACAGGAGTTAACATAAGAGATCAAGTGCATGCGACACACCTAAGCAGAGCACAAAGAATTTTATAGTGGATGGATAGGCAAGTGAAAGCTAGTGACATAATCCAAATCAATATGGATTATAAAAATGCAAAACTGAACTCAGGCAACTCGTTTTCTGAATTGCCAGCAGCTATTTTGGGTGCCATGCATGCATGGCCTATTTCAAGGAAAAACAAGATGTTTTGTTCAAAGTGTTCAAGGTGAGTACTGGGCATGTTCTAAAGTTCATTTTTATAAATTTCATCCATTCAACTTTCCCTCAGGGAGATAAACTATTGGATCTATTGGAATTACCCCCTCCCAGGGGGAAAATATGAAGGCCCAACCTGAGAGTTAGGTAGACCTTTTTTTCTTGAAATAGAATGTTTTTGCTATGTTAAGGACCGCCTTTTTTGGTTCACTGCTATCCTGTTTTTCAGCACCTACTATTTTATTCGATTATTATCTTGTTTCATGAACATCTTTCTCAACTTACTGTTTCTATACCCCTTTTGCATAGATTCCGCATTCCCTTATCTCCATGCTAAATAGTGCCTTCCTCTCTGTGATACGTTTTTTTGTAGCGGTTAAGGAGGCTTGAACTAACATACGAGTATAGCTAATCTAGAATATCCATTCAACCTTCATTCAAATCCATAGAAGCTTAAAATATTCAGAACTCTCCTATATCCTTTCATGCATATATTTCTTGCATTATTTCCAGTGCTTTCATTTTTTTCTAATTTTTTCCCTAAACATAAGTGCCAAAATTCAACATAGTTGAGCTGTTGCTGCTTAAAATTATTCTGGAGTGTTATGACATTTGATGTGCTGGATATGATGGAAAATTTGTGTTCACAGAAAATTTTTTCAAGGCGGGATTCCTACAAGTTAAGTTTCTTCTACTCTTAGTTATGAGCTTAAAAATATTAAAACAACCCTTCCGGAGACCTTCTACTAAAACATTAACGCCACTGTGAAAAATGTGCTGATCATTATTTTTTATTGCAGGATGAGAAGTCCGTGCAGGAGATCGAGGATTCTGGACTTCATCTGCACCCTCACATTGTAATAAATGGTAATTAACACAACATACCTGCCTCAATGTAAGAGAGTTCATTTTAACCATTGCCACTAAATTGTACCCTCGTGAGGTATCTTGATACTTAGTTAATTCCACCATTTCTTCAGATAACCTCCAAAAGTTGGTATGAAGTATTTCAAAAAATAATTTGAGGCCGACCTGGACGGGACTCGTTACTTTGAGAATAGAATGACATGACTTCTTGTGTAATAATAAATATTGAATCGCGTTTAAATAGTTACCATTCGTTCGTACCTTTTTTTCGTAGAGGATATGGTTTTCTTTAGGAAGCCAATAATAAACGTTGCAATAATAAATCGTCATTGTTCCAGTCGTTGACATTCGTTACGAGTTTTTCGAGTATTTAAGTAAGTAGTATTTACAAATAGTTGACTTCAAACCAATGTAAACTGCTGAGCATGACCAGCGGAAAAAACTTACGTCTGCCCGTGACGCAAGTTCCATTTTAAAGTTTCATGAAGTAAGATGTTAGTTGAACTACTCGGGTTGACCAATGGAAGTCGTGATAGCATTCTATTGCGTTAGGTAAACTATTCTTTTACGCAAATTTCAAGTTTTCTATGATATATTCTCATCATATTTCAAAGTTCCAAGGAGCGATTGTTTTTTCTTGACAATTGTGGAATTTCATCTTTTTCGTCACGATTACTTGCATTTTACACGGTTATTCGGCCAATAATAAAAAAATACATACGTTTTACCACCGTTTTTCACGGCAAATCAGTAGAAAATACTGGTTTCTACCGTTTTAAATACCCCGGTTTTACTGTTATTTCACGGCAATTTCGGATAAATTCCAGTTTTTTGTCGGTTTTAATTTCCTGGTATTACCGTTTAAAGCACGGAAACTCCTTAGAAATCACGGTTTTTTACCGTTTTTTACCCCCAGGTTTTACCGTTTTTTGACGGTTTTTTGTTGGCAGCGAAGTTGCCAGACATTTTACCGTGAAATTACAGTGAAACTTTTTACAGTGTGCACTGTAATAAACTATAGAAAATCATCTTTGTAAATATGTTTTGCATTTTTGGTAGAAATGGTTGTAACAACAAAATTAGTCATCAGCCTCTAGTCTACAACGAGAAGACGCTATTATAATCAGGTATTATCTAAGAGTTTTCCCACTGTGCTCAAGTGTAAGATTCTAAATTTTAGCGTAATATTTCTTTTCCCTACATCATCACGTTCATTGTGATTACTAAAGCGCCGCTAACGCCTCATAGGCTTTGAAAGTTCATCATCCTCAAATTCACTGCAGTGTCCCTTTCACCAACTTACCAACTTGAATAACTTTTAAAATAAAGTTCTTAAAATTAGCTATTTGCATTCATATCATTTTTTTCGGGGCACACATGCGCGGCATTCCTCACGCCAAACTATTGAAACTTCCGACTGAGCCATATTTTCAAGAAATTATCGCTTTCAAAGAGGATCACTTACCATCTTTTGTATACAGAGACCACTCTGCTCATCACTAACTCTAGTTAAATTTTTCATACAATGATGATTCTCACAAATGACGGGGTTGTAAAAAGCCTTGCTTTCTCCTCTCTACGGTTAAATATTATATTTTTATATGTGGGACGACATATTTTTCTGAGCGTCAATTTATGAATAATTTGCAATGTCAAAATCTAATAGGTCAAAAATGATACCTAGGTACGATGGAATTCAGAACGCTAACCTGGATGGTTGGCTGGTCAGAAGGGTAAAACGACCCTCAAGTATGAACTACTCGTAGCCTCAAGAATTCGATGATACTATTGACTCTAGAAATTGATATAAAAGTAGTTCAAAACAATCTTCTTCTTCTCCTTCTCTTCTTATGAACTTGAGCGATTAAAAATAAAACGTAAGCGAATGCATTTTAACATGAACAATTCAATCGTGCTTTAGCATACACAAACAAAGGCGATCCCGACTTCTTACAAAGCAACTAATGAAGCAAATATGATGATCCTCTCAAGGAACGAATTTTTTCTTCTCCAATGGGAAAATTAAAGCTTCTAATTTAGCATTCCTTTACATTTACCGTTCGATATTTACTCTTGTTGTTTAGACTAGATTAGCATACAGTAATGCAGGCATTATTTCAATTTCCCATCATCCTATCGTACTTCCCCGTTCCTTCCCTTTTCGTCCAACATGGATTCGACGATGACGAAAGGAGAAAAAGAAGATACTGCTGGACGTCCAAATGTCTTTAATAACAGCGCGCAGGAAGACTAATCGAGTAAATATTCGATATTTAGATTATATAGGCGGTCTTAGCCACTGGATGTTTCCAGATTGGCCTCCAGGAGAACATCAATAGTCACGGGAGAAGATCTTCGAACGTAACCAGGAACGGACTTTCCGAACTGATTACTGCCGGAAATTTAGGGTCTTCAATTCAGCGAGCGTCAGAAGCACAAATCTCGGCGACTCGTCGAACCTCTCCTCCTTCAAGGAGCTACGATTTTCAACATATGTGGCTTCAGTGGACGGAAACTTCAATTTCCCATTAAGGAGGTTGGAATTTTTTTCAAGGGGGAGGGAATTGTTATGTACTGCCGAATTCACTTCACTGAGCAAAGCGGAGAGATGTCGACAAAAACCATATGCCCGGTCCGTACTAAGCCATTGCTGTGAAACCAAAAACTGCAGCGAACGTTATCGAAAAAAAATTCCATGGACTACCTAGCCAACTAAGAACAACAAACGAGCAAGAGCTACCAGCGTCTAGCTACCCGTGAGCAAGACGCTGCAAAGGACTAAACGACAACAGCCACGCTCGACTACGGATGGACGATAGCGAACGATTCTGCACTGTCATGTGTTATATAATTTCGGTCACTAGCAGCAATGTCCCCTCGATCACGTTATCTATTTAAAGTCTTGGTCACGGTGGGCCAGATCATTCTTGTACGAGAATTCATCTCGGAAGGGTCTCCAATAGGTCCCAATATTTGACTTCAAAAATATTTTGGACTCAGTCGGCATCCTGAGCTAATCTGCATGATACTTCTGTAACTGTGTTTTTAAACTACGTCTGATACATTAAATTAATGAAAATTAACGCTGGACTCTTCAAAAGAAGAGTGTTGTAATGTTTTCCTATCCTCTGATTGCGTGTCCTTGTAATCTTATACCATGTGTGCATCACCATTTTCAAAAGAAGGAACTCATTGGCCAATATTCGAGTATTTAACCTTTGAACTCGCTGCATATTTGACGATTGAATAGAAAAAATTGGAAAAGAGAGCTATTGGAAAATATACGATCACAAACGAACAAATTTATTCACTGAAATAGAAACAATAGCATAAAATCGAATTGAAATGTGCCGCATGATGATATTTCATTCGCACTCATACATGTTTAGTAATCTTTTGTTTAAGAAAATTTTCACAGCCCTAAACCATACCCTAAGAGGAACCTCATTACCTCAATTTAGGGCTATTACCCCTCTGTCTTTCCATCCTACCTGTTCCGTTGACCTATACCCGACGAATCACAGAAACACATTCGTCAATAAATTGATGAATTTCTAACGTTCCATTCTGTGTAAGTTTACATTAATGTTCACTCCTGGACGATAAGAAAGAACGATATAAGCTGAAATTTCAATTTCTAATTGATGCTTGCATTATCATGCGTCAACATCGCGGAGGTCTGATTGGAAGATGCGAGGTAGCCAACTCAAATGAAAGTCAGAGCAGGACCATGCAGTCGTGCAGGCAAACGGTAGGTGCGCTGTCCAAGCCAGTCAGGTAGATGCGCAATGAAGTAAAATAATGAGAGTGAGCTCTATAAAGTGCAGTTTTCATGAGGGGCATATTTAGTTCATGAAGTTCGAGCCTCATGAAATATCATTTTTGATAAGAATATAAATGTCTAGTTTCCTGCTTAACTTCTTAGAAGCACATCATCAGATTTTCTTCAAATTTGTGTTGATAACAATGTTGAAGTTTTCAGTAGCTGAGGAGCAACCGATGAATTCGTTCATGTATTGAGCTCAGGGTTTGATAAGCAAAATATTTGAAACTTAACACATCTTCAAAATGCAACCTATCATGGCAATTATTAGGATAATAGTTAAGACGCTGTGCTTTCTTTAGTTTTATCACAAGTCTGAATGATTTTAAAAGTTTATATCAATAAATAAACAAATTAGAACGTTTTTATTGAAAAAATTCAAAACAGAATCACGATGACTTGTGGGTCGGATACCGGAAAAACAATCCAACTGCTCTAAAATTCATGTTCTTTTTAATTAGTAATGTTATCCGCAATTATACGAAAATGTAGTGAAGAGAAGATGCGCAGCGCAGTAACATTTTATTATTCTGTGACAATTATAAAATTTATATTCGCTCCTCGATACATTTTTTGTGCCAAGCCTAAACCAATTTTCAGTGAAGTACGGAGTTTTAAATATAATACTAAATCTTAAATGCAACTGTTCGTTCTCTGAAAACTCTTGCTGTGTAAATATCTTTTGAAGCTACAATTCATCGCAAACAAAAATGTCTTATGCTTGAGGTGTTACAGTTCGCAATCTACACCAAAACATCCAGTTAAATTAAGTCGCTGTATCAACTAATGATGATAAGAACAAAGGAGAACTTACCATAATTGTTAATACGAATTCTACTGGCAACCTGACCGTTTTTTTCAATTATGTAATGAATATTTGGTTACCTACTCAACGACTTTTGAAAAATTGCTAACGTCTGATTATAAATCGCTCAGGTTGCACAATTTTTTACTTTACAAAAATTTGAATTGACGAGATTGTGTCTTGTTTTCGTTCTCATTTCATTACTATTCATTTTTCAAAATGCAAATCTTTGGAAACTCATGCGAATGCATTAATTGAATACGTTTCTCCAAAATATCTCAATGTGAGGATATGTCAAGCGTTTCAACTGTGCTCGTTACAGCCGAAAAAGAGTAAAGATATTAAAAGCGGGTGAATCTCAGATACAGTGGTTTATGAGAAGTGTTTTTTTTCAGTGGTTTATGAAACTTTCACCTACAACTCCACCATTTGGCAGCCAATTTACGGAACTCGCCTTTGATTTCCAGAAAAGTGCTATGGAATTTCCAGAGACTTCAGCCGAGTTGCCTGTACAGTACCAGTTGAATACAAAAAGGTACATTTAAATTTCTGACAATTGTAATGAAATTTTTTCTAGATGAATCTGATTTCCAGCCCATATTGGTATGGCTCAGTATGAAAATACCAAAATTATTTCATCGACAGTCTTGTTTCATAAACAGGACTCTTGTGTTTTATTAACTTGCAAACACGTGTATCAAGAATATCAATGTTTCAACAGATTCGTAAAAACTACTTTAAATGAATAACTGGTTCAATGATATCAGAAATATGTATGTATTTTCGTAAATACGTGTATATCTGAACGGGTCAGTTGTTTTCTTGAATCGCAAGTTAATGAGGAACTTAAAATTGAAAAAAAATATCGAGGAAAGTAATCATATTTAATAGGAAAACGTATCGGAGTCGCATTCCATCATCAGTTCAAAGTTGTACGAATCAATTTTTTTGAAATAAAAGATACAAAACAAAATGTTGAAACGAGTCATTAAAAGATTTCACGAAAACAAAAATATGGCCAAAAAAATTAAAATTGAAAAGATTGCTACCTAGCTACTATTTGCAACGGGTGTGAACTGTCGATATCGTTGAGGGTCGGTTTTTGTTTAAAAATATGAAGCGACTCTAAAAGCCTAAAACATATGGAATTGCAGCGGAGTCGAAGATTTTGAAGTCGTTAGAGAAAAAAGGTACGTTGCATTTTTTGGCTTGATTGCGTACTGCGGAGTGAGAGGGGTGTGCTAACTGAGTTTCAGTACTGAAAAATTTACCCCGATGCTCGGATATTTGGGTATAGAAATTCAGTGACGTCATGTCGACGTACGTGCATTGCACACAACTGTAAGAATAAACCAGAGAACCTCTCATATCAAACGAAAGAGTCTCATTATATCGAAAATAAGAAGCCGCCCTAAAATTATAATATGAGCGACGCGTAACAGAAAGTTTTGAAAGTATTTCTCACACAGTAATTCTAGTTCAAATGGCTATTTTTCAGAAGGCGCTCTAAAATACGGGAAGGAGCAGTTGAGATTGGATTCATTGTTTTTTTCAATATGTTGTTATGCATTTGCTTCTAGAGAAATTTCTTTATTTTTGAATTAATAACACACAACGGAAATCTACTAGTAGTAAAATATGTGCATAAAAATTCATATTCACAATGAACATTTTTGGAGGGCGAACATATTGTGCACCCCTATTGATTAGAGTTTGAATACAACTAATTTTGCAACTTGTTAATCCAAAACTAAAGAAACTGGAGCTTAATCCTGTGAAAGTCGGTTTCCGATGTAGTGATGGCTGAAATTGATCTACGACTCTGTCACAAAACATTCAAGAAAGGCAGGAGAGCTTTGTATTCAACTTCTGCAGTAAACTTAATTGATTGATGCTTAAGAATTGTACTTTTTTGAACAGATAGTGTAACGGGATTCTGCAACGTTTTCCTATTAAATATGATTAATTTTCTTGGAATTTTACTCGTATTTACTTGTGTAAATAAATGTAAACATATATACATTCAATGTCCTGGACGAGATATTAAGTTTGTAAAAATGTAAATAATGATTCATTTTGCTACCGTATTTCATGTACATTTTCACAAATGTAACATTGCATTGAAGGTTATATGTTCAGAGACAAGGGCTTCACCGACACCAATCACCCTCAGGCAAGTAAATCTTCCACACAGGCACACGCCGACCCAAAGTATTGAGAAGCCCAACAATGCCAGTATTCCGCTAATGCTGGACATCGCTTTTCGTACTTTAAATACTTTGTATACGACGGCCTTTCAGCGAGCCCAATTATTTTTGGAAACTGCGCTGAAAAAAAAGTTGTGAAGAAGGCATGATTTTACCGACATCTTTCGGAACCAGCTCAGCAGAATCTCACATCCTTCAACTTTTTTAATCCGAAGTCATAACTGGTAATTAGGATCCCCCATCACTGTATCAAAGATATAAGAAGTTTCTCGACAAAAATTACTTTTTATATCAAACTCCATAACACTCATTCATTCCTGAATTCTATTGTGACCGTTGAAATTTAGTTGGCTCCGATCGAAATTCAAATACATTTTTCAAAATTTAAAATTAAAGTGTCGGAGATTTGAATACACTGTTCAGGAATTCAAATGGGAGAAGAGGACAATGACTGGGGAATTCTAATAAGTTTTAGTTGAAACTTAAATAAACGATGCTTGTCGATTTGTTACATGAATCTTTTCTTTTGATCCAATAAAATCAATGGTAAATTATGTATATTATGAAGTACTACTGCGGCTCTCTCGCACACACAACTAAATAACTGACAACTTCCATGACCGACTGTTTGGCTCTAACGGTCTCAGTCTTCCTGCTCACTGAGCCACTTCCTTTTATCGTACATCGTTTGTCAATATATTTGTATGGAAGCACGTTTAAGAATACATGGTCACAGTCTTTTTTAAGTTTTGAGTCTACAGAGGTGTTCCTATACTCATGTGATGCAAGTAATGGGCTAATTTTATACTGTAAATAGTATTACGCGTCATGAAAGCTTTGGGCTACCATCGGTTGAAATCGTTGTCTTCCAAGGACAGCTCTCACATTTGTGCTCGTAATATGTCTTCACAGGATCCAAAAGCAATCTTAACCTGCCAAATAGTTGCATTTTCCGCTATGAAAGGCATTCCCACATGTTTCATAGTTTCGGGACTTCAACTTCTCAGGGTGATACAACTATTGTACCAATTGGAATTAATATTTCCACCGAAAAATGTAAGTTCTCGAGCTGCGAGTTAAGTAGGCTTTCTTTTTCATAAATAGAATAAGATTTTTCATTTGATAAGGACTATTTTTTTCAGCTCAGTGCTGGACTGTTTTTCAGTCCCTCTGACTTTCTTATTCAATCTTCATCTGGTCTCATTACTTTCCGTCTCAACTGACTTTTATAGCGCAAAGCATATCGTGTGGGAACACATCTGTGCATACGAGTAAACTCTGCATTCCCTGAACTCCACACTCCATGAAGCCTTCCGCCTTCCTTGTTTGAACACCTTGTTTATGGTTTGGAAGGTTGAAACAAACTTATCTAAGGTTCGAAACTTCTATTAATGAAAGGATAAAATCAAATACCATCGAATATAAAGAGATTTTTATTGTTGTTTCTGAATCGTACAAGAAGGAATGAAACTTAAGAAATAGGGTGACGTTTTTCTGATTTTTCCCCATTAAATTATTATTTTTTCAGAAACCCACGGTAATATAATGAACTCGTAGCAGTGCTTTGCAGAGTATGGGCGCGACTCACAGGTGAGTCGCGCGACCACTCTTGGGGGTCGCGAAACGTAGGATCATACTCTTCTTATTTGTTTAATAATGTTATTTCGAAATAAAATATATCATTTTTTGAGATAAATAGTTGATAAATATTGATAAATCACGTGTTGTTATCATTCTTTAACATGAAAACCATTTATAAAATATTATACAAACTTACTGGAAATGCTGAACCCGTATTATATGTTTGTAACGAGTTATATAACGAGTAATAAGCGAAGACCAATTTGAACGATTACTCGAACGGATTAAAAATACATCAAAATTTGCAATTCAATTTGACGAAACAACGGGTATCAAAATATGGCAAAGTTTTAAGCGAACGTGAGGTATTGCTGCTATAGCGATGTTCATGAAGGCTTACTCTTTTGCAGGCCTTTTGACGGACATACGACTGGTAAAGAAATATTTTAAAAAAGTGCATGATTTTTTTAAAGGGCGATGTGTTTACCTACTCAAGGTCAAGGTCATGCCTGCCATGAAGCAGTTCAAAAATTTCCGTTTTTTTGGGTCACTCTGCATGTATAAAAATTGAGCGAGTGACGGCAAGTAGGTCAGCAGCATCATGAAAATCCCCTTTGTGACCACTGGTGGGTCCTTTGCAGTGAACTTGTTGATGCCTATCATTTTCATGATCGCTAAGGCACCTTACTAATCGTGTACGCATGCACTATAGCTTCGGAATTAAGTTATTAGATGAGTTTTATTTGGGATTACTTTTTATTTTTTGTTTATCAGGGTGACTACTGATATTTCATTTATAAATTTTACTACTTTTTACTACTTTTTACTACCTTCAACGGCAAAAAATTACTACCTTTTGTTTTACACAATGAATGTTGTCCAAATGTCCAGATGTAAGTAATCAGCCTATAATGAGTAGTTTGAGTCAGTAATATACGCAATACCTAAGGTTCAAAATAAGCTCCAAGTTTCTTAAGACTTAAAATACTTGATACTAAATGGAGCAACCGAAGCTTTACTGCAAAAAAGTTACCTAAATGGACTCCAACAAAAGTTTGGCGAAGACCTTGTTTTAACATCTTTAAACTATGAGGGCAACATTTCATCATATGGAAAAAAGAAACTGACTGGAAACTAGTAGACACATGTGATTGTCAGATCCCTTTACAGCAGGGTAGAATATCAAGGAATTTCATTATGACCAAACACTATGGCACTTCAGAAATATGAGTTTGTGAACTATTTCTCTCGTACCTCAAAATCTAAACTGGCATCCTAATTGCGATCATTAATAACAAATAGGTTATGAACATGTTATATTACGGAACCAATCACGAAAGTGCAAATTTCATGTAGCGTTCCTATACACATTTAGTAGAAGAATGAACTTTGATTACATGGAGCATCTCCATGCTATGACGACATCCTGGAGGTAACTGAATCGCCATGACTGCCATAAGGAACTTCAAAGGAACTAAACTCTCGCTCAAATGATGACACATTGTATTAAAAGATAATTTTATAGCATAATTCTTCCTGTATTTGGACATAAATTAACGTCACTGGAAAAAGAAAACTTTCAGCTTTACAAAGAGGTAATTAAAGGAAAAAAACCTTCATAGTTTCAGTAAATCGTTGTTTCCCCAAGTCGAAGTGGACAGAATAAACTCATCTTTGCAAAAGAAGATAATACTGCTCATAATCAAGCTCAGGTCCAGAAAAACACTTTCTGGGTATAAATGAACAGCGGAGAAGTTCCTTT
Organism: Morinoia aosen; assembly: GCA_030386875.1. Taxonomy (NCBI): domain Eukaryota; kingdom Metazoa; phylum Arthropoda; class Malacostraca; order Amphipoda; family Talitridae; genus Morinoia; species Morinoia aosen. The sequence continues at coordinate 11,547,368 of CM059569.1, read as the reverse complement.
GACGTCATTGCAATGTTTCTATCCTGCCGCCACAACTTGGAGTGTGAGAATATTTGTCTTGGAATAAGAATTGGAAGGCTACATCAAGTTTATGATAATCAAGACCTTACCAGCCAAATATATGACTTTGAATTAAACATTATTCATTAGGAGGAATTGAAATGTAATAAGTTTGATACATAACTTACTCATCTGAAATTGTAGCAGGACTCTCTAAAAGCTAATTGAGAATAATTTTGTTTCTTTGCTTACGTTTGTGAAAAAATACTTCAATTTTTCAGTACCGAGTGCACAAAAAGAATAATTGTGCCAACTATGCTATATATCTTACGGGCAACTGCATCCACTAAAGATGAAATCCAATAAAATGTAATAGTTATTTAGTGTTAAGTAGAACTACCTATTTAAAAATTTTGGCTAGTTGTTAATGTTTATTCATAAAATTTGAAAGAAAAAGTTCACAAGATATTTTACATTTGAAAGAATCATAATTCGCAATAAAATATAAATTATTTTACTTGAGAAACATATTTCAATCAAAGCCACTTGATATGCTTCCACAAGAAAATATGTAGCTATGCTACTTCATTTTTCCTTGATATCGTATAATGCATATTTGATATGTAAGAGAAAAAGATGTTAAATAATAAAATGCACAATGACCTCATAATAATAAATGCACAATTTTAAATCTTTATGTCATTTTCAATACTAAACCCTGATATCACAAGTTCCTAAGCTTGTATCTCAATGTAAGTGCGCACTAATAGAAGTGTTTTCAACAATGCATCGCCACTGTTATTACATTTTTTTAATTTATATTTATACGATTTATGAAACCTCCATTACCGCATCAAAAAGAAAGCCGTTTTATTGTTTTCTCTCAATAATTTGTTAATAATAAAATGGCTCCAATGAACCTTCCATCACAAAACAAGTAGATGACTTTCAGATCAAACGGAATGAGAAGAAAAAGTGAACTGTTTTCACTGTCGTTCGCAAAAATTTTGAAACTTTTTTCTATTTTGTGAGCTCCAATCTTAAAATTACACCCCACTCTACAGGAATATTTCCCATAAATCGAGGCAAATTTCTGATTATAGGAAAAATATTTAAAAAGATCTTCAGACTCTATATAAATATGTAACAATACTTTAAATTTTCAGAGAATTATCCCACTTAACAATTTTTTTACTAACCTGAGGCAAATTTTACTACTTTTTACAACTTTTTTTACTACTTTCCAAATTTTACTACTGCTTGCTATTTTTTACTACTTTACTACCTAGTAGACATCCTGAGTTGACTCTTAAGAACAAACAGCAGTAACCGATCAGTCGAAGGCAATACCGGTATTCAAGTACCCGCAGGTCAAGCAGGATTGGAATATCCGCCTCCATGTGTTGTGTTGCTTTCAACATGGATAATTTGTGAAAGACAATACTGAATTGTAATTCTGCAGCAATTTTGAATAAAAAACACAATCGTTGCACAATTCAGTCACCTCGTATGCACTTACGAGTTTAAATCAGATTTGTATGACAATTTTGAGCGGTTATTCTCCGTAAAAAACATATATCAATGAAAAACATTAGATAGTTTTTAATAACATTCCATCATCTGTCAATGAGGTACTCGATGCCTCCATAGCATGGGTTTTGTTATTCTTAAAAACTAAGTTCACTCCAGCCTTTCTCTGGAACTGAACTTTCGACCAGTGGTCTTCCAGCATTTGTCCGCCGCGACCTCATTTAAAATATTTCATTTTCGCATGACGTACTTAACATTAGCAGTATGAAGAATAAAATATATATATAGCAGAAAAATTTAATTATTCTAAAGAAATCTGTATTTAACACAATATTTGTGGTCTTGAATAATATTTCTTACATTTAATGAAAAAGGCTGGATGCCTCTGCATTTCCTCACTCAAAAGATCGAATCTAAGCTCTATTTTGTTAACGCTGGTCTGTGTATAGTTTAAATATTTCCTTGACTGGATCGATGTTTCGTTTTGAGATGATTTAATACTGAAAAAAAACTTCACATAAATACATTGACGCGAAAACTAGAAGAGTACCCGTGGCAAGTCGTGACACGTTAGCGTGTACCAAATTGACAGCGACCCAAAACGAATTTAGCATCATTTTAGCAAACAAAAATTTCAGGGAAGAGTAAGAAAAAAGCTATGAAAATTGTTCTTGTACGTTTAGTGTGCGATGGCGCACTATTTTTAACTTCAGTATCAAATGAATTTCGAATCCGATCAAATCAGTTCATGTCTGATTTTTGAAGAACATAATTTTTCATTTTTATTGCTCAGGTTACCAAATCCTTCATTAAAATTAGTTTAATTAATTTAAAGTTTAGTTCATTTTTTGTGATGAAACCATCCAGACGGTAATATCTCATATGATATACTTTTTACATTCATCGGCAATACATTAACTTTCTCAGGAAAGCTAAATTTTTTTAAGGAGGACGACCCAGGGATTTTTGGGTCCAGTTGGCCATTTTTCTTTGCTGAAAAGGATTCTTAGGCGGTGGGCTATTGTGCCCTAAAATTTTATGGGGCTACGGGCACTAGACTCCTCTCCGAAGGGGGGGGGGGGGGGGGACCATAAATCAATAACTTTTGACCCCATATAAAAAGAAAACAAAAAGAAAAATGGAAACAAATTTTGGCTCTTTTAGTATTTTAGCAATGGTTCAAGGATTTCAAAACTGCCTTTGGTTATGTTGTAGCATGAAAACTCATTATTTGTATTAATTTGAAATATGAGACAAAATGACGTAAAATAAATATGTCTCATTTTCTGAAAAACTAGGCCAAAATCGAAAAAGTGACATGACCAAAACGTGTTTCTTTTTATAAAATACATATAATGGCTTATTTTCGAAGAATTAGTTCACAAATAAATATTTAACATTCATAAAGCAATGAAAAATAAAAAAAATTATATAGTTTAGACATGTATAACATGCAATTCACAGTGTTGATATGAAATTATGCATGCATATTATCTGCAAACGTTAATACAACATGAATACAGCATTAAAGTAATAAAATGTCCATTATATTAGACTTCATAACAAATTTTTTTTACCTTACATGTAAAGACCTCATTTTCAACATCAAAACAATAGAAATCAGTGAGTTTTCATGCTAAAAAATGAAGACGGTTTTGGAATCCTTGAAATATTTCTAACAAACTTAAAGATACCGATTTCCCAATTTGTACATTTCATTTCTTTTATCGCAGTTTGCTGGAAAAGAGTTGTATATTTTATTTATATATAATTTATACATGTAATATGTAATTCACAGTGACGATGTGAAATTATGCATCCATATTTTTTGTAGATGATAATACAACATGAATACAGCATTCAAGTACAAAAATTTTCCATTATATTACATTTCAACGAAAACGTTTGTTTATGGCCTCCTACGATAAAACCTTATTTTCAACATTCAAAAAAATAGAAGTCAGTGAGTTTTTATGCTGGGAAAAAACAAAGACAGTTTTGAAATCCATGTAACGTTTTTAACAAACTCATTGATCCCTATTTGTCAATTTTTGCATTTAATTTTTTATGATACATCAAAAAAAATTGGATATTTCAGTTAGTGACCGAAAATTGAATTTCACAAGTAAACAAAAAGGAAAATAGAAAATTCAGATCTGCTAGTTTGTTTTATAGGTTACAAGAATTTAAAATCTGTCTTTGAATTTGATCTAGCGTAAAAACTCATTGGTTCTATTCTTTTGAAATATTCGATAAAATAATAACATAAAAACAAATATATTGAATTTATAAAAAACTAAGGCCTCAATCGAAAAAGTTACACGAGTAAACTATATTTCTTTTCCAAAAGTACATATACTGGCTAAGTTTCAGACCAGTCGGATCGAAATTTACAAATCCCTGGGTTACCCCCGGTAATGTAAGAACATTCGTATATTCGTCTTGTTATGCATTACGCTTGTGGAGCGCATCTGATTAAAAAAAGTTTTGAAAGCTAATTTCCGGTTTGGAAATGTTTTTTCAAAATCTGAGTCGCTACCTGGTAAAAACAGCATGACTTTATTTATCAAAGCCTATTAAAGCCCGACCTCTTGACTGCTATTGAAAGTCAGTGTGAAGCAGGAGGGATTCAAAATCTGAACCCCTTTTCTTTGCACAAATTTGTGAAGAGTCAATTATTAGGAGTTCGTGTTTTAATGTAATGAATTATTTTATCTGGATTTTTGAGCAGTGTACACAATTCTTCATTAATTATTTCGTTGCCATAACCTCCTTATGAATCATGCAATGAGTTAAGGTTATACTATACCTTCATTGAATACTGACCTGATTTCATTGTGGGAACCAACATTCTTCCCTGACTGTGCTACTGTACTATCGGTGCACACCCCAACCCCAGCCAAATTCTACACCACGTCTTTAAATAATTATGGATCAGTGGAACGGGCAAAAGTGTATTTTAGCTATAAAATGTTTAATACGGTGATAGTTTGATATCTCCTCAGAGGAAGTTCTGACGTGTTTACAACTTAAGACGTCTTAGTGCTGTTCCTTCAGAACGCGCGATAAAATGCTGAACTAATAAATTTGAAGAAACTGGATCTGCCCTAAAGCAGAAACCAACAGGACGACCAAGAAGTGCTCGTACTCCATAGAACATAAATCCTGTATTGTGGCTGTGTGATGTGCCTTTTCATTACGCGAGATCATCGGACCTTATTTTTTTGAATGAGCATGGGATCTCAGTCACTGTCACTTCGAATAGTTTCGTGGAAATGTTACAATCCTTCGTTACACCTGAATTGTAAATTTCATCACGCTCAAGAAACCAGATTTCAACAGGATGGAGCGACATTACACACTGCACGGCAACCAGTGGAGGCCGTGCGAGAATAGTTCGGTAACCGTGTGACCTAAAGATTCGGTAACGTTTCCTGGCCCCCTAGATCGTTAGATTTGCCTGTTTGCGATTTTTTTCTTGTGAGGCTATCTCAAAGTAAAGTGTACACGACTAAAAGGGTTAAAATAAAGAATGCAGGATGGAATTCACAGTAGGTCAGCTGAGATGCAGCTGTCAATGAGGAATCTGAGAAACAGCAGGCCTAATTCACAATTTCTGAAATGGCATGTTTTCAGGTTTCAATTACTGTAAATGAAATATGTTTCTTCCATTAACGTTGATTTAATTGGATTGTAAAAAAGTTCTCGATTTTTGTGTCACCCTGATAAATGAATGATGAAAGAATGTTCGATCCAGTTTATGTTAGCTATTTTCAAACTTGCTCATGACAATTGACTACTTCAATTTGAATTGAATGTTGAACTTCAGTTTATTAACTCATAACAGGAAACATGTTAACGTCTGACGATGGCAAGACACCCCCATCATTCTCCGTTTCGGCATATGTAGTTCAACTCCCACAGCCTTCCACAACTAATAAGAATCACAAGAAAACTCTTTTTCGTAAGTTCAAAAATTATATAAAAAATATGAAACTACTGTCCTACTGTAGTCTGTACCAGTTTTGACGTTTCCTCTCTTTTCGCAAGCATTTGCAACCTTAATTTTAAGCAACCTTAATTTGCAACATTTTTTCACATCCACCGATTTCAATGTCTTTTAGACTGTTCATGCGAGTACAAATGTATCACCTAACGTCATCAGCCAAAATGGCAAAAATCTTTCATCACTATCATGATTGGGCAAAATAATTTTCCACTTGACTCAAAGCTTAAACACAAAAGGCTATGAAAACAATACATTTATCTCTTCGAAAAAACAATCCGACACAAACTTTATTCTGTAATATCTTAATTCTCAGAATGACAAACTCAATTTGACGACAGTTTCTCAAATCATTCTCTAATACATTTTTACTCGTTAGTATAGACATAACTCCACTAGAAGTCCCTACTACTTCGCAGAACAGCTACGTCAATTTTTCAGTAGTAGTCTGAGTGGCTAAGTCAATTTTTCGGTAGAAGTCTAAGGGGTTAACGTATTAATTTGGGAATTTACATAAGCTCTTCAGCATGACGCCAATCTGTCACGATGCATGCGTATTTACACCGGTGCTATGATTGCCGGACGCGATCGAGGGCACCCGGAGTTTCACGAGCTCTAGCGGTGGCTTGAGCAACTTTACCGACGAGGTTTTCTTCGGAGTGAATCGGCTCTTCGTTCACCAAATTTTTCTAGTGTCTTCATGGATTTTTCTAATGTCTGTGTGGCCATGTGATGGTGCCCTCAAGGCCAATCCAACGATTTTGATATAACCGTTCGCTGCACTGTAAGCTAGGTGCTAGGTGCTGATCCCAAAATTTTGAAAAAATGGAAACTTCACTACCAAGACGTCCTTTATTTTAACAATTGAGGTGCCTAACTGTTAATTCAGCCTTGGATAATCGCCCCATTGTCGTTAGTACCCTTGCAGTCAATCAAATGTTTAATGTATGTAAACACACAAATTTCAATTTTTGATGTAATGGAACCTCATCAAACCCAATGAAAATTTCACGTCCTTTTAACTCTTTAACGAAGCATTTCTAACCGCATGGTTATTGAGTAAAAAGTGTTCGTTTCAACGATTCTAATCTTATGTTTGTTTTTAAAATTGATTATTAACCAACGGTGAGTGCTAAACAAAGTGCGTCACCCTGTATCGCATGTTGTGTATGTATGCATGCATGTTCATGTTCATGGATGTACACGACACTTCTAGAAAATTCCTGGACTGAACTCGTCCTGGCTCATGGACGTGACTACACACACCAGCGTGCCAGTGCAATTACGTTATAACTAATGAATAAGTCAGCTGAGTTCCGCTGTATTGTGATCCACAAGGCGTTCGATTCCCGCGTTTTGAGTAGTTATCGCGTGTTAACGTTCCTTCGCTAATTTTCTGATTAGTGGATGAATTTGAGTCATAAGATTAATTCAAGTTTTGTGTTTAACACAAAATATAAAACACTCACTGAAATTTCTTGAAAGTATCAAGAAGCTTTTAAAAAAAATTTAAACCTAGCACTGGATTTTGGGTGATACGTTCGTTTCTATGCTGGCAGAACTTCACTTGAGCATGATCATCGATCAGGATGACTGTCCACGAGCAAACCTATGAAAATACTCTAAAAATTCTAGAATTTGTTCACGGATACTGTCATCACACAATGCTTAATTTGTGTAAAAATGTCGACATAATCTGTAGAAGCTGCCGCGAAATTAAAACTGAAAATTCAAGCATACTTGTACGTCACGTTGCGGCAAAATTCGTTCCTGGGTTTGTGTTTGCGGATCAGAAACAGAACCATTTTTATGTGTGGAGTAAACTCAAAGAAAACTCTTAAAACGGCCATGGCTATGAGTGACTATGCTCTGTCTTCGTAAATGAAGATTAATATAAGGGGGATAGCTCCTTTCGCCCTGCAAAAGACAGTCAAAAAAAATGCGAAAGGTTCTTCACATCCTTTTTGAAAATGTTTTATGGTACATTCTTGGCATGTCGGATTCGTTCCGTCGATTCGCACGGAGATTACTTCGAAGCAGATAAGAGACTTAAGCGGCTTGTGTGAGCGAAAAAAAGCATTTAGATCTAGTGCGCCAGTCGCCCGTAGTTCAGACAGCTCCTCTTATGAGTGATCATTTGCTTAAAATCCCTTTATTGCCTTTGCAATGTAAACGGATTGCTATAATACGTGAGAGTGGGAAGATTTTTCTCGGTGTTCATTGCATTAACTTGGTTATAGAAATGTCACTTTTGTGTGATGTATCCCACTACTTTAACCCTTCCTGTACTAACGGTACTTCCATAGCCAAGTTCTCCTATGCGTTTACTTTAGGGTAAAAGTGTTATTTCACAGTAATTCAACAATGATAGGAATGTTCAGAAAATAAATAAACCCATTAGGCCATCAGTCCCCATATTTCAAACTACGATAACTTTCATACTGTAATTTGGCCTAAATTACCACCAATGGTATTGTATTCGATAAATGCAATTTATTTTATTTTGTTTTCAGTTAAGCTATCCTAAATTATGATTTCGTACAATTATACTCATTTCATCATTAGTGAACTAACGTGTTAAATTGTTCAATGAGAGCATCTTTCTAACTAATGCAAACCATTATTCTTCGAAATGTTCATTTGAAAAAGAGCAAGGGTTCAACAAAAAAAGATGCGCATGCGAAGACAGTTTCATGTGTAGATCACGAAAATGCAAATTTTGTTCCAGAATACTCTTCCTTACTGTGCTAAAATTTTAACACCGAAGAGGTTAAGCAGAAAATACCCCACGTTAGGGTAATTTCAAAAATATTTCAGGAATTTTAGGATTCTATTCCTAAATTCGTTTTTTCTATGGTATACTTACATCAAGTTTCAAGAATCAGAGGGTAAACCAAAGTTACGAGTCCAGTACACATAAACAGAACTTGCTGAACAGTACTTGTTGCAAAGCTAAGTGCAATAGCTACAAGAACTAGGCAACTGCTGCTGACCTAACGTGTCACAAACAGGCAAACGAGAAGTGAATAACACGTATGTCCTATACGTAGGTAAAAACTGCACTTCTGCTGAAAGGGAAATTATCCGGTATAAAAATGGATGTGAATAAATATAAAGGACAATTTGAGAAGAATACTTCAGGGTAGAAAAGCTATTGTACAATGAGTTGTACATGAGTCGGCTCAACACGAGCTGGGAAAACTGGGGTGAAACTATTTGGTAAGAAATAACAGTCCTAACAGTCTAATCGAGCTGACTGTGCTTGCTTAATTATAATTATCCACCTGACCCTGTTTCAGTTTGGAAAAACGTTCAGAATATTTCAAAAGAAATTGATGGCACACCAGATCAATTTTGTAATTTTTTTCAAAACGAGTCATGTACACACATGGTAAATATTTCAAGAGGATTCTCTGTATTTTCCGTTATGTTTTTTTCATCAATCACAGTACTCCCTATTAATTATTTTACTTAGCTAAGAAAACATTCGTTGTATTTCGCTTAATATTTCCCAGATGTAAAAAGGATTACGTATAGACATGTTATATTTTAACGGGTGTACTGTTCTGGTCTTTGGCTAGGGTTCCTATTCTTGAAACATCACATTTTATTTGAAAGAAAGTCATATAAACATGGATTAAAAATCAGCAACCGCATATTCCTAAGAATAAGTGTCAGAATGCTGATTATTTGCATCAGCAACACCAGTAGGAAGCAACCCGCTGCTTTTCTAGTCGCCATGCTATTTTCTCGATGGAATATAAAGAGAAACATCAGTGTTTCAGTCATCAATCAACTAATACAATCATTTTCGATTTCACATGATTCCATTTTCATAATCGTTCTTTAAGAGACTTCATAACGCTGGAATTTCGTCAGATTTTTATGAACAGCAGCGCAACCAATAAATGACTGCTGGCTAATTTTACACGTATACGAGTATATGCTCACAACTGAGAAGCTCTTCATGGCATTGAATACCTCCCTTTGTTTGAAATATGATATAAAAGTCCAATTTTACAGTATATGCAAGAAATTGTTTAAAACCCCGAACTTTCACTGCGGGAAGAATGACACTGTTCCATTTAGGAATATTAATTTACCTCATGCATGCAAAAATTTAATGGAGAAAAGTCAATTGTATTGAATGAGATAAGTTAATTAGAGTCTCATTAACCACAACAAAGTGGAACCTATTCAAAAAGTGTGTTCTCACACAAGATCCCTAGCCCATGTGGGAAAAACAGTAAGCAGTAATGTGGCAAGGAGTTTAGAAAACAATGTAAAAAATGAAGAAAATAGTAGTTGCTCAAAAGGACAACAGCGAACTGGTAAGATTGCCCGATAGAAAACTAAATGCCTAATCCATTTCAACAAAAGAGATACCCACCTAACTTTGAGCTCGGAACCCCTCACCCCGTAATGGAGGAGTCACTGTTACATCGCAAAAGGGAAAGGCTGCCTTTCGTAATACATTTATCATTCTGAATTCCCTCAATTACTGCGACCAGTACAGTACCATGGGTTAAAAAATTCAGCAGATAACTCATTTCAGCATTTAAGAGACTGACGTGGTGAAATCAGGCACGCCTGCATGCGGATCAAGGTGATACTCCGCAAGTTTTCTCGATTTGTCAAAATATTGCCAGGAAATAAATATCAGCTCCTTGAAAGTCTCATTGCGAAAAATTTAAGTCTCTTTTCAATTTGTGCACATTTTTTCACGTTTTTCATCATGAGGGGATAGTATATTATTATCTCCAGCCGCCTGCTTAAATTCAATACTCTGGTGATACTCGTAAAAGTACGGAACAAACTGGTCGCATTCACGTATCGAAGTTGAAAAAGTAAAAGTGACATCAAGATATCGTCTGTGAAGTACGGTATTGAACACCGTTTCAGGTTAAAGATTTTACCGTCGTCAACGGTGTTGAACTGTACTTATTAGATAAAATTTGAAGAAACTGCTTCGTAGACCTAACTCTAGAGAACTGATTTTTAAAACACAACTTTCAAATTTACAAGATCAATGTCTTGCGAATGTTGGTTTTGCTTTGTCGCCTATATCCGCTAACATTTTTTGAAACTATTACGAAAATAAATAAAGGCATTTTCATCTTATGTTGAACCTGTTTTTACTACCATATTATTGCTTTAATTTTTCCCAACCACACACAAAAGTGCAAACTGTGTTTTCAATACTTTAACACTTTTTATTCTCAAATGTAGGTTGCCAGGAAATATTTCTGTCAATATTTCACAAAATTCCAAAGTAATATTCATTTCGGTTCGTCTTACAACCCTATCTCCACCCAAGCTAACATACCCATACCTCCCATATAATATATTAAACCAACCTTACCTCTTCATAAAAAATTACATACTGCCGACAGGTGCCTCGGAGTGCATAAACAGAGATGTGAGAATCCGGAAAAAGGACTAGGAGAAGCGCTAATCAGTTATATGGTAAAAAGTCAGAGATTAACGAGGTCAGAAGTAGATTTTATATGATAGCCGATTCAACAGTATACTTTTGTATTAAGATTTTAGTATGAATCTTCTCACAAAAAATTACGCCAAATACAATCTCTAAGAAAGTATGACAAACAAATGTAGCTCTTTTACATTTTATAACACCGCTTTCGTCGCATCTATCGCTACTCATCACAGTTCAACCAAAAAAATGGTTTGAGAATTCATTTATATTTTATTTTTTTGCTCAGTTGCACAGCACACAATCTAGTTTTTGCATGAGCGTAATTAAAATTTCGTAATTCATGCATTAGAGCGTTAGGTAGTATATTTCCAGTTCCGAGTTTCGCAGAATATTTTGGATGATTTGTAATTCGATCAGTTCTGGCAGAAATATTTTTCATCCTTAGAGTAGCATTAGTTATTTCAAGCTGCATGTATGAATGAACAAATCCTTGAGTTTTCCTACTGGATCATTTCACTTCCCCAAAAGAATTCAGTTCATGTTTCTCACTTTCCGACAAGGTTCGGGATATTTGGAAGTTGTTGTGAATTTTCAAGTTTGAAACGACGTGTTAGCACGCCAAAAATGTCTGTGAAAACTTCAACTGAACAAAATTGTATGATTTGCGGTTTATTTATCCATTTATCTATTCTTTTTGAAAATGGAGGACCTGTAACTAGATCAACTCTCTCATGCTATTTCAAAATGCTAATCTCGAGTCATCATATGCGCGAGCAGGATTTAATGAGAGGCCTGATGCTATAGTGTTGAAGCGCTTACTGCGTACAACTGGCCTGTGATCAACTAGAGAGTCAGCCGACTTGATAAATTAAGCCTTAACATGAAGTTCCATGACATGAAACTGGAAATTTCTCAAAATCACGTCTGGAGTTTAGTTCAATTTTTAAAGAGCATGTGATCCTCTCGAAGGAGAGGAGCTAGGGAAGAAATATCTTCGTAGGAATTCGTAACTGATAGTGCTCTACAAAAATAAATGCTTCGCAGTGTTTGTGATAATGCTGTGCCGTTAGAAGGGAGTGTTGGGTGTGCCGAGGAAAGTTGGGAAAATTAAATGGAAAATCCAACGCCAGCAAAAAAGAAGACCAGTAAAGCCTTACCAACAGTTGATGCAAGCACTAATTTTCGCAAAGTAAATTCAGGTACTATTAAACACATGTGCAATGACAAAAAAAAAAGATAACATTCGTCTTATTCTAACAAGCATTCGTAGATATTGAATTTGGAGATGTGGACATTGGAGTTGGAAATCCTCGTTTTAAAATGATGTTCCCTGTCGTGTTGAGTGGGCAGAAAGGCAAAATGAAATTTATGTGCTGACAGATCTCTTGCTTTTACCAGAATTCGCTTTCGAGTATTATACAGTACCTCTTACCAAAATGTCAGAAGCCGGCAATGTGACCTGTTTTACTGGAAAATATAAAATGAGAGTGGGTTTCAGTGAGGTAAGAAAGGTTTGTAACCTCGATTGTTAGACTCATGTGCTCACAAAATGAACTTCCTCGGAGGAATTGCGATGACATAAAAAATTTTAGCTTGCTTTTCATATTCTCCCTAAATTAAATGGAAAGATCTTCCTCAGAGCTTCAGATTGCTCAGTAAAGAAAAATTAGCAATGTTAATGAGCTTTATATTGATGGCAAACTTAAAACTCAATAATTCATAACCTCCAACCATTAAAATAGATTAGAGAAAAAAGCTAAAATTCTCACCATTAATGCATAATTTTTGTGCATGCAAAATTTAGTTTCGTTCATAAGGGCAGGGATTTAAAACTCGTCGGCTACTCAGCGTCGCCATCTGCAAGCATGGCCGTCAGCGCAGCTGCGCAGCGCAGTTCGCCACGACACGTCGCAGTACAACCCGTTCACTACGGGAACTTTATTACCATAGCGGAAAGAATTCAAAACATGAATTAGTTAGTACCCAGAAGTATATTGAAAACTGCCTAGAAGTGGTTAATTTTCTGCTAATACGGATGATAGTTCAATTTCAATTTAAAAAATTACCGCCATCCACAGAAGCTTGGTGAGCAAGAAAATACATCTGGAGGCTAACAAAATAAGTTCCTAAATTATATGGTGCGAGTTAGGTTTTAACCTTGAAAAATCGATCAGCGAGTGCAATAAATTTAAAATTCATCCGTTGGGATTTGTGCAAATCAAGTCTGAAATACTTTTCATTAATTGTTCCGGATATAACCGGTACGAACTAAAGATTAAGCTTAATCAATTGACTGGCGTAATTTCAAACATGATTTCTTGAAACGGTTGATTACTCTAAATTTTACTATCTATCCCAGTATACTGCCCAACAAGGTGAGCAGCTGGTTCTCGGGCAACACGAAGTGCGTTCAAACTCAGAAAATAACCAAAAGAATACAGCAGCACAACCCTCAGAATGTTTTATTATAATCTCGAGACATAATTGGAATCATTGTTTAATAAGTCCTCCCTCAGTCTGAAGTACCCTATCAAAGTTTTCGTCAGGAGCCTTGTACGCGGGCATGCAGTTATGCTTGTGGTATTTTGGCCCAATCCTTCGCTAAAGAGATTTCTTTTAAACATTTGCTTCGGAAACAATCCTCCACAGTTTCAAACGTTTTATGCTAACTCATAACATGATCATCAGTTGAACTTAGCAATTTTATTGTGTTACGATGTCCAGCTTTCACGTTTTTTCTGTGTGGAGTTCAATTACAGCTTCATGTATAACCTCCTTATTCGTCCAAATCGGAATGAAAGAAATGAATGTGAAATGACTTAAAAGATGGCAAGGATTCCCACGTGTCAAATAACTTCAAAATGTTTCACTTTCTATTCCACCGACCAACTTGATATTTGTAGTTACCTAAACGGGCGAATGGGTTGAAAGACAGATGTTGCCGTGAAACTTCACAAAACTGTGCGGCTTCACGCAAGATTTTAGTTCTAAAAATACCGGATGGAGTCAAGAGGAAATTTTTGCCTTGCTGCTGCGCAGTAGAGGAGGCGCCAAGCGCGTGAATGCGAAGCTGATTGATGTCAGCTTGCCTCCGCTGATTGATGTCAGCGTACCTCGTTCATTATTTGTGTCGATTTTTTACGTGTATATCATTGAAAACAGATTTGGTATCTGTAGCGTGTGAACTGAATTCTAAATTCTCTCGGGAAATCATTTTGATCATAAAGTTAAAGTTTTTAGATTGTTAAAAATAATTGGAAATACATGTTAACAGATCACACTAGTGACTCATGAGCGAAATTGAAACTGCGCAAAAATGAACAAAACAGTTCTAGACGCTGAAAGAAGCTAAGAAGCTATTGTATGTTATCCGAACCACAGCTTCCCAGAACATTCCGCGTTGAGGTGATTCCAACCAGTAGCGCAGCCAAGAGGGCCGCGGGGGCCATACCAAACGCCCCCGTCCCCGTTGAGCTGCCGTTTTCGAAAAAGAATAGAAAGATTGCTGATAATTAATGCCTAGTCCCTCCTGAAATTATTTTCGACTGCTGTGTATAGAACTCATGTCGGCTTTTTGAAGTAATAATAGACGGTATCTCGAAACTGCAAAGAAATCACTTGTTCTCATATTTCCAGGTCTGTGCTCATGTTTCTGGGCTTGTGCTCAAATTCTCCAATGCATTTGTTATTTAACAATGAGGCTTCCGAATAGAGATTGAATGAATTAAATGTTCATTCACTCGTGAATAAACTCCGGAAGACTTTAATGAAGTGTAGGAACTTCATGGTTTAAGAAGGAACCAAAGCGCTCATGACAAATATGTGTAGAGTATGGTTTAATTTGGCCGAAGACAAACTTGATATGCCCACATGACTTGGCTTGGAGAACGTTTACTTCATGAGCCAGAATCGAAGGCAACTATGGAGAATACCGTCATTCAAGAAAAGCCATTGATTGTACTGTATTGTGGAGTACTCAAACAATGCGAAATCAATAAAGTGTTCGTGTAACAGTTTGCTTATCGTTTGAGTTTTGTTTTATATGCAAGGTTTTGCTTTGAATGTTTGATTTTGATTACGCACATGCTGTGGAATTTGTGCAGCAAAAATGTACATTTTGAAGACACTTCTAATGAATGTAAGAAATCCAAATCAGATACTTAAAATAATGCACACGGCAGTGTTATGCTAGCAACGTGAATGCATTCTGATTATTGAATAGCCTTGCTGATATTTTGCTGGAAGCCGATGGTTTACCATCACAAAAATACGAAATTAAGGATTTATTTTTCAATCATTGTAACAGTATTCATGCTTACAGTGATGATTTTCAAGCAACATCAATTAAAATTAGAGCTCGCGAGTAAGTTACCAGACAAGACGAATGACGGCAAGAAGAGGACGATTTATTATAATGATTGGGTTGAGTTCGAAGCTGTAGGATGCACTACAGGAATTCTCAGCGATTGTGCGTCACCGAGTTTTTAGAGTAAAACTACACGGAGAGAATGTTCATCATGAACTGTTCCCTGCGTTAGTAACTAGTAGTGCAGGCACGTTAACGTCGTCGGTTGTGAGACCTAGGTTGTTGACCTGTGTTGAGTGAACTCCAAGTATGACTGCGTCAACTTTGTTGGCGACTCAGGATCTCGAAGACGAGCGTTGTTAGAAGAATGAGTAACCGAGAGAGTATGCGGCGTACACCAAGTGTAAAGAAAGCAGGGTATTTCGAGAGGCCAGGGTGCGGAGATCGTAGCGGTGGCTGACTTGAAAGGTATAAACAAAGCAATAAGCGAGTGCTTCGACTACGTGGGATGGAATGAAGAAGCCCCGTCAGGGGAGCGCTTGCAAAGAAAAACTTAGTTTAGTAGAGCTGCTAAAGTAGCGCTACGCTTGTGAAGGAGCTTGAGCGAAAGAACGCTGATCAAAGAACCCTTGCATAGAAGCACTTGCCGAAAAAGCGCTTGTGCGGGAGTGCTCGCACGGCTCCACAGAGCAGCAGCAAGCTGTAGGCATCGTCAGCGGGCAACGACGTAAGTGCTGCTAGTTGTAAGCCAAAGGATGAAACTGAGGAATAAAGCTGTAAAATGAGAGCGAAGAGAGAAGTCGTTCAATATTTACTTTAATGTTGTCAACGATTTTCATAATATCGTTGCGAAGAATCAATAAAGGAAAACATTTAAGAATGTTTTACACGAATGAAATTCTGCCCAGTGATGCGTTATTTTCGAATTATTCAACTTTGAAGCTGGCTTGTGCGCGCCATGGAAGCGAGCGCGGCTAGCGTAATTTAATTAATAACGGAAGCTAACCCCCTATTACAAACGTAAAGAGGTTGGGTCGTGAGGGGTAGCCACAGTTCTTTCAGTGAAAATTATAAATAAAGGTTTCTAGTAACGTTTGTTTACATCGACTCCAAGGTGGCTGCCGCCATAGCGCCAACCGGTACTGAAGATGGCGGCAGCCATCTTGGAGTCGATGTAAACAAACGTCACTAGAAACCTTCATTTATAATTTTCACTAGAAGAACTGTGGCTACCCCTCACGACCCAACCTCTTTACGCTTGTAATAGGGGTTTAGCTTCCGTTTCCATTGCAAAAATAATGACTGTTTTTGCGCAAAAAAGGCCATTCAGGAGCGCCGTTCGTATAACTTCAAACTTAAATAACTCGAAAACTAAGCATTTCGGGGCACATTGTCATTCGTGAAAAACGTCTTAAAATCGACTATATTACCTATCTTTAGCTACGAAATTATGAAAATCGTTGACATCATTAAAGTAAATATTGACCGAGAAGTCATGACCGGGCGGCACTGACTCCAATGTTGCAGGATTTCGAGTCCGCCTACACCCTCCCTCCGTCTTCGTAGCATCTACAACAAGATAGTCATTCGCGTCAATTACTGAACTGTATAGTACTACTAAGGTTTATTAAGCTATCTATTCGTTATACAATTATTAATAACTGCGTTATAAACAATACAATTAGTTAGAAAGTGTATACTACAGCAGAATATGAAAGCTAACCTGTTTTAAAGCATTACAATAAGTTATTACAAATAACCTAACGTAACCTCACCTAACCCAACGTAACCCAATCCAATCTACTCCAATCTAACTCAACCTAACCCAGTCCAAACCAACCTAAACTAAAGCCCGTATTATGACTGCATCACACGATCAGCCATGTCCTGCTTGGATGAGTTGTCAGTCTCGATTTTCTCTCCACGCTCCTCCTACCGTCAGTGCTGTATGAAGTTGGACGCTACTCAGCATGTGGCTTTGCACGGATGCGTTGCGGGCGCATTTCAATCGCTTTTCAGCTGTCACTATTGAAGGTGTGGTTGGTGTTGGAGCTCCCAAGTCTCAACCTTCAAACTTGCACCCTAAAGGCCTGTTTACACAATCATTGAGGGTGCGCGCGAGCAGTGAAGAGAGGCGCAAGCCCCGCTCACTTGCTCGCGCTTCAGGCGCATTTACTGCTAAATGAAAATGCGGACCATGCTCGTTTTCATGGCGCTGGCCAGAGCTTGTCAGTGTCATTACAGACGCACTGTCATTGAAAAAGAAAATGCGCCTTAAGCGAGAACAAGTGGGCGGGCTTGCGCCTCCCTTCACTGCTCACGCGCGCAGTCATTGCTCGTGTAAACACATATTAATGGCGCTGCCACACGCCCTCCTTGGAATGGATCAAATCATCCACTTTGGCTTTCATTAATGCCTTGGGAATGCAGCCTTCCTCGTGGCAGGTAAAATACCCAGAGTTCAAAAATTGCGATTTTCGTGGTGCAGCTGCCAATAACATAGCAGATACAATAAAACCGCATATCTCAGGAATTAACACTGAAAATGTTCAATACAAAATAATACTTTGCACCCGCAGTTACGCCGCGAACTCAAAAATTTAATAAGTTCATTGTGAAATCTCATCCAGCATTTGCGCTTGCTTTTATCGTCGTCGGCACTGCAAGCAGCGATGACTAAAAGGAAAATGTTTTTTTTTGCGTTTTGACAACATTCCAATACGAGTGCAGAGCTCGCACTTCACCTACTTTCACATCTAGCTCTAGCATTGAACTAACCCCGAGCTGGCTGCGTGGAGTATGACAACTTGTTAGATCTCGTGTGATCATCACTGCCTGCATCGTGTCCACGCACACGAAAGAGAGCACAGTGAGCACTGCAAACACGACTGCTCGTGTGATGCAGCTTTTAGACGGTGGCGAAATATGTCAGTAGTGTTACGCAAGAAATGTGCTCTCTTCTCCATAGTCATGACGGATGCCGTCACTAGCACATTGCAATGCTATTTTTACAAGGAATGGTGTTGGGCCCAGGGCTGCCACTAATGGGGGATTTCCCCTAGATCTGGGGGAAACACTCGTAGTCTAGGGGAATGGGGGAAACTTTCGCAAAAACCATAAAATTTGGGGGAATTCGGCCAGCAATTATTTCCTATGCGAAAAATGTATACCATGAATAATTTTGAATTACAAGTGGACGTATGCTCATTCGGATGAAGAAATTATGATGCAGAACAGGAAATAGCCCCTTTTAACTATGAACAAAAGGCGATATAACGAAGTTTGAACGAGGATCGAACTCATTAGACTAGCAACGAGATTCACATCGGAACAATGAACAGTAACATTACTCTCATTCTCACAGCTCACAGAGCTAAGTCTCGAGAGTTCGCTCTATAAAAGGAATATAAGGGAAGCATTTTGACAAAATGGTCAACTTTGGTTCTATTGGACGTACGTCTATGAAAATTTGCAGACTACTAGATCTCCACATTTGTAACAACTTATCTTAAACAAAAATTTTTCATAAGGCCATAGAAAATTTTTTATTTGAAAAAAAAAAAAATTATATATATACATATATTATTTGCTAAGGCTTTTTAATTTACAAAGCTAGAGCAATGCGGTTTGTTGCATTTGAAAGTCAAACGTGCGCTCTATCCATAATACGGGGGGAATTTTTGATTTATTTCATTCTGAATTTATATGAATTTTTTTGTCAGAGTCTCAATGCAAAAGTTATAATTTTAGGGTAAAAAGTCTATGGAAAGCTTTACAGAAACAATTTGGAAAATCGCCCCGTATTATAGGTAGAACACACATTTCACTTTCAAATGCAACAAACCGCATTGCTCTAGCTTTGTAAACTTCGGAGTTATGACAACAAACGTCTTGATAAGTTACTTTTTTTATAAAACCTATTTTTAAGAAACAAAATGCTTCTCCTCCTACATTTTCTGAGCTACAGTAATGATTTTGGTATCATTGGATGCAGAAAAACAAGGGCTTTACAATGTATTGAGAAGTTTTTCAAAATTCATTCTTGTTTCAAAGTTATGACGTCATAATATTGAATTTTCTTGAGAATATTTTGATTTTTTTTCTTTTTAATTTTTTAAATTTTTATATTGGAAATTTGAGGAAAAGCATTCAAGTTTTTGGAATGTCCACGTTATTCTGCATCAAATGATACCAAAATCATTACTGTAGCTCAAAAACTATCAGAGAAAAAGCATTTAGAAACCCCCCCCCCCCCCCAAAATGTCGTTTTCTATGATTTCCCATTTTCTTTTCAAGAAAATCGCATTTTGTCATGAATGATAAATGATTCTAAATTGTATTTCCTATCAGTATACCAAATTTCATTGCTCTAAATTCAATAATAAAAAAAATATTTGGATGGGGATGAGGAATATGAATGATAAAATATATAAAAAAATGAAATGGAAAAAAATTGAAAATTTCAGATTTTTTTTTTTTTTGTCCACGTTATTCTGCATTCAATGATACCAAAATCACTACTGTAGCTCAAAAACTGTAGGAGGAGAAGCATTTAGAACACCCCCCCAAAAATGTCGTTTTCTATGATTTCCCGTTTTCTTTTCAAGAAAATCGCATTTTGTCATTGATGATAAATGATTCAAAATTGCATTTCCTATCAGTATACCAAATTTCATTGCTTTAGGTTCAAAAATGAAGAAAAAGGTCCGTAAGAGGGATGCCCTCCCCCCCCCGGGAGGGACGTTAGCTCTGGGCTAGGTTCCTGATATTTTTACAGACATTCGGGGACATGTCTCTAACTCATTTAAAGCAATAAAAAAAAAATCGGGAGAATCAACTTTTGGACTGCAGATGCCCCAAAATGCTTCCTTTAAGACGGTTGCTAGCCTCCTTCCACTGAGCGAATACTTTTTGATCGACATTCTTTCCATTAACTCAAACTATGAAGTAATTATTCCTATTTGTTAATTTGGAAATTCAGATATTTTTATTGTATTTTCTTCTGCAAAAGAGGCGGAAGCAGGAGTTCTTGTAGATTGAATACTTGTGTGGTTCAAAATTAAGAGATGTTAAAAATGTGCGGCACGCCTAGGTTTCAATCAGTAACTTTCAATATTAACGTTTTATTTTTATGTCTTTTCATAACTTATATGCGTTACAGAGACTAACTCTGTTACACGCTTTTCAGCAATTAGTTCTTCAACTTTGAATATTAACTTAACGTTTTAACGAGCAAAACTTTACAAAGATGACAAATTGATTCATTTTAGTGATTAATGCTATTTATATAATGATTTCATTATTTTAAAATTATTATTTTTGCTTTAGAATGCTGATTATTTTATCCAATGGCTTACTGAACCGAATCATGTTCTACGAAACTAAAGTTCTGTACGCAGTCATTTAGAAATGGTTGGCTCGGTGCAATCGAATTAAAACTCGTCTGAAATGAAATCGTAATCCCAACTGTAGGTATTGTAAGTGCTGCAATATTTCTTTGTAAAATTAAAACAAAACAATGTTCAGTGCAACATAAGAGAAACATAAATGTTGCAAGTACCAGCGCTGATATCGTAGGATAGCCATCCAAGAAATCCAGTGGAATTACCATAAGTGAGCTTACTCACGTAGAAAACTTTTACCAACACGACCTGTGTATAATTAAGTTAGTTATAATTATAAGTGTGTATAATTTGTTACCTGTAGGTAAAATAATTTAACCCTACAGCAAGATGCTCACAAGCTGTCAAAGAAAAGGACGAACTCACATTTGGATTTAATGTACATTAAGTAATGTCAGTTTTTATTTAATATATTCCAAAATACGTTTTTTCCTTAATTTTGGGGGATTTTTGACGAAAATGGGGGAATTTCTACCGCAAATCTGGGGGAAAGAGAAAAACCTCAGTGGCAGGCCCTGGGCCCCTGGTGTTGGCCAGCCACGCCCGCTGCCACGGACGCGGCGCTCAGTTGCGTATGAGACACGAACGTGGGTGGTGCAGTCATCATGGTGCTCTCTAAGAATGAAAAAGCCGTACAAAGCATGCGAATAAAACAGCAAAAAACTGGATTTGTTTTCTTTATAGTATTTACCAACCCATGTCTTTGAAGTGATGTTAGATTTCTACGGTTAATTTACAGTAATTCAATATTAGAAAATGGATAAATAAGTGCATTGATATTATATTAGGGGTTTTGATACGGGCAAAATATATATAACCCATCTAAAAAAAAGAATTATGAAATTAATATGCTTTAATATCAACGTCAAATATTTTCGATTAAAACCAGTGATTTGGAATGCGTTGCTTCCGTGAATGTAACCACGCTTGATTGCAATTAATTTTTTTTCCACGGTTGAATGAAGATTGATTGTCGTAAATATGAAAAACATCTAATCCTGGTAGTACTGAGGCAGTTGTACATATACAGTAATTGCAGCATGTGCGTTGGTACGACTAACTCTAATTTTAAGAGCAGATACCAGCATAAGTAATATTTCATCATAGGTTAAAAATAACACTGATATTAATGAAGAAATGTCTTTCACGACATTATTGCACAGTTGGTTCAATTATTTAATGCTTCGCTTTGTCATTTGACAAATTCGCAAACTGTAACACTGTACTTGTCGTATCTTGAACAATAATAAGAATGAATATTAGACATTCAAGCTGAAAATTTTTCCATAGCGGTATAGTATAAGTTTATACTTAAGCACTTACTCTCTTGAAATAGCGTAAATCATTGTTATTTCTGTCATTGTTTACTTCTACAACTCAGGGTATTGCAAATTTTTGTAGCTGAAATCGGAATCGCGCTACTGTTATTTTAAACTTCTAAAAAACTCATGTTAATTTTTATTCAGGAAACTCGAGAAGCCATAATACATGCGTAAGAAGTATTTATGTCACCTAACTCGGGCTAAGAATGAAGTGTTTCATCCAATGATGAAGTAGAGGTGCAATAAATGTCACCTGCGTGTAAAAATATCAATAGGTTGTAGCACCACAATTTGGGAACATGTATTTCGTCAGTTTCTACACCTGATTTCTGGGAATCTTTTTTAGTCTTGTTTTCCTGCTTGAGCTGTCACCGAAGTGTTTTTACTTTATTTCCTTGAGAGTTAATTCAATCTCTGGCTTCATTCTTCTACAATCTTGTTCAGTGCTACATTTTGATGAGATCTATCTTTATAGTCGTTAATTTTCTCTCTCCATGAACATGGGTACGTTCTTAAGAATTCTATGAAAAATTTTGTCGACCGCCTACTCAAGTCAGCAAGCGGTGCAGGAGAAGGGAGAGGACAGCTTATCGCAGAAATCCTTCATATACGAAGTCTGATTAACTACAGGAAGCAGCGTCTGCATGCATGCTCACGTATCGTGTGGAGAGCGATCCCAAAAATAGACACTATTGTTCGCGCGAACACCGCCTGAAAGAGCCGAGTTGCGACCGAAAGAGAGGAAATGAGTGGAGCTAGGCGATGTCGCGTAGCACCACTCGCCACCGTGTAATAAAGTGCTCGCCACCGTGTAATAAAGTGCTCCCCACCATGTAATACGGGCTTATTCTAACTTAACCTTGCTGTAGGTGCTACGTAGGTGGAAGGGGAGGGGTGGGCGGTGTCGAAATCCTGCGACATTGGAGTCTGTGCGGTCGGGTAGCTGTGAAAGCACGCTATTGGTTGTCTAGCTACGTAGATGTTTGGTTTTAGTACGAGCAGCTCGCACTCAAGTGGTCATGAAACCAATATGGGAAGTACCGGACTGGAGTCAAGGTGCGACGCTTTTTACCTCTTCGTGGAGCAGTGTCGCAGAGTTGCATTTGTACGGAAGCCCGTGCTAGGCTGCAGTGACGAGTGGTCGACCGGCTATATGACCACCACCTCACTATCCATATACTTTCCGCGTGAGAAGAGCTCCAGTATTACTGATCTCTGAGTTAGCCAATATTTTAACTCAAATTAATTCCAGAAAAAGTTCAATATATGTATCATGCATCAAAAGCTTCAGATGTCTACCCATTTTCAGCCAAAATATAATCTAAAAGAAATTTTACAACTCTCAAGTTTATCAACGGGAACGAAATTGAATGAGTTTGAAATACATCCTACAGAAAGAGGAAATGAATTAGTGCTGGGAAACTTCACTGTTTAATTTTAACGCTCTGCTCTTTGTTTCCAACCTGTGTTACGGCCGAAGATGATGGTTAGATGCTCTAAAATGGATAGATAACCAAAATTTTTTATTTCACTGCGATAACTCTGTACTAATTCATCCTTGCAGTTTCATTTATTGGAAGAAACATCTGTTGTAATCTGCCAGGGAAAAACATGTGGAAGTTACGAACTACGATGATGCTGATATAGTTTTGAAAAATGTAAGAGCGAACATGCATAACCCGTAGAAGACTTTTTCTGAACAAAATTCTGCGAACCAAAGACCTGTACGTTTTATTGTGTGCTGAAGGAAGGCACTAACTGCTAGGCATTACGCATTTCTGCCGCTAACTCTCCCAATTGTTGTACTAACGCAACAGAGTGTTAAAGACAACTCTGCACGTAATGTAGAGAGCAAATGACTTTTTAATAATATCGTGGCTGACAGAAGCGTTTCCACCGGCTTGAAAGATTTCTACTCAATACGGCAAATTGCCCTCGAAAGGTCTTCAGGCAATGGAGAATGTTCCTCACATTGCCCAGGTCTAGCAAACAGTCTGGGATGCAGTTATGATTTCATCTAAGTAATTTTTTTCACCCAGTATAGCTATTTAGATGCAGCCGATTGATCAACATGTTAACCAGAAGTACAGAAATTCTACGTCAGAACCTTGATTGCCAGATATTTCGAGGTCACTTCAATATTCTACAATGGTAAGCTTCATCAGTCAGGACTAGTCGTTTTTCATTGGATATTGCTGTCAGGCTTTAGCAAACTTCAACCTGACTATGGCCCCAAAAATCAGAAAGATCGCTAAAGGAGTAGTAGTGGTTGAAGAAATTGTGCCCATGAGGAATTTAATTTTACGACGGATGCGCTAGTTAAGAGTTCTCCGATGAATGATCATTGGGAGAGCGGAGAGCCCAACGTCATGTTGAATTCAATGCTCATATAAAATTACCGTTAGTCAGGGGAGAATGAGACAATAAGTAAGTTCTGCTTTGTGGCCAACAGGGGTAATCTTAACTATAATTCTCACAACAATACGTATAATTATTCAAACCATGTTTTGAACTATTAATACATAATATTTATTCTAATCTTTATTATATTTACTAAAAATTTAAAAGCGATGTACGTCAATGGCGCAGGTCCTATTGTGTAGTGCGTACGTCAGAATGACGTCTCGAAATATTTACCCAAGAGTGGCAGAGCACCGCGGAAGGAGTTTTTGAACTGGTAACTTGGCTAATCTTCCTCATTCAGCAATACGGGCCATGCAGAGAAGTGCAGTGCAACTATTCGTGGTGGTGATTTTAAAATAATTGACAGTTCTATCCATGATTTTGACCGTAGGATCTTAAAATCTTTGCATATTTTTCAGGAAAAAACAATTTCAAGCATGTTTAGCTCGTATCCCTTACATATAGTTAATGCATAGTTGTCGTTTTTTATTATTTTAGAATTTGGTATTGATAGTGCTTTCATGCTTGTGTTATATTCATAGTACTTTGTATTTTACAGAACTGATGATAAAGCTGGTCTCCGAATGTTTTCGATTTTTATTCTTTTTTCTGGATAAAAATGCCTAATTTCGTTAGCACTTTCTTCGCTTTAAAATTTTTAGTAAATTTGCGATTTAAGCAAAGTGAACATTTGTTTATTACATTTAATAATATCACGCGTTGCTTGAGAGAATATTTCTGAAAAAAAATTTACAGATGAATTTTTACTCTCCCTCCCTCGACTGCTAGCCTCAAGATGAAAGTAATATCTCAAATTTATTTGATAAAAAGTATTAACTTGAAACAACAAAGATTTCATATTTTCAATGACAATCAGCAATGATGCATCAGAGTTTCCTCTTTAGATGATTTTTTTTAACTACATTTGAAACTGTAGAGCAGTAAAAAGAGTAACTGTGTCCCTGTACTTGCGTAAGTTGAATTTAAATATTAAAACATAGGCAGGAATAATTATTTTCACCTTATGACAACTTACATGCCATGCTTAAAATGGGCGATCGCCAAGTTCGTTCTCAAGACAGAGAAGATGTAATGAATTGCGGTTGGCATCACTGACTTTGCCCCTACTCTCAAGGTCTAAAATTTCCCAATCAACTATGGAAGTCAATACAATTCTCTTCTTCATTACCACTAAACAAAACTCTGTATATTTCCATGCGTATTGCCAAATATGTGTTATACGAATAAATATTTTTATAAAGGCTAGGTTCAGAGGCTTTTAGAAACTGTTGCAAAAGGCTGTGTGTTAGATATATTATTTAAAAGATAATTAGAAATATTTCTCAAGTGAACTACCGCGAAAATTTACTTAATTTAATACTTGAGAGAGCTTACGACAAGAACGTATTACTGTCGTATGCTCGTAGATTACCAACATGATTAAGCGCAATTAAAAAAATTTCCGTGCTAGTTGACCTCATATTTACCTATTCTAAAACTTGGGCAAGAAAATAATATGGAAAAACGTTTTATTGCACTAATCTTGGATGATCTTATCGTATTGATCATTAATACTTATTGTCATCCAATTTGTTCACTGTTCGTCAGGCCCATTTATCAAGAGCAGTCTGGCTACCAATCTGGGAAGTGAACTTGGCACCATTCTCAAAAATACAAATTTTCACCAGACCATGCACAAACACATTGTTTACTCACGTTCTTGTTTGTGGCGATGATGAGCAGCACTGCGCTGTTGTTTAGCACCCCAAGTACTGTGATGATGAGCAGGCAGATGGTCGCTACGTTATATCCAACTTCTGACATCTTCGAGTGTGCACCAGCGTCAAATGATTCATTTGCATCCAATACACATGATGTATTTATTCCGAAGTCTGCTGGGGTTGTTTGGGCAAAAGAAGGTAATAGATGGCGGTTATCTTCTGTTTCTTTTCTTTCAGGCCCGTTTTGGTTCATGTGATTTTCACTTGAATCATTTGAGTCAGCAGGTACGTTTGCTAATGGCGTTATAAGAGTTTTTAACGAACCGGTAAATATCCCGGAATCAGAACTATTTTCTTTTCCATCGACAGTTAAGTCATAGTCATTCTGATGTTCAACCCATGGTTGAAAGAAAATAGAGTTTTTTTTCTCTCGCAATAAGCCCTTAAAACCTTTTCTCGCAACGTCGTATTGAGACATTCCTGTGGTACTCTTCGTCACTCCTTTCTGAATTGCTTCGTTAGTTTCACCATTGAATGGCGCTTCATTTGCAGATACCCTTCTGGCGAGATGAACCTTTCGTCATTTCTTCCTAGTTAAAGGCACTTTTGTAGAAGAGTCGACTCTTCTCCCCGGAATATGTGAGGAAAATCGTTTCAAGTTACCACCATAAAGTGAAAATGCGTTGCTCTTCCTTCGCGTCTGTCTTGCATCACCGGTAAAATATCGTCCATACTTCGTACTAGTAGACTGTGAGATTTGATTGTCCATATTTGAATTTCTTATCGGAGTTGGGAGCAACTGATTCATGCCCACTTCGCCTAGGGAAGCATCGCCCATAGCCCCTGCGTAATCTGATTTCCACCATCTAAGTTTTTTCATCACTATTTCTCTTCCCTTTTTTTTCAAGGGTGACAAACGAAAATGCTCGTGTGTTAAATGCCTTAGGCTAACGGCCACAACCTCATTCACAGTTTTGTTGTAAGTTACGGGAAATCCTATTGAATCAGCCAAAACTGAACTCATTACAGTCACTGCATATGACCACCGCATCCAATTTGAAATACCCAAATACATTGTAAATGTTTTGCCCAATTTTTTAGGCAGTAGCACTATTGATGTTTTTATCTGCGTGAGAAAAAGCCCCAAGAAGTTATTCACTCACCACTTCAAATAATTAGATTGTAGTAGGCGGTTTAATACGCTGGCCTAAAAATGTTCACACATCTAAGGGACAATAAATACACAAAGAAATAGAAAACAGTTCCATTTAACTCATTGGAATTTTTTGGCACTCACACCGAGAATGACAACTATTTAATTTATTTCATGTGACAGTTCTAGTATAACTGAGAGTAGGCATACCCTCAACTCAGATTACGAGACTTCCCCGAAAAAAACAATGAGGAGTATCATTCGACACAATACAGATAAGTATACGTGCAAGGAAGGAAGGGAGGATGCTCACTAAGTTTTGATTGGGTAAAAATTTTTGGAAACATGCAAGGCGTTCGAAACCGTGCCAAAATTTTTCCGTTTCAAACTGTAGAAGAAGTATTTTATGTCTTAGCATTTCTTCAAATCTTGGCTACTAAAACTGCTCGTGAGTGAAATTTCTTTAAAGAAGAAAGCTTTTGCTAAATTGTCTTCAGATGCGAAAATAAAGGAACAATCACTGCGTTCAAGGGTACTTGTGGGTTATCTGTCACCACTTGTTTAGGGTAAAAATGAAAAATGTAATTGTTTTATGAATATT
The DNA here is from genome assembly GCA_030386875.1 of Morinoia aosen. Taxonomy (NCBI): domain Eukaryota; kingdom Metazoa; phylum Arthropoda; class Malacostraca; order Amphipoda; family Talitridae; genus Morinoia; species Morinoia aosen. The sequence continues at coordinate 11,519,487 of CM059569.1, read as the reverse complement.
GACTTGATGTTCTGGACTGTATGAACAGATTTTTCATGTGAGGAAGTACAGTAGAACTCCTAAAATCCGAAATCCCAAAATTCGAAATACTTGTAAAATCCGACATCCTAAAACCCGAAAATTCTAAAATCCGAACCGACGGTAGCGTCATCTGTTGCTAACCGGGCAAATTCATAACTTTACCTAAGCAACAGGATTGTAAATGAGCAATAGCCGTGTATGTGTGCGTAATACAAACAATTCGTGTTGTAAAGTTACCATGTTACTCTTAGTTACAATACCGTTTAAAACGTACAACTGGTCTTTAGATGTATTTCTCAATGATTTATTTATACCACAGATTCATCGATAATACATAGATAGGCAGTTATAATTTATTCATCGAGAAACCCATAATAGCGTCTTAACGAAAAGAACAGCAACGAGCAATAGCAGGATATAAGGTATTAACTCTTGTGGAAAAACGGCAAGTACTGCAATGCATAGAAGACGGAATGTCATATAAAGAAATTAAAAGACGATATGAAATTGGTATGTCTACCATTTGTGATATTAGAAAAAGAGGAGTAAAATTCTGGCTGCCGTTGGTAATTCCCAATGTAAAAGAACGTTAGGAAGGAAAACATTACACCAACCAAGAGATGCGACTTATGACAAATGTTTGTACGCTTGGTTTTCAAAAAAATGAAGGAAGGTGTACCTGTATCAAGCCCATTGTTGATTGCTAGAGTTAAGATATTGAAGGAAGAAATGAAAATAACTTCGGATATTACATTTAGTCAAGGTTGGTTGCGATCATTCAAGCAACGGCAGGGCATACGACAGCTAAGTATTTCTGGGGAAAAGCGATCGGCAGACGCAGATGCAGCAACAGTCTTCAAGAACACCTTTGAAAATGTTATGAAAGAAAATGAACTTACGCCCGATCAAATTTATAACTGCGACGAGACAGGGCTCAATTGGAAATGCCTACCTAGTAAAACACTTGCTGCAAATGAAGAAGTAACAGCAACTGGATTTTAAAAGAATAAAGAAAGAGTTAAGGTATTAACCTGCGCCAATGCTTCTGGGAAGCACAAATTAAAACTTCTAGTGATTGGAAAGTCAAAAAATCCAAGAGCATTGAAAGGAACACATAATTTGCCAGTCACATATCGTTCACAACCTAATGCATGGATGAACAAATACACCTTTAAAGAATGGTTTTTCAATGAATTCGTTCCAGCAGTGCAAAAAAATTTGCAAGCAGTGGGAAAGCCTCGTGCAAAGTGCGTGCTTCTTTTAGATAACTGTGCAGCGCATCCAGAGGAAACGGAACTGGTTTCTGATGATGGCAATATATTCGCATGTTATTTTCCCCCAAATGTTACGGCACTGATCCAACCTATGGATCAAGGTGTAATACAAAGTTTGAAATGCTTCTACAAGAGAAATTTCATTCTTCAAATGATACATGGCGACACACATCCTGGCGAATTTCAGCGCTGCTTTACCATCAAACACGCTTTGTATGCGATAGCGTCAGCGTGGAACACTGTGAAATGCGAAACTCTCTCGAATGCATGGCATCAATTGTTGCATGGCATCAAGTCGATGAATGAAGCATACCATGAACACAACAATTCTGTATAGTCACGAAATAAAGAGTTAATTGATGAATCATTTCACTTAGCTTCATCAAGCGGCGCATTCGCAGATATTGAACGTGAGGATGTGGAAAAGTGGATGGAAGACATAGACGAGATTATACGCTTGTGGTGTTCTCCCTCAGGCTGCTTTACACTCCGGGCAGACTTGTGAATATCTATTGACTTGTGAATATCGATAGACTTGTGAAATATCTTTGCCCGAAGTGAGTGCCTGAGGTGCAAACGAACCGGCAAGGTGAGGAAAACATAACTGGAATAAACGCCGTATTATTATGAAGATCGCCGCCAATAATGGCACAAGGGAATATTACAGTCGAGTAATACAGTGACAGATGACGTCTTGGCGGACCGACGGTTGTCGGGGAGACGCTGCGTGGTTGAGGGACGAGAGCAGACCGGTGAGGCTGCTGCTGGCCGAGGGTCTCCGACCAAGGAGTACCAGAGGCGGTAGCAGGGAACTGGTGCGTCTAGCAAGCAACAAGACGTGGCGGCTGGCTGTCGAGAAGGCGGTGAAGGCGACGGGTGAGGTGCTGGCGGAGCGTCGAGACCTAGTGTGAATATTAGGGACGCTGAGAGTGTTCTGAGGCTCCGCTGGCTGCGCGGCTGTTTATATAGGCCTCGCTGGAGGCTGACTCTACCCGTCCAGGTCTCCGATTGGCCAAGACTGGGGTGCCCACTTTTCGCCGTCTAGGCTTGTGCTATACTTACGGAGGTTTCTATCGACGTTGCCTGACTGTTTGAAGCAGGCTGCTTATAAAGTTCGGTCCGGCACCCCAGCGCCAGACTTTAGCTCTGATTATTGGTCGTTTAGTACTGGCACTTTGAGGCTATGAGGTGGCGCTTCTAAGCTTGTGTGGTGGTGTGTGTTCATACCACCACACGCTCCGCTCCAAAAAATTATGAGAACATTGAATGCTTGCCGAATCCAGATAGTAGCGAAAGCAACCTTACTGACAATGAATGCCAAGGTAAAACAACGTGGAATGAAGCAGAATCCTACATATATAAAGTTATAGAATTTATGGAAATGACTCCTTGTTTCAACGGTGATGACACATTGCAGGCGTATAACTTAAAAACAACATTACTTTCTCGTAAAGCAAGCAACGCAAAATTGAACGAAGTCCGCCAAAGCATCAAGAAAGGTATACAAGAGTCCTTTGATTTTACTGATAATGATAGAGAAGCATGATAAATGATTACAGTTTGTAAGTTTATGTTCAACCACATTTGAAATTGCTGTTACATTATGTGTGTTGTTACCTGTTGTATGTGTCTAATTTTTAACTACATATTGTCTAAATGAACAATACAATGCTTCCCACTTTACAATATTTCTACAAAATAAATATTTGTAATTTAGTTTTCTACCATCAGTTTATGCATATCTTTTTGTGTTTACTAATATATATTCAATATATGATAGTCATAAATATTTATATTGCTGCATATTTTCAGTTTGCGTCATACCTTGTCATGGTAGACACTCTTTAAGTTCACAAATAATAAATTTCCACGAACAGTTGTTTGATTTGACCTTTTAACACAGTCATTAAGCTTTAGAGTTTCGACCCTTAGGTGAAATTTTTATGACTCAGTTGGCTGTAGAATACGAGTAATATGTTTTCTTTTGATAAAGAAAATTTGTTCATAGAAAACTTTGTGGGTACACAATGCTAAATGTGTCCTTCCCGAAATCCGAAAACTTCCTAATATCCGGAATAGCAAAATGTTCGAATTTTAGGAGGTCTACTGTATCCTTGTTGGAAGTATATTTATTTCTAATGTAAATTATCTATTTTCCATATACATGATGAATCTCGGGTACCTTCTTCTTCATTTCTTGGAATTTCCCAGAGATTCATTTTGGCGTGGAACAAAACAAAAATTTAAAATAATACAAATTAATGATAATTTAACTGACTTAACCCTTTAACGCCCAAGTGGACTGTACGGTCCTCTTTCAAAAATAACAATAACATATTTTAGTTCTTATTCAATTTGTTTACTAATGTGTCCTTTGAACTTCACTGCCGAGTGGCAGTTTCTTCCCCATCTTGATAACAGTAACTAGGGTCCCAGTGTCGGTTTAGTGATAGTGGTTGTTATAACGGTAATATGAGTATAAAAATGTGGGCGTTAAAGGGTTGACCTAACCCTAACATCAATGGGAAACCATAAATTGAAAGTGGTTACAGATAACCCACTAGTAACCGTCCAAGTTTTTCTTTACGACCTAAATGCTCATGAAGAGCTACGTTAATCGGTCTGCCAATTCTTTTCCCAATCACTAAAAAGTCGACTCATCAAAACAAGTTCAAACAGCTGGGCATCCACAGTAACCTTCAGCCTTGCAATTCTTCCTAATTAGTTTTCAACTTCAGTTCTTTGAATTCGTCAGCACGGCTTACCAATTTACTTGTATTCGGTTTGATTTTTTAACCGGTTTATAAGTTTTATCGTTTTTAATTATTTTTTCACTTCGAAAAGCTGTATGCCAGCCTTGAGTCTTTACCCTCTGAATCGTCTGTAATTGAAGATCAATCGAAATTATAGCACACAAGTATTATTACAGCTTTACAGTTTTAAGCCCCGTAATTTTTTTTCCATTCATGTTAAGCAGATACGAAATATCACAATAAAGATAGCTAGCCTCAAATAAAGACAGAATTGTTACACGTCCGCATAAAGGCCGAGGTGTTGTTCTTATTTATCGGCATACGAACATACATAGTATGAAGAACATTATTTCACATGAAATGTAACTTAAAGTGATTTCTCTCAATTCACAACCAGTATTGAAAATGAAATAATAAATTTTCTACTTAAACTCGAAAATTCTGGTTCAACTTTTGATGACGTGTACAAAACTTTGTTTCTTTCTGGAACCACTCCTGCTGATTTATGAGGCTTACTAAAAATCAGTGAACGCAACTTCGAGGTAAATTTTACGTTCAGAGCTATATCTGCTGTCAACCGTACTCTAGCTTCTGTCGAGAATCTGTTAAGGATAATCAATTTTGCGAATCAAAAACATGAGAATTTAGGGAAATTTTAATCATGTGTAATAAATTCGAGTTTTTAATGTGTAACAACTTTTGTTTGCTTGAACTAAAATTGTGAGTTTATAAAACCGTGGTCGGCGCATTCCAATGATAAGAGTGGCTTGCTCTAACATGAGTGTAGGCCTGAATGTTTACATTCAACATAGATTTATGTGGCAGGCACTCGAGCTGGGTAGTGTTGTGCTTGGTACGCAAACCTCGAGAGGCGAACAAGGAGTGCGGTGTAGGGTTACCACAAAAGGCAAAGATTTGTTGACCATAGGCTGGCTAGAAGGGTAGGGGAGCAGAGGGTAGAGGCGTGAGAAAGCTTTTTCGCCAACGGACTTAGACTTCAAGAACTAACACACAAAATAGGGGCAAAAAAAGGCGTGTTCGGCTCACAGCGAATAGGGAGCGTGCAACCTCGGGAGGAGCCAATAGGACAAAGCCGGCGAAGGTTTGGAAGTGCAAGAGTGGTGCCATTGGTCATGATTAGAAAGAAGGTAGCCCCAAAAAGAGCACTTTGAATAGCATGAAAAGACGAGAGTCAGTAAGAGTTCGCGAGCATCTCGATAAGGTCCGTCGTAGCTAGGCATCATACTCTGCGTCGTAAATAGGTGTTAACGTAAAATGTCATACGTTGAAAAATGAGTGCAAAACCTGTCAAGACATAATCTTTCTTGAATCAACAAATTAAGGGTTTACATTTTATTTACTTTTTGCAGAGGAAAGAAGATTCCGTAACGTGGAGGTTGTTCAAAGAAAAATGTTAATAACTTCGTGAGGGCGGGTAAGGCTAGTTCTTTTTGTTACGATAGATATCGCTGGAAACGATAGGTTCATGTAACGTAAAAGAGAGTTGGAGCATTTGAATTAAATGTGGAATATGTGCATATATATATATATGTATGAGAAAATTGTAGAATCGAAGTAATTGTTAAAAATTTTGTTGCTCCACAGGAGGGCGGCTTTCCTTTCTCCTATTGATTGCAAGTACGACTTCTTCATAAGAACGTCAAAAGACAATTTATGCACTGTGTGAGAAACAGGGAATGAACTGAAGCTGCTCTGGGGTGACAGAACTTGTGATCCGAGGCTAAATGACAATCCATTGTTGACGTCGGAGTGCGCCGACCCATGAGTTAGGCATTATTTCATTGTATGTGTTCCGTGTGTAATTTACTTGAGGGAATTGACCGGTCAATTAGGCAGAGTATTGTTTGTCAATATGCGTTACTTACAGTGCCAGTAAATTACGATTAATGTTTTGTACCAGGGTGCTCCATTATAAAGATTCCTTAGCATTTGATGGTGTTTAAAAACCCCATTACGCCCGCACCACATCTCACCGAGGCAAAATAGCGCACTGAAACGCGCTGAGTAAGTCGTGTATCAACTCATCGGTGAGTACCTTTTCTTTTTAGTATATGTACTGTAATTGCCGATTGTTATTCATTTATTTTTGTGTCGCATATGTATTCTTTGGAGGTGTGCCATTCCTCAACTCCGGGAGCCGAATCTTCCTGTTAATGAAATGTTAACAAGGAGGTGAAGGGTACATTTCTCGTGACATCACAATTTGGTGAGATCAACACGATCGCTTTGTAATATTTTGTGAGTGTAGTATGACAGTTGCATTGTATTTTTTTTTGCGTGGTTAGTTCATGGGCAAAACGTACAGAAATTCAGTAGAGGTAAATGTCTCGTAGTGATGATTTTCTGTGTTCCGGTGTGAGAAGCCAGCAAGCACACTGCCATATAGATAAAGAAAGCGAAAGTGTTTATAAAAGTGATAAGTTTTAGTGAGAAAATTCTGGTGTGTTCACTCGATTAATTTCAAAGTTTCAGTAAAAGTTTTACAGTGAGTAGGTGTGGAAAACATTTGAGTGATCGCAAAATTTTGAGTTTTTGGAGAAAGTGAATTGAAGAAGATCGACACTATGCCTGCGCGCGGGAGAAGGAACAACGACCGCAGAAATGCGCCAGCAACGCCACCACAGCCCGAAGAGGAAGCAGTAAACATGCCCGGTTTAACCCGCTGCGTGGGAGCCATAGGGGCCAAATTCAGGAGGGGCGACGATGTAGGGGAACATATGGCAAGGTTGAAGTTTTTGACTGGCAATCTGAATAACAGCGAGCAGGTGAATGCCTTCTTCCTATGCCTAGGTCCACAAGAGGCAAAGGAATGCAATAAAATAATTGGTACACTAACGAACCTACGAGAAGCAGAAAGATGGCTGCGCTCCTACGCAGACCAAGTAGAACATCCAACTCAAGCGCTGTTTGAAATAGTGACCAAGAAGCAAACAAGCCGAGAAGGAGTTTCAGAGTACCTGACGCGCCTGGAAAGGCTGTACAACGAGAATTATCTAGAACATCCGGAACGAGTCCTTGTAGATTTGATGTGGCTCGGATTAAGGGAGAACATCACAAGACCCTTTCGAAGTGATGCGCGACCTACGACAGTGCAAGAATTGAGGGACATGGCAATCGAAGTGGAAAATCGACGGATAGTACCAGTACCAAGGGAAACGACAGAGAAGAGGGTACCGGAGAGAGAAAGAGCGCAGCGAAGCGAGAGGAGGCCACAGCATGAGACTGCACGTGTCGGCCACACGATGCGGTATTCACCACAACGGCCAAGAGGCTACCGCCATGAAGTGCCACCCTGGAGAGAAAGGAACAGACAGATACGACACTCTCCTTATCATCGAAGAGGAAATTATGAAGCACCCCACTGGAGCGAAAAAGGCAGACTTAGGAGTCATCAGCACCAAATTTACCACGCAAGAGAACCACAGCCGCAACCGGAAGTACCACCTGCACCTGCAATGGACTTGGCACAGTATAAAGCGGTGCCACCGCCGTGCGTCAACTGTGGAAAATTTGGGCACCTAAGAACTGATTGCAGAGTGCAACAGTTTGCAGGACAGCCAAAAAATGGAATAGGAGACCGTTAGCTCCACTTATAAATCCCAGCGTTGTACTCCAAGTGAATGGTACACCTGTTACCGCTCTTCTTGATACCGGAGCAAATATATGCTTGGTAAAAGAGCGTGTGGTTGCGGGGATTAAAAATGCTAGTGTGAAAGGAACATCGACTGCATTAAAAACAATTGGAGAGGAACCCGTACCGGTGCTGGGAAAGATTAATGTGCCAATCAAAGTTAACGGTCAGAAAATTGTTCAGAGATGTTTTTTTGTGCGGGAAAATGCATTCCCAGGAGACCTGCTAATAGGAGTGGAAGTAATGAACAAAGTCAACGCAAAGCTAGACTTCGGAAAATGTAGGGCATCATTCTTTGGCACTCACGTGAACATGTTTTCAGCACCAGGACACGCTTCTCCGAAAATTCTGTGTGTAACGCGGGAAGAAACATCAGTCACTCTGGCTGAGGATATCACAGTGAAGCCTCGCGCGCAAACCATGGTGAAGTGCCGAGCAGATGGCAAATTTGATGGGAAGGAAGTAATTTTAGAGCCTAGAATTAAGTGGGCGCCTTACGTCGGAGCCACCGCTGCAAAGGTACAAAACGGGTATGTTTTGATGCCTGTACTTAACCCTTTTGCCGAAGAAATCGCTCTGACTGAAGGAGCAATAATTGCAACATGCCACGAAATCTCGAATGAAGATGCAACTGCAGAAGAAAACAATGCGGAAAATAGCGAAGCAGAAAATCGCCGCAGAGAGAAGCGCTTTCAGCAAATTGATGAGCTTGACTTCAGTCACTTGGATGCTGAAAAACAAGGACAAGTCAGAAACCTGCTGAAGGAATATCACAAGACAATTAGTGCAGATGAGATGGATATTGGCCACGTGAAAGGAGTGAAGTACAAAATTTTGCTGAGTGATTACAGGCCAATTCAAACGAAAGGATGGCATATTCCGTACACCAGCCAAGAAATTATTGATAAGAAGGTCTCGGAGATGATTGAAAGTGGAGTTGTGCAAGAGAGCACAAGTGCTTGGAAGAACCCCCTCGTACTCGTAAAGAAGCCTGGTGTGGGACACAGAATTTGCCTTGATTTGCGAGCTGTAAACATGCGGGTAATAAACGAACATTATCCGATTCCCAATATCATAGGGACACTGGAGGAGGTGGCTGGCAAAGAATACTATTCCATTGTCGATGCAAAATCAGCCTTCCATCAGATTGAGCTGGATGAAGAAAGTAAGCAGTACACGGCATTTCAGACTCGACAAGGCAACTTCGAATTCTCTAGGCTACCTATGGGACTCAAGTGCTCAACATCAGTGTACCAGAGAGTAATTTGTCATGTTCTGAAACGGCAACTTGGAAATTCGCCGCCATTTATTTGGACGATGTGTGCGTTAGCTCTATGACTTTTGAGAGTCACCTAGAAAATTTAAGGGAAGTGTTGCACGAGTTTCAATGTGCCGGAGTAAAAATAGGCTTAGACAAGTGCAAATTTGCGCAAAAACAAGTGAAGTACCTAGGATGTTACATCAGTCGTGAGGGACTCATTCCAGATCCCAAGAACGTGGATGCGATGCAGAATTACCCTAGGCCGACGACCGCACGCAAGGTCCGCTCCTTCGTGGCAGCGCTGAACTTCTATCGGCGGTTCATTCCGCATTTCGCTACAACCGCTGCACCACTTAATGCTCTGACTAAGAAGGGGCAAAGATTCCAGTGGAAGGAAGAACACGAACAAGCCTTCTGTAAACTTAAGCAGCTCATGATAGAAGCTCCAGTTCTGAAGAAGCCTTCTCTAAATGAGACGTATTACTTGAGCTGTGATGCCTCAAATGAGGGCTCTGGCGCGGTCCTTGCACAGAAATGTAATGGTAAGGAACAACCGATTGGATACTTCAGCAAAAGATTCAATGATGCTGAAAAACGTTATTCAATTACGGAGCGGGAAGGATTAGCAGTGGTCGCCGCTGTAAATCACTTTTCGCCTTACCTGTACGGTAATAAATTTGTTGTAATTACTGATCACACGGCTCTCAAATATTTGTTCAAAGGTAAAAACACCAAGAACAATAGAATTATGAGATGGGCCCTAACACTCTCTCAATATGATTTTGAGGTGATTTACCGGCCAGGAGCTCAGAACGTGGTGCCCGACGCATTGTCGAGAAACATTGCGAACAACAACGAAGAAGAAAATCAAGACGACGGAGTCCCCAAAACAGTGTTCGTCACGACGATGATAAATGAAGCGCCCAATGTACAAGAGGCGGAAAGTAGTTTGCAGAAAGAAAACGTGAGAGCAGAGCAATTGAAGGATCCTGTTTGGGGGTCTGTGCTGTGGTATCTTGAAGGTGACAAATTAGGAGACGCTCCAAGTCTCTCTCTGAAATCAGAAATCTTCACCGACGGAGGCATATTGTATTTCAGAAAGACGCAACGAAAGCCTAATGGAACAAGGCACTTGATCGTTGTGCCAGACGCCCTGAGAGAAGCAGCAATAACGTTAGCGCATGATAGCACAATCGGTGCACACCAAGGTCGTGCTAAAACGTGGAAAAAACTCATGGAGTTCGGGTACTGGATTAACATGGCGCGTGACGTTAACAAGTACGTCGATTCGTGCATGCAATGTCAGAAACGTAAGATCAACAATCGCATTTGTGTTAGCATGGGTTCATTCCCTGAAATTGACAAGCCTCTGGAGAGAATAGGAGTTGATTTAATTGAAATGCCTGTCTCGAACGAGGGACACAAATACATCCTAACCGTGGTCGATCACTTTAGTAGATATGTTGCAGCGTTTCCGCTCAGAAGCAAGACGACTGAGGAAGTAACGAAAGCGTTAACTCAATTCGTGACAACGTACGGCACAGCCGAGACTCTCATCTCAGACAGGGGCACCGAGTTCACGTCAGCTTTGTTCAGAAATGTGTGTGAAAAATTGAAAATAAAATACTACAACACTTCAGCATATCATCCCCAATCAAACGGAATGACCGAACGGCAAAATCAGAATATCAAGACTGTTTTATCACACCTTGCCGCCAACGATCAATCTTCGTGGCCTGATGCACTTCCTTGGACGTGCCTGGCACTGAACACCAGCTACCAGAGCGTCATTGAAGAAATTCCATTCTACTTATTCTTTGGTAGGGACGCTGAAATTCCTGTTGTGGACTGGCTGAAAACACCTCGCATGGATTATTCTTTGGGAGAGAATTACAGTGCAGAGGTTAGCGCCCGGCTCCACAATGCGTTCAAAATCGTAAAAGCCAAGTCCAAGGCGTCACACGACAAGTCGGTGCAAATGAAGGAAAGAGGTGTGAAAAACAACCAGGTGGAGAGCGGAAATATTGTTCTATGCCACAATCCGACAGGAAAAGCCGAGGCTGCAAACGCGTGGCCTACCGACTGGATAGGCCCCTTTCGTGTCCTTAAAAGGAATGCCACAAATGCGACCATTAAAGCACTATATAGTAACCGACAAGAAAGGGTTCACTTGGATAGATTGAAAGTTGCTTACCTACGGGGCGAGGCCTTTCTCGGCACGTCGGACGTCGCAGCTGAACCAGGGAATGGAAACGGATACGAAACAGTCGATAGTGTAGATGAAGACCTGAGGACAGAAAACCACGCAAACGAGAGAGCTGCGTTCAAAGAGCGGCGAAGCTACAATGTACGTTCAAGGTGCAGGTGAATCACCACTTAAATACGAACTGCAGTGGACTGAGATCATGCGTCACCTTAACTTTGCGGGATGTGCTCTTGTGTGTTTAATTTTAGAAACTCTTGCGTAGGAGTGAGTTTTTAGCGTTGTATTGCTTTAATCTAAATGTGTTCTTTAGTAGAATTGTGTTATTCTAGCTGTGAATTGAATCTAATCTCACTCACTAGATTGTGATGCTTCCTTCAGTAGAAATATGCTCTAGGTTACGCAACTCCCACTTTCTTTGCTCACAAGAAATTTCGTCCAGAACGAAAATCTTGTTCGAGTGACCTAATCTTATCCTATGCTTAATTCTCATTTTTCTTTCTTGCTAAGTAAAGGAAATTAAGCGTTTATTAGGTTAACTTCATGTGTTTCTCAAGAGGAGTACTTTGTTGCATTTTAAGTATGCTTATATTGCCTCGCCAGCATTTCGTAAAGCGCACGCGCTTAATACGAAATAACTCTAGTGAATTAACTAGTTTCATCAGAAATTCTCAGGCTGAGGCTATCTCAGGCTAGTCAATTTTATCAATACTGTTAGACCGTTCATTTTCACAACGGGAAAATAAGTTTAGCGTCTGATTAAAATTTGCGTGTTCTTTTGTTCTGTAGCGTTGAATTTTCTGACTCTGTGTTTTTCTCTTGCCCTGAAAGAATATCGTGAACACGGTATTTCGGAAGGAATCATTCTCCTCTTACTATGTAGAGTATAGTGCATTTCTTTTCAGACTTAAGGAATTAATTTCTTGGTAGATTAGCGTAGTATGTACTTCAGCACAAAAACAGGCCAGAACAATTGCATAACACGAATGCGTCTCGTATAAGCAGCAAATTAAGGAAAAATCACGTGGAATATAAGTAATTATTTACAAGAGCAAGTAACAGATAACAATTGTGCAACATAGGGGAGACCGCGCACCTTTATTGGAAGTATTTGATAGTAGAACAAACTCAAGCGTTACATTGGGAAACGACGAACTATATGTACGGCTGAAGATTTTGCACCATGTTCTGAAGAATGCCGAAGGCACAAGTAATTAGCTCAGGACCGTTGGCGGTTGACCTGTGGCTGAAGACATCGTCCAGACAGATCGTTCGCTAACAAGCTCGCATCGGGAAGGACTGCTCAAGTAATTGGCAGTTAAGACTTCGAAGCGGAAAGCACCACAGAACGACGGAGTACCAGGATGAGGAAGGAAGGAAAAGCGAAAAATAATGAAGATAATAGTCTAGGGTACCTCAATGTAATAGCGTTCAAAAATGCTTTTATACAGTGGGCACTCCAATTAAACAATGACAATGCTTTTATATGCTTGAGTGTTGATATTTACTTAAGTATTTTGGAATTTGCGTCGTGACATTTATGCCTGGTGAGGCATTCCTGAAATTCGAATGCAAGTGTCCTGTGAATTTTACTAGGCAAATTATCACATTGGAATATTGAAGCCGCATTTTAGGCCTCTCTATTTACACGTGAAATAAAAATTAAAAAGAGATTTCGTCGGATAGGCTTTGAGTGAAGCGTACGATCTTCAAAGCATATTAACCCATAGAATTCTCGCACAAATAAGAGTGTTTACTCAGAAAAAATAAACATCTCGTGTCTACCAGAATTTCTACGTCAATAACAAGGAATACTGAGATGCTACGTCGATATCAAGGAGTACTGAGAGCAATTCAACAGGATACCAGCGTGCACTACGCAGGATTGTGCCTCGGAATTCTTCAGGGTGACATCGTGGGATTCAGGACCTTATTGCGAATGGAAACTGTAGTGAAGGAAATTATCGACGATTCGACTCGTATTTTCCGCCAGATCAATATAACTCACTGACGTGACGATTTGCCTGATCAACGAATCGACGTTCATGAGTAATCTGGCGATTAAGAGTTGAGTTGAATAAACGTCATAAAATATATGTGAAACATTGCACTTAACATGATTTGGTGGTAATTTGAATCGTAATAATGATCCATCTTACAGAACGCAATCGTGTAGTAAAGTGGTGTATAGAAATTTTATACGAGTCTGCATATTGGGCTCGCAATACTTCCTCCTGAAATTAAGTACTCATCTTCAACGCGCGTGGGAAGCTATTGAAATGCCAGAAGAGAGGCATGGAAGAAAAGCAAATTCGTCAGCTATACCAAAGGAGTCAACATCGAACCGTCAACAACAGCGTCAAGGATTTGGACAACAGAACACGCAAGCGTAAATTGAAAACTACAAGACATAAAGTCATCAACACTGTAGGATGTTTGAGAATGTAGGAGCTGTAACCGTAATACTTTGTGAATGTTATTAGGGGTGAACACGCAAAAGATTTATGATGTACTTTAATTCGGTGGAACACAACACAATATATCAGGCCGTGCTAATTGTAATGAATGGGATTATTAATTGTAACGAAACCTGTTTCTGCGGAATTAATTTTAGAATGTAATAGGCTTAAGGACAAGTTATCATGTGTGTCTTATGTTGGCTTCAGACTGCAGTGATCAATATTCAATAAATAGCTGAAAGCTAATTCAAAAAAAAAATTGTCAGGCCAATTTTTTAACTCTTGGAGGGCGGTCTGTCGAGAATCTGTTAAGAATAATAAATTTTGCGAATCAAAAACATGAGAATTTAGGGAAATTTTAATCATGTGTAATAAATTCGAGTTTTTAATGTGTAACAACTTTTGTTTGCTTGAACTAAAATTGTGAGTTTATAAAACCGTGGTCGGCGCATTCCAATGATAAGAGTGGCTTGCTCTAACATGAGTGTAGGCCTGAATGTTTACATTCAACATAGACTTATGTGGCAGGCACTCGAGCTGGGTAGTGTTGTGCTTGGTACGCAAACCTCGAGAGGCGAACAAGGAGTGCGGTGTAGGGTTACCACAAAAGGCAAAGATTTGTTGACCATAGGCTGGCTAGAAGGGTAGGGGAGCAGAGGGTAGAGGCGTGAGAAAGCTTTTTCGCCAACGGACTTAGACTTCAAGAATTAACACACAAAATAGGGGCAAAAAAAAAGGCGTGTTCGGCTCACAGCGAATAGGGAGCGTGCAACCTCGGGAGGAGCCAATAGGACAAAGCCGGCGAAGGTTTGGAAGTGCAAGAGTGGTGCCATTGGTCATGATTAGAAAGAGGGTAGCCCCAAAAAGAGCACTTTGAATAGCATGAACAGACGAGAGTCAGTAAGAGTTCGCGAGCATCTCGATAAGGTCCGTCGTAGCTAGGCATCATACTCTGCGTCGTAAATAGGTGTTAACGTAAAATGTCATACGTTGAAAAATGAGTGCAAAACCTGTCAAGACATAATCTTTCTTGAATCAACAAATTAAGGGTTTACATTTTTTTTTTACTTTTTGCAGAGGAAAGAAGATTCCGTAACGTGGAGGTTGTTCAAAGAAAAATGTTAATAACTTCGTAAGGGCGGGTAAGGCTAGTTCTTTTTGTTACGATAGATATCGCTGGAAACGATAGGTTCATGTAACGTAAAAGAAAGTTGGAGCATTTGAATTAAATGTGGAATATGTGCATATATATATATATGTATGAGAAAATTGTAGAATCGAAGTAATTGTTAAAAATTTTGTTGCTCCACAGGAGGGCGGCTTTCCTTTCTCCTATTGATTGCAAGTACGACTTCTTCATAAGAACGTCCAAAGACAATTTATGCTTTGTGTGAGAAACAGGGAATGAACTGAAGCTGCTCTGGGGTGACAGAACTTGTGATCCGAGGCTAAATGACAATCCATTGTTGACGTCGGAGTGCGCCGACCCATCAGTTAGGCATTATTTCATTGTATGTGTTCCGTGTGTAATTTACTTGAGGGAATTGACCGGTCAATTAGGCAGAGTAGTGTTTGTCAATATGCGTTACTTACAGTGCCAGTAAATTACGATAAATGTTTTGTACCAGGGTGCTCCATTTTAAAGATTCCTTAGCATTTGATGGTGTTTAAAAACCCCATTACGCCCGCACCACATCTCACCGAGGCAAAATAGCGCACTGAAACGCGCTGAGTAAGTCGTGTATCAACTCATCGGTGAGTACCTTTTCTTTTTAGTATATGTACTGTAATTGCCGATTGTTATTCATTTATTTTTGTGTCGCATATGTAATCTTTGGAGGTGTGCCATTCCTCAACTCCGAGAGCCGGATCTTCCTGTTAATGAAATGTTAACAAGGAGGTGAAGGGTACATTTATCGTGACACTTCAATATGGCCAAATTTTTAGTTCCTATCCTAACTCCCTCTAATTGTACTGGTTATGCAGGGGAAAATGAAAATCTTTTGTAAGCGATGTGGTTTCAGTTGGGCTAGGAATGGGTCTCCCGTTAGGACTCACCTTTGCGAATAGGTTCATGGCTTTTCACGAAAAAAGGTGGTTGGAAATGTGCCCGGTGGAATATTAGCCTGTATTCTACAAACGTTACATTTATGACACATCCCTTTTATTTAGAGATAGTTACCACTGTAGCCTTTTCTTGTCGTACTTGAATTCTCAACATCTGAATATTAAGTTTATCATGGAACTTGAAAAAGAAAATTGTATCCGGGTTTTGGATTCCATGATTACGCGTCATAACAACAGATTTCATAGCTCTGTCTATCACAAGCAAACATTTACTGGGTTGGATATGAGTTTCTATAGTTTGTGTCTCATTCCAAATCAAATAGTATCAGAACTCTATAATGTAGAGCGTATAGCGTATGTTCAAGTTTTCAATCGTTTCATAGTGAAGTTGAATTTCTGCATAACTTCCTTCGTGATTATGGTTTCCCCGCTTGGCACATACATTCCTCAATCAAGAAGTTTTCAAATATAAAATTTCATGTCGGTCCTAAAATGATCTTTCTTTTATCATACCCTATTTTGTTACCAATCTGAAAAACTAAAAAAGGACTTGCTGTCGCTGTTGTCAAAATTTCATGCACATTTATTTTCGGGTAATTTCAATGGACGAAAATAAAACCAATCTTTTTTAATTACGAAGATAAGCTCCCGAAGATAAGCTCCCTCTCGTCAGTTATCTACAAGAATCGCTGCGCAATGTGTGTATGTCTGAGTACGTTGGGTATTCATGTAGCGGAGCATGCCAGACGAAGCTTCCGGAGCAATATGCCTCTAGTTTCACCCTCTCAAATCAATATGCGTGCCCATACAGAAAAAAACGATTTACCTGTTCGATTAGACGATCTCCAGACAATTGCAACCGCTTCTAGTCAATGAGTTCTTTGAATTTCAGAGTCGCTTTTTATCATGAAAGACAAAGCGGTTTTAAATTATGTCCATTCTTTATGCCCCTTGTAAATTTCTTGTTAATAATCCCAAACATTAACTATATACATTTTTTTAATCTGTCTGAAAAATTTCGTGTTTCCTCAGATGCTGAAGATGACCCTTGTGGTCGAAACATTCATCTTTAAAGTATATTTTTAGCTGTCCCGAATTATTAAACTCGCTAAGAAATAATGCCTATTTTGAAAATGACTTTCCTTGCTATTTTATTTATAGTGCACATGCAGTAGTAAATCACTTTTCAATCAATTTCATTTTACAAAACTGATCCTAAAATTTAGTCTTCTGCTGGAACTTGACAAAACACCTCTAATTGTTCATGGTGGATGAGAGGGTGTTGGGTGAAACCAAGCTCACATAGAACGCAGTACCACATCGTGAAAGATGAGCTCAGTCGTACTGAATTACGAAACTATACTTCATCAAGTCGGCAGATTAAAAAACCGAGTACACTAATACCCATCAGATATATTCACACATTCACTGTGGCCAGTTATTTCCTTTAGTAATGAAGTAGAATAATGAGTTCAAGGAATCTAATGAACGTTATGTGGAAGAATTAACTATTCTTTAAAATGAAGCGTCATGAAACCAAAAACGCGTCAATGAGAATGAATTAACGTGTAGTTCACTGCCATCGTTGATTCTTCACACCACTAACACAAAAACATACGACGGCCTCATTTTCACTATAAAGCGAATATCGTATAACCGCAGACATATTCATCGGGCTGTAACTTTAGGAAAAATCGATTAAATTGCTTGATATTTACAAATAGCCAACGTAAGCATTCAATATTTTCAAATCATTTTGGATTTGGGACAGAATATTTATTGCTTTGATCTCATCTTGCAAACGAATAAATTCAGCTCCAAAAATGTACTTCACAATTCAGCGTCAGAATCTTCACGCCCAGCTGCGACAAAATCTTAATCTCTGTTTTCATGAATATTTATTGTTTGTTGACCTAAGTGAGTTACGTGTGCAATACTCGCACGGTTCATCTTTCCAACTTAATGCACAACTCGAAGTGACTCCTTCGAGCTGCATGAATAAACCTGCCTTTTTTGAATCGTACAGTTGATTCTCTGCGCTATAAATTCATTTTCATGCAAGCGAAAAACAAACTTTGCTCTACGAATGCTCTATTTAT
The DNA here is from genome assembly GCA_030386875.1 of Morinoia aosen. Classification (NCBI taxonomy): domain Eukaryota; kingdom Metazoa; phylum Arthropoda; class Malacostraca; order Amphipoda; family Talitridae; genus Morinoia; species Morinoia aosen. The sequence goes on along the minus strand of CM059569.1, from coordinate 11,501,698 downwards.
AATTTTGGTTAAATATGTAATTTTATATGAGCAGAGCAGATAATGCTGTAACACCCGTAGCGATGGCATAACAAGCATCTAATCAACTGAAAGCAAAACAACGGAAAATGTGCAACGCTCAGAAATAAATTTCTAATTTCATGATAAATTCCTAATTTTGTCCTCACACGCGGATATGCCCCCATTAGTCCTACATTCCCACTAGGGTTTGCATCTCGGATTATTTGGGGCTGAAATTTCCTGGTCCGGGATTCCCCTTTTTCCCTTGAATTCACGGGATTCTAAATAGTATACATATTTCAAGATAATAGGGGGAAATAACTTAATATCATACTGTTTCCGGGGAATCCAAGGGATTCTAAATAGTATACATATAACAAGATATTAGTGGGAAAATAGCATAAAATCATGCTGTTTAATAGGATTAATCAATCAAAGAGCTCTGGAGAGAACTTTAGTGTTTTAATATTTTTGCGATGTACATCACTACAGTGTAGTCAACACTATCTCATAATATAGTTCCACTATTGTATCAGAATATGCTTTGTGGTTTGGTTTTGCAGGTAATAAAGAATAGACTGTAATAGATACGCAGGCAACGGCCGATGTTGTAGAAACTAAAGCCTTTGCGTGGCGATACTACGCTAAAGATGCAACTGGAGAAAGTGAGAAGTGTGTAAAATGCGGCAAGAATTTGCTTTGCAAAGGCTGGTCTACTAGTGGTTTGTTACGTCACCTAAAGAGTAAACACAACACAGTAAAACCTGGATTTGTAGACCCAGTTGCGCCAAATAGCAGCTGAGAAAAAAAATCGTACTGTAACAAAGCACCCTCACGCAAGGGAGAGCAGTAGTGAAAGCACTAGACCTAAACAAACAAAATAACAAGTTTCGTAAAGGTACATCAAAGTACTCCGGAAGAACAAGTGACCAAGCTTGTAGCAGTTGATGGCGTGTCAGTAAATACAGTTACAAAGAGTAAATTCATTTAAGAAGCCTTCTCAGATAAAGGTTTTTCGCTCTCTAAATCGCCAATTACTGAGAGGGGTATGAGCGACAAGTTACAAAAGCATTAAAGAAAAATATAAAGAAACCCCAGGATCTCGGGAATTCCCAGGATTGTCTTGCTGAAATCCCGGAATTTTTATTTTGTCCAGGGCTGGCAAACCATATTCCCCACGCTGTGCACGGCGAGCCAGCGGCTCTCGCAGCCCAGTCGCCTCCCTCCACTAACAGCATCCTAATAATATGTCCTACGCTGAAGATTACCTGGGTAAGTTGTGATCGTGTACATACTGTGATGAGAAATAATTGGTAAATCTGTTCATAAAGATGTTTAGATGATTGATTTTATTATTATTATTATTATTATTATATAAGAAAGTTTTAGCCTCCCTTAACCACGACAAAGATGTCCTAAGAGAGGAGAGAGGAAGGCACCATTTAGTATGGAGTTGAGGGAACGCGGAATCTATGCACAAGGTGCACAGAAACAGTAAGCTAGGAAAGAAGTTCATGAAACAAGAAAAAAGTTGAAGAAGAAAGTAGTAGGTGCTGAAAAAACAGGACAGCAGTGAACCGAAAAAAGATGGTCCGTAACAAAACAAAAACCTATTTTATTACAACAAAAAGGAAGCCTACCTAACCATTAGCTCGGGCCCTCACATGGTTCCCCTGGGAGCGCTAATTCCCATAGACACAATAGTTGTATCGCCCTGAGGGAAGATGATTGATATACAGCCAGCTAAATTTCCCCATCGCTATTTCACACAACTGAACGCCATTACAATGTTGAATCATTCTAACTTCATTTTGTTATTTTTGTGACTGATGTTTACATTATTTAAAAGTGCGAACGCAATTTCCATTATGTGCAATAATATTTAAGCATATTTCGACTCAGACGCGCTCTTGCAGCTACATTTTTACCACTGTTTTTTTTTCTTTTTTACTAGAAGATGCTCCTGATGAGCTCTATATTCCCTCACATGATCCTCATTTAACTCATTGCTACATTAAATCAATTTTAGTTCTAAAATAACTTTGAAGATTTTTGCCTCAATAATGTTGTCAGGTATGTTCGCTTAATTTACTTTCTCTTCCTTCGATTAGTTTCATCTAACAGGTGAGCCGCCATTGTATTAGGAGTATTGTCACCCGTAAAATCTAAGACTAATGCTGTTTCTCACCAGGTTTTACCGCTCGGAACTAATATCCTGTCCTGGAACTAATATAATGCGAACACTCAATAAATCCTTCGTTTGTTTCAGGCAATTACCACTGCTGAGGAGCATGGTTGCAGTTAACGAACATGGGCAGTCTGAATCAGAATGACCATTGATGTGAAAAGTGAGTAAAAATTTAGGAAGTTCTCCATGCAAGTTATAATTTAATAGCTTCAGTTCAGTCTATTATTCTGAAGTGAGAGGAAGGGTGCTCCATCAAAAACGAAGGATACGTCCTATGAGGAAAAACCACTTAACGCCCATAATTTAAACTAGTGAGTTTGTGAAACTGTTCCATCATTAGGAATCACCATAAGAATTTATACATATAAGTTACTCAGATGCACCTTCACCTTGAAAACGCTCATAAAATTTTCAACAGAGAAGTTAAGTCCAAGACACAAAGATAAATATGCTTTCCTTCGAGCAAGGAAACATTTACAACGAGGAATGTGAGTAGCAAACATGAAAATAAACGAAATATTATGAACGAAGTGTGGCGCCAGGAGCCTTACATTTGAAGTATCCTAATGATTTGTTCTGATTTCAGGTCATATGATTCGTGGAGTACATTTAAACATTTTTCATTTAACTGAGTAAACTCTTTTAAGTCTGTTAATTTTCTGATAAATTTTTGTGATATTCAATATGCTAAATCTATATTCTTATTGCTAGGCATACATTTTCAGATAAGATTATTTTTTTTATAAATAAAGAAGTACACGTTAGCATAACCTGAAAAGACCCACACTATGGAAATTTCACCGATAAATCAGGGTATACTGACAACATTTATTTGTGAAAATTTTTCCCTAAACTATTCAAGTTTTGGTTTCAAAAATCTATAGATTGTGTTACCCTAAATTTGTTAAATTTTGACCAATCTCACTCATACCCATGATTTTCATCACCTTTGACGCCACAATCTCTAATTTCTATATTATTCTATTTTTATACTGTTCTTAATATGTACTCACTTTATCTAGTCATGAAAATTTCTAGAATAGTTCTTGAAAATGTTTTTTAGGATTTTTTTCAGAACTTAAAACTCTAAAAAGTATGACACACAAAAACATCTCTTGAAGTTATGGAAATACCCACAGTAAAACGCAATAGAAATGCATTCGGAAATTCTTGTAAGATATCTTAACAGAGAATTAAATTCAAGCGGATCGCCTTATATGATAAAGTCCTAATTGTATACATGATTGGGTTAAACACAAAATGTAATGTACAATGTAAGTACATTCTTATATAATAATAAAAAATAAAGAAAACTGATCGATTTGTAGAAAAGTTTGTTATGAATTAATTAGCAAAAATTCATTTATCACGTTAATTTTTTCTGAACCACACGAGCTGTTCCATTTAGGCGCTATGGTAATGAAAGACTTCATATGAGCGTCGCAGAATTTAGGCTCATTCTATTGAGAGCTTTATCTGCTGTGATAATGGCCTCGGTGGAGTACAAAATGACAGTTAAAGTCCTTTGAATCTTTTTCTCTGCTCTAACGAAAGGCTATCTGATACACAAATTTTACATTTTTATAATTGAAAGAATGGATACGGAACCTAGCAGGCAATTTCATCGCATCTTTGCCTATTGTTTTATGATTAGCTACAGCCTTGTCGTAGTCTTCACGCCTCTTTTGATGGCTGGGATTCCTCGTTAGCTTATTTTTATTGCCATCTTTTTCTTGCAATGCACATTCTGAAAGAATCAATTATTATTCGTGAAGCTTAAAGATAGATTTTCCCTCACTTGATTATGATAGAAACAACCCAAGTAATACTAAATCCTTCACATTCGTATTTATCACAGGTACAGATTCAATAATTTTTATTCGGAATGGTCATGTATTGAGATATAATCCGAGCATCAGTTCGTGCACTTTTTGTGTGTGATGTCAAAGTCGATTCGAGGTACTTCAAACAATATTTCGTCCTTAGGAAAATAATTTTTTGCATGCCTAAACCAATTGGGATTCCCATTTCCACAGTATTCTCCCTGCTAATCAATGCAAAGAATCTGAGTTTTTGTCCATTTGTCCATCCCTAGAAAGTGTTAAAAAACTGCTTCCCCTGAAAATGCAGAGAACCTCCAGATTTTTTACGTGAATTTTCTTCACAGCATTAAAGCTGTGCCTCGAGCGTGAATCCAATCATAAAACAAGCCTACATCACCGATTGTGGCTCAAGACATACGGTAAGATCATTTTCAGCTGTTTTTCATGTTCAACGAACACATCAAAACAATTCTGTTTTTTTATCCACATAAAATATATGGATACATTTTACAGGAACACAACAACACATGCCTAAATATTCAGTTTGCATTTCTTAGGAGTTTCCATCGCTTATGGCAACGTATTAATACAAATCGTGGCTTGTTTGACGATGATCTTCATGGCTGAAACGTATATTTTTCTTCAACATTTTCTTCCATTTTGCTCAAGGACGGTCAAATAAAGTTCTGCTGGCCTTGAAATAGGTGAACTGCTCAAAAATTAGTGTTCTTTAATCGTTTTCTTTGAAAACTTAAGGCACTGCGCATAAATTCAGTAAGTAATTTAGTAAGCTACAAAAATGGCAAACGTGTTGCTCGAAACGAGAGCGAGCGGATGAACATTAATGAACAAGTGCAGTTAAGCACAACTCGTAGACCAAACGCAACCTCACAGTATACAATGAAACTTAGCTCAATAATTCATTAGAAATACCGTAATCGGACCCTGCCAAACTTGTAGGAGGTCACGTCCAACAGCTGGGATGAGTTAATTAAGTCTAAATTTTCCCATAGAACCTATACTGTAACGCTCCAATTTCATTAACTTTTTACTAAACTACAGTACAATTGAACGCATATAACTCATATGTAAAATTCATCATCGAAGCGAAATTCTACACTATGTAGGAAATATGCATCAACACGCAGCAAAAATGGGGATATTTCTATAATGCAACAGAAGTTAATATGATGCATGATGACAATACCAATGTTTGAAGCAAAATGATGAGCTATACCAAGTATGTTTCAATAATTTAAATGAAGTCCTGTTAGACAACTTAAGACTGAAAAAAATCCTACATGAAGAAGTGAGTCTGTATCGCATCTAACAATTTCGTTAAATTCGTTTCTGAGTTACCAACAAGGTGGAAGGGTCGGTGAGAGCAACAGCTTTTGATGTTTGGTTAACACCCAGTTAAAAATCCATGCCGTTTTTAGGTCGACAGGTAGCAGAACACAGTGAAAGATGGCCGTAGAAGGTCAGAACGTTCCTCTGTCGGCCGCTCTCGACCAAAATTTGCCGTTCGACGGCTGTCCGCTAGTCTCATTTAGACGGAAACAAGCCGAAAAAATCGAGCCCTTGCCCATGGCCGAATTCGTGAAGAGAATGTCGGCTTGCGTTCGACCTATTTGATTAACGGTCGCGCAACATACCTGCTGACTCATTTCTCTCAAGTGTTTATTCATAAATGTCACCGGCGTTGAGCAAATCTATTTCGCTGGCATGTTCAAGTAATTATATGGAATTAACATATATAAGTAATTTTCATACTAAGCAACTAAAATTAAAACATGTTAAATAACCCCTTAATTTTGAAATGAAATGAAATGAATAAAGTAATAATGAAATGAATAAAAAAGCTATACAGAAATTTTATATTTATGCTTTACTAATTATAGAACATTTCACACTGAGATAACAATTAAAAAATTCAGGCCTCTATGAATGGGATGTTTTTATTCCAGATTAGGTTATAAGTTAGTTAAAGCCTCCCTAATCGCTACAAAAAAAGAGCGTATCGAAGAGAGGAAGGAGGAAGGCACAATTCAGTATGGAGATAAGAGAATGAGGAATCTTAGCAGAAGGGGCATAGAAACAGTAAGATGAGAAAGAAGTTCATGAAATAAGATAAAAGTTGAAAAAGAAAATCAGAGGTGCGGAAAACCGGGAAGTAGTGAATCGAAAAATGGTGGTCCTTAACCTAGCAAAAAACATTTTATTTCAACAAAAAGAAGGGCTACCTAACTCTCAGCTCGGGCCCTCACATTTTTCTCCCTGGGAGCTCTAATTCCCACAGATACAATATTTGTATCCCTCTGAGGGTGTGTTTTATTCCAATCAAGCCTAATAAAATATGTATAGTTGCCAGAACAATTATATGTGAAACTCTCATACAAGAAAAACAGTCCGTAAAGCAGGCGATGGAGAAGCTCCATTTTAAAAACGAATTCATTTGAACGTTGCAAGCTCTTGGCTCATTTTAAAAAAGGCTTGCAGATAAGTCGAAAATTAATTTAATGCTCGCACAATTTGGACAGATCCATATTAGGCAAAAATCTCAAAGAATACGTATATTAAAAACTGTACGTAATAGCCTACAAACAGAAGTAATTTGTGACAATCATAACAATATTAAAAGAAATGCAATAGTTTAATAAGAGAATAACTGTTCATCGGTTTATTATTTATATACCGTCTCGAAATAGTGAGAGATACCTACGATAAAAATAAAAATACGATGAATACAATGAATATGCCGATAATTATAAATTTTTATGACACAATAGCTTAAAAATTTTAACTTTTCATAGCTCATACAAGCAAAACTTTCGAGGCTGCAGCAGAGACCTTATGGAAACGGTCTTCTGGAAACTACAGAAATTTCTTTAGAATTTCTTGAGTGCAACTTTAGATTTCCGTCTACCACTCGTAACTTTTGAAATAATTCACCTATCGAGTTCAAATGACTCTCAAATGAAAGATAAAAACATTCTTAAGGGAAAATCGTACTTGCTAACATTCTTGAGCACTCTCAGACAGCAAAATTCATTTGCCATGAAAATTACAGTTGGTAGCTACTGAGGAATACTTGCTAGTCACAGCTGTCAACTCAAAAATTGGTAAATTTACCTAAAACTTTAACTTGCGGATAGTTATACTGTAATAGGGTATTTAAATGTCAATTTAATCATTTTGTATGGGTTACATTAAATAATACTACCCTGTTGTTCATCTGAGCCAAATTTTTATCTGCATTCGAGTTAGAGACGGCAACACTGCTCGCACGTGTTGGCAAGACTGGCATTCTGGCAAGCTCTTTCGCGGCAGTTATTCGAATGATGTTGTACGTCACAGTTGCAGTGGTGGTTTCTGAATCATTTAATAAGTTTCAAGCAATGTCAAAATGTATTTCAGTGCGAATGTGTAGTACGTTAGAGTGTATCTTATTTCTGAAAAAATTTCTGCTCTAAAAAGGTATGAGGTGTTCGCTCTCACGTGAGATTCTTATTCCACTGAAGACGTTAAGCCGGTATGGCATGTTGTCAAGTGCCTGATGAAGGTGATGATTGAGACAAGTGCCTCGTCTCAATAATTTTTTAGTGTGAAAGAATAGTAATAATATGTTTATTCAATATTAATTCCATTCATATTTTACAGCGAGTGTTAACACAATTTAGCTTCAAACTTCTAAGTTGCAGTATAATTTTACTTGAGAAACCTTTGAAAAGCAACAATATGTAATGTTTTCAATTCAGATGTACCGATAGTATTAGTATCAGCCTTTTTATATTATCAGTACATCACTAGTTTTCCATTTTTTATTTAGAAAAATTAAACTTCATAAATATTTGACTATCTGCGTTATAAAATTAAGGAATAACGACGATGAAAGAAGAAAAGGTCAATATCTACTTAATTAAATTCGTTCGCGGAAATTAAGAATTTTGTTTCAAAGAATCTCCAAAGGAACACATTTGAGGACGTTTTAAATGAATGACATTTTGCTCACTGATGCGTAATTTTGAGTTATTAACCTGTGAAGTTATAGGAAATTTGTAAATAAAAGTGGAGAAACGGACACGTAAATATGATGTAATACGGCATGACGTGATGCTAGGTTAAATTAGGTTAGGTAACGTTAGATTTGCTGAATATACTTACCTAAAATAACTTAACTTAGCCATACTGACACTGATGGTTACCACCGAAATACTGGGCGTATTTCAAGAATGCAGGTACGATGCAGCCGAATATATAATGTTACTTTAACCGGAACGTAATTCATGTTATAGCTCGAAAATTACGTATCAGCGAGCAAAATGTCATTCGTGTAAAGCGTTCTTAAATGAGCGTTTTTAGTGATTCTTTAAAACAGAGGTCGTGATTTCCGTGAACGCATTAAAGTAAATACTGACTGAAGAAAACTCCTTATCGCCTGATGAACATCAGCATTATTGATGAGTTAGGGTTGAATTATACTTTAAATTGAGAAGCGTCCTACTAAAGCAAGCGTTGCGTGATCGTAGGCTAGTGATGTACAGATATATCGGTACCGGCAAAATCTGGCCGATATTTTATCGATACTTTCCAATAATACGTATTTTATCGTGAAAATGAGGTCATAAATCATAGAAGTAAAAGTAAAATTAAATAAAGAGCCTATTTATTCCTAGTAAATTAGTTAGCTAACTGTTGAATTAGAGCGTTTAATCAGGCCCACTAAGTGAATTTACTACGTTGAATTCCCGATGTCACGGACGGTCTGTAACTTGTAAGTGAAAGCTTTGTGGTAAAAATAGTTAAACACAGTGGGGACATACAATTATTATACTTTTACAACTAAAACCTATATAGTTTGACCAAATTTCCAATTCGTAAAGTATGTGACAGGCTAACAAAAATCAAAGCAATTAAATATCGTTGAAGGTGCATGCTAAAGTTTTTATGAATTTAACATAGAAATAACTGAAATTCTATTTTAAATAAGCTCGTAGATCGTAAAATATTACAAAGCTAATTATTTTATTTCAATTTAGCATGTAAATCACCGTTCATTACGAATCTTGCCTTTTTCGTCTATTTTAAGATGTTTGAAAAAATCACGAACAACCTTATAGTTGGTTGCGTGTTTGCGCATCTTTCCGGTTTCCGATCCTATCGATTTTTAATGTTTTCTTTTCGTCAAAGTATGTAATTTGGTGTGAAAAACATGAAAATGATAACCATATTGTGGAGAAACTATTGTTTCGGTCCACTTTTGAAAACAGTTGCTATTACAGCTAGTCTACATTACGTTGCAATACGGTTAGAAACACTTATCTATTATTGCATGGATTTCATTTCGTTATTTTTTTGCAACAATATAGTTAACATAGCAAGAGCAGTTCTATTATTCCTAATCGAAAACTTTATTGTCAATATTGTTATATTATTAGATATATTAGTTAATAATTTTATTACATTACTCATGTTGGGCTTATAATGATTTTATTTTAATGTATTTGTAAAAGCATCGGCATCGGATGTAGTATCGATCAAAGTATAGGTATTTCCAAGTATCGGAGTATCGGTATCTGCAAAAAATGGGTATCGGTATCAGTGTGGGCCAAAAAAATGGTATCGGTACGTCACTAATCATAGGCAGGCGTCACGTGTTCCTGCGTGTGCTTGTGAACACGCGAACGGACACTCAAGCACCTTTTTCTATGTAAATGAAATAGGTTGTGACAATAATTATTTCTATTCAATTTTTTCTTGTGCGAAATTAAATCAAACTTTTATTATTGTATCTAATAAAGAAATTAATGCAGTTAGTGTGTGATATTAGGATTTTCTTTTGAAATTTTGCATTGCCGGTCTCCTGAAGGTAGTATAGAAGTAAGAGAGTATCGGCTAAGATCCTTTTTTTTTGGACGCCGGTACCGATACTCGAGAAAAAGGCTGATACTGCCAATTCCGAAACCGATACTATCGGTAGATACCTATTTTTCAGCATGAATATCCAAGTACGTCTTCCGATTTAATAAGAGTTAATAATAAAACATTCGTTTCTTTAATTATTGTGTAATTATTTTATGTAGTGATGTACCGATATCATTTTTTTGGCCGATATTGATACCCACTTTTTGATCGATACTCCGATACTTGGAAATACCGATACTTTGACCGATACTACAACTGATACCGATACTTTTACAATTATAGTAAAATAAAACCATTATAAGGCCTACATAGGTGTTATAATAAATTATTAACTAATATATCTTATCATATAACAATATTGACAATAAATTTTTCGATTAGGAATAAGATTAGGAAAAACAAAAAAACACTATACTTCCAATAGAGATGGTACAAAAGTACCATCATCGGTTTTTAAAATATCTTAAAGCTAATACACTTAGATGATAATAATAATAGAACTGCTCGTGTTATGTTTAACTATATTGTTGCAAAAAACATCAAAATCAAGTCCATTCAATAGATAAGTGTTTCTGATCGTATTGCAACGTAATGTAGACTAGTTGTAATAGCAACTATTTCCGAAAGTGGACCAAAACAATAATTTCTCCACAAAATGGTCACATTTTTGTGTATTTCACACCAAAATACATACTTTGGCGAAAAGAAAACATCAATATTCGATAGACCCCGAAACCAAAAAGATCCAAACAAGCGCAACCGGAATAAGAATAAGATGAATAAGATTGTTCGTGAATTTTTCAAAAACCGTACATCAAAGAAAAATGTAATATTCGTAGTCTGCGGTGATTCATATGCTAAATTAGAATAAAATCATTAGCTCTGTGGTAATTGACGATTTACAAGATAAATTGAAATAGAATTTTCAGCTTTTTCTGTATTAAAATTTCAAAAACTTTAAAATGCACCTTTAAATTTATTTACATAATTGGTTTGAGTTTTGTTAGCCTGTTAAGTTGTAGGAGTATAATAATTTTATGTCGCTTCTGTTTTCAACTATTCATGCTACATATCTTTCACGTACTGACAGTTTGTGCCTCATCGGGCAGTCAAAGTATTAAATTCAGTTAGCGGACTTGATTAAACACTGTAATTCAACAGTTAGCTAACTAATTTAATAGGTATGAATAGACTCTTTATTTGATCATACTTTCACTTTCATGATTTATGACTTTCATTTTTATGATAAAATACGTATTATTGGAAAGTACTGGCCGGATTTTACCAATACCAGTAAAAATGACCGATACCGATACATCGCTACGTCAATAATTTTATGACAGGATTTTATAAATACTCGTATTTTTTAACGTTTCTATCTGAATTTCAGATAAAAAAAGAAAGCAATTTACATTTTGTGCAACGACAAAAAAAGACGGTTGGCTGCTCTGGCTAAAGCTTCATAAGAAAATGACGCTGAAACGCGCAATGAGTCGCTTTCTTCTAAAATTTCTCATGTAATTGAGTTCGGACCCGTGACTTCTGGCGAAGATGGCGATTCTTCTGAATAAACAAGAGATGGAGAGATGTAGAATGCTGGTCGGCAGAGGCACAACTTCCAGAGCATAAACGAAAGCATGGGCCCAACTATTAGCTTCACCACCTCGGTTAATTGATATTTATGACGATTCATCGTTGTGGTGGGGCTGGTTGTGAAGGCTACTATATATTCCTCAATCCTCAATGTGAGCAATGTAAAAACAACAAAATGTGGAAACCTAACCTGAATTTTCCCTCGTCAGTCTTCAGCAACCTCTGAATTGAAGGACGTTCTTGAAGGTAATCAACTATGTGTTCAGATACATATTTGTGTGTGTGTGTATGTGGTAGGAGGGGGGGGGGGGGTTATGGGTGAGTGGGTAGGTGTGTGTGTGGGTGGGGGGGAGAAGGGGTGTGTGTGGGGGTGGGGGGTGTATATGAATAGCCAGTGTAATTAAGTTCGGGCAAGGTCGATTTGCTGCCGCGGGAGACCAGTACAAGTTCGCGTAAGGTCGGCAGCGAGCCGATATATAGAATGGAGAAGCCGCGGAAGGTCGAATTCGGGCCGCGGAAAGTCGATATGTAGTCGATAAAGGTGGGAATTTCCGAACAGCTGCAAAGGAGATTCAATGGTTTTGTAGCCGTTTTTTCCTGCCATAAAAAGAGGACATGGCGACCAAAAAACGGCTGCTTTTCCGAATAAAACACGGCTAGAAGTCTTGCCTTCCGCGGCACAGAAACGACTTGAAAACGTCTTAATTTTTTAACTGGGCAGCACGCCGGGAAGATTTTAGCCCAAGTGAATATTTTATTTTTCATGTCTCCACCTTGATTTTGAGAGAACTTTTTCATTTCAAGTTTCCCTCCACAGAATATGTCAAAAATAAAACGTTTAGTCGAGTTCTACCATTCTACAGAGGTTAGTCTATTAACTTTTTAGCTCACAGTTGCGTGGTCGCGTCCTTAGACAATGAGAAAAAGATGTTTCGCCATGTTCTGTAAATTAACACTTAACAAAAAATGTTTATGAATATCATTTAGAAAAAATATAGGTTTATATGATTTGGTAACTCATAATTAAGAAATATAATGAGCTTCAGCCAATTAAAGCGCACTGAAACACAAGCCATCTTGCATAACTGAATTAAATTGCTGTCATTGTGCCGTTCTTAGACCACTCATGGAACTTTTTCGAAACTCCTGAAAACACTTCTTTTACTTTTACTCCATTGCACACAAGAACTTCGAATAAGTCTTAAAATAAGCTCAGACAATTCCGAAGGGTGCTTAAGTTAATACTGTATGTTCGGAAATTGGACTGAATAAGAGGGGAGAAAGAGGAACTTCGCTTCCTCTCCGGCTCCCTCTCTGATGCAAAAAACTTATGTGATACGCGGCACCCGGCAGGTTTTTTTAACTTAATTTTTAGAACAGATTGAAGTTACTTCGTGCAATAGTTTAGAGACAAGAGGTGTGACTTCATTAATGTTCCGCCAAACTGGTCCATGAGTGATTTCAAAACAGAACCCCGGTTTTCATTGTCTACGAATAAATTCCTTCCTATAACTTCGTGGCTGTAAGGTGGTCAATTTCGTTTTTAATTTTGAATTATGCTAAATTTCTGGCATCAGTTTGTAAGAATAATTCTATATCTCGTCGATGGACAATTACGATACAGGGTGTTGGTGGAACTCTTGGTACAAACTTCGGCTACTAGTAGAAAATACAAATTTAAATACTTTTTCATCAGGGAAAAAATGTCGAAAAACGCTTAGTTTTTCAATTATTGGGCTTAGAAGTTTTTAATGCTACGCTACAAGAACACAACAGCGATTTCGCAACAGACAGGAATAAGGGCAATATGGGGAATTAGAATGAACAAGTGTTGGCAAAATCGAACATGTTTTATTTACAGTTTAAAACATGAATTCACAGATTCAGGGAATTTCTAGAAATTCCAAGTCAACGTTAGCGGCCCCTGGTGAGAAGCGTATGTGTATCTTTTGTCAGTTAGCATCGTGGCACTGAAGTGGTAAGATGTATCGCCTTACAAATGCACAAATGGCATACATGCATTTTACTTATGGTGCTGCTAATGGTAATGCAAGGCGTGCCGCGAGAATCTATCACGAACGTTACCCTAACCGAGAAGTCCCTGATCATCGATTATTCACTGCATTGCACCGAAGATTAACGGAAACCGGCAGTTTTAGTGTAAACAGAGTAGACGTTGGTCGCCCAATAAATTATATTTATCATCGAGAGCAAGAAGTGTTGGAACATTTCCGTAGAAACCAGTGTACGAGCACCCGTGCCGTAGTAGCATCTTTGGGTATTCGTGATCATAGTACAGTGTGGCATGTATTGAACCGGAATAATTTTCATCCGTATCACTTCCAGAGAGTCCAGGGTCTCCTTCCCGTTGATTATGATCCTCGTGATCGATTCGCGCAGTGGTTTTTAGATCGGGGGGTAGAAGATGTTAATTTTGCAGAGTGTGTATTGTTTACGGATGAAGCAACCTTCAGCCGAGATGGAATTTTTGATTATCATAACTTTCACTCATGGCAGCAGAACAACCCTCATGTCATCCATGGACGTCATCACCAACATCGCTACACTGTCAATGTTTGGGCAGGTATCGTGCACAATCAACTCATTGGTCGATACATTCTGCCAGAGCGTCTAACTGGAGATGTGTACAAAATCTTTCTTGAAGAAGTCCTACCTGGTTTATTGGAAAATGTGCCATTAGGTATTCGTAGACGACTTTGGTTTCAACACGATGGAGCTCCGGCACATTATGCTCTAAATGTGCGACGGTTTCTTGACCAATAATTTCCAAATCGATGGATTGGTCGTGGTGGTGTTGTGTCCTGGCCACCGAGATCACCTGATTTGACTCCGTTAGATTTTTTCTTATGGGGGCACTTGAAATCTCTGATTTATGCGACACCTGTTGAGTCGGAAGAAGACCTTGCCGCTCGAATTGCATTCGCTGCTGGAGATATCGCTGACAAACCCAGGAATGTTTGGCAACGTACGCAACTCGCTTCGACGAAGGTGTCGTGCGTGTATCGATGTTAATGGTCGAAATTTTGAACGCCTACTTTGATGCGTTACTTTCTATTATTTATTAAAGTACCTCATGTTATTTAACGTTTCTCATTACCCTCGTGTGTTATTATTGAACATTAGTGCATGTGGTTAACTAGGATCGCCGTGAGTTCTTGAAGCGCAGCATTAAAAGCTGCTAAGCTCAATAATTAAAAACTCTGCGTTTTTCGATATTTTTTCACTGATGAAAAAATGTTTAAATTTGTATTATCTACTAGTAGCCGAAGTTTGTACCAAGAGTTCCACCAACACCCTGTATATGTTTTTACCAAACTAACTTCAAAGCGATGCATATCCATCTACATAACAGAGCTTTCTCCCTACGCAAATGAGGGGTCGCCACACATGAGTCCCCCTTCCTCCAGGATTACAGAAGCACCCATTGACGCATCTTCGTCGAAGGGTTGAATCGCCCTCCGAAGCTTCGTTAGCGTAGCGGAGCCCCGTAAAATTCTCGTGGACTACTCCTGCTCCTTCATGCTTAGCCGAGATGCCTCGTGCACCCATGGTCTCTGATGTTATTCCGGCAGATACCCGGAGGCAGGTCCATGTCCTCTTTGGGCAGCGTCATATATTGGGTGTTCACCGACATCCACTCATTTTTCCCGAGAGCTAGCATTTGGGTGTCTGCCACTCACAGCTCCTTCTTGAGCAACTCCGCTCCCTCCCCTCTCAATCTCCATCCATCCAAATCTCGGTTTTTTACCTCCTTGTCTTCACTCCTGACTACGTCTTTCGTTTCAACATTCTTCTTTAATTCATTCTTTCCAAGCAACCAAACCACCTAAACACGTTGCTGTCAACTCTTTCATCCAATTCTTATACCCCACCGGCGATCCTTCGTACCACCTTTTTTCAAGAAATCTAAGTAGGTCACCCATACCATACATCTTGAACACCTGAACAAGCCCTACTAGCACATTCAACCTCCGTCTCTCTGCCACTCCCCTAGTTTTACATGGCTCCGTACACTACAATGGCACAACAACACTCTCGCACAACTTTCTTTTTGTTTTCAAAAAGTATTCTCAACATTTTATTATTTCTCTTAACGTTCCTCACGCCTGATGATTATTTCTAACTGTAATTTTTACCTACATATTTGCCCACTCCTCTATCGGCGGTAATGCCTGACCTCAAGTATTCAAACGAATTCACTTCTTCCGTATATTCTCCTTACAACCACACATCTAATCCTCCCATGTTTAAATTTTCTGAATTTCTAATAACTTTATCTTTATAACATTTATCCAGTTCTTACAATCCTTCTCTTTCGTACACTAACAAATTCTGCAGTTAATTTTTCCCTGTTGACTTCTGAGTCTGTTACTTTAAGGTTGTGTAACCATCAAGTAAAAGCTGATTCACCTCATACACTCTTCCATCTGCAACTGCAAATTCAGCATCTTTAACTAAAACCCCAGCATTCAATTCTCTGACAACACCCTCCAAATTTGTACAGATTGAACAATCACAAAAACAATACATTCTTGCCTCGAACCCGCACCCCAAACCGGTCAGTTATTTCACTCGCTCTACTATAACCACAGTAGCTCTTAGTCGATCTCAAAAATCCACCACCCACTCTGAAGGCTAGAAATTTGCGTTAACCTACATTTGTTATAAGTCAATAATTTGATGCTAGAGTGTGAACCACGATTCCTTCCTTCATGAAGGATAGTAGTGATGAATGAAGAATCAAACACTCTTAGTTTCGTGTTCAAAGTTCACTGGGTTTTTATTCGGTCAAATAGCATAGTTATTTCTATTATGATTGCTACTACACGGTACTGCTACTACTATTAGTTTCAAATTATTGTGAGAATGGTCAGCAACAAGAAAAAGGTACTACACATTTAGTTAGAAGTATTTCAGAGTAATGACACAAAATTTCAATAGGATTGACTATTTAAAGATATTGCAATTGCTTTAATTATAGTTTGGGAAGACCGAGATGCGGTCTTCCGTCGACTGGATCGCAGTGAACGCATCAGAGGCAATGAACTAACTTAAACTTATTCTGCGTAGGCAACTCTAACTCTAAGAAACATGGAGCGCGGTAACACACTCTATACACTCTCAATACATCTCACAAAGCTTCTCTGAAATTCTCCAGACCTGTTGTTCAGTGGATGATTGATCGACACACCCTCTACTTCGTCTAAAACTACACTGCCTCTCTCCATTAGCGTAATATGTACCATATATCATCCTATCTATCGATATTCTTTAAATTTACTCTACAAACCACACTTAACAAGCTAATAACTCCTCGCTCACACTTATCACCTTTACCATCATTTTAGCTACATTTATATCATCGATGTTATAATTAAACCTCCTATTTTTTATTTCCTGCTATTCTTCATCTCTATTCCTTCTCTGACCAATACAATACGGATAAATATAGCTATGTGAATCATTCAAATGTTAATTCGAATATGAAAGAAATAATGCAGTCGTAATTCAAAAATGTTTTAAATTTTAAGGAATCAAACACGCCTGCATCGATCTTTATTTACATTCATTCGACACGTGCATTGTGATACTTGAGAGTTTTTAGAGGAGTGCTCCTTAAAAATTATTTGGCAGCATCTTTTCCATACTATAAGCTCTCCAGAAGTCTAATGCGTTAGGCATTTGTGTTTAAAAAGTATTGGTACGCCCTTAGATAATTAAAAGTGAGTTTAGTAAATTATATTTATTTTCTTTTTTGCAATGTTTCCAAAAAATAATCTATAAAACAACGCTAACTGCGATTCCTTATTCCAAACAAGTAGTGTAACGTAAAGATACTCAGGGCGAAAATTATGATTGCTTTTACATTATACGTATGATCAATGTTCAAACTTGCAATAACTATTACTAATATGAGCCGAAATGTACACTTCTATTCAGTAACACTTATATCCTTAACCATTACTGTATATCAATTTTAGGCCGCAGCGTTTGCAGAATTTAGTATAACACATAATTATCAGTCATACAACCACTTATTTGAAAATAATTGAACTTAGCTAACAATCTCCGATTCCAAGGTTGAAATACAGGTTCTAAAAAAAATTAAACTAAACAATCATACAGAAATTACGAAAAGTTGCATCTTGTTTCGTTTTCATGAAAGTTAAACATTGATTTCAGCGATAATGATCGCCCTAAATGACAGGGCGTTTCAGAGCAATACTTTTTAGCACCAAAAAACAGGCTAAATGGTAAAACGGGTCTATTCCACAACATCGAATAAAGGAATCGAAACATCGAAAACATCGCCAGCCGAAAAAAATCCTTTTTGAGTGAGCGGTACGGTTGCATGAATTTTTTTGAAAACGAGCCCTTGGGTGACACTCTAGTAGATCAGCTTAAATTACTTCAGGTACGGTGACTTATTATTCATTTAAAACCTCGAGGTTCGGCAGTATTTCTGTTTATAAAAAGGAGTGGTCATGCTGTATAAGAATAGCAGACGCCCCTGAGCAGTAGAGAGTGGACTGAATCAAAAAAAGTGGGTTCTTGGCTTATAGCCCGTAAATTGAATGACTTCAATAATTCAATTTAAAGGTGAGTCGTGAAACCACCACCCACTCCTTGAAATGTACGTTATTAATTGGAAGATGGAAGAAAATCTCACTAGCAGTTAATGTAATATCTCAATTGACCGGCCAACTACATCGGCGAAACAGTGAGAAAATTAATAACGAAAAGAATGTTGGCACAACACAGTTTCTCATATTGCTAGAAAAAAATTGCCAGCAATATTAAGCAACACTCTTCGGGAACAGGTCAATGGATGGACATAAACAATACTACTATTTGGGCACAAGAAAAGAGAGCGTAGGTCCCAAAATTTGAGAGAGTGACGTACGCCCGAAGACCTGGTATAGCCATTAAAATAAAAATTTAGATCCATTACAAGACAATCAAGTTATCGTAAAAGTCATACGTCAGATGAAAACGTACGTCAATGATACACTTTTTTAAAGTTTTCCTTCGTGTACTCTGCCATGGAAAAATACTGTGTCATAAATACCGTCAAAGTCCTCTCAACCAAAAGATTTGCATTCTTAAGCTTGATGATAAAGTTTACTGCTGTTTTACTCCGATGTCTACATTGTTGAGTTTTCATTTTCATATTGGACCTAGACGTCCAATATTCATTATATCGAATTTTATGAGTCTCAGGCTAACGGGTTTTGTGCTAGATTCATCATACTTATGTTCTCAGCTCGAACCTTGGAAGTTGAAGTGTTATTGAGTTTATGGTACTAAACGATAAGTTCTGTTAAGTCGGTTTTGTGCCCTTTGAAGTGCGCATCTTTCAGCAAAAATTAGAGTCAAGTATGAGGTCAGTTGACGTCCGGGTAAATTCAAATAAAACGAGGCTATTCAGTTATTTTGCCCACGGAATAAAAAAATTATAATTTAGCCGGAACAATTATTCCATAAATATTTCCTTACCGTAAATTTACGCATCATACTCGACAGTCGGGTTCAAGTTAACACCTGTATATTCAAGTACTACCGATCGTGCTTAGGCGTTATGGTTTGAATTATAAAGGCCAATGCAATGACATTAATTTTTTCTTAATTGTTTTATGTTAGGAAAAAAGAAAATCCTTTAAACGCTTCTCAAACGACGATTGCTTTGCTCACATTACTGTGATCGTATCACTTACCACAGATTGCATCACTTTACAGATTGTATCTCTTTACGGAGAGCATCACTTTACGGATTGTATAACTTTACAGATTGCATCACTTTACTGGTTATATTACTCCACAGATTGCATCACTTTACAGATTGCATCACTTTACAGATTGCATGACTTTACAGATTGCATCACTTTACTGGTTATATTACTCCACAGATTGCATCACTTTACAGACTGCATCACTTTACAGATTGCATCACTTTACAGATTGCATCATTTTACACATTACATCACTTTACAGATTGCATCACTTTACAGATTGCATCACTTTACAGATTGCATCGCTTTACAGATTGCATCGCTTTACAGATTGCATCACTTTACAGATTGCATCACTTTACAGATTGCATCACTTTACAGATTGCATCACTTTACAGATTGCATCAATTTACAGATTGCATCAATTTACAGATTGCATCACTTTACAGATTGCATCACTTTACAGATTGCATCAATTTACAGATTGCATCAATTTACAGATTGCATCACTTTAAAGATTGCATCACTTTACAGATTGCATCACTTTACAGATTGCATCACTTTACAGATTGCATCGCTTTACAGATTGCATCGCTTTACAGATTGCATCACTTTACAGATTGCATCACTTTACAGATTGCATCACTTTACAGATTGCATCACTTTACAGATTGCATCACTTTACAGATTGCATCACTTTACAGATTGCATCACTTTACAGATTGCATCACTTTACAGATTGCATCACTTTACAGATTGCATCACTTTACAGATTGCATCACTTTACAGATTGCATCAATTTACAGATTGCATCAATTTACAGATTGCATCAATTTACAGATTGCATCACTTTACAGATTGCATCACTTTACAGATTGCATCACTTTACAGATTGCATCACTTTACAGATTGCATCACTTTACAGATTGCATCACTTTACAGATTGCATCACTTTACAGATTGCATCACTTTACAGATTGCATCACTTTACAGATTGCATCTCTTTACAGATTGCATCACTTTACAGATTGCATCACTTTACAGATTGCATCAATTTACAGATTGCATCAATTTACAGATTGCATCAATTTACAGATTGCATCAATTTACAGATTGCATCACTTTACAGATTGCATCACTTTACAGATTGCATCACTTTACAGATTGCATCACTTTACAGATTGCATCACTTTACAGATTGCATCAATTTACAGATTGCATCAATTTACAGATTGCATCAATTTACAGATTGCATCATTTTACAGATTGCATCACTTGATAGATTTATTCACTTTACAGAGTTCATCAGTCGATAAATTTCATCACCATAAAATTTTCTCACTTCACAGATTTGATCACTTTATAGAGTCCATCAATCGTCAGATTTGATCACTGTATAAGGCTCATCAATCCACCCATTTTATCAATTTACATAATTCATCATGCATGGATTTTACCACTTTACATATATCACTGAACAGAGTTCAACAATCGATCGTTTTTATCTTTCTACAGAATTAATCCCTTCACTTCTCTACGGAATTGACAACGCAACAGATTTGATCGCTTCAAACCACAATACAGCGGATGTATGCACACTGCCCGTAGTCAGGATACAGCGGAAATTTTCAATTAGGATCAACAATTTAACGATCTCAAGAGATTGAATGACCTATTTCAACCGAATTCTTTTGGTTTTATTCGTCATGTCACTACCTAAGAAACAGTCTAGTAAATAAAATTCAATCAAGCACTTCAATTTCAATCTCGTCGCAGCTGCTCCCGCGCTGTGTAACCAATCTGACGTCACTTGAGTAGTTTTGCCTTCATTAGCGCACCCTATTATTGTAAAAATTTTACGTTTGTTGCGCACTCATTCTGTTATTTTTTCCGTCTACAATTTTTTTTTTGTTCTGAAACGTCTGTTTTCTTTTCAAGCCTCTCCTTTCGCATTTTTTTCTCATTGTACTATTCCTACCTTTAGCTCATCAAAATCTCTTACGGTAAAATCAACACAAATAAACTTCAGTTATTAAACACCCTGAATTTTTATGCTTTTTAATGAATAAAGGCTATTTAAATTTTTTTTTTCTACGTTCTCAAGCGCAAACTTATACCACGTGAGCCTGGCGTTGCCGAGCACATTTCTCATACCACCTCTCAAACCGAAGCTCCACGGCGCACTGACGCAAAGCCGCTGCCGCTCAGCGAATAAAATAAATATTTCTACCTGGATCGAAGATGATTGAAGATATAAACTGAGCAGCTAGTGCATGTGACGTCACACAGGGGATGTTAGTACAATACTTCTTAGATAAATGCACTGTGACAATTGACCTCAAAAACATCTCCCCCCTCACAATTGACCCCTAGACAACTGTTACCTGTGATTGACCTCATAACAACTCCCCCGGATTTTTGACTGTAGGTTATTGCCCCCAGACAACTGATCCCCTGACAACTCCTCCCGAACAATTGACCCCTGAGCAACTGCCCTCAGTGAAATGACCTGCAGACAACTGTCCCTGGATAAATGCAATACAAAACACTGCCACAAGACAACTCATATCAAACAACTGCCCATGTACAAACGGAAGCTAGGCAACTGCCACCAATTACCTGCCCCCCTAAATAACCGCGCCTGGACGCTCCCTGGCAGTCGCTACAGTAGGACAAATGTTCTCAGGGCAATCGCGCAACGGATATTATTGCTGTCGTACAGCAATGTTCGACGAAACTGATGGTGTATATGTACTTAACTTAATATGATCGACCCTAAAGTATTTTAATCTAAAGTAACGAAATATCTTCTATCATATCTTGAAATAAAATGAAATATCCCTAACTTTTCTAACTTGACAGAGATTAACAAATTGTTACAAGACAAGTTTATTTAGGCTCCGTAACTGCAACAAAGATGCTACAAAGAAGGGAAGGATTAAGGCACCATTCAATATAGAGTTAAAGGAATGAGAAAATTATGCACAAGAAGCGTTCCGATACAAGAACCTCTGCTCTGAGAAAAATGAAGTTAAGAATGAAGGCTATGTACCAAAAAATAATTAAAGAACAAAGTTAGAGGTATTGAACAATAAGACAGCAGTGAAGCGAAAGAAGATGGTCCTTAACAAAAAAAAAAAACATTTCATTTCAATAGAGAACAGCTTACCCAACTCTCAGCTCAGGACCTCACATTTGCCACTGGGAGCCCAAATTCCCATGGATACAACAACAAATTATCCCCTGAGAGGTAACTTGACGTAACCTCACCCTACTTGACCTAGCCTAGACTTTCCCTTATCTCATTTAATGTAAGCTTACTTAACCTGATCAAACTTAACTCGAATTCACCTAGCCTATAAATTGCATCATTTTACAGATTGAATCACTTTTTAGACTACTTCACTTTACAGGCCGCGCGATTTAATCAATTTAATTCAATATCATTTATTTCATTTTTTAAACAAGAATTAAATAAAGTATAATGAGTATAATTCATCCTTCTTTTACACTAAGAAATAAAAAATTAATGTATTTCATTTTTACCTACTGTCTAAATTATTTAGTTCATTTTTTTTTAATAGTGATATTTTTTCAGCGTTCATTTGCTTCTGTAAAACTGCGTATAACAACGTACCACGAGCGTTTGTCTATAGTAAAGACTTATTTTGAGTGCATGTACAGTTTTGAATTTTCATTTACGTAAGGCGAATGAACACCTGGAGAAAGGACCTGTCGTCATTTGATAAAGGACGTATCATTGAGTTTCATCAACGAGGAATATCAACACGCGGCACCGGTCTATAACCGATATGGGGTTCAGAACGATGCTCAGTACAAAGAACACACTGAAAACAAGATGGCAAACTAGGTTCATCCCATGAGAATTGTGGGAAGCCTAACTTTCTGGATGGCAGAGTAATAGGCTGTTTAAGAGATTTTGGCGTTCGTCAACACAAATGATAGCAAGCGAATTTTGCGATGCTCCATGAAAAATTCTCAAATCACTAAGCATCAAATGTTGAAAAAGTGAATAAACGCAATTGCAAATCTTTCAGGAAGGTAACTGAGTCATCAGAAAGTCAGAAAAACGCTTGTTTGTTTTCTCAAAAAAAAACAAGATTGGACTGTTAAGGATAGGAACATGTAATGTGACCCGATGAGATCAGATTCACACTCTTTCAGAACGATACGAGTATAAGGGTTTGGTGACAGAACCGAGTAACTAAAGCTGTCGCCAACAACTATACACTTACAATTATCATGAAACAATTATAACAGTTGTATGAAACATGATCACCACTATTCAGGCATCGACAGGCAGTGTAATGCTTTGAGGCTGTTTATACTTAGATGAACATTGATCTGTCACTCTTTGCAAAATCAAAAAGAACACCTTGGAGCATTTCCAAGTCTTTTCTGACCCCGTTCATCCTATCATTGATTTCTATTTTTTCATGGCCACGAGATCTTTCAGGACATCAATGCTTGCATTCACTGTTATAAATGTTCATGATAGGGTGTTCGCAAACCAGGAGGCATTTCAACTCATGAACTGGACCCCACAAACTCCTGATGTGAGCCTCATTGAAAACTGGTGGGATGAAATGAGGGGGAACCTGAGTTCCTCCTTATGCCTTCCATTGACTGCTTTCTTCAACATTGACTGCTTCGGAGGACAGGGTACTTCAATTCTGGCCAAAACTAAAGCTGTAAAGGATCTAGAGTTTTGTAGAAACAATGTCAGGTAGAGTGAAAGCTGTAATTTGACCTAAAGGCTATCCAATCGTGAACTTGAAAATTTCTCGACCGTGCGACAATTTTTGGCTATTTAATGAATCTAACTCCTCGTAATTTTGTGCTGAGACAATACTTCTCTTTCTAGCAGGTAATGAACGATGAATTTACTGAAAGAGTACTGACTTCAAGAATGACCATTGATGTTGGTGTCGTTAACAGGGGTAAATCTACGTCCCTGTTATTTCATGAGTACCTCGGTAAGGTAGATGAAATAGGCCTATTTCAAGGAATTATCCCTGAATGAAAAAGAAAACCAACGTAGGTGAAATTATCATGATAAAAAATCGTTTCCGACAATAAAATTCATCTTCAAAGTTCTGAGAAAGGAAATCTGGGTGTTTCGAATTTAAAAAATTACCTGTATTTCAAATTGACCGGAAAAAACACTGGCGGTAGACAAATAATAATAAAATTGAAACACTGAAAATGTTTAGCAAAAAGTAATTTAAAGTTTTTCCATCAAGTCACATTTGTTCAATAACGGCCTTTTTTCAAATGAGTGGGTTCTAAAATACGAGATCAAAAAAATTTGAAGGGGAATGCAAAATATAAATTTTAGTGGTTTATTTTTTTTAAAGCTCAGCCATAACTGAAGCAGTGTTCTCTCATCGACGAGTTACTTGGTTTCGAGGGGTTATGGCTAGTACGAATGAAGACTCCCCTGGGTTGGACACACCTCACAGTAGCGCGGAGCTTTCAGAGCGAGATTCCGTGTAGCAGTTGCACGATAATTGACATATTTATGCTTACTAGTATATTTCTAAGCAGCCAATAAAAGTTTGTCAACGTTTCCAATATATTGGTTTGCTACTGTCTTTTCACAGTCAATGTTTCATTTTCGGTCAGTTTGAAATAATAGTTTTGCTTAAGCCGTAATTCTTCCCCATCAATTTAAAGAAAATTCTTAGATTTTCAAAACATTTCAACTAGTAATTAATTATGTTACCAAATGTTATTATGGAAAGTATGAATAAAATAAATTCAATACTTCTTGAGTTATTATACTTCTTGAGTTAGGTAGCATAACCATATGGTGACGCTACCCAGTTGAAAATTAGCGAAATTGCGCGAAATAATTTTGGCGGTTTTTCGCAGTAATCGTAGTTTTAAGACGAATTCCAGCAGTTCACCGCAGACGAAATGCATGGGAGTCAATTCGAAAAACGTTTTTTGGCAGACCTTAGCAGTAATTGTCTACAATCGAATTGAAGCAGATAGTTCTCCGTTGGCCTTCGTCGTTCGCAGCAGTAAATGCCTCGGCCAAAAACAGACATCAACAAACTGCGCTATTTGAACTGTTTAACCGTATTTAAGCCGCACATATCGCTCATTTGCGACAAAGACGTCATAACTCAAAAAACTGAAGTTTTGAGTTATCCATACAGACATTCAGGTTTGCATCCCTGGATCCCGGATGATTTGGGGCTGAAATTTCCCGGTCAGTGAAATTTCTTCATTCCTAGTCCAGGAATTTCTTTTGTCCCAGTCTGGGAAGTTCTTTTTTGCCGAGGTTCTAAATAACATACTCTCAGGCAGACCATGTGGTGTCGAATCCAGTATAAAATAGTTATCCATAATGTAAATATTTTCTTTCAAGTATTTGGCCCATTGTACTACCCTAACTCGGTGTGCTTACGCTGATGATGCGCTCGAGCATTTACTTTAGTGAGCCCTTAAGCTTTATTTGTATTGTATTTCAACATCCCAACATTGATCTGATTACTCAGCTGAATAGCACAAATAATTTACATGTAATTCTACCTGTATTTGTCGTTTTATGCAGTAGCTCATGTCTGTATGCATTATTTTTGCAAAAGGAAAAAAATTATTGTTTTTGCTGAAATAAATCCGTGCATTTAAAACACACTGTAAATAGAATGTTCTTACGAAAGAGAATGATGGAAGTAAAATACGATTCCTTTCTCCTTTTGAGAGGGCGTTAGTCGATGGAGCTACATAGCTCAAAGTTAAGGGACCACCTTGGAAAGGTAAGTTATGTAAACATTGGCTTGTCTTAAAGGAAGTTAACTGTCGTAGATCGGCGAATCAGGGATCACCTTGATATTTATCTGTTTGCAATTATCTGTTGTCGCCAAACCATTTTTAAATGATTGTAGGTTTATAAAATTCTGAAAGACGCTTTATATAGTCTTGAAGACCGAAAAACGTTCTACGCAGTCGTTTTGTCTGCCAAGAAATACCAAAGAACTACGTAAAAATGTAGAGCAGTTTATGGCAGATAATTCGAGTGTGTGGAGCATTCTTTATTGAACGTTTGAGTCGTGGCCACTAGCGGCCTCTAGCAGTTCTACGTAGATCTATGCAGACGTCCTCGCGAGTGCCGCCGACAGCCTGGGCAGAGATAGTCATCCCTAAAGCGGACATAGCGACCGCTGCACTGCGCTGCGGCGCCCCTAACCTCTGCCAAAAACGTCAAGAAACTGCCAAAAACACCGCTAATTTTCAAGCGGGTACGAGGAAATGAGTGCAAACTTTGCAGAAAAAACAGTTTTTTAGTAAAACGGTGTCAGGTAGCGCAAGTGGCGGCGAGTCCAGTCTTTATTAGTTCCGCATAATCTTAGACATTTTCTTCAAGTGTTCAGCTCCTTGCTCCTTATACCCGGGCTAGGTCTGTTTCCCTACCCCGATGGTGCGTCTGTGCATTTAATTTAGTTAGCCCTTAAGTGTAATTTGTATTTTATTTCAATATTTTAGCAATAGTCTGATTACCTAGCTTATAGCATAAATATTTCACATGTAGTTTTACACATAGTTGTCGTTTTATGCGGTAGCTCATGTTTGTACACATTATTTATGCAAAAGGAAATAAATCATTGTCTTTGCTGAAATGTATCTGTGTATTTAAGAGGCCCTGCACAGAGATTCTACAAGAAAAACTGAAATCCTAACGTCATAAAAATTTCCATTCTCCTGTTGATATAGGCTGTAGTCTAATAAGACCCCTCGCCTAAAAGGGGCTTGAGGAACTGCCTTGGGAGGACAAACTATTCCCCATAGTTTGTCGCAAAGAAAGTCGCTATCGTAGTTCGGCAAATCAGGGATTCTCCTGAGGAGCCCTAGCGGACTGATTACGGCGCAGGCAGTTGCTCGTTTTCCTAACGGTGTAGTTCGGCACAAACAGAAATTTCTTTTGTCACCCTAGCAGACTAATTACGGCGTAGGCGGTACCCACACAATCCTCACTCTAACGGTACCGCCGTAGTTCGGCAAAAACAGAAACTACTCCTGTTGCCCTAGCGGACTAATTACGGCGTAGGCGGTACCCACACGAAACTCAGGAAGGGCAACTGCGCAGAAAAGCTCGTGCCCCGGAAAAAAGTAGCTGCACAGAAGACAGCCCCTTTTCCACGAAACCTCACGTCGACCGCACGGCGGTATCGACAAACGGCTTTACGGGAAATTGAACCATGAACTAATATAAATACACTTTATTGGATGAACAAATATTCAATAGCAGCAAACGTACGAAAGCAATTCATTGAAATAAGAATATACGTATCTTTTGGAAATGATTAATTCATACTATCGTGTGTACACTGTACATAGACTAACATATGCACATTATATGGTGTGATATGCAATGAAACATGAACCACACAAAATAACATCACATTTAGCGCACTTTGTGCGTCCAACACTTTTACAGCTAACCATGGCACAACGTCGTTTCTCATTCCTCTCAACATTTTTCACAAAATGAGACAGCTGATTATATTGTAAATCGCAAGAAGAGCTGTATAGTTTTCGTCCAGGACGTTGTGGAGGTGCACCATATTGATTTAAATAGTATAGAGTAATCTCACGAAGGGATTGGCAGTGAGTGAAATTATTCCCAAGTTGCACAAAGCGATTCCAAGCATTTTCAATGGCAGCATTTAAAATCCAAGTATATAAACATCATCACAAGTTATTACCACGTACAACTACTCTATACTTATTCATACTTTTGTCCATATGTTCCGTGCCTGCCAGGTATTAATTTTCAGTGTAAATCGAATAAGATGTTACATTTATTTTAGGTCCTTTTCTTTGCACCTACGTTTCACACTGTTTCTGTTCCGAAATGTAGGAATGGTTGATGCTATGGTTACAATTGTCCGACGAGTCAAAAACACTTGCTCTCCGTCATGTGTAGAACCTGTGGCATTTTGCTATGAACCAAGGGGTTTCTTCGACATTTGTTTAACATCTGATAATTTTTGATTTTTAGGAATGCGATCAGCTTTAATTGTTCCCACACAGTTGTACCCTAGATAGTTCAATTGAAGCAATAATGGCAGTGTAGTGACTAAGTATCACAGCAAATAGCATAAGGAAGGGGAATGTTATCTTCACTTTACTTCACGCATTCATCATCAGACTCCCCCAAAATGTCCAAAATCTCATTCATAATCAGGTTTCCAAAAAGGGATAAAGTATTCATATTTTACTTGTATGACCATATCGCAGCAAGTGAAGCGTTCTATTTGCGTATGAAACTTATAAACTTAAGATGCATGTATATCGTAAAAGATAGAGCTAATGAATGTATCTTTAGTGTACACGATCGAAGACATACCTAAAATGCCACCAATTCTGTCTAGGACCTACCTTTTGGGTCTCGCCATTTTGAAATAGTAGCAATACTGGTAAGCTGTGTTGACGCCATGAGCGTTGGGGACTGTCAGCATGGGTGATATGATTATTTTGATTGTATCAGCCACCTCACACAGAACACAAAGCATAATCCCTGCACTGCTGTCACGTTTACACAGAAGGTTAAAAGGTCTTTCAAAATGTACAAATAATGTGACCATATCTAGTAGAATTACGGTTAAATTCTTAACGCTTAAATTTTTTTCAGTGCAGCGGAGATAGATTTCTTATTATCCAAAACATTAGTCTTTATCATGTTTTTTTTTTTGTTACATTGGTTTTCTTTTCATCCTACCTCGGACAGAGTTCGTTGTAAAATCACCCTGAACATGTTTCTTTCTTATGTTGTCCTTTACTCTAGAATCTCGATTATGTGCTGCATTCCTAATGCATTGCAAGCTTTAAAATATTAACTTTAAAGGAAATTGCATCACGTACAACTAAATACCAAACTAAACCGGAACTGCAATAATGCGACTCAGGTGTTTTTGTATGTCACTAGTGAAGACCATTGTAAGTTTCTCATCATAAAGTGCTCACCTATTTCCGAATATTTAGTTTCTGGGTGCAAAGCTTTATAGAATTCATGTAAGTAAATTATTTTAGATACATAGTTGTGAAATAGTTTACACCATAAGACTCACAATATTGAGATAATTCTTTTCTAGAACTTTTACGAGGAAGATTTTAGCTTCTTTCTCGAAGTTCTTGATATTAGTATTTGAAAGCATTTGTAAGCTATTTTTCTTTGCAGAACCGGTAATTTATAAATAATATTACAACGAGCCCAAGATCGTATTGGATTATCAAACTGCTACTTATCCAGTTGTGGGTGCTTTTGTTTCAATTCGAGGCAGTCGGTCAATTCTGCTTTGCCCCGAAATTAAGAAGATAATAAGAATCCCCGCACAACTTTTTCTGTCAATCATCAAGGGATATTTAGCTGATACAGGTCTGCACAGGTGTATTAATTTACGAGACATTTATTCTTAGGTACGGTTATAACACCTGTAGGTAAACAAGGCTCTGAATCTACAAGCTGGCAATCTCTCAAGACAGAAAGCACAACTTCAAACTAATTGTGGCATTCACCGATCAAAGAAGAAAACACTACGCTCAAGGAGAGCGCTCCTACGCGCCTCAAGGTTTTGCACCGCGTATTCATTGAGGATTTAATCTTTCACTATATCTTAGTATTTAACTGTGAGAGGATCAACAAGTTCTTTCAAAATCTCACACAGAAAACTTAAAAAGTATTCAAAGATCAAATTTGATAAGACTTGTTATTTCAAAAGAATGAAATGAACTCTCGTCCTGCAAAAGAAAGCACCAGAAAACGTTTAATCATCACTCCCTAACCACATCACAGATGATGAAAAACTGGTGAAAACCAAGTTGCGCATTGTTTGAATTGAAAACAGTTGTATGGATAATAAGGATTCCTTCTGACTTACTCCTCAAAACATAGTTTAATTGGAAGCCAAGTCAAGGACACAAACAAGCAGTTAGAAGCGTCCCTGGCTGAAAAAGTTACCCGTAGATTCCAGCAAAAATGATTCACATTTTTAAACGACATGCAATCAGCATTCCTGCGGCAATTAGTGTGGTATTTGCAAAACATTCTTCTTTTTTTCTTCCAATGTCGTTGATGTGAACCTAAGTCGTCTTCTATTGATTTTTTTCTAAGTTGGGAATGACAGAAAAGGTAAAAAATTCTATTTTTAGGGATAAAATTTCTTTAACAAGATAATATTACTTTAAATGCGTGTTATTTTACACTTCTCCATTATTTGGATTCGCAAAAAAGGATTACATTCATACCGGGTGTTGTAATTCGATGCACACATTTTAAACGTATACTGAAAAACGCTAAATGAAACGATTTTTATCAGTAGCAATAACCTCAACATTTTTCATTACGACAAAGGATACCCTGAAGTAATTTTAGATTCACGTAAGAATTGGCTACAGCGCGCGCCAACAGCCTGCCCAAGAAGTTAGATTTTACTCGTTGGCTGCAGTGTAAGCCTATTCCTACGGGAATCTAAAATTATTTCAGGGAATCATTTCTCGAGAACGAAAGAGTTTTGAGGTTTATGTCACTCATGAAAATCGTTTTATTTTGAGTTTTTCTGTATCGGATTAAAATATGTTCATCGAATAACACGTCACCCTGTATATATTCGCAGCACCAAAAAGCTCAGCCGTTTTAAAAATACAAGACATTGTGAGGAAACGATAAATTCAAGCTAAACTAATAATTACGAACAATTATAGAAATGGGATGCATCCAATATATGGAAGTTAAGTGAGAGGATGCTCTGAAGTGCACTTTATCGACTTGTACCTAATCAGTGCAGTACATCAAAGCGTTTAGAATTCATTGAGACCTTAGTTAAATGAAATCAGGTATCTCTCCTTAGTATTAAAAAATAATGCCAAGAATATTATTGCAAGGTCACCCAACTCTAGGCAAGACTGAGGTCAGGCAAAGTCCACTAACTCAGTTTAATTTCTGTGGAGGAAGTTGGAAGGGTTTCAATTTATTCAGCCGAAAGACTCAGCCAACTAAACCCCTGGTAAAGCACATAAAACTGAGGGAAATCCTATTTTATGATCTGAAGAAGTAAACCTGTATAATATAGCGAGTGAAATATCAATGGGTGGCAAAGCGACGCAAGTCGTGAACGCTACCAAATTCTGACGCCAGTGCCACTGCATATCTTACTCGAGGAAGATTATTTCCAGCAATGCACGTGTGGCACGAAGAAATGAATTAAATAAATTGTTAATCCAGAGCGCGGAGCACTGGGCGGCACAAAGAGCCGAGAGCGAGAGCGTCATCCATCTCCGGAGAGAAGATGGAGAGCACATCTTTTGTCTCACAGTAGTAAGCCCTGGTGTGAAGTTAACGCTCAACCTTCAACTAAAATTTTATCTTAAATGTACTCGCGTGTTGTATATTAATTATAATTAATTCTAATTCTGACTTATTTCAGTCTTCCTCACGTAGGAATAGCGATGATCCAATGTTTATTCATTTCTACTCTGTTGTTTTTTATTTCATCGTTGAGCAACTTTACTCAGCACTTGATTTATTTTGCTTCAAATAAGCTAACTTTTGACTTACAATCGTGCATGTTATTCTCACAGATGGAGATGAAAGGCTAAGGTCAGCTCAAAAATTGCTGAATATTTCTGCCATGTTTCAAAGCATTTGACGATGCTGCTCATGAGAATTTAAGTCGCGGAACTCTGTGTAGAAATGATGATACCAAAGCAAAATCCTGTCGGGATGAACTCACTAATTAAATGGGTAATTGTACGGAAGTTGTTGATGATCAACAAGTAGTATCGAATATAGAGATTGATAATGTGTCCATTTCTGATTTCGGTGACATTATTCATTTTCGTGAAGAAGTACAGGCATTTAAAATTTTAATAAATGGTAGATTGTCATCTTCGGTGGTTTATATTTGCTAGAAAATAAGTGACATAAAAGCGTCTCTTCATGAACAGTAGAAATTTCTAGTGACGTCATGCATTATTGAACGGGATGGGCAAATACCTGAAAATTATCCATTCTATATCTTCCAGGACATTTTAACGAATAGAGTTCGGCAAAAATTCTCGAACATAATCATGCACTACTCAAAATCACTAACATAAAATATCTCTTGAGTCAACAGTTACAGATCTAATGTTAAGCTACTGTCAAATATTCTTCTATTATATAGAAGTTTTTGAATTCCGTTGTGTATTGAAAAATTTATTTTAAAATAATTTTAGAGGTGTGTATTTCAACACAGTATTTAAATTTAATATTTTGCACTAAATAAAATACACTGAAATGATTTTTCGTCGAAGCACAACACTGACAGAGCCTTTGAGCGTGTTTGTAGTGCAAAGGCTCTTTTGACACGCCCACAGCCTGACAAACAGCTGAGGATGAGTTTCGGTGAGATGTGGTTACAGTCGCTGTGATACTCTTTCTTGCTCGTCGTACTAGGGACCTATTGTTCAGATGGCCTCTTAAAGTTCTACTTCACGTTTCACATCCTCTTTAAGTAGCGACAATAAAAAATGAACGCCAATACATCTTGTTTTTTGTAGGAAGCATTTTAAAATAAAATAACAACCTGGTGTTAAACTCATATGTGCGTGCATGCTGTACGATCTCAGCCGTCGTAAACAGCGCAACAAATTTTTACTCATATACAGGCAAGCAAAGTTATTAACTGTACTGTTCTAAGCTATATAATTCTTAAGTAAATTAGCAAACTCTTCATGTACGCACCTTTATAATTCATAAAATTAGATTTTCATTCTTTTGATCAGTTTTCGGCTATTTTACACTGGTCGAGGGAAAATTGCATGGTGAATATTGTAATTTAAATCAAATGTTCCACACAGTAAAACAAATAGTTATATATATTTATAAAACTAATTACTCTTACTATACGAGTTATGAAGTCTCTGTCACTTATTTGAATATTATCTCCATAATTCACTTCCCTCTGCCCTTTTTTTCTTTCTGACTGATCTTTCCCCTGCAAACAACGGTGTGGTGAAAATTCCATCTCTTAAAGCTGGATTCAATATATATTATGTTCGATCATAACATAATATTCGTGTAGCACTAGTAGAATTCTCAAAAATTGCGAGCATCATATTTATCAATATTGACATTAATATCAATTTGCGAGGTCATAAATAACTTTTGACTTACAATCGTGCATGTTATTCTCACAGATGGAGATGAAAGGCTAAGCCAGCTCAAAAATTGCTAAATATTTCTGCAATAGTTCAAAGCATTTGACGATGCTGCTCATGAGAATTTTAGTCGCGGAACTCTGTGTAGAAATGATGATACCAAAGCAAAATCCTGTGTGGATGAACTCACTAATTAAATGGGATGATTAAAATTAATTAAAATAATTTTATTATTGTTAGGTCGAAGCCTAATGCTCAGCGGTAGCTAAAGGGTAACACTCGCTTCGAAAGTGAGTCTTTGCTCCTTCAGTTCGTGGAGGCAGCGATGATTTCTGAGGCGCTCAGAAGACAAAACTACGACACGGCTCAAACGTGAATGAGTGAGCAGAGCGGCGTCATGACTGGGTTCTATGCCCTCCAGTGTCATTTCTGGATACGCAATATGTACATGACTACTTTGTACAGAGACCCATTTTATAGTCGTAAATTTTTAAAGTTGTGAAAAGCACTGTGACCGAATACTTGCTCTGACCGGAAACAGTTTTCACTTACCAAGTTCAAAGTTGATCGAAAATATTGGGTGCAGGCAAGTTCAAACGACTAAAAATAATACATGTTAATCGTATTAATGTATTCTTTGATAAAATAAATTGCTAGCGTGAAAACAAAGAATACTATGTTGTTATATGCGAATAAATTTCCGAATATTTATTCAGTTTTAATTTATTCTTCAATTCTTCCAAGAACTTTATTGAATTTAGGAATTCCTCTTTTCCCGAGCTGTATATTTCTTAAATGCGAAAACCTGTAATTGTTACCTTCGTCAGTAGAAATAACTTATTACACCGCGGCAGGGTACGGAGAACAAAGTTAAATTTCTATGTCTGCAATTCATTTTTCGACTACAGAGTTTTTTCGGCTCGAAACAGCCGTTGACGTTATTTGAAGGGTAAACTTTTTAACGCTTATTTCAAAATCCTACCAGCAGTAGCTTACCTCTATCAAGTCGAGCCTGTAATACTGGTCTTTGTTCAGGATAGGTCGTTAGTTCGCAGTCCTACTCTTTGCAGAAGCATCCACTTGACTTTCCTTCATTTTCAAATCATTGCGGGTGGTTAAAGAATATTTTAAATATAAGCTGGGTAAAAAATGAACATACTTATATTCTTCAAGAATCTTATTCCCGTCACGAATCGAATTTTACCTCATCACCCATTACATAACCAACCGTAAAAATGCGAGCAAAGACAGTTCTGTGCTTTCAAAGGCTAAAATGCATCGCACTAAATGAACTGCAATCATTAAAAACGTTCTTGGGTTTCACTTTGAAGAGGATTTGATCACTAACATTGGAAGTAATAAATTTAGGCTGCTACTAAATGAAAGCAATGACGCGTCGGTGGAATTGCCACAATTTGCTTCCGCAGAAAACACAGAAAAGTTATTCATACATTTCTGAGTTTAACTGTTTTAGAAAGATGTGATGCCACGAGTATCGTTTCTGCTGTAAAACAAGAACTGACAAGGCTGAAGCTAAACATTAACAACCTAGTTGGCGTTGGTACGGACCAACGTTGGAAATGCGCTTGCCATTCTTTAGAGTTAGCAGTTTCTTACTTCTGCTGAAGCTCTTCCAAGAAATTTTGAGTTTTTAATAGGGGAAACGTATGAATGGTTCGTCCATTCAGCGACATGACAAATTGCCAACAAGCATCTGTATAGAATAAATGATAGATCTCCTATGAAAATTCTAAACAATTGCGCTACCAGATGGCTATCAATTGAGCTTGCAATAGCTAGAATTATCAATGGCTTGAGTTGAGAACTCATTTTGGAATTGCACGCTTATCAAAATGTTACACGGCTGAGGTATTGCATAACATGTTCTAAGATGAAACGAACTTTCTATATATGTTGGCTCTACATCCAATACTAGTCCAAGTGCAGCAAGTGAATAAAAGATTTTAATCAAATGATGTTGACAAGACGAAACTCTTCGAGGATCTTACTCGTTTGATCAAATCAATAATTGCTAGACCATTGATGCTACAATCCAGCAAAGTGGATCCAATACATTCGGACATAGAGGGTCACTTGGATCCGGAACCAAATCTTGGTTTTTGATTCGAAAGGAAAGTGACAGAATTGATTAGTGACAAGAAAATAACTATAGATAATATGAAATACATTAGAGCTAGATCACAAAAGTTTCTTCTGGGCTTCTTTCAACAACTAAAGAAGAAACTGCCCGAAAACATCAATGTTTTGAAGCAAATCTCATCCTTTTCAGTTCAGAACACTTTGAAATACATTAAAGATTCAGTCACCGCATTATTGCGAGTCATGCTCAAAACTGATGAAGAAGTTGCTGCAGCTGAATTGCAGTATAATAATATTCATTTAAGCAGTTTGAACAATGTTTCTAAAACTGAAGAATTTTGAACTGAAGTTTATGCGAACAGAGACTCTTCTGGTAATAATCCGTTCAAAGAGCTAGACGACTGTGCTTTGAGTTTGTTAGTGTTACCTAACTCGAATGCAGAAACGGAAAGAATATTTAGTTACATGAACATTGTTAGAAGTAAATAAAGAAACGGAATGGAACTGTCTTTAAACGCAATCTTAAAAGTCAAGCATGGCCTGAAACGTCATAGCAAATGCTTTCTAAACTACAAGTGGCCAACTTCAACGATCAACGATCAGATCAATTGGTACAATGGTAACGTACAGCAATGAAGAACCGAGTAACAAGCTCGCTCGAAAGTGATGTTGCCGTCTTCAACGACGAGGCAGACTTAAGCCCCGTACAGACCTTGCGTTCCCATAGTGCCTGTGATAGTCGCAGTGGCGTTGCAAAAAAACCGCTCCTGATCAGACTGGCTTGACTGACTGCATTAGCAGTCAGTTATCAGTTATCATTATCAGCAGTCTAAAAAATGATTTAGATCCTTAATTGCTATTATACATGGTTATCGTAGTACATGAGAGGGGAAGGATGTTTAATAACGACGATGCGCTGTGCGAAGCCGCGGAGACTATAGCCGCGGAGAGATCGCGGAGCGCTACAACCTTTCTCAATGCCTTCCGCAATCATACTGACTGGCCACGCACTAAAAATATAAAATTAAGCAATTAAAAAAACCTAAACTAATGACAACAAGAAGAGGAAAAGTTTCTGAGCATCATTTATAAAGGGTCTGAGCTCAAAGATGTATAGCGACTCGAGGATGCGTAAATCAATCATGAGAGGAACACCTGCAAGGATTTTAAAATGGTTCACGGAAACAAAGACGCTACAGTTTTCAGCATGGGATCGAACAGAGGACAGTGGAAAGGAACCAAGAGGACGACCGGTTCTACTGCTGCGTCCAGCGTGCTCGGCTTTTTTTTTATTTTTAGTTTTAGATCTACGACTATTTTCTGTATATGTTGTAGTTTTCTTTTGTATAGTGTAGTTTTGATTTACTCATATTAGTTTTGATTTGTCGCAGAATTCTATTTCTTTTGCTGAAGATGAACTGTTTAGTTCGGAACGTTCAATTTTATTCATTTAGACTTCACTATTTGTGCTAATAAAATGGCCATTCGTACAGCGATTTTCGGCTTGCTTTTCATGTTGAATTACGGTTGCGGTTGAGTATGTATTTATGTCAAGTCACTAAAGTTTTGTAGACTTGCAGTGCTTGTTGAATTAATTAATTAGTACAGAGACAATTATACCAATTAAGTGTACCCGGTGTCCCACAAAAATGTCTCCGGTCTTTTGAATTGATTTATCTCCGCTTTATATTAACATAATTGAATTTTCTTTTTTTACTATGTAGTGAATTTAGTTTCTTTTTCGAATAATTTAAGTTTTTGAAAATCGTTCAATAACCACTTTACCTTGATCAATTTACTGAAAGAGGCAGACAAACTAATTGTTAAAAGAAAAAGTTTGAAAAACAACACTGGTGTTCTTCTTCATTTCTCAATACCTACTGTAAAGGGACGCGTTTTCAAAACAACACCTCCATCATTAACAATTCTCCGACAATGAATTCAAGAGGTGTTTCAAGAAATAAATGAAAACTGTGAAATAATCCACAAAACTCTTCGTTCATGGAGGCTAGAAGTCATTCTTGCCTTGAGAGAAATGTAGGGTATGTTGAAGGATACTAAATTTCTTCATTTATTTAAACTTTTTCGAGGTAATGATTTGCTACTCTTTTAAATTTTTGTCTGTTCGGTTATCTGAAAGTACAAAATAAGGAAGAATATTAATATTATTTTAAAAACTTTTCATTTGAACATTTAGTTTTTCCACCCCTTTCAGTAAAT
Organism: Morinoia aosen; assembly: GCA_030386875.1. Lineage (NCBI taxonomy): Eukaryota > Metazoa > Arthropoda > Malacostraca > Amphipoda > Talitridae > Morinoia > Morinoia aosen. The sequence continues at coordinate 11,463,929 of CM059569.1, read as the reverse complement.
CGATCAATGTAAAGTGATTATTAACAGAGTTTAAAAATATATATTTTTCGAAAACAGAACAAAATTCACTACATTGTGAAAAAAGACAGTTAAAATATCTTAATTGAAAGCGGAAATATTATCAGTTAAAAAGACGGGACATTTTTGTAAGACACCCTATATAATGGCAAAAAAGTACGTCAGCAGTAATGGGATCACTTTTATACATCGGTGAAGAGTGTAGAAATTGCAGTGTGCACCATTTGTGAAATAAGTATACGACGAGGAGCGGCTGGTGCATCTTAGAAAACTTTCTCAACTAAATATTTATGAGGCCATCTAAAATCGGCACAAATGATCAACTCCTGGAAGCTGAAGAAAAACCAAACAAAGAATAAGTATTGAAAAATAGAAACAAAACGAACAAGAAGAAAAAATAAATGTTTATGTATTGAAAACAAACAAAGGCGGTTTAGGATGCAACAGTGGCAAAACTACCGATTGTAGCAAGTTGTCTTCGTCTTCTGGCAAACAGCTGACTTTAAAAAAACATTTACTCGGTCAAAAACTGGGAGCCAAATAACACTGACCAAATACATGGAGAGAAATTGTTAATTTACTGGCTTTGTGACGCGCTCAATCCTCACGATCATGTGGAAAAGGAAACTTTTTTGAATTTTGTAGGGTTTTTGAATCAGAAGTTTCAAGTGCCATCAGAGAAGGTAATTAGAACAAAACTAATTCCGAACCTCAGAATCCAAATTCAGTTTGCCGTTTCAGAGCAGAAACAAAACAAGTTAACGAAAATAGTGTCTTCTCTATAATTATTGATATTTGGACATTTCCAAGTCGAGATTCTTTCATGTCAATAACTGCGCACTGGATTATAATTACACTGTATGGTAGCATAGATTCTACTTTTTATTCTTAGTGACTGCATGTTCTTCAGGATTACGCTGAAATCGCAAATCTCTTGAGAAATTGTTTTAAATTTGATTAAAAAACACGTGAATTTTTCACTTGCGGGTAGCCGGGCACACTACACCTTTTTCACTTCAAATTAACCAAAGTCAAGTTCAATTTAATCCAAGTCGAGGTCAAATTATTACAAGTCAAATTCAAATTAATCCTAATCAAGTTCAAATTAATGCAACCCTAAGTTAAGTTAGGAATTGATGTAAGCACTCGTCAATTTAAGCATTTTTTGTGTTAAATATGTATCTACTGGGTGTAATGAACAAGAAAAACATTTTTCGTTTCAGCAAGGAATACATAAAATTTACGCCGGTGTTGCAATCTAAAAACAAGCTGTCGTAAAATGTGGTAAGTTTCCAGCATCAAGAAGCAGAGTGTGATTCAGATCTTTGAGCGGCATAAACGATACAAGTCAATTATAAAAATTTCGTATTACAATATTAAATTTCGTATAATATTACTCATTACAATTTTAAAATTCTACATTAATGACAGTATGCATTTGTTTAAATACTTATTTTCAAATGGTAATTTTATATTAGCAATTGTATAGTATCGAGGATTTATTTACACTCATATGGAGATTTATATGCGTGAAATTTTACTTTATAACATATATGAAATCATGTCTGCATGCAACTACAGAAGATTACCATCAGATGATGTGTAGATTTAATCTTTGAAAGAGATATACAAATGTGATTCACTGAGTACTTTTGTACGATTTCATTTGATTACAACTTAGAGGAGTACATTACTACACAGATGCAGTCCTGCATTAGCAATGAAAATTGTGCCATCCCTTCAAATTAATAGGCCAAGGCAAATATATCAGCTCTGAAGATGAAACAAATTGTAACTTGTTATTACAAAAATCGTTTGAACAAGCAAAAAATACTTCGTTGCCATATTTATTTTAAAAGTTAAATCTACATATCGTCACCCAATGGTAATCTATTGTAGTTGCGTGCATAACTGATTTTATATACGTGATCAAGGGGAATTTCACTTATATAAATTCCTTTATGAGTGTAAATAACTATTCTATTCCATAATATGTGTATATGTAACATAAAATTACCTTTTGAACACAAATATTTGAATGGATGCATGCTGCCATTAATGTAGAATTGTAAAACATCTTTGATGTGCAGCATAATACGAACTTTTTATAATTGGCTTCTATCTGTTACTCCGCTTAAAGGTCTCAATCACACTCTACCTCCTGATGCTGGTAACTTACCACATATTACGACAGCTTGTTTTTAGATGACAACACCGGCGGAAGTTTATGCATTCCTTGCTGAAAATAAAAACGTTTTTCTTGTTCATTACATCCAATCGATACAAATTTAACGCAAAAAACGCTCAAATTGACGAGTGATTATGTCAATTCCTAACTCAACTTAGGGTTGGATTAATTTGAATTTGACTTGGATTAATTTGAACTTGACTTGGATTAAATTGAACTTGACTCGGATAAATTTGAAGGGAAAAAGGTGTTGTACAATACTAAAAACCCCGGCCAAAACCACGGTTTAGGGCACTTTTCTGCCGGGGCCGGGGTGTGCAAAAATTGTCGGGGCTTGCCAGGACCGGAGTCTGCAAAAATGGCCGGGTTTGGCCGGGGCCCCTGTCGGTCTATAGTAATCATGTCTCATTGTTTCTGCGTCATTGACCAGGAGTTCCCGAGGAAGAATCCTGTTGTGTTCTTCTTGATCATGATTTTTTGCAGCTCCAGAAGTGCACTGTTAGACATATGACGATCTGAGGAGGGTAGTAGTTGCCACGCCGATGTACGAGTGATTGTGAGGCTCAAAGTCCTTATGATTACACTTATACTCGTGTACATTTGTTTTTTTAAGCTTAAAATTTACTGCTGTGGTTGATCTTGGAGATTAGGCCGCTGATGTTATGGCTCTTGTAGTAACTTTCACAAAAATGAATTTCACGTGTTAAATTCTGATGGAATTCACTCAACATGCTTTATTAGGACACTATAAATCGTTAAATTGGAATACTTCGTATTCAATAAAAAACGACTTTTCGATCTACAAAAATCAACATCACCATCATCAGGCTAAAATTATTCAGAAAAATTGTTTAGCCTCATTGATAAAATGAAAATCTAATCAAAGCAGGAACCGCTGGTCAGGTTTTCAGTCTGAAATGCTTCGATTTTGAGTGGTTGGTAGTCAATGACTACTGTAAAACTCTCATCGATAAAAACATTCGGAATTTTTTAAACTGAACCTTGAGTAATAGCAATAATCCTGGACTTAATTTTCGCCATATTGATATAATTTTTGAAAAAAATTCACCAGAATTAAAATATTGATAAACGAGTCTTTAGGAATATTGTCAAAACATTTGTTAAGCCAACAGATCCGGATTCGTCAGTTAAAATCTGTGTGTATTATAAAAATCGTTAAATCAGTGACCTCTAAGTGAAAAATAATATGTCTGCATCCAGGGTTAATGATCTGGACAAGGCCCATGTAATATACCAGTTTAAATGTGACAGGAGAGAATCTAAGTTTCTTGATAAATGATACATTAGCCTGACCAGGATGAGCCTGAAGCAAACATTCACCGCTCATAAATACACAGGTTCTATTTCCGATCAAATCTGCATTGACCGTAGCGGCAAGCCCTCAAATGAAGATCTATACCCTAACACATGAATCTTATATAATGTTGCTAAAAAGAGCATATTCAAATAACAGAAGCGTAGCATATCCATAAACTTAAACCTGCTCTCAACAAAAACACAAACGATTTTTTTTGCTTTCAAATTATTTACTTGAACCGCAGCTTAGAAGTCAGATGCTAACGCTCTTTTTTTCATTTCGTCCCCACCGTTTGTGCCATTAACATCTACGTAGAGTGCAATACTGTTACCTAATCTCGTGTATACATATTTTTGTTGTAAAAACATCTCCAATCATTTATGAATTTTTTGTGCTGTGTTTTCAACTTTCCTACTGTTTCTGATATAGCTTAAATATTAGATTTAAATTTTACCAATGTGACTGAAGAATTTTTTTAAGTATTTTCAGCCTGATGATGTTTGGTAAATTGAAACGTTTTCTATAGACTACTGAGGTTTTTTAGCGTTTGACAGTGTTTTAATAAAAAATGATTGAATTTTTTCTTAATTTAACGCGTGATGAACTTGAACTGTTCCGTAATGTTAAAAAATTGGAAAATATGAATTTAAATAAGTACATAGGGTCAGTTTTATGAAGCTTTTCGGAGTCCAGCTCCGAAGTGCAGTTTCTGCTAAAATACTGGGATTTATGTCACAAATTTGTGAAAGTTTCTTTAGACATCGAATTTCTAACGCTGAGTAAATCTTCGGCGTGGTGGCCAAGTTTTTACGGTTCAAGCTCTACAGAAGATCTGTTCCTACTTCTCATGTTTACAAGCTTTGGCAAAATAAGTTGCCACTACAAGAGATGCAACAGAAAAAAAAACATTGAGCGTAACTTGACCGGAAGAGTGGCAACCGCTGAAGCTGAAGTTCATGCTCATTTTTTTTGCTTGGACACATTGTTCGTTCGTGGTTATCGGCAATCTGAAGATGAAAATTTCATGGCTACTCTTAGGGTGCATAAAAAAAACTTGATAACCTTGGTGTGCAGTACAAAATTATTTCATGTGATCCAGATAAAGTGATTTTCAACTAACAGTGCCATATCGTTATCTGAGTCTACAAAATTATTATTAGCTTTTGGTCGCTACTTTTGCTAACAAATTTTGAAACTGGACTTACAAAAATATTTTTTATTTTATGAGAAATTTACTTACTCGTGTAAAACTTCACCGAGTGCTGACCTTACGAGAATCTTGCAAGACTTAGTTTTTTTAGCCCAACGGTTTAACTCACAAATAATTTTCTCAGCCGTGCTTCAACAGAACGATATATGTATCTGCACTGCATGAAAGAATTAAGTCGTGATGACAAAATCGTGTGTAAACCTGATAAAGGCAGAGACATTGTAATTCTTGAAGAGTCCGTGCATGCTTCGAAAATTAAAACTTTAATTTACGATGTTTTTTAAGTATAAATTGAAAACAGAGTCATGGGGAAAACTATTCCCCACATTGAAGGCAAAATAAACTATTTTTTGCGGACGCTAACAAATTTGCAGATTTTCTGCATGTTGATATAGACTCAAAGTTGAACGTATTTAGCTCTGTCTAGGAGTATTGTGCAGTTTACTTAATGTGCACGATGCACATGTCCGACTTTTCTTTCAAGGTTCAATTCCGTCTTATTTTGCTGCTTGTAATACACCTAGTTTCAGTTTAGCACTATTTATAGTACCTTTATTAAGCCCTTTAGCCAAGAATGATTATACGCTGGAAAATTCTCCTCAGTTCGTTTGTGAGATAACGTTTTTTCAGAATGCTGACAGAAAGGCTATGGCTTAATTCTATGTGGAAAATTTATTTACTAATATATTGGAAGAAACTATATATATAATTAAAACTGCCCTTTTTGTTTCGTCCACAGATGTGGCCTCAAGTGTAGGCAGAACTCATTTTAAAACCCTCCTTGAACTTTCCGTGTCGAACGCCGTACAAGTTAAAGGTTTTCCTTTATTTACTATCGATAAAGCAGTAAATTTTTTCAAAATTTATGATCACACGTCAGCACTCCAATATTGTAATCAACAGAAGTTTTCTTCAAGCTTCCTTACTTTGGACACCAGTCGGTCGAGCTAAATCAGGATGTTCAACTCCTAATCAACAAGTTCTTTCCACTACTTAAAATTCATTCTAATCTAGTCAGTAATTTTACAATCGGTTCCCTTTTCCGCTTTAAGGTTAAGCTGCCACCTGCTATGTGCTCCTCTCTGGTTTACCAGTTTAGTTGTTCACGTTGTGAATCACAGTACGTAGGTTCCACCTGTCTTACTCTAATGTCCAGAGTAGCCGAACACGCTGGGCGCAACTGTAAAACCGGTCGCCCTCTTGGTTCCCCTCCACTGTCCTCTATTCGATCCCATGCTGAAAACTGTAACGTCCCTGTTTCCGTGAATAATTTTAAAATCCTTGAAGGTGCCCCTCACATGATTGATTTGCGCATCCTTGAGTCGCTAACATCTTTAAGCTCAGGCCCCCTCTAAATGATACTCAAAGGGCTTTACCTCTTCTCGTCGCAGACACGTAATCATTAGTTTACGTTTTTTAATTGTTTTATTATGAATTTTTAGTTTTATTTCTACGATTATTTTCTATCTATGTTGCAGTTTTCTTTTGAATGGCGTAGTTTTAATTTACTCATATTTATTTTGTTTTATCGCAGAATTCTTTTGCTGAAGATGAACTGTTTAGTTCGAAACGTTCAATTTTATTCATTAAGACTTCACCATTTATATTAATAAAATGACCATACGTGCTGCGATTATCGCTTCACTTTTCGTTTCAAGTACCTAACGATATATTCATATACAAACCTAATGTCTTTTAGGCCTTCAGGATGAATAAGTTCAGAATTAGTTTCAGCAGCATGCTTATCTACGATTAAAATAATGATTTTTTTCAAAGTTGGCCCTACCAATAAAATTGTTTGACAGCCATTAAGTAAGGATAACTCGGACAGGAGATAAAGACACTTGTGACAGCGATACCGTTTCACACGAAAGGCGAGTTTTGCTGACCATTTCATGTATATTTATGCACGATAAGTTGTAGAAAAAGCTACTAAGATAGGATTTTTATGTCTCCATATTACAGTATAAGAGCTGATATTACTATCAGCTATCAGTAAGATGGAGACAGAGAGTATAGCACTAGTACTAAGGATATTTGGCGAGGGACATTTTAATAGAGGGTTTATGATTGCGATTTGATAAAAAATGATCTAATAGAACCGGACAAAGTATATAAATGGTTAAACAGTAATGGATAGTCCAATACTATATCTCATCCCATCTACCGGGAATGTAGCTCTTAACCCGTCACCTAGGCATTTTATTTTATAGCTTGAGATAAAATTTATTACGTAATAAACACAAGTGAGATGAAAACAGTAAAAATAAAATTACCCCACGACCTTGTTTACGTTAATTTTCATTGTCATTAAAGTTATACTGAAAAGAAATTACGTTTCTTACATTAAATTGCATCGAGATTACAACCGCACATATCGATTACAACCGTCTGGAAACAAAGGAATATACCATCAATTTGTCGCATCTGAATTTTCGCTGTAGTTATCGAGAATTATTTCTTCGATTAGCAAGGGCTAAAATTAAGAAAACATCAGTGTAGGCGTAACCTATGCTTCTATTTCTAATAGCACACTTGGTCGCTGAAGGAAAGTGAATACGGAGCTTTTTTCAACGTATCTTCAATGTTAGCAATTTATGATTGATATCTCACGAGAGATGATGTCGAATGATATCTCAAAAAAGAAAGCGTATGTGTGTAAATGAATACGGAGATGCAAGTGCAGGAATAGCAATTCAATAAGTATTTGTTTTTAGAGGCAGTTCCTAAGAACGTTCACGGCTAATAATTAGGGTGCTGATGTTACTTTAACCCGTCTTCAGAACACTGCATCATTACCCAACTTAATGGGTTGTACCAACTTTATTTTGAATTTGGGGCCAAGTATCGCTGTAGACTTGAAATAATTTTTTTTTTAATTTCATATAAAGCACATTAAGTGATGTTTATATTAAATGTTGCGCTTGGTGAACAAATTAAGAAGATTTTTCAAATGAGTTAATTACACTATTTTCCCTATGCGACTCAATGACAACTTAAGAGGGGTCATCCGAGGCCCTTTCGGCCGACGGGCCGTTTCTTTTTTGTTGAAAAAGGATCCTTAGATGATGGGCTATTGAGCCCTAAAATTTTATGGGGTCACGGGCATTAGATCCCCCCCCCCAGCGGGAGGTGTAAGGGGACCAAAAACCATTAATTTTTGACCCCATATAAAATGAAAACAAAACAGAAAATGAGAATTCTAGAACTATCCGTTTGTTTGCAATGTTAATAGGATTTCAAAACTGTCTTTTAACTTGTTCTAGTGTAAAAACTCAGAGGTTTCTATTGTTTTGAAATATCCGTAAAAATAAACTAAAGAACTAATATTTCAAATTTTTCAAAAAACTAAGGCCTAAATGAAAAAATGACATAAACAAAATGTGTTTCTTTTTAAAAAAACATACAATGGTCAAATTTGGAAAGAATCAGACTGATAATAAAAGTTCACCATTCTTCAAGAATTTATTATCTAACTTTTCTGCCTTACGAAATAGTTCAATTTCCTCCCGTGTAAGTTGGTTCAGGAATTCTCCGACCCTTTTGTGTATTAAAACACAGCAATTCATTAAAATCTATATATCTGTCTAATTATAAAAATGCAACGTTTCGACGTATCTCACATTATCCTCAGGCTGGAAAAAAATACAGAATATACAGATTTCTGTATTTTTTCCAGCCCAGATTTTAATGAATTGTTGTGTTTTATTATAGTACATAAATGCTCGGAGCATTCCTGAACCAACTTACGCGTGAAGAAATTGGACCATTCTTCATGAAATGAATCATTTTTTCTTTTTATTTTATTTTTATTTTTACGTGTAATTTACAATTCACAGTGTAGGTATGAAATTATGCAAGGAGATTATAAAAAAACATGAAACCAGCATTCAAGTACAAAAATTGTCCATTATATTACACTTCAACAAAAGATTTCGTTTTTTCCTTACACCCGATATCCTTCATTTTCAACATTCAAAAGAATAGAAATCAGTGAGTTTTCTTGCTAGGAAAAACAAAGACAGTTTTAGAATCCTTGAAACATTTCTAACAAACTGGCGTTCTTCGATTTTCCAGTTTGTACATTCATTTTGTTTTATCGTAGTTCTAAACCAAAAATTTGGAAAATTTTAGTTAGTAATTAAATATCGCATATAAAAAGAAAACGAAATATTTCGAATTGATAGTTCGTGAATGTCAGTTTGTTCGCAATGTTACGAGGATTTCAAAACTGTCTTTGAATTTGCTTTAGCATAAAAACTCAATGACTTCTATTCTTTTGAAATATCCTTAAAAATGAACCAAAAAACTAGTTTTTAGATTTTTCAAAAACTAAGGCCTAAATCGAAAAGTTTTCATGAGTAAGATATGTTTTATTTTTAAAAATGCATAAACTGGCCAAATTTCAGACGAATCAGATCAAAACTTCAAAATCGCCGGATGACACCCTTAACTAGTGAGCCAATACAGCTGGTACTCATCCTGAAACCCAATCTTGCGCACGGTTTGGAGAAGCGAGAAGCGCTGGGCGAAGCCGCAGTCAACGGTCCTTCCTTGAGACGGCTACGAGCAAACTGGGAAAGTACGAACATGATGGCACACGCAAGTTGTTTAACTGTAAAGCACACGTGTTCTACGGTAAATGCAAGTTCTTCCAAGTCACTTTCTTCATCACAGTTCTTCAGAAATGTTTTACGTTCTCTACGTCTAAAGAACTTGTAGTCGGCGTGAACAGATACCGAAGGAAATCTTAACAATATTTTTTCCTCTAATTACAATCCAAATATTTTTGTTTCATAAGCAGCGAAAAATTCTTCTCATAGCCATTTTGGCAGCAGACAACTTTTTTGAAATTCAGCATCGATCGTCTGAAAGCTGATCGCGCTCGCAGTCACCGCACGTTTTGCCCTCCTGGACTAGACAACTTGGTGCCGGCGTTAACCTCCGTATAAGTACCAGCTCGACATCCTCATATAATTCTAATACGATGCTCGGTGAATAATTTCCAAAGCGCAAATGTCGGTCCTCATTTGAAGCACGAATTGAATTGGAAATTTGATTTACGACCGTGAGCTGCTTATCAGTTTTGTCGCCATGCAAAGTGCGATCTCTAACGCGAGACTTGAGTGACGCTCGTCAGTGGCTCGTTTTCAGGTCCGCGTAGTTAGATTTGTTCTTCTTAGCATACATGAATAAGGCATTACTGAGAGACCGTCTTGGCACCGAAATACTGTTTGTAACTATTTGATTGCTGCACGGATGTCATTCCTTATTGTAGGATGCTTCAGTTCAGAAGAATAAATACCTTAATTTATCTTCAAAGCGTATCTGACCACTCTGTTTTCTCAATTGTTTCGCTGAAATTGCTAAGTTCTCCGAAGAAGTAAGAAAAGCAATGAGTGCTATAGCATTTGTGACCAGAAAACCTATGAAATTTGGACGTCTGACTGAAAAAAATTATTTCACACGCGAAAATATGATAAAAAAGCTATAATTAATGTACAAATAACATCAACCAACACACTTGACTTACAAAAAAATATACACCCGTTCAATAAGAATTTAACGTAATTGTACAATGAAGTATTTGAACTCTTCTGCAATATTTAGTTGCAGAATTACAAATAAAAATGAAAGCTCTTGGGCGGTGCTTTCTAGTTATGGTTAAATCCTAGCACATTTGAGTGAAATCATAATTATTTAATCATTCTTCTTTCACAAAAGCCTTCAATTCATGGAACCAGTCGATCGTTTTACGTGGAATTGACTTTTGAGATTTCTCCATTTATTCTTCATCGGATTGAAATCCGGTGCTTGACTACCCATGTCAATAATGTTATCATTGCTTTATACCATTCCCTAATTACGTTGGCGGTATGCTTACCATCACTGTTCTAATAAAATAGCCATTCACATTCAAGACCGGATTTTTCTAATGAATTCACAAATTATATTTAAAAGTATCCCAATACTTAGCTTCATTCATTTCTCCTGCTATGATTTTTATGTTTTGTGCACCATTGAATGTGGAGCAGCCTGTACCAATACACTGCCGTCACCGAATTTCAGTGAGGGTTGGTGTTCTAGGTGATGCAAGCCGTCCTGCTTTTCCAAACATGTAGCATGATTACGTTATAAACCTTTATCTTGCTTTCAAAATACCACAAAATTTATTCAAAATTTTTCATGACTCCAAATTTGCTTTTGAAACTGTAATCTCGATTGTAAATTGCATGTGGTATTGCAAAAAGATCGTGATTTGGGTTTTTGCAGCTGTATTTTAGCACTATTGGCTAACTCATGTTTTTCAGCAGATTACTGTCTTTTTGAACTTCATTCTCTGATACAAGCGGAGAAGTAGATGTCAGACGTAACATGGTGAAAGCTTCTTCGCGATTTTTTAGGATACGCAAGATTGGGAAAGGGTTTCCGTTGACCGAGCCATATTCTATTTCTTCATGTTGTAACCTACAGTGCGTAAATAAATAACAAGGTTCCCTAAAAACTCCATTGGCTTAATTTACTGAGCGAGCATAAATGATATAAACCTTCATACTTTAAGATAAAACACTATCTGTTAGTGTTTTTAGATAGGTTCCTAGAAGAAAAATAGCTCTTAAATCTTTTGATTGTGAGACGTAACCTACCGTTTAGCATTTTCAGGAGTTGCTAGTAGACTTAGCTACTTCAAATGTGTATTTCATCAATTGTTAGATAATTTTATTAATTTCAGGGTTGTTATCTATTTTACACTAATTGAGGAGAGCCAGTGTATATTTTTACTTGCTTCATAAGTTTTACGGTTTAAGGTCCAGGAACTACGTTTAAATTATGTTTTGAACGGTATAAGTTCTTATTTCCCCTCGTTCTAATATTTAAATTGAAGTGCATACGTATACAGGGTGATGATAGAGCTTTATTTTGTCAATATTTGTAGTCAGTACTCACAAATAACCAGACAATTCTCGTTAGTCAATTTACTTTTGTTTCCTTGCGATCCTCAAAATTTTATTTCATAATTGATTAGACGTGTTTTATAAAGCAATTAGAAACACTTGTTCGAGGAGATCATCCCGTTTTTTCAACTTTTTTTCGTCTGATTCGTTTGAAAATTGGCCAGTATATGTATTTTTTGAAAGCAAACTTGTTTTACCTATGTCACTTTTTTGATTTAGGCCTGATTTTTTTACGAAAAATTAGTTTTTTAGTACATTTTTATGGATATTTCAAAATGCTACTCCTCATTCAGTTTTGATGTTAGAACAAACCCAAAGACAGTTTTAGAATCCTTGAAGCATTGTAATCAAAGTGACATTGCAAAATTTGAACATTTGAAATTTATTTTGTAATAAGCGATATTTTATCATTATACCACAACTAAATTATTGTTGGGTTTTGAGCTATGTAATTTTCTTTTTCTCAAATTTGTAAATTTCGCAATGTCACTTTGTTTACAATGCTTCAAGGATTCTAAAACTGTCTTTGGTTTTGTTCTAGCATCAAAACTCAATGAGGAGTAGCGTTTTGAATGTTGAAAGTTAGAGGTTTTGGGTATAAGCCAAAAAGCACAATTTTTTTGCTGAAGTGTAATATAATGGACAATTTGTGTAATTGAATGCTGTTTTCATTATTATTTCGATAATTTACATGCATAACTTCATATTCGCACTGTGAATTGTAACTTCAAAAAAAAATGTTTAAAAATTATGAAATTTTATATTTGTAGTCTGATTCTTATCAAATTTGACTGTTATGTGTACCTTTTGAAAATAAACACAATATATTCCATTCATTTTTTCGATTCAGGCCTTAGTTTTTGAAAAAATTTGACATATTGTTATTTGGTTCATTTTTATTGATATTTCAAAACGCTACTCGTCATTGAGTTTTTATGCTAGAACAAAACAAAAGACAGTTTCAGAACCCTCGAAGCATTGTAAACAAAGTTACATTGCAAAATTTCCATTTCCCGTTTTGGTTTTGTTTTTATATGGGGTCAAAAATTCAGGATTTTTAGTCCTCTTACGAAAAGTTAGGTCATTACTGTTAGATCCCCCCCTGGGGGGATCTAGTGTCCGTAGCGCCATAAAATTTTAGGACCGAATAGTCCACCACCTAAGGATCCTTTTCCAACAACAAAACAAAAAAAGCTCACCGGACCGACAGGGGCCTGGCAGGGGCCTGGGATGATCTCCTTAATGAACGAAATTTTTCTTTCCGCTCAGTGGTTACGTTGGGGCAGAATCCCAGTAACTCTAGTATAGCACGTCTGTAATTGGTTCAAACGAACAAAAGTGTCTGCTTGAGTTATTTTACTAATTACTGACAATGTGAATTTGCGTTTTCAAAATCTGCGCTAACTTTAACAAACGCACACATTGACTCACCAGTAATGCTTTTGCCTACGTTGGTGCTTTCATTTTTTTCTGGATCTCGCTTTTGCTACAGAACTTTGAATGCGTGTTTATATAGCTCTATTTTTAGCAAATTCTGATCTTCGCAATGCGAAGAGACGCGGTACGTATGTTTTCATCAAACTCATTACACTAGCTGGTGTGCATGAAAATCGGCCCTGACGCCCTTCCTGCTGATTTTAATGTAAAATGGTCAGAACCCGATTATGACCCCCGTTTGCCCACATTAGCCACTGTTATTGAGAACACCTTATTTCACAATTTATCGCTTATTTTCTACATATCCCAGCTTCCAACCTCCTCATCCTCCCCAAAAACACCCTCATGTAATAAAAATACAATGAAATTAAAAAGTATTCGGACAAATAAAAATTTTATTTTCAGGAATCTAGGTGAAAAGTAATCTATGAAACTAGAAATATGAAATCATAGACACATACTATTCTGTTGCTTTACTAAAATATGATATATACCGAATGCATATACGTCATGCCGTTTTTTAGCAAATGAGTGGGAAAGAAAGTATTCGCACACTTTTATTCTTCTTATCGAATAGGGTTCCCAAAATTTTGCACTGCTAGAAAAATCATTCCTAATGAACCTTTCTAAACCAACTAATAAGCCCACTGAGAGGTTACGTTAGGTTATTGTGACAGCTTGTTATTAAGACACGCGACTTCGATGTGAAAACATTAAAACATGTCAGAGCAAAAGGAGCTGCCAGAATGCACGAAAGAGAGAATCATTTTGGAATTTAAAAATCACTTAAGCTATTTACGCATATGAAAAACAACTTATGACTTTTTTTGTACCGTAGGTTTCAAAGGGCTCTACTACCCTAAAATCAACCTCATTTACCTAATTATCAAATTTCCCTTTTCACACTTCTATTGCAACTAGGTTAACAAAAATGCATACAGGTATGTAAAATTGAATTTGAACACATTTACTGCGCTAACAATTTTCGAATTTTGCAATAGAAAAAAGTTATTGCGCGAACATAAAAAAATAAATGCATTACGCCAAACATTTCCCACCCTACAATTTTCGACGTAGAAGCGTGATTTTGGTCTCATTCGACGCAGAAAGACTGTGGAAACAGCGTAACGTATGATCTGTTTGAATTTCGATTAAAAAAAATTATGGTTACAAATGTTTAGAGCACTTTTTCTCCCAAAAGAATCCTAGTTTTTTCCCAATAAAAATCTAATTTGAAATATAAATGAAATTCCGCTTCGTTACGCTATTCCCATTGTCGTACCGCATCGTATGAAACTAAAATCACCCTTCTACGTTGAAAATTGTAGAAGGGCTAGGGTATTGTCAAATTTATGTAAATGTATATATATCTAAATATATAAATATATGTATAACTTTTTTCTATTGAGAAAATCGAAAACTTTTGTAGAAGCAATAGAAGCAAATGTGTTTGAAATTAAATTTTAGGTATCTGTATACATTTTCGTTTACCTAGTTGCAATAGAAATGCGAAAACTGCAACTTTTAGAATTTTTCTTGAGAACACCAATTTTTAGGACATATTTAACCATAATTTTTTTCTAATTCGAATTTCAAAAAGATCCTACGTTACGCTGTTTCCACAGTCTTTCGCGTCGAATGAGACTAAAGTCACGCTTCTACGTTGACAATTGTAGAGTGGAAAATGTTTGGCGTAAATACATTCATTTTTTTATGTTCGAGCAATAATTTTTTTCTATTGGGTGATTCGAAAATTTTTGTAAAAGCAAATGTGTTCAGAATTAAATTTTACATATCTGTACTCATTTTTGTTCACCTAGTTGCAATAGAAGTGTGAAAAGAAAAATTAGAAAAATTACGTAAATTAGGTGAATTTTAAGGTAGTAGGTTCACATGTGGAAAAGTGGAAGAGTCAGGACAGCGACAATCACGCCGAGATCGGAAGCCCCTTGAAAAACTTCAAACAAAGGTATAGAACAGAAGTTGGGTACAGTTAAGAATTGTCCCTTTGTCCCTCTAGAAATGCTACACACCTTAGCATGGATGGCACTAACGTTTGCTAGAAAACAATAAGTAACGAACTCCGACGACAAGATCTACAGTCACGGAGGCCTAGTGAAAATCCCTTGTTGAAGTAGAGGCATCTAAAATCAAGATTGGATGTTACGAATAAATACTTAAACAAATAGGACGGTTTCTTTGCATACGTTTTATGGTCGGACGAGTGCAAAATCGTGCTTTTTTGCTGCAATGAGGCAACACGTCTGGCGAAACAACATGTATAATCTCATCCCTATGGTGGAGGAAACATAATCTGGGGCTCTTCAATAGTGTAGGAACACTAGGAATAATTTATGAAAGAATAGATGGTATTGAGTACACGCAGGTCTTGGATGGCAATTTGCAACAGTCAGCAGAAATGATGGGTTCCCTGAATGAATGGTAGTTTCAACAGGATAATGATTCAAAACACACAGCTAGGCTAAAATAAAAATGATTCACTGACAAGAGTATTAACGTTTTAAAATGGCCTATCCAATCGCCGGGCTTGAATTCAAGTGAAACTTCATGGCGCATCCTGAAAAAGCTAACTTATGCAAGACGACGAACAAACGAAGAATGTATATCTTTCACCGAAGAGGAGTGGGACAAAATTCTTTGGAAGCGTTGTCAGGACATAATAAAAAGCTACAAAATTGTTAAGAACAGTAATTGTGACTAGAGGAGGTTCGACAATATACTAAGCTTTATTTTAGCAACTGTCCAAGCACTTTTTTCACCATCTATTGGCTGATATGCTGTGAAAATTGGATACATTCGACGTTTATCATGTTTTACTAAATGGAATACTTGTATTCGTGTTACTGCTATCATTTTATTCGTTTCATTGATTATTATTTAACCTGTTTACGAAAATTAAATACTTGCTTTATGTCCAAATACTTATTTGCAACAAAAAATGTATAGCAACATTTTGAAAGATTCACTGTACCGTGCTGATGCTCTCGATAACTCGCGCACACAGGCTTGCACTGGAATTTGCACATTAGGGTGCTCACACACCAAAAGATTAATAGTGAGAAAGTAAGCGAGAGTTCGCGCTTGACTGTCACGGATAGTGGGCTGCGACATAGACCAAAGCTGCAAGCATGAGTTTGTAATGAGTTTCATTCCTATTTCATCCGACTGCTTTGAAACATGTAATCTGTCACTGTGGGTCAAGTTAACTGACAGGCTTCCCGCTGCAGCCAGGGCTGCCATCCAACTTTTTCTAAAATCCCCAAACTGACCCCTGAACACTAGAAAAGCCGTCATTTTGACCGGAATTCAGGATTTACGAATTTATTACACGGCCATTGTTTGATGCTATGTGTCAAAATTTTTTGACTTTCAATAATATGGTGTAATGTATAATTCTGTAAAATATTAGGCTTCTACAAATAATTTATCACACTCAAGCTAGGTATCATACCTAGAAAGGCCGTCCGGTCAAAATGAACGGACATGTAGTATTACAGGATAGCAAGTGCATACGAGATGTAAGGTCGCTCCTACTAGAGGTTGCAACGATCAGCATAATGTTTTGAAAGAATGACCCTGTCCAACTACCATTCTAAAACTGGAAAATACGCCTAACAGCAAGTTCAGCTCATTTATAGTTTGCTCATTGACAAGTTCATCTTTGAACATATTAGACAATGTGCTGGTTTTGAAGACCGAACTAAACTTTCAAATCCAATTTGGAAAGTTTCAGCGATGGAAATGTACGCATTACTTGCTGTCATGTACGCTCGTGGAGTGCTTGCAAAGGGACAGCCAGTTGATATGGCATGGTCAAAGAAATGGGGTCCTCCTACTATAGCTGAGTTGATGCCGCGAAAAAGGTACAAAGAACTTTTGAAGCACTTACGGTTTGAAGAAAGAAAGAAAAAAAGAAAAATATTTTATTTCCAATAAAGATGATACAAAAAAAGGAACGAACATCACGATCATAAAAAGTGAAAACAGACAAATATGAGCTATTTTCAACTGTATGGAACCGTTTTCTTGAAAAATGTAAAGCTATGTACAGGCCAAATGAAAATACAGCAATAGATGAGCAGCTTTTGCAACTAAAGCTAGGTATCCGTTTACCCAGTACATTGCTAGTAAGCGTGACAAATTTGGCTTCAAGTTTTGGCTTGCTGTGTATGCAAAACTAAGCATTTGTTGAATGGATTCCCTTATTTAGGAAAAGACCCTCATCGCAATTCAAATGAATCCTTGTCTGAACACGTTGCAATGATCCTCATGGAGCCTTTTCTGAATTCTGCGTGAAATGTAACTACTGACAACGTTTTACATCCATGGCACTTGCTGTCAGACTGGAAGAGAAGAAAATAATTGGTACGGTAAATCGAGCAAGGAGAGAAATAACAAGCTGCAAGGAACCTAGTTTTTTTCCAAAAGTACTGCAATCCAATTCAAAGCTACTTTGACTCTATACCAAGAAAAACCTTCGAAAAATTACCTCGCGCTTAGTAATCTGAACAGAAATGTTTCAATTCTAGATAGGTAAAATAAGATCCCTGAATCTATTGCCTTGTACAATGACACAAAATTTGCAGTTGACATAATTGATCAAATGGCCCGATTGTGTTTAACAAAGATTGCTTCTCGCCGTTGGCCAGTGCAGTGCTTGTGCAATGTTTTAGATTTGGCTGCAATCAATGCCTTTGTATTATACAACACAGATGACGTTAAGATTAGCCGCAGAGAATTTTTTTACTCCTATAATGGAAATTCTGCAGAATAAAAAACCAAATGTTGAAGTAAAAACAAGTGGTGAAATAGAGGATCGTGCAATTCAAGAGTCTGACATTCCCGACAGTTCGAATTCCAAGAAGAGAACAGATTGTCAAATGAAATAACCCGATGGTCCTTGCCGCAACAAGGCAAAGAAAACTTGTAATAAGTGCAAGAAATATCTTTCTGGAAAGCGCACTGCTCATAAGAACATCATTATGGCTTGCAAAGAGTGCAGTAAGCGATGATAATTTCAATTTCCATAATGATAATTTCAATTTTCAAATAAATGCTTTTTATTTCTTAAATACGTTTAGTTTTATTGCCATGCAATTAAGGAGTATAATGTTAAGTATATATAAGGGCTTCGTAAAACTTCACAATTTTAAAATGTATTAATAATGAAAGAAGGTTATAAAAATATATAAATGAATGTGTTTCCAACACTATATCATTATTTTACTTTGATATTCAACCGTGGTATTCGTCTCTAAAGAATTGCAGTGAATTTAATCTCATTCATTTAACCAGTAAATCCTAGTTTCATTGTTCTGGTCAAAATGACCGGACGGCCCAGAAAGGTATGAGGGTGTGCGCGGCCGTTCTAGTGTTAAATTATCTCAGATCGCAAAAAAAATCCCCAGATGTCACCAAAAGTGATAAGTATGATAATTACGCTAATTTTCAGTACATTTTTAGGTTCATTCTCCATCTTCGTCATCAATGTCAGCTTGAAGGTCAATAAGCTTCAATTCTTTCAATCTTTTCAATCGATCTTGGCAGTGGTCTAGCCATCCGAAAATTTCCTGCGGGGGAATAATTTTGGAGGAGGGGGTCAGACATTAATTATCAGCAAACTTTTTATTCTTCTATTTAAAACGGCAGCATGGCCGCCGTGGTCCTCCCCCACTTTCTGGCTGCGCTACTGGATCTTGGTTTCAATGACAGATAGCTCCACTTTGCAGGTCAGTTACTAATTTTTTGAAAGATCCTACGTAACATACTTTGCAACATTTCTTCATAAACTTTGCTGAGCAAGAAAGCTGCTTTGGCGGTATTTGGTTTTAAGGAATTGATTATTTTATTTTGTATGCACATAACAAATCTAGGTTGCTCAAGCCATCGCACGTTTACCTAATGATTTCCGATCCTGGGGGATTGTGCATTCCCTTACCGATGGGTCAGCTGCAATTAGGCGAAAGCTTCTTTACTCGTCGTCTATCTTGCTAACTGAGCTTCATCGACCATCGAGGGGAAGTGTAACTTGGTCATCATCATTAGGCCCTTTCTGCTTAAAAAATGTTACGATGTCAACTTTCGATTTGGAAAGTTCATAACTTTTCTTATGCTTTTCGGATTCCTTGTGTTTCAGTAGGGCGACTTGTTCACGCTTTTTAACATAATATTGCCGCACTTACAACTGGCACAGTTTTCATCTTTATATTCCTGTAGCTAGTCCTGATAATGCAATAAGGAAAAACCAACACCACTACCGGTAGGGCTAGAACCGTAGACGATAGGCGAACTATATAAGATACAGTTAGCGCCTCAGCAGTAATAGCGAGTGACTGAGCCAGGCGCTGCATCAGGCGCTTCATTGCACCACTGCGAGCTTCGTACGGAGCTCGTAAAAACGTGTCTTATTCTGCCATGATACATTCGCGAAGCTGACTCAGCCCCCTTGTACTGATAATTCGATGTTTTTTTAAATTTAACTGTTGCCATTTTAGTTGTTGCTCTACCTTTATGTTAGAAATAAATTTTAATAAAGCAATTCTAGTTTTTTTTATAAAATATATTGTAAGAACACCTCAAATTCCCAAAATCTCCTGCGTTTTTTTTACGAATATCCTAAATCTATAGGGAATGCCTAAGTTCCTTAGATCTGAGAAAAATTCCCGACGTGTGGCAGCCCTGGCTGCAGCTTTCAAACGTGACACCAGCTTTGAGGCCGCTTCTCGCTTCGGACACTTTTCAGTCTTTCTCGTTCGCTCGCTTTCAGTGTGTGCACCCCCATAGAAATCCGTGTTAATCAATTCAAGTTCGCTTCCTTTTCGGCTTTCACTCTTTTAGTGTGCGGGCACCCGCATTAGGGTGGCAGCAGTTTTTTTGTGAGAAACTATTACCATAAAATATGAAAGGGAAGCAAGCTCTAAATGAAGTTACTTATCTTATTTAAGAATTATTCTTTAAATTTATTATTTTACTCTTTACAATTATCACCTATTATTCCTAATAGCTGAAAAAATCTTTATCGAAAAATGATGAAAATCGGGAAGGGTTATTCGAAGGTCAGGGGTTTCTTCAGTTTTGTTTCGAATCAGTTTATAATTCTAATGTAAAATGACTTCCTAAATCTGAATATAACTTTCGTTTTGAATGTTATATTTAGATTCATATAGTCATTTTACATTTCAATTTATCAAAATGTGTCAGGGCTTGATTTTTTTGCAGACCAATCTTATGAGCCACCTACACTGCATGAAACCTATATGACTGAGTTTGATTCTGCTACAGTATATTTTCGCTGCTCATTTCAGAATCACACTCACTTAACGATTAACAAGTAATTATAGTTTTATGTGACTTGCTATCTCAGAATTTTCTGTGCAATTTATTCACCGTTACCTTGGACAAAAAAATGGGTGCAGTGCCGCGATACGAAAGTGTTGATGATCTCACCTTATGCAAAGGAGTTTATCCCATTCACTTCACATCGCTCTCAAGAGATTCAAATTTGCGATCTACCATGACACGCTTGACGGCACGATTTTTTATGCAGTCCTGTCAAGCATCAAATTTATTATTCACCTTTCAGAGCAAGTTTACTTCAGCCAAGTCATATGAAATGCTCCGTTGTTCCGAAAAGGAACTTCTTTGACTTCAGTTTCGAATTGCAGAGACAGTAAACACCCAAAGTATGTGATGTGTTTGACAGGATCGCAAAAATGACACCAGGAAATACTAAGAGTAGTAAGGGGAATTCCAGTTAGAGCACAATTCACCACAACTACTTTATAATGGAAATAAATTAAGACAAAAATTTGATAGAAGAGTTTTCGTTGACGAATTTTTTACTTTTTATAACCAGAAATCAATTACGTAAACGACCAAGTATCTTTTAGATATGAATTTCAATTTTCCTAATCTACCCATAAAGGTTTCATCATTAAAAACAATTTCCGTTTTATCATTTTCCTTATTTACAAAAATTGTTCAAAATTCAAATTAATATCCCATTCAACTATTTTTTCTAAGGCGTACACAGAAAATGAACTGAGAATTCATGGTAGACTTGTCAAAACTTTAATATTGATGATATACCTGTGAACTATCATGTAAAAAACTATGGAAAACAAACAAAATTGAATTTAAAATTCTGAATTGAATGCTGAACAGAGATACTAAAACGATATAATTCATATAATGAAGAGATATCTAAAACGTATACACATCAATTCCACCCATCTTCACCTTTCGTGGTAGCCGAGTGGTCTAAGGCGCCACTGCTGGACGGTTAAGGGCCTTTCACACGATCAGTTTTTACGTCAGTCAACACTGACACTCACGGTTCCGCAACACCATATTTGGGCATGCGCGCTCTCTTTTGCTCTCTACTCGGCACTCGTCACTGTCGGGTTTGACTGCTGCTTTGCATCTATTTGCGTGTCAGTGTCTGCCCTGCGGGCGTCAAGTGAGGATGTGTGCAGCTGCTCCTGCCAACCAAATGATCTCCGCCTGGCCTCGAGAAGCGACGGCTTCTTTTATTAGTTATTTTCGGGAGCAGCCCGCTTTGTGGAAAGTGCACAGCAAAGAATACAAGAGCAGAGATATAAGAAGCAAGTCGCTCAAATATGTTATTGAAGCGATGAACCAACACAGTATTAGTTTACATAAGAATTTGAAGGAAAAAATGAATACGCTTCAAAATAGTTTAGGAAAGGATTTAGAGCATTTGCTTCCAAGAAATCTATTATTTAGCAGAGGATAGCACCTGGATTCAAAGGTGCGGGGAACAATAGTTTAGTTTTTTACAAGCATATCATAATGCATTCGATCGTCCTGTTGTAGTGTCAGCGGCTCAGCGCCATTTACAAAGGATTTCCTATCTTTTTTAATATTCACTTAGGAAATACTGCAAAGGTATATTATTTTTGTTCATTAGAATGGAAAAATTAAATATTCAACCGAAGCGCGATTTCAACAATTAGTCCGGCATTTTCAAATAAAATAAAAAACTTTTTCCATGAATTCTCAACATTTAATTTCAGCATGCAAATGTTTCCTGAAATAAATCTAAACGTTTATTAGTTTATCCGTACAGCTGTCACATTCACATGCATTATTAGATACTATCTCGTAGTAATTTGAGAGGCTTATTATATTTTATAATATTTGCTTGCGGATGCCAGATTTCTAATCATACAGTGCATTCTATCATACAGTTCTAATGAATGTGCGCTAGATTTCAATTGTTATTACTATATCCTTGTCACTGTGTCGCTAGGAAATGACCGAACATAGTTCTTCAAGAAGAAAATTCAATTTACGAGCTGTACTATTACACGCTGGTGCATGCAAAACTGTATAGAACGAGCGGAAAATATTACCTGCAGTTGAAGTTATTATGAAGTAGATTATTACGTTTGTAGTAGTTGTAGCATTTGTTGGATTTGGTGTGACCAAATTTTACAAATGCTGAAAAAGGAAGGAATGCGACAAATAATTAGTGAGCGAAATTTAGATATTTAGCCCTAACTTACTACAAATCCGGTTATAACTGCCATTTTCTGGATGATTAGCCAGCAAATCTTCTACCCACTATCTATTTACGGTGTTTTTTCTTCTCTATGACCGCAAAGCCGATGAGTATGCTTGCTTTTACCACGACGAATCTCTCTCGACTCCACATAGTGAAGCACTGCCAAGCTTGCCAGTGACGCGCCACTTCAGTCACGCGAACGTACGTGTGAACGCGAGTGTTTTGACCACACTCTGGAGTGTCAGTGTTGACTGACGAAAAAACTGATCGTGTGAAAGGCCCTTAAGGCAGAGACGTCACGGGTTCGAATCTCGCCAAATCTGACACTTTTTTATGTTGATAAAACGTAGGGCTGATACCTAAATTAAATATTTTCTTTTTTTTTGTCTTTACTGTATGAAAGTAAAGAAAGTTTTAACAAGACTGTGAAATGTAAAAATCAAAGCATTTTTTCTCCCGTATTCAAAATAACTAAGGTTAAACAGCCCAAAATTCTCCTATAGTAGTAGACCTCTTTGGTCGAGTGGATAACGTGTAGGGCTAGCGTTAAAACAAGCGCTGCAGCAGAAGGTTCGATTCCGGTGATGAATGGTTGGGTTTTTCATGGTTACGGGTGTCGCGATACGGAGAAGGGGGTTGGTTTAGGACCCCCCTCCCACACGCTGAGGGAATTCCAACCCCCGTTCACATTTTATAGTACTATCCTTCATGCTCGGGCACACCTGCATACCAGACATGGAGAATAAAAGGATTGAAGATTTACATGAATTTAATTTGGGAAAACACGTGGATCAAGTACACTAGGCATTGGAACGAAATGATTTGAAAGGGCACAACTGCGTTAATGAAAGTATGCACATTTCTACCGCCATAAAACTTTAAACACGACATGGTATAAATGTGATGCTTACCGATAATTCAAGTTACCAATACTCCTTCGTTGACAACAAATTACGCATCCACAAAATCGAGGGCTCCACAGCAACACAAGCATAATATTTACGAGAATGACACATCACGATTTAACCTGTAATTGTGACAAGGTGTCGAATCATATGAAGCGTCGCACCATTCACAACGTGAATTCGATCCTCGACTAAATAAACACGGGAACCCGATTGCCTATAATTTATATGATTTTGCGCAACACTTTGAAAAGCACTTTTCTGGGTGCTGTTCTACCTCTGAAATTGAACTTTCATCACCACCTAACAGGGCTCTCACAACCATAAAACACTCGCCCTTTTGATAATAAGTAATTCACTGATAGATATTCACTGCCGATGTGCTGTCGCTCACTGCTGATTTTCTTCGTCATTGCTGAGAAGATCTGCTGTTCTGTGCTGATGCCTCTCTAACGTGCTGCGGCGGTACCTTCCACCGCTCCTTCTCCGTGCTGCCGGCATTACCACTCGCATTCGCCGCTGCCCGGGTGCCGGGAATTTCTTAAGAGTTTCGTTCAGCCCAGGATTCCTTGAAGCGTTGGTGAGCCAATTCACTGTAGTTTTGTGCGCTGATCTTCGCATCGGCTCCAAATCTTGACGCTGAAGCTGCTCGTGAGAGCGGTCCCGATGCAGAGATGTCTGAATGCTCCGTCGCTGACGACATTTACGTTTGCCGATTACCGCTGCCTCGCTGCTGTGCTACGTATGGCTTCTGACGCACGTCAGTACTTTGAAGTTTGTTGATACACTGGACGCCTCCTCTCGAAACTTCGATGGTTAACTTTCATTTTAAATGTTGGATTTTGGCTGCTCATGTCGAAAGTGTGCCGGCGGCGCTCTTTACTTGCAGTCAACACCGGACTTGTTATAATGCCGGGTAATACCGGCGTCTGCCGGTATTCCGGCTGCAAAACCCCTCCTTGATTATGCGTCTCTCTCGTAGCGTCACCGAGTGGAAACTCCCCTCTCGAGGCTTCATCCCAACCCCTTATAAGTATTTCCCTTTCTTCCTTCGAGGTTGATCTCGAACATTCCATTCTACAGAGGCCGTATCTGCATCCTGATTGGCGGGATCCTTGTTTGTTCTGACGTCTGGGCCTCCCATTGGTTTGTGCTCAGACACACCTTCTCGCGTGATCGCTAGGCAAGCGCCCATTGGTGTAGCACAATAGGTTCTCTGCTAACGTATCCCTTTCCCTTCGAAGCAGCCCCGCTTGCCGCCTGCGGCACCGGCCTAACCGTCAAATTCCACTCCTTGAAGTATTTTCCCAAAGAACATTTTACGAGCATGTTTCCCCCAAAAAAAGTATTTTCCCAAAAACATTTTACGAGCCTGTTTCCCCAAAAAAATATATTACGAGAGTATTTCTCAAAAATTCCCAAAAAACATTTTATACATTTTATGAGAGTAGTATTTCCTCACACGGGACCTGTGGGAATGGGACGTTTGGCAAGTCAAATCTTTGTTCTGAGATGCACACTGCACACGTAACCGCTGTCCTGAGTGGCAGTGACGTTGGGGTCAGTCATTGCTTCACGAAAATCTAGAATAAACCATTGTTCACTATTTTGAATTTCCCTAAGGTAGAAGATTAGTGTTCAGCAGAACCCAGCACACAGAATGAAGTTACTAAAAACGACTTCAAGTTAAGGGAACAATTATATATGTCTGAATATACTTTCCGATATCGATCACAAAACATATTTCTCTTATGGAAGACTTCATTGAATTCTCCTATTTAAGACAGTTTAGACGTTCTTTGAACCGAAAATACACAAAATTTGTTCCCAGCTTTAAGACCTTTTTTAGTGTTTTGGTCAGCCCAGGATTTCTCGTCCTCGAAAAAGCCTAAGCCCTCTCTGGTGCCTGTGAGTCTCTTTGGAGAGCTCCTCCAAATTTTGGTGTCCTTCTTACTGTTATGCTACTGGGACTTGAGGATAATTTTCAATGTAATGTACAACATTTTAACATATCTCTTTTTCAGTTCATTTATGTACCAGTGAATTCATTCTTTTGTACATCAAAATGTTCAAGTTTTTAAGGTATGGATTTTTTTTGGAAATCATGCCATTATACATGTGTTATGGATTTGAGTTTTTATTACTCAAGATTTTTAATTACCACATCATTAGTTTCATATATTCTCTAATATGTTGTGCACAACATCAGAAGTATAGTGCTAAATTGATAGCATAATGTAAGCTGGTGTCAAACTGATAGTTCATGAGGCTACATCTTACTATGAATATGCATCAAAAAGAAATGCAAGGCCTTTATAAAGCACCCAACAAAGTCAGACCTCCGTGCTTAAGATTTCCAGCTGTGGAAATTGAATTGCACAACGGAAGTAGAAATGCTTCATTCAAGTGACATGTGCCGTTGAATATTTCCGGATTGTTTTCGTGAAAATTTAGTAGGAATTCACTCATTGATGATTTTTACAAATTTTGAACACTGATTGCTAAGTAGATACTATGTTGAACATTGATGACTGAGTAAATATCCTTTTGTCCAAGCTAATGGTTAATTAGGCTTTCTTTTTGTTCAAATAAAATTGGTTTTTGTTTTGTTACAGACCATTTCTTTTTCGTTCACTGCTGTCCAGTTTTTTCAGCACCTACTACTTTGTTCTTCAACTTTGATCTTGTTTCTTGAACTTCTTACTCGTCTTACTGTTTCTATGCCCTTTCTGCATAGATTCCGCATTCCCTTAACTCCATACTAAAAGGTTCCTTCTTCTTTCCTCTCTTTGGATTGCATTTGTTGCGGATAGGGAGGCTTGAACTAACTAATAATCTAATCTATCCATTTGTCCTTTTTTCCTCAATTATCATGATGAAATTTGACTAAATCTTCAAACCGCTTTAAAGTTCTCGTTTTGGGTGCCTAGGATTGCATGTATATGTAGCAACGATCCACATTTCATGGACAATCTACACTCTGAACCACAACTGAATCATCATTTGAAAAATACACAAATAATGAAAACCAGTGGAGGTTATGCGTTTCCATTTGATGTTCTTTGTTGTAATTCATATTTTTTTAACAAATTTTTCTCAGGAAAAAACTAGTTTTCATGGTAACTGACTTAAGGACAGCGCCCCCCTTATAAATCCATGTTTTTGAGATTTCTTGAGAAACTGGGATTTTTGCTGCTATAAGAAGTGTAAGAGAACAGGTACATCCTGTGAAAAAATGAGACTTGTACGTTCACTCGTTCGCCCGCTACGGGGGTTTAAAGAATGGGGGGAGGGGAGGGGCAATTGGTATTTTATCATGTTACACCTCCCCCATGGCACTTTCTTCACGGTGCGAAGTTGCTATGTCATCTCCTATGTCTCTAGATTACTCTATAATGATTTCAGGGGTCTAACTTGAACCAAAAATTTTACAAAATTTTTTATTTGAATTGTTTGTTTCTTTGTTTTGCTTATAATGTAAACAATGGTTTTTGGGGTTTCAAAATGCTTCTCCTCCTACAGTTTTTGAGCTACAGTGATTATTTTGGTATCATTGGATGTGTGAAGACACGGGCTTTTATGGAAGCTAAAATTTGTTTCTCAAATTTCCATTTTCAATATGAAAAAGTGTAAAAATTGGAAAAAAACTCATGTTTCGAAAATGTGCAGCTTTATGACGTCATAACTCATGAACAATAAATAATTTTGGAATGAATTTTAGCTTCCATAAAAGCCCGTGTCCTCCCGCATCCAATGATACTATAATCATTACTGTAGCTCAAAAACTGTAGGAGAAGATTTTTGTAACCACCCCACCCCCCTCAAATTTCGTTTTCTTCGATTTCCCATTTTCTTTTCAAGAAAATCGAACTTTTGCTCGTAGCAAAAACGATTCCAAATTCAATTTCCTATCAGTTTACCAAATTTCATTGTTCTAGGTTCACTAATAAAGAAAAAAGTCCGTATGGGGGACGCTGTCTTTAAAAAGTTAATAATAAATTAAAAATAGACCGAAATTGCGTACATTCTCTGAATTTTGCTTGTTATTGTGCAGGTGGACCAATTGGCATCCAATAAACCTATGCAGGTCGTCAGTCACTGCCCTTAGATCAGTGGTTCTTAACCTTTTTTGTCAGTGACCCAAAATCAGCCTAAAATATCTGCCGCGACCCAAGCTTCCATAACAATAACACATTTCATTCATAATGATTATTCTTTTGAAAACAGGTTACTATAGGTTTACACTACAGAAAAAACAATGACTACTGTCATTGTATCAATTACGTGTTTATCAATTTAAGCAGCTCCTTAGAACAACAGTGGCTTCTTGAATAATCAAAAAACATATATTTTCCATTATTGCAGAAACGAATTAGGTAAATATGACCTTCATGCTTTCAAATTATAAATAAGAAAAAATTGCTGTGATACATCCCTTCAAAACAATAAACTTACTCATAAGTAAACAAGTATTATGTTTCCACTGTTGCAATCAGTGAGAACTTTTTGAATTGTGTTGGTCAACTCCTTAAAATCAGGGCGATTTTGTTGTTCGACTGCATCTTAGGTCATCCTAGAGTTGTGAGTGGCCTCTGTTCTTTGTTCTTATGATTTTCAGGGCAGAAAACCCTGCACCACATAAATATGTTGACGCAATGGGAAATAGGGCTTTCACGGCTTCACCTTCAAGAATTGCTTATTCTTTGCATACTTTTATATAAAATGAGCGCAATGATTCATGTTGCTTTTTAAAATTCTAATGAAGTGTTTCATCATTTTGAATTTCAATTCCCCGCTCCTGTGGGTTGATATATAAAATACCCTATGGTAGGTCTTCAGCAGCAATATTGAATGGGTTTCTTACGAAACTGTATTTACGTCCATTTTCTGAAATATAATGGTCAAATTCAGGACTAAGCTTGGACAAATTTTTTCAATAATGTCTTTGAACTTCAGTGAGAGAATAATAAAATTTTCAGGGGTATATTTAGCGATGGAAAAAATGCTGTTTTTCCTACTTTTAGGTTTATTTAGCCAAAACTTTAATTTTACTTTGAATGATGATAATTTTTCAGAAAGCCCAATCAATGCCTGATCGAGACCTTGCATCGATATATTCAGGAAATAATTCTCTGAAAATATATAGTTAGCAACAAAATTATTCGTTCACCCTCCGTCTTTCAAAACTCTCTAGAATTGCTTAAAAACTATTGTTGCCACAGGAAGATTTTTACAGGGTGTGAAGCACATATTAGTGACAATAATACGAAGTTTCTAGAATCAAATTTTATTTATGAAAGATTTAACAAGATGAACTTGGGAAACACGATAAGACCAAGTTATTCACACAGTGAATTGTACACCACTTCCTTGAGGTGAATTTACCATAAGTACATTTTTGTATAATCAATTGCGTGACCTTTCATCCCCATAACATTTAAATGGCTTTTATTATAGTTTTTGACAAGCTTTTCCGTAGATTCAGATGAAATGTTCCATTCATCAATGGCGATGCGTTTCAATTTCTGAAGATTCTTTGGTGCTCTCTTGTTGATGTTGACTTTAAATTCCTGCCGCAAATTTTCGATAGGATTGAGATCAGGACTCATCGAAAGCCATGGCAGCACATTTATCTTATTTCTTTGGAGTCAGCTAGTTGTAGACTTGGCCGTGTGCTTTTGGGTCATTGTCTTGTTGAAATACCCACCGCCTTCAAGCCCAAACTAGTAGCTAATACCTTCAGGTTTTCGTCCAAAATAGAAATATAGTCATCAGAAT
Organism: Morinoia aosen; assembly: GCA_030386875.1. Taxonomy (NCBI): domain Eukaryota; kingdom Metazoa; phylum Arthropoda; class Malacostraca; order Amphipoda; family Talitridae; genus Morinoia; species Morinoia aosen. Next base: position 11,434,572 of record CM059569.1, on the reverse strand, counting down.
TCATCTTCCCTTCAATTACAACCAATTTTGCAGCCCGATGCAGCAAAACAGCCACAAAACATCAGTGAACCACCTCCGCGTTCAACTGTTGGCACCGTGTTCTTCAGCAGGAAAGCTTCACCATTCGTGCGCCAAACATTCTTCCCGTCATTTTGCCCAAAAAGCTCGATTTTGGTTTCGTCCTCCATAATACTCTCTCCCAAAACCCTCTGTCCTTATCCAAGTGTGACTTTGCAGAGTTCAAGCGAGCAGCAACATGACATGGTTTGTGGAGCGGAATCCTTCGAGGTCGGCGTCCATGTAGTCCTTCCTTGTTCAGACAGCGCTGGGTTGTGAGATTGCTCAAGCTAGTACCCTGAGCGTTCAATCTCTCGGCAATGTCGTCTAGCTTCACTCGTGGATTAGCGTTGACCTCACGACACAATTTTCGAGAAGTTCTCACTGAGAGTTTTTGTTTGCGACCACGCCCAGGCAATGTTTCTACTGTACCAAACTTATCAAACTTTTTATAACAAATTGTACTGTAGATCTTTGGATGTTCAAACGCATAGATATGTCGCCATAACTATTTCCTTCTTTGTGGCAGTCAATAATCTTCTGTCTGAGGTCCACACCGAGTTCCTTAGTTTTTCACATCGTGGTGCTAGTATACAAAAGACAAAGCTCTACTCTTCTGGCTCCCTGTTGGCTCTGGCACAATTTTCTAGTATGATCTCACATGTAGATTGTTCAAGAATATTGTAGCCAAAATTTGTTCAATAAAATAGGTATAACGGTAAATACTTTTCAATGAAACGTAATGTTCTCAATTAAATGAATAATTTTGTCTTTTCGTGTTCCTGAAGTTTAGCTTCTTAAATCTTTCAAAAATAATATTTTGATCTAGAAACTTCGTATTATTGTCACTAATACGTGCTTCACACCCTGGGAAAATAATATGTCTGTGGCAACAGTAGTTTTTGAGTAATTCTAGGAAGTTTTCAAAGATGAGGGGTGTACGAATAATTTCGTAGCTAACTGAATATGCAATGTATGCTACTTGCATCAACCTATTTCAATCTGAAAATCTGTCAGTCAGTTAGTATTTCTTTTCAGCCGCAACATCTCTGTTTCGGTCCATAATTCAAGCTATCGTTGAAGCACCTTTCCTCGTGACAGCCACCTAACTTCAGAGAGGTACAGGATATGCATAAACTTAGAATCGAAATCAGAACACATTTGAGAAAATAACCAGGAGTTGGTAGAATATCCTCACCTGTTGTGGTTTGCAGTGGTCGGCAAAACAAAAACTCTTCTTCCATATCATATTAACCTTGATAACGTGCATAAGTCATAAGTTGGGCATCATAACTCAATTCAGTTGACTCCTCTAGCTGGAGACTGAACCGTTTGTCCACTTTCATAGCTCCTAACACTTGTGTTTTAATATCGCAAGACATAATCTGATTCTTTTTTTAACTGTGTACTTGGAAAAAGAACTTATTCAATTTTTTAACAAACTCATTTTCAACTTTTGTTTGCGCCAAGTTCAAAGAAACAGGTTTAATCATTTCCTCCCCTATCGTATGGGGGCTTTTGCAACTTTCCAGCTTACCAAAAATGAAGCAAGTGTTGCTTGTTGCATGCCGATAATTGATGGGTTCGTAGGAGCATCCAGGCGTTGCCTTTCGGTTGCTGTTCTTTTCGTTCAAAAATGCTGCGGTCCTTGTTGGCCAATCCTCAGTGTTTGTTATCTAAATGTTGTTAAGTTAATTTTTCTTAATGGTTTTGTTACTTGAATCTTCTCCACTAATAACACATTGTGGTTTAAGTTCGCCTTGATGAGTTACATATGTGAAACCCAGGTTAAGAAAATTACTGCTAAATGTTCTCTTACTAGCCATGATAATGGTACTCAACAGCCTGAAACTAACAGAAAAACACTATGCTTGTTCAAATTATTGTAATTACTGGTTAGATACGTAACACTGAATACCAAATTAATAAGGGAATGCATTGCATTTTCAGAGAGTCATGGTCGTCATAACAGCTCAAAATTATTGTTTACTTATCAAAATTATAGTATTTCAATGTTATTAAAAGGGTTTTTACACTTATATTACAAAAACCCTGCGCGACCCAATGAAATTTCTTGGCGACCCAATTTTGGGTCGCGACCCAGGGGTTAAGAACCACTGCCTTAGATGCTCCACCTTCAATGAAGACGGGGCCTTGCACTTCACTCACTTCAATGGTAGAACGCAAGTTTTTAATTGCTAATAAACTTGATACCGCAAGTGAATCCACGGATAGTCAAATATGGTCTACTCAAGCAGCTACGAAGAAAGCATGGTCAACCCCTCCAGCAGCCACAAAGAAGACATGCTCAACCCTTCCAGCAGCCACAAAGAAGACATGCTCAGCCCCTCCAGCAGCCACAAAGAAGACATGCTCAGCCCCTCCAGCAGCCACAAAGAAGACATGCTCAACCCCTCCAGCAGCCACAAAGAAGACATGCTCAACCCTTCCAGCAGCCACAAAGAAGACATGCTCAGCCCCTCCAGCAGCCACAAAGAAGACATGCTCAACCCCTCCAGCAACTACAAAGAGACCATGCTCAACCCCTCAAGCAGCCACAAAGAGACCATGCTCAACCCCTCCAGCAGCCACAAAGAAGACATGCTCAACCCCTCCAGCAGCCACAAAGAAGACATGCTCAACCACTCAAGCAGCCACAAAGAAGACATGCTCAACCCCTCAAGCAGTCACAAAGAGACCATGCTCAACCCCTCCAGCAGACACAAAGAGACCATGCTCAACCCCTCCAGCAGCCACAAAGAGACCATGCTCAACCCCTCCAGCAGCCCCAAAAAAGACATGCTCAACCCCTCCAGCAGCCACAAAGAGACCATGCTCAACCCCTCCATCAGCCACAAAGAGACCATGCTCAACCCCTCCAGCAGCCACAAAGAGACCATGCTCAACCCCTCAGCAGCCACAAAGAGACCATGCTCAACCCCTCAGCAGCCACAAAGAGACCATGCTCAACCCCTCAGCAGCCACAAAGAGACCATGCTCAACCCCTCAGCAGCCACAAAGAGACCATGCTCAACCCCTCAGCAGCCACAAAGAGACCATGCTCAACCCCTCAGCAGCCACAAAGAGACCATGCTCAACCCCTCAGCAGCCACAAAGAGACCATGCTCAACCCCTCCAGCAGCCACAAAGAGACCATGCTTAACCCCTCCAGCAGCCACAAAAAGACAATGCTTAACCCCTCCAGCAGGCACGAGATTTTGTTCCAGCCCTTCAGTCACAAAAGAAGCCTCTTCTGCCTCAAAATCGGCTGATAAAGCTGCTAATTGGAGTGTCCACAATATTACCATTGCATCTTGTCAAACACCTGAAGATGTCACTACAAGAACTTCTATCTGTCTTCCAGGCACTTCAACATCCAGTTATACCTTACAAACAACGTCTGAAAGCACTTCTCAATCTGAAATCGACAGGAGCTGTCAAAATTCTCAGTGCGCAAGTCATAAAAATCCTTATTGTGATCATAACAATAATCTTAATTCTGCTGAAAGTTGTTTGGGGGAAAAAATGAGGTGCAAAATAAACCATCATGCAGCAGGAAGTTATTTCTCTGCCCCATCTAAGTAGAAAGTGCTGCGAGAAAGAGGGAACCGAAGAAGAAACGGACTGCTACAAAGAAATGGAACCCGGTTCTGTATAAGCGGTTGAACATCGATTCATTTCTACCACAGTTGTACCCAAAGCTTGACCTCTTCCTCACTGAGTTTATTGGAATGAAGCTAAGAGGGAAGAAACGGTACACACTTTTACATAAATGGATAGCTGTGAACATTCTTGTGAGCTCTACTGGTTTAGGCTATAATTTATTCAAGCAAATGTTACCACTGCCATCAACATATACACTAAAACGATTGTTGAAGACTTTAAAAATGTCTTCAGGAGTCACTAGAAGAAATGCGCAAATGCTTAAATTGAAAATCAACCTCGAAACTGATGCTGATAAGCTGACTTTCATTCTTTTAGATGAAATGTCTTTGAGGAAAGGGCTGTCTTACAACGAAAGCAAGGATCTAATCATAGGGTATGAAGACGATGGGATAACTAGATCAAGCAAGCTGGCAACATCTAGTTTATGTGTGATGGCAGTTGGTGTGAAAAGGAATAGGAAATTTCCAATTGGTTATTATTTGTCAACAAATGCCATGAAATCCACAGTCATTACCGAAATAATTACAAATGCCATAAAGGTCTTGGAAAACGAGGGTTTTATTGTGCTAGGCATAACTACTGACCAAGGCTCAAATTTTGAGACTGCTTTCAAGTCTCTTGGTTCCACGCCATCTAACCCAAAGATAGTCATTGAAAACCAAAGCTACTTTGCTTATCGAGATCCACCTCATCTTCTCAAAAGTGCGCGAAACTTTCTTTTGGATGGAAGTGTGAAAGTGCCGTCATTTTCAGCATCAGCTAGCTGGAAACACGTTGAAGCCATCTTCCTGCTGGACAGGGAAAAGAGCCTGCAGAGACTCCCGCGGATCACAAGCCAGCATGTGTATAACTTGATATTTGGAACCAAAATAAAGGTGAAATTAGCAGCACAAGTTCTGTCTAATTCATGTTCGGCTGCCAGTGACACCTGCGTTGCAAAGGGCAAAATGGAAACTTCTGCCGCTGCTACAAGCACCTACTTGAAGAAAATGAATGACATCTTTGATGTTCTGGACTCAAGTCCAAGAGTTACAGTTCCTCTTTGTAAGCCTCTTCATTCTTCATCACCTTCAATTGAGTTTTTGAAGGAGGCTTTGCAATCTTTGGAACAGTTGCAAGAGTTGAATGCTCCTCGAAAATGCCGCTTTATTAATGGCTTCATTCAGTTCATTATTGTGATTCTTCAAATGAGGCCTATTTTGGATAATTACAATTTAAAATACCTATCAACTAGAAATCTGTGTCAAGATGAGCTGGAGTTATTTTTTGGAAGGTTCGTCAACTCCAGAAATTTCCAGACGCTCAAGTCTTCACCCAAAACTACGTGAAAATTGCAGTGGCGTCTCTCATGCGTGCACCTCTTGCCTCCAATTGAGAGACGGTCTCGGATCCCCAGCTGGGAGAAACCTTGGATTTCTTAGCAAAGGTATGAAGATTGAGTTCTAGGTACTATTGAAAGTATAATGGCAGAATGATAGTTTATACATGCGGTTCTGCTGTTGGCTTGCATTTGTTATTAAGGGTAGAAGCAAGTAACTTGAATTTGCGTTGTTTGATGTTAAATATACATAAATATATATATATATATATTTCTTACATGCAGGTTTGCATCCGTGAAGGCTATTTCTATAACAGCAATTCCTGTGCTGATTGTATGATAGTAAATAGTTGGGTGTAACGGGGTTTCTATCAACTCATGACATTACTAGTTGAAAATATGTATGTTCCTTCTCTTTTACTTTACTTTTTTCATTTCCTTTCTTGGCCATTCCCATCCTTTCCAGCTTGCACTTTCGTATAGTTGGGATTCCGAGATACTTTCGATCCTGCTCACAATTTCACTGCATGCAATAATTCATGGACATCTCCATTTCAGTCACACCACATGTTTCTTTTTATCTTTTATCCCAGAGGGGCAATACGTGGTCCTGAAGTGAGAGTGGTGTACGCAGGCGGCATTGTGTAGGAATACTCTTTGTGCATAGATTTCACATTCCCTTAATTCTATACCAAATGGTGCCCTCATCATCCTTCTTCACTTTGAAACACCTTAGCTGTGTTTGGGGCAGCGGACACTAACTTTTTTGCGAATCAAGTCTTCCACTTTCCAACTTTTATAGTGTCTATAAATAGCATCTACAACACAAAAATGCTGCTTTTTTACGAGTTTGTTTATTTATCTTCTCCCAGGTTCCGGAGCAGAAGGAAGTCGACACTCCAGTCATAGAGCTGAAAGAAGAAGATAAAGCGGCTGCAGTCATGTTCAAGGGAAATACGGAAGTCGGAGGAATTTTCGAATCCGTTGACGTCGAAGATGCTGCTATTTACATCTCGGGTTTTATTGCTATGAAAACCGACGAATATCACAAAAAATTGAAAAACACTTCGTTTAGTTATTGCAACGAATGTGGTTCAATTTTAACTAAAAGTGATCTAAACTTTCATCTCTTTGTTTCCTTTAAACAGTACGTTGAATCAGATGATTCATGCAAAGGACTGAAGTACTGCAGTAACTCTTTTGTTGGGAATGTTATTGGTTTTGAAAGACTGTTTCTTTACCTGTTTGGCACAATCAATCATTTGCCTGGATTCTGTAAGACAGTTCGTGAAGTAATCTACTCAAACTGTCCCAATCCTAACACTTGCTGCTCGCAGATAACGTTCTTCGTCATCAAGTTCTTCGTAAAGTGTAGAACTTTACAGTCTATTAGAGCCTACAATAGATCATTAAGGAAAACATCTGCGAAAAAGAAGTTGAACAAAATAAATCACAATTAAGTTTCTTCCTTCGATGAAACTTGATCCCTAAATTGTCCCATTATGGTTAGACGGATATGACCTGGACCCAGTATATGTACATTTCATCATCAAAGGGGTACAACTTTTGTATCCAAGGGAATTGGCGATCCCAGGGGGAATATGTGAGGTCCCAAGTAGTGAGTTTGGTAGGCTTTTTTTGTTTAAATGAATTTTTTTATTATGGGATGGACTATCTTTTCTCCGGCTCACTGATGTCCTGTTTCTCAGCCCTACTACTTTTTCATTTAACTTTTATCTTGTTTGGCCCGAGCTAAAGGTCAGTTAGGCTTTCTTCTTGTTAAAATAACATAGGTTTTTGTTTTGTTACGGACCAACTTTTTTCGGTTCACTGCTGTCCTGTTTTTCAGCACCTACTACTTTCTACTTCAACTTCCGCATTTCCTTAATTACATATTTAAAGTTGCCTTCTTCCTTCCTCTTTTGCGAACGTCTTTGTTGCGGTTAGGGAGAATTCACCTAACATCTGATATCGAATCACAGTTGCGTCATAAATAAACATTACTTATTCGTATCGTACATCACGCTCTAAGAGTCCCTAGGGTTTCGCAAGTTTATCTTCACTTTCCAGCTTGCGTGTTGATGTTTCAACTTTTCTTCAAGGATTTATTTTTTCCTTTCACATTTTCTGATTTTAGCGACGACAGTACTCCTAAGGTGTGGTAGTAGCTGTAATGTGTTCCGAAATTGTCCAGCTCATTCTAATTATGTCTCGGTTATTACAGGGTTGGCCTGAAGTAACTTACCCTTCTAATTTGATAATAAAAGTAAAACTATCATCGCTAGGAAGTTGAAACTGATTTATTAGATGAAAAGACATTTCTATGGTTTATCAATACTATTGTTATTAACAGGAAGATAAAGGATATTGTTGGGAGAGTGCTTTCCAAATAACTTGATTTTACGATTTGCTGACATCCCTTAGCCTCGTTGTTCTTCAGATTTATACCCATGCGACTTCTTCTTGTGGGGCTCCCGTAAGTCACGAATTTATGTAGCCAATTTGAATAATTTACAAGAACTTAAAAACAAAATTTATTATGAAATAGCTCAACTTTCGCCAGATACACTAAGGAGCGTTATGAAAACGACAAAGAGAGGAACCCTAATTTTTCTAAACAGCCGTGGCACTCATTCGACCGTATTTAAAACTTAGCGTTGACAAACCATAAAAATCGTATTCGTGCAAATAAAACAAGTTTTAACTTCCTAGCGTTCATAGCTTTCCTTTTCTTAGCAAATTAAAAGGCTCGGTTACTTCTGGCACACCCTGTATATGTATAGCGATTGGTGTTATTTTTCCAGTTATACTATTATTTGTTTGCGAGTCATCTTCACGTTGTTCTTGATGTTATAACGGAAAGGTATTTCTAAGAGATTTCAACTCTGCAGGATAGATTTTACAAAATGTTTATTTTCAAGCGTACGGTCACAGCTGAAGTCTTATGATTTGTAATGTCCAACAGGAAAGGAAAGGAGATTTGTAATTTCTAAGCTATTCATTATTCATTCATGTTATAATTGAACGGAGCAAGTTGTATATTATAGGATGTGTGCCGTATATGTTTGTATGTATATATATATATAAGTATATTTAATAATTAAAGGACGTAGTGTTCAATATTAAATTGCTACAATAATGAATTCATCGAATAAATATGGATGTGGGCTACATTTGCCATGTCATAAAACTACGTAGGCCAAATGCATGTTTTACTGTATTGAGGGATTTTCACTGGGAAAAGTGTAGCTGCTGGAATGACTACAGCAATACTGCCAATATTCCTGTGGTGACTCAAAGCAGCTACACATTTAGTTCAATGATGCTCGTTATTCAAATTTTTAACTATTTAGACGTCGATCATGGATACCGAGCAATTTTAAAATTAACTGATCATTATAACGCACTATGATGTAGCGGTGATTATTCAAAAATTGTTTGAACGGTAGGTGAGAGTAGGCGAGCAGAGCAGATTATGGAAAAGGTGCAGGAGAAAGATTTGTACGGAAGATTTGTACTTCGGGAGCCTAATCTTACAATTTGAATTTATACGAAGCCTATAACATATATAGTCTAAAACTAATGTGCATTACAGATGATGGACATTATAAAATAATTTATCCTGCTTCCTATGTAAATCGTTCAACCAGTATTCTATAAGAATAGAAGACTTTCTTGAAGCGGAAAGCATCGTTTGCCAGCAGAGTAATTTCATCCTGTGGTTTATTTACGTTGACAAGCGATGAACTTAGTGTTTCTTTCTGAAATATAAAGTAACATTATGTCGACTTTCACTTTATTCATCCTTTTAACACTCGAAAAAGAAACATTTGAATTTGAGAATGACAATGAGTATGCAAGTCGCAAACGGAGCTTTGTAATGATGTATATGAGAAATTTGCTCAGTATGCGCACAAATTTTAATTTTTACGTGGCTATTAAGCATTGCGTACGAGATTATCAAAGTTTTTCAGTATCATAGTTTCCAGACGATTTAAATTTTTTTTCAATACGTATGTGCGGAAGCCCAGTAGTTCCAGCCATGGTGCAATCCTACGTACGGCAGCCAGTGCATCGCTGCCGCGATGTGGTGTGGTAACGTCATCAGCTCAAACGTCTCCTATTGGCTGGCTTGTCTAACGATTGCGAAAGGCTGTCCCCTTTGAAGTGGACTTACCTGTCTTATGTATATCGTGGCCGCCACTTCCAGTCAAGAGAACGACCGTGTGAACGCAAGTGTTTTGACCACACTCCGTGAGTGTGAGTGTCACTGACGAGAAAACTGATCGTGTGAAAGGCCCTTAAGGCAGCACTAAGCTCAGTCCAGAATTTGGACATGAACTGGGGCCCTCTATCATGTGAAATGCTTAAAGGAACCCCAAATATAGAGATCCAAGTGCTCACAAAAGCATGAGCTGCAGTGTCTGTCTGCAAATCAGGAAGTGGTGCGGCTTCAACCCAAGGGGTGAATCTATCAATAAAGCTGGGTTTACACGGAGGGTGTCTTCCCCAGGGTGACGCCCCTACCCTACCCCTCTCACCCGCTCAAGCTTCCCCACTTGCGTTTAGACGGAGGGTGAGATGCCCAGGGCTGCCGAAATTGGTGCGTTCAGCAAATATACGAGTTTCCCTTAGAAAAATGTATTTTATTTTCTCTGGAGTGAGAATTTTACTATGGGCAACTTCATAAAAAGGGATCTATTGATTTCGAATGACAATAATTGCAAAATAAATGTAGGCAACCCCTCAAACTATGTCAATATAAATGAGATATATTTTGGTGCTGCTGCAGAAAGCATTCTCCTGAGAAATGTCAACAAAATATGTACCAAAAAACTAGAAGAGTTTGGATTGAAAGATCTTAATAAATGTAATTCAATAATACCATATTCCATGCATTTCTCCAATTTTGCGAAAAAGGAGCAGCATGAAAATATCAATATGAAGTGGCGTGAACTGTTTGGTCAAGATGCTCCTTTCAAGACAAAAATTGTGTCTGAAAAATTCTGGTACGCAGCTTTGTTACTCGCTGCTTCCTGAGTTCATGATGCAGCTTTTGTCAATACCGCAATATTTTGCAGCAGCTAGAAAAATTTTTCGACCCTAACTACATAATAGCAAAAAACAGGATTTCGTTAAAAAGAGCGAGACTAAATGCTTGAATGAGATCAAAATCTACGTTAGAGAACACAGACTGCAAAAATTGGAACCACCACGGTAGCTTAGTCAACAAATTAAATAAAAAACATTGGCAGATGCAGGAAGAAGAGGAGGAAAAAAGTTCATTCTAGCAAGAAAATGAAGGTAAAATCTGAAAATTTTCGTTTTATTGCTAGTTAAATAGATTTAGTGCGCTCTAACAATTTTTGGTACGTTTTCATGAAGGTTTTGTACGATCATCAGAAAAAAAATCGGCAACCCTGGAGATAACAGTGACTGAGTGAGGATGTCAAAATGTAATTCAAGGTACGTGCAGAAAAGAAGATACTATTTTTAACCTGTAAACTATTTCACAGAGGCCGGCATAAGATCAACGTATTCGTGAAGAATTCAAGAATTACTTTTTAAACGAAGGCCAAGTGCCTTGGCAGAAACGAATGTGTCAATTAGATTAATAAGGGATGGAGGCGAATCAATAAAACTTCGCGCGTATGTAGCTTCTTATATGAACTTAATGCCCAAACTAAGGAATTAAAAAATATAGCTTGCCCAGCAAATGTATATAGAGATAAAAATGAATGAAATATGCGCGATAGTCTGATTACAGGATATAGAAATAAGTAACAAAAATTCTATCAGTCTAAGTCCTATCACGAGCCATCTTGTGTTAATAATAGCATGATAGCGAACAATTTGTGCTACTATTGTTAAAGGTAATTACTTTTGAATTAGATCGAAAATCATTTCAGTGATAGTACATGATAAAAAAATGTTTTTACAGCCGCAATAAATACAATCAGACTGACGCTATGCTCTCAATAAATATTTCAATGTGAAAACTTTAGCCTTCGGCCACTTTTTCAGATCAGGAGAGACTTTTTGCATCAAGATTACGCATGAGAACATGATGACAGAGCAGCAAAGACACACATCCTACCTTGAAGACTGTCTAGAGCGCACTGTCCATGGAGCTAGGATATATGGAGGGAGCATAGCGCACTCCGATCGGGCTCAATTTGGCTGCAAAAGTTGAAACACTCGAGCAGTGTGAATGCCCGATTCTGAGCCAACCACAGACGCTTGGCTGAAGTTGCTCCACCCACCTTCCCTACAACCCTTCCTCTCAATGGCTCTCATTTTCCAAAGCAAGATTAGTACCTCACCACAAGTCAAAGGGTGAGGTGCGCGTGCAAGTCGCTCTAATTTGTTGTAATCAAGGGCCTGTAATCTTTATAGTTTTCAACTCTTAATGTATCTTTGCTAGTAATTTTGATATTATTAAGTGTCCTCAAGTGAGGAAACACAATTTATTACCTTTCGGAGTCTTAGAATCCCAAATTAATCATTTACGATTGAATGATTAACTAAACAGCTGGAAGAGCATTCAGCGAGCGTGTGCGCACTTTATCGTAGTTGGTAGGTAACTGGCTTCCGTGCTGACGTCACACTCGCGAGACGGCTATTGGTTACCACAGACACAGGAGAAATCTCAAAAACTGGTTCTCTTCACAGACGGCTATGCTCCCTCCATATATACTCCCTCCACGGCACTGTCGCTCTGGCGCTCTGAGCACACTGTCGTGCAGCCCCCAAGTCTTGGCTAGACTTTTTCTTCTTCGTCGGTTCCGCCCTTTGCCTTCTGAGCGGCAAAGTATCACAGAAAATTTGTGTAACTCATATCTGCTTCTACCTACACCATGGGCTACTATATGGCGATTCTATAATAAATATTCTAATTTTTCTAATTTTTTTAAACATGCGATACTAAGGCGGTTCTGTTATAAATATTCTAATTATTCCTGCATGTGAAGATATTCAAGTTTATCGTGTGTTGATAGACCAAGAAAATTGCTGATCATATTTACTGAAATACCCAATTTTATAACTGTCAATAAAGAACTACGTTTCTATGTTACCAACACCATTATTAGGCCTAAAACGTACAAAAAATCCTATGCAGTCACACCCATAAAAACGCAAATCCAAAACTCTAGCTACGTCAGATTCAATGGAAATACCGGAAATCACAGTGCAAGCCGACTAATTATTTTGTAAAATGGGAATATGAAACAATCAAATGACTAGTTGATATTGCACAACATCTATATGTTCATGGTGCCAGAATTAGCTGAAATATTGATGATCGAAAATGGACGTTCTACACGTCCTGGAAACTTTTTGAATTCTTTTAGAGCAAATCAATCAGTTGTATTTTCGATCAGGGTAGATTCTAACTAATGGATATTCATTAATTCTGTTAATTGAATATGCTACCTTCACGATAGAATTGTATAACATTTTATTACATCATTGTGTGTTTTATTCGAGAGATTGGAACTATGATCAACTCGGAAAGTATTAAAAATAGAACCTTGATTTTTGCACACAGTTCCTGTTTTAGGGCCAATTAGTCATGCCAATGTTACATTTATTAGGAGGCTTACGTTCTCTTCTGACACGTGTGAACTAATTTATCACATTAGCTTTGCCTTAATCATTGACCCTGGATCTGGGAACAATTCATTTTACAATTTTGGGGATACACACACACTTTACTTGGCTTTTTCAGAAAAAAAGTTATGACAATATCGTTTCCTGATAAACTCGTCCATTTATTTTTTAATTCTTATGCATTCCTTTTTCGAAAAATATATTTATGCGACGAGTATCAAGCTTGGTATTTTTTTCACTTGTTCGTCCCAAACTCCCCAAATGATATAAGCAATTCTATTCTCTTTGCCTGAGTAAATAAGCAACACAGATACCATCATGGTCATTTAGAATATCAATAATATAAAAAATAATAACTGTATGCTGGAGTGAACAGGAGACAAGTAGTTGCAAAGTACTTGCATTATTCTACACTAGTGTACACGACCACCTGCAAAGAGTTTATAAAACAAGATAAAACTTGAAAGAGAAAGTATCATAGTTTTCGCTAAATAACGATGCTGTAGTGGAAAAAATCGGTCGGTAACACAACACACCAAACATATTTCAACCACATGAAGCTTGCATAACCTTACAAGGGGAAATTCCTTACAGGAAGTTGAACTTGAAGTTAATTAAATTACGTTTAGTAACTGAAATGAAATGAAAGAAATCATTTCCCCATGCGGGGAAGAAATCTTGATCATAGTTACCCCTGTTAGGTCACGGCGTCATTGTGTTCAGAAAACAACTTACTGTCGGAGAACGTAAATATTCATGCACCCAAAAAACTGTACCCAACAAAATTTTAAAAAACGAAATTCTGTGTTGAACAAATTTTTGACAAATGAAAATAATTTGCCAAACATAGGCTTGAAAGAGCGCATAGTCAGAATATGCAACATTACTAAATTAATTAATATGCAATAGGCCTATATACATTTATTAGTAGCTTTTATGTCGAGAGAAGCATTTTTATATTTTACTCGGGTGAGTAAAAGTAAAATGAATGGAAGTTTCACTATGAAACTCGACTATGTGCTCGCGATAGCCATGTGCTATAGGTTCCGCCGCCGTGCGGCCGGGACCCGGGTTCGAAACTCGGCGCTGGCAGTGGCGATTTTCTCTTTTGGGTATAGGAGAAAAAATTCCAAGCACAATACCCCACTCTACCCAGGTGTCTGAAATGGGTACCGGTCTCGACCGGGGGAAAGCGTCATGGCGTCCTGGCGTTAGTTATAAGGCATTTGAAAATCCAATGTACAAGGTGATATGTATCAGGCTTGATTGGAAATAAAGCATCCGTAGATGCCTTCATTATTATTATTATTATACCACAGCCATTTTCCGAACCTTCAGACAACGACATACGAATTGCACAGACGAACCTACAAAAGTGCATATTCACATTCACTATTCCAAGCACAAATACTCATTATACACATTTTGTCGCTTCCGAATACGACTTTGATCACTCACGTATGAAAACACGAAGCGCTGCCTAAAATCAGCCCCCAAAATATTTCCGACCTGAAAAACTGTGCAAAACGTGTGGACATGCGTCTATGACTACCACTAAACTACCACTTTTTTATGTATTGTTGGTGTTCCCATGGTGATCGTCTGCTAGTAGTCTGATTAGGCCTAAAGGATTTATGTAAGTGTTATGAAAAGTTTCTTATACGTTTGAAAAAATTTAAAAGCAAGAATAATAGATTTTATTTCATAACTGTGCCACTAGGCCTATAATATTTTAATTGGTTAATGTTTACGACAGGACACTAATCGCGAGTGACGTCATGGCTGCAGGGCCGCGAGTGACGTCATGGCTACGCTGACGTGTACTTATCATTCACATAATCAAATTATTTCAGAACAATCGGTAAATTTAAAGAAAATAAAGTCGATTTTGAGTTTAATGAGCTCACGGAAATCTAAAAACTCTGTTCCTAAGAATCCCTAAAGGAGTATACTTAAAAACGTTTTAAACGAATTACATTTGCTCGCTGATGCGTAATTTGCTAGTTATTCAACCTTGAAGTTATAGGAGCGTCGTATATAAAATTGAAGGAACAGTGACATAAATATACTGTAATACGGTAATTACGTAACGATGGGTGAGAATAGGTTAGGTGATACCAGGTTAGTTAAATAAACTAACCTTAAATAACATAAATTAACCAAAATTAGCTTACCTTAACTCACCCATACCGACGCTATTTTTACCACCAAAAGAGTGGGCATGTTCCGGCAAAAGAAGTGGTCGTGTTCCAGCAATGCGGCGACTAAGCAACCGATAATATAATATTATTCTTGCCTTAACGTAACTGTTGTTATATCTCCAAAATTACGCATTAGCAAGCAGAATGTCATCCATGTGAAACGTCTTTAAATGTGTTCCTGGCCGATTCTTAGAAGCCAAATATATAAATTCCGTGAGCGCAATAGACTCAATATCGACCGAAAATAATGATAAAACAATTGCATTACCAAGTTAGTAGAATTTTCAAATAAAAAACCTAATCTAACCCACCCAACCAAACATAACGTTCATTCCAGCCATAGAAAACGAAAATTAAAAAACCGCCATAACTCGTTATATACTGATTACGACGGAAAATGCATGGATAAAAGTTCCTTATTTCGATCTAATAACCATTATACAAGCTTCAAAAATTGGGAAATCGATTAGTGTCCGGTTGTAAATAAAAACCGTCTAATTATATATTTCTGAAGTAATGGGAAGTGAGAATCGTTTGTGTGCCACGTGTTGTGTGCCGATCAGCCCCGACGCTGTCGGGCCTCAACTTCAACTTCAGGTTCAAGAAATTTTTTTTTATAAAATGGCGCCTTGTATTGGAACCGGCTGTGTGCAGAGCATATATGGAATTTATTCTTAGGATTGGGCTGCTGAAGTACCTGTAAAGAATTAAAAGTAGCATGCACATTTAGATAATTTTTTAACGCTTCCAGCTAGAGCAGAAGCTAAACCTCTCTAATGTTGCGAATTTTGATTGCTAAGTGTATTATTACAACTGTAAGTTTTGTTAACAAATTTCATGTATTTGCCCAGCAATTTTCTCTATCGGATTACACCTTAATGTTATCTCCCTCAGAAATATTTATGAAATTATTATTAATGCATAAACTGTTTTCCGATAAAATGTGCATCGTCCAGGTCATGTAAAAATTTTATGGCATGATTCTACTCAATATTTAGTGTTTGGCCATTGTCAAAACGGATAATAAAATCTTCATAAAATTACAGTACAAGGGTTTAAAGTTCTGAATTATTTTCATTGTTAATATGTTCATTTCAACAAAAAATTACAGCACTTACAATTTAACATTTCTGCAGGCTAACATTTATGGTTGAAAAATTATCGTGAGTTTAAATTCCTTCCTAATTCCAATTTATTCAAATCAATAGCTTGAAGAAAACTTGTATTGCTCAATTGGTTTTGAAATATATTAAGTTCTATTATAAAGTTAAGTAGATGTTATGCATAAATTTAATTCTCCAAATTTTCCAAATGCTCAATTTGTTCAATTATTATTTATGGAACCATTTAGTGACATTTAAACTATTAAGAGTTTTTTCAGTAGCAAATGTTCTTTGTGTGTGTTTAAATGTAACCTGAAATCAAATCTTGTATTGAATGCTAATATAATAACCCCAAATATTACAATGAACTATGCTATGGTCGTCAAAATAAATAAATCTATAACTACGCCAGAGGGCGCATCTGTGAATAGAAAAAACGAAAAATATAAACAGTCGAATGAAATAGAGCGCTCGTGAAAAAATTATCTCTCAGTCCGTATGCTGAACAAGCCATGAATATCATTTGGCGTGTATGTTTGTTTACGCGTTTCTAGATGTGCGTGTTGTGTTGCGTGATGTTCTTTATAAATTACTTTGTGACTAACCTTTCCTCAATACTTGATAGTCATATACGAAAGCGATTCAATCTGCTTCGCTAAAGCGTTTTGTGTCTTTTCTTCGTTCGATTCAACTAATAATTTAGGAATTCCGAAGAATTCTTTATTGGAATTTAAATTATTTGTAAGTTGTCAGCCATCTCAATTAGGATATAAAATATCCAAGAAATGATTTCTTTGATTTAACTAGCCCTTGACAGGGTTAATCTATTTGACCGCCACTTATGGTTTGTCTATTTGTACGCCTCGTATGGTTTGTCTATTAGTACAACCCGGATAGTTTGTCTATTAGTTCACCTCGTATAATTTGTCTATTAGCACACCTCGTATGGTTTGTGTATTAGTACACCTTGCATGGTTTGCCTATTAGTAGACTTAGTATATTTGATTTATTAGTACTCCTCGTTTGGTACGTTCATCTAAAGATGTCTTATGAGAAATTTTTTTAAATCCAATATGTTGTGTTGTATCTCACGTGTCAACTTTTTTGGAAATCACCGATTTTTCTTTTTCTTTCTTTCTCTCTCATGCGGCGGAGAAACCCGAATCTTAGGTTCTCTCGCAAACAGTTTCAGAAAATATTCTGAATATAAATTGTATCATTGCTTGACAGGGTGCTAGTTTAGTAGGCGGTATACATAGTGAGTTTGAGATATCCGAAAGGGCAAAACTATCGATAAAAAAATAAGGCAAATTACTGAAGGTTAGATTATATAGGCTTGGTCGGGTGAGGTTTTGGTTTGAGCCACGAGCAGTTCTGCTAGCGCAGTATCTTTAATGGTTGACATCACAAGTGATAATTGAGTTCCCTGAGTGCATTCGTTAAGGCATTTGAAAACCAATGTACAAGATGATATGCATCAGGCTTGATTATAATGAAACATCCTTTCTTTCTTTCGAATGCCGAGTAGATGAGAGCATTAATGTATCAAGAGGAGAACAATTCCAGAATTTGGGACCACCAAAAAA
The DNA here is from genome assembly GCA_030386875.1 of Morinoia aosen. NCBI lineage: Eukaryota > Metazoa > Arthropoda > Malacostraca > Amphipoda > Talitridae > Morinoia > Morinoia aosen. The sequence goes on along the minus strand of CM059569.1, from coordinate 11,417,030 downwards.
GAGCTATTACGAAGTCTGTCTATTGTGCGATAAGGTAGTTTCAGCTTATATTTATTTTTCATCAAGTGGTGATGAAAGTTAGTTCGAGCGCAAGTTTTACATTGAAAATCTGAGTTATGGCATCAATCATTTTGTTGAAGGGCAGCAGTCAATTCTGCATTTTCAGAAGGCTGTGGAAGCCTAAAATGCTGGATTGACCGCCGCACTCTGTACATAAGACTTCCTTGAGGACTTAGATAGGAATTGGGTAGTATCAGAATTTTAGGACCGTGATTGACTCATTTGAAAGGCCGTTGTATGCAAACTTCGAGATACCTTTGATAGTCCTTTTTTGCATTGTGAACATAATGTCTTTTTGTATGTGTGTGTGTGTGTGCGTGTCATGCAAGGCTTCATTGCTGTATTGAATATACACATGGACCACTGCATTGATAAAGAATTTTTAGGGCTTCTCTTGATAGGATGTGCCTGACTATGTTCAAAATTCTGACAGACTTAGCCAAATATTCGTCTATTAATTAGGGCAGCCGTCAGTGACTTGATTTTTCTTATCGCTTATTGAAATGCTAGGGAGTGATATTTTCTTGAAGATGAAGAAGATATATTAAATCCTACTCGCTCAGTTTTGACCCCTTAAAATGATTTTATTTGCCACGAGCCAGAGGAAAACACAATTTGATTCTTGGTTTTGGAATGTTCCCGGCGTTTTCAGGGGATGAACTTAACAATGTGTTGTCATCCGCAAACAGCTCAAATATGAAGGAAAATGTTCATTTCGCAATGTTGTCCACAGAAATGAGAAATGACAAAGACCCTAAGGCAAATCCTTGAGGGACTCCATGGCTTATGTTTTGTAGTTCTGAAATAGAACTGTCAAGTAATATAAATATGACCCAACACTTTGACTAACGTGAGCCACCGGTGTACACGGAGGGAGTTTCTATAATGCCGCTGACCGACTAGTGGTCACAAACTCAATTTTCTGAAATACTGAATCAAAATTAAATGAAAGCACGATCCAGTGAATGTTTAAAATTTTCAACATGACTTACTTATGTTGACTTTAAATTTTAGTTAATTGTTAAAATTCAGTTTTACCAGCCGCATTAATATTGTTAAGGAAAGAGAGGTAAAATTTGAACCATTTGTAAGAAAGGCTGCTTATGCCATAGTGGTATAGCTCAAAAAATAATTGTACATGTGAACTAAGGTGGAGTAAAACTACTCCATGAAATAGTCCCAATCAAATTCTCTTCTTCCGTGTACCTTGAGCTTTTTCATATTCCTATCGTATGCCTCCCAAATTTACATCAAGGAATTATGATCGAGAAATAACGTATTAATACAGGACATCTAAAAACATATTTTGTAGAAACTAATTTATTGTACCAAATAACGTATCACAAATTGTCACAGAGTGGAAACGAATCTGAGCAGCAAGTCATACGCTATAATTTACACATGTTTTTGTTACTTCTTGACAACACTGAAGTATTAAACAACAAGAAAGTGTACGAAGCAACAAAAATTGGCCTTCCAAAACTCCTTATAAAATTGCGTTGTTATTTACATGACAATATCACAAGCCCTTCAGTGCGTGAGACGCTGAACGAGACACCCGGTTTGTTGGGGGCATTCAATACAAGATAAGTCGACCTACGTAATCTAGGACACAAACAAGCTAAAGACGCACATCTCTATGAGAAATGTCCATACAAAAACGCAGCTAAAATTTCAACAAAATTTAGGCTCAAAGCACCAACATAGCAATTAACTATCTGGAACTTGAAGTGATGTTTAAAAAATTGGAATAAAATTGAGCGCTCAAACTCTGCACAGATATGACGAATGACCTAGTTCATTTATACTAATTAGCGTCGAATGCAACAACTTCAACACATATCGAGACACGTATCGCAGGATAATTGAAATTGATACAAAAATGAAAATATGAAAAACCATGAAACTTGAAGTATTGAAAACAAAGTTGAAACAAATCCATCAAAGGTAGAATTTTCAGGCAAATATATAAAAAGAACATTGAATGCGCAGTTATTGCACAAATTTCATCGCCCTGCGTGGATTTAAAAGGTGTACACTCAGGTAAAGGTCCTCAAACACAAATTCAACGTACAAATTCACGTCCAAATTAGAACAAATTCCAGTAAATTTTGATCACATACCGTTAAATTAGAGATAAATTGTTAACTTACAGAATTGATGCTTGATAGCTGAGCATAGTAAAAACGTAGCATAAAATGTAGGTATAATAAAATCCCAAAATTGAGCTCATTAAGGCTGGTATCTGGTTTACGACGTCATTGACAGAGCTGGACCAGATTATGAGAGGTAGATATAACCCTTCTATTCATACTCAGAGCAGGATCCAACGTATGGTGAAATTGACATTCCTAACTTTAAAACCTAGTTACAAACGCGCTAAAAACGATTCCTGATTATTTTCAAATTTGAAATCGACATTTTTCAAAAATTTCGAAGGACTGCGTTGATTTGAAGGCAAGGAGATTTCATGAGCGACGTAGGAAGTTAGTTTTCCATGAACCGTGATTGCTATTAGTGCGAAAGTTGGCAGTATCGATGAAGATATATGAAATCGGATCCTTTTTCAATACTTAAGTGACTGGTGACGAATTCGTTGTCGATGTATGGGGAACAAGCAGAAATCAGAAGGAGCGTCTCATTTTCGCCGCCCCTGATTTCATAACGAGGCAAGCGTACATCAGATGGAGCGTCTCGTTTCGCCGCCCATGTACCTGTCCCTGGTGTAGGGGCTGCCGAAGGCGGGGCCGAAAGCGCACCCAGGACGCACCGCACGACGAGCTCCTTCAGCAGTCCTGTACAGCGGGGTCGTCACTTCTCGGTCTCCGAGGAGGTGAACGTTCACCCCCAACTCGAGTTGATGATCAGGTCGACAGGAATAGTGAGCAGGGTCGGGATTGGGTCGTGCGTTGTGAGTGAAGTATGGGTCCACATAAGGGCTATGCCGAGGGCTCGTGTGGTGAAGAGGCCGGATGTCGTCGTACTCTCGGTGACGTCGCGAGCGTGCGTTGAGCAAAGGTCTACGATGTCCATTGGACATTGGGCGAGATTCTGCGTTGTATAATTGGCTGTGGTCCATTTTGTATGGGTTATCCAATTCTGGCCTCCGTTTGTAAGCGATTTCCGGTATTTGGTAAGGATCAACATTTACAGTTTGACGAGACCCGGCTTAATTGCCGTGGGTAAAATCACTACGCGGAATCACTCGGGAAGCAAAATTTTCTTTCTCCCTTGTGTCTCTGGAATGTGAATTTACCCACTTTGTCCAATCACGAGGACTTGTTTCATTTCGAAGATCGTCTTGGATGTTACCCCAATTATGACGAGAGTCTCGATAGACATTCGAAATTCCCTTCAGCGGCATTTTGTTTTGGTTCTTTGGGTTGGCATGCACAGAACTGCTCGTTGAGGCAGTGGGAACGTGGGACTGTGGATGGGAAGTCGCAAGAGCCGAGGGCATCCAAAACGACGACCTAGAAGTCGTGCTGGGCTCGGTAGACACCGTTGTGTTGTCAACCTCATGAGACGAAGGACGGGCTTGATAGGGCGTTTCCTGAGAAACAGTCATTTATGGTGAAAAAGTATTCGAACTACTTTTCTCAAACACTGCATGATTATTCGACTGGTCATCTTGGGCTCTTGAAGTTAGGCTTTTATTTTGGCCGGAAGTAGCTTCGGGAGATTCCAGCAATGCAGACGAATTTGGTATGCCATAAGCCCATTCCAATAACGAAGGAGCGTTACTTGCAGGATGGCGTTGTGTGCAACTTTCAGAAGGGCTCATCAATTCCTGTCTCAAATCGATGTCTTTGGCTGAAAATGAGAGATCATTTGCAGAAGAACAAGCCTCCTCTAGCGAGTTGTAAACCAAATTGGATGGATTTTCTGGACCGGCATTGTCTTGACGCAGTTGTGAGGCGGGCTCGGTCCTATTTATATTAAATGAATGAAAGTCAACGAAGGGCGAATTAACCGAGGCTGATTCTGATTTCTCCGGTCAGAAATCACTGCCAGGGAAACGAGCAGACATTGCTCTGAGTAATTTTTTCCTTTGTGTTTTTAGTTTGTAGACATATGCCCATTCTGGAGAGTCGGGTATTTGTTCTGGCGAGACAGTAGAATTTGTCAGGAAGAAATCGACAACTTTTTCTCTGTTTAATAAATTAAATATCCTACTCTCTACGGAAGAACATCTGGTTAAAAATTCTTCACTGTATCCATCACATGAGTTACCCTCTTTTTCAAAGGTCAGATCAAATTGGTCTAGAATCACCCTATCGAGATCAATTTGCTCTTTTTGTTTGATCCCAATCTCCGCGACGGTTTTGCTGATAATGTTCCCGGGAATAGGATTTAAAAAATCTGCAGATGCAACGTTCTTGGGTGTCTTATCAACACCATTAGCTGACTTCTTCTCAGACATGGTTGCAACTGACGTACTGTGAGACGGTCCAGGCGCAGATGTGTTCTTTTTCGTAAGATTTTTTTTAGGAATTGAGCTTATCGATGGCCAGGCAACTGGTCTGATTTTGAGCCGTTTCTCTTCCTCTGCATCTTCTAGGTTTCTTTTTACGCGTGGAGATCGCAGCACTTCTTCGGGCAGTGATTCAGGTCCAAACAGACTAATTTCTGCTTCAGTAAATTTTAAGGAAGAAATACATTTCCCCTTGACTGCTGTTTCTTCAGGTAGTTTAGTTCGCTTATTCGAAGGTCGAGACAGACTACTTTGGCGGCCGAGCTCTGCTACTGGGAGAGGAGATGTTTGCTCTTTTTTCTTTGTAGCAGATACAACAAGTCTTTCGTAAGACTTCCGAACTCGACCAGTCAAGTTGACGAGTTTTTCTTTGTCGCCGTCATCCTCGAGGCACGCCTGAAGTAGGGAAAGACTCCTCTCCAGAATTTTGTGAAGGGACCTGTAGCTGTGGTCGACCAAATTTGGCAGTGGTGAGTTCATGATATTCTCGATGAGTTCAATGATGCCAGGACGCAGGTCAACTTTGTAGCAAGCGACAGCTATCAACGCTCGCATGGCAACGCATAGTGCGCTGCCTCCGACGTGAGGAGTTTTCACCAATTTGAGCAGCGCATCCACGGCTTTTTCGGTCATTTGAGCAATAAGTGGAAATCTCAAGATATCTACATTTGTTGCCAACTTGAGCGCCAACTCTAAACACATGACCAAGTTCAAGGTTATTCCTTCGTTGTTGGTCGTGTTTAGCAGCCCTATATACTTGTAGGATAAAGCGCAAACTTCTTTGTAGTCCTTTTCAAATTGTTGTGGACCCAACAAGCCTAACGACACGAGGGAGAGAGAGAGGCGGTGAGCACGACCCACTTCTCGGATCGTTCGTTTGACGACCGAGATCGTTTGAGGGTCCTCGTTGTCTGTAAGCGTCTCCTTTTTGGAGATCGTTTTGAGCTTTGAAAGCACGGCCATGTACTCCTCCATGGTGGCTGTCGGTGCCATTGTCTACAAGAAAAGAAATAAAACTTTGATGCTGTTGTTCTTGAGGTGAAATCCGGGTTATACACTGGTTATTTAAAACATTGCAATACGTAGGGGGCGTAAGGTATCTGAGGACGCTTAAATTATGGTAATTTATGCTTACCCAATAATAATTAGTGAATTTTTTATTTCAGAATATCCCATGGCAAATACTACTATAACTAATTACATGAATAGACAGTCGGTAATAGTGCCTATGAGAGCGAAACACATAAATTAAATAATTGCAAGATTTATTAAAGTCGCCTGATCTTTCGTTTGCAAAGTTAGAAAAGAGCTGAATAAAAACAGTGGAGAAGAATCGGCCACGAGCAAGAGAAAACAGCATTATCAACGCTCTGACTCACTCAAAACACGAAGTTTTGAGCAAGAGTGATACTTTTCGATGTTGTTAGCAATGAAGGGCGCAACATGCTCTTTTTTTTCGATAGGGCCTTAGAGCCAATGCAGATGCCTATGTCGAGACTCTTTAAACCATTGATGAGCCTTGGATTGACAGCGTAGCCAATGGAAGGGCCCATGTCTTCCAACAAGATTCGGCTCCATCCTTTAAAGCTTCCAAGACCCAGTATTGGATGACAGAGAATTTTCATAATCATGTTACACTAAACTTATGGCCGCTTAACTCACCAGACCTAAATCCTTTGGATTATTGCGTGTGGGGCGTAGAAACACGAAATTTTCTCTGATGGAAGCAATGGCCCAAGCAATGGAGGACATACAGTTAGCAACGAAATTATTCGTACACCCCTCGTCTTCCAAAACTTAATAAAATTACTCGAAAACTATTGTTGCCACAGGCATAAAATTTTCACTGGGGGTGAAGCACATATGAGTGACAAATAAGATGAATTTTCTAGAAGAAAATATTATTTTCTGAAAGATTTAACAAGCTGTACTACAGAAACACGATAGGGCAAAATTATCCACACAGTGAATAGTATTACGCTTCAATGAGGTGAATCTTCCAATTGAGTACATTTTTAACAATCAATAGCGTGACCTTTCACTTTCATAACATTCAAAAGCCTTTTATTACAGTTTTTGACAGGCTTTTGCCTAATTTCAGATGAAATATTGTTCCATTCTTCAATGGCGGAGCGTTCCAATTCCTGAAGATTCTTTGGAGCTCTCGTGTTGATGTTGACTTTTAATTCGTGCCACAAATTTTCAATGGAATTGAGATTAGGACTCATCGAAGGCCATGTCAGAATATTTATCTAATTTTTTAGAGCTAGCTAGTTGTAGACTTAGCCGTGAGCTTTGAGTCATCGTCATAAAATACCCACCGCCTTCCAAGTCCCGAACTATTAGCTGATACTTTCAGATTTTCGTCTAAAATACAAATATAGTCGACAGGGTTCATCTTCTCTGCAATATGCAACCAAGTTTCCAGTACCCGATGCAGCAAAACAACCCTAAAACATCAGTGATCCACCTCCGTGTTTAACTGTTAGCACAGCGTTCTTCGGCAGGAAAGCTTTACCATTCTTACGCTGAACCTTCTTCACGTTAATGTGCCCAAAAAGCTTGATTTTGAAATCGTGTCTCCACAATACTCTCTCCCAAATGCTTCTGTCCTTATCAAAGTGTGACTTTGCAAAGTTGAAGCGAGCAGAAACATGACATGGTTTGTGGAGTAGTGTCCTTCGAGGTCGGCGTCCATGTAAGCTTTCCTTGTTCAGACAGCGCTGGATTGTGCGGTTGCTCATGCTAGCTCCCTGAGCGTTCAATCTCTCGGCAATGTCGTCTAGCTTCACTCGTGGATTAGCGTTGATCTCACAACACAGTTTTCGAGAAGTTCTCACCGAGAGTTTTTGTTTGCGATCACGCCCAGATAACGTTTCTACAGTACTAAATTTAGCAAACTTTTTTATAACAGATTGTATTGTACATCATTGGATGCTCAAACGCTTAGAAATGTCACCATAACTATTTCCAGCTTTGTGGCAGTCAATAATCTTGTCTGAGGTTCACACCGAGTTCCTTAAGAGCCGTGTACACTAGGGGACATTTCGGCCGTGAGGCGCGACACGTGTTTCCGAGGCTCACCACCGAGTCTCACATTTTTGTGTGTTTAGAAGAAGTTCCCTATTCGCTCTGATTGAATTCGTAATGCACGACACTCAAGAGCCTCGTAACTACCGTGGCAAATAGGGAACTTCGTATAAACACTCACAAATGCGAGACTCAGTGGTGAGCCACGTATACATGTGTTGCGCCTCACGGCCGAAATGTCACCTAGTGTAAACCGCCCTTTAGTTTTTCCATCGTGGCGCAAGTGTACGAATGACAAAGCTCTACTCCTCTGGCTCCACGTTAGCTCTGGCAGAATATCATAGAATGGTCTCACATCTAGAATTTTCAAAAACATTTTAGACCCAAATTTTTTTCAATAAAACAAGTATAACGGTAAATAATTCTCAATGAAATGTGATATTCTCAACTGTAAGAATAATTTTGTCTTTTCGTGTTTCTGAAGTTAAGCTTGTTAAATCTTCAAAAAATAATATTTTGTTTTATAAACTGCGTATTATTGTCTCTAATATGTGCTTCAAAACCTGTGAAAATCTTATGCCTGTGGCAACAATAGTTTTTAGTAATTCTAGAAAGTTTTGAAAGACGAGGGGCGTACGAATAATTTCGTCGCTAACTGTCAATAAAGACAACCTGATCAAAGCTTGCAGTCGCTTTGAGACTCGAATTGAGTCGGCGATAGACGCCGAGGGAGGATGTATGGAATAAAACGCAGGTTAAGAGCATGCTTGTTTTGTAACAAAGAATTGTAAGTTTCAACTAGTAACAGTTCCATATTCTGTTTTTATGAAAATGCAAAAAATGCCCTCAGATACCTCAGGCACCCTGTAATATAAGCTTCCTCGGCGACGACAGTTACATACAAAAAAGATCAGTAATAATATATTGGCGAGAAAATGACACGTCTGATACTTTCCAAATGTTACATTTGAAAGGACCTCCCAATATCAGTCTACAGTAAACTGATATACTGCATAACAACAGACGATGTATGAGCGCTGTCATTAGTTGAATTAGTCACACTGCTACAAATTATTTAGCTTCAGATTCGCTTACACAACACAGGCGACATCAGGACATCCAATGGAAAGAATCACTTTGAATGGACTTTTAAAAACAGGAAATTTTTCACCAGGTGCTTTCCCACGCTAGCAGAGAAGCGGCAGGTTCCGACGGAAGAAAAAAAGCAAGGAAGAGATAACAGAGAGGACAAAAAATGAATGAATAAGAGCGGGTATTAACACCAGAAGTCGCGAAGCTCATCTGTTAGTGCGGTTTTTCTAACAGAGTCCACCAGGGAGTCCACCTGTCCTCGTGGTATAGGATAGACATACTTAACTAACTTAAATCAATGGCTTATTTCAAGCCCCTTGAGAAGGACACTCAGTAAACAAAAAGGTTTATTTTGTCGTCCAATTTAGAAGCTCATATGCGCTCGTGGCATGAAGTGATCGTTGAGACGAGGGAAGGCTCACCTTGAAAGAAAGCAGACATTCATGGACGTAGACGTCACTTCGCTATATAGTATGTGCACCGCTCAATGACAACCAACCGATGTTAATTAGGCGTATGGAATGGACATAGATGATTGCCCATGCTAAACGAAAGCATCAATACTAAGGTACTGTATTTGAAATCAAACTTTGGCGCACACTCTTTTTGGTACGCCAAAAATACGAGTAGAAATCAAGTAGTTATTGTTCATCACCTAAGATTTTGTCAATGATATGTACTGGGAATGAGTACTTTTGAAGCATACGCAATAGTTCTGGATACAACTAAATACCTCAACGCAAGAACTTCAAGGATCGGATGCGTTCTTATGCGGTTGAAAGTGTTTCATCATACATTGGATATTCAAACGCATCATAATTCAAACCAGGTAACTTACTTTGATTTCCCAACGAAGAAAAACCGGGCTCCCGTTTCAATGTTGGAACACGCGGCCTTTGTGTGTGAGGGACGAGCGATCCCGATCTCCAGGACCCCGGGACCACGGTGGGAGAATGCGATCTGGAAAAGAAATTACGATAAATTTCCACTCGTACGTCATATGCTGAAGAGGTGTGAAATAAATAGATGAAATGATAAACAGTAAGCAACACAATATAGGGAGACTTGAAGGTGCGCATTTTTTGGTGTTAAGTTCTTGTTCTTACAACTGTTTCAGGTCCAGAACACTCGAGCTGCGGATGTAAGATTTGTTTTAGCTAAAATTTTACATCGCAATGTAGAATGTGACTAGGTTTAAAAGTTGATAAGGTAGGCATCTCTAGCTTTAGAAGTTGTTGAATATTCAAAAATGGGTCAAAATAAGTTTAATACAAGTAAAGGACGAAAAAACACATTGAATTGCTACTTAAACTAATATTAGCTGGTCTACATCACTAAATTTGATAGAAGCAAGATAAAACACGGTAAATTTTCTATTGGATGTACATTTGACGCCCAAGTTTGACATCGAGAGTCGACCAATACGGTTCTCGTTCGATATTCCTACACCGACGAAATTCAGGGTGCGGCAGTCGTTTCTGAGTTTTAGGCTTCCACAGCCCTCTCGAAAATGCAGGATTGACTGCAGGACCCTGTGCAACTACGAATCGAAGTTCAATGGCGTACCTAGTATACAATTCCAAGATAAATTACTGAACATGGATGAGAGGTAAGTTTAAAAAGAAGGGATTCATATCTAATGTAGAGACGCCGTAAAATGGACAGGCAGTCTCCTCCCAAGAGCGCCAGAATTTGACCGGCTCCTATCGAATTCAAGCTAAAGATCAACTCTCGCTGACGCTGGTTTATATGATATGAAAATATCAGTGTTAAAATTACTGCTGTATTGGACCTAAAAAATGACACTTGAAATATATCACCATTTTTACACAAGTACGTATTTCACTAATATAGTAGTGAAAACGGTCGGAAATGACTGAAGTCGGAGATATTGGTCATTCGACTGAGTTCTTATCAACGACCGCAGCGTGTCCAATTTGGCGCGTGGAGGTTTTTCTCAAGGCATCAGTGAACTTTGGCAAGAAAACCTTTGTTGGGCACCAAAAAGCACCAGCTTAACTCAACACAACCTAACTCAGAGTCGTGCACAATATTACAAGAGAAACCCTTAAAGTTCTTCGCTGCTATCGCATCATCCTTGCTAACCTAAATTTCAGCTCGGGACCTCACATGTTCCCCCTGGGAGATGTGCGTATACAGTATCAAGTAAGAGAAGACACGCCATCTATCTGATCGAGGACGGGCGTCAACTTTACGTTTTAACAATTCAGCATCAACGTGCTCCACCGGTGGCCACGGAGGAAATATTATCTAGTTGCTGATCGACAAATATTCACAAACTGAATTTTCCTAAATACTTGATTAAAGATAAATGAAGGCATGACCCAGTTAATGTTTGCTATTTTCACTATTACTAAATAGCCAAATCTTATTACGTATGCATAAATCTTATTATATACATAGAATTGACTTTAAATTTGAGTGTAAAATTAAACTTCAGTATAACCACTTGCGGTCAAAGTGTTAACAGCTATCTTTGCATATATAGTTCAGCAGCAACTGTTCAATAGCTGAGCAGAGAGTTACCGACGTAAGCTAATACCAAGACTCCGCACCGTTAATTTCTTATGAGTGCTAAAATGGACTCAATTGCAACAATTGACGATATTTATTCAACTCAACCGAGCTATCACTAAAAATTGTTGCTTAATCTTTAGCTTACTACGAGAGACATTTCAAAACAGCCCATTAATGCTCCACTAAGTGCAGCGAATTGTAAGACATTCTGCCGTGGATGGATATTTTCCATCCACATGTCTACCAACCAATTCCACTGTAATATTACACGTTCGTCTTTTCGGAAACGCGAGAACGATGAAGAGGCCTAATGAATTTGAATTTTCTAATTTTTGTCACAAAACGCGTACAATACCAAGGAAAATCTAATCGTCAAGTATCGTAGCTAAATTATAACTAATTATGACTAAATAGGGGCTTTTAAATTTGATATATGTATGTTGATATGTGGCTACCAAACACCGTAGAGTTTTCTAAAATTTTCCGGTGCAATATGTCGCATTTGATTTCTCCAGACTTGCCAATCGAAGTTCACTAATATTCTTGTAAGTAGAGTATTAAAATCTGATAAACTAATATTGTATGCACCCTTTTGATATGACGAAGGAAGAGAACAAGAAATGTAGAAACGTGGAAAAGAGAAACAGATATTGTCAGATTATAATTACATTTAAATTAATTATGATAATACACTTCCATTACACGACTTGCAAACCCCATTTAAGGCTCAAAGTTCTGTTAATTGCACGTTAGTATCGTTAAGCCCAAGATAGTTTACCTCTTAAGAAGTAAAAACTATAAAATGGAGCTTACGTCGTTTTTCCGCCTGCACGTCATTCAGCATAAAGTCATATCGGCAAATTTTTATTAAATATCTAATTTAAATGAAAAGGTTCGTAAACACCAATCATTTTCATATTAAATATGCGTATTCCTGTTAACTATTGAACAATAAGTGGAATTTTCCTGCGCTCCAATTCAATTCCGAGTTTGAAAACACAAAGAGAAAAGTCGTTGTATCATCAAAATGCTCGAGTAATTACAAGTCAAACCAGAAAGCTAGAATCGTCCCAGAACTAAGCATCTAAATATTTAAAAAATTAAAAGCATGAACATGCGAAATTTAGTTTATGCACCAGACATGCTAATCAAAAACTTAAGTCGATATTAATTTTAATGCGCTCATGGAATTTAGAAATTTTGTTCTCAAGAATTACTAAAGGAGCGAGCACATTTAAGGACGTTTGACATGAATGACATGTTGCTCGCTAATTCATAATTTTCAAGATATAACGACTTACGTTCACGTAAGAATAACATTATAGAGCTGTCGGCTGCGTCGTACCTACAATGTTGGAACACCTGCAGTATTTTGCCGGGCAACCATCAGTGTCGGTATAGCTGAGTTAAGTTACGATATTTCAGATTTATTTGAATTGGCTTAGGTTAGTTTATTCGAATAACCTAACGTTACATAACCTTATCAAGCTATCATCACGTCAATACTGCATTATATACTTGTCCTTTTTTTCACTGTTAAATAAGACTTTCACATAACATCAAAGCTGAATTGCTCGAAAATTATGCATCAGCGAGCGCAAAGTGTCATATATGTGGAATGTTCTTAAATGTGTTCCTTTAACGATTCTGCGGCACAGAATATTTAATTTCCTTGAGCGTATTAAAGTAAATATCGACCACAACGAAAACCATGTCACACTCATTTTCTCGATTTCGAAATTGTGATACGGGCATTTTCGACCATCACGCCATGCCTGAACCATGCGTACACGAAAACAAAGCCCGAACAGATTAGATTATTCGTTAGTTCAAGCCTCCCGCAAAGCCCGAACAATCAGGGTTTGTTATCGTAATCGTAAAATATACTCACAAGTAAACAGCTAGAACTTTCAATAAATAACAATAAAATTCTGAACTAGACCCAATCGGAACTCAAAACCCAATTTTTCCACCGAAGATCGTGGACACTATGCTACGCAAGTCAGCTCACAGTCACATGCGGTTTAAAAGTGCGGGTCTGCAGACTGCACGTGCACTCAGCACAGAACAGTTACATAAGAAGAAGTTCAAAACTACGGTGGACCGCAAGCCCGGTCTACACAAACGTACTCACGCACGTCAAACAATCAGCTTCTAGCAGCCATGACTGGCAGCTGACGTCATTGGTGCCAAGGCTTTCAATTGGCTGCGTCTCCAGGCTTTACTATGATACTCGTTCGGATTGGAACTCAAGTTTTTATTCAAAAGTTATGAAACATTTCTTGGCGTAATAAGGATAGTGAAAGCCAAAGCAGTACATTTCGATTATATTGATAAAACTTTTTTATATTGTCCTTCACTATACATAAACGTGAATGTGCATTCATGAACATATATGCAATTTATATTTAAAAACTAAGGTGCGTTTAAATTAGACTCAAGTTCACAATGTGATAAAACGTCGGTGCCGTAAATTAAGTTTTTCGGAAAGAGTTCATCACCATTTTAAACCTTTAAACCATTAAACACCAGATTCTAATATCAGTCGAAACAATACGATAATAAATAAATTAAGATGTTTGAGTGATAAAAAAACCTGCTATAAATAAGTAGCACAATTTTCCAATGAGCATTTTTTAAGCGTACGTAAGGAGCCATTCCTGCAGCAATTTTCGATGCACCTCTGTCGCAGGCTCACAGCCGACTAACGACTTCAGATTCAAACAAGAGTCACGTAACAATTTATCGGCTCCGTCATTGGCCAATTGGCACCTACGTCATTGTCGACAGGGCTGAAACTCGCTTAAGCTGGGTTTAGACGGAGGGTTTCTTCCCCAGGGTGACGCCCCCACCCTACCCCTCTCACCCGCTCAAGCTTCCCCACTTGCGTTTAGACGGAGGGTGAGATGCCCAGGGCTGCCGAAATTGGTGCGTTCAGCAAATGTGCAAGTTCCCCTTACAAAAAAGTATTTTAATTTCTCTGGAGTGAGAATTTTACTATGGGCAACTTCATAAAAAGGGATCTATTGATTTCGAATGACAATAATTGCAAAATAAATGTAGGAAACCCCACAAACTATGTCAATATAAATGAGATTTATTTTGGTGCTGCTGCAGAAAGCATTCTCCTGGGAAATGTCAACAAAATATGTACCAAAAAACTAGAAGAGTTTGGATTGAAAGATCTTAATAAATGTAATTCAATAACACCATGTTCAACGCATTTCTCCAATTTCGTGAAAGAAGAGCAGCATGGAAAAATAAAGATGACGTGGCGAGAACTGTTTGTTCAAGATGCTCCTTTCAAGACAGAAATTGTGTCTGAAAAATTCTGATACGCAGCTTTGTTACTCGCTGCTTCCCGAGTTTATGAAACAGCTTATGTCAATACCGCATTATTTTGCTGCAGCTAGAGAATTTTTCTACCTTAACTACATAAAAACAAAAAAACAGGATTTCGTTAAAATGAGCAAGACTAAATGCACGAATGCGATCAAAATTTACGTTAGAGAACGTAGATTGCACAAATTGGAACCACCACGGTAGCTTAGTCAACAAATTAAATAAAAAAAGTTGGCAGATGAAGGAAAAAGAGGAGGAAAAAATTTTATCCAAACAGGAAAAGTAGGTAAAACCTTAAAATTTTCGTTTTATTGCTAGTTAAATAGATTTGGTACACTTTAACAATTTTTGGTACGTTTTCATGGAGGTTTTATACAATCAGAAAAAAATCGGCAACCCTGGAGATAACAGTGACTGAGTGAGGATGTCGAAATGTAATTCAAGGTACGTGCAAAAAAGAAGATGTTATTTTTAACCTGTAAATTATTTCACGGAGGCCGGCATAAGATATCAACGTATTCCTGGAGAATTCAAGAATTACTTCTTGAACGAAGGCCAAGTGCCTTGGCAGAAACGTATGTGTCAATTGGTTTAATAAGGAATGGAGGCAAATCAATAAAACTTCGCGCAGATATAGCTTCTTATATGACGTTATTGTTAATGCCCAAACTAAGGAATAACGAAATATAACTTGCCCAGCAGATGTATATAGAGACCAAAATAAATGAAATATGCGCGATAGAGTCTGATAACAGGAAATAGAAATAAGTAACAAAAATTATATCAGTCCAAGTCCTATCACGAGCAATCTTGTGTTAATAATAGCATGACAGCGAACAATTTGTGTTACTATTGTTAGAGGTAATTACTTTTGAATTAGATCGAAAATCATTTCAGCGATAGTTTTTGATAAAAAAATTATATATACAGCCGTAATAAATACAATCAGACTGACGCTTTGCTTTCAATAAATCTATCAATGTGAAAACTTTAGCCTTCAGCCACTTTTCCTGATCAGGAGAGACTTTTTGGATTGAGATTACGCATGAGAACATGACGAAAGAGCAGCTAAAACATACATCCTACCCTCAAGACTGTCTGGAGCGCACTGTCTCTCCGTCGTTCCCAGGGTTGCCAGATGGCTACATGAATTTTAGGCCAAATTTTACCAAGAAAAAGGCCAAAAAAGGCCAAATTTATTTATATGTAAACAAATATAGCAGGTAGATGCCCATAGGCGCAGGGGTCTCCAAACTCGCCAGACTTAGGGCCATATTGATTGCTCCAGTAAGTTCCAAGGGCCAAAAAAGTTTTGATTTTCCTGCCATTATCTATAATTTTTAGAGTACTCGCCGAGTACGCGGTCGGCTTATGTGTCGCGGGCCGGATTGATCACACTGGCAGGCCGGATTTGGCCCGCGGGCCGTAGTTTGAAGACCCGTGCCTCAGAGTATCATAATTCTACTAGCCATTAAAAAATCTACATACAAAGAAAAAATAGACCTAACTTGCACTATTCTTCAAGGAATAACATAAATTACTTTGACTTTTCATCCTCAGCAGAAGTTTGAGAGGTAGAAGCAGCTAGAGAGCTAGTTTCTTGATTTCTGTTTGATAAAAGATGCTTGATTTGATATAAGGTTGCATTCTTGAGGCCACTTTGAAGTCCTTACAACATAAGAAATATTGTTGAGATGTGCTCGGATTTGAACTTTCTCATCTAGCTTTCAAGTTCGTAATCTAATTTTGGGCTTTGTTTTGACTGCTGTATCCGTATAAAACATTCTTCCAACAATAGCATTGCTAGCGGGAGTCACCAGGCAATGAGCGCATAACCTGAGAGTTCTTTAACCAAGTCAAAACTGCATGGTGTCTTTAAAAATCTCAACACCGTCAAAATGCCCTCCTGCTTCCGGTATTTTTCGGTACTGCGGCTCACTAATGTTGATACAATCCTGAGCTAAATACAGCCTGTGCAAATCTGCAAATTCTCCTTCAATTACTTGATTTGATATTCGCAAAGGATTTTATAATATTAAGCAAGATCTAGCTGATCCTGTTGGAGACTAGCTGATCCTGTTGCTCTGCGTTCAACTGTCACGTTTCAGTTTTACGCCTTGTACGGCACAAAAACCGGAAAATGACTAAAAAAGCCAGAAAAAAGCCAAATTTAAGAAAAAGGCCAAACTCATAATCACAAAGCCAAACGCTTGCAAAAAAAGCCAGATTTGTGATATTTGGCCTTAAAAAGGCCAATATGGCAACCCTGGTCGTTCCCCAGGCTGCCAGGCAGTCCCAGCATATTTTAAACAATTTAAACAATTTATTTACCACAGGTGATACAGAGATAAAATGTTTCTTAAGTCTAGTACAATGGTCAAATTTGAGTATAGCTACCTGTGGGCCCGAATAAGTTCAGTGACTTCTAGGGCATCCTACCATCAAGGTTAGTCTTAGGAGTACAATAATGTTTAACCTAATTCACTTAAACTAGAGACGCATTAGACTGATCAATGAGATAATTAACTCGAAATTAGACACTTCATTTCACAATATAGTTCATATGGACTTGATTTAACAGTATAGTCGACAAACGATTCATGAACAGACTGAAGAACGGCGAAATTAACCACGGCGAATTACATTATTAGGACCAGTTATGTAGGTGACATGGTTTTACTCTGTGATCTTACACGACTAGTAATCTGATAGGAAGTGAGACTCAAGATTATTTTTGAATACCTTATAAGAATTACTTTCACGGATCTCCGCAGGTATTTAGTTCCAAGTTTTAGTTCCAACGAAGAGGATACTGTGTTGTGACCGAGCCTTTGAGTAATAAGGAAGCATGAATTTACTTCTATTTCGGGTTAAATGGTCGTGATGACCAGTTTGCGCAGTTAATAGTTGTTTTAGGCTATTGTCGCCATCATTTGTTAATGTTTTGTAAATGAAATTGCAAATGGAGATTTTGTAGAGATCCGAGAGCTTAAGTATTCGTAAATTTTTGAATGAGTCATTTGTGTGAGCATTATATTCTAGATTCTTTACCGCTCTTATGGCTCTTTTTTGCAGGGTAAAAATTTTGTTGGTTTTATTTTTATCAGTTCCGTACCATGCTTCTATTCCGTATTGCAAGTATGGTGAAATGAGCGTTCGGTAGAGCATTTGTAAGGCTGTTTCAGGCAGGAAATTTTTAACTTTATTTAGGATTCCGATAGATTTTGATAATTTAGAACTAATATGAGCGATGTGCTCTTTAAAGGTTAGATGTTTGTCTATTATGATGCCCAGGAATTTACTTGAGTTGGTATCTTCGATTTCACCTTCGCCAATTTGAATGCGTGGGAGAGATATATTTTTCTTGTATGAGAATGTAATATATTTTGTTTTATCGATATTAAGGCTTATTTTATTAGCTTTAAGCCACAATGAAACCTTATGAAGTTCATTATTTATACGCTCCGCCATCCTAGCGGGATTTTGGTCTGGAAGGACCGCAGAAAGGGTACTGTCATCGGCAAAGAGTATGAATTTGAAGAATGATGTAGATTTAATGATATCATTGATAAAAATTAGAAATAGGAGAGGCCCAAGGACAGATCCTTGTGGAACTCCATGGCTAATTGTCTGTGGGTCTGATTTTGCGTCGTCAATGACAACGTATTGTTTCCGATTTGCTAGGTATGATCTGAACCAATCATGGGCAGCCCCTCGAATGCCATAACAATGTAGTTTCGAGAGTAATACGTTATGGTCCACACAATCGAATGCTTTTCGAAAGTCAAGAAATACGGAGAAAACAAGCTTTCCTTCATCTATATTAGAATAAAGGTATTGCAAATGATTTAATACCGCTTGTGTCGTAGATTTCTTAGAACGAAAACCGTATTGTTTGTCGTAGAGGAAAGATTTTTGTTCAAAATACGAATACACTTTTTTATACACAATTTTCTCGAATATTTTGCTAATAATTGGTAGTACAGAGATAGGTCTATAATTGTTAATGTAGTTTTTATCACCATTTTTAAAAATAGGGGTGACTCTCGCAACTTTGAAAGAGTTGGGGAAGATACCTTGAGAAAGGGATTGGTTGATAATATAAGATATGCACGGTGCTATTATATCAGCTATAGCCTTAAGAACTTTAGCCGAAAAATTTTTCAATCCACTTGATTTATTTTTCAAGTTGTTTATGCACGTAATTACATCGGAGGGATTAGTTGGCGTGAAAAAGAAAGAGTTAGGTTCACGGACATGGTCCATGTATTGCAAGTGGTCTCTGGGTTCACTGAAGACACTATCGGCTATATTTTTTCCTATGTTTACAAAAAAGTTGTTAAACACAGTTGCAATATCTTTTTTCTCGTGGTATTTTACATTTTCGTGAACGACGGACTCAATTGTTTTCGTAGTATTATTATTCGGTTTATAGCATGAATTAAGCAGGCGCCAAGTTTTTTTAATATCAGTTTTGTATTCAGTAAATTTGCGCGTGAAGTAGTCTCGTTTTGAGGTTCGTATTTGATTTGTCACATGGTTCCTGAATCGGTTATACGTTACTTTAGATATTCGCCCTTCGTATAGTAAGGCTAGGTACGCTTGACGTTTCTTTATATTGATCACGATATCTTCAGTAATCCAGGGCTTATGTCTATTTTTCGGCGTAATTGTGCGGGTGATTATTGGGCAACACCGGTTATATGCGGTCGTTATAATTTCAGTTAAATTTAGTATTGCTTCATCAATGTTTATCGCATTATTGTCCCGTTCATAGATGTCTAATGATGGCATTAATTCTTCTAGAACAGTTCGCATTGTTCCCAAGTTGTATTCGTTTACACAACGAAATGAATAAGTATCAGCCTGTGGGCTGGGACAAGGATTATAGACATTTTTCTTGATGAGAAACACCGGGAAATGGTCAGATAAGTCAGAAGTTATTATTCCGGTAAGAAAATCAGTCGGATCTAACATAAAAATATTATCGAGTAACGTAGCCGATTCAGAAGCAACACGCGTAGGTTTCGTGATGATTGGAAGGAAGGAGCTAGACTGAAAAACATTTATGAAGTTTGAGGTTTGCTCACAGCTATCATATTGTAGAAGATCGTAGTTGAAATCCCCGCAGATTATTATGTCATTATATAGAGACTTGTTGAACTGAGATATTATGCTTTGAAGCTCGTTCAGGAAAGAGACGTTACAAGCTGTTGGGGGCCTATATACTGTCCCAAGCACAATCCGTTTATCATTTTTCGTTAGTTCTATAAATAAAGTCTCAATATGTTCACGATTCATAGTTGCACTTAAAATGACTTTTGAAGATATACGTTTAGATATGTACGTACTGATGCCACCACCACGTTTGTTACTACGGAGTGAATGATGGCTATAATAGTTTTGAATTTGAATCAGGTCTTTAGATGAGTCGTCTAGCCAACTTTCGGTGAAACTGAGAACATCAAAATTGCTGTTCAGCTCAGTGATAGTACAAGATATTTCATCTATTTTCGGATAAATGGATCTACAGTTCCAACATAATAGAGAAAAATCGTTACAGGTCTTCCTCATCGATTCATTGAATTTTTTAATATTTAGGTATTTACAGTTTCCAGTTTCATTTAGGTTTGGGTGCAGTCTATTCAAATGATTGAGATCTGGATCAATATTGTCGAATACGTCAACATGGTCAGTCATTAGAATCAAGAGACAGTAAGTAAAATGTGACGTAAAAATAAAAATGATAAAAACTACAGGATCAAGGTAAAAATAAGGACATTCCTACTTATAATTAAATTAAAAAAAAGAGAAAACTAGAAACACACAGAGATTATTAGTCTAAATTGTCTGAAACCTAGTATGATTTCATAAGGAGAGCGCAAATTCAGTCCATGAGCAGGAACATTAGGGATCATAAATGGCAAATAATGTAGTTACAAGGCTGTCGTACCAGTGGTTTCCGCATATAACTCTTATAAGATGTAGCAAGGACGAAATGGATTTAAAAACGATGTGACAGTGAAGTTATTTATGGAATTTAAAAATCTTGACTATCTAAATTGTTTCCAGATTTAGAAACATATACACGAGTCAAGTCTGAGCAGCAAGTTCGGTATGAGCATTCGATAAAAAGGAGAAAAGAAAGAAATTGAAAAACAATTTAGTAAGCAGCAAAACAAGGCTGCAAGGTCGACGTGGATGCCTTGAAGAGGTAAACGTAATTCAATCAAAAATCAAGAAGAAAACATGTGGACAGATATCAAAATAATATTAAACTCAATACGTCAGTCTAAAAAAATACTAATCACGAGTAATTTCCTCTGAGGACTTGCCGACATGTTGCAAAAAGTACTTGTCTAGTTCTTCAGGTGTATTGATGGTTAGAGGTTTCTGAGTTACTTGGCCAGGTCCCTTTGGAGAGAAGACGTTGATATTGCCATCCAAACTTCTTGCGGGTCCTATTTGTTCCGGAAATTTTCGTTTGGCCAATCTCAGAGTGTACATTATACTTGCTCGCGAAGGTACTAAGTATTCATTCACGTAGAGTTGTTCCGGTTTTGTCACACGACAGGCTGTCAGAACTTCTTGCTTCTTTTCGTATTTTCGTAGCTCAAAAGAAATGTTTCTTTTATCGACGTTTCCGGGTGGAGGTTTTTTTCCCAATCTGCTCGCTGTGGTGATGTCAGAGTTACTCAGGTTGATTTTGAGTTGGTCCTTCATGAGCTGGCAAACCGTTTCTATGCAATTTTCTTCAGGACGTGATTGCGGCAGTTCCCCTGATATAACCAAAGTGCGTTTTCTGTTCTCCAATTCTTCACGTTCTTCTTTCCGTTCGAGTCGCTCTAGACGAGAGACTATGTCATTCATCTTCTTATCTTGTTCTTCAATTCTTGCATTTTGATTTGATTCTTTCTTCGTTAGTGTTTCAATCATCGTTTTCAATTCACTAATTTCGCTTTGAAATTTCTTCATTACTGATTTGAAGAGATCAATTAGGATGGAAACTACTTGCTTACTCGGTTTTGGCAAGCCTCGTACATCTGGATAGTCAAGCTCCAGCATACCCTCGCTGTTGTTGTCCTTGGTTGAGCTTGTCGCCATCTTGTGAGAAGGGAGACACTCTCAAAAAGAAGCAAGGGTTGAGTGCTTGTTCTGATGGAATATTCACACTTTTTGTTCGATTTTTTTAATTTGGTTAGATAAAATTTATTCTTGGATCCTCATGGTCTGAGTGGGCACTCTTTTTTGGTTAGAAATGCATGATCATTAACCAGTTGGGCACTTTGTTTCGGAGCAAAGACACAGACGTCCTCACTGCCTCACTGCACTCACTGCACTCCAAATAAAGCCCCCTCCAGACCTTCCGTTACTATGTTTCTTGATGCCGCTTAGACGAACTGCAGATAGCTCTCCAACCGCTCGGGAAGACGATTTTTCAACCTAACCACGAAGTTGAACGTACACGATCGCTGTCGTATGCATGGCCAGTCAGACCGAGTCAGTTTGATAGCATAAGTCATTGCGGCAGGTTACATAGTGTCGGGACGCACTCCGCGATGACTGAAATTAGAGCAAGACCGTTCGAGTGGACGAAGAGTAGTACGTCGCACTTGATCGAACTTTTGAAACAGCATCCTTGCCTTTGGAATGTAAAGAGCAAGGAATATAAAATTAGAAATTTAAGAATTGCAAGCTGTGAAAGTGTACGCGAAAAGTTAGCTGCTGTGAACTGTATTGTGCAAAATGCAGACATCATCAAAAAGATTCACACCCTGAAAACTCAGTTCAACAAAGAAATGGCTGCAATGAAGGCGTCCAAGAAGTCTGGTGTTGGGACAGAAGAAGTGTACAACCCTAAATTATGGTGTTTTAATGCCCTAAAGTTTTTGGCCGAGGGAGGCACCATTCGAGCCTCAACTTCAAATTTAGATGTAAGTATTGAGGAGCACGAATACGATAGTTTTTAATTTTATGATTTGTTTATTGGCATTACAATTATTTTAGAACAGGTTAGCTAATTACAATCTTGTCAACGCTCAAGGTATTATATGCTTGTAGATTTAATTGCTACTGAGAATGTAAAGAAAGATAGTTATATCTTAATAACTTGAGCGTTGTAGGGTATGCTTGAAGTTCTGTATTACAACATAGGTGCATAAAATATTTTGTTCTATTAATTTTTATAATTTGGGCATATTTAGCTCTGAGTTCATTCTATCATTAATTCAAGATCTTAACATTTGTACAAAAAAGGAACTATTTATCACAGGCTTGCATTTATGTGAATGAGAAATTTCAGCCCAAAGTATGTCGTCACACGGTACTCGGGAAGTTTTCATCGTGCCTATTCTGCGTCTGTCTACTGTTTCACGCTTGTGTTAAAATTTCGCTCATTCACTCTAGTCATGCTGAGTTACATCAATTAGTTAACTTCGTAAATGCCGCGAAATATTTATGTACTATTTAACTGTTCAGAACATTCATTTAACCTGTGAAAAATCATAAGTCGTTGATATCATTATTTATGCGAAAAACATTGTACATTCTTTTCCCTTTGTTATCTAGGGAGGTGACGTACCTTCAACTGTCTGCGCTTCACCTTCGGAGGATGAAATAACAACTATTCCGGTGAGATAATAAGTTCATTTTGCACATGATAAATATTTTATTTGAAACATATATTTCTACCTGATAGACATTTTATTCTTCTCTTTTCTTCCAAATTTGAACAAATCCTAGGTAAATAGACAGTAGAGAAGGCAATTCTATAAAGGTATTTCCATGTATTGTAACGTAACTTTCATTCTCGTAATAAGTGACGGTTATACAATATTTCTCTAGTGTATGCCACACATACGATTTTGCCATGGTACAGCTGCTTCCTGATTGAAAAAGTTCTTGAACTCCATTCTCACGGCTTTCGCCTCATTTGGGGGATTTCTGAACATTCTCTCTAAAGGCAATAGGTCCCCGGTATTATCACGCCATGTTGCGGCGGTTACGGTTCCTTCTGCAACATTTTCAGTGTCCAAACTACTTACTGGTGTATAACTCGATTCATGTTCCCTGCGCAAGAAATTGTGCAAGGTTGTGCAAGCAAGAACAATTTTCTCCACCTTTTCTGGGGACAAATGAATGGGGCTTAAGAAAACGCGGAACTTATTTGCCAATATGCCTAATGCGTTTTCGACAACGCGTCGAGCCCTCGAAAGCCTGTAGGAGAAAATTTTTTCTTCATTGCTTTGATTTCTAAAGGGATACGGTTTCATAAAATGACTCGTGAGTGGGAAAGCATCATCGCCAACAAAGACGTATGGCATTATTCTGTGGCTGCCAATCAGCTGCTCAGCTGAAGGTAGCCCTATCTCTCCTGGTTGCAGGCGAGCACACAGAGTAGAGTTTGCACACACGCCGCCATCAGAAATTCTACCACTTGTACCGACATCCACATACATGAACTCATAGTTCGCATCCACTACAGCCATCAGAACAATACTGTGGGAACCCTTATAATTGAAGTAGTAGGATCCACTATCTTTAGGTGGCCGTATCGCGATGTGCTTTCCATCCACTGCTCCAACACAGTGCGGAAAGTCCCACTTCTCAAACTTCATCGCCACTGCCCTCCATTCGTCAGGCGTTGTCGGCATCTGAAAAGAAACCGCAAAGAAAATCAGCTGTTGTTTCCACATCGTAGAATTTGCACGCATAATTTTAGCAGCCCTAATAATCTTCAGTACATTTGAACATGGTTATTGTATTTTCCACAGCCTGATGAAGTGGTAACTGTGCCAAACAATGATGCTGTCAACGAGGACTCACTCTCGCAGGAGACCCCTTTGCTAGTAAGTACACAGAGCCCCGCACCAACTCCTGGACCATCACCCTCTCCTAGCACCTCTGCTTCCTCTTCGGGGACATCAAAAAGGAAGAGGAACAAAAATGATCAACTGGACAACGTGATGGAAATTGCACTCCAAACCCTTTCAAGTTTACCTACTCGTACTCCGCAGAAGAAGCCCTTGAGTTCGTTCTCTCAGTACATATACGACGAATTGAATGAGATGAAGGAAGATCAGGTGGAAATAGCCAAGACATTAGTGTTTAATGTTATCAGCTTGGGTTCCTCAGGAAAGCTCAGAAGGGACCACCAAATAATTCGACTTCAAGGCGCGAGTGAATTTATGACGTGATAGAAGCTCAAGGTTTTTCACTCGCTCCGTAAATATATCTGCCATTATAAGCGGAACTAAAGTCATAGGCAATATACTTTATTATACGTATTGCTCATCTTAATTTGTTAGGATTCGAAGTTTTTCTCAAATGTTTTACGGAGTACAACATGTCTTCTAGTAATGATGACAATGAAATTGTTAAACTATAACAATTCATAGACGTAAGGATGGAACTTAACAATCATAGTCATGATAAATTACTTTACGTATTTAGCATCTCAACTTCTCAGAAAGTTATGTTTTTTCTAATGTTTTACGGAATACAACATGTTTTCTAGTAATGATGACAAAGAAATTGTTAAACTATAACAATTCATAGAAGTAAGGATGGAACTTAACAATCATAGTCATGATACATTATTTTATTTTCTACGAAGGACAGTGCTATGTTGTATCAGTAAGCACCCTATATTTTGTTATTTTTCATGCGATTTAAATAAAAATGTATTACAAAAATTGGTTTCTTCACTATCATGCTTACCTTGAGATAATCATCTCGCAAAGACTCATAGATGGCTGCACACGTCTCCGGGATGATCACACTGAGATTTTGTTTGGACATTCTCGTAGTATATTGGAGGCTTGTGTACGATCCACCTGCAGCGAGGAATCGAAGCGTTGCTTCTAGACGTGCACCGGGCGGTATGCTCTCTCGAAGGATGGTGTCCTGCTTTGCTATCATCGGTTCGATTTTTTTCAATAATTCATGAAAAACAACGATGGGCATACGGGTATAATTCTCAAAGTCTGCCCGATTCTCGGCATGCAGCTCCGAAAAGATTTGTGAGTAGCTCCCGCGTATAGCTCGCCGGGAAAGCCATTTCTTGCACCACACAGACCTGCGTTTTTTTTTAGCTTCTTCTTTGCGGCACACACACCTACTATGCTCCAGAGTGCTGCAGCTTCGCACAGCGCATCGTCGTTATTGAACATCCTTCGCCTCTCAGAGCTCAGGCGCAACTGACTGCCATTGCAGCGCGGGCTTTCCCACAAGCCAGTCTGGTCATGAGCGGTTCTTTTGCAGCGCCACTCCGACGTCCAGAGGCAACATTGTAACGCAAGGTCTGGAGGGGGCTTTAGGCAGCAGCGTCGACACTCATGGGGTAGTAGTGGGAGGCGTTAGACCGGGGGATTGGGGTTTTTTTGAAGAGGCGGGGAGGGAGAGAGGGCGTTGCCCCGGGGAAGTCACCCTCCGTGTAAACCCAGCTTTAGTGATAAGTTGCGGATCTTCTAGTATATGATCTGTGCTCTGAGGCAGTCCCAGCATATGGGGCAGCAGCGTCGACACGCATGGGGTAATAGTGGGAGGCGTTAGACCGGGGGATTGGGGGTTTTTTGAAGAGGCGGGGAGGGAGAGAGGGCGTTGCCACGGGGAAGTCACCCTCCGTGTTAATCCAGCTTAACCGTACACTGCGTTTTGATTTCCTATCGTTTCGTCTGGCCAGAGATGCGTAAGGAGGTCAAGCAAATTGTGCAAAACTGCCATGCAGGTCAGAGCAGTAAAGTTGTGAAACATAATCGCGCAGCGTTACAGAGTTGTGCCTTCTCGGGTCATAAATTCGATGCTGTCCACCTAGATTTGGTGGGTTCCTTGCCCTTATTGCGCGGTCATTCTTACTTGCTAACAATTTTAACGCCAGGGTGAGAGAGAGTATGATAGCGAAGGATGGCTACTCTGCGGAGAGTCGCAGGCAGATACAAACGAGAAGGTCGCTCAGCGTCACGGTACACTCCATCAACACAAGTTAATTTTAAAGAGTTGTTGTTAGTAGGTTTGAGAAGGTCCTGGAGTTCAGGATCCTCCTTCTGAGCATTTACGATGTTATCGAAACTGATTTCGCCACTGGTTTTGACAGCGTTGATTCTAGAAAGATAGTCAGCGACTGTATTATCCGAACCTTTTATAAATCTAATATCAGTTGTAAACTGACTGATGAAAGACAGGTGTCGCACCTCTCTGAGAGAGTGGCGCTCAGAAGGCATCTTGATCGCTGAGGTAAAGGGCTTGTAATCCGTGTAGATCACAAACTGTCTCGCCTCTATAGCGTATCCAAAGTGCCTTACAGATAGGTAGAAAGCAAAGAGTTCCCTACCGAACGCGCTGTAAGCACGCTCAGTAGGCGATAGCTTTTTCGAAAAGACAGCAAGAGAAGAAATATTTATCCCTACTCTTTGTTGCAGCGCGGCACCTACGGCAGTGTTAAAAGCGTCAACTACCAGACTAAATTCAGCGTTAGCAATCGAAAAGGACAGTTCTGTCGCAGTAGCTAGCTTAATTTTGATCTCATCAAAAGCTTCAAGTGCATCATCCGTTTAAGTGCATCATCCGTCAACAACGGATTTGCCTTTCTTCTTGGGTTCCAGCAAATCTGACAAGGGGGCTAAGGTTTGAGCGCAATTTCTTATAAAGGGATGATAGAAGTTAACAGAACCTAGGAACCTTCTAAGTTCCTTCTGGATCTGTGGACGTGGAAAACTCTTAATTACTTCTACTTTGCTAGGCAAAGGTTTTAGACCTAGGCTAGAGATTTCATGACCTACGTAAATTAGTGATTACTTTCCGAGCTCACATTTAGCTGGATTTACAAGGAGCCCGTAGTTGGATAATCTCTCGAACTCGACAAGCAAATGATCTCTGTGTAGCTCCGTTGTTGCAGATGCTACCAAAATGTCATCAAGATACACATAGGCAAAGGTGAGGTCCGAGAATATCTCAGACATGTGTCGTTGGAAGGTTTGTGGCGCATTTCGAAGACCGTAGGGCATCCTCACGAACTCAAAAAGTCCGAACGGTGTTATGATTGCTGTTTTAGGTATAGAGCTCTCATCAAGTGGAATTTGATGAAAGGCGTGTTGGAGGCCGATCTTTGAGAAAATCGTTGCTCCATCTAAATTTGCACTAAAGTCGTGCAGGTAAGGTATCGGATAGCGATCAGGTTGGGTAACGGCATTTAACCTTCTGAAATCGCCACACGGTCTGAGTTCGCCATTAGCTTTGGGCACTAACAAAAGGGGGCTAGCCCAAGGGCTTTCGGAACTAAGAATTATGCCATTCTCAAGCATTCTTTGAAATTCTTTCTTGGCTTAAGCCAAACGATCAGGCGGTAAACGTCTAGCTTTAGAGTAAACGGGAGGACCAGTTGTTACGATTTGGTGGCTGGTACTCGTGTTCTCATTTTTATAAGCCAAATTTTGGTTCGTTAACGAAGGAAAATCGGCAAGTATTTGCTCGAATTCGCACTCGCGATTGAATGCTACAGAGAAAGAATGCAACGCATCTTATCGAGTCACTCCGCAAACAGGAAAATAAATTTGAGTGCTTCCATCCCTAACACGTTTGTTCTTTACATCAACAATTAATCCGAACTTTGCTAAGAAATCAGCTCCAATGATCGGTTCTTCGACTTCCGCGATAAGAAAATTGAAAGTGAAGTTTCTGCGCAACCCCAAGCTACACATTAGCAACTTGGATCCAAAACACGCTATCGGCGTTCCATTCGCGGCGTTCAACTTCGCTACCAAATTAGCTCTTTGATCTTTCGCCGTGGCTGGAATAATCGATACCGTCGATCCAGTATCTATGAGAAATCGGTACTTGGTTAACGGATCCTGAATCACAAGTAAGCAAGTAGTTTGGGGGTTGGGCAACGCAGTACTCGCTACTGTGCGTCGCTGTTCGAGTTTCCCGAAGTCATTTCGGCATAACGGGGACAGAATCGTGCGGCGCATTTGCGTGCTAGGTCACCGAATTTTGCGTGATACCAACAGAGGTTACCGTTAGAGTTGCGGGAACGCGACACAGAACGACGGTTTTGAGCTAACCTATCAAATGAGCGTCCTCTAGCAAAGCGCTGAGGAGGAGGACCGTACCCATAACTATCGTTGTTGTCGTAACTGGGAAATCTACCTGGGCCTTGCTGAATTTGGGCTACACTGTGACCTAACTGACATATCTCGAAAGCTTGCTTCAACTCTAAAATGTCATTGATTCCATAGAGGTGGGAGGTTGGATATTGGGTGTATCTGAAGGGCTAAAAATCGCAGCTGTTTGCGTTCAAGGGAGCTACTTGAGAAGTTTGAAACATATTTAAGTTTCTCATCACCGTCTCTGTCGCTTAGGCGAGAGAGTCCAAACTCTCATTCGGGCCTACCATGGATACAAAGGGCCTAAAGTTGGGTGGTAATTTAGTCATAAATAATTCTTTGAGGAATCTTTCGGCTATGCCAATGCCAGCGGCGAGTTTTTTTAGTTCTTTCAACAAAAGTGCTATAGGAAACGAAATAGAGACATAGAGACATACGGAATAGCTGAGGCATCAACAAGGGACCTAAACTTGTCCGCATCGGACATCTGGAGTTTCTCTAAGATTTTTTCTTTCAAAACAGAGTACGGATTTATCTGAGGTGGGTTGTTAATCAAGTCTTGTAAATCTGTTAGAATTTGCGTGGGCATGATGGCTACTAACGCGCAAAATTTACCCCCCTCTTCTATCATATTGTTATAAATGAAAATGGCCTCGACTTGGCCGACCCAATTCGAGCTTTCTGATGGCATAAAAGGTGGGAGTGTGATGGGTTTTGCGCACGCTGGATTTCCAACTTCACTGCCGTCGGGCATACTGACAACTTTGCAAGTGCAAACTAACGAAATTAATCTTTAACGTCACGGATTTACGTAACCAAACCTAAACAATTGAATCTTCAGAATGTAAGAGGATTACGGTGAGTACACCTACACCATTATTCAAAGTAAGGCATGAAACGAGAAAAAGTTATCGAGGTCGCCAGATATATCGGAAAAGAAAAGGAAAGAAGGCGGAAAAAAATTCTACCTACTGTGGCACATGAGACATAAGACAAGGATCAAAATAAAGTATATGAGAAAAAAAATTATAGAGCTGCTCAGAGAAAATTCATTAGCAAGGTAAATCCTTAGAAAAAAATTTTAGGGCACGCAGTAATGTGAACTTATCTCTACAATGGCATGCCAACAATTTTCCTTCCCTCACGTTCTCTCAAACACTCCTCGCGTTAAATTGTTTTTATGTCACTCTGGAAGTCACCACTTTTAAGTTTGGTGTCTAGGTTGATATTCCCCAGCTCAAACTCAAATAATGAGGGAGTATGTTTTCAAGAACCTTGCGAGTAGAACCTTTGCTTTATTGAGAGCGGCAGGATCGGAGAGTCGTGGCGTTCCTTGCCGTACGATCTTGGTGAGGAGAATTCTCAATCCTCCAGGCAGCAGGTCCGGCAGGGTGGCGGTAAATGTAGGTATGTGTAAGCAGGTTGGTGTTATGAGCAAGACTCTGATGCTTAGATTCCCTCGTCCTTAAGGCACGATAATTTAGACGGAGGTTCGATTTCAAAGCACCTTGTTCTGGGGTTTATGTTCTGTGCTCGTTGTAGCCGCGCGACCATCGAACTTGCCTCCGTCCAGGCAGACCCTGGTTCGAGTCCCGGCGCTGGTGGCGATTTTCTCTGTTGGGTATAGGAGAAAAATTCCAAGCACAATACCCCACTCTACCCAGGTGTCTGAAATGGGTACCGGTCTTGACCGGGGGAAAGCGTAATGGCGTCCTGGCGTTAGTTATAAGGCATTTGAAAATCCAATGTACAAGGTGATATGTATCAGGCTTGATTGGAAATAAAGCATCCGTAGATGCCTTCATTACTATTATTATTATTATTATTTATACATGTTAAATACCGTAGTGATTCTTGAAAAGGATTCCAGTTTGATGTACGGGAACTTAGGTCTGAGTCTTTATAAATCGTGCACAATAGTAAACAGACGGTGATTTATTTGTTTGCAGGGCTTAGCGAAAACATTTGCTCATACTAGAATCACCGTTGTGTCTGTAGACTCAAGGCTCAAGTGTGTTTGTGTCAATGGTAGGTGTTTTGCGTTGCCGGCGTCGGAGATGCGACGAGCTCTTAAAGACACAAGATCAAGATACGAAATGACGCTAGGAACACGGCGTGCTCTGGCCCGATGTTGCCACATCGCCTAGGTTTACTCTAGCGGTTGTTTGGTATTTATTAATATTTCTGTGATTCACATAAAAATATTAAGACTACTAATTATAATTAGAAGGTCATTAGTAATAATTTACAGTAAGAAAGTTTTATGCGAATAATTATGCTATTTAAAATTTAATGAGAATTTAAATGTTTCTGGAACATTTTGTAGCGACTGCTACATCCTGTTGCCCCGCATTAGTCGGCCGATTGTCTCTATAAAACTCATTTAGGGCGCATTCTAATTCCTAAACTATTGCACCTACAAACTTCAAATTGGTTTCAGTTTGAACACCAATTCATTTTCCACGGCAGAGTGTAAAATAAAACTCTCATACGCTTCCTGGGAGGATAACACAGAGTATGGTTCTCCTACCCCCATAAGCCGCGCTGGCAAATGCCGCGGTTAATTATGAAGCGCAGTCTCAAAGTGAAGAAAAACGAACTCGTCTAAACGA
Organism: Morinoia aosen; assembly: GCA_030386875.1. NCBI lineage: Eukaryota > Metazoa > Arthropoda > Malacostraca > Amphipoda > Talitridae > Morinoia > Morinoia aosen. Next base: position 11,385,780 of record CM059569.1, on the reverse strand, counting down.
AAAATAGATAGCATCAATATTATCGGTAAAATTGTAGAAAACTGAAACTATTGTAGCTAGTATAGATTTCTTTTCTAACTTTTCAGCCTTACGAAATAATTCAATTTCTTCATTTGTAAGTCGGTTCAGGAATGCTCCTAGCATTTTCGAGTTTGTGGGTGCAATAGTTTAGAAATTAACGATGGCGCAAAATGAGGTTAATCGAAAAAATCGGCCGACCATCGAAGAGGTAGGGGAACCTTTCTCTCTGTCATCCCCCCAGAGACAGTATGAGAATTTTATTATACACTCCGGAGTGGAGAATGATTTGATATTTAAATTGAAACTAATCTGAGTTTTTTGGGTGCAATAGTTTAGAAATTAGAATGCGCTCCAATAAGCCTTATGGAGAAAATCGGCCAACCATTGAGGGGGTAGGTGAACCTGTATCGATACCTCCCCATGAAACGTATGAGAGTTTTATTCTACACAACAGCATGGAGAATGAATTGATATTTAAACTGAAAGCAATTTGAAGTTTGTAGGTGCAATAGTTTAGAAATTACAATGCACCCCAAATGAGCCTTATAGAGAAAATTGGCCGACTACTGAGGGGCCACGAGAGCCTCGCTTTTTGCCTCCCACGGGGGCGTAAAAAAATATTAAGAACATAAAAATGACCGGCTAGCCATTTTTGAGAACCGATCTAAGATCCTGCGCGAAAAACCCTGACAAAAAGGGTAATTTCTGAACTATAAGACGTAGAATATTGAAATTAGTCCAAATTAATGCTCGTGACGAGTACAACATTTTTATGTCATTCAAAAAATTTTTACGCCCCCGTGGGGGGCAGGAAGCGAGGCTCTTGTGGCCCTTTATCCTCGGCCGATTTTCTCTATAAGGCTCAATTTTACGAGTCATAATTTCTAAACGATTGCACCTACAAATTTGAAACTGGTTATATTTTAAAGATCAATTGATTCGCAAACTGAGAGTGTATAATAAAACTCTCATACGCTCCCTGGAGGAAGATAGAGAGCAAGGTTCTCCTAACCTCTGAATGGTCGACCGATTTTTCATAAGGCTCATTTTGTACGCGTCCTAATTTCTAAACTGTTGCACCTAAAAATTTGATATTGGTTTTATCTTAAACGTCCATTCATTCTCCAACTGTGAGTGTATAATAAATCTCTAATACCTTCCCTGGGGGATGACAGAGAGCAATGTTCTCCAGCTTCTCCTAGCCGCATAATTCGCGCTTTCGAATGCCACGGTCACCTAACTTATGACGCGCTGTCTGAATGCTGGTGATAGCCTTGTCGTTTTGGGTCACACACTCACATCGTGGTGTCTCTTCGAATCCCGGCTGTTGTATGTGGCGTTTTTTTCTCACTTGAAGAATAATCATTTTCACATTTCTTACTCATGTAGACTTTTGTGAAGCAATATTATAATTAGAGCTGTGCCATTGCATAACTTGCATATATGCACTCAAAGAGACATGCAGAATGTTTTATGCAATGCAAAAAATTATCTTGTGCAAATTTTATGCGCTGACAATTTCATATGCGCGTGCATATATGCATGTGCATATTGGCACAGCTCTAATTTTAAGCATGGAAATGTCCTAATTCCGTTGCATGATGTAAAAAATTTTCTCCGAGTCCCTTAATTGGAATACCAGTTCATACATATGAATAAAAATATATTTCTGAATGTCAACCTCGCTGCCTTCGACGCAAAATTATTTCGATCAAGCCGTTTTACTTTCAACAAATTACTTATACCGCAAATCACAAAGCTCGTATTTCACTGGCAATGTGCACCACACCAAAAACTATTATTTATATACCGAGCCTTCTTTCTCTTTTTAGTAGAGAGTGGCTGAGTGTCATTGACAAGATACTTTACAAGGAGTGTACATGATAGGGGTTCCCCAGGCCCCTAGTCACGCCCAAGCTTTAAGGCCTCATTTTCCTCTCATTTAGTGTTCATGTCACATTCCTTGAGGACAGTGACCACACTGCAAGCAACGACTCTGATTTGCCGCATCAGCGTTTTTCTCACCAGCTGCCGCGTACAGGCCTAGAACCCGTGCAGGAAGCACAGAACGCAAGCGCTCTGTACACGGCCACTGCAAGGCCAAAACCACCCAAAACAGTATTCTTAAATATATATTGTGATGGAAATCGTATTTTCTTTTTAACCAGCACAAGAGATACATGTTCCTCAATCATGTTTTTCTACTCGCGATATGGGTATTACAATACTTATGTGCGGGCATCACACATGAGTGTGATAATACAGATGAGAGGGATTTTCCTCACTTTTAGATATTGTTAAAACGAATGATGTGTTGTGTGCTCTGAGCAAAATCGCCACCCGGCTCTGGATGGCGATTTTCTCTGTTAGGTATAGGGGAAAAATTCAATGCAAAATATTGCACTCTTATTTTTTAACTATTGCACCTACGAACTTCAAATAGCACGGGTCATCGACGACAAAATAATAATTTCTTCAGCATCCGAGACGAGTTGATCGCGTGTCCTTTTTGATATCTGCCGCTCGTTCTCCGAAACCCGTCGTTGTAACTGTTTAAAATCCGGTTTTCTTCTCGTGTAGTGAGCACTAGAGCAGGCTTTATTTCCAGCCCCACGATATAGGCAAACTAGCACAAATCAGCTGGCCGTAATAGTGAGGCTAAAACTTTGGGCCGCACTCTGCCTTTATTGTTACAAACAAAGTAGATACATTCCATGCTTAAGAATAGAAAGTTGCAACTGTATATGGCTCCTCAGTTCCTGCGGCGTAAACATGTTTGGTTACAAATAACGCCATATTTATTAAGGGCATATTTATTTACAAATTTTTTTAATTGTATTTATTTATTATCTATTTATTTCAATTTATTTATATTCATTTAATTACAATGTATTTATATTTATTTATAAATTACGCCATATATATTTTAATTCTACAATCTTTCTAAAAGAATTATGTCACAAAACGCTACTAGAATACATAGAGACAAGGTAAACCATAAATCAGTTATACTAAACACAACGCGCACATCAAGAAACAAGCACACACTTAAGCCTGCACAATGAATTTCAGAGCTTGCTCATCTTATAGAGTTCAATAAAATTTGTTTCCAGAAACTTTTGCTTAGCTTGGATACTTTTCATTCTTTTATTTTCAGTCATGTGATACAGAAACATGTGAAGCTCACTGGGGCTAGCGATAGTTCTACTTTGAAGCAACAAGCTGGTGTAATCTGGCTGATGCAATGTGTAGTTAGTCATTATTAAAGGTTCAGTGCTAAATATCATCAGAGCATTAATCGTCGTGACTCTTAGGATTTAGTTTCTTCGACCAAAAATCATATATAAAAACACAAGTACAGAAAATAGGATAATAATGATAATAATGCAAATGGCGGTCACCCTGCTTTATTGAACTGACGGCTTCGCTGCTGTTAATAGTCCACAGAAATAACTAAGATATAAATAATAATGACTTAAAAAATGTAGAAGTGAATTAATTTCTAATCTTCTAACAGGATTTTAATGAAAATCAAGCTACAGTTTCAGAGCAACAACTCCTTCATCCTCTCAGGATTCGCATTAATAACAACAGACAGATATGGGTACGTGGGATAAAATACAGGCACCGTAATAAATTGATATTCCAACAACAAATAGCTACTCAGAACTAGTTTTCACCAAAGGCTAATGAACGACATCGCCTCCGACTCCACACGTTCGAAAAAACCTCACTCCAACTCCCCTATAAAACATGTTACTCCGTCTACTCCAACTCATGACTCTAAGTTCACAATACTGCCTCCATCTAATGGCAATGTTTACCATCATGGTAAGTTGCGATCATGACATTAGAGCAGTTGTCCTGACGTTGCAGGAACACCCACACTATTTAGGTTTCGTGAGAAGTGACAACCTTTTTCAGCGGTCGGTCACATGTTCGTGATAGCATTGAATCTCTAATATAGTTGCAGCTGCCTTAGTGCCAGGTTCAACTTGTCTGAGGTAGTTAAAGGGTGCTATAATTGTTTATACTGAAAGAGTGACGTATAAATTTATGTATGAAGAAAGACAATCTTTAAATTGATCAATAAACATGGTGAGTGAAATTAACTCTTTGAAAACGCTTGAAGGCAATGGTGTTGATTTTAAAATTGAAATTTACCGGAAACTTATTGCGCAATTTCGTTATAGAAGATCTAATAAAGAAATAACTTGATTCAAAAGGCTAGAGAAATCAAGTTCAGAATTCAACTTCCAAATTCAGAGAATTTTACGCGTAAGTATTTCGGTTGAGAGCTTATAATTTATTTTCTAACATAGGGTTCTAACGTTCCATTTTATAGTTTTACTTGCAATTTTTAATTCGAGTAAATGTTTTATACGGTATTTTTAGCACTCTCCTTTTTACTTAAGACTAGGAAGCCTCCCGATAACTTTTCAACTATTTTGATTATGTAAGTGACATGAATCAGCTCTTTTAGGCCGGTGACACAGTTGGCGTTTTGTTTTCGATTGGATTTTTTACCGTTGCGGCCGTACCAGAAGTAGCGCGTACGATTCAAATGATGGCAAATAGGTGGCTATGTTCTGTACACAAATATAAGGTTTTGCAACCTTATATTTTTACTTACCTTAAAATTATGACCAGCATTTGCACCGGTTGAATACAATTTCGCAGTCTCGTATTTTAGGGTGGAGTCGGAGTCTGAGTCGCTTTTCCGAATGCGGTGGAGTCTAGGTTGGAGTCGATATTTTTTGTGTCTTCGATTCTAATTTTTGTTATAAATTTTTAGCAATTGTTTAAAACAGAAAGTAGACAAAACAGATTTAAAATACTTAACCGAATAGCTAAAATATTCGCAGTATTTTTGCTGGTTATTTTTTCGAAGTTCGAAACTGCATATTTTCACCTATTACCTTACACTGTCATTGATATCTAGTCATTGTGGGTTCGCAAACATATATATGAGGTTTCTACGAGCACGAAACATAATTTTCGTAATGAAGCAATAATGCAATTAAACACCAGGAATCAGTACCTGAAAACTTCACAAACTTAATTTCTTTATTTCTGTTTCGTTTATTTCCCCTTCAATTTATACATAGGAAATAGAAACTAGCAGTAAATGTGTTTCACGTTACTTGCAGAAGAAAAAAGAAAGAAAGAAAACACTTTATTTCCAATACAGCTCAGCTGAAGCAATACATTGCACTCACATAAAGAGTGGTAACACTGCACGTTCTTAATGTGTCTATGTTCAATACCATTTGTTCCTTACGATATTTTTCAGTTTGTATTTCTTTGCTTCGATGTATTGATTGACTAGTCCTTGCCAACACCTCAAGCTATGGCCTGATACATCAAGACTTCTATAGTTTTCAAATTATATTATCAGTAATGATAATAAAAATTCAATTAGCTTATTCTGATGTTAATAACTATAATATTACTTCATTTTTTCAACCATATGCAATACTTATGTACTTCAAATTGATTTTATTTTGTTTACTCTCTTGAATTTCAGTCAAGGTAACATGTCTTATTATTTGAAATGTTTGCTCATTTCTAACGTTATTCGTAGAGTATTGCTTGGTTCTCCATGAGTTAGTTTTTTTATTTCACTATATCATTTCCATGTTTAAGGAGACCGTCTGGGTAAAAAAAAAACTCCGTTATTCATGGATGAATTTCTCTGAAATTCTCACAGTAGGTGTGAAATGATGCATAGATCATTTGTTATTTCGACGAAATTTTCGTAGCTGCTCTTTTTTTTTTGGAAAAATATGATAAAATAGGAGGGTTTTGTAAAATCTATCTCCTCCTACAATTTTGAAGTTACAAAACCAGTATTTCGTTTTTAGATTGCTTATATGTCTATATAACCATAAGCAATAGGGAATTTCGATAACTTCTTTTTGTGGATTTTGAGAATTGAAAAAAAAAATGATATATTTTTCTTTTTTTTTCATGTGGTGTAATTTTCAAAACACTAAATCTATCAAAAAATGGTATTGCTTATGGATACACCTTGTTAAGCCCTATCGAATGGTATATAAACCATTCTCGTAGCTCTAAAATTGTGGAAGGAGATAGATTTGAGAAACCAATATCAAGTTTCCAGAAAAACGTGTTTTTTCACATAAAAATTTTTTTTTTCTTTCCATCTTTTGAACTACAAGGTTTTCTACAATGAACTCTTGAGCGTTTGTAGCTCTTTTCAATTTTTTTGATTGATATAATTTACATTGCTGTAGCTCTGTAACTCTGGGAAAAAATAAGCAACAAAAGAGAATAGGTGTAATTCTTGACAAAAAAAAATTTTTAATTTTTTATTTTTTCCACCAAAATACATTTTTTGTCTAGTCAACTCCTTTGTTTTATAGCTCTTTTCAAGCCCTTTGGATTGGTGTGCTTGCCACTGCTGTAGCTATGATACTGCAGCTGTAATCGAGCTATGAAGGAAAGCTGCGGTATCATAGATACGGCAGAACAGCTAAATTCTGAAATTGTCAAAAAGTATAAAAAAATATCTACTCAGCATTAGAATGTTTCATTTGAATAATGGAAGCGCTTTGAGTAGCCCATTAACGAACTATAATGCCATTCCCGCAGAGAAACACGCTCAATTGACCCCCAATAGTGAGAAGGGGAGGGTTCAAGGTCACTCCACCCCTATTGCTTTCCCCCCCCCCTCAGGTGGGCTCACTATTCGAAGTAGAAGTAAACGGAAAGTACCAATGGAATCGCAAGAAAATCCTCTATAAGATGCATATAAAAACAGAAAATCAACATATATCCTGATTTCTACCCAGACGGTCTCCTTAACTTTCTATGTTTTGATCGCTGCCCAGTTTCTAACGAAGAATACGCTGAATTCAAGATTTTTGTAATTATGTTTTTACGATTTGAAAAGTTGAAATAGTATCTCTTTCTCGGCATTATTCAATTAATTAGTTCGTTATAATGAATTTTCACTGTTCCCTTTACCACGTTTTACTGGCGGGAGACGTGGCTGGTAAAGTGTGTTTCAGATCAACCCAGGCTTTACAGGAATTTGTTTGCGAGCCTGCACGTCTCTAACGTATTTGCCAAAAAGAGTGTAATTACTGCCGACAGGGCCTCTGTGGCGTCTGTGGTGCCAGTTTAATGGCGCACTCCGCGGCGCATCGGCTCGAGCGAGACTCCCTGGATTCTGACTGGAGTGACAATGACCTTGGCCTCGATGAGGACGTGTGTCGGATGGAGAGCCTCATGTCTCAGCTGACTTCTCGTCTCCGGAATTCTCAGCCGGGGAAGACTCGCCCTGGTCAACCAACTGCTGGGAAGCGATCTCGTGGGCGGCCAAAGAGAGGCACCAAAAATACCGGCGGTGCTACTGCGAGTGGGGCTAGCCCGTGCAGTGTGTTGATTGATGAACTCCCCTCATCTCCTACTGTGGATGACCTGCGCTCGTTCGACGAGATTTTCACCCATCAGCTGAGTTCCTTATTTTTAACGCTTAAAAAACTATTATCCATCAAAAAGCTTCAGTCCCAGTTTGATCAACTTAGTGCAACAGTGAAAGGTTTGGGCTCTCCTGACTCGTACAGGGCAGCCGTGGTTTCCGGTTCTGGTCCGCTCTCATCTGCGGCTCCCTCTTCTTTGCCGTCCTCAGCGCTAGTGTCGATCAACCGGCTCTCGGTTGATGTCGACCAAGTTCAACAGGATGGCCTGTCTAATGTTTTAATGCTGAGGGGATCTCTTGTCGATGCAGCCATCGCCCAGTCCCATCGCTCTGGTGCGGGTGAGAGGTCTCAGATGGTTGACCTTGTGTCTGCCATGATCAACGGGGCTATTCCTCGATTGGTCGCTGACTTAGATGTCATCTCGGCGGTGGTTGTTGATCGTGAGTCCAAGCATCTGCGGGTGGAGAGCCGTGACAAATACGCCATGCTGCGGGTATTGAGGGAAATCAAGTTGAAGAGACCTGGTGGTATTTTTGCTAATGAGTATCTGACACGAGCACGCTCAGAACTACTTTACAAAGTGCGTGTGGCCAAGCGGACTCTACACTCTATATCGAGAGTGTATACCAGATTTGGCTCGATCTATTGCCGTGTTGAGGGCCGTATGAAACTCCACGTTGTCAACACTGTGAAGGATCTTGAGAAATTGAAGGAAGCCGTGTCTACTTCAGCTACTGATCCTGCTGCCTCCTCTTCAGGTGCTGCTGCTTCTTCCATGGAGCGGCGTGGTATCGTTGAATGTATCTGCTGCCGGCACGGCACCCGCGTCGTCTGTTGATCTTGCGGATGATCCGGTTGTGGCCCCGGTTCCTGACTCGGTTAATGCTAATTCAGTCGTGAATCCAGTACATGCTGATTGTGATGTCTAGTCCTGTTAGTACTGAGGAGGATATTCCTGATTTTGTGTTCTTTGACCAACCTGATGAAATAGTAAGTGTTCATTGTTCTCTTGGAACCATTGGTGATCTTGAAAGTCGCTGGGCATTAATGGGATGCAATGCATTTGCGATATTGTGTGTTAACATTTGGAGTCTTCCGCGGAACTTTTGTCACCTGCAGGCATTCCTTGGTACTCTTTCCTTTCGCTTTAAAATCATAGTTATTACTGAGTCCAGGCTTGATGAAAATGTGCATGATTGCTTCATGATTGAGGGGTACCGTAAGGTCTGTCTTAACCGTAATCGCAGTGGAGGGGGGATCTGTATTTTCTACCGTGATTTTCTTGCCATTACAATCAATGCTGATATATCGCGGCTCTATGCAGTTGGTGAGATTCTTGTCTTTAGGGTTGAGATCAATGGAGTTCCAGTGGACGTGTGCTGTGTGTATAGGCCCCCGAGTCTAGACATCTCAGTTTTCAATGAGTTTTTTGCTGATTTCATTGCATCTACATTCGCATCAGAGGCTAACATTCTTGTTTGCGGTGACCTTAACATAAATTTATTCAACCCATTTAATCTAAGTACTATTGAGAATTTTATTCAAATGATGGCTGCGTTAAACTTCCACCCTCTCATCTCGAAGCCCACGAGAATCGGTAAATGTCGCGGGCTTACAAGATATAGTCTCATTGACCACATCTGGGTAAATTTTAGTCTTACCGGTACAATTGCGACTGGTGTTTGTGATTATGAGCTGACTGACCATCTGTTGCCCTACGTAATTTTTAAACCTGAGATTCTAGAGCCCAGGATCCCGGTAACTTACCGACTGATCAGTCAGGCAAGAAAGCTAGCATTCGTACGCCGTGTTAGTGAGCTTGACCTGGGGGTGATTGTGCGGGATAACCCTGATGTAGCCATGTCTCAGTTCATCCACTCAATCATGCATGAATATAACACTAGCTGCCCAGTAGTGAGTAAATTAATTAATAAACGGTCGAAACCTTCTCTATGGATCACGCGGGACCTTAAATCTCTCATTCGTAAACATAATAACCTATTTAATAGGTACCGCAGAGGCATTATTAGTCACTCATATTATAAATGGTTTAGGAACACTCTTAGGACTGTAATGAAACTAGCTGAAGAAATTTACTATATTAAGAAAATTAATATGAATGAAAATGATCCAAGGAAGACTTGGCGGATACTGAATGAACTCATGGGACGTTCAAACAGAGACTCTAACATTACTTTGGTTGGGGATCGGGGTGTTGTAATTGGTTGCCCGAGTGATGTTGCGCGCGTGTTTAATGACTATTTCACCCAATTCGATATGGAATTAACCGGAAACATGCCTCCGCGCACCCAAAATGTTTTGACTGGCATACCTGGAGTGAGTGTCGGCTGTAACTTTTATATGGTCTCATCAAGTGAAATAAAATCCATAGTGGCTGATTTTAAACATAAGAAGTTCCACCATGGCGACTTAGACCCTTCGATCTTGTTTGAATTGTTGCCTTTTATATCGGACACCTTTGCTGGTATAATTAACGGATGTATTAAGAGTGGTGTATATCCAAGCATTTTAAAACGAGCGAGAGTTGTACCCGTTTTTAAGTGTGGTGACCGTAACATAACGGGGAACTATAGGCCAATATCTACTCTGTCTGTTTTTAACAAGGTGTTTGAAAATGTTATTTACAAACGTCTCAGCTCCTATTTTAATTCGTGTGGTATTTTATCTCACTTCCAGTTTGGTTTTAAAAAAGGTTCGTCAACATCGACCGCAATATTGTCAGTAGTTTCGGATTGTCTTGCAGCTCTCAACAAGAGAATGTTCACTATCTGCCTGTTTTTAGACCTTCGTAAGGCGTTTGACACAATTGACCCGATTCTCTTGATCACGAAGCTCGAGGCTTAAGGAGTTGCTGGGCGTTCACTCGAGTTGATTAGGTCATATCTTACTGGTCGCACCCAATATGTTGCATGTGGTAACTCGTCCTCGTCTGATCAGCCTGTTTTGCTTGGCGTCCCGCAAGGATCTACTCTTGGCCCATTTCTTTTTAACGTCTTCGTTAATGATATAGCCTCACTGCCTGATGTTAAGTGTGCCCTATTTGCTGACGATGCAGTATTTTATGTGAGTGACGATAATTTTGCAAATGCAGTTCAAAGAGTTAAGGATTTTTTGATACGATTGACAAACTGGCTTCAGCTAAACAGACTTGTGCCCCATGAGAAAAAAACAAAGCTCATGCTAATCACAACCAGAGACAGCCCAATCCTTCCAGACATTTTTTTCAATAATGTTAAACTAGAGTGGGTGACTTAATTTAAATATCTTGGCGTATTCCTCGATTCCAAGTTAACTTTTGGCCATCACATATCGCATGTCTGTGGTAAGTTGAGCCGTGCTCTTGGCATGTTTCATTGCCTCTCTAGGAAACTGCCACTGTGCTCCCTTAGGAGCATCTACTACAGCCTTGTCTACCCACATGTAATTTACTGTGTTGAGCTGTGGGGCGGTGGGCCACCCAGTGTTAGGTCAAAAGTCTCAATCCTGATGAATAAAATTCTGCGTGCAATTCTTAAAGTACAATATAATAACCATGTACCTGAAGTTTACACATCCAGCATGTACAAAGCATTAGAATTACTTCAATTTGACGATATATACAGATTTTTTTATTAAAACTAGCTCGTAGGTTCCTTTTTAACGATGACATATCTTTTAATAAGTATTTGTTACCGCTTGTCCCAACGAATAATTATGAGCTAAGGAACTATAGATTCAGACTACCCTATGTACGACTTGACGTGGAAAAATATGGAACAATTTACCAAATGGTTCAAATGTTAAATACGTTGGATTCTGAATGGCTGATGCCGTTGCCTGGGTACCGCTTTAAAAATGCATTTAAGAAATCAGCGATTGCGCAATATTAGTCTCGCTTCCTATTCTAATACTTTTGAATTTTACTTTTCTTTATGTGTTAGCGAGCGCCTACTGTGATTTAATTAGCCATAAATCTGTGTCAATTCCAGCAATGGTTAGGCGCTTGTTCTTTAGCGTGTGAGGGTTGCTGGAACTTTTTATTATCCCCTTATGTCTTATCATGTCTGTTTTATAGTGTTTTTCTCTTTTTCTTGTATTGTTGCATTTTAATCTAGACATTTGTTGATAAATTTTGCTTTGTGTCCAGTACTCTAGTCACTCGTGCATTTCTTCTAGCATTATGAAAGCTCGTGACCATGTTTATAACATTTTATTTTGTTTTTGACACTGCGATTGTACTTTTAGCGGTTTTATTATTTTCTGCAATTATCCCATGTTCTATTAGGCCCAAGAATATGAATGAGCTTGAAGTGACCCTTGTCACCTTTTAAGAATACCTGTATTGTATAATAATAAAGAAGTCTGCGTTTGCGCATTATTAGTTACGCTTCCCTTTTTAATACTTTCAAATTTTACTTTCCTCTGTGTATTCTTGACAATTCTACTCTTACTTATTCCCTTGTCACTTGATATTTTCCTATTTTATTTTCCTTTTCTATGTTACCCTCTAATGTGTTTTCCCCTTGTTACTGTATCTTTTCTCTGTTAGCTCGACTCGCTGGAGCTCTTATTTTGGATGTTTAATAGTGTAGTCTTTATTTTAGCAGTTGGTTGTACGATTTTCTCATTGTTTTTATTAGGCCCAATAGGCGAATGAGCTTGACGTGGCCCTTGTCACCTTTTTAGATACCTGTATTGTAATTTTAAACGTGACCTTGTGACAATAAATTCTATGGAGTTTCTATGGAGTTTCAATGAAGATTTTGAAATGTTGTCAGGTGAAAAATATCGATAGTGGGACACTACCGATATATCACAATATAATGATCTTTCGGTATATCGCAGAAACAATCATTAAGCATCTTTTACGAGCGTGAAAGGGAGAAAGACCAACCAACCAAGACGGACCAACCAATTTTATTGATTCAATGAAATTTCCATTGTAATAACATAGAAGAAATTATGCACAGGAAATACCTAAATCTATTTTTGAAATTATTTGTTAAGGCAGGGTTGCGGAGTCGGAGTCGGAGTCGAGAGTCGGAGTCGCCGGAGTCGCATGTTTTAGGGTGGAGCCAGAGTCGGAGTCGCATTTCCGGGTGTGGTGGAGTCGGAGTCGGAGTCGTTCATTCGGATGTGGTGGAGTCAAGGTTGGAGTCGCTATTTTTTGGTGTCTTCGATTATAATTTTTGAAAAATATTATTCATATATGTTTGAAACCGAAAGTAAACAAAACAGAGTTAAAATACTTTACTGAAAAGTTACAAAAATGCGCAATGTTTTAATTTATTATTTTGTTCGAGGTTCGAAACTGCGTATTTATACCCATCACTTAATACGATCAATGGGCATGGTGGGTTAGCAGACATACAGTATATATGTGATACCCACGAGTGCGAGGCATAATTTTCGTACTGGAGCAATAATGCATATATAACAGTGAAAAGCCGGAATTATTAATTGAAAGCATCGCAAATTCATCCTTGTTGTTTGTGTTTCTCTCATTCTCCCTTCAATTAATACATAGGATCTAGAAACTAGTAGTTAATGTGTTGCAAGTTACTTGCAGGACAGGTCAGCTGATGTAATACATTGTACTCACATAAAGAGTGGTAACTCTGTACGCTCTTACTGTGTCTATATTCTATACCAGTGGTTCTTTACAACGATTTTTTCTAGTCTTTCTTTTGATGTTGCTTTGGTGTATTGATTGATAATGACTAATCTTTACCAAAAACCTGGAGCTATGGTCTGATTCATAAAGAGTTCTAGTTTTCAGGTTACGTAATGGCTATTGATAATGTAAATTCAATTATCTTGTTTTGATGTTAATAACTGTAATATTAGTTGATTTTTTTCAGCTATATGTAGTACCTTTGTACTTGAAATTTATTTCCTTGTTTTGTTTACTTCCTTGTCTTTAGGTCAAGTTAACATGTATTAATAATGAAAATTTCTGCTCATTTCTAAAGTTGTTCCTTGAAATTTATTTGGTTCTCCAAGAGTCATATTGTATTTTATCATTTCATTTTCATTTTTAATTTCTATTTTCTTATCACCCCCAAGTTTCTAAGTAGGCATACGCTAAAATGGAGATTTTCAGAATTATGTTTTCACAATTTTAAAAACTGAAATAGTGTCTGTTTCTCAGCATTATATAATTAATGACTTTTTCTTAAGAAAGTTTTGGAAATGTTGTAAGGTAATCAAAATCGGTATTGGGACACTTGAAAAAATAAAATACAATGTGAAAGAGCTGCAATGAAAATAGTCTCACAACACCAGCAAACACTTCACGTAGTTACACTCATATTGTAACTGAAAGCAATGCACTATCTCAGTTGTAATGATTGTTGCATTTATGCGATAGTACAAATTTTCTTGCTGAAAACGTACCAAATTTCACCAAAAATACAAAATGAAAAGAACGTGGACGTTTCTTAAAATAAAAAGGGTCAAATACATAGTAAGTAGTCAAACGAGAATAAAAGACAGTATCATAATACACGCAGAGAAGCTAAAAGTGGCTTTTATTCGTAAATAAAACGTTCCGAAGATGTCAGGCTCCTTGGAAGAAAGCAGAACAACTTTTGCCTATTATAGCCGAGATATAAAATTGTTTGAGCAATAATATGTCCCCTTTTCTGCATTTTTACCCTGCATAGTGTAGATAAAGAGAAGAAAAGGCGGTGTGCAAATCTTGCCTACCTTATCTACATGTATGTATGATATAGCATAATTTTGGTGATTTTGAGCATACAGTAGTAACTGAATCAACTATTTTTTTCTAATATCTCAACCCTACGGAATTTTTCCAGTTCATCACGCGTTAAAAGACGAAGAAAATTGTATATCATCTTTACTAAAACACTCACTACAAAATTTGATATCACTGTCTATTTGCACGCGTGATGAACTGGAAAAAAAATCAACTAATGTAATTTTGATGAATCGGAGCATACTTAGGAATAGAAAAAACTATTGACCCTTATCTATACTTATCAGGGGATGCACTGCCTTCTTTGCCTGCTCAGAAGACACCTGTCACAGATATATATATATATATATATATGTCAAGGAATGGAAAGTCGTAGGGATTAAAATTTTGTGCGTCGTACTTTTTCTTATTTTATGTCGCCCGGTATTGGAATTCAGCTCTCTTTTTGTTCATCGGTCTTTCTTACTGTAATTTTGCGTCGGAAGAAAACGCGTGCTGAACGCAACATCTTTTCTTATTTAATCAAGGTGATCTAGGAATTCATTCACAGCTTCAGCAGTCACCGCTCGAGGCGGAGGTGCGTTTTCTTTTAGGATTCTTTTGTGCTTTATTTATCCGGTATAGCCCTGACAATATTTCCAATATTTTCATTTTCATGTTCTAGTGTGTAACAGGTTGGTTTTGATTGTTCATCAGTGAGGTCTCCAGTCGTCCCCCACACTGAGATACTCTGACAAGTTCCAGCCACAACCTGACCGGTGCCTGTATGTCTTAAGAAGTTAGCATTTTCCAACGTAACAACACGGAAAATCGAAGTGTGCCAGGGGTAGCTGCGAGTGACGGCTTCGGGAATCCAGCTACTACCCTGGCTTTAATACTCGCCGGTGTTAGTGGACTGCACTTCACATCTCTTTCTGAACTCGATCGATTAGAACTTTACGTTCTCCACTGGCCGCTGCGATCTGGCCGACCCGAAGCAGTCAGATCTAACAACTCAGAGCAGCCTGATCTAAATACACGTTCTGTATTTACTTTACTCTAAATATTGTTGTTAGTCTTAGGCGTGGTGTATATTGTCATTAATTACCGCTGGCTAAGTGTTCGTATTTATTATTCGTTTCTCGTTCTCTATTCAATTTTGTGTCTCGTGTGCTCTATTCTTATTTCGTGTAGTGAAGTGTCCCACTCTAGATTTCATTAATTTAAAATGTCGAATTTCAGTAAATTATAAAACCTCATTCTTATTTTTCCACCGGTTCACCCAGTCGAATATCCGTAACCTGAACAATATATATATATATATATATATGTATATAATAGTGTACACGACCTGTCATAAATGACGTGATACGATATTGTCGTTAAAATCTTCTATATGTGGACGACAAATAAATAAATCCATCCCAATAGTAGCCACGATTCAAATATTATCGTGCTTGTGTACTTGTGAAATTCGTATCACAGATACGATCAATAAGCATCCTTTCAGAGCGTGGAAAGGACAGACCAACCAACCAAGACGGACCAACCAACTTTATTTGTTCAATACTGAATTGAACATTGTAATAACATAGAAGTTATGCAAAGGAAATACCCAAATCTATGTATTCATTTATTCGTTTAAGGAGACACTGGACATTTTATTTTATAAGAATAATCAACACTATATAGGGTATTTTTTTGTGTGGATAAATTTCAATCATAAGTACAAAAGTTCAAAATAAATCGATTTTCGCGAATGATAAAATGCCGAAGCGCCTTAGTTTTCGAGTTATAAGGACTTGAAGAAACTTTAAAGCTCAAAGTAGGAGATCTCGTGTGCACCAATGTTAACGCTTGTCCTGATAGTTCCGACCGCACTAAAGCAGCTTTGTTATTTTCAAGATAAAACCTGCAAGCATTTTACAATTACGAAAAATTTGCAATATAAACGTTCGTTAGGAAATTAACACTAAGTCATCAATGATAAACTTTAGTAGCTAATTCATTAAATTAATAAAAAATGCAAACATTATTCCATTCTTAACAGCTTGAAACTGTAGATACTTTTCCTAACCGTAAAATGCTTGCAGTTCTCATTGTAAAAATACCAGAAACCTGTTTTAGTGGGTTAGGAACATCAAGACTGCACCTTCATATTTTTCACCCATCAAGACTTCACCTTTTTCACTTAAAATTGATCTAAGTCATAGTAAATTTAACCCGAGTCAAGATCAATTTAATCCACGTCAAATTCAAATTAAAGCAATCCTAAGTTGAGTTAAGAATTGACGTAATTACTTGTTAATTTGAGCGTTTTTTTTGTATTAAATATGCCTTTATTTTATGTAATTAGTAAGAAAATTGTTTTTCTTTTCAGCAAGGAATACATAAATTTCCGCCGGTGTCCGGTGTTGCAATCTAAAGACAAGCCGTCGTGAAATGTGGTAAATATCCAGTATCAGGAGGCAGAGTCTGATTCAGATCTTTGAGCGGCGTAAAAGATACAAGTCAATTATACTACTCACATATTATATATTATTATATTATACTATTATATTATACTACTCACAAAAGTTATTCTAAAATTCTACATTTATGGCAGTTAGCTTCCTTTCAAGTTTTTATGCTCAAAGGGTAATTTTATGTTACACATATACATATGTGACTGCCTCGACAAATTAATTCGACGTGGGGGATGTTCAGAAAAGTCCACGGATGAAGCAAAACTTGTCAGAGGAACCATTTATTGATTACGTAAAATTACCTGCAAGAGAAAGGTTTAGTTAGCACAAAGGTAATACAAAAATATACAGTTTTTAGAGGTTACGAATCTAAAGGTGATGCAGAGTGTAAATCAGAAAGTAATGACGCAAAATTGGAGCAGAACTGCGTCATTGGTACAAGCAAACTTAGCTCAGTGAACACGGGTAATACTTCAGCGGCTCAGCCAACACACAAATTATAGGCGAGTCTTGGCACAATTTTCATAACTGCATCCTAATGGCACACTCAGATATAAGCAGTCTACCTAATGAGCCACTCATAAAATACTAAGGTCAGGTAATACTCTACACACTGATGTCCAACCAGGTAGACGCTGAATTGAAGTTACACGCTATTCCTATACAAATCTAGAAAATAAAATCCTTTCGGTCAGGAAAGACAAGAAATGACAACTGGATTAATTATATTCAGTTGATTTGTTAACAACAAATGCAGCAAGTTCAACGTTTTAAAGTGAGCCAAGGCGGAGCCGTCCTCCAATTGGCTTGATCGTGGAGTGTCTTGAGAAAGACGCTTGGTACGTTCGGGTCCCGTCGGCCGTAAGGAGACGCGGTCGAGGAACAGGACGCGCCCGCACAGAGTCTGAGAGGAAATTAGGAAGATTTGCGAACAAATGAAGAGTAATTTCAGTTGGCCATCGTGAGTTCCAATTCATTACATCGATAGAAGTTATAGGTTATACGTTGAAGTTTACAAGTTATACTTTATACGTTGAAGTTTACAAGTTATAGGTTATACGTTGGAGTTTACAAGTTATAGGTTATACGTTGAACGTTATAAGTTATAGGTTTTACGTTGAAGGTTATACGTTGTAGGTTATAAGTTATACGTTATACGTTGAAGTTTACAAGTTATAGGTTATACGTTGAACGTTATAAGTTATAGGTTTTACGTTGAAGGTTATACGTTGTAGGTTATAAGTTATACGTTATATTGAATGGGTGACACATCAACAATTCCCAGCTCACTAAAATGGTTATTCCCAGTCTATGAACCATAGTCCACACACCTCCAGATGGTTAGTGAGCCTCTGAAGTGCAGCGGCGGAAGCTAGAAGAATAGACGGAGAGCGCGGCAGCCGTGCTGACGTCTCAGCCCATCATGATGAGCCGGTAGCTAGTAGGGTAGAGAATAAAGCACATCTCTCGAGCGTCGCGGAGAGCCTCGCTGAGTTTTTACGAAACTGCAGAGCTTATTCTCTGAGAGGCAAAAATAGAAGTCAGTTCGATAACGGGTGGTGGTGATCTGCTGAAGATCGTCTTGGCTGGGCTACGTAAGCTTTGCTCACTATGAGGGTGCATTCAGGTGGTTGCATTCAGGTCAAGTAATGACAATTGCGTACTATGGTGTAGACAGAGAAGGCCAATTTTTAGTGAGCTGGGAGTACTATAATAAAGATGTGAAATCGAGCGAATAAATCTAGAATTATCGTAACACTTAATGGCAACGTAAATTCCTATGTACAAAGGAAGGGAATCCAAAATAAAGCCCCGAAGCAACTGCAGGAAATCCTGCAGATTTCTGCACAACAAACAATGCATGACAACTTGAGTTGTTTCTGACTCACATGACCAGTCACAAAGGTCTATTAGTTCTACCGTACCACCCGGACATAGTTATAACATACACCTACAAAGGTGATCAATAGGTGAACAAGGGGGCACACTTAGACACATCAGCACAAGTAAATAGTTTCCTAACATGCATTAACACCTAATCAATTAGGCAATATAACATATTCCGCTGTGGGAAATTCTTCCCACATACGCCTCGCGTGGCTTTTCATTTTGATTCTGTACTGTGGGCCGGTGGGATTTTGTTTTCTTATTGCCGATTTCACCGGGGTTCGGGCGGTGTGCTCGGATGGTCCTAGTTTTGATATACGGTGTGCTGTTCGGGTCCTTCTCTTGCTCCACGTGAGATCGTTGTGTGGCCGGTTGGTTTTGTGGACGGGCTCTTGGGATGGTTGCTAGTAAGGTAACTCTGCCGTGATCTGTCACCGACTGTCGGCCTCCTTTGCTCTTGCTGCTACTTTTATCTTTCAACTGTTTTTAAGTTTGTGTGAATGTGATTTTCTTTCATTAAAACTCTTGTTCGGGTATTAAATTTTACACTCTTATAGGTGTTCGGTCTACTAAAAATTAATTGGGCAACGGCCTGTTATATCAAACTGTAATAAGGCTACGCCTTCTGCATTGAATCTTGAAACTAAACTCACTTTAAATTTATGGGTTGCGACCCGAATGTAGGCGCTGCCATTAAAGATCATTATGATCATAATTTAAATTATTCTTGAATTGAGCTGGTGTGGTTTCTAATCTTACGAGGTGGGCTACCGCCTGCTCTGCGAACCTCCCAGCGGTAATTTTCTTCTGGGCTATGCTTTTCACTAGTTAAAACATCTCCCTACTATCCTTTCTGTCCTTTGACCGAACATCTACCTTATACTGTTTACTACTAAATTTCTAAATTACCTCTAAAGTGGTTTTGCGGCCCACCGAGTACGGCAATATACTTGGGTGAGTTTCGTGGTTAAAATTGTTTTTCATATTCAAATTTTTGGTATATCGGGTTGTTTGTTCCTCAACTTACCGTCTTTCTTTTGTTTCCTTAGTATACGAATCTAAAATCAGCTTCGCTTCCGTCTGGGCGTCCGTCTGCTGACCGTTCTTTGTCCGATTTTTCGCCGAACCTGCAGTGTCTGGTGCCTCCGATCAGATCCTTCGTTGCTTTCTGGGTGCGTTATGCTAGGGTGCTTTTGGCCTTAATTCTCTGCGGTATAGTGTTGAGATATAAGCTCGTTAGTGGTTGCTATAATACGACGAGGTGAGGCTTAGTAATTATCGTGTTGTTGCTCGTTGCAGGTGTTCATGGTTCGGCCGCGGGCTAACTAGCTCCCTCCGGTTCCCGTGCTGGCTTCTTTAACCGTGGACCCAAAAGAGACGTGCACCGTGGTGCAACCTAACCGTGTGAAGCCTCTCAGTGACGCAACTTTGAACGACCGAGCACCTCCTATTCGGGGCGTCGCACCATTATAAACTTAATATATAACTATCAAGATCTGGAAAATCTTAGAATTCTAAAATATACGTAAAATCGTATTACCGTCATTTTACGGAGTTTTGTACTCCTTTCAATCTGAATTGAATTGAAATCTAACATCAATATAATTCGTTGAATCTAAAATCTGTTCATTAACAACGGATTTTCTATCCTTTATGGTTGTAGTGTGCGAGAATTTCAAACACCGCCGCAGTCAAGTAAAAATCACACGAATATGAAATAGGCAAAACAACCATACTCTCCGGACTGGTAAAATAGCAACTTGAGTGGGGAACTATATAATTCTAGAGTCCAAAAACCAGAGCTGAAATCCACTAACATTAACCGTGAATTTATACAGCACAATGATTTATAACAACAGTAAGAATTTAAACAACACAATGTGCATAGATCAAATTAACAACTGAGCACAATGAATCCAGCCGTGAATTCCAGCAAAAAAACTAAATAGCACTGGCGAGCACAGATCAAAATAAGGCTCAATAATTTACTCAAACAAAATGAATGAGTTAGCAGACACTGAACAACACAGATCAGGACTGGCTTGACAATTAGAACAATGTGCATAAAGGTTAGCAAGAGAGTTATACAACATTGACACCATGAATAAAGCATCACTAATGTAAGTGGAGTTGTAGGGGCACATTAGGAGACTGCTGCATCACAAATTACATTCCACTGTCACTTGAAGTCTTCAGCTTTCCTCGAATCTAAGGATTCACTGTCTAGTTGAATACACAATACAAACATCACTAGAGACAATGAAACACTTAGCTTATTTAACTTAATATTTAACACTGGTTACTTACATTTCCTTCTCTGAAGTCTACACAATACACTCAGACGGTTCTCCTACATGACTGGCAGCCTCTGCCTGGAGGGCTGAGTTTATATACCTAAGGTACCGGAAGAGACCGCTTCCGGAAAACGAGTGAACTTGCGGAATGATTCTCCCGATATTCGGAGGTCCAAATTTTCTATCGCTATTTGAAAATATAAATTTCCTAAAATTGCTGCGAAGGCAGCACAACATAGTAGTATCGAGGAATTATTCACACTCAAATAGAGATTTACATGCGTGAAATTTCACTTTATCACATGTGTCAAATCATACATACATGCTACTAAATAAGATTATCATTGGACGATGTGTAGGTTGAACCCATAAAAAAATATAGCAACAAAGTCCTTTTTCACTCGTTCAAACGATTTTCGTAAAAAGAAGTCACAATTTATCTCATCGACTTAGGTCATATATTTGCCTTGGCCTAATAATTCGAAGGGTTGGCAACATTTTTAATGCTAATGCAGGAATTTATCTGTATGGTAATGCACTCATATAAGTTGTATTCAAACGAAATCGTACATAAGTACTCAGTTAATCGCGTTTGTATATTTCTCTAAAAGATTAAATCTACATAATGTCCAATTGTTCTCTTATGTATTTGCATGTATATGATTTCATACATGTTATAAAATGAAGTTTCACGAACGTAAATCTCTAAATGAGAGTGAAAACATCTCCGATACTGCTATGTGTAACATAAAATTACCTTTTGATCATAAATATTTGATTGGAAGCATACTAACATTAATGCCGAATTTAAAATAACTTCAATGAGTAGTACAATACAAAATGAACTGGTTATATTATATATTTGACTGGTATCTTTTACGGCGCTCAAAGATCTGAATCACACTCTGCCTCCTGATGCTGGATACTTAGCAAATTTTACGGCAGTTTGTCTTCAAATTGTAACACAGGCGAAAGTTTTATGTATTCCTTGCTAAAAGGAAAAACGATTGTCTTTCACATCACATCCAATAAAAACATATTTAACGCAAAAAAACGCTCAAATGAACGAGTGATTGTGTCAATTCTTAACTCAACTTAAAGTTGGATTAATTTGAATTTGACTTTGATTAAATTCGACTTTACTTGCATTAATTTGAAGTGAAAAAGGTAGCCTTAACATTGGCGCGCACGTGGGATCATACTTTTGGTTTCAAAGTTTCTTCAAGTCCTCACAACTCTAAAACTAAACGGTTTTGAACATTTACCATTCGTGATATTTGATTTATTTTGAGTTTTTCAACTTATGGTGGAAATTTCTCCGCACAAAAAACTATATATATATTGAAACGCTTGGTTTCTCCATCAATTTATAAATAAATATGCGTTTTTGTATTTATTTCCCCATGTGTCAACACAATGGGAATTAGCTTGATTGGATGGTATCATAAATATCATTCGAATGATGTGAAAGCCTGTCATCTGCTCACTTTTGTTTATAAGTTGAAAAATTTTGCTTGAAAATTTAATCTATTGTTGAGAAAATGCCGCATATCGTGGAAAAACGGTATGGCAAATTTGTTGAAAACTTCTTCGCTAATAATAATTTGAAATATAATACTCAGTTGTTGCTTGCGTGGTTGGTGTGTACGTCTGTGACGTTCATAAGGATGCTAATTGATCGTATCAGTGATAAGAGTTTCACCAGTGTAAAAGTACAAAAATATTTTAATCGCGGGTACTATTAGGGTGGATCTGTTTGTTTGTCATCTATTTCTTGAGACTTTTTTAAAGAAAACTTTTGAATCCTTTCATTTTTGAAGAATCATGCACAATAGTAAGGATATATATTAGTAAAACTTGATTTTTAAAATTCTATTGCCAATTTAAAAGTCGTTCGTAAATAAAGATCATGATAACCATATGTACAGATTGCAATACCTGCAAGCAGCAATATTCATCTTTTAAATTGTGAATAGGTGGAGTTCGAGTCACAAAATTGTGATTAGGTGGAGTCGGTGTTGGAGTTGCAAAATTCTGGAAAGGTAGAGTCGGAGTCGGAGTCCGAGTCGCAAAATTCTGGAAAGGTGGAGCCGGAGTCGGAGTTGCAAAATTCTGGAAAGGTGGAGTCGGAGTCGGAGTCGCGAAATTCTGAAAAGGCGGAGTCGGAGTCGCAAATTTATTCCTTCGACTCCGCAACCCTGGCTTAAGGAGACACAGTATTTTATTGCATAAGAATTTTCGACGGGTCCTATGCACTCGTAATATTACTACTTGATTTTTAAAATTCTGTTGCCAATTGAAAATTCGTTCGAAAAAATAATATGGTAAACATATGTACACATTGCAACACCTACAAACATTGAGAAATAAAATAGTCGTCCTATAAATTGTGAATAAGTATAGTTGAAGTCCCAAAATTTTGAAGATGTGCTGTCTGAGTTAGAGCCGGAGTCGCTAATTGATTCCTCCGACTCCGCAACCCTGCAAATAAGTATATTTTTTCGTTTTCTCTCTAATCGACGACGATATAACAACAATGCGAGAAGTTGCTCTCGATTCACGTTACACAGCACTAGGTTGTTGTACGGAGGTGCGCGACGGCCGTCTTGCCGCCCAATGTGTAAACAATGCATTATGTTAGAGTGGCGAGTGTAGACAAATCAGATCGGAAACGAAACTCCGAGTGTGTCACCGGCATGAGGAATACCATGCATTTCTTTTTTCGTGAGCATTTTTTCCCTTCATCGTACAATGACTTCCGCAATTTCGCTCACTCCCTCCCTCCCTCCCTCTCTCACTCCTTTCTTTCTCTCGCTTCTCCTCCCTACTTTTCCCTCGTCTTCTCCCTCCTTCTATTTCTTCGTCTCCCTCCCTCTCGCTTCCTCATAATGCTTGATACACCGAAGAGTCACAAATGAAGACCGTTCTTAAAGCTGAACGTTGCTAGTCTTCTGTCCTTTTCCTCTCCAGCGCCAGTGCAAGGCTCTCCCAGACACCCCTAAGGGGTGGTCCCTCTGAATGAATTCTTCCACGCAGAATTTGCAGCAGCAGTAGCTACAGAGAAATCCTCATATGTGAGTTCCTTTACTTTATTGAGCTTGGAGAATTGCTTACTTATGTAAGCATTAGCAATTGTACCAATGATGGGCTCCAAAATGAGCAAGAAATATTGTTTAGATTTACAAACCATCCACTGCATGGCGGGTTTTCCCTTAAATCCAATTCCACGTCTTTCTATCCAATGCAGGTGCAGGGGACATCATTTTGTAATGACAAGGAATCGTCAATGCAACGACGCCGATGAAAGTGAAGGAAACGATTCAGAAAAGGAATGCTCCGGCGACAACATCAACTTCTGCACAAATGATTATGCGAGTGACGACACCGATGAAAGTGAAAGAAACGATTCAGAAAAGGAATGCTCCGACGACAACGTCAACTTCTGCACAAATGATTCTGAGAGTGACGACGCCTATGAAAGTGAAGGAAACGATTCAGAAAAGGAATGCTCCGACGACAACGTCAACTTCTGCACAAATGATTCTGCGAGTGACGACGCCGATGAAAGTGAAGGAAACGATTCAGAAAAGGAACGCTCCGACGACATCGTCAACTTATGCACAAATGATTCAGCGAGTGACAACGCCGATGAAAGTAAAGGAAACGATTCAGAAAAGGAATGCTCCGACGACAATGTTAAGAAACAAAACTTGTCCGGAAAAGGCGAACGAAACTACGAAAGTACGACAGCCAACTTTTTTATGGAATGGCAACTAGCAGCGCAAAAAAGAACATTTGAAGATAATTTCGAAAGCTTCATGAGAGCAAAGACGAATCAGATTTATCGTTTGAAAGAACGGTTTGCTGTAATGCTGAACGGTTGCGATAATAAACATATTTATGAACGAGAACATGAAAGCCACATTGCTCTGTTGAAAGGCATCGAAAATCTCAACCAAGAGTGTCATTGCACCTTTTACAAGAGGAAATTTTATCCGAGCTCCCATCTTGCAGGACGTCTCGTGTTCACTTTCCTAGTTCGCTGCCAAGACCCGCTCTGCGACCTCAAGCAAAAAATTGTCTGTTTCAACGAGCAGGAAGAAATAGCGGGAAGATGTATGTACAGTCTATTTGCTGGAAGCACACGAAGCGAATAAGAACCATAAAATTAGTAAGAAACAGTTAAAAATTGAGGAAAAACGACGCATTGGACAGGCTGTCTTACTAAAAGGTCCGTCGAGTTTTTACTATAAACAATTTGCCAGCACGGGAGATGGTGCGGATGCCACAAAATTTCGTCCCTGAATCGTATCAGGAAACTTGGACAGATGATGAAGAGCCGCAATAAACTTTCTAAGGATGACAACTCTGACTTACAGTTAACCATCGAGCGCTGTAAAGCCTCTGACAAGGTCAACAAAAAATTATCCCCGCTTTTGTGCAAGAATACGATACGATCAACTCTAAAATAATACTTCAAACGGAAGAAGAGCTGCGCGAGCTTGCCAGAACTCCAGATGCCACTCTCAATTTGGGTTCCACTGGAGGAATCATGCAAGGGGGCAAATTGAACAGCTACCTCTATCATGCAGCAGTTTTTCAAAAAAAAAGTGATTCGCCATTAACAGGAATCTCTATGGTATCTAAAAAAATGTTCTACAAGCTGCATCGAAGGTATGCTCGCAATCCTCGTACAAAACTATAGAGAAGTAAATGGGAAAGAGCTCGCACCGAAGTGCATAGTAGTTGACCATAGTTTCGCATACTCACATGCCATTATGGCTGCCCTAAAATTGGGCGACCTACCATCGTATTTAGACCTACTGTGGATGAGTCCCGATTAGGCGGAGCTCAATTATACGCAGGTCAAGCTTTGCCACGCGCATTTTATGATGACCATTCCTGAGAAATCTAAGAAGTTCTTCCCAAAACTAAAGCCTCGGGAACGCAGTATAATGAAGCAGTATTTTGCTGATTTGGCACAAGCTCCTTCAAAACACCATATCTACGCAGTCTTCAGGAATTTATGTAAACTATTGCTCAGTCCTTCCATGGAGAGGGAATTGAACCTTTCATGAGTCGTGATGTTTCCATTGACGTTGACCCTGACGATGTCGAGCCTACTAACGCAATAATAGTAGAAGACATCGGAAGATACCGCGATAAGTGTGCAGTGGGTAAGAAATTCGTGGCTATCGCGGCAGACGTTAAAAAAACATGACTACTGAAGGAACAATCCCTAATGCTTAGTATTCCCCTGAGATGCTGGAGGACGTATTGACGTTTTGCATGCCATTCACTCCACTCTGGTGTGGAGTGCATGGTGGAACTAAGACAAATGGATTGGTAGAAGGCTGGCACCAAATTGTGAAGCAGGATATACTTCAAGGAAATCGAAAAACACTAGCAGAGTTCATTCGTACTATGCAGACACAAGCGGAGGGTAGAGCGAAAGAAGCATCGCTCGATTACAAGAAACGCAAGAAGAAGGCGGTGAATGAAGGCGAAGACGAGTATGAAGAGCGCTGGTCGAAAGGACAGGGATCTCGGCCACAATCTATCACTGAGAAAGCTCGAGATAAATTCAATCAATTTCTGCAGGGTCGACCCCAAGATGGTACTAAGACGAGCGAAACGAAATTAAAGGGTGTCCATGCAATTTTGAAACTTGAAAAATTCCGTGTTAGTAGAACGCTTTCAATGTCTCCCAAAAAGAATATTGCAAAAAAAGTGAAATTCTTCAATGACACGCAACACGAATGCATTGTACAAAACCTGGCCCCTGTATTCTCTCTTGATAATCGAAGTAAATGCATTACAGAACACAGGTTCTGAATACAGGTTCTGATACCTGTCTTAGCACTCAGCAGGGAATAATTGCAGTTGATCTCATCTCCGAGCTTCCTGATGCGAACCAAAATGAAGGAAAAACATCTAGCATTAAGTGTGAATCCTATACGGATCATGAGCAAGAAAGAAATACATAAGACCTCCTATGTGTCGGGACTTGTGAATCGGAAGACAGAAGTACATCAAGCAAGATTTGGTGGCTCAAAGATTTGAACCTGGAAACTAAAAACAGACAAAATATCATTAAAGCAACGAGTTGGCTTTCCAGTGACGAGATTGAGGCCTTTTGTACTCTTATTTCCAGGGAGAACCAACAATACAGAATTCACTCCCCCCTGATGGTTTTCGAGCCGAAGCCGCTGGGTTGGGACGCAGAGCTGTTTGTGCAAATATTAAATACCTCGTATTTGCAATGTGCGGTAAAGATCCGAGAAAGAAGGTTACGAAAAAGCTAGTGACACCGGGAGTCATTGGATCATGGTGACTAAAGCACTGTGTCGCGACCGAGCTGAAGAAGGCGTAGCACGCGTCCAATACCTGTGCTCTCTGAATGGTAATCCCAGTCGTGATGTGATAATCTAATTGAAAAAATTATACGCGAACGTGAAGAACATAAGACACCTTGTAATTGAGTGTCAGCGTACAGCACCAAATGGATGGAGCGAGTTGCAGTCCATTCTCACCGGCATTTTTGACGTCTGTGGTAAATGGAGAAAACCCGTGCCTTGTCACTTATGTGAAGGAGAAAATGCGTTCCCATATCATATATTGTCTTAAAGCACACTCTATAAAACCCTTCCCTTCGTTGATAAAAGCGAAAAATTTCACGATAAAAGGGGGGAAAACAATTGGACTGCACGGACCGGAAGTTATTACCCGTCGAACAATTAGCCTAGAACAATAACTTGGATCTCTCCAATAGTGTAGGTTATTTTATGCGGCTACTATAATTTACTTATGAGATTCCTTCAAATGAGCGAGGTTAGTCAAATTATGAATCGTAATTTATATTTATGGCGAAGGAATATCAAATGTCTTAAATTGCAAGTTCATCCATCAGTGTCTCGTGAATACAAGCCGCTTCCCGAGCATATAAAAAACAAAACTGCTGGAGAATGTAAGGAAAAGGAAAATGTTTCACTACAAATCGCAAATCTCTGTTCCTTTGTCTGCAAAGTGCAGTTGATTATGAAACAATAATTAGGTTCATATCTCACCTATGCGTAGCATCTTTTCACCTATTTGTTGTTGTAATATCAATTGATTACGGTGCCTGTATTTCATCCCACGTACCCATGTCTGTCTGTTGTTTGTTAATGCGAATCCTGAGACCATAAAGGCGTTGTTGCTCTAAAACTGTAGCTTTATTTTTATGAAAGGCCTGTTATAGGATTAGAAATTAACTCACTTTTGCATACCCTACGTTATTATCATTTGTCATTTTTAAAATGAAACCAATTTCAAATTTTTGGGTGCAATAGTTTAGAAGTTATGACTCGTACAAAATGAGTCTTTTAGAGGAAACCGGCCGAGAATTGAGGGGCCACGAGAGCCCCGCCTCCTGCCCCCCACTGGGGCGTAAAAATTTTGAATTACATATAAATGTTTTACTCGTCATAAGCATTAATTTGGTACTAATTTCAAGATTCTACGTCTTATAGTTCAGAAATTACCTTTTTTGTCAGGGTAACTCGGGAAGGGTCTTAGATGGGTTCTCAAAAATGGCTAGCCGGTATAAAAATGTTGTACTCGTCACGAGCACTAATTTGGTACTAATTTTAGGGTTGTGCGTCCTATAGTTTAGAAATTATCCTATTTGTCCGGGTAATTCAGAGGTTCTTTTGAAGGGTCTTATATCGGATCTCAAAAATGGCTAGCCGGTGCTTGAAACTAGGTAACCATACAAAGGAGAAAAATTATAGTGAAATTAATATAAAATGCTGCACGTATAGTGACACATATGACCCGGTAACGTCAGAGAATTTCATTTTCTAATATTCGCATGACCCTGATGTTGTGTCATTTTTACACATATAGACATGGTGGGCTTATGCACTTTAAGGGCAATCTTGAACAAAGTTTCAGGGACGGAAATTTTCGCTCGTGAAGCCCTCGTTGAGAGTGGTTGATTTAATTAGAGTTCTGCGATTTGAGTTGCAAGCACGGTATACATAAGAAGGTAGGAGCATTCATCTATTTTCTTAAAAGAGCCCTGGGTGCGGTGACGTCACGGGCCCAGAACGAATAGCAACCCAGATAAAGAGAGATACGCCACCTGGCGACAATATTTGACAATATCATGTCAGCTGTACGACAAGTTAGACAACAACAATACCACTTTGGCGGCCATTGAATCGAGCGCAATGGCGACTAGATTTTAAAACGAAATCTAAGTATATCTAGAACTTGGTGTGAGGTAATTGCCTTATAATTATTCATTGGAGCTTGGAAGTGGAAGGTGTGAAATTGAAAATTTTTTATTACCAGTTCGTTATCTGTGAATTTATGGAAATTTGTGGGGGCGTTTCAAATCGTTTATGGATTTATGATAGTAAAATTTAGTTAAAAGTTTTTCTGAACACTTTGCTATGCTATAATGGAAGAAATAATCCCGGGCAGATTTTCATTAGATGTGCTCAATTAATAATGCTCTAAAGCATTTCTTTGTTAATTGTAATTTTCCATGCCAATTAAAAAGGTGGTTGAAGATAACATTTCAGACAGCTAGCATGCCAGTTTGCTTGAATATAATGATTATAAATGTCTGTCTATTTTAAATGTGTCTTTAAAATTTCACTTTATTGAGTGACTAATCAATTATATTAACCAAAATTGTTTAATAGTTGAATTATAATCATTAATCATGATCTAATACCTGGCAAAGATGAAAAGACTATGAAAACTTGGTCAATAATAATTCCACATAAGCATTACAAGACTTGATTATAACATTACTTCAAATTTTAGTTCCAAATGTAATGCTGAATTTGTAGATTTGTAGCAGTAAAAATACAATAATCAGATTCAATTTAAACAGAAAGACATGTATCACACCAAAAATTGCAAAATTTAGTCTATGAAATAATTTTGCAACAATTATACAGGATTAGATTGTACTAAACTTGAATGCAGATTTTAACAAAAACCAGAGGTGTTTATAAAAAACTAATTTGTCGCGTCTTACAAGACACGAAGAATTGAAGAATTTTGACAATTTTATTTCGGCAACATTCTGCGGATCCGCGCTGGTCCGCAAGAATGACGCCAACGTTCTATTTTGTTTGAAGTGCGTGGGAGGAACAGGTTCCCGGATAATCTTGAGTTCCTGTGTCTTTTAAAAGTGAATTTGTGTAAGAAACTCATTTAACTTAGGCGTATTCCTTTACTGGCTATATTTGTCGACTGCCTTCGCACTACTCGTGTTTGATAGCGGTGAACAGCCGGTTGCTAGAGCATTCGAGGATGTTTCTGGCGGCTGGCGAACCACCCACATTGAGTCAGAGTGACTTCAGACTAGCCGTTGTGCTGTTGTGAATCTGGTGCGCTCTGCAGCTGCAGTGTAATGCTGGAAATTAGTCAGATTCTAGGTTAACGGTATTTTAGCTGAGCACTGTGATTTTACAGATTTGCCTGTTAAATAATTTAACTCTGAGGTTAGGTTTAATATATGCATTCTCATGCTGAGTTTTAACAACTCAGCATGGGGAAAGCTGGAGTGTCAGACAGGTTCAGTGAGTGTGTAGTTTTTACAGATTTGCCTGTTAAATAATTTAACTCTGAGGTTAGGTTTAATATGTGCATTCTCATCCCGAGTTTTAACAACTCAGCATGGGGAAAGCTGGAGTGTCAGACAGGGTCAGTGAGTGTGTAGTTTTCACAGATTTGCCTGTTAAATAATTTAACTCTGAGGTTAGGTTTAATATGTGCATTCTCATGCTGAGTTTTAACAACTCAGCATGGGGAAAGCTGGAGTGTCAGACAGGTTCAGTGAGTGTGTGGTTTTCACAGATTTGCCTGTTTCCTATTTTTCTTTCATTGTTCAAAGTGATTCTGTTATAACGTCTAAATGTTTTTTTTTTTTGCTCAGCAATATTTGCATAATAGTCAAGCTACGTAAGCATGTTGTCATAGAAAGTAAATATAACATTGTAAACAGTGTCATAGGCAGTAAATGTAACATGGAAAGACTGACATTTCAATGCATTTGAATTGACACAGATGATTTTATTTTAAGTTTATTACATTCATAGTTTAACACAAGACTAACACGATTTTACATTTAATTAAGAAAACAAATCAACCACTGCTTCACTATTGAAAGATTTGTGTACTAAAAATACAAACTACGTTGTGGTTCTTCCATGGATTAGACATCAGTTGTCGATTTTGAGAAATTCACAATGATACATCGTGCTAAACTTGTACCAACTTGGAAACATGATTTTTCTTGTCTTTGTATTTCTTTATAATATTCATTAAGAAACAGATATAAAATAAAGTAAAATATTTGTCTCACAGAAATTTGTGAGACCACCAGCCCAGGTGATTTGTGTCTCAGGGCGATGTTCGTCAACGTGTACTTGTGCCCTGTATTTAAAATCAAGCCAGTTAAAAAGAAAAACTGGCGAGGCGTGTCAGACCTTTTCAGTATTAGGCTAGCCAATGAGATATCCGTTTTTATCCTTAACGATAGGATTCCTGACTGATCTGCCGTAACCTAAGTAGCTTATCCCTGCATCAGAGACCTAATCTTAATCATTTCCCCTCCCACAGGTAGAGCAAAGAAAAATAAGTAGCCGCTTCTCATTTAGATGTAAATAGGCTTTTACGAGATTTTCTAGCGTGAGGGACCTTCCCCCACCGTCTGTAAGCATTCTAAGAAGTATTGTCGGGTTGTTATATCAAGGTGGTAACCAGTGGTATTGCAAATGTGTCTTTAGAAATGTTCCTAACAATGTGCTCCGTATGTGGAGACTTGTTCTCTTCCCTGTCAATGCAACGGAAACCTTTCTTGTTTTGTGAACTTATTTCCTAGCTTACTGTTCCTGTGCACCTTGTGCGTAGATTCCGCGTTCCCCCAATTCCACGCTAGATGGTGTCTTCCTCTTTCCTCTCTTTGGACATCTTTGTCGTGGTTAAGGGAGGCTAAAACTTTCTTATATAATAATAATAGTAATAGTTATGCGAATTCTCGTTGTGCTACGTCGTTAGCAGGGCGGCGAATTCCCTTTTTTATGTGCTACTATTCTATGGCCTCTTATGTCTCACTCAGCTATTTCTCGTTTACCCTCGAGGTATGAATTTACTTTCTTGTTGTGCGGTGCTATATAAATAGTGCCTTCCTCTTCCCTCTCTTGGAACATCTTTGTCGTGGTTAAGGGAGGCTAAAACTTTCCTATGTAATAATGAATATTGTGTTACGAATTCCGTCACTAGAATATCATACCTAGTTCTAACATTATTTAGCCGTTCTCTGTGTCTTGCTCAAGAAGTAGGAGATTCCTTTCTCGTTATGCATCACTGTGCGCCAAGCGCCATCCACTAATTCCTCTTCCCCCGTTCGCCTCAGAGGTCTTATAAGCGGTGAGCTCTTTAGGGCCCGCGCATTTGGTTCGCATCTCCACCTGTAATACATCGAACCAGTAAATCTCTCACGCAACCAGCGTATCTCTAACCTCTGTCTGCCTGCATATTTGGTGGCCAGTATGGGGTAAATAATACTAAGTACGAATCTCATTAATTGAGTTAACAGTCTACTCATGACCCCAAATGTTAAAGCATAAGTTTAGGCAAAGTCCATTCACCTCCCATTAACCTAAAGTATTTACTCTCGGTAAATTCTCGTTAAAAGGAAAAGTGAGAACCTATAAATTGAGAACTACAATTTTGAGTCTCGTTCGGGAAATTTCCAGTCACGTGAGTGCTGATTTCAAATCGATTTCAAATTTAATTTAATTTTGCTGAGACAGCAAAAGTGCACCGCCTCATCGACTCGTCAGCCAAGTCAGCGCATGCCTCTCGCCGGCAACGAGCTATTTTTAGCTGCGAACTAATTAAAAATCCACAGGCGTGAGCAAGGAAAAACAAAAAAAAAAATAGAACAAATTTCATAAACAGCAAATTCCTCACAAGCACGTATTCACCGAATAAAACCTCGAATTTAAAAACATAACCAGAAAGGTTACTTCAGTTCAAAGAGATTCACCATGCTGCTTTTTGCAGACGAACACTACAATGCAAAATTAGAAGCAAATAGATTATAAGCAAAACGTTTACGAGAATACAATGAAACATAGCAAAAGCACTAAAAATACTTGGTATATACATAAGAAACATACGTAAGAACGTACTTCAAAAATCAAATTAAAATCAATTTTCACGTTAAATGCTTGACAATCAATTTTAACCTTTCAATCAGTTGTAAATTGTCAATTGGACAATTTTGGTATTCAAGAAAATAAATTGCATTCTTTTAGAATTACAACATTTTAAATTTCATAGCACAAAATTTTACTGAACATGAAATTCAGATAGGCTTGTAAAATGACTTTTATGATGCACTAGATCGTTTCCACGTGCTCAAAAATTATTAACTGAAGGATTATTAAATGAAGCCTCTCTCATTGACAAATGACTATGAAGTAAATTAAATTTTACTCTCACACTGAATTAGTGTGGACTCTCACGTCCAAAACACATCTAATTCATGACTATCCACCAGTCACACCAGTCACAATCATCCGTACATTGAACTGCAGTCACCACTGTCTGCATGTTGCCAGTCAGAGTGACCGGAAATGCGTCGCCTTGCGCCTCTCACGCCTCGCTAAAGTTCAATGCCTTGTGCAGCCTCAGATACTTGCGGCCTTGAGACAATACAAAAAAAATAAGCTGCAAAAACTACTCACTCGTACTGCACGCGCTGCAGCTCAACTGCACATGAAATTATGCGTGCTGCTCTGCACTCTGCACACTCTACACTCTTAACTAATTACCAGCACAATGACAACCGCAATTCACAATGCTAAACTCTGACCGTCATGGTATCAATGGTATTATTTCCACCACATGAAATTATGAACTAAAATCAGAGTCCCATCGAAAATCAACGGTAACAGCTTCTCTTAAAGCTTATTCACTTAATTGTCTGCGCGAATTAATTTAATACTATTTCTCAACAGTATCACTCGACCTCGCTGGTAAATTTACCTGGTAACTTTAAACCATTTTACCAGATATATCTACAGACTTGTCGGTATCTTTTACCAAGCGCTGCAACGCTTTATTTATTCTCTCACGGACATTCACTCTGCCGCGGTATCTTCTCTTTTTGCTCTATTTTTCTCACATATTTCTCACATATTTCTTCTTTCGTACTCAGAGCAATAACATCAGGAATGTATCATCTGAACATCCATTATTACTCACTTCACTTGAAAGAGTATCTTCCAACTTTAATATATTTTTAATTCTCGAAATCACATTGCATTTCTCAGTACATATTTCATCATTATTACATCATTTCAATGCATTGCACTACTTTTACATCATCTTTCAACTAATTCCTGTCATCTTAGTACAGCGAATTGTTCTTTCAATAATTGATCCTTTGATCAGTAGTACTTCCTCGAAATCATAATGCATTGATTCTCTTGCAAACAATTTTCCTCTTATTCTCTAACTGCTTGAACGTTGAGTTTTACAAAGGTCTTCAGCATTACCTTTGGGCAAATTGGAATTTTTGAATTTTAATTTCTTTATATTTTTAATTGGTTGTTAACTCATGTTGTTGATATCTGGCCATGCTAATCGTTTCTTTGTTTTCGTTTCATTTCAGCTTCGCGTGCTGTGCGAGTGACAGCGGGTACGGGTAAGTACCGCGTATTAAGCACGTGGCGCGTACACGTGGTTGAGCCGTGTTCCGCTCAGACGGCGTGGTGCCTCAGCGACTTTGTTCTCAAAAACCAAAAACACATAAACTTTGACGACAGTAGAGCTTCAGAATTGGAAATTGAGATTGAAAATAATAAGAAAAATTATGAGAAAATTGAAATTGAAATATTGGAAAAAGAAGGAGCTGGAAAATATTACTGGAAAAATTTATGCGCTCGTTGAAAATCGAGTTTATTTGTATTTGAAAATGCGACTAAAATTCGGACTGAAGATGGGAAAGCGTTGTTGAAAATTATGCAAGAATTATGTTTTTGTTTGGATGCGTTTAACTCCGTGAAAATTGGAGGGTAAAATGTAATAAGAAACATGTTGAAAAGTTTTATGCGTTTAAGGGTTTATGCGTTTTAATGTGTTTAATCCGCTTAGATGTTTTATAATCGTATAAGCTATATAATCACTATTTAATCTAGTTCTCGCTATGTAATAATTATTTAATCATGCTAATGCTGTATGTGTTTTACGCTCACTATGCGATCGAGCGAGTGCAACATGTTTGGAGAAAACGATGGTGTTAACATTTGTAGTTGTGCGAAATTTAATTAATGGATTTGCTTTAATTCTGTTTAGTTATTATTTCTTTATTAATGTTGTTTTTGGACTTATTTGAAATTTATTTTTATTTTTCATGCACAAGGTTTTGCGATGTTGGTGTGTGATTTCATGTGATTACTTGATGTCTAAATTGTTTTTATTTACAAATTGTTGCGACGAGTAATAACTTTTTATTGTGAAGGCAATGAAATTATTTGGGTTGATGCGAATCGAAATTGTGTTTTTTTATAAGATTATCTGGCGTTTTTTTTCTTTTTCCTTTGCCATGCCTTGTTGACGTTATTGTAAGTTACTTAGTTGTGCTGTTGTTTTTTGTAGCAGCTAGTGTTGTGTTTTCTTTTCAACTTTGAAGAAAAGGGCATTATGATTTATGATTTATCGCTTCAGCGCCCTTGTACTTCTTGCTTGTGTTGCAGTGTTATAAATAATTCTTTTGCGAGGTATCTTTTACTGAGTTTGATCAAATTTAATTGTTTGGTTACTAATTACCTTTGAGTATTACACGCATGTGAGGCGGATTTTGTGTTTGAAATTTAAAGTTTTGTTTTTATCCGCCCGAATAATATTTTTTATTTATTTATTTATAATTGAATACCTATCCGGGTAAAGGGGGGAGGTATGTACGCCAAGCGCCATCCATGCCCCTCTTCCCCCGTTCGCCTCAGAGGTCTTATAAGCGGTGAGCTCTTTAGGGCCCGCGCATTTGGTTCGCATCCCCACCTGTAATCCATCGTACCAGTAAACCTCTCACGCAACCAGCGTATCTCTAACCTCTGTCTGCCTGCATAGCACCATATACATTAATTGATCATTCGATTATGATCTTAAATTAGGATTTTCTTGTCATGCAATTCCTGGTCCGAGTCTGAATCATACCTGTCTGGGCAGATTTACGGAGTCGTCTGGATAAGAAATAAAACCGAAGAAGCCTTGCATTCTTTTGGAATCCTTGCGCCTTCCGTTCTATTGTGTGCCGAAGCGAAGATAGAAATTCCGCTAGCGCACAACAATACATTAAATAGACGCCAGCGGAAGGTGCCCTCCCACGAAGAAGCCCTCCAAAGAGGAGGCCCACAGCAGATTCTCAGCAGCCCGCGGCGAATATCCGAGACCATAAAAATGACCTCTCTCGGAAGAAAGAGCAAGCCTAGACTTCCACAGCTGGAAGAACAATTCAACACTGAGTTAGCAGGCTCGAACAGTCTCCTGAATGGTGCAGTACCACGAGATCTCAAGATTCCCAGCGAGGTGGACCAAGTCCACTCTGGAATCCGAACAAAGGCTAAGACCGTCAAGCGGCTCGGAGACCAGCTAGTCCTGGCTCTCGAGAGTTCAGGAGCCACTGCAGAAGCGACGGCAATCCGAGCTCATTGACAAGCGCTAGAGCTCGCAGGAAAGCACTAGCGGACTCAATGGATCACAGAAACGAGGAGCTCTGCGCGAGCTCGTCACAGAGTGTGGCAAAGGAACCCTCCCAGCGCAAGAACTCGAGGTCGATGAAGACCTCGTCCAAGAACCAGCGGCAAGGCGCTGCATATCAGAACGAGCCCTCAAATTCACTATTGGCTGAGAGCAGGAACGGACACCGTTCCAACCGTCGGGGCGAAGACCAGGCAAGCCCCAGTCATCGTCGTCAGAGTCACCAAAGCTCGAGCTATTACAGCCAGAGTCAAGCCAGTGAGAGCGATCATAGCCAGAGCCTTCCCAGCGCCAGCTCTCGTCACAAGGACGGCGAGTCCGAGCGCCGCGAGCCCCCTAGCCGTGGCAATAAGCAGATGCTTATCGACATCACGGAAGATCCATCGGTGCTGTTGGCACAAATCACCATCGAGAGGTCGAAACTGAGGAACGGGAACCGAACGGAGAATGATCAGCCCTTTGGTGAAGAGAACATCGAGAGCAAAAACGCTCGGACAGGTGCCTGGGTCGACCAAGCTTTCCAACGCCACGTCGTGGAGCCCGTAGGGGGTGCGACGGCGGTCGTGAACACTCTACCCCGTGACACCGCCCTCGCACCTCTGATGAATCCCTCCGCTCCAGCATTCCAGCCTAGCGCTTCCACCAGCTCGCCTGCCGTGGTCTTCGAAACAAGGCCACCAATGATCGACGGAGCCATGAGGCTCTCGATGATCGAAGACCTGGAAAAAGGGCCTAGCCAACCTTATGCGGGAGAGGCCCATCTGTTCCACAGATGGTTCGATGCTCTCAAGAGGAGGATGGAAAGACTCGCCGTAGAGCCCATCGACGCCATTGAGATTCTCACAAACCACACCTGCGGAGAGCCGAGGAGCCTGATCAACGACATACTTGCTGCCACATACCTGGACACAGCGGCCCTGCTCACCCACATCGTCGAACAATTGAAGACTCGCTTCGGCTCTGACGACAGAGTAGCCGACACCCTGTTCGAACGCCTCGCGCAAGCCTCGGACATCAAAGGATCTAAAGGCGACCGCACGGTCGGTCCCAAGCTGCGGAAGTTCAGCGACGCCTGTCTAGCGATTCATCACACAATTCAACATAACCACGGCCTCTCCTTCCTGAACACCGACGTAGGGCTATCCCCCATCGTAGAGAGACTGCCCTTCTTCGTTCTGGATGCCTGGAGAAACAAAAGAAGTAGGCACAGAAGATTATTTGGATCGCTACCTGATTTCGCCAGGTTCTGCGAGTTCATCAAAACGCTGTCAGACACCCCAGTGCGACAGTTTTGGGGCATCGAACCTCAACTGGGTGAGCAATCGACGCGACACCGCGGCCCCCGCTCGCCCTAGTCCAAGAGCCCCACGAGTTCTCTACACATCCTCGGAGAATCGACCCGACAGCTGCGTTCTCCACCAGAGTGCACAGCACGCGACAAATTCGTGTCAAGCGGTAAGAAAGATGGAATCTCAGAAGAAGAAGGACTTCATACGTGAGCACAAGCTATGCTACCGCTGTCTGGGCACTCATTGGGCAAAGTACTGCAAAGAAGTTGTGAAGTGCGATGACTGCGGAGCCTGCAGTCACAGCACGGCTGCTCACATCAACAGGCGAGCAGCAGAAAATTCACTCGTCAGGAGAGGCCCAGTCGAGAACCGAGCGACGACAGGGCTCAGAGCGAACTCGGTGAGAGTTTGAGAGCCGTGGCCTTGGCCTCTCGCGTGCCCACAGCCGCGAAGGGTGCATGCAGCAAAGTCGTTCTGGCAGACGTCATCGACGAGAACACGGGTCGGTCGTGCCGCGCCTACGTAATCCTGGACGAGATGAGTACGACCTCCTTTTGCTCTCCCAAGTTGTTGAACGCCCTTCGCGTGACAACCCCCGATACTCACTACACGCTTGAGACGCTGACCGATCAATCCGCCGTTCGATACGGCAGACGCGTGTCAGGGCTAAAAATAAAGGGAGTGTCCGAAGACCAAACTTTCGAGCTCCCACCAATGTTGGAATGCAACTCCATCACCGATAGAAAGAAAGCAGTCGCGACCTACGAACGCGTCGCAAGAACCCCGGAGATATCGCACTTCGCTCACCATTTCTTGCCCTTGGACAAACACGCAGAAGTCGCGGTGCTCTTGGGGACGGACTGTGGA
This sequence comes from Morinoia aosen, assembly GCA_030386875.1. Classification (NCBI taxonomy): domain Eukaryota; kingdom Metazoa; phylum Arthropoda; class Malacostraca; order Amphipoda; family Talitridae; genus Morinoia; species Morinoia aosen. Next base: position 11,347,038 of record CM059569.1, on the reverse strand, counting down.
GACCTACTCTACAGCCACTCCGACAAACAACGCCGTAAGGCTCCGTTCGTCCACCACACTGCCTTAGGCTGGGCAGTGGTCGGCGAGGTGAACGACGACGTCAGCCCCGAAGGAGAACACTCTTACACGGTCGCAAGAATCGTAGCCGAAGCCGCTCTCAAAACCTGTGGCCCGGAGACGTGCCTTGAACCGTTCTCAGGAGAAGACGCTATTACCCAGCAGCACAGCGATGAAATCTCTCATCCGCGGCCCCCCGACGATCGCGGAGACCCTGAAAAGATGAAAAACACCAGGGCAGAGGAAGACAGTCGAGCGGAAGCCCCGCCAGCGACGATATTTATCAACCAGTCAGCAACAAACGATGAAATGGACGCTCGGTGCGATCCAGACAGCGCATCACCGAAATCCAAGAAGAAACGGAAACGGGAGCTTCCGTGCCCTGGTGATCTGAAGAGAAAGTACGACGCGCACCATGCTGAGCGCACATCTGTTGAAAAGAGAGCTCGACAGAACGGGCCAAGCAAAGGGGAAGGCTGCCCCGCGGCTCCCGACCCTCCGGGAAACGCCAAGCACCCACCTCCATCTTCCCTTAACCAGCCTCTCAGTACCGCCTACGCGACAAGCTGCCGTCGGAATCCGAAGCATCGGGACGAGCATGACGCACTCGCCGACGCACGAGGAATGCCGGGCAGCGTCGAGAAAGACCAGGAGACAACACCAGGACCCCTCCAGAGGTCCACCATCCGCCAGCGACGGAAAGTTCGACGTTGGTCGGGGAAGCAGAGAGGACTCCTATATGAGCCACGCCCGCGCAGCAGGTGGAAGGCCACCCACCCGTCGCTGAAGACAACACCGACGCGTCTCGCGGGGCGAGACGGCTGCGATGAGCACGTAGAGTGTGGCGCCCCGCCACTGAACCAGCCCTTACCCAGCGCTCCCCCCCCCCCCCCCGAAGGTAGTTATTGGTGGCCAGAGCCACCAAGGGGGGGGGGGAGTGTCGCGTCTTACAAGACACGAAAAATTAAAGAATTTTGACAATTTTATTTCGGCAACATTCTGCGGATCCGCGCTGGTCCGCAAGAATGACGCCAACGTTCTATTTTGTTTGAAGTGCGTGGGAGGAACAGGTTCCCGGATAATCTTAAGTTTCTGTGTCTTTTAAAAGTGAATTTGTGTAAGAAACTCATTCAACTTAAGCGTATTCCTTTACTGACTATATTTGTCGACTGCCTTCGCACTACTCGTGTTTGATAGCGGTGAACAGCCGGTTGCTAGAGCATTCGAGGATGTTTCTGGCGGCTGTCGAACCACCCACATTGAGTCAGACTAGCCGTTGTGATGTTGTGAATCTGGTGCGCTCTGCAGCTGCAGTGTAATGCTGGAAATTAGTCAGATTCTAGGTTAACGGTATTTTAGCTGAGCACTGTGATTTTACAGATTTGCCTGTTAAATAATTTAACTCTGAGGTGAGGTTTAATATGTGCATTCTCATGCCGAGTTTTAACAACTCAGCATGGGGAAAGCTGGAGTGTCAGACAGGTTCAGTGAGTGTGTAGTTTTCACAGATTTGCCTGTTAAATAATTTAACTCTGAGGTTAGGTTTAATATGTGCATTCTCATGCTGAGTTTTAACAACTCAGCTTGGGGAAAGCTGGAGTGTCAGACAGGTTCAGTGAGTGTGTGGTTTTCACAGATTTGCCTGATTCCTATTTTTCTTTCATTGTTCAAAGTGATTCTGTATTAATGTCTAAATTTTTTTTGCTCAGCAATATTTGCATAATAGTCAAGCTATGTAAGCATGTTGTCATAGAAAGTAAATATAACATTGTAAACAGTGTCATAGGCAGTAAATGCAACATGGAAAGACTGACATTTCAATGCATTTGAATTGACACAGATGATTTTATTTTAAGTTTATTACATTCATAGTTTAACACAAAACTAACACGATTTTACATTTAATTAAGAATACAAATCAACCACTGCTTCACTATTGAAAGATTTGTGTACTAAAAATACAAACTACGTTGTGGTTCTTCCATGGATTAGACACCAGTTGTTGATTTTGAGAAATTCACAATGATACATCGTGCTAAACTTGTACCAACTTGGAAACAGGATTTTTCTTGTCTTTGTATTTCTTTATAATATTCATTAGGAAACAGATATAAAATAAAGTAAAATATTTGTCTCACAGAAATTTGTGAGACCACTAGCCCAGGTGATTTGTGTCTCAGGGCGATGTTGGTCAACGTGTACTTGTGCCCTGTATTTAAAATCAAGCCAGTTAAAAAGAAAAACTGGCGAGGCGTGTCAGACCTTTTCAGTATTAGGCTAGCCAATGAGATACCCGTTGTTATCCTTAACGATAGGATTCCTGACTGATCTGCCGTAACCTAAGTAGCTTATCCTTGCATCAGAGACCTAATCTTAATCATTTCCCCTCCCACAGGTAGAGCAAAGAAAAATAAGTAGCCGCTTCTCATTTAGATGTAAATAGGCTTTTACGAGATTTCCTAGCGTGAGGGACCTTCCCCCACCGTCTGTAAGTATTCTAAGAAGTATTGTCGGGTTGTTATATCAAGGTGGTAACCAGTGGTATTGCAAATGTGTCTTTAGAAATGTTCCTAGCAATGTGCTCCGTATGTGGAGACTTGTTCTCTTCCCTGTCAATGCAACGGAAACCTTTCTTGTTTTGTGAACTTATTTCCTAGCTTACTGTTCCTGTGCACCTTGTGCGTAGATTCCGCGTTCCCCCAATTCCACGCTAGATGGTGTCTTCCTCTTTCCTCTCTTTGGACATCTTTGTCGTGGTTAAGGGAGGCTAAAACTTTCTTATATAATAATAATAGTAATAGTAATGCGAATTCTCGTTGTGCTACGTCGTTAGCAGGGCGGCGAATTCCCATTTTTATGTGCTACTATTCTATGGCCTCTTATGTCTCACTCAGCTATTTCTCGTTTACCCTCGAGGTATGAATTTACTTTCTTGTTGTGCGGTGCTATATAAATAGTGTCTTCCTCTTCCCTCTCTTGGAACATCTTTGTCGTGGTTAAGGGAGGCTAAAACTTTCCTATGTTTTAATGAATATTGTGTTACGAATTCCGTCACTAGAATATCATACCTAGTTCTAACATTATTTAGCCGTTCTCTGTGTCTTGCTCAAGAAGTAAGAGATTCCTTTCTCGTTATGCAGCACCATACACATTAATTGATCATTCGACTATGATCTTAAATTAGGATTTTCTTGTCATGCAATTCCTGGTCCGAGTCCGAATCATACCTGTCTGGGCAGATTTACGGAGTCGTCTGGATAAGAAATAAAACCGAAGAAACCTCGCATTCTTTTGGAATCCTTGCGCCTTCCGTTCTATTGTGTGCCGAAGCGAAGATAGAAATTCCGCTAGCGCACAACAATACATAATTATTGAAATATATGACAATTCTATGCAGATAGCATGTACCATAGATTTTCAATTTTAATTTTCATTATAAAGTTAACTTTACATCTTCATTATGAGAATAACAAGGGCCAAATTTTTAGTTGGTTGTATTTATCTTAATTATCAATTGCTTGAGATTTGTAGAAAGAATAAACGAGGTTGTGGGAATGTTTTGCTAATAAGAAATACTGAAATGTGTTAGCCTGTAAATGTAAATGTTATTAATATCAAATCTGCCAAGCTTTTGACATATGAAGATTTTAAATGCAAGTTTATGTTTGAATGCAATAATATAGCTGGCTTGTAGAGATTTCTAATGGTATAAATTGTAATTTAGTTATGCTAAGACGCTTGAAGGCAAGATGCATATGGTGATTGTTCTAAGTGGGACAATAATTTAAAATCATTAATTGTGATTGTCTATATTGAGCTGATATATAAGAAAAATGGGTTGAAAAGACCAATTGATTATCTTATTATCTTATATTGACGATTGCAACAAGAGAAAGTAATGAAACAGAATACATGGGTGAAGATCAGATTTACATTGACACCCAGATATATGTTGTGAAATATAATTAGGGTAAGGGAAAATTGGAGAATATGAGTAGTTTATTAAAAAAACTCTCAAGAGGAAATGACAAGTTCGGAAGAATTTAGTAATGGATTGAGTGAGTGAGGCACTGGAAACCAATCTCATGGGTCATGAGGTTACATTTTACTATTTATGTGAATGAAAAAGATTTTTAAGACTTGTTCAAAGTTTTCAACTAATCTCAGCTCTCCTTGCTTCCAATTTACAGTAAGGAAAAATAAATTTCACAACTGAACAGAAATGCTTCAATCAAGAGGCATGTTCAGATCAAATATTACATATTGTTATTGTTGTATGTTTATAGTTATGTCACGATACAATGCTGGTCTAGCACGTAACGTAGGAGGAGTCTCAACCCCCACAAGTAAATATAATGTACACCTTTGTGCTCGCGTGAATACTACATAAAAGGATGGACAATGAAAGATTCAAGATTAAAATTGGTTTATTTTTCCGATCACGTGGATTAAAATACGAGCACACAAAATATTTCAATGCAATGATTAAAGCACAAGGAAATGTTTGCATGAAATGAAAATTGCTCACTAGTGCGCCAATGCAAAATGCTCATGATCTTACCAGTGTGAAATTCAACACGACACAGCATTCAAAATGTAAAGCTTCCCCGAGAACGTCTATCGTTAATACTCAAGAGCTGACAACGATTCACAAAGAATGCACAAAGTTATAGGAATCTCTACGCAACACAAATCAGAGAACAATGATGACAAACATACCGGTTGTGAACACAGAAACTTTTAACATCGCGCAAACATAAGACACAAATTCATTACACATCGCGCCACTTTTAATGCACTGAACAGCGTGTCGCACTTTGATTCCACTATTACATTTTGAAGCACTGTTTCAAAATACTCGATACCACAAAAATTTAACACTTCCGTGAGGCGCGGTCGCTGAATATTCGGCGTATACTCTTTCCAACTTTGCGGGATCCCCAACAGAGTTCTCATATGTGTCTTTTCTTGTTTCCTTCCGTTTTGTTGGTGAACGCGTGACTCCAGATTTTAATGCTGCGGTTGTCTGTGAGCTTATAATTAGCGCAGAGATTCTCCATGGGTGTTTCACTTCACGTTGAATTGTTGATGTGCTCAGGCCGTAATTCTTCGAGCGAGTGCTCATTGCAGGGTAATACTTCGACGATACAGTTGCAGTCTCCTTGGGCGTTCGGAGAGATTATCCGCACACACTTCGAGCGGGTGTTCGTTGCACAATCTTGTCGTTAGTGAAGGAGTTAAATGTCGGCTTCGATTTCTCGAGTGAAGTCAATCCTGACTTAACACTAGCCCGGGAAATGTCGGCCTATCGCCGAGATTTCCCGGTTTTTGCACTCCAAAGCCTGACGTGTATCGTTTCGCGTGGCTGAGACCAGAATCCTCTCAATTCTTGTCGTGAATTCTTTTTATCCGCGTCGCCTCATTCCTTCTCGAAAAATCCCCATCCTTCGCCGTTTTGACACAGCATCTCAATTCTTATTGGTTGGAGACTCGCTTACTTCGACATCTAGAAGTGGTATTGGCTGTTTCTTTGTGTCCGCGTTCCCCTCGTTGCTTTCATTGGCTAGTATCGTGGGCAGTTTCGAGTTTACTTCCTTCCCGCTTCCCGACTGGTTGTTTTGACCCGTAGCCACGCCTATTGGGAGCACTGTTCTCGACCGTGAATATCTTCACGGCCTGCGTATGTGTGTTGTGTGTGCGTCTTGTTGTGTGTTGGCCTGAGATTTGTGTTCGTGTGCCAGACTGTGTTTGTAGACGCCTGAACCTTAGCCCTCTCGTCGAAACGCTACCCACTTGAGCTCGACATATTTATAGCCAGACTCATGTCGAAACCTGAGAACAACGCCGTTCTTGTAGAGTTCTGCGGTTACAACATCCTGTCCACTGTCCCTAGCTCAACAAGATATTGTATTTCCCCAAGTAAAGTATTTTGAAGTGAAGTCTTTCCTCAAATAAAGTATTTCCCAAATTTCCCCGAGTAAAGTATTTCCCAACAAAGGTGAATTATCTCCTGCAATAAAGTATTTCCCAAATTTTCATACTTCTTCGAATAAAGTATTTCCCAAATTTCCCCGAGTGAAGTATTTCCCCACAGTTATATATCAATTCATTTTATTCTTATACTAAGTTCTCGTATCAGTTGTACCAAGATTTTATTATTACTGCTCTAGGAGCAAATAATATTAGCCATGATTGATAATTCTACCACTTTCTGTACCTTTTCTCAGTTTTTCTCATTTTCCAACTGGAGTAGTGCATGAAATTAATGTATGCTACTTGTCAGTCGCTGGCCTTGGAATGTTTCACCTTCAATGAATGCTGCATAATGATATCTACTTACTTCAGTTAGACATTAATTACACTGCCTGTTCAAAAAATGATCAACTAAGTTAGCTAATTCACAAGGTGTCAAAAATATTCTTCTTCTCAGGCAGCCACTAAGTAAGCATGCTCAATTCCCCAAGCAGCTTGAAAGAGAGCCTCTCCATCTCATGAATTGGCATACATAGGAACTTGTCAGACTGTTTATGATGTTACTATGACATCCTCACTACTGTAACTCCTGGAACTGTAACTAGAAGAACTTCAATCGTTATAACAGACAATTCAACATGATTTTTTACCCATCAAACAACTTTTGAGAGCATCTCTGTAAATTCCCAATCTGGAACTAATAGAAGCTGTCAAGAACCCTGGGTCAACCAGATCTGAATTTTGATCAATGTTTATTAGAAAATATCAAGGCATTTTATGACCCCTCTTGTTGAAGGAAATTATTTTCTTGCCCCATCAAGGCAGAAAGGGCAGCAAAAAAGATGGAATGGAAGAAAAAAGCTGTTAAAATGGAAAGAACACCTATTCTGTATAAAAATTTCAACATTATATCACAAATATATCCAAAGCTGGGACCCTTTTTGACAATATTTATTCTTTTAATTCATGATTGGCAGTAATGGATATCGGCATTGTAAAGTGCAAAATGGAAGCTTTAGCAATTACTACTAGGTTTGACTACTGAAGAAATTCCAAGATGCTCGTCTTCACCTTAAGATAAATGAAGACACCCGTGGGGTTTCTCATATGTACCCTTTTGGCCTGCAATTGCAAGACTCGCTGATCAGCAGCTCAGAGGACTTCTTGGACTTCTTTTGACTTCTTTGGGGAGGTAGGATGATTGAACTCTAGTCAGAATGGAAAAATAAATGGCACAGTGATGATAGTCAACATGGTTCAGTTGATGGCTTGTGATTTAGAATTCCAGGCGAATAATGTTCAGTTTACATGTGAGATGTTACAATAATTATTTTTAAAATTCAGGACTCGCTTTGAGAGAACTGTTTAATTATTTATGATATGTTAATTTTTTGGTAATGAAAAGCTTTATGTAACAAAGCTACTGTGAAATTGCTAGAGTGTTAGCTAGAAAGATGTATGTACATTTCTATTTCCTTTCCTTCTATCTTTCCATGTCTCCTCCCTCTTATCCTCCTTTACGGTGAGCATCATGTCTTTCATTTTTCTGACGAGGGAGAGTGGGGCCAATAAAGGAGGGTGAGCGTGACTTGAGAGGGAAGTGAGACTTTCTTTTAGAAGGGAGCTTGCGACTTTTAAACACCTCGTATTTTAGGTTTACATTCGTGCTTGTAAGTAATTCTGTCCCCATGACATGCCTGTGCTACTCAAAAAATTCCTCGAATGTCGTTTCCACATCAAGTCTATATTTTTGTACTTGAATAAAAAGATATCTTGAATTAAAAATTTTATATATTGATTTCTTTTGGTACTCTGATGCCCTGTTTTTGATCTGAGAAGAACCAATGCAAGGTGCTTAATATGAACACGAGATGTGAATCGAGCAGGACCGCGTGTAGAGCGGTGTAGCGGGCTACACGCTGTCCATCAACTACTCGTACTACAACCGCTTCCTGTCTGGCTGGGAGCCTCTGGTGGAGCCCTGGAGGTGTGCTGATGTACCTGTTCTTTTTGTCTTGCTCTCTTGCTCTCTTGGTTGTCTAGACATGCATTTTCTGTTGTTTATGTTGTTTTTACTGCTCTTCCTCCGCTCACTTGTTTAACCCCAAAATACTAAATTTCATTTACAAACGCCATAGCTATTAGGTGTGTAATTAGGTGAATCTCAAGTTAAATCTCTGAATCGAATAACGTTGATTTAAACGATGACTGCTTGAGACTCGTGAACTAAATTTTATGCTAGAAAAAATTAATCAAAAGTGAGAACCAGTAACAACTTGATTCAATATTGATAAATTGACATTATCTAAAACTTAATTACCCAACTGGTAATGCAAAAAAAGCCTGAAACCCAGTAATTAACTGATACTACAATACCTGGGGCCCGGCTATTCGACTGACGAAATGCATTATCTGAGAAGGTATTTTGCATGTCCGTCAGGTGCTCGGTGTCATGGCTGAAGATCTTGGATGAAGCGACGTGCATGCCGCCGCTGTACGTGCAACTGAAGGCAGAGGAGAGCATGGAGCTCAACATCACGTCGTCGCTGCTGGAGCTCTACAAGATGGTCAAGATCAGCAGGACAGGACCAAAGACTATTATTAAACAACAGAGACGGTGGAGCTGCCAAAGATAGGTACGCTGCGCTCGTTATTTAGGGAGTATTTCCCCGATTCTCTCTGCACAGCTTGCCTTGTTTAGAGAGTTGCTCAGTATGCATGGTTTTTGAATTCAAGACTACGTAATTATATCAGTTATTATTGAGGTTAATTTCGTGCAGTTTTTGTCTTTGGAAGTATGAGTGTATCAATGATCCATGGATTACCTGCGTATATCATATCACAGTTTGGTTTGGATTTTCTAAGCCCGTTCATATTAGAACATTTGAAACACCGATGCAAATTCAACATTTTTGAACTGACGTTCCTTTTGTATTAGGTTGTTGTTAAACCTTCTTTATTTACCAGACTTAATTCATTTATACGCTGTCACGCAGTTTTAGAAGTGCCATTTTTTGTTTATATTAGGAGTAATTTTGAAATTGTGTTATGGGATTTTGAAACTATCTTTGTTTATGTACCGGTAGTTTTATTTAATCATGTTGGTCAATTTCTAGCCACTTTCAAGCGGACACTAATTTGAGAGTTCAGGAAACTGAGTAAAACAAGAATGAACAGATATGAACCATTATAGTTCATAAATGTGTTAATGGAGCTTACTTGAGCTGGTTTTCTTCCATAAATACGTAGCAGAGATTTGCTGCAGATCATATGAAACCAAATTACTCATTACATTTTTTACTTACTTGGTGGTGTGCCAAATAATTAAGGGAATCAGCTCAGCCAATGTGTATTATCTTAGGAATATTCTTCCAGTATTTTATAACTACTAGTAAACACCCTTTTTTGAGAAAGGGGGAGGGGGTGATGTTAGCTGCTGGCGCTGCAAGAAGTTCGAGGTGTTGGGGTTTTTGGTGTACGTGACCCGTCAAAAATAACAGGAATCGGTAATTTCTGAAAAAATATTTCAGACGCGGATTAAAAACAAATATATCCAACACCACAGTACCCGCGATTAAAATATTCTTAATCCAGTGCACTGGTGAAACTTCTATCAAAAATGGCAATTAAGCATCCTAAAGACAGATTTGTTGCGTGACAGAGCGACAGATCAACTGAGCTTCAACATGGTTTTCCCATGATTTCCGATGCTTTTCTATGGCTTTTCTATACTCTGCAAAGTCTCAACCGCTGATATTCTATACAACCTAATCTAACCTACCAATACACGTGATATTCATTCCGACTCCCAGCCTGCTGGGTTAAGGCCATGGTAGACCTTTCGTCTACCATGGTTAAGGCACCGCAAATTGTGGAGTTGATGAAGCTTGTTTCACAGATACGCTCATCTCACACTTTCGGCTGGTGGGTGTGACACACGGACGGACGCACGCACGCATGTGGCTTCTTTTACAATATAGATTCTGACTTACTTACATCAATTCTACAATATACATTCTGATATAGTCACAAACCTATCTCGTTGCCGTGCTATAGATGGGCACCTTTGTCACCATACTCATACAATTAATGGCGTTAGCGTCAAAATCAAAGGAAAATATATAAATTCTCTGTTTTGAGGACCGACAGCCGCAAAGCTAGTGCTGTGAGTGTCGCTTGCTCGGAAGGGAGCCCTGCCCTCTCAGCTACCGTCGCCGCACGCCCTTCATCCCCTTCACGCTGCTCAACGAAACGGGCTCTGCTCTCACCTTCACCACCTTCAATTCCTTTGCGTATGGGTGAGTGCTCATGTAGAGATAGTTTGCCTAGGTAGGCAGAGATGGACGTGGTGTGATCCAGAGGTATGCCGAATATCGTCTAAAAAACTGGTCTCTGTGTGATTTGTTTTTTAAAAGTATGTATGGAAAGAATTACGCACTGTTCACAGGGGATTTTTACAGTACCGTAACTCCTTAAGGGGATACAACTATTGTTTCTATGGGAATTAGTGCTCCTTTGGGAAAATGTGAGATCCCTAGCTGAAAATTAGGTAATCCTTCTTTTTGTTTAAAGAAAGTGTTTCTTCTGGACCATATTTTTCAAGTTCACTGCTGTCTTGTTTTTCATTTTCTCCTTTACTTTTTTGAGTTCCCTCAGGGGGATACAACTTTTGTATCTATGGGAATTAGCGCTCCCAGGGGGCCAATGTGAGGACCCAAGCTTAGAGTTTGGTAGGCTTTCTTTTTGTTGACATTAAGTGTATGGTTACGTTAAACATCATCTATTTTTCGGTTCACTGTTGTCCTGTTTTTCATCACCTACTTTCTACTTCAACTTTGATCTTGTTCCATTAACTTCTTTCTCAAATTATTGTTCCTATATACTCTCTGCATAGATTCAGCGTTCCTTCAACTCCATACTTAATGGTGCATACCTTCCTCTCTTTTGATTGCATTTGTTGGTGCGGATAAGGAGGTTTCAAATAACTAATAATCTAATCTAATCCCTTTTATTCCCAACCTTTCTCCTGATTGCTTTCAGTGATATTCGGATTCATATGCATTTCCTGGTGAACACTTTTGGTCCTACTCACCATTTCACGGTTTGCAATGACTCATGGCCATCCTCTTCACCTCGATCTTAGCACAAGTCTCCTTTCATTACACACACATCTCTTGCAAGCTCTAACTTCTCTCACTGTGACCATGAATTGCACCTACATCACAGAAATGGTGTTTTGTTGCGAGTTTGCTAATTTTTCTTTTCCTCTCAGGTTCTGGAACAGAAAAAAGTGGACCCTCGACCCATTAGCAAGAAAAATAAGGAGAAGAAGAGCAAATGGCTCTAAATGTGCAAGGGAAGTATGGAGAAACGATAAATTTTCAAACCTGAAAAAGTGAAACGGCCGTACGTGTTTATAAATCTATATATATTTGATACTGAGAGGAAGAATTCTTCAACGTTCAATTGTTACCATAATAGATTCAACATAGAAGCACCTCTTGGGGGTTACAAGTATTTTATCTGTGGGAATTAGTGCTCCTATAGAGAGCATGTGAGATCGCGAGCTGACGGTTAGGAAGCCCTTTTTTTGAATGGAATATTTTTTTTACGGACTAATTCAGTCCTTGGATTTGTTCCGCAAAATCAGTCATTTGCCTGGGTTCTGTAAGACAGGTCGTGAAGTAATCGATTCAAACTATCCCGAGCCTAATACTTGTTTCTCGCAGATAACGTTCTTCCTCATCAAGTTTTTTGTAAAGTTTAGAACTTTACAATCTATCAGAGTACATCATTATGGAAGACATATGTGAAAGAAAAAGGGGACAAAATAACAAACAATTGAGTTTCTTCCATTGGTGAAACTTTGTCCCGACAGTGTCCCATTTTGGTAACACCGATATGACCTGTGTTTCATTCACAGTCCTGCAGCGCTATATGAGCATTGAACAAAATATAAGTTATTGCGTTTACTTGATTGAGTGGCAGTTAATTTGCATTTCCTCCAAGTATTCTGAGGTACAGCAGTGCATTGCAGAGTTTTACAAATGTGTCTCCTACTATAACTTTCAATTTTGAACGATGAAAAACACGGAGTACTTCTGTTGAAATGAAGAGGAGCAAATTATTCTTAGAATTCTACTATGCGATTATTAAGCTACCATAAGACTTAAAGTGGTTCACATCACTAATTGGAGTTAAGGGGTTTAGGACCCATTATATAGTATATAATCATTAGGGCGAGCCAACTAATGTATCAAAGAAAATTAGCTAATATGGGAATATGTGAGGTCCCGAGGTGAGAGTTAGGTAGGCTTTTTTTGTTTAAATGAAATGTTTTTTGGTAGAGAGAGCTGACCAGGAAGCGAGGCGAGTTGCGGATAGTGATCAGGAAGCTCTAAATCAAATTGTACCCTTTCGGGACGACTATCCCGTGATTAGGGCTGCTGTGAGACGTCTGTGGCAACAGGAATGGAACAATAGAACGGACAACAAACTGAGAACTATTAAACAAATTGTAATTTTGTATTAAACAAATTGTAATTTTGATTTGTTATTCGATGCACATATTTTCAACATGTACAGAAAAACGCAAAATGAAACGATTTTCATCATTGATAAAAATCTCGAAACTCCTTCGTTTTCGAAAAATTATTACCTGAAATAATTTTTGATTCCCGTTGGATTAGGTTTACCCTGCAGCCAACGAGTAAAATCGAACTTCTTGGGTAGGTTTTGGCGCGTGTTTTAGGCAATTCCTACGGAAGTCTAAAATTATTTCAGGTCATCATTTCTCGAAAACGAAGGCGTTTTCAGGTGTTTGTCACTCACCAAAACCGTTTCATTTTGCGTTTTTCTGCATATGAATGAAGTATGCGTATCGAATTACAGATCAATCTGTGTATAATAATAAAAGGACGTAGTGTTCAACAATACTAAATTGCTGCACTAATGTATTCATCAAATAAATACGGATGCAAGGCTACTTTTGCCAATGTAATAAAACTTAACCAAATGCGTGTTTTCCTGTAGTGAGGGATTTTTATTGGGAAAAGTGTAGCTGCTTGAATGACTACAGCAATACTACCATTATTCTTGTAGCCTCTTAAGCAGCTATACTTTTAGTTCAATGTTGCTCGTTATTCATATTTTCAATTATTTAAACGTCGATCATAGATATAGGGCAATTTGAAAGGTAACTAATCTTTTTAACACATTGTTCATAACGCAATCTGATATAGCCGTGATTATTCAAAAATCGTCTGAACAAATCGGTAGGTAAGATTAAGAAAGCACAACAGATTACGAAAAAGATTCAAGAGAAAGATTTATACAGAAGATTAGTACTCCGGGAGCCTATTATTACAATTTTTACAAGGACTATATATTATATATATGTGTGTGTGAGGCTAAAATCAATGTCCTTTAAAGAAGGTGGATATTGTAAAATGACTAATCCTGCCTACTATGATATATTGTGGAGAATCCACACAAATAGGTTCAATGGTAAACAGGGAATGACAGCAAAAAAGGTTTATTGAACGCTGCGAGTAGCAGTAAATTTAGATGATACGAACCATTCAATAGGCCGAACATCAGGATCGTAGGTTCTCGAGCCAGGAACAAGAATTAATCAACTAGGACAAATCTTAGGACTAATGCCTGCTCAGCGTATTAGATTACAAACTTACATTAATTTTAATTAACAACAACAAAGTTCAGGAACGAAGGATCTAAGGTTAACCTAGATAAACGAAAGAAAGGCGATCCCTATAAATTAACAAAAATGGCGACTCCTTGCATGGTGGCTAAAAAAGCAGCAGCACTGTTTCCACTAAGAAGGCGCGAAACCTTGCATTCTTCAGCGGCGATCTTAATCAGCTTGCCGCGTGGCCCTCCAGAGGACTGGCCGTTCGCCCAGCAGGCAACATTCAAGCCGCATGGCCCCGATAATCGTCAGTAGTTTAACGCAGCTTTAGTAGGCCGATCAACAGCCAGGGTAGCCAGTACCGCACAACCGAAATGACAGCCTCCTCTGAGATCGCAGCGCAGAATTAAAACCAGCAGTCCCGCAACGCTCCCGGTAGAGCAGCCTCAAACTGTGCTTTGGGAGCCCGAAGACGCAGATACTAGAAAATTGAAACATATGAATTAATGCAATGAAGAAGTCAATGGAGTAAGAAGTTATTCATAATGATTTTGCAGCAAACAGGAACATTATAGCAGGACTATTTCATATGCTAACCTGAGTTTAATTATGCCTCAGTGTGGAAGCCACTCGTAGAGTTAGAAAGATGGTAAACGTGAAGAAAAAGGCTCGAACTAAGAGCAAAGTTAGGAAATAGAATTAAGTTTAAGAGTCAATAGCACTACCCGGAAAGTCAGACAGCTGGAAAGCCGTCTTTCAGTTAGGCTCCAGGTAGGATAATTAAGTTAAGGAAAAAGGTTAAGGGCCTATTCCAAGCAAGCTCGAAATAGATTTAGGTTATAAGAGTTTCAGATATAGTGTTAAGATTTCGAAGATATTAAGGTTTAGGGATTTAATAATTCCAGAGATTTAAGGTAGCTTAACAAGATCACTCACACTCACAGTCATACAATGGCAAGGTTATCTATCAGAGCAATAGGACAAATAGATTAATTCATAAGAAATAGAAGCAAGGATGGCTTTAGGATATAGAGAGAGAATAAGTGAAGAAGCGATCCACCGGGACACGCGCTTGAGGACGCGCCACGGCTGAACACCGAGCGCCGGCACCCACGACTGCGGAAACGCCTTTACTCTCGGGATTGATAACCGCTGAGATCGCGACTAAAGGTCACCACCATAGCTAGGAAGTCGCAACTTAAATAAAGGAACAAAAAAGCAAGAGATACCAAACGGTACCACTACAATAAAAGGGAACAACCCCAAAACTCAATAGGAATGGAATGAAGCCCCTTTGACTCTCCGGAAAGCAGCTCCCACCTCACCTGGCACGAGCCAAGCTGCAAAGGTACTAAAGTTTCAACTGCTAAGTATCTCTCAGGGCAATGGGGAATGTCAGAATTCTCCATGCCTCCGGGGACTAAGAAAAAATGCACATTAATGTGTATTTTAGGCTTTCAATCGCTGCCTACAAGCAGCAGCGGCCGCCCGGTAAGGCCGGACTGGACCGGATGAACTTGTAGATTCATTATCATTAGAAATTTGATCATTTACGTGGGATTGATGCGTTCGGACATAACTAGTATGCAACTCTAACGGATATAGCAAGGAGACGGCATAATCTCCTACTGTACGATCTGCACGAAGTACTTGAGCTGAACGAGTGCAGCCATCTGCACCCGAATACAATTTAATTACTTTACCCAAGGCCCAGAGTGCTCGCGGCTTCACCGGCGAAAATATGAGCACGACATCACCGATTCTGATGCGGTCCTTCCACGCTGGCTGGAAGCAATCTGCGCTTCGCTCTCTCAGGGAAAGTAGGTAATCTGCAAAAAGTAGGTCTTTAAATTTATCAATCATTTCGTTACGTACATCTAAGGTTTTCAGGAGAATCGTCCGGGAAGGCCGAAGCATTTCTTCTCCAGCAGAACTTTGATACATTAAATTTCCTGCAGGCGCTAATTTTATAAAAGAATTCGGGGTAATTACTTCGCATGCCACATCCTAAGTATCTCGGTAAGTCAGGAGCCTAGAATTAACAGCCTCTTGCACATCAGAAATTATACTTAAAAAGTTGAAATATTCCATTTTGGCTTTACCCACAACTTTGTAAAGGCATCGTTTAACGACCCCCAACATCCGCTCCCAGCAAGCACCAACCCAAGCGGAATACAAGGGGATGCGGACATGATTTATGTTATTACGTGACAGGTACTCAGAAACATAATCGTCAGCAAGCGACTTGCTAAGGTATACCGCAGCCTGCAAAATGAAGGAGCATTATCGCTGTACACTGCCTGCGGAATATCAAATCTGTTGGTAAACCTAACGAATGCCGCTAGAAACGACGCAGTGGACATGTCCGGAATTAATTCTAGATGCACAGCCCGAACTGCCATGCAAGTAAAGATCAAGATGTACATTTTAACAGTTTGATCTCCTAATTTTACATTGTAGTGACCAGTGAAGTCCACTCCCACGTGAGTGAAAGGCCGCACAAAATTTACCCGATCCCCGGGCAGATCAGTTACCTTAGGATATTTGTAAGGCACTTCCGGAGTTCAGAATGAAGAAGGGTAATGGAGCAAAGCAAAGAACAGGCTCATGTAGAGCCGAAACAGATGAATCCAGAGCAAGATGCTCAAGTGAAGATTTACCCAGAGCCCTAGACAGTCTTCTAACCGTCATCCGGCAGGCCCCAGGTAAGTTAATTTAAAGCGAAAATTCAAAGTAAGTTGAGCAAATCGGCTCTTTAGTAAGTTTAAGAAGGCAATAAGGTTAAAGGATGATGGAATAATAAGGTGAATGATGATGGAATAATAAGGTGAATGATGATGGAATAATAAGGTGAATGATGATGGAATAATAAGGTGAATGATGATGGAATAATAAGGTGAATGATGATGGAGTAATAAGGTGAATGATGATGGAGTAAGAAGGTGAATGATGATGGAGTAATAAGGTGAATGATGATGGAGTAATAAGGTGAAGGATGATGGAGTAATAAGGTGAAGGATGATGGAGTAATAAGGTGAAGGATGATGGAGTAATAAAGTGAAGGATGTCAATTAGATAATGTGAAGGTTAATAAGAACGAGTAATGAGGTCAATGAGAAATAGGAAGTTTGAGAACCACGTGCAAGCCTACCTTAGCGCCATGGTAATTTTGCGTTTATCACACCGCGCCTCTGAGCTAGAGAAGCCTCCATTTTCCTGGAACTGGGAAGTTACTGACAAAATGCACGATATAAATCCAGCAGAAGTCAACGAAGGCTCAAAATACACCCTATAAATGTAAAAGTAATAAATGATTAGTATGACAATTTGCCTTAATTCAGCTCTCACGCCAACGAAGCTGCAAAAAGAAAAATTAAACTCAGTATATCTTTCTGTGGAGAATCCACACAAATAGGTTCAATGGTAAACAGGGAATGACAGCAAAAAAGGTTTATTGAACGCTGCGAGTAGCAGTAAATTTAGATGATACGAACCATTCAATAGGCCGAACATCAGGATCGTAGGTTCACGAGCCAGGAACAAGAATTAATCAACTAGGACAAATCTTAGGACTAATGCCTGCTCAGCGTATTAGATTACAAACTTACATTAATTTTAATTAACAACAACAAAGTTCAGGAACGAAGGATCTAAGGTTAACCTAGATAAACGAAAGAAAGGCGATCCCTATAAATTAACAAAAATGGCGACTCCTTGCATGGTGGCTAAAAAAGCAGCAGCACTGTTTCCACTACGAAGGCGCGAAACCTTGCATTCTTCAGCGGCGATCTTAATCAGCTTGCCGCGTGGCCCTC
Organism: Morinoia aosen; assembly: GCA_030386875.1. Lineage (NCBI taxonomy): Eukaryota > Metazoa > Arthropoda > Malacostraca > Amphipoda > Talitridae > Morinoia > Morinoia aosen. The sequence goes on along the minus strand of CM059569.1, from coordinate 11,329,545 downwards.
CAGAGGACTGGCCGTTCGCCCAGCAGGCAACATTCAAGCCGCATGGCCCCGATAATCGTCAGTAGTTTAACGCAGCTTTAGTAGGCCGATCAACAGCCAGGGTAGCCAGTACCGCACAACCGAAATGACAGCCTCCTCTGAGATCGCAGCGCAGAATTAAAACCAGCAGTCCCGCAACGCTCCCGGTAGAGCAGCCTCAAACTGTGCTTTGGGAGCCCGAAGACGCAGATACTAGAAAAATGAAACAAATGAATTAATGCAATGAAGAAGTCAATGGAGTAAGAAGTTATTCATAATGATTTTGCAGCAAACAGGAACATTATAGCAGGACTATTTCATATGCTAACCTGAGTTTAATTATGCCTCAGTGTGGAAGCCACTCGTAGAGTTAGAAAGATGGTAAACGTGAAGAAAAAGGCTCAAACTAAGAGCAAAGTTAGGAAATAGAATTAAGTTTAAGAGTCAATAGCACTACCCGGAAAGTCAGACAGCTGGAAAGCCGTCTTTCAGTTAGGCTCCAGGTAGGATAATTAAGTTAAGGAAAAAGGTTAAGGGCCTATTCCAAGCAAGCTCGAAATAGATTTAGGTTATAAGAATTTCAGATATAGTGTTAAGATATCGAAGATATTAAGGTTTAGGGATTTATTAATTCAAGAGATTTAAGGTAGCTTAACAAGATCACTCACACTCACAGTCATACAATGGCAAGGTTATCTATCAGAGCAATAGGACAAATAGATTAATTCATAAGAAATAGAAGCAAGGATGGCTTTAGGATATAGAGAGAGAATAAGTGAAGAAGCGATCCACCGGGACACGCGCTTGAGGACGCGCCACGGCTGAACACCGAGCGCCGGCACCCACGACTGCGGAAACGCCTTTACTCTCGGGATTGATAACCGCTGAGATCGCGACTAAAGGTCACCACCATAGCTAGGAAGTCGCAACTTAAATAAAGGAACAAAAAAGCAAGAGATACCAAACGGTACCACTACAATAAAAGGGAACAACCCCAAAACTCAATAGGAATGGAATGAAGCCCCTTTGACTCTCCGTAAAGCAGCTCCCACCTCACCTGGCACGAGCCAAGCTGCAAAGGTACTAAAGTTTTAACTGCTAAGTATCTCTCAGGGCAATGGGGAATGTCAGAATTCTCCATAATATAGTATAACCAGTTCTCTATCAGAATTGAAGAGTATCTTGAAGCGGAAAGCATCGTTTGCCAGCGTAATTTCATCCTGTGGTTTATGCAGGATAAATTTTCGTTTACAAACTATGAACGCGGTGTTTCTTCAGAAATATACAGTAACATTATTTGGACTTTCATTTGAGTTATCTTTTTAGTCATTCAAAAAGCAACATTTGAATTTGAGAATTGAAATGAGGTGCTGAGTTGAGGCTGCGGTGGTGAGAGGAGGTGAGGTGTCGTTCGCCTCTCTAGCGAGGAGTTGTTGGTGCTATAATTTCGAGCACATCGAAATGTGATAGAAAACTGAGCATCCGTGAAAGTACTTTCTACATCATTGAATCGTGAAACTGTAAAAATTGTTGGTGCTATAATTTCAAGCCCTTCGATATGTGATGGAAAACTGAGCATTCGTGAGTGTACTTTCTACATCATTGAATCGTGAAACTGTAAAAAGCAATCAAAAAATCAATTGGAATGAATGTCATCGTGCAAAACAAAATGGTGTTTTCTATAAACTATGTTTAGACTCGAAGTGTGTGCAACAGCCCCCGAAAATGGCCATTTCCACCTCCCTCCCTGATGAACCGCAAAAACCCCCTCTTCCCCCCCCCCCCGCATCCCCTGTCACTCCCACTGACTTGAACTTGAACAAGCTTTTCACGAATACGAACGTGGAAACAAAAAAAGACCTGATACAATAGCAAAGTTGAATTTTGTGAACACCAACATGAAGTACAGTGATAAATTTATGCAATTCTCATCTGCTATTGCAAAATTTATGTTGAGTGTCAGTGAATTTGAGTTGAAGTGTCTGTGGGTTTCTTTTCATCGCCCGACAGTTTACTTTCATCCCATTTTAAAGGCGATGTCACCTCTATCTCCTATTTATCAAACCATGGATACCAAAATCGCAGCAAAATAGAAATTGTACTCTGGCAAGCCCATATCCCGTGAAAATGAACTTTCAAGGATCATGTTTTTGTTAACGATTTTTCAATACAAACGATTTTTCAATACTTCATTAAAAAAGACTTTTCCATCTGTAAAGCTCCTCTCAATAACTTGTACTCAGTAAACAAAACCTAAAATATCTTCCCCTCTATCCATACATCCGACCCAATTTCACGATGTATTCATATGAAACTCTCTCTGCTTCTCGTGAAGCGGCTTTATCTGAAGAAATAACATCCCTCACAACGCCGCTTGAAAACTCAAAGCAAAAAAAACAGAATATATCTGAACCGTTCATAAAACGGAAACGAAAACCACCAAAAACGTCACGCGTAAAATCGCTCGTTCAAAAGCCTCAACCGCTCAAAATGACAAAAGAAACCCCGACGGTAAAGCAGTGCGACGTCAACGAAAGCACCGCAACACATCCAGTATCACCAGAGCGAACCGACAGAGAGTCGACAGAAGGTCGCCCGACAGAGAGTCGAGGTTCGAGGTCGCCCGTCAGGGACAAAAATCTCCCAAGCGCTGCTGGTAACAATGAAGTCTTCACACCAGCATCGCACGCAGTTGAATCAAGCCCTAGCATGAGCAAGGAAGAAGCCCCTGAGCCTGACCTCCACTATCCAAGCAATCCTTGAGAAGATACATCAGCGAAAGAGTCACCAAGAACCTCAAGTGGTACGATGGGTAAAAATGTAAATTTGTCACCAGCTACCGAGAATGATGCGATGAATGAACCCAATACTAACGGTTCTAATATTTCTAATATTTATAATTCTAGTGATCATGATTACTTGAATATTCCATCAAGCAGCTTGCACCCGCTTCGAATTTCAATGTCCCATATCATTCACCAGGTAAACAATAACCTGTCTCCCACTGCAGCCCACTTCAATGAAAATGTCAAACAGCGGACGCCTCCAAGTCCACTCTCGATATCTTCCACCGATTCTAATATTAGGCTCATTACACAACAACTTTTCAAATTGAACTTACACGTAAGCTCTTTCGATCTTACGCCAAAGATCCCGCTTTCTACAAGCCAATTTTTTGATTCACATTGCAAAAAACCTCTGGATACATTTCTCGCTGGAGATAAAATTATCACGACGGTCCAAAGTAGTAACATTGACCCCACTTGTAAAATACGAACTGTAACTTCCGGTCGCATTGATGATCTCCTTAACGTAATTGGCCAAATGCCTCAATTCACTAACTACATCGTTTGCTTCATAGATTTAAGCCTCTCACAACCTAACATTGCTAAAATTAAGGAACTCATATTGTATAAGCATGCCCTGGCCCGTATTTATGTAGTGAGTGCGTGTAGCGGTAAACAATTCTATCAGGCGTTGAATTTGTGCAAAACAAACGGTATTAAATTGATTCCGCTCCGAACAAACGGTGTAACTGATCTCATAACTTGCAATGATGTTCGTACCTGGCCCGGTACAAGAGAAGAAACACACCATTTTCTTCAAGAGATTGCTCTTAGATCGAGTCTAAAACTCACTTTACAATCTGGCTCATGTATCACAAACTCCAATGACCTGAACGACAGAACTGAATGCTCCAACATCAGTGCAGAACAGCAAAATGAAGGGAAGAATTCTACTCGATCACTAGCTGTTTCAAGTGAAACCTTCAAAAACCTGAATCATTGCTTGCCTATTGATGATGAACGTTCCATTCATTGATCTCCAACTACCGCACAGTATCCACATAATACAGTTTTTCGTTATTATCTGACGCGAACTCAGAGAGCGATATACCCTCATCACAAACGAGTACAAATCATCAACCACCAACCACGTACTTGGAAGCAGTAAAATCAATACAAAGAGAAAAATTGCAGCAGAATCTCAGTCGAAATCCGAAAAAAATCTACAGCTAAACCGCATACATAACCACCAACAACAGAGTGGAAATGACAAGAGCACACCTCATTTCTCAGTCGTTCACTCAACTAAAACTGACCACAGACTGCCAATTCAAAGCCAGGAAAACAAGGAATTCAAACAACTCTCGTCTGATAATGATGAAAGTCAGCCTAAATATGACTCAAGCCCCATGAACTCACTCATCAGTACCACCATGAATGAATTAAACGATCATTGAAAATAAAGCTGCTTCTTACCATAGCCGATAGGCACTGCCTCCTTCATGCAGTAACTCACCAGCTTAAAAAACAATCGTCTTCAAAATGGAATTACAATTCCATAAAAACAGCAATCAAAAAAGAGAGCACAACAAATGAAAACAAATATGTCAATTTCCTTGACGAGAAAAGCGATGATCTACCTAGGCTCATAAGTAAATACATTGACGAAAAACATTTTGATCATGATGCTGGGGACCTAATACCACATATCAGATCAAAGGTCACTGGTAAAAGAATTTTCATCTTCGATGAGCAAGGCGATGGTATTTGGAAAACAGTAGTCGACCCCTCACCAGAAGTATCAACTAACAACCATCCGTTGATGCTTCATCGGAAAAATTATCACTACAGTACCCTTGTTGTACAAGACAAAAACAAGACTGATATCACATCATCTTCATGACAAAATACTGTTGTCCAGTTGAATGGCAGTCTCTCAAATACACCTGATGCTAGACTTGACACTCTGGGCAACAATGATACGATCAACGAATCCACGAAACAGTCCCTACCAAAAAATCACTTTGCTGCCACAAATAATCGCAATAAAATAAAAAACATCAAAATTAAACATATCAATGCTCGTAGCCTCATTAATAAGCTGGATGACATTAGAGTAATGTTGGTCACAGAAGACAGTGACATTTTATGTGTTTCCGAGACATGGTTTGATTCGCGAACTCAGAGCTCCTTTTTTAATATTCCCGATTACGTGTTGTACCGCCATGACGGCGTTAAAAGTTGCAAAGGTAGTGGATCATGTATTTTCGTAAAAGAAAATTTTTTTGTCTTTACTTTTAACAAATGAAGTGTGCGAGGGCATAGAAATGGTTTGGTTGCAAGTGCAAATAATTAAACATAAATCCTTTATTACCGCCAGCCTTTACCGGCACCCATCAGCTTCTCTACCTAAAACAGTAGAGTTCATTGAGAAAATTTTCAAAGAAATTTTAGCTACAAAAAAGTCATTCTTTGCTTTCGGTGATTTTAATATTGACTTAACGGATGAAAAAAATCAGCTTAGCAGACTGTTGTACAAACTAAACCTTTCACAAATGGTTAAAGAACCGACTCGCGTTAAAAGAGTATCAAAGACTCTCCTCGATCTGGCAATCACAAACAAACCTACGGAAATACTTAATACAGTTATATCACCCTCTCTCGCTGATCACCACTCTGTAGGATGTAAAATTAATATTGCAAAGGAAAGACAAAGCTATCGTCTCATGACTTACCACCTAAAAAGTCAATTTTCACCGGAACTATTTAATGAAAAACACCTAAAAAGGTCCACCGAATTTCAGAGTATGATGCAATCTGACGATGTGTACAATCTAGTTTCGATCTTTAACGAGAATTTCACAGCAGATCTCAATGAATGCGCACCTTATATCGCCAAAAAACTAAGCCAAAAAGCATTCTGTGGATTACAAACGAAAGTAAAGACCTAAGCAGAATAAAGAAAACTTACTCGCGAGAGTATAAGGAAAACAGGTCAAACATTACTTTATACAGGAGATATAAAGAACTTGGAAAGATTCTTCGGAAGAAACTCACGCAGCAAAACAAACTCACTTCCACCAAGAACTATTCATGGCAAAAAATAATCCAAAACGTACATGGGAAATCATTAGTGAGGTGGCTCAATATAAAAACTTAGAGCGCAAAAGTGATTTTGAAAATCATTTGGAAAAAACACTGAGTTCAACACTTTCTTTTCAAAAGTAGGTGCCCGAGTCTTCGATGAAGTGAGTACAACCAGTCCGAGGAAATTGTCAGTTGAAAGTCCATGCCCTACTGCACTTTTAAAGGCCGGTGCTCTGAGGAAGCCACGTTCAGTCGATTTACCAGAGTTACAAACTATTTTATACCCATTGAAAAACACATGAGCAGTCGGACATGATGGAATCAGCCTCCAATACATAAAAGAACAGTTTTCCAGTCAAAGCACCATTGATTCGACTGATTATCAACACATCAATAGCAACAAATAAGTTTCCAAAACAGTGGAAACACTCCATAATTAGACCGTTGCATAAAACTGGTGACATTAATACAGCGTCAAATTACAGGCCCATAAGCCTTTTACCTGTCCTGTCCAAAATATTAGAAAAAGTAGTAACGAATCAACTGTCATCTCACTTGGCCGAATCAAATTTACTTCATCGAAATCAATATGCCTATAGAAAGAACACTAGCACTCAAGACGCCCTGCTCAATATCAGTGAAAAATATACAGCGATATCGATCAAAAATGTAACACTTTTGCTGCTACTCGATCTCTCTAAAGCATTCGACAGCGTCGAATATGATCAACTCCTACGAAAAATACTGAACTTAGGAGTGGAAACATAGTGGTTTAAAAGTTACCTATCGAATCGGTCTCATGCAGTCCTCTTAGGTAACAAGTTGTCTCCATTCCTTCAAAATAGCTTTGGTGTCCCTCATGGATCAATTCTGGGCCCGCTATTGTTTTCAATTTTCATTAACGATTTCCCTCAAATGCCTTCTAACACACGAATCTCCATGTATACAGATGATGTCCAAATTGCAATGACAAGCTCTGAAGCAGAAATACCAGAGACGAAAAATGGAGCTGAAGCCCTATTGATCAGCCTCAAGTCATGGTATGACCAAAATGGTTTCAAGCTATACGCGAGTAAAACACAATTCATTATTTTTCGGTCAAAGCATTCAATAAACAACATTCGAAATCTAGATCTAACTCGTACAGTTAGGAATGAAAAAATTCACCCATCAGAAAAGTAAAAAATTTAGGTATTTGGTTCGATAGAAGCATGTCCTTCAAATCCCACGTTGATAAAACCTGTAACACAATTCACGGGACTTTATTGTTTTTTAATCGTATAAAAAGTATGCTTGACGAAGAATCTAGATTGTTGGCCGTTAAATCTTTAGCCTTATCACCGTATTGACTACTGTAGCCTTGTTTGGGGAGATATATCGAAACATCTTCAGAAAAACCTACAAAAATGCATGAATTTTGCAGCCAAGGTTGTGTGCAACGGTAAATTAAAAAGGGATGATCACGTAACACCTCTCCTGAACAAGCTTGGCTGGGCTACGATTCGGGAAAGGTTTTTGGCGCACAAAGCCCAATACGTTTTCTCCTCTTTATATCTTCCTCATAGCAGTGCTGAAATAGTGGAATTCCACTCCCATACCGTCACCAACCAAAAGCCGAACAGGAGACGCGATGTCTCAATCAAATACCGTTCATCTAACATCGGGCAGAAAGCTCTGTCAGTATCAGGCGCCTTACTGTGGAACAGACTCCCCCAGAGCATCAAAACCCCTCAAACACTAGGAGAATTCAAAGCTAAAATGGCTCTCTATCTTGCGTCAACAGAATAAGTGTAAACTGCAGTACGTGCTGGAAAAAGGTCAGGATTTTTTTTTGTTAATTATCTTCTCTCTCGTTACATTATACAACAATCAAGACAGATTTATAATATGCCCACGCAATATGACTGCCCGTACGCGAGTATTTTAAGTACATGTATGTACGCATATGTGTGGCTCGTATGTACGTATATGTGTATATATGCGTATGGATATATGTGTATGTGTGTGCGTGTCTAAATATGTAAAACATATTCCCCTCCTCAAATGCTCATGTTGATCTTGTGTGACACAGTGTTGTCCCTTACACTCTTCTAGTATGTTTCGGTCACACCATTTTAGGTTGTTTTGACTTTCTCGTTTTGCCCCAGCAATGTTGATAATGTTACGGTTGGCATTGTACAACGATCCTTCTCATCTATTTCGAATCCGGTGAACTTTTCTGTGCCAAAGCTAGAAGCATTCGAATTTTAAATTTTTGTGTTAATGTTAAATCTCTCATTTTATCCGTACCAGTTATTTTAGCTTACTAGTTGATACAGAACAATGTAAAATTGACTCTAATATCAACATCGCAGTCTAAGACGCAAATTAATTTGGATCTAACCGTTTTACTTTCAACCTTAATCCCTCATTTGACTAGTTCCAACGTTCGTAAGCTCATATTTCAATATGGAAGTGTACTAACCAGAGTGTTCTTAAAAATGCATCACATGCACAATGTTTTCTTGACCACTTGAAATAAAATCCAATGTTAAAATCAGAGCAACATAACGGAGGGAATGCATTTTTCCACGTTTTTTTCTCTCAACCATTTGTTTCAAGATTAACTGATATAAATATTACGAGCCTCAGGTATTTGATATAAACACAACGGAGGGAATGTTTCGGTCTTATTGAAACATTTAAAAAAAGCCTCGGATTCGACGGATGTCATAACTTTAAAGAACATCATTTTAATCTCCTTGTTCTGGTCTCAAATTGCTGTCGTTAGCTTTGTGTTGTAAGCTCTTCTTACTTTTTTATTCTCGTGAATACACTACGACAACACTAATTTTAGATAGTTAACTTTTGTACAGTTCCACCTATATTGAAAATATTACGGCGAGCAATGTAAAACAATACTTTTTATGTCTTTCACTCCGACGAACTCTTTGCGCCAGTACTATTAGCGTAAGTAAGAAATATCATAACCATTTTCTGTTTTGTTATAGCGAATATCATGGTTGGGACGCCCTATATAGAGATGAATGACCGGGTGGGGGTTTTCACCGGATATGGGGTATAGATAAATGTGAAGCGTAACTAGATGTGGGGCATTACCGGATGCAGAGCATTACCGGAAGAGGGGGTGAAGTGGTGCCGGATGGGCGAGAGGAATTTTTAGGTTTTGAAGATTACAAGTAATTGTCCTGAGAGACTCCGTGTGGTACGGACGTGTGCTGCGCTCGCTCCGAAACAAAGTGCCTAACGCTAGAAAGAATGTACTCCTAACATGAATGGGTACACACTCTCGCCATGAGGATTCAAATGTGACTTAAACAAACAACAAATAAAAAATCATCAAACTAAGTGTAAAAATATTCCATCAAAAAGTGTGAAAGTGCTCATCCCTCGCGTACACGAGGAAACGAACTCTCTCAATCTCCAAGATGGTACCCAAGAAGCAACGCAATAACAACAGCTGCGGCAACAATAACAGCGACGAGTATCAGCCGAAGTTTGGTCAATATCCTGATGTGTCTAACCTAACGAAAGATGGCAAAGAAGTGGTTTCTGTCCTTATAAAATACTTCGACTCAGTAATGACAAATTTTAAGAGTGACATTGATAATATGAAAATTGAAATAAGTCACCTTAAAACACTAGTTGAAACAGTAGCGGGAAAAGAAGCAGAGCACAAGAAAACTCTCGAAGAACAGAATGAGAAAATGGATAGCTTAGCCCTCCGTCTCGACCAGGTGGAAAAAAGTGATCAGCGCCGAGCCATCGAAGACAAAAAATGTACTCTCGTCATTTCTGGTAAAGATCTACCACAATCACACTCGAACGAAATCTGCAAGGAAACCGTCTGCCATCTCCTGAAGGACAAGATCAACATTGACCTCTGCGACACTGACATCACGTCAGCTACAAGAACGGGGAAAAAAACAGTAACTGGGAACGTAGATCAAAGAAACATTGCATTTGAACTAAAACATTATAACAAAAAACGTGAAATTCTCAACGCCTGCCGAGAAAAGAAACCAAAGTTCTTCTTCATAAATGAATACCTCATACCTTCACGAGCTAACGCCATGTACATTCTGAGGATGGCCAAAATGAAATTCCCGGATAAAGTTGGAATCCCAAGAACACAGGATGGAAACATCTTCATATTTAACCCCGGAAACCCAGATTCAAGACGCCGCGAGATAAACACGCCAGATGACCTCGAGCAATACCTGATGCAACAACTCAATATGTCATCGAAGCAGATCATGGGTGACTAGACTAGGTGATCCCCTAAATTAGATATGTCAATTCCGTGTTAGTTTAACCTCAATTAGGTATCATGTCAGTTTAACCTCAACTTGATGTTAGTTTAACCTGAATCTATAAAAATGTATAACAGATGTGTTTGTGAATATTTATGACAGCTGTGTGAGAACTTTTGAAACAACGCAATCAGCAATTTTTTACCACTCAATGTTACTGTGAATTTTTTTTCTTTTTTTACCACTAAAGTTATTATTGCGTGTAAACCATATTAGCTGATTATATCATTGTCGTTATAATCTTTAAAACTTATTACCTGCTGTATGTGAACTTGTGAAAGCGCCCTCATGCAGCAATCTGTTTACACCAATGTTGTGATATTGAACTCCAATATTTTTTCGCTCATGGACTGAGTTTATATGTACTCACGTAATCGCACTAGATTTTTTGTATATATACTCTATTCTCTCGTACTTCATAAGCTAGTTTTTTTAGACAGGAATATCCCTTAAAGCTTGACTCTGTATTTCGTTTTAAGTTTTATAGTACCTAATTCTTACTGCTTCCTAATTTTAAATGACTGATCACCCTGAGATATTCGAGGAAATCGACCCAGATCTCAATCATTGGAACAGAATATATCCAAACCTAAACGACTCTCAAGAGTGTAGGTATACTAATATATCAAAATTCAACGAAACTATACGAATAACTGACCGAGATTTCTCACTCCTGTGTTGGAACTGTAGGTCACTCTATCCAAAATTGCATATAATTGGTAAATTTAATTTGTTGAGAATTAGTAACCATAATTTATCTGTGAGGGCATGTGTGAACAGAAAATATTAAGAATCGCTGATGTATTATGAGAATATTTAAATACTATCAGTGTTACAGTGGTAAGATGGGATCAGTTGATGTCCTTGATCTTTTTCAATGCTCTTCATTAAGTTTAAATTTTTGGACTTGAGCTTAAAACTTTTAAATATGCTCCTACTGTGCCTATAGAATGTTTTTTTTTTCACATTTTGTGACCTTAATTTTCTATAAAAGGTGAAAAATGCTCATATTTTTCATTTTGTCAGAAAATATTCCTACAATGTTTGAAGTACTTTTCCAAAGTTATTTAATATTTTCTGTCCAATTCAGCCAACAATTTATTTCAAAAATTTAAAATTTAGCTTATGCATTTTATTGGTGTCTTAAACTATATGTAGTATCCATACTTTCTGTGCACATTTTTGAAGCATCCATTGCTCAGTCAAGCATACCAGAATGTATTTCTACTATTGCGCAATAAATTTTTGTGCACTTTTCTGTGATATTTTTCTGAGAATATTGTTAACACCTAGATCTCTTATAACTACTAAACCTATCTAAGAAATAGTCCTAAGGGAATAATCTGAGAACTCAAAGCTGAATGTCAAGCAAGCCATTTTTATATTGAAATTTTTTTTGCTTGTTAAGGATCATAATTTTTTAGTTCATTTTCATTTATGTCAGCACCTGCTCACTGACATATTTCATGAAAAGTATGACTGTGGAATGTAAGTTATCCATGTATATAATTTTATGTATAAAATCTGTGTATAAAAATATAATCCGTGTATGAAACATAATACGTATACAGAAAACAAAAGTATAATAATTATTCTGAGTTATTGTTAGACATCTCATGTTGATTATAAATAATTTGCTCCTATTCACGACCCATAACAATTATATTCCACAAATTTTGATGCTAGTACATAATCATTTTATGTGTTCGTCATGTGTGGATTATTTTTCACAGGTGGCTGCCACGAGGTGATTCATGCACTTCTCTCTACATTATTTGACAAGAATATTAAAGCAGTCGCTTTCTATCATACCTGAAGGTTGTGAGGCCATCTATACTCTACTTAAGGATGAAAACATGAAGGTATGCATCCCATTGCGGTGTTGGGTTCAAATATCACTTTGCAATGAGTATTGTAATGTTCTTCAAATAGAAAACTAATTTTTCTGAAATATTGAAACCATTGAGAAATTTGCAGTAGATTGAAATCCCTTGAAATATGGTAATGAAATGAGTTAAGTGACCCACGTATCATCATAAATACGGTAATGACTTGGTACAATAGCAGAGCTGAGCACTATGTTTTTGCTACACTGTCTGGTCTTGGGGTGCTACTTGAATTGATGAACTCTTGCACAAAAAAGTAGTGATTCGCAAAGTAAATATATATATTTCAATTTTTCTTGTATTTGATTGTAACCTACTACAATTAGAACTACTTTGAAACCAGACTAGTTCCGTTATTTGTGAGCTTTCAGGTGCATGAGCAACATGTATATTGTGTGATATCTAGGGGAATCTACATAACCACTGTTTTCTTCCAGTAATATTGTTCACATCTCATGAAACGATAATGCATAAGCCATCAAAAAATGTTGCGGTGGACTTCCATCTGTAATTTCCTCTGTTGTACTCTATTACAGACTCCACAAACTCAAGCAGAGTGAGAATCAGCAGCCAGTGATTTCTACCTGAAGTTGAACTTCCCATACATCTTCTCAAACTTCATGAACTCTTCTCTAGAGATTGCATGCCACTTTAGTGTCACTACGATGGAGTGAGAAGAGAGAGCTTCTTGGGCTGGCAGCAGCGGTGGGCGCCACGACTGTGTGCTGCTCCGCGATGGGGCTGATGCTCTGTGATGTGCTGCCGTGCCGTGGAGGCTAGACTGCTGCTTCGTCCTAGAGCGATCATGAGCTATTGGCCGCCTCGACTACCTACATCGGCAATTCACAGATAGCGATCCCGTGAACTTCCTGTAGACGACCGCAACGGTACCAGAGACTTCAGAACCAGTTCGCTTTTGAGGTGGGTCGCAGTGACGTGTAACGCTGGGTTTGGTCGACCATTTCTTTTAAGAATTTTCAGTCAAAAATGTCCGTCCACTCTATCCCTTTCCATAATTTCAATGTTGGTTTGACTGGAGTTTGGGGTCTTCAACGAGAAGGGATTAAGCTTTATCTACACATGTTAGAATGTCAATTATCATTTTGAACACTTTCTTGTATTCAAACTACTCTTATTATTGTAAAAATCCTTTGATTTTAAGGGAGCTATGATTCAATCTGAAAGGTATTTTGCAAAGTAAACGCTGCTATAGCATCGTTAATGTATTAATTTATAAACAGCTAAAATATTGCTAAGTGTTGAATCTGAAAACTAAAAGTACACAAAAAATAATGCTTTTCTTGAATTATAGACTTGACTCCTCTTTACTTGAAATTATCCATTTCCTTGGGACCTTGTTTGACGTAATGTTTGTTCACAGCCCAAGCTCGACCTTCCTTTCGTTTGTGCCGGTGGGCCAGCCGTGGTCCTGTCCTGCGCTGCCAAACCTTACTGGTTTGGTTTTCCACGACTGGCAAGGGGCATTTGCACTACTGGTGTAAATGATTCATGATTTTACAATACTATCAAATTATAATGCACTGGTGTCCAAATTCTTTCCTTCACCTGTCATCATATCATCATGCACATTGGTTTTTCAAATGCTTTATAACTGACATCAGGATACAATGACGGTTACCTGGTCAAGGCGGTACCCATTTCTGACACCTGGGTTGGGTGTATCGGAGTTCTCTTCATACCCAATGGGGAGAAATCACCACATGGTGCTGAAATTATTAAAATCAACACCTTCCCATGAAGGGTGCATTCTTAACCATTAAATTTTGTAAAACCATGTAATCCTGTATTCAAGCTAGAGGAAAAAACAGTTAAGTATTTTCATGTATTATCTCAAACATGCAGGTCATAGATCAATAACCAAGAAGATGATAAACCTATTCTGATTACAATTTTGTAGGCCCATAGACTACAACCATATTAGTTAAAGAATGCATTTTCATAAAACTGATTAACATATGGATAACAGTGAACCCAGAACAGGTGTTCTTAAAGAGTAAGTGAGTGGATTTATTTTATTCAATATTTACAATGAAAATTACAGCATGAATATAACTGGTAAGTCAGAGGTTGAGGCACCAGAAACAAGTTATAGAGATACCTTGAAAGGTAAAAATTTGCAAAGGTGACTTGCTGCATGCACAGATCTTGAATTCTTATCATCCATTGACAAAAACTATAATTAAACAAAATGCAGTGCTATCTAAAAATAATTCACCACTAAAGATATAACTTTTAAACTATTCGGAAGTTGTTAATGGTTTCTTTTAGATTTGATTACATGTTTGTTGTTCCCCATACTTTGCACTATTTTCATCACCAAGAAAAGAACATATCGTACTTTGATTTTGTTTAAGCGCATCAGGATGCTAATGGCAACAAAATTGTTTACTATACGAGTATGAATAGCTTATGTTCATCAGTTGAAAAATTTCCTTTGTGGAATTATAATCAACAAAAAATTACACTACAGCCAAATCATTATGACACGAAGAAGTAAGGGCATCCTGCTTCTTTCCCTTAAAAATTCTTAACCCTCACTTTCCAATCCATCTAGAGTCTAACCAAAAACATACCCAACACAAGTATGTTTAGAAACTTGTGTTGGGAAAAGAGGACCACCAGAGAAAAGGATCATAGTGATGGTGGTAGAGATTCAGAGGTGCTTGAACTTGAAGGCAGCGCCTTTGTAACGACCTGTAGGGAAGGTCCCCAATTCGAGGAAAGCCCATGGATAGTCTTCAATGATTTCAATTGTTTCTTGGGTGGCAATGGACTGAAGGACTTGGGTGGCAACGGGCATCTCAACCTGACGGAAGAGAAGAAAATAATTAGCTTATTAACCTAAGGTGGCTTTCTAAAAATGACAGAAACTCTAAATAATTATGAACAACTTGGTATATTAGAATAACATGCAGGAGCAAATTAAATTTTAATTTTGTAAAATTTCAATCAAGCATAGATGAAGCTCATCAAAGTAGTTTTTGAGGAGTGATGTGACAGAGCCAGAATTTTGCCAAAGCTAAAGCACTGGAACTGTCACAGGATGTTAAAAGTTGATTATCATTTCCAATAGTATTTGTAACAAATAATATTGATTATGAAAAATGTATCCAATTTACAACCTGCATAGCATGCTGACATGTTGAAGTACCAAAATTTTGGTTCAGAAATAAATGGAAAATTTATTTTCATCCACAATTTGGCACTCCATATTTTTTATTGTTGTATGCCATGAAAACTAATTCTTTATGAACTACATTTTTCAAATAATGCTTTCATATATACTAATCTCACTAACCTCAATAGTCATGAATGGAGTTAGGAAGGAAAATTTTATACTGCAATGAAACACTAACTGTTACGTGTGCTCTAGCGGAAATTCTATCTTCGCTTCGGCACGCATAGGAACGGAAGGCGTAGGGACACCAAGAAGAACACGTGGTTTCTTCGGTTTTATTTCTTATCCGAACGACTCCGTGAATCTGCCCAGACAAGTATGATTCAGACTCGGACCAGGAATTGCGTGACAGGAAATCCTAATTTAAGATCACAGTCGAATAAGCAATTAATGTATAACGAGAAAGGAACCTTCCACTTCCTGAGCGAGACACAGAGAACTGCTAAATGTTGTTAGAACTAGGTATGATATTCTAGTAACGGAGTTCGTAACGCATTACTAGTATTAAAAATAGGAAAGTTTTAGTCTCCCTTAGCCGCGACAAAGATGTCCCAAGAGAGGAAAGAGGAAGGCACCATTTAGCGTGGAGTTGGGGGAACGCGGAATCTACGCACAAGGTGCACAGGAACAGCAAGCTAGGAAATAAGTTCACGAAACAAGAAGGGTTTCAGTTGCATTGACAGGGAAGAGAATAAGTCCTTAGTCGATAAACACATTATCAAGAACACCCTGCCGAAGACACACGGCTAGAAACACATTTAGAAAGAACACATTTATGATACGCACACGAATATTGTAAAATTCGTGTCACTAACGCCAGGCAATAATACATGAATCGCTTGTTTCGCCCAATGTTCAAAGTGTCTTTTTAAGGAAGCATAAAAGAATATATACCTGAATACACATCCGTATCTAGCAATTTTAACACAGCGGTCACTAGTTGATAAGCACTTTATTTGAACAAAAAGGTGGACGATCGCACAACAAATGTATAGTCTTCGCATGAATGCCTCACGATAATAAAGGGATGGCGAGTTAGGTAACGTTACAGGTTGAGAGAGAATACTTTAAAATACTTACAGACGATGGGGAAAGGTCCCTCACTTTAGACCTGGAACAGCTTATTCTAGGACATAAAATGATTGATTGCTCTGTCTTTTACTTTACCCTATCTGTGGAAAAAGAGACAGCAAAATTAGGTCTCTAAAGCAGGGGCAAGTCACTCAGGTTATCAAATCAGCCATTATCAATAAATTCTATTATCAAAAAAATGAGAGAGGCAAGTACACGTTTATCAACGTCGCTTTGAAAACACAAATCAAACGTGCTGGTGGTCTCATAAATCTCCGTGCCTATTCTCAGTCTACTTCTGAGAATTCTTCAACTTTAGGCTTCCACCTTGCTGACTGGCGCAACTTGCTCAGCACAGCTCATAGGTGAGAAGCCAATCGACAAAAAATATCTTTCTCTGTTTCACATCTCTTTCTTAATAAATAATACGGAAACTGCGATATAAAGATAAGAACATCATGTTTCCAAAGTTGGTACGAGTTTAGCACGATGTGTCGTCGTGAACTTCTCACTATCAACAACTGATGTCTAATCCATGGAAGGACCACAATATAGTTTGTATCTTTAATACACAAATCTTTTAAATAGTGAAGCAGCGGTTGGCTTGCACTCTCAAACAAATATAAAATTGTGCTATTTTGTGTTAATCTATGAAATGTAATAAACTTCAAATAATCCTCTGTCAAATTAAAAAGCATTTGGACATTAATACAAAATCACTTGGAGCAGTGAAATAGAGATAGGAAAGTTCATCAGTTAAATCACTCGTTTTCTGAACCCATCTGATACTCCAACTTTTTCCATCTTGAGCTGTTATACTTAGCATGAGAATGCACATATCAACCTAACCTCAGGGTTAAATTGCTCAACGGACAAATCGGTAAAATCACAGTGTTCAGCTAAAATACCGTTAAACTAGAACCTGACTAATTATCAGCATTACACTGCAGCTTACTGGCTACATCGAAAGAAAACACCAGACCTTACAGAATTGTAACGGCTAGTCTGACTCAATGTAGGTGGGTTTGCCGGCCGCCAGAAGCATCCTCGAAAGCTCTAGAAACCGGCCGTTCACCGCTATCGAACACAAGTTGCGTGAAGACACTCAAAAAGTATAGCCAGGGAAGTAACACGTAAATTAAATGATTTTCCTACACAAATTCACTCTTAAAGACACAGAAACTTAAGATTATCCGGGGACCTGTTCCTCCCACGCACTTCAAACAAATAAAACGTTGGCGTCATTCTTGCGGACCAGCGCGGATCCGCAGAATGTTGCCAAAATGAAATTGTCAAAATTCTTTAAATTTTCTCACGTCTTGTAAGACGTGACACTAACCGTTGTTGAAGATTCTGAAGACCCAGCTCTGCAGTTCCATAGTAGAAACACCTGATGACATTGAGTCGCCACAGCTCAAAAAATGCTCGGAAGCTCTACAGAGGCAAGAAAACTGCCTCAATTTTCATTTAAAAAAAAATTATAATTGATTCACGCACAAACGGCTTTTATGCAAAATAGCCAAATGTTTGAAAACTATCTGAAAAATATACAAAAAGGGATAAAACATTTGGTTTAATTTCACAGACTGTGCCCATGACACATGACAGTTAAGAAACAGCCCTAAATGTTAATTATTACTGTTACAACAAAGTCTGCACAAACATACATCAATTCAATATAATGATAATTGATGCTTATACTATTTCATACACTTCATGATTAAGAATGGCATGTTGGATAAATTTATTTTTGTAGATAGATAACAGAAATCTTTTGAATTAAATTTGAGACATTATAGTTTAGAACAGCTGACTTATCCAACTTCCAATAGAGCCCCATTCATGATATAACAAATGAAAACAATACATTACCCAAAGCAAAGGATGTTAAGCCAGATTAAAATAGAATTAGCTATTATCATAATTTTATAAAAAGCTTAAATTATAGCAATTCACTTTTGGATCAACAAGCAGAAACAGTTAAAATTTTTAGAAGCCTAACAAGTCCCAGCATGAAGTTTTTAAAAATGCAAAGAGAATCATGAATGAGAAGAGTTTTCTAACTAATGTTTTTTCATAAAAAAATTTAAACTCTAAACATACTTGTAAATGACTCTATATACAGCTATAACTTTTTTACCGACTAACTAATTGGGTCAACAGGACAGGTAAATTTTTAAAATAAGTTGCAATTATGCTTATTTAAAATTACAACTATAAGTTTGTAAAAGATTAAATATTTCTCCCTGATAATTTTTTTTATCATACTATTTCTAATCTGGGTACTTGATTCTAATGTAAGCATCAGGCTATAAGGGAAATGTAGTATTTTATTAAAATGAAAAATTTTTACCAAGAAATACAATAATAAAGGCAACATATTTTGCAAATGAATTTTAGGGGCAATTTTATCATAATAGCTACCATTGTTGAAATACTAATGAAATATATCCAAAATTTTATTAAGATGTCCAAATAACTAAACTTTGATAATTTTATGCATGTTCAGTTTCCTTTCAGAGAGGTAATATTTCAATTATATTCACATCAATTAAATCCAAACCTAGTTACATACTCAGCCATATCTGAATAAAATGAAATAACCACGTAACGAAGTTCATTTTGATAAGTAAATGTCCGTGCCACCCTACAATCAACTAAATTTGCACCAAAAACATAATTTAATCGATAAAATAGGAAAAAAACAAATTATTCACTCGCAGCAGAACCACCTTCCACAATACATAAACAAGCGAGTGTTCGCTGTTTGATGGAAAGTTCGTGTTCGTGTTTTCCAACACGATGGAAAACACAAACACACCGAAATCTGCGAACTTTTCATCTGTGTTCGTGTTCGCGGACTGACGAAAAACACGAACTTCGGGCGAAAGATTGATAGTGTGGACGGGCCTTAAAGGCCCGTCTACACTATCAAACTCTTCGTCAGTCACAAACACACCAAAACGCGAACAAAAACACAAACTTTTCCGAATCGTGTCCAGACGTCCAGACTATACGCTTTCAGCGGAGAGAAGTTGTTCGCGAGCAACATGTAAACAAACAATACTGCTTCCCAAGTAAGGTGTAGTTAATTGATGCATATAATTGGTAAATTTAATTTGTTGAGAGTTAGTAACCATAATTTATCTGTGTGGGCATGTGTGAACAGAAAATATTAAGAATCGCTGATATATTATGAGAATATTTCGAATACTATCAGTGTTACAGTGGTAAGATGGGATCAGCTGATGTCCTTGATCTTTTTCAATGCTTTCCATGAAGTTTAAATTTTCGGACTTAAGCTTAAAACTTTAAAATATGCTCCTACTCTGCCTATAGAATGTTTTTTTTTTACTTTTTGTGACCTAAATTTTCTATAAGAGGTGAAAAATGCTCATATTTTTCATTTTGTCATAAAATATTCTTACAATATTTGAAGTAATTTACCAAAGGTATTTAATATTAATCTGTTTAATTAAGCCAACAATTTATTTCAAAAATTTAAAATTTAGCTTATGAATTTTATTGGTGTCTTAAACTATATGCAGTATCCATAATTTCTGTGCACATTTTTGAAGCATCCATTACTCAGTCAAGCATACCAGAATATATATATTTCTACTATTGCGCAATGAATTTTTGTGTGCTTTTCTGTGATATTTTCTGAGAACATTGTTAACACCTAGATCTCTTATAACTACTAAACATATCTAAGAAATAGTTCTAAGGGAAGAATCTGAGAACTCAAAGCTGAATGTCAAGCAGGCTATCTTTACATTGAAATTTTTTTTGCTTGTTAAGGACCATATTTTTTCGTTCATTTCATTTATGTCAGCACCTGCTCACTCACATATTTCAGGAAAAGTATGACTGTGGAATGTAAGTTATCCATATATATAATTTTGTGTATAAAATCTGTGTATACAATTATAATCCGTGTATGAAAATATATAATAAAATATAATACGTATGTAAAAAACAAAAGTATAATAATTATTCTGAATTATTGTAAGACATCTCATGTTGATAATAAATAATTTGCTCCCATTCAGTACCTCATAATAATTATATTCCACAAATTTTGATGCTAGTACATAATCATTTTAATGTGCTCCTCATGTATGGATTATTTTTCAACAGGTGGCTGCCACGAGGTGATTCATGCACTTCTCTACAGTATTTGACAAGAATATCAAGGCAGTCGCTCTCTATCATACCTGAAACTTGTGAGGCCATCTATACTCTACTTAAGGATAAAAACATGAAGGTATGCATCCCATTGCAGTGTTGGGTTAAAATATTACTTTGCAATGAGTATTGTAATGTTCCTCGAATACAAAACTGATTTTTCTGGAATATTGAAACCATTGAAAAATTTGCAGTAGGTTGAAATCCCTTGAAATATGGTAATGAAATGAGTTAAGTGACCCACATATCATCATAAATACGGTAATGACTTGGTACAATAGCAGAGCTGAGCAGTAGATTTTTGCAACACTGTCTGGTCTTGGGGTGCTACTTGAATTGATGAACTCTCGCACAAAAAAGTAGTGGTGCGCAAAGTACATATATATATATTTCAATTGTTCTCATAGTAGATTGTAACCTACTACAATTAGAACTACTTTGAAACCAAACTAGTTCCATTATTTGTGAACTTTCAGGTGCATGAGCAAAATGTATATTGTGTGATATCTAGGGGAATCTATATAACCACTGTTTTCTTCTAGTAATTTTGTTCACATCTCATGAAACGATAATGCATTAACCTTCAAAAAATGTTGCGGTGGACTTCCATCTGTAATTCCTATTGTTGTACTCATTTACAGACTCCACAAGCGCAAGCAGAGTCGGAATCAGCAGCCAGGGATTTCTACCTGAAGTGGAACTGCCCATAAAACTTCTTGAATTTCATGAACTCTTTTCTAGAGATTGCATGCCACTTTAGCATCACTATGATGGAGTGAGAAGAGAGAGAGCTCCTTGAGCTGGCGGCAGCGGTGGGCGCTGCAACTGTGCTGCTCCGCGATGTGGTGCTGCCGACCCGCTTTCATCCGTGGATGCTAAACTGCTGCTGCGTCTTAGAGCTATTATGAACTATGGACCGCCTCAACTGCCTACATTGGCATTGCACAAATATCGTCCCCGTGAACTTCCTGTGGACGACTGCAGCGGTACCAGAGACTTCAGAACGAGTTCGCTTTTGAGGTGGGTCGAAGTGACATGTAGCGCTGGGTTCGGTCGACCTTTTTTTTTGAGAATGTCCCATCAAAAATGTTAATCCTCCAATCCATCCCTTTCCATAATTTCTCTGTTGGTTGGATTGGAGTTTGAGGTCTTCAATGATGAGAAGGGATTACTTTTTATGTACACATGCTAGTATGCCAAGAATTATCATTTTAAACATTTTCTGGTATTCAAACTACTCTAAATATCGTAATAATCTTTTGATTTACGGAAGCTATGGTTAAATTTAACAGGCATTTTGCAAAGTAAACGCTGCAATAATATCGCCAATGTTTTAATTTATGAACAGTTAAAATATTGCATTTCTTGAATTATAAACTTAACTCTCTCCGCTTGAAATTATTCATTTCCTCGAGACCTTGTTTGACGTTAATGTTTGTTCACAGCCCGAACTCGACCCTCCTATTCGTTTGTGCTCGTGGGCCAGCCGTGGTCCTGTCCTGTGCTGCCAAACCTTCCTGGTTTGGTTTTCCACGACTGGCGAGGGGCATTTGCACTACTGGTGTAAATGATTCATGACTTAACAATACTATCAAATTATAATGCACTGGTGTCTAAATACTTTCCTTCACCCGCCATCATGTCATCATGCACATTGGTTTTTCAAATGCTTTATAACTGACATCAGGATACAATGACGGTTACCCGGTCAAGTCTGTACCCATTTCCGACACCTGGGTAGGGTGTATCTGAGTTCTCTCCTTCCCCAACGGGGAGAAATCACTGCATGGCACTGGGATTCAAAAAACCGACACCTACCCATAGAGGGTGCGTTCTTAATCACTCAATTTCATAAAGTCATGTAGTACTGTATTCAAGCAAGGGGCAAAAACAGTTGAATATTTTTGTGTATTATCCCAAACGTGAAGGACATCGATCAGTTACCAAGAAGATGATAAACCTTTTCTGAATACAATTTTGTAGGTCCATTACCTAAAACCATGTTAAAGAATGCATTTTCATGGAGCTGATTAACATAAGGACAACAGTGAACCCAGAACAGGTGTTCTCAAAAAGTCAGTGTGTGAATTCATTTTATTCAATATTTACAATGAAAATAACTGCATGGATAAAAACAGTAAGTCAAAGGTTAAGGCACCAGAAACAAGTCATAGAGATACCTTGAAAGGTAAAAATTTGCAAAGGTGACTTGTTATATGCACAGATCTTGAATATCTAATCATTCAGTGACAAAAAACTATGATTAAACAAAATGCAGTGCTCTCTAAAATTAATTCACCAATAAAGATTTAATTTATAAACTAGTTCAAACGTTTCTCATAAGTTGTTAATTGTTTCTTTCAGCTTTGATTGCAAGTTTGTTGTTCCCCATACCATGCACTATTTTTATTACCAATGAAGAGAACATATGTGTTACTTTGAGCTTTTTTAACCACAACAAGGGTGTTCCAAAGAGAGGAATAAAGTAAGGATCATTGAGTACAAACATGTACACAGGGTTTGTGCAATGTTTAAAAATCCACTAACAATAATAACTTATTTCTGTAATAAGTAGTCAACCGCAAGCCATCTAATTCTGACATGAAACTGATGAAAAGTTTATTGCAAATAAATATTTCTTATGAATATCATCACTATACAACATAGGTTACATTCTGGTAAATAATTAGTGAACATTTAGCTCAATGGAAAAATCTGAATAGAGATGCACATCCCTTAACCACAGTCTCATCATATATTTTGTATGCTACGTAACGTCATTGCGTAGAGTGACTAGTATAGACTATCATGCTGCGCTTGACGTGCACTTCGATGGTTTTTTAATGCAGCCTTGGCCAATTCTCGGGAATGAAATTGTACAGTTCATTTCAGCTTGAATTAAGTTAGAAAGGTGCTTAATTTTTACGTCTCCTCTATGGACACAAATGTAGCGTAAATCATCACTATACAACCTAACTGGCATTCTGGTAAATATTTGGTGAACATTTAGCTCAATGAAAAAATATTTCATAGAATTATGGCATTTATATTCTACATATCTAATACAGATAATTTGTCTTGATGACTAATATGAAAAGTATATTAAAGCACAGTTTAAATACCCTCTGGTTTTGTAATGGTAAATGATCATAACTAGCATATAATTTAGCATAACGAGAATATGAGTACAATTTGTAATTACTGGTCAAGCACATCATTAACAAGATACAAAAAGACTAGAATTTGATCAATCGAGCATTTCACTTATTTCATGATCTCAATATTATTTTTTGCATTGCAGGAACTTTTTTTATACGTTATACACAATTGATTACCATCTGTACTACCAAAGTAAATACTCACATACATTTTGTTTCAGCGCATCAGGATGCTAATGGCAACAAAATTGTTTACTATATGGTTGGCTGATGTTCATCAGTGGGAAAATTTTCTTTTTAGAATTATAATCAACAAAAAATTAAACAACAGCCAAATCATTATGCCACAATGAAGAAAGGGCGCCCTGCTTCATTCTTTTAATACGTTCCCTGCGTATTGGGCCATATGTGTACCAACAGGTTAATTGCCCATTTAAGTGCAGGTATAAATGTACGACATTTGATGTTTCGGGACATTTTAAAAAATAATTGAAATCATACGAGATAAAATGTTATCATGCAATTGCAATTTTCATAATCATTAGGAAAAATTCAAATACAGTGTATATGCAAGCTGGAAAATTGATTTACCTGTTCTGCTACTTATAAGCTAACCAAACCAACAGTCATGAAAACGCAGGGAAAGTGTTAAAAATTCTTAACCTTCACTTATCAATTCATGTAGAGTCTAATCAAAACTTACCCAACACAAGTCTGTTTAGAGACTTGTGTTGGGAGAAGAGGACTACCAACGAAAAGAACCACGGTGATGGTGGTAGGGATTCATCAGAGGTGCTTGAACTTGAGTCAGGGTCTTTGTAACGGCCTGTAGTGATGGTAACCAATTCGAGGAAGGCCCGTGAATAGTCTTCAATGCTTTCAATTGCTTCTTGGGTGGCAATGGACTGAAGGACTTGGGTGGCAATGGGCTTCTCAACCTGACGGAAGAGAAGAAAATGATTTGCCTATTAACCATAGGTGGCTCTCTAAAATTTATAGAAACTCTTGAATAATTATGAATGACTTGGTACATTATAATTGCACGCTGGAGCAAATCAAAGTTTAATTTTGTAAAATTTCAATCAAACATAGATGAAGTTCATCAAAGTAGTTTTTGTAGAGAGATGTGACAAAGCTAGAATTTTGCCAAAGCTAAAGCGATGGAAGTGGCACCTGATGTTAAAAGTTGATAATCATTTCCAATATTATTTGTAACATATAATATTGATTAAGAAAAAATGTATCCAATTTACAACCTGCATAGCAGGCTAGTTTGTTAAAGTACCAAAATTTTGGTTCACAAATAAATGGAAAAATTTATTCTAATTCACACTTCTGCACTCATTTTTTATTGTTATATGCCATGAAAATTCAATACTCAAGGACCATATTTTTTAAACAAAGCTTTCATACATACTAATCTCACTAACTTCAATAGTCATGAATGAAGTTAGGAAGAAAAATTGTACAATTCAATGAAATACTATCCATTGTTGAAGATTCTGAAGACCCAGCACTGCAGTTCCATAGTAGAGACACCTAATGATATTGAGTCAAAACTGCTCAATAACTACTTAGAAGTACTACAGAGGCAACCTAAGGCAACTGCCTTAGTTTTTATTTAGAATAAGTTTTACTATAATTTATTCTCCTACACAAACATCTTTTATGAAAAATAGCCAATTGTTTGAAAACTTTCTGGAAAATACACATAAAGGGGTAAAGCATTTGGTTTAATTTCACTGACTGCGCCTATGACACACGACAGTTTAAGAAGCAGCCCTAAATGTTAATTATCACTGTTACAGGAAAGTGTACACAAACATACATCAATTCAATGCATTGATAATTGATGCTTTTACAACAGCACACACTTCATCATTAAGAATGGCATGTTGGATGAATTTACTTTTCTAGATATATAACGGAAAACTTTTGAATTCAGTTTCAGACATAATAGTATAAAACAGATGATTTATCCCACTTCCAATAGGGCCACATTCATGATATAACAAATGAAAACAATACATTACCCAAAGCAAAAGATTTTAAGACAGATTTAAATAAGATTTGCTGTTACCAAAATTGTAGAAAAAGTTTAATATAAAGCAATTCACTTTTGGATCCACCAGCAAAAGTTAAAAGTTTCAAAAGCCTAACAAGTCCCATAAAGCAGTTTCTAAAATTCAAAGAGACCTACATAATAAGAGTTTCCCAATCCTAAACAAAAATATTCAAATTCTGAACAAATATGTACATGACTACACACAGCTCGTACTTTTTTCCAAATCAATGGTTCAACAGTGCAGGTCAATTTGTGAAATTGGTGGTAATTATGCTTTTTTAAACTACAAATTATAAGTTAGCAAAAGAGTATATATTTCTCCAAGATGATTTTTTTATAATACAATTTCTAATCTAGGGACTTGATTCTAATTTCAGTATAAGGCTAAAAGGGAAATAAAGTATTCTATTTTAACCAAAAAATGTTGAAAAGAAATACAATAAATAATAGCCCCAGATTTTGCAAATGCATTTTTGTGCCAATTTTATCAGCAGCAAATTAGTAGCTACCACTCATGACATACTACTGAAAAATATCCAATATTTTATTTAGATGTCAAAATAAGTAAACTTTGATAACTTTATGCATATTCAGCTTCAGTTCCAGCAATTTTTATTTAATTACATTCACATCAATTAAATCCAAACCTACTTACATATTAAGCCATATCTGAATAAAATGAAATAACATCGTAACGTGGTTCATTTTGGTAAATAAATGTCCGTGCCACCCAACAATTAACATAATTTGCACCAAAAACATAAATAAATCAATAAATAGGAAAAAAGACATAGAAACCTAGTAATTCACTCGCAAAACCACCTTTCACAATACATAAACAAAGCGAGTCTTCGCTGTTTGACGGAAAGTTCGTGTTCGTATTTTCCAACACGTTCGAAAACACAAACACACCGAAATCCGCGAACTTTTCATCTGTGTTCGTGTTCGCGGACTGCCGAAAAACACGAACTTCGGGCGAAAGATTGATAGTGTGGACGGGCCTTAAGACAGGTAAGATCATTCAAGTGTTTCCGTGGAAGAGCCCTGGGGTCGGTGAGGTCACGGGTCCAGAACGAACAGCAACACAGATGAACAGAGAAGCGCCACCTGGCGACAATATGTGACAATATCGAGTCAGCTGTACGACAACTTGGACAACAACAACAACAACAACAACGCGACCAGTTTGTCGGGTTGGTATCAGTAAGAATGGCGCCTACAATTAGAACGAAAAGATGTTTGTTCATCAGAAGTAAAAATAATTCTAGAGATCAACCTGTTATGAAGTATTTCCAATATCCCCATGCAAATTTTAAAGAGTGGATAAGAGCAAGTGGAAATGAAATTTTAGGTTCAATTAAGGAATCTAATTTGTGCAAACATTATATTGTGTGTAGCCGCCATTTTCGAAAACAGATTACAGAAGAATCCTTTCGCCGTTCAAAACAAAAGGTACTTCTTAAAAACATTGTGGTGCAATCGCCTTAAAATAACATGAATTTGAGTATTGGAGGTAAGATATACAATTGTCATGATGTGTAAATCTAGTACGAAAATATCAGTACGTTTCCAATCTGTGAATTGGCTGATGGTAGTACAATTTTGTTGATAGCTTTCGTGACACGTTGAGGTCCCGTAGAAGAATACTCAAACATGGAAATTTATTTTGAGAAGAGTAATTAAAAGAAATAGTTTCAAATATTAATAGTAAATTTATATGAATGTTGCGAATTGGAATGGATGCTTTTTGTTCATAATTTTACAATTTTTACTAGCTGGATGGCTAATTAGGAATTATTATATAATTTTTAAGTAGGGGTTTGAGTAATTTCTACTGATGGTAGAACTTATTCTGATAGAATTCTTCTCAAGGTGCTCCAACAAAATTGTTAGGTACAAGTGTGTTCCATTGAACTTACAAACATTCCACACATCATTTAAATGTATCTTTCTACTGAAATAAAATGCTCTATTTTTTGGTTCTATTTTAGTGGTGTTGTCCATGTACAATTATATTTAAAATATATATCTTTTGTGAATTTACCCTCGTACAATACAATTTTGATGACAACATTTTGACGTCAATATTCGTTTTGGTGCTATGAAACTTGAAATTACTGCCGTACCCACAACATAAGTGCAGTTTATTTTTTGTCAATGTTAAATCTAATGTTGTCAACAATGTTGATAATTTTGTTGCCATAGATAGGTAATATGGTAGATTTGGTCAATATTGAAATTAATGTTGTCAACGATTTCAATTATTTCGTTGCCACATATGGGTAATATGGTACAATGAAAGACGTTTTACACGAATCATATTGTGCTCGCAAATGCTTAGTTTTCGAGATATTTAACTTTGAAGTTACAGGAACGTCGTTTATATAATTGAACAAAGAACACATAAATAAGCAAAAAGTACGGTTTTAACGTAACAATAGTTGAGGTTAGGTTAGGTAAAGTTAGGTTGAGTAAATAAACTAACCTAAACCAACCTAAATAAACCTAAAATAACTTAATATTACTCAACCATATTCCACCAAAAAACCCCGCCAAAAAACTTGGCGTGGTCCGCGTCCGCGAAACGCCGGAAGAGCCATATCGACCCTGCCCTTAATGCTATTCTTACCTGAACGTTATTTATGCTATATCTTGAAAACTAAGCATTTGCGAGCACAATATCATTCGTGTAAAACGTCTTGAAATGTTTCCAATTACCTAAATATTGCAATGAAATTTTGAAAGTTGTTGACAACATTAAATTCAATATTGACCGTAGATTTTAAGAAGTTTTGCATGAAAGACATTGTGGTCGAAAATACACAGTTTTCGAGTTATTTAACTTTGAAGTTATAGGAGCGGCACTATGAAATGGGTTTCCCGCGCAAAAGCAGGGCGTTTTTCAGCAATGCCGCAACTGCGCGGATTGGGGGAAAAGTTATTGTTTATGCAATATATGACGTAATTTATTATTAGCTGACCCCGTGGAGCCTGCGGAGCCTGAACACACTTTTAGGATCTTATAGTTAATAATGCAATAAAGGCTAACATCCATCAATATTAATGGAACTGGGGTAGTGAATAATGAAATCAATATGTAGTTGACATCAGTTTCAATATGGCTGCCAACGTAGAACATTAGCGAAAGCGTATGAGTGAATACCGTATATTTAAGTAATCACTATTCCAGTCCCACTAATATTTTTGGGTGATAACCTTTATTGTGTTGTTAACTAAAACATCCTTGAAGTGGGTTCAGGGTCAGCTAATAATTAATTACGTTATATATTACAAAAACAATAACTTTCCCTGCGCTCCGCACACCTGCGGCATTGTTTGAACACCCTCTTCATTTGCGCAGGAAACCCATTTCATGAGCGCAGTTTCTATAACTTCAAAGTTAAATAACTCGAAATCTGAGCATTTGCGATTACAATGTCATTCGTTTAAAACGTCCTAAAATCTACATTACCTATCTATGGCAACAAAATTATTGAAATCGTTGACAACATTAAACTCAATATTGACTAAATTTATAGTTATGTAGAAAATATCTGTAATGCTAAACAATTTAGAAGCTATTAAAAGGATTTTCAGAATTATTCCATGTAATTGCAGTTTCTGCTTTCATTTTCAAATAAATTGAATGTTATACTTTAGTGGCTGCTGGTAGTATGACTGGACCTGAGAATCATAGCTGAAAGATACTCTGAGGATATACTTTTTAGAATTTGTTCATAATGCAGTTCCTAAGTGCATTATGCATTATGAACTACCTAACTAACTTCCCACGTGCATTACTTACTTATACAATATACGAAGAAACTTTCACTCAAACACACATGTGCACATGCACCCTTGTACGCATTTATTTATACGAAGAAACATGTCCAATTTTTCCCGCTTAATAATAATGGAATGATATTTTATTTCCATGCGAGAACCGATGATGCAGATGATACAAAAGTAAACTCCCGGTTTTAATTATACAAGCATTAGGTATACCTATACATAGTATTTGAACACCTTTCTCCCCCCCCCCCCACTCACACACACATATGTTTGTTCATAATTACATTTTTTCACCTACATATGTCTGTGTTTACATTTCTATAGTGTCTTTCAAACATTTGATTTAATTAGTTAAATCAAACAAAGGCTATCAATGTACTGTGACAGAAAAGCACTCCATAAATTACACTTACGGTCAATGCAGTTGAAAGAGCGAGTTTCCCTGAAAGCCAATTTCGTTTGCTGGCGGTCCTTGTCTTTTCCCGTCATGGAATGTTTTAGAGGTAATTTCTTGCTCATCAGACGCTTTGAGAATGCGGTGGGGGTTTTCGTCAGGGACTCCTGCCGTAACTTCTGCAACTCCTTCATCTGTAAAATTGCGAAAAGAAAATTTGAAATGAGTAAATATAGAAATATCGTGAATTACTGTAACACTCTCAAAATGAAAATTATTTTTTTATTACTAGCATGCATGTGCCATGTACGCATAGTGCTACGCATAGGAATGGACTTACTATGGCAGGATGAACAACTAGAGCATGCAAGTCTTCTTCGGTTTCAGCAATTGGCGGCAAATATTCGGCTTGTACATCATGCAGTGGTTTTAGTGGAAGTTCGTTTATCCTCAAACATTGTGATACATTGTTTTAACAGCTCACTGTTTTCATAAACCAGCCTTTCGATCTTCAAGTTTCGCTTTTTAGTTTCTTTAATTTCGTTTTCAAGATCCTTCAGCCCGTATGCCAGGTCAGCCGCCCTGTTAGAAGAGCAATCACAACAGTCATGCGGACGCGAAAAAATGAAATCTAAAGTTACAAGTATATCTTACTTATGCATTTTGTTCGAGATTAGTTCCCCAAATGATGTTCACTAAGGCTAAAATTAAATATATAATACATATACACGTATACACACATACATATATATAAATATATATATATAGATAATTGATAAATATATACATAAATATGTATACATCATCTATAAATATCTGTTGAGAGGGACTGCTTACTATATGTAGGCATATATATATATGCCTACTCTGTGGTGGATTATACAGCGAGGAATATTTTTGGAGGACATTTCAAATTATTTGACCATTTAATCGCATAACATAAGTGGGTGAAATGAAGGAGAAATACAAAGAGATGCAACAATTACGTCAAGCGGAAACGAGAGGGTTTCTCCCCAGCTAGATTTAAAGTAGAATCTTGTTCAACTGATAAGAAAACCTGTGTAGGATTCAAAAACATCAATAATCCAATGAAAAAACTTAAAAACAAGATTAGACTGTATGACAAAATGAGTTGTCAAGCCCTGTGCACATACATGCATATGTGCTCTGTGCACATACCGCAGATTTCACAGATCAGTTTTTCGTAAACCTACTTTCACAGGGCTTGGAATCAGTTTTTCAGTTTTTGCACTTTCAGATTCAAAATGAATAACATTAAGACGTTACTTTCCAGGTGTAGTATCTTGGAATTTCAGCAAGATATAAGGTTTACTGGACAGCACTTGTAGATCGGTTAGCCTAGCCGTAAACCAGGCAATTGGATAGCAAAACGAACAGCAGGACTACTAGTAATGTACTGATCTCAAGTTCACACAGCTTGCTCTTAAGTCTAGTTCGAACAATGAACTTCCGCCCGGCAGTAGGCACGCTTCCGACCTATCCGGCGCTTGTAAATACCAGGCCCGCATCGGCGGTTCCACCGGAAACTCCGAGCGAGCGAGACTCATAAATCTCCGCAGCCGGAACCTCCATAAATATCC
The DNA here is from genome assembly GCA_030386875.1 of Morinoia aosen. Classification (NCBI taxonomy): domain Eukaryota; kingdom Metazoa; phylum Arthropoda; class Malacostraca; order Amphipoda; family Talitridae; genus Morinoia; species Morinoia aosen. Next base: position 11,297,987 of record CM059569.1, on the reverse strand, counting down.
CATGAGCGTCACTATACAACAACTTCCCTCCCTTTAGATGAATATGTGACAAAGGGAAGGAGGAACTCAACAACCTATTCGTATTACAGGTTTGGTTATTCTGCCTGATCTACGATGTTCACTTTGCGCAGGAGAGCTGTTAACAGGCTGAAAAGCAGGAGTCTCTGCTGCTCCACTCCCGGCAGATTTCAAACTACTGTGCAACAGCTGATTTGAATGTCTCTTCCAGATTACATTTAATGCAAATATTTGAACATGAAAGATATTAACAGCAACTTTACTAACAATAATTCCCTTCAACCACTTGGGACCATTTCTTAAATTCAGAGCGAGAACATGATCCCCGACATCAAATTGAGTTACATACATAGGCTTAGACCTGGACACAGAAAATTTAGGATGAACTCTATCTTTGGAAGTAACAAATTTACGATTGTTCAGCGCAACAGAGGGAACAATTTTTGTAACACTATGCGGAATACAATGCGATTGAAATAATGCTTTTGCTAGACGGGATTTGAACGATTCGGAAGAAGATAGTTTTTTCAACAAGTCTTTAATGACTCTTACCCTCCTCTCAGCTTGACCATTGCTTGCTGGAGAGTAGGGCGGAGGTGTGAGGTGCTCAATGCCGTTGGAAATAAGAAAATCTTTGAAGTCTTGAGATGAAAAGTTAGAAGCATTGTCCCTTACGAGCACATCACACAGCCCGTTTCTGCTGAAAATCATTCTCAACGCATCGACAGTATCTGACACACTCGTGGATGGTACCACTTCACATTCAATATATTTAGATAGTGCATCTACAGCAATGAAAACAATTTTACTCTCGTAGAAAAAATGATCGACATGAATGCGTTCAAAAGGACGAGAAGGAGTAGGCCATTCTACATTTCTAGACTTAGGTTTTGCTCGATTTAATTGACATTGGGGACAACATTTTACGATGTCTTCAATAGTTTTGTCCATTCCGGGAAACCAAATAACAGATCTGGCCAACGATTTCATGCCACAAATGCCAGGATGTCCATCATGAAATGTTTCAAGGACTAAACTACGCAGTGACTTGGGAATAAAAACCCGTTCTTTATAAAGTATGCAACCCTTCATGATGGTCATCTGAGGTAGCAGGTTCTTAAATTTTGTAAAATTGGGATCAGGTTTAGGAGGCATGCCAAACTTTATGTATTGTTTAAGTTGGCATAGTTCGCTATCCATATCAGTATGAGTTTTTATATTTTCACACGTGACAGGAGTTTTATCAAGAGTGTTCACAGCAAAAATCATTTCGTACGGTTCTAGCTCCCTTACAGTCGTAGGTAGTGGCAGCCTACTGAGACAATCGCTATTTACGTTACATTTGCCTTTCGAATATCTGAAAACATAGTCAAACTGGGAGAGTCTAAGAGCCCATCTCTGAATTCGAGCGGAACAGTTGAGAGGTACACCCTTGTCATGTGCAAAAAGTTTACAAAGAGGTTTCTGATCATTATGGATAATGAACTTAGCACCAAGTAGAAATTTCTTGAATTTCTCCACGCCAAAAACCACACTAAGGCTCTCCCTTTCAATGTTAGAGTAGTTTTGTTCCGCACTATTCAGAGATCTCGAAGCAAATTGAACCGGACACCAATCATGAGAAGGACTAACGCGTTGCATGAGTATGGCAGCAACTCCATAACCCGAACTATCAGTTTCAAGAAGAGTTTCATGGTTGGGATCAAACAATTTTAGAGGTTTATGCGAACGAAAGATGTTCTTAATTTTCTGGACACTCTCGTCCTGTTCTGGAGTCCACCGGAACTGTACATTTTTCTTAAGCAGCGAATACAGAGGATGCATGACATTAGAAAAGTTGGGTACAAAACGACTATAGAAGTTACACAATCCGATGAAAGCTTGCAACTGTTTGAGGTTTTTAGGAACAGGAGCATTGAGAATAGCTTCTACTTTCTCAGAGTTAGGGTGAACACCCTTGTTATCGAAAACGTACCCTAGATAAGACACACGATCAGTTAGAAAGGCACATTTAGACAGATTTAGGCGAATTCCCGCGTTTTCCAGGACAGACAGGACCCTGTCAAGAACTTCCAAATGAGCATCATATGACGAGGTCAAAATGAGGTCATCCTGGTACACAATGATATTATCGATGCCAGAAAGAGTCCTATTCATGAATGCTTGAAAAATGCCAGGGCTTGCACGTAGACCATAGGGTAAGTAATTGTACATAAATAGACCTTCAGAGGTGTTAATGGTCGTAACTTTCTTTGATTCTTCGTCCAACGGAATTTGCAAAAACGCGTTAGACAAATCAATTTTTGAGAAAAACTTAGCGTCTCCGACTTGAGAAATGACATCATCAATAACAGGTAGTACAGATTGAACTGGATTCAGAAAATTGTTAATGGAAGCTGAAAAATCTCCACAGATTCTCACACTGCCGTCAGACTTTAGAACATTAACAGTAGGAGATGCCCATTGGCTATCATACACTTTTGTGATTTTGCCCATACTCTGCAAGCGTTCCAGTTCGGTTTTGACAGAGTCTCTTAGTCTTACAGGAACCGGGCGTGCTTTACAAAATACAGGAACTGCATTAGGCAACACATCAAGATGAACTGTCTCTTTAACGTTAGACTGTGAATCAGATGATAAGTATTCGTCATATTTTAACGACAACTTTTTCGGCAAACTATGACAATCCGTTTTATTTATGGAATCGTATTTGTCAGGAATGACAATGTCTACGTTTAGTTTAGAACAAATATCTCGGCCAAGTAAGTTGATTCTATCATCCTCCACAATGAGAAACTTATGATTAAAACTTACATTTTGGTACATAACCGTTACTGAAGCTTGACCAAGCAGGTTTACCGAGACACCACTGTACCCGAGAATTTTGCTGCATGTAGGATTTACCACAGCACCAACTCTGATTGCATCTCTTTTACGTATAGTTGACACGGCACTGCCGTTATCCAACAAGAATTCAACAGGTTTACTATTTAGGTTGCATGCAATCATAGTGGGCTCTTTAGTGACGGGAATTACAGTGGTGTTTACTCTAAAAAATTAGAATCACTTGGGGAATAATCAGAACACTCATGTAGATGATTACCGTCACCACTTTCGTTCCCCGGTTTTTGCCAAACAGCTTCGTTCTTCTGTAGAGGCATCCGTGAATTCTTCATTAACACGTCTTCTCTTCCGACGATGCCACAGCAACCGCTTCTTCCCGACTGCACTGTGTAAGTGCGAGCTGCGTCAGATTCTCCTCGTGTAGGTCCCCTTTGTGTAGGCATAGCAGGATGAGGCCGAGCTGCAGTTGTAGATTTGCAAACCTTAGAAATGTGGCCTAATTTTCCACATGTGTGACATTTCAATTTCAAAGCATAGCAATTCTTTGCAAGATGCTTTTGCTTGGTTCCGCAGCGAATGCATATGTAGTTCGGCGGGAGTTTTTCTGTAGTGAAATACGATGTAGATGAATCCTCCCGAATAATATCTTGAGCGTCGGAGCTTAATTGTTCGATAAGTTTTGCGTTTTCAACGCATTCGTTGAAGGACTTGCTATCGCACTTCTGTAGAACCGCGCTGAGAATTTGCGCTGAGTGTAGCCCAGCCACGAAGGCATCTCTTAATAAACGATCACGACAGCAATTACCATAATTGCATGCAGATGCTAAGTCATTTAACGTTTTAGCATAACTTTCTATGGATTCATTAGCACCTTGTTTTCTATTTAGAAATGTAACCGATGCACCGACGATGGATTTTTTAATTTCAAATTGTTGTGTTAATTTTTCTTCAAGTTCTTCATATGTAGCCTCAGTGAGTAACGTAGGTTTAATTCTTCGTTGTAGATCAGTAATTATGTTTACAGGCAAAGCTTTGATTAGAATACTAGCTTTTTTACCGCCATTATTTCCTGCTTTCTGAAGAGCGTCTGCACTTTGTACTTTCCAGCGTTCCAAGAATTCACTCACTGTTTCTACTTCCACATCGAACGGAGGACAGCTGACTGTAGAATATGCCATCTTAATTTCAGAGCACTTTTAAAGTTCAAATTCACTTCGCAAGTTCGAAGCCTCGTTGCCAATTGTAGTATCTTGGAATTTCAGCAAGATATAAGGTTTACTGGACAGCACTTGTAGATCGGTTAGCCTAGCCGTAAACCAGGCAATTGGATAGCAAAACGAACAGCAGGACTACTAGTAATGTACTGATCTCAAGTTCACACAGCTTGCTCTTAAGTCTAGTTCGAACAATGAACTTCCGCCCGGCAGTAGGCACGCTTCCGACCTATCCGGCGCTTGTAAATACCAGGCCCGCATCGGCGGTTCTACCGGAAACTCCGAGCGAGCGAGACTCATAAATCTCCGCAGCCGGAACCTCCATAAATATCCCAAGAGCGTCACTATACAACACCAGGGCATATAGTATATATATTCATCATTTTCCTTTCTTCATAAAGAATTTGATTTTTTGAAATATTTTTTCTCGCATTGATTCAACTCACTGATTCAGCTATAAAAAGTTTCTTGCATAATAAGTTTTACACAGCATGCCGAATTCATGCTTAGTCAATGAAAAGTCTTTTCACTTCACAGTATCACTTTTTGGGTACAAATCGGAAAAAAACTGGAAAAGGAATTGCATTTACTATAATCTAAACATTTCATGCAATAAGATTTCGAAATTATATTGGTTCCTAGGTTCAAAATTGGGTCATATTTCAAATAAAAAGATAAAACTCCCAAAGGCATGCTCTCATCTGTTGTCTGCAATTATTGCTGCGCACGTTGTGCGTCTGAGTACGTGGGCTCAACTAAACGGGCCCTCAGTATTCGCGTTAAGGAGCATGCTAGTAGGAGTTTTAGAACAAGCCTCCTTCTCTCTACGCTATCCTATTCTGCCATCCGTTCTCATGCAGAGATAAGCGATCTTCCAGTGCGCTTAAACGATTTTAAAGTAATTGCATCTACATCTGGTAGAGTGCATACTTTTAAAGAGACGTTTCCTCAAAAAGAATTTATCGTAGAGTAATGATTTAAGTGTCAATGGATGTGCAAATAATTGTTGCATGATGAGTCGAAGGATTAATTTGAATTTCTAAAATATTTTAATTATTATGAAAGTAAAAAAAATGAAAAAGTCATAATTTTTTCGGGGAATTTTTATTGTAACCAAAAATTACATGAATTCAAAAAATTAAAAAATGTCAGTAGATAGAGCAGCATTTTGCGCATCTAATGATACCTGAATCCTTGCTCTGCAATAAAAACTCTCGGAGAGAATAAATCTTGAAAAATAACCAAATACTTCCCCACCACTTCTCTAATATGTCCGTAATTATGGCAAAAATGGGGAAAAATATGAACACGACCCCTATTTATTTCTACAGATTCATGGGTATGCCAATTTTCATAGATCTGCATTCTATAGAAAGAACATTACAGTCATTTTGTAAAAATTAACTACTATCTTCCAATCTGTAATTCTTCACGTAAATTTTACCTATATAACTGAGAGATTATCATGCATATTAAAATAATCATTCGACCCGTCATGCAACAACTTATAGCTCATCCAATGACTCCTAAATCATTGCTCTACGATAAATTTTTTGAGAAGATGTCTCTGGAAACTACGCACTTTCCCACATTGTTCCAAAATTGTGTCGAAAGTTGGAAAAAGTTATAGAGATGATCCCTACGTACTTCTAAAAATACATATGTATGCCAATTTTCCAGAGATCTAGATCCAATACAACAAACGTTACAGCCATTTCCTCGATTTTGGGTGGACATCTTCATAAAGTCTACTCACAAATGATTTGGACGCAGAATGGATGCACTCTGAATTCTTGTTGTTCTCGCCGCCGGTTTTCCCAAGCCCAAAGTAGCAAAAATGGACTGCAAGCTCTCGCGGCATCATTCTTTTGAGGATGCGGCGTATGGTGTCTCCGCTGTTGACCTCAACGTAAAACGTGAGCATGTCATTCTGAAAGTAATAGCTCAGTTGAAACCAAAGTTTACAGTGTGCAACAAACTCTCACATCAACGTAAAAATACAACTCTCCTCAAAGAGCATCCATCACAAACCAGGTATTCTCATCTACGGTTTCTCTATCTTATTTCTAAAAATGCAAAATCATTAGGTAAAATTGAATTTTCATTATAATGGGTTTTCTATACTGTTTGCAACAAGTCACAAGCAAACTAGTGATGTATCTCGTTCTCCAACAGATATAAACCATAAGCCGGTGTTTCAAATTAACCTGCGAGCACTTAGTGTGTTCATTTCACAGCAACTCATTCCGAATGAAAAGAATCAACTTTGGCTTATACATACCGGTAAAAACATAATTAGTACGATCAAAAGTTCTATTGCTTCCTAAAAATTAAGGAATGATCATTCATTATACCTCTTGTGGTTCACCATTGATTAGGATAACAAAGCTTAAATTAACACATCATTCAAATTGGAAATAAAACTTACTTTGGCTGAAAGATAACTTGTTCTGCTGTCCGGGTGAAAGCGATACACTGAGGAAGCTAAGAAGAAGTTGCTCTCCCCTCATCAAATTCTCCCTCCGTAGTTGAGGTCCCAATGATACAATACAGGTTACTTTCGCAGTTTTCATGCTTTACTGGGGAATGAAGAAAATCATTTTGTAAAATATTGAATAATTTTTGAAATACATGAATAACAATTTGCCGTATGCTACATATTCATTAAATGTTCATTGTGAAAAACTATTTCACAACCAATTTAATTAACTTTTTGTTTTATTTTTAAGTAAAATAAATATTTTCTATTTGCACCTTTGTTTTTTATTTCTACAAGGTGCCCATACTGTGTCAAAAAACTTCAACACTAGGTTGGGACAATTAAAATAAACATGCAAAGATCAAAAACGCACAATTTCTGAAATATTTTAAAAATATTTGCGATTTCAGGGTGATATTGGAAAGGAATGTATTGCACAAAAATTCAAAACACTTAGCAAAAATTGGCATTATCATGCATTTTGACATCCATCTTGCAATTGGCAAACCAGTAATAATGCAATACAAGCTGAAAGGAATTTAAAATTTCCAGGCACCAATAACATAGACTAAATTTAATCCTTACGTACGACTGTGAGCGCGGTGCACAGGTACTGTTGCCACTTGGAGGTCTTTGGTTGTTGCTCTTTTTTCGATTGTTCATGTGATTTTTGCCAAGAACATGGCACAACAGCACATGTTTCTCATTAGTAAACTCAACTGCAGCAATTTTTTTAATGTTTTTCATTTCTACTGACCAGATAAGTTTTCCAGATCTTTCTAGAATTTTTTTAGCAATAAGCCAGGTTTAGGTAATTCACTCATAGAGACTTTATTAGAACAATAATTGCCTACAAAAATTATTTTGGCTCGATATCCAATGGCACACTCAGGGATTGAATGAGCTGTGTATTTATTTTTATTGTAGAGGGGTATGCCATTAATGTTCACTGTTAAACCAATGAGAGATGCACTCTCATGTTAGCAAATAAAATGGGATCGCAATTTCAAGGATAAAGGAAAAGGTCCGTTTCAGAATAGATTTACTTTCAGCAAGCAAGTTAACATAAATTGTAGACTCGAGTTGGAAACTTGAACTTGGCAGGGAGACGGTACTAGTTGGGGGCATGCTACACTAGCAGCCACCTCACTGCCCAGACCGGCAGCTCGCCGCTCCTTCCTCGAGTCTCAAGCTGAAAACAAAGAATGATAATTACTATGCAGGTACCTCATGGTTATTTTTACTGAAAAAAGAATTAACGTAATTAAATTTAACTTGTTTGAAGAGCCACCAGCAAACATGCGACCTATCAATATATTGCTCATAAAATGAATAATAATGGTTCGAGTACTAAATAAATCTCCATCATATATATGTAGCAGGGGTTCGGAAACTTCAGGGGTTTGGCAAGTCCGGCAAGCTTCCTCACCTCAAGGCAGAACACTTCGAAGAGTAGATCCCCTGGTAGTGGATTTACGTCCGCCTGTCCCCAGTCTGGTAATAGGAGCAGCGTGGAAGTCGAGCACCTCCAGCAGGTAAATAATTACCTATGGTACTCACAGTAAATTACGTAGAAGTGTGGTGTGATAATTTCGATGCGCAGTGAACGCCGATGGAAGTATAAGGTTGGAGGTCTGCGAAAAGTCTACTTATTCGGTGCTAACGCATGCTAGAGTATACTTCCCATCAATCGTCAGTCGTCAAGAAGAACGGAAATTGCCGTGCCAAGAAATTGTTTCCTGCATCCAGCCCTTTATATCGTGAAAATAAAGTAACTAATCTTAATTAATGTTCTTAAATCTTGCTTAAATCTAATAGGCTCACCGGCAGAATAAAATAAACAAGGCAGTCCGCCGAACTAAGGCTAGAAATTCGTACACATGTTAGAAATTTCTTTCTAATTTTTTTTCAACTGCTTACCCAATAAAAGTGCCCACACTCAATTACACGTGTCACTCACTTAAAATCTCAATCATCTTCACTGTAACATTTGATAAAGAGCTGTTGGAATTATCAGTCGTTATATCCGATTCACAGCACATTTTTTCTACTCTTTCTAGAGAAATGGCTTTTTGAGGAGTAACCTAAGTTGCAGTTTTAGTTTTCTAAACAAACCACAATCCTTGGCCTTTTCTGTCTTTCACCTTATTCATGGAATAATTTTCTCATTCTTTGATTTTCTATCAATATAGCACAATTGCTAAGCGTATATTTTGAACTTTAAAGCTTGTCTCTCAAACTCAGAACGCCCAAAGCTTAGTTTGACTAACGCGCTTGTTGTGAAGTTGACTGATATCAACGTTGACCGCTGTACACTCCCGTGGTGAAATGTGTGCGACTAAAAAACTAGTTCTATATGTTTGCAATATCATGCGACAATATAACTTCGTTTGAAGTCAAAATTATTAAAATATTTTTCGCCATGAAATAAAATATTTGATGAATGAATTTAATGATATGATGTAAAGTTGCCAGTAATTATTATAGATTGAGTAAAAGCACAGGCGCTTTATGTGCATGCGTGTACAATTTATACAATACTTGTATTTAAAATTTGGAAGTTGCATTTCAATTGCTAATAATAATTTGAGCCCTGCCGAAAGTAGAATTATTTTCCCTATATCAATGCGCATGTTTATTTGTTCTTTAGTGGTTACGCCAAGCTTTTTTCTTATCAAATTGATCAAGTCATATATGCTGACCCTCGGAATTTTAAGTTCTCATAATTAGGAGCAGGGATTTTACGATGGGATTTCAAGGGAGTTGGCATTTTATTTCTACAACAAAATAACTGTCGAATGGATTGACTGTGTGAAGGAGTTTAAAATGTGAAAATATACAAACAAAATTTCCATCATGGCTAGCACATTGTACAAATAATAACCTAAAATTCCCAGCGTTGATCTCTTAGAAAAATCGGAACATTGACTTGTACTCAATTGGTGATAAACTATTATTGAAAACGTCATGGCTGTGAAAATTGATTTAAAATAAACCAACTTAACTTTTCAGTTGGATTTTTTCAATTAAATTGAAAGTTACACGTTTGATTTGAAATTGAGTTATGGTCTTGTAATGTAAACTGGTTATGAAACAAAAACCTCATATATTAATTATTGAACAGCAGTGCCGATTTTTCTGTTAAAATCACTTTAGATATTTCTTATCAGAATTTTCTGCATTGAACTGTAGTGATCGGTGAAAAAAATTCTTCCCGGACCGGGCTCCGCACTATTCCTTGAAAATATGCACTGTCCCCAGATAATCGATGCTGATATGCACAAGCATCTCTGACTGGGTAGACAAACCATACGAGGCGTACACATTGATAGACCATACGAGGCGTACTAATAATGCTACATCGCGCAACACAACACGCACAACTAGAAACGCGCACACGAACACGCAAAATGAAATTCATAGCTGTTCAGCATACAGACAGATTCTTTTCACGAGCGCTTCATTTCATTTGTTCGTTTATATATTTCATTTTTTCTATTCACAGAAATGCCCTCTGGGGTCGTGATAGATCTATTTTTGAATCATTAAGCAAGTGCAATACAAATATTTATTTCTGGAATTGGTTTCAGTGTTGACTGCTTGACTGTGAAATGTAATGTGCCTGATGTTTTGCTTCTGTGCAAAAAATAGAAATAGAAATATATATATGCATATGTGTGAATATATATATGTGAACATGTACATGGGCACACAGATACATAGACATACATGGATGCGTGCGCACACATACATGCATACACTTAGACATACATATTCCTATATATATATATACGTATTGAAAATGAATATGAGGAAAATAATGATAAACACAAAAAAAATGTAGCCCTTGCTACATATAAAATGACAGTCAAGCTCATCATAATTGTGAAAAATAACATAAAGAAAAATAAGTAATAGGATAAAAGACTTCGAAGAACGTAAAAATGAAATGCTTTTTAATTTCGTAACATAAATTTTAGGAAAACTCAATTTACCGTCGATGAACAGCATCCACAAAAAAATACATTTCATATCCTCTCGGTATTCTCTGCAACATCATACGGACATGGGTACATGGGATAAAATGGAGATACTGTTTAATTAAGCTGGATATCACTTATGAGTAGCAAATATCTACATAATTTGGGAAGAAATGCGTAAACTAACATATACTTAACATCAAAATTCATAGCTTGTTCAGCATACGGACAGAAGGATAATTTTACTACGATTCATATGCTTTATTACACTAATTGTATTTTTCATTTTTCCGATTCACAGAAACGCCCCTTAGGGAAGTGATAGATCTATTTTTTAATCACTTCGCCAGTGCAATAAAATGAATTAACCGGATTGTTTTCAAGTAAAAAAGAGAAATAGAAACAGGTATACATATTTATGTAGATATGCATATGCCTACATACGTACGCATAGATATATCCATGCATGTGCGTGCGTACCAATGTATGCACACACAAACACACGCACACATAATAATATATATACGTATTGAAAATAAATATAAGAAAAATATGTATATAAAATAAAACGATAAACAACAATCTACCTCCTACTACATCGAAAATGACAGTCGAGCTCACTGTTATTGTAAGAAATTATTCAGATAAAAATAACTAAAATAAAAGAAGACTTCGAAAAACGTAAAAATGAACTGGTTTCTAATTTCCTAATAGACATTTTTAAGAAAACTCCGGTTCCAGTCAAGGAACAACAGCAACAACAAAAAAACATCTCGGCTGCACATCCTATCTGTACTCTCTTCAGCATTATACGGAGATGGGTACACGGGATAAAATGGAACACTATCGTGGCCGGATATCACTTCTCAATGGCGAATATTTACAAAGTTTGACACGTAGATGTAGATTAAACAAGAGTCCAGCATAATAAATTTTATTAAGGAAGTTAGAGTTATTTCTGATTTGAAATTTCAGTGTTAGTGTGCGCTGAACGCACTGAAAAATTAGTTTTAAAAAATTTAAAAAAAATGATAAATCCCCCCCAGTCAGAAATTTATAGTCTGACCGACGAAAATTTACGTCCGAATTCACCAGTAATTTTCATCTTCTTCTTCCTATAAACCGACGATATATCGTCAGAATTAGTGTCGCCAATGTCTCATATTATCGTCCGATTTACGTTAAATTACCGGTTTTTATCGTGAATTTTGGACGAAGACCGACGATATTAACCAGTCAATTACCGGCAGTTAAACGGTTATTATAGTCGGTCTTCGTTCAAAACTTACGATAATTACCGTCGAGTTAACGGTATAAATGGCTACTCTAACCACTATACTCCAGGAGATTCATAAGCAGTGCAACGATTTGTCGCAAAAATAGCGAATTGCTCCCAAAAACAATAGGCCACACCTCGTGAAATTCATCTGTCCAATTACCGCGAATTTGAAGACTGCACAAAAATTCCGAAATTACTTATTTTAATTAAACAAATATGTTTAATACTGTCTATATTTTTCGGCAAGTTTCTTGCAAATTGCGATAATTGAACAGATTAGTATTACAGGGTGAGGCCTATTGTAACAAGTAACAATGCATTATTAGAAAAAATAGCTGCGATGCTGATGAATGCTACAGTAAGAAGGCTCAAATTGTCATCTTCATCGTAGAACACGAGACAATTACGATAAGTCTCACAAAAACTATAAAGTCATTTTAAATTGCCAGTGATTTATAAATTGGTTAAAACATTACAGATGTTCAACAAATATATTCATTTGATTTTCAGCAGCCATCATTCAACTATTGAAATAAATTATTACAAAAATATCTTCGGCACGTAAAGAATTTCATCACAGGTTGTTTATAAGATTCGTCACTACAAACACTACGTATATAACTTTCATTTAAAATTAACCACTACCACAAAAGGACTCATCAAGCAACCGATTACTAAGAAAATGTTACCAATTTTAAGTTAAATTTGCGCACTTCCATTCTTACACATCAAATATCTACTATCTACTATGTCCAACTCTCATAACCACTACACATCTTAGTCCTTTAATTGGGATGAGGAGACGACAGGGCCCGCACTAATGCTATCGAGTCGCAAGTAGCAGAGGGCGAGGTTATCCTCCACAGCTACACCTCTTCAGAAGAAGTAGCCCTCCACCTCCCGCTTCTGTGCGGCTCTAACGTTTGTAATTTCTTTAGAATTATTAGTTCACCAGATATTCCCATCATAAGCAAATAAACAACTCAAAATTTTTCAAATAAAACTTTCCCATAAAAATGGTGCTGCAGCACAGAAATTTTTGTAATGCCAACTCCTCCTGTTTGATTAAACGAAAAAAAAAGATTAAATTAGATTAGTTGTTAGTTTTAGCCTCCCTACTCGCAGCAATAAATGAGATCCAAAGAGAGGAAGGAGGAAGGCATCATTTAGTATGTAGTTAAGGGAACGCGGAATCTACGCAAAAAGCGCATAAAAACAGTAAGTTGTGAAAGAAGATTATGAAACGAGACCAAAGTTGAAGAAGAAAGTAGTAGGTGCTGAAAAACAGGAAATCAGTGAACCGAAAAAAAGGTGGTCTTTAACATAACAAAAACATTTTATTAAAACAAAAAGAAAGCCTACCAAAATCTTGAATTTTCGACCCAATGTAAAAAAAGAAAATAAAAAAATTTCTATTATATTTTTGTTATATAGGTTCCAATGTTTCTAAAAAAGTCTTTGTTTTTGTTCTAGCATAAAACCTCAATGAGTTCCATTCTTTTGAAACATCAATACTAATGGACTAAATACCAATATGTCAATTTTTTCAAAAACTAAGGCCTGAATCAAAAAAATGTATGGCAGAAATTGTGTTTCTTTTTGAAAGTTACATATTCCACTCAAATTTCATATGAATCAATTGAAAATAAAAAATTTCATAATTTTTTATGAAAAATATAAATAAAATTTTTTATGGAAATTACAATATGTATAACATATTTACAGTGCGAATATGAAGTTATGCATAGAGATTATCGAAATAAAAATGAATATAGATTATCGAAATACAAACAACATTCAATTACATAAATTTTCCATCAAATTACACTTCAACAAAAAATTTTATTTTTGACCTGTACTGTATAGTTACTGATTTTTAACATTCAAAAGTACAGAAGTCATTGATTTTTATATGCTAGGAAGAAAACAAAGACAGTTTTAGAATCCTTGGAACATTTCTAACAAACTGATAGTCCTTTTTTTCCATTTGTTCATTTTAATTTTTTTTGTCATAGTCCAAAAACGAAAATTCGCTATATTTTATACATTGGTATAATAACGCATGTATATATATATATATAAACAAGATTCAAATACAAAAAAAAAGACTATCACTTCCTTAGAAATGTTCCAAGGATTCCAAAACTGTCTTTGAATTTGTTCCACCATAAAAACATTTGGACTTCTATCTTTTTGAAACATGTATAAAATAACTGAAAAACTAGCATTTCAAATTTTTCAAAAAAACTAAGGCCTTAATAAAAAAGTTCCACGAATAAAATGCTTTTCTTTCAAAAATACATGTACTGGCCAAATTTCAGGCCAATCGGATTAAAACTCAGATTTGACGGGAAACCCTTCAGCGTCAGTATTTTACTCCTGAAATGATCGTAAACATAACTACCATCAGAAGACCTACTCTGCCATCAGGGAGTGACAGGTTTCAGAACGAGGATGGAGCTACCCCTCGACAGTGAAATCCGAAGTACACATTAGAGAACAAAATTACAAGAAATATAATATATTGAGGTTATTCTTGAAAGAGGACCGAAAAGTCCTGATGGGCGTTAGAGGGTTGAGCCTCCCTTATCGCTACGAAAAGGAGCGTATCGAAGAAAGGAATGTGGAAGGCACCATTTAGTATGGTTATTAGGGAATGCGGAATCTATGTAGATGGGGCATAGAAACAGCAAGTTGGAAAAAAAGTTTATGAGGCAAGATAAAATTTAAAGAAGTCAGAGATGCTAAAAAACAGGACAGCAGTGGACCGGTAAGAAAAGAAAAAGATGGACTTTCAGAAAACTAACAACATATCATTTCAACAAAAAAGTAGGCCTACCTAACTCTCAGCTCGGGCCCTCTTATTTTCCCCCTGGTAGTGCTAATTCTCATAGATATAATATTTGTATCCCCCTGCAGGGATTTTCAAAGGCACAACGTTCGCCAAGTTATACACCCCCACTCATATCACCCGTAGAAAAAAAATAATTGTAGGATTTTCATAGTCAACCTGAACTTTATCCACTCCTGGTAAGGGAGGAGCATGATCAGCTGATGCCGACGGAGCAAGCAAATGAGGCGTCTGAGAGGCGGTCAAAGCAAGAGATGGAGAAGCAAGTAGACATCGAGGAAGTGTACTCGTTTCCGCCTGGGACACTTCTGACTTAATCCCTCGTCTCTTTGAGCCAGCCCAATCTTTGCAGTGACGCTGGACATCTTGGATGGCTGACGCCTTCAGTCTCTGATCTTCATTATGCCTGACTGCTGCTAAAGAACCTGATAAATTGGAATACATTAGTAATATTACCTGTGCAAATAAAAACAAAATAAATTATATTACCGTTTGCCCAATGACTGTTTTAGCTACAACTGTGTTTAGAGCAGGCCAGGCTAGCTCTACTTGTGATAGCAACATTGGGAACTTTGGCTGCTATCAGAGAACAAGTCAATTAACTTAACTCTGAATACAACACTTGATATTTGTACCCTATTGCACAACTGGACGGTAAAGTTATTGATAATTTATTTTTAAGGTAACTTTGAGTATATCTATAGGCGGTCAGATCTGAATCAAATTATTTTATACGGATGAAAAAAACCATTACATTGCTTATAAATTAGTCATAGCCTTCCTTACCACTCCAAAGATGTTCAAAAAGAGAAAGAATGAAAGCACCATTAAGTTCACCGGGTGTCCCAAAAAACCTATACCTAATTTTCCAAGGCTGTGATTCAGAAACTATTGAACTTGAAAAAAATGGGAAGTCACATTTTGTTTCCTAACATTTGTTCCATTTCTGTACAAAATTTCAGATGAATTCATTCAACCGTTTCATTAAGCAGTCTAGCGACCGATACTGAAAGCCAGTTCGCACACTTTTGGTAAACTTAGAATTTTATGACATTAAAATCATGTTATTATTAACTTTTACTCATTTATTAAATGGAAAATACAACTAAAAGAAAGAACACCAACGAAATGTTCCTCCTGTTGTTCGTTTGCTGCAAGGAGATTTGGAACATTTGCTGCATCACCAATTTGCATCATCCGCCAATTTGCTGCAAGGAGATGCTCACGTTAGACGAGTGATGGCGAGAATGAGGCGAATGCAACTGTATATTGAGAGAAACGGAGGACACACCGAAGGAAGCGAACAATAGGAGTAACATTTCTTCTTTATTTTAGTGGCATTTTTAACTTTAACTTTCAACTTTTCAAAACATGGTTTTAATATCAAAACATTCGAAATTTACCAAAAAAGTGCAAACAGGTTTTCAGCATTGGTCACTAAAGATACTGCTTACAAAAAAACGGCTGGATCAATTCTCCCGGAATTTTGTACAGAGATGAAAAAAATGCTAAGAAACCAATTGTGACTGTCTAATTTCTTAATGGTTTTTGAATTACAGCCCGTGAAATTGGGTATCGTTTTTTTGGGACACCCTGTAGAGTCAAGGGAAAGTGAAATCTATGCACAAGAGGTGTTCCCGTATAGGATTCCGCGCACACAGAAACAGAATGTCACGTAGGAAGGTTATGAAACTATGATAAAAGTTGAAGAAGAAAGTCTGAGATGCTGAAAAACAGGACGGTAGTGAGCCGAAAAAAGCTGGTCCTTGACCAAACAAAAACATCTTATTTAAGAAAAAGGCTCACTTATCTATCTGGACGGGCTCTCAAATTTTCCCCTGGAAATGCCAATTCCCATAGATATAATAGTTGTATTCCCCTGAGGGGAACTGATATTACAACGCAACATAGAAGACTGTTGTCAAGTGCAATTACACTACGATCAAATACATTTAAGAATAAGCAATGCTCTGAAGAAAAAACAGCGCATTTTTTCATTTATTACAGCATTAAATTAACGATTATACGTACTGTATTTGATCGTAGTGTAATTTCAATAGACAGCAGTCTTCTATGTTGGTCCTCTATGAACCAAAATAAGTATGAGCTTACACGTACCTAATACCAACTGGCAGGCTGGATGCTCCTTGAAAGATATCTTCGTCCGTTGGAGAGCCTGTCCTAATCCCGAGTAGGACATTTCTTTAGCTACATCAGCCGTCGTGATGCGCTGCATCATTCGCTTCGTGGTGTCCCGCAAACGGAGCACCAACGCATTGCTGGAGCTCCGTCATCTAGTGATAGAAGAAGCAATGTTATTGTGTGTGGTAAAACGAAATCAAATACGCACTCAATATGAGGAATGGCCTAACTGTACAGATGAAACTCTAATCGCATTGAAACCTCTTATCAACACCGTATCATGCTGAATGACCAGGACGCATTCAGTTGAATTTGCCTTTATAATCAACGCTCACTTGAGAACAAGAAATAAAGAAGCCATAAACATAAGCGTTCTTAAACTAACGACAGTTCATTAAAACGACACTTCATTCACCTAATCGGAAGTACAAACGAAGAAAATGAAACAATTGCGGAACTTCGATGATTCGATATTTAAACGACCCAGTAGAATCGAAATTCATACAGTTTCTACCTCCTTCGGAAGAGTTGCTATGGAGTGCTTTATTCTCTAGAAATGGTGAATAACTCTGTCAGTTCAGTTTGTTTGAGATAATTCACCACGTCTGCGAGCAGGTGTTGCAAAGACAGCAATCATAGCCTAAAATATGAATTACTTTCAAGGTAATGATCAATTTAATGTGTGCGATCACTGACCAACTTCATGTTTTTTTCCATGTCAAAATTATATACTTTGATACTTATGCATCTTATGCATCTTGAACCCAATAATAATTTTCCGGAGATCATTTTCAGATTTAACTCAACTTGTCAGTAGAAAATAACATCCGGAACTTAGAAGTATAATCATTGTACATGACAGGAATAAAACATCCATTAATCTGTATGGTCTGATAATTTATTATTAAATGCCATTTTACTCGAACAATATTTTTTTTGAACTGGCATCAAAAGTTAACGATCGTCATTAATTAACGGATTCAAGAGTTGCTAAATCCCCAACAGAAAATAATTTGTCTCAGACATTTTAGTCCTGAAGTCTTGTATACCAGTTATATTAGCTTCTATAAAATGATAGTTTAGATTTAATCTTCCACTTTGTACGGGATATTGAGCCCTACACTACGATAACTCCTGTAGCTGATGGGGCATCTATTAACGTAAGAGCAATCACTAAGTATGGATGTACGTATTGTGACAGCCTGGAGCATATGCATAATGAACAATTAATCTTATCCACATAAAAATTAGAATGCGTTACTCAACCTCAGGATTGTTTTTGTGGTATTGAATCATTAATAGCTATTGTGCTTCCTCACCACTGTTTGATTGGTCGCTATTTGGTCAAGCTCCTCTATTGACGTTGCTCGATGAAATGTTGAGACAGGCTGAGCACAGGAAGCAGAAGGCTTCTGACGTTCAAGAATGGCCAAAATTTTCCTGATGTCTCGTCTGTTTGAGCGAGAAATGTTGAGCAGAACTTCAATCTTATTGTTGATCTTCTCAATCGCAGTACAGTCCTTCCTGAAATAAAAGTCAAAAAATAAAGATAGGTCTATTATGGAGATTAGAATAAAGTATAGTTAGTCACAGGAGTAATCGAAAATTTTTTTCAGCTAACATTTCAAAGTACGCTAAACTCTAACTTGAGTAACCAAAGTTATTACAGGTAATTGAGTGCAACCAACCCAGGTAACATCCCTTAAAAGTTAGAGGCCTAAGTCACGATTTAAAAATGAAACTCATGAAACTCCAAGAAACATGAATGTTCATTGTTTCCATTTTTAAAATATGATATAGAGAAAAGAAGTACACATACATGTTACACATTTTTGCCTGATTTATGTTTCCGAAAATAAGTGAAAATGTGTAGGGAAAAAATAAATTCCAAGACGAAATTAAATAGAATAATTTGTACATTCCATAAATGTATGCATGCATTCTCTTGCCTATAAATGACCAATCAACAAGATGTATAACAATTCATGACAATATCTGTTATCAAGGATTCTAATACATAATAATTACCTGCTATATTTTACAGCATTACCTGCATGGATCTGCAATTGAAACGGGTGTGGGAGCAATGGGCTTGTGTAACTTGAAAGCACTTGCTGAGGGTGCCCCACAGGTAGCTGCAGATGAAGCAACTGACTGAGTCGAAGCAGCTGAGGAAGCAATAGACCGAGTTGCAGCAGGAGAAGAAGTAGTATACGAGTTGAAGCTCCAGACGTTGACACATAAGATGAACACTCAGGTTGCTTAACTGTGTCAGTCTCATTGCCACCAGGAGTGTACAGCTTCAGTTCAGCACCTCTTAATGTACCTGAATGCAAGAATGAAAAAATGGCATCGTATTAATTGCAGATGCAATTTTATTACTGAACATTTACATAAATTTACAGAAGTTTGTTTAGCATTTAAAAAGCTTAAGTGGAAAGAAAAATAAAAAATGCATAGAAGTAACACTACTTGAAATGAAACTGTTGTGTGAGCCAACTAAACCTGACTCATGCATTTATCATACCTTCATGAATTGAAACTGTTCACCTACTGTAGCATTTGCTGAGGGATGTGAGATGCAGTGCACCAGTCAAACAAGGGTTATCAGTGCCAAAGAAAAGAGAGACAAAAGAAGGTTTGATAGGGTCATATTCCCAGTCCGAAATTTCTCTCAGGCCCAGAGCTATATCAAGTAATTTTTTTGCTCATCTACTCATAAAATCCATTGCTATACAATATAACATACAAAGAAATGAAATACTTAGTACATGCATAATAAAAGCAAATAGTTTGAGTCATTGCTTCTTAAATTTTTGAATACTCATTCTTGATTTGCTATCAATATAAATACTTCTCATGTATAAATATCATTAAAAAATTCAAAAGATTCAACATTAGAGGAAGTGACACGTCCTCTAAAACCTGAGGGCTTCTTTTAAAGATTCAAATTTTGTAAATTTTAGAACGATCAATGCACAAAACATATGTAAGGATAAGTAAAAAAATACTTACTTGACTGTGCAAGAATTTTCTTCACTCGAGATGTAGTCCAGTTCTCTTCAGGTTGTGCCTATTTTCACTTTGAGAATCGACATCATCAACATGCAAGGTGCATATAATCAAGAACAAAATGTGAAACCATTAAAATCTAATAATGACAGAAGAGGAGATGTCTTATCTTTGAGATGATGATCACGGTCAGCTTTAGATTTGAATGAGTCATTTGTTCTTACATCACATTCAGTTTCAAGGAGTGCAACATGCCCACCCCAATGCTCTCCTTTTTGCACACATCGTTCACAACTATTGTAGCCGGAGTGTCCAATTATTTGCTTCAAATAGCTCCTCAACGGAGCATGTCATTAAGTCTTTGATGAACTGGTCAAGAAAAATTTCAAGGGGTGGAAACAACTTGTCAGGAGTGTTTGTGCAATACAAACTTGCACACACAAGCTTTTCAATGTGCATAAACTTCACTAAAATTGGATATGCACAATATTTTCTTGAATTTGTGTACAGAGGAATACCGTCAATATAAACACACGAATTCAATTTTGGCAAATTAGGCATTGAAGAGTCGTTCACTAATTCTGCACAAAATCTAATCCAGTCTTCGAAATGAACATACTCTCCAAATTCACTCATTGTTTCGACGTTCACACCTTGATACGATTTTTATAGAGCTTTGACAGTCTTCGGAATAGATGGGTGAATCACATTTAAATCGCATAACAGTCTACTTAAACAATCACTTGACAATTGTTTTTCAGAGGTGGCCCACTTAGCTAAGATCTCACCCAATAATTCTTCAAGATTGTCCGATGTAGTTGGTGGAGTAACGCTAAAATTGTAATCTCGGACACAATTGCTTGAGCCATCACTTGAGGAATCGCTATGAAATGAAGATGTGTCACTATGCTCAAGAGTATCACTGATTGAGCTCAGACATTCTTCTGAAGGTTCTTTGATCGACCCTATACGATTAGGAACATCACGTATTGAATTTTGACTGTTCAATGGAGCAATGAACATTGCTCTATTGATATGAACCAATGAACCTGATAACAGATCAGACATGTTCATGTCTGATCTGTTATCAGGAAGAGTATCACTCGACAACTTAGAGCAGTTCGCTTCAATAGCATTATTGGAGGATTCTTGGTTAATTTTATCATAAAAAAATGATTTCGAATCACACCCATCTTCAATGGGAAAGTATGAGAAACTGCTTCATCTGAATCATCTTTAGAAAAAATTCTTTCAACAATCCTTCGATGCTTCTGCCGCGTCGACAATTCAGAAAATAATTTGCGTTTCTGTGAAGGCATGGTAGAATTACCAGTAGCAAGCTGACGAAGGTTTTTCTGAAAGTAACTTTCAAGCTGAATGACTCTGAGGGTTAAAAAAATATTCACATTGAATAATTTTACAAGCAATGATTTTGCTTGTGTTGATCAGTTTGATCCAAAAACTCTACATCTCATATCAAAATACACAGTTAAAGTAAATCACAATAGAACTTGTAGTGTTACCACATGTTTGAAATTGAAAAAGTTCTTACTAACTTGAGGGGGACAACTGTGTGATTTGATCAAAAATTTTAAATTTTGCTGAGAAAGGTTCATTAAGTCGAAGGGGCTGTTGTGTCCTAAAATTTATTGGGGTTACGGGTACTAGAGCCCCCCAAAGATGGGTCTAAAGATAGATGGTGAGGGTAAAAAACCATGAATTTTTGACCAACATTTCAATAGAAAACGAAAGGAAAATGAAAAATCCAGCTATGTAACCTTGCTAGCAATGTTACAAAGATTCTAAAACTGTCATAGTTTTTGTTCTAGAATATAAAAACTCTAACTTCTATTCCTATGAAATGTCCATAAAAATCCCATATATTACGAAAAATATTCCTTATTTTCTCAAAAACTATGGCCAAAATCACAAAATTTACATAGAGCAAAATGTTATTCTTTTAAAAAATTAAATAAACTGGGCAAATTTCTGAGCAATCTGTCCACAAATAAAAATTTAGTTTGTTGTCCCCCTTAATCCTTATCATTGACAGTAGTTGGAACCTGGAAGCTTTGATGTCATATCTATAATAAGTTTTATGTCTATCTTTATATTTTTAATGAATTTGAACTCACATATATATTTCACAAACAAAAATATTCCTGGAAAGTAATTTCCTGTTTTGAACAATAATGGTAATAATTTTTATCAGAAGAAAAATCATTTTGAAGTTTTTTTTCTACACTGAGCCATCAAAGCAATTCAAATACTAAAATTATTGGAATGAAAGGAATGCCTAATGAGTATTGCATTAGCATTCACTCAATAAGGTCTAAATACTTCACAATTCACCAAGATAGGTCGTGCAAACCTGAAGTAATATTTAATATGAGGTACTAATAGAAGCATCATTGGAAGAATTGCTATGAAATGAACTTCTATCTTTAGGTTCAGAACTCAAGAAAATCTAGAGGGATATCTCTGACTAAGCTTTCATTTGCATTACTGGACGACTCTGGGATCAAATTATTGAACACACAAAGTTTGAAGTCAAACAAGTTTGCCTGGGCAAGTATCAAAAACTAATTCATATATGTTATCATTTGATTGAGAACAATCTCCAGGATGAACTCATTTAACAATCATCAAACTCAAGCTCTCCTTTGATATTGTAGATTTGTAGAGTCAAGTTAGCCAAAGTTCATCAGAAAGTGTTTATCCGTACACATGAGTCATAATGTGAGAATATTTCATAAAATTTTTCTCAAATAATATTTCTGGTGTCAATTAACATTTACCAATAGTTTTTTCATAAATACACAGTGCTTAAACACAGTGATTAAATCAGAATAGGAATTATGTTACCACACGGTAAAAAACAAGGCCCTATAAACTTAATCATTTTTTGTTTGGAAACTGGTACCTCTCACATATCTGGAATAAATTTCTATGTCTATCTTTATATGAACAAAACAGGCATTCACTTATAGGTTCCTATATTTTCCATGGACAAATTTGTACTGGTAGGTACATTCCTTTAGTGAATAGACAGAGTAACGTGTTTCATCAGAAGGAAATCGATTAAAAAATTTTACATTTGCACTGAAACCAATCAAATAATTTCTATACCAACATTGTACAAATAATAAGATCCAAAGAGAAACATTGCCATAGTATTCAATGAATGAGAGTTGAATGCTTCTCATTTCCTGGACAGCATCTTTCAGAGACAGATTCTAGATTGATATTTTGAAATTTTATACATACATTTTTCAGTACATTATTCAAACCATAAACAATTTACACTACTAAAAGAAAAGATTATTGTAATTGGTAAGGATAAGTTAACTAAATTTTCAGAAATTACCCCTCAACACAAATGAATATGAGAGTAAAATATTTTAATTTAATTTTTGGTCAAACTGGGGTTTTGTAAGCATCAGTCAGCTGTTATATTCAGAAATCCTTGTTCATGACTGTACACAGTTTAACGTGGTACATTCATGTCTTATTTGTAATGGATCCATATATATTCATAAAACATATGCATTTCTCATGTGAATGCACAACGGTGAGCTTTAAAACCATTCAATCAATTTTTAAAATCTTTTGAAACCAGCAGTGAAGCAATTAAAAAATAAATTAAATACCAAAAATAGTATTCGGGAGTTATATCTTAGTTCTATGTCATGTTTTGCATATATTGTGATTAATGAGAATCAAATCTTTCACAGTTCAAGATATTATTTTTAAACCTAGAGAATGAGTTATATGTTACAAAACACTGCTCCAACTCGTGCAACTAATCCAAATAGCATGCTACTTGTTAGTTATTCATGTTACCAGCTGAGCTATTTCATGATATCGACTTCATATCTTCAAGCAATAAAAATACTCTCCATAATACGGATTTTATCTTAGAAATGAAAGTCATAAATCATGAAAGTGAAAATATAATCAAATAAAGAGCCTATTCATACCTAGTAAATTAGTAGATAACTGTGGAATTACAGCGTTTAATCAGGCCCGTTAACTGAATTTACCAATTTGAATTCCCGATGAGTCACGCACGGTCAGCAAGTGAAAGCTATGTAGCATGAAAAGTTAACGAAATTTCTATACTTTCACAGCTAAAACCTATATAGTTTGACCCACTTTCCATATCTTGAATACTGTGACAGGCTAAATTTCGGTATTTTCAAGGGAGTCACAGTATCACAAACGAGTATCCACACAAGCTGACAACAACTGAGAAACTGATCACTCTTGTATGTTTCCGAGTACCGACTCCTGACTAATCCCAAGTGCAACTAACTTCCCGCGGAATCTCTCACACAGACTCACGGGACTAAGCGAGGAACGATCGACACTCAAACAACACTTGAACGCCTTTCATGCATGGAATATAAGATCTCAACTGATGTCAAATTTAATGTATTTCAGCTTCCAACTCATTACTGATGTTTTTAGCTAGAAACTATCTAGGATATTTTTAAGCTATCTAGATTTACAGCTTTTTGCAAGAATACAAAATTCGATATCTAGATGGAACGAAAACTATCTAGATCTAGCTATTTTATAGCTAGAGTCACAATTAAATATGTGCACAATTTTCGAATTCAAGCCTACATTAACGTTCGGAACTTCGTGTACTGTACGCGAAGGTCCGAGTAATTTTTCTTGTATTTTTTCTCTGGTTTGAGAAAGAAATACTTTCATTAGAAAAAATTATCAAATTTTAAAACATTTTCATTAATTGATGCTGTGAATGTATAGGGTTATAGGTCGTCCATCTTTTGAACATGTAAAACTTAACGAATTCACATAAAAATGTAATATTTAAAAAAAGTCCTTCTGGTTTCGCGTTCTCTTCAATCGTAAAACGAACTTAACACTGATATTCCAACTCATCGAAACGGTCACGTTTTAAAGAGCTGGAACCTTTTATATCCTTTGAAACGTTTTGAAGCGTGAGTTAAATATTGAATAAAGTCAGAAATACATTTTGTCCGTTGACATCAAACTGTAATAATGCATTTTATACATCCAGGATTTTTTCTTTAGATATAAATAAGCTATTTAAATGAAATGAACCTATTCTTTGTTTTCACAATAATGGTCCTGTATTATTTAAATTCATCCTTTTATTTGCAAAGAAATTATCAAGCGCTAAAATTCAGATATTTCATGTTAAATTCTCAACATTTGAAGCTTAAATTAGAAAAAATGAACTTCATATTCTAACGTCTTAAAAATTAGAACGTATAAAAATAGAGAAATATGTAAATTTGCTCCTGCAATATCTTAATTTTGAACTTATGTTTTTGACTCTCATGTTGGAAGAATTGAGGGTCAGGCTATTGCATGTAATGGATAAGTAAAATAATATTTGACTATCAGAAATACATCACATAATATTATGTAACTTTCATCAATTAAACTTAGGCTTGGGCCATCCAGCATTACCGTTAATTTAAAATTATCAAATATAGCGTAAAAAAATATCGTATTTTCACAAGCGTTTTTCTATGGTCGAAATTACCGTCAAAAATCGACGGTAGATAACGGTCACCAATGTCGGTGGGCATTTATAACGTCGAAAATTACCGGTGATTACCAGTAATTCACTTACTGTTGGAAATCTTCCGATAAACGATGGAAATCGAATATAAATACCGGTTCGCCGACGAAAAAATGCCCCCCCCCCCTCCGGCTCAGCCAAAATCGATCAAAAGATCTTCGTGAATGATTTCGAAATAGTGAGACAACGTTAGACAAAAACTAATTTATTAAAAATATAGCAGAATCTTAGTATTCATAAACAAGTATATTAAAATACACCCAAAAATGTATTTCAGAGTTTGTTTGTCATACGGATGTTGAGTAAAAATACAGAAAAGAGAAAATAAAAATTGAAGATGAGGAAATACTACTAATAATGGAAAAAATGACATTCATTCCGCTGCATTGAATTGACGGCTGTGATGCTCATTATAGTGGACAGAAATTATTAAGATCAATATTAGGATGACTTATCAAAACATAAAATGAAGTAATTTCGCATTTTCTAGCATAAATTTCAGGAAAATCAAAATTTCAGGTAAATTTGAAATTCACACCGAAGTGCTGCAGGCCCTATGACATAGATGCCAAATGACGTGACACATTTACTCCGAATTCTTTAACAGTTTTAAAGTTTTTGATATGCTGGGGAAGCTTGTTTCACAAAAGAGCTCTAGAAACTGGAAGAGCTTTTTGTCCAAAGTTAGATGAACGGTAACTGACATAGACATCATTCCTTCGATTTGGATTTTTCCTTAAGATATTGGATGAATTTTTTTTACCACATCTGCATTACTCTGAGGTAGGTACAGAGATGAAAACACTCGTCGAGCTTTTCGAATCATGAATCTGTTTGGTATTATGGTCCAGTCGAATTTTCTTAAAAGAGGGGTGGCATGATCGTGTTTCTTGAAATTTCCATTACATACCATTTTGGCTGCAAAGTTAATACATTTTTGCAACTCTTCTTGACGATATTGAGGTAAATTTCCCCACACGACTGTAGTAGTCCAGACGCGATAAAACTAACGACTGAATCACTAATAACCTGGATTTCTCGTCAAGTGGGTTCTTGATGCGATGAAAGGACATTTAAGGTTCCGTTAATTTTGTTGCATATTGCTTCTACGAGTGAATTGAAAGTCATATTTTTATCAAACCAAACAACAAGATGTTTTACCTTATCTACTGGTTAAATTTTCTCGTCTTCCAATGTTAGCGTAAATGGTGGTAAATTTCTAGTCGTATTCTGTGATCCCGAAAAAAGACATTACGTTTTATTTGCGTAAAGTTTGAGGCCTTTCGGTCATACCACAATTTCAGATTTCTAAGGTTTCCAGCGTTTGCTTGTGTTTCTTTCAAATCCACTCTCGAACTCGTCATGGCGATTTCTACGTCATCAGCATACATTGAGATTTTTGTGTTAACCAGCATAGTGGGGATATTATTGATGAAAATTGAAAATAGGAGCAGGCCGAGGATTGAAACTTGGGGAACGCCAAAATTATTTGGTATGAATGGTGACATTTTGTAACTCAAGCACACTGCATGAGAACGGCTTAGTATATACACTGTAAAAAAACTGCAAAAATACAGACAAAAACAGCCCAACTGTATGTTAAATTGACACAAATTGTAACTTCTAGTCCATTTTCTTAATATTGTCTGTTAAATCAACAAATTCATCCGTTATTCGTTTCTATACCGGACACTTTCGCTGATTTCTGTTGTTCTCACAGGTCAAATAAAAATTACGGAATTAAATTGAATTCTTCGTTGTCGTAACGGAATCTTGGAAGTTGTCTGTTGATCCAACGGCTTTTTTTACATTTAGGAACGGTTTTCACAGACAAACTGAATATTACAGATTCGAATGACTCTTCAGGGGATTGTACGGAATTCAATTAAATTTTCATTTTTTCAATGGTCCGTAACAGTAAAAACATGATCAAGTATCTGTCACAATTGCTGTTAATGTTGTAGTATGTCTTGTATTACTCTATTGTCGTTTTATTTTCTGTTCAACCAACACATTACCAATTTGCTTATGCCAAGTATGAGATAAAAAATTGAAATTTGGGTTGGAACAGCTGCATTTAGAAAATTAATTATCCTTTCAGAATTGTTGAGTATGTTTGTCCACACAATCTATCAAAGCACAAATTAAAGAAGCAACAAGGAAAATCAGTTTATCAAAGACTCGTGCACCTTTCAAAGATTAGGCGAACAATTAAAAGGGGAACAGCCTGCTCGTCTTACGAGACAGGCAACAAAGCTAGTGTTAAAAACTATTAGGAAATGAAGTTCTTCCAATAGTATCGAATTTATTAAAGCAATTGGCAGATTGCTATATAAGTAATATTTTCCTAAAGTTTGAAAAGTAAAAGCTGCGAAAGCCAGAAGTGTCTTTTCCCGTGTAGGCAACGGTCTTGATTGAGCTCAAACGAGACGTCCACCAAACGGCTGTAGAAGTTGTTAAGCGGTAATACGGGTCTTGCAACGGCTACCCGCAGAATAACGGTCTTGAGCCGCTTATGCAGTCAGCTAGACGGACACCACGGTATACTAAAGGAGGTAAAGTCAATTCTACGGGTACAGCCGCGCACATTCGCTAATTCGACTGGCCAATAGGAAGCTTCATTACAAACATGCCGGATGACATCACTCGCACGCAACATGACGTCAGCGGCGGCAGCGTGCGTACTACCACGCAACACACCTTGCCCTTCCAGACGTACGATCAACAACACGACCGACTGCCGGTGTGCCTCCACGTATCCGGATTTGGTTTTCTGGAAATTTTAATTCCGTCCGGCTACGTGTAAATTCACAAGAACTAAAAGGTCATCGGTCTTCTATTTAATTATAACGGCAGCTTCGTAAATTGAAAGCCCTTTCCAAACAAATTAGAAAATTTACTTTAATCAATCATAGAAGATGTTTTATTATCTTTTCATGCGGATGAGGCTGACGATTGCGCACCGGATCGTAAGGGTAAGATAAAATTCTGTACTTATATGTTTATTTGAAATAAAACATGCTATAGGTTTCGCTTCACTGGAAAAGATTATACGCAAGTTTAAGCCTCCGTGACCGCTACAGGAGAGGGCGTGTCGAAGAAAGAAAGGAGGAAGGCAAATTTGGTATGGATTTGAGAAAATGCGGAATCTATGCACAAGATGCATAAAAATAGTTAGCTAAGAAAGAAGTTCATGAAACAAGACGAAGTTGAAGAAGAAAATCGTAGGTGGTGAAAAATAGGACACTAGTGAACTGAAAAAAGATGGTCCATAACAAACCAAAAACCTTTTCTATTTCAACAAAAATAAAGCCTACACAACCTTCAGCTCGGGCCCTGACATAATCCCCTTGGGAGCACTCATTCCCATAGATACAAATGTTGCATCCCCCTGAAGGGAAGATACCCTGTACATAGAAATATTGAATTGAGGAGCAAGATAATGACAAAATTAACGCTGAAGAAGAAAATCATAGGTGATGAGAAACGGAACAGCAGTGAATAAAAAGTGAGTTTTTGAGAAAAGAAAACAAAGCTGTCGAGAATCTGTTAAGAATAATCAATTTTCGAATTAAAAATGAGAATTTAGGGAAAATCTTAACCATGTGTAATAAATTCGAGTTTTTAATCATGTGTAATAAAGTTACGTGTAACAAATTTTGTACTTTGAAAAAAAAAATACTTCAGTGGGTTTTGCTTTATGTGTTGTAAAAACATTGTAGGGTTCGCATTCAGCAGTACAGAGAGTGATCGAGTCCACACGTTCGTTGAAAGAATGTTGTGGTAAGGCCATTCTGAAGAGCATCGGGCAGTTTTGTATTTGTTTTACCACGAAGGAATGTGTGAGGGAACTTGGTTACAAAGATCTCTTACAGGGCAGAGAAACCTTTCCACAAAAGTGTTTGTAGACAGGGCGATCTTAAAATAACATGGGGAGAAGAGGCCAGCGAAACTTGAGAGGGTTCGGCTGAACTACATGGAGAGAAATTTATTGGAAGCACTTGTAAGCGTTGGGACTGAGGACGCTGGACAGAAGAGGGTGACAGATTTATGACACACCATGGTAGGCTTAGGAGGTCCGTTAGAAAACGAGCGATATTATCGACAAGCAAACAACCTCAGAAGAAGGCGGAGATTACTGCGCGCTTGGCAAAACATTTCAACAGCAAATAAGAAAAGGACAGCCTCAGGGAAAACCAATGGGAACGTTAGAGGGAAGTGTAGGAGGACGCTCAAGAAGCCCTGTGAGAACACGATTGGTCTCACGAAAAGGGGGAGTACAGCTTTTGAACGGAGGGACAGAGCTGATGAGAGGCGAGCAGTCTAACGCGGTGCATCATCATAGAAAGAAGTACGCGTAACCAAGTGTCATACTGGAAAAGCATTCTGAAAAATATAAGTGAAAATATTGAATATATTGAACGTATAGAGGAAGTTGAATAAGTTGTTTTGAGACCGTAAATTAAAATGAAATTAAAAAATGTCATGTCTATTTTCCAGAAATGAAAACATCGTAACCAAACTGTGCAGTATATGAAGTACTAATTTGAACGACAGTTGGGCGGGTAAGGAGAGTTTTGGATCATAAGATATGCAGTTCCCTTTTGAAAAGAAGTTTTGAAATAAAAGTCATGAAAAATAATGTCACATTAACGTAAAAAGTAAAATAATTTTGAACACAATTTTTGGCAATTAAAAGATGTAACGAGCTGATAAATCATTTGCAGGCAGGGCGGTCGTCGCAGATGTCTAACGTGATTGGAGGTTACGCGCTAGAAGTCAGAATTGGAGATTTGGAAGGTGGTCGTCATAAAATTTTGAACTGAGAATCACTTGTGGAGACTGAACTGGATTTGTGCCTTTGAGAAGGAACGTGTGAACGAACGTTATGACCACATCTGTACTGCTGAACGCCACAATAATTGAGGGGTATTCTGTCATATTCATGTGTGGGAAAGTGAGGGAAGGGCTGGCCGGCCAGATTTACTGGGATATCAATTGTGTGTAAGTCAGTAGGGTAGGGCTTTGAGGCTGGTTGTAAAATTGAACTGTGTTCCAATGACAGGTTCATAGATTGTGAATCAATGTTATCGTATTGTATCAGTTCTGCCGTAATTATAAATTCATGCTAAATTCATATGGCGTATATAAATATCCGTCAACGCAAAGGCAGCTCATCGAGGCAGGTGCGCACAGAATCGCGCGGATGTAAGTCGTGTATCAACTCATCGGTGATTACCTTTTCTTTTTAGTATATGTACTGTAATTGCCGATTATTATTCATTTATTTTTGTGTCGCATATGTATCCTTTGGAGGTGTGCCATTCCTCAATTCCGAGAGCCGGATCTTCCTGTTAATGAAATGTTAACAAGGAGGTGAAGGGCCCATTTCTCGTGACATCACAATTTGGTGAGATCAACACGATCGCTTTGTAGGTTTGTGAATTTTGTGAGTGTAGTATAACAGTTGCATTGAATTTTTTTTTTTGCGTGGTTATTTCATGTGCAAAAGTACAGAAATTCAGTAGAGGTACATGACTCGTAGTAATGATTTTCTGTGTTCCGGTGTGAGAAGCCAGCAAGCACGCTGCCATATAGATAAAGAAAGTGAAAGTGTTTATAAAAGTGATAAGTTTTAGTGAGAAAATTCTGGTGTGTTCACTCGATTAATTTCAAAGTTTCAGTAAAAGTTTTACAGTGAGTAGGTGTGGAAAACATTTGAGTGATCGCAAAATTTTGAGTTTTGGAAAAAGTGAATTGAAGAAGATCGACACTATGCCTGCGCGCGGGAGAAGGAATAACGACCGCAGAAATGCGCCAGCAACGCCACCACAGCCCGAAGAGGAAGTAGTCAACATGCCCGTGGTAACCAGTTGCGTGGGAGCCATAGGGGCCAAATTCAGGAGGAGCGACGATGTAGGGGAACATATGGCAAGGTTGAAGTTTTTGACTGGCAATCTGAATAACAGCGAGCAGGTGAATGCCTTCTTCCTATGCCTAGGTCCACAAGAGGCAAAGGAATGCAATAAAATAATTGGTACACTAACGAACCTACGAGAAGCAGAAAGATGGCTGCGCTCCTACGCAGACCAAGTAGAACATCCGACTCAAGCGCTGTTTGAAATGGTGACCAAGAAGCAAACAAGCCGAGAGGGAGTTTCTGAGTACCTGACGCGCTTGGAAAGGCTGTACAACGAGAATTATCTGGAACATCCGGAACGAGTCCTTGTAGATTTGATGTGGCTCGGATTAAGGGATAACATCACAAGACCCTTTCGAAGTGATGCGCGACCTACGACAGTACAAGAATTGAGGGACATGGCAATCGAAGTGGAAAATCGACGGATAGTACCAGTACCAAGGGAAACGACAGAGAAGAGGGAACCGGAGAGAGAAAGAGCGCAGCGAAGCGAGAGGAGGCCACAGCATGAGACTGCACGTGTCGGCCACACGATGCGGCATTCACCACAACGGCCAAGAGGCTACCGCCATGAAGTACCACCCTGGAGAGAAAGGAACAGACAGATACGACACTCTCCTTATCATCGAAGAGGAAATTATGAAGCACCCCACTGGAGCGAAAAAGGCAGACTTAGGAGTCATCAGCACCAAATTTACCACGCAAGAGAACCACAGCCGCGTCCGGAAGTACCACCTGCACCTGCGGTGGACTTAGCACAGTATAGAGCAGTGCCACCGCCGTGCGTCAACTGTGGAAAATTTGGGCACCTAAGAACTGATTGCAGAGTGCAACAGTTTGCAGGACAGCCAAAAAACGGAATAGGAGACCGTTAGCTCCAATAATAAATCCCAGCGTAATACTCCAAGTGAATGGTACACCTGTTACCGCACTTCTCGATACCGGAGCAAATATATGCTTGGTGAAAGAGCGTGTGGTTGCGGGGATTAAAAATGCTAGTGTGAAAGGAACATCGACTGCATTAAAAACAATTGGAGAGGAACCCGTACCGGTGCTTGGAAAGATTAATGTGCCAATCAAAGTTAACGGTCAGAAAATTGTTCAGAGATGTTTTGTTGTGCGGGAAAATGCATTCCCAGGAGACCTGCTAATAGGAGTGGAAGTAATGAACAAAGTCAACGCAAAGCTAGACTTCGGAAAATGTAGGGCATCATTCTTTGGTACTCACGTGAACATGTTTTCAGCACCAGGACACGCTTCTCCGAAAATTCTGTGTGTAACGCGGGAAGAAACATCAGTCACTCTGGCTGAGGACATTACAGTGAAGCCTCGCGCGCAAACCATGGTTAAGTGCCGAACAGATGGCAAGTTTGATGGGAAGGAAGTAATTTTATAGCCTAGAATTAAATGGGCGCCTTACGTCGGAGCCACCGCTGCAAAGGTACAAAACGGGTATGTTTTGATGCCTGTACTTAACCCTTTTGCCGAAGAAATCGCTCTGACTGAAGGAGCAATAATTGCAACATGCCACGAAATCTCGAATGAAGATGCAACTGCAGAAGAAAACAATGCGGAAAATAGCGAAGCAGAAAATCGCCGCAGAGAGAAACGCTTTCAGCAAATTGATGAGCTTGACCTCAGTCACTTGGATGCTGAAAAACAAGGACAAGTCAGAAACCTGCTGAAGGAATATCACAAGACGATTAGTGCAGACGAGATGGATATTGGCCACGTGAAAGGAGTGAAGTACAAAATTTTACTGAGTGATTACAGGCCAATTCAAACGAAAGGATGGCGTATTCCGTACACCAGCCAAGAAATTATTGATAAAAAGGTCTCGGAGATGATCGAGAGTGGAGTTGTGCAAGAGAGTACAAGTGCTTGGAAGAACCCCCTCGTACTCGTGAAGAAGCCTGGAGGAGGTCACAGAGTTTGCCTTGATTTGCGAGCTGTAAACATGCGGGTAATAAACGAACACTATCCGATTCCCAATATCATAGGGACACTGGAGGAGGTGGCTGGCAAAGAATACTATTCCATTGTCGATGCAAAATCAGCCTTCCATCAAATTGAGCTCGATGAAGAAAGTAAGCAGTACACGGCATTTCAGACTCGACAAGGCAACTTCGAGTTCTCTAGGCTACCTATGGGACTCAAGTGCTCAACATCAGTGTACCAGAGAGTGATTTGTCATGTTCGGAAAAGGCAACTTGGAAAATTCGCCGCTATTTACTTGGACGATGTGTGCGTCAGCTCTATGACTTTTGAGAGTCACCTAGAAAATTTTAGGGAAGTGTTGCACGAGTTTCAATGTGCCGGAGTAAAAATGGGCTTAGACAAGTGCAAATTTGCGCAAAAACAAGTGAAGTACCTAGGATGTTACATCAGTCGTGAGGGACTCATTCCAGATCCCAAGAACGTGGATGCGATGCAGAATTACCCTAGGCCGACGACCGCATGCAAAGTCCGATCCTTCGTTGCTGCACTTAACTTCTACCGGCGGTTCATTCCGCATTTCGCTACAACCGCTGCACCACTTAATGCTCTGACTAAGAAGGGGCAAAGATTCCAGTGGAAGGAAGAACACGAACAAGCCTTCTGTAAACTTAAGCAGCTCATGATAGAAGCTCCAGTTCTGAAGTAGCCTTCTCCAAAGGAGACGTATTACTTGAGCTGTGATGCCTCAAATGAGGGCTCTGGCGCGGTCCTTGCGCAAAAATGTAATGGTAAGGAACAACCGATTGGATACTTCAGCAAAAGATTCAATGATGCTGAAAAACGTTATTCAATTACGGAGCGGGAAGGATTAGCAGTGGTCGCCGCTGTAAATCACTTTTCACCTTACCTGTATGGTAATAAATTTGTTGTAATTACTGATCACACGGCGCTCAAATATTTGTTCCAAGGTAAAAACACCAAGAACAACAGAATTATGAGGTGGGCCCTAACACTCTCTCAATATGATTTTGAGGTAATTTATCGCCCAGGAGCTCAGAACGTGGTGCCCGACGCGTTGTCGAGAAACATTGCGAACGACAACGAAGAGGAAAATCAAGACGACGGAGTCACTAAAACAGTGTTCGTCACGACGATGATAGACGAAGCACCTAATGTACAAGAGGCGAAAATCAGCTTGCAGAAAGAAAATGTGAGAGCAGAACAGTTGAAAGATCCCGTTTGGGGGCCGGTACTGAGGTATCTTGAAGGTGACAAATTAGAGGACGCTTCAAGTCTCGCGCTGAGATCCGAAGTCTTCACCGACGGAGGCATATTGTATTTCAGAAAGACGCAACGAAAGCCTAATAGAACAAGGCACTTGATCGTTGTGCCAAACGCTCTGAGAGAAGCAGCAATAACGTTAGCGCATGATAGCACAATCGGAGCACACCAAGGTCGTGCTAAAACGTTGAAAAAGCTAATGGAATTCGGGTACTGGATTAACATGGCGCGTGACGTTAACAAATACGTCGATTCGTGCCTTCAGTGTCAGAAGCGAAAGATCAACAATAGAATTTGTGTTAGCATGGGTTCATTCCCTGAAATTGACAAGCCTCTGGACAGAATAGGCGTGGATTTAATTGAAATGCCAGTGTCGAATGAGGGCCACAAATACATCCTGACCGTGGTCGATCACTTCAGTAGATATGTTGCAGCGTTTCCGCTCAGAAGCAAGACAACTGAGGAAGTAACGAAAGCGTTGACTAAATTCGTGACTACGTACGGGCCAGCGAAGACGCTCATCTCAGACAGGGGCACCGAGTTCACGTCAGCTTTGTTCAGAAATGTGTGTGAAAAATTGAAAATAAAATACTACAACACCTCAGCGTATCATCCCCAATCAAACGGGATGACCGAACGGCAAAATCAGAATATTAAGACTATTTTATCACACCTTGCCACCAGCGATCAATCTTCGTGGCCTGATGCACTTCCTTGGACGTGCCTGGCACTGAACACCAGCTACCAGAGCGTCATTGAAGAAATTCCATTCTATTTATTCTTTGGTAGGGACGCTGAAATTCCTGTTGTTGACTGGCTGAAAACACCTCGCATGGATTATTCTTTGGGAGAGAATTACAGTGCAGAGGTTAGCGCCCGACTCCACAATGCGTTCAAAATCGTAAAAGCCAAGTCCAAGGCGTCACACGACAAGTCCGTGCAAATGAAGGAAAGAGGTGTGAAAAACAACCAGGTGCAGATCGGAGACCACGTTTTATTACATAATCCGACAGGAAAAGCCGAAGCTGCAAACGCGTGGCCAACGGACTGGATTGGACCATTCCGAATAATTAAAAAGAACGACACAAATGCCACCATCAAAGCACTGTATGGTAACCGTCAAGAAAGGGTTCACTTGGACAGATTGAAACTTGCTCATTTAAGAGGCGAGGCTTTTCCCGGCACGTCGGACGTCGCAGCTGAGCAGGGGAATGGAAACGAATATGAAACAATTGATAGTGAAGATGAAGAGCTGAGAACAGAAACCCACGTGGATGAGAGAACGGCGTTCAAAGAGCGGCGGAGCTACAATCTACGTTCTCGGTGTAGGTGAACCGCCAACTAGAAACGAACTGCAGAGGACTGAAATCATGCATCAACTTGACTTTGCGGGATGTGTTCTTGTGTGTTTAATTTTAGAAAACTCTTGCGTAGGAGTGAGTTTTTTTGTTAGCGTTGTATTGCTTTAATCTAACTGTGTTCTTAGTAGAATTGTGTTATTCTAGCTGTGAATTGAATCTAATCTCACTCACTAGATTGTGATGCTTCCTTCAATAGGAATATGCTCTAGGTTATGTAACTCCAACTTTCTTTGCTCACAAGAAATTTCGTACAGAACGAAAATCTTGTTCGAGTGATCTAATCTTATCCTATGCTTAATTCTCATTTTTCTTTCTTGCTAAGTAAAGGAAATTGATCGTTCAGTAGGTTAACTTCGTGTGTTTCTCAAGAGGAGTACTGTGTTTCCTTTGTAGTATGCTTATATATTTCCTCGCCAGCATCGCATAAAGCGTACGCGCTTAATACGAAAATAACGCTAGCGAATTAATTAGTTTAATCTGAAAGTTCTTAGGCTGAGGCTATCTCAGGCTTGCTAATCTTATCAATACCTTTAGACCGTTCATTTTCGTAACGGGGAAAATATGTTTAGCGTCAGATTAAAAGTTGCGTATATTTTCGTGCTGTAGCGTTGAATTTTCTGACTTTGTATCTCTCTCTTGCCCTGAAAGAATATCGTAAACACGGTATTCCGGAAGGA
Source organism: Morinoia aosen (assembly GCA_030386875.1). Taxonomy (NCBI): domain Eukaryota; kingdom Metazoa; phylum Arthropoda; class Malacostraca; order Amphipoda; family Talitridae; genus Morinoia; species Morinoia aosen. The sequence continues at coordinate 11,261,410 of CM059569.1, read as the reverse complement.
ATTAGTGTCATCTTACTCGGTAGTGTAGAACATTTCTTTTCAGACTTAAGGAATTAATTTCTTGATAGATTAGCGTAGTATGTACTTCAGCACAAAACAGGCCAGAACAATTGCATGACACGAATGAGTCTATGATAAGCAGCAAAATCACGGGAAAATCACGTGGAGCACGAGTAATCATTTACAAGAACGACGAACAGACAACAACTGTACGACATAGGGGATTCATCGAACTTATATTGGAAGTGTTTGACTGTAGAACAGATTATAGCGTTGCATTGGGAAACGACGAGGATGTATGTGAAGCTGGAATTTCGCATCATGCGTAAGAGAGAATGCGGAGAGCACAAGTAATTAGCTCAGAGCAGCTTGCGGTTGAGCTGCAGCCAGAGATTGCGCACCATGTTCAGAAGAATGCGGAGGACACCAGTAATTGCTTAACTCGCCCGTGGTCAGGCTGTGAAGAGGACATCGTTAGTGAACGGCCGAGCCAGGAAGGATTTCTCGACTAATTAGCAGCACTCGACACTTTGAAGTGGAAAGCACCACAGAGCGCCGCAGTACCAGGATGAGGAAGGAAGGAGAAGCGAAAATGATGAAGATAATAGTCTAGGGTACCTTAATGTAATAGCGTTCAAAAATGTTTATATACAGTGGGCACCCAAATGAAACAATAACAATGCTTTTATATGATTGAGTGTTGATATTTACTTGAGTATTTGGAATTTGCGTCGTAACATTTATGCCTGGTGAGGCATTCCTGAAATTCGAATGCAAGTTTCCGGTGAATTTTATTACTAGGCAAATTATCACATTGGAATATTGAAGCCGCATTGTAGGCATCTCTGTTCATACGTGAAATAAAACAAATTAAAAGAGAGATTACGTCGGATGTGCTTTGGATGAGGCGTACGATCATCAAAGAATATTAACCCACGGAATTCTCGCACTAATAAGAGTGTTTACTCGGAGGAAACAAAATATCACCTGGTGTCTACCAGAATTTCTACGTCGATATCAAGGAATACTGAGATTCTACGTCGATATCAAGGAGTACTGAGAGGAATTCTACAGGATAACAGCGTGCACTACGGAGGATTGTGCCTCGGAATTCTTCAGGGTGACATCGTAGGATTCAGGACCTTATTGCGAATGGAAACTGTAGTGAAGGAAATTTATCGACGATTCGGCTCCTGTTTACCGACAGACTAACTTACTGTCGGTAAACAGGAGTTTACTGTCGGTAAACTTACTGACGTGCCGATTTGCCTGATCAACGAATCGACGTTCATGAGTAATCTGGCGATTAAAAGTTGAGTTTGAATAAACGTCATGAAATATATGTGAAACATTGCACGTAACATGATTTGGTGGTAATTTGAATCGTAAAAATGATCCATCTTACAGAACGCAATCGTGCAGCAATGTGGTGTATAGAAATTTATTCGAGTCTGGATATTGGGCTCGCAATAGTTAATCCTGAAATTGAGTTACCTTCCATCAAGGCGTGGGTGAAGCTATAAAATGCCAAAAGAGAGGCATGAAAGAAAAGCAAATTCCGTCAGCTATACCAAAGGAGTAAACATCGAATCGTGAACAACAGCGTGAAGGACTTGGACAACAGAACATGTAAGCGTGAATCGAAATCTACGAGACATAAAGTCATCAATACTGTAGGATGTTTGAGAATGTAGGAGATGTAAACGTAATACTTTGTGAATGTTATAAGGGGTGAACACTCAAAAGATTTATGATGTACTTCAGTTCGGTGGAGCACAACACAATATATTACGCCATGCTGATTGTAATGAATAAGATTCTTAATTGTTATGTACAATGTTTATTGCGGAATTGATTTAGAACATAATGTGCTTAAGTAGAATTTACCATGTGTGTCTTATGTTGGCTCCATACTGTAGTAATTATTAGTCAATAAATAGCTGAAAGCTAATGAAAAAAAAATTGTCAGGCCAATTTTTTTAACTCTTGGAGGGCGGTCTGTCGAGAATCTGTTAAGAATAATCAATTTTCGAATTAAAAATGAGAATTTAGGGAAAATCTTAACCATGTGTAATAAATTCGAGTTTTTAATCATGTGTAATAAAGTTACGTGTAACAAATTTTGTACTAAAAAAAAAAATACTTCAGTGGGTTTTGCTTTATGTGTTGTAAAAACATTGTAGGGTTCGCATTCAGCAGTACAGAGAGTGATCGAGTCCACACGTTCGTTGAAAGAATGTTGTGGTAAGGCCATTCTGAAGAGCATCGGGCAGCTTTGTATTTGTTTTACCACGAAGTAATGTGTGAGGGAACTTGGTTACAAAGATCTCTTACAGGGCAGAGAAACCTTTCCACAAAAGTGTTTGTAGACAGGGCGATCTTAAAATAACATGGGGAGAAGAGGCCAGCGAAACTTGAGAGGGTTCGGCTGAACTACATGGAGAGAAATTTATTGGAAGCACTTGTAAGCGTTGGGACTGAGGACGCTGGACAGAAGAGGGTGACAGATTTATGACACACCATGGTAGGCGTAGGAGGTCCGTTAGAAATACGAGCGATATTATCGACAAGCAAACAACCTCAGGAGAAGGCGGAGATTACTGCGCTCTTGGCAAAACATTTCAACAGCAAATAAGAAAAGGACAGCCTCAGGGAAAACCAATGGGAACGTTAGAGGGAAGTGTAGGAGGACGCTCAAGAAGCCCTGTGAGAACACGATTGGTCTCACGAAAAGGGGGAGTACAGCTTTTGAACGGAGGGACAGAGCTGATGAGAGGCGAGCAGTCTAACGCGGTGCATCATCGTAGAAAGAAGTACGCGTAACCAAGTGTCATACTGGAAAAGCATTCTGAAAAATATAAGTGAAAATATTGAATATATTGAACGTATAGAGGAAGTTGAATAAGTTGTTTTGAGACCGTAAATTAAAATGAAATTTAAAAATGTGATGTCTATTTTCCAGAAATGAAAACATCGTAACCAAACTGTGCAGTATATGAAGTACTAATTTGAACGACAGTTGGGCGGGTAAGGAGAGTTTTGGATCATAAGATATGCAGTTCCCTTTTGAAAAGAAGTTTTGAAATAAAAGTCATGAAAAATAATGTCACATTAACGTAAAAAGTAAAATAATTTTGAACACAATTTTTGGCAATTAAAAGATGTAACGAGCTGATAAATCATTTGCAGGCAAGGTCGTCGCAATCACGTCTGCAGGTCGTCGCAGATGTCTAACGTGATTGGAGGTTACGCGCTAGAAGTGAGAAGTGGAGATTTGGAAGGTGGTCGTCATAAAATTTTGAACTGAGAATCACTTATGGAGACTGAACTGGATTTGTGCCTTTGAGAAGGAAGGTGTGAACGAACGTTATGGCCACATCTGTACTGCTGAACGCCACAATAACTGAGGGGTATTCTGTCATATTCATGTGTGGGAAAGTGAGGGAAGGGCTGGCCGGCCAGATTTACTGGGATATCAATTGTGTGTAAGTCAGTAGTGTAGGGCTTTGAGGCAGGTTGTAAAATTGAACTGTGTTCCAATGACAGGTTCATAGATTGTGAATCAATGTTATCGTATTGTATCAGTTCTGCCGTAATTATAAATTCATGCTAAATTCATATGGCGTATATAAATATCCGTCAACGCAAAGGCAGCTCATCGAGGCAGGTGCGCACAGAATCGCGCGGATGTAAGTCGTGTATCAACTCATCGGTGATTACCTTTTCTTTTTAGTATATGTACTGTAATTGCCGATTATTATTCATTTATTTTTGTGTCGCATATGTATCCTTTGGAGGTGTGCCATTCCTCAATTCCGAGAGCCGGATCTTCCTGTTAATGAAATGTTAACAAGGAGGTGAAGGGCCCATTTCTCGTGACAAAGCTTTTAAATTGTAACAAAAAGAAGCCCTACGAAACTCTTACCTTGAGGCTTAACATAACTAGTTCTTTAAGAATGGGGAGCAAAATCAAAGAGACAATAATTACGAGTATTAGTCCCTGGAAAAATATTTTCCTTGCTTAAAAATACACTAAATTTATATCACGTAAATTTTTGGCGATAATGAATGAAATAAACTATTTTCCTACCAAAACAACATTTGGCACACCACCGCTCGATGCGCGTTTCGATATTTTCCAGTTATAAATTCCAAAATCTACACGAAAGAAACAACATAAAACTAATTACTTTAATCTAGGAAAGGACTTGAGTAATCACACACGACGAGTGACTAATAAATAATAAGCTGCAGCACTCCCAATGCATTAGCGCTATGTTCAAACATCAGGACACTCTCCGTGCCAGTAAGTAAATAACTATAAAATAAAAATAACCTGAACACTTTTAATTCACAAATGAATAAATGTGGCTTAATGGATTATAAAGATAACCTTAAGAATGACCTGTTAGTCAAAATCACAACTTGAGTACCAATTTTTTTAACTCTGCAATACTGCATGAAACAATATATTTCATAGTTTTGCAGAGGTTTCCATAAGTTAGTTATAAACAACCTTTCCAAAAAAGTTGCAGTGTAAAGGGAGAATGAATGGAATAACAAATACATAAAGCTCATACATTGTAATTCTTTTTGATAAAAGTTTCACTTAACTGTGCACTGATCCGAATAAACAAATGAACCATACACAGCATCCACTATGTTTAATGAAATCGGCAACATCCTACCAAATATTGGTTCACAGCCTCAAATTCTACGCAAACTAGTACACAAGGTTTATCACCCCCTTGATTCAAGAAAACGCTTCACAGCCTTTAATTCGTTTCACATTAACAAAATAAGGCTACCACAAATTGAACACTAATGGTTGTTCATTAGCAAAAGTAAATCACTGTGAAGTGAATCAAAACAAAGTGAAGTGAATCATTTATGCATCATTTTATTGAAAATTCAAGTTCATGGACGGATGGTCTTCTTGAAGGCTAATAGGACGTGGTGGCTAAGAAAACTTAATGTTTTGGCAAGTATCATTAATTTTGTAACTTAAAATAAGGTTCAAATAATTATCATCTTACTCTTTAAGGTAATATTACCGGTGCTGAAACCGCTTGGGCCTTAGACCGTCGGCATTTACCTACTTATATACTGTATACTGATTTAGCTTCTGCCCTCAGATAATTTTCTCAAGAGAGCCCACAAACCCTTATACCTGAAATTCTGTTTTTTTATATATTTAAGTAAGTAACTTTGGATAAAACCAATAATAAACTGCTGAAAGTACTTGAAAGATTGACCTACCCAATGGCCAATAAAGAAAAACCCCTGGAGGCCCTGGGTCTAGCAACACCAAGGGAGAAGAAGGAATGCATCATTACTCGCAACCTGCTCCAAGAGAAAATGGAAATACAAAATCTTCCATAAAAGGTTATCCAAAAGTCAGGAGTTCAACCCCCAAAAGTACTACCCTAACTCAACCATCTCTATTAGAAATGCAAATGCAGAAAGTATTGACAACAATGCAATATTAGCAGCTACAAATGAAACGGAAAAGCCCACTAATCCACAAAAACGAACTTTGGACCAAAGCCTTGAACCTGCAGAAAAAGAAGCTCATGGGAAAAAGAAAAGGAACTTAAGCAGATTAGATTAGATTATTAGTTAGTTTAAGCCTCCCTATCCGCCACAAAGGCTATCCAAAGAGAGGAAGGAAAAAGGCACCATTTATTATGGAGTTAAGGAAACGCGGAATCTATGCAGAAAGGGCACAGAAACAGAAAGCTAAGAAAGAAGATCCTAAAACAAGAAAAAGTTGAAGAAGAAAGTCGGAGGTGCTGAAAAACAGGACAACAGTGAACCGAAAAAAGATGGTCCGTAACAAAACAAAAACCTAATCTATCTCAACAAAAAGAAGGCCTACCTAAATTTTAGCTCGGGACCTCACATAATCCCCCTGGGAGGAACTTTAGCAACAACTTGGAGTTTTGTACAACTCACTTGTCCTTTGAGAGCAATCCATCTGCAGTGATACCTAGGGATAGGTCTCTAAATACAACTATAGATACTATTCCTAACAACCAAGAGCAATAAACAAACAATCAAGCAACTTTCTCACAACCCAGATCTGCTAAAATTGATTTGAACCTGCCAGAAAACATTGATAAAATACCTGATTCTTCCAGGCATGTCATAATCTCTGCAACAGATGAACAGATAAAACTAACAAAACTGAGTCCATTCAGAGTGCAGAGCCTAATCAATCAAATTTGTGGCCCAGTGGAACAAGTGGAATACAAAAAAAAACAGGAAGCTTATTAATAAATGTAAAAACCTTTGAACTAACAAAAACATTACTTGCAGCCAAATCCTTGGATAAAATCTCTATTAATACTCAAATAGCCTAGGGAGCCTCTACTGTATGTGAAAAGATTTATGCACCTGAATTTCTTGGCGAGTCTCTGGATGAACAGCTGCTGCATCTTGCCCCTACAGGAATAGTAGGTCTCAGGAAAATATACATGGACCCAAAGCGAGCTGACTCTCCTATGTTCGTTTTGACTTTTCTAGGAACAGAATGCCCTAAGGAGATTAAGCCAGGATATTTTAATTACAAAGTCCATCCTTTCTATCCAAACCCAATCCATTGCACAAAATGTTGGAGGTGGCGCATACCGCTTCCATCTGCAGGAACAAAAAAAAAAATCGCAGAAATTGTTCATCAGCAGAACATGACTAAGCAAGCTGCAAATCAGACAACTACCATTGCCCTAACTGCAGCAAAGGGAATCATTCTGCTAACTCCAAAAACTGTCCAACACATGCCCAAGAACACGAAATTTGCAAAATCAAGGCCAGCAAAAATATTTCTTTTCATGAATCACGTGCCATCTACTCTCAACAACAAAACACCAAGTAGAGACGAACACTGAAGAGTATATTGCCCTCGAATCACAGCACATATTCCCAGCTTTGACTCAGCCACAACAGCAAAATTTCTCTCGGAATACATATGCAGCTGTAACCCGGTCTTATCGTACACACCCACTTGACCACAGAACCACCTCTCAGAAGAGGTGGTTCTGCTTTTTTGCTAACAAAAAACATAAGCAAATGATAACCAGCCAAAGCTGCAGGAATCAATCTACACCAATACAAACCACTAGAAGAAGCCAACACGCTTCTCTGGGCTCAAATACATTGCCTGAGACTGATGTAGCCTCTGGTTATCCTCCGGATCACAGGAACATGCTAGAAAGACTATCTCAATTAAGAGATGCAGGCAACTCAAATGCAACACCACATCTGCCGAAAACCTCCCAGGAGAAACAAATGGTGGGCTGCTTTAAAAATCTAATCATCCAACTTCTCCCTGCTATTATCAAAATCTTACTAGCAAACACTATAACTGAAAAATAGACAGCCTAAAAGAAATAGAAGATATATCAGAAGCTGGTGAACTAATTTCCGAGTTACTCACAAAATTAAACGTTACCTCTCTCATCAGTCAAGCATGAACTTAACAATCCTACAATGGAATCTAAAAGGATCATTTGCAAAACTACCTTACCTTCGCTTGCTTATTGATCAACATCAGCCAGGAATTATATGTATTCAAGAATCATTGTTACAACAACGCCATAACATATAATTGAAGAATTACTACAGCCCTTTGCGATATGAAAGAAGAAAGGTAGAGGAGGTGGGGTGATAAGTTTCATCCACTCCAGCATTCCAAACATAACAACACAATTGACTACTCTATTAGAGCTTTTACTCTGCAAAATATTTATCAACAAAAAGCCCATCGATATAATAAATATGTATTTGCCACCCCATTTGGAAAGTTATGGTTTAATGCAGAAGTTACAGGACATCAGTTATCAGATTACAGGATCTAGCATTATTTTGATGGACTCAAATGCTCACAGCTATTGCTGGGGCTCTGACTTCAGTGACGCACAGGGTAAAATAATAGAGAACTGGATGACTGAAAACAACCTAATATTACTGAATAATTCAGCCCCATCTTTCTTGTCCTCCAGAGGTACATATACACACATAGATCTAACAATAGTCACTGAGGATCTGCACTCCAAGTTTACATGGAACACTTGTAGTGACATTTACAAGTGGTAACTTACCACTGATTATTGATTCAGCTTTATCAATTCCCAAGGCCCAACTACCAAGAAGATGACACTTGCGCAATGCAGATTGGCAATATTTGAAACTGCTCTAGTGTTCCCAAACTGCTCAAAATAGACAATATCTGATGCTTATCAATCCATAACCAAAGCAATATTGGCAACATCAAGGCTAGTCAAAGCTTTACAGAACAAAAAAGGACAAGCAGCTGGTGGACTGATGAGTGCAAGGTAGCCCATAGGAAATACCATAAGGCCTACAACCATAACAAAAATCACCTTGAGAACATTGATAAATGGATCGCATTTAAGAAAGCAAGAGCGATTTTCCGAAAAACAAGTACTAGAGGCTAAAGCCGTCAGTTGGAGGGAATTTGTGACAGGCCTTAGTACCTCTTCTCAAGCGGAGGTCTGTCACAAAATTAAAGCCATAAAGGGAATACAAAGCCAGGGAAAAATACTGCTCAAAAATTCAGGCAATGAAATAATTACATGCCCAAATGAAATTTCTGATATATTGGTGGACCAATATGCCTCACATAACAACTTAGATTCTCGTGATCCAATATTTTGATGAACGTAGGAGCATCTGTGAACTAATTCCTCTCTCATTTTCAATGGATACAGACCATGATTACAACAGCCCTTGCACTGCGTTAGAACTCAAAAGAGCAATACACAGCTCTAAAACTAAAGCCCCCGTACCAGATACAAAATCTCTTGAATTCATTAAACACATGAATGAAGAACAAACATAATTCATATTAAATTACTTTAATAGAGTTTGGGTCTCAGAAATTCCAGAGCAGTGTAGGGAGGCTATAATATGCCCGATCTTAAACCGGGAAAAGTGCCAACAGACCCAAGATCATTTCGCCCAGTAGCACTTACTAATGTACTTAGCAAACTTTATGAGAAAATAATAAACCGTAGACTCCTGAAATATATAGAACAAAACAAATGCTTGAATGAGAATCAGAGCAGTTTCAGAGCAGGCCGTTGCAATCTGGATGGACTCGCACGTATTGGAGACTCCATTCGGAAAACAATAATCCTACAAGATTTTTGTCTTGCAGTATTTATTGATATAAAACAGGCTTGTGACACTGTCTGGTATTATGGGCTATTGCAAAAGCTACAGATTTTAGGATTTGCAGGCAACCTACCTCAAACCATAATGTCTTTCATCAAAGAATGCAAAATAAGAGTCAGAATCAATGACACCTTATCCAAGCAATGTTTCCTGAGGTCGGGTGTTACACAGGGATCAGTGATCAGCCCAACATTGTTTATCTTGATAAAGATACTTTCCAGGACTGTAACCCCCTACTGCAGACATCCTTTCATGTTGACAACGGAGCAGTTTGGGTTACTTGCTCTGACTTGAATGAGGGGCACTTTGCATGCTGCAGAATGCCTCGAATGCAATTCTTGTTTGGTCCTTCAAATCTTGTTTGGGGGCTTCAAATCTCTTCCACTTCCACAAAAGGAAAACTTCCTCCAATCTCGGTGGCTCCGTTGAACACCACGGCAGCCTTTTGTTCCTCTTCAGACACCTCAATGATAAGTGGAATCATTTCACTTTCTTTTGGCACCTGAAAGGAAAGAAAAAATGTGAGCTCAAGTTCACAATTTTTTAATGAAATCTTTGGCTTCATAATAATAATGAGGGCATCTACGGATGCTTTATTTCCAATTTCAAGCCTGATACATATCACCTTATACATTGGATTTTCAAATGCCTTATAACTAACGCCAGGACGCCATTACGCTTTCCCCCGGTCAAGACCGGTACTTATTTCAGACTTCTGGGTAGAGTGGGGTATTGTGCTTGGAATTTTTCCCCTATACCCAACAGAGAAAATCGCCACAAGCGCCGGGACTCGAACCAGGGTCTGCCTGGACGGAGGCAAGTTCGCTAGTCTCACAGCTACGACGAGCACATAAGCAAACCTTTCAGTTGCAGTTAAGGGTACAGATTTAAATCTGTTACAGAAAATGGCGCTAATATGATAAATTGAGATGCAGGCAAGAGCAATTAGAAAAGGGGTCATTTGTGAAGAATTACGCTCAACGGGAAGCACCATTGAAAAGTATATGAAGAAATGGAGATGATATTCTTAGTTTGAGCCTCCCTATCCGCAACAAAGGCGATCCAAAGAGAGGAAGGAGGAAGGCACCATTTAGTAGGGAGCCAAAGAAACGCGGAATCTATGCAGAAAAGGCATTGAAACAGTAACATGAGAAAGAAGTTCATAAAAAAAGATCAAAGTTGAAGAAGAAAGTAGTAGTTGCTGAAAAACAGGACAGCAGTTGACCGAAAAAAGATGGCTCTTAACATAACAAAAGCTTTTTATTTCAACAAAAAAGCCCCACCTAACTCTCAGCTTGGGCCCTCACATTGTCCTCCTGGGAGCGCTAATTTGCATAGATACAATAGTTGTATCCCCCTGAGGGGAAATGGAGATGATAAACTATATCATAATATTAAATGTAATACTATAAGGAGTCTCAATGGAGAAAGAGAAGAAAAGATAGGATTAGATTATATGTTAGTTCAAGCCTCCTTAACTGCTAAAAAAAGCAAGTTTAGAGGAGAGGCAGGAGGAAGGCACCATATAGTGAGAAAGTAAAAGAATGCAATGTGGGATATCATGGGGGAAATATGATATGAGGGAAAAAGGGAAACAACAGATTGATAGTAATACGCAGAAAAGTGTGAAATACATGGCTTAAAACAAAACCTAAGTTTTTGCACTCCATCTATTTCCCACAATTCCTCTCTAACATTTAATGTTGTCTAATATATTTAGATTTTTCAGAGATATCAAATAATAATCATAACCTAAACTTTTGAAAACTTTTAAGGAATAAGTGTAACAAATGAAAACATCTATTCAATTAGACTCCTAACAATTGAGTCAAGAAAATCTGTCTAGAATCTGGACAATATTTAAATTTTATTCTGACATGTATGTATTCCTTAGCCGGTTACCAGACTCATCTCACCTCTGCTAAGAAGCCCAAGGTCTCTCTTAATTGCTTGTCAGGAGCTTTGGTTGGGATGCAGGGATAGGAACCAGTGTATGTAGGTGGAACATTATCCAATAGCAGTGAGTGATCAGTAGCTTGATTGGGTCGCATGTCCATTCCATGCCCTGAAAGATAAAAAAAATTCATATGAAACAGTACCTAGCAACACTTTATGTAAAAATTTAGTCTCTCTCTGTAATGAATCTTAAATGAACATATGAAAACCTAAAAAATATTGACCCTATATGACACCACTTAATTTTAAAGGGTTTTCTAAAATACTAAAAAGAGCTCAATACAATCTAACAAAGCTAATGAAGAATTTAAATTTAAATTTTGAAAAATATTTATCTTGGAAGAGAAAAAAAGACCAATAAGAACCTAGAAGAATCTCTAAACACTCTTGCTTACAAAAGTTCAATGGATTTAATCTTTAGCTTATGAACATAATATACCTTGTAATGGATTAATGTATTAGATATTTTTATACTACACTTAGAGATGTTGCAATTCTCTATGAAGAAAAAGTTCATCAGAATTAATTAGATTACTAAAAACTTAAAACACTTACGGTAAAAATGGGCTCTTAAAATGAAGGCCCAGTAAGTCATTGACATATTGAAATTTAATAAAGGAATTTTGTTGTCAACTCTTCTTACTGAATTTTTACAATCAAGCCCAACTAGCTTTTATGAAGAACCAACTTGCAAAAAGAAAAGAAATGTTTTATAATGTTTATATCCACCAAACTGGATGAGTCAAATTTGAATTATGAAAACATAGATACCAAGAATAAGTATGGATGAGTCCTAAACAATGGCTTCAGCTGCACCATTTGCACTGAAAACACAGCTTAATGGAATACTGTACAAAGTCATTAAGTGTGCAGAACTCAAATTTGGCATGAAATTAAAAGGTGCTACAGTGTGGATAATAACTGGATATATATGAGCAATATTTCCTTGATTCTAATATCATAACAAAAGTCCCCCATGATGAGCTATCATTATGGGGGTACTAATGGATATAGATTCTTGAGAACAATACTACCAGATACATGAAAAGAAAAATATGTATAACAGGATGTCTACTGATATATTTTATTTCCAAATTTCAATAGTTCTTTACTATTTTTTACTACCTTCAATATAAAAAAATGACTACCTATTTTCTACATAATGAATGTCATCAACATGTGAGCAACCGGCCAATAATGAGCAGTTTGAGTCAATAATACACTCAATAACACAGGTTTAAAAAAGGTCCAAGTTTGTTACTTCTTAAAATAGTTCATACTATAAGCAGCAACCAACGCATTACTGCCAAAAAGTTGCCTAAATCCCTAATATAACTTGTCCAAAATGGACTCTTAACAAATTTTCAGCAAAGACCTTTGTCAAGATGCAGCGAGGTCCTGTACAAATGTAGCCTAGTTATGGGTAAACGAGATTGCTAGCGGAGGTCTAGAGATAAAGAGAGGAAGAAAGATTTAAATAGATCTCAAATTCTTGTGTATAAAAGTAGTAAGAGCTGCCGCGACCAATTTTATGTCGCAGCTCAAACCTATAAATAAAATAATATTGTATTGCTCCCGCGTAACTAGGATACGCGGCCGCTTATAGGTCCATCATTTGAAAAAAATAAGGGGGAAGCGTTTTTGTGATTTCGAGAACTTCGCTTCCCAAGTTTCGGCGACTTTTACGAATTGTACTTTTGTCATTCCATCTCCGAATAAAGATATACTTTGGATAAAGTCTCCTGATTATCTACAACTTTTGAAAGGAGTTTAATTTTTTTAAGCTACGCATGGTATCAACGCCGGCGCTTACTAATGATCCAGCCAAGAACTGAGATTCATTTTGAAGTAATCTGCCTAGACAGGAAGGTTCTTCTACTATAAAAGCCGTAACCAACATCTCGGCTGCGACTGACGGCCCAAGGAGGTTCCCTGCAGTACGCTTTAAAAATTTCCTGTCGAACTCGCTGAAGGACTAAAATAGACACCCGTGAGAACTCGACAATATTGGCGCCCAACGTGGGGCCACGACCTCAAAGAGAACTAGCAAAGACTAGCGAATCATCCGGCAGAAGAACTCATTCACAACCAGCCGCGACGATCTCACCAGTAAGATGGACGATCAAGTACACAAAGCCCGGGAGTATGCTGAGGCATTAGGACTCCACCCCGGAGACGGTGAATATCGAGAAGTATTCCTAGGACGGCTAAGAACTCTGGAGGAGAATGACCGAGCCAAACAAGAAGCGCAGGAGGCGCGTGAGAGAGCAGAACGTGCCTTTGAACTAGAACGGGAGGAACGAATCAGAGCACGGGAGCACGAGCTCCAAATATTGCAACTCCAGCAGCGGAGAGAGGTACATGAGCCCCATGGAAGGACTCCGAACCTTCCAAAACCGCCTCCTTTTGACCCTAAACACGAAGGGATGCAGGAATTCCTCAAGAGGATAGAGCAATACCCAGTCGGAAATTATGGTGTGCATCGTCGATGATTATGGTCGAATATGGCCTACAATATTGGTTATTTATTATCTACGTACCTACCATGTTCAACCAAATATGGGGTCGAGTATGGCCGGAATGTCCCTAATTTTTTCCATAAACAACCATAATACAATACCATATTTTCACCATTACCGACCATTACCGACTATATACATTTCGTCCGCACAGCCATGATCGACCATAGTACTACCTATATATACCTAAATCTACTATTTCGGCGGCACTCGCGAGAACGTCTGCTTAGAACTGCTCTACGTTTTTATGCGGCTTACTTAATTTTGAAATCCTTGTACCATTAAAAAATCAACTGTCAAAACAATAGAAAATTGCAAACAACAAATTAAGTTTCACGAATATTCCTGATTCACCGATCTACGACATATCTTTCTTCAAGAAAACTTCGTAACAAAAGTTTTCCCATCTAAGGTCCCCCAAGAACTTCATTCGAGGGAGTCCAATCGAACTCAGCCGCTAACATATGGAGGTCATGGATACTTTTAATCAGCCTCTGAACATATACCGCGCGAAATTCCTTAACCGCCCGCCTCAAATAGACAAATACAGTTCAAAAATACAGTAATTTATTTATTTTTGCAAAAATAAAGCGTATAATCATAAACAATTGCATAACACAACAAAACACGTAAAACAACGTGTAAAATATTCGTGCTATTTCGCTAGGTAATCAGACTAATGTTAGGATGTTGAAATATAATACAAATAATACTTGAGGGCTAACTGAAATAAATGTATGACGCGCCATGGGCGGAAGCACTTCTGTTACTGCCTGTTTTCGACCGAGGCATTTACTGCTGCGAACGATGAAGGCCATCAGAGAACAATCTGCTTCAATTCGACTGTAGACAATTACTGCTGAGGTCTGTCAAAAAACGCTATTCGAATTGACTCCCATGCATTTTGTCTGCGGTGAACTGCTGTAATTCGTATTAAAACTACGATGACTGCGAAAAACTGCCAAAATTCTCCCGCGCAACTGCGCTAATTTTAACTGGGATCTTGCCCACGTTGCATAGCCACTATCGTAAATTCGTGTTTCTCATTCGAGTGATTCAGATAGTTCGAGTCCTCGTCGGGCCCCCTTGAGAATATATATATATCATTTTACAACATCTCACGCAATCTTTAACTGGTACTACATACGGATGGAACTTGAATTAGCAATACATGTAAAAACGCGGTAAATAGAAGTACATTGCTCAATTAAAGAAAAAAATGCCAGTTTACATACCTTCGTAATGCAGGAAGAAAACGTCCTGCATGTTAAAAATTTATCAAATTTGAAGTTTACAACGAAAAACTAATTTGTTTGATCTTCATAACTTACATGCTGCATGCGTATGTTAACACATGCATACTATACATATATTCTTGAAATATCCATGTACTCTCAAATTGGCTTCCTGACAAATCTTGGACTACCGAATTTCTCTCCACCAATATCGACCTAAACATGCCAAAATCAACGTTGTTCCCACCAACCATAAACAACCAATATTTCCTTCTCTTATAGCGACCTAAATTTACCAAAATCATCGTTGTTCTCACAAACCATAAACAACCAATATTTCCTCCACCGAAATCGACCAAAATATGCCAAAAGCAACGTTGAGTATTGGTCGGCATCTCGACCATAATGTTTTCATAACCATAATCGACCTTAACTTCTCATACTCTACTATATTCTGCTATAAGCACAACCATAATTTCCGACTGGGTATGGACGAGCTATGGGCAGTACGGACGTGGAACAGGTCCAGACGATAGAGACCTTAGTAACCCCAAAAGAGCGACGGCTCATAGAGACCTTGCCCGCAGAAGACCGATATCAACTGGAAGAAATCAAAAACCTACTGTTAGGAGCCCACCGAGTGACACCTTCAAAACTCCGGGAAACCTTTTACCAAGTCACTCCGGACGAAGGAGATAATATGAGCCGGTTCCTTCGGAGACTAGAACAGGCTTTCGATGCCTAAATGAGAGGAAGCGAAGTCGCACCCACCTACGCGGCATTAAGAGACTTTCTATTGATAGACCGGGCATATGAAGTGCTGCCAGGTCACATCGCGATCCACATCAAAGACCGGGGAGGGATCGATATTCCGACGATGGGCGAGCAAGGTGATAAATACCTCCAAGCTCGACCTCATCTGTCCCTCCAGCAACTGTGTCAAGGAAAAACCAAAACACCGGGAACAGAAATGCAGAACCAAATTGGTAAGAACGGGGCCGGAACTACAAAACCTGGCACAAATAAAACTTATGGATTCAACAATCATGCCAAACCAGGCTTCGAAAAATCCGTTGTTCCACGACCCATGGCAAGCAACAACCCGCGAAACATGGGGACACGCTTCCCGGAAACCAACCACCACGGTTGGCGGACCTACTATTGCCAGAGGCACGGACCAAACGCAGATCACACCACTGCCCAGTGTAGAGAGACCCCGCAATTTAGGAACGAGCAACGCAGACCAGAGTCGGCAAGGCCTAGCACTTCCGCTCAAGTGAATGCTTTAGTTTTAGACGAAGAGTATGAAGAAAACAAGGAAGAGGAGAAAGTATACCACATAAATCTCCTACGGAAATACCAGCAGCCGAATGCCTGCACAATAAATCAGCAAGAAGCAAATGCCGATCCCGAAGAAACAGAAAACGAAACGGTAGAGGAAGCATTCTCCGCGGCATGTTTGGCGGTAGAATACCCTGGAGAAGGAGAAGCGTTAGATCAACGTACGCCGGAAATTCCGCAGATCATAGGGGAGAGTATTATAGACTGCGACCTTAATCCGCAACTAAGCGACCAGCAGCGAGAGCAACTACAGAAACTACTACAAGAACAGGCACATATTTTTACGGATACCCCCGGTAAAACTTCCACCGTTAGTCACGAGATCAAATTGAAAGAGCCCACGGAGGTACGATTACAACACACCTACCCATTGCCGTTGTCGCTAGAGCCACAACTAAGGAGAGATCTAGAAAAGTGGTTGCAGCTAGGCATTGTGACACCCTCCCAATCCCCACATTATTCCCCGCTCTTAGCAGTTAAGAAAAAGGACGGCAGCCACAGGTTCTGCCTAGACTGTAGACATCTGAACAGGCAGACGATCTTTGACGCCGAACCTATAGCCGATATTTCCGCAATTTTTACCCGGCTAGCAGGGAAAACAGTGTTTAGCAAAATAGACCTTACCAGTGGATATTGGCAGGTACCCCTACAGGAAAATTCGTGCGCATACACCGCATTTAAAACACGAACAGGCCTCTTCGAATTTAAAGTTATGCCTTTTGGCTTAGCAAACGCCCCCGCGACGTTCTCACGCCTAGTCCGAAAGGTAACCCAAGGGTTGAAGGACACGGAGGTGTACATGGACGACCTGTTGGTCGCGTCGAGTAGCTGGGAAGAACATGTAGCAGCGCTCCGGGGTCTACTCAGAGCCTTGGCAACTCATGGATTACATGCCAAACCCTCCAAATGCGCGTTTGGCTACGCCAACCTGCAGTATCTAGGTCACCAACTCAGCAGTGATCAGCTCCGACCTTTGGAGGAACGAACTAAAGCCCTAGCAAAAGCAGCGTTACCTAAAACTAAACCGGAACTGCGAAGTTTTCTGGGAAGCGTAGGGTATTATCAAAAATTCATTCCTAAATTTTCCGACCGCGCAGCCCCGTTACAAGATTTTCTACGGAAAAACTCCCCCGAGGAGATACCATGGACGGACATCGCCCAAGAAGCGTTCGAGCAACTGCGAACCGCACTCACCAAGCAACCGGTGATGCAACTCCCTGATACCGATGCTCCGTTCATATTACGGACCGACGCATCCCAGACCGGCTTAGGGGCGGTACTACTACAACCCAGTAAAGCGGATTTTCGACAGTATGCGCCCGTCGCCTATGCTTCGCGACGGCTAAAATCCGCAGAACAGCAATACTCTACGATCGAGAAAGAGGCGTTGGCAATTTATTGGGCCCTCCAAAAATTTGAGGTTTATGTATACGGCCGGGAATTCGTCCTACAGACCGATCATCAGCCATTACTCTACCTAGATCAGGCAGATAAACTAAATCCACGCCTCAAGAGATGGGCCATTTACTTCAGCCTATTTACGTTTAAAGCCGAACATATCGAGGGAAAAAGGAACCACTTGGCAGACTTTTTATCCCGTGCCCCCATAGAAGAGTGAAGAAATTACCCTGGCCCACGATAATTTGTAATTTCATGTACTGTAACCTTGCGGCTATATAAATCAGCATCTAGACCAACTATTTTCGTATTGGGGTTAAAAATAGGGGGCCTAAACGTAAAAAAAATTCTAGAATAAACCAGGAGGATAGCCCCATGTCCAAGCCACAAATATCATAGGTTTGGGGCCTATTTGTACATACCTCCTCAAGCTTTGACAGAAGTAAAAGCTTCACCAAGGGTGGGGATGTCAAGATGCAGCGAGGTCCTGTACAAATGTAGCCTAGTTATGGGTAAACGAGATTGCTAGCGGAGGTCTAGAGATAAAGAGAGGAAGAAAGATTTAAATAGATCTCAAATTCTTGTGTATAAAAGTAGTAAGAGCTGCCGCGACCAATTTTATGTCGCAGCTCAAACCTATAAATAAAATAATATTGTATTGCTCCCGCGTAACTAGGATACGCGGCCGCTTATAGGTCCATCATTTGAAAAAAATAAGGGGAAGCGTTTTTGTGATTTCGAGAACTTCGCTTCCCAAGTTTCGGCGCCTTTACGAATTGTACTTTTGTCATTCCATCTCCGAATAAAGATATACTTTGGATAAAGTCTCCTGATTATCTACAACTCTTGAAAGGAGTTTAATTTTTTTAAGCTACGCATGGTATCAACGCCGGCGCTTACTAATGATCCAGCCAAGTACTGAGATTCATTTTGAAGTAATCTGCCTAGACAGGAAGGTTCTTCTACTATAAAAGCCGTAACCAACAACTCGGCTGCGACTGACGGCCCAAGGAGGTTCCCTGCAGTACGCTTTAAAAATTTTCTGTCGAACTCGCTGAAGGACTAAAATAGACACCCGTGAGAACTCGACAACCTTGTCTTAACATCTTCCTACTATAAGAGCAACAGTTCATCACATGAACAAATAAACAGACTAGAAACTAGTTGACACCGGTGGATTGTCAGATCCACTAACAGAAATATTTCCAATAAGCCGCAGCAAATTTCTGATTATTGGAGAAAGAAATTGTTGAAAATCTCTGAACTCTTTACACCTAAGTACATAACTGTCAATTTTTAAGGAATTATCCCACTTCATAATGGAATTATCCGACTTATCATACAACCTAGATATTTGTATCCTTTTGTTCTACCTATTCTGATTTCCCCAATATTCCACAGTCTGTCTCTATCAGTCTCATCTCTATTTATAACCATATCCTTACTTACATCAGCACCAAATTTTATCTTGAGATCTGTACTATATCCATTCACAATGTTAAGCCTCCTTTGTAGTTCATGTCCACATTCACTAACCACAATATCATCAGCATACAACAAACAACTGAGTCTCTCCTTACCAACTTTCAATTCTAAGCTTCTCATTCTGAGTCAAACTGCCAATTATTCTTCTGTGTACCATCCAAACAACAGGGGAGACAGAGTACAGCCCTGCCTAACTCCTTTAACACTCCTCACTTGCCCTGTTTCCAAATTTCCAAACCTGTAGATAGCGCTTGTGTTCTCATACAGACTTTGCACAATGTTTACTATTTATTGGCTTAACACAACTTTCCTCAAAATTTCAAACAGCGTACCACAATCCACTCCGTCATATGCTTTCTCAATATCCAGGAATGCTAAATATACCTTCTTATCATCCTTACTCATTTGCTTAATTATTTCACTCACTACAAACAGATTATCTTCCCCACGTCTTTCTTGCGTTAAACCATTCTGTTCTTCTCCCAGGACTCCTAATTCCTCAGCTAAATGTTTCATTCTCTCATTCAAAATGCCACAAAAATCTTACATACAGTGTCAGCCAGTGCAATTGGTCTGTAATTTCCAAGTAAAGTAATGTAAGCAAGTAATTTTGGTAAATGTGTAGCGTTTGGTAAGAATCAACATTTGAATTTTTGGTGCCATAACATGGTTAATTAGATCAAAATAAACAAGTTTACTTCCATGCACTTTCTGTCACAAATGAGTATTTTACGAGTTATAGAGGTCTATTAGTTACGGCAACTCTAGTGTTTGAAGCGGCAAATAATTCCTCTACCGCATGTCTGGCATCACTGTCATGGACGCTCTGATCCGACGCGCTCGAATGCTCGAGCGGTTCCTACCATCGAAGACAAAATTTAACATACTGCTATAATTCGTTATTTGTGGGTGATAATTTCTATTGTGTTATTAAATAAAAGATACTAGAAGTGAGTTCAGGCTCCGCAAGCTCTGAGGGGTGAGCTAATAATAAATTACAAAGTATTCAAACATACTCTAACAGCTCAATTGAGCAAAAAAAAACCTACAGCTCTAAACTCGTAAAATACTTATATGCCGCAAAAAAAAGTATAGGCAAAAAGTAGTATATTTCGATGTCATTACCATGATTCAAGCAACACAAATTTGAAAATCAATTAGTAGCGCTTTATTAGAGCGCAATCGTCATCAAAGACAAAACTAAACCTACCGCTATAACTCAATAAATACTCATTTGCGACGGAAAAAGCATAGCAGAAAACTTGTTTATTTTAACCTAATTAACTATGTTTAGGCCCCAAAAACTGGAAAATCGATTCCTACCAAACACTACACATTAACCGTAATTTTCCAGTAAAGTAATTTTTAAGGTAATGTTAAGTAAATACTCATTTGCACCAGAAATGGCATAGAAAAAAAGTTGTTTATTTTGATGTGTTACCATGATTCAAGCAAAAAAAATTTGAAAATCGATTAGGCCTAGTGTGTTATGAATATTTGCTCAAATTTTGAACAATACCAGTGAAGTTCTGGTCAAATTTTACTTTAATGTTGTCAAAGATTATCATAGTTTCATTGCCACAAATCAATTAAAATGACATTGTGCGTGCCGATGCGTTATTTTCAAATTCTTCACCTATGAAGTTGGCTTGTGCGCGCCAGGGAAGCAAGCGTGCACAAGAGTAATTTAATTAATTACGTAAGCTAACCCCCTATTACAAACGAAAAGAGGTTGGGTCGTGAGACGTAGCCACTGTTCTTCTGGTGAAAATTGTAAATGAAGGTTTCTAGTGACGTCCGTTTATATCATCTCCAATGACGGCCACCCGGTACCCAACATGGCGTCCGCCATCTTGGAGCCGATGTAAACAGACGTCACTACAAACGTTTATTTATAATTTTCAGTAGCAGAACTGTGGCTACTCCCACAACCCAACCTCTTTCCGTTTGTAATAGGGGGTTAGCTTCCACTTCAACTCTGAAATTGCGCAAAAAAGGCCATTCAGGAGCGCTGCTCGTATAACTTCAATCTTAAATAACTCGAAAACTAAGCATATGCGAGCACATTGTCATTCGTGTAAAACGTCTTAAAATTGACTATATTACTTATATATAGTAACCAAATTATGAAAATTGTTGACAACATTAAAGTAAAATTTGACCAAAGTTTTTTTATTGTAAACCTGGTAAAATTTGAGATCACATCCTACTTCCAGATTAATTTACACACAAAAATTTAGATAGAACTGAAGCTGATAGCACCCTACTACAAGATTTAGGTCACCTTTTTGGAATGAAAAGCTTCAAGGTATTAATAAAATTGAAAATAAGCAGTTTGTCATTTTTCGGCATTGAATTGTAGCACATCATATACCTATTTTTATTCCCTTTATATTTTAAATTTCAGGCGAGTCAACAGCATTTTCCCATTGAACTAGCATATCAAATTTAAACTGTTCTAATTGTATCTGGTTTCAAAGCTTTCATAAAGAGATGCAACTTCATCCAGTGGAAAAATTAGTTATGAGCCATTCTTTTTAAATTATATTAAAAGTTTAATTTCTTACCTTCCAGTTCCAAACTCCAGTGATCATATAACAACAGCACAACACCACTTTTAATTAATTGAAATGTGCGTCTTAATTAAATGCTGATAGGATTTTACAGTAGTCGGTCTTTTTGAAATAGCAGCTGCTAACATAAATAAGATATTAATCAAAATTAACCTGGACATTTCAACTCGGCAAAATCCATTCTTTAGAATTGAAACCAAGACATTGAAATATCTTGGGTAAATTTTTAGAATTACTCCGACATTAAATTAAGGAACACTTATTTAATTCCACGTGAGGCCGCGACATTTCACTTCACTTGACTCGATCACACTTCTTTTCAACGGCATGCCAGATTGTCGTACCAGTAACGCTTCGCTTACAGTAATGCCAGATTTCGGGTTAGCAGTGTTGCCAGGTGCAATGTAACTTTATGTAAGCGGCGCTGCTAATGGTGCGATGCCATGACGTCACTCGCACGCAGCACGATTCGAGAAAAGACTGGTTTGCCGCTACCTCCTCTTTCGTCTACCATGACGGACACGCAGGAGGCCAACTGCTCGCCGGCTGGCATGCGGCACGGGGGAGGTGCGGTACGACCCGGATAAGGCCCCAGCGACCCAGCGCAACACCACGTCTCCGATGCGGTCGAAGAAGCGGCCCACCCTCGAGGCAGAGAACAGCGCTTGCTGGCGGCGGAGCGTTCCAGGAGCGCGGCAACCGTCAAGGAACTCCCAGGTGCATCTACTCGTCTGCTAATAAAATAAAATATGAAGACAAAGCAAAATTGAAGAAGTGCCGTTATTACAAAATCAACAGAGAAGTTATTAGAGATGAGAAAGCCAAATTACCTAATCAAGGCAGGTGCAAGGGGTTATGAGGCACCGACGAAAGGAGCACCGGACCACTCCACGCAGCCACTCTTGCATATACTGCGAGAAGATGACGGGGTTACACGTACGAAGGATGACAACAGGAATAATAATTATCAAAATAGTCCATAATAACGAATATAGACAAGACAATTTATAAATTGATATGAAACTCGCAACTAACCACCCCTGAACTTTATGGTTCGCCCAGTGTAGAAACTTTATGGCAGGAAGATTTGTCAAGGTTAGGCAAAGGGCAAAAAGTAAGAGCTTTCCAGAAGATAGTAAGAGGAGAAGATGGAGCTCAAAATAGGAGAGTTATAGGACTTCCCTGTAACAGGTAGCGCTCTCATCAGAGAGTTAAATAAGTGATTAAGGTTAAGTAAGTTAAGTTAGGTTAAGTTATGTTGGTCACCAAAGCAACCTTTAATTAAGTAATTAAGTAAGTAAGTATTTAAACGAAAGCCGGTAATAGAAATAAGCAAGCACTCACACAAACACACAATGATAAAAAATAAGAGGAAAGATGCCAAGTTAACAGACGAGACGCCGGCAACCCGTAGAGCTGGGGCCCAAGTACGCTCCGTTGACGGCGCAAAACACGTTAAGGAATGACGGGGTAGTTCAAGTCACTCCGCTCAATAATAGCTTCGCAAGACGCACCGCAGAGACATTAACACTGGCCTTCGTGGCAGCAACGGCAGTAAAATTTGAGACCCATGAAATTAGGGTTCAAACATCTCTCAAAAGAGTTAAGTTCGAAAGAGTTAAGTTCAAAAGTATTAAGTTCTAAATTATCCAAATGTATCAAACGCGGAAGGGACCGAGTTTCAGAAGCGTCTCAGCCCTGCGACCTCCGACCTTACTGCCGGGCTGCGTCACTGGAACTATTACACTGAGAGAAATTTTGGCCCCTCTGAGTGTCTCATGGCTGTTCAGGTGTCTCAAAAGTAGCCAGAACATCGCAAAAAGAGAGCCGATGTCTCATCGGAAGTGCGACTTTTCGATGAGCGCTATGTGTCTCAAAGCAAGGTGTTGTTCGTTCGTTCGTGCGCAAATACAATGTGATAAGTACGATAACAAAACATTTGCTAAATAGTGTAGAAGTATACTGTTGGTACTTGAGCACAACAATTAATGGCAACGCCTTTGCTAATTATGCAAAAATGTAATCGAAGCTGAGAATTAGATTGCTTTGCGGAAAGCTAGGAGCTTTGTTCCTGTGTTGTGCTGTGTTGTATTACTACGCATCAGTCCCGCGGGAAGGATGGTGCAATGATGCGCGCAGCGCTGGAGTTGTATTTGTCAGATGTGTTGTTTAATAACTGGTTGATTCTTTTGCATGTAGTCCATTTTTATGTAGGCGAAATATAAATTTCTGTGCAATACTGGTGTTCGTTTATGTATACATGCAAGACTGTTGAAGATATATTCATTTTCGTAAAGTGAGCTTGTAATCTGCGATGCTCGTTTGCTACTGGAACAAGTTGTAATCGTCAAAATCGTGATGAAGCATTTTAATGAATCGCTCAATGAATATTGTTGATTTGTTGCTTTAAAATATTTTATTATAAACGTGCTAATTTCAGCACAGATCGTTAATTACTCTGAAAATTTTAGAAGCAGAAGTGCATATATCTGATACTATAATGCCATACCATAAAGTGCTCAGCAAACGCAATACATTACTAAGCTAATGCATTTAAGATCATGTATCGAATTAGATTACAACAAAAAGAAGCATGCAGTTATTTTATTTCAGAGACTTGAGATAATATGCAATACTAAAAATGCAGGCAATAGCAGTATGCCACTGGGAGCAAACTTGTGCCTTGAGAAGAGGTTAAGTAGATTAATATGCCAAGTTTCATTATCATTAAATATTTTTAAATATTTTTGCATTTATAACAATTAAGTAGTTGCACCCTTTCTTAAAAGAATGAGTCATATTCATTAAACTAGGTCATGTTCAAAATAATGAAATTGTAGATTTCTTAGCATATTTTGAATTATCTAACAACTCTCATTAAGGGAACCATTTTGACAAAATGGTCAACTTTGGTTCTATTGGACGTACGTCTATGAAAATTTGCAGACTACTAGATCTCCACATTTGTAACAACTTATCTTAAACAAAAATTTTTCATAAGGCCATAGAAAATTTTTTATTTGAAAAAAAAAAAATTATATATATACATATATTATTCATTACATCTTCGAAATTTACAAAGCTAGAGCAATGCGGTTTGTTGCATTTGAAAGGCAAACGTGCGCTCTATCCATATTACGGGGGGAATTTTTGATTTATTTCATTCCGAATTTATATGAATTTTTTTGTCAGAGTTTCAATGCAAAAGTTATAATTTTAGGGTAAAAAAGTCTACGGAAATCTTTCCAGAAACAATTTTGGAAATCCCCCCGTAATATTGATAGAGCACATATGTCACTTTCAAATGCAAAAAACCGCATTGCTCTAGCTTTGTAAACTTCGAAGATGTAATGACAAACGTCTTGATAAGTTACTTTTTTTATAAAACCTATTTTTAAGAAACAAAATGCTTCTCCTCCTACATTTTTTGAGCTACAGTGATGATTTTGGTATCATTGGATGCAGAAAAACAAGGGCTTTAAAATGTATTGAGAAGTTTTTCAAAATTCATTCTTGTTTCAAAGTTATGACGTCATAAATTTGAATTTTCTTGAGAATATTTTGATTTTTTTTCTTTTTAATTTTTTAAATTTTTATATTGGAAATTTGGGGAAAAGCATTCAAGTTTTTGGAATGTCCACGTTATTCTGCATCCAATGATACCAAAATCATTACTGTAGCTCAAAAACTATCAGAGAAAAAGCATTTAGAAACCCCCCCCCCAAATGTCGTTTTCTATGATTTCCCATTTTCTTTTCAAGAAAATCGCATTTTGTCATGAATGATAAATGATTCTAAATTGTATTTCCTATCAGTATACCAAATTTCATTGCTCTAAATTCAATAATAAAAAAAATATTCGGATGGGGATGAGGAATATGAATGATGAAATATATAAAAAAATGAAATGGAAAAAAATTGAAAATTTCAGATTTTTTTTTTTTTTTTTGTCCACGTTATTCTGCATTCAATGATACCAAAGTCATTACTGTAGCTCAAAAACTGTAGGAGGAGAAGCATTTAGAAAACCCCCCCAAAAATGTCGTTTTCTATGATTTCCCGTTTTCTTTTCAAGAAAATCGCATTTTGTCATTGATGATAAATGATTCAAAATTGCATTTCCTATCAGTATACCAAATTTCATTGCTTTAGGTTCAAAAATGAAAAAAAAGGTCCGTAAGAGGGATGCCCTCCCCCCCCCCGGGAGGGACGTTAGCTCTGGGGTAGGTTCCTGATATTTTTACAGACATTCGGGGACATGTCTCTAACTCATTTAAAGCAATAAAAAAAAAATCAGGAGAATCAACTTTTGGACTGCAGATGCCCCAAAATGCTTCCCTTAATGTTTGCAGAATAAATTAATTAACATGTAAATGTTTGATCAGAATGCTTCTCAACCATAAATCAATTTCAACCAGCTCTGTTGATTGTGCCTCATGTTGCCCAAGTCATACGGCCATGAGACAGCAGTATATTTGCAGGTACCTGTGGGTTATATGTCAACACTTTTTTAGGGAAAAAAGATTTGTTTGGGGAAAAAGTGGAAAATGTTAATGTTTTATGAATATTGAACTGATGATCTGGACAGTATGATTGGATTATTAAGGCATCCTTGTTTATTTATATTCCTTTCTGATAAATTTACTTACTTAATATAATATCTGGGACCTTATTTTTCAGTTCTTGGAAGGTCCCAAAGATTCATTTTGGCCTGAAACAATATAAAAATTTAAGACATTAAAAATATAAACAATTTAATTGTGCTAACCTAATGTAATCTATTCTCAACATCAAAAGGAAACCATAAATTAAAAGTGGTGACAGATAATCCACAAGTGCCTATGTGCATTTTTGTGTATGCTTCAGGTGGGTAAACTGCATCGGAAGTAAACCTAAAAATGTAGAAAAAACAGCTCATCATTAAAATTGTTGTATAAGCTAAAAATACCATTTAAGCTGTGCTCTACTAAACTTAATACTATTACTCATCATGGTTTGAGTTGTGCTATTTGTCATGTGCATGTTCAATTAGGAGATTTAATAATTTCCTGCTAATATTTTCATTTCTGGTGTGTCAAGCTCTTACACCATTTATCGTACGGTGTGTATGGATTGCTATTTTGAATAAAATTTCTGAATATTATGTATATGTGAGATAGTTTAATTGCTGTGATTGAGAATGCAGTTTGTGATTATCGTGATCAATGTTTCATGCTGCCTATGTTTTATTGGCAATGATAATAATAATAATAATAATAATAATAATAATAATACTAAAAACAATAACAATGTTTTCAAAAATTGTGTTCCAATCAGAATTTCTGAATTTCTAAGCTTCCAAAAAATGTTCCTGCTTTTGGAATGGTGAACTATTTGCCTGAGAAATTATCAACCGAAGATGATGTATCCATTGCGCGGCACCAGAGTGAAATGATTAAGGAAGTACAGAAAGCTATCCCAAATCATAGAAAAATTGATGAAGCCATGCGCTTGACTTTCCCTCATCGAAGAAACCTCATCGTTAATGAGACTGTCACTGTTGCATTCATTAAAGAATTGTATCCTGCTCTCTTCGATCCCAATCAGGTAGAAACTTGAAGTTAAATGGTGATAATAAATTACGTTACAATATATGTGCTCAAAACAATTTAATTTACTCAAGCTCTCATTGCAATAACTTAACCATGAATTTCAGATCTGTTTTGAGTTCAACCGTTTGACGGAACAAGACATTGCCACACTTCTCCAGAACAGTATGCTCGAGTACTGGCAAGTCATTCTCCAGATGCGTAAAATGCATGTGCCACACTGCCCTCCTGAGCTATCACCTGCAGTATTTGAAGGTATTTCGAGTAGTTTGTGTTTTATGGTAAGACGTGGAACGTTTGTCAGCAATTGAAAAAGTGTGAGTGATTGTTTTACAGATGAAGTGGGTTAACCTCAGTGTTGCTTGATGACCTTGTGATTGATTGTACTTACATGGTATAGTGAGAGAAATCGATGTGAGTTTCAGGTATAGGTATACGCTTGAGCGATATACGGGGCAGTGCCATTGGTGTAGAGCAGTTATCGTTTTCACATGACGCTGCATTGGTTGCTAAGTCGGGTGTTAGGTTGTGCAGATTGGTATAAAAGTTGAGACTTGTTTGACCAAAGGAGGTTGAGACCGCATGGGGGAAGAATAATGTTATGAGATGTTCAAGAGATAGAGATTTTTATACTTTACGCGTATGATATTGACTTACGGATAATTAACTCATATTAATTTTGTCGGCAGAACGTATGGTATGCAGTGCCCTTCTTCAAGTGCCCAGTCTAATGAAGGAATCTGTAAGCTTTACCTCTACCCCAGAAGTAAGTTACAATGAATTTTTAATGTGATGTCTCTGTGCTTGATGTTTTGATGTAAGTGAAACTGTGGTATAAATTACGAAATTATCTATTGCTTTCATTATTTTGGGTTTGTTGGGAATTACATCACGAATTCTTTTGGTTTGTTTTCTTTGATAAATTTTGCTTCATTATGGAATTGGATTTATTTATTTTAATGCAAGCGATATTTTTCCCAATATTCTACTGGTAAATGTATTCATTGGTCATTTTAATTTTTAATTTTCATTGCATTTTGGTCAGTTGTCACGAGAAGCTTATATTTCTAAATTACGAGTGTAAGAAATGAAGACAATTAGATCATTACCATTGGTTTACTCATGAGTGTCTTCTGAACACTAATGTTATTACATGTTTTCTGCTTGTCAGGGGAATACGATTTTCCATGCGTCCAGGCCCCATACAATTTAATGTACGCAAACCTCCATGAAGAACGTTTTTTCATAATTAGATGTACTTCTTGCTTACAATAAATGTTACCACAAGTTATTAATACATGCACAAAATGCTTCGACTGGATCTGTTCATAATTGTGAAGCATATATAATTTATTTGGATTTTATGAATCGAACTATCGTTCTAACCCTCTACCAAATGCGTTCCACTAACCCAGTGGTCATCTTTGCTCGGCTTGCTATGACTCAATTCTTGGCTCTTGAAAAATATGTAAATTAACTAGTGTGCATGGCCAGTCAAAAATAACGGGATTCAATACCTTTCTTGAATTTTTTTCCAGAAATGGATGACAAACAACTATATCCATCCTAACAGTACCCGTGATAAAAATATTGTTGTCCTTGTGTACTGGTGAAACTCGTGTCACAGATACGGTCATTATAACTATCCTTATGAGCGTGACAGAGAAAGGGAAGAAGCGGGCTCCAAACAAATAAACCAAGGGTATTGTTAGGTAGTAGCAGAACCCGTGGAAATTCCTCCGACTATGTCATCGGTGGACCCGTGAAAAAATTCTGTCAATATTACCTAACCTATGCAAACCTAACCAATCCTATCCTTACCGAAACTATCCTGAGAAAATGTCAAACATATCAATGCATGTAAAGGCCATCTTTCAATGTTACACTGAGGAATTTGGTACCCATGATACCGCAAACTCAGACATCCTATGACTTCTATTTGTTATGTACATTCTAATTCAAGTTGTTGGGCAAGACATGTGCTTGTTAGAAGGCTAAAATTGTGTACTCGTTTGTACGTTTTCCTCAAACGCATGTTGATACATTTTCGGCATTTTTTGATGATTAATTCAGGAACCTAGTCCCGGATTACACGAAGCACCGAACACTAAGGAATAAGTGGAGTAAATTGCACAATATATTTAACACGTTACATAGATTTCTTTGGCCTTAAGGTATTCATTTTGTTAGCTTGGTTTGGCTCTTGACCGTTTTTATGAACGTGTTCTTACGATATTCGTAATTTCCAGGAAAAGACTGGACCTGCTCCTATGCTTCACTTCAGCGACCCTGCCGACCCTGATGCAGAGGGTATACTTCTTTCTGAAGGTGTTGAGGTATGCCGCGTGAAGGGTTTATTGCAAGGTGTTACTGTGTGGCTAGCGTGTTACTATATATTGAGCTACCCCAAATCATGTAAAAAAACGTTGCTTTTCATACAAAGAGGACTTATTGGGTTGAAGGACAAGTGCAAGGCTCCTCTAATCGTCCTCGACACTGTCCAGAACTTAAAAATGCTGAAAAATGCAAACTAAATTCAGGTATTCAGTTTGGACCCTATTTTGACGTAAATCAAGTTATGGTTGGGTCAGCCTTCGTTTCAATGGAAGAAGTTTATTTTTAGGCGAGGGAAAATTTTCTTTTCGATTCATTGCTACTCTTTTTTTCAGTTCCTTCCGCTGTCTTGAACTTTTTTGTTCTATCCTTTCCTCTTTCCCCTCAGGGGGGTAAAAATATTGTATCCATTAGAATTTGCACTCACAGGGGAAAATGTGTGAGGCCCGAGCTGAGAATTGAATAGGTAGGCCTTCTTTTTGTTGAAATACATTTTTTTTGTGTCAAGGAATACTTTTTTTCCGCTTCACTGCTGTGCTGTTTTTCATCACCTACTACTTTCTTCTTTAACTTTTATCACACTTCATGGACTTCTTTCTCAACTTATTGCTTGTATGCCCCTTCTGCATACATTCCGTTCCATTATCTCCGTATTGAAGGGGACCTTCCTCTCTTCGAAACGTTTCTTTTAGCGGTTAGAAATTGTTAAAGTAACAGAATCTAATCTAATCCATTCTTTATTCTACCTTTTTGGTATCCCTGCAGAGTGTGGGTTCCCGTGTAGGCTATACAGCAAAAAAACGAAAAGGTAGAATGAAGAAAGGAATATACAGGGAATCTATTATGGATGTAAATTTTTATTATATTTTCAATAGTTAACTTGTTTTTCGCACTGTTTCATTTGATTTTTGATGGAGGGTTTTATTATATTTTGTGCTTGGATTTATTTTTCTCATTCACCCTTCTCAACTCAGCAACAATGATTTATTATTTTTTCAATAGTTAACTCGTTTTTTTGCAGTTTCATTTGATTTTTAATGGAGGTTTGTATTATATTTTGTGCATTGATTTATTTTTCTCATTCACCCTTCTCAACTCAGCAACAATGATTTATTATATTTTCGAAAGTTAACTTGTTTTTTGCACTGGTTCATTTGATTTTTAATGGAGGTTTTTATTATATTTTGTGCTTGGATTTATTTTTCTCATTCACCCTTCTCAACTCAGCAACAATGAGTTCCTTGGTCGGGATGATACCCTCTGCTTAACTCATTTTTATAACATGAGTTAAGTTAATAATACCATTGCTTATTTGTGATTTAATTAATTCTTGCCTATTTTATAAGGCATTACGTTTTCTATCCTCATTTAAAACTTACTTTAAATTTATTAGAATAAAACAAATAAGCTATGGGGGGACTGAGAGCCATTCTCAGTTTATTATTTTTAAAAAATGTATTCATAGATGTTCTTGTGTAACAGCTTTTCATTCCTCCCTAACTTCGAGAGCGTTTCTAATTGACGGTGAAACTGCAGGCTATACGAGCGTCAACCATGCAAGGTAATGTAATGCATTGCATTAGTAGTAGTAGAGTAGTAGTAGTAGAGTAGAAGTAGTAGTAGTAGTAGTAGTAGTAGTAGTAGTATAGTAATAGTAGTAGCGTCAGCAGCAAGCCCTCTACTACTACTACTACTACTTCTACTATTACTACTAGTATGACTACTACTACTAGTAGTGAAATGCTACGGTCAATAACCGTAGAGTTCTAAATGAGACACCAGTTAAAAGTGCCTCAAACTGATGCCTTAGCGTCTCATCGATGAGACACTGAAGCGTCTTTAATGAGACACTTGAACGTCTCTGAATCGGGTCTGGAGACACTGGCATGCCTCCAAATCTCAAGTGTCTCATTAATGAAGCACCTTCGTGACTCGGTTTTGGGACAAGACGTCAGAGGCACCTGGGTGCTTCAAAATAGGGCCATTATTTCTTTCAGTGTAAGGTGCTAAAGTTGAAGCGCCTCCCGCGTAACCCTGGAGATTTTGTGAGGGAAATCCTCACAGAATAGCATTTACAATATTAGTGTGCAAAGAGTTTTAAGTTGTAAATACATCAATTTTCCAACTAGAAATATATGATGGCCAGAGAGCGAAACGTTAATAAAAGGCCTGTGTAAATTTATTCAGAACATGTGCCCATGTCCTCTCATTTACGATGCGACAACGCAGCGTAAAGATTGTGTACAATTGGACGTATTCTGCCCAAGTATTGGATAGCCCGTATATAAGTTGGCAAATAACCTTACTTAAACGTGTATATTTTTACTCTCTATGGATGTCAGGAACTTGAAACAATTAGGGGCTTGTGCGTTTATACGTACATATATACACACATGCATATAGTGTCTATTCACTTGTGTGTGTGTGTAAATATACGTAAGTACAAACGCGTAAACATACGTACGAAAACACTACAAAAACGTTTATTAAAATCTACATGAATTTGCAAATAAGCCTGTGTCAGGGAAGAAGCTCATTTTGTGATTCACGCATGAACTGTGCTCTGTGAAAAGAAAAGCAGGATAACATGCAGCTTTTTTATTCCCATTTTTACATTCATTTATACATGACACAGTCTAATAATTCATGGCGTACAGTAATGGCATCACATACTGTATTATCGAACCAATTAATGCGGTATTTTGATTTACGCACGAAAAAGTTTCATAGTAGTACTTATAGGGCGATTCTCAGGGAATTTTATTCTCAATATAAAAAGAAGAACCAACGTAATGGAGAACATTTAATGAGGCAAACGTTTCGGAATACAAGTTATTCCATCATCAGTGCTGGAAGAAATAAAAAGTAATTTCAGTCATGCATAAGACGGATAAGGTTTGAATAAAAATACCAAGAAAAAACGTAAAAAATAAAAGTAAATCATTTTTCTAACGACTAGAATACCAAAATCAAACGTTTAGGCAATATACACAGTACAAACAGGCACACATAACTATACACACCCAACATTCTCGTACACCTACACATGGAAATATATGTATACACACACACACACACATATACACGCACGTACTACATGCACACACACAACAAGCACACCTCAGCATACCGCAAGTTAGGAAATAGTGGCTACAAATAATTTTGTCGCGCTGAAATAGTTATTAAGTGCAGGTTTATTTGTAAATATATAAAGGGATTCTAGAATACGGAGGTCTTGTTCATTAAATGCTTTGCATAGAATAGAAAAATTAGACATTTTGACAGGATGATTAGAACTATTGCAATGGTTTCTAATGGCGGACTGAGAAGGGCAAGCAAATGGGCGGCCAGTAATATGAGAAAAAGATATTTTAAGATATCGACTTGTTTTAATAGGAAGGAGCGACAGGATGAGTGCCTGGAAAGTTACTGTGTATATGTGTATGTTTGTGATAGCTGCCAGCAATCGTACGTTGGAAGCACTACCCTCGAACTATTTATCCGTCACAGCCAACATTCAGGTTTTTCTCATATTACTGGTCGCCCATTTGCTTGCCCTTCTCAGTCTGCCATTAGAAACCATTGCAATAGTTCTAATCATCCTTTCGAAATGTCTAATTTCTCTATTCTATGCAAAGCATTCAATGAACAAGACCTCCGTATTCTAAAATCCCTTTATATATTTACAAATAAACCTGCACTTAACAACGATTTCAGCGCGACAAAATTATTTGTAGCCCCTACATCCTAACTTGCGGTATGCTGAGGTGTGCTTTGGTGTGTGTGTGTGCATGTAGTGAGTGCGTGTATATGTGTGTGGTTGTGTGTGTGTGTGTATACATCTATTTCCATGTGTA
Source organism: Morinoia aosen (assembly GCA_030386875.1). Lineage (NCBI taxonomy): Eukaryota > Metazoa > Arthropoda > Malacostraca > Amphipoda > Talitridae > Morinoia > Morinoia aosen. Next base: position 11,227,929 of record CM059569.1, on the reverse strand, counting down.
GGTGTACGAGAATGTTGGGTGTGTATAGTTATGTATGCCTGTTTGTACTGTGTATATTGCCTAAACGCTTGAGTTTGGTATTCTAGTCGTTAGAAAAATGATTTACTTTTATTTTTTGCGTTTTTGCTTGATATTTTTATTCAAACCTTATCCGTCTTATGCATGACTGAAATAACTTTTTATTTCTTCCAGCACTGATGATGGAATAACTTGTATTCCGAAACGTTTGCCTCATTAAATGTTCTCCATTACGTTGGTTCTTCTTTTTATATTGAGAAAAAGTTTCAATGCTGAAAAAGTGATATGAACCACGAACCGCTTTTATAGCCTAACATATACACAAAGAAGTTCTGTTAATCATTTGTAAGTGATCAACGGACAAATTCGATAACACGATTCCATTTACAATCAACGCAAATATACCTTAGAGCAGGAGTTCTCAAACTTTTTTCAACCAACTCTTCTATTGCAGGAAATAAGCTGAGGACCCCCACACATGTGTACCCTTCGGGAAAATAATTATTTAAATATATATATATATGTTGAAATGTATGAGTACATTCACTGTTAAATTCGTTAAAGTTTGTGGACACCCTGTCGAAGTACCACGGACCCCTGGAGGCCCTCGGATCCCACTTTGAGAACCCCTGCATTGGAGATAGTATCGAGGGTGAATTTATTTTACAGTTTTTTGTCGAAGAATTATTAGTGTCATATTCATTATGGATAGGGTTGTTTATTTTTTGTTTGGTTTATACTATCATTTAACGTAGTGTGAAGGCTACAGCGTGCCCGGAAAGGGGCTATACATAGGGAAGCGAAGATGTGTATCAAGTTATAACAATGAACAATTTCAAGTTTGATATCGAGCACACTTATTTAGCTCATTTTTTATGAATTTTTAAATTTCTCTACTTCTTCGAAAAAGAGTAAGAAGATAAAGAAAAATGAAGTATTTTATGAAATGAAAGAGACGCTGTCGTCGCCGTATTGAATTTATTGGTGGTAGCAAATTCCATTATAAACTAATAATGTTAGATGTGAAAATGAAGGCTTTTGAGATAGCAAATTGACACACCCTCATGATTTTTTTGCACTAATGTGAGAAAATGCTTATCAACCTTATTTGAGTCGTTTATGCTCTCCAAAATGCTAGAAATATCTTCCTTTCTTTTCCAGGCATGCGTCGAGTAGACTATATTTCATAAAGAGAAAGAACTCGTCACTCGTATGCAATTTCGAACGTCTGTCACAAACTAGTCCCTTAGTCTGTTCCCGGAGTGGAATTCAGCGTAGTGAACGATTTATAATGCATAACTGAACGTATTTACTATTTTTAGGCATTAATAATAAATTTCAAAGGAATTGAACGTCCAGCCGGTCACAGACCATATAATAGAAGATCGTTAAAGATGCCCATTCACCAATGACGGAGCCCAAAAATTATCACGTGACAAAGAATCGTCGCGTGACTTTGTTTACATCAGAGGCGGTTTTCCAGTCATAACTCCGAGAGTTACCCGCGTAACTCTCATCGGAGTAACTCTTGACAAGATCCGAAAACGCAACTGTGAACACGATTTTGCCATTTTGGGGTTACTCAGGTTTTGTTTGTAAACAAACATTGAATCAGCTGATTAACTTCCCCTCTTATTGTAGTTGATAACGCAAGTTGAGTTTTAGGGTGTGATTATAAATTAATCGATCAACCTCGCTAATGATTTGATTTATATCTTGAACTTCACATTTTCTGATGAATGCTATGCCCCTGAAGTGGTGTTGTTAAGTGACTTTTCCGATCATCCACTGAGAGTGCTTATATACAATCAACTCTACCGTGTGCAGACTGTTCACTCTGTGAAGACCATGCTTCACTTAGATAGGAAAATATACATTAAATTCGCCATTAATAGCTTTGTTATATATTGTGTGTGCTGTCGTTGAGAAAGTGAGCTTTGATGGGAAAATCTTATTCCAAAGGTGATGAATAATTAAATTCATATACCTTCTGTTATATAATATCAACCATTTTATTTCAATGAAGTGTTTTATTTATTTATTTTATTTGTAAAATCTAAATATGATTTTTTTACCTTAGAAAATGACATGAACAAGATAAAATTCTATTCTCAGCCAATGCTGATTCTAAGGTAATGTTTAGTAGTGGTCTACAATCCTCAGCTATGAAGCTTTTTCTCTTGTTCATGAAGTGCTTTTTAAAATCTGATAATGGAGTGATCAACAAGTAACAAAAGATTGAAAGTGCTATGCAGTTGCTGTGAAGATTATCTAGTGCAATAACTTTACTTAGAGTGAACCTAATTTTGTTCTCTGTTGAAGCAATTGAGTAGAGTTACTCTACAGGCCTTCATAAAAACTATTAATTTATCTAGTTGGCAGATGTAAATTTTATCAAAATCTTTTAATTCATCAATGTATATAAATGAAGTATTCTAAATGTGAATTTTTTAGGCTAGTGGATTTATGAAATAAGTAATCGTGGAATTTTCTTATTTTGCAGGCATGAGAGATACTTTGACCATTCATTCTCTTATAAATTACTTGAAATGGATGACTCAGAATGTTTTAAGGACATCAGAATCAGTGAGCAGGCATTTTACACACTCAAAAATATTCTGAAACCTTCTCCAACAGATGACTATCCCAACAAGCTTTGTCCTACGCATCAAATGAAATTTTTAGAGGATCCCCAATAGTGTTGTGGTCCCTTGCTTCGTAAACAACTTCTAGAGAGACTGCATTAGTCATCTGTTCAAGTCAAGAGTTTTATTGCATGTTATTGAATGTAATTAAAACTCTCAAGGCCTAAAAAATATCCAGGCCTCTAAATCCAGAATAAAAATGTTATAGACTTCCCATGAGGGCAGTACCTGACAGTGTCATTCAAGTTCAATCACTTTCTTTGATTCCACATACTGAATAAAAAATTGCATATATTGGTAGGTGGACAATTTTATACATTTTGACATCAAAAATGGTCAGTGTAACTTTCTGGGATGGTTTGGAAGTATAAACTTAGTAAGTTTATGAGTTATGGTAAGTTAGTTGTGCAGAAATTAACAGTTTGAATCATTTAAATTAATTCTAGTTTCCAAAAAAATGGTATTTGTAATTTATGGAGAAGATAACAAGCTGTTAAATGTTTGCCCAACTGTGATGAACAAATCAGTAGAATCAAGGGAAATTTTGTATCACAAAAATTTCATGTGCTGTTAAAACTTCATTCTAAGAGTATCTAAAATTTATATGATAGCATGTCATGACCATGCATTAATAACTTAATATTGGTAGGGAAGGACTGCTTGGATGTGAAAAATTGATACACTGAATAGGACTGCAACATTTGTCATTGTATTATCAAATTAGAGTGATTGGGAAAGATAATTTGGTTACAAAATATCCCTGAATGATTTTAAACAATTAATGTGTTTATGTATAATTAAAGCTCAAAAAAGTTGAGAGGAATGCAGACCAAAGGTAAAAAATAGATCTTTTTATTGTATTTGCATATGTTTGAATATAAGGGAATAAAGTACATGTGAACTTGACTGTTCGGTTGGCATCATCATGCTTTATTACTTTTAATAGTATTGATCAGTGTGGGTGTGGAAATAAATTTCATGCTGCAGGGCTGTATAATTAACAGTAGAGGTACACAAAGGCTCTAATGTAAAGATATTGACAGCTGGTAAGGAGGTGTTATCATGCTGTAATAACTCCTCTCACTTTCCTTTCCTATATGTATGGAAGTAAGAACAGCAACAAGTTACAGTCAATTTTTTCCTATAATAATAATGCAAATGAGTTTTCTAGCATTCAAATGTAATTTGGTTTTTAACACTTTGACTGCGACTACTAAATATTGAGTTCAGTGCCAAACTAAAATTTTAGGTCATATTGTAAGGAACCATTTTGAAAATACCAAATATGAACTGGATCGTGCCTTCATTTAGGTTAGATTAAGTATTTATGAAAATTGAATATGCAACTATTGGTGGGACAGCAGCATTAAGGAAAATATCTCCGTGTACCACCGGGGGCGTACGTCGCAGTCAATGTGTTTTTAACGTAATTCTTAAACAACATACTCTGCTATCATCCATGAAAATCATTATGCGATGTCCATTAGGTTTCTTGAATTTATTGTTTTGAGCCTTAATACTTCAAATAGGATGAGTGATAGCCTACCTAATATTTTCTTATCAATAAAAGAGTTCACACGGTGTATTTGTTTTTTATGGTCCACCTAAAATATAATTCTTCACTATGGAGATGATTGAGGCAATAAACTTCATGAAGTAATGCACTGTTCTACGTAAAAGTAAATGATGAACGGATTAGGAAGAAATGAAAACGTAGTGACTCGTCAATGTTCACTGTAATAATGATTGAATAATTAACAACGGTAGGTAACGAGCTATCGATTGAAAGATAAACATAGTACAACCATTGCAGTCGATCTTCAAGTTATGAATCTCATGAAAACTTCAACATTAATGAAGAAAATCAGTACACCTTATTTACATCTTGAAACGAGCATTGCCAGTTGTCCAGCTGAGACTTATATTTATTCACTTTAGGTCCGCGTAAGATGATATATAACTCAAGGATCGACTGTAACTGGCAATGCGATAGAAATCTGTGCAATTTTCGCTTGACATCCGTCAAGCTCTATAAATTAGATAAAAAAACATATGAACAGAACAATAAGCGCTCGGCGCGACAATGTCAGTATTATTATTAATTGAAGAGTTTCTATCCACAATAAAGGCAATAAACGAGATTAAATAACAAGGGATTTCTAGTATGGACTATAAAACAAGTCAACGCACGAAGTGTTTTCTAACACAGGATATGCTGCGTATTGAAACAGCAATTTTGAAAAAGGGAGAATAAGAAATTGCTAAGTATGCATCAAAACTGAAAGAAGCAATTTGAACGCAAATGATAGGCCTGAATGATAGAACTGGACACTTGAGGGTGCCAGTCTATAGCATAGGACGATCAAATCACGGTTAGTTTTTTACCGTCCAACGCTTGGTTAATACAGCAGCGCAGCCAGGGGGGAGCGCGAGGGATGACAGCATCACAGCACCGGTCCTCTCTTATATGTAATCATAATGCATGATAATGAATGGAAATAGTTGTTACAGCATAGTTCCTCTTAATTTGGCTGATGCGTTATATATTTTGTTTAAATGCTACAGAAAATGTTTCCGTTCAAAATAACGCACACATAGTATGCATAGACATAGACAATAACGCATACAGCCAAAAAGCTAAGCTGACGTTAAGGTAGGTTAGATTAATTCATAGCTTCACCCTACAAGACTGAAAATTTGTGAACAGGAAATTTGTTATAACATTTGTACTCAATACAATGTGATTGCTTCAAACAATAACACACTCTACTAAATACTGGGCATTAGAGTACATTTTCTTTATTGCATTGGTGGAATAGAATGAATGCAAATACTAAAAGCATATCTCTTTCTCTCTAAATTGACACCAAGTATTGTTGAACAGAATAAACCACAGCAAAGTTTCTTTATAAATTTTTCAGATAAACATTTGCTGTAATGCTTCATTTATTAACAATGGACCTTAATTTTGTTTCCGAATAATTCAAGTTTTTGAAAATCGGTTGGATAACCACTTTACGATGATCAATTTACTGAAAGGGGTTGAAAACTAATTGTTCAAAGGAAAAGGTTTTAAAGCAATAATGATATTTTTCATTTTGTACGTACAAAAAAACCAAACAAACAAAAATTTAAAAGAGCAACAGGAGCAACCCTTAAATAACGTTTGAATAAATAAAGCAGTTTAGTATCCTTTGACATACCCTCCATTTCATTCAAGGCAAGTAGCACTTCTAGCCACCATTGAACTGAGTTTTTGGTTTATTTCACAGATTTCTTTCAGTTCTTGAAAGACTTCTTCAATTCGTTGTCAAAGAATTATTAATGATGGAAGTGAAGTTTCGAAAATCAAATACACTACATTGTGAAAAAATACCATTTTTGGAAAGTACAAAAGGAAAAGAATATCGATAGTGTTTTAAAAAATTTTCTTTTGAACAATCAATTCTTCTACCCCTTTCAGTAAACTGATCATTGAAAAGTGATAATTCAACCCATTTTCAAAAACTTAAATTATTCAGAAAGGAAACTTACTACTTAGTGAAAAAAAGACAATTCAAATATGTTAATTTAAAGTAAAGATATATTCAATTATCAAGTCGGAGACATTTTTGTGGGACACCCGGCATAATAAATGATAGTAATCACAGCAAATACTCTCTCTTGAAATACTTCTGAGGCAGTTAAGGTCTGGTCAGGCCAATTTTCTTCGTCATCCGCATCAGTCACCTCTACCTCCACCGGTTCCTCAAGAACAGACGATGGTACTCCTGCTCGTGAGCCAGATGCAGATGACATCGATGCCACTGGCATTGAAGCTTTAGCAGGTGATGCAGCAGCGTGCAATGAAATTTTTCTAGAAGGAACTTTTACGATGTGGGACATTGGAGTAGTCGTTGGACGCTCCAAGTCTGGTCGATCCCAAGTTATTGCAGTAGAGGCTGAAGGATTTGATGAATCGAAGAGGAATGGCACCTGTACTACTTCCCACAATACGCTCTATACATTTGAGATAAAAAATTCATTTTGACTGCTCGTACCAGTTGCCTTATAATTGCTGACATCAGTTTTTAAGGCGTGCAGCAACTTCTTGTATTCATTGGAGCATTGCTCACCCGACGCTCGTCCAACCGTGACCTGCGGCAAAATAGTTTCCTTTATTTTCCTGCAATCAAACAATTATTTAGGGTAAGGAAACCTGAGCTTGAGAAAAAAATAAATTTGCTACCAGAAATAACAAATGTGAACACTTCTGGCAATGTAGAGCCTAGTTCCAGTTACCTTAGCTCCAAAGCTTATTACTAAATGAAAGTTTAGAGCGACTGAGCATTCAAGTTAAATCTTGGGGGGTATCCATACAGTAAGGAACCCATTTTGAACTTCATTAACTGCTGCAAATTGTATAAATTTCTTCCTCAATAAAGTTTACGTCAGCCAAGCAGTAAAAATTAAATTCCCACATAAGCTTGATGCTCAACAACGTTTGGTTCCCAATTTACATTGTTAACAAGCACTACTACAGCAAGGCTTTACTATTTATCATTTATTCTTAAATATATACTAAGAGAATTTTAAACCACAAGCATTTTTTTAGCTTGAAATCTCAGCGGCTCACATATGTAACACAAGAAATTGTTGAACATATTGGCTAATGAAAGTTTGTGGAAGAGCAGGATAACGCCTCCTAGAGCAAAAATCACCTGATTTGTTCAACTCAAAACATAATTAATGCCTTCACCTTGGGGCAAGAAAACTGAAAACATCTTCCTTGTTGAAGTTTTGAAACTATGTGGTTGCGTCTTGCCCTTGGATTACATAAAAATAACAGAACTGTTCCTAAATATTTTTCGCCTGATACCCTCTTTACTACTAAAGTAGTTCAATAATTTTATAAACATATTCCAAGAAATTATTATTAAGTGGATACATGATACATGCCTCTTCTGAGTACCTGTTCATAATCATATGGTACATTCAGTAACACTGGTGTATCAGTTCAACTTATGGAAGATTATCCCTACTGATAATTACAGGTTTCAGCAGAAAGTTGTAAGAAAACTACACTTTCACATTTATCAGCAAATGACACAGTCGATACTTATGACAGTCATCTAGGCCAGACTCAAGTGCAAATGGGTTAAATGGTACAATAATTTCCTCAGCACCCACTTTTGCAGTGCAATAAGACTTACTTTAAACACCTGAATATCGGCGTCCACTGTGTGTGTGGGAGAACTTTCTAGGCTTCCCATATTTTGCAAGCACCGTCTGAGTTAGTAGAGATGAAAGAAATAAGAGTTAGGAGAAAAGCGAGAAAAAAATGAATTCTAACTACTTAACTGATTCAGATCACAAGCTCTATATTCCCATTCTTTCTTGTTCTTGTCATCAAGAGGGTGCTTGTTGTTCTACTGAGATGCAAAGGCTTTCCACCTGGCCTTCCGTCCATGCCACTGAAGATTCTGGAATTTAATACGTACACATGACCATCACAATTAAAGAAGCCAATATTCACCTTCCAAAAATTTGGATCACCATTAATGAAATTTGTTTCCAAGATAAAAAAACGAAAACTATATCTATTAGGTATATATATTGATAATTTTTTTTCACGAAGACAAGTAAGATGTACAATACAAAGAGACATCTTCAAAGTTTTGATGAAATCCTACCCACAAAAACACGAGACACCAATACAAACACTACTCCACCTCAATTTCGTAGTTGGTACTGTTATGCCAAGTCGCCATGTGGGACGAGGCAAAATTGCAGTTAGAACAAACAAGAGATATGTTCAATAGAACAATTATTTTGCATTCAATATCAAAAAAACATTATGAATCAATCAGCTTAAATCCTTCAAAAAAAAAAATTAAGGAGCAGAAAAGATATCTTCATTGCTTCAAAAAAAATATAGGAGCACAATTATCCTAGAAATGCAATTGAAATCTTACATGAGTGGTAAGTGCACTGCCTGTGAACAAATACTATTCTAATTATCTCGATCAGATCACTAACAGTAATGAAACAACAAAACGTTAATATAATTTTAAAATTAAATACATTGCTCCCTACTCCATGAGTCAAATCTATCATTCTCCCTGTATGCACATTCAACAACATTGAGTAGCAAAAATAATTGATACTATGCATAGTAAAGTAAATAGATTACTCTCTCTCTGGCATAACAACAACTAACACACCTTTAGAGGATTGAAGGCCCTGAGGGTCATGATCCAACTGCTGGCAATAGACCTCATACTGCAACTGTAGCCAATGCGATGCTGGCAGGACTTCATGTAAAAGAAGACTTTCCTCCAGCAGAACAGCTCCTGGTGATGTACTTTTTGATAATCATTGACGTAAAAAATGAAACATAGAAATTAATTAAGTTTACATCCATAACAATCACATGAAGTTGGTGCACAAGAAATGAAGAAAATACTTCATTAAAAGTGAATTGGAGGGTTAAAACTGTCATAGAAGAGTAGTAAAACAATCCAAAGCCCATGTTCTTTCTATTTTTACAGTGAAAAAGAAACATCTAGTCCAACATACTAAAGAATCTAACAAACAAGAACATTCAATTGAGGAAGTACTTTAATAAAAATGTTCTACAACTCCAGACAACGATAAGTAATTGAGCCGACGAGAAGTTTAATTAGAACAGGTGAGAGGAGCATGCGTATTCAGACGAGGGCTTATAAAGACCATTTGAAAGCGTACATTGCATCTGATTCTTTACCATTTAGGGACGCCTTGGTTAAAATGTGGTGTGATGAAAAAACATATTCCAGCAACTTGACCTAATACACTAAGATCTATTGACACAGAAAAAAAGATATGAAAAAGCATGAATGTTTTCTGTTTCCATCTTAGAGATAGTGAGTTGTAAATCATTCCAATGTGTTTTATAGCCATAGGTATCCATCCAAGGCTATTACACAAGTTGAATGACCAATCAGATTGAAAAAAAATCTCTGAAGAGTGACAGAGGGCTGCTCAATGAAACAAGAGATTAATGAGTGAATTACAAGATTCAGTATCAATCTCATTACCAGCAGGGGTCAGTCACACATTACAGGTCTTCAGTACTGAGAAAACTTCATTTATTAGCAATAAAAAACACAGTTTACTACAAGAAACTCACACAAAACCTCAGTAATTGGTACTATCAAATCTATAAAGTGTCAGTTAGAACAAAAAATGAAAAGCATCAAATTTTTAAGGGACATTGATGATCACATTCGCAATCAGCATTTATCCTATCACAAATAAAGAATAGTATCAATCCCAAAAACTTACTAAGTTTATAAGATTTTCTGTATGATACTTTTCTCCATCATAATTGTCTTAGAAACAGTGCACAACACACCAAGGTTAAATACATGCATAAATGAGGTAAAATCATTATCAAGTCTGAATCCAGGATAACAAAAAATGAACACAAGCCAAAAAAAAATGAACAAACTAACACATCATCTTTGTACCTTATCCATGCAACAAACCTTTTGGCTATACACAGCATGTTGGGCTTTTATTCAGCAGTGCTAAATCTGAAGCTGCCGATTCCCTGTTGCTCTGTAGTGGAGAGTGGGCAACCCTTTCCTGCAGGAGTTTCTTTCAGTTTGTTGGATGAACTTGCTGTAGATTCGTCTGGAAATTGAAATAATTAAACTTAGATTGACTCAGATTTAGGAAAAAGAGGCATTCTCAAACAATATATAAATCAATACTTCTAGGCTGATACTGATAAAAGCAAACTCACTTGCACTACTGTTAAAAATAGTGACGCACAAATTCATTTGTTATATTATTTTATAGTAATATACAAATATAGGGGATTTCAATGATGAAATTTGATTTCTCTAATTCTATAATCAAAATCTTTAAATGCTCATGTATCAACAGTAAACTTCTCAGAAGTTGATGCAATCAAAATTATTGAACTCTAAAAATAGTGACTCACAAAGGATAGGTTTGAAATGCAAGAAATTTTTGCTATTACAATTTACTTACTAATAACATTTCTATTATTATTATAATTATTTTATTATTCTCTCATCTGGTCTTCACAACAGCTGTTGAGCTGAAATTTACCAAGTGATGACTACAGCCCAAAGTGGAAGTTTCTTTCTCATCCTAATAGTAATATAAGTTCAAAAAAAGCTGTTAAAGGGTTAAACTAGCAATTGATGAATATCATTGTTCTATTGCATTCCACACTAATGCAAAATTATTATTACAGAATTGTAATTGCTAAGCACATTTCAAGTTTGGTGAAATAATGCTTTGAGTGCAGTGAAACTACTTTTAATCAGCTGAACATACTGCAAGCATTTACCAAACACATTCATCAGTATTTTTGCTATCACAGGAGAACGTTAAGACTGCATCATCATGGCTAAACAGAATAAAAAGTTTGAATTCACTTAGAGAAGTTATTAAACATAAAAGTTGTTTGCTTTTTTTCAAAGTGTTTACTATATGTGAATAGCAACTATGAAAATAATTCAATGAATGTTTCAATTGACTGACTATTTCATTAATTTTAATAACCTATTCAAAATAGTGTTTACTTTTGAAACAGCAAAATTTTCAAAGTGTTCTTTAAAATTTGTAAAAATGAGCAGGATTCTTTATTTGAACAATTTAACACGTTCCCTGCAAAGGGACCTACCGGTGGTCCCTTAGGTGGTTTTCAAAGTGCTGCTGACCCACCTGCAGTCACTAACTCATTGTTTATAAATACTTAATGAAGCCAAATAAAAGCCCAATCCAGTTTATGTTTGCTATTTTTAAAGTAGATTACTACAGTTGAATTAAATTCGAATTGAATATTGAACTTCAGTTTAACCCATCGCAGTTAACGTGTTAATGAAGAAACGATGAAACATTTATATATGAAATATCCATAATTTCTTAAACTAATATGCTTTTTTCAAGAAATGATAATAGTGTTATGCACTTATGCTACAGTCAGCATGAATGCTATCATCTACTTACATGACTCATAGAAAAATCAATCAGATAAGATGTTATAAAACATTTCCATGAGTTTCAAAGCTTTAATGAAGTCATCTTTTACATGGATTTTTCATTAACAGATAAAGAACATAAAAAGATGTTCTACACTTAGGTGACTTAATTGTTGTCAGGAGAGATGAATTGAAAACGCATTGAAGTAAAAATAGATAAACAATATAAGAATTAAACCATGAATATTCATCCATAATGTAAAATTGCAAAAATCATACCTCATTTCCCATTTACTTACACTGTAAATTTGACTAAATTGTGCTGCAAGTTAACATGGTAATGATGTGTACCATGAAGTGCATTTCTACAAAATATGGTATATGGTTAGGTGAGGACCATAATCAATTTTCCACTTTTCGGCACCTACACATAGTTAATTACATATAATCAAACAATTTTTCTTCTATGCACTTTCTGTCAGAAATGAATATTTAACCAGTTATGGCGGTAAAGTAGTTACTGCAACTCTAGTGTTAGAAGCGGGAAGTAATTCATCAAGCGCATCGGATGGCAACACTACAATGGACTCTACCTTCCTACGCGCTCAAATAATCAAGCGCGTTTCTGCCATCTAAGACCAAAGTTAACATACCACTATAACTCATTTTTGGGTAATAATGTCTATTGCTTAATTACCTAAAAGATCCTAGAAGTGAGTTCAGGCTCTGTGGGGCCGGCAAAATATAAATTACATTACAAAGTACCCACACATCCTCTACCCAAACTAAACGTACCGCTATAACTCATTTAATACTAATTTGCGACGGAGAGTTCATAAAAGAAAAGTTGTTCATTTCGATCTAACTTAATTAGCTATGCTTAGGCACAGAAAAGTTGAAAATCACATACCTATGGTACTCTCCTTAACATTTACCAAAAATACTCAAACAAAACCATATACATATTGTTGAACTTGCACGCTTACATGACATTATTATCCATTGGGTGAGAAGAATGAACATTACATAATGAGATGCTTTCATTTAGTACCCCTCCAAACCAATAGAATGGAGTTGGTTCAGCAATAACTGAGTAATTAAAAATAAATTTACAAACCTAATTTTACAAAAAAAATTATAAATATATACAGAAATTTTTGAAGTAATACCGTTACCTAAATGATTAAGTTTATATATAAAGAGGACTACTCAAATTTTGATGACAAAAATGAGAGTATTTCTCATAGCCTTGCATCAAATGGCATAAAAAAACCTGCTTGTGCATGTTTACTATGTTAATTTTAAATACCTTCACATCTAAATTATATAAAATCTACACAACATCCCAAAAACTATCTTAACCTTTCAATTTTATCCTATTTGATCACACATCTTTGAGTAAATAAGTCACTTATGCCGAATCCCGCCAAAAACTTGTTGGTAAACATTAGTGACGTCATAACCCAACCCGGTAATAATCCTGGTCAATGTGAAGTTTCATGCAATCACGGAAATTGATTATGATATTCCAAACAATCACTAAAGGAACCCATTTAAAAACGTTTTTCATGAACGACATTCTGCTCGCTGATGCGTTATTTTCGAATTATTGAACTTTGAAGTTGGCCGTCGCGCGCCCAAGGAAGCGAGCGTAATTTAATTAAAAACGGAAGCTAACCCCCTATTATAAACGTAAAGAGGTTGGGTCGTGAGGGGTAGCCACAGTTCTTTTAGTGAAAAGTATAAATAAAGCTTCTAAACCACCCATTAGGGTGACGACCGCAATCTTGTTTACATCGGGTCTAACATGGCGACCACCATGGGCGCCGCCATCTTGGACCCGATGTCAACAAGATTGCGGTCGTCACCCTAATGGGTGGGTTAGAAGCTTTATTTATAATTTTCACTAGAAGAACTGTGCCTCCCCCTCACGACCCAACCTCTTTACGTTTGTAATAGCTTCCGTTATTAAATAAATTACGTTTCACGCGCTCGCTTCCTTTGGCGCCAAGGCCAACTTCAAAGTTCAATTATTCGAAAATAACGCATCAGCGAGCAGAATGTCATTCTTGTAAAACGTTCTGAAATGTGTTCCTTTAGTGATTCCTGGGATCGGTATTATTATTTTCCGTGATTGCATGAAACTTCACATTGACCATAATCCTTTTCAAAACGAGGTTACAGAGAAAGTTACTCGATTGACACTAACCTGTGTTTCTAGAAGCAATCTCGGCAACGGATCACCTTTGGAAACACTGTTTTTGACGGATCGAGTAACCCGTGTAACACCGAGGGTTACTCGATCACTTCGAGATTATGACTGGAAAACCGCCTCTGGTTATTGCGGCTGTGAGTGATGTGACGCGGATTACAGGAGTTAAAATGGCTCTTTGCGTTCGCTTAAAAAAATTTTTCGATAGTTGATGAAATTAAACGATGTTGGAATGCGACGTTGAAGATGGATGATATATCCTAAATACCGAAAAAGTCTTGTGTTATGTGCAGAGCATATTTTCTGTCGTTCGAACTTCAAATCCATGTTTTCTCCCTTCAGAAATGCTAGCAAGATTATGAAATCTTGGCAGTTCCAAAAAGAACTGTACAAGTCCAAGGTAATGTAAAACTTAGAGCTACATCATTTGTCCCAATTAACTCACTGAATTAAAGCATCATAAATTAATAAAAACTTTCTTATTTCCCATTATTTTAAAAAAGAATAGCTTTTTAATTAACCAATGATAACATGAGCTATTGAAGAAAATTTTTTATGTGCTTGAACTTATGTTATCAATAATATAGGCCTAGCAAATATAATATTTGTTGTGAAAACTAAAATAAAGAAAACAGTAGACAACCCAAAAATTTAATTGACATTAAGATTAGTATATTGTTGGCGTTTCATGCAAAATTTAGTTACAGATGCTTCTCTGAATGTAATTATACTTAAAATAATAAATGCCAATAGAAATATTTCAAATTAACTATAGTATTTTGAGAATAATTACTTTCAGAATAGCATCTGTAACTAAATTTGGTAAATGTGGAGGAGAGGACCATAATCGCACGTCGGATGGCTACACTACAATGGACTCTCCCTTCAGACGCGCTCGATTATTCCCGCCATCTACGACGAAAAGGGACATACCGCTATAATTCGTTATTTTTGGGTGATAATTTCTAATGTGTTATTAACTAAAAGACCCTGGAAGTGGGTTCAGGCTCCGCGGGGCCGGTAAATAATAATAAATTACAAAATACCCAAACGTACTCTACCCAAACTAAACTTACCGCCCGCTATAACTTGTTCAATATTCATTTCCGACGGAAAGTGCATAAAAGAAAAATTGTTCATTTACATCTAATTAGCTACGTTTAGGCACTAAAAAGGGGGAAATCGATTATGGTCCTCTTCTCCACAAATACTTTAGGATTACCTATGTAATTGTCTATAACAGGTCTATGTGCGCAGCTTCTTCATTTTTGGTTTACCAATCACTTCCTTCCGATACAGAGTGAGTGGCACGATCGTGGAGGGAATATATATGGAGGGAGCAAGGTCGTCTGTGAAGAGAACCAGATTTTGAGTTTTCTCTAACGTCTGTAGTAACCAATAGCCTTCTCCCTAGTGTGACGCCAGCACGGAAGTCAGTTACCTACTGCCTACGATAGAGTGCGCTCACGCTCGCTGAATGCTCTTCTATCTGTTGAGATTATCGAACAATCGTTAATCATGAATTTGGGATTCCGAAAGATAATAAATTGTGTTTCTTCACTTGAGGACACTTAATTAATAATATCAAACTTACTAGCAAAGATACATTAAGGAGAGCGTCCCCCATACGGACTTTTTTCTTTATTATTGAACCTAGAACAATGAAATTTGGTATACTGATAGGAAATTGAATTTGGAATCGTTTTTGCTTAGAGCAAAAGTTCAATTTTCTTAAAAAGAAAATGGGAAATCAAAGAAAACGAAGTTTGAAGGGGGGGTTTCAAAAATCTTCTCCTCCTACAGTTTTTGAGCTACAGTGATGATTTTAGTATCATTGAATGCGGAAAGACACGGGCTTTTATGGAAGCTAAAATTCATTCCAAAATTATTTATTGCTCATGAGTTATGACGTCATAAATTTTTACATTTCCGAAAAAGGACATTTTTTTCCTATTTTTACACTTTTTCATATTGAAAATGTAAATTTGAGGAAACGAATTTTAGCTTCCATAAAAGCCCGCGTCTTCTCGCATCCAATGATACCAAAACTATCACTGTAGCTCAAAAACTGTAGGAGAAGCATTTTGAAACCCCAAAAACCATTGTTTACATTATAAGCAAAACAAAGGAACATAAACAATACAAATAAAAATTTTTTTAAAATTTTTGTTTCAAGTTAGACCCCTGAAATCATTATAGAGTAATCCAGAGACATAGGAGATGACATAGCAACTTTGCGCCTTGAAGAAAGTGCCATGGGGGAGGTGTAACATGATAAAATACAACTTCCCCCTCCCCTCCCCCCCATTCTTTAAATCCCCGTAGCGGGCGAACGAGTGAACGTACGAGTCTCATTTTTTCACAGGATATACCTGACCTCTTACACTTCTTATAACAGCAAAAATCCCAGTTTCTCAAGAAATCCCAGAAGCAAGGATTCATAAGGGGGACGCTCTCCTTAAGAGTTGAAAACTATAAAGAATACAGGCCATTGAATATACCAAATTACAGAGCGACCTGCACGCACACCTTACCTGTGACTTGTGGTGGGTTACTAATCTTGCTTTGGAAAATGGGAGGCGGAGTAGTAGAGGAGGTGGGAGGAGCCAACTTCAGCCAAGCGTCTGTGGTTGGCTCAAAGGTGGTGACGTGTCGGGCCTTGCCAATGCCCGAGTCTCTCAATTTTTGCAGCTAATTTGAATCAGATCAAAATCGGCTATGCTCCCTCCAGTATATTCTAGCTTCATGAGCACGGTATACATAAGACAGGCAAGTCCAATTCAAAGGGAACAGCTTCTCGCAACCATTAGACAAGCCAGCCAATTGGAGACGTTTGAGCTGATGACGTTACCACACCCATACCACGTGACCCGCACCACACTCGCGGCAGTGATGCACTGGCTGCCGTACGTATGATAGCACCATGGCTGGAACTGCCGGGTTTCCGAACATACGTATTGAAAAATTTAAAATCGCCTGAAAACTTTGATACTGAAAAACGATAATAATCTCGTATGCAATGGTTAATAGCCACGTAATAATTAAAATTTTCGTGCACGCTGAGAAAAAATTCATATTTATCAATTCAAAGCTCAGTTTCCGACTAGCACCTCATTGCAATTCTCAAATTCAAATGTTTTTTTTTCGAGTGATTAAACGGATAACTCAAATGAAAGTCCTCATAATATTTCTATATATTTCAGCACGAAACGCTGAGTTCATCGTTTGTCAAGACATTTTTCCTGTATAAACCCCAGGATGAAATTACGTTGGCAAACGATGCTTTCCGCTTCAAGAAAGTCTTCAATTCTAATAGAATACTGGTTGAAAGATATACATAGGAATCAGGATTAGTTATTTTACAACGTCCACCATCTTTTAAGCACATTAATTTTAGACTATATATGTATAAAAGGCCTCGTATAAATTCAAATTGTAAGAATGGGCTCCCGGAGTACAAATCTTCCGTACAAATCTTTCTCATGCATCTTTTTTATAATTTGCTGTGCTTTCTTACTCTTACCTACCGATTTGTTCAAACAATTTTTGAATCATCACCGCTACATCCGATTGCGTTATTAACAATGCGTTATAAAGATTAGTTAATTTTCAAATTGCCTCATATCAGTGATCGGCGTCTAAACAGTTCAAAATGTGAATAACAAGCAACGTTGAACCAAAAGAGTAGCTGCTCAAGTGACTACAGGAATATTGGCAGTATTGCTGTAGTCATTCAAGCAGCTACACTTTTCCCATTGAAAAGCCCTCAATACAGGAAAACATGTATTTAGCTAAGCTTTATTATATTTGCAAAAGAAGCCTTACACCCGTATTTATTTGATGAATACATTAGTGTAGCAATTTAGTATTGAACACTACTTCCTTCCATTTTTAAATGTACATATTTGGAGTGTGCCGTAATTCGATGCACATACTTCAACCATACGCCGAAAAACACGAAATTAAACGATTTTAACAAGTGCCAAAAACCTCAAAACGCCATCGTTGTCGAGAAATGATGACCTGAAATAATTTTAGACTCCCGTAAGAATAGCCTAAAGCGCGCGCCAACAGCCTGCCCAAAAAGTTCGATTTTACTCCTTTGCTGCAGGGTGAACCTAATCAAACGGGAATCAAAAATTATTTCAGGTAATAATTCTTCGAAAACTAATTAGTTTCGAGATTTTTGTTACTCATGAAAATCGTTTCATTTTGCGTTTTTTTGCAAGTGGTGAAAATATGTACATCGAATTCTAAATCCCCCTGTATAAACAAACATGTACGGCACATATTTTATGATAAGCAGATTAAGATTATAAGTTAGTTTAAGCCTCCCTAATCTTATGATAAGCAACTTGCTCCATTTAATTATAATATAAATGAATAATGAATCGCTTAGAAACGACGAAACTCATTTCCTTTCCTATTCGAAATAACTAATTATAAGACTTCAACTGTAACCAGACGCTTGAAACGTACAGTACACATTTTTGAATTCTATCCTGCGGAATCGAAATTTCCTTTTGGATATTACATCATGAACAACGTGAAGATAACTCTCGAACAAATAATGCTAAAACTGGAAAAACAACTCTCCAATTACCATACATATACAGGGTGGGTCATAAGTAAATGAGCCTTTTAATTCGCTAAGAATAAGAAAGCTATTAACGCTAGGATGTCGAAACTTTTTTTATTAGAAAGAATAGCCTTTTTACGGTTTATCCAAACTAAGTTTTGAATATGTTTAAATGACTGCCACGGCTGTTTTGACAAATTAGGGCTCTTTTCTTTGTCGTTTCCATAACGCTCCTTATTGTATTTGGCGAGAATTGAGCTATTTCATAATGATGGTTGTTTTCAAGTTCTTGTAAATTTGTTGGTTTGTTACATATACTCGTCACTTACGGTAGCCCCACAAGAAGTCGCACGGGGACAAATCTAGAGAACGAGTAGGCCAAGGGACGTTGTCAAATCGTGAAATCAAACGATTTAGAAAGCACTCTCTCAACAACGTCATAATTTCTCTTGCTGTTAATAATAATAGTGCTGATAAACCATAAAAAAATTTATTCTTTGAAATAAATCAAGTTTTAACTTCATCGCCTTCATAGTTTTACTTTTATTAGCGTACTAGAAGAGTAAGTTACTTCTGGCCTACCCTGTAATAGCCGAGAGACAATTAGCATGGGCTGGACAGTTATGGAGCACATTAGAGCTATTACCACACCTTAGGAGTACGGTCGTAGCTAACATCAGACATTGCGGAAGAAAATAAAATGAATGCTAGAAGAAAAGTTGAAACACTAACACGCAAGCAATACAGCAAAAATGAACGATCCTGAAACCTACAAAGCTCAAGGGACTCTTAGTGCGGGATTCAAAATTGATAATGGAAAAGTAATGTCGATGATTTGCGCAACGTTGATTCGAGATTAGATGTTGGTTTAAGGCTCCCTAACCACAACGAAGACGTTCGAAATAGAGCAAGGAAAAATGCACTGTTAAATATGGAGTTAAGAAAATGCAGATTCTATGCACAAGGTGCATAGAAACTAAACTTTCAGATAGAAGTTCATGAACCAATTTAAAAGTTTAATGGGAGAGTAAATGGAGGTCAAAAACACGACAGCAGTGAACCCATAAAAATATTGTCCATACCATGACAAAAACATTTCATTTCAACAAAAAAAAACCTACCTAACTCTCACCTCGGGACATCACATATTCCCCCTGGGATAGCTAATTTCCTTTAATACAGAAGTTGTCTCCCCCTGATGATCAAATATATATTGGGTCCTAAACCCCTTAACACCAATTAGTGATTTAAAACACTTCAAATCTTATGGTAATTTAATAATCGCATAATAGAATTCTGAGAAAAATTTTCCCCTCTTCGTTTCAACAGAAGTGCTCAGTGTTTTTCATCATTCAAAATTGAAAGTTATAGTAAGATACACATTTTTAAACATCTGCAATGCCCTGCTGTACCACAAAATACTTGGAGGACATGCAAATTAAATTAAACATGATCAAGTAAATGCAATAATTTATATTTTATTCTACGCCCATGTAGCGCTGCAGGACTGTAAATGAAACACAGGTCATATCGGTGTTATCAAAATGGGACACTGTCGGGACCAAGCTTCACCAATGGAAGAGACTTAATTGTTTGTTATTTTGTCCCCTTTTTCTTTCACATATGTCTTCCGTAATGATCTACTCTGATAGGAAGTTCTACACTTCCTAAAAAATTGATAAGGAAGAACGCTATCTGCGAGCAACAAGTGTTATGCTCTGGACTGTTTGAATCGATTATTTCACGAACTGTCTTTCAGAAGCCAGGCAAATGACTGATTTTGCAAAACGAAACCCAGGACTGAATCAGTCCGTAAAAAACAAAAAAAAAATTTCATTTACAAAAACGGCTACCAAACTCGCAACAAAACAGCATTTCTGTGATGTAGGTGCAATTTATGGTCAGAGTGAGAGAAGTTGGAACTTGGAAGAGATGTGTGTGTGATGAAAGGATACTTGTGCTAGGATAGAGATGAAGAGAATGACCATTGGTCATTGCAAACCGTGAAATAATGAGGAGGATCAAAAGTGTACACGAGGAAATGCATGTAAATCCAAAATTCTCTGCAAGCAAACACGAGAAAGGATGGGAATAAGAGGGATTAGATTAGATTATTAGTTTGTTTAAACCAGAGTTGCGGAGTCGGAGGAATAAATTTGCGACTCCGACTCCGACTCCGACTCCACCTTTCCAGAATTTGGCGACTCCGACTCCACCTTCCCAGAATTTGGCGACTCCGACTCCGACTCCACCTTTTAAGAATTTGGCGACTCCGACTCCGACTCCACCTTTTAAGAATTTGGCGACTCCGACTCCGACTCCGACTCCACCTTTTCAGAATTTGGCGACTCCGACTCCGACTCCACTTTTCCTGAATTTTGCGACTCCGACACCGACTCCGCCTATTAACAATTTTTTGAATCCAGCTCCACCTGTTCATAATTTATAAGATGAATATTTTATTTCTTAACTAGTGTACACGGACCGTCAAAAATGACGGGATTCAATACCTTTCTCCAACAAATTTTCGTTTGAGTGGAGTTTCCATGCTTAAGCTTATTCTAGAGGTAGCTTAACTTTCTTATTAGAGTAATAAACACTCAGAACACAGAATTTTTGAGCCGCAAGAGAAGTAGTTATAGTCATTCGTGTTGTATCCTACATACAGAAATTCAGCATTACTGAAAGCAAATGCGAGCTTGTGCATGTATATTGTAGTATGCAATAAAGTGTATTGTAATACAGTATATTGTAATATGCAATACAGTACATTGTAATATACAATACCCTGCCGAACTCGGTATCGACAATGCGAACTCGAGCATATAAGGCTCTGAATCTCTATAATTGTTTTGAGAGACTTATTATAGAGCACTTGTACAGCGAAAATGAGTGTATTAATTGACCGTGAACTGAAACCAAGACCGCCAGAGCTAATTTCTTCCTATCGATTCCTAAGAGCGTGACACGAAACATATGAATAAACACACGATGGTCATTCTTAGTAGTAGACGGTTGCAGGTGTTGAAACCTGTGCATATGTTCATTATATTCTTTATTAACGAACGACTTTTAAATTGACTACCGAATGTTAATAATCAAGAAACTAGTGTACATGATTGGTCAAAAATGACGGGATTCATTGGTATCGTTTTAAAAAAAACTCAAGATAAAAATGACAAACAAATATAACCATCCTAATAGTACCGGCGATTAAAATACAATATTCTCGTACTTGTGCAGGGGTAAAACTCGTATCACAGTTACGATCATTAAGCATCTTTAAGAACGTCACAGACGCACACACCAAACAAGCATGCAACAACTGTGTATTATAATTTAAAATGTTGTCGGCCAAGAAGTTTTTAAAAATTTTGCCATACCTTTTTACTGCGATAAGCCGCATTTTCTTGAAAATAGATTCGATTTTCACACAATGTTTTTTACTTATAAACAAAAGTGAGCAGATGGCATGTTTTTCATATTTCAATGGTATTTATGATACTGTCTAAGCAAGCAGATTCCCATTGTAATAACATAGGGGGAATTACGCACGAGAACATATACTCATTTATCAATTGACGGTCACCTGGATTTTCATTATACCGGATGCCCCACAAAAATGTCCCCGATTATTAATTAATTATATCTCCACTTTAAATAAACAAATTTGAATTGTCTTTGTCTTTTTTCACAATGTAGTAAATTTTGTTTCCTTTTCGAATAATTTAGGTTTTTGAAAATCGGTTGAATAACCACTTTACAATGATCAATTTACTGAAAAAGGTAGAAAAACTAATTGTTCAAATGAAAAATTTTTAAAACAATATTGATACTCTTCCTTATTTTGTACTTTCCATGAAACCGAACGAACAAAAACATAAAAGAGTAATAAATCATTACCGTAAAAAACGTTTGAACAAATAAAGTAATTTAGTATCCTTCGACATACCCTCCATTTCTCTCGAGGCAAGTATTACTTCCAGCCACCATGCATTGAACGAAGAGTTTTACGCATTATTTCACCGTTTTCTTTCAGTTCTTCAAACATTATTATTGAAAACACTTGAAACATGAAACCTCTCAGAGGGCCTAAATACTTGGTGATATGTAGGATACATCGTTATGAAATTAGTCTTAACAGTAGGTATTGAGAAATGAAGAAGAACACCAGTGTTGTTTTTAAAACTTTCCCTTTGAACAATTAGTTTTTCTACCTCTTTCAGTAAATCGATCATTGTGAAGTGGTTATTCAACTGATTTTCAAAAACTTAAATTATTCGAAAAAGAAACAAAATTTACTAAATTTTTAATAAAAGACAATTAAAATATGTTAATTTAAAGCGGAGATATAATCAACTAAAAAGTCGGGGACATTTTTGTGGGACACCCGGTATAGTGTTGATTGTTCTAATGCAATAAAAGGGCAAGTGTCTCCTTTAAACAAATAAATAAATAGGTTTCGGTATTTCGTGTGCGTAATCTCTCCTATGTTATTACAACGGAATTTTAGGATTTAAAACATAAGGGCAACTGTTCGAACATTTATTTCAAATACAGAAGAACTTCGAGGGAACAACAGCAAGTCGTTTCCCGAGATGCTCAAAAACAGGAACAGCACCCAAGTTAGGCGTATCTTGAGGATTTCAAAGTACGCACAGCAGCGTCCTCTGTAGTATTTTTATTATTAAATTCCTTTAAAATGGAGACCGAAGATCTTCTTTAACGCAAGGTTAGTTTTTAAAAACCAAACTCCCTAAAAATAGAAGATGACCAATGGACGCGGCCGGTCATCAGCACGGAATTCCAGTAGGAAATTTTAGAGGCGTTCTGAGTAGAGAGAGACAGAGTTTTAAGATGTCTGGTCACAGAATAGCTGAATATTGTATCTTATTGCAAGATTTCTCCAAGCAATAATATTTAACCAATTAAGTAACAATTAATTACCTTGAATCAGAAGTGCCTATTCAAGAGGCTGCAAGGGCCGGGCCGAAGAGTTTAAGTCGCAGAAAGAGACTGCATTTTACGCAAGAGAAAAAAGTTAGAAGGACCAGACCAACTTTTATAATATTAAAAGGGCGACATGCTGCCCAAGCAGAGTAAGCTCAAAGATAATCCAATTAGTGAACGCCAAAGCGTCACGAGTAATATTAATTTAAGCGATTTAAGGTTAATACAGGTCTGGTAACAGCTCAAACATGGTTAATTATAGAAAGTTTAAATTTAAACACCAAAAATGATAAGATAAGAAGCAGTTGAAAACAAAAAATGAAGAAGAAAAAGAACTAATTTCAACAGTTTCAAATTTTTGTCTGTGAACTAAGAGAGGCCAACCGAAGAAACCTTTTTCTTCCACAAATCCGCCATCAGAAAAACGAAAGATTTTCAACAGGAAATTTCATTGAACAAATAAAATTGGCTGTCCGTCCTTGTTGGTTGGTCTGTCTCCCTTTCACGCTCATATAGATGCTTAATAACTGTATTTGTGATGCGAACTTACCAGAGCACAAGTACTAGAATATTTTAATCGCGGATACTATTAGTATGGATATATTTCTTTATGATCCACATTTGGAAGATTTGTATAAAGACAATATTGAATCCCGTCAATTATGACGGGTCGTGTACGCAATTATGTATACTGAGTGTTTCAGAACACGAGGTATAAAATTGCATATCAAGTAGAAAATGGTCAAATAAACAATTTTTGTTCTTTGCAATTTTCCCCAGAAAAATTGGGGTTGTGAGACATTAGCTGTTTATTGTTTCAAAGGATGAAATTTAATGGCACAATTACTCGCAATATTTATTTTGGATTTACTTTACAAAAATTGTTCAAAATGTGTTCCAACTACATCAATGCACTATTCGAATGTTAGCCGTAACGACTGCCGGATATTAGGAAACACGCCTGGCATTAGGGGATCTCACCTGCAGCCACTGCAATTCTGGCCACAAGATCTTCCTCAGACTCAATGGGTGTTGCATAAACAAGGCTCTTCACATGTCCAAATAATGAAATCGAGTGGAGTCATGTCAGGAGATCTAGGAGGTCATGTAACTGGAACATTGCACCTGATCAACGTAAATTCAATACAAATATTTCGAGTAATTTAGTCATTAAATTTCATCCTTCAAAGCAATAAACAGCTAATATCTCAATATCTCTTTCTTCGTAAAATTTAACCTGAAAACTAGTAGTCTTTATGCACCAGACCATAGCTTCAGGTTTTGGCAGACTACTCATTGGCTATGAATCATAACCTAAAGACTAGAAATATTTATGATCAGAACATAACTTTAAGTTACTGCAAAGACTAGTCATTATCAATCAATGCATCATTAAGAGCGTACAGAGTTACCACTCCTTATGTGAGTACAATGTATTACATCAGCTGAAATGTTCTACAAGTTACTTGTAAGACATTTACTACTATTTTCTACTTCCTATGTATTAATTGAAGGGGTATTGAACGAAACAGAAGTATACAGAACGAATTTGCAATGCTTTCAATTACTAATTCTTGCTTTTTAACTGTAAAATATGCATTATTACTTCAGTACAATTATTTTTCTTTCCCGTATGTATCAAATATATACGTATGCAAACCCACAATGGCTAGATAACAATGACGGTATTAGGTGATAGGTATAAAAGCGCTGATTCAAACTTAAAACAAAATAACAAAATAACAAAAAAATCATCGCGTGTTTTTTAGATTTCCAGGTAAGTAGTCTAACTCTGTTTTGTTTACTTTCGGTTTAAAACAATTAAAAATAATTTTTAGCCAAAATTAGAATCGAACACACAAAAAAAAGCGACTCCAACCTCGACTCCACCACATCCGAATGAACGACTCCGACTCCGACTCCACCACATTCGGAAAAGCGACTCCGACTCCGGCTCCGACTCCACCACACTTCAGAGAAGCGACTCAGACTCCGAATCCGACTCCACCCTAAAACATGCGACTCCGGCGACTCCTACTCCCGACTCCGACTCCGATTCCGCAACCCTGGTTTAAACCTCCCTATCCGCAGTAAAAAAATACGATCAAAAGAGAGGAAGGAATCATTTAGTATGGAGTTGAAGGAAAGCTGAATCTATGCAGAAGGGGCATAGAAACAGTAACCTGAGAAAGAAGTTAATGAAACAAAATCAAAGTTGAAGTAGAAAGTAGTAGTTGCTGAAAATCAGGATAACAGTAAACCGAAAAAAAGATGGTTCTTTAACATAACCAAACAACAAAATTTCAAATTTTCAACAAAAAGAAGGCCTACCTAACCTTCAGCTCAGGCATTGTCCCCCTGGGAGCGCTAATTCCCAGAGATACAAAAGTTGTATCCCCTGAAGAGGAATAAGGGGGAGACATGGAAAGATAAAAAGAAAGGAAAAAGAAATGTTCGTACATCTTTCTAACTCGGTGGCAAGTTGACAGTAGTTATGTTATATAAAGATTTTCATTAGCAAAAAATTAACATAACATCATGAATAATAAAACAGTTCCCTCAGAGCAAGCTTAGAATTTAAAAACTAATTAATGTAACACCTCTCATGTAAACTCACGTAATCCGCCTGGAATTCTAAGTATATATACAAGCCAGCGCCTGAACCATGTTGTCTATCATTGTGCTATTTATTTTTCCATTTTGACTAGAGTTCAATCATCTTACCTCTACAAAGAAGTCCAATGTGTCTCTCCCAGCTGCTGATCAGAGATTCTTGCAATTGCAGGCAAAAGGAGTACGGATGAGAAACTCCACGGGTGTCTTCATATATCTTAAGGTGAAGACGAGCATCTGGGAGCTTCAGCAGTAGACGAACCTTGGGGTAGGCCTAAATGCTAAAGCTTCTATTTAGCAATTTGCAATGCTAGTATCCATTACTGCCAATCATTAATTAAGAGAATAAATTTTGTCTAAAAGGGTCCTAGCTTTGGTTATATTGGTGATAGATTGTTAAAATTTTTATACAGAATAGGTGTCCTTTTCTTCGTAACTGCTTTTTTTCTGCCATTCCTTCTTTTTTACTGCCCTTTTTACCTTGATGGGGTAAGAAAAT
Source organism: Morinoia aosen (assembly GCA_030386875.1). NCBI lineage: Eukaryota > Metazoa > Arthropoda > Malacostraca > Amphipoda > Talitridae > Morinoia > Morinoia aosen. The sequence continues at coordinate 11,201,435 of CM059569.1, read as the reverse complement.
AAATTCCTTCAACATGAGGGGTCATAAAATGCCTTGATGTTTTCTGCCAATAAACATTCATCAAAATTCAGATCTGGTTGACCCAGGGCTCTTGACAGCTTCTATTAATTCCAGATCGGAAAGTTGTCAAAATGCTATCAAAAGTTGCTTGAGAGGTGAACCAATCACGTTGAAGTGCCTGCTTTAACAGTTGAAGTTCTTCTAGTTACAGTGTTACAGTTCCAAGAGTTACGGTAGTGAGGCTGTCATAGTAACATTATAAATAGTCTGAAAAGCTCCTATGTTTGCCAATTTAAGAGATGAAGAGGCTCTCTTTCAAGCTGCTTGGGGAATTGAACATGCTTACTTAGTTACAGCCTGAGAAGTAGAATATTTTTGACACCTTGTGAATTATCTAATTTAGTTGACCATTATTTGAACAGGCAGTGTAAGCTCATGTCCAACAGAAGTGGGTAGATGGCATGATGCAGCATTCATTGAAGGTGAAACATTCCCAGGGCAGTACGTGCCTGGCAAGTAGCATACGTTAATTTGACCCCTCTCCTCTTGTTGGACAAAAAGAAAAAATTAGACAAAGTACAGAAACTTGGTAGAATTATCAATCATGACTAATATTATTTACTCCTAGGGCAGTCATAACAAAGTCTTGATACTCCTGATTTATAAACTTGGTAAAGAATAAAATGAGTTTAAGTATAACAATAAACATACCACAATAACAATTTGTAATATTTGATCTGAACATGCCTCTTGATTGAAGCATTTCTGTTTCAGCTGTGAAATTTTTTTTTCCCTACTGTAAGTTGGAAGCAAGGAGAGCTGAGATTGATTGAAGACTATGCAAAAGCCTTACAATTATTTTTCATTAATATAAATAGTAAGATGTAACCTCATGACCCATAAAATTGGTTTCCAGTGTTCCTCAATCACTCAATCCATTACTAAATTCTTCCCAGCTTGTCATTTCATCTTGAGAGTTTTTAATAAACTACTCATATTCTCCCACTTTTGCCTACCCTAATTATATTTCAGAACATACATTTGACAGTCAATGAGAATGTAAAATTCATCTCCACCCATTTATTATTTTAATAATCTCTCTCCCTCTTGTTTCACTAGTCCAAATAACATAGTCAATTGCTTTATTCAACCCCTTTTTCTTGTATATCAGCTCAATATAGACAATCACAATTGACGACTTTAAATAATTGTCCCAGTAAGATCAATCACCATATGCATATTGCCTTCAAGTGTAGCAATATTCTAATTTATACCATTAGACATCTCAAAAAATCAGCTATATTATTGCATTCAAACATAAACTTGCATTTAAAATCTTCCACATATGTCAAAGGCTGTGTAGTTTTGATATTAATAACAACAAATATATATTTATAAGCTAACACATTTCAATACTTCTTATTAGCAAAACATCCCCACAACCTGGTTTATTCTTTCTACAAATCTCTTGCAATTGATAAATAAAATCAATATAACTACCTAACCATTTGGCACTTGTTCTTCTCAAACTACCCAGTTGAAAATCAGCGCAATTGCGCGGGAGAATTTTGGCAGTTTTTCGCAGTGATCTTACTTTTAAGACGAATTCCAGCAGTTCACCGCAGACAAAATGCAGGGGAGTCAATTCGAATAGCGTTTTTAGGCAGACCTCAGCAGTAATTGTCTACAGTCAGAATTGAAGCAGATAGTTCTCCGTTGGCCATCGACGTTCGCAGCAGTAAATGCCTCGGTCGAAAATAGGGATTAACAAACTGCGCTATTTAAACATTTCAACAGTATTTAAACCACGCATTTTGCTCGTTTGCGACAAAAGCGTCATAACTCAAAAAACTGGATTGTTGAGTTATCCATACAGGCATTAGCGTTTGCATCGCGGGATCCTGGGATCCTGGATGATTTGGGGCTGAAATTTCCCGGTCCGGGAATTCATTTTTTCCCGAGGTACAAAATAGCATACATGTAAAGAACTTCGTGGTTCTTTGGGTGCGTAAAGGGAATTCGAAAACGCGTAGGCTTTTCCAAACGGTTTCTGTAACAATATGATACAAACACTTAAAATCTAGCTCTAAAAACAAAATTGATTGCACTTTAATTTCACGATTCACATATTATGCCTTTTAATACACTATATACACACAAGCAACGAAAACACTAAAACCTATTATGTACAAAAAACTAATTTAGGGATTATTGCACGGTATAAAATAGTTTATGACGCAAGAACGACAAATATTAAAACCTTACCGAATTATTAGCCCCATTCGACATACTCTTCCGTGTATAGACAACGAGTGAAACGACCTGGGGCTACACCGATTTCAACTAACAATATACCAAGATAAAGATCAGACTAAATGTACCTACCGCACACGCATGAGCTTCGCTAACAATACATATTTCAAGATATTAGTCGGAAAAATAACTTAAAATCATGCTGTTTTCCTGGAATTACCGGGTTTCTATATAGTATACATATTTCAAGACATTAGTGAGAAAATAAGTTGTTATCATACTGTTTCCCTGGAATTCCCGGGATTCTAAAAAACATTATTACTTCAAGATTTGAGTGAGACAATAACTTAAAATCATGCAGTTTCCCTGGAATTCCCGGGATTCTAATTAGTGTACATATTTCAAGATATTAGTGAGAAAATAACTTGAAACCATTCTGTTTAATATGATTAATCACTTACAGAACTAAGAAAAGGACATTAGTGTTTTAATATTATTGCAATTTACATCACTACACCGTGCATGCAGTCTACACTATCTTATAATATAGTTCAACGATTTCGTCAGAATATATTTTGTGGTTTTGCAGGTAATAAAGAACAGACTGTAATAGATGCGATGGCAACGGCCGATGTTGTAGAAACTAAAGTTTTTGTTAGGTGATACTATGTTAAAGATGCAAATGGAGAAAGTGCAGTTATATAGTGCGGCAAGATTTACTCTGTAACGGCTGGTCTACCAGTGGTTTGTTGCGTCACCTATAGAGTGAACACAACATAGTGAAGCCTAAAACTGTAGACCCTGTTGCGTCAACTAGTAGCTGCGAAAAAAAAAACAATTCGTACTGGAAAAAAGCGCCCTCATACAAGGGAGAGCGGTAGTGAAAGCACTAAGCCTAAACAAACGAAAATAACAAGTTTTGTAAGGGTGCATCAAAGTACTCCGAAAGAACAAGTGACCAAGTTTGTAGCAGTTGATGGCGTGTCCGTAAATTCAGTTGCAAAGAGGGAATTCAACAAAATCCCTGCAGATGAAGGTTTTTCGCTCCCTAAATCGTCAAATACTGCGACAAATTACATTTGCATCAATGTAAAATGTGAAGAAATCCTGAAATTGCCGGAATTGTCTTCCTTAATTTGTTGCAAACCGTAACAGACATATCCATCTTCAAACTCTGATTTTTCGGTATAAACGTCATAACTGTAGCTCAAAAATTGACCGCTAGGGAGCTCTAAAATGTTCTAACGAAAGATCTTTACAGTACCGACGTCGTTGTTTAAAATGCCTCTCCTGAAAAATTGATTATTTCGAGTTAAATATAAAATTTGCAGGAATTAGTAAGCGAATGAGTTCACAAGCGAGCCTGAGCAAAAAAGTACAAGATAAACCCTAATCAGTTGCAGCTTCCACTGGACTTCCGAATTTCTTTCGAGTAAGAGACGAATGAGGTGCCAAATGTTGCTGATTTTTTCAAATACTAACGTTCATAGAACTAGTTTTCTGAATTTTTTAGAGGTACTTTTAGCTAAATATTGCTCATTTAGTCATCCCACTTCTGTAAAAGTATTTGTTTTTTCCATAAGTCGACAAGACATCAGTTCTTCCCTACATTTTTCCTCGATCATTCGTCGATGCATCCTGGCATTCCCTGGCATGGTGCAACAGTAAAGGCCCCGATACACTGGGCAAAAATCACGGTGACAACCGCCAGCACGCCTCTCAATGTGCCTCCCATCCCTGCACATCAGCCAGTTTGCAGAGTGGCCACCGAGCTTTCAGTGATCCGAGCATGTCTGGATTAGGACGGTCGTCACTGCGACGAGCAGTACCGTTCTGAACGTTGACGGGAGAGGTGCACAGCCATGTCTTGCTCCGCAATTGAGTAGACAAAACTCGAACGCTGAATTCTATAGACGCATTCAAAAAATTCGACTGCTTGCAGAATGTGATGAGCAGCGCTTACAGAAGGCTAAAGCACAGCGCAACGTGCGCTTTGGTTTAATCCTGCGCTCCATACGACTGGTCGCAATCGGGCACCTACCCGTACGACATGCTGAGGCAGACTGACGCCTTGCATTGCATTCCGCCGTGCTTCATCTTGCGTGCTGAGTGTATCATGTCGCCACATGGAGCTAGGATATATGGAGGGAGCATAGCGCACTCCGATCGGGCTCAATTTGGCTGCCAAAGTTGAGAGACTGGGGTGAAACCACGGCCCCATACGTGGCTACCTCACAGCCAATCACAGACGCTTGAACCTAACCTCCTGTACGACTCCACCTCCGATTTTCCAAAGCAACATTAGTGTTGCAAGAGAAATCTTAGCGTGAGGTGTGCGTGAAAATCGCTCTGTGATATTTATCTTTTTCTTCAGGGCCTGTAATATTTATTGTTTTAAACTGTTGGTGTGTCATTGTTAGGAATTCTGATATTATCAAGTCTCCCCAAGTGAGGAAAGACAATTTATTATCTTTCGAAATCTAAGAATCTCAAATCGATAAGTTACGTTCAGCCTAAGTTTAGCATAATATCGACTTTCTTTCTGTATAAGTTAGAAACGAAATTTTCGGCAAAGTGAATGCCATAGTCCATATCCAATTACTGTTTTCCATGGAACACCATTTCCATTTATTTTCATAACCTTGTTTTTGTACAGGGTTAGGCAAAATCATACGACACATTTGTAGGTAAATCTAGACAACTATCGTGAACGCCTTTGACTGTGCGAGGAAAATAATGGATCCCTTTTGATATTTTGATTGATTTAATTTTTAAAATATATGGGAACAGAATTGCATTAAAACCGAAAACACTTTTGAAACTGAAAACACTTTTTTGTTGCTTTACTTCATTTGCATATTATTAGACCTAGATACGGGTCAGATAATTTTGCCTGACATGGTATCTACGAGGAATCTTGAGTGATGATCGAGTTCGTGCGTATAGGTACAGTCCCATTATTATTCTTCCCATTTGATAACAAGAGTGATGTAAATATAATGAGTTGAACTTTCATATGTCGCTTTAGAAGTATTCAATTACTTGCGCTTTGTTCCTCTTTTGTTGCATTCATTACTTTTTCAGGCTAGAAGGTATTTCAACTTTTAAAGCCGTCATCTAACTTTGGCAAAGGCGATTAAATTTGGTTAAAAGGTGACTGTGGAGCTGATTGTCTTAATATAACGAATGGGCATGCTGAATCGAAATGAGATAATAAATAAATGCATTTAACATGTGTTAGGAGTATGAACGCTGACCGCTCTCACAGGATTTTGTTGACCTTAGTATGGTGAGGTCGGACTTCTTGTTAGTCTGTTAAATTAGGTTTTTGTTTCGTTTTTAATTTTTACGGTTCACTTACCAATTTTATTGTTCGGTATTACCTTATTCATCATCTGTATTTAATTTCTCAAACCCTATTGTGATTTGACTTCATTTTAATACTAAATTATTTGTCATTTATTCATTACTACTCTCTGATGAGATAAAATGATGTATGTGAACTAATACTTGAATATTTTGTAGTGATGTAACGGTATCGGCAGTATCGGTCTTATTTACTGGTATCGGTGTAGACAAAATCTGGCCGATACTTTTCAATAATACGTATTTTATCATAAAAATGATCATAAATAATGAAAGTAAAAGTATAATCAAATAAAGAGCCTATTGGTGCCTGGTAAATTCGTTAGCTAACTGTTGAATTACAGCGTTTAATCAGGCCCGCGAACTGAATTTACTACTTAGAATTTCTGATGAGTCACATACGGTCAGTAAGGGAAAGCTATGTAGTATGAATTATTAAACACAGTAGCGACATAAAATTCTTATCATTTTACTACTAAAACTTATATAGTTCGACCCAATATCAATTTCTTAAAGTATGTGACAGGCTAACAAAAATCAAACCAATTAAATAAAGTTGAAGGTGCATTTTAAAGTTTTTGCAAATTTACAATAGAAGTAGCTGAAAATTCTATTTTAATTTAGCATGTAAATCGCCGTACATTACGAATCTTGCATTTTTCTTCTATTTTAAGATGTTTGAAAAATTCACGAACAATTTCACAGTTTGCGTGTTTTCGGATCATTTCTGTTTCGGGGCCTATCGAATTTTAATGTTTTCTTTTCGCCAAAGTATCTATTTTGGTGTGAAAAACACGAAAATGATAACAATTTTGTGCAGTAATTATTCATTAAGTCTTACTAACCTAATCAAGGGTATAATTTCATACACCTCACTGTCAATCACAGTAAAAATTTCGTGGATCCTGCAACAGGTGCACGCACACACTACTGAGAGTGTATGGCATAGTCTTAAGAAAGAAAAAAAGAAAGAAAAACGGTTTATTTCCAATAGAGATAGTACAAAAGTACCATCATTGGTTTTTAAATATCTTAAAATTAATACATTTAGATGATACACACACACACACACACGAGTATTGAAAAACTCGTGTCACTAGTCAAAAGAAATGATTGAGGGCAAACGTCAGGGAGACACTCACCGACAAATGATAGACTCGTGAGTTTGCGTGGATGAAACGTATCGAGAAACCGCACTATTATCATTAATGGAATAAGTAAATTTCAAGCTTAATAAAAATTCGTTCCACAAAATGGTTAGTATTTTCGAGTTTCCAACACCAGAACACATACTTTAGCGGAAAAAAATTAAAATTCGATAGCCCCCAAACCAAAAAGAGCGGTGTTTGCTTCTCCTGCACACTGTGTGTTCGTACGTACGTATACTATTTGCGTTCACGCTGTCATTTCTGAGACTAAATGCTACATTATATTACTAGTTTACGCCTGTAAAGGAAGAAAAATATCATTTAAGATTAAATTTAATCCAATAATAACTTCAGTTCAAATAAAGATTGCTAAACAGTGAATACTTATTTGTTCATGTATGCTGATTGCGGTATCATACGACGATAAAGCGGAAAGATGACGCAATCGGAATACTTTGTGAGGAAAACGAATGAAATAATGACACTGGACTGCAGTGATGCCAACTTAGCAATGACGTATGAATCTATCATCAAACAGGGAAAAAACGTTATAATGAAAAATCTAGCATATTATAAGGCGATTATACCATTGTATTAAATTTAGTCATTTTCAATTGCTTTCTAGTATCTATTTCTTGACTCATGGTAACTCAATGACCATAATGAAAACATGACCACCTAGTAATTTATCCGATAGAAGTGAACTTTCCCATTTGAATGAGTTCCAGTGCCTATTTATGATAATATTTGTTTGGTGGGAAGTCTTATTTACCAGTGCATCTGCATGCAATTTTCGCTGACATTGACTCTACCTAACGCCTTTACTTCTAACACTGCGTGTTGTGAACGGAGTTATTACGTTCTAAACTGACTTTTATGCATCAGCTTATAGTGGCGTGAGGCAATGTAGCCTATGATAGGTTACAGTTGGATGAGAAAACGTCAACATCAGCATCCACCATTATACCATGGCAGACAGTGTCTGCTCCGTATGAGTTAAGGAATATAGTTGGGAATAATTTAACGCTCTTCATCAAGATCCAGCGTATGCATCTCGTCTCTTAACTAGTTATAAGAAAGAAACGATGTTTATTACTATAAGATACGGTAGTATATAAAAAATTAAAACAGCCAATTTCGTTGAATACATAAATGAAGTACATTAAAATATTGTAAGTTAAAACTTAATATCTAAGCTGTTATATTTTATACATAGAATAACATAATGAAAGCCCGTGCATGCTCATATCATTTATATTGCAAAAATGTTTTACAGACAGCAGGTTACCGAAGAAATTTGTGTCAATAATGTAGCTGTTCAGCAAGACATTGCTCACGTTACTAAACTTGACTCCCCAAAGTGTACGAGTACAGCGTTACCGTAATGGTTCGCACTCGGTATTGCTGCATTTGTGGGCTTGCAGCAGAAAATAATCCTGGACTCGCATTCTTCAAGTAAGTTTAGTCGACGTACGTTATGAATGAGTGGTTTGAATATAAATCTGGAAATTATAAAAAATCTGCTTAGGCGTAATATCTGTTCACCTTAAACTCTTTCGGTAAAACGGGATTATAAAAAATATGTACTGGAATTTCAGTTCTGGATCTTTTTGGAAAATTAAGGTAAAGGGAGAAAATAATTATTATTGCATATACTATAACAAGCAAGTCTAAAGTGAGATCAGTGAATAGATTTCAAATATTAGAGGGAAAATTTTTAGACATTTAAGTAGGCGGACCAATCGAGAAACTCTTGATTGTTCATTGCTCTAAAAATTTTCATGAAGGGTTTTTGAAGATTTTTCCATAACAGATTAAGCAATCTTAGAAAGATATCTAGTTAAAACAAGATGTATGTTGGAAGTACTTCGGTTGCCTTCATCAATAAATAAATACATTTGCTCTGATGATGGCAGAAGCATCTCATAATGAAAGCTCTGTAATGAAGCTCTGTTGAACGGGTATGTGAAGACTAAGGTTGTAGCTACATATCACTACTGGCGGATCCTATAACACGAACAAAAATGGACCGACGTCTTACGAGGCAAATACGTGTTTCGAGGTCTGTTTGGAAGAAAATTAGCACTTGATAGATTAGTACGTGAATTCTAAGTGCATTGACATATTCTCAGAAATTCAAGAAAACAGGTCTTCACATCACATATTAATTTAATCCTTTTATCCCATAAATTTCAAAATTCACCTCCTCGTTCACAAATGGAGCCGTCCATAACTTGCTTGAAAATCTTATTCAACGCATTTCTCAGTTTTCAGTAATTAGTGAATAGACCACGCTTTTCCTTGGTGAACAGTTTTAAGAGATGAAATAAAATTTTTCCTCAGTCGGTAATAATGTGTTGAGCAGAGGAATAGATATAAGGAGTAGAGTAATTAAAGCACATGTACATTTATACCTGTACGACCAGATGTTCTACCTGTACGAGCACATTCCTCGTTACGAGGATTGTGTTCTCTTAGTTACTTTATATTTAAATGCACTATCAAAATCAGATTAGGCAAGAAAGGGAACTCATTTTTGTTGTCCTTTTCTGTCAATCATTTTTTGATTCAACTTTTTACACGGGTGTTACGATACAAATGTGTTATTATAAGTTGAGGATGTTAATGTTAAGGTGTCTTAAAAACCAACGTATTGACATTTCATGTTTGTACTGTATTGGAAATATAATGTCTTTCTTTCTTTTTCTTTGATGCATGAATAATAGGAAAACTTATATTTCGTTGGTCATTCATCCATGCGTGCAGGAGTGCTTTAGTTGTTTTGATTGTTTAATGGTAACCTCCAATCAACTAATTTTGTGAGGAAACGAAAGAAGAAAAGCATGTCTTCAGAGTTAGAACTTCTTAAAACGATCTCTGAGAAAAGTCGTTCTTAAAATAGAGGTGTGTGATCGGATTCCAGGCTCGAGACTCCGGACTAAGCCTGATTTTTCCCCAGTAATTTATCCGCAATTTTGGAACCATTATTGATGAGAAAGATAATTTTGAAACTATTTTTGTTTTGAATTGATTTGAGAGATCGTTTGGGAACACTTCCATAACCTGTTGTTATTATAGCTAATCTACATTGCGTTGCAATACGATTATAAACACTTATCTATCGAATGGATTTCAGTTTATTTTTTTATCAATTATAAAATTAACATAGCAAAATTAGTGTTATTATCCCTAATCGAAAACTTTAATGTAAGTATTAAATATATATTGTTGGATATATTAGCAAACAATTTCATTATTCTACCCGTGTACGGCTTATATTGGTTTTATTTTAATAAAATTGTAAAAGTATCGAATGTCGAATAGCAAGACTAACCGTGGAATTGCTTACAAAATCAGTCAAAAAGCCTAACATGGTGTACCCTAAACTAAAGGCCGTGCAATGAGGGAACTGTTTCAGTTTTGAGGTAGTTCATTTCAGTTATCAGGGAACGGGGTTTGAGAGAGTCAAGTTGTGAAGGCCCGAGCTAAAGGTTGGGTAGGCTCTCTTCTTTTTAAAATAGGATAGGTTTTTGTTTTGTTACCGACCATCTATTTTCAGTTCACTGCTCTCCTGTTTTTCAGCACATACTACTTTCTTCTTCGATTTTTTTCTGGTTTACTGATATTCTTTCTTAGCTTACTGTTTCTATGCACCTGGTGCATAGATTCCGCTTTCCCTCAACTCCATACTAAATGGTGCCTTCATCCTTCCTCTCTTGGAACATCTTTGTCGTGGTAAATGGAAGCTGAAACTTTATTATGTAATAACAACAACAATTCCGTGTACTGTAACTTCTCGGTTCATCTTCACTTATTATTCTAATCCATTTATTTCTTTTTAAGGTTTCCTAGGAGCGAATCGGCCAAGAAGCAGTGGATGGAGGCGATCGGAAGGCATAAATTGAAGAGGCCGGTTACAGACGCATCTTATGTTTGCTCTAATCATTTCAAGGATCAAGACTGGGCTTTCTCAGCTTGTCTCAGGAAAGGCATCCGAAAAGAAGGGGCCTAACTTTCTAAACTAGTGAATACCATATCTGTCTGAACTAGTCAACTGTTTTTGAGCTGAAACCGGTTCGCTTTGTTATTTATCAAAACAGAGATTTACACTGCACCTCTTTTACTCATACTGTTTAGCAAACGGATTAATTATTTCATGCTGTTAGTATCATTTACTACAATATTTTTAGTTTTAATATGTAGGAAATTCAATGCTATTTGAATTATCTTGGTACTTACAGTCCTGGAGGTTTGATTTATTTTGACCCCATTACGGAAAATAGTCTTAATATTAAATTGAAAAGCTAGTCTCTATCTTGATTTATTATTTAATCATTCCTACAAAATTTATTGTTCGAAAGAATAATTTATTATCGTGTGTACATTTTCCACTTGAAAATATATCAACGTCAATCAGCTTTGGTTATTCTGCAATTATTTTTTCATTATTTACCCATTCAGCATTTACTATCACCTGAATTATGTATTAGCAGCGTCTTCAATCAATTGTATGTCTTTAAATAATTTTCTTGTGTCGTGGATGATGTACAAAATGTTCTTTCCACTTTTGTGTTATTGCCCTTTAAAATAGGCGTTTCAAGCTTTCGGTTTAGCCTAATTTTAGGCTTGTAGGTTGATTTCATATGGAATGAATGATCTGACAGACAAGGAAGTAAATTATCGCGTTCTTGGGTAGTCTCCCGATAGTGGATTGGAGCTAGTGTTCCCCAAGAGAGGTAACATGAATTTTTTCTTTAGCGCGCAGGGCTGAATTTGAACAATCGATTGAGCCTTACTTCTAGCCTTTGATGTCAATTTGACGGAAAGTACTCCACGAAAAAGTAGTAAATCCTTGCGCTATATTGAGAGGACAGTATCCTCTTCGTTGGAACTAAAACTTGGAACTCAATCTCTGCGGAGATACGTGTAAGTAATTCTTACGAGATATTCAAAAGATATTTTTAGTCTCATTTTCTATCATAAAACTAGCCGTGTAAAATCACCGAGTCAAATCTTGTCTCCTCCATGACTGGTCCATGACTGATATGCTGTCAACGTCTAGTCTATGCTCGTATAAACTTTTTTTTAAATGCAGCATCCAATATCGAGTTAACTATCTCATTGACCAGTTTAATGCGAAACTAGGTTAAGTGAATGAGGTTTAACATTATTGTGCACCTTAGAATAACGTTGATGGTAGGATGCCCTAGAAGTCGCTGAACGTGTTCGGGCTCACAGGTAGCTATACTCAAAATTTAACCATTGTATTAGACTTAAGAAAAATTCTACCTCTGTATCGCCTGTGGTAAATTAATTGTTCACATTTCCTTTGAATTTTTAATTAATTTGGGTCAAATAGATTTCAGTATTGGGCGAAATTATGAAAAAACCCAGGTGACGCCCTGAAGCAGTGTTACCAAACTTGTCATTTCTGTGAACAAAACCCTGGAGTTGACTTTTTTCGATCCGAAATTTGACACCGAAATTCATTCATAGACTTTGAACTTTGCTGGGACTGTTAAATGCTTTCAATTTCAACCATCAAGTTTTGTCTAAAGATATCAGCTGAAGAATTATGTCCAGAAAAAAGTGCGTAATTTGGTAACTTTGCCTTCACGCAAAATCAAAACCCAGATATTTCTTGAGAAAACTAAGACCTGGGTTGAAATGCGCAGGGGCGATTAACTCAACAGCTAGAGGAGCATGGAGCGCGCACGTGCGCACTCCATCGTAGTTAGTAGGTAACTGACGTCACAGTTGGGAGAACCCTATTGGTTCCCACAGAGATGAGAGAAATCGCAAAAACTGGTTCACTTCACAGTCGCCAATGCTCCCTCCATAATATACTCCCTCCACGTGTCGCCAGTTCTCACTTAAACTGGCGGACGGATCCACTACCGCAATTTCCCGAGTCATGAACGCCAGTGTATCGGGGCCTTAAGCAGCCGGCAGGCGGCAGGCAGCCTGTTCCACTCTGACTGTCATCGAGTGCGTGTGTGTGAATAACGGATCACTAGTGTTCAGTGTATATATACTTGTCTTACTTGATTTATGTCTGTTTTAAGTGATTAAGTACAAAAGTGCTTTTGAGTATATTACGTGCTCATATAGTCGGTTTAATCTTTAATTTGAGAACCAATCTAGTTTCTAGATTTTTCCTGTTGTCTGTTGCATCACTAACAACTTCGTGTTCATAGTCTAATTTATCGTCATGTTTTCAGAATTCCTTGTTATTTTAGGCAGCTTAGAAACATTTTCATGAAATGTTAGAGCGGCAGACCTTGATCTCAATTGGAATAATGCAGAAACTAAAGCTGTACTCAGCGTTGGCTGGAATGTATAAAAATAGAATATTCTATCTTCTTCCAAAAACAGGAAGAAGCAAATCCTTGGTAGAAAATAGAATATTCAATAAATGTGGTATGCATACCAATTTGCTATTTGCTTCGTGATAAGACAGAGCAAAGTAGAAAAATTTCGGGAAAAAGAGAGCGTCATAAGCACTAGCTTGTATTCGTAGGAACATAAAGATCTATAACTGAACACCCCATTCTTTTTATTAAAGATCTCTGTATGTTTCAGGTGTCTAAATGCAATTGATTAACTTCTAGGTACGCCAAAGATGTCGTTGCACAGCATCTGTTTCCACACGATGTTCTTCAATTACCTCATTGACAATAGGCTCAGGATTTCTTTCTTCTGGCAGGTTATCATGTAAATACTTTGGAATTTTGTGCAAAACAACACGTGGTACAATAATTTTCGGAGCTTGTTTTGTTGCAACACGAACAACACCTGCCAGCATAGGAAAATGTTTCTTAAGTTGCCCAAAACATCGCTCTATAATTACTCGTTCTTTAGTGAAAACTTGGTTGAAATGTTGCTGCGCGGGAGTTTCAGGGTTTCTGAAGGGTACCATAAGCCAAGGTTTTATAGGATATCCACTGTCACCTAATAGCAGAAAGTCACCTCCTGTTGAGTGCATAACATGTGGACTGTCCGAACATCGTAGTATCCTCGAATCATGAACACTGCCAGCCCAACTACCGCAAACACTTGTAAAACACTCTTTAGAGTCACAAGTGGCCTGCACAATAATTCAATGCACTCCCTTTCTGTTAACAAATTTGTCAGGGTGGAAGCGACGCACAGGCCTCTTTATCTTTACATGAGTGCAATCAATCGCCCCGATAGCTTGCGGAAATGAATATTTTGCAATCCACATCGAGGAAGCGTTTTCTTTCTCTTGCCGTGTTTAAGGAAATTTGATCCAGTAGTCAGCTATTTGTACGAGTCTCTCACAGATGTGGTGAACCGAACGGCAAATTGAAGATTGGTCTATTCCTAAGTCTTCACCAACTCCGACTTGAAAACCTGGATCGGCCACATACCTAAGAAATTCTTCAACCCGATGTTTTGTAGATAATGCTCCTCCTCTGGTCTCAACACCATTATTGTCCGGTAGTACGTTTTGTACAATCCAATGTACGTTATACTCGTCAAATCGGAAAAGACGTTTGTCGTCATGGACATGACGGCTTGAGCGGCGAACGTCATATATTTTAGGTTTTCTAATATTCATGAACGCAGCCATAATGCACGACGACCACCACCGTCAACTGCTCGAAGACACCTGATCGTGGAGGGAGTATATATGGAGGGAGCATAGCCGTCTGTGATAAGAACCAGTTTTTGAGATTTCTCCTATTTCTGTGGTAACCAATAGCCGTCTCGCAAGTGTGACGTCAGCACGGAAGCCAGTTACCTACTGACTACGCTAGAGTGCGCACACGCGCGCTGAATGCTCTTCCAGCTGTTGAGTTAATCGAATCGTAGTTAATCATCAATTTGGAATTCTAAGACTCCGAAAGATAATAAGTTGTGTTTCCTCACTTGAGGACACTTAATAATATCAAAATTACTAGCAAAGATACATTAGGAGTTGAAAACTATGGAGATTACAGGCCCTTGATTATAACAAATTAGAGCGACTTGCACGCACACCTCACCCGTTGACATGTGGTGTGGTACTAATCTTGCTATGGAAAATGAGAGGAGGGGCTGTAGGGAAGGTGGGTGGAGCAACTTCAGCCAAGCGTCTGTGGTTGGCTCAGAATTGTGACGTCACAGGCCTTGACAGTGCCCGAGTCTTTCAGCTTTGCAGCCAAATTGAGCCCGATCGGAGTGCGCTATGCTCCCTCCATGTATCCTAGCTCCATGCCACCCACGAAGGCTGGCGTGACACTGACGTCATGTCAAGGATTGCAGCCGGTCGCTCCAAAATTATCAAGCATAGCTGATCTGCCTCAAACAGTCTGTACCAACCTGAAATCAGCGTACAAACGCATGAATTCTGCACCAGTTCAGATTTGTCTGCAGAAATATTTGCGCGTGTGAGGGGGCTTTTAGTAGTAATCGACGGTGGCGGAATAGTTTGAGATCTGCTGTCTGTTTTCTGGTATAGTATGAAATATCTCGTATATTGAAATCAATTATTAGAGCTGAAGTTTATTTGATTTAGGATATATAAAACATTTATTCGAAAAAATATGTTACAAAAGGCTATTCTGTTATTATGTGGTTACTCAGTCATCAAATCTCACATTGTTTAATTAAAAAAGAAGTTGATCCTCGTGTTTTCTCATAAGTTTCCAACAGTATTGGAGGCTCATTTTCAAGAAAATTTTGCTTTCTATATAAAAACAACGGAATTCTCGCTGGAAATTACTTTGTAAAAATCTCTTGAAAGTATTGTGTTTTCTTTTTGAAACATACTTGTAGGAAATATAATTTCAATCTTATGCAGTATTTACAGCATCAAATCGTATATACTTTGCAATTATTATTGAAAAAGAAATTGAGACCAGGTAATATTATTTATATTATTTCTCTAAATATTTCTCTAAATACTTTTTTGTTCATGACAGTGAGTATCTGATCTTCTCGACTAACCGCTGAAAACCAATTTGTTTAGCACAAGGGTGACACCGAAAAGGATGAAACTACAGAGACCAATCAAAAGCAAGAATCAATGTGGAAATAGAGACCTTAATTTCCAATGATACTAAAAAATATGCACGCCTTTGTAAATGAAAGATTAAATAACGATAAAAATTTTACAACTTAGAGCTTAGATAATCGCCTCATCCTCCCGCTCAAAGAACGAGCGGCTGCAACAGGCCACCTGTTGTAAAAGTTTGTGAAAGCGTACTGGTAAAGGCCCCATGTTTTATCAATCACAGAAATTAGTTGTAAGTTTTTTAGAGCGTAAGTAACTGACTAAAGGCACTTATAATCTTTGGCACATGCATTCATACGTGTATGCTGGCAAGCTACTGGTTCGAGTAAAACCACTCTTCTTATCCCTAAAATTGTGGGATTTAGACGTTGAGTCTTGAAATTCGACTGATGCGAACACAGAAAACTTTTGTTATCTGTAGGCATTGGTCTTAAAATAGGCAAACTTTCGAGAAATTTAGAAAGTTTTCCTCCCTAATATAGAGTGAAGGCGAAACACCTTCAGAAATCAACCATGAATAAAAAATGTGTTAACACAAGACATCAAACTTCTAATAAGCTCACCACTACGACTTAATCGAGTGAACATAAAATAAGCAAAAAACTATAAAGAGAGAACTTAAATAATTTGAAGAACCAATAAGGCATAATTAGTAACAAAACCTACCTAACTGCAACCAAACTAGAATTAATGGTTGAAACGGCTGGAAATGTATTCTATTTTGGTTTCAAATATATTTTAAATGGTAGAATTTACTAAATGGGCTGCTATTTTGGAAAGTCATAACAAATTCGACCTAATTTCATGATACAGATCTACCATATAATCATACCGATTCCACATAACGTCCCAGATGGAGTTGGGGAGACGCCTCGTCTCCCATCAGGTACTGCGCTGGGCTTGGTTGGAGCGCTGGCAAAATGTTCATCCGTAGGAAGTGCTGCTGCTTGGGCAGTACTTCGCCCGCTGCGTAAACATCTGGATAAAGTGAGTTACATTACTGAAAACACATTTGAATGGTAAGGAGTACAGTTGACAAGAAATAAATAAGAAAATAGAGACTCCGACAAAGTAATTTAAAAATTATATGTACATTTGGGGCATATGTTTTATCAGCGACTGTGATCGCAGTACGTGATCAGGGAAATAAGTTTCCCTTGTATGCCGACGGATCGTTTAAAGCGAGGAAAATCATGTGGCCCGGAGATCAGGAATAGAAACACCACTATTTTGTTCTACAATCAGTGATAAAAGCGCAAATGCTTATAAACATTTATAAGTCAAAAATATTTTTGGCATGAATGTTAGTTTAAGGCTCCTTACCCACAAAAAAGGAGCTAAAAAAGAGGGTAATCACGATATAATCATCGAGTATGATTACGAACACAGGGAACCTATGCACAAGTGTGTTCCCACACAAGTCTCTGCGCAAAGAAAATATATGATTTAAACTTCAAAGATACAAGTTAAAGGAGAAGTTAGTAGGTGCTGAATAAAAGGAAAGCAGTGAACAGAAAAAAGTTTTTGTTGTGAGCAAACGCACTATTTCACCTAAAATGGGTTTCCTAACCATCAGCTCAGGCCCGTACATTCTCCCAAGCGTCATAGGTTTGATTGTTGTATCTTTCTAAGGGTTTAAGCTGAGAAAAGACGAAGAAAGTGCCGGGAAAGACACAGAGAGGCTTGATGCAAGGTTTGCGAAGGGATGTACTATGATCTTCCGATTTAATATGGTGGCATAGATGGAATTTTATTTGCAGTTAATAGTAATGTGCTTGTTCAAATTAACAATTTAAAAACGCACTCAAAGCTTACTGATATGCCATTTTTTACGATCGTCGAAGCGTTAATAGCTGACTCCACAAGTAATGATACGCTGCGAAGAGTTCACTTGGGACGGATATGAAGTAAATACAACAAATTCAAAATTTCAGGAGATAATGTTTTGAAATCCGTAGCCCAAGTACTAATGATGAAAATAATGTATGCAGTGGGAACATTAGTGACAAAAGCACACATCCTGCTGCGTGAGGACGAAAAGCTATGTAATGAGGTGTGTAAAATGGGTTAAAAAATTATACGAATGGAGTTTAACCGGTCCCCACTCACCAAAGTGAGGAGCATGAAAAATGATTAACCAATTCATTCATATATTTTTGAGGTGAAATGATGCAGAAATACTGTGACTCGCTGAATAAATGTTTGTTTTATCTTAATTGAGACAACAAACGTCAACTGTTACACGCGCTAAGTCAACGGATCGAACACAAAGAAAATCGGAGGATTATTATTATTATTATTTTATAAAAAAATTTGAGCCTCCCTTAACCACGACAAAGATGTTCAAGAGAGGAAGGAGGAAAGCACCATTCAGTATGGAGTTGAGGGAACGCGGAATCTGTGCATAAGGTGCACAGAAACAGTGAGCTAAGAAAGAAGTTCATGAAACAAGAAAAAGTTGAAGAAGAAAGTAGTAGGTGCTGAAAAACAGAACAGTAGTAACCGAAAAAAGATGGTCCGTAACAAAACAAAAACCTATTCTATTTTAACAAAAAAAGGACTACTTAACCTTTAGCAGCAGGGATTAGTTTACAAAAAGAATGTGGAAGCCCAATGCAATGCTCTGAATCACGAACAATGACAAGTTCAAACACAAAATTCACCTCATTGGTTGCATAGCCTAAACTATAGAAGCACCTCGTTGAAAGAAGTGGTCACTTCAAACCTGCATTGCATCAGGATGTTAGAAGACCCTGTAGCCAATGGCACAAAGAAATAGGCTAACTCTCTAGCCCATGGACGCAAAAAAAGGAGACGGTCGTACAATGGGAACTTCAATGATGAAAAAGAGGAAATATTAGGGGTATCAAAATATATTACAGATTAAAACTGGCTACGAGTGCCATGAAACCACTTGCGTGAATCTAGAGAGTGTTGCGTAAGAGAAACAAAAACAATGGGGTGTGATTGTGCCAAGGAGGTCCCAAGGCACCTAATGTTACTCATGGAATGAAAACCAAGCTGACAAACGCTGGTAGTGGAAAAACAATCAGAAGAGAGATCCGCGAGCAGAAAATGTTCGGCAGACCAGCAACTTTAGAGCCACTGATGACTTGACAGAGGATTAAATTTGTTACTCCCTGTCGCATTTCGGTGTGGAGAACACCAGCACGTGTTTCTGATACAGATTATTATGACATCGCCAGCACAATAGTGACAAATTTCTGTCGTTAAATGAGGGCTAGGGCAGCCATATCCTGGTATTTTTCCTGACCTGTTAACAACATTCATTAACATTATTGCGAAGGAATGCGTAATCATCTCATGCTGTAGACTTTTCTCCGGAGTGGCTAATGTTTTAAATTTAAGACCGTAGTGAAATTCTTCAAATTGCCCCGGACAGATAAACCGACGCTAAAACTGTCACATCTCCATTAGTCTCCACAGTCACAATGCCTGAATATATCATTGAGCCCCTGTGGTCATTGATGGATAAAACTTTGTGCAGCTGCTTCAAAGGTAGAATGTTACTCTCTTTGGAGAACTTTACAAGACTTGGGTGCTTCTATTATACGTATATATACAGCCATTCTGAGAGTCAAAGGTATTCACAGTTTCACTTCAGGTAATTACAATGTGTCAGATGATATTATGTTTTTTACAAACCACTGTTCAAAATTTCCGATATGAGCTTCTTAATGCTGCAGACACAAGATCTAAAATGTCTTTTCACTCAACATCTTCAAAATTTATTCGCAAAGTATGAAAAACGTGAACCAAATCGTTCCCCTGCAATACTAAAATATTCGTATAAAGGCATACTTATTACATGGAGAACTCTTGATGGAATAAGGAATGAGAGTTCCAGGTGGCAAGGGCGCTGTGGCATTTAGAAATATTGAATTTTCTTCCACAGCACGACTGCAGTTTTCCATGATGAGAGTTAGTTGTCCCTCCTCTGCGTTGTCATCTAAAAGAAATTAAGTTACTTAATCAAATGAGAATGGACTACGGTATTTTCATTGATGGTTGTTCAATGACTAACCTCTTTCACAAAACCAAATAAGATAAGCAGGCAGTATGCTGCTCATTACATTCTAAATCTGCATGAATACATTTGGTTTATGTTATCCTGACTTTCGAAGCACCGGCGAAGAAAAGACATTTTAGAGGAGTTTTGAACATGCCCCTGTATCACAGTGTATGGCCTAATATTTCCTTTGGATCGAACATTTAAAATTCACTAAAAGAACGAAACAAATAATAATTCCATAATTCGATAGGCCAGAAATTTACCATAATTCTATGAGTCATTGGCTACAAAGTCTGCTAACATTGTGCCGCAATTCGGGTTTGAAGTGACAACTTCTTCCAACGAGGTGCTTCTTTAGTTGGGCCAATTAACTAATGAAGTGAATTTTATGATCGTTCTTGTCATTGTTTAATATTTAGCGCATTGCATTGGGTCTCCGCATCACTATTGTCAACTCTACATTGCTGCTCTCATGCTTACAAATAAACAAGTACTCATATTCCCGGTCTCGATATCACATGAACATTGAGCGAATGCCATGGTGTTGAGACCGAGATAAAAGAAGTAAAATAATGATTCGACAGGTAAATGTAACCTTTCTACTTTGACTAGTTATATTTAAGTAGCACTAGACCAAAACAAGTCGTAATTACGTAAATGCAATGAAAGGAGACGTGCAACAAATTATGTCAACTATTGATGTACCGATGAATCGGTATCGGCAGTATCGGTCATTTATACTGGTATCGGTATCGGCAAAATCTGGCAGATACTTTCCAATAATACGTATTTAATTATAAAAATCAAACTGTAATAGTAGCGACAGGGCAACAGCCCAAACAGTAATAAGAGCAATAGGGCGAATGCCCGAAATTAATTAGTACTCTAGTAGAGCTTCCCGCCAGGAAAAAAAGCATAGGTCGACCGGTCTAAAAGCTCCATGGACACAAACTCACTAGCAGACATGCGCCTAGTCCAAGAGTGACGAACCTCCATGTCTATGGAGTTGGAAGCTCCTCCGACAACAGATGGTTAGAGCGAGCTTACCGGAGTCGTGTCGGTGTATGGCTCACAGCTTTGGCATCGCACCATCCTGGCGCCGGTAGATGCATAGGATTCTCATCTCTAGCCCAAGACCACCCGGGGAGCACCCGCGTCAAGTTCGCACATTTGGACGCCGCCCACCCCTCTCCCTCCACCTCCAAGCAGCTTCTGCACCACCTCCGAGCAGCTACAGAAATGTTAGGTTAAATTTATTTAGGTTAGGTTGAGTTAAGTTAAGTTAGGTTAAGAGGTTAGGTTAAGTTAGGTTAGGTTGGGTAAGGTTAGGCCAAGTTCAGTTAGTTTAAGGTTAACTTGAAAAAGTTTAAAAATGACTGTTTTTGCGTGCCGAGATGTAGGGTTGAATAGCCAAACACCAGCGGTCGTTGTCAAAACTTATTATAATGATTTAATACAGGTTAACTTTGATATTCCGCTGTAGTATCCACTTACTAAATACATGTAGTGTTTATAATGCAGTGATTAATAATAATGTATAACGAACAGATAGGTTGATAAACCTCAGAAGTACTACATAGTTAAATAATTGGCGCGAATGGCAACGTGATGTAGCAACACGGAGGTGGAAGGAGAGGGGTGGGCGGCGTCCAAATGTGCGAACTTGACGTGGGTGCACCCGGGGAGCGAAGGCAGTGCGGTGACGGCGGGCTTAGCCTCTCAACCTCCCGTCGCCTGTTTGCCAAAAAACGTTGCAGAGAAGACGCACCCAAACCCAAAGTTAAGTTCGTAGCAACTTAGCCCAGCGGTGGAGCAACGTCAACCTGCGGTGACAGGGAAGAGCCACCCGCACAGTCAGTGGCCGGTAATTGTGTTCAGCTAATATTATGGGCAGATGGCTAGAGCTGAGCTTTTTCGGTTGTGTCTTTGGAAGCTACAGTAAACTGGATACTGTTTATCGTAAAACTTAAACTAGGAGCTTTCTACTAGCGTGCCATGACTACCCTCGAAAATCAGTCGACCAAACTTAAATCCACGTTTTAAATATCACCTTCAGTATTAACTTCTAGGAAATACAATTAAAGTTAATACAAAGAAAAAATTATCACTAAGAATCCGTCAGAAAATGTAAAAATAATGGAGGTAATTAATCTCATTCTCAAAATCGATACATTAGTGAGTCTATGAACTAATTGATGTTTATGCTTGAGAAACTATTTCAGTAAATTAGGTTTATTCAGTGTCACGGTCCAAATCGGTGAGAATAAAATTGTCGTACTTTCTCCAGTGTCAGGAGTTCATATTGATTTCCTAAGTTTTATGATATGAATCAAATAAGTAGTCATTTTGATTTCACTTTATCTCGATTGAAAAATTAAGGGCGTATCGCCTCCGAATTAAGAACAAGGCAGACGTTCATGAGCAGAGTTATTGCAAGTAGACTTCCTTGCCTACACACCTCCCCCGGCGCGCATTTACCTGGTAATCTGGAGAGCAAATCTTAATTTTTTCATTAGACTGCACTGGAAGCAAGAGTGGGCTTACAATTTCGACTGCTTATCAGTTTGTTGTTAGCACAGTATCTGTCATACAATGTTGATCTGCTACCGAGTTAATGTTAACATGACGTTTTGATTTTTTGACCATGAAGTCTTGTTTCAACCGAATGAAAAGCTTTTGGGGTTCAGTATGTGAATTGTTGCTCTCTCAGAAATAAAGAAAGCCTTCTTTCCTTTAGATAGTAACTAAAGAAGAAAAATGGTTCTACTTCTAGACCCAAGAACGGGAAAAATGCTGAGTTGCCTCGAGACAAATATCCACATCTTCCGCAAGCCGAATAGTTTCAGGAGAATTACAAGGGTATAAAGTAACATTAGAATAAAAAGGGTGTAAAATAACCAAAAAAGACTCAGATTAGGCTATGAGGTACGGATAAGTGATTTTGCTACACGACACTGCCTCATCACTCAATCCTAAAAACATGAGAGAAACCATATTTCTTTACTTAGCCAAGACTCAAGTCCTAGCCGCCCGTACTCCTCTGATTTAAATCCTTCGGATTGATATCTGTTTTGTTCGATGTAGCACACATTTTCCATGGAACACTTCAAAAATAACGCGTGGGTCTAAATTGTCTTGATGACTGGACGACCTCGGGAGGTGAATAATTCAACAGGGAGGATAGCCTTTATTTGAGACTGAAGGGCAGAAAGTACAGGGTGTCCTTAAAGTCTCTGTGCAATTTCAAAAATTAATATCAAATGCCATTACGAGGATATTTCATTCAGATTTATTCTATTATATTCAGCGTTGATTAAAGTTTCTTACCTCAGTTAGTAGACTTCTACATAGGCACCATTAGTTGCATGAACCATAGTAAGACGGTACTCAATTTCTTCCCATATAGCATAGCTTTCTCATTATACCGCCGTCTTCGTGTAGGAGTTGGTGAAGGAGGAAAACGTTCGGTGCTACTTTACGGCTGTTGGTGGTGAAAGCGCACGAGAGAAAATGAGCCTATGCATGGGTGACGAGAGCTTATATGTGTTCCTGGGTCGGGCGGTACCGACCTCCCCTGTTCAAAATTATAAATTCTAAAAATTCAAAATAATCGATAAAAAATGAAGTATTCAATCGATAACGCATGTACGTTAACAACACACCGCTGGTTAAAATTCAATAATACCTTCGAATATCAACCAAATTATGAATGAAAACCAACAGTACACTGAGAAAAAATATTGGGTCATTTTGACACACTTAAGTGCGTCGTACGTTTGTCACAAAACCGGCCCAGAATTGCGTGTCATGGAGGCGACATGACACTCTTTAGTGCGTCGCATGATACACTTAGGACAGTCATAATACACCTAGGGGAAATCTACGGAACCTAAAAGATAGATTTAACTCAATCCTACGATGCCCATCTGATTTGCCGGTGGATTAAGGAAAAGTAGCATATGAAAAATCAATGAATTATTCGAGGATTTTGTTTTACCACCCCTTGAATAACTAAATTTTCACAATATTTCCACAGAAAAAAATTCAGTTCTTATAAAGTCAGATTATTCTGCAATTTTACAGAAAACATTAAATATTTCATACCGTTGTGTATAAAAACTTCATGATTGTATTCGAAGTTGAACAAATTAATTGAAATCTGCAAATAAATTGAGAGCGTATTCAAAATTATCCTCCCACGCAACAGTGTTAATTGTATTTTAACACTATATATGAGTTCGAATAATCGTGATGGTTTCAATGCCTATATGTTTATCCAACGAAGAAAGCACTGATTTATTCATTCAAATAAAAACAGCATCATTTCAGTTCACCCATTTTATTCAAAACAGAAATCATACATTTTCTTTGTATATAACTCTCGAAAAATTAATAGTTGAACTCTAAACAATGAAAAAGGTGAACACCAATGCAGAATTGTATGTTTATTCACTTAGAAGTAGAAGTGATCAAAATTATTCGTTTGTTAGCACATTTGCGTATATTCAAAAAATGTTCTAACAATCACAAACAATTTTATTTTCCACTTCCAGTTTCATATGTAACTTGAAAAATTAAGATTTCGAGCTTCGGTACACGAATTCTCTATTTTGAAACAAAACATCCAACACCTACTATAACGCACAATTAAAATTTTAATTTATCACAATATATTTAGAAATTTTAACTTTCATTTTACACACGAATAAAATAAAAGTTCGTCTATCAATCGGAGAACAAGTTAATGAATGGTATTATAACAAGAACACTAAATGGAAAAAAATATCTACATCTGTATGCACATTGCCCAGTAAATCTAGCAATATTCAAACGAACGAAAAAAATTAAGCTCTGCTTTTAGTTTTATAGTTAATTTACGTTCTCGTAAAATTAAACATGTCTAACACTAACTATGATGAAAAAGTTTCATTTTGAAACGAAAATAAATTTCCAAACACTTATGTCGCACAAATGAAATCCTGATTCATCTACATACAGGATGGTTTCATTTTAATTCAAGAAAAACTTAAATAATGCTTACTTGTACAGGTAAAGTTATTCACTTTTACACAAGTGATGAAAAATTAGTATTGAATAAAAGTGATGAATAAAATATTTGAAGAAGTATTTAAAAGTTCCAGAACAAATCCAAGAAATTTCGAACAAACAAAAAATATTTTATTCTTCTCTTTGGGGTCCAAAAAGAGCAGGAGTTCTCACAGAGTTAGAGATAATCTTAGGCCGCCTGCCCACTGATGGGATTCTATTGGTGCAACGCCTTGCGAAATCGCATGGTTCATTTGTAGCACTGTAGGAATAACATTGTGTTACCTAACTCAGTGCCGATTGAGGCGAATCGCATCGCATGGAATCGCATCAGTTGGCGGGCGGCCTCACACAACAACAGAGAAAATATTTTCTGAAGTTGTAACACTCAAAAGAATTCTACCATAATTGTCTCACATAAGCATTATTATTAATAACTAAGGCAATACAGTTTAATTGCACTATTTTTACACAAGACAAATAGAAAATTACATATTACTAATCGCAGCTCAAGGAAATGGACGCATTAAAATCAGATAATTCTATAGGTGACCATTAACTTTTTTGTACAATTGTACGCACATTTCTACATAAATCAGAGAATGTTGAAACAGGCGAAATAGGATCTCATTTACTTCAACTTCACGAAAAGTGAAGGCCTCATACAACACTAGGAAACATTCTCTCTATTCTGAAACTGTGGAATAATTTCTTATCACTTATTATCTGACAATGAAATATTTATTTAGTACGTCATCAACTAAGCGAATAAGTGAAGGAATATTGACCTCCCTATAATTTTTTAAAACTATTTGAACAAATGAATAAACAACTTTTTAGCTTAGTTCGGGCTACTCTAACCTGTTATTAAAGTTGGGTCACGCAGAATCCTTAAAATATACAGCACATAAAAAAAGAAAATTTAATATAAAATTTAAATTTAAATTTTTGCCCGCAAAATGTTTTGGAATAGAATTTAGAATTATGTCACAATAAAGTAACATTGACTGATATTCTGAGCCTTAGAACCGGTCTAATTCTTCAATAGACTGTGGTTTTTGAACCAATTCAAGTGAAAATATTTTGTTTTAAAGTAATCCTTTCAGCTACAATTCTCTTTTGTGAAGCTGATATTTTATACGGCACTCCACTCTAAAGCAATGATAGTAATTTTCTGACAATACCTAACAGTATTACTTGCAAGCAATCATACACAATGCAGTTAACCATATTTTCTTTGTATGTTTTCTAAATACAATAATTATCAGTATGAGTGTTTCATTTCAATTATTTAATATTGGGAGATATTCTCCCTGGGTTACCTTTCACGCTTCTGAAATAGAGAGTTACGATTCTAGGGTTAAGGACCATTTTTTTCGATTGATTTCTATCCTGTTTTTCAGCACCTCTGATGTTCTTCTTCACCTTTTATTTCATAACCTTTCTTTTCATAACCATAACCTTTCATAACCATAACATATCTTTCATAACCTTTCTTCTAATTTTAATGATTTCATGCGCACTGGGTCCTTTGTAGGAACAACGTTTGTGCATAGATTCCACGTTTCCTTAATAACTCCACACTAAATGGTGCATTCATCCTTCATCAAAAAAATCCCACTCGGTCACAATAAATTTAGCCTAAAAAACTTTCATTGTTTTCACAGAAAGCGATATATTCCAATTTTCTACTGAACTATCGTCTACAAAATCTAACCCAAACTCGTGAGCAAGCGAATATAAGTAGAAACACATCCTTCGATTCCATAAACTTTTTTTCAGATTCAACTGAAGAAAGAAATTAACAATTGGCTTTTTGCATTTTGTTCTCTCTACCTATCATATTTCAACATGTTCCTTCTGGTAAATGCAAACTGGTCGCCAAAACACGGCTGTATCAAAACTAATGAATCCCGTTGCATCTCGCATAAACTATTTGTTTCACTCAAACTCTCGACTTTAATATATGTATGTGCATCACCTTTAAATTATTTTACCATTCTCATTCCTAATCATCCGTGAAATTAGAATCGGAATTCCCCGAAATAGAACTTTATTAACCGTTTCACACCCACGTACAAATTTCTTTATAATGCCACTGAAAAATGAGGGCGACTTTTGACAAATACAAGGGTATAAGAACCTCTCCTCTGTGCCGGATTACCATACTGCCGTAGCTCACAACACACTGGGTAAGTCATGCGTGATTATGTTTAATAATGAATGTGTTTGCCTAGTATCTTCCTTGTACAGTTCGTAATGGAATGTCGCTATTGCGTTTGACCCTTCTAAGACGAACATTTTTGTATATTTCTCTCTTTTTTCAGTATTTAATATGCTAGGATAAGGGGATGGAACTTGTCTCTTTAAAGATTTTTACGAAATGGACGTATCTATGGGGATTAGCATTCCCAGGGGGAAAAGTAGGATGGCCTATGTTGAAGGTTAGAAAGGCCTTCTTTTTGTGAAAAGCAGCCTATAGACGATCAATTAAATTGTCAATTTCATTGACTCAATATATTGAGAATTTTTTTGCCCCGAGTCGATTAATTGACGGTCGTCAATGAAGCCCATAGACGATCAATTAAATTGTCAAAATTGATCAGTGTTAATTATATTGACCATAAAATTGATCGTCAATGGGCCCCTTAACACGTTACCCCCGCGTTTCCGCGGCTGGTCGGGCTGGTCGGGACAGAACAGAGAAATTGATTTTTCAACTCGAAAATTTTTCAATTATTTCTAATGAACATGAGCAATAAAATTGCTCGATAACCTTATCACCTCGTATGATAGGTTATGTTTCAAAAAAACTCCCGTAAAGCATAATATATCGTGCATGAATACCAGCTCATAAATAGGCAATTTCCCCTTTGATGCACATGTGGCCAAAAATGCGGGAACATGTTAAACAAACACTTCTACTTGAAACCATCTTTTTCTGCCCACTGCGGTGCTGTTTTATCAGTACCTACTACTTTTTTCTTCAACTTTGAGATCTTTTTCCATAATTTTCTTTTTGTACTTGCTGTGTCTATGATCTTTATATAGATTCCATGTTCCCTGAATTCCATACTGAATAGTGCCTTCCTCCTTTCTCGCTTTGGAACGCCTTTGTGGGGGAAATCGAGGCTTTAATGTAACCCAATTATCTAATCAAAGAAATTGACGAATTCTTCCTGGTCTAGAATATACTCGTATTACGACACCGTGGTCGGCTGCATTACGCTTAATGTAATTTTCTATTGAATGGGAAATTTCTGTTAATTCATCCATGAATCTTAAGACTTATTCCCCTTGTAAAATGCAAGCCCGATTTTTACCCTTATCGTTCTGTCATAGGACGATCCCCTGAGCGACACTGCTGCTGACACTATTGAAAAGATCAGAAGATTAGTTTGATTGAATTCTGTGGTTTCGAGACTTAATGAACACAAACGCTACTTGTATTTCTGCACCACACATCTTTCATAGGAAACGTTTCTAACCCTGTCAATTTGCAAGGAATAAGACTGCAATTAACATAGTTAACGCACTTAGTTCGTCCCAGTACTTTCTTGACAACGCTGACCTCGAGTACTTTTTTGAGCTTTTTCATAACGCATGACTTCACTTGCATAACCTTATTGGGATTAGTTCACCATTGAATTCTACATATACACACGTACAGCGTTGGGACATTAATCGTTATTATAATTTTAAAGACAGTTATTTTGCTTGGTTCAAATTGAAATTGTTTAACAGCTCAGCAATCCTGTCAATCAGCTTTATTCGATGCTCCTTAATTGTCCACTCTCGCCTCTTCCTTGAAGGGGATGTTTCCACCACTTAGAACACTTGACAGCTGGATACTTATGGTTACCAAACCATAACTTTTAACTGGAATTTGTGAAACGATTGCAATCTTTATGACGGACCCCTCATGTTTGTGTTTAAAGCATTATGACTACGTAAAAAGATATATAATTTGTCTCGTTGGCATCAACTTTCAGCAGCTTTAACATTTCTGTTCACAGAGCTACTCTTCACACTTCTTCGGAGCCGAACAGCAGGACCCCTGAAGTGTAATCTTACACCGAAGTATTAAAAAATGGCCGAATACTCTTCAACGGATGAGTTCAATGATCTACAAAAAGCTTTGGATTATCATAGAAAATCGACAGAAGTCCGTAGTATTGTTTTTGAAATTCCAGTGTATTTCAAACATAACAATCGCGATGAAGTATGTCTTCTAGGATCAGTACGTCTACCACATAGTTCAAGAGGAATCCGTACGATGTCGTTAGATTCTGGTATTAGTGATACTTATCGGGCATATAGCCCCCAAGATCCAAACCCCCAAGTTTTAGAAGATTTTCAAAGTGTCGTAATAATGCCCTCGAAAGTTATCTATAAAAATTTTGCTGAACATAAAGACTTGACTGAAGAATACGTGAAATCTACACCTTCTTCAGAGCAAACTTTTGAAAAACTTCCTCAAAATTTAAACAGCCAAGTTCAGCTTCAAAATCTTTCGTGACCATATACAACAGTTCTGGTCTTGTTTAAAATTAATAAACAGTGTTACCCGCTTTGCATAGAATTATCAACAAATGCCAATTGTAACTTTGCAGTCTGCGTTGGCGAAGAACTAATCCATTTCCAAATAAACCCTACACCTGAGAGGAACCCGCCGTCCCCGGCGGGTGCTCTTACTGTGCATTTGTTCGTATCAGAAAATATGTATACGCTTTATGTTCTTTCGTTCGAGATGAAGGAAAAGATAGTTATATTTACGGTCTACACCTTATCTCGTTAAACTTTATTCGTCAGTGACGTCATTAGTCAGGGCATCCGTCCCGATCCGATCCTTTTACTTTTCCTATAATACTGTTCATATTCCATTAGTGGAAGGTAGTTACACTAAATCAAGTGGGCCAGAAAATTATACGCCACCTGTCGTTGACAGAGGCACATGGAAAACAAATGATAGTGTCACAATAACTAGAAAAAAATTTATATCATCCTCCTCATCCTCGAGCGATAACAAAACTGAAATGACGTTGGGTACGAGAGGAACTCTTATTACATATCGAAATCGGAAGCTTCATTATATAGGGAATGGATTATATAGGGTTGTTTTGACAGAAAGCAATGATTTGCAAATTTTCCAAAAATAACCCTAGCCGTAAGTCTCGAATAAAATGCTTTGTCGTTGTGAAATTTCCTGCACCTTGCATATGATTTTTATTTCATGATTTTTAAGAAACTACATGTTCAATGTTATAAAGAGAACAATAAATATTTTAGTAACCTCAAGCATGTGCTATTTAACTTTATTTCATCCTTGTAAATCGATGTGTAAACCGTTTTATACCTTCATCATTCGCGGAGTACGAGTACAATGATTGTGGTGTACAATGGTTTTTATATTGTACAAAGATTTCGGTGATCACCCTTGCCGGTACAATCATTTTTAAATAAGGAACTTTGAAGGCTTCTGTGTAATAAATTTCAATCTTTTCTAGTGTGGGTCGATTTCCATTGCAGACAAAAGTTTAACTATTAGTTAAAATCGTCAATAAACTTGGGACTCGTTTCAGCAGCTAGAAGGCTGAAGGTGGGTCGGTACCTGGCTTCGCTGGAGGTCGTTGCGGAAATAAAGTAACGGGAAGTTTATACGAAGTGGAGAAGTTAGAAGCTAAGGATTCTTTATTTCAATCGATCAAGCCCGATGCATTTCATCTTTTACAATGGTTTTTCAAGCCCTAAGTAGGGCTGTGATGTTGCACTAAGCATCCTATCATGGCTCCATTACCACATACATGCGTGTGTTTGTGATTTACACATGCTTTTATAAATTGTATTGAATCAAGAGTATCGATTTGTCACAAATCGCAGACGTAGGTATGTGGGCGATTCCTACCCAATTGAAAATCAAGGACGTATCGTCGGTGTATTAAGGACGTGAGGGTCGATTATGCACGATTTATAGGCTAGTCGGCCTGCTCTGCTTTAACACTGCCTCTACGCGTCCCAAACCAAGCGCGGTCAAGCTCGGACGTGAAATTCATAGTTGGCCTTGGATGATTCGAAGGCGCAAAATTTTCAGTTGATTAACGGCCGTAACATTTGAAAGCGGCATGACTCGATCTGGCAGTTAATGACAGCGTGTCATCGTGAGCGTACTGGCGGTTACTGCCTCTGCAAAGGTTGCGTTTCGTGTTTCGACTGTGTTCTTCACAATCATTGCGTTAGGCAAATTGTGACGTAGTATTGCATCAGATGCCCAAAACATGTTTATTGATATAATATTGATTGTTTACTTGGATGTTGTGGCGATCATCCGTTATGCTCATCCTCAGATTTTTCTCGTCACTTCTCGAGCTCAAGCTGAGTTCAATTTTTTAAACATAGTTATGTGAAGTGTTGTTCGTCCAACTGTTTTTAAACTAGAACAGTGGTATTCATATCAAAGTACTCTGGATAGTTTACTGAGCAGGTTTACAGAACAGTTCACATTCACTTGATTCATTTGAAAGTTTTTCACATAGTGGCTATAAGACTGTTTTTTTTCAAATGTGTATTGATGTCACAATAAGTTACTTATTTTCACGATATTAATAAGTGCAAATGCTGACATTGAACAATAAATTAAACCAATATGCTTTTCACAGTGCTTTGTATCAGTGCCAACAAGACTAGAGGAAAACGCTGGTGATAAACCAAAACTGTGAGTTTATAATGAAAAATCGATTGCTCTAAATATGTATCATGGCCAAAAAATAGCCCAACGTTTTACGACTCTTGCACTTTTGGGACTTAGCACTCCTACAGGGTCCGAGAGATGTGAATTTGGGTCATTTTATACTGTAATTATCGTTTTGCCTTTTCATGATAGACATTTTTTATTAATTTTCTTACTGTCCATGCTATGTCGTCTTCAACTATTCTCTTGTTTAATTTGTTTTTCAAGATTTGTAATTCTGTGCATTGAGTCCTGCGCAACAGTGCATTCTATCTATCATTTGTGGTTATGGTTTATTGCAAATACTTTTTTGGTAGTTAATTGCGCTAGCTAATTGTGCTCTAATTTTTTCTCTAAAACCGCATTAGTAACGCAAGGAAAGTCTTTTGTGCTATTCTTTGCCTTTGCTTTCCATTTGTTGCTCTAATGAAATAATTTTCAGTCTTTGAACTTGTAATTTGAAATGCTGTTCAGCATTCAGCCAATAAACAAGCACATTCAGTCAACTTCAAGTGCCTACGTATGTAATTTATGAATGATGCATTTCTTTAGCAAAATTTTTTTTTGCTGGTTCATTGGTCACCCAGCTGATGCAGGGTTTTGAAAATTTACGTTGTAACTCTAATTTCATCCGTTATGTTTTTAAATGATATTCAAAATGTTCCCCTCCCTCAGGGGGATACAACTATTGTATCTATGGGAAGTAGCGCTCCCTGGGGGACAATGTGAGGGCCCGAGCTAAAGGTTAGGTAGGCCTTTTTGTTAAAATAACATAGGTTTTTGCTTTGTTACGGACCGTATTTTTTCGGTTCACTGCTGTCCTGTTTTTTCAGCACCTACTACTTTCTTCTTCAACTTTGATCTTGTTTCATGAACTTCTTTCTCATCATACTGTTTCTATGACCCTTCAGCATAGATTCCTCATTTTCTTATCTCCATACTAAATGGTGCCTTCCTCCGTCCTCTCTTTGATACGTTCTATTTTCGTAGCGGATGAGGAGGCCTAAACTAACTTATAATCTAATCTAATCTTCAAAACGTTCCCTCCAGGCAAATCATTTCCATAATGAACAAAAGTGTGAGAGATCTATCGAGAATACTATGCATATATAATGTACATGAGCGTTGAAATGGCTCTCTTTACACTTGAGTTATTATAACTTTATATTAGGAAAAAATAAAATATGAAATATTTTTTTGGTTTATTTCTTGATGTATAGATTATCAAGCATATATATATATATATTCAGTATATTTTGGTAGTAACCCTTCCTTGGTACAGGTTTCATTAGAAATAATGCCATATTGATTATTAATAATAGTTTTGTTCAAATTTTCTAGTTTTCGGAAGAGTTTACTTTGATCGAAATTTATTGAATTTAAAAGCTCCCCTAACGTTTTGTGATTAAAATTTTGCGACGCGTTTCGTCCTGTGTCCACGGACATCATCAGGCTAAAAATAGTTTGTGTTGTGCAGCTAATAGAATGGAGAAGTGGGCAGAGTGGCTGCGGTTACCCGAATGTAGAAATGTGGCATTTGATGCAAGTTAGAAGGTGTACAGTTGGTCTGCGAAGTCAGGAGGGCTAGGCGACCTAGGTTCCGTAGTAGAAGGTACATTCTCCATTCTCAATTTTATTAGCTGCACAACTCAAACTATTTTTAGCCTGATGATGTCCGTGGACACAGGACGAAACGCGTCGCAAAATTTTAAACACAAAATGTTAGGGGAGCTTTTAAATTCAATAAATTCCGATCAAAGTAAACTCTTCCGAAAACTAGAAAAATTGAACAAAACCATTATTAATAATCAATGTGGCATTATTTTTAATGAAACATATATATATATATAAACGGTGTTATGTAATTCGATGCACAGATTTTAACCAAATGCAGAAAAACGCAAAATAAAACGATTTTCATGAGTGACAAAACCTCCAAACTGCTTTGTTTTCGAGAAATGACCTGAAATAATTTCAGATTCCCGTAAGAATGGGTTTGACATGCAGCCAACGAGTAAAAACGAAACTTCTTTGGCACGCGCTTCAGGCTATTCTTACAGGAATCTATAATTATTTCAGATCATCATTTCTCGAAAACAAAGAAGTTGTGAGGTTTTGTCACTCCTGAAAATCGTTTTATTTTGCGTTTTTCTGCCTATGGTTAAAATCCGCATCGCATCACACAACACTCTGTAAATACCGGTTGTCCCACAAAAATGTCCCCGACTTTTCAATTGATTGTATATCCGCTTTAAATTAACATATTTGAAAGGTCTTTTTTCACAATGCAATGAATTTTGTTCCCTTTTCGGATAATTTAAGTTTTTGAAAATCGTTTACTAACCACTTTACAGTGATCGATTTGCTGAAACCGGTAGAACAACTAATTGCTCATAGGAAAAGTTTTCAAAACAACACTGGTGTTCTTCATTTCTCAATACATTACTTACTTCCTTATTTCATCATTTGAAGACACCTAAAATGCAGCTCACTCACGATCAAACAATTTTCCTCGTATTAGAATATGAAGCAACGATAAACTGTGAACAAGTAAGAGGAGCATTTAATTTTCTTTCTAATTTTCTAACTGTACGATACACAGTTTTCTTACCGGACGTGTATTTTCCGGAAATTTTTCATTAATTGCTCTTCGAATTTTTTCACAGTTTTTCGTTGCCTCATATTCCAATACGATGAAAATTATTTGTTCGTTAGTGAACTGCATTTAAGGTGTCTCCAAATAATGAAATAAGGGAGTAAAAAACTTCTCAGAGCATTTAAATACTTATGTATGATACATCATTGTGAAATTATTATAAACAGTAAGT
This sequence comes from Morinoia aosen, assembly GCA_030386875.1. NCBI lineage: Eukaryota > Metazoa > Arthropoda > Malacostraca > Amphipoda > Talitridae > Morinoia > Morinoia aosen. The sequence continues at coordinate 11,167,015 of CM059569.1, read as the reverse complement.
ATTGAGAAATGAAGAACACCAGTGTTGTTGTTTTTAAAACATTTCCTTGGAACAATTATATTTTCTACCTCTTTCAGTAAATCGAACACTGTAAAGTGGTTATTAAACGAATTTCAAAAAATTTGACTATTCGAAACGGAAACAAAATTTTATTCATTGTGAAAAAATACATTTTAAATATGGTAATTTAAAGCGGAGATATAATCATTTAAACACTCCGAGACATTTTTGTGGGACACGCGATATAATGTAGACACTCCTCAGAGGGATACAACTATTGTATCTATGGGAGCTAGCGCTCCCAGGGAGGAAAATGTGAGGACCCGAGCTATGAGTTAGGTAGGCCTTCTTTTTGCTGAAATAAAATTTTTTGTTATGTTAAAAGACCACATATTTTCGGTTCACTGCTGTCCTGTTTTTTAGCGCCTACTACTTTCTTCTTCAACTTTGTTCTGGTTTCATGAACTTTTTTCTCAACTTACTGTTTTTATACCCTTTCTGCACAGATTCCGCGTTCCCTTAACCCGTCTCCACATGGTCGACCTACCAAGAGGTTTGAAGAAAATGGGTCAACTGTGCAACTTACTGTACATTCATTAATCATGTTAGAAGTTTCATTGGGGGTTCATTGTAAAGAGAGAGAGTTGCTCTTTCTGTCAATGGGGAAAAAAATACTGCTACCCAATGAAAATTTACGAAATTCGAGTTTTTATTTCGGTAAAATACAAAAAACAGAAATCAGAAAATCACTGGCCATTTTTTATTTATTGCACTTTTGTGTTTTTTTATGATGCATTTTCATAGATTCTGAGTTGCTGAATCTTGTGGTATGTGAATTTTTTTCAGGTCCAATAGTTCCGGAGTTATGTGCACTATATGTAAAACACAGTTTTTATTTTTTAGTTCATTTTGTGTATAGGCTGTTATCAAGCAGTTTCATTGTTTGTAAAGAGTTTGATATGCATAGAGCTTTTCCTCCCGAATACAATGGTGGTATTATTTTGTGCGTAGGAGTAAATCTGTGGATTTGGACTCCCATTTTTGGAACAAAACACATAAGAAAATAAAAATGATGGCGACCTTCTTAGAGGCAGAGTGTGTGCTGGTATGCCTCAGCTACACTCCTGGCCTTCTAAGAGGTTGTGCAGCGCCGGTAGCTACACTCCAGACTGAGCAGAAGAATTCATACAGATTTGAGCTTGTCGCTTGATACCTCTCCTTCCCTGTTCCTCCCACCTAATTTTACCTTACACCAATGAATAGCGCTCAACGAGACGCTTAAGACCATATATGGCAACCCTAGGTTTGCTGATGTGAAACATGTGCTAGCTTTGCCGACCTTCTAAGAGTCCAGGACGTGGCGACGGGTTAAAACGTTGACTACGTTTGTGCGATTGCTACGGTTGGTTCGGTTAAGTTGTGGGTAGCAGAATTTAGAAACTCACTGTACTGCTCAAGTCCATTCTTGTCCTTTATAAAAGGTGTGAGAAATAAAAGTGTACTATAATTTTTACCAGGTAGGTGCAATTCAATTCTAAAAAAGGTAGTGAAATTATGGAAATGCTATTCATTTATGCCGGTATTTAATGTACCTAATGGTACACATATGATATGTCCCAAAATGTAGTGCACGTGTTGATATTTGTTTGTTACATGCAGCATTTTAAATGGATTGTGATTTCATTTTCAATTCCTATATTATTTTTGCGTTTCATTGGTGAGAAGGCTGCGATTAATGGAAGTAAGATATTCATGTAAATTTTAATGTAGAGAATGTTTCATTTTTGTAATAAAATTTCAAGAACGAGCGGGATTCTATGTGCTTTCTAATGTATTGTCTTATGTACCTGAGCTCCCAGTTGCACGTGCCTCGATCTCATTGGATGTACAATATTGTTCTGAGCTAGCTTAATGGGTCAATACATTCACAATGCATTAAGTGTGAATGTATTGTAAGATCCAAAGCGTCCAGTGCAATATTGTACACCCCGTGAGGCGAGGCACGTGCAACCGGGAGCGATTTTTTAACCTATAATCCATAGACGGCCAGCCGCGATTCGAATCTGGTCCTGAGGCGTTAAACGGCCGTTAGGTAGGGCGGAACAACAGCGATTCGCGTGCAGTTTTGTGTCCGAAAAAGTGGACATTCGACCCTTAAACCGCGCGTAATACAACTAAAAAACGCATAGGAACCGGCGCGTTCCCACCGTCGAAACGTCCTTGATTTTCAATTGGGTAGGGCTGTGAAAATATGACTATAGCATATTGTCACAGCCCTACTTGTTAAGCCGTCAGACATCTGTGAAGAGTGGGATATTGTACAAAAGTTCTTTTACCCAACGGAGAAAAATCGCCGCCGCACTGTACAATTTTCCGTGATATTAAGAAATTTTTAAAGGCTATAAAATAAGTTTGAGCGACATGTAAGTTTTACTCTGGAAAGAGAAGAGTAACGATCACAAACGTAAGCCGACGTAACGGACACGGGAACATGACGAGCTGTAGGAACCTTCATCAGTTCAATCCCATGCCTGTACAGAAAATTTACTGGATTTCCGTTATGTATGTTAATAAATTTAACCTTTCTTGCTGTTGTCGAGAATTTGTCCGCGACACAATCCTCTAAGGTGACTTAGTCAGGTTCAAGTCAAAATTGTATTTAACCTTAACGTATAAGGAATAAAGGTTCTCGATACGAGCAACAAAGAACTACCACGCGAACACACGAACGACAACTAACGCGAACACACGAACAACTAAAACATCAACGAATAAATTTATCCTAACGAACTAGAAGGATTACGCATAATTAAGAATATACATGAAAGTTAATGAGCAGCAAAAGCGACTGCTTCAAATAAATTGACGAACGGTCGCCAGGTTCGAGGAAAGGCAACAACAGACGTCGAGAGGCTCCAGGTAAGGCAACAACAGACGTCGCCAGGCTCCAGGTAAGGCAACAACAGACGTCGCCAGGCTCCAGGTGAGGCAACAACAAACGTCGCCAGGCTCCAGGTAAGGCAACAACAGACGTCGCCAGGCTCCAGGTAAGGCAACAACAGACGTCGCCGGGCTCCAGGTAAGGCAACAACAGACGTCGCCAGGCTCCAGGTAAGGCAACAACAGACGTCGCCAGGCTCCAGGTAAGGCAACAACAGACGTCGCCAGGCTCCAGGTAAGGCAACAACAGACGTCGCCAGGCTCCAGGTAAGGCAACAACAGACGTCGCCAGGATCCAGGTAAGGCAACAACAGACGTCGCCAGGCTCCAGGTAAGGCAACAACAGACGTCGCCAGGCTCCAGGTAAGGCAACAACAGACGTCGCCAAGCTCCAGGTAAGGTAACAACAGACGTCGCCAGGCTCCAGGTAAGGCAACAACAGACGTCGCCAGGCTCCAGATAAGGTAACAACAGACGTCGCCAGGCTCACTGTTCGTTTTAAAAAGAGCGATGTTGAACGATCAAGATGGAAAACAGATAAATAATTAATATACAAACAAGTATGCGAAAAGGTGGTAATGAAGCAATTGTTCACAGTATTAATAAATTGACTACCGTAAGAAACTCCTCATTCACCTTCAATAAAAAGACGCCGCTAGACATTGCTTGACAGAACCGCAGTTACAGACACGGAAGACAAGATGGCGCGCGCAGGCTCGGCTAATACTGTAGAGTGGAAAAAATATTGAACATGAGAATAATTCTTCACAACGACGGGTGTTAAGTTTCAAGTGGGAATCACAGCAATAATAAATCGGCAAAATAGCAAAAAATAGCGCACCTGAACTTATTAGGTCGTCCAGTGTGCTTCTCACTTTAAGGCGCGAAGTTAATTAAGAGATGCACCGGAAGAACCGGTAAACGCAAGAAAAGTAAGTGAAAAGGAATGCTACGTGGGTAGGAATTCAAACCACTAGTAGAAGGCCCCTTTTCCAGGTTAAGTTTGAAGCATGCAATTTTTGTTTTAGGGTTAACTCAAGGGTAATTCAAGGTTAAGTCAAGGTTAATTATAGGTTTCACAAAAATGGAAAGACCAGCTCAAAGTTTAGTAGAGACTGGTTTAAAGAATTCATTAAGCACACACATTCAACAATAATATTCATTCATGAAAATTTAAGATAAGCATAAGGAGATGAACTTAGGTGAGCTAAGCGCCAAGAAATTGAGCCAGCACGGTTTGTCTCCACGCCATGACTTCCAGCTCCGCCTTCGTCAACGGTAGCGGTAACAGGAAACTGCAGTTTACGATTGGTAGCAGAGCGCAATGAAGGACTGCCCGGTCGCAAGTCTAAGCCCATTCTGACCTCTCAGCTCCACTGCTCCCGGACTAGCTTGTGAATAGGTCACTATAGGTTGCTACTCTATGTGATCAGCAGACGTGCACCAATTTTGTGAGAAAATCTTCACACTGTTACATATAATTTAAGGCTACACTGAATTAATGCCACACTGTAACAACTTAATAAGTTTAGTTAAACATTTCAACATTTCAGTTATATAATAAACCATTTATCATTGTTCTTGTCTAAATTTATACATTCCCACTTTATCGGTGGCATGTCTTTGGCTGTTGCATGCACCTCTCTCCCGTCTACTCACCTGACTTTGCTTCGCGGCATGTCCTGAGGCTCACGGGGACTTTGGAGGTTTGTGGACTGTAGTTTCATGGCCTATTACTTGCCATTCCGTGAGCTGGGTATTTTGGACGACGTTTTCCCCATGCATTCCTAGCTATTACTGATAATTAAATCTATAACTTATAACTGTAACTATAACTTAAAACAAACTATAAGCTATGACCTCGATACTTATATCACCATTACGATAAATATACTTAACCTATAATTAAAACTATTTATACAATCTAGGACTAACTCAACAAAGCACGGGGGCAGCCCTTCTACTGACAGCAACGTTGCACTGCTAGTCAGGACGCCTTGCTTGTTTACCCGAAGTCTCGCTCTAAAGATTTATTTTTGCCCCTAACACAGTTCGTTGAAATGTCGCATTGGCATTTCTCCTGGGAATAAACGAGTAATCGTTCCATTTCATTGCATTTCCTTGTTCTACTCTCATAAATTTTTCTTTATGGTGGCCAATTTGGGGAGCGACGTGTGATACCGGGAGTCCAGGTTTGTCGGCCGGTGTGGTGCGGCAGTAGCATCCATCTTCAACGTATTTCTCTAATCCTTAATACTCTTTACTAACTAATGACTTGAATTGCAGCAATAGCTTAAAAAAAAAGAGTGCCTATTGGAGCGGCTGGTGTTGGCGATCTCAAAATTTTGAATAACACTCGAAAATATGTACGGCGGCGTGTAACCCGCTTGCATAATGCCATTAAATCCACCGTTGATGATTACTCAACCCATAATAAAATACTAAACGTTTCCAAAGTTACTTCTTAGCAGAGCTGAAGGATTTGGACAAGTCAATTTTTTACCTGCTGCTGATGACATGCGCCGTGCTGCTGATTACGTGCTGAACAGAGTGAAAGCTCACACGCATGCGAAGTACAACGAAATAATAAAGCCTAAAATAGATAACACATTTCAAAGTAGAGTTTCAGAATTCTAAAATCCACTTCGGCAATAAGAAATCCTACCAACTTCAAAAACATAATGGTGAATGACAATCCTATTTTCGATTTACCGTTTTGCTCTTTGTGCAAAATTTTTTAAATAAACTAATAATAATCCACATTTAAGCACAGCATTTTTTATTCTATATAATATACAAGCAGTAAATGAAGTACTTATGTTCAAACTGATTTCGCATAGATTATGGCTAAACGCGAGTATATATCGTATAGGGATCAAGTGATAAGTCTAAAAGTTAGGGGTTACCAGACCCAGTCCGAATTTTATCATCGGCGTAACGGTAATTATCATAGTTTTTCATCGTTTATTGAAGTATTCCGACGGTATATATATATTACCGGTAATCAACGGTAATTTTAGACGCTAAAAATGTCCGCCGACGATGATGATCGTTATTTACCGTCGATTTCTGATTGTCATTCCTACCGTAGAAATACGCCGGTAAAAGTACGGTTGTTTTTCAGACTATACTTCATAATTTGTAATTAAGGGCAATGATAGATAGCCCATGTCTAAGTTTAATCATGGACAAGTCAGATAAAGTTATGCTATATACTACTCATGGTCAATGAAATTACATGAATTAGTTTACGTAAGCTTCACATGATTTAATTTGAGCTTTGGTTCTTTTACTGTGAAAGTGAAAACTTTAATTCGAAGCTTAGATATTTGAATTAGATTTTAACATATAATTTTTCGATATTTATACATTTTAATTTTAAACATTGTAATATGAAGTTCAAATTCTTTAACTAAGGCTTCAAATGTTTTGAATTTAATTTAAAATGTTTTAATTTCAATTCTTTATACTTTATATTACAAGTGAAACTGTGAAGTTAAAAAATGCAGGACTTAATACCAGCAGCGCTCAGCCGAGAAGGTACAAAAACGGTTTTTTGTAAACTACAGAAATTTCTTGAATGCGCAGTCAAAAGACTTCAGTTAATCACTCGTAACTTTTAAAAGAATGCACCTATTGACTTCAAATTACTCTCAAACGTAAGAGCAAAGCATTTTATATTAGCCCGTTAAAACAAAGCCCAAAAAGTTTTCTGAAAATTACAAAAATTCTTCGATAAGTCTGTCTGAATCGCAAGCCGTCAAAAGACTAAAGCTTACCACTCGTAACTTTTGAAAGACTTCACCTATTGACTTCAAATTACTCTCAAAAGAAAGACCGAAGCATTTTCTATTAGCTCATCATTCAATCATTGTACCTATTTTCATTGAAGTCAATAGGTGCATTCTTTCAAAGGTTACGAGTATTATCTTATGCCTTCTGACTGCGATGCGGACAGATATCTCAAGAAATTTCTGTAGTTTCCACAAAACCGTTTCTGTACCGACTCGGCTGAGGCCTGCCGGTGACTATAATGGTATATATGTATATATAAAATATGAACATTCCTACTAAATATCTCATTCATGCACTATTATATTTTTAATCCAATAAACTAAATGTATTTCAGGCACTTCTCATTTTGTAACTCAGGCTTTGAAATATTTATCGTTTTAAAAGACTTACAATACGAGAGTAAAATTGTTTATCACGTTCGTTTTTGTAACAACCCTAAACTTAATTGACCTATTTTCTAGCAAAATAATTTTATGAGAAGTGATTAAAAACAAACATATAAAAAAACACAAGCTTACCTTTATCAATTCACTGATTTGATCAATGAAATATTTATAAATTAGTTAATCCACATAGAAAAATTATTGGAACCTTCGTGACTTTCAACTTGTATTTTAGGAGTGGGTATCATGTTGTTGTTCATTGCGGTGGTCAAAGTTTGAGCGTTGGTACAGTTTACTGTTAGGATTGCTTGTAAGTATCTAACTCTAAACATTGAATTTTTCTCATAGCTAATAATATGTGGACCAAGATCTAATTTTCTTAATGTTGGTATTTCAAATTATTTTGCATAAAATAGTCATAAATGATGAAGTTGGTAAGACCTTGACTCAACATTTGTGGTGATATCACAAATTCTATTCTGAGTCACCTCAGCTATGTTTTCAGAGGTAAGGTATGGTGTATTTCTGAATAAATCTTTAAATGGACACCACAACAATATCTTTGGAGGAAAATTAAATTTAATATTTTCTCACACCCACTTCTTTGTACTGTTAGTTACTTTCTGATATGCTTTTGCTAGTTAACATGCCTCTACCTATCTACGATGTCTTTGCAGAAGTTCAAATTATGTTCTTGATTGCTTGTGCAGTAGAAGCATTAGAGGAATGTCATCATCATAATTAATTCAGAAGATTATGCTCAATCTGATGATGAATTTGAATTAGTTTGTCATAATTTTCAACTTTACAAAATCATTTCAGTTCATCATGTGTTAAAGTAGTAATAAAATCACTCAGCATCTTCTTAACGAAATGATGTCAAATTTAAAAAAAATTCTCAAACTCTGTGTTCTATAAAAAGCAACATTCCAATGCACAAACATGTTCAGGCTAAAATTATACAGAAAATTTTTTTCAGTCATTGATGAAATACAAATCTAATACTCGAAGCTAAATCAGACAAAGTAATAATGTTGGAAATGACAGCACAAGAAAATGACTAGAAACTTAATTTGTACCACAGCAATATGTTCTACTATTGTAAGATTGGATAACAGTCTCAACAAATTTTTAGTATTCACTAGTTTAATTTTAAAAATGTCAAGTATATTTTGAAACAGATCAAATTGAAATTAGAAAAGCTTATATTTCTAAAATTGTTTACCTGTATTTACCTATACCTGTGTACTTGACCATTTATAAATTAAAGTTGACCTTTCTTATATCAAAACTGCGTGCTTTAAATTGAAGTTGAGGTTTTTTAAACTGAACTTGAGCATTTTTAAATAGATCTTGATGTTTTTGAAAATTGAACTTTTTTTTTAAATAACCTGAGCATTCTTAATCAAACTTGAGCATTTTTAAATCAAACTTAAGCATTTTTAAATTGAACTTGAGGTTTTTCAAATTGAACTTGAGGTTTTTCAAATTGAACTTGAGGTTTTTCAAATTTAACTTGAGGTTTTTCAAATTGAACTTGAGGTTTTTTCAAATTGAACTTGAGGTTTTTCAAATTGAACTTGAGGTTTTTCAAATTGAACTTGAGGTTTTTCAAATTGAACTTGATTTTTTTTAAATTGAACTTGAGGTTTTTCAAATTGAACTTCAGGTTTTGTCAAATTAAACTTGAGGTTTTTCGAATTGAACTTGAGTTTTTTTAAATTGAACTTGAGGTTTTTCAAATTGAACTTGAGTTTTTTTAAATTGAACTTGAGGTTTTTCAAATTGAACTTGAGGTTTTTCAAGTTGAACTTGAGTTTTTTTAAATTGAACTTAAGGTTTTCAAATTGAACTTGAGGTTTTTCAAATTGAACTTGAGGTTTTTCAAATTGAACTTGAGGTTTTTCAAATTGAACTTGAGTTTTTTTAAATTGAACTTGAGGCTTTTCAAACTGAACTTCAGGTTTTTCAAATTGAACTTGAGGTTTTTCAAATTGAACTTGAGGTTTTTCAAATTGAACTTGAGTTTTTTTAAATTGAGCTTGAGGTTTTTCAAACTGAACTTCAGGTTTTTCAAATTGAACTTGAGTTTTTTCAAATTGAACTTGAGGTTTTTCAAATTTAACTTGAGGTTTTTCAAATTGAACTTGAGGTTTTTCAAATTGAACTTGAGGTTTTTCAAATTGAACTTGAGTTTTTTTAAATTGAACTTGAGGCTTTTCAAACTGAACTTCAGGTTTTTCAAATTAAACTTGAGGTTTTTCAAATTGAACTTGAGTTTTTTTAAATTGAACTTGAGGTTTTTCAAATTGAACTCGAGGTTTTTCAAATTGAACTCGAGGTTTTTCAAATTAAACTTGAGGTTTTTCAAATTGAACTTGAGGTTTTTCAAATTGAACTTGAGGTTTTTCAAATTGAACTTGAGGTTTTTCAAATTAAACTTGAGGTTTTTCAAATTAAACTTGAGGTTTTTCAAATTAAACTTGAGGTTTTTCAAATTGAACTTGAGGTTTTTTAACTTGAACTTGAGGTTTTTTAACTTGAACTTGAGGTTTTTTAACTTGAACTTGAGGTTTTTCAAATTGAACTTGAGGTTTTTCAAATTGAACTTGAGGTTTTTCAAATTGAACTTGAGGTTTTTTAAATTGAACTTGAGGTTTTTCAAATTGAACTTGAGGTTTTTCAAATTGAACTTGAGTTTTTTTAAATTGAACTTTGCGTTTTCAAATTGAACTTTAGGTTTTTGAAAATAAATGTGACCTAGTTATAAAACCTGAGCTTTTTGAAAAAAAAGAGCTTTTTTAAATGAGACCCGAGCTTTTTTAGGTGAGACCCGAGCTTTTTTAGGTGAGACCCGAGCTTCTTGAAATGAGACCCGAGCTTCTTGAAAGAAAAATTTAGTTTTTTAAATCTAAAGTAAAAAGATGTCTCACCAGTACTTATTACTGTGGTACAAATTTTGCTTTTAACCATTTTCTAGTGTTGTCATTTTCAAAATTATCACTCTGTGTGGTGTAGCTTTGGGTATTAGATTTGCATTTTATCATTGTGATTGTATTTTTATATGTATTTTCAGCCTGAAAATGACGTTTGTACATCCAAATATTGCTACAGAGTTGGTGAATTTTTCAACTGTTGACAGTGGATCAATTAAAATATGTAAAGTGAATTTCTTACCACTGTTCTTTCTGTGATGTTTTGGGAAGATTTTGCAATGTTGAGAAGTTCGAAAAGAAATGATCTAGTTTTTCACAAATGCCCTGATGTACTTGGTAATGTCTGCAAACCTTGTGTTAATGATTGAACAATTTCATAATCATGCAATAATGGAAATGAAGGGAACAGCTCATAGTTCCCTCTAATTCTTAATCACATCCTGATAAACGCTTAACTTGTTCAGTAAATCTGTTTCATTCAACAGTCAAAATTCAATGTGATACTCCCATTGATGACAACCCAGAGTCAATAAAACTTTGGAAACTCAGTAAGTGAAATCCATCTAGATTTGCTTGAGTCTGGAGCTAGAGACAAAAGTTCTTTTCATGCAATTCCTCCAATGAAGTCTTCGCTGATACCTCAGGTAAACTAAGACCTGTCATGATGAAATGTGAAGTATTTAATTCTTATGATTTAGTACTAATGCCTTGTGTTGATTGTTGGACATTTCTTTCATTTCAACAACAGGATGTCTACTAGGTAGTAAAGTAGTAAAAAGTAGAAAAATTTCAAAAGCAGCAAAAAAGAAAGTAGTGAAATTTGACTTGGGGGTCTATTTTACCTGTCTGGGTTGTAGAAAATTGTGAAGTGGGATAATTCACTGAAAATGTAAAGTAAAGTAAATATGAATATAGAGTTTGAAGATTTTTAAAATTCATTTCTCTCAGAATAAGATTTTTGCGGCAGTTTATGGGAAATATTCCTGTTAGGGGATTGGACAATTCCGCGGTGTCTACTTGTTTCCAGTCAGTCTTCATATAGTAATAAGTATTTAATTTAGTATCTAATGTATTAATCAGCTTGAATTTTTTTTCAACCATGTTATTGCATTTATTACTGACTCAAACCACTCATTATAGGACGATTTCTTACATCCTGGACATTAGGACAACATTCATTATGTAAAAATTAGGAAGTCATATTTTGCTGTTGAAGGTCATAAAAAGTAGTAAAATTTGGAAATGAAACATCAGGAGACACCCTGCATAATGTTTGTTTGAATTGTTTTGATGTTTCTGTGTAAATATAAAATTTAAAATGAATTTCCTTCTAATGCGGAACATATAACACTGTACATTTATTACCAGAAATTACTTTCCAGGAATATTGTGTGTGGAATAAATTTGGAAATTCTAATTTTGTTTATGAATAAGAATAGACATAAAAATTAGTTACCGAAATGACATCAGAGATACCAGTTTACAATTGCATTCAGTAGGCAACAAGGATAAAATCATTGAAAAATCCTGTGAAAATGTAGAGTTTGTCGGTGATAGTACACACAAAAATTTTCATTACCAGAATGAATAACACATATTACGCTGTGATGGCTCTCTTTGCAGTACCTACCCTCAGAGGCTAGGAATTATTGCACAAAGGCTGGACTGACTGGCCTATCGACCGTTTATATAGAATTTAACACTCAATGAAAACTTTCCTGCAGAGGTAAACGCGGCATGAATCTCGATCCTACTTGGAGGACTAAATGTCCTGGTCATTCATTATTCAGTATTATTCATTCTCTTTGCAATTGGGCAGTTACCAGAATGGGGTGCGAATTTTATTTCGATTTATGGCACACAATTACATTCTCTATTTAATTTCTAGATGACGGAGCTTCAGCGATGTGTTAGCGTCAGTCTGCACGTCACCAGCTCATCATGACGTCATGACGGTGGTGTGGCCTTGGAAATGACCTACTCTGGGTTAGGACAAACTCATCAACGGATGGAAATCTCTTTCAAGGAGCATTCCACCTGTGAGTTGATATAAGGTTCGTGTAAGCTCATCCAGTTCTTTTCGTTCATTATCTAATATCTTTCTCCTCTGGGGGATACAACTATTGTATCTATGAGAATTAACACTCCCATGGGGAAAATGTGTGGGGGCCCGAGCTGAGAACTACGAAGGCCTTTTTTTGTTAGAATAGAATGTTCTTTTTATGTTAAAGACCACCAGTTTTCGGTTCACTACTGTCTTGTTTTTCTGCATCTTCTACTGTCTTCTTCAACTTTTATCTTGTTTCATGAACTTCTTTCTCAACTTACTATTTCCATGTCCCTTCTGCATAGATTCCGCGTTCCTCTATCTCCTTACTAAATGTGCCTTCCTCTCACCGAAACGCTATTTTTAGCTGCTGGGGAGTCTTAAATTAACATGTTATTTAACTAATATCTTATATAGCATTCCGTTTTAGTAATACCCCATCCGGGGATACGACTAATGAATCGTTGGGAATTAGCTCTCCCAGGGCGAAAATGTGACGGCCCAAGCTAAGAGCTAGTTAGGCCTTCTGTTTGTTCAACTTTGATGTTTTTGTTATGTTAAGGACCTTTTTTTCTCTGTTCACTGCTGTCCTGTTTTTCAGCACCTACTACTTTCTTCTTGAACTTCGATCTTTCTTCATGAACGTCTTACTCAACTTATTGTTTCTATGCTTCTGCTGCATAGATTCCGCGTTCCCTTAACTCCATACTAAATGGTGCCTTCCTCTCTTTGGATCGCATTTATTTTTCTGTGGATGGGAAGGCTTAAACTAATAACTATCTTTCGTCATAGGAATGCAAGTAAAGGGATTTATTGATACAAATTTTTTGGAACAATTACTGGCAGATCGGTTGCAACGTTTGAAAACGTATTAGCATTGCAGTGGGCAGAATCGATAATTAATGCTGTTAGGAATAATCTGTTTTTTCGTTCAAGAATTGGTTTTTATTCAGTATATATGAGCATAGCATGGACGTCAGTCCTCAATGTTACGTTTTAATATCAGTTTGTTTAATCCACAGAATATCATTTGATTCAAATTCGAAAGCCAAGTGGGTTCAAAGTTTTCTATAAAAATAAATTATCAATAACTTAACGCCCAGTTGTCAATAGGTTACCGTTATCAAGTGTTGTATTCAGGGTTAGGTTAAGGGGATCATCCCAGTTTGAGACCTTTTTTCGTCCGATTCGTTTGAAAATTGGCCAGTATATGTCTTTTGTGAAAGTAAACCTTTTTTACTCCTGTCATTTTTTCGATTTCGGCCTTATTTTTTTTTTTTGACGAAAAATGTGTTTTTTGGTATATTTTATTGATATTTCAGATTGGAACTCCTCCTTCAATTTTAATGCTAGAACAAAAAAAAGACAGTTTTAGAACCCTTGGAAAATTTCTAACAAACTCAAGTTCGGGTTTTTGCACATTCAAATTTTTCTATTTTTCAAAATTTTTTTGAAATTTCAAAAATCAGAAACAATTTTTTTGGGTTTAGAGCTATATATTTCTTCAAAGAATTTGGATTTGAAAAAAAGCGAACTTGAGTTTGTTAGAATTGTTTCAAGGATTCTAATACTGTCTTTGGATTTGTTCTAGCATCAAAACTCGAGGACAAGTTCCGTTTTGAATGGTAAAAAAGGAAAATTTTTCACTACAGCCCAAAATTGAACTATGTCTATTGAATTTGAATATAGCGAAAATTTTTTGTACATGAATGCAGTTTCGATGATCTATTTCGATGTACGAACAATGAGCATCATTTTCCTCGTGAATTTCAAGTAAAGATCTAAGAAATATCGTAGTTATGAGTAAAAAAAAATAATACATTTTATTTCAGCAATCAACATGATGAGACTTTACCAATTTTTTCCGTCCGATTTGTTGGAAAATTGGCCAGTATATGTATTTCGTGAAAGGAAACCTTTTTTATTCGTGTAACTTTTTCGATTTATGCCTTAGTATTTATTTTTTTGACGAAAAAAAAATATTTCGGTATATTTTTTGGATATTTCAAAATGAGACTCGTCATCGAGTTTTGATGCTAAAACAAAACCAAAAACAGTTTTAGAATCATTGAAATATTTCTAACAAACTCAAGTTTGCTTTTTTTAAAACTCGAATTCTTTGAAGAAATATATAGCTCTAAACCCAAAAAAATTGTTGCTGATTTTTGAAATTTCAAAAAACTTTGAATAAATAGAAAAAATTTAAATTTGAAAAAAGCCGAACTTGAGTTTGTTAAAAATTTTCCAAGAATTCTAAAACTGTCTTTGGATTTGTTCTAGCATCAAAACTCGAGGACGAGTCCCATTTTGAATGTAAAAAAGTCAACTTTTCACCAGAGCCCAAAAACAAACTATGTCTATTGAATTTGAATATAACGAAATTTTTTTGTACATGAATGCAGTTTCGATGATCTATTTCGATGAACGAGCAATGAGCATCATTTTCCTTGTGAATTTCAAGTAAAGATCTAAGAAATATCGTGGTTATGAGTAAATAAAATTAATATATTTAATTTCATTATTCACCATGATGAGACTTTATCAATTTTTCCGCCCGATTTGTTTGATAATTGGCCAGTATATGTATTTCGTGAAAGGAAACTTTTTTATGCGTGTCACTTTTTCTATTTATGCCTTAGTTTTTATTTTTTTTGACGAAAAAAGAGTATTTCGGTATATTTTTTGGATATTTCAAAACGAGACTCGTCATCGAGTTTTGATGCTAGAACAAAACCAAAACCAGTTTTAGAATCCTTAAAACATTTCTAACAAACTCAAGTTCGCTTTTTTCAAATTCGAATTCTTTGAAGAAATATATAGCTCTAAACCCCCAAAAATTGTTGCTGATTTAAGAAATTTCAAAATTTTTATGAAAAAATAGAAAAAAATTGAATTTGAAAAAAGCCGAACTTGAGTTTGTTAGAAATATTCCAAGGATTCTAAAACTGTCTTTGGATTTGTTCTAGCATCAAAACTCGAGGACGAGTCCCGTTTTGAATGTAAAAAATTTGCCCTCAAAATCGTCATTTTCGGTCGGTTTCACCCCCCTGGGGAGAGGGGTTCTAGTGTCCGTAGGGCCATAAAATTTCATGACATAATAACCCATCCCCTAAGGATCCTTTTTCAACAAAAAAAATTGGGCCACAAAATCAGCATTTTCGGTCCCTATTTCACTCCCCTGGGGAGGGGGGGTTCTAGTCTCCGTAGGGCCATAAAATTTCATGGCACAATAACCCATCCCCTAAGGATCCTTTTTCACCAATAAAAATTTTCAGTGGGGGGAGCCGGTGGGGCCCAATTGGGCTCGGGATGATCTCCTTAATTCACTTATTCTCCGATTGCAGCCAAAGCCAGATGGGCCAAATGTTGAGATCACAAGTAGAGCTAGCTTGGCTTGTTCCGAACAGTCACTTGGCAAATGGTAATTTTTTTTCATTTGCGCAGTTAATATTTACTAATGTATTTCAATTTATCAGATGCTTTAGCTGCAGTCGGGTATGATGAAGATAAGAAACTGAAGGCGTCAGCCATCCAAAGGGTCCTGCGTCGTTGCAACGATTGGGCTGGCTCAGAGACGACGGATTGAATCAGAAAAGTTGCTGGACGAAATCAGTCTACTTTCTTCTTCATCGCTTACTTGACCGCCTCCCAGTCCCCTTATTTGCTAGCTCCGTCGACATCAGGTCATGATGCTCCTCCTTTACACTGAGTTTAGACGGAGGGTGCTTTCCTCGGGGCAACGCCCTTTTTCCCTCCCCGCCTCTTAAAAAAAACTGAACTCCAGAGCTAATGCCTCCCACCCGTTGCCCATGCGTGTCGTTGCTGCCAACCATCATGCTAGAAAAACTCATGGGCGACTGACCAGTGTTGCCAATTTAGCGGATTTTTAGCTAGTTCTAGAGTATTGAGATTCCATCTAGCTCCTAAAAGTTAGGATCTAGCTCCTGGCGGAAAATTTAGAGTATTTGAAGTACGGTTTTGCTATTATTTACCTACTCTCATATTTTAGGCGCAATTATTTATAATTATAGAAAAAAGTGTCGAACTAATGATACATTAATTTCTAATGGTCAAGTTCAGTACATGAAACGT
This sequence comes from Morinoia aosen, assembly GCA_030386875.1. NCBI lineage: Eukaryota > Metazoa > Arthropoda > Malacostraca > Amphipoda > Talitridae > Morinoia > Morinoia aosen. The sequence goes on along the minus strand of CM059569.1, from coordinate 11,150,822 downwards.
TCTTTTTCGGCGACACATCATTCCATGTCAGCGGCAGCTAGTAATGGGTTGGTTGCGGTGAGTAGCGTGTGTTAAAAAGTGTGGCGTAATCACTTATGCTTAAGCAGTACACGCAATACTTTCAATGAAGTTAGAAATCTCTTCCTGAATTAAGAGGCTGGCTACAGCCTTATCATGCTGACGAAATGCATATTGAGACTATTGTAAATGTACCATCGGTCCCAAAATTGTGTGCCCTAAAAAAACATGATGTGAGCCAAAAACCCGAACAATTTTTCACATGTTGCCGGGAGTGTTCGTCAGTCAACCAAAGATTACAGCTTTTGATAGAGACGCAACAGAGTGCAGCAGAGGATAAATTATGTTTGCGTATCGCAGAATATAGTTCCTTTGCAACTGCTGACCATCTTTCGTGTGTGTCCCCCTCAGGGGGATACAATTATTGTATCCATGGGAACTAGCGCTCCCAGGGGGACAATGTGAGGGCCAGAGCTGAGAGTTAGGTAGTCAAACAAACAAACAAAACCGTTTATTTCCAAGTTGTCACATGAGATACATATGCCAACATATTGGCTTTTAAAAGTTCCTTAATATAAGACGTCCTAAAACAAAAGATCCATACGAGTAGTATTAATTGACAAACCATCCGAGGTGTAAAAATAGATAAGCCATACGAGGCATAATAATCGACGAACTATATGAGGTGTGCTAATAGATAAACTATCAGAGGTGTACAAATAGATAGACCATACGAGGCATATTAATAGACATAATATACGAGGCGTACTATAATAGACAAACCACACGTGGTGTGCTAATAGTCTAACAAAGTTCCATACGAGGAATACTAATTGACAAACCATACGAGGTGTACAAATAGATAAGCCGTACGAGGCTTAATAATAGGCAAACTATACGAGATGTAATATTAGACAATACTATCATAGGTGTACAGATAGATAGACCATACGAGGCATATTAATAGAAAGAATATACGAGGCGTACTAATAGACAAACCATACGGGTCGTGCTAATAGTTTAACTCTGTCAAGGGTAGTTGAATGAGAAACAAGAAATATTATCTCTTGGATATTTTATATTCCAAGAGATTCCGGTACAGCGCTTCTTGCCTTTTTCCTACTTCGATAATTTCAACTAAGAACTTGGCAGTTTCGAAGAATTCTTTAGTATTTTTCGAATTATTTATAAGATCATCGAAGTAGGAAAAATACAAAAAAACGCTACACGTACTAGATTGAAACAACACCGTAAATGACAATCAAGTATTGAGAAAAAGATAGTCTCGAAATAATTTGTAAAGAACATCGCGCAACACAGCACGCACATATAGGAATGCGTAAACAAACTTACACTCAAAATTGAAATGCATGGCTTGTTCGGCATACAAATATAGAGATAATTTTTGTACGAGTGCTTTATTTCCTTTGTCTGTTTAAACTTTTTAATTTCTTCTGTTCACAGAAATGCCCTTCGGGGTCGTGATAGATCGATTTATAAATCATAAAGCAAGCGCAATCAATTTGTTTATTTCTGAAATTTGGTGCAGTGTTAACTGATCGCAGAGCTTTAGGTAAAATGTAATGTGTCTTGAGGTTTTGCTTTTTATGCAAAAAGTAGAAATAGAAACCGATATATGTACATGTGCGCATATATGTGTGCGAAACGTGTGCATGGTTACACTGATACATAAACATTTATGTTTGCGTGCGCACACGTACATACTCACGCACACACCAACACACATATTCATATATATACGTATTGAAAACGAATATAAGAAAAATGCTAATAGACATGAAAAATATTCTTACTCTTTCAATATTTAAAATGACAGCCCAAGCTCTGATGAATCGTAAGAAATAACCTGAGGAAAGATAAGGAATAGAAATGGACTTCGAAAAACGTATAAATGGAATGTTTTTTTAATTTCCTAAAGGAAATTTTAAGAAAAATCAAGTTACCGCTGAGGAACAACAACAAAAAAAAAACATATATCTTCAATATATCATATCATATATCATATCTTCTCGATATTCTCTGCAACATCATGCGGACATGGGTACATGGGATAAAATGGAGATACAGTGTAGGCCAGTTACCACTCATGATTGACAAATATCTACAAAATTTTGGCAGAAATGCGCAAACAAACATATACTCAACATCAAAATTTGCTTGTACAACATACGGACAGAAAGATAATTTTACCACGATTCATACGCTCAAATTACGATTAATTTCATTCATTGTATTTGTCATTAATCCGATTCACAGAGACGTCCTCTGGTGTAAGTGGGAGATCTATTTTTGAATCATTTCGCTAGTGCAATAAAATTTATTAACCGGATGGTTTTTGTGTAAAGAAATGAATTAGAAACATGTATATCTATTTATGTAGATATATATATACCTATATACGTACACACACATATTAATATATGCACTTATTGAGAATGTAAACTTAATCGTAAACTTCTAAATTAGTCCTTATTTTTTGTTGAAATAAAATGTTTTTGTTAAGTTAAGGACCACCTTTTTTAGGTTCACTGCTGTCCTGTTTTTCATCACCTACTACTGTCTTCAACTTTGACCTTGTTTCATAATCTTCAGTCCCAACTTACTGTTTCTATGCCTTTCTGCGTAGATCCCGCGTTTCCTTAACTCCATACTAAATGGTGCCTTCCTCCTTCCTCTCTTTGGATCGCATTTGTTGCTGGGTAGGGAGGCTAAAACTAACGACTAATCTAACTAATCTTTCGTGTCTGTTGCAGTTCATTTACTGACTGTAAAATGGAACAGGGTATCAAAATTCATTTCACGAAGCCCATTGAGAGTTTTCTGAATGTTCTTGCACTTTATTTTGTCAGTAAACTGTGTGCTGATATATTTCAGAAAAGTTAAACATACTAATTGCTGAAAGCACTGATACATCAGATAATAAGTTACTTGGTGAGATATTTTATCAAATCATTGGGAAAGGATGTTTCGACACAATTCGGTCCGATGCCTATGCCACTCAATTCAATAGGCAGTAGCTAATGCTTGAGCAAAAGCCCCGCTCAGAAATGTTGATTTTATTGTTAAAGAAACCTTTAATTGATTCTCTCAATCAGCTAAAAAGCAAGCGCCTTATTCTGCCGTAACTACAATGGAGAAAAATAAAAGAAACATTGAAGTAGCATGAAACAAACTGAGCTTGTTCTTAAGGTAGAAGTAACTGAATCCAGAAATGCACCAGGCAACAATTAATTCAATCATGTTTCTTCCATGGTGATGAATTGATTAGCATTGCCACCCTCAAACGACGATGAAGGAACACTTTTTTGTTAAATAAAATTAGCCCATACTTGCAAGTCACTTTTTAGTATGTTTAACGTGCTATGCTGACTTATTATTTGTTGTAATTTACTGTCTAAACAAAATATATCATTCAACAATTATCTAGCAGATTTCTGTTAGAAATCTAGTTCCTTGCTGCACTATAGAGTTGGCAACACTGCGACTTATTTTGTTGTTCATTTGTTCATGATGTGAATGTCTTGTAAATTAAGAACCCTATAGAGCAGTGGTTCTTAACCCCTGGGTCGCGACCCAAAGTTGGGTCGCAAAGCCATTTCATTGGGTCGTTAAAGGTTTGTGTAACCTATTTGTTTTAACCTAGAAGTAACCTGTTTTCGAAAGAATAGTAATTTTATGGACAAAAATTTTTATTTGGGCAGATTTTGGGTCACAGCCAAAAAGGTTAAGAACCACTGCTATAGAGAGTACGAACGTTGGAGCCGCATAGAAGCGGGAGGTGGAGGGTAACTTTTTCTGAAGAGGTATAGCTGTGGAGGACAATTCCGCCCTCTGCTACTTGCGACTCAATAGCATTAGTGCGGGCCCTGTCGTCTCTTCATTCCAATTAAAGGACGAAGATGTGTAGTGGTTGAGAGGAATGCTCTTGTAGAAATTTGATGTCTAAGAATGGAAGTGTGCAAATTTAATTTAAAATTGGTAACATTTTCTTAGTAATCGGTTGCTTGACGAGTCCATTTGTGGTGGTGGTTAGTTTTAAATGTAAGTTATTACGTAGTGTTTGCAGTGGTGAATCTTACAAACCACCTGTGATGGAATACTTTGCGTGCCGAAGATATTTTTGTAAGAATTTATTTTAATAGTCAAATGAAGGCTGTTGAAAATTAAATAAATATATTTGTTGAACATCGGTAATGTTTTAAAACCTATTTATATATCAGTGGCTAATTTGAAATGACTATATTGTACTGTGAGACTTATCGTAATTGTCTCGTGTTCTACGATGAAAAAGACAATTTGAGACCTCTTACTGTAGCATTCATCTGCATCGCAGCTATTTTTTTCTAATAATGCATTGTTACTTGTTACAATAGGCCTCACCCTGTAATACTAATCTGTTCAATTATCGTAATTTGAAAAGAAACTGGACGAAATATAAAAACAGTATTAAACAAAATTGTTGAATTTAAATGGGTAACCTCGGTAATTTTTGTGAAGTCTTCAAATTCACGGTAATTGGACAGATTCGTTTCACGAGGTGTGGCTTATTGTTTTTTGAGCAATTCGCAATTTGGGGAAAAATCGTTGCGCTGCTTATGAATCTACCGGAATATAGTGCTTAGAGTAGCCATTTTTAACGTTAAATTACCGGTAATTATCGTAAGTTTAAAACGAAGACCGACTTTAATAACCGTTTAACTACCGGTAATCAACTGGTTAATATCGTCGGTCTTCGTCCAAAATTTACGATAAAAACCGGTGATTTAACGTTAATCGGACGATAATATGAGACATTCGCGACACTGATTCCGACGATATATCGTCGGTTTATAGGAATGATAAAATAATAATTACCGGCAAATTCGGACGTAATTTATCGTCGGTCAGACGATAAATTTCTGACTGGGGACCAATAGAAATAACAGAAATATATGAATTGAGCCACGATCAAAATAAATTCCTGAAAACAAAATATTAAGAAAAATTCCAGAATTGAGCCACGAAAAAGAAATTTCTTAAAACTAAATCTACGAAGAAACTAACCCTATAGGCTCCCTATATTTTCGTTTTAGGAAATTTCTTTGGTTTGGGGCTCATTTCTTAAATTTTGGTTGTATAATATCTATTGTCTTGGTAACCCCTAACGTTTAGACCTATCACTTGATCCCTATATGATGTGTACTCATGCTTTGGTTCTACGAAAAACTCGACGTAATCGGAAGAAAAATATAATAAAACGGCCGTGAGCATTTACTGTAAAACTCGTGAGCACGGAATTTTTGTTGAGGGGACCGTACACCTTATGCACTTTTTTCTTTATTTGTGAGCCAATGCTTATCAACTTTGACTGACTGATAAAACGTATGAAAAAATTAGGGGTCACCCTATGAAAAAAAATTTCTTTTCATTATTTGTTGATGATTGAAAAAGTTTTGAATGATTTGTTTTTCAACAAGTTGAAAGTTTTCAAATTTTTTTTTTCATGAAAAAACCGCTCCCTTTCACCACCAGTCCACCCCCCATAGTGAGCGTTCTATTGCGTGCACGCCTTTTAAATTTTTTGCGGATGTTCAGCACATGTATAGCTTCAATTTAAAGCAAATCCATTTTTTTATACATCTGGCAAAAAAAGGTGTACGGTGTCCTTGACGAAAGGAATGAGATTGGGTTCTCAACTGGGTAAAAATGCTACGGATGGACAAATCTCGAAGAAGACCAATGACGCGCTTATTGAAAAAACCGAGTGGGAAAAATTTTAAGGTGTAATTTTTTCATATTTATTCTTCAACAATAATAACATTAATTGGCTGAAGGCGAACGTTTGAATATTAAGCGAGAATTAATTAACATATAGTAAGTGCGTTAAGTGACGTTTGCAGATTTGGTCTCCGCTGGGAAATTCTGAGTTCGAAGACAAATAGCTGGCGGATTAAGCTTGCGGCGATGCAACACGCAGGGCTGAGCGCTTCCGGCGGCAGCCCACTTACGGCCTCCTCAATAGCAGCTATCTGATGATTACGAAAGCTTTATTTACAAAATAAAGACAATCTATCCCTGCTCCAGTGAAAAACGGAGCAGGTTGTAGAGCATAGAAGAGATAAGTTGTTGAGTTTGAATAGTGAGATGCTTTTCCTTAAGTTTAAATTTAAATTCAATGTTCAAGTTCAGAGTACAAAATGTGATTCAGTTTAAACTACGAAGCTCACAGTAGAAAATTTAAGTTTAGAGAACAATGTTCAATTTTAAGTTCAAAATTGTTTTAACTAATAAAAATTCAATTAGGCTGCAGTAATTTGTGATAATAAGATCGAGAAACGGGACGTTTACCGAGGAAGAATTCCTCGGACCTACGGACATGGGTGGCTGACAAAAGCGCTCATACCGTCAGCACACTCACCGCATACAACACATCCCATGGGCTCGCAAGTTGAGCAGCGGAGAGTCGACCACCCAGGTGCCCGACTGCAGAAGTAGACGTGTCGAGAGGCCGACGACCGGCTCCAGCACCCTCCAAGCGAGGCACTCAAAGAACCTAGAAGCACATGCCTAGGTGGCACTCCATTGTTCCACTTCTGAGGCTGAACGTAAAGACGACGATGACAGGCTGAACAAATCTGCGTGCACGGTTGGGTTAGAGAGGTGCCTCACGACCCTTGAACAGTATGAGCTGACTACATGTTGGTACGAAAGATTTTGGGGTAGGATTTGAATTAAAGTTATATCCAGCCGGGAATAATTTATTTGCCTGTCTTTTGCAACAAAAACATCAGTCAATGACTAAGGAACACAAATATTCCCGGAAGGGTGGTGTTGATGCAGTTGAGGACCGCTAGGGCGTACGACCTCTAATCCTGCCACCATCTCCCGTTGCCTGGCGAGATAAAAATGAAATTGTGTAATTTTCGTATTATAAGGTAACAATACACCGTTATTAGTTTTAGTAATAGTAATGCCACAAAGGTCAAGTTATAGTTTATATTAATAGTAATAGTAATGCCACAAAGGTCAAGTTATAGTTTATATTAATAGTAATAGTAATGCCACAAGGGTCAAGTTATAGTAATAGTAATGCCAGGCAGTTGTGGGTTACGTTGATAGTTCTAAAGTTAAACCGATTCTAGCATCACCAGTTAACTCACGTCAAGCTAACTGGTAACCAACCTCTAGAACGTCGATTCAGAGGCCGCAGGTGGACGAAGACCGACGCGGTGAGACGTGACGTTCTTCATAAGCATCCATCAGGCAGGCTGGGTGTTATCCCTTGAAGGGGTGAGGTGTCACGTAGCAGACGGAAGGACGAGGACTGGACGACACAGGCACCTGAAGTGCTTAGCTCTCCATCTGGAGGGTTAGAGCTTCACCGGACGAAAGAAAGTGATAGTGCATGCTGAGAGGAGCACAACCAAATTATTACGTTGTGCTGGCTGGAAGGGTCAAAATGATCTCCCCCAAGCTCTAATGGCAAGCTCGCGAAGTAAAGTTGATGATACATTCAGGAAGCCTAGGTTGCAGTCAGGTTAGCTACCGGTAAGCCTAGCGCTAGAACTGGTGATGCTCTACCTGTCTTATTTATTTTCTACAGTTGGCATCGACGTAATAGTTTGCAATGGGCAAGCCACCGATAGGACGTAGTCAGACATCCAAGTGTATTTAGTCTTGTAGGATATATATATATACACTAAAAGTGATGGTAACAGGGCAACAGCCCGAACAGTGATGGTAACAGGGCAACAGCCCGAACAGTGATGGTGTCACGAGAAAGTTACCCCTTCACCTCCTTGTTAACAATTCATTAACAAGAAGATCAGGTTCTCGGAATAGAGGAATGGCACACCTCCAGGCTATATACACAACACAAATTAAATGAATTATAATCGGCAATTACAGTACATATACTAAAAATAAAGGTACTCACCGGGGATCGCTGACCCACTTACGCAGCGCATTTTCTGGGCGCCCTCCTTGGTGTTACGATTGATCGCTTCTAATATGGTGGGGCATGATACACAGGATGAACTATGCTTAACATTTATAATTTCCAGTTATACGTCATACAAACATTAATGAGCGCACACACAATGAATGGTGTTAGGAATAATGCTAATTAAGTAATGAAATCAAATAGCATACGTCAAATGACTTACATCACATAATTACACAGAAACATTGGCTGGCCAGCCTTTAACCGCAGATTGCTTATGTACCCAAACATAACACAAATAATGCCTACAATGTCTCAGCGCTCCCAGCAGCCCAGTAGGCGAAGGTCACATCAACCACAAAATTCGTCCGCGACTCGCTTCAGTTCAAAGGCCTATCTTATGCACTGTTCAAAAATTGTCTAGTGAGGACGTTATCTTGCTCATTACGTTTCAGCATGTTCACACGTCGATTCCCTTCATTCGAGCTGATCAATCCTCAGATGTATGACTGAGTAACCGTCCCGCCTGTCAAAGATAAAAATTTAACTTGTTACTAAAAATTTAACTTGTTACTTTTTAAGCGCATCAATGACTGAATGACAATGAATTATCGCAATATTTTATCTCAACCCTATCTTTACTCTTTCTTTTTTTTTTTTTTTAAGAAATGCATGTCTTACCCTCCCGTCTAGTGTGGCATCTCCATGATCCATCAAATGACTCCCACGGTTTGTTATGTTTGATAAATTTCCCCTTAGTGAACGTGGTACCGGGAACACGTAAAATTTCCTCTCTGCAAGTGAAACGAGAATGCATTCATTTCTGGATTACATTATAGCGTCAACTTTAGTGTAATTTTCAATATATGCAATAATCACTTTTCATTATATCTTTGAGCACGTTTGTTACCGCGAACACACCCGAGATTTATCTTTATACTTCGCGTCGCGGCGTCGACTGTCGAACTGCCCTCCTGTTCATCACGATGTCTATCGTATATTTTGAGGGTTGTGCCCTTCCTCCTGTCCGACCAATCTGGTCCTTCTATTAGTGGATAGTGCCCGCCTACTGCTTCCCTGGTTATATGTTGGTTTCACTCTTTCCCACGCCCAGGCTCCTTCGAAACCGTTACTCCGTTCACCCTCGCAGCTCAAGGGTCGCGATTTATGTGCGTTGAGATAGCGACTTTGTTTGCGAATGGGTAGGCATTTTTCGATCGTCTCAAGTTTCCCAAGGGCTCGACCGACAACACCCCATGTCAACAGCCGTTGTTCGAGCCATTAACTGTTATCGCTCTCCCTTAAACACACAGGCATAAAAGAAAACATACATGTTTAAGCGACATAAAAACATTCATGTTGAAGCGACCCCTCTGTGCTGCTGGGGTTTACTGAGATCTTTCAACACACAACTTTTTTTTTACGCAATTACAAGAATTTTCATTTTAAATTCGCAAAAATTTGATCATTCTGAACAGATTCTCGACAATGGTAACAGGGAAACAGCCCAAACAGTGATGGTAACAGGGAAACAGCCCAAACAGTAAAGTAACAGGGAAACAGCCCAAACAGTAAAGTAACAGGGAAACAGCCCAAACAGTAAAGTAACAGGGAAACAGCCCAAACAGTAATGGTAACAGGGAAACAGCCCAAACAGTAATGGTAACACGGAAACAGCCCAAACAGTAATGGTAACAGGGAAACAGCCCGAACAGTAATATTACAGGGAAACAACCCAAACAGTAATGGTAACAGGGAAAGAGCCCAAACAGTAATGGTAACAGGGAAACAGCCCAAACATTATAGGTAACAGGGAAACAGCCCAAACATTATAGGTAACAGGGAAATAGCCCAAACAGTAATATTAATTCGCCAGTAAAAAGCATTTGTCGACTGGTCTAAAGCGGCCCATAGACGATCAATTTAATTGTCAATATAATTGACAATGATAAATATTGACAATAATGATAATAAGTTTAGGGTTACGTTTCCACCAAGGTCACCAGCAACTTGCAACTATGGACCCCCCTAGCTTTAGCTAGGTAATCACACATCGGCTAAGCGATCACATTATGAATGACGAGTCTTGCTACAGGCAACTGGATTAATTAATGTTAGTGTTCTCGGTCGGTGTGGTGTCGAGCACTCATCTCAGCGCTCATCGGAAACGGGGCAAGTAGTACGATAGTTGACTCTTGAGAGGTCCACGGGTGTGCAGTTCCATATGCTTGGAACTCGATGGCAATAGCCGATTTGCAGTATACTCATCTAGCAGGAGCACATATGAACAATTCATTTGTTCGTCTGTGGGTTCCATTGACCACCAGAAGATAATGGACTTGAGGCATTTAAGCAATCAAATCAATTTGATTTTTTATTGATGGTTCGTCAATATTCCATTCATTGTTCTGAAAGTCGTAATGTATAAACCAGGGAATACTGGGAATGTTATTTTTGTGTACACGCAGATCTGGTACTTTTCGCATGCTGGAGGACGCTGAAAAACAGAATGAAATTGTTAAATTGAATTAAATTCTTAACCGAATTGTTTAGATTATCTTGAAAGTAAAAACTTGGTACTTTTCTGTTTCTGGGTGCTTCGTACTTGGTACTTTTTATCGAGTAACCAGATGCAATAGTTCATCAAATGATGTACTGTCCATTCAAAGCTAGTTCTTAAAATTTTCTGGCTCATTTTCACGCAATTCCTTGAGCAATGCGTCGGTTCAGAATATTCTGCCACGTTCCCTGAGCCAGTTTTTGGCCTATGTCTTGCGTTTGCGCAGGATTTTGAAAGCGCCAAGGCGAGCGCTACAATTGAAATTTCTTTGTCGGCCATCACGTAAGGCGTCCGCAGAGCAAATGACTGATTTTCATCAATTATATCGCTGAAAAGATTGACGCCATTCGTGGGCAACTAAAAATCTCATCAATATAGCGAGTCAATGATATTGACATTTAAATTGATCGTCTATGGGCCTCTTAGAGGCTCCTTGGACACCAACTCACTAGCAGACATGCGCCTAATCCAACAGTGAAGAACCTCCATGCCCATAGAGTCGGGAGCTCCGACGACGACAGAGGGTTAGGGCGAGCTTGCAGGAGTCTTGTCGGTGTATGGCTCTCAGCTGCGGCATCGCACCATCCTGACGCCTGTAGATGCATCAGATTCCCCTTTCCGACCCAGGACCACTCAAAGAGCGAAGGCAGAGCGAGGCAGTGCGGTGATGGTGGGCTTAGGCTCTCATCCTCCCATAACCTGTTCGCTTTAGAAACGTTGCAGAGAAGACGCACCCAAACCCAAGGTTTGGGTTCGGCGTGAATAAGCACAGCGGCAGAAAAAAGTAAATTTGCAGGGACAGGGAAGAGCTACCCGCAAAGTCAGTGGTCGGCAATTGTGTTCTGCTAATATTTTAGGTTGATGGCTAGAACAGAGCTTTTTCTGCTCTGTCTATGAAAGCTACAGTAAACTGGATACATTATTCCTTCAAATTCGAACGAGGAGCTGTCAACTAGCGTGCCCCAGGTACTCTCAATCCAGTCGACTAAACCTAAATCCATATCTTAGATTCCCCCGGCGCATGAATTGGTTTTCCTAATCGGAAAACCAAATGAACTTAATTCTAGATTTGAGAATAAAGCCTTAATTTAAATCAACTACAGATAATCAAACTTAAAAGAAACACTTCCCCAGAACCTAAATCTGGCCGTCTTCAATCTGACGCCCTCCCCAATATGACGGGAATCAGGATCTGTGCTCTGAACCTGGTCTTCTGGTAATTTTGTACCGAGAGACGAAGGAATCAGCAAAATAATTGAGACATGCCTCATTACTTCGCGAGTTTCACCTTTGAAAATTCTAGCAGCAGTCACCTCACCCATTGAATTTTGCTGCATCGACCGGAATATTCCAAGAGGGTAAGAAGTTTGTTCTAAGTTCGGTTCTCTGAAAGAAACGACGTCGCCGACCTGCAAAGGACGATGCAAGACATTTTTATATCCGTTAGGTCGATCAGTTGCCTGCTTTATTAAACCAAAAATTCACTGTGGTACCATTCCGTCAGCCTCCCCTGAACTTTCCTCAATTTCGCATATACACTCTTCTCGAACACCGAAGTATCAAAATCCAGATCGTCGTCAGCTTCCTCCATCTGGAAGAAAGGGCAAATTATTGTAAGAAATGCTAATCCTCTCCCTCTGACGAGCATATCTGGAGTGATCACACATGGAGTGTCTAGACAGGAGTCGCACAAGGTCTCCGAGAAGGCCACAGCACGCCGGTTAATGAGGCGAGTTGTCAATGCTATAACAAACAAATTCAAAAAGATTTGACACTGAATGTCTCAAACTACATAGGTTAAATCATCTTTTTAGATGGTTTAACCCATGTTTCAACGTGGGGCCAGGAGCACTTTCGCCTTTAGGGTGTCTGAAAGTCTAAAGTTTTTATATTGTAAATCTTGAGAAATCTATTGGTCTCAAAACAATCTAAAAATGTTTTTATAATATTAGTCCCAGCCACAATTTGGCTTTATAAATCAGGAAAACAACGTTTAAACCTACCAAGATTGTATATGTGAAGCTCTAGTGCTCTTAAGAATTCTGCACATCCGCCTCCATGCAAATTCTTTAGATTCACTGCTCGACTCCACAGGCACGAGACGATCGGCGCTCAAACTTTTTGAGTCTGGTTGCCAAACTTCATTGTCCAAGGTCCCATGTGGTCAATGAAAATTGATGAAAATACTGAATAAAGAAAATCAACCCTGAAGCCTCAATAACCGTTTGGATTGAGCTTTATAGTTCTGGTATTCACTTTTTTACAAGCAAAGCAAATTTTCATGACCCTTCGAACGGTTGAAATGCACAAGGGATCCAATATTTTCGTCGAAGTTCTTCCATCGCCGAATAAATTTCTGCATGAGATAGCTGGACATGAATATTCGTAGAGATCAGTTTTGGCAAATCACTGTTCTTAGGCAGGAGAATAGAAAACTCGTAATTATCGTAACTTGCTTTTGGCATATAACAATCCAGAACTATTTTTTACTAGACTCGGATTTGTCAACAGAGCACGAGGATTTACTGAAGCATTCCGTTCCAAGAAAGAAAACTTCACCGAAGTATTTTCAAATCAAGAAAGAAAGAAAGAGTACTTCGGGGAAGTATTTTCTTCATTCAGTTAGGATTATAATTATTTATCAATTGCATCCCGATAAAAATCTAACACCGTAGAAAAGACTTTTTTTGTACAATTTAATTTATTGCTCAGAGAATATTTCAACAGCGATGCAAGAAGAGAACTTAACACGTTTACTGCGTTTCCGCGGCTGTTAACAGTTGGTTTGGTTAGGTTGTAGGTAGCAGAATAGGGAAATCTATTTTCCAGCTTGAATAAATTTTAATTCTTCCTAATGAATATGAAGAATACAATTGCACGATAACATTTCACCTCGCATGAAAACAATTATTTTACAAATACATCGCGAAACATAAAATATCGTGCATTTATAACGGCACGTTAGTGGGCAATTTACCTCTTGGTACACATGTGGCCCAATACGCATTGAACGTGTTAACCAGCGTTAGCTATCGTTAAGATGTAAATTTGTTAACTGGTACAAGGGGTTCCAAGATTAGGTGCGTTAATGCGAACAGTCTCGCCACCAGCAGTGCAGGTAGAAGTGACGCTGGGTATCTCGTCTTCGTTTTTAACAGGATTGGGTATGGTAACTACAAGCTCATCAGGTGACTATTAGCTGGCCAGTACAAGTATGAAAATTGCTCACCTTCAGCTGTTATTGCTAACTTTCCCAGTAACATAGTCAGCGGGATTTTGGTTTCCTACTGTATACCGAAAATTTACTGGAAATGTCCTGCAACGCTTATTCAAAGCTGGAAGCCTGTTTTGAAAGAATGCCGATTTCTTCTCTATTTTATCGTTCTGTGAGGCGAAGGAACTGAGGCAAAGGAACTGAGCCACTTTAAACCAACCGAACTTTCCGTTAAGGAAAGCAGCTTAGTTAGTTTTATTGGCTTCATCATTGAGGCTCCAGAAAGTTGGAGTACCAGGTAAGTAGATCAAGTGTCGACCTCCATGCAAATGGATTGCATTTCCAGCATGGGAATGGTCTTCGAAACTAAACTTTTACCCACTACTCTATTTTTTGGCTCGTAGGAAGTTTTCAGACTTCGTCGTTAAATTGTCGAGGTAAACTACTGTGCCGTATATTGACTTGGGGGGATCCGTAAATGCTACTAGAGCATATTCGCCATTTCTCCTTCCTACACATCTTAGTAATTATTCCATGATTGTTCATCTGTTTGCACATATTGACCCATTCCTTTCCTTTTCTCTCACTTTCGTGCTCTTCAATTTCAAAATCGTGCAGTCAAGAGCCCGAGAGTACAATACCCTCAGGTAGCAAAATTTTTTGGGAAAATATTGGGACAATGTTGGCGGTCAGTGTAGGGACAAACTTGATAACAAAGACAACTAAGATAAGAACAATCTTGATAACCAAGATTGTTCCAGTATTGGGATTTCAAAAATGGGGATTTCTTATTGAAACGAAATTGGCACCGTAAATTGGGACGTAATTGGCGGCCAATATCGGGACGAAACTGGCGCCTAGCATTTAGGCGAAATTGATATCCACCATGGGGATAAATTTTAATACCGATGTTGTCCCAATTTTGGAAGTGCTTATGTTGGGAAAACATTGTTTCTCTGGAATGTTGAATACACTTTTCCTTACGTCAGTTCCTTCAATCATTTATGAACTTTGGATCAGACAGGATTAAAAAGGATCCAATATTTTTCACTGGGCCAGCAAATGAAATGAATAATATAATGTCAGAAAAGAGCTCGAATATGAGAACCCTCAGGTATCAAGTTTGTTCGCGATCATTATTATGGCAGAGCATAACTAAAATCTCAACACAAGAATATGAAATCGACAACAATCGATCATCAGTTTATTTCAATGTTATCAATACAGCAAATTAAATTGAAGAATGCTTAGTGCTAGTAAGTAGTTACTGAAAAACTAACTACTGTATTATTGATTAGAGTTAAGAGTCACTTGCGTTATGATATAGAAAAGAGCCTATAGGGATTTGAACCCCAACCTTTCACTCATTTAGAATGAACGCTCTTCCGTTTAAGCTATAAGCTCCATGACAGTCATTGAGCAAGTAACATTTTTGTAATAGTTAGATAAGAATTAAATTGTACTGCTAATTACTAGCACACTGCGCACGCATCATTTAAACTTCTGTACCTCAAATGACCTCAATGCATGCTGGCTGCATATTATAGTCCAAGAACGCAGTGGATGTTGTATTTCAGCAGCCACGGAGTCCATGGGACCAGATATGCAAATTGACAGGGGAGCAACGGAAAGACAAAAAATTACTCAAGAAAAATAGATTGCCAACTGTACTACGTACATGGAAATACAATTATGCTGACAATAGGGCATTTGTGAAGGAGAGGACAATAATCGATTTTCCAATTTTCGCTGCCTAAACGTAGTTCATTAGACCTGAATTAACAACTTTTCATCTATGCACTTTTTGGGGAAAATGAGTATTTAACGAGTTTTAGCGGTATGTTAATTTTCGCCTGTGATGACGAATGCGCTCTAATAAACAGCTGCAAATCGATTTTTAAATTTTCGCTGCCTAAACTTAGTTCATTAGACCTAAATAAACTACTTTTCTTCTGTACACTTTTTGCGGCAAATGAGTATTTTACGAGTTAGAGCGGTAGGTTTAGTTGTTGCGCATTGAGCTGTTGAGAGTACGTTTGGGTACTTTGTAATTTATTATTAGCCGACCCCAAAGAGGCCTGCGTAGCCTGAACTGACTTCTAGGATCTTTTAGTTAATAACACAATAAAGGTTATCACCCAAAAATAACGAATTATAGCGGTAAGTTAGTTTTCGTCTTAGATGGCGTGAATGCGCTCGATCATTCGAGCGCGTCTGAAGGGAGAGTCCATTGTAGCCTTCCTGTCCAATGCGCTCGATAAATTTCTTTCCGCTTCTAACACTTTGGTTGCTGTAAGTAATTTTCCGCTATAACTCGTTAAATACTCATTTCCATAAAAAAGTGCATGGATAAAAGTTGTTCGTTTAGATCTAATTAACCATGTTTAAGCACCGAAAATGGGAAAATCAATTATTATTCTCGCCTCAGAATTGACCGAGAATAGTCCAAAAAATTCATGGACCATTTCTCCCAACTCCTTAGGCAAAGGTATTGTTTATTTCCAATGCCATGAGGCCTCCTTGATGGTTTGTCGCTGACCTTATGGGCGGAGGTCTCACCGAGGTAGAGGCAATAGAGGTGCTCGTTCTTACCTCTACCACAGTTCTGATATAACCGCATGTATATGAACTAACTCGTGCTGCTTTTGATCCCTATGATTCCTATGCTTTTCATTGGCAAACTGAAATTCAGGGAAAAACTTCACAACTTACATTGAGTTCAAATGATACTTTTCTTTCTACTTTGATGCCTTAGAAGTAGTTCAATTTCTTCACGTGTAAGTTGGTTTAGGAATGCTCCTAGCATTTTTGTACTTAAACAAACCAATTCTGTAAAATCTATAATTCTGTTTAGTTATAAAGGAACAAGTCTCGCTGAGCGGCGAAGCCGCTCAGCGAGAATGAAAATATCGATTATAACTGGAATTTGATGCTGGTTCCGAATCTGCAATTTGTTTTCACCGCTCTCGATTTTTCGATTTTTTGTGATTTTTTTCCCGCGCAAAATGTGGAACACAAAGTATGCACAGGTGGGTCAGGAAAGGCAAAGTTCGGATCATGAGGTGTTAAAGTTTTCGCCAGAACTTCGTAGAAATAAAAGAATGATAGAAATTGTTAATAAAATAATAAGAAATATTGTTATCTGTTAACAACACAAAAAAGTTAACGTACAATTTCTCGTATTTGGTGCTTTTGACTTTTTTTTAGTCGTCACCTTTACAGTCAGCTCACAGATGGCGCCACTTGGTACGGCCGCCGCTATCATGGAGCAGATGTAAATACAATTGTTTGTGACCTTTATGGATTGCTTTCAACCTTTATTTATAATTTTCACTAGAAGAACTGTGGCTACCCCTCACGACCCAACCTCTTTACGTTTGTAATAGGGGGTTAACTTCCGTTCTTAACGAAATTCTGGATAGCGCGCTCGCTTCCTTTGTCGAAAAAAAAATCGAAAAAACCAAGAGCGGTCAAAACAAATTGCATATTCGGAATCAGCATCAAATTCCAGTTATAATCGATATTTTCATTCTCGCTGAGCGACTTCGCCGCTCAGCGAGACTTAAGCCGTTATAAATTGCAACGTTTCGACCTAAAGAAAGTGACTAGACAAAGGATCAAATTTTTATCACAAATCGTAGGTGGACTAGGTTTATTGTGCAAAAACCTTGACAAATAAAGTACCAGGCACTATAGCAGGTGACTGAAACGAATCAGGTTTACAAGAATTAATTTTGAAATAAAAACAAAAACGAATCCTAATATCGCGTAACAGAATAAGGGGAGTGTTGTGCACCCCCAGCAGTGCGCTCGAAAACCCCAGTGCCTGACACACAACTGTCGGGAGAGTAATACCAATACTATTAGAAATTACGTTTCAGAGTAATAGAGTAACAAGTTCATTCAGGACGGTGGCAGACTAGCGGTCCATGCAATTAGAGTAATATAGTAGCAAGTTAATTGAGTAATTATTGTCGAACAAATTAGTAGGCTGGATTCTCTCCTATTTATAATTTTGGTTGACGAGACCAACACAAACTGCTCGACAGACACATAAGAAATGGCGCTGACCATAACTATGTCTCACCATCGAAAAAACGTGCTTAGATGAAAAGTTGCTCATTTAGATCTAATTAACCATGTTTAGGCACCGAAAAGGGGAAAATCGATTACTGTTCTCGCCTCAACGTTGACCGAGAATAGTCCAAAAATTATTCGGTGGACTATTCGGTCCTAAAATTTTATTTATGCATTCAAATACATAAATTGTTCATTATATGACACTTCAACACAAAAGAAAAAATCACCGACCGTGCAGTCCAACAGACGTAACGCACCATTAGCACCGACGCACGCTGCAACAACACTCGGCACAGAATTAATAATCATAGGTCACATAGAACTCTTAGATGGCTAGAGTTCTGCTGCCGGTACAAGTCTGGGTAAATCTGAAGGATATGACAGTAATCGATTTTTCACTTTTTGGGGCCTGAACCTTATTAATTGAATCAAAATAAACAAGTTTTCATCTATGCACTTTCCATCTGAAATGAGTATTTTACGAGTTATATCGGTGGTTTAGTTTCGTCTCTGATGACGAATGCGCTTGAATACACAGCTACACATCGATATTCGAACTTTTGATGCTTGAATCATGGTAATAACATCGAAATAAATAACTTTTCTTCCATACACTTTTTTCGTCAAATGAGTATTTAACGAGGTATAGCGGTAGGTTTGGTTTCGTCTTTAATGACGATCGCGCTGGAAGCGAGTGTGCATTGCAGTGTTACTGTCCGACGTGCTCCTTGAATTACTTGCCGCTTCAAACACTGGCGTTGCGGTAAGTCATTTGCCGCTATAACTAATAAAATACTCATTTGAGACGGAAAGTGCATAGATGAAAATTTGTTTATTTCGATCTAATTAACTGCGCTTAGGCATCGAAATTTATAAAACCGATAACTGTCATATCCTTCAGATTTACCCAAGTCTGAGTTAATCACAGTGTGGAGGTGAGGCTCACAGCGAATCTGCTTGGTGGCGCCGAGAGCGCTCTGAGGTAAGCAGCCGCGGCAATCTGATTCTTTTAATTTATCGTAACGATTAGAGAAACATAGAGGGTCACCGCCATAAATTGATAATTAAATTTGAAAATATAATGAAGTTAAAATTATTGAATATAAGTGAATTAAAGCGATTTGTATTAACCTTAAAATTAACTTTAGTGAATTTTCTTCAAACCTCGATGTTTACAAAGCGAAAGACAAGGGCAAACTGGTCGAGCAGTTCACCATACCTAGCAAGTTGAAGTTCTGTTAAACAGCTAAGGAGCGAAAAAATCATTAGTGTGTTCATAAAGGGAAGGTTTAAGTTCGTGGATGTGTAATGCTTCAATTATATGAATATGATATTTTTTGATGTTATATAGAATTTTGGTGTTAGGGAACAGATCTTCATTGGTTAGTTTGCAACTATGGTCAACATGAAAATGACTGAAGATGGAACCTTGACATTTATGAGGTGTTAATCTTTGTTTCAGGGTCACTCTGGTCACGGCAATGTAACGTTTATCATGAGACTTACATTCTCTTCTGTTACATTTAAATTGATAGATCACACTAGCCTTGTCAAGTAATCCTTTAATTTGATTCTTTTGATCAAATTCAAGCGAATTAAATCAAAATTTAATTTCGATCAAGCGAATTTGATCCTTTGTCTAGTCGTTTTCTTCTTTGTGATACACATTTCTAGCATTTATAACTTAAGTTTTAGTTTTTGCGTTTTTCCAACGTGACTAAAAATTATTCTATAATTTCCCACCCTGGGGATGATGTTAGGTACGTCGAAACGTTGCATTTTATAATTAGGCAGGTATATAGATTTAAAAAAAATTAGTGTGTTTTAGTACAAAATTCTAGGAGCATTCCTGAACCAACTTACACGTGAAGAAATGATACTTCTCTATTCAACATAACTTCCTTTGATTTCTTCAAAATTATCTAAACCGTTGCCTTCCGATGATTAAAAATAAAATCAGGGAAAAATTTCACAACTTGAGATTGAGAAATTCTGTGCATAAACTTTGAAACTTGAGATTAAGTTCATATAATACGTCTATAATCAATACAACTTCCTTTTATATCTATAAATCTAATTAAACAGTTGTTTTCTGCTGACTAAAACTGAAATTCAGTGAGAAAACTTCACAACTCGATATTAGGTTTATACAATACGTCTTAATTCAATATAACTTCCTTTTATAACTATAAATCTATTCAAACCGTTGTTTTCTGCTGACCACAAATAAAATTCAGTGAAACACCTCTGCGACCTAAAATTAAGTTCATAAAATAGCTCGATATTCATTACAACTTCATTCCTTTCCATTGAGTAATCAAAATAATTCCGTGAGAGAGAATATTAGCCTTGAAATTAGCTTTATCTAAATTATCTAACCACCAGCACGATTTTCCTCACTTTCACTAAACTATTTTCTTCCGCAAATCGATCTCTTACATCTGTTAGATTCAGTGTAATTATCTTCTTTACTTCCAAAGCATGTGCAGTTTTGCCGGCTGGTGACCTCAAAGCAGCTTCTACAAAAAATAATCATTGGAAATGCTCATTCAACGTAGTTCAAGTTAGCTATATTCAATAAACAAAGATATACAGTGGACCTCCGCCACAAGACATTTAATCCGTTCCGGAGTTGGGATCGTGAGGCGAAATCGACGTATGGTGGGCCAATAGCATACCGGCATCTTAGTGACGCCGTCACACCGCTTTATAGCCGACTAGCATCTTAGTAACGTATGGAGTGGTGTGTGAGCGTGATGTGAAGCTAGCACAGTCATACGTACGCACACCGACCGCCAAATTTGAATTTTTGAATGTTTGGCCGCACGCGAGAAATTGTCGTTGATGCCGTAAAGCGGGGAAAAAGCCGTAACAAAGGAACAAAGAAAAATTTCACATTCCACTTCGTAACACGAAAAAACCTAACCTGAGGACGCCGTAACCCGGGGATCCACTGTAATTTAAGACATTCCTAAAAGCACGGATTTTTAATAGGATGATGAGAGGTCCTTCACTTGAAATTTTTGACAGTCCAACTCAGACACCTACATATCAAAAAACTCGTATTGAATTACGACTCTTGCAATTCCGCAACTATACTTGAAAGGGCTGGATTTCAATCAAAAAATAAAACGACTTGCCCAGAATGTGCAAAATCTGTTTCAAATGGGATCCCCGGTTTGCGGCGTCCCTAGCTTACATTTTTTCACGTTACGAAGTGGAATACAAAGTTTTTTCGTCCCCTTGTTATGGCATCAACAACAATTTCTCTCGCGCAGCCAAAAAATCCCAAAATTCAAATATGGGGGCGGTGTGCGTAGGTGAGACTGTGTGAGTCACTCGGCTCACACCCAGCTCATATTTGACTATATTCATCATTGTATACGTCTATACGTCACTAAGATGTTGATCTGCTTTTGGTTGGTGTCACGGTGCCACTAAGATGCCGATATGCTCGCAATACGACGATTTCGCCTTACGATCCCAACTCCGAAACGGATTGATGTGGTATGGCGGGAGTCCACTCCACCGAAAAACTACACAACTTCTTTTAACCCGTCTCGACGCTCTGGCCAACCAGTCGCCCACGGACCATGAGATGAATTTATGTGTTCATACCTATAATTTGTCGTACAGCATCAGATGCGTCTCAGCAAGACCTTTCACCTCCACACGCCATTTAAACTGTGGGGGTGAAGGGGAGGGAGCTATTTGAGGAAGAATGTCGGTGCATGCATGCATGTTATGCAATGTGCTACTGGTTTCTCAGTGAACTGCTGGCTTTATTTCTTATTGTTGAGAAAAAAAGCATACAGTTGGATTCAGCATGTCGTTTTACATCCTAAAACACTCAGTTTGAACTCTTTTAGCATATGTAGAAAAAATGGCGTGAGTTCTGCTGAAAAAACTTCCGTAGCACCCGGAATAAACAGTTGAGGAGCACTCGGAATAAACCGTTTCGGGACCCATGGAACGAATCGTTCTCGAGCACTCGGAACGAACCGTTCTCGAGCACTCGGAAAAAATTATTCCGGAACATTTGGAACGAATCGTTAGGGAACCCTTGGAACAAACATTCCGAAACACTTGGGACGAATCGTTCTGGAGCATTCTGAACAAACTGTTCCGGAATACCTGGAACAAATCGTTCCGCAATAGACGGAACAAATGCTTTGAAATAGAAAGAACCAACCGTTTCTAAATAAACACAAAAAACCATTCCGGAATAGACGAAGCAAACCGTTCTGGAATAGATGGAACTAACCGTTCCGGAATATGCGGAACATATCGTTCTAGAATGTACGTAACAAACCTTTCCGGAACACATAGAGCACACTGTACCGGAACACCCGAAAACTGCGCTCCATCAAGACCAAACGCTCCGGAGCGCCCGGAACGACCGAAAAACACTGTTCCGGTTCTGGAACACGCCGCACCCGGAACGAAATGCTAAAGCACAGAACAGTTAAGCTGTTTTCATTTCTGTCCGACATAATGAAACTCAGCGCCGGGATTCGAACCCTCGACACCTTCACGGACGGGCGGGTTCTTAACACTCGGCTACGACTAGCACGTAACAGAACACGTAGAACATGACGCTGTCGCGAAATGGTGCATCGGGACGGTGGGTCGGAATGATGGAACGCAGCTTGAGCTCGGAAATAGTTTTTAGGGCTTGAAAGATGTATGTGGAATGAGCGAAACACGTGTTTCGGGAATTCTGGAACACTTTAGTAACAAATTTATTCAGAGCTCGCGAAACATATTGCATTAAAGCACTCACAACAACTGTTCCGCAGCACCGAGCACAATCTGCTTCGGAGTCCTGAGAACACGAAACGGAAGAACGACTTGAATCGTGTCTGACGCAATGGAAAAACGACAAATTTGCACCTGTCAGGAACGTATCCGGAATAATTGTTCTAGAGAGCCAGGAACACAACACTAAAAACATGGAGCAACGTTTCATTCATTCCCGATACGAAGGAACTTGAGCAGCAAAATTTGTGTAGAGGTAAAGTTTGAAATTTGAATGATATCGTGGAACGAATGGAACGCTTGTTCCTAAATGCTTGGAACATTTCTGGAACACACTTTGGGAACAGTTGTGTTGTGTGTTCGATTACGAACTCACTGATTCGCTTACAGTTCGCACTGCTGAGAACGTTT
The DNA here is from genome assembly GCA_030386875.1 of Morinoia aosen. Taxonomy (NCBI): domain Eukaryota; kingdom Metazoa; phylum Arthropoda; class Malacostraca; order Amphipoda; family Talitridae; genus Morinoia; species Morinoia aosen. Next base: position 11,127,839 of record CM059569.1, on the reverse strand, counting down.
TCTGAACCAAAGACCGAACTGAGCGTGTGACAGAGTTTTGCACTACACATGAACAGATAATGTAGGGAAAATTAAATCGTGTCTGGTACTCGCCAATAATATGTCTTCCTAAGGAGCAAGGTGAGCTGAATGAACCGCCCGTGGCTTTCGTTTACCGGATATCTACAAACTATACAGTGTTGACCTGGGCAATGGCCATTTGCTGAGTTTAGTCCCTTTCGTCTTCCATGTGATAGTCAGGAAGATGTTCGCTTCTTTAGTTTCACAGCTAGTTGCAGGTATTAACCATCGCAGTTACCCGTGACTCATGTGTGGTAACGTTCAACTGGAAAGCTGCCCGTAATTTATGCTCGTTGACTGGAAGATAGCATTGAAGTGGACGGCTTTTTGTGACTTTAGAATGCTAGGATACTGATCTATAGAGCTTACCTGGAAGGCTGTTCAAGACCTTTGTTTGCTGGCGTCTAACTGGGATCCTGCTATTGACCTCTGCTTGCTGGCGTCAAATTTTCTGACAATCCTGAAAAATCGCATTCTAAAACTATAGTCTCGGTTAAATACCGTTCATGACCTAAAATTAAGTTCATAAAATAGCTCGCTATTAGTGACAATTCTTAGGAGCTTGGAGCTTCTCGAAGACTAAACCCATTCGAAACCATGCATTCAACTGCACAGCTCAGACTTAATACTGGATTGATTTACCGTCTTAGAGGGCGGTAGCTGAGCTTTTAATAAAAAACAAGGCAAAAAAATCTAAATGGTCTTAATAAGGAATAAAATGCATAAATAAAACAAAGGAATGAAACAATTTCAGCAGCAATCAACAATTCCATTACAGAGCTATGAAGCCGTGAGCGCTGAAGTAATTATAATTACTTCAGCGCTCACGGCATGCATGCCGTGTCAACAACCAAAATGCTTCGGAGGCCAAAGTAGCATTTTCCATATAATTTTAGGTTGCTGATAACAAATATCATGGTTAAAATTGTTTGGTAGCTATACTTTTCGTGATACGCCTACATGTCTCAACACGTTCCTACAGGCATGCTGGCAGACGTGTATATTACTCACTACGCTCAGTCCCTCTGCCCTCAGTATTGTTTCGTCAGTCACAGAGGGTGTTTTTGCTGTACAAAGGCTGAGAGTAGATATGGATTAGAGTTTAAAACATAATAACATATACTGTATATTACAATAAATTAATCAAATTTTGCAAGCCTTGTATCTTTGAATCTGTAGCCAATACACATTTTTCAATGTGATACTTGGATTCATAGGAATTAACTAAGATCATTTAAGAAGCACACAACTTTTTTAAAATTTGCTGACCAGTGTTATTCACGTCGAAACAATTACTTAACATTTGAAAAGCAAATAAGAAACAGAAAGTACAGTAATATTTTTTTCACTCTATTTGCGACAATTAAAGGATTGCCCAGGAAGTCATTTAACTTATAGCTTCTTCACGAAATACAACAAAGCATATATATTTTCATCTTCATACTTCCTTTCACCAATGAGGCAAAGAGATTTCAAGTTTGTTCAGAACGATCGATAATGCATTATAAGGACGTCACTGAAGATACGGCACCTTATCTATGAATGAAAAATGTGCAGTTATCATTTATGTTTCGCCAGCGTGTGCGCCAGAGTAACAGCAGACAAAATACTCTTTTATGCCTTGCCCGGCCTCAATTTTTTTCTCGCATTGGTACCAAAGCAGCTAATCGGCTAATCTGGGCGAAACGCACACATTGATACAGCTGTTAAAATTTTTGCTATTTCAATCCTCGTAGAAGGATATGCGATGTGTGTGAATACGATACGTCAGCAAATTGTATTTTAAACTTCATTTTAACAGAAATTAATGTCTTACTCTGTAACACTTTGCTCAGGGCACATGTGGCAGAGTGAAGGTGCGCAACATCGCATTACTGAGCAGGCAAGCACTCAGTTTTAAGGGCTCTCTTTATTTTCATAAAAATCATTTCCATCGTACCTGGAGCGATTGTTTGGGCTCAGATAGCAGTGTAGAATGACGGTTTTGGAGCGAATCGAAGTGTGATTTATATTTTGCTGAAATCAGTTTCGGGTTTTGAGATTTTTTTTAAATGAAGCTTGAGTTCTATGGCAATCTACGGAAGAGTATGTCAGTTTTTCATTTCTCCACAACAATGCCTTCCAACGGAAACAAAAATCAGCCATTCCCAAATTAGGGCTTCCTTTAAACACCCCCCCTAAAATACAATGTACAATTACATCTAACGTCATGAATGACTATCATTATCTCAGTTTTCTCTACCAAGAATCACTATGAATTTAGACTTATTTTTTTTAAGAAACTAAAAAACATCAATGCATAATCAATTTTCATTAGTTGCTTCATAGTGTCTTGCATTGAACTAATGAAGCTATAAAATTTGGCTAATAAAGGAGCAAAAGGAAACGCTGTGATAACTGAAATAGACTCTTAAAACAGAAAGGAATGGGAAATAGTCTCTTAATAAATCAGGTTACGTAGAAAAACAATGCCATCCCAAGCTAAAGTCAGCATACATGCTGAGTATTATGCTCTCTACCATAACCTCGATCTTGAATACTCAGTAGAGGGCACTAGAAGCCCAAAAATGCTCAGATATTATTTGAAATTAATGATCTACTTTAAAAGCAGTTTTGAGGGTCTACTGACTACTGTAGCGCAGCCAGGGGGATGGAGCCCCCCCGAAATGTTAAGATGGGGGCCAGTTTCAGTCGCTGCTTAAGTAAAACAATAAAAAAAATTGCTGATAATTAATGTCTGGTCTCCCCAAAAATTATTTGTCGGAGATCCTGGTCCCTCCGAAACTTTGGGCTGGCTGCACCACTGATTGACTTAGCTCTTCAACTTAAGCTGGGTTTACACGGAGGGTGACTTCCCCAGGGTGACGCCCCTACCCTACCCCTCTCACCCGCTCAAGCTTCCCCACTTGTGTTTAGACGGAGGGTGAGACACAGATCATATACTAGAAGATCCTCAACTTATCACTAAGTGAGTTTCAGCCCTGTCGACAATGACGTAGGTGCCAATTGGCCAATGACGGAGCCGATAAATTATTACGTGACTCTTGTTTGAATCTAAAGTCGTTAGTCGGCTGTGAGCCTGCGACAGAGGTGCATCGAAAATTGCAGCAGAAACGGCTCCTTACGTACGCTTGCAAAAATGCTTAATGGAAAATTGTGCTACTTATTTCTAGCAGTTTTACCCAATTGAAAATCAAGGACGTGTCGCCGATGAATTACAGACGAGACAGTCGATCATGTATGAATTAAAGGCGAGTTGGCCGGTTCGGCCTTATAACTCTATCTCCGCGCTCTTAACCCCGAACGGTCGAGCTTGGACGTAATATGCTGAGCCGGCCAGTTGTAATTTGAGGGCGTAATCTTCTAAGTTGGTTAATGGCCGTTGTATTTGAGGAGGCCATCCGTTGTTTACAGCCATGCAAATATCATTGATCTATCGCAATGAAACGTATGCTCTGACATTGTGGCGTACAATGCATCAAGCTTGAAATTATATTTCACATATTTTATTCAATTTCATGCTTTTCCAGAAATATTCACAACAACGAAAGTGAAGACTTTACTGTACTGCAGAATAAATGCATTGCTGCGTTTACTTGTGTTCAATTGTGTATTTTTTACCATGCCATTGTTATACGCATGTTTTTATTTCATTCTTCAAAACCAGACACAAGTCAAACACATTACCACAGTCCCAGCAGTCTATCTCTCTCAGAAGAGAAGTGCTACTTACTGAGAGGACATGAATATTTATTCATATCTATGCAAGATTTTACATTGAGAAATGATATTCACGAGTGAAATCGGTGTAATAACTTTTTAGTTCTTAATACATTCTAATGAATTTAATCATCATTCGGAAATTTATAAAATAAGAAGTAACATAAAATAGAATTTATAAATCGTGAAACAAATACCTAAGAATTATACCTAAGATTAATCGTATTTCTAAATTTTATTCTTAGTCGTTTTCTTTTTTATGGTGAAGATATCGTGATGTTGACAATGCTAATTATTTCAAGAAGCACAAAGATTTCAAACAATGCTAAGAGAAAGCGCATTTCATTATGATAGTTTCTAATAACAAGTTTCGTGACAGTACACGCTGTAGTTTCCTAAACGAAATACCGCATAAAACTTTACTAATTACTTTGCAAAGAATTACATGTGGTAATAAGAAACACTTTTATTCTAACGAGTAATCAAATTGATTATTGTTTGAAAAAGTAAAGCAATACAAGTTCCCCTCAGGGGGATATAACTGTTGTATCTATGGGGATTAGCGCTCCCAGGGGGACTTTGTGAGCGCCCGAGCTAAAGGTTAGGTATTCTTCCTTTTTGTTAAATTAGAATAGGTTTTTGTTTTTTACGGGCCATCTTTTTTCGGTTCACTGCTGTCCTGTTTTTCAGCACTTAATACTTTCTTCTTCAATTTTATCTCGTTTCATGAACTTCTTTCCTAGCTTACTGTTTCTGTGCACCTTGTGCATAGATTCCGCGTTCCCTCAACTCCATACTAAATGGTGCCTTCCTCTTTCCTCTCTTGGAACATCTTTGTCGTGGTTAAGGGAGGCTAAAACTTTCTTATATAATAATAATAATGATGGTATAGTTTCTTTTTAAAAATACAATTTTATCATCATAGTAGTGAAAGCATAATTTTACATGTGTCTCTAATATGTACGTCAGAATATAATTAAAACGAAAGGTTGGTAATATATTCGTATTTTTAATTTTTAATACACAAGTAATTCGGTATTTTTCTCTTTCAGAGTTTTTGTCTAGCCAGTATATCCTTACTAACACGTTAACTGCCCTGGGGTAAACTGAAGTTCAATATTCAATTCAAATTTCAAGTCAATTGTGGTAATCAACTTTGAAAATAGCGAACATTAACTGTATCGAGCCTATATTTAGCTTTCATTAAATATTAATAATAAATGAGTTAGTGACTGCATGTGGGTCAGCAGCACTATGAAAATCACCTAAGTGACCACCGGTTGGTCACTTCGCAGGAAATGTGTTAGAATGAGTTAAGCTGCTGATACATGACCTAAAATGAAGCGTAAACTTGATAAAACCCTTTCTGTGACGAGCATTTATCCTCATTGAAATTCAATTTATGAAATAGTTAAAGAAAAAGAAGCTGCGCCACCACACAGCTTTTCGGAGGGGATATTTTGGCCACACTCCAAAGTTTTCCTTGCATTTTGCATAACTGGTTCGTATAAAAGTTCCAGCCAAAAATAAAAACTGTTCGTAGAATGTCAGAAATATCAGTAAACTGGAGTTAAGGTATTTCGCAATGAGAGAATATTCATTTGTTTTATCGTAATCCAATGCTTGGCAATTAACCATGCTTTTTATACAGGATCGGTTAACTGGAGTGGAGGAAGAGGCAAGAGACTCCTTACTTCTCCTCCAGCAGTGGAGAATCGTTCACCAGCCGGTGTGGAGCCACTGTCAGTGTCAGTAGAATTAGACAGGAAGACATTAGCCGTGCTCTGAGTTGGAGTGATAAAAGTTTCCTTAGAACTTTGTATCTATGAGAACTAGCGCTCCCAGGCTGATTCGTAAGCACGAGGTTAGGCAGGCCATTCATTAGTTGTTATTATAGAACATTTTCAGGAAGCCAGGGAAGTTACTTTTTTTGAAGCGAATGATTTTTGGGAATTTAGAAACGAAGAAAGGACTAAGTATTAAAATAATATTTTAAAAGATTTCTCGAAATATGTGATATGATTTAAGGGAGCTGGTCTTCGAAACGTTCAATAGAACTGACGCTATAAACTTATTTAGAAACGTAAGGAGGAAGAAAATTCTGAGAAAATTTATCATCGTTGCTAAGAACACATTTCGGAGTCCCGCTCCATCATCAGTTCAAGGGAAAACAATAATTACGTCTGAAAGAAAAGATCAAAATACAGTGAATAATTGTAGGCACCAAAAATATATCAGGAGAGTAAAAATACAATGTATGGCACGGGAAAATGAAAACCAAAACACAGAAGCACAGGCCTCAAATGCTAGCCGCATTGATGTACTCTTGTGTGTGCAGTGCACATCTTTGTTCGTTGGTATTACGTTACGAAATTTCTATATCAGAGTGGCGAAGCATAGAGGTAGAAGCTTGCGTACTGGGAATCAACCAGCACACCCATCGCATTCTGCAGTGCGAAATCATGCCGGAAATGTAATGTCCCTACATCTCCTACCGATTTCGAAATTTTAGACTCTGCTTCAACACCGTATGACCTCAGAATTTTTAAGTCCGTGCATATTTTTAAGCGAAACCCTGATTTGAACAATATGGACAGTTCTTACCCTTTGCAAGTATTGAATAGGTAGAAACCTCGTCATTACCAGCTCAATTTCATTTCATACTCATATTTTACGGGATTTTTTTTGCTTCTGTGTTTTGTTTTTGTTTCCGTGCCATACTTTGTTTTTACTCGCATGATATATTTTTAGTCTCCGCAATTCATTGTACTTAGATCTTTTATTTCAGACGCAATGATTTTTTTCCTTTGAATCGATGATGGAGCAGGTCTCTGGAATGTTTTCTTAGTAAAGATAATAAATTTTATCGGAAAGTTTCCTAAAGTCTCTGATAAGGTTGCGTTTAAAGCAAATCACTGACTTGTTCAGGAATTTTAAACGAAAATACGGTGATGAGGAAATTCGTACTTATTTTAGCTTCAAATTTTGTGAACTCGTTATTAAATATTATTTCAATACTTAGAGCTTTTTGTTTTGTATGTATACATAAATATATATCACTGTCCTAAAATGTTCTTGTTAAACTTGTGTGGCACTAAATCGTTTCTTGCGCTCTTGAGTACATTATAACAACACTATTTTAGGTAGTTTGACTTTTTGTGTTGACCAAGCTATGCGGCAAATACTATGGTTGGCATTGTACAACGATCCTTATGTTTTTGACAGGTAAACTTTTTTGCACCAGTATAATACCGTAGGAAATTATAACTTTGTGTTATAGTAAAATATTTTATTTACTTCGAGCTCGTTATTTTGGCACAATAGTAGATACGCAAGAATGAAAAATTGTCCCGAATGTTGACCTCATTGACTTAGACGCAAAACAATTGAAATATGTCCATTTTACTTTCAACATTAATCTTTCATGTGACTAGGTCCTATGTTCGCATGCTAAAATGACAATGTAAGTGCGCACTTCTTAGATAGTTTTCAACAATACATCATTATGATTATGTTTCCTTATCACTTGTATTTATATGCATTATTAAAATCAGATTACCGCAACGAAGCTAGGGAACGTAGATAAAGGCACGTAGACCGTGCCTTTCTCTCAATCATTTTGTGTTTCGACAATAATTGACATGGGTATTACGATACCCATGTGCGAATATCAACCAAGGATCTTGATATTAGGATGTTTTAATCCTTTCATTCCGACAGCTTTTTGACTTCATGATTTTGGTAGGCATTCACGAAATTTTCCATTTGGTTTGTAAAATGTTTTCGATTAGTATTATGTGACTATCATTTCCTTGCTCCTGACTCGAGTGGTTTTTCATTTTTTGTAGGCAAATACGTAGCCTATTATGCTCGCGTAAGAAATATCATGAATTGGTTGAATGGTTAAACTTTTTCCGAGCTAGTCTCTTGGTATACTAGTTGAAACCCAAACATAAGACGCTTTCGAATTTCTACTGTGTCGATCCTTTAGACTGTACATCCACCAATTTTTACTCTCAATTCATCTCCCCGATATCGCTAAAGGCTGCCTTCATATTTCAATTAAAGTAAGGACTAAAAAATTTTTTTCATCAATGCGTCGGTTGCATTATTCATGAATCGATAGAGATATACATATGTAGGTGCATGTATATTTAGTGTTTATGCATCAAAAACCTCGAAATAATTCAACAGGGGGAATACATTTCCATGATTTTCTGTCAATTACTTTTTTTCGACAAGCAACACAGGTATTGTGACACCCACACACATATGTCTATCAACTAAGGATCTTCAAGTTGAAGCGTTTTAAAATCCAATGGCCTGTGTCTTAATTGGAATAAACTGTTTTTTTTTCTTGTAACGGAATATCTTTTCCCGGTTCGCTGGTGTCTTTTTTCATCACCTTTCACTTTTTTCTCCAATTTTTATCTTTCATAATTTTGTCCAATTTTGTGCCTGTGCACAAGGTTTGTAGACGCGCTTTGGTCAAACGGATTCCCAGTGTCCTTCCACTAACTTCCATTTTAATTCCTTCTTCGAAATTCTTTGAATAAAGGATTTACTTTCAAAAACTCAGCTACGCTCAGCGACATTGTCATCCTGGAGAGCAGCCGTCAAATATGTTATATATTTGTAGTTTTATAGATATATATATATACAGTGAGTCCGGTTAACCGCATTTCAGCTTAGGGTATTCGCCGTTACGAGCAATCGCCCATAAACTCTACTAATACATTAATACATTTTCCCTATTAATGTGTGTATGATTTGAGCCTGGCAATCCTTCAATTTTGCGATTAAAAAACTCTCGGCAGCGCACAACCAAGATTATCGCTACTGAACGACTCAAAAATTTATATATATATATATATATTATATAAATACCTAAATAAATATATAATTGTATCTATAAATATAGATACGCAGCTGGCCAGGGCTGCCACTTTTCTTTGAGAAAAATAATCTAGTTTGACCTCAAAAAATATCTAGAAACATCTAGATTCAAAAATAAAACGTCCAGAAATATATCTAGAACTAAATTAATTATATACAATAATAAATTAGTTGAAAAATAGCTCATAATAATATTTACAATATAAATTGCTTTATATTAGGCAATTTATCTTTGTATAAATTATCTAGTATCCCGATATTTATCCTAATGAAGCTTGATATCCAAATATTCTTCAATTTCACAAGTGTTGCTAGTAGGAAGGATTAATAAGTAGTCCTTCCAAGTTGTAGCAAGAAATCAGCGTTGCAAGTTGGAAGGAGTAATATAATGACAACTGATTTTATTAAAAAACATTAGCATTTCATCCAATAACTTCATCATATCTACATTTTTAGGTTCAAATATCTTATTAATTCTTTGCATCTCTGTTAAGATTAATTGCAAAAAAATGATAGTGCAAAATTTTCCTCAACAGAATATATTTTGAATAATACATCAGCAGGATAGCATTTTTCCCTTCGCCTTGCAATCTCAAAATGTGTTCTTAAATCCAGCCATTGAGAAACATTTTTTTTACAGCAGGCTGGATGGACAACCATCAAGTTTTGCAAGCTGAAAGAATTTTCAATGGATGTGAACCAAAAATAATTGATCCATAGAGTCAATTGTATTTGCATGGTGTAAGAAAATTTTGCAAACCAATCATGAGTTTCAGCAATCAAAAATTCCTCGTTCCTTGGTAGTAAACATTTACCAGAAGCATAAAAAATATAGCAAGCTGGAATGAGTGGCAATAACTGTAGCATACACATCTCATCAATGTTAAATATAAATGTTCATAATTGGAACTGAGATAAATTGTTACTTGTTATGAAATAAATCAATGTTCATAATTGGAACTGAGATAAATTGTTACTTGTTATGAAATAAATCTTTATCATGTTTGAAATTATTGACGTTATCAATAGAGTTGAAACAATATGCAGCATAAACTATGTTGCATATTTGCTGATTTTTGTAGCGCTTATGCAGCATAAAATATGAAAGCTTCGGCAAGAATTATGCTAGTAAAACCATAACATATGCAAAAACGCTCGATGCATATATTCTACACTTGAATAGCTCAAAATTTGTGTTTTCTGGGAGCAAGATTATACAGAAACAATGACACTGGGTACAGTGTACTTCTTCATACGCGGAAACAATAATTTGTTTCATAATTTCTATCAATAAATAAGTGCATACAATTCTTAACTAAGTTTTATAACTACTTATCTGAACATAAATATTTTGGAAAAGTAACAATTGTAATCTGAACGAGTTAAGGACAATGATAGCGAACAAAAAAGTAATCTAATCCAAGTTTGATTTTGAAGTATCTGTACGTTTTTCATGAATGCAAGGAATATTTTTTATCACTTCTTTTATACGAGGAATATATCTTAGAATCAAATTCGAGGGTCGTACTTAATAATTGCATGGTATTTGAGATTTTCATAAATGAATGTTTTACGATTATCAGCCTGCAAAGTTTTATATTGCGAAAACTTCCGCTCGACATCGCAAGAAACAAGAGGAGCAGAGGTGAATCAAGTAACTTCGGAAGATGAATATTCCTTAATGGATTCATCCATTGCGTCAAGGATCTCACGAGTCAAAATTGAGTTGATCGTAATTATCATTTCAAAACATTTTTTTATCACCAAAATGCATTTCAACTTTTGATAATACCATTTATCATATCTTTTCTTCAATGTTTCCTCTACGATATCCATTTATTTTATTGCCCTCGAAGTAGGAAGTCCCTGTGTAGTTATTCAAGAGCAATTTATTTACTTTGATAACGATAATTTCATTAAGTGTGCACTAAGCCTAACATGGTTCTACGGGACAATATTTAGAAACTCAAACCCTTGTACCACGTAAAACTTCTCTAACATGTTCTGAATGTTTCATTCTCTAACATGTTCTGAATGAAACATTCTGTTTCTACCACGTAAAACAGTTTTGTATTGTACTTGTTTCTGGCAATAAATTCAATAGAGAAATCCTTCTTCGGCTTGGAAATCTTCAAATTCCTTGGAGTATTCTAAAAATGGTGCTTTTTGTTCACTTTCGGCATGGTTGTAGATCACTACTAGCCGTACTAATCTCAAATACACTTCATAAGGTAACTATATTTAGAAATTTTTGTGCTACTCCCGCAAATTAAAACGAAATTTTGAAGTAGTTGTAGCACCTTACAATTATAATTGATTTCTGAAAAAAATTAAATTTTTACAATTGTTCCAGTCATACAAAAGGAATTATTCTATAAAATTGGACGAAAAAAGAACAGAATTTGAAAGTAATGGGAAGGTTTTACTAGTTTTCAGTTTGCTGCGACTTAGTTCTTCATGCATGTTCGTCATATTTTATGCTGTTCCGAAAAAAATATGCAACATGCCCACACGGCATATATGCTTGCGGGAATTTTTTATACAATCTCACATATGCTCAAAATCATATGTATGCAATATGCTTAATGTCGCATCCGTAGATACCATTTAACTATGAAATCTATTTACAAAACGTCATCGGACAACTGTTTCTTTCTTTCCAGTTTCCCAGTTGTGAAGGTGAATGGAGGGAAATTGCTCACAATTTCCAAGAAAGGTGGAACTTTCCCAACTGCATTGGGGCAATTGACGGCAAGCACGTCAGCATCGTCCCACCTCCAAACAACGGATCCTACTACTACAACTACAAGGGTACGCATAGTATGATTCTCTTGGCTGTTTGCAACGCAAACTATGAGTTTATCTACGTGGATTTCGGCAGAAATGGAAGAGTTTCAGATGCTGGAGTTTGGGGGAATTGTTCGCTTCAATCTGCTCTAGAGAAAGGTGTCGCTAAAGTCCCAGACCCAGTTGCGCTCTCCAACAGTGACAGAGTTTTGCCTTTCGTTTTCGTAGCTGATGACGCCTTCCCTTTGACCACCTACATGCTAAAACCGTACCCGTTCAGAGGCCAGTCTGATCCTGAACGAATATTTTCGTACAGACTGTCAAGAGCTCGCAGGATGATCGAAAATGCCTTTGGTATCCTCTCTTCCAAATTTCGAGTTCTCAGAACAACTATCAACTTGAAACCAGAAAATGTAGAAAAAGTGGTAAAGGGATGTTTGGTTCTCCATAATTACATCAGAAAAACAAGAAGGGGAAACGAGGCAGTCGACCGGGAAGATCATATTACAGGAGATGTAATTCCAGGTCCGTGGAGAGATGAGGACCCTTTGCTCAACCTGCAAACTATTCCACGAAGGCCCGCACAAGAAGCACAACGTATCCGTGAAGACTTCAAGAACTACTTCTTGAACGAAGGCCAAGTACCTTGGCAGAGACGAATGTGTCACTTAGATTAGAAAGGAATGGAAGTAAATCAATAAAACATTTCGCACCTATAGTTTCTCATTTAATCATAATGCTCAATCTTAGAAATATAGAAGTTTAAGCGTCCCAAGCAGAATATAAATTGATTGATTGTTTAAAGTTTTTGCCTCCTTTAACCATGACAAAGATATTCAAATAAAATGAAAAATAAAAAAATTAGAAACAGTATACTTCCAATAAAATTCAAATATTAAATATTTGAACGGAGAGAAAGAATGAAGGCAAAATTGAGTATGGGGGTCAAGAGAATGCGGAATCTATGCACGAGGCGCATAGAAGTTCATGAAACAAGCAAAAAAGTTGAAGAAGAAAGTCGTAGGCGTTGAAAAACATAACAGCAGTGAACCGAAAAAGATGGTCCGTAAGAAAACAACAAGAAAATTTCTATTCCAACAAAAACGCCTACTTTACCTTTAGCTCGGGACCTCATATAATCCTCCTGGGAGTGCCAATTCCCATAGGTATAATAGGTGTAGCCTTTTGAAAGGTTCAAATAAAAATTAGATGAATTAGTCTATATAAAATATAATGAAAATGAACATCTAACAAGTTCCAAAAATGCTATCCTTATCATTCCCATCACGAGCCATCCTGTTAATCATAACAGCAAACAATTTGTATTCCAACTGTTAAAAGGAACTTTATCTTGAAGTTGAACCTATATGAGAAGAATAGCATTCAATTGCAGACAAACTTGAAGCACTAGTATCTTATTAGAAAGTTGTATTTACTGGCATAATGGCCAAAATTTGACGATGACGTGTGAGTTTATCTTGCCTTGCGAGGCTAAGTATATTTAAAATTAAATGTTCAGCTAGCTCTCTCTGGTTCATATTTACGTTTGCCATTTTCTCACACACCAGTTTACCAAAGCTGTCCGAGTTTTTTTCTTCCCTTTGCAGTGCATCTAATGTGAGCTGAATAACATCGTCTATCTTCTTGCTTGATTTCTTTTTGGTGCCTTCATTGGATGATGTAGACGGCGTTGGAGATGGTGCAGGCCTCTTCATTCGCACTTCTTCTGGTGGAACATCTTGTACGATATGTTGAAAAAAAATAATAATTAAATTGATAAATCTTTACTGATAATGCAAACAGTGCACGCGCGAAAAGTCAGGCCCCGATACTTTTTGCCGGCTCCAATTTAATGCACGCACGTAACCTTGATTTATTTCTGGTGTATAGACGTTTGAATATTTAAACACACGCCATGAAAACATTTCCTTATCTGGCTCAGGCATATTTTGTGCAAAATTTTTCTACGTTTGGTCGTAAAATCTGAAATGAATTTTCTAAATCTAATTAATAATTTCTTATTTATTAAGAATCAATCAATTTATCATTCATTATTGAAATACAAAAACAGAGAAGCAAAGAATTATTTATAATTATTTAATTGGTGAATACATTTCATTAAATTGTCAATGGCAAGTTCACACTTCACCCTCTTGCCACGGTTTCGATGTACGCAACAACTATATCGAACATAATTGCTTCATTATCTTATTCTAGAGTCAAGCTGTTCTTCTTGTGTGACAATTTTTACTTTCTTGCGTTCGTGAGTATATTATGACAACACTATTCTAGGTAGTTGACTTTTTGTATTGTTCCAGCTGTATTGAAAATATTACGGCTAGCATTGTACAACAATTCTTTTCATATCTTTGACTCCGGTGAACTCTTTTGCGCAAGTAATATTAGCGTAAGCAAGAAATATCATGAATTTCTGTTAAGGTGCATATTACATTCTCCCCGAACTCATCATTTGCCATACTAGTTAGTGCTTTATTGTGAAAAATTGTTCCGAGTCCCGAAGGTCGACCTCATGGTTTTGGTCGCAAAATAAACCAAATCTGCCCATTTTAGTTTTAAAATCATTCCCTCAAGCTCGTATCGCTAGTTCGTACGTCCGTATTTTAATATATTTACGCACTAACGATAGGGTTTTCAGCAATTCGTCCCATAGGTCACGTTTTCTTAGTCACTCGTATTTAAATGCAATGACAAAATTAGATTACGCAACGAAAGGAACTCATTTTTGTATCGCTTTTCTGTCAATGATTTTTTTGGTTCAAAAATTTACATGACTATTGCCATACCGATGTGATATTTGCAAGTAATGATGTTATAGTTAAGATATTTTAGAAACCAATGTTACATATTTCATATATCAACTCTATTGGAAATACAATGTTCTGCTTTTTTTCTCGTTTCTTCAATAAAAATAAAAAACAAGTTCCAAATGCGATTTTTATAATCTTTTTTCAGGTGCCTGAGGTGAACTTTATTTGCGGGGCTTATCTCGAAAATATCGATATGGTGCTTGACCACGCACACACTATGAGCGAAATATATCGTCCACAACATATATGATTAGATGTAACACTCTTTATGGAATATTAAAATTATTATTTGATCGTAAGATAGAAATGAGTTCTCAGCAAAATTAGAACGCAGCACTGATGAAAATTACAAAAGCACAGTCGAAAATTTCAATTTAAAATTATCATAAAGTACAAAATATTTCCTTCAAAGAGGGCAATTTCAAATACAACACCTGCAAAAATTTTCTTATTAATTCGATGAAATTGAAGAACATATACAGACAGACTATTGTTGCATTCAGCTTACCTCATTGAACTCGTAATTTGTAGATGAATCCCTGGGAAGATCGCAATCCTTCAAGAAAATCAGGTCTTCAAAACACCAAAGTTTTGGGACATAAATGTCGTCAGATCCAATTTATATACTTACGTGATTGCGTGATGTTCCGATTTTCTTTCCGGAATTGAGACCTCAGAGTATGTATTTTGCTTTTTATTTCCTCTTGTGAATACAGCTCTAACTCGGTTTCTATTTCTTTCATTGCTTTGCCTTTGCTCATCTTGTTCTTATAGTCTTTAATTTTACAGTTCCAAAGCACTTCTCTTGCTTTCAATAAATCTATAAGGGTTAAAATTTTAGTCATTGGCCATTTTTCTTGATTATTAGAAACTTCCGGCACGGGAACGCAAGAAGACATGATGGCTGAGCAGCTGACGCACCCTTTACTCATGACTGCCAGTACAGCACTGATCCAGATCATGGAGCTAGGATATATGGAGGGAGCATAGCGCACTCCGATCGGCCTCAATTTGGCTGCAAAAGTTGAAAGACTCGGACAGTGTGAATGCCCGACACGTCACAATTCTGAGCCAACCACAGACGCTTGGCTGAAGTTGGCTCCTCCCACCTCCTCTACCACTCCCCATTTTCCGAAGCAAGATTAGTACTACACCACAAGTCATAGGGTGAGGTGTGCGTGCAAGTCGCTCCAAATTGTTATTATCAAGGGCCTGTAATCTTCATAGTTTTCAACTCGTAATGTACCTTTGCTAGAAATTTTTATACTATCAAGTGTCTTCAAGTGAGGAAACCAATTTATTATCTTTCGGAGTTTTAGAATCACAAATTAATGATTAGAAATTAACTCAACAGCTGGAACAGCATTCAGCGAGCGTGTCCGCACTCTCACGTAGTCAGTAGGTAACTCGCTTCCGTGCTGACGTCACACTTGCGAGACGGCTATTGGTTACCACAGACAGAGGAAAAATCTCAAAAACTGGTTCTCTTCACAGACGGCTATGCTCCCTCCATATATCCTAGCTCCATGGCACTGATCACCCCTGTTTCCCAGCATGTAGGGCAGCAGCGTCAGCGTACAGAGAAGAGAAATAGTTTCAAATGGCGGGGTTGGCACGACCGCTTATGGCAGCGTGTGACGTCATGCTTTGGCTAAGCGTGACGTCACAATAGCCGACCGCTGATTGGTCTATTTCGTGTACACCATCTGCCAGACGTACAAACCTCGACTGCGCTGCTTCTGGCGTTCCCAGCTGTTCTTTGTTTGCTCATAAGTTTTACCTAGTCAAATACGATTGGAATAGAAATATAAGTAAAACTAAATCGCTGGGGTTGTATTATTTATTCAATGAAGACTTCATCGTAATAAGTGTGTTTGCTCTGGATCATATTTTAACGAGCATTCAAAAATACATTTTTACACCCGTACCTGCATAATTTACAAAAGCTATCATTTACATGTTGTTTGAGGGTAAAGTATTTCAATGTTTTGATCCACAAATTCGTGAATTAATGTCGATGATTCCAAACCAACAATATTCGTCAACACGAGCTTTGGTGAATTAGAGACGGTGAGTTAGGGTCATCGACATGACATATATTTTTGGTAACAAAATTCCGATGCAGATTAAATGAAATATTTACATTTAGGATGGTAAAAGTGCACTCTATATTTTCTACTTATGGATGGCAGTAACGCTTTATCATGAAACTAAATACATGGACATAGTTCAAGTTTAGTTTACTAATAAATACTATTCTTTCTCCAATAGAAGAACACCAGTTCAACTTAGTTGATTGCTCCTAAAAGAAAGTACTCAACAGTAAGTACTTATTATTTCCTATAACAAGCTACGTTCCGCAACTCATCGAAAACAAATAGTAAAACTAGACAAAAGTAAACAAACATCTCCATGTTACATGAGTAATCAATATAATTCTCGTATAATACGCTCTTTGAAGAGTGCGTAATATATTACACCACGACGATTACATACTGAGTTAGTTTAAGCCTCTCATACCACGTGAAAGGTGGTCCCAAGAAAGGACAGCAGAAGAAGCCATTTAGTGTGCAATTAAGGGAATGGGGAATCAAAGGACGAGATACGTCCACACACATCACGCATAGAAACAGCAAGATTGAAGAATGTTATTAAAATATGATAAAAGTGGACAAAGAAAGTAACAGATGCTGAAAAAAGACACCAGTGAACCGAAAAAAAGATGGTCCGTAACAAAATCAAACATATATTTACATCTATCCCTATGTCAGAGCTAATTCCCACAGATTCAATAGTTGGCTCCTCACACCAGGAAATAAAGGCGTCGGTTATCGATGAGAGCTAACGGGGATTTCTGTGACGAAAATTGACACCAGAAAATTAAATGAAACATTGTCCATAGCGTAAGTAAAATGAGGGCGGCCCATAATTAAGTGACCTTTTAATTGGTTGATGAAAGTAGAGCTATGAACACTATGATGTTAATACTTATTTCTTCGAATAAAAAATATGTTTATGCTTACATATAACGTGGTACTTTATTAACTCAGCAACTAGAAAGCTACTCTCGCTTTGCTTCGGTTTCAGACCCACAATTTATCATGATTCACTTGACCCCTCGTTCTCCAAATTTGTTCCCTAAGCGAGGTTTTCTTGTGGGACTCGTCACGAGTTATGTAACAAAATCAACAAATTTACACTAACCTAATAAACTTTTCATGAAATAGCTTAACTGTCGTGTAATGCGCGATGGAGCGTTATTGAAACGATAAAGAATAAAGTTCAAATTGTAAAAACGGCCGTGGCTATCACTGAAAGAGTCCTGTTTTCAAAACGTAGCATTAATAAACCATATGTTGTTTATCTTTAGAAGAAAATTAGTTTCAAAATCCTAGCACTCATAGTATTTTTTTATCAGCAAATTGAAAGGATCGGTTACTTCTGGGGCAACATATACAACAATAATATGTTCAGCAGAACGTAAATAATGAATCAAAAAATATATATTATAATCACTAATATGGAATTACTATTTGTTCAAACACAGACATTGCACGAGAATTGTAATAAGTCAGCGAATAGATTAAGAATAAATGAACTGCCAATAATAGAAAGAACTAATAATAACACCAGCAATAACTTCAATGTTAACCTGCTTGTTTCTTTCTCAGTCACTCAGACTTCTACAATTGGGAGAAATACCACAAGTGTGCGGTAAATTATTCCGTCCTTCCTCTAAGCAAATTTACATATATCTAGTATTTAATTCCGATTGAGTTTCCTCCTTCCGTCCATGCGTGACAATCTTATCATTGACACTATTCAGCATCATATGCAACAAATTGACAGTCTTTTACACGACCGCAGATACTTTGTAACATGAATATCGCTGCGCTCAATTCAATACAATACGGTGGAACGAAAGTAAAGCGAAAAGGAATGACGGAATTAGCTGACAAATTAAGAGAAATTTAATACACAATTCTTAAGAAAGAGCAATACGAACATGTATACAATCGTGCACCAATGCTGTTCATTACAAAGAAATAAATAACGAGCAACGAAAAGAAATGAAGCTATATTTTTCCAAAACCAAGTCTTATTGTAACATTTCATTGATGTGTAATTTTCTTTATTTTATCACTAGGATTACTGCTCTCTAAGGCTTTATTGATGTGCTTAATGGTTTGATAAGTCCTGCAAGTCACGTAAAATTTGATGAAGAACTCCTTCACATCAGCAGCGCACAATACAGGCGGAGAGCACGCTTCATCAATGACCTTCTGAGCTAGTTCACAGAAATCTTAAACATGACTGAACTTATCAAAACAGAACAAAAATACTTTCTCGTAGTTCATGATTGTTTCAATGAAAGATTTGCTGCAGTAATGGAGGCTTCGTTGCGGATCATTGTTTTGTACATATTCTTTGAATGACACGAAGAGGTGCGTGTTTAGGTCTTCAGGCGCAAGAATTAACGAACACGCAGAACAGTCTTTTAACATTGAACCTTTCTTACTTCGGTGATATCTATCAACTTTCATAGCAACATACCCACTCAAGTAAGCTGCTGCATTGTTGACCTCGGCCGACTCAAACAGAGTTCCAACCGATTCGATGCCATCGAAGTGCTTCGCTGTAGTCATATCTTCGTCGTTGAGTACAACCGGCGGCGGAGACAAATCCTCATCTTCTGGTCGCTGAATCAGAGGAGGAAAACAGTTTAATATTTACCCATGCCGACTTCCATATTTAAATAGTAAAAAGTAGTAGTAGTAGTAGTAGTGGTACTAGTGGTGGTGGTAGTTGTGGTGGTGGTAGTTGTGGTGGTGGTGGTAGTTGTGGTGGTGGTGGTAGTTGTGGTGGTGGTGGTAGTTGTGGTGTTGGTAGTTGTGGTGGTAGTTGTGGTGGTGGTAGTTGTGGTGGTGGTAGGTGTGGTGGTGGTAGTTGTGGTGGTGGTGGTAGTAGGAGTAGTGGTAGGATAGTGGTAGTGGTAGGATGGTGGTAGTGGTACTAGTACTATATAGTAGTGGTACTAGTACTAGTAGTACTACTACTAGTAGGAGTAGTAGTAGGAGTAGTAGTACGACTACTAGTAGGAGTAGTAGTAGTAGTAATACTTGAAAAACTTAAAGTGTGTGATGCGCGTTTATGTGATACATGCTTCACTGGCTATCAAATTCCCCCTATTTTAATCCCTCAGATGGAAAGACAAAACATCAAATTTCTCAAATAATCCTCGTGATTTATACATTACAATGGAAGTAGCTATAGCCATTCGAGTCATATCCTAGAAACAGAAATTCAGCATTAATGAAAGCAACTGTGAGCTTCAGTATGTAAATTGTAGCTTTATATGCAAAACTCCGCCGACCTCAGTATACAGGATACGGACTCGAGTATATAAGGCTCTGGATCTCTACAATGTTTTGAAAGTGACTTATATTATAGTGCACTTGCACAGCGAAAATGAGTGCATTAATTTACCAGTGAACTAAAACCAAGACCGCCAGTCCTAATTTCTTCCTATCTATTCTTAAGAGGCAAACACGAAACATATAAATAAATCAATATATAAACACACGACGGTCATTCTTAGTAAAGGGGTTATAAGGTGACCATGGTCACTTTCTGTGACCATTCATCTAAAGTGACCATGTACTATTTTTTCCCTTCGAGAATAAAAAAACAATTTCCAAACGGAACATTTGAATCGAATTTCATAACTCAAAATATATTCTTCCAACGCGAACAATTAAAGTTTCTCGACACTTAACAACCGTGACGTCACGACGCGTATTTGATCCTTATGTTGAATATCACTTCAAGGGTTATATGAATATCACCACTTACCTTCGAAAGTGAAACAAAGTCCCGTTCAGCTGGTCATCCACAGTCTTGCAATTAGCAGACAACGGCGCTCGCATGAATGACGCAGTAGCGATTTTTGAGTAGCTGTCGGCAAATTTTCTGGCGTCCGGAAATTTCTGAAGGAATCGAATCTTGCCAAAGAAACACTCGAGCCCGTCTTGACATATATATTCCTCGTAGACAAGTAGGGTAGTTTATACTCGTCCAAGCGTTGCCGAAGCTGCAGGATCACATTAATGGACTGAATCCATCCATTGATGAAGCTACATCGTTTCCTAACATTGAGATCTTGTAACTCTTGCAACCAAAACACAGACTCACGAAGAAACTTGAACTGGTCCGAATTAGTACATATAGGTCTTCGTAAAGGTACTGAACATCTCGATGTGACGGAATTCAAGACGTCAAATAGGTCGTTTATCTTCTTGCAGTAAGAACTAGTAGCTGCAACTGACACATTATTCACTGTTTGCCCAATACCGGCATCTAGAGCTGCAGCAGTGGAATTCGACAACACCTGAGCTGCAAGTTTCACTTTCATTTTTTATGAAAACCTCAAACTTTGCACATGCCTATCGGACAGCTTTGGAACCATTTTCAAGCTGTGCATTTTCTCTTTTTCAAACAGTGTGACGATGTGATCCCAGCTTGCAGCGTGCTTAAAGCCTGGCACAGGAACGTCACTTCTGAGCAAGAGACTTCTAGAGTTTTTCAGTAGATGGGGAGGGTCTTTGTAGACAAAGTAGGACTTCGTTCCTAGCTCAATAGTTGGGTTTGAATGTGAGCAACCCAGGGATTTGAAAGCTTTTTCAAAATTTGAACCTTGGTCAGAAGTTATTCCAAGCACTACAAAGCCCTCAGTTTCAAGGAATTTTATAACGGTCTGAAGAATTTCAATAAGACTGGTAGATTGAACAGCACCCGATGTTAAATAATATCCAATTGGAAATTGCCAGTGTTTCTTCACCCCACACGCCATAACGCACAATGATGATGGCACCAAGTTCTTTTTCCTCTGAAAACCATCGTCTGCGTACCCAAATATTTTCTTCTTGTCGGGACTGTACGACAGGCCTCTTCTTAATGACATTTCATCCATAAGGATGAAAATTTGCTTATCGTGTTCACTTTGGGGATTAACTTTGAGTTTCAACATTGATATGTTCTGCTTATTGCAACCGGGGTTCATTTTGTGGGCCTTCAGGACACGAAGAATTGTAGAAGGCAATGGTAGTGGTAGCATTCTCCTCAACAAGTTGCAACCGGATAAGCTGCAACTCACTAGCATGTTAACTGCCATCCACTTATGAAACGATGTGTAGCGTCGCTTTCCTTTCAGTTTAAATTTGACAAGTTCCGTGATGTACGGACCAAATGATGGATGAAACTGTTGTACTATGTTCTGCAGGTTATACCGACGATTGATGATAGGTCCCCTAACTCTCTTTCTCATGAGAGAAGCCCTCTTGCTTTTGGGTTTTAAAAATGAAGACGAACGATTGGTCGTTACTAGTGCAGAAGGCTGATCAAACAATTTCTTCTTACAAGTCAGAGTTGCTTCATCTTTCGTCATACAGGCCTTTTGCTGGAAGAAACGAACAAATGATTAAAAAGGCAATGGAGGGAAAATTTAGATGAAAAGAGGTTGAGCGCTAACAAAAATAAGTAGCGTAGAATGTGATACGTTATTTAAACACGGCAGGGAAGGAAAGTAGGACTGTAGGAATACCCAATTGAAAATCAAGGACGTATCGTCGAGGTGTTATGGCTGGGTAAGGAAGAACCTAAGGGACGTAACATGGAAAAATCACCTCCGAATCGTAGGCGAAATGTCCACTTGAGGACGAACTTTTGGCTCAGATACGTACGCGGCCGTCCGCGATGGTCATACATGCTAAGTCCATGCTACGTCCCTGCTCGACCCATTTTACCGGCGATACGCACATGATTCGCGGATGGCCATCCTTGCACTTGGCGTTAAAAAAAAAAACTTTCGGCCGCGCACAGACGAGATTTATCGCCTCTAAGCGACCCTCAAATATATATATATATATATATATTTGTATTTCAGGATCGCTTAAAGGCGATAAATCTCGGCTGTACGCGGCCGAAAGTTTTTGTAGAAAGTTGTAGTTTTTTAGAACGACACTCAAATATATATATATATATATATATATATATATATTCAGTAATTACCGGTATGAGGGCCTGCACGATTTGAGGGACGTTTTCAGCACGAAATGAAGTACCGACCTCACGATATCAAGTACCCCTAAGAATATTCCTAAAAACAGGATTTAGTGGGCTCCTCATTTTACGGTTACTCGCGTAGTATACTAGTAGAGTAAACGTAGTAAACAGAACTTCATAACAAGATGAACTCTCAGGGTAACTTTTACTATACTCCAATATGAAACATAGCGAGAACCCTAATCAGTTCATTCTGTTAAAGAGGAAAAACTAAGACAAAGATAAGAGCTAGATTAAGTTATGGCACTTTTCAAACAATGTAAAATTTAGAAATCCTGAGTTCAACGCACTGACTAGGTCGCGCCCGCCAAAAAATGTATGCGCTAATATCAGTACAATTTGAATTGTTACTTCCCTAGCGTTTAAGATATATTATTTTGGTCGTAAAGTGCAAAATAAAAGAACATCTATTCTCTCATTGGTGATAAAGAAGCCTGACGCTAACACATCAACTAATGAATGTTAGAGATTTCATCACATATGCAGCACTTTTTTTGTTTGCCCTTGAAAATTTTCCTGTCAAATAAGACATACAAGTATAATGCTTCATCAATACCGATTCTTTTCCATTTGCGGTGGTGATAATTAGATAATTTTTAAATATTAAACGCTTAACAAAACTGCATTGCGACATCTGGCAACTCAATGTAGTTAGATGATCTTACGACTTCTGGCAATTAGATGAACTGGGGAGTCCAGGGCTGCCACTCATACATATTTAATAGATAGATCTAGGTGTTTTTGCTCAAGCCTAGATGTAAAATTTGGAATCTAGATTATAGCTACAAATCTAGGTATTTTTTCAGTGTGCTAGATATTTTCTAGCTAGAATTACAATCAAGCCATGTATATGATATATTACTGTAAATTCGATTTAGGAATTCACTCTAATGGTTGGTTACAACTTCCTTCTCATTATATATGTTAATTTGCTTAACCAAATTGTCATTTTGCTTAACCAAATTGACATTTTTATCATGTTATGTTCAGTTCATTAACCACACCAAGACGGCTATTTCAATGTTTTTGTGCTGCCATAGTGTAACTTCTAATTGTGATAGAACGGTTCATTAGTGGAAGCATAGTCTCCAATTGCAAAACTAGTGATGTCAAAAATCATGGAATAAAATGCATATACATTATAAAATGTATTGTGGCCTCATTTAAACGAAACTGACCGATGATATTGGCAACAATGAGTTCAGTTTATTGTTGGATGGAGGCAATGTTATTTTAATCATGAAATTACTTCGTGTATCATTTGTATGCTGAAATCATGCATCTAATAAAATGGAATCAACTTACTCAGTAATTGTAAAATTATTAAAAGTGATGCAGAAAGAGTTGTGACAGCCTTGAAACAATTGTTGATAAGTAGGAATTTGAGCATTGATAATCGCAATGCAAGCAATAGAGACTGACGATACGAATGTCATTGTTGGCATCAATAATGGAGTTTGTGCCAAGTTCAAAGAAGAAAATTTATATTTAACATTGATGATATGTGTATACCACTCATTCCAGCTATATTTATGTCCTAGACTTCTGGTGAATGTTTCCAGAATTTTTGATCGCAGAAACTCATAATTTGCTTGCAAAATTTTCTTAGACCATGCCAATTCAATTAACTTTAAATATAAGTTAATATTGGTTTACATCCAGTGAAAATTCCACCAGCTTGCAAAACACGGTTGTTGTCCATTCAACCTACTGCAAAAAAAATTGTTGTTCAATGGCAGGATTTGAGAACGCATTTCGAGTTTGCAAGGCAAAGTAAAAATGCTATCCTGCTGATATGGTATTCGAAATATATTCTGATGAGAAAAATCTTGCACTATCATCAAAACACGCAACGTTAACTATCGCATGATGAACTAATAACACTACTTTACGTTCTATGAATGTTGAACACGTTTTACCTTTCAGGAAAATAAAGAAAACTTAATTCGTTCCGATTTATTTTTATTTTGATAAATCAGCCTATATGACATGACAATATTTGAAACACTCAGTTTACATAGAAGACAAATGAACGTGAAAAACAATATCAGGTGGCGATGGAAAACCGAGATCGAGAATTTTTTTGCTCAAAAAAGTCAGCAAACATAGAATTTACAAAAAGCGTTTCGAAAAAATTAGAGGCATAGCAAGAGACCTAACAATGTAGTACCCACGGGGAGCTAGTGTCATACGGCGCACGAGAGGAAGACTGAAAGCAGTTTTCAGCACACGTACATTCAAATGTTCGCGGTCTCGTTCTCTGACAATAATTAATAATAATTGTTTACGCTAAGAAAATAAGCTTAACAGCGATCCGACTAAATGCATTACTTTGCAATAGTAGAGAAATGCATTTCTAACACGTATTAGAATTTTTAAACTTGAAATTCAAGAAAAGAAATCAGATACGTTCTAGAGCATTATAACGGATGCATATATGATCTTCAAAGAACATGTTGCACATATCAGTACTATATTATTAAAATCCGCTGAAAAACAACACAGGAAAAATAATAACAATCTTAGTACAGTAAAAGAGGTTGTGCATAAAGACAATTAATGGCACCAAACTGAACAGGAAGAATGCAACCGTAGTAATTAACTAACTATTGTTGAAAACCAATCTTGGTATATGCAGGTTAGTTTTAGTAGCTAGAGGAGTGATATACCATTCAAAGTTATCCACCATAAATTAATCAGGAATCAAACATTGGAATTATTCAAAATGAATTTCGTCGGGTTACGTTCCAGTCCTTTAACAAACACCGACGTCTTTGCATTTGTAAATAAAAATAAAAATTTGCATCTAAGACAATAACGTCAGCCTAGATGGCTATTATTTCAGTGCGTATTTAATCGATTAATCGGAGAAGAAACTACAAGTGTACATAAACCGCGTCAAATGAATGAGCAGGTGTTCCGGCCCTTTTCAGTATCAGGTCGAAACTAACGCGAATGAGGTTCGGGAGTGAATCAGATGCAGCAACGTGGTTATCCTTTATTGTTACTTCAGACTTGACACAGGCTTCGTAATTGGTAGAGAATCTTTAGATCGGAAGATAATCTCGTTGCTTCTATAGCGCATCAGTGATCTCTACAGATGCTTTCTCGACAGCCAAGCTCCGCTACTGAACAGCAACGCTTCTGTTTGTAAATGCGACCTCTACGGCAGACCACCGCTAATGAACGACGATGTCTCTCGCCGATCCTATTTATATGCCTGGCGGGCGCACATCTAGGACCCCCCAAGCACAAAAATTTTTTATTACAATAAAAATATTTTTAAAACGTCAATCAATCACATTGATTATCCTTTGACGATCAAAACTCTTACAACTTGTCAAGTTAATCACACAGATCAGAATGTATGACAAAATTGCTTCCGAATTATGAACGGAGGTAGGCAGGTATGGCCTTTGCTGTCATCATAAACAAATTTCAACGGTAATCCTACATCTTGTTAAACATTATTTTTAGTGTCAATATTATATTTTAGTGTCAATTCAATACTAGATTTATTACCCAAA
Source organism: Morinoia aosen (assembly GCA_030386875.1). Taxonomy (NCBI): domain Eukaryota; kingdom Metazoa; phylum Arthropoda; class Malacostraca; order Amphipoda; family Talitridae; genus Morinoia; species Morinoia aosen. Next base: position 11,101,900 of record CM059569.1, on the reverse strand, counting down.
ATCAACCAAATAATCACTCTACGCACTTAGCTCAAACAATTTGTTCATTCTTATCAAGTTATTTATCAATTGATTCTTAGAATTCTTGGATACTCCAGATATTTCGGATACAAATGGATACACCACACAATTTTATTAACATATCAAAATATCAAAAACAAACATCAAAACGCGTACTTAATAAATCCTTTCCATAAGGTACACTTTCTTGAACAAACTGGACACCTACCGTCGGATCGAGAACAAAATTTTCAATGCAATTGGAAATAAAGAAGGAAAACTCCATCATAAGACTATGTTACATAAAAATATCAAAAAGAGGTTTAAATGCGCAAAACAGTACCTTACATTACCACAATTGGCAAGGTAAAAGTGAATAGGACTCAAATCGTCCTACGATTTAAAATAACATATTTCAATTCAACTAAACTACAAGCGTGCAATTTGGTTTTTCTATTCGCAATATAATACTTCGTCTCAATATTTCACGTGAATACATGAACAAAATAATCTATAAAATAGAATACATAATCCGTATATAATAGAGATTTTTTTCCGTATAAGAGAGAATTAATCTAAGACAATATATTCTAAAAGAAATATTCCGAAAATATTCAAATCCAACTTGTATGTGTACCTCCACACAATTTATATTGTTTGTAGCACTTTCAGATGTAGAAAACTTATTTATTCACTGGATGTTTGCAGGGAATGCAGCGATTGTGATTTTTAAAACAAGTTCGATTTCGTCTCCGGATTCATATACCAAAATACGTGTACGCAACGGGGAATCGAGGTTCAGGAACAATCTGAATTTGCAATAAGCTTCTTGTAATACTTCTTTCGGTACACAGATTCCGAAAACGATCGTTGTTTCCTGCGGCTGCCAGAGTTGATTGTTACCCCCGGTGCACATCGGGATTTAAGAGTGTTCAAAATAAGCAGTGAATGAATGCGGAAGTCTAGCGTTGTATTGTTATGCGCCAATATGAGGTGGAACTGCAAATAGTTGTTCAGGAGTCGCCCAAGGAATCTGAAAGGATACGACACAAGAAATTAGCATGGCCACAAGTTTAAGTAAGCAATTGTCGTTTCATAATAAGGCAATGCTCCATTCTCATTAAGACACATTCATTTCAACTACACTGCCTAGCATTGTTGCCAAACAATTTGCGGCAGAAGCGCAGATCTCGCGGCTTCGCGCTCGCACTCTCGTGTTGACATTTCCAAGATTGCATCTCAGTTTATCAACTCTAGCTGACGGCTTGACGAACACAGCTTTTGATGTCGCAACAACAGTATGACAACATCCGAAGCTCAACATCTCGTCACAAGGTGTTTGCGCAAAACAATATTTCCTAACGCAAGACATTCATAAAGTCTTAAGAAAGAAACTCATAGAACACGTTTACAAGCTAAAAACTCATAGAACACACTTACAAGCTAAGTACCATTTAAATACATATATGGAATGGCAATTTCGGAATATAAGGAATGAACAATTACAAACTAGGTTGACAATTTTGCCTTCTTAACTTATCTAAAGGCAGCACATAGTTTAAGTTCGATCGGATAATCTTGTTACCGATCTTAATATCTGCATAATTTTTGCCTATCCTTTCAATGATACCTGGTCCTAAGAAATTTAGCTGTAATTTGTGTTTTTTGGCATGATTTTTTACTAGTACACGGTCCGTCACTTTTAAATTTTTATCGCGACGTTTCATATTTCTATAGGCAGTTCTTTCGATTGTGGCGTTAATGATCGCATTTCTAATATTGTTCACTACAATAGATGACTCGGTAAATTTTTGTTTGTGAACATCTTCATATGTAGTCGCAACATTGAAGTCTTCTAAATTAGTAGAACTGATATAAACACACGTATCTCTACCGAAAACCGTGTATGCGGGTGTATCGCCGAGAGTTTCGTTAAAACTATTGTTAATAGAATTCTCCACAATATCCAATAGTCTATCCCACTCATTATGAGTAAGAAAATTTAGATATAACTTGAGCAGGTGTCGAATTTTTCCATTACATCGCTCAACAATGCCATTAGAAAAAGGGGAATATGCCAGAACTTCCTTTTTCAAGATAGAAAGTCCTTTTGTGAAATTTCCCACATTAGATGATTTAAATTCTACAGCATTGTCGGATAACAACACGTCCGGGGTACCAAACAAACAGCAAAAATTCCATAGACAGTCTGTAACCGTCTCTGTACGTCGGTCATTAGTCGAATATAATTTAACAAAACGGGAAAATAGGTCGATAATTACAAGAATATATTTGTTCCCATTGTCTGTCATTGTTAATGGACCGTAGAAGTCCATGCTGACCGTTTGAAAACATCGTGTTCCAATTGGAGCATTTAGAATTTTAATCGGCATCGGTATTCGTGATTTTAGAATCTTACAGATGTCACAAGATTCAACAATTTTGCGTGTAATTGTCCGTTCGTACGGATGAAAATATTTTAATTTAAACTTAAACAAGGTATGATTCAAATCTGTATGGGACAAATTATGGATGAATAGAATCGTCTTGTGCAGCAGAGTATACGGCACCACAATAGTCAGAATGGTGCTGGGTCTGTTGTCAATTCTTCGTCTTTTATACAAAATGTCATTCATGATCAGAAATTCATTCATGTCAGTATTAGAAACTTTTGTTGCATTCTCTAGGGCATCCTTCATTTCAGAACAAAAGGCATCACTATCTTGTTCACGTTTAAATTCGTCTAACGACCAGTTGTCGTTAATACTTGAATGGTCTGTAGTCTTGTTAACTTTATCCAGTCTGCACAAGCTCGTTTTCTGTCTGCTATTAAAGTCACTGGGTTCACGTCTGGGGTCTGTCTGTTGTTCAGCAGTACTGTTGTTGTTTCTTCCGTCCTTACTTCCTGGGATTGTCTCCTCGAACTCTTCCTCAGTCACGGGCTTGTTACATTTGTTACCCGCAGCAGCGGCTTGCAGCCTGGTTACAACGGTAAAAGTCTCTACATCTGGGGTTAAATCAGAACACTCTAATAGTTCTCTTTCTGTTAAGGGGTTTTTGTCATGATTTAATCTACTTAATGCATCGGCGGCACTGTTCGTTTTCCCAGAAAAATACTTTAGTTTGGCATCAAAAGCTTGCACATAAATACTCCATCTAGCGAGCGTGTTGTCTTCAGGCAATTTCTTTGAAAATAAAGGAACTAAAGGCTTATGATCGGTGTAAATGACCAGATCATAGCCTAAAACAAGATATTTAAAGTACTTTAACGCTTCAACTATAGCGAACATTTCCTTTTTCGTAGTTGAGTATCGTCGTTGAGTGGAATTCAACGTTTTAGAGAAAAATGCGACAGGTCTCATGTTTCGAACTTTATCAGTAGATGACTGGAGTAAAACAGCTCCTATGCCTACATTCGATGCATCACAAAACAGATGAAATTTTTGATCGAAGTTTGGGTGACTTAGGATGGTATGTTCACATAATTCATCCTTTAGTTTTTCAAAAGCGTTTTGACAATCTTTTGACCAATAGAATTCAAAATTTTTCTTCAGAAGATTATAGAGCGGGCTTGCGATACTCGCAAAATTTTTTATGTACCTACGAAAGAAATTTACTAGACCTAGGAATGATTGCAATTGTTTTACATTCTTAGGAATTTCTAAATTCTTTACTTTGTCAGTACCGGTGCTTCTGGTTCCCATTCCACTAATGGAATGTCCGAGATATTCAATCTCGTCACGGAAAAATTCGCATTTTTCCGTTTTTATTGACAATCTAGCGTTTCTTAATAGTTCAAGTACAACTTTTATATCGGCAAGATGCTGTGCCTTCTCCTTAGAAAATATGAGCACGTCGTCCATAAAGACGAAAGATAGTTTTCCTAGAACAGGAGATAGCGTTTGCGTCATGACTGACTGGAAATATGCAGGTGAGGTTTTTAAACCAAAGGGTAAACGATTAAATTCATATTTTCTACTACCAACTGTAAATGCGGGTATTTCTTTACTCTCATCGGTCAGTGTAATATTATGATATCCTGACCTAAGATCTAATTTTGAGAAATATTTCTGACCATTTAAACTATAGAGAATGTCGTCCACGCGCGGCAGCGGGAATGATTCTTCATGAATTACCTCATTCACTTTGCGAAAGTCAACTACCGGACGTATAGTTCCATCTTTCTTATGAACTACAATTATCGGTGAATTATAAGCTGAAATCGATGGTCTAATAATTCCGTCGTCTAACATTTTTTCGTTAACGACTTTCAAGTCTTCCATGTAACGGTGGGCAATACGATAGGGAGGGACATTTACGACATCCACGTTAGGTTTCAAACGTATTTTGTATGGTTTAATCGCAGCAGCTGAGATCGATTCATTGTCTATAGTAATAACGTCTCTGAATTCATTCAACAAACTCAGCAATTCAGGCTTCATTTCGTCATCGTTACACTTGATATCATCATTATTTAATTTCCGCCGACCACGGGCTATTTCTTTGGAATCATAAACGTACCCTTCGTCGACAACTCTTGTGATCCCGACAGATTTACTATTAGTGTCTTTCTTCTCGACATCTAAATGACTGTCCTGAACAACACTCGCTGCCTCCACAAAGGTACTCAATCCTCCCTTTAATTCTCCTTGTACATCTGACAAGTAAACTTCGGATTCAATGTGATCCTTTTCCACCTTTTCTAAGGTACTTATAATTGCATTTTCTGGTAAAACAATCGCTCTGTCGGAGCTATTAATTAACAACAACGGAATCTTTCTCCTATTGTTAACTCTCACAATCGCTTCTGCGACACAAATGCCTTCTTTTAAAGTTGCTTTCTTTATTATGTATTCTCCATTTTTACACTTCCCAACATGTCCAACATGTTTCAAAATTACATTGGGAGCAATCTCCACTTGTCGAGTATGCACTTTTAACGGCCTTGGCCTTGTGTGGGAATTGGTAACTGCAACTACGCCTCGAACAGGCTGATTTTCTCTCTTACCATCCCATTTTACTTCCTCACTTGCTTTCTCAGCAATGCACGTCCTCTTCTCTCTTAGCTTATTTAGGACTTTTTTCTTAGCTCTGGACGTAATCGTGTCCGCCATGAGACACTCAGTATTCTCTATTAAGTACTCGAGACACTCTGTCTTTCTCTTTTTTCGTCGTTTTACCTCTGCAAAGGGGATTTTCTCGTCTTTGATAATTAAACATCCTTGTTTTAAGTCTACAACGGCGTTCTTGTCCAATAAATCACGCCCAATAATGACGTCATAATTGTAAATACCATCTTTAATTATTAAAGCATTTGTCTTTAAACTTACTCCGTTTTTTAACTTTAGGACAAGCTCCACCTCGCCCTCAACATTACTCTTAGCGTTAACGCCTTTTATAGTCAGAGAACTTGGCTTCACGTCATTACTTATCTCACTTATTCTGTGGTAGCTGATTAGGCACTTCTCTGATCCTGAATCAATCAATGCGTTCCACAGGTCTGCATCTTTTCTAAGCACAATCATGGGCTTATGACTCTTTCGTATTACAAATAATTCATTTTGTCCTGTAACTTCAACTTCTTCATCTTTTTCGTATTTACAAACGTTCGCCGTCACATGGCTTTCTATTTCATCGCTTAATTCCGCCTCTCCCAGCGATTCATATCTATTTTGACACTTAATGATTGGATCTATCATCTCAACATTTTTAACGGGGAAACTTCCAGACATGTTTAACACATCAACTCTCTCGACATTTTTAACGAGGGAATCTTCAGCACCAGAATTCTCCTCGGGTTCACAGGGATTTGTCGCCGTAGAGTCATACTTAGTTATTGTAGTTTCATTTTTACCATCGACGTTATTTCTATCGGAAATGAAATCGTCTCTGCTGTTTACGCTAAAAAATCATTGCCACTGTTAGTTTGGTAAGTTTCTACCTGGCCTTTTTCTGACATACGAGTTTTATACTGTCCTCGCGCACGGACACGAGCCGGTCTGCCTGGTCTGTTTAAATAGTCTCTTCTGGATCTACAATCTCTTGCGTAGTGTCCTAACTTATTACAACGAAAACAAGCTACATCACGCAGTGAATGCTCGGTGGCTGTCTGAGATGAACCTGGTTTGTACCAATCAGTCGGTTTCCTAGCCACGGTGGTTACCGACTCACTTTGTCCTTGACAGACACACACATGATTGTAACAATTCGAGCAACGCTTTGCGTTGTTGGCTGTCTCTACTGCCTGAACTTCTAGAGTTCCTAATTCTCTATCTCCAACGTAAGATTTTACGTGAGGTCTAGCACGGAAAGTTGGTCTCGGGAAATTTGGTCTCCAATAGGGCCTACGCGTTCTACCTCTACCTCGAAATTCGCCTCTTGTCATTGTAAGCACTTCGGCCTCATCACAGGCTGCATCAAAGTTTGATTCGGACGAATGGTCATCTTCTGCACAATAGATTTCCATAGATCTCTCAGATCGACTCGCTAATATTTGCTTATCCTCGGGAAAATTCCTAATGACAGTTACGAGTCTCTGAAGGAGCTCTTCCGACGAGTTAAAGGGTTTGTTAAATAGTTTTTTGGAAAAATCTTCTGTTACTAGGGGGTTGATGATAACCATAGCTAATGCAACAATTAAAGTATTCTCGACATACTTATCGAGGGCAACAGGATCGGGACAATTTACTACATAGGGGTGGGCTCTGTTCGAACACTCCGGGCTGGTCATTATTCTGTGGGTTAGCTTACGGATTTTGGACAATATAGCGACGAACTGGCTAGCCAATGCATCGTTTCTTTTCAGGCGTACGTTATTTAGATCACAGGCGACCGCGTGCAAAGATCTTTCACCTTTTGATACGTAGATATTTTCTAACAGGTGCACGACTTTTTCGAAACTTAACTCATAACCTTCACTAATTATGGAGGCTACGACCGTATTAAAATCTCCTACCCGCTTGTCTGCCGTCCTCAGTAGTAAGTTTAATTTGGCTTCTTCTGAATTGTCTGAAAGCATGTTGAAATACGCTCTCACATTTTTTATATGCGTTTCTAGTGATTTGTTTTCTATGAAGTCCGGGTCATTTTTCCGTTTTCTACCTCTGTACTGCGGCAGATCCTGCCCAGCAATCACAACACTAGGTATTGGACCTACAATAGAAGTCGTCACAGCGGTAACCGTACTAGTTACAGAGCTAACTGTGGTAACGGCTGCACTGATAACAGGGGTGACAGTGGTGGTGGTCGCCATCGTGTTGGGTACCGAAATCGACTTCGCGGAAAAAATCGGAACTGAAACTCTTCCTACTCGAGTCACGTAGGGGGTGGTTCTTATGTACTCGTATTCGTCAGAGTCACTGCCCGACATAAGCACAAAATAATCCTATATTCATAAACCTCCAATTTCCATTAAAAGAAAAATGTTCTACACACAATAAAATTTTCTACATGCAAATGATAATATTCTACATACAATAAAATTTTTAACTCACATTTTCAGTGGACTTAAACCAAGCTAATCCAGCACACAAGGTCAAAAGTCAAAGCTCGTGAAGGCCGGCAGCAAACTGAACAGAGACAGGCCGCTCCAGCTTGCTCTTATGTGCCAGAGAACAATGGCCCGAGAACAATAGCAACAACTTCCTTCAATTGTTCTGGAGAACAATGGACTACCTCTCCACACAACGTTTCCGCTTACACGCTCGCTCTCCCACTTACCAGGAATCAGCTTGCTTACTGCGCTTTCGCAATGCCTATGCTGCTCGCTCTCCTGCTACCAGGAATCAGCTTGCTTACTGCGCTTTTGCAATGCCTACGCTGCTCGCTCTTTCGCTACCAGGAATCAGCTTGCTCTTGCAATGCCTACTGCTTACTTCTTACTGCTTACTGCTTACTGCTTAACTTCCTACTCATTAATTTTATAACGATGATGTATAATCATTAATTTGAGCGCATGCTTATTTTTAATTTGCAAGCAACATTATCGGCGTACACTTAACTTAATATTTTGGCGATGCGTAGCTCTCGTAGATCTTCTCGTTGCAGATGACGGTGCGTAAATGCGTAGATCTCGTCGACAGACCAGGTTGTTGGTCTGGACCCCTCACTTCATCTACTCCTTTGAGTAGCGATGAGTAGATTTTTTCTCCCTCGAAGTGTTTCTTTCTCGAAGAGTTTCTTGGAAAGAACTTCGATTTTCTGCGCTGACGTCTTTCTTCTTTTTCTCGACGCTCTGAAGTAATGTGATAACTATGCGACGTTACTCCAAACAGGGTGACACTCCTCACACTTAAGATCACGGATCAGCAGAACTGAAGATCAATTCTTGATATCTTTCTTCTTCAATGGGGCAATGTGGCAATGTGGGTATCTTTAATGTGGCTCCCCATACTGTGGCCACCAGAAATGTTCCGGCCCTTTTCAGTATCAGGTCGAAACTAACGCGAATGAGGTTCGGGAGTGAATCAGATGCAGCAACGTGGTTATCCTTTATTGTTACTTCAGACTTGACACAGGCTTCGTAATTGGTAGAGAATCTTTAGATCGGAAGATAATCTCGTTGCTTCTATAGCGCATCAGTGATCTCTACAGATGCTTTCTCGACAGCCAAGCTCCGCTACTGAACAGCAACGCTTCTGTTTGTAAATGCGACCTCTACGGCAGACCACCGCTAATGAACGACGATGTCTCTCGCCGATCCTATTTATATGCCTGGCGGGCGCACACAGGGAAAGCAGCACACGCAGCACTTCTAGCTATTATATCTATAGCAAACGTCATATACGAGATCGAATAAAGTTTTAAATCATAAAATGAAAATAACGTTTGGACATCCTCAACGTAGTACAGCGAGAACCCTTGCATTTCTAATTAACCCTCAAATTTATTCCTTCGTCATAATGAAGCAGACAATAAACTTGAAATAAGGAATGATTACTACTCGTTAGGTGCTCTGTCATGCGGATCAGTAATAATAATAATAATAAGTTTAGGGTTACGTTTCCACCAGGGTCGCCAGCAACTTGCAACTATGGACCCCCCTGGCTTCAGCTAGGTAATCACACATCGGCTAGGCGATCACATTATGAGCAACGAGACTTGCTACAGACAACTGGATTGATGTTAGTATTATCAGTTCGTGTGGTTTCGAACACTCATTTCAGCGCACATCGGAAATAAGGTAAGTAGTATGACTGTTGGACTCTGAGAGGTCCACTAGTGTGCAGTTCCGTATGCTTGGCATCCGATGACGATAGCTAGCTTGCAGTAATTTGGCAGGGGCACGTATAATTCATATGAGGTCGTACGCGTTGATTCTGTGAAGGTGCGGATCAGTAGTATATTTCACATCAGTTCACGTGCATGCTAATGCTGGAGACAGTTATCTGCCGGTTCAATGAAACATCCTAACACTTCAGTAAATCGAAATACAAAATGAAATATTGAAATATGGTATATGTAACAACGTCTACCCTTTTACATTATACTGTAGACTAAGCATATCATAAAGAGTAACAAATTACAATTAAGTGATTGATAGTCCTCGCTAGTTACTCAGCCATGCGAATCCTTCGTATATTAGGTTCACATGTACTTAACACATCTGTTAACACGCACTCCACTTGGAAAAGTAAAATATATATGGTAACACTGAATGACCATGGAGGTACAGGATCGCTTTTTCCCCTTTTTTAATCATACACACTCATTTTAAATTATTGCAATTTGAAACTCTGTATTTAGAGTTGAAACAACTGTTCAGTTGACGTAAGAATTGAAGAAAGGAACAGTAAACGATCGTACGTTGAAAACGTATTTAAGGAGAATTAAAGAGCGTCAAACACGATAGCGAAAATGCAATAGCCAGAAAACTCTTTTGATCATGCAAACACTGAGAATTGGCAAGAAATGTGTGGCACACGCACAGGATATGTTGTTGGGGACTAGTTCAATTTCAGTTGCGGCTAGGATTCATTGAGTCAAGTTGTCCTCGTACCTTTAGTCTTTTCAACTGCCTACTATTGAAAATTTTCAGACGAACCGCTTTATACTGGTTCTCAAGGGACAGATGTTCTATCGTCTGCAGATTATTTTCGTGTAGGAATTTATATATTTTTTCCTTGCTTGGAAGCCTTTCCTTGGCCCCCGAGCGATCCAGTGTTATTTCTGGGCTGAAGGCAGTCTCAATATTCATCGTATCTTCTGTAGACCATCGGAGTCTACGCGATTTAGACTGTTTCACTGAAGAGGGAGGCGGTGATCTTGCATCATATAACTTTATCCGGGCAGTTGGCTTTCGTTTCTTTGTTTGTTGATGAGCTTCATCAGAGGAAGTTCCGCTGTCGCTGCCAATTAAGTCCACGGAATTTGAATCTGACGATGATCTTGATTTCAAATCGAATGCAGTAACTTCATCGTCAGTTTCGCTAGACGATGAGGATGCAAGTACGGATGCGGATGACTGACTCGAATTGTAATCAGAGCACTCCATTGCATCATTCCTCGTGTTTTTGTTAGTTTGTTCACCACGGTTGAGGCTCGTATTGGCCTCGGGTTCGTCAGAGTCAGAAGATTGAGATTTGTCGATGGCGTGTAAGGCTAGCCCAGGCTCTAGTACATTGCCCAAAGCAGGGCATTGATATATGTTCTTGTTAATATTTGCCGAATGGCCGAGGAAACTGTAAAATTTCTCCCTCTCGGCGGGGTTCACATCAAACTGGGCGTATAGGGTACTCACCCTGTGCCTATTTTTGGTCGCTGTTATTGTGGTTGGAACTCCAGCACTAAGGCAGCTAGAAGAAATTTCTACAGTTCCATCAACAGCTGACAAAGAACCGCCCGTGGCTGGAAATAGAAAGGGGTTTTGTTCATTGACGTCGGCGGCAGCACGTGCTGCGGGACTGCGAATATAATTCAGGGCTGGAATAGCTGTTTTCGGAATTAAAACCGGTAGCCACTTGTTATTTTTACCAGTTATGTAGACCAGCACGTAATTTTTAACGAAGTCCACATACTTTTCATGAATGCTGGGGTTTGAGGGTTGGAATACGTTTTCAACCCACGTTCCAGCTACTCCAAGATCATACTGCCTAATTAACAGTTTGGCTACTTCGCCCCCACGCCTACCATTCAGAAATGTGATTCTGCAGACTAAATACTTTCTAATGTTCACAAATTTGTTCAGAGAGTTTCCTTTGATTACTAAAAGCTCTGCTACTCTACGCTTGCAATAGGACTGAAGTTTTGAAATGTCAGCTTCATTGGGTAACGATGTAGGCTGCCGTAGCACCTGTTCTCTTCGCAGGGTAATCGATTCTTCATCTTGCTTGAATATTGCATTCCATTGGTCACGGAATAACTCCAAGAAATCTGCTATCTTTATTTTGGAGGTGTTGTCCTGAGCTATTATGGCCATAGCCTTGAACTTTTTTGCAGCTCGAATCAACGTGAAACCGTGGCTGATTCTCACGCTCGGTTTGGATCTGTCTCCTATTAGATCCAAGGCTTGAGTGACGTAAGGGAAGAACTGAACGTCGAAAATGTCCTCTAGAGAGATGGTTTTTCCGTCATTGGAGCACAGGCGTGATGCGTGTTGGAAAACTCTTGACAGTCGCCTCATGTTCCCCATCACAACCTTGCGATGAGTATTATATTTGTCTAGCGCATTGTTCTTCTCTCTGAACATCGCTTTTCCAAATGCAGTAATTCGCTCTTCTGAAACGGCCGTTAGACCGACCGAGTCGGCCTTTATTTTGCTTATAATGTCCGATATGAAGTTCCTATCTTTTTTTTCGTGCATCACGAGAGTCGACGGAAGGGATTTCTGTTTGCCTCCATAGCGTGGAGTGTTTCTGCACTTGTGAGCATAATAATGTCTTTTGGACAGGAATGCTTTACAAGTAGGACAAATAACTATTTCTTCAATTTTTTTATTTGTGTTTTTTTCCGTTATAATCTTTTTTCCAGCCATTAAGGCTTGAACATTGTGGTCATAAATTCCGCGTTTGCGGAGATTTGACATTGAAATTCTACGTTTTATTGGGCTTAACTTGGCCAGAGCTTGTACTTCCTTTTCATTTTTGTGTTTCCTCATGATGTGACGTTGCAGTCTTGTGAAAAGGCAGGAACAAAACGGGCACGGACGTTGGGGCTCTGTTTTGTGAGAAAGTATGACGAGTTAGACGTTTATGACTGTTATATTAAATGTGGGAATACATACGAGCATGATCTAACCATAGAGTTTCAAAAATGGATTGATATTTAGTTAAGTTAGTAAATGACCTCATTAAGCGAAATAAATGATCTTACTGAAAGGAATAAATCATGGGAATGATTTAGGGAACTATATACCCAAAAAAATGCAACAGTTAAATTATCAATTCTTTCGTCTTTAGCTCACGGTAAAGAGAATTTTCTCAGGAATCAAACAACGTGCTTTGCTGCCATACAAATGTGTTCGTTCGTCCGCTACAGCTAGCGAAAGACCAGTAAAATGCGTCGTTGCAAGGCAAACAGGTGACGAGCCTTAGTGAACACTTGAACCTATTGTCGTTGAAAATGCTTCTCCTCCCAGTTTTCGAGGTACAGGAATGACAGTCATATTATTCGATAGGGCTTAAAAGAACTACAGAAGCATTAGAGTAGATTTTTAAATAAAGATTTATTACCAATTTGACTGAGATGTGCGCCACCGGTGGTAGATGGAGGTAAATTTCAGAATGCTACTGACCTGCCATTAGTCGCAAACACAATTTTCATAAATATTTAATAAAAGCGAAATGAAGGTATATAGTTCGTGTTTGGTATATTCCAAATAGCTTACTACAATTGGCATTAAATTTGAGTTTGATGTTGAACTTAATATTTTGTAGCCGCAGGTAAAGTGTTAAGAAAATTAATTGAGAAATAAACTGAAAATATTTGATAGGAGAGTAATGTTTGACAAAAAACATTTCGAAAGTTCAAGGAATCAAACAGTCGAAATTACGCTGCACTATTTCTTTAGGTAATAAATTTAGCTATCTATAAAACATAATGCCAGTTCTGTACCTTCAAAATTGTAGGAATATAATTTTCCGAATATCCATCTTTATCCCTTTATTCAAAGAAAATTAACTTTTTAAAAAAATTATAAAAGCACCGAACAAAAATCGCTGCATGATTCCACACGTGTTGTGAAAATTTCGAAAAAATCTGTCGGGAAAGGACTACTTTCATGGATAGACGGTCCTCTAACGCGCAAGTAAATATTTAGAATTTTCTAGGAGTGTAAATTTGGTGGTTAAGATGGCGGATAACAAGTTCAAATGTTCGAGACACAGAGATAAAGTCTCCGTTCGCAAAAACTATTGAGTCCTACCCTTGATGGCCTGACTAAGTTTCGTTAAAAATTGTCTACCTACTAGTGTACGTACTCTACGTAATCGTTGAGCACTTCAAAAGAGCGCTAGTACGAGTTATAGTTAGAACATAAAAAACCCTATGTCCCTTCTCCCTCTTATGACGATATTGATACTTAGATAGCATTCAACATTTTCATAATAATTAGAATTAGATAGAATTATACATTGAAATTGCAGTGATCGGAAATAAGCAAATAGAGAGAATAATAAATTTAAATTAAGTGAACTTACGCTTAGATGTTCTCTGATAAAGAGACGTCTTCGGGACCGATCCGACGACCGCTCCTGAAACTTGTGCGGAATTTCCGTCACTCACTTCTGTGCTCGAAATCTGTAATTCACTCCCGTGCTCGAAATCTGCAATAAAATAAAAGTGATGTACATATAACACAATATAATGTAGGTCTACATAATTATGTTATGGTAGTGATAATATATGTTGACTATTTTGGGTCATCCCGATAGAAACATGGCTTGATGTTTGTTGTTATGATGAGGATGTCAGAAGTTTGTAACTAATGCTACCTTCACGATGAGGTTACGATTGTGATCTAGTTTACGGTAGAGCGAGGACGAGTATGAGATAGGATCCAATCCCTGGTAACAGGTACTGAAGCCGTGTTGTACGATGCAACATTGTCGATTTTGGAAGTAAGTAGTCGATGACGATGTTCGTAGTCTTAAGGGAAATCGTGTTGTTTCAGTTGCGTATGCTTATTATGTTCAACTAGTCCACCCCCCTATCTTTCAAATAAAAAAGTGGGTGAAATGAGAGAAAGGCCGTAAGAAATAAAAAAATACGATCTCTCGAGAGTCGATAAAGCCGCGTCAACACGGCCCGTCAAAATATATAGGCCTGGAGCTTGTATCACAGATACGCTCATCGCACACTGCAGGCTGGCTTCGGACAGACAGAGAGACGGACGGACGGACGCGGCTCTTACTATAGTATAGATTTTGGAGTTATGTTGCATTATTTAGCTTATTCAGTGAACGTAGGGCGACCGCAGAGAGGGTCACATAGCGTAAACCCGTATTTTGAAGCACGAGAAATTGTACTAGATATGGAGATGTCATTCAAGATTTAGTGGCTTTACTTCATTGTGCGATTTATTTTCAACGCTAGAGAAATTGATGTGCTGTGACGTTGCATCAGTTTCGTTAGCACTTACCTACGTCATGACGTTACTTGTTGAGGACAAAGACGGTCGGGCTACCTGCCGCTTAGATTAGTCGTTAGTTTTAGCCTCCCTACCCAGCAACAAATGCGCGAGGAAGGAGGAAGGCACCATTTAATATGGAGTTATGGAAACGTGGAATCTACGCAGAAAGGGCATAGCAACCGAAAGTTGTGAAAGAAGATTATGAAACACGACCAAAGTTGAAGAAGACAGTAGTAGGTGCTGAAGAACAGGACAGCATGCAGTGAACCGAAAAAAGGTGGTCCTTAACATAACAAACATTTTATTTAAAGAAAAAGAAGGCCTTTTTCTCAGCTCGGGCCCTCACATTGTCGGCCTGGGAGCGCTAATTCCCATAGATACAATAATTGCATCCCCCTGAGGGGGCTACCTGCCGATTCTGGGTGTATAGCCTCGTAGTTCACGTCTTTGAAAAATGAGTATTTTTAGATGTTGCGCAAATACCAACTGAGATGGATTATTTTTCTACGATAAGTAGAATAGTAAAGAGTAGTAATAAGAAGAACTTGAAAATAAATTAGGTAAAGTTAGTAATGATAGTTTACGTCATAATTTTATTGAATGTAGAATAGAAATGATCGCGGAGCTGAAAGGGAATGGCTTAATGAATTTAAGACAATTGTACACGATTTGAAAGTGGTATTGTTCGTAATTCAAATGGTACCAACCTCTAATTCGAGTATTTGAGCCCTGTCGATCGCAACGTCCAAGTTGCCATCCGGGATTCCAAGCACTGCTTGAGGAAAGATTTAAGTTTTCAGTCTCTTTGAATAATTGGTCTGAAATTAAACTTAATACTAAGCTGATAACCACGCGCTTATTAAAAAAAGGCTTAAAAGAAACAATTAAAAGAACACCGTACGCGATTGCACATATGAAATATAATGGGTATTGACTAAGTATAATTACGATTAATCAAAATGAGTTCAGCATGACAGTAGTGTTTAGGTATAATTTGAACGAGGAAGTGTGAGCTACTCCTAGAAAAGTAGAAATGAATGTTTCATGAAGGAAACGCTCCGGTTATTGAAACAATGAAGAATTTAATGAAGTAATTTTCGTATTATAATTCGCGTGAAATTATATCATTATTTGCATTTAATGAATAATTTAATGATCTTTTAAAAGACGAGTTATTGAACGATGGCTGCACATAAAAAAATTGTGGTTCAGGTTAATGAAAAATAAAAGGAAAAACTTACATATTTCCGCACCTCCATTCAGGGTCAGAATGACAGGTGCATCAGGATTCTGGCGCAACTCATCATCCCGGAAGCCAACGTCCAGCAAGGAAAATCCTGTGTGTTTCAAAAGTGTTTTTACTGACGAAAACGGTCACGTGTGAGGTGGAAAAGAATAGTGCATTATTAACATCGTTAATATCCACTTTTAAAAAGCGCAAATAACTACAATTTAACGTAATGCCTCACCTACAAACGATTGAACGGGGGAGCATGTGATAGATGCAAAGTATATCCTAAATCGATGTACTTTATATAAAAGAGCAGTATCGTAACTGACCTGTTGTTGCAGGAGCACCAAGGATCTGAGGTTCTTGACGAGGTGATGGGTCATCCTCACCAAGAGGGATGGGTAGTGGTGAACCTGAGGGTTTTAAATAATTAGTACGAGGACGAGAATTGAACATATGAGGTCTATTTACGAAGCTCAACAGCAATCAATAGAAAACGATATGGGGTCTACGTGGAGAAAGAACTACAACATAAGTTGAATGGCATCCCGTACGGCCGTTACGCACCGAGTTAAGCTATATCACGCAATTAATCATTCGACGTAGTCCTAAATCGATTTAATTTGAATAAGAGAGTGATATCGTAACTGACCTGTTGTTACAGGAGCACCAAGGATCTGAGGTTCTTGACGAGGTGATGGGTCGCCCTCACCAAGAGGGATGGGTAGTGGTGAACCTGAGGGTTTTAAATAATTAGTACGAGGACGAGAATTGAACATATGAGGTCTATTTACGAACCTCAACAGCTATCAATAGAAAACGAGATGAGTTCTACGTGGAGAAAGAACTACAACATAAGTTGAATGGCCTCCCTAACGGCCCCCACCCACTGAGTTAAGCTATATCACGCAATTAATCATTTGACGTAGTCCTAAATCGATTTACTTTGAATAAGAGAGTGGTAACGTAACTGACCTGTTGTTGCAGGAGCACCAAGGATCTGAGGTTCTTGACGAGGTGATGGGTCGTCCTTACCAAGAGGGATGGGTAGTGGTGAACCTGAGGGGTTTAAATAATTAGTACGATGACGAGAATTGAACATATGAGGTCTATTTACGAACCTCAACAGCAATCAATAGAAAACGAGATGAGTTCTACGTGGAGAAAGAACTACAACATAAGTTGAATGGCATCCCGTACGGCCGTAACGCACCGAGTTAAGCTATATCACGCAATTAATCATTCGACGTAGTCCTAAATCCATTTACTTTGGATAAGAGAGTGGTATCGTAACTGACCTATTGTTACAGGAGCATCGAGGATCTGAGGTTCTTGACGAGGTGATGGGTCGTCCTCACCAAGAGGGATGGGTAGTGGTGAACCTGAGGGTTTTAAATAATTAATACGAGGACGAGAATTGAATATGTGAGGTCTATTTACAAAGCTCCATAGCAATCAATAGAAAACGAGATGAGTTCTACGTGGAGAAAGAACTACAACATAAGTAGAATGGCATCCCGTACGGCCGTAACGCACCGAGTTAAGCTATATCACGCAATTAGAGCATTCGACGTAGTCCTAAATCCATTTACTTTGTATAAGAGAGTGATATCGTAACTGACCTGTTGTTACAGGAGCACCAAGGATCTGAGGTTCTTGACGAGGTGATGGGTCATCCTCACCAAGAGGGATGGGTAGTGGTGAACCTGAGGGTTTTAAATAATTAGTACGAGGACGAGAATTGAACATGTGAGGTCTATTTACAAAGCTCCATAGCAATCAATAGAAAACGAGAAGAGTTCTACGTAGAAAAATAACTACAACAGAAGTTGAATGGCCTCCCTAACGGCCCCCACCCACTGAGTTAAGCTATATCACGCAATTAATCATTTGACGTAGTCCTAAATCGATTTACTTTGAATAAGAGAGTGATAACGTAACTGACCTGTTGTTGCAGGAGCACCAAGGATCTGAGGTTCTTGACGAGGTGATGGGTCGTCCTCACCAAGAGGGATGGGTAGTGGTGAACCTGAGGGGTTTAAATTATTAGTACGACGAGAACTGAACATATTTCATCCACATGGATGCACAAAATATGTAGATGCTATGGACATTTCTTTCCTCAAGATGTATGATAATTTATTGTTCATGACCTTACCATTGTGATGGTACTCGCTGGGATTTAAGCTACCAGTTTCAATTTACTCATCAAATTAAAACACGAGATGAAATATGATGCACGATAAGATGTCCATGCAATAGGGAAGGAGTATATAGAAAATTAAACATTATTAAAATGTGTACTTATATCACAAACTTACATTGAATTTCTGTGCGCCAATTGCCGAAGTCCGCGAAGACTTCGTGGCCTTGTTTTATGTCTTTGGACGAGTAGAAAAAAGGGAATTTTTCTCCTTTGTACATACCAAGGCGAATGCGGGTGTTGCATTGTTTTTTGTTTGCACGGATGTACTTAACTTTGCAGTTTGAAGCAGTTGCATCGATCCTGGAAAAGTAAAGGGTCGTTATATCAATGCAATAAGACACTTGATATCACTCCTGAGAAGTAATAGCATGAAACATTTCATGTTTTGTCTATAATAATTAAAAAATATCTATCTCTAGTTCTTTAATATGGGTAACCGAGAAGGAGTATTGTTTTTGAAATAAGTTTTTCACATTTGATGGAGGGTAAATGGACGCGAATGGTATACATCTCAAAAATGAAACAATAATCAAGGGTGAGAAATTAACGAATTCTGTCCGAGGAATGAAAGAGGCCCTCCTTCAGTTTATGTATGAATAATAACAGGTATATACGTAATACAATAATTTAGTATCGATTAAAACTTACCAGTATGTCTTGCGGGCTTCTTCAACTTCGAAAGAAAAGGAGAGGTCTAAGACGCGATGTTCAACCTTTTGACCGACGAAAACACCTAATAAGGTGCCTCGTTCTATGTCGATTGTGGAGATAACTTGAGGGACTCCTGAATCAAAAGAAAGCTAGGTATTACATTTGAAGACTTAATATTCCATTTCCACCTTAGGTTATTTGAGGATACATAGTTAAAAATAATGAAGGGCTTATTTGAAGAATGATTTAGCAGGTCAGCACATTGTTACTTATGTTAGTTACGCGTTACCTTCACCGTGCTTTACTGCGATGCATGGCGAATCAACGAGCACCTCATGATCTTCTTGCACACGCCGAGATCTTCTGGATCGCCGATTTTTGTGGTCCATCGTTGATGAGTCGTGGAATTTGCTCGGGGTTAAAGGGGTGAAAACAAAATCTGCAAAATTTTTGAGGTTCAGTTCATGCATTTATATCAGAATAAGTTGCACTATTATTGTGAACAATGTAATATATTTTTCAGTGGAGTAAAATTAGTTTATTATTAGTTCATAATATGGAGCAAAATTATGACATTGATACTTTTTTTGTGGTAGTAAGTGAATTTCTCATATATTTTTATGTCCAAATGAATGAGATTTCTCTTCTTTCCTAATTCACAATGTCTATACAAAGTAATAATTATTATACTAATTGAAATGTTTCATCAAATTATGTTCTTCATATTTATCAACAGGGATCTTTAACCATTAAAGTATATTATATTATTGTATATTTAACCATTAAAGTTGATTTCCAAATTCTGGTTAGTTAAAACCTAATTTAATTAATTGTTTACAACCTTGGACATTAAATGAATGTGTTAATCATTCATTAGATGGTTAATATTCTTGAATCAAAATACTAGAATTTAATCGCAAAATGTTACAATAATGAATCAGATTACTTAGATTATAACTGAAGATAAAATGGAAATTACTGATACAAGATATCTACTGAAATTTCAATTCCAAATTTTACTACTTCTTAAATACGTTTTACTTCCTTCAATAGCAAAAAATTACAACCTACTTTTTTACTAAATGAATATTTAAAATATAGAATGAAATACTTAATACTAAATACAGCAAGCAACGCATAATGCGAAAAATTTATGTAATTTCAAAATGTACTCCTTCCTAAAGGGAGTTCAACAAATGTTGGGCAAAGACCTTATCTTAACATCTTTCAACTATGGGATCAACAGTTCATTATAAGCAAAAAATAAACTGACTAGGAATTAGTACACACCCTTAGACACCCTTACATTGTTAGACAGCCTCACAGAATATTTCCCTACTTTATAAATCTTTATACTTTTTAAACATTTGTACATTCCTTTAAATTTTCAGTGAATTATTCCACTTCATAATTTTTTACTACCTTGGCAAGAGAAGTAAACCCCCTGAGGCAAAGTTTGATATTTTTACTACTTTACTACCTGATACACATATACATCCTGTTATAGCATTATATATATTATTTGATTATGAATAATTGAGGATTTTTGAATGTAGTAAATTGAAATTGACCTATTTAGATTGTTATTTATAATTGAATGTTAATGTGAATTTAATTCGAGGGGATTTTTCTGTTCAGTTGGATAATGTAGAGCTAAATCTTGAAAAATGAAATTATAGTAACCAAATGAACATAAATTTATTAGGATAAGAAATAATTGCTAGATGGTGACAAAATAACCATTCGTTTTTTCTTATCTTAATTGCTGAAGTGAATTAGAGATTCTCCAAATTACTTATCTTAATATAGTGTATTTCATTAGATTACATAAATCTTGAATAGATATTACAGTAATCTATAGAGTGAAGTATTACACAAGGGTAATCCAGAGTAAGAAATGGTATTTTTACACGTTTCTAAACGTAAAATACAAATTGCTTTTGCAAGTAAGATTGGAAATGATTCTTCATGCTACTTTGTAACCATTATTCAGAGAGTAGTGATGGTTTATAACAGAGATCTAGCAATGCATGGTTCTGAATATTTCTTTTAATTTTTTTTCAATAAATCAGAACGTTCTTTGTTGTTCTTTCCTGAATCATTGGTCTGAATATGTTATTAATAGATGTTTCAGAAGTTAATATATTTGTAATATATAATGAATGTTTTCTTTGAGCATTTCAATAGTCATTGATCAGGATATTGCTAACAATGTATTATTTTGCTATTATAGTGAATAAGATCATCACCCATGATTTGTTTGATTTTAGTGTCAATGACAGCAATAATATTTTGAATTAGTACTAAATATATTAAATAAGGCTGTAGAAAAGTGAGGTATTTGTAAAGGAGAGGACAATAATTGATTTTACAGTATTTGCTGCTTGATTATTGGTAATTAGATCAAAATGAAAAAAATTTTCATCTATGCACTTTCCGTCAAAAATGAATATTTAACGAGTTATAACTATAGGTTACCTATCACAATTCTAGTCCTTGAAGTGCGGGAAAAATCGGCTTAAGGGGAGGAATCTTAATGGACTCTCCCTTCCGACGGTTGTAATGCGCTTGAATGATCGTTACTTCAGGTTACTTTAGTTTAGATTAGTTCAGTAACGTTACATTACGTCACTACTATAATTCGTTAAATACTCATTTGCGACGGAAGGTGCATAGAAGAAAAATTGTTTATTTCAATCTATTAACCTATAACCAAGCACCAAAAACTGGAAAATCGATTATTGTCTTCTTCACAAATTCCGAGATTTTACATTATGCTTAAGATGTGTATAAATGTACTTTATTTTGTTTAAACTATGGTATTTTGATATGAAGGACATATCGAGAGAAATATGCTATGTTCATGATATAAGCAGGAGGTGAAATTTTATACTGCAAGTTTTTAAAAATTATAAATAATATAAATTTGTAAATGAAGTTGATTTTTAATAACTTAAGTCAAGAAAAATTCTACTACATGAAACAATTCTGCAAAAGTATAAAAACAAAATTGCTATTAAAGCCTTTGGTCAATATTTATTTTAGGTGCTACACGGAAATTAATAATTTGGGGGCAAATAATCAATAAAGGAACACATTTAAATACCTTTTACATGAATGACATTCTGCTCGCTGATGCATTATTTTTGAATTATTGAACTCTAAAGTTGGCTGTCGCGTGCCAAACGAAGCGACCGCGCCAAGCGTAATTTAAAAAGTAACAGAAGGTAACCCCCTATTACAAACGTAAAGAAGTTGGGTCGTGAGGGTTAGCCACAGTTATTATAGTGAAAATTATAAATAAAGCTTCTAACCCATCCATTAGGGTGATGACCGCAATCTTGTTTATATCAGCTCAAAGATGGCGACCACCATGGGCGCCGCCATCTTGGACCCGATGTAAACAAGATTGCGGTCGTCACCCTAATGGGTAGGTTAGAAGCTTTTTTTTGTAATTTTCACTAAAGAACTGTGGCTAACCTTCACGACCAAACCTCTTTACGTTTGTAATAGGGGGTTAACTACTCTTATTAACTAAATTACTGCGCTGGCGCCAACTTCAAAGTAAAATTATTCAAAAATAACGCATTAGCGAGCAGAATGTCATTCCTGTAAAAGGTTTTTAAATGTGCTCTTCTAGTGATTCTAAGCAACGAAATTATTAATTTCCGTGCAGCACCTAAAATAAATATTGACCAAGCCTTTGCTAATAGAATTTAGATTTGTTGCAGGTATCATTTTGCTATCTATTATGGCTAATTTTGTATGTGGATTTTTAATTGTTCAACTATATCAATATCATATATGATTGCATAAAGTCTTGATGTAGGACCATTCATGACTTATTCACTTTTCTATTTAAATTTTATCATTCATGGCATATAGTTATTTGAATTCCTTGCCTAAGATGATATGAACATGGGCTTCCTATTTCTTTCAATAAATTGTGATAATAGATCACGCTACACGATTAATTTACATACATTAAAATGTGCACAACTGTATGTTAACTTTAGCTGACATTCTGCTGAGTTTAACTACATTCAGATGAATTATGTAATTATATTAACAACATTACAGTATGGGTAAATGGTGAGAAAAATAACTGAAAAATAATGCACTCTCAATTCACAACAGATTACATATATATGTTAACCACTTTAACTTAAAGAGATCATAGCCTGATAATAAATAAAACATTCAATTACTTCAATGGAGATAAATTTATATATTTTAATTAGTAATGAGCAAGGAGTTGCTAATCATAACACATTTGTATAATATGTAAATAATTTGTCTATTTATCTAGAAAACTATGATTAATTTTTTATTCCATATTTCAAAATCCATACAAAAACATCTTGTAGGCAGGAACTCCCTACATTGATACAGTATTCAAAAATGTTTGATGAATAATTTTTGAAATGAAATAAATCTTCACAATACAGAATTTTAAATTCAAAGTCTAGGAAGCAATGAATAAGTCAAGTAAATTGCAAGAATAATGATTTTGGCATTGATCAAATTAATATTATCTAACTTTAAATTGTCAATTTAATTACTGCAATGCAGATACACTTAATTAAATGGTTTTGATCTTAGTACCATCTAGAAGTAAAAACGATCATTAAAAACGTTTTTTAGAATTCATTCTACAACACAGAATTCTAAATTCAAGCCCTAATTGCATGACTAATGAGTTTATAGTTTGATCATCAAGTTAGAGTTAACTAATTTAAAATGAAGGGTGTTCAATTAATGAGGAGAAATTTATTTACAGGCATTTAAGATTACGTTTCAAATAGTGTAAATAACTTGTGTACTCCTCACCTGTTATGCTTGAATACTGAATGACACAGACATATTCGGTAAAATTTAGTTCACTTTTATATTGAAATTCACCTACAATCGCAGTCTGATGACTCTGATCTGTTCTGGACCAGGGTTGCCACTTTTGTCTGTGCTAAAATATCTAGAATCGTTTTCAAATATAGCTAGAAATAGCTAGATTCAATAAAACATAATCTAGAAAAATAGCTAAACACAAAAATGAATAACTCTCAATAAGTACTGTGACTATACTATCTGTATCACATTAATCCAGTTGATTCAGTCCAAAGTAGGTAGATTCAACTATATTCTAGTAGGTAGATTCAACTTTTGGTTTGCCATCTCTCTAAGGCTCATCTTTTTTCAGTTTGCTGCTGTCATGTTTTTCAGCACCTACTAATTTTTCAACATTACTGAAATATATTATTGTAACGCCCAACAGTTTTTAACTGAAAAATCATTTGATTCTTCCAATAACAAACTAAATTTGGTATTTAGCTCTTCCTCAAAATGAGGACAGAGCACATTCTGAATAATGTTCGAGCACTTAGTGCAATGCATTTTCATGTGACCTTGAGTGTAGTGATGTACTGATGTATCGGTATCGGCAGTATCGGTCATTTTTACTGGTATCAGTATCGGCAAAATCCGGCTGACACTTCACCGATACTTACCAATAATACTCATTTTATCATATAAATGATGGTCATCAATCAGGAAAGTAAAAATATAATCAAATTAAGAGCCTATTCATACCTAGTAAATTAGTTAACTAACTGTTGAATTACAGCGTTTAATCAGACCCAGTAACTGAATTTACCAATTTGAATTCCCGATGAGTCACGTACGGTCAGTAAGTGAAAGCTATGTAGCATGAATACTTTATGAAATTTAAATACTTTCACAGCTAAAGTCGATATAGTTTGACCCTATTTCCATATCTTAAATACTGTGACAGGCTAAGTTTCGGTATTTTCACGGGAGTCACAGTATCCACACAAGCTGACAACAACTGAGAAACTGATCACTGATGTACCCGCGTCCCGACTAAACCCAAGTCATACTAACTCCCGCGCGGAATCTGTCACACAGACTCAAGTAACTAAACGAGTAACGATCGACGCTCAAACAACGCTTGAACGCCTTTCAAACATTGAATATACGGTCTCAACTGTTGTCATATTTAACGCTTTTCAGCTTCCAACTCATTACTGATGCTTTTAGCTAGAACTATCTAGGGTATTTTAAAAACTATCTAGATTTATAGCTATTAGCTAGAATACCAAATTCGATATCTAGATTGAACGAAAACTATCTAGATCTAGCTATTTTATAGCTAGAGTGGCAACTATGTTCTGGACACCTTACACCGACTGTTTTTCGCGCCAATGAATACACAATTTCTTTTTCTTCTTCGGTGATCCAGAACGAAATTAAAGTCGATGGCCAAATTTTCGACCAGTCACGCGAACGATCATATGCATGTACTCTTACATCCTAGAAGCAGGGTCAATTTCTCCAGACTCTAGATTCTGATCTAATGGATCTGGAAACATGAAATTTGTCTCAATTTAAAGCTAACACTTTCCTCTAGCCTTTACAATCACTCAAATTTTTTTCTCAGTCTAGATGAGAGCAGAACTCTTCGGAAAAGAAGTTGGAAAAATGTAAAAAATTTCGCAATTCATTTCATTTAGTAGAATGCATTCGAACGGTCATGTTTGAGTGAGATGGTAACTGGTAAGGAATCCAGTACATATGTTCTGTTCCAGACATAAAAAAAAGTTACATAATTTCTCCTGTCATTATATCAAACGATGTGTGCTTAATTCAGGATTTATTGGTTGAAGTAATTACCCTTCAAAAAATCATATATAAATGTATAGACGCAATACAAATATCTTTATAAAAATATTTGAAATAAACGTGAAAGCATCGAAATGATGGTGAATAATGACTTCAGCTCAGTACAATTCAATCGAAATATAGGAGGAAACTGATGACTCAACTTTCTCGAAAAGTTTCAAGCCCGTATTCTCCTATTTCTTGGTGTTTATTTTATTTTGTCGCTTAAAATGGTACGCATATCCATTGAATGCAAGTGAGATTTTGGTTCAACATAGAGTTCGCGAGAGTCGAAAGTGCAATGTGTGTTGTAACTCTCAAAAATATCGTGCAACCGTAGAGATTTCTTCTAAGCAAGAAGTTACATAATTAAAATGACATGCCATCTAAAAAATTTAAATCTCTCCCGTCGTACAGTATAGAAAGTATAGAGGCCCATCACAATTTTTTTAGCAAAAACACTTAACTTCTTTAGACTTTACCAAGAAAGAAGTGTTTTTCGATTATTTGAAAAAAGTTGCGAAGCATTGAAATTCTAGATTCAAAGAATTCTAATCGTAAGAACAGATTGGGTTCTGATTTTATTAAGACCTACCTTACCTGAGAATACGTTGACCTCTGGCGTAATTTTGATCACCTGTTTACAGTAGATATGGAAAGAAAAGAAAAAGAGTTTACATATCTAATAAAGGCGATATGAAAAACATCATTCGTTTTTGAAATATCTCGAAGTAAGGATTCTAAGCTGACACTTGCATGGGTTTTATAATACCCATGTCACTAGCTGAAACAGAGGATTGAGAACAATGGATTCTTTCACTCTTAATCTAGGTTTGATAATATATGTAGATACAATTTGAAAGCAGAAATTCCAGAGACAATGCATTTTTGAAAGCACTTTTTTAGTGTACACTTACATCGAAATTTGACCTCAGGAATTTGCGATACAAGGAATTATTTATCGAGTGATTCTAGCGCGGTGATTTCTAGTCCTGAGTTCGAGTCTCGCGAACTCCTCGTAAATTTATTTAAGGAATTATTTTTGGGAGTAAAACTGGTGAATTAATATAATTTTACGTCCAAGACTATGAGACCGACATCCAGTACTATGTTTCCACTTCCATGTAGCAACTAGTATGCCAACCAAGGAGCTCGGAGGAAACATATTTAATCACACGAAAAATTAAGGATATTTTCATGCTAATAATTATGGTACAAAAGAGTCAATCTGAGTCAGAAACATGAAAAGGAAAGTTCTACAACGGCAACCCTAATATGTATGACACACCTGCTGTTATACGTGAAATCAACTCCCTAGATAAGGTTATGATGATATGCTAACGAGCCTAAAAAATGATTAACTGTATCACACAAGCAAAACGAAAAAAAAACATTTTACGACTACGTGATGCGGAGGAAATACATCATTGCCCTATAAAGTTGACGCTTTTGATGAAACAATGTGTTTAACTGTAATGAATATTGTGCAAAAACACTAAACCATCAATCAAAAGTAAGAAAACACAGAATTCGAGTGACATGAACAAAAATTTTCGAAATCTCTAATTGAACAGTATTGAAAGTAAAGAAATCTCACTCTTTCTTTCTCTTTCCATGTCTTTCTCTCTCTCTTTTTGTGTCTTTGTTCGCCAGGGTAGTTGTGCACCGGGAAAGAAAAAATTAAGTACAGAAGTTTTCTTCGCCGTCACCAACAGCCGAACTTTCACTACAGCAGCTCAATTATTAATTTCTACTTCGTTTAATCTCAACATCATTGGAGGCTACTAGCAAATTTGACTCTCGTATTGATGCAAATGAAAATCTTATCTACAACCCACCTCCTTTTAGCTCCTTCCTTTTTTTCGTATCCGTATTGCAAAAAGGGAGTCTTTATTCCAATCAATCACGCTTAATACCTATCATATTTCATATTGTTTTTGCAAATACCTACCATACCTACCTACCATGCAAATACCTACCAATATAACTACCATAAGGACGGGTACACCCGGTCAATTCGGTTCCCATTTCCGACACCTGGCTAGAGAGAAGAATTGTGGCTGAGTTTTCCCTTTTCCCTGCGGGGAGAAATCATCGGACGACACTGCAAGGATTCGTACTGCCGGCACCTTTCCGTGCGGGGCAAGTTCTTAACCACTCGGTCACGGTGGCCTTCTCGAAAAGTTATCAAACCACAGAGGTGTATTTACGTGTTTCCTTCACTGGGCCTTCAACTACTTTGGGAGCTATCATGAAACCTATTGTTGCCTGCCATCCAACTAAGAACCTATGTGTGTTCAGGCCTTCGCCGGAAAATTAATTTTGTTTTTCACGTTCTACGCATTTATGTGATTTATTTTCTATACATACGCAGTCATATTCATTTCTCTTGTTCAACAAGGTATGTGCAAGACTTTCCGATTATCCTCAGTGGGAGGGGTTTCTCTGAAGCAATATTTACATGAATAGCTCTGTGGCGGAACATAGGAAAAATCCAGAGGTAAATTTTCCTACGTTATTTTACTACTGGAATACAAGACCCGGTAAAAATCACTGGATTCTATAGTTTCCTTACGTCTCAAGATGACAAACAAAAATATCCATCCTAATAGTACTCAAGATTTTAATGTTCTTTTAATTGCGCACTGGTGAAACTCGTATCATAGGAAGGGTCATTTACCATTCTTTAAAAGCGTACATCATATTCTCGTCTCGTGTTCATTATAGCGCGACCTTCTCTGACCCGGTTGTCATGTGACCTCAGGCAGTCCGTGCGCCACTCCATAGGGTCTGGTGCTGCGTCTTGCAGAGGAGAGAGTATTCCGAAATCATATTATTTAACTTCTATTTTCACGTATTGTTTCGTGAAATCTATCGGTCGTTCCTGTCAAGTGTCAACTGTCGTTCCTGTCGAGTGTCAACTGTCGTTCCTGTCGAGTGTCAACTGTCGTTCCTGTCGAGTGTCAACTGTCGTTCCTGTCGAGTGTCAACTGTCGTTCCTGTCGAGTGTCAACTGTCGTTCCTGTCGAGTGTCAACTGTCGTTCCTGTCGAGTGTCAACTGTCGTTCCTGTCGAGTGTCAACTGTCGTTCCTGTCGAGTGTCAACTGTCGTTCCTGTCGAGTGTCAACTGTCGTTCCTGTCGAGTGTCAACTGTCGTTCCTGTCGAGTGTCAACTGTCGTTCCTGTCGAGTGTCAACTGTCGTTCCTGTCGAGTGTCAACTGTCGTTCCTGTCGAGTGTCAACTGTCGTTCCTGTCGAGTGTCAACTGTCGTTCCTGTCGAGTGTCAACTGTCGTTCCTGTCGAGTGTCAACTGTCGTTCCTGTCGAGTGTCAACTGTCGTTC
Organism: Morinoia aosen; assembly: GCA_030386875.1. NCBI lineage: Eukaryota > Metazoa > Arthropoda > Malacostraca > Amphipoda > Talitridae > Morinoia > Morinoia aosen. The sequence goes on along the minus strand of CM059569.1, from coordinate 11,073,227 downwards.
CTGTCGAGTGTCAACTGTCGTTCCTGTCGAGTGTCAACTGTCGTTCCTGTCGAGTGTCAACTGTCGTTCCTGTCGAGTGTCAACTGTCGTTCCTGTCGAGTGTCAACTGTCGTTCCTGTCGAGTGTCAACTGTCGTTCCTGTCGAGTGTCAACTGTCGTTCCTGTCGAGTGTCAACTGTCGTTCCTGTCGAGTGTCAACTGTCGTTCCTGTCGAGTGTCAACTGTCGTTCCTGTCGAGTGTCAACTGTCGTTCCTGTCGAGTGTCAACTGTCGTTCCTGTCGAGTGTCAACTGTCGTTCCTGTCGAGTGTCAACTGTCGTTCCTGTCGAGTGTCAACTGTCGTTCCTGTCGAGTGTCAACTGTCGTTCCTGTCGAGTGTCAACTGTCGTTCCTGTCGAGTGTCAACTGTCGTTCCTGTCGAGTGTCAACTGTCGTTCCTGTCGAGTGTCAACTGTCGTTCCTGTCAAATCGTTCTTCTAATAAAATTCGTAGAACTTGTGCATAGTTATTCCCCTGACCTGAGTCACCCTGAACCTTTTACATAGGCGACCTTGCCAGGGGGCTCGTTATGATGGTCAGGGAAGTGCACTAAGTTCGAGATCTCTCCTCTGCACAGAATCATTGCTTTCAACAAGTCTTTCAACTACTTGTCGAACCGTACCGAGCTAAATGCTGGTACACCTTCTTTCGGTTCTTTCGTCCGTGGTCCTAAATTCCAAATTGCTAGCGTGGCAGACTTGATAAAAGAAGCCGAGAGCTTGGGACTGAAGGGCTCAGAAATAGCTAAGTACGTAACAGAGCAGCAAGCGCACGCACGTGCTGAGCGAGCCCAAGAACGTGAGTTAGAAGCGGAAAGTTTGAAGAGAGAAGGAGAAAGACGACACCGAGTTGGAAAGAGCGCTTGCGGCTGCAGCATGAATTAGACCTGGCTCGCCTGAATTGTGGCGGGGCAAATTTTGTGCCTCCGTCGAATGCATCCGTAAGGGTAGAAAAACCACGATTCCCTACCTACCGTGATGGTGAAGATTTACCGTCGTTCTTTATTCGCTTCGAACGAGTGTGCCAGTTGTTGGGGTTAGAACGACAGTCCTATGCCGTCCGCCTCGGAAGCACTATGGGTGGTAAGGCTGCAGAAATCTACTCCTCATTACCTGCCGAAGTAACGTCAGACTACGACAGGCTAAAGGGCGCTTTGTTGCTGGGTTTTAATAAAAATCCCGACACGTATAGAACAGACTTTCGTTCAGCGAAGTGGTCTCCTGGCGAAACCTACCAGCAATTTGTAGTAAGTCTAGGTCGTAAATTAGACTATTGGATAGAATCGACGAAAACTCCGGAAACCTACCAGGACCTGCGAGATTTCATCATTAAAGATCAGCTGTTGTCATCAGTAACTCCAGAACTGCGTATGCATCTGAAAGAAAAGGGAATGATGAGTTTGACTCAGACCACCGAATGTGCGGACAACTGGACTACGGCGCGCAGTCAACAGACGATAGCCAAGTCATCTCCACGTACGAATGCACAAGCATCGGCTCCGACATCACCTGTGACAGATCCTGAGCCACCACGGGCGTCACAGCATATAGTCACTCCCTATGGCCGCAGCTGGAAGGTTATGAAACCAGTTAGGTGTCATAATTGTGGAGTTTTGGGTCACTACAGATCTCAGTGTCCGGCTTTGTTTATAGAGAAGAACGCTTCTCGTGATTCAAATTTTCCAGTGAAATATTGTAGTCAGACTAAAATTGACCAGAGGTATTTGTCATGCGGTACCGTTAATGGAGTTAACGTATCGACGATTTTGAGAGATACTGGGTGTACTTGTGTAATTGTATCGTCAGAAGTTCTTCCGGACTTAGACTTGTCTAATTCTCCCACAATTTCTCTCTCTGATTATTTGGGTAACGTGTCGAAATTCCCGCTATCGAAATGCTACTTGAAATGTGATTTTTATGATGGTTGGGTAATGGCGGCTATTGCTCCGATTAAGTGTTGTAGCGTATTAGTAGGAAATGTTGATGGAGTCAGAGACGCAAGTGATAAAAAGCTTTCACGCCCCTCTGGTTGTATAAACAAGGTACTTGCGGTCACTAGGTCTCAGGCTAGAGTTAAAACCATTCACCCGTTCGTACTACCCGAGATTAAATCCATTGATCTTTCCCATAGTGAATTTCTGGAAAATCAAAAAACTTGCAGTTCCCTTGCACGGTTGTGGGATAAAGCTAAAAGGGGAGAAATTTTGAAATGTAAAGATGGCACCGAATTCACTTATATTGTTAAAGACTCTGTTCTCTACCGACACTGTGTGAAGTCGTCGACCTTTAAATCAGTAGGTACATTGAAATTGGTCTTGCCGATAGTGTGTCGTTCGGTAGTGCTTCATGCAGCTCGTGAAAATCCGTTAGCTGGGCACTTCTCTCATTCTAAAACGTTAGCGAAGATTTTGTCAGAATATTTTTTGGCCAGGAGTATCACGGATGTGCGAGCTTATTGCAGGTCCTGTGATAATTTTCAGCGCATGTCCCAGCGTCGCACAAAGCCCGTGCCTCTTGTGAAAATGCCAATTATGGAGACTCCATTTTCCCGAATCTCAATGGACATCGTTGGTCCGCTGACGCCAGCTTCATCCGACGGGCACAAATATATTCTTACCGTCATCGACTGGGCCCCTGGTTTTCCCGAAGCAGTCCCCCTGAAACATATCGATAGCATATCTGTGGCAGAGGCATTGTTAACCATCTTTTCAAGAGTTGGAATTCCGGAAACAATTCTGTCAGATCAAGGAACGAATTTCACGAGTGCCTTGATGGGAGAGCTACACAAGTTGCTCGGGGTAAAGCGAATTTTCAGCTCCGTTCACCATAGTCAAGGGAACGGACGACAGGAGCGCGTTCATTCCACTCTGAAAAACTGCCTCAAGAAGTTGTGCGAGAAGAAGCCTCGAGAATGGCACCGGTATCTGACCGCCACACTATTCGCTCTGCGCGATATGCCAAGCGACAGAACTGGCTTTTCGGCGTTCGAGCTCCTGTACGGCCGGCAGGTGAGGGGGCAAATTTGTGTGCTACGCGACCTTTGGGTCAATAAATCGGCTCCGGTGGAACAGCGGAACAGCTTTCAATACATTACAGAATTAAGGGACACCCTGGAAGAAACTGCTAAGTTGGCAGCGAGCAATGCTAAAGTCTCCCAGTCAAGATTCAGCACCTACTTCGACCTGAAAGCCAAAAATCGAAGCTTGGACGAGGGCGACGAGGCGTTAATTCTTCTCCCAGACTGCCATAACAAGCTGCTGATGAGCTGGAGAGGCCCATACAAGGTAGTAAAGCGACTTAATAAGGTAAATTACCTGCTCGACTGTGATGGAGTGTCAAAAACTTATCATATCAATCTGTTGAAGCAATATATTAGACGGGCTGGGGTCGAAAATGCATCTGCCCCTAGCGAGAGTAGAGATGTCATCTCACTAGTTCAGTCAGGAATATTTTTCTGTGCTTGTGACCCTGTTATAGATGGAAAATTGTTCTCCTCTTTTACCGAGGCTACTCCTCAGACGATAGAGTTGAAAAAAGACCTGTCGATTGAGTTGCCGCTAACAGCTGTGTCGAACGAGAACGTATCCTTTAATATTTCACCTTCGTTAAATCCTTGTGAACGGAAAGAGCTTGATTTTAGAATTTCCTTCTGTATTATCTGACATACCTGGTCACACTAAAACTGTGGTGCATAAGATAGACTTGACTACGTCCGCACCTATTCGAGCTAGTGTATATCCGGTACCGGTGCATCTGCGCGAAGTTTTCGGTAGGGAGGTTGATAAATTATTAGAACTAGGAATAATTCAACGGTCCACCTCAGACTTCTGCTCCCCAGTAGTTCTGGTCAAGAAAACTGATGGTTCTTATAGATTGACCGTAGACTACCGCATGTTGAATAGTGTCAGTAAGGTAGATGCTGAGCTTGCGTTTCAGTTAGAAGAAGACTTCCACAAGTTTGGAGGGAGTAAATACTATTCAGAGTTAGACGTGACCAAAGCCTACCACCAGGTGGAACTAGATGAACTTTCTCGCCCACTTATTGCTTTTTCAACCAGCCGCGGGCTAATGGAATACAAAAGAATGCCTTTCGGCTTAGTTTCGGCTTGCGCTACATACGCGCGTCTAATGAGATTAGTATTGAGCGGTTTAGCTGATGTATCATTTTATTCTGATATACTCGAAAGATCTTAAATCTCACCTAGCTGTCTTGAAACAAGTACTGTGTAGACTGAAAGAACATGGTCTTACTGCCCAACCAAGCAAGTGCAAATTCGCTTTTGCGTCAATTGGCTGAGCACGGTTTCTCTCCCCAAAAGACTAAGGTGTTTGCTATGTCGAATGCTCCGCCTCCTCGCACTAAAAAAGCACTGAGGTCATTTCTGGGATTAGTTTCGTTCTACCGAAAGTTTGTGCCTAATCTGGCGGAAGTGACAGCACCTCTCTCAGATCTTCTCAAAAAAATGTGTGTGAACCTTTGATTTATGATGCTGAACTTTTCGAGAACTTCGAACGGGCTCGAAACTCCCTGGTTGCTGAACCGGTGTTGAAATTACCGGATCTAAATAAAACATTTGTAGTGCGTTCCGACAGCTCAGCCGTCGCACTGGGAGCGGTGCTCCTTCAGTATACAGACGACTGTCCCTTTCCAGTGGCGTACGCCAGTCGTAAGCTTACTGAAGCTGAGCGTAGGATTTCTACTATTGAAAGAGAATGCCTGGCGATAGTTTTCGCCGTACAAAAATTTTCCGTGTACTCACTAGGAAAAAAATTCTTTCTTGAAGTCGACCACAGACCCTTAGTGTACTTGAGCAAAATGAAGAATTTGAATATGCGCTTAGCCCGCTGGTCACTTATTTTGCAACCTATAGGACTACTCAGTAGTTTATCTACCAGGTAAAGAAAATGTTGGCGCAGACTATCTCTCGCGTATGTTCGACTAAGTAAACGTGAACTGTGTAACTTTTATATTTCTTTGAGTATTTGTGTGTGCCTTGTACTTCTAAGCTTAGATGTTATTTAAAACTAAGTTTCGATTGATGTTTGACTAGACTTAAGAGTGTTGTAACTTTTTATACGATGTACGCGGTTAACTTTTGTTCATGAACAAAATTGTCTTTCGTAGGGAGGTATGTAAAAGCGTACATCATATTCTCGTCTCGTGTTCATTCTAGCGCGACCTTCTCTGACCCGGTTGTCATGTGACCTCGATCAGGCAGTCCGTGCGCCACTCCATAGGGTCTGGTGCTGCGTCTGGCAGAGGAGAGAATATTCCGAAATCATATTATTTAACTTCTATTTTCACGTATTGTTCCGTGAAATCTATCGGTCGTTCCTGTCAAGTGTTAACTGTCGTTCCTGTCAAGTGTTAACTGTCGTACCTGTCAAATCGTTTTTCTAATAAAATTCGTAGAACTTGTGCAAAGTTATTCCCCTGACTTGAGTCATCCTGAACCTTTTACACATTCTTATGTGCGCCACATAGAGACGGATAAACCAAGCAAACAACAACTGTGTATCATTATTTACTAGTGTACATGATACGTCAAAAATGACTGCTTTCGATATTTTCATTTGGCACAATATATACATCGTAATACGAGTAGTACAGTCAATTAAAATATTCTTCAAATCACAGATTCAGTTTTTAAGCATCCTAAACGCTTTGACTGCAGTTGGTAAAACTGAAGTTGAATATTCAATTCAAATTTGAAGTTAATTGTAATCAGATATTTTGAAAATTTAACTCGATCATCCTCTCATTAGGTTCAAATAAGTTTTTTCGAAAAGTGTGTGACTTCTGGTCGTCCCGCAGCATTATGAAAATTGCCTCCGTGGCTAACGGTGGCGCACGTTGTGGTCAGAAGGTTATGAGCATGACAAAGAGACGGGCCAACCAACTAACCAAGAACACCTGAGAGTAAGTGCAGACACATAGGCCCGTTGCAATATCACAGGACAAATTACGAACCAAAAAATGAAAAAATCACTATGATAATAAGAGCCGCGTCCGGCCGTCTGTGTGATCCCCTCTTCTAATCGATAGCTTTGATAGCAACAAGGATATAGCTTAAAGAAATACAGGAAATTATTCTCTTGTATTTTTTTTCAGTGGCGATTCAATTCCCTTTTACTTGCATTATGGCATCCAGAATACGCAATCGGCTTATTTTTACAAATAGAAATTTTCTTTGGAGCTTTCCCTGTTTAAATTCATGGTGTTAATTTTATATTTTTAATTGATAATGCAAAAAGAAATGTTTAAAATTCGTTTGACCAGAAAGCTGGCTGCCACTTAGTATTAGGCCCAAAATTTTGGAACATGATTTATTGTTTACAAAATTGTGATTTTCTTGAAAAGCTTCGAAGAGATAATAGACGACATTTCAGAATAAAATTCCAGCAAAAGAGACCACCATGGATAGAAATGTATCCAACCGCAAGAGAGAAGGAGAAAGACTTCGACAGCTAGAAAAACGCAGAATACAATCGGATGAACAACGCGAAATGGCAAGACGAAGCAATGCTGCTCGCCAACGAGATGCTAAATTGACCCTTGAACGGCGTTTGGTAACTCTACGGAATTGTTTGACGGGCACTTGTGTCGGGCCGTGTGTACTAGTATTTATAAACAGAGGTACGGGGCCTTTATTACATAAGGATGGAATATTATCAGCCAAGAAGTATCTGAAAGAAATTGCGGTATCGTTTTTTTGCGACATACTGCATTTTATTACCAACATTAGATTCAATTTTCACGCTCTATTTTTTAACGCATGCACAAGTAAGCAGATGATAAATTTTTTATTTAATTTAAATGGAATCTATGATACCAACCAAGCACGCACATTTTCATTGTAATAACGTTGGAGAAATTACTCACGAGAAGTTTATTTATAAATTCATACACGCCTTGCATTTGATTATGAAGTGATGACATGTTTCTTCATGTAATTTTTTATTCAATGCAGAATTCTTTGGGAAAAGACAAAAATTATTGCAACAAGGATTCAGGCACGAACCTTGAACGATGAATCATCGGCTGCTTCTAGAAATGATTCAGAGTCCTACTTCGAGCTCGAATATAACACTGAAGGTATTTGGGAAAAAAATAATGAAGTGTTTGAGACTCGAAGTAATGAGGGCTATGAATCACCTCTAATGTCAGAATAGAAACTTCCTTCATAAAAAAGAACTGCCGAAGAAAATTTCAATTATTTCTTGGAAAGTAAAAGAAATCATTCTTATATTCTTAAAACAAGATTTTGGTTTGTGCTAAATAATTGTAGTCCTAACAGTATGTTTGAACTAGGACATGAGAGTAAAAAGGCTCTTCTGGCATAGAGAACGTAGAGATTGGCTGCGTTGTGAACGTTTATGAAAGAAAAACATCGCAACACCAGTTTTGCAGAAGATGCCGTTTTCAGCTTGCGTCACATGGATTATGCCATGCCATGGCACAATCCACGGCTTGTTTTAAGCGATGCGTCACTTGGATTATGTTTTCTTAGTCACTTGTATTTAAATGCATGTACCAAAATCAAACTACCGCAACGAAGGGTGCGCATTTTTTTCGTGCATTTCTCCAAATCATTTGTTTCGACAATTAGCATGGGTATTGCGATAACCATGTATGAATAGCAATTGTAGATCTCTGTGTTAAGTTATTTTAGCTTCTATTGTAATGGCGGTGTTTGTATATAAGTCAACGAATTTGTCTTTTATTTCATAAGTACGCACTATCGAAAGTATTTTTAAACTTAGCGTTTCGAGGATTGTGTTTTTAATTTCAAGGATTAATTTTTTAAAATTAATCCAGGTCAAGTTCAAGTTAACCAAAGTCGAGTTCGATTTAATTCAAGTCAAGTTCAAATTAATCCAAGTCTAATTCATTTTAATCCATAACAAGTTCAAATTAGTGCAAGTCAAAGCCTAATGGGTGAAAAAAGTTGAATTTCACGCATATAAATCTCTATTTAAGTATAAATAAATCCTCGATACTACTATGCGTAACAAGAAGTTACCTTTTGAACATAAATTTTTGAATGGATGCATTCTGTCATTAATGTGAAAATTTTGAACAACTGTAATGAGTAGGCCTAGTATGATTCGAAGTTTTTATAATTGACTTGTAATTATCACGTCGCTCAAATGTATGAATCACACTCGATCTGCCTCTTGATGCTGGATACTTGGTACATTTTGAGACAGCTTTTCTTTAAATTTCATTACCGGTGGAAATTTTATGTATTCCTTCCTGATATGAAAACCGATTGTCTTGCTCATCACACCCAATAGGTACATATATAACACAAAAGAGGCTGAAATTACAGAGCGACTATGTCAATTCTGAACTCAACTTAAGGTTGGATTAATTTGAACTTGACTTCAATTAGATTCAACTTGACTGGAGTTAAATTGAACTTGACTTGGATTCATTTTAAGTAAAAAAGGTGCATATTGACGTATGATTTCGTTTGAGCATGTTTGCCCCTCATTCTTAATTTTGATAACGATAATTTCACTTGGTTAATTTGTCTTGTAAGTACAATAGTTTAGAAATTAATGTTGGCACAAAACGAGGTTAATCGAGAAAATTGACCGACCATTGAGGGGCTACGAGAGCGTCGCTCTCTGCCCCACACGGGGGCGTCAAAAATATTTTTAAGTACGTAAAAATGTTGTTTTCGCCACGAGAATGAATTTGGTACCAATTTCAAGATTACACGTCTTATAATTTAGAAATTACTCTATTTGTCCTGGTAATTCAGAGGTTCTTTCGAAGATTCTTAGATCGGATCTCGAAAATGGGCTAGCCGGTAATTTACGCAAAGGAAATTTATATATGTTTTTATTCGAAAGTTCAGTGCTAGTGTGGGCTGAGAGCACACTAGCACTCAGTAATTTATATAATAATAATAAATAATAACTAGGTAATAAATATAAGTAACTAAAAAACAAAATCCTCGTAACGCATACGTGTAAAACACTCTCGTTAGGGCGCACTTGTATTGGAATATGAGCTAATCAACACAGGAACTGGTGATTGGAGGATTTAATGTTAAGAGTAGGTTGGACAGATTTAAATTATTTTGCGTCTAAGATTATGAGGTCGACATTCAGAATGATTTTTTTTAGTTCTTAAGTATCGATTAGTTTACCGAAATAATGAGCTCGAAGTGAATAACATGTTTTATCCTAAGACAAATTTAAAAAAATTACAAACTACGCTGATAATACTGTCACAAAAGAGTTCACTGGAGATAGGGAAATAAGGATGGTTGTACAATGGAAACCAAAACATTTGCACCATTGCTGGAACAGAGCAAAAAGTTAAATACCGAAAATAGAGTTGTGATAATAAACTCAACAGCGTGAGAAAACGGAAGTTGGGACGTCACGACTAACAAGAACATTTTATGAGGAAGATAGGGAAATAAAAATGAAAAAAGGGAAGAAAACTGTACACACTTGATCCAAAAGTGTTTCCGTATTTTGGACGCAGAAAAGCTATGTGAATCATTGTATCGCCAAAGTAATTAGATGAGTTCGTAATAGGCATAATCAAGTAGCGTATAGGTTCGGCCAAGAGAAGTAGAGAAAGCAAAATGAAAGGCAGAAACAAGGATAATGAATCTCTGATTATGAAACACAGTAATTGACTGATATTTAAAACAGTAGTTCCTGGATTTCGAAGAAAACGAAACGAGAGAGGTATAAAAAATATCATAAAGAGGGGACACAAATGAAAATGCAGTTGTTCAGTCCAAAGCATGCGCGGTTTATGGGGGTAGGAGAACCTTGCTCTCTGTCATCCTTCCAGGAAGAGTATGAGAGTTTTATTATACACTCACCGTTGCAAAATGAGTTGATGTTTAAAATGAAACCAGTTTCAAATTTTTAGGTGCAATAGTTTAGAAATAAATGATGGCGGAAAATGAGGTTAATCGAGAAAATCGGCCGACCATTGCGAGGGGAGGAAAACTTCCATCCATGCCTCGCCAAGAAACGTTTGAGAGTTATATTATACACTCTCCGTTGCAAAATGAATTGATGTTTAAAATGAAACCAATTTCAAATTTTTAGGTGCAATAGTTTAGAAATAAATGATGGCGGAAAGTGATGTTAATCGAGAATATCGGCCGACCATTGCGAGGGGAGGAAAACTTCCATCCATGCCTCGCCAAGAAACGTTTGAGAGTTATATTATACACTCTCCGTTGCAAAATGAATTGATGTTTGAAATGAAACCAATTTCAAATTTTTATGTGCAATAGTTTAGAAATAAATGATGGCGGAAAGTGATGTTAATCGAGAATATCGGCCGACTATTGAGGGGCCACGAGAGCCACGCTTCCTGCCGCTCACGGGGGCTTAAAAAATTATTAAAATACATAAAAATGTTGTACTCATCACGAGCATTAATTTGGTTTTAATTTCAAGATTCTACGTCTTATAGTTCAGAAATTACCCTATTTGTCAGGGTAACTCGGGAAGGATCTTAGATGGGTTCTCTAAAATGGCGCGCCGGTATCGGTGAGTCAGCCTCCCTAACATGACAAAGGTGTAGTAAAACGAGGAAGGATTAAGGCTTAATATAGATAGGAGTTGGAGGAATGCAAAATTCATGCCATAAGGGCATTTCCACTCATGATCTGCGCTTTGAAGCACGAATTTGAGAAGGAAATTCATAAAACAATATGATAGTTCAGGAAAAAAATTCAGATACGCTTAAAACAGGACAGCAGTGAGCCGATAAGGGATAGTATATTAGAAAAAACTTTCTGCTATCAACACATAGTTAATTAACGTTAAGCTCGGGACCGTATAGCTTTATCATGAGAACGCTAATTCCAATAGATCCAATAGTTGTCTCCCCTTGAAGAAATTATGCTGTTAATGCATAATTTGCATAATTTAATTCATAATTCAACTCATTTAAATTCATCTGGCCAAGTTATATTTTGATCATTACTGAAAGCCATGATACACACAACCAAGACGGCGTGAGAATACTACAGTTGGCACTCATGCAAACCAGTAATCTATACAGGCTTCTGACGTGTTTTATCATAGTTATGGTACTGCTTTTCTATCACAATCAGTATAATAATTCATAAAAATCTTGTATACATATATGTATCTTGCATAGCTAGTGCGAAAGGTAAGGAATGTAATATAGTAAGTAAAATATTACAAGAAGATATTGTAATTTCCTAGAGTATCGAGATGGAGTGTTAAACTTCCAAACACTAGCGTTCGTTGTAATATCTGATTATAATGATTTATTGCAGGTTACCTTTCATATCATACTGCAGTATCTGCTTTCTAAGTATTTGTGTTGTTTATAAATGAGTGATAAATAATAACTGTATTACGAACATATGAATTAATAAACCTTAGTCATACCATATACTTCCCAAATTGGCGCGACTGGCATCTGTTCTGTGGTGGTACTGAGGTGGTGGGAGAGGGGTGGGTGGTGTAGAAATCTGAAGGCATTACAGTGTGCGCGCTTTGTCAAATAGCTATTTCGTCGAGACGGCTTATAAAGGGGAGATTTGATGATATTATTGTTTTTTTTCATGTTTAGAGTTCACTTCCTTCTATTTATTCTGTTTTTCAATAATAAAATATCATGAGGTCAAATGCACTATTAAGTGGCCGGCCTACACTCAATCAAGTTCTTGGCTGTTATGAAATGCTGTTCAGATCACTCTTCCAAAGCATTACAAATCGTCCGATAGATGAAATCACAAATGCACGAATATGTGGCCGTTGCTCCTAAAAGTTATCATAACTATTAAACAAAGGATATTATTTCCTCGAGACGGCTTGCAAGGGTAGAAATTGATGTCATTATTATTATTCTTGCACGTTTAGAGTTCACTTCATTCAAAAATATTCTGTTTTTAAATGATAAAACATAGAAAAATTATAAATGAACGAACTTGTGGCCGTTGCTCCTAAAAAATTCTCATTAACTATTTAACAAAGGATATTATTTCGTCGAGACGGCTTGTAAAAGGAGAAATTGATGACAATATTATAATTCTTCCATGTTTAGAGTCGACTTCATTCAAAAATATTATGTTTTTCAAGATAAAATATCACATGGACAAATGCACGATGAAGTGGCCTAAACTCCCAATCGAGTTCTTGGTGGTTATGAAGTGCTGTTCACATCAGTGTTCCACAGCAGTACAATTCGTCAGATGGAAAAATTAAAAATGCGCGAATCTGCGGCCGTTGTTCCTAAAAGTTATAATAGCTTTTTAACAAAGGATGTTATTTCGTCGAGACGGCTTGTACGGGTAGAAATCGATGACAATATTAAAATTCTTTCACGTTTAGAGTACGCTTCATTCAAAAATTTTATGTATTTTAATGATAAAATATCATGAGCTCAAAAGCACGATTGAGTGGACTTACATACAACCTCTTAAATATAAGAGGATGTTAATTTTTAACTAAGGATGTTCTTTTGTCGGGACTGTTTTCATGAATAGAAATTGATGACAATATTATTATCCATTTACCTTTAGAGCTAAATTCAAATTCAATTATACATTTTTTAGCTAATGAAAATCAAAATGGGACGCGCAGAAAGCCTTCTACTGGCAGGGTCCTTCAAATAGGGCTTCATATTCTCCCAGAGGCCGACAGATCGTGAATTTCTGTATATATATATATATATATATATATATATATATATTAAGGAGGTCTTCGGCTTACGAACGAACGCGTTCCGTTCTTACGGACTTTCGTAAACTGGTTTGGTACACAAGTCGGAACTTAGGCCTATACACCACAGAAACATGCGCCTACATACGTAAATTATGCTAACTAATGATGAGAAATATACATAAACCCGTTAAAACCGATAAAAAACTAGTTCTTAGCGCTCTTCGTATCTACGAACGGATCGCTGTAAAACGGAACATGTATTAATAGGGCTTATGGACACTCGTTCGTAACGGCGAATTGCCGGAAGTCGAAATGCCTCAAACCTGGCACTCCATGTACATTCGCTGAGCGTAGCCAAATTTTCAATGACTAAGCTAGGTATTAATAAAATAATCGATTGAAAAAAAATCCTTTATTCGATGAATTTCGAAGCGTGAATTAGAATCTAAGCTAGTTAAAGGAAACGGAGAATCTACATGACCGAAGCGCGTCTACAAACCTTGTGCACAGGCACAACATGATAGGAGGAAAATTATGAAATGAAATAAAAGTTGGAGATGAAAGTAAAAAGTTCTAAAAAAAGGTCACAAGTGAACCGGGAAGAGTTGTTCCGTAACAAAACATATGACTCTATTATTACAATTAATGGAAGGCCTACCTAACCTTCTGCACGTGCTCACAAATCTAATTCCCATTGATAAAATAGCACTGGTTTCTATAGAAACAATAGTTGAATGCCTCGAGGTTGTATCAATCAGAACATTTACGACTCCAACTTGGAGAATGGGTAATGAATTCCCGACTAACTCTGAAACTGACAGTGGATCCCCACTGGCTTGTGTACGATTTTCAGATGCTGGAAGAGAAGTGACGGGTCTCCTGCCTCTCCTTCCATTCCAGTCAACCGATCCTGTACCAAAAAAATTGGTTGTTTTTCAAGTATAGGATTACAATCCAACAAATGAAAATTCAGAGTATGAAATACCTTTCGTACAGTTTTCTGGTATTTTGTAATGCTGCAAACAGTTTTTATTAAGGAATGGTAATTTTTACACCAACCAGTTAAAAAACTTGTGCTAGGAAAACTTCGGAGGGTGGCCCTATGGTGCGGATCTGTTATTTTATTTAAACTTTTCAGAATTCAAATTTTAATGAGGATAAATGCTTCTCACAGAAAAATGTTTACAAAGTTTACCCTTCATTTTAGTTTACATGTCAGTAGCTTTACTTATTTGAATTAGAATATATTGGCTAGTAAAGAAACTCAGTATAAGAAAAAGATCGAATTAATTGTGTTATAAAGGTTAAAAAACATTCTTATGTATTAAAAACCTCTCGTTATAATTATATCCTCACACATTTACATTAAAAACACATGTACAATTATACTTTCACTGCTACGTGCGCAATGATGTTGGTAAATCATCGTCAGTTGGGACAATACCCGTATCCAGTACTCCTCTCATCCCCCATTTACTAACAGTTTACACTTAGTATCGCTCCAAATGACAACTATCAGTAAAACTATCCATCAGCACTTTGATTGCAAGTTGCAAGTTCCAGTTTATGTGCACGATTTTCGAAATAGCTAACTTTTATTAACTTGATATTTGAGTTGAACATTTAACATCAGTTTAACCAATTGAGGTAAAAGTGTTAAAACATGTACTCATGAAGTCATAGTATTCATAGTTTAATCGCATGCATCGACAAGAAACTATTTCATCATAGTCCTTTTGAGCTTTGTCAAAAAAAAAAGTTTATAGCAATAGAAGATCCTCCCAATACATTCCGTACATAAACTTCCACGAATAAAATTAGCAATACATAAGATAAATGTTGTCATGTTCCGAAATTCATGTGCATTCGCTGAATTTCCCTCGCAACTGAAAGTTGATGACTAATAAGTATGATAGATGAGATATATAGCACGTCGTCATCTCTTCGAAAAAGGGGCTTAAAGCCTTACTGTGAGCAGTGGGTGACTCGAGTTGTTCATGAAACGATGAAAATTTGGCACAAAATTTGTTATCTGTGTGCCCCTATGAGATTGTAAAGCCTATCCTGATGAAACTTCATAGAACGCTATTCAGGAGAGCTTACCTTTGAGAGCTTTCTGGATGGCAGCTTTCACTTTACTCCTAGGCTCGTTGCAGTACTCGGGAATTTGAGCAAGGGTACCTGCATTGCAACGAAGAAAAAAATATGAAAAATGTCACACGCAACAAATTATGGCATACTGTATCCTACTCTTGTATTTTACGTACTTGAATTAATGCTTTGACTGAGGCAACTAAATATTAAGTTCAACACATAACTCAAATTTAAAGTCATTTGTAGTGAACTATTTTTAAAATTCCAACATGAACTAGATTGTGCCTTGATTTAGTTTTGATTGAGTATTTATGGAAAATGAGTTTGCGACAACTGGTCGGTCAACAGCATATTGGAAATTACCTCCGTGTACCACCGGTGGCGCACATCGCAGTCAATGTGCTAAAAACAATCAAGATGTTGTGAACAAGATTTGCAACTATTGATGTTTTCTGTAACAATACCCTTGGGCTCATGGCATCATGGTTACTTACTTTCGATTACTGCACAAGCGGCGGAGTTGTCAAACTTGATTTTGGTCCTCTGTCTGTGCGCGCCTAAACCTGTCATGGAGAATTCTGTCGCTAGGTTTCTCGCGAGCAAGATCTTCATCATCGATGTCACTGTGCAACTGAGGTTTGCTTCCCTGGCGGTAATCAGATAAGGAACCTGGAAATTTGAGAACAGGAAACTGTAAGACATATTTCAAAATTTGAGTTTATCTACATAAGTGGGAATTTCGCATTACTCATTTATTTCGTGCCTACGTCCCATCATAACGAAAAAACGTCAAATCCACTATTCACATATATTTAAATGAAAATTTGAAATAAATGAAGGGATATATTCACGACTACTTGGTTACAATATAACTTACAAGATCTTCGCGCTGAAGTATGCAGTCCAGCTCTTCCATTGAAGTCGCAGGCTTGAATCCTCGAGCTGGTGTTGCGTAGGTAGGTTTTTCTGATTGAAGATGCTCCTTCAGAAGCAAGGCGATCCCAGCAACTTGAGCATTTAAAATCTCAACTGTGCTCTCCATGCGATCAAGTTGACTTCGAATGACAGCCATTTCCAATTTTTTTGGCGACGCAACAGAACTGGAAATCAAAAGAAGGATAGAATTCTTTACTTGACATGTTCATACATATTATTTAAGAGGTCTTATGGGAGTCATGCAAGAGAACTGAAATGATGTGCATATGTACATCATAGTTCTCAAAACCAGAAACACAAGTACAGTTATTGCGACATTTCAAAGAAATTTTTGCAATAACGAGCATGGAAATTAAAATGCTTAATATTAAGAGAGAAGATGTGCACCATATTTGGACAAATTAGGTTATGAAGTAATTCAAAATACATTTGCATTTTCCCTGGTAGTGCTATAAAATTAGATGTCCTTGGTGTATTCCCTGAAAAGATTGCATTTCTATTAATTGATATACAACTATTCCCAAGATTTAATTAATTTTTGAGGGAAAATCGAATACCACTGATGAAACCAGAATCGCATTCCATGGCAGAGCTCTTCTACTGATTTAGTTAATGGCAAAACAAACACTTGCGATGGTGTAAAATATGAACTTACACACACACAGCCTTTACAACTAACAAAAAATGCAAAATAAGAGATTAATCACTTTTATTTTTTCATAGTTTAATCGCATGCTTCGACAAGAAACTATTTCATCATATTCCTTTTGAGCTTTGTCGAAAAAAAGTTTATAGCAATAGAAGATCCTCCCAATACATTCCGTATTTAAACTTTTACGAATAAAATTAGCAATACATAAAATAAATTAGCACTCAACTTGCACTGTAATAGATTTTTTTGATGCAAGGACTCATGAACAAAGCAAATAAAACGAAGTTCACGTATCAATGCAAACGAAACAACGTTATCTGAACGTAATTCTCACCGGCTCACGTTGGGAACGAATTCATCAGTTGTCACAATTGAGAGAGATTGAGCACCTTGCTCCAGGTCCTCGGATGAATCCGATTCTTCTGGAAGTAAAAAGGCGTGCGTAAGATATTACCAGATAAGTCAAGGTAAGGACGTGTAGCATATTTTTCCTGATAGCCAAACTTCTAAATTTCTCTTTAGCATCTTTACAATAATAACTTTACCAAATTTTCCGACAGAAGGTTAACAATTCCACCCCTACACCCGTATAGGTGCTAGCGTGGATGACTGCTTAAAACATAATCTCTAAATTAAAATGTTGGAAATTGAAGCTTCCTGCTGGACGTTTTTATGTGTTTTTATGTTTAAAGCGGGGCACATGCAGAGCAAGGTTGAATTAAGCTCTGTTAGAGTGAGTTATGGCAAGTCATGTTATGTTGAATGGAATAAATTGAAAACTCTTTAATGTTAACGGTCAATTTAAAGTTTATTATATGGTTAACGGCATGGTTAAATATTGAGTAGGTTGCTGTTTTGCAATGTTGGATTTCGTTCAACAAATATTGATTGCAAGAAAACTATAGAGAGGTTTATTAGAAATTGAACCTGTAACCACGAATGGAAGTCGTTGTAATATTCTACCTATATTTAGTTATATTTAAACCATGACGTATTTCTGTTTGATGCCTCGACACGCTCTATCCTCGTTGTCGATTAAAGTATCGTAAAAATACGATTCAAATTCCCACAATACAAAGAAGCAACAAAATTGAATGAGAAATCATCTGAAACTGGTTCGAATGAATTAGAACTAAGCAATATTACGCACATGTTATTAGATACCGCAAAAAAGGCACTTTAGAGTGCAGCAACACGAGTGATTAAAAAACACTTACTATATATTGAACGTTCTGTACCTGTTGCGTTAAATGCAGCTGTCAAGTTTCGCCTCATCGCTTCACTATTTGCAGGATTGATTCGAGGACTTCTTCTGATTTGATTCACCAATGGTGACCTGGGTAACCGCTGGGTATGAAGAAACCCAGGACTCTCTCGAGATGCGTTATTTCGCCCTGGCGTTCGATTTGGATCCGAGCGCCTTTGCTGCTCCATCAATAGCAGATTTGGACTAGTAAGTCCCCCTTCAGAGTCCACAGCAGGATGCTTCACCAAGCATCAGCCTTTCAGCTCTTTCATAGCTATCTGTCAGGAAAGGCCAGTATTAAATGATTTATTTCAATCCACTCGGCAGAAAACGTGCAAGACATTGGAAAGTGGGGCCATGAAATGATAACATTTGTGGTTTGAGTAAATTAAAGAGTTCAACTTGCACAAAGATTCTTAATTCGAGTACCAGCAAAGTTTTCGCAACATACGTGAACAGCATAATTTGTGCACCATTTACCCAATTACGGGAGGTGGGGGAATGACAAGTTGGCCGCCGATAAAAAAATCTCTTACCTCGTCTGCACACTACCACAGTCCCTATATTACACTTTGGAGCTCCAATTAACATAAGGTTGCCTGAGATCAGCCTATTTTTAGCTTTGTAGCGTATACCTTAGCATAGTCTATTCCCCTTCCATTGATCTTTTAGTAGTCCTATTCGACTACTCAAACAACTCTTGAACTGCGTTCAATAACCCCACTAACTCTTTACTCAATATGCACATAATAAAGTTAGAACTTAAATAATTGTATACAATGAAATATTTGATGTGTATATTATAAAAAAAACATAAAGAAAAATTATTCACACACGCGTAGAATACTTACTTGATGTGACTGCTATATTTTTGAAGGTGAAATGACGCCAGCTTGCCCCTGCAACAGTTTTCTTTCGGGCAATTTCAGTAACATTTCCTTCAGTTGGCCACCATACCTTGTTTTCACGACCTTCACAAAATATCCATATCGAAGGAAGAACTTGCCACTTATTATCCTGAAAGAAAATGCCTGAAAAACTTTTTTTTAAATCCATATTTATAAGCCTGTAAAAAATATCAAAAATTTAAAACCATTCACCCACGGGAGTTTTTCACATTTTATTCTGTTTTTAATGACCCCTACCAAAGCCTGATGACCAGAACAATATTCCATTATTTTCGATGAGAATTTTCTGTCTTGAATTTCGTTAAAAAGGCCAACCACACACAAACGCAAGGTCACATTATAGGTCACGCTTTCCAAAAGATACTTTCAATCAAGTTTAAACGAATCTCTGAATCGTTTGAATTTGTTCAAGGAATGTAATTTTGATTAGATGAATGCAATATTTCCTCCTGGCTGGATGGGGAATGGCTGTGCACAATTTATTCAACTCATACATTACAGACGTACACTTCCCTTATGAACAAACAGTTTGTTGAAGACTCGATTGGCTATACATAGGAATGAAGAGCGAATGTATTTTTCCGCTTTGAGTCGAGCGTTAGCGATGTTCGTGCCGGAGGGCCATCACGATGAATCCGTAAGCGAGCTGAATTATAGGAATTAATAATGAGCTAACAGCGGGCTCTAAAAAGTGATACCGAGCTTGTGTTACGTGGTTAGCACTCCATAAAATCACAACATCGCCGACGCCTGCTGTTCAAGGGGATAAACTTTCAGAAGAATACTAAGTCAAGGTAGGCATACGAGTATACATTATTTCATTTGAAGGTGACGTCGACAACTATTACAGCATACAACATGAATTAGCGAAGTACGCATTAATAAACTACATTAAATTCTATGCAATAACTTGATGGAAACAAACTTGTTCCGATGAGGGATAAGCATCATTTTACTGTGGATTTGCTCCACAGAGACAATTTGACTATCACCAGTGTTCTTTACGCAATGAATTCCTAAAACCTGTGAATTTATTGGTTGTTCAAAAAATGGATGCAACTCCATGAGATCAACAGTAAGTTTTTTCCCATCGATTGCTCGAATAACCCCAATTTTACCAGTTTTTAACATGACACAACTGTCTTTAGTACTGAATTCACCCGATTTCAGTTGTGTCCCGCCTTTAAATATAATTTTATTTTTTAAAAATACATCCTCATGTAGTTGATTTTGAGGAGGTCTGCTGTTTTCAGCAGATACGTGCCTACATATCTGCTCCAGTGGCTTGTTTCGTCCTGAAATTCGACCCTTTATACAAAATCCTAAATAATTTTCAAATGCAAAACTCGAAACTTTATCTAATGGACCCCATTTTACATAATCATCGACTAAATGAACAACTGAATGTACATTATACGACAGAAAACTTATTCCGTACAACTTGGAAGCTGAATGAATAAAAATTTTCAGCATTGTCCTAGCGCTCTCAATATTGCACATTTGATTTTCAGTCAACAATATCCTCATTGCTAGACTCAAATTGAGGAAATTTCTGTAGAATGCTTCAGGAACAATGTCTACTAGCACGATTATACCAGCGTATAAATGAAACAATCTGAACTCGGTGGCTTTCCAAAATGACAGTGAGGATAAACCTCCAAATAATTTACGATTGAAGTCTGATGGCACATACTCAGAAAATGTTTTAATTCTATCATTAAGTAAATTTTGGTCATTGACAACAAGGTGGCATTTCACTTCAGACTTCTTCGAATTTTTCAGACGGTTCAGGATTCGTTTCATTATTCCTACGCACACAAGGTGCATGTAGTCTAGGGCAAAAGAACTTACCAAACCTACACCCAGATCTTTTATAACTGGAAGAGGTTCAGATTTATGATGATTCAAATCTGTTTTCGGCAGGAATTCTTCATCTGTTCTTGCTTTTGCCGCCGTATCACTGAGGATGACATGGCCTCCTGCATATGTTCGTCTCTGGTGGCATCGTTCGCATGAATTATAGGAGTTGTGATTCACAATTCGTTTTAGATCGGATCGTACTGGAGCATCACACACAAATGCATTTATTCGCACTTTAACTTCTCTTTGAGCGAGGATGCATAAGTCACGCATCACTTGACACATTTCTTGTACAAATTTTCCAAGGAACTCGTCGACATGAGGCATTTTGTTTGACTCGCCAGTCTCAGAAAGGTATACTCCGATGCAGATAATTTTTTCAGGATCAACGCACAACTGGAGCAATATAGGATATGCATGGTATTTTCGCGAATCATTGAAAAGGGGAATACCATCAACATTGATGTTAACCAGAACAATATTTTTTTCATATTTAATTAATTTCAAATGTCTCTTCACACTTTCTTGCCAGTCGCGGAAATGCGCATAGCGACCGCAATGCATATTTTGGATGGTGACATCACTTTTCTTCTCATCCTTTAGTGTTTTAGCAGTGAGACGCACTCCTGCGAAAAAGTTATTGACATGATGCAAAAGATTTGTGATGGCAAGGATGGGAACATTGGGTCAATCAATGCTCCAGTTTCGGATGGCAGCTTCAATTTTACTCTCGGTAGATAAAAAAACTAAATTTATTTCCACCAAATTCTTTCATAACGTCTTCGTCATCGGTGTATTTGCTATGTTCTTCGAAACTTGTTGTTGTTGCTGTTGTTGTTGATGTTTTTGTTGTTGTCGTCGTCGTTGTTGTGGACGTCGTTGTTGTTGCCGTCGCTGTATAAATGGAGAGAGTGCTAACACTACCGAGGTTTCCTTCATTTAGATTATCACCCGAAAATACGCGACTTTTTTAGTCTCCCTTGTCTGCATGTTAAGTGCTGCAGAAGCCAATACAAGTTCCCTACGTCTTTTCTGTTGTCTCGATGATAATTCACTATAGGGTTTGCTATTCATAATGGTGATATGATTAGACAGTTCGTTATCTGAAACATGCATGAGAATATTTAGTGGTGTACCAATACGATTTTTTTGGCCGAAACCGATACTCCGATACTTTGACCGATACCGATACTTTTACAATAATATTGAAATAAAAACATCATAAGCCCTACATAGGTGTTATAATAAAATCATTTACTGAAATATCTAATCATATAACAATATCGATAATAGAGTTTTCGATTATGAATAATGAAACTGCTCCTGCTACGTTAACTATATTGTTGAGAAAAAAAATAAATCCATTCGATAGATAAGTGTTTCTATTCATATTGCAACGTAATGTAGACTAGCTATAATAGCAGCTGGTTCGAAAAGTGGACCAACACAATCAGATCGACTTCAAACAAAAACAGTTAGTTGAATAATTTCTCTACAAAATGGTCATCATTTTTGTGTTTTTCACACCAAAATACATGCTTAGGCGAAAAGAAAACATTCAAATTCGATAGGCCCCAAAACCGAAAAGACCAGCAAACACGCAACCAGCTATTATAAGATTGTTCGTGAATTTTCCAAACATCTTGAAATATAAGAAAAATGCAAGATGCGTAATGTACGGCGATTTACATCCTGAAAAAAAAAATAAAATTATAAGCTTCGTAATATTTGACGATTTACCAGCTACCTTAAAATAGAATTTTCAGCTACTTCTATTTAAGGGAATCGAACGATTTTATTTTGTATAAAACGTCAAAAACAAATAAAAAAATACTTCGAAAGCGTCAGGGGCAAAATAAGCTTGGAGGTGTTCACAACATGTTTAGAACATTCGAATGGACGTTCAGAGCCCTCAAGTCGGGCGTCTTGTGTGCGATACGTTAAGCTCGGCCGCAGCCATGGTGCTGTCACTGCAGCATGACTCAGGCGTGAATCGCGGTAGTTTGAATTTAACGACTGTCTGAAGTGAAGTAGTTGCTGTGCTCTTCAAGTTTAGGACATTTATTGCTTAGCTATCAACAGTAAGAGGGCAGTTAACGTGAAGTTGAATTCATTCAAGTAACTTGAGCAAACGTGTTACCATTTTTTTGTTTCATAAGGTTTTCAACAACTATATTTTTGGAACGAAAACATTCACTGCGTTTCAAATTTAACCTAACTACGCGTAGACAAACGGCTTTCATACTCCCATAAAATATAGAGTAGACATAATTTGTGGTACAACTCATTGTAATTCAGTTGTTCATGAATTAATGGTCCATAGAAATCTATATTCAGCATTCGTCATATTCGAGTTACTGTGCAGTGAAGGGACTGAATAATAGACGCGAGAAACCTTGTTCCGAACGCATTGATGACAATGGTGACCTGACACAATTGGTACAACTGAAAGTGTGGGAAGCATTGAAGAATTTTTTTCCAATTATTGATGTTCTAAATGAAGTTATAAATATCGTTCATCAGGACTTGGAAAATATTTGTGAAACGATTTTTTTCCAACATGACAATAGTTTTACATGGGTGATAAAAAAAGTGGTAAATGTGTAGCGTTGGTCAGTAATCGATTTTCGAGTTTTCAGTGCCTAAATGTAGTTAATTAGATCGAAATAAACAAGTTTTCTTCTATGCACTTTCCGTCGTAAATGAGTATTTAACGAGTTATGGCGGTAAGTTTAGTTTCATCTTTGATGACGAATGCGCTCGAATAAACAGCTACTCATCGATTTTTAAATTTTTGTTGCTTGAATCATGGTAATAACATCGAAATAAACAACTTTTCTTCCATACACTTTTTTCGTCAAATGAGTATTTAACGAGGTATAACGGTAGGTTTGGTTTCGTCTTTGATGATGATTGAACTAGAAGCGAGACGGCATTGCAGTGTTGCCGTCCGACGTGCTGTTTGAATTAGTTCCCGCTTCAAACACTGGAGTTGCGGTCAGTAATTTACCGCTATAACTGGTAAAATATTCATTTATGACGGAAAGTGCATAGAAGAAAACTTGTTCATTTCGGTCTAATTAACTACGATATGACACAGAAAAGCGGAAAATCGATTACTGACCAACGCTACACATTTACCAAAAAAGTAGTATTTGCTTGGAAGGCTTCTCATTTAAAGTGTATTTTATTGAAAGTTTTGCAATTTTACAATGTGTGTAAATAACTACAACAATGATAGCTTTTTGAGTGATTCAGTGTGACCTCAATGCACATATGTGAGTTCTGACTATTACATTATTTGAGAAAACGGTCAATATTGAGTTTAATGTTGTCAACGAATTTCATAATTTTGTAGGTATAGATAGGTAATATAGTCGATTTTAAGACGTTTTACATGAACGACATTCTGCCCAGTGATGCGTTATTTTTGAATTATTCAACTTTGAAGCTGGCTTGCGCGCGCCATGGAAGCGCGCGCGGCTAGCGTATTTTAATCAATAACGGAAGCTAACCCCCTATTACAAACATAAAGAGGTTAGGTCGTGAGGGGTAGCCACAGTTCTTTTAGTGAAAAGTATAAATAACGCTTCTAACCCACCCGTTAGGGTGCCCACACACTAACAGCAGTTCAGCGAGTAGCAGGCAGGCAGGCAGGCAGGCAGTATTTGTGAAGCAGTGAATGCATTGGAAGCGCACACACCTATAGCTGGCGGTTGAGCAGGCAGCAGCAGTTGGCCGAGCGGTCAGCTGTCGGCGCGCGTTGCAAGCGGTTCCTGCTCAAACTGCTGCTGTGTTGCGCTGGCAATGCACGATCAGTGTGTAGAGAGACGTTGTAAAGTCAGGTGTGAAGTGTTGCTCGCTCAGATATGGATGCAGAATTGCTTATTTCCGAAGTGTTTGCTTGTCCAGCCATATGGTGTGCGAAAGATGCTCAACATAGCGTTAGACTTTATGTTGCCAAGCAATGGGAAAATACAGGAGTAAAACTTGGAGTCACAGGTGAGTTTTTATTATAAACAAATGTGAATGTAACAGACATAATTAGATGTGAAAAAAGGCATAATTGGATAAAATATTTTGGTAGTTGATAATGCATTATACTTGAATGTGCACATTAACCCTTTACTACAAACATATATAATTTCAGCCTAACTTCTTCATTAATAGGGTGAACCCATATTTCGCGACCTGATGCTCCTAGCAAACTAAATTTCAGAGCAGTGTTGTCTAATAATTACATTCTCTTTGCAAAACTCATTGTACCGTAGTCACAGCGTAGAGCACCCCAGCTACACCAACTCCAACGACCGTCTGTCACACACTGCCGCACCGCTATACTGCTCCTGGTGTGTGGGACACACTGCCGGACTGCCTGCCCGCCTGCCTGCCTGCCTGCTCAACTGCTGTTAGTGTGTGGGCACCCTTAGGGTGACGATCGCAATCTTGTTTACATCGGCACAAAGATGGCGGCGCCCATGGTGGCAGCCATCTTCCAGTCGATGTAAACAAACGTCACTAGAAACCTTTATTTATAATTTTCACTAAAAGAACTGTGGCTACCCCTCACGACCCAACCTCTTTACGTTTGTAATAGAGGTTAGCTTCCGTTTTCATTGCAAAAACAATGACTGTTTTTGCGCAAATAAGGCCATTCAGGAGCGCCGTTCGTATAACTTCAAACTTAAATAACTCGAAAACTAAGCATTTCCGGGCACATTGTCATTCATGTAGAACGTCTTAAAATTGACTATATTACCTGTCTATACCTACGAAATTATGAAATTCGTTGACAACATTAAACTCAATATTGACCGAGAAAACTTCAATTCTATTTCTTTAATTTCCTTATTTCATTAATTGATTCAAGTTCTTTAAATTCTTACAAATTTTTTGTTATAATAGCTCAATGTATTGTACATATGTATTCTTAATTGTTGATAAGTGATATTAATGTTTTTTTAGCTTTTATTCTCTACATTTTTAATTGTACTTCTATTTTTCTTTTTTATTGTCTAGACCAGTTGATTAATTATTAACATACTGCGCAAATACTACAGAAATGAAAAAGAATCATAATTGCTATCACAAAATTTTAAGGGAAAGATGTACATCCAAGCCAGCAGAAAGACTACTCAATGACTCACAACATTGCCAACATTCCTCCCTTTGGAACGGTTTTGCCGTGCGGTTGGGGCTGCCTAAGCTAATTTATAATCTAATCTTTCCTTTTTGGCATTTTGGTAAGCACCAATACTAGTGCCTGTTAGTGAATGACATGTATGGTACCATATTAAATTTTGAAACACACGTTATTCATTAAGGAAGTCAGCCACAATGAGTCAGCCCATGATACCCTTCCGTAATACTCATTTGCAAGTGGCAACTTTTATTTTCTTACGTTCAATATAGTATATTTGCATTAACATATTGCTCTGTACAGCAGTTTTCAATGTAAAAATTAAATTCATGCAAATGGGGGGGGGACTGACATTTAGAAATCTACCCAACAGTTCCCAATGAGAGTCAGAAAACATATACTGATCTACGAGGAGCTCAACTTCTGCTCTTTCCTTGAGGTTACCCAGTCTAACTTTTTTGCCAGGGCATGCATAATTTTCCCTGCCCAAGCAATTCAATTACTTGGGCGGCGAAAAACATGCATGCAGGCTGCAAAAATGTTAGACTGGGTGTACATGTACGAGTTCCAACAGTGATGTGGATTGGCTCTTCAAAAGACAAGGATGGTAACTTAAACGTTTTTAAATTTACTATAAATCATGTTTTTATATTCCTCTTCACTATGAAAAGCGCAAATCTACAGTAATACTACCGTCTATCGTACTTTGTGCAACAAATGTGAAAAGGTATAATTATTTTTCAGATTTATCATATGGGGCCCATGTTAATCCCACATCTGTGTCTACTTGGGCATTGTTCGATTGTGCTGATATTTTGCACACCTTAATAGTTTTTATGGTATTTCCTAAAATTTTTAAATCCTACTCATTATCATTTCACGAATCAAAACTGGATTGGACGTTTTCACCTCCCTATTAGGTATGTATATCTAAGTAGTATTTAGCTACTAGAAAGCTAGGCTAATATGGAAGTATCCACACGTTAACAGTTATAATGGTGATATAAAAATAATGGTGACATAAAAGTACTGGACTTATATGCATATATGTACCTAGAATAATATATAAACCTGAATGGTAAGTTGCCCTGTTAAAAGAGACCAATTCAAATTTTTTTCAGTTTGAACTTAATCTGAAGCTACTCTGACAATATTTTTATTTTGTTTGTTATGCAAACTGTATTTGTAATTTTTTTTAGTTCAATTGTAATATTTTAATTCAAATTGTAATTGAAATCATGTATTTTTTCAAGTCAGTAATGAATATATTTTCATGCACATTGGATTTAGTATGACCCTAAGAAATTTTGAAACAAGCCCGCTAATATTCTTGAAACAGTCATAATTTTTACATATATTTCAGCTGTATATACAGTCACCTTTAATCCAATATGTACCTCAGTTTTTTACTACTTAACTTAATGTAATTAATAACTAAATTGGCTGCTCTTGAACATTAGCATTCGTGCCACAATGAAGGATTTGGGCTGTCCTGAAACCCTCATTAATACCAAGATGTATCGTACTGACTATTAGTCGTGAGCAAAACTGGACCCTCACTCTTTTACAATGTCAAGAACGCAGTTTCATTCAAGAACGAAATACTGGGAACTCGATTAGCTACATGTTTTCAATTTAATGTAAACTATGTAACCGCGTTCTTATTTTTACTTGCAATGAACCGAATTGCTGTCGCCACAAAACGAGCGGCTACCACTTTTGCTCATCGCTGGCAGTAATTTTTTCAGTACTTTTTAATATAATTATAGCTAGTTAACTAATTTTAAATACATCATTATGCGCATTTTTGAGCTAAAATGATACATCTTGGGGGGACACGATTTCTTTTCAGGTCAAACGGGATCAAACCGCATGTACAGGTTGCCCGACCACTGGTACGTGCAACACAAAATTTGGACTTCTACCCTACGATGGCAAAGAGTTTTGCAATCATGGAATCATGGATTTTAGATAAAATTTGAATGCTGTTTAGTTAATATTTTTAACCCCGTATCAGCTAATTATTGTGTCAATATTGCATTGCTACTGAGGTGTTTCCTTAAACAACACTTTGGCTCGTTAATTAATTTCTAATATCACATCAATATTGAGACGTACTCAAAGATCAGAAATATATATAATTCTGATAACCATGTTATCTGATGTACAAACCTACACACCTACAAGTGTTTCACCTTCTCTTTAACATATTATATTTTCAATACTGCGAAACAATTGTATGTAAACCCACTTAAATGCATTCATATCCCTAGATTAATATCACTCATAATCAATTTGAAGCTACTGAATACTTTCAGCCACAAGTTTACCTTGTCGTTTACCAACCGTGCAACAGATTCAACCCACCAACATTGACGTACTCCACCGATTTCAACCGTTTAACAAACTTCAAATGCCAAACACAATTGCTCAAAATCATGGAAAAAATTCTCTTTTTCACCATTTTCGGAGCCAAGAAATCACACTCGGCCGCAATCATTTGAGCCTAAAAAAATTTGTTTCATTCTTTTCACAGCGAGCGACTTTTTTTGACTCAACAGTTGTCTATGAAATCTAATCCAAACTCGTAATCAAGCGATTATATGTGGCGACTTTCATACTTCGATTCCACAAACATTTCTTTACATTTTTGTCACATGAAGAAGAAAAAAGAACAATTGAGTTTCTGTATTTTGTTCTATCTGCCTTCCATATTTGAACATACAACTTCTTGGAAACTGCCAATTGGTCGCAAAAAACACAGCTATATCAATGCTAAAAACCCTATTACCTTTCGCATTAGCCAATTAGTTTCACTCTGGCTCTCGAATTTAATGTACATCAACTTTTAATTCGTTATCTTTCTCCTTCCTAACCATGCGTGAAATTAGAATCAGAATCCCCCGAAATAGAACTTTACAAACTAACCACATTCACATACAAGTTTCTTCGTTATGCCACTGAATAATAAGAGCGACCTTTAACAAGTTACAAGGTTATATGAACCTTTCCCAACTGCCTGATCACTATTCATCGATGGCTTACGACGATTCATGTTAGTCACCCGTTACTAATTATATTAAATTTGACTGATAATAGATAGTCTGTATTGGAAGTCTGAATGTACTACTTGATAGGTAGACTAACCGGATCAGTGTGTTAAACGTGTCAATGGTGTAATAACTTGAGATTCTAGTCGTTGGTAAATCGTGTCGCGGTAAGTTATTCCTCTCTGCTAGTATGATTCGACAGTGATTTGTTGTCGGGAATGTTCCGGAAAGTGTTCTGCAAAATCCAAATTTTTCCACGTGTAAACTAATATTATCTCGGTATGGTTTTGCCAGCATATTCATGCCATTCCGACTTAGAATCGTGATTTCCGTAAACGCGTTTAGTTTGAAAAAATTTTTGTAATTAGAACTGGTTAAATTCTTGCGGCCTGTCTTGAAGAAACTGCTCGTATATACACATCTCAAGGGTACAAAGTCTTTGCGTTACTGATTGTCATTGAATAGGTTTGGTTTCTCCGTAACTCTGCCAAGGTACTCCAATTCTGGGAGAGTTTATGAACAATTATAAGTATTATTAGAAGAATCCTCGCGTTGCAGTATTTTAATTTGCTGTGGTTGGACGTTTGACACAACTATCATGATACGCCTCTAGGTTGCATTACGAATATTGAGAACTTCATTTTAGTTCTTTAGTTCGTTTATAAATCTACGAGAAAACTCTTGTGCAATGCAAGATTCTGACCTATCTAGTTCCCTCGCAGAGCAATCCCTTCAGGGACACTGGTGCCTATAACCACTACCGTATCCTGCAAAATTTGTTTCTCCCCTTACCATGAACAAGTGACGAGCGACATCTTTCTGTAAATTAGTGCTTCCTACTACTCCGCGTACAGTAGAATAAAAGTGAAAACTTGCTCTCCCTGCCACTGAAACATTCTGCTAGATTTAGTAAAACAGTAACTTAAGAGGTTTCAATGAATCCTGCAGTAGTGAGTGAATGATCACGAAGGTGCTGTTTGTGCATCACAAATCTATGATACAAAACGTGTGAGGAAATTCTCACCGTTCTATTCAGGGTTTTTTCGAGATAATAATTGGTTGTATTCACGGGTTTTGGTAGGTCTGCTCAGGGTTAGCGGCGCGCTAGTAAAACGGAACACTTTTAACGCCTGGTCGCTACGCACTGGCTGGAGTGCGCTCTCGGGAAGCTACGGAGATTCGGCAGTGGCTGGATAAGTGCTTTCCTTCCTGATGTTCTGTTTCCCTATATTTTTTGTTTATGTGATTGTCGTGTGATTTTCGTAATTTTCAGTTGCCCTCTATCAATGCTTAATTCGCATCTAAAGTGCCCCAGGCTACTCAATTCAAACTATTAAAATACTCAACCTAATCAATTAAATTTCAATTAAAAGCTGAGTTCCGCGAAGCTAAAACCGATCCGCGCGTAAATACTCTGATCTTGCGCTGAAACTCATACTTAATCAAGTGAACCGTAGGTTCCTTCATATTAAATCTATTTTCTTTTTTCTAAAATCAAATCAAACCTTCAACTATACTCTCTATTTTTCCAGCCTGGAGCAGTTACCTTCGACTGATTTCCTCGAAATTTCTCAAATAAGACTTCTCCAAAAGTGTACACACACACATACTGAGTGCATAATTATCTCACGTCAGTGGGTTTGCCGTAGATAGATCAATCCTCAAAGTTTGTCATAATGCGCAAATACAATAGTCTAATCTAAATTTCCATTTCTTTACAATTGCACTTTTGTTTTACACCAACAGTAGTACTGTCGTTCCTACTTCTGCCACTCCGGAGTCTGTAGCGGGTGAAATTTTTTGGCCATGCGACAGCACTGATCGAGCTCCGGTTCTTTTGACGTTACCGACGTCATCGTTCAGTGTCAGCTTGAGCTACGCCTGGCCTTCCTTTCCGTTGCATCGGCAGCGACGTGGAGCTAAATGAGACCTTAGTTCCAGCTTAGGAAGCGACCCGGCAGCATAGACTCCAGTCTCGCGAATTTCTACACCGCCCAACCCTCTCCCTCCACCTCCAAGCAGCTACAGCACCACCTCCGAGCAGCTACAGAAATGTTAGGTTAAATTAATTTAGGTTAGGTTAAGTTACGTTTAGTTAGGTTAAGAGGTTAGGTTAAAGTTAGTTTAGGTTGGGTTAGGTTAGGCCAAGTTCAGTTAGTTTAAGGTTAACTTTAAAAAGTTTAAAAATGCCTGTTTTTGCGTGCTGAGATGGAGGGTTGAATGGCCAACACTAGCGGTCGTTGTCATAACTTATTATAATTATTTAATGCGGGTTAACTTTGGTATTCCGCTCTAGTATCCATTTACTAAGTACTTTTAGTGATTATAATTCAGTGATTAATAACAACTTTATAACGAACAGATAGGTTAATACAACTCACTAGTACAATATACTTAAATAATTGGCGCGAATGGCAACTTGATGTAGCAACACGGAGGTGGAGGGAGAGGTGTGGGCGGTGCAGAAATTCGCGATACTGGAGTCTCCTATTTTGCATCTCTCATTTTAACAAATATTAATCCTTTCAATAAATTTACTCAGCCGTCCCTGACCTGTTGTCAGACAGCTTTACGTTATAAGTTGTTCAAAATTTACGCGGCAAATTTGAGCGGCAATTATTTGAATGTCAAAATTAAATTGAAAGTTGAAATTGTATTACGTAACCTTGAAACGATTGTGTGAAATAGTCACAAACGCTCTTTGAATTAAAAATTAACAAGGAATGTGACTGCGCTTATAATAGTTACTCACGTCATTCCAGTACATTCTCGGCGACAGTAACCTCGACAGTACTCCATTCTGAACCTTTTAAGGTAGGCGCACACTTGTCCGCATCGTACGGACGGAACGCATCGTACGCGTAGGAGTTCAGTATTCTTTACATTATTTCCAATGGGACTGCGCGCATTTGACCGCATCGTACGCATCGGACATCGGCAATGCCGACGAGGATCCCCGAAAGAGCAATCAATCCGATGCGTACGAACGACGCGGATGGCTTCTACGGCACTTGCCGGCAAATGTGTGACCCCATCGTCAGATGCAGCCAGAGCGCCGTCCGATCTAATTGATGCGTTGCAGCAAAGTGGAACTTCAGTAGAAGACGCTACGCAACACAATGTAATTCAATTACTTCAGGTGTTAATTCTATTTCAACAACTTATGGATGCGCTTATTACAAACCTGAAGTTTTTTTTAGTTCTATACCATAGTTTTCGTTCTATATAATATCATTTAGCTCTATATATAGGTAGGCGCACCTTAACTTCCTTAAAGGTAGGCGCACCTTACCTACCTTAAAGGTAGAGAATGATACATTCATTTTCAATTTTGTACAAGATTACAAAATAAATTGAAGAAGTCCATAAATTTATTGCATCCTTACCTTGAGCAAACTGCTAGTCTTTCTTTCGGGCTGACTTGAGTGCGGAATGGAGTATTTTTTTTCGCTATATACATTTCCAGAGTGTTGAGAAGGTGAGAGAATTTTGAATACGTCATGGGAAAGTAACGGAAAAATTTGACATCATTTTCCACCAAATCAGGGAACAGTGTATGAAATTCTCCAAATTCCAGCCTTTTCCTCTTTATGTTGTGAATCCATGTTTTATTTTTTACCTTTCTGTCCTTCTGCTTCTGCTAGCAGAGCTAACCACTACAATTTCTTCCTCTTCCCTATCAGTCTTCAACATTTTCTCAACTATATACACCACAAAGATATGGATTATTTCCTTCCAGAGAAAGCTCAGCTTCAGAACTGCGGATGGTGAATGGTCCAATGCCGACTATGTGCGCAGAAAATTTGATCCGTCCGATGCGGGCCGTCCGTACGATGCGGACCAATGTGCGCAGACCCCAAAAACAATCCGATGACTCCTATGCGTGATGTCCGTACGAAGCGGGGACAAGTGTGCGCCTACCTTTAAGAACCCATGAAATTAATCGCATAGCCTTATTGGGCAATAGTTTATTAAAGTTGGTCGCATGTTTTAGTATGAGATTCTAATCTACATGAAACCGTACGGTGCCTGAACATAATTCGCTATCGAAGTTTTTAAGACGAATTTTTCGTTTGATGTGATTTGCGGTTGCATAACCGCGCAAAATACTTCTTCTCTTACAGCTGTTGTTAAGCTACAGTAATGATATGGTTATCATTGCTGTAGATGCGAAAAGACTCGGGGATTACCATAACCTATATGGTGTTTTTCCAATTTTCATTTTAGAGTTTTGAAGAAAAAATTTACCAAGCAAAAAAATTTTCATGAAAAATGTTGCACATGACGTCGTAACTTTTGATCGACAACGAATTAAGAATCGCCGTATAGGTTACGGTAATCCCTGCATCTTCCCACATTTACAGTAATGATAACAATATTACTGTAGCTCGACAACTGTTGGAGAAGCATTTTGAAAATCCAGATGAGGACCTCTCCAAATAAAGATAGAACAAACAAACATAAACAATCTTGATTTTTCGCAATTATTTGTGAGATCAGCTTGGACCCTTACAATTTTTATGCAGCAATAGGAACATGGGAGCTTACATAGCAACGTCAACCCGTAAAGAAATAGCAGAGTTGGGCATAAAACATGATAAAACCATTTTATTTGAAAGACTTCTGTAGCTAGATTCCGACGGTATACGCAATATCTTCACGTTCGGTTCAACGGCTCTTAATCCACAGGCCGCGTTTGATGATCAGATCGTGATCGTCAATACTTAAAAGGTAATTCGTCGGTCGTTCCCACGACTAGAATCCTGAGCTCAGAAACCTATCCGGGGACCTGGTGGAACCTGTTCCTTCATCAAATCCTGGCATTTAAAAATTGCCCAGTACCTTCAATATAGCTTTTCAGCATACTCTTATTTTTTAAGAAATAACAGTTTTTTGCTTTATTTCAGCTGGATAACCTGTGTTCGCCATTTTGCGAGGAAGAGACATCAGGAGTCTCCGATTTTGGCGTTTCAATTCCTGGCAAGAAATAAAATTTTGAGAAGAAGCCCCCGTTTTGAAACCCGCCATCCTCGGAGGAAGTTTTACAGTAACTTCGTGTCAGAGAAACCCTATGTTCGGAATGTTTCTGTATTCGATATGATGCGTCTAAATTTACTTCAAGCTTACGAAAACGTGATATCCCCTAATGCTTAGTTTGCGCTAACCGCCAAATACTTACGTTAACGATTCCTCCTGGGACTCCCATTCCTTCATTTGGAACAATATAGACCTACCAATGTTGGCGAACAGCTAGTGAAAGCCTAATTTCGCAGAGAATTGTCAACCCCCTAGTGTTCAAAAAAAATCTTGGTCTGAAACTGATATTTTAGATATAGTTCCGTATACTAAGACTTAGCTCATCCTCGGGCGATGAGAGAGTGAAAGAACAAAGAGGTTCGAAAGGATCACTTTTGAATAATGACACACAAAAAGCGCTTAATTTTGACTAATGAGTTCTATAAAATCTGTTACTACAGAAGTAAATGATTTAATTGCGTTACATGAATTTACGAAAGTATCTCTCGATCCATCTCGGAAACAAAATTGCTCTGAGAATTTTCTTCTGCATTTTGTCCTAAGAATTTTATCAGGCTTGAGAATTTTCATTTCAAGATTATTACTAAAACATTTGTTTGATCAAATGGCTCAGAGGAGAATTAAATGTTTAAACATCCTGATGTCTCTTCAGTTTGGTAATCATTTGATTGTTATTAAACACGGGCTTTAACCGTTTTATACTTCCTCCATGTTAAATATATAATTGAATGGAGTTCGCGGTTTTTAGTTAAGCTAGTGTGTTTTGAAGAAAAATCTTATCACGCTATAAAAAGCATTTCTGAACAAAAATCAGAACTTTCTAAGGCCTCCAACAGATCATTCATTTTTAACTTTGCGCGTAAACTACGGTTGGGCTGCGTAGTTACAACAGTTAGTTTAGTTTGGTTAGGCCGGCACGGTGTTTGGTCTTCCGAGCACAACTGGTTAGGGGCTTGCCTAGAGATATATTCCAACATTTTCGCCTACGTACTCGTATTAGGGTTCCATCCAAGGCTGCAGGAACCCACAGAAGTGCACATACCTTCAAAGATCCGAAACGTTCAGTGCAGAGCTCCACAATTCGTTGGAGATAGTCTTGACTGATTTTCATATTCTCACTCATGCTTACGACCAGTCAGAACGAGTTGCTGTCCCAATAACGTTAATGGAGATGAGTGCTAACGAAAGTTCAGTTTCCAAATAGTACCCAGTTGAAAATCAGCGCAGTGTTTTTGGCAGTTTCTTGACGCTTTTGGCAGAGGTTGTCTGTAGAATAAAACGAGCCATGGGCAAAATGTAAGTTTAATTTTTGTGACACCAATATAAACAAATCTAATTTCAATAGTAAAATTTAAACGCACTATGGAAAGAGTTAACGCTTGTGCTGGGCTTGTCTACCAACAAGCCTAACCCTGACACATTTGCTGTTCTTGGTTACCGCTCTTCTTCTTGAGTCACCTGCAGATTAAGAACGCAAACGAGCTCTACCGAAAATTATCAGATCCTCGAGGCGCTTCAACACTTGAGAGCTGGAAGCACTTCAGCGCTTTAGGCTTCAGCACTCGGTCACCAGGAAAGGAGGCTCCAATAGCTCTCCTTGGTTTCGGGACATCATCGTCGTTTACCTGGGACCTAGATGTAAGACATTTTCATTCAAGATTCTATTTTTGTTTATTATTCCACGAAGATAATTGGATGTCAACTATTGTGAAAATACGAACTTCTTTATAAACATGTAAGCTCTTCGTGAAGCTCCAAACCGAAGTTTGGAGCCGGGGCAGCTCTGCGCTCTCGTGGCCCGGCGCGGCATGGGGAAGTTCCAGCAACGGCTTCGCGCCATTCTGTCTTCGCCTCACGTAGTGCGGGCGTCGCAGCGGCAAAGCGGCACTCCTCGGCCGGCGCACGTCTCTTGAGCCCCACTGCACGGAGGAACGGCCTTCTAAGCACGTCCTTTATGGTGAGTTGGGAAGCAATTCCAGTGCGGTGTTCTCTTTCCATCTCAGTGCGTCGATTATTTTAATAATTGCCAGTGCGAACGGATATTATATTAAATTTTGTCTGAGCCGTACATAACTTTAAACTTTAGGCTCAAATAAGCTTAAACTCTTTTGTAACCTAGCAACCAGTCTAGCTGGTTAGCTAAATGCCATTGTTTGGGCTAATATTGTTCAGCTGCTGCAGGCTCGTAAAATAGAGTAATCTTAAATTTTTCCTAAAGTTTTGTGAGCCGCGTCAGCATGACTACTTAGTTTCCCTGCAAGGTATAAAAATCAAATATTAAAATTATATTTTCTCTTAAAGGTACGAGTACTGGCTCAGACTTCTTGAAGCGAGCTGGAGGAGTGCGGAGGGTAACCGCGCTGGCCCGTTGCTAAAACTCCGGGCTCCCACCGCTACGTCATCTGGGCGAACCGTGCTGGCCAAGCCATACATTTAATGTTCTATTCATTTTTTGCTGTTCGTACTTATGCTCAGTAAAAATCATGGCTGCCGCATATAGTTTCAATCCTTTGGTGACCCTTCTCCAGATTTCATTTTCAAGATTGTCTGTGTCTTATGCCTTAAAGAAAAATTCTCTCTTAGAGAAATTTTTCCTTAATAGTTTTCTCTGAATAGGCTTTGTGTATTCAAAAATAAATTTTAAGAGGATACAGACAAAAAGAAAGTTGAATGATTTCATTAGAGGATTACGAATAAATAGATTTAATAACACGAATAGACACTCATATTGAAATTGTACTAAAAGCTTGAGGACAGGCGGCGCGAATGTAGAGCACCTCGGGTGGCGGGCCGGTTTGACAGTCTGAAAACGGAGAAACAGGGCTGGGCGAAGCAGACGGCACAACCCACCAACCCGCTGAATCCCACGCACACACGCTGAAGAGCCAGAACCCCCAAATCAATTAGAAACCCCTCGAATCAATTAGAAACCCCAAATCAATTAGAAACCTCTAAATCAACTAGAAAACCCCAAATCAATTAGAAGCCCCCAAATCAATTAGAAACCCCCAAATCAATTAGAGACTTTTCACACAGGTAATTTCATTCATGCCACACATACATATGAATATAATAGTCTTAACAAATTCGAAGTAAATCTTATCTATGGCGCAACTAAAGATTCGAAATACAATTGTGGTATCATTGGCACACTTACAGATTATACTCGAGTATTTAACCAGGGAGTACGTACCCTGGCCTCAATACAGGAACAATGCTATTGCTTAGTTCGGGAAAAACCACATATCGAAAGCCGGATTTGGAAGTTTACCCTAACCCAGGTTCACCGAAGCTAGCCTAGTGTTGACCACGTCAGACATCGAAGGCCAATTTGTAGGAGGTCGACTTACGTCTGAGCTAGCAGGTGTACGGCGCACAGGGAGCAGGTGCAGTGGAGGCTCCAAGGATCAGCGGCCTCCCAACGCAGGCTGCACAGAGTTGGACTTCTACTCAGCAAACATGGCATACGATCTCTGCGAAACTCAAATAAAAATTCCCGGGGGAAAGTACGGAGATGAACAAAATGTGCCGTGCAGGAATTGAGTTGAAAGATGGAGTGCTTGTCGTTCTGAGCCGCTTCTCGATCCAAGACGCTGCTGGTAGAGGCTCAAAATGCAAAAGGTTACGTGATGACTTCCTGAAGCGTAGGGCGTCGAAGTTGTAAGGGTTTTATGGATTACAAAAATGGAAAAATGGTTTACATTTTATATCTTAAAAAGGCTCTTTTAGACATAGTGGCGCCGCAGCACAGTGCAGCGGTCGCTACGTCCGCTTTAGGGCAGACTATCTCTGCCGAGGCTGTCGGCGGCACTCACGAGAACGTCTGCTTAGATCTGCCCTAAAGCTGCTAGAGGCCGCTAGTGGCCACGACTCAAATGTTCAATAAAAAATGCTCCACACAATCGAATTATCTGCCAAGAACCGCCCTACATTTTTAGGCAGTTTTTTGGTAGTTCTTGGCAGATTATTCAGGAGCATTATTCAGTCCTCAAGACTACCTGGAGCGGCTTACATAATTTAATAAACCTGAAATCATTTAGGGACACCGTCTGGGTAGGAGAAAAGTCCGTTATTAATGGATGGATTTCTCTGAAATTTTCACAGTAGGTGTGAAATGATGGAAAGATCATTTGTTAATTCGACAAAATTTTTGTATCTTCACTGGATTTTTTTTTAAATATGATAAAATGTTTTTTTTTTTAAATCTATCTTCTTCTACAATTTTGAAGTTACAGAACCAGAACTTCGTTTTTAGATTGCTTATATATCTATATAACCATAAGGGGCTACGAATTTTGATAACTTTTTTTTGTGGACTTTGGGAATATTTTTTTATAAATATGTTACCTTTTTTCATTTTTTTCCATGTCGTGTAATTTTCAAAATAATTGATGTATCGAAAAATGAAACGCCCTTATTGATACACCTTGCTAAGCCCTATCGAATGGTATATAAACGAATGGTTTTCGACCAAAATACTTTTTTTTGGTGTCAACTCCTCTGTTTCGTAGCTCTTTTCAAGCCCTTTGGATTGGTGTGCTCGCCATAGCTGTAGCTATGATACTGCAGCTGTCATCGAGCTATGAATGAAAGCTGCGGTATCATAAATACGGCAGAACAGCTAAATTCTGAAACTGTCAAAATCTTATAAAAAATATTTATTCAGCGTTAGAATGATTCGTTTGAATAATGAAATCACTTTGAGTAGCTCATGAATGAACTCTATTGCCATTGCCGCAGAGAAACACGCTCAATTGACTCCCAATAATGAGGGGGGGGGGGAGGGGTCAAGGTCACGCCACCCCAATCGCTTTCTCCCCCTCTGGTGGGCGCACTATTCGGAGTAGACGTAAACGGAAAGTAACAATGGAAGCGCAAGAAAATTCTCTATAAGATGCATATAAAAACAGAAAATCAACACTTATCTCGATTTCTACCCAGACGGTGTCCTTAAAAATGATTTCCAACAACAGAGATCAAAACTAGAAAATTATAAGCTATTTATGTTTTTATTCCTTCCATACAAGGTTGAATAAAAGAACTTTTATGGAGTAAGAGTATTACTGAACTTTAATCCATGTACAATTCATCGAATGAATACGATTAGTTTTATGTACTCATTCATTGAATGAATACCCAATACTAATCGTATAAACGAGTTATGAACTTTAACATTTAGCAGAGGTCAATAAGAACATGGGGAAAAAATACCAATAATCGAATAAAAGGATAGCTTCTAACTGAACAAATTTTTAATCCATTTCAAAAAAACTTGCATGTTCAGTCGCACTGCTTAAAATATTTAAGCCTCCTTTAGGGACTGAAGTTCCTTTAAAATATTTTCGAAGTGGAACAACACATCTCAATGTTACGTATGCGTCGAACATACAGTTTTCTGTAACTTAGTTCCAAAATGTCAACTATTTGAGTTCCATCATCGGAACACTGTGAACGATTGTCCGTTTTTCCTATAATTAGGACAGATGCGACTTCTTCGTTGAGTCGATTCTCCTTTTTGTCGTCTTGCTCCCTCTTCCTCATGCCGCGGCACCGTCCCAGTCGGTGCTATTCTTCAGGCTCACACCCATAGCTGCATGTACTTCCTTCCTGGTAGCTGTCGCGTATTGAGACATGTCAGCCAGAGCATCTGTAAAAAACGAAAAATGTTTTATAGCATACTTAACTAACTTCCTTCGTGCATTACTTACTTATACAATATACGAAGAAACGTTCACCCAAACACACATGCGCACATGCACACTTGTACGCATTTATTTATACGAAGAAACATGTCCAATTTTTCCCGCTAATTAATGATAGAATGATATTTTATTTCCATGCGAGAACCGATACTGCAGAAGATACAGAAGTAAACTCCCGCTTTTTAATTATACAAGCATTGAGTATATACTTATACATAGTATTTGAACACCTCTCTTCCCCCCCCCCCCTCCCCTCCCCACTCACATATATTTGTTTATAATAACATTTTTTACTTACATATGTCTGTATTGGCATTTCTATAGTGTCTTTCAAACATTCGATTCAATTAGTTAAATCAAACAAAGGCTATCCATGTACTGTGACAGAAAGGCACTCCATAAATTACACTTACGTTCAATACAGTTGAAAGCGCAAGTTTCCCTGAGAGCCAATTGCGTTTGCTGGCGGTCCTTTTTTTTCCCGTCATGGAACATTTTAGAGCTAATTTCTTATTCATCAGACGCTTTGCGAATGCGGTGGTGGTTTTCGTCAGGGACTCTTGCCTAACTTCTGCAACTCCTTCAGCTGTAAAATTGCGAAGAGAAAATTTGAAATGAGTAAATGTAGAAATATCGTGAATTACTGTAACACTCTTAAAATGAAAATTATTTTTTGATTACTAGCATGCATGTGCCATGTACGCATAGTGCTACGCATAGGAATTGACTTACTATGGCAGGATGAACAACTAGATCATGCAAGTCTTCTTCGGTTTCAGCAGGTGGCGGCAAATATTCGGCTTGTACATCATCGGTGGTTTTGGTGGAAGTTCGTTTATCTACAATCGTTGTGATTAGTTGTTCTAACAGCTCATTGTATTCATAAACCAGCCTTTCGATCTTCAAGTTTCGCTTATTAGTTTCTTTAATTTTGTTTCAAGATCCTTCAGCCCGTATGCCAGGTCAGCCGTCCTGTTAGAAGAACAATCACAACGCTGCCATGCGGACGCGAAAAAATGAAATCTAAAGTAACAATTATATCCTAATAATTCATTTTGTTCGAGATTAGTTCCCCAAATGATGTTCACTTAGGCTAAAACTAAATATGTAATACATATACACACATACATACATACATACATACATATATACACATATATATATATATATAAAGATAATAGATAAATAAATACATAAATATGTATGCATAATCTATACATATATGTCGAGAGGGACTGCTTACTAAGTAGGCATATATATATATAAACATTTACATATATATATTTAGAAATACGAGTACAGATTATTTTGTACGTATGTATAAATGTGTACATATGTGTTTGAGTGGAGGTATATGGAGTAAAATATTGACTCGAACTCACGTTTCAGGCGATTTAGGCTGATGAACAGTGTTCTGGAGCGTCACAGGTCGGATTGGAAGTTGGTCATCATCTGAGCTTGATGTTCTACTTGCTGTGAAAAAATTCCGCCATTATGTCATATACCTTTAATAAATCAATAAAGTTATTCATCAGCAATTAATCATATCAATATTTAAATCGTTTGGCGATACTGAAAATTCCAAAAACGATTCATATTTAAACCGCTAAAGCGACTACACGTTCCCTTACCTTCTTCGAGAGCACGCTTCTTGTTCAAGAAAGAGTTCACGCGGGACATCACACGATGGGAGGCCATTAGCATAAGATATTTTAGTACAGTATATTAGACTTGTGTAGACTAGCATTCAACTAAGGCTCATAATGATTTAAACTATTCAGCATAATTTTCAAACACGTAAAACCAGTAGGAAATTCATCGTTCGTTGTATTCATGATTCATGTTGGACGTACATTAGCAGTCTAAATCTTACATAATTTTTGGAAGAACGGCCAGCAGAGTTTGTAGCGCCCTCTGCGTCCGTTGTAGGGACATTGTCGATCAACATTTTTTTCATCGCCGTGTCGTATATAGTTGCCTGATAAACTGTCTCATCCTCGTGGCCATTTTTAGTATCGTGGTTTTTCATCACGATACGAGGTTTATTAACTGTAGCTGCAAACTACAGTATATGTAGCTGTAACTACCGATCTGAAGCGTTAACTTCAGGAGTAGGAAAAGGAAACTCTTAGCTAGGTTCCTATTCTTGTACTGGCTCATCGATACACCGACTCTGCTCATAAGCTATAGCGCTCGGAAGTTAAACAATGGTCTTCCGGTGCATACCAATGCGATGCGTCCTTAAGGCACAGCTTCTGGCGGAGGTCCCATAAAGACATGTGACCTGAACGCGATAAGGCATCCGGCAAGACGCGCAAACCTCCGCTCCGGAACTCGTACTCACAAAACCAGTATCACATTATACGATGCATATTTCAATATTCAACAATTTCCCTCCCTTTTAGATGAATATATGACATACGGAAGAAAAACTTAGCAACCTATTAGCATTACAGGTTTAGTTATTTTACCTGATCTACAAGGTACATTTTGTACAGGTAAACTGCTGACCGGTGTCAAAGCAGGAGTCTTTTAGTCTTACTAGAACACGGCGTGCTTCAAAAATACAGGAACTGCATCAGGCAACACATCTAGATGAACGGTATCTTTAACGTTAGACTGAATCAGATGACAAGTAAGAATCATTAAACAGATCATCAGAGAATTGAGTTACATACATAGGCTTAGCTCTGGACAAAGAATATTTAGGATTAACTCTCTCTCTGGAAGTAACAATTTTACGATTGTTGAGCGCAACAGAGGGCGCAAGTTTTGTGACACTTTGAGGAATACAATGTGACTGAAATAACGCGTAATTAGTTTGTACATCAGAGAAATTATGAACAGAGTTACCGTCACAAGTATCGTTCCTAGGCTTTTGCAGAATAACTTTGTTCTTCTGCTGTAGAGGCTCACTTGAACTCTTCTTTGACACATCTTCTCTTCCGACGTTGCACTGACCACCGCTCCTTTCCAGCTGCACTATGTAAGTGCGAGCTGCGTCAAATTCTTCTCGTGTAGGTCCCCTTCGTGTTGGCTTAACAGGAGGAGGCCGTGCTGTAGTCGTAGATTTGCAAACTTTAGAAATGTGGCCTATTTTCCACATATTTTGCATTTTAATAATTTAATTTTAGGGCATAGCAATTCTTTGTAAGGTGCTTCTGCCTAGTTCCGCAGCGAATGCATATGTAATTCGGCTGTAGTTTTTCTGTAGTGAAAAACGATGAAGATGAATCCTCACGAATAATATCTGGAGCGTCGAAGCTTTACTGTTGAAGGACTTGCTGTCACACTTCTGTAGGACCGCGCTGAGAATTTGCGCTGAATGTTGACTGGCCACAAAAGCATCTCTCAAGAGACGATCGCGACCGCAATTTTCGTAGTTGCACGTAGATGCTAAGTCATTTAACGTTTTAGCATAACTTTGTATGGATTCATTAACACTTTGCTCTCTGTTTAGAAATGTAACAGATGCGCCAACAGTGGATTTCTTGATTTTAAATTGTTGTATTAACTCTCCCTCAAGTTCCTCATATGTAGCATCAGTGAGTAACGTAGGTTAAATTCTTCGTTGTAGATCAGTAATGATGTTTACAGGCGAAGCTTCAACTATAATACTAACTTTGTTATCGCCATTGTTTCCCGCCTTCTGAAGAACGTCTGCACACTGTACTTGAATCGTTGTAGATATTACTCACTGTTTCCACTTCAACGTCGAATGGAGTACAGCAAACTGTAGAATGCGCCATCTTAATTTCAGAGCACTTGTAACGTTCAAATTTACTTTGGAGATTCGAAGTCTCGTCGCCATTTGTAATATCGTGGTTTTTCATCACGATATTAGGATTAGTAATTGTAGCTGCACACTACAGTATCGGTAACTGTAACTACCGATCTGAAGCGTTAACTTCAGGAGTAGGAAAAGGAAACTCTTAGCTAGGTTCCTATTCTTGTACTGGCTCATCGATATACACCGACTCTGCTTATAAGCTATAGCGCTCGGAAGTTGAACAATGGTTTTCCGGTGCATACCAATGCGATGCGCCCCCAAGGCACAGCTTCCGGCGGAGGTCCCATAAAGACATGTGACCTGAACGCGATAAGGCATCCGGCAAGACGCGCAAACCTCCGCTCCGGAACTCGTACTTAAAAACCAGTATCACATTCTACGATGCATATTTTAATATACAACATAAACAAAAAAATAAATAATCATTTATCAGTTTACGATGTTTTGTTTTGCAGCGCCAATATAAGAGTGTTGAAATTTTAATAAAATTTCGATACATATTCACATTAAGTTTGTGCATGAAAATGAATGCAAAGAATTTTAACGCAGAATACACTGGCCTGAGCTGTGTTGAACGTCTTACAGCTAATGCCTGATTTTATTTAGGCTATTTTTGTGCACTGATTATAAAAAAATTATGCTCATTTTACTTTATACAAGATTATGTTAATGATATAATGGGACACTAAAAATATGCTTAATTCACGTATATTTGCAAGTACGTGAAACACAATAATTTATGTTAATCTAAATCAAATGCTTATCTTGGTCGTTTACTTTGACTGCAAAGTAAACTTGAAATGCCGTTTTCAAAAAATCGATCATTTTTGCTTGACGTTTAGGAAGAACCACATGTACGCAGATGTAACATAACCTTTTGGGATGGTTATTACACTTCCTTTTCATTTTTATGCATGTCTAGACTATTAATGAAAAATGATTATTAAGGTGACCCCATGACGCGTTTTTTTCAGAAATATGCCCATAAAAGCTTGGATAATTGTGATATTTGGGAGAAATATGCCGTTATAAAAAAAACTATATCTCTGAAATCTTACCTGCCCCACGATAACTAATGAACTCTGCTTTTGTGAAAATGATTTTTAACCAGTCGAAACATAATTCTGAAACGCAGGGCAATGATATCAACGTAATGTCGCTCAAGTTATTTTAGCTATATGAAGTGATCTGGCGTTTGCTGTAAATTGTTCAAATATTTAGGCCACTTCAGAAATTCAACAGCTAAACAAAAAATGTTTTACAAACCTGAGGATATGTCGATAGATTTCGCAGGCCACTGGCTCCATGAGGGCTGTGGAGGCTCTAATGCACGAGCAAGGTCTTCCACGTCACCACGATCAGGCCGCAAACACTTAGTATTATGTGCTGTAAGCCATGAGCTAGGCACAACGGCCCATGAGTCGGCAAAATGAACACCAACAAAATTCCTCATTGCTACACTTTAAATTGATCTGAAATAGAAATTTATTTTCAGTTAAAAAATGAAAAATTTTAGTAATGGTATTTCTTTCAGTTTACAAAAACCCCTTCCATCAGCCGGATGAACATAACATCTATCCAGTCAGCTTTTTTAATTATTATAGTTTCTCAATATGATTGAGAAGTGACATATTTAAAAAACAATTGAGTTTCCATTGTGATATTTAAT
The DNA here is from genome assembly GCA_030386875.1 of Morinoia aosen. Taxonomy (NCBI): domain Eukaryota; kingdom Metazoa; phylum Arthropoda; class Malacostraca; order Amphipoda; family Talitridae; genus Morinoia; species Morinoia aosen. The sequence goes on along the minus strand of CM059569.1, from coordinate 11,028,418 downwards.
TAAATACATTATTTGGAAATATTAAATATGGATAGATATTTTGTTTGGATGGGGACTGGCCATGTACCAAACTTTTATTCATAAAATAGAATACATTTAAACAAAATAGAGCGATTGAATACGTCAAACGACCGAAACTGGCTATACCTGCCCTCGAGTCAACCTTGTACTGTCCATTATCCATTTCAAAGAGAGCACAAAACATTAAATAGTGAGATACCGTCAGGCATACAGTAGAGCTGCCATTGTCTAAATTGTGAACTATACTGAATGAATCAATACTAAACCAACATGGAATTGAGAACAGGGGAGTATCATCAACTTTCCTTAAATTTCGTTAATTGAAATAGTTTATTTAATTTTATTTCCCATTTTGAAGATTCCTACCAATTGAGAATCAACTGGAACAACAAAAGAGGCGTCTTTTCGTACGTAGCAACGCGCTATTCATGAGAGTCGATTGACAAAATGATTTCAATTTCACCATTATTCAAAATAAGCCATTATCCTTAGATCCCAATGGGCCAGGTTTGTAGAGAATGTTTCCTACTCTAATTTTTGGCTTAGAACTGACACGGTCATCACAATTATAACGGCTTTCTGAAACACATGGCTTCTCATTTTCAAATATACATGTTTACTTAGCTTTTCTAAGACTTTATTTCTACCGATAAGACGATCTTTCAACATCCCTAAATAGTTTTCAAAGGCAAAACATGAAATTTCGTCATGAGGCCCTTATTTCAAATAATCATCCATCAAGTGGACAACACTGTGAACATTACACGATAAGAAAGTGTCGCCATACACATTTCTAGATGAAATTACAAAGTTCTTCAACATGACGTTCACATCAGGCATATTTTGTTCCTGATCTAAAGTCAGGAGCAGCCTTAAGGACAAGCACAAATACAAAGAATTCAAGTATTGTTTCCTAGGGAGAAAATTTTTAAGGGGAACGTCTACCCAGAATTAAATAAATGGCTGTCACGTTTGTTGTATGGGAACTAGATCAATGAAATTTGGCATACGTAGGTATTTTTGATAGGGCTACAGATGCGTCTCATAAACTTATTTTCCATTTTAGAACTAATTACTGAGATAACAGAGAAAAATTGGTCAAAAAATAGGGTAATTTCAAAAGCTATATCCTCCAAAAGCTATTATTGTAGAGCAATGATTTAAGTTTCATTCAATGCACAAAGAGTTGCTGCATAGTTGGATGGAGAATGCATTCGAAGTTCTTGAAAGTTCAGTTTTATACTTCAATTTATTTTTTGAAAGATTAGGGTTTTTTCGTAGATTTTTCAATGTAACTAAAAAAGCACTGTGAATTTCATATTTATTTTCCGTCCAGCCATGCAGCCACTTTTTGCACATTTAATAAGGTCTAAATCATTGCTCTACGATAATAACTTTCGGAGAAGATAGATTTTGAAAATAACCTATTTTCCCATTTTCAACTGTTCAGGGAGAACATTTTTCCAAAATTTTTTATTTTTTCATTTGCAAGCTATTTTGCTTGGAAAAATTGACGCGATTGATGTTCTGAAAGCTATCTGAATATATGAATATCTTTTCTTGTAAGTTTTTTTTGTTCCTTGAAGGAATTTATACAACAGGTATCAGGAGACGTTTGTAACAGGTATCATAGAAACGTTTACCGCTCCAGAAGCACACGCTGCGGCGTCCTCCTCGACGCGCTTCTCCCCTTCCCGCCTTCGGTTCTCCCTCTTACGGAGCAAAGAACGTTGTGTAGCTTAGCTAGATTGTAAACTAAGGAGTTGTGCGTCGAATAGACCAACACAACATAATCCAGATATTACTGGTTCATTTCTAATGCGGTGACTGTCTGGCGCTGCCAGTTACATTCGAATCAACCCCCTTCCCCCTTCGTTTCCCCCTCTCATGAAGCACAGAACGTTCTGAACCTTTGCCAGCTTGTAAAATAAGGACTTCTGTATTGAATAGAGCGATAAAAACCACAGTATAGAACATTCAGGGGCGTGGCACATGCCCTTACTGGTCGGCGCTGGCTGCTGAATGGACTCCTCCCCCCCTTCTCAACCCAATTTCACCCACTTAAAATGCTCAGATCGTTCTGCAAATTTAACAGCTGGTGAAGTAAGCATATCTCTGATGATTTGAGCAATAAAACCAAAAAACACAAATTTTCGCGATTCTGGGTAGGTGTTCCCCTTGAACACAACTACACCAACGTACAGCAGAACTAATCGAAATTCCGATGTTTTCCAGAATGCGATGCTTTTCATCGCTGCAGACAACTTTCTTACAAATTCAGACGGAATAAGATTTCCGATTGTTTCTAATCTTTAAGGGAAGCATTTTGACAAAATGGTCAACTTTTGTTCTATTGGACCTACGTCTATGAAAATTTGCAGATTACTAGATCTCTACATTTGTAACAACTTATCTTAAACAAAAATTTTTCATAAGGCCATAGAAAATTTTTTATTTGAAAAAAATGAAATTATATATATACATATATTATTCATTACATCTTCGAAATTTACAAAGCTAGAGCAATGCGGTTTGTTGCATTTGAAAGTCAAACTTATGCTCTATCAAAATTATGGGGGGATTTTTGATTTTTTTTTTTCAGAATTTATATAAATTTTTTTGTAAGGGTCAGAGCAAAAGTTATACTTTTAGGGTAAAAAAGTCCACGGAAAGCTTCACAGAAAAAAATTTGGAAATGCCCCCATAAGTTCGATAGAGCAAACATGTCAATTTCAAATGCAACAAACCGCATTGCTCTAGCTTTGTAAACCTCGGAGTTATAACGACAAACGTGTTGATAAGTTACTTTTTTTATAAAACCTATTTTTAAGAAACAAAATGCTTCTCCTCCTACATTTTTTGAGCTACAGTAATGATTTTGGTATCATTGGATGCAGAAAAACAAGGGCTTTACAATGTATTGAGAAGTTTTTCAAAATTCATTCTTGTTTCAAAGTTATGACGTCATAAATTTGAATTTTCTTGAGAATATTTTGATTTTTTTTCTTTTTAATTTATTAAATTTTTATATTGGAAATTTGAGGAAAAGCATTCAAGTTTTTGGAATGTCCACGTTATTCTGCATCCAATGATACCAAAATCATTACTGTAGCTCAAAAACTATCAGAGAAAAAGCATTTAGAAACCCCCCCCCAAATGTCGTTTTCTATGATTTCCCATTTTCTTTTCAAGAAAATCGCATTTTGTCATGAATGATAAATGATTCTAAATTGTATTTCCTATCAGTATACCAAATTTCATTGCTCTAAATTCAATAATAAAAAAAATATTCGGATGGGGATGAGGAATATGAATGATGAAATATATAGAAAAATGAAATGGAAAAAAATTGAAAATTTCAGATTTTTTTTTTCTTGTCCACGTTATTCTGCATTCAATGATACCAAAATCATTACTGTAGCTCAAAAACTGTAGGAGGAGAAGCATTTAGAAAACCCCCCCAAAAATGTCGTTTTCTATGATTTCCCGTTTTCTTTTCAAGAAAATCGCATTTTGTCATTGATGATAAATGATTCAAAATTGCATTTCCTATCAGTATACCAAATTTCATTGCTTTAGGTTCAAAAATGAAAAAAAAGGTCCGTAAGAGGGATGCCCTCCCCCCCCCGGGAGGGACGTTAGCTCTGGGGTAGGTTCCTGATATTTTTACAGACATTCGGGGACATGTCTCTAACTCATTTAAAGCAATAAAAACAAAAATCGGGAGAATCGACCTTTGGACTCAGATGCCCCAAAAAGCCCCCAAAAATGCTTCCCTTAATTTAAAGTTTCATTTTTTTCTAACGAAAGGTGACTTTTCACTTGATGTTTCTTAAATGTTCTTACACAGTTCATAATTTTCTTCATTACTCCAACGTATACAAGACGCATGTAGTCCAGCGGAAATCCAGAAACCACTCCAAAAGTAAAGGATTCAAGAATTGGTGTTACTCCTTCCTTGTGATGCGCTGGATCAGTTTTGTGAATAAAATTTTCATCTCGCCGTTTGACCGCCTCGACTTCCGTTAGTAATACGTGCCCTTTACAGTAGGTACCGCGCTGCACGCAGCGCTCGCAACTATTATAGCTATTGTGATTCACAATGCATTCAAGGTCTGCTCGAGCTACGGCATCAGCAACAAATGCGTGCACTTTTATGCTAAAATGCGGCCTTTCAATTCTTCGGCGAATTTTCCGAGAAGAGTGTTCACGCCCGGCAGCGCTCGTGTCAAAAGCTTGCCTTTGCCCCCCTTCTATCATGATCACCTGTGCTGCATGCCAGATACCGCCAGATCTTACATACACCTGCGATGCATGCCATATACAGCCAATAACTACAGTATTGTGTTCTCTTATTTCCCTTATACTGTATATTCTATATAAAAAGTCTTGACGACAGTCGGATATTAGGAAACACGTCTGGCATTTCAGAAATCTCACCAGCAGCCTCTGAAATTTTGACCACGAAATCTTCCTTACATTTCCATTCAAAACGTTTTTGCTGAAACCTTTTAATCGAACATCACTCAAAGGAAATTTCATCGTAGTACACCCTCGTACGTTAGAAGTGTTTATAACGTAAATTCAAACTAAATATTGAGAGTAATTGTATCGTAAAATTTCATACTTTAAAACAATTAACTGCTAATATCTCGAAAACCCAGAAGTGTTCCGAAAATTTCATAGACAAAAATTGTTCATCTGGCCATATTCTGCTGGTGAAATTGTGAACCTCTTGTCGTAAAACATCCTGCACAAACTAGCTTTATCTCCGTACAGTTAGCCAGCAGGTTGTAATTATATTAACTTTATAAATCTGAACACGTCAGTGGTTTGCTTTAATCGCAACCTTATCAGAAACTTAAAATGAAGGAAATTCCGATAAAATTTATCATCTTCACTATGAAAACGTTTCGGAGTCCATTTCCATCATCAGTTCAAACGAAAAACAAAAGAATTTCATCTGAAATATAAGATCAAAGTAAAATGGATTGTAGGTACTACAAATATATCATGTAAGTAAAAATACAAAGTATGAGACGGACAAAAACAAAGAATAAAATACCGAAGCACAACAAGAATACATGTGACACATAAGTATGAAATGAAATTAGGCTTGTTCTGACGAGGAACCTACCTATTCACTATTTGCGAAAGGTACGAACTGTCCATATTGTTCATATGAGGGTTTGCTTGAAGATACGCAAGGACTCTAAAATTCTGAGGTCATGCGGGGTTGAAGCTGAGTCTAAAATTTTGAAATTGGCAGGAGATATAGGAACATTGCATTATTAACTTAATAATGTAATAACTAAGTAACGACACCTTATTGAATTTAAATATTGTTCACTTTGCTTGGCGAAGAACTATTGTGAGACAAAACGATCAGTCTTTAAACGTGCGTGTTCAGTTGATATCTAGTATTTATATTCACGCAAAAGAATGAAATTCTAAAGAAATTCTCAAAACTTATGACGAAAATTACGACAGCAATGTATAATTGTAAAATTCGTAATATTTTTGTCTTTTTATGCAAAATGATCTGTAGAAAATAGCAGTCTTGTATACACCTGCGATGCATGCCAGATACCGCTATTTTCTACTGATCATTCTCTGTCGAAACTTCATGTTCATTTGGATAAAAAGACAAAAATACTACAAATTTTAAAATTATATATTGCTGTCGTAATTTTCGTCATAAGTTTTGAGAATTTCATTAGTATTTCATTCTTTTGCGGGAATATAAACACTAGATATCAACTGAACACGCACGTCTAAGGCCGGTGTCACACGGAGACCAAATGGTAACGTTTCGTCATAATCGTCTACGTAGCGGTACCATTTGGTCTATCTAGCGCTACCAAACCGTAAGATTTTGGCCATGAGCTACGGTCCATTTTTGGTATACGTATCGCTACCATTTGGTAACCAATATGGCGGAGAGCTCGGTTGGCGAAGCTTATGTAATTATATTAAAGGATTATTTTAGTATCTTGACGCGGTAAACATATGCAAAGGGTTTTAAATGTTTTTTAAACGTAGCATCTTTAGTTGAGTGTATTTTTTTCCAGTGCTCTGGTCTGGGGTGTCTCAAAATTAGCCCAGCCGAATTTGACTAGAGAAAAGTTGGGGTTAAAATGCCTTGCTTTTGAGAAAGTGATCTACATTGTGAAGATGACAAATTTCTAACTGTTGATGGTAAGTTTTAAATGATTCTATATATATCGCAGGCAGCATATGTATGTGATTTACTCTCTAATGCTCTATTCACCTATATATTCTTTTGATGTTCTTAGTAGTAATCACACACATGTACCTAGTAACTGATGAATAGGGAGAATAATTTTCTTGTAGAAAAGCCTTTCTCAAAAATATGTAAATCTTATTGAAGGGATTTATTGTCTGGAAAATTAATAAATTTTGCCCCTTAATCAATTTAGTGATAAATTTGCTCTGTTGGTCATCTTGTAACATTTTATGAGCTAGTCTTGAAAATGTATTTTTTACTATTCATCTGCTGAAAGCCAACTATTTTGAGATCCATTAAACTCCTCTCAGACCACAGTTGATGTGTTTGAAAATTTTGAGAAGTATAATTAACAGGCTTCTGGTTTGAGAATTGAGATTTTGTATCTTGATGCAGAGAAAACCTTAGCTATTATACTCTGGAAGTTGTTAGTATCATTTGAGATAAAGATGCATAAAAGAGTAAATTCCTAATTGTTTATAAGATGACCACTATAATATTATAAATTCCAATCTTCATTAATTGATTTAGTGAAGCTTGCAAACTACCTACGATGGCTTAAATAAGTCATTGTGACATGTCTAGTGCAAAGTAGTATCTTATTCAAAATGTCCAGGCCTTGTTTTAGTATTTCTTGTGTTGAATAGCACACTGGGGAAATAATTTCTAATATAATTTTGATATATTCAACAATATTTTAATATACAGCACATTTATTAACCCACATTACAAACTTAACTTTGTGCAGGACAGAACATATAATATATGAATTTAAGAAATTGCCTTGATATTCTGTGGTATTGTACGCAGTCAATTTTTTGCTAATATAACAACATTGTGTGAGGCTAAAATCAAATTAGGGATGTATTTTTTTTGCCATGTTATATCCTTACATTTTAAATTTATTCCAGATAAAATTCCTCGAGCAAAAAAAGATTTAAAAAAATAAAAAAAATTTTGACATCTCACTCTTAATCATTTAACATTAGAAGCTTGTCTATTTTATTCAGTAGATATCCTTGTTATTTCATAACTTAGAATAAAATAATTTATTGTTTTGTTTGTGTTAATGTTTCCTTAAATTAAAGTTTTTATTGGCCAATTATGACATCTTGGAAAAATGTGATATACTCACAGAATAAGGGGCTGGTTTTCAAATATTTCTTAATTTACTAGAGAATAGATTGACAAGTAGAAAATGTCAGTAATGTATGGAAAAATAGAATTCTTTTTCTATTCCTGGTTCCTTGTTTTAAACATGTTTTGTTTAAGGTGAATCCACTATAAACCAGTATATTTTGACATTTGACCACATCATATTTGAGGGCTGGTATAATGCTTGGGGTGTTCTCAACTGTCATGACTAGAGACTAATAAGTTTTTGGTCTCTCTGAGGTTCAAGTGATCCATTACTATGTTATCTTTCAGTGGAATCTAAATAATTTCCTTCAAGTATTACAGATATATTGTTTCTATGCTGTATAATTGGTTTATACTAAGAGTATCAGTGTACATTCACCATTCTTCCTCACTGTGTTTTTCACACAAATTTATTTTTTTTTCACATGTCTATATTGGTAAGAATTTTGAGACTTCACATAAACCAAATTGAAGTTTGCACAGAAATTAAATCCAGTTAAAGAATCTACATTCAACATTCGTTCCTTATTTTTCTTTGATGTTGTTAGAAAGCATGGTTAGTGAGTACACTTCTCTCCTCACTAATTTCAGATTAATGCAACTTAGTTTTTTCTCCATCAGCTGTTCCTGCAATAATGGGATGACTGAGGTCCTAAAAAATGAGCCTTTCACGGCAAGCCGGTTCAATAATTCAGGCTCAGCTGCTGCCCCCTATGGGAGCATGAGGATCACCTCAGCTTCTTAGAGGACACTATCACGGCTGACAAGAGTGTAACCAGTTTGGGTGCTTCACTTCTTGACTGAGAGCAGTAGTTTCTCAACTGTAAGTTGATATGAATCAGTCAAATGGGTTGATTATTTCTTGTAGAATAGCTATGTCTGCCATTATAATTCCAAATACTGGCACTAAAAATGCTGTGAGCTCCAATTCAGTATTGGTTGGCCAGGGAAGTGTGCTTATGGCTCAACTGAGGGTTTTAAGTTGGACCTGTCACTCAAAACTGGAACAGAAAGTCCTATGGGGAGAATTGATATCTGGTTTGGACTATTTGAGTAACAAGATAGAAGGGCATTTTCTCTCCTACTTGATTTTGGAATATTTACTGAGCATAGAGTTGCCTGCCAATAGGCTGCCATTGCAGGATGAGAATTTGTATACCTTCTAAACATCAGGTGAAAGGTCACTACATCAAAATGGCCATTTGAGGTCCCAGGTGACCCATATCAAAATAAGGTTGTGGTTCCTGATGGAGTTTTTGTTTCTTCACATGTACATGTTTAAAAATGTAATTTTTCAGTTTACATTGTTCCATTAATATTTGAAAAATTGAAATCCATCAATCGTTGAATCACAGTAATATACCTTGCAACTAGGGTGTGTTACTATTAGCCGTGTTTAGTTTCAATTCAATTTTCATCACTTTAACATATATTTTTTCCTATTTATTGACATCCTTTTTTGTTGTTGACCGGAACACATGAACATCAGTATCTAGGGGCTATCATCTCTGTTGGTGAATTCATTTTTGATACATGATAGCGAGGCTCATGACTACAAACGACCACTATTTGAGACAATACCAGGGCTCGCATGACTATACTGATGTCTCTGGTTTGCTGAGGATTTTTTGATGCTCAAAGTCACTTCTCACTAGTACAAATTTTTCAATATAATGCTGTCCCAGTCACGATAAATATAATTTTATAGTTTTTGGGGTATGGTTGATTCATTTGTTTCCCCAACACTAGTATGGTTGAGCCGTTTTTTGAAATTTGATTTGAAACATTGCTGAGCACCAACCTCTCCAGCAGGTTACCGTCCTTGGATTTGAGCGTGTGGAGGCGGTGTGTGAACTTCAAGTGGAAGACACCACCTTCTCATCCAGCCTGCTGATAACTGCAAATTCGCCTTTGAACTTTTGTGAAGAACTTGTTGATATATCTCCTATTCCTTTTAGAACCATAACTACTAACATTCACGCACCTTCTGGCATGATTTCTTGAGACCTATTCGCTAGAGGTCCTTCAGAAGGTACTACTATTGTCTCTATGGTAATAAGCGTGTCTATTGGGAAAATGTTAGACCCGAGTTAAAGAATCGGTGTTTTTTAAGGGGATCATCCAAGTTTGAGACCTTTTTTCTTCCGATTCGTTTGAAAATTGGCCAGTATATGTCTTTTGTGAAAGTAAACCTTTTATACTCCTGTCATTTTTTTGTTTTAGGCCTGATTTTTTTTTGACGAAAAATGTGTTTTTTGGTATATTCTTATTGATATTTCAGATTTGAACTCCTCCTTCAGTTTTGATGCTAGAACAAAAACAAAGACAGTTTTAGAACCCTTGGAACATTTCTAACAAACTCATGCTCGGCTTTTTTCAAATTCAAATTTTCTCTATTTTTCACAAATTTTTGAAATTTCAAAAATCAGCAACAATTTTTTGGGTTTAGAGCTATATATTTCTTCAAAGAATTCGAATTTGAAAAAAGCGAGCTTTAGTTTGTTAGAAATGTTCCAAGGATTCTAAAACTGTCTTTGGTTTTGTTCTAGCATCAAAATTCGAGGACTAGTCCCATTTTGAATGTTGAAAATTAGAAGTGTTGGGTATATGCAAAAAACAAAATTGTTTGTTGAAGTGTAATATAATGAACAATTGATGTAATAGATTTTAATTTTTATTTCGATACTTTCCATACATAACTTCATATTCAAACTGTGAATTGTGATTTAAAAAAAAAAATTTTCTTTTATATCAACAAAATGATTTTTTTTCAGTCTGATTCTTATGAAATTTGACTATGATATGTTACCTTTGAAAAGAAACACAATTGATTCCATTCATTTTTTTGATTCAGGCCTTAGATTTTACAAAAATTTGGCATAGGTTTTTTAGGTATTGATATTTCACTAATATTGATATATCAAAATGGGACTCCTCCTTCAGTTTTGATGCTAGAACAAAAACAAATACAGTTTTAGAATCCCTGACACATTTCTAACAAACTCAAGTTGAGCTTTTTTCTATTTCCCATTTGTTCTCTTTTTATATGGGGTCAAAATCAGGAAAAAATTAGGAATTTTGGGTGCTTTTCATTGATATTGATATTTCAAAATGGAACTCCTCCTTCAGTTTTGATGCTAGAACAAAAAAAAAATACAGTTTTAGAATCCCTGACACATTTATAACAAACTCAAGTTGAGCTTTTTTCTATTTCCCATTTGTTCTCTTTTCATATGGGGTCAAAATCGGGAAAAATTGAAAGATTCCTCCGGGGGGGGGGGGGGGGGAATTATTGTCGCAGCGCCATAAAATTTTAGGAACGAATAGTCCACCAACTAAGGGTCCTTTTCCAACAATAACATGCAAAATGACCATGGAATCGGCAGGATCTGGCAAGGGCCTTGGATGATCGCCTTAAGTAGTATAGGGTTTTGCGTTGATGCACAGGACACAATGCGCGTGAAGCACCAGGCCAGAGAAAAGTTCACACAAGAAATAAGTTGAAGAAAAAAGTAGCAGGTGCTGAAGAAAAGGATGAAAATGAATCGAAAAATGAATGGTTCCTCAACAATATAAAACCCTATTCTACTATTTATATCAATGACAATATAATAGGGTTTTATATTATTTTCTTCAGCCCCTACTACTTTTTTCTTCAACTTATTTCTTGTTTGAACTTTTTCTCTGACCTGGTGCTTTATGCGCATTGTGTCCTGTGCATCAACGCACGTGGTACTACGCTAGGATGTCCTCTGTGGGAGGAGCACATGGTGCATAAAATCCCCGGACACGTGTCCATACCAGATCCTCCATTCCTCGCAGTCTGTGATAGCACTTTTTTTGTTGTGGAAACGGAGCCTTAACTAAAAACTAAAGCACAAATGTTTGGAAAAGCAGATCCTGCTGTTACTTAAAATTGAATCATAACCTGACTCGCCACTGACAGAGAAGCACTTTCTGGTGCTAATTTCGTGCGAGATAGTTCGTTTCTGTGCAAGATTCCTCGGATCCCTAAAGATCCCTATATAGGCCTACTTCTCAATATTTCTATGTTTTTTCGTATTTGTATGGCACTCGCTTTCAGTCTCAGAAGTCCATTAGCGCTGTTTCTCCAGTCTCCCAATTTCACATTTGTTTCTTCAACCACGTCTTCGGTGTCCGTGAAGCCGATTGGAGTGTATTGGTTCATGTCCGTTTTAAGAAGCAAATTGCGCAAGAAACATGTAGCAAGACAATTTGATTTATGCTCGGTACGGTTGTTTCAATTGATCTGGATGAATTAGTTCAACTGCCAGTGAAATGTTCGAATAAGTTCAAATTTGAGTTAAATGTTGCGCGGAGAATAATTTGCTTACGTTAGAATTGAGCCCATTTACGCATATTAATATATATGGTTAGCAGCAAATGTATAAGTGCTACGCTACCACGCTGGTTCTGTAACTGGCATTCCGAGGACAGAAATGTCCTATATTATAAACTATATACTGGATTTTTTCGACGATAATTTTTTATTTCTTTGATTTTGTTCTACAGCAAACTTTTACTTACAAACGGACTCCTCATTTTGTGGATATAAGTTACATGATATTTCTGCGCACAACCCAATGACAAGATTCTCTAGCACCTGCATTTTAATGTTCATTCATTGGTGCTTTAATTGTGCGACTGGGATGTTAATGGTCGGTTTACTTGCGATTATTTTATTGTGAGGTTGAACTGATGCAGTGCATTAATATGTACAAAAGCTTTCTCTCCTTTAATAATGCTCTAAATAAAAAAGGTGAAACTTTCTTGAAACTATTCTCGTATGCAAACGTAATTGTAGCCATTATGAAGAAAAAATACTTTAACTTATATATTATGAGTACTTTTGTTACCTATAGAAAAAAGGAATTATGCGCGAGTCTAAATTTTCTTCTATGCAGCGCAGTGCACGATATGTAGCTGAGGAAAATCATGTCCATACGAAGAAGTTGAATATAAGGCGAGTGAAACAAATCATTTCCTTTCGTTTTATTGTGACGATGCATGGGTAGTTTTCCCTCTACTTGCTGATAATGTCGTCTTGATCCGAAAGGGCCTTGTGAAGGGCGTCGGCACTCGCTTTCCAGTCTCAGAAGTCCATTAGCGCTGTTTCTCCAGTCTTCCAATTTCACAGTTGCTTCAACCGCGTCTTCGGTGTCCGTAAAGCCGATTGGAGTGTATTGATTCTTTTCAGTTTTAAAAAGTAAATCATGCAAGAAACATGTAGCAAGACAATTTGATTTACGTTCGGTACGGTTGTTTCAATTGGCCGCCGGAAAACCTGCCAAATGCGTTCTTCACTACTCGTCGTGCTCTGCTCAGCCTGTAATTAAAAATGCGTTGTTTCTTGGTTAGTCCTTTTTGTGGGTAAGGTTTCATGAGTTTTTTTGTTAAAGGGAAAGCATCATAAGCTGGGAACTGGAACATTGATATTAGTATCCGGAAAATCTGTACTTTCTGGCATGATTAGAGTATTGCCGTCAATGTGGTCTTTGAGGTGAGACTTCGCGTACACATCTTCGTCTGAAATACGCTTATATGTACCAAAATTTGCCTATTTTGTACGAGAATTTGAGGTTGGCATCCACGACTGGAAAAGAAGCAACGGAAAATGACCCTTTGTAAGTGAAGAACGGGATTCACTGTGATTAGGTGGCCGGATAGCTTCGTACTTGCCGTCCATAGGACTTAGATGAAGGGAAATTCCAAAGCTGCCAGATTTATGTTGCCATAATCGTTCTTCAGTTTTTGATGGCCCGAGATGCAAGCGGCGAGTAAATGAGTTAATGCTTTAAAACCTCAGATAGTATGCCGCTGACTGTTGACTTTCCCATCCGAAATTGAAAATTGTGAGAGCTTCTGCTTTCCCCTTAAGTAAACAAATTTACTGTAACTGGTACTCCAGTTCGAAACAGGTCGGATGAACCAAATGAATACAATTATGTAACACTTCGAGGTAACTTTGACTCTCCTAAAGGCCCTATTACACGACGCAACACTTTGCCTCGGTTACGGCAACTGAAATGACGCAACTTGTGGGTGCGCTATCACACAAGGCAACCAGGGTGGCGTTGCCAATTGCAGAGGGAGGTTGTAGCTCGCAGTGACTGCGGCATTTGACATCTTCATTTTATCATTAAATGAAATGCATTAAGAACGTATACAAAACTTAGATCCTGTTTTGCGCTTTTAAATGTCCATGCATAATTTATTGTCTTTATTTTCTAACAATGGATGAGATTGAAGGGTCGTACGACTGTTGATTTAAAAAAATTCTTTTGATGTATTATTGACTTCTAGGAAAATATCTAATTTATGAGAATCAATATAAAATGCAGCAATATAAACATCATAATATTGTAATAAATTTTCAACATCTTTTTTACAGCTCATATTCGCATATAAATATAATAATTTGTGTTTTTATATCGCACAGAAATAAACAAAAGGAACAGTAATTTAATTAATTAAAACTTTGACTGCGGCAACTAAATATAAAGTTCAACACCAAACTCAAATTTTAAGTCAATTGTAGTAAACTATTTTGAAAATACCAAAAATGAACTGGATCGTGCCTTCATTTAGCTTTGATTAAATATTTATGGAAATTGAGTCTGCGTCGGTGAGCAGCATTATGAAAATTACCTGTACCACCGGTGGCGCACGTCGCCGTCAAAGTGTTAACCCCATTCATTTGGTATATTGATATAGTTAGGTTCAAGCCTAAAAAACATTAAATGGTTTGATCATTAGAAGCTGAATAAATTATTGCCTATTTTTCTACCCGCTACTTATGATAGAAAATTAAAAATGAATGCACATTCAGTTACCTGACTTCATAGAGTCAATCTTCTTAATGTTTTTTCTATTTTTTGTGGCTTCGATAGTTACATCATATCCAGCTAAACTGTTCAAACTTATAAACCTATTGATTATTCTTTTTCAAATTTCTGACCACTTTATTTATCATAAAATTCTACCAGATAAACATTCCGATATATGGAAAAGTTACAGCATTTGAAAATGAAACGTCACGAATGAAACGTCACGGTAAATGGTAACATTCCGCTTTATTTTATACAGAAATTACGACTAATTATATGAATAAAATGACACTTAATTGCTTATATAAGACTTATTAGCTTCCATATTATAGAACACTGCGCGATTTAGTAACACTTTGACTGCGACGTGCGCCACCGGTGGTACACGGAGGAAATTTTCATAATGCCGACCAATAGTCGTAAACTCAATTTTCATAAATATTTAATCACAACTAAATACATGCACGATCCAGTTTATGTTTGATATTTCCAAAATAGTTTTCTATAATTGACTTAAAAATTTGAGTTTGGTGGTGAACTTAATTAATACCTAGTTGCCGCAGTCAAAGTGTTGAGTCCTTCGATTTTCTATTGAATGGTGGACCAAGTTTATGTTGGCTTAGTGGGAGGCGGTGTTTCATAGCATAGGACATTGCTGAAAGGCTTCTATTATCAATTGTATGACGGATCGAGACCATAGTGAACCACACGGAGACGGTGTAACAAACATCCTCACTCTACGACGCTCAGTCGACCACTGCTCCGTCGCTCTGAGGCAGTGTTGCCAAATAAAATTTTGTAGAATATGCCAAAACAGAGAAAAAGTTATGCTAAATATGCTAATAAATTTCTGGAAATATGCTAAAAAATATGCTATATAAAAATCTATTATTAATATCAACTTACCAATTTCTGAGTCCATATTTGAATGATGATACTTCTAAAAGTATTTTTTTAGCAGCTTAAATCTGTTTCGTCATTGAAAACGGCAACAACGTCACTTTCGAGCGAGCTAGTACTCGGTTCTTCTTTGCTGTACGTTGCCATTGTACCAATTGATCTGATCGTCGAAGCTGGCAGCTCGTAGTTTTGACAGCATTTGCCATGACGTTTCAGGCCATACTTGACTCTTAAGATTGCGTTTAGTAAAGGCAGTTCCATTCTGTTTCTTAATTTACTTTTTACAATGTTCATGGAACTGAATATCCTTTCAATTTCTGCATTCGAGTTAGGTAACACTAACAAACTCAAAGCACAGTCGGCTAGCTCTTTGAATGGATTATTACCAGATGAGTCTCTGTAAGCATCAACTTCAGTCCAAAATTCTTCCGTTTGAGAGACATTGTTCCAACTGCTTAAATGAATATTATTATACTGCAATTCAGCTGCAGCTACTTCTTCATCAGTGTTGAGCATAACTTGCAATATTGGGGTGACTGAATCTTTAACATGTTTCAAAGTGTTTTGAACTGAAAAGGACGAGATTTGCTTCAAAACATTGATGTTTTTGGGCAGTCTCTGCTTCAGTTGTCGAAAGAGGCTCAGAAGAAACTTTTGCGATCTGGTTCTAATGCATTTCACTTTATCTATAGTTGTTTTGTTGTCACTAATCAATTCTGTCACTTTCCTTTCAAATCTAAAACCAAGACTTGGTTCCGGATCCAAGTGACTCTCTATGTCCGAATGTATTGGATCCACTTTGCTGGATTGTAGCATCAATGGTCTAGCAATTGATTTGATTAATCGAGTAAGATCTTCGAAGAGTTTCGTCTTGTCAGCATCATTTGATTCGAATGCTTTATTCACTTGCTGAACTTGGACTAGAACTGGATGTAGAGCCAACATATATAGCAAATTCGTTTCATCTTGGTACATGTCATGCAAGACTTCAGCCGTGTAACATTTTTCTGATAAGCGTGCAATTCCAAAATGAGTTCTCAACTCAAGCCATTGATTGATAATTCTAGCTATTGCAGGCTCAATTGATAGCCATCGGGTAGCGCAATTGTTCAGAATTTTCAAAGGAGATCTGCTATCATTTATTGTTTCATATAGCTGCTTGTAGGCAATTTGTCTTGTCGCTGAATGGGCGAACCATTTGTACGTTTCCCCTATTAGAAACTCAAGATTTCTTGGAAGAGCTTCAGCAGAAGGATGAGAAACTGCCAACTGTAAAGAATGGCAAGTGCATTTGATAAGGATTAAGTCGGGAACATCGGCTTTTAACTGTTGGTATACTCCATTGTTGACTCCAGTCATTACACTAGCGTTGCCTGTACCAACGCCAACTAGCTTGTTAATGTTTAGCTTCAGCCTTGTCAGTTCTTGTTTTACAGCAGAAACGATACTCGTAGCATCACATTTTTCTAAAACAGTTAAACTTAGAAATGTATGAATAACTTTTCTGTGTTTTCTGCTGAAGTAAATTATGGCAATTCCAAGTATTTTGCACACCGACACGTCATTGCTTTCATCCAGTAGCAGGCTAAATTTATTGCTTCCAATGTCAGCGACCAAATCCTCTTCAAAGTGAACGCCAAGAACGTTTTTAACGATTGCCGTACATTTAGTGCGATGCATTTTAGCCTTTGAAAGCACGGAACTGTCTTTGATTGCAGTTTTACATAGATCCACTAAATGATCACATGAATTGAGCGATGAATGGCAGCAGACGAACAGAGCAAGGCTACCTTCAACTTTTGCTGTTTCGTTGGATTTCGGTGCGAAGAAGCTTTGCAAAGAGGTCACTTCACGTGGGACAGCAGATTTGTGTTTTTTTGCTTCGGCGTGCCTTGATATTACACTCAACTTTGCTTCAATATCACACCTGCAAAACTTGCAATGTGCCTTCGAACTGTCGCCCGGTACTTCGCACAACCACGCACTGAACTCCTTCATTTTTAGCCACTCTTTCCTAAACTTTTGTGAATATTTTTTAAGATCTTTACTCATTTTAGTGTTCGTATTCATCACTAAGTTAAGCTAGGTATCAACTCAACCACCAATTTATGGTTATGTAAATTTTCCGCAACCGGCAACGCACTGCAGTTGGAGACACGAATCATTCGTAATCAACCGCGAGACTGATTGGCAGGATCAGACGAACGAAGAATATGTGGCGCGCCCGGCCGGCTCGTAGTTACCTCGTTTCATACCCGATCAAACGCGTTCCGTTGCAGTTTTGAATATAAGTTGAGCTCAATATATGCTAAAATTATGCTGAAAATTAGTTTTCGCGAGCTAAAAAATATGCTAGATGCTAAATGAGCAAATTTCGATGCTGAACAGCTCAAAAATACGCTAAATTTAGCATAAAATATGCTAAATTGGCAACACTGCTGAGTCTGAGGTGCACGAAGTTTTTGATAAAGCGCGATACCCAAAACTCGCCCTGCAACTGCAGTCCGTTGCTCTCAAAAGCATCCGTCGCTGCTTTTTGGAGCAATTGTTGCACCGTGTAATAGGGCCTTTACAATACATTCACACTTAATGCGTTGTGAATGTATTGACCCAATAAACTCGGTACAATCTTGTACATCCAGTGACATCGATGCGCGTGCAACAGGGAGCTCATGTACATAAGACAATACATTAGAAAGAACAAGGAATACCACTTTTTCTTCAACTTTTATTACCAAAATTAAACATTCTCTACATAAAAATGTACATGAATATTTTACTTCCAATAATCAAATCTTTCCCACCAATTGAACACCAAAATAATAAAACAAGTATAAAAGGAGAGCTTTCTTTACTTTTCTCTGAGCAACCATTATTACCCAATCCACAAACACTCGTGAGCACTCTTGGAGAACAGCAATGCAACACTGATAGAATCAAGCGTAAAAAAATGCCTCGTGTGAACGATTCAACGTGAAATCCGGCTGCGTGATTTTTACGCGAATCGTGATTTCACGCTCTGTGTGAAAGAACATTAAGGTCTGGTAAGGTCGGCAGAGAGCCGATACAGAGCATGGAAAAGCCGTATATGGTCGAATTGGGGCCATGAAAAGTCGATAAGTAGCCAAAAAAGGTGGTAATTTATGAACAGTGTCAAAGGAAATTGAATGTTTTGAAACCGTTTTTTACTCCCATTATAATGGACATGGCGGCCAATATACGGCTGCATTTCCGAATAAAACACGGCTAAAAATCTTGCCTTCCGCGGCGCAGAAACTACTTGAAAACGTATTTTTTACTTGGGTTGTGCTATTTATCTATTTTGAGCTAATATTCAAGTGATTGCGATAGGTGACCGATTTCCACAAGGGACTTTTTAAGACTGTGATTTCCCTCAATAGCTTGCTTCGAGCTTCAACCAGTAATTTTGATCAGTTTTAGAAAAATGTCAAGCCAATTACTCGGTCATTTTCTTCGATTGATTTTGTAAAGCACAAAAAGATTTCACATTCGTTGTCAAATCATCAAAGTAGTGGCTTTCTTAATTAGCTAAGCTTGAAGTCTTGAGTACGAGGACACATTGAAAAACAATAAGTCAATTCATCGGAAAATGTTGTCATAGTTGCACGAAAAAATTCTTTGACTTTGAAAAATAATTTTGACTTTGTTCGCGTATCATTGTCCGGACAATTTGTAGTTTACTCAAGAGGCTTAGCAGTCTCCCCTTGGAAAACGCTAAATGAATTGACATTCGCTGTTGGTATCTGCAGCCACTTTTGATGAAATCTAAATTGGTGATCAAGTTATTATGAAATGAAAACTTTCAACAGCTTCAGAAACAACTTCGTAAACTAGACCAATCCGTTCAATAGTCAATGAACTATCAAGCTGGAATAACTTAAGAAATTATCATGGATGATGATTTCTTTGGGTACTTGCAAGGAGTAACTGATGAATGAAGAAATGAAAGACGCTTGAAATTTATACACTAATTTCTCTTACGTTTCGTTTCGATTTAAGAACACGTATACCAGATTATTTCTTCAACTCAGAGCTGTCAAATAAATTTGAAGTTTAAACAGGCGATTGTTGCGTAGGATTGAATTGCGTAACAATAAAAGTAATTACCCTTTGGTGATCTCCTTGACTCTATTGTTGTTCACGCGTTTTTAACTTGTTGGCATAGGCTCGCTCCAGTCTTTGTCTGTACGCAGCTAAGTGTACATATTTTTCATGGTAAGTTCAATTACTGGTCAGTGAATTCAATTTGTGTCTGCAGTTTTTAGCAATGTTGGTTTCGTTGGCCTGTCAGGTGCCGACCTCTTTCCTCGCAGTTTCTGCCTTCATTTGAACAGTTCATTTAGAACAATATTAGTTCAATAATTCCACAACCGCGTGATACTATTTCAATGCCGTTTTAGTTCTGTGAGCGATTCTCTATGTATAGTACTTAAGTGCGTTGTTCTTGTCTCTGCGCAGGAACAATAATTGGAGCTCTTAATAAACTCGATCCAATTCCAACGTTTCACTGATGGCTCCATACGTCTCCAAGTAAACCCGTTTTTCGATTGCTCTGGGAAATACGTAACACAGAGCTGTTGACAATTTGTCGTGCGAGGTCGATCTCTAGGCTTGTAATTAATTTCATGAGCTTCCCAATTTTGGCACATAATTAAAAACTCTCTCAAGAACAAAGCAACCAATCAATACGGAATTGCCAATCACCGGCTGCAGCAAAGAAATAGGAGAAAAATTTACTCCTCTAGTTTACTCATCTAATGCTCACCCCTCGCAGATGTAATTTTAAAATTTCCAACATCAGGTTGAGGGTAAAGAGTACAAATACTTTAGACAACATATTTACATAAAAACTTTCAAGCAAATGAAAACAAAGTTTTTTCATTCAAAAAGAAAAAGTAAGGGACAAATGTACTTGAAAAAAATTGAAATTTTATCATGTCAATGCTACCTTATTGCACACTTTGACTATCATCATTAGAAAGGTTTTTAAAAAAGATTCAATAAACACATGTATTGTAAACAAACTCGGATGGCCGCAACCGTTACCTGTCAGAATGTTTTGACGATCAATACTCAGTGAAAACACTCAGAAAAATGTATTCACTACACTGAGCAAATAGTTAGGCTTTGCAGAGACAAATTAACCAATAGGCAAATTCCTGAAAGTGTCAGGGGTTTAAACTCGACTGTTGGTGCAATAGTTTGGAAGCCATCGAGAGAGTATGACAATATTTAATTTACGAAGAGTTTGAGCTTCTCGTATGATCACGGACGGATCTCGACGCTATTAGATGCGTAACGTGACGAATGAGCCTATGACAACATTTACATGCCGACAAAAAGAACTGGCTTTACAAGCAATTCACGTCAGTCGGAAATCGGGTACTAAAGAATTGCAGCGAATTGGTTTACAATTATCTTACGCTTTGCAAGTATCGTTTCCTCCCAGAAAAGCAAGTGAAGAACCGTTTAACATGTGCCAAAGGCCACCCTGACGAGGTAATTGGATTTTGGAATTTGCTAGAGTGGTTCCACGATAACATAAATGGATTCTTAGGCTAAAACAAAGCTCTCTATGTTTAAGGGGATCATCAGGATTTTTCAACATTTTCGTCCGATTCGTTTGAAAATTGGCCAGCATATGTATTTTTTTAAAATAAATAATCTTTACTTGTGTCATTTTTTTGATTTAGGCCTTATTTTTTACGAAAATGAGTTTTTTGGTACATTTTTATGGATATTTCAAAACGCTTCTCCTCATTGAGTTTTGATGCTAGAACAAAACCAAAGGCAATTTTAGAATCCTTGAAGTATTTCTAACAAAAGTAGCTTGTAAAATTTTACCATTTGATGGAAAATTTTGTGATAAGTGATATTTTATCGTTATATCACAAAAAGTTATTTTTTGGGTTATGAGCTTATAATTTTTTTCCTAAACTTGAAAAAAGCCAAGCTATTTTTGTTATAAATGTTCCGAAAATTCTAAAACTGTCTTTGGTTTTGTTCTAGCATCAAAATTCAATGAGGAGTAGCGTTTTGAATGTTGAAAGTTTGAGGTTAAGCCATAAGCCATAAACAAAATTTTTCGTTGAATTGGAATATAATGGACAATTTATGTAATTAAATGCTGTTTTCATATTTATTTCTATAATCTCCATGCATAACTTCATATTCACACTCTGAATTGTAATTCCCCAAAAATTAAACAAAATTAAAAAAATTTTTTTGTAAAAAAATTATGAAATTTTGTATTTGTAGTCTGATTCTTATGAAATTTGACTATTATATTTACCTTTTGAGAGGAAATAGAATTTTATAACTTCATTTTTTCGATTCTGGCCTTTGTTTTTGAAAAAAAGGACATATGGGTTTTTAGGTTAATTTTTATTGATATTTCAAATGAATAGAACTCATTGAGTTCTTATACTAGAACAAAACCAAAAACAGTTTTACAATTCTTGAGGCATGGTGAGTAAAGTTAAGGTTTCAAATTTTCTATTTCCCGTTTTGTTTTGTTTTTAAATGGGGTCAAAATGGGGTCGAAAATTCAGGATTTTTAGTCCTCTTCCCCCCCTCCCCGCTCTTAGTACTCTTCCCCCCCCCCCTCATTTTTAGTCCTCTTCCCTAAATCCCCCCTGAGGTGAGGATTTAGTGTCCTTAGCGCTATAAAATTTTAGGACCGAATAGTCCACCATCTAAGGGTCCTTTTCCAACAAGAAAAACTCACCGGACCAACAGGGGCCTGGCAGGGGCCTGGGATAGTCCCTGTAAAGAAAAACATGAACTGGCTACGGTCTCAACAACACAATTCTAAACGTTAAGTTCAGAGGTACAACATCGTTGTGCAAGGATGTATTATTGGCTGATGACTATTGAAACTCGTCATCATTAATAATTAAGTGTACACCCCCATATAACTGTATATCCTGTAATGGAGTTGCTTCAGTGCCCCAGAAAATTCTACCGCCTCGTCAAGTAGACCATTCTATATAATAACTGCAAAATTATGGTCAATAATTATAAGATAAGAAAATAAGCAGCTTTTAGTGGTCTACCCAGTCGTTTTACCTCAATCTCAATGAAAATTTGCGACGAGTATTCAAAACTGTGTCTGCTGTAACAAAACCACTATAAATAAAATTAGTCCAAATTATTTTGCAGATATGAGATTCATGAGCGTGCACGAATAAAACACAATACCGCTGGCGAAAGATCAAAAATTATTTTCGAGTGACAATAACCGGTTCCATACTGTATGCGCATAGCGTGCTCATGCCAACGAAGAATGGTGACTTTTTTAAAATTTTGCCAACACCTAACACGTTCTATCAAAGAAACGAGAAGACGATATGCCTTCATTAGCAAAAAGTTAGAATTTTAGGAATCCTATTGACTTACCAGTGTGGTTGAATAAATAAAAAATGAGAATTTCAAGAACCCAGAACCAGGTTACAGAGGGACTTTGAAGGTTAAAGGGACGGTATGGATAAAAATCCAAAATATTATCTATTCTCTGTTTTTTAACTCATCGTATAGAAAATGTTCTTACGAATCTAACGGTATGCCTCTATACATTGTAAGTGCTTTCGTTCGTCTGCTACAGCTTGCGAAAGGCCAGTCACTCACGTCATTACACTGTCAGGTGACGAGTTTGTCAAGCTCACCTAAAAATTTTAAATTTCGATATTTTAAATCTTACTTCTCCCAAAGTTCCGGAGGTAAAGACATGGTATTTATATGAATCGATAGGGCTTAAAAATATCTAAAAATGAGTGTAATTTTTTATGATTGTTGTTTAGTTTGAAAATTCGACCAGTAATAATGACAAAATGTAAAACTGTTTTGTTCGTAAAAAATCTCAAATTTCGACGAACCAAACTATCAAAATTTTACTCCCATGTTTCTTTAGATAATACATTTAGCTATCTGAAAAATATAATGCCGGTGCAGTAACTCCGAAATTGAAGGAGACACAATTAAAAAAAACTCAATTTTAGTTTTTCGAAAAAAAAAATTATAATTAAATTTTCAAAAACACACAACTACAAAAAATATTATTGCATCATTTTACACTTATGGTGAAATTTTCAGAATCATCAGTCGGAAAATGACGGACTTGCCTTTTTACCATGAGTCTTAGACGGCGGTTCCCCTAGGTCATCAAGCACGAAAGGTGTGCGGGAGGGAACTACCCTGAGGAGGAGAGGGTGGATGGAAAATAAGTTTTTGCCACAGTTGTCTTGCTTAAATCCATGCTTTTCGCTGAGCTCGCACCGGGAGAAGCGCTAAGCGATTGGGCTACATTTCAGTATGATCCTGTACTGTCCCACTTTTGCATCATCATAATATTTTCTCAATAGGAATACACACTATGAGCAGGGGCCTTCTCAGATTATGTAACGTCCGAAATATAACGTAAGAGGCACGCGTACTAGTGGCTTGAGTTGGCGGAAGAGGAGGTATATTCCAGAAATATCGTAAAGGAATTCCGAGGTTCGGAATTTAAGGCTCGGACTCCACCTTACTTTCGTTCTCGGTAATGCCCTGATGTTGATTATTATAGTCCCCTGTTGTTTGTAAATACCTTGAAGTTGCAGTGTCTCGTTTAAAAGTTAAATGGACGAAAACTTAGTAACCGAGTGCGTCGTGTTGGCCTATACCTTTGCTTCTTGTGAACAATTTTGTTCGATGAATCGCTGACCGTTTCTTTCCCGTATCAGATCCTAAAGGCGTGTACTAACTTGTAGGCATGTTACGTGATCTGTCCATTGGCCTGGTCTGTAGACCATTTTTACCTCCGTCAGTACATCATGGAGGACATTTCTTTGTGAGGAGTAAGTGCCTGCTGGCGCTAATTGCGAGTGAAAAAAACGAGAAAAAGTAAGCGTTGGTGGAGTCACAAAGTGTTTGCAGAAGAACCTAGGTTCGGTATTTCATTATTAAATAAATTAAGACCGGAAGACGCCATGAGTTTTTGAAATTTCACTCGCCTTACCCTTACTGATTTCCAAGATTTGCTTCTAATGGTGGAGGACTGAGAACGAAGAAGGATACAAAATTTAAATAATCTATCCCGGCTTCTCTTCGATTAGCAGTCACACTGCGTTTCCTGGCAAGTGGAGGCTCTTTCACGAGCCTCACGTACACCTTCAGAATATCTAAGCAGGCAATATCGAAAGTTTTATCAGAGGTTGGCGAAGCAATTATCTCATCGTTAAAACAACATGTGAAAGTATGTATAAGACACGAATTTCAATTAAACGTTAGAATTTATTCAAGTTTTGTACCTCCTTGAAATTGCACTTCGCATTCGTGCGTAGGGTGGCATATATTTCAGAAAAAAAGCCTATTGCCTATGATAACTCACGCATCTTATTAAAAAATATTATTCAGTGCTTAAAATAGATCGCTCTAAATTCAAATGATTCAATGGTAACATACCGTTGGGTATTAAAAGACTACAAAAGATTGCACTGCCTATTTATGTAAATTTTTCATAGAAAAGCTACATGTATATTGACATGTACTGTCTCCTTGTTCTTATTATTCCAGTACAATAGTTGATCTTGAGCAAAAAGGCTAGCAAGATTGCGAACGGCAACAAAAAGTGGGGCTAATTAAGCTGTTAGTTAGAAGTAATAAACACACAAAAAAAATCCGAATGGGTGAATATAACATCAGTTGTATGATGAACTAAGGTCCACTATTTTCTTATCAAAATATACTACTTACCACTTTCTTACATCGCTTTTCATGAACAAATTCACAAGTCTCAGTCATTATTGTTCTAATTACATATTGGTATAAGTGTTCTTGCACTGCAGAAATTCCTGCATATCATTGATGTCTTCAACCCTTGACCCTGATTGCTGCTGAAATGGAACAGGGGATGAATTTGGATTTGCAGAATAACTGTCATTCGAACCGTCTGACATTGGGGAATGTGATGGGTTGGAGGTGGTGAAGATGTACGGGGCTTGTGAATAGATGGAATTTCAGTAGATAGAAGGCCCATGTCCAATCTAAATAAAATATCATTAATAAAATGCTTAACCAAAGAATCCTCTACTCTGGGCATGTTACAATTTCTCATTTGATTCGTAACGTATTCGCTACCGAATTCTCATCTCTGGTAGCATCAATTTCTTACAGAGATTTCATGCAGTTGACAGCTTATTGTGCAGGGGAGTCCTCATTCCTTCGTTTAGGATGGTTTCTTGAGGCTTTGAATGGTCGGCGTTGGTCCACTTGCTCAGTACCTTCAATTAGTGTCTTCTTGTTCCTGGGAATAACCAGTCTCTAAGTTGCCCTGAAATAAAAAGTAATTTTTAAAATTACATGCTCTCAATTATTAAGCACGATTATTTCTTAGTTGTCAATATCTCATAGTTTCATCTATTTACACCGACAATTAATGTAAAAAAAATGATCCTTGAATCCTATGAATGGATGTTCATTTTTGTATATATGTACTTTATATTTCAGATACCATTTTCTGTAGCTGAGGAGGAAACTATTGTCCATGAATTACAGACTAGATGGAATTTTCCACACTGCATTGGGAGTGTTCACGGCAAGCAAAGTAAGGGGGTCAACCCTAGATATCAATTTTTTTCATCCGATTGGTTTGAAATTTGGCCAGCTTATGTATTTGTTGAATGTAAACTAGTGTACTCCTGTAACTTGTTCTATTTAGGTTTTTTTTAAAACGAAATATTAGTTTTTTGGTACAGGAAGGGCAAATATATCAATCGAAAGGGCTCAAAAAGAGCAGAGCTACAAAGCAATAGAGTTGATTTTGAAAAAATTACTCTGTAATGAAAAAACATTTTTCTGAAAAAATGTTTTTCTGACTCTTGAATTTATTGATTTTTGATTTGGATCCTTTCCACACAATTTTAAAGGTACCGGAATTGCTGATATATCAATCGATAGAACTCAAATAGAGCTACAACAACAGTGGAATTTATTTTACAAGAAGACTTAATTCGATATTAAGAAAGAAATAATTTTTTTTTAAAATAGCTCTCCTGAAAACTCAACTTCTTGACCTTTGAAATGATTCTTCTCCCACAGTGTTAAAGGTAGAGAGATGACAAACATATAAATTAATTGCGATTGAAGATATCTAGAGAGGCAGTGCAAAAAATCTTTTAATTTCAATTTATGGTGAATATTATAAGCAAAATATTCCGAAAAAGCAAAAAAAGTGGTCGGTTGTTGGAAAAAATGCTGAAAATTCGAAAAATCAAAACATCGAAAAACTTTTGCACCAGATCGATAGACAAGACAATCAGCCATGTACAAAGAAAAATCAGTTTTGTAAGTTCAAAATTGTAGGAGAAGAAACATATTGCGCAACACCTATTTTTCATGTTTTTTTGAAAAATGATCATAAATTGGTAAATTTACGAAAAAAAAACAAGTTAAAAGAATATTCCTAACTGTTTACACCTATGATAAATATCTCAGAAAAAATCATCGAGGACTTACAGACTTTTTTTCCCCCCCGAACCGTGCCCTTAACCTAAGAGTCCTTTCTCAACTACAAACAGAAAATGGCTCATCGGACCGCCAGGAGGTGGGTTGACCTCCTGGGACCAGCGGGTGCTTGTATATTAACTAGAAATTCATATTCAGCATTGTATTGCTTGACGTTGCAGACGCCAACTACAACTTTTTGTACACAGATGTTAGATGCCAAGGACGTATTTCTGATGTGGGTGCTTGCAAGTTCATCTCACTGTACAAGGACCTAGACAACAATTCTGCAAACGTACCTCAAAGCGAGGTATTACCAGGGAGAACGAAACCGGCGCCACACGTTCTTGTGGAAGATGACGCATTTGCTATGTCTACCTACTAAATGATAACTTACCCTGATCGTACATTAGACATTACAGTGTGAGTGTACAACTACAGACTGAGTAGAGCTCGAAGGATTATAGAAAATATGTTTGGGTTAATGTCTTCCAAATTATGAGTGTTTCTAAAACCAATTGCTTTACAGCCAGATAAAGGAGAGTCTGTGGTGTTAGCTTATGTCTATTTAGACAACTACTCACACAGAGATTCCGCTTCAAGATTTGCCTACACCCCACCCGAATTTGCCTACACCCAACCTTTTTACTTATATGATGCTGATAGAAATTTCATTGAAGGATCGTGGAGAAGGGAAATTACTGAAAGGAATAGTTTGCTGAATCACATGAACAGCTTGTGAAAATTTTCAACTGGCTAGCATAAAATTCGTGATGAATTTCGTGATGACTTTGTTTCTCCACAGGGAGAGGTATCTTGGCAGTTTGATGCAATAGAGTATTTCTTGAAATTTAATGAAGAATTTAGTTGAAAACGAGGTTCAACTGAAGCAAATATTCACAAAGATTTTAAAAACATCGTTTTCAATCACCTCATATTCATTGTTTCCACTCTCTGTGTTGGTTTCGTCCAAATCTGTGTTCCGGCTGCCCTTGCACTAAGCTGGTAGCAGGAGTAACAAATAATCAAGTGCAAACCATGTTCATTTTTTAGGGGAGGACCCACTCGACGGATTATTTTTTTTCGTTCCTTGTCGAAGGATGTCTTCAAATTGTGGATTTTCTTTTCGATGTCTGTACTGAAAGAAATAATAGCCCTATTTTGAAACACCCAGGTGCATCTGACGTTTGTCCCAAAACCGAGACACGCAGATGCATCATCAATGAGACACCCAAGATTTGGATGCATACCAGTGTCTCCAGACCCGATTTAGAGACGCTTCAGTGTTTCGTCGATGAGACACTTGGGCTTGAGTTTGATGCATTTACAAATGATGTCTCACACAAAACTCTACGGATTTTAAGCTGTAGCATTGCACTGCCAAGAAAGGTAGACGCTTTTAGCGCCATGAAGAAACTTTTATCCGCTTACGTATTCTTGAGCTAAACGATAGCTATTGCTCGTGACATCAATACATGGTCTTACCGCTGGAAAGCTGCGCCTGGAGCTATAATCGTCTCCAGCAGTAAGACCTTACCATGCCACCAGCTACACGTCTCGTTCAGCTGAGAGCGGTACCGATAATGCGTTAACTTCCCCTTAAAAACCCTTTTGACAGTTTACTGGCGAAGTTATAAAGTTAGCAAAAATTCAATTCCCTCCGTATTACATTTACTGAACACTTGAATAACTAAAGTCAGATTTGAGGGGTGACTAAGCAATTACATTATCATCACCAATAAAAGATAGGCAGCATTTTGAGACACTTCGCGCTCTTCTAGGGGTTGCACTTCCAATGAGACACCTGCTCTCTTTTTGAGACGTTCTGGCTATCTATGAGACACCTGAACAGCCATGAGACACTTAGAGAGGCCAAAATTTCTTTCAGTGTGCCACTATCACCTCGTGATTTGCAGCCAGTGATTTAAGTATCAATTTTTTTCATACTATCTTATAATCGGAACTCGTCACGTCCCAAAGACAACTAGAAGCCTGATAATCTTTAATTGATTTCAATCCTTTTAGTTTCATCACATTTCAACAACAAAAATAACAGTGTGAGAGCGTTGATTTTGCCGTAAGACCCCTGACACACTCGGTAGCAGGAGGAAGACTGGGAACTCCGATGTGTATCCAGGGTTGGCAGATTAATCAGTCAGCTAATGGCTGCATTTTACGGGAAAAAATAACCAAATAGCCACTTCAAAATATATAGACACATTTTAATACATAATCTCAATAGGGCCTACTAATAAACTTGATACATCGACAATATTTTGACGAGAGCACCTCCTCGAGGTATTGCAAGTCCTCTGTTTCTTGAGTCGTGCTATATAAGTATAAATTGCCAAGTACAGTATATTTTCTCATAGCCACGGCGTTTAAAAAATTGCCAATTTTGTGTGAATTGGCCATGAAATACCCAACCTGGCAACCCTGTCAGTGTATCGTTCATCGTTGCAGATGCCGTACACGCTAGCAAATTGTGGCGCAACATGACTACCATTGCATGCTGTCTCCCGTTTTGATTGGGAGACCTTAAACTGCGATTTTATGGTCTCGCAACAGACTCGCGGACAGCGATTGGTCTACAGACATGTCTATGTAGACAACACTAGACAGGTCTCAGAGACCAAAATCGTGCAACATGTCTGCAAGTGAGTACGTCCCTTTACGTTTTAAATAGGCGTGCGTGAGACTCATTACCAACTGTTTAAAGTTAACAACGACAGTTGGGCGATTATGACTCCGCTCTGCATTATTATACCCCAGTCTACCTATTTACTGTATATTGATATGCGGTAAAGAAGGTATTGCTTTACGCTGGATAAACTCACGAACGCAATATTTTTCTTCGTTCGCTAAGGATTTTTCAGCGTAACCTGTGATGTGTAATATAAGATTTATAAGTTTAATTAGGAAGCACAACCGAATTAGTCCAAACGGAATTTGTGCGATTTTTCATCAATGGAAAATAATTCAGGATCAAAAAGAAAGAAATAATTCTTTATTGGAATGATTGAGAGCATCTTATGAAACGACGCATCGGCGTAACTGAAGCAAGAAACAAATCAATTAGAAAGGACTCACTGAACAATATTTCAAACAACTCTCATGGCTAACAAATAGTAATCAATATTTATACTCCATGGTTCGCCATTTAACGAGGGCAAAGTGAGAAGTGTACTGTTTTTATATTTCTGGCTCTTTTGGAAGCCCAAACTCGTAGCACTACTACCAGCTCTCAAGCGTTTTTATTATCAGAACACAATCAACGAACATCAATACCAGAATTACTGCAAAACACGGTCAGTATCAATATTATACGAATCATATTTCCTCTCACCAATGCGCTTGGTTTTTGATCAATTAACAGTACCGCAATTATCATTTTCCTGTTTTTCTCTGTCTAGCAATAATTGCATTAAGAGTCTGATAAGTGATCACAATTCGTTCAGCATTTTTAAAACGGTAATTTCCCAGAATTAATCCCAATGGCACCCCAATAACCTGACTTTTATATCCGAGCTCGGGAATTAGATTACCGGCGCATAAATTTGCACTATGCCATAAAATACGTCACGGTCTTCTTTATATGACAATAAATAAATTTTTAGATGTGAAATTTTTAGATGTGGGTATGTGAAAATGAAAACTGCTTCATCTCTTTAGAAGTATATCAATGATTCGACGCCCGTTTTCATAAATTTTATTTTACGCTATTTCTTTAATTAAGGTTTAATCTACATTGTAGTCACGAACATGAATTTCAACAGATCCTCATTATGTCCCCTTTATCTGCGAATAATGGCTTATACATGTTATTGTAACCTCCGTAGGATGTACTTCACCTCAGAGGATTTTGATAAATGATAGTCTGATAGTCAAAATTTTATTTAAGCTGTGAACAGTTAGCTATAAGTCAGTGTTCTCAAAATAGTTTACGCACGAATCAAACATGTAAAATTATAATAGGAGCTAATGTTGAATAATTAATAATTTTTATCGTGAATTTACCGTTTATACATAATAATAGGGAGAGGTTACCGAACCTAGTCAACCTTATGTGTATTTAGTTAATATTCTGGGCCAATTTTTTCATCGATCGACTTGAGTAATTTTTTTCGCAGGTACCGAGCCATTGGATTGCTGCGAGAGCCGTAACATTTTTACAGTTAAACCAGATTCAATGCACATTAATATCATCATCAAGAACTGCTGCAGAACGCGCAAATGTTCAATACAGTAAATTTCATATTGCCTCTCAGCAATGCTCTTTGTGCTCGGTAAATTTACAGAACACCACTACTCGATTGCCTGTCTTTGTTAGTTGGATCAATATTTTGTGAAGCCGATGAACAAAACTCTCTCAAAGAGCATTTGTGAAGACGGCAATTTTCCTCGATTGTTCCTTGATCAGATGTACCAAGTTTCACCAGGCAGTTCCTTCTTACTTTTGAAAATGTAAAAGGTGGAAGTTTTCAAATTGAATTTAGGAAAATTGAATGACTGGACTCAAATTCGCAGCACGCTATAAAAATTGAAATTTCTGCTAGATAACATAATTGAAACAGTTCCTTTCTGAATTGAAAAGCCAACTTGGACTACGTGAATGAATTGATTTACTACAATATCGAGCATCTGTCTAATGACTTTCTGTTCAATGTTCTATCATAGAACAAAGAAAATCTTTGACGGCAATTTTTGGTTTTGTAGTAATTTTTACATTATTTAATGTTTGCTTATTTATGATTCTTCCTGTCTCAAAGGAAGCTAAATAGTGTCCCCAATTTCACAGCCTCATGTGAATGAAGGCACGTTTTCCTCTCTTAACTGGTGCCACTACCGACAAATCCGAATTGATGCGTCAGGTTAATGAGACACGGAAATTTGATTTAGCTGTCATCACACCGGTACGAACTGGGTTATAGTCCATTAACATCTGCTCTCGAAACTGATTAACAATTATTCTGCAATAGCAGAAAAAATTAAGTTGAGAATATATAGTTTTGAGTCAGTGAGTGATAGGACACTGAAGCATATGTAAGAAACAATTAAAGCGGAGAAAACAGAAATTTCGACAAAGATCTCAGACATATTCCCAACAGATTTAGGCACACGTACACGAACATCATTTATTTCACTCGAAGCTGCGAAATACATAAATGGTTTACTGGAACCAGTTTCGAGAACACCGACTTATTTTGCGAGCTTTCTGATATTGCCTGTTTCTGTGAGTAACCACAGTCTCTAAAACAAAGCTGCCAATGAGTACGGAATTGGTTAATAGAAGATTTGATCATCGTCGGCAGCAAAGAATACGATCCTCTGAATTATTTGCTCACTGCATGTGCTGCGTACGTGTCTATGGTGACAGCGGTCTGGATGTTCGCGGCGGAGGAAACAGTTTTCAAGCACAGACTCAGTAAACTGTGTACTCAATATTCACTGAACCAAAAGACAGAAGCGAAATATTTTACCCGATAAAAACGCGACAAGATTTTTTAGAAATCACTCTCGTACTACATACTTCAGCATTTCTTGAAATTTTCAGATTATTGTAGCCCTATTTAAAGATTATATGATACACCCAACAATCATAGACATAAAAATAATGAAATTAAATAACACATCAAATAATTAGAAAGAATGAATGATTTATCTCTTCAATTGACCGAGTAAAAAATTTGAGGTGCTTTGAGCGAGTGAAATGTTACAGAGACGCGTTAGAAGTGTATGTAGAAACCATGTAAATTTTAATCTAAATGCTACATCCAGCATTGTAGGCCTTCTGCGCCACAGTCACTGCAGTAAAATTGTTCAATTTTATTACCCTGTTCAGTTTGAAGTTTGACGCACTCTGTACATTTTGTGAAAATTTACGTTCGTTCTGTACCAAATAAATGAAGAATTTAGGTTGGAATTTCAAAGAGGTAATCAATTTCAGAAATAGGTAATCAGTAAATTTAATGCTCCGAAAAGATTTACTGCAATATCAACAACCATATTAATAATAATGGTAATTATCGTTACCTATTTAATTTCACACGCCTTTACCCATTATGTATTCGCGTAGTAAATTCGATTTTTCAACATTACTGCTAAAAACCTAACCGAACCAACTGCAGCAACCGCTCAAACGTAGTCAACATGGTGAACCACCTGTGAAACTTTAAAGGTTTTGCTATCCGGCATGCGCCCAGGACATCCGCAGATAGCCTACACTGGTAATGTTCCTCACTGACGCGTTAAGGTTACCGGCTTCTATTATTACTTTTTTGATTCACCAGAACCAAAATTTTATCCGTCTGAAGTAATTTATACTATTCTTACCAAACAATAACGAATCGTTTGTATCTAAACTTATGAATGGTCGTAAAAAGTGGCAGATTTTGCTATCTGTCCACCGTTAAATTAGGGCATTGAATTTATGCTCACACTTTTTAGAAATCGGGAATAAAATGGAATTATCTTTAGAAACCAATAGATAATTACCATATTTTCCGTCAAATTGTTGAATATTATCAACCAACACAAATATTCACAGGTCAGTTTGAAAAATTCTAATTCATAAGAACTTGTTGGCTGATACTATGTGTGTAATGGTTGCACACTTATGAATCGTATTAGCCCATGACATGAACAAGTGCTTCACAATGCCTCTATTAAGGTTTTACATAGGTGACACACTTTTGTGTGTCGGTTTTGTGACCAGTAGACACACCAAAGTGTGTCAGTTTTGTGAAAAATATTTTTAGTGTTTGTGAAGATTTTAATATTCTGCTCTTTACACGTCTTACAAAACCATTAGCTGCTCTAATTAGGGCACAAGCCTCATATAACTCTGAGCGTTCCATATTCAAACGAACGAATCACGAAACTTTTAGCGTTCCGAAAATTAGCTCTCACCTGTATAAATTTTCCATTTCAAACAGTGGTATGAACCTTGAATGCATTTTAGTACCTAATATTCAGACAGAAACATTGTAAATTCTTTAATCATTCCTTACGCTAGCAAAATATTGTGATATCTTGCTGGAAATATGTCGAGTCGACCGAAACAGGCTCTCAAATATCGAAATAATCGCACTAGCATCTTAATTTTTGTGAAGAAATGATTATTGTCCTCAACGCTGGAGATGATGACAACAAATACACGTTTCATGTTTCGTCTGATTTCGTTAATTTTCGGATTCTGATACTAGTACTTTCCATCCATCACGAATTTCATACGTATCTTAGTCATATATCTAATAAATATTGGGCTTGTCAGTAAAAATTTGTGGCCCGAATCTCAGCAGTAAAACTAAACATTGGATTACGATGTTTGATTTAACTGAAGTTTCTTATAGTTTATTCTTATATCGAAAAAATTTGCTCCAATTTAAAGATATTCTATGTTCAGGGTGGATGATCAGGTGTCATTTTTTTTACTAGGACATTGAAGTTTGATGATCAGAGAAGTAAATTTTTATGAATTCAAGAAACATCTGAGCAGCAATGTAGATACGTCTTGCAATACCTATTTAGGATATAAAATAATTCTTATGTGGTCACAACTGCTTTCATGTATCAAATTTATGGTAAATAGGCCATCTATTATAGTTTTAACAAACTCCTGGGAGCAAAAGTAGATTAGTCTTACGGGGCTCGAGCTTCACTTGTCAGTACAAGCAGTTCGTGAACCTAGATAAACATGTGTGGTCTCGATCAACTGGCTAGGGAACGCTTACCTTTTACTTCACTTTAGGAGAACTGGCTTGAATTGATATTACCTGACAAATAAAGTACCAAGCACTATAGCAGCTGACGGAAACGAATAGAGTTTACTTGATTTTATTATGAAAACATGAACGAAAACTAATCTTGGGTAACTGAGGATATGATGGGGCGTCTAATACACCACATCAGCGCTCTCGGAAACTCCATTGCCTGACACGATAAATTGTCGAGAGAGGATACCATCAAAAGAAATAAAACTACAAACGATGAAATAAAATTCATATTGATGGGCATTCAGACTAGCGCGCATAGTTTCGAATATTACAATTCACTTTCAATGAATGCCTGAAACAACACAAGAAAGCACATTAAAAAGACTTACAAATTTGCATATTACTTTTGAAATAGAAACTAACACATTATGATTTCAGAGAATGTTCAATGGATATGCAGATTGGTCTAAATTCAGGTTAGGTTGCAGTTTGTTTATATAAATGGATTCTAAAATTCTGATATCTATTTCATTGCACGTATCTATAATTTTGAAATCAGCATAGGAGAAACTATGATTGGTCTGATCACAATGGTTCCTGGGAGCAGACTGAGGTGGAGTTTGAAGTGGATTATTTGTTCTGAAAGAACGGCCTAAATGTTGCCAGAAACGAATTTTCGACTGCTTTCGCGTACTCCCAATGTAGGAACTCTTGCAAGTTCCGCACGTATATTGATAAATAACATTTGAGAGAACAGCGGCAGGCAGTCGATCTTTATATTGAAAGAAATTTTGGATTTTGAATGAATTTTTGAAGCTGAAGCGAAAATCTAGTTGGGGATAAAATTTTGATAAAGTCAAAGCTAAATATTTCTGCATATCGTATGAACACTCGCCAATGAAAGGCAAAGACACATAAAGTTTTTTTCTCGCAACAGTAGGTAGATCGGGATTATTAGACGTCAATTTAGTGCACAGAAACTTCTTCACGATATTATCGAATAAATGGATGGGATAACAGTTGTCTGAAAAGAATTTCCGAAGGAAGTCAAATTCTATGGCCATTAAATTATAATTGGATGATAGATAATATCCTCTGTAAATAAGGGTACGAATTGCATTCAGTTTGTAAATAAAAGAGGAGAAACAAAGAAAGTTCATACCAAGTCCAGTGAACGTGGGTTTCCTATAAACACTTAGTTGAAGGTTGCCATTATGCTTGTGAATCAACATATCAAGAAATGGTAGTTTGTTATTAGTCTCCTTTTCCATGGTGAATTGAATGTTGCTATGGCGTTGATTGATGAAATTCAAAAATTCACCCGCCTGAAGCGGATCTTCGAATATTACAAAAGTATCGTCCAAATAACGTTTGTACAAAATAGGTTTACAGTTTACAGGACAGTCTGATAGAAATCTTTCCTCCAAATCACAAAGAAATATATTTGCTAGAGTAGGTGCCAACGGATTCCCCATAGCTAAACCATCCATTTGCTTATACATAACATTATTGAATAGAAAAATAGTGTCTACAACTGCTAATTTTAAAAGTTCAAGAAATTTATTTCTGTCCATACCGTGAAAAGATGCCTTTACCGAAAAGATTTTCCTACATAACAAGTCTAAGGTTTCTATAACAGGTACATTGGTATAAAGGGAAGTAACATCAAAACTGACAAGGGTATAGTTGGGTTTAACTTTGAGACCATTAACTGAATGAAAGAATTCATAAGAGTTTTTTATTGAGTATTCATTACGAGAGAATTTATCGACAAGAGGTATAAGAAATTTTGATAATTTGAACATGGGCGTTTTAAATGCTGCTAAAATTGGGCGTAAGGGTAAACCATTTTTATGAACTTTAGCTATCCCATACAATATCCCGGGAGCAGTGCCTGTGGCGTAAACAGAGTGATAAGTTTCATTAGAAATAATGTTCATATTCTTCATCTTTAGCAAGAACCTATTGATTTTGTCTTCAATTCTAACAGTAGTCATAAGAGGATCAGCATCGTTCAGTCTTGAAAATTTTGTTGGATCAGATAATATTATGTTCATTTTATCCTCATAGTCCTTTCTATTCATTAACACGACACCATTGCCCTTATCAGGTTTACAAACAACTAGATTAGTTTCCTTGCCTAATTTTTTGAGTTTTTGGATATCGGCACCAGTAAAAATAGGAGAAAAAATTCCTGCCGATTTAAAACCATAGTAGCTTTCACACGCCTTCTTTTTGATGATGTCGATCACTGTATTAAAATTAATGGTCGGAATTAGGTTTTGTTGTTTAAGATTGTTGATAAACATTTCAAAAGATAGAAAATAACGTTCAAAATGCAACTTAGTCACAGGTAAATTGAATTGAAGTCCAAATGATAATAAAAATTGCTCACGTTGAGTTAAAATGCGGTCAGAAAAATTAAAAATCACTTTGGACGGATCACACGAATGTAAGTTTAACCTGGCACCTAACTCGTTGATTTTCTTTTCGTGTATTAGTCTTACTCTTTGGATATACCTACTGACATTACGTTTACAGAACATTTGCAAGCATAGAAAATCAAATGAGGATACCTTGCTTGACAGTTCTGAAGCAGTCGATGCAAGTTTGGTTTTCAATTGGTCAATTTTAGTTTTCTTAAATTTGATTTCGTGGTCCAGTAGTAGCTGTTGATACCTCTTGTAATGTTCAGAGGAGTGTAAGCATTTCTTGTAAAGCTTGAAGCACATGAACTTCGGAATTACTTTATACGCCTTGCAACATTGTAGAAAATGCAGGTCTTCTTCAGCTTTCCGGAACTTCGATAAAATTTGTTCATATCGGCGAAAATATAGAAGTCCATCTTGCCCATACCTACTTCTAATCTTATCACCAATGGGTATACTCTTTGGAAATCGAATCTTTAAAAGAAATAAAACTACAAACGATGAAATAAAATTCATATTGATGGGCATTCAGACTAGCGCGCATAGTTTCGAATATTACAATTCATTTTCAATGAATGCCTGAAACAACACAAGAAAGCACATTAAAAAGACTTACAAATTTGCATATTACTTTTGAAATAGAAACTAACACATTATGATTTCAGAGAATGTTCAATGGATATGCAGATTGGTCTAAATTCAGGTTAGGTTGCAGTTTTTTCATATAAATGGATTCTAAAATTCTGATATCTATTTCATTGCACGTATCTATAATTTTGAAATCAGCATAGGAGAAACTATGATTGGTCTGATCACAATGGTTCCTGGGAGCAGACTGAGGTGGAGTTTGAAGTGGATTATTTGTTCTGAAAGAACGGCCTAAATGTTGCCAGAAACGAATTTTCGACTGCTTTCGCGTACTCCCAATGTAGGAACTCTTGCAAGTTCCGCACGTATATTGATAAATAACATTTGAGAGAACAGCGGCAGGCAGTCGATCTTTATATTGAAAGAAATTTTGGATTTTGAATGAATTTTTGAAGCTGAAGCGAAAATCTAGTTGGGGATAAAATTTTGATAAAGTCAAAGCTAAATATTTCTGCATATCGTATGAACACTCGCCAATGAAAGGCAAAGACACATAAAGTTTTTTTCTCGCAACAGTAGGTAGATCGGGATTATTAGACGTCAATTTAGTGCACAGAAATTTCTTCACGATATTATCGAATAAATGGATGGGATAACAGTTGTCTGAAAAGAATTTCCGAAGGAAGTCAAATTCTATGGCCATTAAATTATAATTGGATGATAGATAATATCCTCTGTAAATAAGGGTACGAATTGCATTCAGTTTGTAAATAAAAGAGGAGAAACAAAGAAAGTTCATACCAAGTCCAGTGAACGTGGGTTTCCTATAAACACTTAGTTGAAGGTTGCCATTATGCTTGTGAATCAACATATCAAGAAATGGTAGTTTGTTATTAGTCTCCTTTTCCATGGTGAATTGAATGTTGCTATGGCGTTGATTAATGAAATTCAAAAATTCACCCGCCTGAAGCGGATCTTCGAATATTACAAAAGTATCGTCCAAATAACGTTTGTACAAAATAGGTTTACAGTTTACAGGACAGTCTGATAGAAATCTTTCCTCCAAATCACAAAGAAATATATTTGCTAGAGTAGGTGCCAACGGATTCCCCATAGCTAAACCATCCATTTGCTTATACATAACATTATTGAATAGAAAAATAGTGTCTACAACTGCTAATTTTAAAAGTTCAAGAAATTTATTTCTGTCCATACCTACTGTTAGAATTGAAGACAAAATCAATAGGTTCTTGCTAAAGATGAAGAATATGAACATTATTTCTAATGAAACTTATCACTCTGTTTACGCCACAGGCTCTGCTCCCGGGATATTGTATGGGATAGCTAAAGTTCATAAAAATGGTTTACCCTTACGCCCAATTTTAGCAGCATTTAAAACGCCCATGTTCAAATTATCAAAATTTCTTATACCTCTTGTCGATAAATTCTCTCGTAATGAATACTCAATAAAAAACTCTTATGAATTCTTTAATTCAGTTAATGGTCTCAAAGTTAAACCCAACTATACCCTTGTCAGTTTTGATGTTACTTCCCTTTATACCAATGTACCTGTTATAGAAACCTTAGACTTGTTATGTAGGAAAATCTTTTCGGTAAAGGCATCTTTTCACGGTATGGACAGAAATAAATTTCTTGAACTTTTAAAATTAGCAGTTGTAGACACTATTTTTCTATTCAATAATGTCATGTATAAGCAAATGGATGGTTTAGCTATGGGGAATCCGTTGGCACCTACTCTAGCAAATATATTTCTTTGTGATTTGGAGGAAAGATTTCTATCAGACTGTCCTGTAAACTGTAAACCTATTTTGTACAACCGTTATTTGGACGATACTTTTGTAATATTCGAAGATCCGCTTCAGGCGGGTGAATTTTTGAATTTCATTAATCAACGCCATAGCAACATTCAATTCACCATGGAAAAGGAGACTAATAACAAACTACCATTTCTTGATATGTTGATTCACAAGCATAATGGCAACCTTCAACTAAGTGTTTATAGGAAACCCACGTTCACTGGACTTGGTATGAACTTTCTTTGTTTCTCCTCTTTTATTTACAAACTGAATGCAATTCGTACCCTTATTTACAGAGGATATTATCTATCATCCAATTATAATTTAATGGCCATAGAATTTGACTTCCTTCGGAAATTCTTTTCAGACAACTGTTATCCCATCCATTTATTCGATAATATCGTGAAGAAATTTCTGTGCACTAAATTGACGTCTAATAATCCCGATCTACCTACTGTTGCGAGAAAAAAACTTTATGTGTCTTTGCCTTTCATTGGCGAGTGTTCATACGATATGCAGAAATATTTAGCTTTGACTTTATCAAAATTTTATCCCCAACTAGATTTTCGCTTCAGCTTCAAAAATTCATTCAAAATCCAAAATTTCTTTCAATATAAAGATCGACTGCCTGCCGCTGTTCTCTCAAATGTTATTTATCAATATACGTGCGGAACTTGCAAGAGTTCCTACATTGGGAGTACGCGAAAGCAGTCGAAAATTCGTTTCTGGCAACATTTAGGCCGTTCTTTCAGAACAAATAATCCACTTCAAACTCCACCTCAGTCTGCTCCCAGGAACCATTGTGATCAGACCAATCATAGTTTCTCCTATGCTGATTTCAAAATTATAGATACGTGCAATGAAATAGATATCAGAATTTTAGAATCCATTTATATAAAAAAACTGCAACCTAACCTGAATTTAGACCAATCTGCATATCCATTGAACATTCTCTGAAATCATAATGTGTTAGTTTCTATTTCAAAAGTAATATGCAAATTTGTAAGTCTTTTTAATGTGCTTTCTTGTGTTGTTTCAGGCATTCATTGAAAATGAATTGTAATATTCGAAACTATGCGCGCTAGTCTGAATGCCCATCAATATGAATTTTATTTCATCGTTTGTAGTTTTATTTCTTTTAAAGATTCGATTTCCAAAGAGTGTACCCATTGGTGATAAGATTAGAAGTAGGTATGGGCAAGATGGACTTCTATATTTTCGCCGATATGAACAAATTTTATCGAAGTTCCGGAAAGCTGAAGAAGACCTGCATTTTCTACAATGTTGCAAGGCGTATAAAGTAATTCCGAAGTTCATGTGCTTCAAGCTTTACAAGAAATGCTTACACTCCTCTGAACATTACAAGAGGTATCAACAGCTACTACTGGACCACGAAATCAAATTTAAGAAAACTAAAATTGACCAATTGCAAACCAAACTTGCATCGACTGCTTCAGAACTGTCAAGCAAGGTATCCTCATTTGATTTTCTATGCTTGCAAATGTTCTGTAAACGTAATGTCAGTAGGTATATCCAAAGAGTAAGACTAATACACGAAAAGAAAATCAACGAGTTAGGTGCCAGGTTAAACTTACATTCGTGTGATCCGTCCAAAGTGATTTTTAATTTTTCTGACCGCATTTTAACTCAACGTGAGCAATTTATATTATCATTTGGACTTCAATTCAATTTACCAGTGACTAAGTTGCATTTTGAATGTTATTTTCTATCTTTTGAAATGTTTATCAACAATCTTAAACAACAAAACCTAATTCCGACCATTAATTTTAATACAGTGATCGACATCACCAAAAAGAAGGCGTGTGAAAGCTACTATGGTTTTAAATCGGCAGGAATTTTTTCTCCTATTTTTACTGGTGCCGATATCCAAATACTCAAAAAATTAGGCAAGGAAACTAATCTAGTTGTTTGTAAACCTGATAAGGGCAATGGTGTCGTGTTAATGAATAGAAAGGACTATGAGGATAAAATGAACATAATATTATCTGATCCAACAAAATTTTCAAGACTGAACGATGCTGATCCTCTTATGACTACTGTTAGAATTGAAGACAAAATCAATAGGTTCTTGCTAAAGATGAAGAATATGAACATTATTTCTAATGAAACTTATCACTCTGTTTACGCCACAGGCTCTGCTCCCGGGATATTGTATGGGATAGCTAAAGTTCATAAAAATGGTTTACCCTTACGCCCAATTTTAGCAGCATTTAAAACGCCCATGTTCAAATTATCAAAATTTCTTATACCTCTTGTCGATAAATTCTCTCGTAATGAATACTCAATAAAAAACTCTTATGAATTCTTTCATTCAGTTAATGGTCTCAAAGTTAAACCCAACTATACCCTTGTCAGTTTTGATGTTACTTCCCTTTATACCAATGTACCTGTTATAGAAACCTTAGACTTGTTATGTAGGAAAATCTTTTCGGTAAAGGCATCTTTTCACGGTATGGACAGAAATAAATTTCTTGAACTTTTAAAATTAGCAGTTGTAGACACTATTTTTCTATTCAATAATGTTATGTATAAGCAAATGGATGGTTTAGCTATGGGGAATCCGTTGGCACCTACTCTAGCAAATATTTTTCTTTGTGATTTGGAGGAAAGATTTCTATCAGACTGTCCTGTAAACTGTAAACCTATTTTGTACAAACGTTATTTGGACGATACTTTTGTAATATTCGAAGATCCGCTTCAGGCGGGTGAATTTTTGAATTTCATTAATCAACGCCATAGCAACATTCAATTCACCATGGAAAAGGAGACTAATAACAAACTACCATTTCTTGATATGTTGATTCACAAGCATAATGGCAACCTTCAACTAAGTGTTTATAGGAAACCCACGTTCACTGGACTTGGTATGAACTTTCTTTGTTTCTCCTCTTTTATTTACAAACTGAATGCAATTCGTACCCTTATTTACAGAGGATATTATCTATCATCCAATTATAATTTAATGGCCATAGAATTTGACTTCCTTCGGAAATTCTTTTCAGACAACTGTTATCCCATCCATTTATTCGATAATATCGTGAAGAAATTTCTGTGCACTAAATTGACGTCTAATAATCCCGATCTACCTACTGTTGCGAGAAAAAAACTTTATGTGTCTTTGCCTTTCATTGGCGAGTGTTCATACGATATGCAGAAATATTTAGCTTTGACTTTATCAAAATTTTATCCCCAACTAGATTTTCGCTTCAGCTTCAAAAATTCATTCAAAATCCAAAATTTCTTTCAATATAAAGATCGACTGCCTGCCGCTGTTCTCTCAAATGTTATTTATCAATATACGTGCGGAACTCGCAAGAGTTCCTACATTGGGAGTACGCGAAAGCAGTCGAAAATTCGTTTCTGGCAACATTTAGGCCGTTCTTTCAGAACAAATAATCCACTTCAAACTCCACCTCAGTGTGCTCCCAGGAACCATTGTGATCAGACCAATCATAGTTTCTCCTATGCTGATTTCAAAATTATAGATACGTGCAATGAAATAGATATCAGAATTTTAGAATCCATTTATATAAAAAAACTGCAACCTAACCTGAATTTAGACCAATCTGCATATCCATTGAACATTCTCTGAAATCATAATGTGTTAGTTTCTATTTCAAAAGTAATATGCAAATTTGTAAGTCTTTTTAATGTGCTTTCTTGTGTTGTTTCAGGCATTCATTGAAAATGAATTGTAATATTCGAAACTATGCGCGCTAGTCTGAATGCCCATCAATATGAATTTTATTTCATCGTTTGTAGTTTTATTTCTTTTAAAGATTCGATTTCCAAAGAGTGTACCCATTGGTGATAGGATACCATCACAACCAGACTTTAAGTTGTAATGTAATTAAGTAAGTAATTAAATTTTGATAAGGTGGTGGCCGTCAAGCGGTCCACGAAGTAGCGTTCTCGAGTGATTAAGCAAGTACGCTGGCCGACTAGCGGTCCCGTAAATAGCGTAATTGAGTAATTATGTAATTAAGGGTTCGAGTAAGTAGTTTAGTTAGGAAACAATTTAGCAGTATTCTCTCCTATCTATAATTAAGGTTGACATGACTCAAACAGGCTGCTCGACAGACACGTAATGAAATGGCGCTGACCAAATCTATGTCTTACCATCGAATAGCCAGCAGTGATTTGCAGTCGTCCAGAGGCGAGAAGACAGCATGCGCAGAGTAGCGCAGCGCAGGCGAGGTGGAGAGGACAAAAAGAACCTAGCCGGCCATGTAAGCTCGCAGGTCCATCAGCGAGGTGTCACGATCGCTACGACGGCCCGATCAATGTTGGTAGTGGTACACAGATGACCGCAATATGCAGAGACCAGGAACAGAGAAGACCAAATAGTAGCTATGCACCATTGACACGAAAGACCACTGCAAGCAAAGCTCGGCTTAGATTGAATAATTGTCATAGATCAAGCAGAACTGTTGAGTGGTGAGAGCTCTGCTGCCGGTCTAAGTATGCCTTGCGGCGCTGAGAGTGCTCTGACGTGAGCGGCCGCTGTCATCTGATTCTTATAATTCTTCGGATGATTTCAGAAACATAGAAATGGTCAGCGTCAGAAATTCTAAATTTGTAAATAAATTTGAAACATTTAAGGAAGTTACAATTATTGAGAATGAGTGAATTAATCAAAGTAATTTACTTGAGCCCTAAAATTAACTTTAGTGAATTTTATTTTTTGATTTTATTTTTCGAGCTGTGTTTTAAGTCAGGGTAAAAGTGCATAAGTGAATGTATCTCTTTCACGGAAATGAAAGGGATACGGGCATTTTATGAATGGGTTACATGAAAGGGATCGTAATCTAAAATGCATGTAGCTCTTTCACGAAAATGATTGATTGAGCACCGATAATGAGTAAAAAAGATTGAACAGCTTGAACGGCTGTAATCTTCAATCACTGATTTATATTGTACCTCAAAAAGATATGGAAGCCTTAGATCACTGGATAATAGAGCCATAAGTTTAGCGATATTTTGGAAATGTAATGTACTTTTTTAAAAGGCTCTAGAAGGTAAGCTAGAATTAAAAATATTACTAATGATTTATGATAAAACCGAGAGTGAGTTTAAGAACGAAAGTAAACGATAACTTTGCCAATGAAATTATGAAAAAAATTACTATAAATATTTAGTTGAACTTGTGTTGAATGTCAGTTGTCCGTGGGTATTAAGAGACTAGGCAAATATAATGGTGAATAGCAAACCAATTACTAAAAAGAATTCCTAATTTTGCATTGGCCGACGAAAATTATTGGTAGAGAAAAGACGAAAATTATTTCTTCCGAAAACTTGTGGGCCTTAATTTTCATATTCTGA
Organism: Morinoia aosen; assembly: GCA_030386875.1. Lineage (NCBI taxonomy): Eukaryota > Metazoa > Arthropoda > Malacostraca > Amphipoda > Talitridae > Morinoia > Morinoia aosen. The sequence goes on along the minus strand of CM059569.1, from coordinate 10,983,868 downwards.
TAAGAAAATTTAAAAATTGTTACTTTAATTTTATTAACAGATCGTCAATATGATATCACTGACCGCGAACAATGGCGCAGAATTATTCTATGAAACGACGCTCGCACATTCAGAAAAATAGTGCTTGATTATTGCCTTTTTGCAATTGATTGTATGAAATTTAAACCTTCAAACAATCATACAAAATGTATATGAGTGCTAAAAGAAATTCAGTTTACGATCATATTTTGAAATTAGGTTCAACGAAAGCGTTACTTTTGCGTTACCTTAGAGCTAGCTAAATTGAGGAAAAACAACACGGATGACAAGGGGCAAAGTTCTACTGGTGCAAACATAACAAGAATTTAGAATTAATAATGATCACGCGTGTCAGCTGGTAACATGAAACTGTTCCGTGCCTGGGTCCAGATAAAGAAAACAAGATAGAACGGTTGTTGCTGGCCACGCATGATTGTTCGTCTTGTACGTGACCTTAGATACATTTATGGTAGTAATTCATCACCGGCCTTAGTGTGCTTGCAAGCCACTACATATCGAAGAAGTTGAAAAAAGAAATCCGCATATGCACACATATCAAGTGAAAATTTTTCCCTAAGGTCCTTTCGTCGTTAAGGTCCTTCCAGCATTAAAGGGCAGCTTGAAATTGAGAGAGTTATTGCCATTTATCATTCTTCATTATTAATTATAGAGAAAGTATTTGTGAAACTTAGTTCATATCTGATGTACCCCTCTTCAGAATGATTATAATTCCCCTTATTAAAATAAGAATGATAATGCGACGAACAACAACGGACGAAACTTGGAAAGACTATTAATCATATACTCGTTGGGCTGATCTAAATAGTGGAAATTTAATCAAACATGAAAAATGACTCAGTTAGCCCTTGTTCTAGCTAATATCTCCCAAAAATAAAAGACGTGATATATTAAAATCAGAACATCAACACTCTTTGACACTCTTTTCCAGGTTACTCTTCATCAACAGTCATTTTTTTCAGTTGCGCTCTTGTTAGAGAATTATTCACGCCCGCTAAACTTCGGGAAAAACGGAATTTACGCCCGGGTTTTTTTGTATCCATCGATTAAACTCGCATATATTTTATGATAATTTTTCGTTCAATTGTAGTAGAGTTTGCGACCATATACGACTTGAAGCTCAGTTTCAAACTTTGAAAGAATGGCGCGTCGCCAATATCATCAGGAAAAGAATTTTACGATAAGAAAGCAAATAATTTGGTTGAGATTTGTCTTTTGATTATTACGGAAATTTTATGTGTCTATCGCCTAAATTTCTTTATTGGACGCTATGGAAAGTCAATTTTTTATTCTATGAGAGCGAGTGCGAATATAATCTTGTTTCTACTGAATTAGGTTAACTAACTACAAATCATTTCGAAACATTTTAAATTATTGTTCAACTGAGTAAAAATGTTTACGCTGGGATTGGGACGGAAAAACGGTCGCAATGTCATTTCATTTAAGAAAGACTTGGTCACTCGTCAGTAAAACACAATGAGTGATACGTACGAATACCTCACATCGACTTGCTCATGCGTGTGAACACAAATAATCTCGCACATAGATTCCAGCCCAATAATTCCTGCGTAGCTCGAAATACGACTTGTATGCAAATTGGGCGTCCGAACACCGAACACGAAGCTGTCACTGAACGCCGAACACTTCTAGTTGGCCGATAACGAGGTTCTGAGCGTTCTTGCTGCGCAGCCCACCACTTCCATAGCCCGGTCGCACAGACTCCAAACCCGCAGATTTGGACGCAGCCCACCCCTCTCCCTCCACCTCAGAGCAGCTACAGATGTGTTAGGTTAAATTAATTTAGGTTAGATTAAGTTGCGTTAAATTAGGTTAAGAGGTTAGGTTAAGTTAGGTTAGGTTGGGTTAGGTTAGGCCAAGTTCAGTTAGTTTAAGGTTAACTTAAAAAAGTTTAAAAATGCCTGATTTTGCATGCCGAAATGGAGGGCCGAATAGCCAAACACCAGCGGTCGTTTTAAAAACTTATTAAAATTATTTAATACAGGTTAACTTTGGTATTCCGCTGTAGTATCCACTTACTAAGTACTTGTAGTGGTTATAATGCAGTGATTAATAATAAATTATTACAAACAGATGGGTTAATAAACCTCAGTAGTACTACATAGTTAAATAATTGGCGCGAATGGCAACTTTATGTAGCAACACGGAGGTGGAAGGAGAGGGGTGGGCGGCGTCCAAATCGGCGGGTTTGGAGTCTGTGCAGCCCAGTCGCACCCACGTCAACCTCACACAGTCTCAGTGTGCGTATGAGAGCCCTGGTACGTGAATGGCTCACTTCAACAGCTGCCACACGTCGATGTGTGACAAAACTTCAGTGCGAGAATTCATTATGATATAGCTTTTCAATATAAGTGTCATTTAATAATGGAATAAAATACTCTATGTTTCATTTCACGCTTAAAAGTCACAGCCGTCTTAAACGACACATATTGTATAATGAGTTAGACCAAATAACTGCATAGTAACTGCGATACTTTCGTGTGTCATAATGTATCGTTCGAATGTCACAATGTATTGTTGTTAACAATGCCTATCTCATGTAGTTTCTTCTTTACATTGGTAGCTATTTCGAGCAATCAACAGGTACTTTATAATTTCAAATAAATAAAAGTATTCTAGTTCTGAAGCGTTTTGTAAGTTGCCTTTCATGCATATTTATGCCAAATGAACTGGATTTATTTACATAGAAAATTTTAGTGAAAATTTCTATGTGCCCATATCAGTAGATTTAATTACAATTCAAAACTATCTGGTAATTTAACTCTTTCCATATTGCATACAAGCTCGCAGTCTGAATAGCAATTTCCAAATCACGACTGGCGTTAGATTTTAGACTTGTTCTGCTCGTTAAGAAGTTCATAACCTATCTGCATTGCGACATCTTAAAATTCATTCCAGTTAGACGATTTGATTCTGGCAATGAGACAAACTTTGGACCAGTGCACATTATGCACTCTACACGCCCACGGACCAACACATGGAGCTAGTATATAAGGGAGGGAGCATAGTCGACTAAAAAGAGAACCAGATTTTGAAATTTCTCTCATGTCTGTGACAACCAATTGCGTTCTCACTGCTATGACGTCAGTTACCTACGTACTAAGGGTGTACCATGGTAGACTAAAGGAGGTACCGTCACTTCTACGGGGACAGCCGCGCACATTCGCCAATTCGACTAGCCAATAGAAGGCTTCATTTCAAACAAGCCGTGTGACGTCGCATACACACCATGACGTCAGCGGCAGCGTACTACGTACTACTACGCTGCGTACTCTGCAGTTCCAGACGTACGATCAACAACATGGCCGACAGCCAGTGTGCCTCCACAGGTATGGATTTGGATTTTTGAAAAATTGAATTCCGTCCTGCTGCGTGTAAATCTATCAGAACTAAAAGGTTATCGACCTTCAATTTTATCATTCGAGCAGCTTCATAAATTGAAAGCTCTATCCAAACTGTAGGAAAATTTACTTAATTCAACCATACAAAACGTTTCCTTATCTTCTTCATGCGGATGTGGCTGACGATTGCGCACCGGATTGCAAGGATAATATAAATTTCCGTACTCAGATATTTATTTGAGAAAAAATGCTATACATTTCGCTTGATTATATTAGATTATAAGTTAGTTTCAGCCTTCCAAACCGCTACAAAAAAGAACGTATCGATGAAAGTAAAGATGAAGGCACCATTTATTATGGAACGGAGGAAATGCGGAATCCATGCGCAAGGTGCATAGAAACAGTAAGCTAAGAAAGAACTTCATGAAACAAGATAAAATTGAAGAAGAAATAGTAGTAGGTGCTGAAAAACAGGACAGCAGTGAACCGAAAAAAGATGGGCCGTAAGAAAACAAAAACCTTTTCTATTTCAATAAAAAGAGAGCCTACCTAACCATTAGCTCGGGCCCTCACACAGTCCCCCTGGGAGCGCTAATTCCCATACATACAATAACTGTATCCCCCTGAGGGGTCGATACCCTGTACAGAGAAACGTTAAATTGAGGAGCAAGATTTTGACGATATTAACGTTGAAGAAGAAAATCATAGGTGATGAGAAACGGACAGCAGTGAATAAAAAGAAAAGAGTTCTTAACCAAAGAAAACAAAGCTTTGAAATTTTAACAAAAAGAAGCCCTACCAAGCTCTCACTTTGGCACCTAACATAACCAGTTCTGTGAGAATGGGGAGCAAAAGACAAGCAACAATTAGTCCCAGTAAAAATATTTACCTCACTTAAAAATACATTGAATATATATCACGTAATTTTTTGGCGATAATGAATGAAACAAACTATTTTCCTATCAAAACAACATTTGGTACACCACCGCTCTAGGCGCGCTTCAACACTTTCCGGTTATGAACTCCAAAATCTACACAAAATAAACAACACACAACAAATTATTAAACTCTAGGAAAAGACTTGGGTAATCACAGACGACAAAAGACTTATATATAATGACCTGCAGAACTCCCAATGCATTAGCGCTATATTTGAGCATCAGGACATACTGCGTGCCAGTAAGGATAGAACTACAAAATAAAAATTAAATGAACACTTAATCTTCAAAAGTGAAGAAATTTGGCATGATGGATTATAAAGATATACTTTAGAATGACCAGTATAATTATTATTATTCCTATTATTTAGGCAATTTTTAGACACCCTTTACCATAACAATGATGTTCAAAAAAGGATAAGGATATAGGCACCACTTAGTATGGAACGGAGGAAATGCGGAATCCATGCGCAAGGTGCATAGAAACAGTAAGCTAAGAAAGAACTTCATGAAACAAGATAAAATTGAAGAAGAAAAAGTAGTAGGTGATGAAAAACAGGACAGCAGTGAACCGAAAAAAGATGGGCCATAAGAAAACAAAAACCTTTTCTATTTCAATAAAAAAAGAGCCTACCTAACCATTAGCTCGGGCCCTCACACAGTCCCCCTGGGAGCGCTAATTCCCATACATACAATAACTGTATCCCCCTGAGGGGTCGATACCCTGTACAGAGAAACGTTAAATTGAGGAGCAAGATTTTGACAATATTAACGCTGAAGAAGAAAATCATAGGTGATGAGAAACGGACAGCAGTGAATAAAAAGAAAAGAGTTCTTAATCAAAGAAAACAAAGCTTTGAAATTTTAACAAAAAGAAGCCCAACCAAGCTCTCACTTTGGCACCTAACATAACCAGTTCTGTGAGAATGGGGAGCAAAAGACAAGCAACAATTAGTCCCAGTAAAAATATTTACCTCACTTAAAAATACATTGAATATATATCACGTAATTTTTTGGCGATAATGAATGAAACAAACTATTTTCCTATCAAAACAACATTTGGTACACCACCGCTCTAGGCGCGCTTCAACACTTTCCGGTTATGAACTCCAAAATCTACACAAAATAAACAACACACAACAAATTATTAAACTCTAGGAAAAGACAATCACAGACGACAAAAGACTTATATATAATGACCTGCAGAACTCCCAATGCATTAGCGCTATATTTGAGCATCAGGACATACTGCGTGCCAGTAAGGATAGAACTACAAAATAAAAATTAAATGAACACTTAATCTTCAAAAGTGAAGAAATTTGGCATGATGGATTATAAAGATATACTTTAGAATGACCAGTATAATTATTATTATTCCTATTATTTAGGCAATTTTTAGACACCCTTTACCATAACAATGATGTTCAAAAAAGGATAAGGATATAGGCACCACTTAGTATGGAACGGAGGAAATGCGGAATCCATGCGCAAGGTGCATAGAAACAGTAAGCTAAGAAAGAACTTCATGAAACAAGATAAAATTGAAGAAGAAAAAGTAGTAGGTGATGAAAAACAGGACAGCAGTGAACCGAAAAAAGATGGGCCATAAGAAAACAAAAACCTTTTCTATTTCAATAAAAAAAGAGCCTACCTAACCATTAGCTCGGGCCCTCACACAGTCCCCCTGGGAGCGCTAATTCCCATACATACAATAACTGTATCCCCCTGAGGGGTCGATACCCTGTACAGAGAAACGTTAAATTGAGGAGCAAGATTTTGACAATATTAACGCTGAAGAAGAAAATCATAGGTGATGAGAAACGGACAGCAGTGAATAAAAAGAAAAGAGTTCTTAATCAAAGAAAACAAAGCTTTGAAATTTTAACAAAAAGAAGCCCAACCAAGCTCTCACTTTGGCACCTAACATAACCAGTTCTGTGAGAATGGGGAGCAAAAGACAAGCAACAATTAGTCCCAGTAAAAATATTTACCTCACTTAAAAATACATTGAATATATATCACGTAATTTTTTGGCGATAATGAATGAAACAAACTATTTTCCTATCAAAACAACATTTGGTACACCACCGCTCTAGGCGCGCTTCAACACTTTCCGGTTATGAACTCCAAAATCTACACAAAATAAACAACACACAACAAATTATTAAACTCTAGGAAAAGACTTGGGTAATCACAGACGACAAAAGACTTATATATAATGACCTGCAGAACTCCCAATGCATTAGCGCTATATTTGAGCATCAGGACATACTGCGTGCCAGTAAGGATAGAACTACAAAATAAAAATTAAATGAACACTTAATCTTCAAAAGTGAAGAAATTTGGCATGATGGATTATAAAGATATACTTTAGAATGACCAGTATAATTATTATTATTCCTATTATTTAGGCAATTTTTAGACACCCTTTACCATAACAATGATGTTCAAAAAAGGATAAGGATATAGGCACCACTTAGTATGGAACGGAGGAAATGCGGAATCCATGCGCAAGGTGCATAGAAACAGTAAGCTAAGAAAGAACTTCATGAAACAAGATAAAATTGAAGAAGAAAAAGTAGTAGGTGATGAAAAACAGGACAGCAGTGAACCGAAAAAAGATGGGCCATAAGAAAACAAAAACCTTTTCTATTTCAATAAAAAGAGAGCCTACCTAACCATTAGCTCGGGCCCTCACACAGTCCCCCTGGGAGCGCTAATTCCCATACATACAATAACTGTATCCCCCTGAGGGGTCGATACCCTGTACAGAGAAACGTTAAATTGAGGAGCAAGATTTTGACAATATTAACGCTGAAGAAGAAAATCATAGGTGATAAGAAACGGACAGCAGTGAATAAAAAGAAAAGAGTTCTTAATCAAAGAAAACAAAGCTTTGAAATTTTAACAAAAAGAAGCCCAACCAAGCTCTCACTTTGGCACCTAACATAACCAGTTCTGTGAGAATGGGGAGCAAAAGACAAGCAACAATTAGTCCCAGTAAAAATATTTACCTCACTTAAAAATACATTGAATATATATCACGTAATTTTTTGGCGATAATGAATGAAACAAACTATTTTCCTATCAAAACAACATTTGGTACACCACCGCTCTAGGCGCGCTTCAACACTTTCCGGTTATGAACTCCAAAATCTACACAAAATAAACAACACACAACAAATTATTAAACTCTAGGAAAAGACTTGGGTAATCACAGACGACAAAAGACTTATATATAATGACCTGCAGAACTCCCAATGCATTAGCGCTATATTTGAGCATCAGGACATACTGCGTGCCAGTAAGGATAGAACTACAAAATAAAAATTAAATGAACCCTTAATCTTCAAAAGTGAAGAAATTTAGCATGAAGGATTATTAAGATATACTTTAGAATGACCAGTAGGTCAAAATTACAATTTTAGTACCAATTCTTCTAACTCTCTGCAATTCTGCATGGAAGAAATAAATCATAGTTAACCATACACACCAAACATAAATGTGTTATGGCTAGGCAACATTGTGCAAAATATTCGTACACAGCCTTAAAATTCAACGCAAACTAATGCCCAAGGTTCATCACCAGCTCGATTCAAGAAAACGCTTCACAGACTTTAATGAGTTTCACATTAACAAAAAAAGGCTACCACAAGTTCAACACTAATGGTTGTTCATTAGCCAAAATGAATCACTCTGAAGTGAATCAAAGCATTGCGAAGTGAATTATTTGTGCATTATTTTACCGAGTTTCTCTTTGGAACAGGTAGTCCGCAGAGATCTGTTGTACGCCCTAATTGACTGCAGTGTTCTACATCTGACAAAGAATTTTATGAGGTACATTGTTATTTGAGAACAGCAGGTGCGAGGTTTGGGGCAGTTATCATTGATTACTTTACACACAGATTTGCAGAACCCTGGTAGGTGACTGATTTTACTAAAAAGATAGAGGAAAACTCTCTCATAAGAAATGATAGTGTGTACAAAAGATTCACTGCAATATTCCAGTCCCTTGCGCGGATCATCAGACTGAACATACTCTTTAAATGACACAAACAAATGAAAACTGAAATTTTTTACGCTAAGAATGGAAGAACAAGTACTGCAGTCAGCCAAAGATGTTTTTGTTAGTTGGTTGTGATAGAGGTCTGTTTTCATGGCAAGGTAACCGGAGAAATAAGTGGCGGCATCTTCCACTTCCAAAGAAGCAAAAATTCCTCCAATCTCGGTGGCTCCGTTAAACACTACAGCAGCCTGTTGTTCCTCTTGAGACACCGGAATGATGGGTGGCACTACTTCACTTTCTTCCGGCACCTGAAAGGCACAAAAAAATGTGAACTCAAGTTAAAATTTTCTTCAAGTAAGTCCGTGGCTTCATAAGCCAGCATTTTAGTTGCATTTAAGGGTACAGATTTAAATGTTAGAGAAAACAGAAAGTTAACCTAATATGATACATTGAGATGCAGATGAGCAACTAGAAAAAGAGGTCAGTTGTAAAGAATTACGCTGAACAGGAAGCAGCATTGAAAAGCATACAAAGAAATGAAAATGATAAACTAGAGCATAATACTAAATGTAAAAATATAAGGAGTCTCAAAGGAGAAAAAAAAATAGCATAAGCTAAAGATTAGATTATGTTAGTTTAAGCCTCCATAACCGCTAAAAAGCGTGTTTAGAGGAGAGGAAGGAGTAAGGCACCATTTGATAAGGAGATAAGGGAATGCAAAGTGGGATTTCATGGGAGAAACAAGATATGAGGGGAAAAAAGGAAACACAAGATTGAAAGTAATAGGCAGAGAATTGTTAAGTACATGGCTTAAAAAAAACATAAGTTTATGCACTCTATCTATGTCCCACGTTCCTCTCTAACATTTAATGTTGTCCAACATATCTAGATTTTTGAAAGATCTTAAATAACAATCATAATCGAAACTTATGAAAACTTGGAAGGAATATAAGTGTAAAAAGTGCAAATATCTATTAAATAAGACTCCTAATCATTGAGTTGAGAAAATCGGACTATAATCTGGACATCCTAAATTTTATTCTGACATGTTTGTATTCCTTAACGGGTTGCCAGACTCATCTCACCTCTGCTAAGAAGCCCAAGGTCTCTCCTAATTGCTCGTCAGGAGCTGTCTCGCAGTTGGAAGCGAGAGGAGCTCGAATGAGAGAAGAAGCAGTAATCTTGGCGTAGTTCTGCGTGAACGATTGGGCATCTGAGAACTTCTGCAGCAGACGAATTTTGCCAAAGAACAATTCGAGCTCATCTTGGCAGAGATTTCTTGTAGATAGGTATGGCAGATGATGGCCATCCAAAACAGGTCTCAATGAAAGAATGACCGTTATGGATTGTATCAATCCTTGGATGAAGCGGCATCTCCGGGCAAGGTTCAAGTCTTCCAATTCTTGCAACCATTCAACAGCCTCCTTCAAAAATTGAATGGAAGGTGATCGAGAATGGATTGGTTTTCGAAGTGGCACAGGGTCTCCTGGTGTTGAATTCAAGACATCAAATATGTCGTTCATTTTTTTCAAATACGTGCTTGTTGCTGCAGCAGAAGAGCCTATTTTGCCCTTAGCAATGCAGGTATCAATAGCAGCCGAGCATGAATTAGAGAGAACCTGAGCTGCTAATTTGACTTTCATTTTGGAACCAAATTTCAAATCGTACACATGTTTGTAGGTAACACGTGGCATTCTTTGAAGGCTTTTGTCCCGGTCTAACTGGAAGACAGTTTCAACATCTTTCCAACTAGCTGGTGCTGAGAAGGATGGAACATTTACATCTCCATTCAGCAGAAAGTTTCGAGCACTTTTTAGCAAGTGCGGAGGATCTCTGAATGCAAAATAGGTTTGGTGATTAATTGTAATTTTTGGGTTGAGTGGTGTGGATCCAAGGGTCTTCAAAGCTGTTTCAAAATTAGAACCTTGATCAGTAGTTATGCCAAGAACTGAGAACTCTTCATTTTCCAATATTTTGATTGCATTTGTAATTATTGCAGCAACTTCAGCAGACTTCATAACATTGACAGAGAAATAATAGCCAATGGGAAATTTCCAATGACTTCTCACACCAACTGCCATTACACACAGAGCAGATGATGCCAACTTCCTTGAACGAGTCTCGCCATCATCCTCATATCCAATAATAAGATCCTTACTCTGATTGTAAGCAAGTCCTTTTCTCAATGACATTTCGTCTAACACAATGAATGTAAGCCTATCAGCATTAGTTTGAGGATTAACCTTCAATTTAAGCATTTGAACATTTCTTGTGGAAACACCCGGAGACATTTTCAAAGTTTTTAGCAATCTTTCAACAGTAGACAGTGAAGGCAATGGCAGCATTCTCCTCAACAAATTGTATCCTGATGTACTGCAGCTCACAAGGATATTGACAGCCATCCATTTTTGATAGAGTGTGTACCTCATTTTGCCTTTCAGTTTCATTTTTATGAATTCACTCAGGTATGGTCCCAGCTTTGGGTACAATTGAGTTAGCTGCGTGTCAATGTTGAAACGCTTGTACTGAACAGGTCTCTTCTTCCTACCAGATAAGCGTCTTTTCTTGCGTTGCTTTGAGTTTGCCGCACTTTCCACCCTGATGGGGCAAGGAAATAATTCTCGCTGACAAGACAGACTTGGAATTGAATGCTGAATTGAAGTTTCTGGCTGACAAATTGAAGAGATCATTTCAGTTGCAGATTGAGGAATCTTATCTAGAGAACGAGTTAAACTAGCTCCTTCAGCGAATGATTGGGAAGTTGGTAAGTCTTTATTTGCAGATGAGTGAGTTGACACCATGGCTGATTTAGGAGTCAAACAGGCTTGCTTGCTGGATGATTGTGGACTTGATAAAGCCTGCTTGGAAGCTGATAAAAGACTGGAACTATTGGTAGCTGTTTGAGAACTTGAATGGTCTCTCTCAGAAACAGATTGAAAACTCAAATGGGCTCTTTTGGTGGCTGATTTAGGACTTGAATAGGCTTTTTTTGTGGCTGATTGAGGACTTGAGTAGGCTCTTTTGGTGGTTGGTTCAGGACTTGAGTAGGCTCTTTTGGTGGCTGGTTGAGGACTTGAGTAGGCTCTTTTGGTGGCTGGTTGAGGACTTGAGTAGGCTCTTTTGGTGGCAGGTTGAGGACTTGAGTAGGCTCTTTTGGTGGCAGGTTGAGGACTTGAGTAGGCTTTTTTGGTGGTTGGTTGAGGACTTGAGTACGCTCTTTTGGTGGCTGGTTGAGGACTTGAGTATGCTCTTTTGGTGGCAGGTTGAGGACTTGAGTAGGCTTTTTTGGTGGTTGGTTGAGGACTTGAGTAGGCTTTTTTGGTGGCTGGTTGAAGACTTGAGTAAGCTCTTTTGGTGGCTGGTTGAGGACTTGGGTAGGCTCTTTTGGTGGCTGGTTGACTTAAACCACTGGTCATATGAGTTGGAGGATCCTGAGATGATGATGAAATTGGGATCCCTACTTCTGAAATCGGTTGTGATGGAGGGATAGGAACCAGTGTAGGTGGATCATTATCCAACATCAGTGAATGATCACCAGCTTGTTTGGGTTGCATGTCACTTCCATGTCCTGGAAGATCAAAAAAAAATTCATAAGAAACAGCACTTAGCAAAACTTTTTTATACAAAAATTTAGTTTCCCTTGCACTGAAATCTTTCATAACCGTAAACACAAGAAAACGCCAAAAATTGACCCTAAATGAAAACACAATTCGTTTAAGAGTTTTCTAAAATACTAAAATGAGCTCAGTACTATCTAACAAGACTGAGAAAGAATTCACATTTAAATGTTGAAAAATAATTACCTCAAAAGAGAAAAACTACACCTTTTTCCCTACAATTCAATCCATCCAAGTCTAGTTCAATTTAATCCACCCAAGTCTAGTTCAAATTAATCCACCCAAGTCTAGTTCAATTTAATCCATCCAAGTCTAGTTCAATTTAATCCATCCAAGTCTAGTTCAATTTAATCCATCCAAGTCTAGTTCAATTTAATCCATCCAAGTCTAGTTCAAATTAATCCATCAAAGTCAAGTTCAAATTAATCCATCCAAGTCAAGTTCAATTTAATCCATCCAAGTCAAGTTCAAATTAATCCATCCAAGTCAAGTTCAAATTAATCCATCCAAGTCAAGTTCAAATTAGTCCAAGTCAAGTTCAAATTAGTCCAAGTCAAGTTCAAATTAATCCAAGTCATGTTCAAATTCATCCAAGTCAAGTTTAAATTCATCCAAGTCAAGTTCAAATTCATCCAAGTCAAGTTCAAATTCATCCAAGTCAAGTTCAAATTCATCCAAGTCAAGTTCAAATTCGTCCAAGTCAAGTTCAAATTCATCCAAGTCAAGTTCAAATTCATCCAAGTCAAGTTCAAATTCGTCCAAGTCAAGTTCAAATTCGTCCAAGTCAAGTTCAAATTCATCCAAGTCAAGTTCAAATTCATCCAAGTAAAGTTCAAATTCATCCAAGTCAAGTTCAAATTCATCCAAGTCAAGTTCAAATTCATCCAAGTCAAGTTCAAATTCGTCCAAGTCAAGTTCAAATTCATCCAAGTCAAGTTCAAATTCATCCAAGTCAAGTTCAAATTCATCCAAGTCAAGTTCAAATTCGTCCAAGTCAAGTTCAAATTTGTCCAAGTCAAGTTCAAATTCGTCCAAGTCAAGTTCAAATTAGTCCAAGTCAAGTACAATTTAATCCAAGTCAAGTACAATTTAATCCAAGTCAAGTACAATTTAATCCAAGTCCCCATCCTAAATAGACTAACAAATGTTTGGCAATGACCTTATCTTATCATCTTTCAACTATGAGAGCAACAGTTCATCACATGAAAAAAAAACTGACAGGAAACTAGTCGACAGTGGGGGATTGTCAGATCCACTTTCAGGAATATTTCCCATAAACTGCAACAAATTTCAGATTCTCGGATAAAGAAAATTTTTTCAAAAATCTGTATATTCTTCATAATTATATTATGTACTTCTAATTTTCAGTAAATTCATCTCACTTCATAATTGTTAAGTGCCTTGACAGGTGAAGTGATCCCTGAGACAAAATTTAATATTTTTCACAACCTATTTTAATGCTTTTCAAATTTTATTACTTTACTACCTAGAAGACACTGTATAATTATTGAGGCAGACATTAGGCATGATTTTCTAAGCAGGGTGTGTTGCTTCATACATTTTTGATGCATTCATTCAATTTCAATATAATGCAAATGGTGAGGTTTTAACACTTCTTTCCATGAGCTGTAATTGCGGAAAAAATATTTTCGCAACTCGGTGATAGCAAAAATGGATTCATCTATTTCATTCATGGAAGTTGCATGTATGCAAAATGTTTACAAGCACTGTAGCCAAATGCCCAAATTATATTCATGTATAAAATTGAGTGAACAGAAACACTATCACAGAGATAATGTATTTTTTTACACACTTTCCATCTGAAATGCACAATTTTTTCAAAGGTCAGTGTGTTATTAACGAACGGCTGAAAAATGTGAAACAAAAGTGTTCCACACATAATAAAAATTGCAGTAAGCGGTTTGACTCCATTGTGACCTTCAGTAATAATTTCAATACTCATGATTATAATGCTTGTCATCAACACCTCCTCTGGATGATTATTCTTTGAATGATGATGCATTGCGGATAATGGCATGTGTCAGTCCGATTTCAAAAGTTATATGGTGCAATTGAGCTTGCACTGACCATAGGGCCCTGACACTGCCGGCCCTCAAGTTCATGTGCAACGGTTTCTCAATATTTGCGTTGATTCACTAGGTTCTTCACTGTTTATAATTTATACTTGCATTTTTGAGGTAGAGTTAAATGATGCAACAATTTGAGTCAAGTCCTATCATTAAACTCTGTGCAAGGACATTGAAATGCCCTATATATGACAAAGGATAAGTTTGTACTTTGAAGATAACACGATTGGGTATATCAAAAGAAAATCATTATAAGAAAAGAATGTTGAATAATACAGAGAAAGGTAGCCACTTAGGATTGTTGATTAAAAACTCAAGTAGTAAACTGAATTAGATTTTTGAAAAGTTTACAATCCTTGATTATTTACTGATCATTAGCCTTAAAATTTATAAAATGGCAATGAAAAAATTTAAAATTCAAAGATCTAAATGGCTCAAATGAACTTTCCATCATAAAAAAACTTGATAACTTTCCAATCAAACTGAATGTGAAGAATTATTGTTATTATTATTATTATTATTATTATTATATAAGAAAGTTTTAGCCTCCCTTAACCACGACAAAGATGTTCCAAGAGAGGAAAAAGGAAGGCACCATTTAGTATGGAGTTGAGGGAACGCGGAATCTATGCACAAAGTGCACAGAACCAATAACCTAGAAAAAAAGTTTATGAAACAAGAAAAAAGTTGAAGAAGAAAGTAGCAGGTGCTGAAAAACAGGACAGTAGTGAACCGAAAAAAGATGGTCCGTAACAAAACAAAAACCTATTTTATTACAACAAAAAGGAAGCCTACCAAACCTTTAGCTCGGGCCCTCACATATCCCCCTGGGAGCGCCAATTCCCATAGATACAATAGTTGTATCCCCCTGAGGGGTTGAATGTGAAGAAGAAATGAACTATTTCTACTGTTGCTCACAAAAATTTTGGAACTTTTAACTATCATGTGTCCTTCAATCTTAAAATTACATACCGCTTTACAGGAATACTTTCCATAAACTGAGTCAAATTTCTGATTGTTGGAGAAATACTTTAAACAAAATTTTTATACTCTACAGACATATAATACTCTAAATACTCTATAGACATTACTCTAAATATTCTGAGAATTATTACACCTAACAATTTTTTACTACCCTGAAGCAAATTTTACTACTTTGGTTAATGTTAAGGAGATGCAACTAATCGGTGTTTTAGAAATTTTGTTGCCTGTATCATGGTAATAATATCAAAATAAGCAACTTTTCTTCTATGCACTCTTTGAGGCAAATGACTATTTAACGAGTTATAGTGGAACATTTACTTTGGGTACTTTGTAATTCATTATTTGCCGGCTCCGCGGAGACTGAATCCACTTCTATAATCATTTGGTTAATAACACAGTAGAAATTTTCACCCAAAAATAGCAAATTATAGCGGTCTGTTTGTTTTCGTCTTAGATATCGAGAGTGTGCCTGATCATTCAAATGCATCGAAAGGGAGAGTCCATTCTAGTGTTGCCATTCGATGCGCTCGAATTAATTGCCGCTCTAAACACTAGAGTTGCGGTCAGTAATTTTCCGCTAAAACTCGTGAAATACTCATTTGCCCCAAGAAGTGAATAGATACAAAGTTGTAATGTAATGTAATTACCATGATACAGGCAACAAAATTTCAAAAATCGGTTAGTTGCATTGGTGATTGAAAGTGAAAGTTGAATGACTAAAAATTATGCATCAGCAAGCAAAACGTCATTCCTGTAAAATGTTTTTCATTGTGTTCCTGTAGTGATTGGGTATATTCCATGAGCCCATTAAATTAAATATCAACCACAATTAACATTGTTGGTAGAAAAATCATAGATAAGGTTTTGCATCTCTCTTGTGAACACCTACTTTTAGTTACAAAGTAGGAAATTATTTCAATTTTTCAAAAAATTTAGATAAGATAGACTACACAACTAAAACAAGCTATTGTTAAGCTACATTCAGCACCCTAAACACAAGTTTTATAGTTTGGCAATCCAAACTAGCTTTCATCCTCAGCACAATTGGTTTACAGTTTGCTACTCGCTAATTTGAATCTAAAGGTGAAAACAAAATTTTTTATACATTGCAAAGAGTTTTTATTATGAACCCATAATAATTTGTCATCACATCCTACCTGCTAAAAAATTCACAGACGAAATTTACATAGTACTAATAAAGCTGATGGCACTCTGCAACCATATTTTGTTACCATTTTAGAATGAAAAGCTCATCAAAAATTAGTCTACAAAATTTAAAAATAAAAAGGATGTCATTAATGATAAATTGTAGTCTATTCCAATTCTTATTTATCATTGCCCAGTATTTTACATTCGAGGCTAGTAAATAAGATTTTCCAATGAAACCGGCATTTGCTTTCAAAGATTTCATGAAGAAATGCAACAAGTGCTAAATTAGTCAAAAACCATATTTTCTATATTAAATTCAAATACACTTAAAATTTCTCACCTTCCAGGTCTGCAAAGCCGTGATTATAAGGCAACGGCACAACACCACTTCTTAATGGAACGTACGTTTTAAATGGCGA
Organism: Morinoia aosen; assembly: GCA_030386875.1. NCBI lineage: Eukaryota > Metazoa > Arthropoda > Malacostraca > Amphipoda > Talitridae > Morinoia > Morinoia aosen. The sequence goes on along the minus strand of CM059569.1, from coordinate 10,967,273 downwards.
AAGGATTCTTCTGTAGTCAGTCATTTTGAAATGCCTGCTGCACACATAGTGGTGCGCACATACATTTGACTTACTTAGATCATTTAACTGCACATTTCCACTCGCAACAATCCATTCTTTGAAATTTACACGTGGATATTGGAAATATCGTAGGTCTGGTCGGTTTTTAGAATTACTTTCGCACCCAATAAAAGAACACTTTTTAATTCTAACTCGAAGCGGCGGCGACATTGCGCCTCCTTGTCGCGTGAAGACTTTGAATGACGCTGCAAGTTTCTGATGTCGTACCCGATTCATGAACTCGTTAGGCTAACAGTGGTGCCAGATTTCGGGCTAGCAATGTTGCCAGATTTTAGCGCTGCTATTGGTCCGTTTCCATGACGTCACATAAACACCACTCGATTTCTCAAAAGACTGGTTTGCTGCTACCTCGTTTACGTATACCGTGGGGTGTACACGTACGCTAAAGGTCTTTTCGCTCTCGAGAAGACAATTTAAACAATTTTTAGACCTTTAACGAGAGATAATAAATTGTCTTTCCTCACTTGAGGACACTTAATAATATCAGAATTATTAGAAAAGATACATTAACAGTTGAAAACTATAAAGAAGATAGGCCGTTAAATAACACAACAAATTACCGAGCGACTTTCACGCGCACCTCACCCTTCGATTTGTTGTGCAATACTAATCTTGCTTTGTAAAATGGGAGGCGGAGTTGTAGAGGAGGTGAGGAGGAACCAAGCGTCTGTGATAGGCTCTGATGTGCTCATGTGTGGGGCCGTGCGTATGCCTGTCTCTCAATTTTTGCAACTAATTTGAACCTGATCGGAATCGGCTATGCTCCTTCCAGTATATCCTAGCTCCATGGACCAACAACACACGTTCATGAAAATGTGTGAAGTTGACGTGGGTGCAGCCCGTTCTATGCATGGAGCACTTTTTTTCGAGCAGCATTACTCTATGCAGGCAGACAGAGGTTAGAGATACGCTGGTTACGTGCGATGTTTACTGGTACGATGTTAACAGGACGGGGATGCGGACCAAATGCGCGGGCCCTAAAGAGCTCACCGCTTATAAGACCTCTGAGGTGCACGGGGGAAGAGGGGCATGGATGGCGCTTGGCGCACATACCTCCCCCCTTTACCCGGATAGGTATTCAATTATAAATCAAAAAAATAATATTATTCGGGCGGATAAAACAAAAAATTTTAATTTTAAACACAAAATCCGCCTCACATGCCTGTAATACTCAAAGGTAAATCTATTAACTCTGAAATACACTGGTACACCTGATATCAAATTTAGTAACAGTACTTAGCTCAAGAAGTATCAACACAAACCGCAACACAAACTGGGAGTAATCCATAACGCAGATAGAACCGTCCGTCACCGTAAAAAAACACAACACAATAGATCTGATTATTAATAACGCAAAGCAAAAAGTATAAAGGCCGCTGAAGCGATAAAACAAAAGAAGCCCTTTACTTCAAAAGGTAAAATTAAAGTACTCGGTACAACACCATTACACAGAACATGGTTCGTACTAGACTATAACATTAAAAGAAACCTGATTTTAAAAGCGATTGTTTTAATAAATGAAAAAATTAATCAATAATTTTACAGCGCATTTAGAAAACATCGAGTTAAAGCGTTAAAATTAAATACATGAGTAAAACGCCAGTTAAAACAACAATAGTCATAGACATTAACGCAAAAACAATAATTTAAACCCTTCGTAAAAAATAGTGGCCGCTGCCACTGAGGAAAAATACCGCGATACACCTCAAATCATAAACACTAATAGTCGAAATTTTGGTAAACCCACTCTGAACCAATCAAAACTTAAGGTAAAACTCAACGCACGAAAACGAAACGTCAGCAAAAACAGTAAAAAGCGAAGCGTGAATAACATACGGTTAAATAGTAAACAACCATAAATCGCTGTTCAAAGCAAGGCAAAAGGAATGCTAAAATCAAATGGTCAATGATTAATTGGGGAATGATTAGAAGTTAATTAATTAATTCAAACTCACTCAATTTAAAAGTAAAAATTAATTAATTTGTCTTATTCGAACTTTCAAAAGAATTAATACTAAATAATCGGATCAACGGGATATACGCAGGAAGTACCGATGATTAATCAAAAGGAAACAGGGATACTTGCTCTGTAGAGTTCATATTGTTTTTGTAGCGATTATATTCGCAAAATCGGGAACAAGTTAATATTCAAATATGACATTAAAACAACTTACGGAAACAATTAATGCCTGTGCCGTGGAACCCGTTAAAAGTGTAACACAAATAGATTATATGATTAATACGATTATGAAACATCAACAACTTTTCAACATGTTTCTTATTATATTTCCTGATTACATTTTACCCTCCAATTTTCACGGAGTTAAACGCATCCAAACAAAAGCATAATTCTTGCATAATTTTCAACAACGCTTTCCCATCTTCAGTTTCGCAAGATTTAGTAAGGCTAGTACCTTGGGCAGGAGTGAAAAGGCAAAGGGTTTTTTTCTTTTAATTTACAAGTTCAGAGTAAATGAATTTATGGCAAGAACGAAATTCCCGCTCTCAACCCCCACGCCTCCGGACTTCCACTCCCTTCCTGCGAAAAGAAAAGACAAGAAAACAAGCATTAGTTGCGACGTATCACGGATTTCAATCGATAAGTAACGGCTGAATTACTATTGGCTCAGCACTGATCCGCTCGTCAATATTAAATTACCCTAAAAAATTAGAAAATTTACCCTAGAGAAAGCGTCAACCTTTGGTCTCAACTATTTAGGTCAATTAAAGTTTAATGGGCAAACCGTTAAAGGCAATTTAGAAAATAATTTAGGTAGAGAATTGAATGAATGGAGTCGTCTCCCATACGGCTAGAGCGAAAATTCCTCTTAATGACTGAGGTACATAAAGTAGGTCCAGGCTACCTATGCACCCACCTATACAGGTCGTCAGGAGTAACGCCGACATTGCTCTCGCCTTCCTCCGCGTCCCCAGCTCCAAGTCCATCCCACGTGGAAGATCTACAGGATCATGTTCTCGTGAATAGCGTCTGGGTGCAACTCAGACACTGGCCCTGGGACATTCCTGAGCGATTTTTGCCCCGACGATCTCCCGCAGGTCCCCAAATCTTCTCCGGACAGGTGAAGATAAGTTCGGAGAGAGATGCCAAGAGTAGAAGCGCCAAAGGCCACTCCAGTCGCAGTAGGAGATGACTTCTCCGGGTTTCGAAAAGGGGTGGAGAACATCCGCCAAGAAACTGGCTTATCCTGCTACTCTATAGGTCAGGTCTGTTCTGCTGTAGCATCAATATCTACGAGGCCTGTCGAAAAAGTATCCGACCTTTGGCCAGAAAAAATACTTCAACAACCTGACGGGGTTGGGACCCTAATCCCCTTCAAAGTAGGCTCCTTGTGCTTCCACACACTTAGCCCACCGATCCTTCCACTGCCGGAAACACCTCTGGAAGTCTTCTTTTGGAATGGTGTTCAGCTCTGTCGTCGCGTTCCGCATTATCTCTTCTCTACTCTCAAAACGGGATCCTTTCAGTGGTGTCTTCAATTTTGGAAACAACCAGAAGTCGCAAGGAGCCAGGTCTGGAGAGTAGGGAGGTTGGCGAACGGTCGTAATTCCATGTTTGGCCAAGAAATTGCGGATCAAATGGGATGAATGTGCGGGCGCGTTGTCGTGATGCAAGTGCCAGTTGTTCGCAGTCCACATGTCTGGTCTTTTGCGCCGAACTGCATCACGAAGTCGCCGGAGAACATCCTGATAGTACTCCTTTGTCACTGTTTGTCCTTCCGGTGCGTATTCGTGATGCACAATTCCACGGACATCAAAGAAAACAGTCAGCATCGAAGGAGTCAAACAGGCAATGCGACGATGGAGCTGAACACCATTCTAAAAAAAAACTACCAGAGGTGTTTCCAGCAGTGGAAGGATCGGTGGGCTAAGTGTGTGCAAGCACAAGGGGCATACTTTGAAGGGGATTAGGGTCCCAACTCCGACAGGTATTCGAAATATTTTTTCTGGCCAAAGGTCGGATACTTTTTAGACAGGCCTCGTATAGGTGGATGAGGATGATTAGTAGGCGGGTTAATTGCCGAAGGTGCAGTCGCTTCTGAGGTAAAATTTTGAGTAAGGAGGTCATCTCTGATGGCATGATTTGTCTTTTAAGTCGGCTAGCTAGATAGACCCGGACGCTACTTTTTTGTCAGACCCAAGGGTGACGTTTTTTACAACTTGATAAACAAACAATGAAAGACAATTTACAGAAAATTTAGAACATCAGTCCGAATTTTAGTCGCATTTTCAAATACAAATAAACTCGATTTTCAACGAGCGCATAAATTTTTCCAGTAATATTTTCCAGCTCCTTTTTCCAATATTTCAATTTCAATTTTCTCATAATTTTTCTTATTATTTCCAATCTCAATTTCCAATTCTGAAACTCTACTGTCGTCAAAGTTTATGTGTTTTTGGTTTTTGAGAACAAAGTCGCTGAGGCACCACGCCGTCTGAGCGGAGCACGGCTCAACCACGTGTACTCGCCACGTGCTTAACACGCGGTACCTGCCCGTACCCGCTGTCACTCGCACAGCACGCGAAGCTGAAATGAAACGAAAACAAAGAAACAATTAGCATGGCCAGATTTCAACAACATGAGTTAACAACCAATTAAAAATGTAAAGAAATTAATATTCAAACAGGGAAATAATACTAAGTACGAATCTCATTGATTGAGTTAACAGTCTACTCATGAATCAATTGTTAAAGCATAAGTTTAGGCAAAGTCCATTCACCTCCCATTAATCTAAAGTATTTACTCTCGGTAAATTCTCGTTAAAAGGAAAATTGAGAACCTATAAATTGAAAACTACATTTTTGAGTCTCGTTCGGGAAATTTCCAGTCACGTGAGTGCTGATTTTAAATCGATTTCAAATTTAATTTAATTTTGCTGAGACAGCAAAAGTGCACCGCCTCATCGACTCGTCAGCCAAGTCAGCGCATGCCTCTCGCCGGCAACGAGCTATTTTTAGCTGCGAACTAATTAAAAATCCACAGGCGTGAGCAAGGAAAAACAAAAAAAATAGAACAAATTCCAAAAACAGCAAATTCCTCACAAGCACGTATTCACCGAATAAAACTTCGAATTTAAAAACATAACTACAAAGGTTAATTCAGTTCAAAGAGATTCACCATGCTGTTTTTTGCAGACGAACACTACAATGCAAAATTAGAAGCAAATAGATTATAAGCAAAACGTTTACGAGGATACAATGAAACATAGCAAAAGCACTGAAAATACTTGGTATATACATAAGAAACATACGTAAGAACGTACTTCAAAAATCAAATCAAAATCAATTTTCACGTTAAATGCTTGACAATCAATTTTAATCTTTCAATCAGTTGTAAATTGTCAATTGGACAATTTTGGTATTCAAGAAAATAAATTGCATTCTTTTAGAATTAAAACATTTTAAATTTCATAGCACAAAATTTTACTGAACTTGAAATTCAGATAGGCTTGTAAAATGACTTTTGTTTTTTGTTTGACTTTTGATGCACTAGATCGTTTCAACGTGCTCAAAAATTATTAACTGAAGGATTATTAAATGAAGCCTCTCTCATTGACAAATGACTATGAAATAAATTAAATTTTACTCTCACACTGAATTAGTGTGGACTCTCACGTCCAAAACACATCTAATTCATGACTATCCACCAGTCATATTCATGAATATTCACCTATTCATATTCATATTCATATTCATATTTGTTCTGCAGCCTTGAGCAAAACAAAAACAAACTGCAAAAACTTCTCACTCGTACTGCAGCCGCTGCAGCTTAACTGCACATGAAATTATACGTGCTGCTCTGCACACTCTGCACACTCTACACTCTATTACTTCGTTACTGTCTTGACTTATTAACAGACAACCACGTGTGGTTAATTCATGGGCGTCTATCGCCTCTCATATTACTTTCATATGGTACTTCTATTCGCCAGCACAATGACAACCGCAATCAACAATGCTAACTCTGAGCGTCATGGTACCAATGGTATTATTTCCACCACATGAAATTATGAACTGGAATCAGAGCCCCATCGAAAATCAACGGTAACAGCTTCTATAAAAGCTTATTCACTTGTCTGCGCGCATTACTTTATTACTATTTCTCAACAGTATCACACGATCTCGCTGGTAAATTTACCTGGTAACATTTAACCATTTTACCAGATATATCCACAGCCTAGTCGGTATCTTCACTTGTTTATTTTCTTCTCTCGCGACCACTATATGCCCCGGCTCTGTTGCTCCTCTTAGCACAGGTATTTTCTTCTCACGCGACAACTATATGCCCCGGCTCTGTTGCTCCTCTTAGCACAGGTAACTTCTCGTTTTATTCATCGCGTGCTATCCTTTAAATTTAATTGCTGTCCACTTAATGCAGCGACTCATTCAATAATGCGCTATCGATCAATTGCTGTCCACTTAATACAGCGACTCGTTTCCTTACTCTAATGCATGAAAATTGATTTTTACAAAGGTCTTCAGCACTATATTTGGGCAATTTGGAACGCACCTTCCCCTGCAGCATCCTATCAGACGCAACCAGCAAAAAAACTCAAATATGGTCTTTAAAAATGACACAATAAATGTCCAAAAAATAGTCACCCCTTGAATGACCTTTCTGCCCGCAAACAAACAGGGATACTTTTAAAGAGCATCTTGCAACTGACCGCCTCGCTCAAATTACAGGGAGCATTACATGACCTAACTGTTGCACTGGCTACAGGAGGCATTTAAGGATACTTATGTCTCTTTCGCCAACATATCATCACTAGAAAAATATTCGTGGCAGTCATTGCACTCACTACAGGCGCGTTGGTTACTGGAATTTCAGGCATAGTTACGTTACTAGTTCGATGTCTAGGTATTACACAAATAACAATTACTGCTCAACTGAGCTTACGATTGCTCAAAAGCAAATTTTTACAACAGTTATTAAATCAATACAAATTTAGTTTAATCACTTATAACAACACTTCAAGAAAATAGCGCCACTCACTTTAAAAAACAGCTCTCATAGCATCTTAAAAACAGCTCATGTCTAGGGGTCATTGACCACACTGCCTGCTTTCTGCAAGTACAGCCTAGCTATGTTTGACCTTGACGCCTGCACGCACTGTGGCATCTGCGACGGCTATTGCAAAAAAACTGCCTGACAAAAACTCTACCACTGCTGCTGCACGCTGTATCTTTCACGCTCAACGAATATCTAGGCTGCAACAGTACTGTAACAATTATAACAACTAATTTTTGCTGCGTTACTTATCTTAAATCGTAGTTCTAGTTGTCGTTGTCGAGCGATGTCGCGATCTCTGCAGTCGTTGGAGGCGATGCACCGTTACTGCTTCACGTAACTGCTTCGTCCGTAGCACGAAAACAACGTAGCTGTAGTCGGTTGACACACCTCGTAGATGTAGTTTAAGATCTGTAGCCGCCCTCTCGCAGATCTCTGAAGCTCTCTGTAGACGCTGTCCTTATTCTCGATTTCTTGTTGCTCTGACTGTCTCTTCAGATTCTTCTTAGAAGTTATAATTCTTGTCGTCACCAGACGATCAGTAGTAGTTATCAGTAGTAGTTATCAGTTAGTCACTGGATCTTCTCAAACTTCTGTAGGTCTCGACAAATACTGTATCTTCTTAACTTTTCAATTACATCTTCTTGACTTCTAAATTATATCGTCTTAAATTCGTGGGTCCGTCAACTCTCTGGCCACCTAATATGCAGGCAGACAGAGGTTAGAGATCGCGCTGGTTAAAGGCGACGTTTATTGGTGACGATGTAGTACAGGTGGGGATGCGGACCAAATGCGCGGGCCCTAAAGAGCTCACCGCTTATAAGACCTCTGAGGTGCACGGGGGAAGAGGGGCATGGATGGCGCTTGGCGCACAATTCTATACTCGATACACTTCACTCGTCATTCTTACGAACAAAAGCGGGCGTCCAAATCCTTTTCATTAGCCATCACTGTACAGTCCAATTGAACTGTCGTAATCTCGGTCTTAGAGCGAGCAATTCTCCACCCCACCGTTTCCTGAGACAGCTACACCTTAGTCTGTTCTAAGAGCAGGTCAAACGGCCCCTTCGCTGCTTGTATATTTACTTCCTCACAACATCTACGCTCAGTCCCATGCCGATTGAAGACAGCTACCGCCTGCGCATGCTCTCAGCTCGAATGCATCACCTCATACAGGGTCTCCACAAGTTAATACATACACAAGTTCACTCCTTTCAAACGTTGAGATCCTGTGCCGGCAACGAAGCCGGCGTTGTCACCGCTCGAAGTACACCTAACGCGACAAATAATCACCCAACCGTAGTCTCTTCTCTGGCGACATCCACGCACCCAAAGTTCTGTTTACAGACGCTAGGAACAATGACACCATCGCGAGATTTTTGTGCCTTAGAAAACTCTACAACACAAAATCGCTAAGCTTGACTCCAACGCAACTTACAGCTTCGAACCATAGTAAATCGTCATACTGCACTGTTTTGCTTTGTATTTTAAAGCAGGTTCAAACTCATCTGCTGACTAACATCAATAGTAGCATAGAAAACCGCGATAAAGTATGAATTTTGAAATGCGTGTATTTTACTGCATCATTTTCAAAACGAGGATTAGATGGGGCCTAAAATTTTATCCAACAAATTTAGGTTTTGATTGGTAGCTCAATTTACAGCGTCAATGACTACACATTTTTACCCTGAGAATGCTCAGCTTCAGTTGAGGCAATGAATGGATGGACAATCTGATGTGCTCTTAGAATCGCAGTCGTTTAACTAGTTCATTATCATCGTTTATTCTACTCATGAGAGGATTTTCATTCTTTAACTTGAGTTATGTTATAATTTTATCGTTTTGTTTGCAATACTCAGCGAAAAACAGCAAAAAATATGAGCTGAATACCTACACCGAGTGACGACGTGCGTCTCTTAAATAAATTTTTTTCAGAAATATAGATAAGTGAATTGAAAGAATGCCTTCATTCAAGTCAACAGATCCATTTTACAATCTTCAGAAGCTCATGAAAAACGAGTCCTCAAATACATTTTTTATATCACACAAGAAGAAGACAAAGTGATCCCATCACGTGTAGAATTCATTTGAACACAATGACAGCCCACTTTACGATTGTACATTCATAGCCTTGTTTCTGCTCGGTGTTAGCTCAGTTTGGCTGTTCTTAGAGACATGTTGAGAAAGAGATGATAATCTAAGTGAAATACACGAAAACATAATTTTCTGCTATTTCTTAGAACATACGTTCGAATTCAGTATAGTATTTGATTTTGGTGTATGAACCATTTACGTTTCTCCCTATAATAAAAGTTTTTGATTTAAAATGAGTTTATGTAGCTCACCATGAATAATTTGTTTCTCGGCCAAAATGTTGAGCAACTTTATCCAGAAATACCGAAGTATTGCTTCTTAATAACACAGTAACATTACTAAAATAATTTCTAATTTCACAACAATGCATGTTTCAATTTCAATGACTTAATACGGCTGATGCAATGTAACTAACAGTTTTTAGTTCAAAATTAGGTACCTGTAATAATACTGTCGGGATGTACTTTCTTTTGCTATTATTATCAGTACGGTAAAGGCCACCTAAGATGCGGTTGGTTATATAATGCGCTGTAGACTGTAGAGACAGAGAGAGAGTAAAGCCCTGTTTACACTGGTATCCATTTTGCTGCAGGCTCACGTGTAGACGCCTCGTGTGGAGCTTCACAAGAGCCATGTGCGTTTAAACTAGACATTGAGCGTGCCACGGAGCGCGCGCTGCTCAAAATCAGTCAGTGTGTAGCCAGCTGCTATGAAAGATGGGTTGCAGTCGACGAGGTTGTCTGAATATTGCTGCTGCATCATAAGCTACGTAATCTCCTTTTTATTTGCAGGAGTGAAATGATACTATATTCGTTAAGTTTCATTTAAATATAATGGAAAGCAGCCTCCTCATATTCGCTGCTTTTGGTCTGCCAAATGCATTGTTGGGCTTAGTAAATTTCAATTAAAAGCAATGTAGTTTCTCGTGGCAGCGTTATGTCAGCCATAATCGATCAGCAAAGGGCAGCAACTCACTTGATGACTGCTAACTACTCACTGACCGGGGACTGAGCTGCGAGGCTCACGTGCGTCGCGCCTCACGAATTTGTTCAGAGCGAATAGGGAACTTCAGACACATACACACAAATATGAGCCTCAGTGGTGAGCCTCGTCCTCACGTGTTGCGCCTCACGGCCGAAATGTCCCGTAGTGTAAACACCCCTTTAGTAAGACAGTCACAGCCGAGAGTCTGCGGCGTGTGCCCTTAGCACAGCGGTGCTGGGGCGGTGCCCGGCTGCACTTACGTCAAAGTTGGTCCACTCTGTGTGCGTGTCCGAGTCTGTGTACGTGAACGGCTTGTCACCGTCACCAAGAAGCCCGCCCACTTCAACAGCTGCCACACTTCGCTTCGTGACGCAATTGAGTGCAAACAATTGCAGTATAGTTTCGCCATAAAAGTTTCATTTAATAAAGTACTCTATATGTTTCAATTTACATTTAAAAGTCACAGCCGTCTTAAACGACACATATTGTATAATGAGTTATACCAAATAACAGCACAGATACTGCGATTCTAACGTACATCATAATGTATTGTTCCTATGTCACGATGTATTTTTAGCAATGCAAAGCTATTTAGGCTATATTATCAATACGTATTTAACGAGCAATTAACAGATTCGTCATAAAATAAATTGAATACTAGTGTTCTAACAGGTTCTATATTATTTGAATTAAATAAATGTATTCAAGTGCTGAAGCGTCCTGTTAGATGTCTTTTATGCATATTCTTCCTCTTCCTCCAATAACATTTTAGTGAGGAATTTTGAGTGCTCATATCAGTATATTCTTCCTCTTCCTCCAATAACATTTTAGTGAGGAATTTTAAGTGCTCATATCAGTATATTTACTGGTCACTTCCCTCTTGTTTATTATCATACTATTTTGGTCGTACAGTGAAAAGTAAAGAAACCTTGAAGCTATCATTGGCGATAGAGAGAACTTGACGCTAACACACGAAGTAATGAATGTTACAAATTTCACTACAAATGTTTCACCTTTTTAGTTTCCCTCTGGAAATAGTCAAACTTTCCTTGTCATATATGACATACAGGTATGATGCTTCAGCAATACCGCCTATTTCCGGTTGCTCAGGCGATAAGACAGTTTTTTTAAATTAATATTAATGCAAAACGAAACCAAATAAGAGAAATCAAAGCACCATAGTAGTATATATACAAAATCTAAACTTTGGAAAAACAAAAACAACGGTAAAAAAATATGTAAGAGAGAAAGGAAAAACTGAATTACGTATTGGCAACATGAAGCGGGAAAGCACTTTGGGTGTCATTGAGAGCAGGTTTCATTTTGTAAATATATAAAGATTCGAGAAGGCGCAGATCTGTTTTGTAAGAGGTACCGATCAAGATTTTAAGATCATTTAGGGAGACCGGAACATTGCACTCTTCCGCATGAGATTTAACTGAGGACAGTGGGGGGACCCAAGAGGGAGACCAGTTCTGCAACTACGCCAAGCATACAAGAAAACTCTAGTCTTCAGGGTACGGCAGGTAGAACCAACGTACCGCGATTCACAACGTGAACAACTGTATTGGTACACCAGAGACGAGCACAGTGTATATAGAAAGTATGAGCAATATCCTATCCGGTGATGGTAAGTTTCAGGAAATTGTAGAGCCCATTCATAAATCCTCCATGCGTGTTGAGGATAAGATAAATAATTTTTTGTTACGATTGAAGAATAAGGAATCAATATCACCTGACGATTACACTAAGCTACGTGTAACTGCATCTGGTCCGGGTACTCTTTACGGCCTACCTAAAATCCACAAGTTTGATTTCACTACAAAGTTTCAATTTCGCCCGATTTTTGCCTCTTTCAATACTCCAAATTTTAATCTTGCCAAATTTTTTGTTCCAGTTCTGATACCTTTTACAACCAATTGTATTACTGTAGACAACTCTAAAGCATTCGTATATAGTTTGAGTAGTTTTAATAATGCTGATAGGCTATTCATGGCGTCCTTTGATGTGGAAAATTTGTTCACCATGTACCTTTACTTGAAACTATAGAAATTTGTTTATCTACATTATTCGCAAATTGTCAAACTTTCATGAGGCTCTCTCACAGTATTGTTGAAAAGTTATTGAAATTGGCCGTGTGTTATTCGTTTTCCGTTTTCAATGGTAATTATTATAGGCAAGTTGATGAGTTGGGCATGGGTTTATACCTTTAGGCCCAACGTTTGCTAATATGTTTCTGTGCCACCATGAAAAAACTGGTTAAAAGAATGTCCTCCTGTTTTTAGGCCGGTATTTTACAAGCGCTATGTTGATGACACCTTCGTTTTGTTCAGAGATAAGGCTCATGCTGACCTCTTCCTCCAATATCTAAATTCTCGTCATAGCAATATTAGATTTACAAGGGAGGACGAAGAAAATAATAGGCTGCCGTTTCTTGCTGCGTGTGTAGAGAGAGTTGGCAATACTTTTCAGTGCTCTGTTTTCCGATAGATAACTTTTTCAGGGCTCGGGACCAGCTTTTTCAGCTTTTGTTCATACAATTTTAAGGTTTTGCGGCTTCGTATTCTCATCCCTAGAGCGTTTAATGTATGTTCTAACTTTCAACACTTACACAAAGAGTTCGATTTTTTGCGACGATATTTTGCCAAAGTTGGCTTTCCTTCTTCTGTTGTTGACCGGCATATAAATAGATTTCCGTCAAAAATTATGATAACTCTCTATCTGTTCAATCTTGTGCACAACAAGCTTTCTATGTTAAGTTGCCGTATTTTGGAGATCAGTCATTGAAACTAAGCGAGGATGTTAAATCCCGTATTAACAAGTTTTCCCACAACTCGAAGTTCAAATGATCCTCGTGAATAATTTTACTATTGGTTCTCTTTTTCGTTTCAAAGACAAACTGCCACCCTCACTGTGCTCGTCTCTGGTGTACCAATACAGTTGTTCACGTTGTGAATCGCGGTACGTTGGTTCTACCTGCCGTACCCTGAAGACTGGAGTTTTCGAGCATGCTGGGCGTAGTTGCAGAACTGGTCTCCCTCTTGGGTCCCTCCCACTGTTCTCAGTTAGATCTCATGCGGAAGAGTGCAATGTTCCGGTCTCCCTAAATGATTTTAAAATCTTGACCGGTACCTCTTACAAAACAGATCTGCGCCTTCTCGAATCTTTACATATTTACAAAATGAAACCTGCTCTCAATGACACCCAAAGTGCTTTCCCGCTTCATGTTGCCAATACGTAATTCAGTTTTTCCTTATCTATTACATATTTTTTCACCGATGTTTTGTTGTTTTAAAAGTTTAGATTTTGAATATATTCTACTTTGGTGCTTTAATTTCTCTTATTTGGTTTCGTTTTACAGAAATTTTTGTTGCTGAATATGGACAGTTAGTCCAAAACGTTCGTTCAGTTTTATTTGATCATTTTCAATAAAATGACTTTACGTGTAGCGATTTTCGCCTTGCTTTTTAATATTAATGCTCGTGGCCACACTATTCAATGCTACCAATTTAGTACTTCTTTGTGTCTTTACGTGACAACTATGATATATAAGACAATATTTTACTTAATTTCCAGAATTTTTATATATCTTATGAAAAATACAATATAAATGAAAGACATTTGCGTGTATTAATATTTATTTCTATAAGTGATACATGCTTTCATGAATAATAATAAATTTAGTTGCGATCGCTTTTTCAACTTCTTAACTTTACGAAATATTTTCAGTTCTTCCGGTGGTTAAATGGAAAAGAATTCATTCATCATTTTATACTGCAAAATGTCAATCGTTAAATTTTTATATATCTGTCAATCTATAAAATGCAACGTTTCGATGAGAAATGTTGTATTTTACAGATTGACAGAGGTATAGAATTTTTGCGATTGGCATTTTGCAGTAAAAAATATTACAATTGCTTTATTATTTAACAAACTTCTAAACAAATACCTCTAAGAAACATATGAAAGAATACTTTTTGAAAGCATTATTGCGCTCTATGAGACATCAATGAATTTTAGCGTTTGGCACATTTCTGTCTATATTTAGGGTTAAATTCTTTTTTCTTTTTACTATTTTGCCTTTCAATATGGCAGCTTTTCCTCTTGGTTGTCCTGTTTGGCGCCTGGTAATGCTCGTTGGCTGACATGAAATATTTTTCCTGGACGCCCCTGACCCTTTAAAAAGGGAACAACCTGCAGTGCGAAGGAAAGTTGACACCTGCGCTGGATTCCTACAGGCTTTCATCCTCTTTTCGAAGACGTCAAGGGCGCCGAGCATGCAGGGGCTCTGAGTTCGCTTCAATTCCTTATTAACCATGCTTGTAAATTCATCGATTCTCTCGTCAATAGATTGAGAGTTATTCAGTGTCTGTGTGGAGGTTCAGATGACTTCTGTATCAACAGATCTGTCTTTTCGGTCGCATGCCGCTATTTGCTCACTAACATCCGATACTGCGTAAGCAAGCGCATCTGCAAACAAACCATCGAAAAAAGTCGATGATGGCATTGCTTTGCCACCGTATATCACCTTGTACAAGTGTTGCTTCTTAGCCGCAGTGCAGGTGTAAAGCTGTGGAAGGCGGAATGCGCTGTACTAAGACGCTGCAAGTTGATGTTTGTACACGCTACCTGTATTCCCACTGATTCAGCTGCATGTGCCGATGGATAGGTCCACTGTGTAGTGAATGCCCTCTTGCGAAGCAGAATCAACTGTATAAACTGCTCCTCCATTATATGGGAACAGCTGACAGAGGAATGGTGCTGGAGGCCAGTTTTGGAAGAATTGTCTTTTTTTTTGAGGAGGACATCTGACAGACGCAAACGAAGGTAACTGTCGTACACATCTGCCATCACCAGCAGCAGCTGTGCACCGTTGTGGGCCTTATTTCTGTACACAAATATTTTAATAATTACTGTTATTAATTAATGTCACTTACTAAAAATTGCCATCGTGCTCAAATCTAAAATATATGGGCATTAATCATTTCTTACTCCTAACACATATAATTAAGTATTTAAAGTTGTTTCAGTCTAATAAACGGGGTAAAAATAAAATTTACCATAAAACACACAAGCTTTCAATATTTTCAAGATTTAATGTATGTATAAGTTTCATCTTCGTTTCACCATTGTAAGCATTATTTTTTACTTGAAAAAATATAGCTTCGCTGATAGAAAATTAATTTAATTAATCCTCACCGCTGTACTTTATTTTTGTATTACTTTGGTAGGTCTTGATTTATTACATGTTTTAATTTTTCATTTATAGGGAATTATTCGAAAAGAAATGTAATATTCATAAATTCCATTTTTATTGTTAAAAAAGCTGATGGAAACTATATTTCAGTAAATTTCTGACAGCAACTACAATCACAAATGCAGCCAAATGAGGTCGAGAAGGATTAGGCTACTATCTCCCTATTAAGCCAATGCCTTCGAGAAAAGGTAACTTCTACAAACTGCATGAACAGTACAATACCTGTTGAGGGTAATATCCGTGATCACCATCATCATGCTCTCACACATGTTGTTGGTGTTGTGACCACGTAGTAGAGAGCCACACCTCCAAGGTAAACTCCACTCTTCCCTTCGTTCCACCGCTGATCTGAAGTTTCTGAAACCAATACAGTTTTTAATATACTCCAACTGAAAATTAAATTTATGTCATTATATAACACTCATATTCTTTGTGCAGCTATATCAAATTTGTATCTGTGATTGATAACTTCAATGATTTTGGAAGCAGTTACATACTCGGTACATTTGAAGTTATTTCGCGATAGTTCTGAATCCAGGAATTCGGACCATATGTGGTCGAAGAAACTAATGGACTCAGCGTAGACCAGCTTCTTGAGAACTGAAATCAGCGGTTTGCGGTGCTCCTTGGCGATACCATTTTTGGCATTCCACAACCAGCGCCATACGGCCTGCAGGACGTGGAAGACGCCGAGGAACAATTTGCTATGAGGCCACACCTCGCGCAGTGCTCCTCTTTTAGCGTCACTGTCATCAGTGATGAAAGTCATGAAACACCAGGCCTTCAACGCTCGTCTATCTTTGTACCATAGGCTGGCAGGTATTTTACCCTAGAATGCTCCTTGATTTCCCTAAAAATCAAGGAAATGATGGGGGAAATGTAACAATTACCGTATAGTCTTCCATAATACTATTGGCTTAACCCGTATTTACGTTACATTGACATATTTTAAGTTTCTAGGGATTCATTAACTAATGAATGAATGAATGATCTGAACACTTTTTTATGAAAATGTGTATGAAATTAAATCCTTCAAATCAAATCAAGGAATATATTTCAAAATGTGGATTGATAAACAACTCAAACATACAAAGCACCGTGGTCGACAAAACTGAAGTCCAGGTTTTCATAACTAGTGCTCCCAATACACAAACACTGACCATAACAGATACCAACAACAAATTTTGGAAGGAAATGAAGACCCATGTGATACTTTTTCCCGCACGCTGTTGTGAGTAGTTTGACCGATCCAAAATAAATAAAGTAGGAATGAACTTTGCGTGCGTTGTTAAGTATAGCATTGGATCAATCTGCTCAAAAGAAGAGAAAGCCAAAGTTAATAAAAATCATTTTTCATCTTTAGGGAACTATACTACTCACATAAATAATTAAGCTTTGCAAATATATAGTATAAACTACAGGCTACAACATTATAAAAACGTTATCAAGCGTTCCGCATTTTATTTTCCTTAGGTATTGGCATCGCTGAAAGTTCTGCATACATAGCATAACGTTCGTTTCATTAATAGCCTTAATTAGATTTGTATTAATTGGAAAATTATATGCAGTGAAGCCAGATTCTTTAAGGCAGAGGTTTCCAAACTATGGCCCGCGAGGAACATGTAGCCTGCCACATAATTTCATCCGACCCGCTAAACAAATCCCTTTGTGGTGACCTTGAATGGATAATATTTGAGGAGACTAAATTACTGGCACTGATTTTTTTCATTTTGTATTCTTTTGGCCCGCATGAAAATATGAAGTATACAATGTGGCCGTTACATTGTTCAGGTGAGATACATTGCATGCATCAAACCACGCACAGTGTCATTCTTCATATTGGTTCTTTGTTAAGTTTTGGCCAAATTTAAGTGGCTAAAAAAACGTTCAACGAAAGAATTTAAAAAGGTGAGGGCAAACAACGTTGAAATTATAATTTTAAGATTTGAATAATATGGTAGTCCACTGGTATTTTTACGGCTAAAGTGTTTCCCAGTGATTAATGGCTCACATGTCTGGTGTTAATTGTTCATCCAAGTAATGTTTATGCCACTTTTCCTCAAGACAGTTCTTATCGACAAACTATTTCATTTGAGGAATTTCGTCTGATATAAAGGTTGTTTCAGAACAAGAAGTACAAAATTGCACACCATGTAGAAAATGGCCAAACAAACACTTTTTCTTCGATGCAACTTTCGAAAAAAATACGGGCTTTCGGAGTATCAACTGTTTATTGTTTTAAAGATTGAAATTCAATGACACAGTTATTCGCAATATTTATTTTGAATTTACTTTACCAAAATTGTTCCGAATGTGTCCCACCTACATCAATGCACCATTCAGATCTTAGCCTTGACGACTGCTGAATATTAGGAAACACACCTGGCATTTCAAAAATTTTACCAGCAGCTAAAGAAATTCTGGCCACGGCATCTTCCTCAAATTTAATGGGTGTAATATAAACAAGGCCCTTCATGTATCCATCTTTCAAAAGAGTATTCTACAGAATATTTCTAAAACTAGATTTTATTATTGTAAACTCACATATAATAGTAGTGATAGTACGGAAATTGGAAATAAACATTGCAAGTAATTGTGTAATTACAGTTCATTCCTTGAAAAAATTCATAGTTAATATCTCATATATCTGATTTTTTCGAAAAATTTTATAGAAGATATAATGTTTATTTGGTCATTTTCTACTTGGTGTGCATTTTTGTACCGCTTATTTTGAAACACCCTGTATTTGACAAAGATTTTGGAGTCAGTATTGAAGTATTACGTGGATTTAGACAGCGTTCGAAGTGATGGAAAGAATTGCAGATGGAAGACCTTTTATGGATTAGTAAAACTGCTTCAACCAAGAAGCATCTACATTCTACAATTAGTAAAAAAATCTCTATCTCTTGTGCAGTAATCCTAGTTACCATATACATCGTTTCAGTTGCTGTCATCCCAACGTATATATCCCGTCCTGGCACAAAAGACAAGAGAATCTTGAAATGGACGGATTCAGCAAAAAATGGTTGCATTCTTCACAAAAGCAACACGCATAAAATCTGAAAAAGCTTCTAATTAGGCTCTAGATTTCTGATCTTAGATTGAAGATATTCGGAGAGTCAGACTGAAAAAGGGTATTAAATGCTTTAAATTTCCTCAAGTTGTAATCTAAGATCTGCAAATTAGCCAGGATTAGCTGGTTGCTTAAAGCATTGGCAATCATATCATTTACCTGAGTTGGATCGCTGAACGACAACTGAAAGTACAGTGTGAGTGCGTCGTACTGCTTCAGCAATCGTCTTACACAAAGCTTGTAATGAAACTGCACGCCGCACATTGAGAAAAGAACCGCAACTTGTTCAGTACCGGTATATAGCACGTAAACTTGTGTTATATTTACGAATCAGATGTTGATACGTCCCTTCTTCGAATTAATGGTATCTGCTGAATTCATTCCTATTTGGATTATTGAATTGTAGGTATTGGCAATCTCCAATATTTTTGCACCATTTTTATACACTAGATAGAAAAATACTGATTTTACCCTAGATTATGCGTATTTTCACCTTACCCTAGACTGTACCCTAAGAGGGATCTGGTTAGTTAGACTAGGGTAATTACCCTAGGAGTGGAAGCACTGTGAAACACTCAGGGCGCAGTTTTCCGTTGAACACAACGTCACTCAGCATATCTTGGAGAAGACTGAAACATGTAAAGCATTATTAAAGGGGGGAATACAATAAAACAAAGTAAAACTACAAATTTGACTAAAATATCTTATTCAGCAAGTTTTTAGTCATTTGTTAGTTATAGGTGTAATAGTTATAATTTTATAATATCATTTTAATTGCAAATTAAAACACATACCTATGACATAATCTTCTTCACTTTAGCTTGAGGACAGTATGACCCTGAGGGGAAGGCCCCCAGCTGCGCTCGAGCAGACAAGAATGGTGAGTGAGCAGTTGGTCTTGCCCACGTGGCTAGTCGTGTCCACAAACACCACCTCGCTGGCTGATTGCATTTCTTTTTGAACTCTATGCATGAAATCGATGACCAGAACGGCAACATCTCCACCAGAAGTTAACGAAAAAAAGCGAGCGGGGGGAATTTGAAATACAGATAGTAGAACTAAAGTTTAATAATATCACCCGAAGATTGATACGGTCGGCACAGAAATAAATAATAGTACGCTGAAAAATGAATGGTGTCGGCCGTGAACGATGATGCTCGTCTAGGTGAGACGTGCGTTGGAGACGGTCCGATGAATTGAACCGCTGTCGTCTCCAGGCACAAACCCCGCGCCTTCCGTTAGTGTACCTAGGTGAAAGAAATTGCAAGATTTAAAGAAAAGGAGTAAATACGAAGTGTGAGGATCTGACTTGCTTGGTGAATAAATCAGTTAAACACACCCAAAACTAACCCCGATCTGATACCAATAAACACCGAAACTAAATTTACACCCACCGATCTGATCTGCACCTAAACATACGTAACACCCACCAATCTGATCTACAACACCGAAACTAACTAACACCCACCGATCTGATCTGCAACACCGAAACTAATTAACACCCACCGATCTGATCTACAACACCGAAACTAACTAACACCCACCGATCTGATCTGCAACACCGAAACTAACTGACACCCACCGATCTGATCTACAACACCGAAAGTAACTAACACCCACCGATCTGATCTACACCTAAACCCAAAAATAAACACACCCCGATCTGATTCTAACCACTGATCTACTTCTAACTAGTTAAAATATAGATGGATTACCCTAGGCGCTATTATTCAACAGGAGGGAACGGAACACTTCAATGAGCTTCAGCCGAACAATCTAATGCTTACGCACGACACACGACAGCACTGCGACTTACTGCTCTAATGACGAAGCGAAGTGTCTTCATGCGGTGAGTGAGGTGATGATGACGAGTGCGCACTCGCGCTCACAGGGTGCTTAAGGCCCCAATACACTGGACGAAAATCGCGGTGAAAACCGCCAGCACGCCCCTCAATGTGCCTCCCATCCCTGCACACCAGCCAGTTGGCAGAGTGGCCACCGAGCTTTCAGCGATCCGAGCATGTCTGGATTAGGACGATCGTCACTGCGACGAGCAGTACCGTTTTGAACGTTGACGGGAGAGGTGCACAGCCATGACTTGCTTCGCAATTGAGTAGACAAAGCTCGAACGCTGAATTCTATAGACGCATTCAAAAAATTCGACTGCCTGCAGAATGTGATGAGCAGCGCTTACAGAAGGCTAAAGCACAGCGCAACGTGCGCTTTGGTTTAATCCTGCGCTCCATACGGCTGGTCGCAATCGCGCACCTACCCGTACGACACGCTGAGGCAGACTGACGCCTTGCATTACATTCCGCGGTGCTTCATCTTGCGTGCTGAGTGTATCATGTCGCCAGTTCTCACTTCAACTGGCGGACGGATCCACTACCGCAATTCTCGAGTCATGAACGCCAGTGTATCGGGGCCTTTAGCCGATTCCTCCCATGCCGACCGTGGTGCGTCAACAAGACCAGAGCACACTGAATGGACAGACGGCGGAAAAAGCCGTGCCAGATGGTGAGGTAGCGGAGCGTCAGAAATCCAGAAGATGATGCGCTAGCGGTGAAGGCTGAAGATGGTCTCACGATTTTGGGCGCAACAGATCTGAGGTTGGATCTGCCGGCAGTTGCTTTGAGAAAAAGTCAGTTGGCAGGGAATGAAAAAATCGATATGCCGGTTGTAAGATATAGAATTGTCAACAGTACTATTGAAGTGTTCGTAATTAAATTATAAGGCTCTGCTCCCATTTATCCGTACACATAAAAAGGGTACTTTTTCGACAGAAGTCTCAGCAAAATTAATGAGATGTTGCGGCATTTTATTCTTGGTTCGCTGCATAGCTTCCAAGACGGATATGTCGTCGACGTTACCGTGGTTCTGTGCTATTCACCTCGCCCTCAGACTCACTACAGAATTTAATGTAGGACTTAATCTCCTGTCTGCCAGCAGCGCAATGCCACTTTGAAAATTATGCTTCAGTTGGTGATGGCGTCGAGCTTGGGCACCAAACATGCTTGTAAAATTTGGGTTCATATTCTTATATATTTAGTATTTGTTCACATATTTCATGAATTTGGGGCTCTATAATGAGATATAAGCGAACAACTCATTATTAACTTCAATATAACTTCACCGTCAAAAATAAGGGCTAAATAATATATTTATTTACAAATACACTTATTTTCAAGTAGAATAAGAAAATATTGATATAACTGAATCTTTAAATAGCTAGAGAAAAAACATTTTTCGACTGAATTAAATTAACTAATTGTTCAAACGTTCGTCATTCTTTTCCATTCCATCAGAAATAATCCATCCAACTAAATGATATATAAATTGTGGAAAGTAAGAAATGCTATATGTTAGTTATTATAAGATATGCATCAGAGTGTCAATTTTACCAGGTATATTGAGTCAAATAACCCGTAACAAAAAACTAATTGCATATTGTAATAATAAACAACTGGGCCGTGAATTTTACTAACATTTTTTTCTGTACTTGCAATTAATGATAGGGGAGGGGGTGACATTTATAACCTCATTGTTTTACGGTTATGGATAACAGAAGTAACTGCTTAGATTTAGTTGGGAACATGCCTGAATAAACGTACCATAGTGCCACAACTGTAACATCGATACTTGTAAAATTAGGATAGTATTCATACATGTAGTTCTCAGGTAAAATCATGCTTTAAAGTAGTAAATTATGAGTTCAAAATTATTTATTCTCACCTTGCTCAGAGTAGGAGTAAAACTCTTCCTTGGTGCTTTCTGACATACTGAACTCGCTCAGGATAGCAGCGGAGGAGCGCGAATGGTTCTGGCGGCCAGTGAAGGTGATACGGCAGGGGTGAGGTGTCGATTCATCAGTGCTGAAGACCGCTCTTAATCGTGCCGGACAACTGAAATAAAAATTAGCTATACTGATATATCCAAGAAAACAGTGTAAGCTCCTTTAAATGTGAAGAAATTTAATTTTTGTAATAATTCACATAAATCTTAAAACTTTGGTATCACAAGTATTTTTGTACGAGAACCATAGTAATTTTTGAACTCAGAGAAGTGTCTACTGAATAGAGCCAAAATAGGGAAAAATATATGCAAGTGATCCGTCCTAGTTTGGCGGGAAAAAAGTTTCACCACGCTTCGATTAGTTCGTTTGCATTGACAAATATAATGAAGCCTTAGTTAGGTTTTGTCAAAACGATGAAATATTCAATTCTCATGGGTGTAGTTCGGTTTGACAGTAGTTATTTATGTTCTTCAGATCGTTCACAAATAATTACTGCTAGTACTATATAATATACTTAAAGCAAATGACTTTTACACTGCAAAACTTTTTTATATTGAAGTTCATTTTTATATTCAACCATGTTTCGTGTATAAAAGATATTTGAAATAAAATAGGCGCGAGTTTTTTCCTAACAGCCAAAAATTTAAGAAAATAATAAATGGAAATCCAAACTATTGAAATATTCAAACAAATAACTGAACATAATAAGTAACTAGGCTCAAACAAACCAAACTTGAGTCAACCTAAGCAATATATGTCAAAGTGTAATTAACCGAGCTAAATTCAAGTAATTGCACTTAACTGATTGTATAAAAAACTTGCCAAGTATTTTGTTATCATTTGTTTACACGTTTATTTACCTATTTCTAACTTGTAACTACAGTAAGGAGTCCGTGTCACACGTAAGTATACATGCAGATACAAAAAGCAGGAAGCGCTCTGTGGAAACTGCGAGCACAATTCAACGTAGAAAGCATGTAATTTAATATTTGTATGATTTGACAATAAAGATATGTTTTAAATGAAGTACTTACTTGGAATTAGTTATTTTAACTATTTTGTGCTTCCGCACCGCATGGTGACAAACGTAGTAGAGTTCCAATTGACTCTTGCGCTTTCTTTCCCCTCTCTGCATAGTCCAGCTAACATTATTTTTCTGCGAGAATTCATTTAACCAGTCGTTAAACTCTGTGCGGCTTTTAATAGCAACATCAATGCTCATCACATTTTCCTGATCTAGACCGTTCGCCGGCAAAGGCAGGAATTTAAAACCATCGTGTAATTCAACACCTTCCATATTGCACACAAGCCTGCACTGTACACGGTCATTTCTGAATCACGACTGGCAATTTTTCGTAAGCATAAAGGCCCGAATACACGAACGCTCATCACCGTCACCGATCCTTATGAGAGCCGCTTAGCCCCACCCAATGCAGCTAAGCCCCACCCACTGCAAGCCAAAATGACCCTAATTTCGTGAGCGGCACCGATCCTTATGACTGTCACCGGCATATCAAGCATGTTAGATATTTTCCCTAATCAGCGTCAATTACAATGAACGGTGGCGGTGAAGAGCGCGCGTGTATAAGCTCGGCAGTGACCGTTCACGCTCACTGCTTACTGGTGGGCGGGGGCTTAATGCCGCTCATGATGATCGGTGACGGTGAAAAAAGCGTGCGTGTATTTTGGCCTTTAGACCTAATGAGAGCAGTTACTGCGAGTCTACCGTACGTCATAATGAATCGTTCGTATGTCACGACGTATAGTTAGCAGTGCAAATTTCATTGGTTTCTATAATAAATATGCAGTTAATTCGAGAAATTACCAGACTCTTTTTAATATCAATTAAATGAAAGTATTCTAACACGCTCTTTATAATATGAATTAAATGAAAGTATTCAAGTGCTGAAGCGTTCTCTAAGATGCCTTTCACGCATATTTACGCCAAATAAATTTGACTAACTTCTAAGATTTTAATGAAAAAGTTATATGCCCATATCAGTATGTTTAATTGTTGCTTCCTTCTCGTTTTGCCTAGTCCAGCTAACATTTTTATGCTAGAATTCATTTATCCGGTCAAGCTCAGTGCGGCTTTTAATCGCAATTTCAATGCTCATTACATTTTCCTGATCTTTCTCCTCAGCTGTTGAAGGCAGCAATTTAAAACGATCGGGTAATTCAACTCCTTCCATATTACAAATAAGTTCACAATCAGCATGCGCATTTCTAAATCACCACTGGCCTTTTTTTTGTGAGCAAGTGCATAATCTAATTGCATTGTGAAATCTGGGGACTCATTATGGTTAGACGATACAGCGACTTCTGACAATGAGATACACTCTGGACCAGTGCACATGACGCACTCTACACGCACACGGACGCTGCAACACACGCACACAGAGTGGAGCAGCTTTGATGTGGGTGTTGCCCGGCTCCGTTACTGTATCACCATATCAACTCCAATAAACAGTCACCGCGAGCTGCGTGTCACTACTCCCCCCCCCCCCCCCCCCCCTCTTTCATGAAAGACACTGAGACGATCAGGGTTGCCATTTTGGCCTTTTTAAGGCCAAATATCACAAGTTTTGCCTTTTTTGCGATTATTTGGCTTCGAGATTATAATTTCGTCCTATTTCTTAAATTTGGCTTTTTCTGTTTTTTTTGTCATTTTCCGGTGTTTGTAAAGCACAAGACGTAAAACTGAAACGTGACAGGTTCATGATAGACTCTAAGCACAAGCTAAACGCAGAGCAACAGGATCAACTAGATGCTGTTGAATATTATTAAATCCTTTACGAATATTAAGCTTGCTGATTTGTCTACGCTGCATTTATCTCAAGATTGTGTCAACATCAGTGAGCAGCAGAACCGAAAAATTTGTATCATAGAGTGGAAGCAGGATGCATTTTTAAAGGTGGTGTTATTCCTAGAGACACGAAGAAGCTTTGGCTTGGAAGTTAGAATACAGAGTCACTAAAACTTGAAAGAACTCTCAGGTTGTGCGCTCATTGGCTGGTGACTTCCGTTAGCAATGCTATTGTTGAAAGAATGTTCTAGGTGACAACGGTCTATGCAAAGCACAGGAATCGATCACTAACGAGAATGCTAGATGCGATTGTGCAAATCTGGGGGTCAGGCCGCGCAAGTGTTGTCGAGTCTTTTGCTATAGTTACCCATAATCTTAAGTATTTTCTTTATGTGTCCAGCTCCCTGAACCCGTCTCGGTCTGTTTCTCTGCGCTGATGATGCGTCTGTGCATTTACTCGAGTTAGCCCTTAAGAATCATTTGTATTGTATTTTAAAATTTAATGGTTAGTTTGATTACTTAGCTAAGTAGAACTAATATTTTGAATGTAATTTTGTGTGTTGTACTATGTTATGCGGTAGCTCATGTCTGTACAAACTATTTTGCAAAAGAAAATAAACCACTAACTTTGTTAAAATATATCTGTGAAAGTAAGAGGCACTGCGAAGAGATTCAGCGATAAATAAGTCACATCCTGAGGTGAAAAGAGTTATTCCTTTCTCCTTATAGACACAGGCTTTAGACTAATACGAGACCTCGCCTAATAGGGGGCTTAAGCTGGGCTGCCAATGCTTGGGTTTCAACCCAAGATCTTGGGTTTTTACGATGATCTTGGTCAAAAACCAAGAACCCAAGATCTTGGGTTCTTGGGTTTTGTTTTTGGAATATGTTGATAATCTTGAATTTTGAGCCTCATACTTCAATCATGGTGCACAGAAATTTCTCAAAGTAAAATTATTACGTACAAATGCCTTCTTTTTATTGCGCTTAAAGGTTTCGTTATGCGATAGAAATGCGTTGCATGCCTGTCAAATCCGTGGAGGGAGTATATATGGAGGGAGCATAGCCGTCTGTGAAGAGAACCAGTTTTTGAGATTTCTCCTCTGTCTGTGGTAACCAATAGCCGTCTCGCAAGTGTGACGTCAGCACGGAAGTCAGTAACCTACTAACTACGGTAAGGTGCGCACGCTCGCTGAATGCTCTTCTAGCTGTTGAGTTAATCTCTAATCATTAATTTGGGATTCTAAGACTACGAAAGATAATAAATTGTGTTTCCTCACTTGAGGACACTTAATGATATCAAAATTTCTAGCAAAGGTACATTAAGAGTTGAAAACTATAAAGATTACAGGCCCTTGATTATAACAAATTAGAGCGACTTGCACGCACACCTCACCCTTTGACTTGTGGTGAGGTACTAATCTTGCTTCGGAAAATGGGAGGGGAGTGGTAGAGGAGGTGGGAGGAACCAACTTCAGCCAAGCGTCTGCGGTTGGCTCAGAATTGTGACGTGTCGGGCATTCACACTGCCCGAGTCTTTCAACTTTTGCAGCCAAATTGAGCCCGATCGGAGTGCGCTATGCTCCCTCCATATATCCTAGCTCCATGGTCAAATCCTGTAAGAGCACTTAGCGTTTGAACTCGTACCATAACCGTGACCTGTCACAAATCACAATCTGCTGAGCGCGCGCCACTGTGTCAAAAAAAACTGATTAGAGTGTGTGTGGCGTGTGCCAGTCGCGTTATTGCATTCACTATGTGATTTTCGTCGGTGGTTTGATTTGAAAACTCAAATTTGAAGGGATTATCCTCTAATGAACTCTGTTCATTCAAATTAAAAAAGTGACTGAAGAAATTATGCCCGCAAAGAAGAGCAAATGGAATGCTCTGTGCTTCAAGGAAGAATAGGCCTGTGAAACGGAATAAAAAAAAGTGGTTTGAGCATGACTGCAACGACGAAGACTCAGTTACCTACTGCAAGACAAGCAAAGTGACACTAAAAAATGAAAATGAGTCTAGGTCGTTGAAATATAAAGTTTCTTTTAGTCATGAAAAAATTTGCTGTTGCTAAAGGAAGCACGAGTATCACTCAATATCTTAAAAAAGAGTACAATTGAAAGTCAACAAATAGTGAGCAGTGAGATGGGGTTTGCATCCTTGTTTGTAGCCCACAATCCAACCTTTGCCAACATTGAGGTCTGTGAGCTTGCATTTCCTGATAGTAAAATAGCTGAAAATCTGTCGATGAAGCGAACGAAACTTACCTAGGTAATTCTAGATGGTACAGCTTTTGATAAAATAAATACTAATCTCGCAAACGTAAAATAGAGAAACTAGAAACACAGTTTATTTCCAATAGAGATGGTACAAAAGTACCATCATTGGTGTTTAAAATATCTTAAAATTAATGCACTTAAATGATACACACACATGAGTATTGTAATACCCATGTCACTAGTCGAAATAAGTGATTGAGGGCAATGTAATCTTAGTGTTATTTAGTCTACATTTGATGATGCATGTTATTATAATTATATGTGAGTGTATGTATTTTTTTTACCGTACAAGGTGTTTTTGTGCGAACATATTTCAACTTATTGAAGAAAACTCAAAATAAATCGATTTTCACGAGAGATAATTTGCCAAAAACTCCTTACTTTTCGAGTTCAAATTACTTAAAGAAACTTTAAAACTTAAAATAGGATACTACATGTTATCTCTACTCTCTACAATTCCGACCCCATTATAGCAGTTTTTGTTATTTTTGCAATAAAGCCAGCAAGCATTGTACATTCGAGAAAAATGTCTGCAATTTAATTTCCGGTTGAAAATTTACGCCAAGCCATCCACAGCAGTTATTTCATTAAATTTAGAAGCCTCATTTATACAATTTGTTAGGAACTTTTCGTCAGAGGTATTGTAGCATATTAATAACAAGCCATATATTAATGCTTAACTTTTATTCAACAAACTAGTCTTGTTACAGGTGTTGAAATTAAATGGCCTCCATTAACTTCGACGCATCGAACTCGTGTGTTCCAATAACGTAGAAACACTGTTTAATGCTTAAGGGCTTGAAACTACGGGTATTTTTTCTAACAGTATTATGCTTGTAGTTTTTATTGCTAAAATAGCAAAAACCGGCTTTAGTCGATAGTTTTTGGCATTTTATCCTTCGTAATAATCTTTTTTTTAATGTTTTTCAACCTATGATTGCAATGTGTTCGCACAGAAAGAAAAAAAAAACACTTTAAATATCGTACCTTTTTTGTATTTTGGTAATCTTGGGTTTTAATTCTAGATCTTGGGTTTTTTAGACCCATGATCTTGGGTTTTTGTAGAAGACTCATTGGCAGCCCTGGGTTTTAAGGAACCACCTCGGGAGGACAAACTATTCCGCATAGTTTGTCGTAAAGGAAGACGCTGTCGCAGTTCGGCACTAACAGAATTCCCTTCTGTTGCCCCAACGGACTTACTACGGCGCAGACAGTTGCTCGTCTCCCCAACGATAGCACCGTAGTTCGGCACAAACAGAATTTACTTCTGTTGCACTAGCGGACTTATTACGGCGTAGTTGGTACTCACACAAAACCTCACCCTAACTGTACCACTATAGTTCGGCACAAACAGAATTTACTTCTGTTGCCCTAGCGGACTTTTTACGGCGTAGGCGGTACCCACACGAACCTCAGGAAGGGCAACTGCGCAGAAAAGCTAGCGCTTCTCCGGAACATGGTAGCTGCACAGAAAACAGCCCTTTCACGAACCCTCACGTCGACCGTACGGTGGTATCGACACTGGGCACATTTCAACAATAGTTCTCTATCTTGTAAGGACTTCAGTAGTAAGGGGAATACCAGTTAGATCACAATTCACCGCAACTACCTCATAATGAATATAAATTAAGAGAAAAATTTGATAGAAGAGTTATTCACTGACGAATTTTTTACTTTTTTATAAGCCGAAACGACTTACACAAGCGACCAAGTATCTTTTAGATATGAATTTCAATTTCTTAATCTACCTGTATTGTAACATATGAAATTAATTTTGCTCAATTCGGGAGCATTTTAGTAAACCATGTTTTTTTTAGTTCAACGGTTCAACGGTTTCTCGTCTCAAAGTATTCTCTAACGGTATTAATCTGTTTTTAAAATCACCATTATCATCCTCGAATTTCTGCGATGACCGTTTCAATTTTTCTATTGCATTTGTATTTATAATAGTTTCTCTATCCTGTTCATGGAGACTATTTCTAAAAGTTTCAATGCATGAACTCATGTCGTTGAATACTCTCTCGAGATTTGCGTAGTCTAATTTCATACTTTTTATTGCTTTTTCTTCCAACCTCTTTACCACATTTGTCAAGAAGTCTGTTTGTTCTAAAGTAGGCTACCCGTACGAATAACCTCCATTTTTTCCTCAGATATTCTACTATGTTCATCGAGATTTGTCATAATTTCACTGAATTTTTTCTTGAAAACCTGTAGTATTCTCATCTATTGATGCTTCGATAGAATCACTTCTGAACTGATAATTTTCATTGATAAGATTATTTCTTACCTCTATATACATTCTGAGATGAAACCTCAAATTTTCCAAAACTTCGTCAACATATTTTTTATTCGTAACGTCAAATTCTTCGATTGGAAAAGAAATATTTGCAAGTCTTCTATTATTTAAATCAAAATTTTGATCTTCATCAAGATATTTAAAACATATTTCAGGTTTTGCGCTGGTTGTGAAGATAATGATTTTTTTCTTTGTTGTCCAAAAATATTTACGCCTATCATTTTTATACATAGAATTTTCAATTCTCTAAATTTTCTCTAACTCTCCTAGATATCAAATTGTTTGCTCAGTGACTCAAACTCTCCACTTCCTGGTTTAATTGTATATTTTTATCAGTTTCATTCTGAAGCATTAATTCGAACTGACTGATTTCATTCAGATTTGAAATAATGTCTCTTGAAAACTCCTGGAAAAGACTTTCTACGCCACTCAAGTTCTTAGCTAGTTCTTCTATTTTTCTTAATGGGACTGACTCTGCTCGTAATTCCACTAGAATTTTGTTAAGATCATTGAATATTTTTTCGCTGGATGAGGTTATGGTTGACTCTAAATTTGTCAGCTTATTGTCAACTTCAACAAACGAGGGTGCTAAGGCTACAGTTCTTTCCATAACAAACAGGTTGCTATCACTTAATTCTGTTACTCGTGCCTCTAAGCTTTTACTTTTTTCTTCAACAGTATTGTTCAGTGTTGATTCTAAATTCTTCAGCTTTTCTTCATTTTGATCATTAAGTGATATCTGCAAGCTCATTTCTTTTTCATTCACAACATTAATTATACTAATTTCTTGTTCTACCACTTTATTACATATTAATTTGTTCTCTGAATCAATTTGATCATTAGTTTTAGTCTCTAAAGTCTTCAGTTTTTCATTCATTTGATTTTCTATAACCAACTCTTGATTCTTTAAGGGGATCATCCGGGTTTGAGACCTTTTTTCGTCCGATTCGTTTGAAAATTGGCCAGTATATGTCTTATGTGAAAGTGAACCTTTTTTACTTATGTAATTTTTTCTATTTAGGCCTTATTTTTTTGGGGGACGAAAATGAGTTTTTTGGTATATTTTACGTAAATTTCAAAATGTATCTCCTCTTTGAGTTTTGATGCTAGAACAAAAACAAAGATAGTTTTAAAATCCTTGGAACATTTCTAACAAACTCAGCAGGCTTTTTTTCAAATTCGAATTTTTTCGATTTTTTGAAATTTCTGAAATGAGCAACAATTTTTTGGGTTTAGAGCTATATATTTTTCCGAAAAATTCGAATTTAAAAAAAAACCTACTGAGTTTGTTAAAAATGTTCCAATGATTTTAAAACTGTCTTTGGTTTTGTTCTGGCATCAAAACTCAATGAGGAGATACATTTTGAATGTTGAAGTTTTTTTTTTGGGTATTAGCCATAACAAATTTTTTTGTTGAAGTGTTATATAATGAACAATATATGTAATTTTTTGCAGTTTTAATTTTTATTTCGATAATTTCCATACATAACTTCATATTCACACTGTAAATTGTGATTTCATAAATAAAAAAATAAAAATAAAAAAATTATTTCATTTTTAAATTATTTTTTTTTGTTTTCAGTCTGGTTCTTATGAAATTTGACTATGATATGTAACTTTTAGAAAGAAACACAATTTATTCAATTTGTTTTTTTGATTTAGGCCTTAGTTTTTGCAAAAAATTGACAAATTGGGTTTTACGCACTGATACTTCACTGATATTGATATTTCAAGACGTATCTCCTTCTTCAGTTTCGATGCTAGAACAAAAACAAAGACAGTTTTAGAATCCATGGAACATTTCTAACAAACTCAGTAGGGCTTTTTTTCCATTTCCCATTTCTTCTCTTTTTATATGGGGTCAAAATCGGTCGAAAATTGGAAATTTTCGGTACTTTTCACTGATATTGATAGTTCAAAATGGAACTCCTCCTTCAGTTTTGATGCTAGAGCAAAAACAAAGACTGTTTAGAATCTTTGGAACATTTTTAACAAACTCAGTTGGGCTTTTTTCCATTTCCCATTTGTTCTCTTTTTATATGCGGTCAAAATTGGTCGAAAATGGAAAAATTTGGGGGGAATTATTGTCCGTAGCGCCATAAAATTTTAGAACCGAATAGTCCACCAACTAAGGGTCCTTTTCCAACAAAAACATGAGAAATAACCCCCGGACCGACAGGGGCCTGGCAGAGGCCTGGGATGATCTCCCTAAATTTTCTTGAATCTCAGGAATTTTACCATCAATCAAATTGGTTATCTTGAAGTCCACAACCTCAAATTCAGCTTCAACTCCTTTAATCTGATCGGTTAATGCTGACTCTTTAACTAACAGCTTTTCATCAATTCTAGTTTCAATACCTGAGTCTAGACTTTTAATTTGTCCCCAATCTCTGGAATTTTTACGTCTGTTAGATTGATTATGTTTGAATCAACGTTTCCAAATTTAGCTTCAATTTCAACAATTTTCCTCATCAATGTTGAGTCTATGCTTGATAGACGTTCAGCATTTGAAACAATTTTTGGTTCGAGAGCACCGAACTTTTCAGATAAATCATAAATTAACGTCTCTAAGAATTTTATGATAGAGTCTACATCAGAAAATTTAAGTTGTAAATCGGTTTTCAGAGTCACATATTTCTCATCATACTCGTTTATAATTGATTCCAATTCAGTTCTTTCATTTTTGAGAGCTTCAATTGTGTCTTTCAATGACTCTAAATTACAATCTTCAGGTAAACTTTTTATCTGATCTACATTTTGCAAAAGTCCTTCAGAATTATTTTCACTATTTTCATGTGCATGATTTTCTTTACAGGAAGGGAAAAAAACAACTTGGCTGCATAAATATTTCCACAAGACATTTAAAAAAAATTAACTTAAGTTTATTTTCTAAAAACTAGTTGAGGTTTTATACAGATCTAAAAAAATTGCATGAAAGCTTTCATGTTCTAAACGCTTCAGCATATCTAGACATAAATGCCCACAAATTACACCACCCATTTTCTGGATTTTAAGTAGAGGAAATAAAATCAACACAATCTATTAAATAGTCTTTAAGGGCACCGTACTCCCATAAAAAAAATCCTAAACTGCTCGACCGATCTTCATGAAACTTGGCATAGGTATGTAAAATTGAACAAGGATTAAGATTGGACTCGTGTGTTTTTCCCATTTTACCCATAGAAAACGTGTTATTCAAAGAAAACATCAAAATAAGGGGTCTGGGGTAAATCTGTGGACGTAATCAGATTTTGAGATGCAGAGATAATATTGGTATTAAAAGAAGCAGAAATGTATCCTCTACAACGTGACGTGGAGTTATGTTGAATTTTCGAAATACTTTTTTAAAAAAATGAAAAATACAAAAGTTTTACCCATTTTCACACTTTTCCCGACAAAAGAAAATGTAGCTAATTTTTCATTCCGAAAATGAATAAAAGCCCACGTCACCTTGTAGAGGCTTAAATTCCAGTTCTTTTGATACTAAAATCATAACTGTAGCTCAAAAACTGAAAACTACCCTAGGTGTAGAAGCCGTAGATTTCAGTTGTTCAGGAGAGCCAATTGTTCAGGAGAGCCAGGAGAGAGAGAGGGACCGTACTCCCAAAAAAATCCTAAACTATTCGACCGATCTTCATGAAACTTGGTCTAGGTATGTCAAATTGAACAAGGAATAAGATTGGACTCGTGTGTTTTTCCCATTTTCCCCATAGAAAACGTGTTATTCAAAGAAAACGTATATATAACATATATACGTACATTTTAACCCACCCCCTTTTTGACCCACTTCCTGTGGTCTTCTGGGTGTAAAACGTCACCAATATGTCCGCTACATATATACGTACATTTTAATGAATGAAAACGAAATTCGACCATTTCTCGATTTTTTAGGAGCACGATTCCCCTAAGGGTACCGTCCTGGATTTTGAAATTTTTTCGTCCGATTCGCTTGAAAATTGGCCAGTTTATGTATTTTTCGAAAGTAAACCTTTTTTACTCCTGTCATTTTTTCGATTTAGGCCTTATTTTTTACGAAAAATTAGCTTTGTGATGCATTTGTATGCCAATTTCAAGACGTATCAACTCATTGAATTTTGATGCTAGAACAACACAAAAGACAGTTTTAGAATTCTTGAAGCATTTCTAACAAAGTTATAATTTAAAATTTGAACATTTCGAAAAAAATTTCTGTGATAAGCGATACTTTATAATAACATCACAAACAATTATATTTGGGTTTGGAGCCATATAACTTTTTTTTTTCTTAAATTTGGAAGAGTCCAAATTATAACTTTGTTAGAAATGTTCCAAGGATTCCAAAACTGTCTTTAGTTTTGTTCTAGAGTCAAAACTCAATGAGTTGATACAGTTTGAATGTTGAAAGGTATATGTTTTGGGTATAAACCAAAACAAAATTTTTGTAAAAGTGTAATATAACGGTGTAAGGAAATCACACACTGCAAGGTTTTCAAAAGTTTTAATTTGGTAACGCAACCGAAGACAAAAATGAAGAAGTTACACAAAAGTTAAGGCAAGAACGGAATTGTATTCTGTTCAGAAATAGGTTGATAAGCCCTCGTTTCATCCTAGTTTGAGAGCGTTCAGCTGGGGCACACTGGAAACAGCGCAGCCTACAAAAAAATAGGAAAATCTGGTGAGAGTATCAATGAAAGCAGCTAAGGTGACAAATGCAATAAAAAAAGCAAACAAGTGACCAGGAATTATCAAAAATATTAAGCTTCAAAATCATGGACACAGCAAATGATTGAATAGGAAATATAAGTATTTGAATAGTGCCTCCAGAAGGGTAGTATCATCAGACAAAATTTAGGAGTCAGATGGGCGCACAACAAGAATTTAGCGGGGCCGAAATGACGCCCTCATCTGCTGTCGGGTTGGAAGCAGACCGGACCCGGCCGTAGTTGCGGTATACTGCGCAAAAAGAATACTGTAAACCTGCGAAATATACAAAACTAGCAAGTTTCTTTCAGTTATTTCAATAAAATTGAATGTAGAGCACAAATTTAAATTAAAAAAAAGTCAAGTCCTGATAACCCTCACCTAAGGAATTACATCCCGAGTGAAGCCATTGGAGCTTCTTTTAGAAAGAGGTTAGGTAAGAGATGGAAAAATAACGAAAATACAGTAGGAGAAGATTGCCATTCAGAGCAAGTATCAACAAAAGTTAAACATTTTTAAGGATGGCCCAACGGGCTCTTAATACACTAAGGTAGCTTAAGAGCTAAGTAAGTACGGCTCAACAGAACCGGCAAGTAAGTACGGCTCAACAGAACCGGTAAGTAAGTACGGCTCAACAGAACCGGTAAGTAAGTACGGCTCAACAGAACCTGTAAGTACGGCTCAACAGAACAGGTAAGTAAGTACGGCTCAACAGTACCGGTAAGTAAGTAAGTGCGGCTCAACAGAACCGGTAAGTAAGTAAGTACAGCTCGACAGAGCCGGTAAGTAAGTAAGTAAGTACGGCTCGACAGAACAGGTAAGTAAGTAAGTACGGCTCGACAGAACAGGTAAGTAAGTAAGTACGGCTCGACAGAACCAGTAAGTAAGTAAGTACGGCTAGACAGAACCGGTAGGTAAGTACGGCTCGACAGAACCGGTAAGTAAGTAAGTACGGCTCGATAGAGCCGGTAAGTAAGTAAGTACGGCTCGACAGACCGGTAAGTAAGTACGGCTTGACAGAACCGTTAAATAAGTAAGTACGGCTCGACAGAACCGGTAAGTAAGTAAGTACGGCTCGACAGCCAAGTAAATAGTAATAGTTCAAGCGGCTCGAAAGCCTAGTAAATAGTAATAGCTAAAGCGGCTCGAAAGCCTAGTAAATAGTAATAGTTAAAGCGGCTCGAAAGCCTAGTATATAGTAATAGGTAAAGCGGCTCGAAAGCCTAGTAATAGTAATAGTTAAAACGGCTCGAAAGCCTAGTAAATAGAAATACCGCTCTGAATGGCTAGCTGAACAAAATAAACATGAAAAACACACATTCATACAATCCAAATCAGGAGCACGGTCAAAGAAAAGAACCAAGATTACGAGAGGGTTTGGCGAATGCACAGGCGATGTGCAGGACTCTGTAGTTTCACGTTACTCCATTAAATAACACAGGACGAGTAGCAAGTCCAGTAGAGCGTCGCGTAGTAGTAAAAAATGTAAAGCCTCTGATATATACATAAAAAGGTCTCACCGACATCGCTTCCTCCTCCGCCCCCGGTCAGCTGAAAGCCTCTAAAGTTCAAACTGATAAGTAATGGGGGCGCACACGGTAATTCTCAACAATGGACAATTTATGTAACTCAATGCAGTTTTAATTTTTTATTTCGATTATTTCCATGCATAACTTCATATTCACAGTGTGAATTGTGATTTCCCAGAAAATATAAATAAATAAAAAATTTTATATATAAATAAAAATTATAAAATTCGTCATTTTCAGTCTGATTCTTATGAAATTTGACTATAATATGTAACTTTAAACAAAAACACAATTTATTTTATTCGTTTTTTTTATTCAGGCCTTAGTTTTTAAAAAAAATTGAGATACTAGTTTTTGAGTTCATTTACATGGGTATTTCAAAACGTATCAACTCAGTGAGTTTTGCTGCTAGAACAAAACCAGACACAGTTTTAGAATCTATGGAACATTTCCAACGAAAGTATATTGGGAAACTATCTATTTCCATTTATATTTTCTGTTTATATGGGGTCGAAATCAGGTCAAAATTTTTGTCCCATTACCCCCCCCCCCCTGTGGGGGGGATTTATTTTCCGTAGCGACATAAAACTTTAGGACCGAATAGTCCACCACATAAGGGTTCTTTTCCAACAATAACATGAAAAAAGCTCACCGGACCGACAGGGGCCTGGCAGGGGCTTCGGACGGTACCCTTAAATTCAATTGGATAAGTCCAACCATAACTGTCAAAGTAATAGCATATTTTGTCTTTCTTATACCAACAAGTCCAATGCGTTCCTAATACTTTTTCAGTGTCTAAATTTAGGAATCTGCATTCAGTTTCTAGAGGGTGTTTAGGTAAAGTATCTCTCATGTAAATACCTCGAATATTCGGAATTTTCAAAATATTCATGTAGTATTCTAAATCATGTTTAGATAATGGTTTGCCAGGTATTACTTTTTTGGTGGTTTCAAGTAAAGACCCCTTCCACAAGGTTTTTTTAGGAATTACCCGTACACCTGAACCGTTTTTACTTTCCATTACTTCATTATGCCTTTTAGCTTCTGACAAGAGTTTATCATCAGCTCTTTTCTTATTAACTGCGGACGCTATTGCAGCAGCACCTCCATCCAAAGAGCCAGCAGCCCCAAGGCCAGCTAATAAAGCTGGAATTGTATATATAAAACCCCCTTTCTTCGCAGTATCTTTAGAAACAAAAGAAGTCTTTGTCTTTTTACAAATAATACACATACCTTTGACCAGTATCTTATCGTTCTTTGTAATTATATCTTGAGGATAATCAGTATCAGTTTTCTTATTTCACTTAACACAATACATTTTTTAAACATTATTCTGTGAATGTATTTTAATTTTTAGTAGTTTAAACTCATTTTATCACCGTCAGATTGCAATCGAATTACTCTGTCAGATAGAATCAGTGCATATGCATGTGTATCATCAGGAATATTAGTTTTAAATTCTGCTTCAATTTTAATATCAATTGTAGCTTCTTTGATACGTTCATTTGTCTGCTGATATCAAACATATAGATGAGATACAAATATTTAAAGTGTCTGTATTCGATAGCACAATTTTCATGAGATACATAATCTATCAACAACTTATAAGCTGTAGCATAATTGTTAGAATCTAAATCAATCTGTAAAATGTGATCAGGGTATCGTTCATTATTCAGCTGAACGTTTCCATTCGTCAAGTTACAATGATCGAAAATTGCATTGTTTACAACTTGTGAATTAGCTTTCTTAGTTTGGAATGCTAAAATTATATATCGAGTTCGTTGAGATCCTGAATTTGTAGTTAAAGTCCAATCTAAGAATTTCTGTTGAGAGTTTGCAATTGTTTGCTCCGATTGTCTATTAAAATAAGGAATAGGTAATGTTATTTTATCCTTAATTTGACGATATAGCTTGATTTTATACTCATCAGACAGTTTGTAAGCCGGCATTTTCCAAATGAATTTTGTAATAGTAATTTTACCATCTACTACTTTATCTTGCTGGTTCGCAACTTTCTCATCCGATTTGAATATAGCATTAGAAATATCACCTCTTCTCAAAGTCAGAGCATGTTTCACCCCATGAATTACCTTCTTACAATTTGCTCAAAATCCAAACACATGTTCGAGTGGGATAGCAGCGCTGAATTTCCAATTAGCTGAACTCAAGTAGTCATTTCGATCGCTAAATCCTTCGTTTGATTTTTAATTCTTCGTAGTATCAACGCTCCAGAAAAATATCATGTTTTCTTTTGCATTTCGCGGATAGCTAACTAATCCTTTTAGAGTTGTTGTAATTCCAGGGTAACTATAGCCTTCAATTTTTTCATCTCCAATTCTGTAAGAAACTCTATCGAACAAACGCATTTATCCATTGTTGATTATTGACATTTTTTCGTCTTTAAAATTATAATCACTTCCATCTTCTTTATTCAAAACTCCTTCTATATAAATAAAACTTTTACTAGGTAATACAAACTGATCTTGATTCTGGATAATGATCTTGATATCGTTATGTTCACGATTCAGATCAGTACCTATTTGTGGTTCATAGTTATGCGTTTAAATTTTTCAATTGATTCATCAACTTTAATGTTTTCATTCCATCTCAAAGAACCCATTTTTTAAAGATAATTTTCTCAAATTATCTTAATTTCTAGATCTTAGGTGTAATCGAAAAGTTTCTTCTTCACCTCTAGTATTCAGAGCATGTCCATTTTGATCAGTAAGCCAAATTCTCAAATCATAGAGTAAAGGTTGATATATCGGTAGATAAATTGGTTTATTTGGATTTTCTACAATTTTATATCCTTGTGGGACGTTTGGGAAAAAGGAATATAAATTATTATGCAAAGAACCGTTGAGGTATGAGCCGTTAATTGCACTGCAATAAACGAGTATTGCGTTAACAGACATTATGTTCACTATATTTATACTTTCATGTTCTCCAACACCTTCTAAGATAATTTCTCCAAATCCTAACATAGTATTTAAAGATTTTTCTTTATTGAAAAATACTTTTAACGTAGATGAATGGAGAGCTATGACGCATTTCAAAGTATTAGTAATTGCTTTGATTTATATAAAACCTGCTAATGTTTTTTGAATGAATTCGTTTACACTTTCTATTTCATAACAACCTGTTGGAATTGTAATTACATTTTCAACACAATTTAATTCATAGTAAAATTTTTTATTATTTTCATCAATGTTAGGAATAGAATGATACATGTCTAACCCGACCAGTGCCATTTCGTGAAATTTATTTTTGTTCAATTCTATTGCTAGACTAAAGTTTATACTTATATCACTTTTTCTTTCTCTAATTACAATGCTTTGAGATTCCATTTTTTAAACAATAAATCATCAAACACCTTTACTTCAGCAGTATTTAATAGACCTAGCTTTAAAAGTTCATGTGTAAGTATTTGCAGTTCATTAAAAACTCATGTATTTCCAACGTTAAACGAACCAAACAATACCTGATGTCTTTTTACAAGATCATTGATGTTAGATGGTAATACAATGATACCTGATCCTGAAACGTTTGAATCCTCTCTAGGAGGATGACGAGGAGGTATAGGAGAAGATGTGGGAGAAGGTATAGTAGTAGGAGAAATGTAGACCTTCGTGAAGGGTCGAAAACTGGTCTCTGGCTTGTTGAAGGACTTTGGTGTCGACTCGAAATTGAGGATTATACTACTCTTGGGTTTTTTGAAATGACTTGGTTCAGGGCTTGATTCACGACTTGATTCATGACTTGATGGACTTGCTGATCTAATTGTTTCAACTGCGGCCTGAGCTTTTCTTCGTTGAACTATTTGATTGAAGGGTTTGATAAATTTAGAATATTTCTCACCCCTATTTGCTTTTATGGTACCGTCTTCCCTCAAATAAGCATAAGTTTAATACAACATGTCATAATAATTTTTTTATCTTCATCCCTAAAATCAATAGGATTTTGTTTTGTTAATAATTCCCATAATCCAGTTGTGCCTTCGTATACTTTATCTCCAATTTTTAAATCAAAACCCAAAATATCTACCTTTTTATTTCCTAGCATAACTTTACTTCCATCCCAACGAATGCCATAAGCTTTGTCATACTCATTTCCAGGTTTCCATGCAAAACGCAAGATATTCAATGCGATAGGCTCAACTGCAGTGTTGGATTCAGAAGAAGATAAAGCTAGTTTCTTAAAAGGTTTTGCTTCGATAGATTCAAGTTTTTCATGAGGTATATCTTTTATTGCCAACCTAGTTTGTTTAGTTTCGTCAACAATTTTAGATAAAGGTTCAATGAATGGCTTGTAAACTTTTTTACCACCATGGTATAAATCTTGTTCGATTATTTTATCATGTGTGAATTGCTTTTTGCAAACTCTGTGTAAAGTTTAGTAAATCTTATTTAGTTTTCATATCAATCAACGACATTTTTCAATGAGAAAAACTCAAAAAGACTTTAACTTAAGAGAACCATGCTCACCGGTCGGTATTGAAACTTGAATTTCCATCCGTAGATTTTTTCTATCAGACTTACGTCTATGAAAATTTGCAGACTACTAGATCTCTAGATTCCCAACAACTCTTCTTCAACAAGTTTTTTTGCACTGGGACATAGAAAATGAGTTATTCATGATAAATAAATAAAAATATATGTATAACATTCGTTATAATGGGGCCGAAATTTAGAAAGCTAGAGCAATGCGGTTTGTTGCATGCGAAATTACAATGTGTGCTCCAAAAATGCTGGCGACCGGTTTTTGAATTTGAATTCATTTTGAATTTACAGAATTTTTTTTGAAAAAGCTAAAGTCAGAGTTTAAATTTAGGGTAAAAAGTCTACGGAAAAAATTTCACGTAAAAATTTCTGAAAATCAACGTGCTAACAATTTTAGAGTACACATTAGACTTCCAAATGCAGAAAACCACATTGCTCTAGCTTTATAAACGTCGGATTTATAACGACAAACGTCTTGAAAACTTACTTGTTTTATGAGACCTATTTTAAGAAAAAATGCGTCTCCTCTTACAGTTTTTGAGCTTCAGTGATGATTTTGGTATCATTGGATGCAGAAAAAACAAGGCCTTCACAATGGATTAAGAAGTTTTTTCTAAATTCATTCTTGTTTCAAAGTTATGACGTCATAAATTTGAATTTTCTAGAGAATATTTTGATTTTTTTTTTAATTTTTATATTGGAAATTTGAGGAAGAACATTCAAGTTTTTGGAATGTCCACGTTATTCTGCATCCAATGATACCAAAATCATTACTGTAGCTCAAAAACTATCAGAGATGAAGCATTTAGAACCCCCCCCCAAAAATGTCGTTTTCTATGATTTCCTATTTTCTTTTCAAGAAAATCGCATTTTGTCACGAATGATGAATGACTCTGAATGGCATATCCTATCAGTGTACCAAATTTCATTGCTCTAAATTCAATAATAATAAAAATATTCGGAAGGGGGATGCTTACCTTGAGGAATATGAACGATGAAATATATAAAAAAAATAAAAAAATTGAAAATTTGAGATATTTTTTTTGAATGAACACGTTATTCTGCATCCAATGATACCAAAATCATTACTGTAGCTCAAAAACTGTAGGATAAGAAGCATTTTGAAAACCCCCCAAAAAATGTCGTTTTCTATGATTTCCCATTTTCTTTTCAAGAAAATCTCATTTTGTCATGAATGATAAATGATTCTAAATTGCATTTCTTATCAGTATACCAAATTTCATTGCTCTAGGTTCAAAAATGAAAAAAAAGGTCCGTAAAGGGGATGCTCTCCCCCTCCCGGGGGGGACTTTAGCTCTGGGATACGTTCCTGATATTTTTACAGACATTCGGGGACATATCTCAAACTCATTTAAGCAATAAAAAAAATCGGGAGAATCGACTTTTGGACTGCAGATGCCCCCAACATGGTTCCCTTAATATAAGTTTACTCTGAACTGATATTAAGTTCAGTTGCTGAGATCCATGAAGGTTCATCATAACCTTTCCACTTGATCAGAAGTTTTCCTTTACTCTTCTTAAGAATTTTCTCAATTGCATAAACATCACTAGTATATTTTGATAGTTCTTGTTCATAAAAACTTCCTTTTATTTCTTCACCATCCATATCTTTAAATCTATAATAAATTGGTTCAGTAGACAGTATTTCGGATACAATGAATAACTCATTAATGAAATTTGGTAAATAACCCTTCCGGAAGTCTTTACATTTCTTGCTTATTCCTACTCTATTCCCGATTTTGAGTTTCGGTGATGTGAAAGTTGGTTCGGTTGGAGGGAACAAGTTATCATAAACCTTTTTACTGTTCTTTTCCAATGATGCTTGGTTAGGTGTCATTTTTATTGTTTTA
The DNA here is from genome assembly GCA_030386875.1 of Morinoia aosen. Taxonomy (NCBI): domain Eukaryota; kingdom Metazoa; phylum Arthropoda; class Malacostraca; order Amphipoda; family Talitridae; genus Morinoia; species Morinoia aosen. The sequence continues at coordinate 10,925,004 of CM059569.1, read as the reverse complement.
TGATAGCTATTATTGTAATTTTGCATTTAATCTTGTAAAATATTCTCCCCTTTTTTAGTTTTAATGTGTGTATAATATATCCACATTTTAGTTTTTAATATCCTGTTGAAGCGTTCCACAACTTGAGCTTTGGTTTCATTTTCTGAACTAAACCACTGAATGTTTTGTTTCTTGAATAGTTCTTGAGTGGATTGATTTGTAAGCTCTAAGCCTTTATCTGTCTAAACTTTAGAAGGAATTCGTATTTTAAACAGTTTTTGAAAACAAGTTTTGATTTCTCCACCTGTCTTTTTACTTATTGGAATCGCCCATGCATATTTACTGAAAATGTCAATTACTGTTAAAATGTAGTTTTTTCCTTGATCTTTATAATTTTGCATGTCAACCAAATCAGCTTGCCATTGATTATCAATTTTTGATACCTTCACCCTTCTCGTGTCAAAATTATATTTTATTGGTTTATGTAGAGTGTAAGGTTTTTGAGTTTCTAACGAATTTCGTTCATGAGTCGAAGAAAAGCCGGATTTTTTTAACAAGTTGATTCATTCCAGTAAAACCGGTCATTGGAATATAATATAAGTCATTCAAGATTTTATTGCTCACTTCAGTGAGCGTGTTTAGACTTTTTTTTCGGAATCCCCATTCCCGATCAAGATTTCTCTGTCATAATTCCGTTAACTAATTTAGCATCCTGTCGAACGTATTCTGATTCATTTGGTTCAGTTGCAATTTCAGCGGCTTTTTCGCTAGAATATCATCAGCATAATTTCTGTCTTTCGTTTATGGATGTTGTGAATAAAATATGTCATGATTCTTACAAGCCTGATCGAGTGAGTTAACTCCTTCATAACCTTCTTGAATTCGCTTCTGCACCTTAGTTCCTGGACCACAAAATGAGTAGGTATGTTTATTGTTGAATGAATCGTTCGGGACTTGTTCAGATTGAATATTAGATGGTAATTTCAAATGCATTTCAGGAAATGGAAATTTTCTAAGCAATGTATTTGCAATCCCCTTCCTAGTTTTTTCTTCATTAACTATTGATTTTAAACTACTCAAATACTGTTCATTTTTAACAGATAATAAATCTTGGAAATAGAAGTCATTATTGTTGTTGACAATCATTTTTTATACTCTATTTATTTATAATATATCATAGTAATTTAATGCTAGTGTGTTGATACCATCTGGTAAAATACGTCGCTTGTCATCATTACCATTTAAAGCAATTTTATTTATTTCTTTAGTATATAATTCGTGGTTAACACTTTGGATATTGTACATCGTTTTGTATATTGTTTCATTATTCAATGCTCTTTTATATTCATCCATTGTGATGTTGTTCTCAGTTATGTTCTTACTTACACCTTTTGCTTTCTCACTCACGGAATTTTTCGTTGTGTAACAATATAGTTTTACTCTGAGACCGACGAATTCTTCACTTGGGATTCCACAAGTTTCGTCTTTAATTTCCCCAATTACTTTCATATTTTTAGTTGAATATAGGAATTGTTCTTTAGGAAGTGTTCTTTATAATTTGATGTATCATACAATTCTTTATTTCTTTCCATATCTTTGTACAAATCTTTTGTTTCGGTATCATAACATAATTAATCTGTATCTGTAAACAACAACTTAGCCTTATTGTCATATTTCCTTTTAATATGATTTTAATGGAAATCATACATTAATGTTTTACTTATATCTAATATAGATAACCCTACGTAGATTCGTTTATCAAATTTCAGTCTTTGTTTTTGAATATGACATGCCATCAAATTTTCTGAGAATATTTTAAAACTGTTAAAGTTTGGTTTATTTGCTAATTTAATTAATTCTTTCTCTGACTTTACTAAACACACATCTACTCTATTTCTAATATTTGCCATTGTTTTAACAAATACTGAATTGGTCATCAGCTTGTAGAAGTCTTTTTCAAATTCAGATTTAGCTTGCTGATGCAGTTTTGTATTGATATCAATATATGATTTCATTCATGGACTTTCATCAAACTCTAATATTCTGTGAATTTTCTCTAACTTCAATCCTAGATCTAGATATTGTGTTAGAGATTTAAGATGTACAACATATTCAACTCGTTTTCCGAAATGTGGAACTATTTTATTTACATGGTTTACTTTGATATTTGCAGGAGCTATTGGTGAATCATTATGTAGAGCATGTCAGTCTTTCGGATAACTTAAATAAACTTCTGATATATAATCTTTATCTGCTTTGAGTTTCGACTTTGATCTTTCTATTTAAAGTTTCCAGTAGGTAATGATCGACACATAGCCCAGCCGTAAAGATTATTTGCATCTATATATATATATGTGATAAAACTATTTGGTTTTCCTTTATCGAATGTTTCTGGAATCTATAGATTGTTTGCTTTTGCATATCGTGTTGATATTGTAGAAATCCCACCTCTTATTCCTTTTTCGATTAATAGGAGCATATCAGGATCTTCAAACAAGCCCAATTCTATTTTTGTATGTTTCAGTAGAGCATCGAAAGACAATCCTAGAGCTGTAAAATAATGTGCTGGATCTAGAGAATAAGTTTTCATGCATGTTAGTCTAAATTGATCAAATACTTCTGCTGAAAATAATGTATCGACTTTAGGTGTAAATAATGGTAATCTTTGAATGTTCCACGATTAAAAGCTCTCCATACTTTGAGTGCATGCTGATATTCATCTTCTGAAAGACTTTTATTATTTAATCTACTGTATAACTCACTTTAGCTGGTAAACTATTACAGTTCATTTTTTCATAACTATTTACATATTCATACGGATAAATACCTTTTTGTTGAACAACTCTAATTGTTCTTCATTGAGAAAGAACTTCGACAATTCTTTGTGCTCGAATAAATTCTTCGAAAGTTTATCCAGAGACGAAGGTAAAAACCTGTAGCTGTCTGAGAACCGTAAATCTCTGGTGATATCTTAAATTTTTCCTGTATGCATACATACATAAGAATCAACTTTTATGGTTTGCGTAAAACTAATATATTCTTCATCTGTTTGTGGAATAACATTCAACTTTCCGGATATATTTCCCAAGTCTTTCACGAACAAATAAGCATCGTAATTAGACAGGTTATGTAAAAACACCGGTACAAAATTTGGATTCCCAATTTTTAAATTACATTTCAAATGAGCTGGACCTCTGTAATGACCTGTCAAATGATTGTGGTCTCTAACTTTATAGCTATCTTCCGTAAATTCTCCGCCACATACATAGCATCTTGTGGCTTCTTTACATTTTTTTTTAATTTATCTGATGGTATATGCATTTTCTTATTTCTTTTCAACAGACTATCAATTCTCTTAGTTTCTTTTTCTAAATATTCTACAAACTTTCGGAAGCATCTTTACCATTATATATTTCTAAACGGGAATATTCATCTGCTTTCGATTTTGTTTAGCAACAGAATGAATTAGGATTGCGCTTCTCAATTTTCATGGTGTAACTCGAGTTTTAATTTAGTTGACACGTATCTATTTTTGTCAAAATTGATTCGAAATCAGCATAAACTGCAAAAGGATGCTTAATTGTATTTTGGTAATGTTTAAATTTTAATTTACCTCCTTCAAGTACATACTTTGATGGAGTGTGAACTGAAAAATCATTAATGTGGTTTGTTAATAAACATTCTTTTGTGAATGGCCATAAACAATATGAACAGACATGTTTTTTATGACCGTCTTTTGTTTGCCTAAATGGACTTAATGTCTTCATTAAAACATAATGACTTTTATTTTCGTCTGTTAACAATAAAAGTGATATAACATCTTCATTTTTGACCTATGTTATTCTCAGAGGACATAATTTTTCAAGTAATTAAAGTTGTAAACATTTATTGACACATTATTGTTTCTCTCAAATTTATTGATATCTTTAAGTTATACTGGAAATGTTATGTTTTTAAAATTCAACTTTTCAGCTTCAGTTTGTAATCATTTAGATATTCTATTACCGTTTTTGGTTGTGTTTGAAATGAAGTGTTTGAGGAGCACGTATGGAGTAACAAGGAGAGATAGGATCAGGAATGAGTTGGTTAGGGGGCAGACGGGTGTTATCAAAAAGTTGAGCTGGCGAGTGGACGAAAGAGTGCTTGGATGGTTTGGGCATGTTGAAAGAATGAATGTTGAGCGGCTGGTGAAAAGATATATATATGTCGGAAGAGATGGTCTTCGAGCGCGAGGTAGACCACGGATGAGTTGGATGGATGGGGTGAAACGTGCTTTGTATGAGAGGGGTCTGACTGTGGACGTGGCAAGAGGGATGGCTGCGGACAGAAGTGAGTGGGGGCAGTGCATAAGAAGGTAATTTTATTTTTGACACGGTACTGGAAGTTGCCCGCGCGTGATGGGGTTGACCTGTCCTGTGCGGGGGGAGGGGCTGCACTCAATGAAGCGGTCGGGCTAAACCAGTTATGGCTGTCGGGCCTAACTGTGGAAGTTGGTTGTGCTGGGCTGCTGCTGATCGGCCTTTGAGCAGCTAATACTCATGCCATACTGTGAGGGGTACCTAGGAATTATTCATCTTCAAGCTTGAACAATTAAATTAAGCAAAAAAAAATCGACATTTACTAGTCGCTAACCAATACAACAAATATTAAGCATAAATGACGAAAAATACCCTCAAAATATATTTTATTGCGATTTTACGAACTTTTACCTCCTTAAGCGACCTCTAAATATCGATATTTTTGAAAAAAAATTACACACACTGTTTTCAGGTGGAACCTCACAAGATGGCTGCTAGTCCCAGCAGAAATCGGAATTTTTTTTTTACTCCCATATAAGCTTCACCCTACTGTACGTGGAAGTTGATTACGAAACGTAAAATCTATTATCGAAATACGCGTTTAAAAAGTTGAAGAGACAACTGCGAATACAGCGATCAATTGAATAATTGCTAATTCAAGCAAAATGGGAAAGATTTTCTGCATCATGTTTCGACGTTCTTCTGCATGAAATTTTTTCAAATATGAAGCGCGATTTTTGAATTTTTTCTATAATATATCAATCGTGATATGTACAGACCTCACACAGAGGTTACCTGTGTCCCTCTCGCTTGCGATTATACGATCTCATGTAAATGAAAGCAGGCCTGCTGCTTTTATTCGTTGTCACCACCGACAAAATCCAAATTGGTGGGTCAGGTTGGTGAGCTAAGGAAGTTTCCCACAGGTTTCGTTACACTGACACCAACTGGACCAATCCGCTCATCTGTCCTCGGGCTATATTCGTGCTACAATTACTGAAGGAATTTGAATTAACAATACATATTTTTGCGGGTGTGCATGACAAGAAACTGTTACATTAAACGATTCAAAGAAGTAAATTGAAATTTCTGCCTAGAGCTTAGACTTGTTCTGATTTGAATCAAGTTACGGACAGGTTCCTCATTTATTTCACTCGAAGCTGTCAGATGCCAGGGTCACGGACACCGACTAATATTACAAGCTTTTTATTTTTAGCTTCTAGTTAACTACTTTCTACTATGTAAATAATGAGTACAAAATTGAAGAAAAGATAATTCAATGAACTGCTGCAGCAAAGAATGTGAGCCAGTAAATTGTTTACTCATTGTCAAAACACTGTTTGTGCCTCGAACGACAGCAGTCTTGCGACACGCGGCGGAGGAAATAGTATTCTCACCAAGGCTCAGTGAAGCACTCAAAACACGGCTGGATACTAGTAGAGAGGGCAAAAGATTTTAAATTTCATCAATAATGTCACTCGATTTGTTGACATTATTGTTATATATCTTACATTATAATGATTATTTCATAATTTCTCGAAATTTTTGAAAAATCAGTTTGGGCTATTGAAAGTTGAATATGACATACATAGAATTGTGTTTACAAAACAAAAAAATATTAAAATAAAATAGTATTAATTACTTTATAAAATATCTGATGAAAATATTCAAGGTTCCATTTGTCAGCTACTCTATCGTCATTATAGCGACGTCTTTGAGGTGTGAGTCTGGTAATGATTGAAGGTTTTCGTTTAATTATACATTCTAGACCGTGTTGTGCCTCAGTAACGGATATGATAATAAATTAAATAATGAAAACTAATTCTTTCCCAGTGGTCACAATACATGACATAAAAAGATTTCATTGCCTTTTGATGTGAGAAAAATACACGTGACATCTATGACAGCAATATATCTTAAAATTTGACAGAAATTTCAGTCAGGATATGATTTAACTTTTCAATCAAAATATTGTTGCCTCTTCTTGATCAGTTGCCCTAATTTCTAGCAAGTTGTATAACCCTTTCCAGTGCCCAGCTGTGTCCAACTATGTGAATGAGGAGGAACCGCTGATAGAACCAATTATAATTGAATCCTGTCCTATCACTGAGAATGCAGTGTACTATTATTTTACCTCAACTTCTGTAAACGCTAACGCAGACACTTAACTGGGAAAAGTGCTCAAGTTAGATCTGCTTCTATTGGCTCTGGTAAATATTTTGCTTCTTGGCCTGTATTTCTGGAACGCTTTTATTGAACATGCATGCATGATCTCCATGCACAACAGATCGGACAAGACCTCTCTTGGAAGATGATGCTAGTGATTGAACTCTTCCTGGATTGCTGCCCACAGCCATAATCTAGGCTCATGCGTTGCGCCTGTCATTTCATTACCTCTTAATATTCTTCTACATTACGACCACTTGATGTTCAAATACGTTGTAACCACTTATTGTTCTAATATATTTATCTACTGTAAAAATTTTCAATTATGAATTCAATGATATATAAAAGTTTGAGATAAATCCTCATTTTTGCTATTACGTGTAATTTCGTTTTGTTATTGAAATTGAAAAAAGTAATGCCTGAAAAAAATCACGTAGATAATATGACAATATTTTCTTTAATCCTCTAATTATAAAACAAATCGAGTGATTAAAAGAAACAAGAAGAAAATTCCTTGCATTTTAGTTGTTGAAGTTCAGAAAAGATGTTCCAATTTCAAAAAAACAACAATAGCGTTGTTTTACATCCAGGCTACCTTCCTCTGCCTGCTAATGGGAATCAAGGCTTGTCTAGCGTCGCATCAGAGCGCAAATGAACAGGTTTCGGTATCAACATGACCCAAGCTATGAAAGAAATTACTCGCAAATTGTAATTTTTACCATTACGGCTTGTGTGGCGCTGGCTTCGAGGAGTCTTCCTGCCAACCTATCGTGCCACAACCCAGGTAGCAAAATTTATTGACCTAATATTGAGCCAATATACAGTCTCAATATTGACTGGATATTCAAAATGAACATTGGGGCAATACCTTATTTTGGAAAATTCGGTTGATATTAGAAAAATATATTGGTCCAATAACAATATTATCATCAACCCAATATCAAGTAATTATTGTGTCAATATTGAATTGATAATGAAGTGTTCCCTACAATAACATTGGCTTAATACTCAATTCCTGATAGGTTGATATTTGTGAAACATATGGCCCCGATAATTATAATTTCACTAACTCAATATTAGCTAATTATTCGGTCACTATGGACTTGATATTGAAGTGTTCCTTAAACATAAATTGGCCTGTAAGGTCTGAAGTTGTTGCTGCTTTTTCTACTTAGTGAACAGCGACTTTAATAACATACTCGTACTTCTCCTGCAATTTGTATCCGTTATACGCTTTGCAGAACTCAACACTTTTACATGGATAATTTTACATATACACATACTAGTATTACTGAAAATAAATGGACTAGAACTGAGTTTGAAGGGGTAACTAAGGTAGGGTACTACAGACCCAATACTTATTTTCTGACATTAAGTGGATATTGGTAGAATATATTGTCCCAATAATAATTTATTTTTAACCCAGTATCAGCTCATTACTGTGTCACTATTGACTTGATATTGAGGAGTTTCCTTGAACAACACTTTGGCTCAATAATTAATTTCTAATATCGCAACAATATTCAGAAGGGTTCAAAGACGATAAATGTAAATAGTTCTGATAAATATGTTATCCTATGTACATACCTACACACCTACAAGACTATGAATTGAACTGCATTCAAAATTTATCTAAAATCCATGATAACAAACCTCTTTGGCATCGTAGTCCAAATTTTGTGTTGCACGTACGTACCAGTGGTAGGGCAACCTGTACTAAGCTGCATTTATACGTTCATCTATGCAGCATATATATGCGTGATTGAAAAATTGCACGAAAGCGCTTTACTCAAAGAATGATGCATGCAAAATGGGTTATATATATTGTAGGAATAGGCCTACTCAATACTTTCGTTACGAAATTAAGTCATTGATATCATCTATATGAATGACTTTATATCATCTTAATTCAATATATAGACATTTATTGCTATAGTAACATATGACAAACTATTTTAGTATATTTTTTGAAAAAATTAGACCTTCGAAACTCATTGGACGACTGAAAAAACAAGAACTGTGAACCTGTGATTACACTAATTCTGAATATACATATTATTGTAACGTATTCACATTCCTCTGATGTCAGCTAACGGTACATTTTCCAGTAGTTCTGGCAATACTTCATTAAGAAAAATGTAATAGGTACGTCCATTTAGTCTCTCTGGTAAGATGTATGGCCCAATCAGATGGTCACCAAGAATTCCTGCCGAAACATTTACGGCGAATCTAACCTGATGTCGACGTTGTCTTGTAACAAGTGGATTGTTGCTAGACCACATGTGCAGGTTATGGAGATTAAGTATTCCTTCTCGAGTAAATGACGCTTCGTCTGTGAATAAGACTCGTGATGGGAAACGAGGTTGTTGATCTGTTTTCTGTTGAAACCAACTCGCAAATTTAACACGACGTTCGAAATCTTCACCGTGCAATTCCTGCATACGCTGAAAGTGAAATGGATGTTGACCACTGTTATGTAGTGCTTGCCACACAGTAGTTTTGCTTAATTAAATGTAAAGCACGTGCAGAAGAACGAGAGCTTGAAGTAGGATTGTTTCGAAAATATTCTAAGACATCTTTCACTTTGTCTGGATCTGCTACTCTCCTTTGGCGTCTTCCTTCATGTCGTGGTCTGTGAAATGATCCGTATTCACGTAATCTCCGGTGTATGGCTGTGAATGTTTGACGCGATGGAACATGTCTGTTAGGATGCCTTTCTGCGTACATTCGAACAGCCTCCCTAGAATTTCTATTTGCTGCACCATACACTAGGTGCATACCCGCCAGTTCAGCATTGGGGACTCCCTCCATTGGCGGTGATACATTTGCAGCCGAAGAAGTACTAACAGTAAACAAACTAATCTTTGTCGTTGATGTCGAGGAGCACTCAGAATATCGGATGAAAAGTAACTTCACGCATTTGTAACTTTTTAACCAAGACCATTTTAGACCATACCTTTATAGAATAAAAAGTGTTCATTTCAACGATCTCTAATTTATGTTAAAGTTTGGCAACAAAAGTGTCGGACACCCTGTATATGCAAACATTCAATTGTATATTTTCTGTCCCACCTGCACATTCCTCGTTGGAATGTGCGGCCATGATGGCACCCAACATCTCGTGCGCCCTATGCTGGGGATGATATCCTTAGGTATGATGTATGTAATATGAATTTTTTTTTCTTTTTACCGTTCAAAAGAAACATGCTATTGCAGTCACCAAACTACGCATCTCTAAATATTCAATGTTCGAGTTGGTATGTGCTGATTTGGAACAGCTGTAAGCTTCATAGTCCAGATTATTTTTCTTTCATCACGCTAAAGTGGTGAAGGATCATTTTAGTTTAATTCTCAGTAAATACTTCCCCACCTTTCACAAACTCGCCCCCTTCCTGCACCACGTGCACAGCCTTCTTTATGCAATACGAGTTTGTTTGCATGTTCTCCAGCGACTTCACAGGCACCTACTGTGAGGCGCGTCAGTACTGCCAGGGGCTGGTGGCGAATCTTGCTTCTCCGGAGAATGATGACGATTACTAAAGGATGTTTATCTATTTCAGAAACAAATTTGGTATGTACAAGACATTTGACTACAATTACTTTCAGTCAAAATTATCCGATTACGTACCAAAAATAGTAGTTTTTTTATCATACAAAAGTTCACACAAAAGATGAACTACATATCAATACAACTGTTTAATCGTAATGAGTAAGAATCTATAGAGTGACCGGAATTTTGTTGAAAAAGTTTTCGTAAGGTCAGGATCGTTGAATTTAACGCGCTTTGCGCAATAACCACGAAGTCGAAAATGCTTCGTTACAGATTCACAAGGGTTTGATATTTCTATCCGGTTTCCTGCGAGCTTCAATTTCATCAAAGACTCAAATTTGTTAGTGAGCTTTGATTTTTTTTTATCGACTGTAAAGGTATCATGACAATGGAGCGAGTCTACAATGCTCAATTATACATATACGCACCTTACTTATGTTTCACTTAATATTAATAATAGGGAGGCTGTCCGAACCCCAACAAACATGTTCAATCGCATCGAGCATTAGCAGCCATACAACCGAAATCGTGTGAAGACGAAGTACTTCATATAGTACTTCATTCAACGATTTGATGGCACGAGCTCAGTCCTCTGACCCAAAGGCAGTCTTTGTATTCATGGGTGATGCAAATGCACACCACACTGAGTGGCTGGGTTCCGTTTCACCCACGGATATGTATGGTCATAATGCTTTGGACTTTTCCAACCTGTCTGGCTGCATGCAACTTGTTCAGGGTCCGACTCATGTTGCGGGGAACTGCCTGGAATTCGTGCTCACGGATGTTCCTGATGATGTCAGGGCTTCTGTTGCTCCCCCTTTGAGTACCTCTGACCACTGTGTGCTTGAGTGCTGTTTACTTGTTCGTCAAGCCGTGCCTGTTTTGAACACTCGCCGGGTGGTAATGTTGAAGAACAGAACCAATTGGACTACTGTTAGGGTGGCTGTCCGGGGTTTCCCTTGGGGTGAGATTTTACGCTCCAGGGCACCTTGGGACTGGCTGAATCAAGCGGCTGCTGATGTGGTCGAACGTCATGTCACGAAGGTGATTCTCCGTGTCAAGTCTTCTGATAAACCTTGGTTCGAATACCAGTGCAGAGCTGCCTTTGATGCGAAGCGGACAGCGTTCCGCGCTTGGGCTAGGTCTAAAACCCTACCTGGGTGGGAGGCTTGCTTGCGAGCTCGTAATGAAGCCCAGATAGTTTACGCCGGGGCTCGTGAGCGACATGATCGGCGACTGCGGGATACCCTCAATTCCTCCTCGTCTTCGCACAAATGGTGGGTTACGTTGAAGGGAGCTGAATTTGGTGCTAGGCCTGCTCTTCCTGCCCTCCTAGGCCCTAGAGGGGCACTGGTGGTTGATCCTGTAGAGAAAGCGCAGCTGCTCACCACTCAATTTGATGGTAAGCAGTGTAGGGAGAATTTTGTATTGCCTCCCACATGCTACCCAAGACCCTTGTGTTGTTCGCTGGCGTTTAAGTCTGGACAGGTTAGACCTTTACTCTCTGAACTTGATGTGGGTGGTGGAGTCGACCCGTTGGGTGTGTTTCCGCTGTTTTTCAGGGAGACGGCTGAGGTGCTAGCTCCCAAACTTAGTGTCATTTTTAGGTTACTGATTAGGTCTGGTCAATTTCCGAGTTGCTGGAGATCAGCCAATATGACGGCTGTCCCTAAGGGTCCTCCTTCTCCGCTGGTGAAGAATTATCGTCCCATTTCTATCACCCCAGTCCTAGCCAAAGTGTTCGAGCGGATAATTGTGGGTCGACTGTCGCGAAATTGTGAGAGTATGGGGTTCCTCCCTGCAGCTCAATTTGCTTACAGACGTGGCTTAGGCTGTACAGACGCGCTATTATCCTTGTCCCACCTGCTGCAGACTGCTTTGGATGCGGGTCGTGAGGCTGTGGTTTTACAGTTGGATTTCAGCGCGGCCTTCGATCGAGTTATTAGCCACGTAGGTGTTTTTCACAGATTGGCACTCGCAGGGGTTGGTTGTAAGTTGTTATCGATATGTGAAGAGTTTTTGGCTAGACGAAGGCAGAGAGTGGTGGTTGACGGAGTGGCGGGTGACTGGTGTGAGGTTGTCTCAGGTGTGCCCCAGGGGAGTGTACTTGGTCCTTTCTTGTTTGTTTTGTTCACCAGTGAGATGTTTGATCTTGTGCGAAGTAATTTTATTGCTTATGCTGATGACTCGTCATTGGTCGCCGTTGTGCCCGGTCCCATGTTGCGTCCAGCGGTGGTGGAAGACATGAATGCTGATTTGTTACGCATCAACGAATGGTGCTTGAGGTGGAATATGATACTTTATCCTAGTAAGTCAAAGGCGCTCATAGTGAGTAGATCCAGGACCAGTGAGCCCCCGTTCGGTGAGCTAGTCATAGGTCGGGGAGTTATTGAGGTTTACCCTTAACTTGATTTCCTGGGTGTGCGGTTTGACGGGAGGCTCACATTTGAGGCTCATGTGCGGAGGGTAGTCTCACAGGTCTCCAAAAGGCTGGGGATCCTGAGAGTAATTGGTGGAATTTATCAGGACCCTCAGTTGGTGTGGAGAGGCTTCTGTGCCTTTCTTCTTCCTCTGCTCGAGTATTGTTCGCCTGTTTGGGGCTCTGCGGCTAATTGCCACCTGCGTCTCTTGGATCGCATTGTAAGATCTGCATCAGCGCTATGTCCGGGCTTGGTGCTGCCGTCTCTGGCGCACAGAAGGCTAGTTGCCCAACTTTGCGTTTTTTATAAGCTATTCAACAATAGAAGGCACTGGTTATTCCATATGCTTCCCCCGCGGGCCGAGCGGATTCGGGCTACCCGTGCTGCTGCTGCTGCTCATGGTTTTGAGCGGAGGGAAGTTAGATGTAGGACTTCGCAGTATAGGCATTGCTTTGTTCCTTGTTCCGTTGCCCGCTGGAACTCCCTTCCCTCTGCCGTGTTTGATTCGGGTTCGTTGGGTGGTTTCAAGGGTGCTGTCAACTCCTGGTTGTTGCGTGGTTGATATCTCTTTCTCCTTCTCCTGCTTTCTTCCTTCAGTTTTTTTCTTTGTTTTTTGTTTTTGTTTCACTGTTCGTGGAGTTGATGCTGGCGGGGTTTCCTATGTGAAATCTATGGATCCACGATCCGTCCTGTTGGGGTTGTTTTGCTTGATTTAATAATAATAATAATAATAATAATAGAGCTCAATCTGAAGGAAGACGCCGTAAAAGATTACATGATCCAGAGAAGGAGGAATAAATAATGGAGTATTTTCGAAATATTGTAGCCACAAGTTTCATTCTGCTGCACGTGTTTACCAGTTGATCTACAATGTGGGTGGTGGAACACGATAGTGGCCAACATTCGTTTTCTGTTCACCGGGTGCATGGTTTAATTTAATAGGTAGTTTCTACACCAAACAGTTGAAGAACCTTGGTTGTCGTCTATAGTCATATTCACAGACGAATCGTTCATCTTGAATGAATAGTTAACGACCATTATTTGCAATTGGTGTCTGATGTTAATCCATATGCTATGCAAGAAGATAAACATCAGGTTAGATTCTTTGTAAATGTTTGGGCGGGTATTCTTGGCAACCATCTGATTAGGCCCGGAAAAAGTTAAAAAGAGCAATTACCGGGTGGCCCAGCACAGTGTGGACAAATAAAAGTTTTTTTTTCAGTTATAAGAAGACCAATCAAAACAACTCATGTATCAAATAGAAGAGAAATGTATTGTCTTTAATAACATCCATGAATTATAATTATTTGACATATCTTCCTCTCTCCTGGATAACCCGTCCGAGACGAGGGATCCCCTGATCACACGTGGCAAGCACAGTTTCGACGCCAATTTTGCCTAAGATTTGGTCAGTTTTTGCTTCAGAACCTCCAAACTTGAGTGGGATACAGCTTCTGCTCTTCACTTTAAAAAGTTGTTCGCAGGCCGTAAGGGGAACGTACAAGCAGAATCTAAGAAAGGGCTGTCACGTTTGTTGTATGGGATCTAGACCAACGAAATTTGGCATACGTATGTATTTTTGGAAATAAATAGGGGTCGTCTCTCTGAAACTTTTTCCCATTTTCTAAATAATTACGGTGATAATGGGGGAAAATTGGTGAAGAAATAGGGTATAAAAGCTATCTCCTCCGAGAGTTATTATCATAGAGCAATTATTTAGATCTCATTGAATGCGCAAAATGTTTCTGCATGACTGGAAGTGAGTTCGTTTCGAAATACGAAATGTTTTTTTCATAAAATTTCAAATTGTTTTTAAACAATCATGCATTTTTCCGTAGGGTTTTCAATATAACTAAAAAATTACTGTGAATTTCAAAGCGAACCCACGTCCAGCTATGCAGCAACTCTTTGCGTATTCAATGAGTTCTAAATCATCGCTCTACGATAATAACTTTTGGAGGAGATAGCTTTCGAAAATGCTTTATTTTTCCATCTTAAACTGTTCAGGAAGTGCATTTTTCTACCGAGAAACCTATTTTTTTATTTGCAAGCTTTTTTGCTTGGAAAAATTGACTCGGTTGATGTTTTGAAAACAGTTTAAGCATATGAATATCTTGTGAGTTTTGTGCGGTTACTTAAAAGAACCGGTACCACAAGGAGTTTCACAGATACGAATCACCGCTCCAGGAGTTCACGCAGCGGCGTCCCCCTCGACGTGCTCCTCAACTTCCCCTTTCGTTTCCCCTCTCTCTGAGCAAAGAACGTTGTGTAGTTTTGCTAGATTGTAAACAAAGGAGCTCTGTGTTGAATAGACTAACAAAACCAAGTCCAGATATTTTTGGTTTGTGTCTAATGCGGTGACGGTCCGGCGCTAGCAGCTGCATTCAAATCTACTCCATCCCCCCCCCCCCCCCCCCCTCGTTTACTCCTCTCCCGAAGCACAGAACGTTTTGAGTCGTCATAAGCTGGTAAACTAAGGACTTCTGAATCAAATAGAGCAACAAAAACCACAAAAAAGAGTTTTAAAGGGGCGTGGCAGATGAACTTGCTGGTCGGCGCTGGCTGCTGATTTGATATTTATTTTATTTTTCAGGGTGTAGAATGTAGGTTAGCAGCCAGGCTAAAATGCAATGAATAACTCCATAATTCAAACATTCCAATTTTATTTATACTTATTGACTTGTAATTGAGAAATTCTAAAATTTGATTTTTCTAAAACTAAGGCTTTCAAAGAAGACCGAAAACTATGAACCCTTCATTGTATAACTTATACCACGCTATACTGGGTGTCCCGACAAAAATGTCCCCGACATTTTAATCGGTTATGTTTCCGCTTTAAAAAAACATATTTGAAATATCTTTTTACACAATCTAGTAAACTTTGTATCTTTTTCGAATGATTCAAGATTTCAAGTTTTTGAAAATCGTTTAATAACCACTTTACAGCGATCGATTTACTGAAAGAGGCAGAAAAACTAATTGTTCAAAGAAAATGTTTTAAAACAACGCTGCTGTTCTTCTTCATTTCTCAATACCTACTGTTGAAAATAATTTATCAATGATGTATCCTACAGGCCACCATGTATTTAAACCATCTGAGAGGTTATTTACTTCCTAATTTCATCATTGGAATACACCTAAAACGCAGAGAATTAACGATCAAAAAATTTTCATCGTAATGGAATTTGTAGCAACGAAAAACTAAGAAAAAGTTAGACGAGCATTTAATTTTCTTCTAATTTTCTAACTGTGCGATACACAGTGTTCTTTTCAGGAGAGTTCCTTTCCGGGAATTTTTCATTAAATGCTCTTCTAACTTTTCCACAGTTTTTCGTTGCTTCATATTCCAATACGATGAAAATTTTTTGATAGTTAGTGAGCTGCATTTTAGTTGTCTTCAAATTATGAAATTAGGAAGTAAATAACCTCTCAGATGGTTTAAATACTTGGTGGTATGTAGAATACATTATTGTGAAATTATTTTTAACAGTAGGTATTAAGAAATGAAGAAGAACAAGAGTGTAGTTTTAAAACCATTTCCTTTTAATAATTAGTTTTTCTACCTCTTTCAGTTAATCGATCTCTGTCGAGTGAAGTTAAATTATTCAAAAAGGAAAAAAATCACCTACATTGTGAAAAAAGGTAGTTCAAATATGCTAATTTAGAGCGGTGATATATTCAATTTTAAAGTCGAGGACATTTTAATGGGACGACCGGTATAGGTATTCGTGGTAAGAGCACGTTCATCAAGTTTTTCCGGAGCAAATATCTGCCAAATTAATGTGGAATGGAAAAAACTGGCCGTCAGGAAGTAATTTTTTATATAACTTTGCAACAATTTTTAGAAAAAATTCAAGTCCACTAATACTATGACAGTGAACTTCAATATTCAAACTCAAAAAGTCATGATACTAGATGAATTGTTCAGTTATGAATTGTAACTTTTTATGAAAGCAATTAAAATTCCTATATTAAAATGGCAGCGCAAAATTCATCATTCAAAAACAAGGAATCGTAGAATCTGAAATGTTCATTCATGGGTTTTGTTAACATTTCTTAGAAGAAAATTAAATTTCTTTAACATAATCGCTCGCAAACTTCAATGTTCAAATTTAAAACATCATGGTTTTATGTAAATGAACTATGAAGAACGAATTTACCTTTCAAATGCATAAACATTTCTAAAAATTCACTTCACGTACCTTCAAATTCATATAGAATAGCTGTTATTACATGGATATGTTTTTGAAGATGTAAATTTGTTCTTCAATCATTTTTATAGTAACAAGGCAAAACATTGACAAAATGAATTACACTAACAAACCTCATCCATATTGTGAAGACATAAACCTTCAAAATCACGGTCAACGAAGTAAATTATGAAATAAGAAATAAGAAACGAAATTTTATAACGCAAATAATAGCAATGATGGATTTCTCATTGTGTATTTCAAATTAAAATACTTACGTATATATACATATAATATATATAATATATACATCTAGCTCAAATACCAAAGTAAACTTTTGAGAAAAACGTTCAAAAATACAATTTCAATTATGACTAGTTTGGTACAACAATATGAAGTAAAAGCTACAATATTGTTTCAGCAAAGGTTGAGAAGTAGCTCAAAGTCATCGAAAAGCTTGCCCATGTATACGAAATTATTAAAACTCTGCATATTAATCTTTCGCGATTTCCAGCAACTTATCACTTCCCATCACAACGGAGCGCTTAAGAGAAAAAAACATAGTATTAAAATCAGATGTTTTTAATGATCTGTTAATGACCGAAATCAGCTACAGTTCAACAGAAAGTAATTTACCAGCTATATCGTCTTAACCAGCAGCGCATCAGAACTAAGCTCAAATTTAATGTCTCCAATATCGACAGTGAAACGCTTGTCACATTAATTACCCCTTCCATTCACTAAGATTCACTTATACTGTGAATTGAATGATATTCCCTGAAATATAGAGGAGCACAATAATTATTGACATTGATCACGTCTCGAGATGAACTAAGTAATGGTCACGAGTGACGGAACACATAAGTTGCACCATGGGCGCCAAAGCGTCTGAGAGGAGGGGCAGGGAAGGGGGATCCGTGAAATCAAGTCTGAAGAGCTTCCAGATGCGCATGCTTTTGAAATCGAAATTTCGAAGCTAATCCAAATAGTTACACGTGTGTGTATCAATTTATTTATTGGTGTGTTCTGTCCTCTAGTATTATCAAAAGAAAGCTTTTGAAATAGTATCTGACGCACATAAAGAATTTAATTACCACAATTTTTCGTTCAATGAGATTATCAGCATATATTTCGCAGGCCATGATAACCTTACTATTTATTACAAATGTTTATAAGTGCATTGCTACTGAATAAGACACAAATAAGTCTTGAAGAGGCGAATTTTAGATTTTATAGCACTCGAAATGTCTTTTATCTCAGCTTGATCCTGAATACTACAAATAATAATGGATATATTTTTGACCCAGAAGCAAAAAGCAGTTAAATTTGAGACTAATCCGACGTGTAAACATGTAATGAATTTGTTTTAAAAAGCAGTATTTAATATGTGCTCTGAAAGTTATCTTTGCTATTTTATCAAAACACGAATAACAACAATTTCATTATATACATACAATGTTTTTTATAGCCGTTCATAAGCAAGTACGTTGCAAACACACGTGCCTCCCATGTGGAAAAAATCATTTAAAGCCAATGTGGTAGCTAATAGGAAATCCCACGTGGACGCCACGAATCAAATCCAGCATGCAATGTACTAACATGGCTATGATGAGTATATTCAGTGGCAAATCCATTTTGCCAGCTAAATCCATGAAACCATCAACTAACCATGTGGTTTCCATGTGACATTGTATGTCGGGTAGCTTCTTCTCAGGGAATAGGAGGGGTTAAGTAGGGCATTGCTTGTGAATGGAAACCTGGAGCGAACTACATCGAACGTAAGGGGATACTACGACACTGACATGTTGCATAACCAAAAGTGTGAGAGGTCTTTCACAACTACCTAGGAAACAAGGGGTACTTGGGTTATAAGAGGGGTTAATACGTTGTGCGTAGTAATACAAGATGAAAGCGAGTATACGCGTGCAAGAGGTACACGTAAGCATAGGGAGGCGACGCGCACAATACGAGTCAATTACAGACGCGGAAATTCGCGGGAGAAGAATGCGCACAAGGCCTCAAACAATGAATAGTCAGTGCATCAGAAGTAGCAAGGGCTTAACCAATCAAGAGCATTATCCTGACATCAGAACAACGAACATTCGCGAAGATTAGAAGAAAGCAAGCGTGGAGTATAAAATCGGAGCGCAAGAAGGTAAAAGAGGTCTTTTTGGTGACATGTGCGAAGAAGTGTTGTTTCGGGGGCACACGGTATCACTGCTGGCTCTCCGGTATAATGCGTCGATTAAACAAAAGCACCGGAAATCGGCAATAGCCGTGCAAGTTGGCAAAGTTGCGATAATGAAGATAAACTAGCAAGTTGAAACTGACAATCAGTCTTCAAGTTGGAAAGATTACCTTTCATACTCGAACGCCACGATGTGCAAAACAGCAAGAGCTTCCACGAGCATACCGGAAGTTCACAAATCCCTCTGTGAGACATATATACCGATGGAGCCTGTAAAAGTTCAAAGTTACTATGATCATCGAGCGAGTGTGCAGTGGCCCGGACGAATCACGATCTCCCAGCATCAGCGAAAGCAGCATCACCAACAGTACGGAAAACATCGAAGCTTGCCAGCCCCTGCACCGACAAAACAATACTCAAAAAGTACCAACACAAACAGCCTGCTGAGTCTGACGTGAACGCACCAAGTTCCTGATGGAACCGGCTTTGAATCAGCTATAACAACGCATCGCAGAAGAGTGAGAAGAATGAACTGCGAACTCATAACATAGTCACCACCAGTTTAATTTTGGATCAAGATTAATTAGTAATATGATTGTACATTGAAAAGTACTACGTAATGGCGTCCAACATAAAGAGTCTTATTGAACATTGTGTTTTGTGTCATGACGTCAAGGGCATTGTGTTTTTTTAGCATCTGTGTTTGAAGTGTACGTAAATTGTAATCAGGGGTGCAAACGTTAGGCATTGTGGGAAACGCTCCATTCGAAATTCCCTCGTTCAATCCCTCATTTTGATCTTACATTAGCGTTTATACTTTAACGTGCATTTAATTTGGCATTATGCGTCTCCTACATTCGTAGGCCACTTCGTTTCAATTCTTTTTATATTGTCAATCTAAACGCATATTCGGCATTTAGTAACATGCATTTCCCACAATGTGTTCGCTATTTCTTTTTAATGTTTGTATGTCGTCAAAATAACTCAATTGTTCATGAGCATATTTTGAAATGAATTTATTTATAATATGTTACATTAGTTGCTTTAATTTCCCATGTTGATCTAGGTGCACTGGTGTCGAGTGCGTTAAACAGATCCATACTGTTTCTATTTTCCACCTGTTTTATGTTTTCTCCTTCTGTGTACCTCCCTCTCATGAATTTTTAATTTTCTCTTCTGCTATGAGGTTTAATACCCTCGATACAAAGACAGAGATATCCGTCTCGTGACACGAGAATTAGCAGAAAATTTTTCACTTGTACGAGTAAAATAGTGAAATTGCTCGTGTTAATGCTACAATCAACGCTGTGAGCTGTGGGTATGAGAAAAAGAACATTTTGTATGATCGTGATGAATTGTGACACAAGTAGGTAAGCGAATCTCGGGTTGTAATTTGAAAGGAAATTGGATCCTCGATTTTCCGAAGCCATTAAAATTATTTTACTGTTGCAATGCATGCGTATAAAAAAAACGGGACAATTTTTTCAAGCTGATATATAATTGAAGATAATCTTGCACTTTTTTAGTTCAAGCTTTTAATAACTTAGAAAATCGCCATGGTAATTGCGTTTCCTTTTATAGATAGTGTATTTTAAGAGTTTACATTCGTATTGGTTGTGGTTTTCGCAGAGCTTTCATTTCCTCGTAATCTGTTTATTCAACATGCATTTAAAGACTAGTTTGAGACCATTTCTTTTCGCAGAGAAGTATATCCGTTGCAGGTAATCAAAATGTAATCTCTGCTAACAATTTCTTGGGTTCTGAATCTTACAAAATTCGTGTACGCAGAATTCGATGGTATTAACGACGTACGGCCAGAAAGTCTGCTTTCAGTATGTGAAATAATTCTTTTACAGTATCGAAGACAAGTAATGTGTTCGAATTATATAGAAAGAATATCCTGTGAGGAAACACTCGTTTCAGACTCGATGACTTGTCTCTTGAAATTCCGGAATTCCGTCCGGAATCGTGTGCAGTTTTGGGCGCAGCATTTGTGAGAATTTCATCACGTTTTGGAGTTATATGTTACGCCTCTACTGTGTCCGTATACATTTTGCAAGGGGATTAATTCCTCAATTGCTAATGTGATACCTATAATTTTTTCCATTTCCGACATAAGACCAACTCACTTTTTCCGGTACCATATTTTTTGAGTGAGAGAATATTCTCGAGAAATATTTTTTTTATTCTACCTACGTTAATCCGTTAGCTATTTCTATTATATTTTTCGATAATTTGGTCTGAAAAGAATAGCTCAATTATCTGCTTATTGTGAATATTGATTTAGTTAAATAATGGAGTGTATAATTGATTCCCAATGCGTGGTACGCAGTGATTGATACCCTATGATTGTTACCCAATGATTAGTATAATGATTGTTACCCAATCATGAGTATATTGATTGTTTTAAGAGTACGAGATCAGAATGCAGGACACCATTATGATCTGTGTATGTTATAATCTTATGTATATATGTAACCTGTGATAAAATACTATAAGATTCTTCTATTCTTGCATTAAATAGCAAAGATTGTTATCATCACCCGTTATTGTCTTAGTGATTGGTGATAGGGAACGGCACAATGTGCGAGACGGATATCTCTGTCTTTGTATCGAGGGTATTAAACCTCATAGCAGAAGAGAAAATTAAAAATTCATGAGAGGGAGGTACACAGAAGGAGAAAACATAAAACAGGTGGAAAATAGAAACAGTATGGATCTGTTTAACGCACTCGACACCAGTGCACTTAGATCAACATGGGAAATTAAAGCAACTAATGTAACATATTATAAATAAATTCATTTCAAAATATGCTCATGAACAATTGAGTTATTTTGACGACATACAAACATTAAAAAGAAATAGCGAACACATTGTGGGAAATGCATGTTCATCATCACCCGTTTTTATCTTGGTGATTAGTAATAAACTTTCAAAGAGCGAAAAATATCCCAATCGCGATCGTTGCCCACCAACACTGGATTATATACGGTATCTTTTTTCCCAAATACCATTATTCTTTTAAAGAAGCGAATTCAATAACAATCGAATTTATGATAAACGCGCACCCACTTTGAATTACGAAGTATAGGACTGGTAAATTACTTGTCATTCCGTGAGCTGGGAATTTTGGAACACGTTTTCCCCATGCATTTTCAAATCATTAGCAATGTAACCATAACTTTGTAACTTTTGCTATAACTATCTAGATTCGAATAGTTTGAACTTAATAAATAAACTATAACTGGACATTGTACAGGTACGAAATTTGTTACTACTACTTTATTACCGTATCTATTACGATACGTACAACTATAGCTTAACCTGCAACTGAAGTAGAACTTAACCTGTAAACCTGTAACTGAAGTATAACTTAGCCCATAAGTAAAGTATAACGTAGCCTATAACTAAAGCATAACTTAACCTATAACTTAGCTAGAGTATACCGATAACTAAACTATAGCCAACTCAACAAAGCACGGGTGCAGCCCTTCTACTGACAGCATCGTCACACCGCTACTCCGGACGCCTTGCTTGTCAACCCGAAGTTCCATTTTCAAGACTTTTTAAATTTTTACCCTTAACTTTAATGTTTGTGCATTTCGTTTGAAATATCGTTCTGACACTTCTCCCGAGAATATACGGGTAATCTGTTTAGAAATTTCATTTCCCTAATATTCTCTTTTCGATAATTTTGCTGTACATACAGGATCGTTCAAAAAAGCTAGAAATATTTATTAAAAACAAAACATTTAGTGAAGCAAATATTTATTAAATAAAAGAATCAGAAGTAACAGAATGAATGCAAAGGTAGGGTTCACCATTTTCCAGTTGATATTGTTTTACACTTATGTTTCTCGATAATTTATTTTAAATTCAAGCTTCTTGCATGACAATAGTTCTTACACAGATAATGAGTGTAGCTAGCGCTCGAAATTATTGCCTATAATAAAAATGTTGAACTCAGTTCACCTAGCATTCTATCTCAAAAAATTTTTTAACGACGTTTTTGCAAGAAAAGTATTTCTGTAAAACACGAATTTTAGATGAACAAATTTGCTGATACTTTCACCATCAGGTACACCAATTATTTTGAATATGCAGAAACGACGCGGTGGTTTTATTCCAGAATTATTCATGACATTGTTTGCATCACTAACTGCAAAAAATTTAAGCAAATTTTAGCGACGTAACTTTTACTTTAAAACTAATTGTAAACAACTTTTTTTGAAGTATAGGCTAATAACGGCATTATTGATACTGCATACTATATTTTGGCTGAGTTTATTTCAAGTTGAAACTATCAAGCGTCTCTGAAATTTCAACTCTCGTCTCATATAGCAGCGACGGATGATTCTGAGAGCAACGGACTGCAGTTGCTGGGCGAGTTTTGGTTTTCGCGCTTGTTCAAAAACCTCGTGCACCTCAGAGCGACGGAGCATTGCTCGACTGAGCGTCGCAGTGTGAGGTTGTCTGCCACACCGTCTCCGTCTGGTTCACTATGGTCTTGAACCGCCATACAATTGATAATAGAAGGCTTTCATCAATGCCCTATGCTATGGGACACCGCCTCCCACTGAGCCAACATAAACTCGGTCCGCCATTCAATAGGAAGTCGAAGGATTTAACACTTTGACTGCGGCAACTAAATATAAAGTTCAACACCAAACTCAAATTCTAAGTCAATTGTAGTAAACTATTTTGAAAATACTAAACATGAACTGGATCGTGCCTGTATTTAGTATTGATTAAATATTTTTGAAAATTGAGTTTGCGACTACTGTTTGGTCAGTGGCATTATGAAAATTACCTCCGTGTACCACCGGTGCCGCACGTCGCAGCGAAAGTGTTGATAAATGGCACTGTGTCCTATAATATGGAGTTCTATTAAGTATTATATAAGTAATTAAGTATCATTTTAGGCACATATTTAGTCATAATTTCTGTACCAAAATAAAGCGGAACATTACCATTTACTGTACATTCGTGGCGTTTCATTTCCAAATGATGTCACTTTTCCATATCTTGGAATGTTTATCAGGTAGTATTTTATGATAAATAAAGTGGTGAGAAATTTAAAAAGAATAAACCAAAGGTTTATAAGTTTAAACAGTTCAGCTAAATATGATGTAACTATTGAAGCCCTAAAAAATTGAAAAACATTACTAACTGCCACAGAAGTGACAGGAAAAAGAAGATTGACTCTATGAAGTCAGGTAACGTAATGTGCATTCATTTTAATTTTCTTTCATACGTAGCGGGTAGGAAAATAGGCAATACTTTATTCAGCTTCTAATGATCAAACTATTTAATGTGTTTTTTACACTTGAATTCAAATGAATGTGCTTAATTAAGTAATTTATGGTTTCTTTTGTTTATTTCTGTGCGGTATTAAAACAAATAATTATATTGATATGCGAATATGAGCTGTAAAAAAACTGTTAAAAATTTATTACAATATTATGATGTTAATATTGCTGCATTTAATATTGATTCTCACAAATTAAATATTATTTTGCTAGAAGTCAATAATACATTGAAAGAATTATATTGAATCAATAGTCGTATAACCCTTCAATCTCATCCAATGTTAGAGAATAACGACAATAAATAATGCAAGGACATTTAAAAGCGCAAAACAGGATCTAAGTTTTGTTACTTTCTTAATGCTTTACATTTAATGATGAAATGAAGAAGTCAAATGCCGCAGTCACTGCGAGCTACAACCTCCCTCTGCAATTGGCAACGCCACACTGGTTGCCTCGTGAGATAGCGCACCCACTGCGCACCCACAAGTTGCGTCATTTCAGTTGCTGTAACCTAGGCAAAGTGTTGCCCCGTGTAATAGGGCCTTAAGACTACGTGCTGTAACTGGTGACTGTCACAATTTCTGCTGCGCACGCGTGCATCACAACACGACAGCTTTACCTGTACAGAATCAGTCAGTTATTTCCTGCTGATCTACAATTTTGACAAAAAATTTTCGCGGCTTCAAACAATAGACAAGCAGACACTATACCAACATACAATATACCTACATATAACATACCAAGATAAAACATGCAAACATGCATCATACCAACACACAACACACCAAGATGCCAACGAACAAGCTACACCATACCAACATACAACATCCAATTAATAACACACCAAGAGACAACATACAACATGCCAACGTATGATGTTGCGCACTTTGCAGTGAAGTATTAGTGGAAGAAGTACCTGCCCAGAAGAACACTTATGAAAACAATGATCGATGTTGATCGCTTCATTTGAACCCCCATGGGGTAAGTTTTTTCTGTTTCATTGCTTAAATGTGAGAGAGAATCTAGTTCAAGCATAATGAGTAAGAGGGTTTCTTCTATAACCTCTCCCACTCATCTTGCCCGCTTCCTACAAACACTTGAAAGGGGGCTTTACGCGTTAAAGTTCACGCAGCTGCGAAACTGGACTCGAGCCGAGGTTCCTTTTCTACAATGTAAAACCATCGACGCCTTTCCTTATTAAAATATTGTACTTAACCACGCGCCTTTCTTTTCCCAAATGTGGTACTTGACGTTCGCTTCTCTGATGAATGTTTCGCCCTCGCGCTATAGTGATGGCCAAACAATATCAGAAAGAGAAAAAACTGTGACATATTTCAGACGGTATTTATATTTAATAATTTCTCTCGACATGTCTATGGTCAAAATACCTATATTATGGAGTAGCATTAAAAGCTATTGCAGCTTATAAATAAAGCTACACACCAAATACGGGCAATTGCTAAACTGAGGAAGTCAACATTCCCGATATTTTATTGATGAGGACTGCCCATTAATAAGGACCGGTAAAGTTATTTATACCGTACACCTTTTTTGCCGCAAAATGTTCAGAAAAATTGTTTTGCTTTAAATAAAAGCCATACACATGGTGAAAATCCGCACTGTTGGTGAGGGGAACCTGTTTTTGTATTAAAAAAATTTTTTTAACAAAACTTTTTTATTTTTGAACACCAAACCTTTCAAAACTTTTTTCAATATTAAAAACAAAATAACAACACAACTTTTCTACTAATAAAACAAGATGCCTATTGTGAAAATATCATTTTATAATTTTGTTTTTTGAAAGCTAAAATTTTGCTCGCACGAAGTGGTACTCCTACAAATTTTGGTGTAGAGAATTGGGTAGTGTTTTCTCAAAGAAGAATAATAGGGCTCCAGCCTTGACGTAGCAGTTTGAGATTTTCGAATCAAATAAAATACGGCAGGCCGTATGAATGAAAAAATCGAGTTTTTTTTTCAATTTTTAAAATTTGTTTTTTAACCCCAAATATCTTCGAAACCAGGACGAGTTTCAAACATTCCTACCCCAGCGGTGTTCCCAAGTGTTTGTCTTTCCAATTTCCCTTTTTTCATGTCTTTAGGTTGAAATTTGTAGTAGGAGTAGGGTTCGTCATACCCCTCACTATCGTCCGTTTTCTTTGTCATGACTCATTTTCTGTGTAGCAAATCGAAAATTTCCCATAGGGTGACCCCTATTTTTTCATTCTTTTACCAGTCAATCAAAGCTCGGAAGTATTAGTTCACAACTAAAAAAGTGCAAAAGCTGTACGGTCCTCTCAAATTATTCTAACTGTTAAACGTAAAGGTGGGCAGCTTCATAGAGACTGCTGTTGTACACTAATTTGACCACCGCTCCAGAAAATATGTTCATCTCCATTTCAGAATGATGCATATCAGTAGTCAGTTTTGGCACTAGCTGCAGCGAGTGCACCAGCTGAAGCGTGATCTTCAAATAATGCCGTAGAGGAACTCGAATAGTCCTTTTCTTAGGGGACAATCAGGGTTAGAAAAATTCCGGCATTTTCCGACGGGTTTTTCTGAAACTTACCCCATAGATGTAAAATGATGCGACGATTTTTTGGATTCGTGTGTTTTTGCATAATATTAATATAAATGAATTTTTCGAGATAACTGAAACATGGAATTTTTGAAATAGCATCTCCTCTTTCAATTTTGAAGTTACTGAACGGGAAAAATGTTTTTTTAGGTAACTAAAGGTATCATCTGAAAAAACATTGGGGGTAGAATTTCGATATTTTTGTTTGTTGAATTTTTTTTGCCAACATTTTTTTTAATTTTGGCATCTTATAATATTTTCGGTATAATGTTCAAACTAACCATATTTTCGTAAAATTCATGCACCAATTTTTGGATCTTTTAACGTTCTATCGATTGATATATTTGCCTGTCATCGATATTTGACTGGCCGAGCACGTCGATTGGCCGAGTAATGACTTAAGTCACTGGCCTTTCGCCAGCTGTAGCAGACGAAAGAATATGTCTACAAAGCTTTTAAACATATTTTTAAATTCAGAAAATATTCTTAACAATAAGAGCTGGAAAACAGAATATTGATAACATGTGAATCTGGAGGTAAGCCGGTCCTCCCTCTTAATTGGCTGGTTTTTCGTAAGCTGTGGCAGACGAACGAATACTATTACGAGGATGTGAAGCATATCGTTATATTCGTTAAGAGATTTCTCTATTACATGAGCTAAAAAACAATAACGGTCATTTTTTCGGTCGAGCACGTCATCATGCTCCCTAGTACGTCATCGGTCGTCTAGATCATTGCCTTCAGTCCCGTGGTTGGCTCGTCTGGGACGTT
This sequence comes from Morinoia aosen, assembly GCA_030386875.1. NCBI lineage: Eukaryota > Metazoa > Arthropoda > Malacostraca > Amphipoda > Talitridae > Morinoia > Morinoia aosen. Next base: position 10,897,557 of record CM059569.1, on the reverse strand, counting down.
AAAGTTATCCGGTAAAGTTATTTTTTTATCGGTCAGGTTCCCTAGTACTGTGGCTCCCTCCGTACATCCACGAGCCGAGCCGCGTGAAAGCGCTCGTTGTGTCTGAGAAATTGCACTTTGACAGCACTGCCCACCGATAACACTGGACTAGCGACCTCCGATCCCCAGTAAAACGGAGAAAAATGATTCAGCCTTTCCTTCCCTACCTGACGTCAGCGGTAGCTCCAGTTTCGGGGCTTACAGAACGTCGTCAATCCGAGTGGTTCTTTATCGGTCTGTTTGGCATTTTCCAGTACAAAAATACTTTATGTTAATACCAATAGAAAAATACTTTCTTCCATGTTTCCTTGAATGCTAAAACGAATTCATATCCTTTATGGGTGTTTTGAATTGCTCTCAGATTTTACTTGCAAAGGTATTCTAATTTCCAAAAATGCATTCATTCTCTATCACAAGTCGACGTAGTGCTGCTGCACATAGGTGCAGAACCCAGCTGCAGCGACAAATACGTCAACTCTGCTTTTACCAAAGTGTTCTCGCAACGTCGTTGCTCGTGCTTGTGCAGCAATTCCTTCAATGTATTCCACTGAGCGGCGCTAAAGTCCAGTCACGAGAGGGAGGGAGGAGGGGGGGGAGAGCTGCTAGTAACCATTTCTTGCACTGTGTGTCTGTTGTCAGTGTGCGCTGCAAAGATGCACGTTTGGTTTTCTTAGCATTAAATTAATAGTTATCACAAATGGTGTAATGGTGCTGCAACGAGAAATATGTCAGCAATTCATTGCTCTATATCGACCCTAAATTCCCCAGGCGCGCTGTACTGTAAAAATCCTGAAATATATTACGCCCATTTTTCAATGGATTAGCTCTCACTTTTGCATCAGATTCGCAGCCTAATTTTCCCCCTGGGCACTCATGATTTCGGTCGTCCTAACATAGATTACATACTGGGCAGTCAAAATCATGGATATCCCAGCGAAAAATTTAGTGGGTTTTATAACTGTATTATTTACCATCACCTTCGACGTTGCCTATCAACGTCACTCTCTCCTCAACTGACGCAAAAATGTTACTACTGCAATATTTTTAGTGTGTCACCAACGCACAAAATTTGAATGCTCAGTAAAAGACTGAATTCTTGCTCGCTCTTCTAGGAGAAAAATAACTTTCTTCAGTAACTGAAAGTTTTCTTTCATTCCAGTTAGAGTATAACTACTCGTAATTTGCGAGTTGCTATACCGAAAAATTGTGATCTCTTATATCAGAGAAACATTTCTTGCGTATTTTGGTTCATCCAGTTTAAATATCAGATACCTCAATTGAGCCTTTGGTTATAATAGTTACAATATCGACGACTAACAAACCGTACTCATGCAGTATTTATTCACATAAATCATGTATTCAAATATTTCTTAAAACATTAGTAAATATTCTAAAAAAATATACATGTCCTCGCTAATTTTGACATAATAAGGTATTACGATTGAACTGTGACTATTGTAATCATTACTAGAACTCATTAGCACAATGTAGGGAACGAATGACGAAACTGACGCAGGCTTAATAGAACAAACATCTACGCTTTTTGTAGAAAGCCGTCTCGCAGAAGAAACCTTCGTTGGCAGGTGTACGAGGCGTCCTAACTCTGTGATTCTAACCGCCAAAAATATCAGCCGTAATCACTGACTTGAGACGCTAATTCCTGCCCTGCAAACATCATCTTTCTGGCCACTGAGAATTATTGACGCCAAATTGAGGCGATGCTTCTCTGGAGCAGCCGAGGATGCTATAGAGATAGTGACATCAAACGTACATGACATAGACGAGCGTCTTAGTTTTTGTTGACGAGTCTGCAACGTTTCATGAACAATTCGTGAACAATTCGAAGACACTAGTATTTTCTTTCATGATCTTTCATTCAAGATACTAAAGCGCACATACATATATAGTATAAATTCAGGGCGTTGTAAAATTGGATGCACATATATTAACCCTATCCAGAAAAAAAAAATAAAACGATTTTCGTGAGCGAAAATAACCTATTACTTGTTTTTTTAGAGAAATGACGACCTGAAATAATTTTAGATTCCCGTGGAATAGGCTTACAATAGAGCTAACGAGTAAAATCTAACTTCTTGATCAGGCTGTTATCGCGCGCGCTTTAGCCTATTCATACAGAAATAAAAAATTATATCAGGGTATCATTTCTCGTGAACGAAAGAGTTTTGAGGATTTTGTCTCCCATGAAAATCGTGTGACTTAGCGTTTTTCTGCATAAGGTTACAATAAGTGCATCGAATTACACAACACCATGTATATACTCACAAGTGGTACTTGCATTTTATCTCATCAAACATTCAAGAAACTCAAGGCCATTTACCTCAATGAATATAAAGTTAAAATTTAATACCAATATCACTCAGCTGCTCAACAAACTTGTATTATTGTTCTACCTCAGTATCCAGTTGTACACCACTATAAGCATGAATTTTATTTTTTCAGGGATGTTTATCTCTTTTATTATACGCGCTTAAAAGTTTTCTAGACATCGTTTTCGCTAAATCTTTTTTAGTGCTACCTACATGGTGAATTTAGACTAACTACATACTATTGTGCCTGCGCCGTTGAATAACAGCTACAAGCTGAGTTCCTTCAAAGGGGTCTTCTCAGCGATTTCAAATTTTGATTAGATTGATCTAAAATTTGGACAGTATATGTATTGGTTAAAAATAAGCATATTTTACTCAAGTTAATCTTTCGATTTAGACCTTAGTTTTAGGAAAACATTGAAAAATTAGTTTTTTAGTTCACTTTTTTGGGATATTTCAGAAGAATAGAAATCAATAAGTTTTTATGCTAGCACAAATTCAAAGACAGTTTTGAAATCCTCGTAAAATTGCGAACAAACTGATATTTTTGAATTTTTTATTTCAAATTTTTCATTTTTATATGCGATATTTGATCACTAACTATAATATAAAAAAAATTTGGTTTTGAGCTATGATAAAAAAATTAAATGTACAAATTGAAAATCGAAGACTGACATATTGTTAGAAATGTTCCAAGGATTCTTAAACTGTCTTCGTTTTTTCCGAGGGCAAAAATTCACTGACTTCTACTATTTTGAATGTTAAAAATGAATGGTTTTGGGTATTAGCCAACAACAAAAATTTTTGTTGAAGTGTGATATAATGGACAATTTGTGTACTTGAATGCTGTTTTCATGTTTTTTTATAATCTCCATGCATAATTTTATATTGACACTGTGAAAAAAATTATTCAATTTTTGAAGGATTGTGAATTGTTATTTGTGGTCTGATTCTTCTGAAATTTGATCATTATATGTAATTTTAAAGAAGAAACATATTTAGATCCATTCATTTTTTCGATATAGGCCTTATTTTTTTAAATTGAAAATATAAATTTTTTACTTAATTTTAAGGACATTTCAAACAAATAGAAGTCATTGAGTTTTTATGTGAAAACAAATTCAACGATGGTTTTGAAATCCTCGTAACATTTCAAACAAACTCACAGCTCCAGAATTATCATTTTATCCTATGTTTTCTTTTTATATGGGGTCAAAAAATCATGATTTTGGCCCCATTACAACCCCGCTGGCGGGGAAGATCTAATTCCCGTAGTCCCATAAAATTTTAGGGCACAATAATCCACCACCTAAGGATTCTTTACAACAAAAAAACTGGCCCATCGGGCCGACAGGGGCCTCGGATGACCCCCTTAAGCTTTGTTTAGTTGTGTAAAACTCATGTCATTCAATGAAATTGTTAAAAAAAATCTAAAATATTATTATCTTTGGCTTCTTGAACAACTGTGCGTAATGAGCGTATCTGAGGAATAAATCTCAGTCTCTCTACAATATCCCCTGGATTGATCCTTCAGGCACGTTCATAACCTACATGCACATGTTACCTAAATATGGGCAATACCGATATCTATGTCCACAATCCTGGCCTAAATAGTGAAACAGACCCTAATGATGTTATTAGCACTACAGAAATGCTACGAAACACGTGCCGTTGTCCGGAGAGTACGAAGCTCTTTTTTTGCATCGATCTGTAAGTCATTTTCGCTAACTATATATTACTATAGCAGTAGCTGTACGCTGCTCGTCTTTCTGAACACCGATAGCATGAGTGTTCATTCTATTATCAATGGTCAATCACAGAACGTATTTGCGAAGGATAATTGCTTCTAATTTACCTCCAATCAGCTGAAGCTCATCTTTCAGGGCTTCTCTGCAATGCCAATCTATCAAACAAATGACGCTTAAGCGCAGGTATCAGGATCAATGCTGAATAAAAAAAAAAAACATGGAAAACGCATGGAAAATAGCAAATGGAAATAGGCTTGCCTCTCCATCAAGCACAAAAACTTGATTTTGAGGCTAAGGGCAGAAATCAAGATCAAAAATTGAGAATAAGAAAGTAACACCCTAGAAAATAAATAGCAATTTTAACAAAACTCCATGAGAAAGTTTAATTTTTAAATGAAAGGTATTTGTACAGGAGAACAATAAGAACACGTTGATTAAGTCAGAATCGACTTCTCATAGGATTTAGTCTTCTCACCAACATTCAGTCTGTGTACCAAGAAAATGTTTAAATTAATACATCAGTTTATGACGTGAATTTAACGGTTCGTTTTGTGTCCGTTCATGTTGTAAAGTTCAAATGTATCCAATGCGTGTACCCGCGCACGCTGTCTAGAAAGGGGCTATATCCACCCCACTCATAAAAGAGTCGAGTTGCTGAATGATGGTGAGCGATAGTTCTGGTCTCATTTAAGAGCCGGATTAATCCGCTTTCACTTCGCCATTCAGAGGAGAATCATGCTGCAGGTACTGAAGGTATATAAACGTCAATAAATCTTTCCAATAACCGACGAGAACAGTTACTAAAAGATTGCTCAAAAGAAAACTAAGCTTTTTATTCGGCTGAATTCAAACCCTGATTTAGACACTATCTTCAACAACTGAGGGTTTCTGAGAGGAAAGTCCACAAGTTTACCTTTATGAGACTGATTTTCATCACTATCATATCATCACCTGTAATTGAATACGCTATCACATGCAATTCACGGTTAAGTAGTTCTTTCTTTTGTAGGTGCTTCGATCAATATCTTCAGTCTAGAAGAGGGGTCAGTGATCAGTAAATATTTTTATCATGCTCAGCGCTTGCATTCAGAAGCGACAGTCTTGCTTTACACAGGCAAGGAAACGGAACTCTTGCTTAGTGCTTATCGGATACTCATACTACGTAAATGAGCTATTGCAAGGAGGTAACTTGCCCATGATTAAAAGATTAAAAGTTACAGATTAGAACTAAAGCTTTAAGTAAAACACGTTCCTGTAATCGAAAACGTTATTCGCTAGGTATGCTTCGTTCTTTTCCGACACTTATAACATTTTGACTATGGCATGAATTTTCGGATGGTCACTGAAGAAATTATCAAAATGCTGCTGACCCACAAGTAGCCACAAATTCAATGTTTATGGACATTTAATTAACTTTAAATGCATGCACATCTATTCAATGTTGGTTTCTTCCAGAATTCATTACTGAACATAATATCGATTTGAGTTGAAGATTGAACTCAAGTTTAACCAGCTGCATCGAAAATCTTAATTTATGTTTTAATTTGACTGAAGTTTTCGCGTCTTATGCAAATTTTAAAGGTTCAATATCTACTCAGCCAGATAAGAGCAATTAAATACTGACAGATCCACAAAATATGTATTGTAAATAATCAACAGGACATAGATTTGATCCATCGAAAATCGGTGCACGTCCTGAGGTTGCAATAATGTTAACACTTTTTGTGGAAAATTCGTGTACATACATATTATATTTATACGGGAGCGTATATAACTTTATCCTTATTGCATCAGTATTAGTTTCACCAGATGGTTGGGGCCTCCATTTATACATACTAGAGTTAAAGTACTTGAAAAAATGGTACCGAAAAGCATTCAATAAAAAATAAGGAATCCACGTACAATTTTTTATGTTTTGTAGCACTTGGCAGCGACTGAAGTTCGTTTCTCAGAATCAGAAAAGAAAAATAATCAGAGCATGAAAATAAATGTATCCATTATTTTATCCGCTTCTTGTGCTTGAACATTGAACAATGTTATAAGTATTCCTGGAAAAAGTTTCGCAGCATCACTTCAATTTCAATGTAAAATTTCATAATAAAGTCACTGTTAAAGATTGAAGGATTTTCCTTGCTAAATATCATTGCTAGTACGTGAGCTTCGTTCATTCGTTCATGAACGCCTTATAGCACCGTCAAAGAATACCAATCACCCCCGGTTTTGATATAATATATAAATAAAGCATAACGCTATAAACACTCCATGTACTTTTTAAAAAAGTTAGAAAGTACATTCTCAGCTTTTTATGACAATTTTAAAATACTTTCATTAAATTTTAATGATAGAGCGGTATTTCCATACCGGACAGCAACCATCCAAGTGTAAGTGCTCAAACTGGAAATTGAATTGCATTATTTCCAAGATTTTTCGCAACCTTGTAATAAACATCACTACATCATCAAACGCGAAGGAGAGAGAAAATGAAAATCTTCATGTTAAAAGAGAACCGCTGATTCTGAGTGTACAGCTTGAAAAATGAACTTTAAAATTTATCAAGCGGCCATCAGGTTGGCTCGCAACTATGCCACTGTTGCCGTCCTCTGCTTTCTGTTGATGGTCGAGGCATTGTCCAGCATCTCGATAGATCGTAAATGGACAGTTTTTGGTGCCAACATGTCAAAAGTTTTTGGTGAAAAATCCATAGAAGTCACAACTCCAGACATCACGGTTTGTGCTTTGCACGCTTCGAGGAGTCCTCCTGCCAACCTCGCGTGCCACAAGTCCTCGAGGTGCGTTTTTGCCTCTGTGTACCTGCCACGCGTCGAAGGAGAGCAGACTGAGGGCTTCACGTGCTGGTATTCCCAGGGTAAGCTTAACAGCAGCTTAACTACTGTCAATGATTTAGTTCAGAAGGAAAAGATGCATTATAGGTTTTCATGAAACCATGCATAGAGAACCGTGGGAATCGAAGTAAAAACATATGAGCAAGATGAGTGGTAAGAATTCTGACAAGGTAGAAAGAAAAAATAAACTATTTTTGAACCACAAACCTAAATAAAAGTTATAAAATCACGTTAATTGCGTTCATCTATTAACGATGGTCAGAGGAAATTAATTTAGAGTAATGTTTAAAATGTACGAGGACTCTGGAATGAGCATATTTGCATAAAACTCTGGTTTTGCTCAGACCGAAAAATGGTCAATAAATCTTATGTTTTTGAGCTCGTCAGAATGTCAGAATGAATAAGCTTTTAATGAATTAACTTTTATGAGCTGATAAAAACAAGAATTTAAATGCTATTTAAAAGGAATAACAGTTTGTTTCAGAGTCCTAATTAACTTGGCAGATGTTTACGCATATAAACATATTACAATTGGGCTCGTACACTATTCGTTCATTCTAAGGAATCTTTTGCAGTGATAATCAGGCTGTTATTACAAGTGAATTATAAGTCACCTACCTTTATTTGGAGTCAAGCCATCATTTTTTTACATATAGTGCGAAACACTTTAAATTTAAATATAAATATAACTAAAAATATTAGGAAATCGTCATAGACAGACGACGTTGGAGAGGTTTTTGAAAGAAAGAACCCCCAAAATTGTCTTACGCTGCAAAAAGGCAGAAAAAGAAAGAACACATGAATGATTAAGTATTTATGGAAGGCGACTCCGCTTCCAAACAATAACATCAATACCCTATTCCTCCTCTCCTCCTTCCACTTCTGACATCAGCTCGCCTCAGTACGTACACGTAAAGTGCAGTTAGATTTTTATTTATTTTGTGCACAGTGCTATCCATTTTATTTATTTCGTTTTAATTTTGATGCATTTTATGCTTCAAATATTATTCCAACTGTTTAAATAAGCAATCATCTGTATGTCTGGATCGGATTAATTCAATTTGCAGTATATCTTGAGTGAATAAATGATTTGCCATTCGTAGAAATTGCTATTCGAGGTTCCATTGTAACGTATTGTATGCGAATAGCCAGGTTCCACTGTAAATGTTTAGCACTAGGTAAATTTAAAAAATTTGAAACAATTTAAACAATTTAAACAATTTATTTACCACAGGTAATTCAGAGGTAGAATGTTTCTTAAGTCTAATACAATGGTTAAATTTGAGTATAGCTACCTGTGGGGCCGAATAAGTTCAGCGACTTCTAGGGCATCCTACCATCACATTATTCTAAGGTGTACAATAATGTTTAACCTAATTCGCTTAACCTAGTTTCGCATTAGACTGATAACGAGATAATGAACTCGATATTGATGTTTCATTACAATACAGGTCATATGTTCTATATATAACAGTATGTTCGATAACGGTTTCACGACTGAAAATCGGCGATATTACCCATGGCAAATTACATTATTAGGACCAGACATGTAGGAGGCAGGATTTGACTTGGTGATCTTGCCCGACTAGTATTCTGATAAGAAATGAGACTCAAGATTTCTTTTGAATACCTTGTAAAAATTACTTTCACGGATCTCCGCATGTATTGAGTTCCAAGTTTTAGTTCCAACGAAGAGGATACTGTGTTGCGAGCGGGCCTTTGAATAATAGGGAAGCATGAATTTACTTCTATTTCGCGTTAGATGGTCGTGATGACCAGTTTGCGCAGTTATTAATTGTTTTAGGCTATTGTCGCCATCATTAGTCAATGTTTTGTAAATGAAATTGCAGATATAGATTTTGTAGAGATCCGAGAGTTTAAGTATTTGTAAATTTTTGAATGAATCATTTGTTTGAGCATTATATTCTAGGTTCTTTCCGCTCTGATGGCTCTTTTTTGTATAGTAAAAATTATATTGGTTTTATTTTTATCAGTTCCGTGCCATGCTTCTATTCCGTATTGCAAGTATGGTGAAATGAGCGTTCGGTAGAGCATTTGCAAAGCTGTTTCAGGCAAGAAATTTTTAACTTTATTTAGGATTCCGATGGATTTTGATAATTTAGAACTAATATGGGCGATATGCTCTTTGAAGGTCAGAAGTTTATCTATTATGATGCCCAGAAATTTACATGAATTGGTTTCTTCGATTTCACCTTCGCCAATTTTAATGCGTGGGAGAGATATATTTTTCTTGTATGAGAATGTAATGTAATTTGTTTTATCGATATTAAGGCTTATTTTTATTAGCTTTAAGCCACAATTAAACCTTATGGAGTTCATTATTTATACTCTCCGTAATCGTAGTGGGATTTTGGTTCGGAAGGACCGTAGAAAGCGTACTGTCATCGGCAAAAAGTATGAATTTGAAGAATGATGTTGATTTAATAATTTCATTGATAATAATCAGAAATAGGAGAGGCCCAAGAACAGATCCTTGTGGTACTCCATGACTAATTGTCTGTGAATCCGATTTTGCGTTGTCAATGACAACGTATTGCTTCCGATTTGTTAGGTATGATCTGAAACAATCCTGGGCAACCCCACGAATGCCATAAAAGTGTAGTTTCGAGAGTAATATGTTATGGTCAACACAATCGAATGCTTTTCGAAAGTCAAGAAATACAGAGAAGACAGGCTTCCCGTTATCTATATTAGAATAAAGGAATTGTAAATGATTTAATATTGCCTGTGTTGTTTATTTTTTACAGCGAAAACCGTATTGTTTTTATAGAGAAATGATTTTTGTTCAAAATAAGAGTAGAATTTTTTATACACAATTTTCTCGAATACCTTACTAATAATTGGTAACACGGAGATAGGTCGATAATTGTTTACACAGGTTTTTTCACCATTTTTAAAGGTAGGGGTTACTCAACCCAGGTAGCAAAATTTATTGACCTAATATTGAGCCAATATACAGTCTCAATATTGACTGGATATTCAAAATTAACATTGGGGCAATACCTTATTTTGTAAAATTCGGTTGATATTAGAAAAATATATTCGCCCAATAACATTATTATCATCAAACCAATATCAACTAATTATTGTGTCAATATTGACTTGATAATGAAGTGTTCCCTACAATAACATTGGCTTAATCCTCAATTCCTGATAGGTTGATATTTGTAAAACATATGGCCCCGATAATGATAATTTCACACATACATATACCGGGCTTATCCTCCCTATGGGAGGGTAGCGGACAGCAGGCGACAATCACCACACTTGGTCACTAGGAGGCGAGAGAGCCAGCACTGGCCGCACCTGAACTGCCAGGATCAGCAGCAGCCCAGCACAACCACCTTCCACAGTCAGGCCCGACAGCCACAGCTGGTTTACCCCGACCGCTTCATTGAGTGCAGCCCCTCCCCCCCGCACATGACAGGGCAACCCCATCACACGCGGGCAGCTTCCAGTAACGCGTCAAAAATAAAATTACCTCCTTATACATTGCCCCCACTCACTTCTGTCCGCAGCCATCCCTCTCGCCACGTCCACAGTCAGACCCCTCTCATACAAAGCACGTCGCACCCCATCCATCCAACTCATCCGTGGTCTACCTCGCGCTCGAAGACCACTCACTTCCGACATATATATCTTTTTCACCAGCCGCTCAACATTCATTCTTTCTACATGCCCAAACCATCCAAGCACTCTTTCATCTACTCGCCTGCTCAACTTTTTGATAACACCCGTCTGCCCCCTAACCAACTCATTCTTGATCCTATCTCTTCTAGTTACTCCATACATGCTCCTCAAACACTTCATCTCAAACACATCCAACTTCCTCCTCTCCGCTGCTCTCAACCCCCAGGACTCTGCTCCATACAACAAAACTGGCACAATCAAACTTTCATACAGTCATCTCTTAACATTCATACTCAAACTCCTGCATTCAAAAACTTTCCTCATTGCACCCAATGTCTTACAACCTTCACTCACTCGATGCTTCACTTCTACTTCCATACTATCCTTAACAGTCACATCCGACCCGAGGTACCTAAAATGCTCTACCTCCTCTAAAACTTCCCCATTCAACCTCACATCCAAAGTTCCAAACACTCCACCTCTTGAACATCTCATCACCTTACTTTTATTTACATTTGCACTCAATTTCCGCCTTTCGCACACTCTACCAAACTCTGTAACCAGTCTCCTCAGTTTTTCCTCTGAATCAGCCACAACGCTGTATCATCTGCAAACAACAGCTGACACACTTCCCAATACATACCATTTCGTCCCACCAACTGCGCACCCTTTCTGATAATTTCACTAACCCAATATTGGCTAATAATTCCGTCACTATGGACTTGATATTGAAGTGTTCCTTAGTAAAACATTGTCCAGTGAGGTCTGGAGTTGTTGCTGCTTCAGCAATTGAGTTCCGCTCGCGGCGGGGGGAAGCAGCGACCTTATATACTCGTACTTCTCCTGCAGTTGGTATCCGTGATACGCTATGGAGATTTTAGCACTTTCTTCTTGAATAATTAAACGTTTACACATATTAATATTACTGAACACAAATGGACTAGAACTGAGTTTGAGGGGTAAATAAGGTAGGGTACTACAGGCCCAATACTTATTTTCTGACATCAAGTGGATATTGGTAGAATATATTGTCCCAATAATAATTTATTTTTAACCCAGTATCAGTTAATTACTGTGTCACTATTGGCTTGATATTGAGGTGTTTCCTTAAACTACACTTTGGCTTAATAATTAATTTCTAATATCGCATCAATATTCAGAAGAGTTCAAGGACGAGAAATACATATAATTCTGATAACTATGTTATCCGATGTACATACCTACACACCTACAAGACTATGAATTAAACTGCATTCAAAATTTATCTAAAATCATGATTACAAACCTCTTTGGCATCGTAGTCCAAATTTTGTGTTGCACGTACGTACCAGTGGTCGGGCAACCTGTACTAAGCAGCATATATACGTTCATCTAAGCAGCATATATATGCGTGATTGAAAAATTGTACGAAAGCGCTTTACTCAAAGAATGATGCATGCCAAATGGGTTATATGGTAGGAATAGGCCTACTCAATACCTTCGTTACGAAATTAAGTCATTTATATCATCTATATAAATGACTCTATATCATCTTAATTCAATATATAGACATTTATTGCTATAGTAACATATGACAAATGATTTTAGCATATTTTTTGAAAAAATTAGACCTTCGAAACTCATTAGACGACTGAAAAAACAAGAACTGTGAACCTGTGAGTACAGTAATTCTGAATATACATATTATTGTAAGGTGTTCACATTTCTTGATATCTGTCAAATATATCTACTCATTAATGACTGCAATAACTATTCATTAACTTTATTGGTACATCTTGAACAAATTACTCCGTATTATTGGCGTACAATATCAACCCAATATTTGGGCAATAATAATTTATATTTTAATAAATTTTATTAAATTGCGAGATTTTTAATTATTATGAGATAGTTTCCACTTATATGAATATCGTACATATATATATATATATACACTGTTAGTTTAATATTAGAAATAAAACTATTTACTACATTGTCCCAATAACAAGTTGATATCATAAATAAATATATCTTTTTTCGACATTGTCTTGTTATTAGCCTAGTATTGTAATCCAAGATTCCAATATCAGGGCAATAAAGAATTATCAACCCAATATTGGCCTAACAATTTCTTGCTACCTGGGTAGCAACTTTGAGGGAGTTCGGGAAAGTGCCTAGTAAGAGAGACTGGTTAATAATATTTTATATCAGCGGGGCTACAATGTCAGCAATAACTTTAAGTACTTTAGTCGGAAACGTTTGAACCCACTCGATTTGTTTTTCATATTGTTTATGCACGTAATTACATCGGAGGAGTTTGTAGGCGTAAAGAAAAAGGAGTTGGGTTCTCGAATATGATCCATAAATTTCAGGTGATCAGTAGGTTCACTTGGAATACCATCAGCTATAGTTTTCCCTACGTTTACGAAGAAGTTGTTAAAGAGGTTAGCAATTTCTTTCTTCTCATGGTATTCTACATTATCTTGAATAACATTATCAATTTTCTTTTTATCGGCATTATTCGGTTTAAAGCAAGAGTTAAGGAGGTGCCAAGTTTTTTTAACGTCAGTTTTGAATTGAGTAAACTTGAGCGTAAAGTAGTTCTATTTTGATGTTCTTATCTGGTTTGTTACATAGTTTCTGAATCGGTTATATGTTTCTCTAGATATTCGCCCTTCGCAATGGAGGGCTAGGTACGCTCGACGTTTCTTTATATTTATCATTGCTCATTATCATTGCTCATATCATTGCTCATTTATCATTGCTCATTATTGCTCATTCATTGACAAATTATTGTTGACGATTTTTGAATTGCGTAAATAAGACCGGTCTGCGTGAATAAGACCGGTCGTACCCTAGGACAGAGGATCGCAGAGCATTGGAGAGTCAGTTACCGCAAAGGATCAAGGTTAGGACAGCCACCCCATTCTGTAATCCGTATTCACGCAGACAATTCCTATTCAATAATCGCCATCAATAATTTTTCAATCGTAGGGCAGGGGTCAAGTTTCACTGAGGTAGGTATTTAAAATCATTACATATTTTAAAGGGTAGACCAGCAGTGAATAACACGCCGAGTTCTTTCCCGTTGCGCATTTCCATCTAATTTATCATAATCTCAAAAACGGTTAGTGTTTGTAACTGAATACATTTATATAATGTCGAATGTTTTTCTCAGCTGATGATGGGATTTACACTCGAACCGTTCAAAAAATGTTTAGAGCCTTATTAAGGATTATATTAGATTTTGAAGTAACTTTAGAGTTTGACTTCACACATCATGTTTGTAAACAGAACAGGACACAAAAAGTTAAAGTTGTGGTCTCTGATTTGCATAAAATTTAAATGTCGCTTATTGAAACTCAAGTGACCACGTGACGTTTTCAGTGTGCAGCCACGACGGAGCGCTGATGAGGGAAAATGAAAACGTCTCAATTACGGATCCTATCTGCCCGGGTGCGCGCATCCTCACCTGCTCAGTGCAGGGGTTGATCTTCCAAGGTGAGACATGCGCTCATAAGAAGTGTTCCTAAAGTTTCTTAAACTTGAGAAAATGGTTAAACATAGAATTACAATAGTACATATCACGTATTATTAAATTTTGGCAAACAGTTCTAATCTGGAATCAACGTCTTCTTCGCAGTTTTAACAGCCTGAATTTATGATAATAGGTGTGATGCTACTATGGCGTCCACCTGTCTCATTAAAACTCTTATTCCCTTCCCAGACGCGCCTCTTCCTCGCACAAAGTGCACTGTCCCCTTCACGCAGCACTCGTTTGGCTGCATGTACGAAAGCAACAACTTTACAGGCACCTACTGTGAGGCGCAGCAATACTGCCAGGGGCTGGGGTCGAACCTTGCTTCTCCGGAGACTGCTAAGGATGGCTTTGACATGTTGGCGTACTACACCGCCAAACATGGTAAATTTTAGAATAGATCTCTAAAGCCATATTACTAACATATTGAGGAAAGAAATATGTGAAAATATGTATTATTGTCCAAAACATGACGTATGATTTCAACTCGTGTAATGTTTCCCTTAGCCATTAGAGACTACTACTACGTGAGCCTGATCAAAGTCAACGATGTCTGGCTCTGGCCTGCCAATCAGCGAGAGCCTGGATCACCTGGCACCGGTGAATGGGGACCCGTAGACCCAAATGGAGAAGGGCCTGTTACTGTCATGTTCACCACCGTCAAAAGAAAGTATGCAATTGGGGATACTGGAAAGAGTTCTAAAGTCAAAGCACTCTGTCATGTGTGGGTTACCATTTAAATGCTTTCATCTCTGAGCACAATCATAGACAGTCCAAAAACATGTGGGTATGATCCCAAGACCTGACAGCATTACACTCAAAATCATTTCATACTGAAATCATAAAAAAATAAATGTAAAAACCACACACGAATAAAAATTCAAATCTGTCAACATCTGTTTCACAAACACTGAGTCACGATCTCCAAGCAGCTGTGTGTTTTGGTTTCTTTGAAGTGAAAAAACAAGCAAAAGCCACAACGCACTAGAATTCTACTAGAAATTCCACTGAGCGATCATCGCTGCAAAGGTTCTGATCGACAGCTCCTGAGGTTTACATTTTCCAAGGCTTTTTTACTCAACTGCGCTATGAACTTTTAAATGCTAAGACGATTTAACTGTAATCAAATGGTTCACAGTCGCGTCAACATTAGTGACTTATGAAATACATGAACATTGCGATGTGATGGATTACCGTGAAACTCCTCTTACGAGGGTATCTTTCCCCATGGCTACTATAACTCAAGTTCTCTCAATCATTAAGAAACGAAAAAGATTTTCAATGTTCGAAGTCGGAAAAATTTTGAATTTGTTCTCGTTGACGCAGTGTGTGGAATGCGAGAGTTCTCTCGAATATTAGAAAGTTTTAATAATCCTGATTCATTGATTTCAAGCCCAGTTGAGCCTAAAAAATGTTGGGTGGACCCCATTATCCAGATTAATTATTTGGAAATTTTATTTGATAGTGCTAATGCATATGATAGTGCTAATGATCCATTTATGTTGAGTGTGGGTCTTTTACATTCATTCTTTTAAAGATAGTTAATTATTTCTCATGAATTCACGTGTCTGAAAGTTTATTCAACACTGAGCCTTTACGGTAATATGTACATAAAACCACCTCTCTTTTTACACTATAGACTAGAAGTTTGATATCATCATCAGAAAATGAACAATTGCATCAGCACAGAAATGACAACACGAAAAATGTAGTAGAATGTCTTTACGAGTCAAAGGTTTATCTCAGGTAGTGAAAAAAGGAAACTTTTGTCAATGCATCGCATAATATGTAGAGAGACAGTAATAGATATTAGGACTGACACAGCGACAGGAATTATGATCCACTGGTCAACACTATACTTTTGACGAAAGGTTTTAATACAAATTCTAACGAAATTTAAGCTGCTGATTGGAAATATGAACTCAGTTTTTGTCTATCACATCAGGATTTCGAGGTATATCAGTTTTCAATTTTTGGGGAAAATCACTCATCAGCCTGGTCTATCGAAGGTTTCATGATAAAAAAACGAGATTTTATATATATGTATATTTTTAATCAAGGGATGACAAAGATTATGAAGTCCTTTACTGCAAAAAAATATTATGACAAAATTAAAATAGAAAATTGAAAATACATATATGTGGTGCACAGATCAATGGCAAATAGCTGTTATCTGAACGTTCTTTTCTTATCAAATGTGAGTCCCACCGGCCTTAATACCATTAGTTGTGCTAATGTCGTGATGAAAACCCTTCTCTTGTTCTTCGCTCACATCTCAAGGTTCTGCGGAAAATTGTCCTAATGATGGTGTAAGTAGTGAATCTTGATATTCTACATCCAAGATCTCGTAGGCTCATTAGTATGTAGGTCTTCCACAATCTGGTCATGGTGGTCCACTTTTTATTCCCCTGAAAATTCTGTACAACCTTACAAAGTGCATTCCAGATTCTTTCTTTTGTCTCATTCTTTGATGCGATAAAATTTGTATCTCTCCTAAGTCTTCTCATTTCAGGTCCATAAAATTTCACAGCCTTTTTCTTCTCCTCACTAAAACCCGGGAAAGTTGCACATATATAGTTGAAGCATTTTCCACTGTTATGAAAATATTTGACGAAAAGATTCATATATCTAAGTTTTAAGCTCAAGGGAGTAGAGAAAATGTTCTTCCTTTTCACTCGAGGATCGTTGATGACATTTTTATTTACAATTGCAACCTCTGAGCCTTAGACCGTTCATATATTACCCACTGCTTTGCTGTAGCTCTGCTGCGGGTTGGCTTAACCTCGAACCACAATGAGGGTAGCGTTAATTGAACGGCACAGCTGAGGTAACATGTTCAGCATGCAGGGCGGTCGGCGACAATAGGTCAGGGTTAAAAAAGTGCTGTCACGAGAAGACTACAAAGTTTTTCTAAAAGGAAGAACATGAATACATTAGTTGAACGAAATCGAGGCCAATTACCACTCATTAGGCAAATATTACGCATCTCACATCAGTCATGATATGTCTCAGTAATTAATTAGAGTTAAGTCATGCACCGACCTTGAAACTTAATGGGCACAGTTCAAGAGGTACATTTCTTTCCCGTTGTGCACTTCTGTTTAACTTATATAATCTCATGAACTGTAAGCGTCTGTAACAGAACAAGTCATGGGCTTGAGACGACTTAGTACATACTGTAGTAGAGTTATTATTAATGTTATAAGAAGGTAACTTCTACTTGCAAGGTTAAGTATACTTCGAATTAGGAACTCAAGACTAATAAAGAAACACCAGAAAAGGATTATAAGGCAGTTCCTGCCACAGCTAGGGCTCAGTAAGTACTAGGCTTCTCTGTAATAGTCATAAAGGAGCGCAAACATGCAGGGATTACGTAAATTGAAGTAAACGAAATTCTAGAGAGTGATCCTCAAAATAAATAAAAATAATTACGAAGATTCGGCCTTTTAGTTTAAACGGTTTGCTCAAAAGCACAGCTCTCAGCCGCTCTACACCCCCAGCACGTAAATTTTCCAAAGCTTTGTTTTCTATTTTCTGTGACAACTTAAAAATTAATTCATTTTTAAAAATGCATTGTATAACTAATTAGTAAAAAAGAGCAGGATGATGAATACATAACAAAATGCAATGTAACATGCAATAATGAACGAGTGATGTGTAATTTGAAATCTAATTGTTTACTTTCGTATCATTAAAGTTGGGAATATTATGCATGTTCAAAGAAAACGAAAAAATCTTCTCGTTTATGAGGACACTGAATGAGACGTAAGTTTACCAAAATAAACCATATCATTCGGCCCTATTGCAACACTACTGAATAGAAGAATAAATATTTCTTACAGTTCATGAATTTGGGATATATAACTCTAGCGCAAAAACGTTATGTGAGACAAAATATAAGATCCAATAAGTATTCCGCACCCTAAAACTTTTCCAAACCTGTTTTAAATTCCATGCGAGGAAAAAATTTATCAGAAATAAACCCCGAATAAATGCAGCAGCGATCAGAAATGAATGCTGGCTAAAATAAAAGGTACCAACCAAAAAATTATAATATAACACTCTTTAAACCAATTCTTCTGATTCATCTCTATCACTCTCACTTTTTGTGTACAAACATCACGGTGCTTGGGTTCATTCACACTTTTATTCAACGATTAACTGATACCCATACCTATATAACCTATAACTTCGTTCCTAAATTACTAGCCTAGAGCAAATTAGTAAAAGACAGTGAACGATGCATTGCTCGTTCTTTCATCATTTCACTCGGAAAAAACCTTGCTTAAAATGACGTTAGACTTCGGTCATAAAAGTTATACCTCCAGAATTTGAGGTGACGAATTTTTTTCTTCAGTTTTTGATCAATCTCAAACGTCGAAAGTACGTCATTCTTCACAGTTATGTAGGGTAGTGCAGATAACATGATTTTACGTTAGTTTGTTGTATTTGTTCAAGCCCGCGAATTTTCATTACCCGAATTTGGCATAAAAATATGATGTACAGTAAACTTTCTCTAACTTTCAAGAAAGGATGACTGTCGTTTTCAAAATAGCATATTCAAAGTCACTTTTTAGAGCACTTTCTCAGCTCTGCATCGTGAAAGACGTACATCGATAACACGCGGAATGAATTTCAGATTGCATTTTAGTGAAGTTGCAAACAAAAACAAGACATTCAATTATTCCAATGAAACGCAATAAGTTCCCCTTTCCTAGGAGTAAAATGGCTTTTCTTCCTAAAAAAAGATCAAAAAAGAAAAGAAGGATGATTCCCAGACTGAACTAACGTACTCAAAATCCTATCGGTTATCATTGATTGTAATAGAACTCTGAAAAGCATGTTCAAATGATTAATTAGTTCAACATTCAAATTATCTTGAAAGTTATAGATGATGTAGTAAAAGTCAACTTGATTAGAGTGGTTCTCCTCCAGCGTCATTGCAGACGATCAAGCACGCTTGTCGCGCAAAAATTTAAGGGTAACAGAGTCCCAGCATTCAGTTCACACAGAGCACAGCGTGAAGTTTTTTCGCATCTCAGTATTCCTGTGTTACGTTACACGTGTGCTACTCCTAGTACGTTACGACATCTTATACCTGTGCTACTCCTACTTCGTTACCATATCTTATACGCGTGCTACTCTACTTCGCTACCATATCTTATACGTGTGCTACTCCGACTACGTTACGATATCTTATATGCGTGCAACTCCTACTTCGCTACCATATCTTATACATGTGCTACTCCTAATTCGCTACCATATCTTATACCTGTGCTACTCCTACTTCGCTACTATATCTTATACGTGTGCTACTCCGACTACGTTACGAAATCTTATATGCGTGCTACTCCTACTACGTTACGATATCTTATATGCGTGCTACTCCGACTGCGTTACGATATCTTATACGTTTGCTACTCCACTTCGCTACCATATCTTATACCTGTGCTACTCCTACTTCGCTACTATATCTTATACGTGTGCTACTCTACTTCTCTACCATATCTTATACGTGTGGTACTCCGACTACGTTACGATATCTTATATGCGTGCCACTCCGACTACGTTACGATATCTTATATGCGTGCTACTCCTACTACGTTACGATATCTTATACGCGTGCTACTCCTACTACGTTACGATATCTTATATGCGTGCTACTTCTACTACGTTACGATATCTTATATGCGTGCTACTCCTACTGCGTTACGATATCTTTTATGCGTGCTACTTCTACTACGTTACGATATCTTATATGCGTGCTACTCCTACTGTGTTACGATATCTTATATGCGTGCTACTTCTACTGCGTTACGATATCTTATATGCGTGCTACTCCTACTGCGTTACGATATCTTATACGTGTTGTACTACGAACCGCATGCATGCGTTACTCCTACTACAACACGCTATACAAGTGCTGTCTTCAATTTTGTGCGGATTTCAATCCAATTTTCATCCATGTTTCGTTACTTCATTTTATCCTTAGTTTGTTTTCATTGGACAATAAATGGTTTCGTAACTTGGCCATTATCCTAAATATTTCCCTATAATCCATAGTCGTATAATTAGAGCAACCAATTTATGAGGAATTTTCTCATGGATAATACAGGACGTTAGCTCGTCCATTGCTAAAGAACGATTCCACATTTAAAACTGAGAAGAAAAATATGTAAAATATCTTTCTGCTCATTTTTTCTTTTATTACGCAGTGCTAGTTTATTGCTGTTAATTGGTTGCTAATTTTGTGTCTTCCAACAGTTCATTTCAATTATGTTTCTTTTTTGTAATTTTACTAATTTTAGGTCTATTCGAGAATGTACTTCTATCTCTAGACATATCAACCCAATGATATTAGTTGATTTGTTAAAGAATTGAATTTTATATCAACGTCAGTAAATCTACTAATTGAATAATCATAAGTGTTCGAATAGGAAGAATGTTTCAGAATAATTTTACCCATTATAAAACAAGATTAGCATCAGAAAAGTAGTCACTGAATATTTCAAACCCAGCAGGTATTTTACATATATATATATGTCTCGTATACTCAAAATAAAAAGAAGAACCAACGTAATAAAGAACATTTATTAAAGCAAATGTTTCGAACCTGGTCCTTATACAGTCCGTATACAGTGGAGACCTGTAGTCATTTTCTTCGTGAACTATCCTGTAACGACCATACTAACGATCTTTTCATGTACAGCTTTGATGAATCTTTGTACACAAATGTTCCTCTGGGGGAATCAATCAATATTTTACTGAATAAGATTTTTGTAAACACTAGCCATTTTATGAATTATGATAGAGAGCAATTCAAGAGTTTCTTGGAAATCTTTCTTAAGGATTCTTATTTGGTGTTCAATAAGGTGATAAATAAATAAACAACTAGATGGACACTAGCCATGGGCTCTAACCTGTCTCCTGTCATTGATAATAGTTTTTGACCCATTTAGAAACAGATTTTCTAGATTCATGCTCGACTGAATATAAACCTGTTTTCTGTAGACGGTCATTGGATGACACCTTTCTTATATTTAGGTCCGGGGATCAAGGTAATAAATTTTTTGAGTACTTCAATGCCATTCACCCAAACATTAAATTAACTATGGAATGTGAACAGAATAGTGAAATACCTTTTTTAGATGTCCTGGTAAGGAAGTTTGATACCAGGTTCATCTCTTCAGTCTATAGGAAGCCTACAGTTACCCGCGGTCTGTGTACAAATTATTTTATCTCTGTTTACGCAGGTTATATTAAGTCGTGTGTAAAAACTTTATTGCATAGGGCCGATTGCGCCTCGAGCACGAACCTAATATTACACAATGAATTAGAAAATCCGCAAAAAAAATTTGCGTGTAATAACTATCCAAAATATCTTGTTAATCAAATAGTGAGAAAATTTCTCGATGATAAAATTTCCCTCCCTCCTGTAACTTTGACTATACCGAAACAGAAAATATTTATTAGCCTTCCGTTCCTGGGTTACCTGAACAGTGAATTTCAAAGCGAGTTTCTAGTCCTTGTGCGAGCCTTTTCTATAGCGGTTGACGTTCATGTTTATTTTAAGAACACTTGTAAGATATCGTCTTTTTTTAACTGGAGAGAGCGACAGGATGAGTGCTGGAAAGTTGCTGTATGTATGTGTGTGTTTGTGATTGCTGCCAGCAATCGTACGTTGGAAGCACTACCCTTCAATTTTTTATCCGTCACAGCCAACATTCATGATTTTTTCATATTACTGGCCTGCCATTTGATTGCCCAACCACCCCCCCCCCTCACAGTCCGCCATTAGAAACCATTGCAACAGTTCTAATCACCCTTTCAAAATGTCAAATTTTTCTATCCTATGCAAAGCCTTAATGAACAAGACCTCCGTATTCTAGAATCTCCTTATATATTCACGACTAAACCTTCACTAAACGACGATTTCAGCGCAGCAAAATTATTTTTAGCCCCTACTTCCTAACTTACGGTATGCTGAGGTGTGCTTAGTGTGTGTGCGGGTGTGTATATGTATAAAAATGTGTATGTGTATGAGTGCGGGCGTATATGTATGGTTCTGTACGCTTGTACTACGTGTATTGCTTGTACGCTTACGTACGGTACTTTAATCGTTAAAAAAGAACTTATTTTTATTTTTTGTGTTTTTGCTTTGTAATTTTATTCGGCTGTTAAGCATAATGACAGAAAATAGTTTTATTTCTTCCAGCACTGAAGATGGAATTATTTTGTTACGAAACGTTTGCTTTAATAAATGTTTTCTATTAAGTTGGTTCGTCTTTTTATTTTGTGAATAAGATTCCCTAAAAATCGCCCTATATGTACTACTGTATATCGTGTATAAATATATTTAAAGTTTTATAGATACATCAACATATCATATACTGGCATTTGAACACTGTCCATGCATTCCTGATCATTAAGCATGATTGGTTGATGTACCACCAGTGAAAAATAAATCGTTGCAAATTAAATACTTCTATAGCTTTTTTACATCCCCTGTTATAGAAACAATCCACAAAATCTTACATCGAACTAAACTCGACGAAACAAATTTATCATGCATGTATGAAAATCGTTTTCAATCACCATTGGAGAACAAATTCCACGACATCACACTAATTCAATTCAATGGGAAGCTTATCATTTCCGAACTGCAGAAGAATGTAGTTGAGATGGGAAAATGTGTATACCTCACTTTTTTTTCAAACATTGAAAGTTCAAACTTCGAGAGTCATTGCTTCGGTTTCCTCCTCAGTCACGCATAAACATTAATCATAGTTCTTTCAAAATAACGATTGCCACAACAGAGTTTACGATATATATGGTATATGGTATCTTCCAATTTCTAAGTCCCGTCCTATTTTAATAGATTTCGGCACTAAAGATCTGTTGAAAGACCAACAAGATTTCTTTCCCAGCTTGCTGTTGCTGTTTGACGCTTATGTGAGGGATTTCAGCAGTGACAATTGCAGATCTCTTAAATATTCGACTGAAGTTTTTCGTAACACTTCTTCGAGCAACCGTTATCTGAAGACCGATGTTAACGGATTTTAACGCTGGTAATCGCAAAGATCTCTTCAAGAATCATCACGAGTTCATTACCACTGCACAGTTACCATTGCTGGTACTCACTTATATTCTTACGTTGTGAGGTTTAAGGAGAAAGTAAACACACAATCCGCAAGAATAACTCTTTTCGTTCAATTTAGGAAGGAAACGTTATCCTGCGTAGTTAATACAAAGTGGCGTCCCCTTGTAATTGCGGAGAGACGCCCGATTACGTTAAAACGTAAAGAAACTAGTTGAACAAGAAACATCGCTGTACTCTAAGAAACGTCGAAGTTTTTAAGAAAGTAGAACAGACACTTCAACGCGTAGCCGAAAGCTGAAACGAAAGAAAACTTGCTCAGTGAGCCAATTCTTCCGGCTGCCAACCTATTTATACAATGTAAGCACAGTGTTTCAGGGTCTCTACACGCACTAGTCAGTCACAAACCTCGCCTAATTTACAGGTGACAACGAACAAGTCAGCGGGTGGACGCACAATAACGAAAAGGTTGCCGTCGTTCCAGAAGCGTCATTCGCGGCAGAATAAAACCAGAGCCTGGTTGATATACGGAGTCCCGGTGCGGTAGTTTTCTACGGAACAAAGAATTCGGCGTTATAAAGAGCTTCCGAAATTACGGTGTAAAGCATTAATATCACAAGTTTAATGTATAGCCTATTCAGCACGGTATTTACCTTCGAATTTAATGGATGCGAAGATAATTCCAGTGTAGGAAGAGGAAATCAGTAGAAGGGAGGCCTGCCAGTGTCTACAGAAATAAAGTAATAGGCAACGAAACAAGACTTGATTAAGGTTAGTATGTTAGACTTAAAGTTAATTAAAGATCTAAACTGACAGACCTAGAAGTTCAAACGTGCTTGAAGGGTAAACGTAACATAAGGAAATGGAAGGGTTGTACAAATTAACAAGTAGGTAAGTAGAAAGAGGTGTCCTGGATACAGAACCGCCCGGGAGCTCCGGTCTTCGTGAAGTGTGTTATGCGTCTGTCAACTCAAGGCAAATCTCACGCCTCCACGCCTTCCGTTGACTCGTTAAGGTTCTAATGAAATTCGTCACAACGTATTTCCCCTATTTACCCAATCAGAAATTTATCGTCTGACCGCCGATAATTTACGTTTGAATTTTACGGTAATTACCATCTTCTTCTTCCTATAAACCTATAATATATCGTCGGAATAAGTGTCGCGAATGTCTCATATTATCGTCCGATTAACGTTAATTATCGATTTTTATCGTAAATTTTGAACGAAGACTGACGATATTAATCAGTTCATTACCATTAGTTAAACGGTTATTATAGTCGGTCTTCGTTGAAACCTTACGTTGACTACAGGTAATTTAACGTTAAAAATGGTAACTCTAACCACTATATTCCGGTAGATACATTAGCAGTGCAGCGATTTTTCCCAAAAATTGTGAATTGCTCCTAAAAACAATAAGCCACACCTCGTGAAACGCATCTGTCCAATTACAGCGAATTTAAAGACAGCACAAAAATTACCGAAATTACTTATTTAAAATTCAACAAATTTGTTTGATACTGTCTTTATATTTCGTCAAGTTTTTCTTACAAATTGCGATAATTGAACAAATTAGCATTACAGGGGGAGGCCTGTTGTAATAAGTAACAATGCATTATCAAAAAAAATAGTTGCGATGCTGATGAATGCTACAGGAAGAGTGCTCAATTGTCATCTTCATCGTAGAAAACGAGACTATTACAATAAGTCTCACAGTACAATATAAGGTTATTCCGAATTGCCACTTATTTACAAATAGGTTAAAACATTACAGATGTTTAAAATGAATTTTTATTTCATTTTCTTCAGCCGACATTTGACTATTGAAATAAATTCTTACACAAATATCTTCGGCACGCAAAGAATTCCAATACAGGCTGTTTGTAAGATTCATCACTGCAAACACTTCGTATATAACTTTCATTTAAAATTAACTACCACCACAAAAAGATGCATCAAGCAACCGATTACTAAATTTTTTTACCGATTTAAATTAAATTTGCACACTTCGATTTTCAAAAATGAAAAAAATCCCCCCAAAATTTAGATAAAACATATTATCGTATATTTTAACAAGAAGCTCACTTTACTTAATGTATATTTAGTCCATATGTAATTTTGTCCCTTTTATTGACAGCTTGTAAGCTATTTTGCTCTCAGAGTAATTTGTTTTACCCATCGATAAGAAATGATCAACACGTCAGAATGGAATATCGAGTTAGGCAAAGTATATTGCAAGATTAAATTTGCTTAGGGCAATTTCATCGGATTCCTTGGACGGCTCTCTTACCATAAAATGTACGATATCAGCGCTGGTACTTACAACATTTATATTTCTCTTATGTTTCACTGAATGTTCCACACAGCATATATTTATAATGATTTTTCAAAGAAACGTTACAGCACTTACAATAACTGTAGTCGGGATTATTATTCCATTTCAAGTAAGTTTTTATTTCAGGCACACTGAGCCAGTCATCTCTATCTGACTGTGTATAGAGCTTCCGTTTTCTAGATGATTCCGTTTGGTCAGTCATTAGGGGAACAGTATCAGCATTCCGAAGCAAAAATAATAACTCCTAAATAAAAATATATTTACATATAAGTCTCATTAACCAATAGAAAAACTTAGTTGTCATCACTGTAAAACTTTAGCTCTTAAAACGTTAAGTAAATATTCATATTAGAAAAATGCAGATTGCACAACAGCATGTTACAAAGTTAGCTTCTGTAACGCAAATAAATTATGACAAAACAAATATATAAAAATAATAATAATTACAGTTGCTTTGGAATGATGCAATCATGAGTGTGGGATGCATAAACGATAGGATCTCAAGCCAAGAAAGAAACAAGTTAACTCTCAAGACTATCTCAACCAAGACGCTCCAAATTTGCACATGCGGCTCTAACAGTGTGAAACCACTGGTTAATACGTCACCACGGCATAAGAAACAAGACTAGGCCTGCCGCATAATTTTAGCACCTATGAAATTTACAAGTAACTTATCTTGAAAAACACATCTGCGTTCTGCTTTCTTTGCCTAAGAAAACACATCAAAAAATATCAGAATTCACAATTTAATATATAAGACAACCATACTTTTATTGCACAATTTAAGTTAATGAAGGAAGTGTTGACTGAGGAGTATTCGCTCAGTGAAAGGAAGCTATTGCAACAGTCACACGGTCACTGGGAGCCTTTTTATTCCTCTAATTGAGCGAACTCTTCGATTCTAGAGCCTGAGCTGTGAAGAAGAAGAATTTTATGGAAAACTTTCCACCAGGGTCACCAGCAAAATGCAACTGCGAACGCCCCAAAAAGCTTTGGGAGAGTAGGGGAGATGGTCTTCGATAACGGAGCACACGGTCGGCTTAAAACAAACCAGCAAAGTTACAACGCAGCGTTAGTAACGTGTACTGATGGATGTTTGAAAAATTGTTTGAGTATCAGCAATAGTGGTAGCAGCGCAGGCTTACAGATTTTCACTCCACTTCAAAGACAGTATTACATAATCTTTGCTTCGGTGATTAGCAAAAATTATCAGTAGCTTAATATATACAATTATAATTGCTTGTAAAACACAAAATAACTGCATACTTGATATGTGGGATCTATTTGCTGGTCGCGCTTAAAATTTACACCGGTTTGCTCCGTGAGATGAAATACTGAGCTGTGAGTTAAGACTGTTCACTGTTCCAATGTGAATCTTGTTGTAAGTTTAACAAGTTCGATCCACGTTCCATACATACATATACCGGGCTTTTCCTCCCTATGGGAGGGTAGCCGACAGCAGGCCACAATCACCACACTTCCCAATTGAAAATCAAGGACGTATCGCCGATGTGTTATGGCCGGGTAAGGAAGAACCTAAGGGACGTAACATGGGTAAATCACCTCCGAATCGTAGGCGAAATGTCCACTTGAGGACGAACTTTTGGCTCAGATACGTACGCGGCCGTCCGCGATGGTCATACAAGTCAAGTCCATGCTACGTCCCTGCTCGACCCATTTCACCGGCGATACGCACATGATTCGCGGATGGCCATCCTTGAATTTGGAGTTAAAAAAAAAAACTTTCGGCCGCGCACAGACGAGATTCATCGCCTCTAAGCGACCCTCAAATATATATATATATATATAGATGCATAATCACATATATGTATATATTTGTATTTTAGGATCGCTTAAAGGCGATGAATCTCGGCTGTACGCGGCCGAAAGTTTTTGTCGAAAGTTGTAGTTTTTTTAGAGCAACACTCAGATATATATATATATATATATATATATATATATAAATGTACAGGGAGTTCATGGGAATCGAACTCGTGACTTATAAGTTACCGCGCCAACACGCTACCGACTGCGCTATCAATCACAAGGTGATCGAGGCGCAACGAAAGCAATGCATGGCACGGCGAAAGCGGGCTCTTCCGTCCACGCATATAATTCCCTTATGTATCAATAGCTCAAAGTCATATCACCCCCAGAAACAATTACTGAGTCTGGTAAAGCGGGCTCTCCGTCCACGCATAGGTTTTTTTCAAACGAAATAAATGTACAGGGAGTTCGATTCCCATGAGCTCCCTGTACATTTATTTCGTTTGAAAAAAACCTATGCGTGGACGGAGAGCACGCTTTACCAGACTCAGTAATTGTTTCTGGGGGTGATATGACTTTGAGCTATTGATACATAAGGGAATTATATGCGTGGACGGAAGAGCCCGCTTTCGCCGTGCCATGCATTGCTTTCGTTGCGCCTCGATCACCTTGTGATTGATAGCGCAGTCGGTAGCGTGTTGGCGCAGTAACTTATAAGTCACGAGTTCGATTCCCATGAACTCCCTGTACATATATTTCGTTTGAAAAAAACCTATGCGTGGACGGAGAGCCCGCTTTACCAGACTCAGTAATTGTTTCTGGGGGTGATATGACTTTGAGCTATTGATACATAAGGGAATTATATGCGTGGACGGAAGAGCCCGCTTTCGCCGTGCCATGCATTGCTTTCGTTGCGCCTCGATCACCTTGTGATTGATAGCGCAGTCGGTAGCGTGTTGGCGCGGTAACTTATAAGTCACGAGTTCGATTCCCATGAACTCCCTGTACATTTATTTCGTTTGAAAAAAACCTATGCGTGGACGGAGAGCCCGCTTTACCAGACTCAGTAATTGTTTCTGGGGGTGGTATGACTTTGAGCTATTGATACATAAGGGAATTATATGCGTGGACGGAAGAGCCCGCTTTCGCCGTGCCATGCATTGCTTTCGTTGCGCCTCGATCACCTTGTGATTGATAGCGCACTCGGTAGCGTGTTGGCGCGGTAACTTATAAGTCACGAGTTCGATTCCCATGAACTCCCTGTACATTTATTTCGTTTGAAAAAAACCTATGCGTGGACGGAGAGCCCGCTTTACCAGACTCAGTAATTGTTTCTGGGGGTGATATGACTTTGAGCTATTGATATATATATATATATATATATTTGAGTGTTGCTTTTCAAAAAAAAACTTCGCTGAGCGTGGCAGAGAGTTTCTAATGAGAAAGATTGGTTTTAAAACACTCAAATGTTTACCCCCGCCCGCTGTTAATTATGTTAAGAAACAAAAATAACGGCTCATCTTGGCCGGTAATTAAGCACACCTGTCCAATTACAGCATAGACAGCGCTGGTCTTATTTCTACGATCACATACTTGACTCGCAGTTATTAAAACATGTTTTGACATCTAAGTTATTCATTGCTTATATTTTTTACGAAAATGCAAAGCACGATCGGCATTAGAAGCACTCAAAAAGGTATAAATGAAATATTTCATTAAAATTACTCCTTTATCTAAGCTAAATCTAGAATTTTAGGATAAGCCTCCCTGTTCAAATTAATGCGTTGTAGAGAGTGGAAGATGGAACGAATAAATTTGTAGGGAATTAAGCAAACGGGGAATCTATGAACAAGGCGTGAAACACCTTGTTTTCAGAATCAACATGATACACAAAGTTTATGAAACATGATAGAAGTTAAAGAACGTAATAAACAGCGAAAAAGTCAGCAATAAGCTGCAAAAAAAGGAATCTCAACGCCAGCACGTTGGCTGACGCTTTTCTTGCGGCGACCAACTTTCATGACATAGAAAACATGAATTTATTCCGAACCAAGAAAACAAAAGTATATGAAATCAAATGGAATGCATACCTTACCTTCAGCTGGGCCTCAGAAATTCCCCTGGGATCGCTAGATCCCATTGATATAGTAGTTCTATGCTCTGAAGGGTCTAAACCTTCTGTGACACTTCATCTTAGAATACACCGTGTCTTTCCGCTTAACTCGAGTAAAACTGGCTCGTCAAGGGCTGGTGCACAATTTTCAAATGCCCAAGTGATAGCTGAAAGATAAGTGACGGGTCTCTTGCCTCTCCTCTATCCCAGTCAACTGATCCTGGTGAAAAAAATAGTTGGTTATAGGATTGCTATCCAACAAATGAATATTCTGAGTACGAAATACCTTTAATAGTTTCCTGGTCAAATTTTAGCGAGAATAAATGCTCCTCACAGCATAGGTATGTAAAGTTTATCCTTCGTTTTAGATTCCTTATCAGTAGCTTTACTCATTTAATTAATAAGGGTATACTGGCTGAAAAAAACTTTGTTAGAGAAAAATATCGACTTACTTGTGTTTCAATAGTTCTAAACATGTTAGAACACATAGATAATCACTGATTTAAGCTAGATTAGACAGAACAAAAATATTGGTATCACAAATATTGGTATCAAATATCACAATGCGAGAAGACTAGGTAGGGTAATTCTGTACATGATTGAAATTGCAGATGACTAGTTCTTACCGCGCACCAGATATTCGCATGTTAACGGCACCAGAGATAGAGGTAAAATGAATGAACAACTGGAGATATCACACGTCTACAAGCCACAGTCCTATTGAACACTTTTAGAAAAAAAATTATTTGTAATTTCGTTGAGGCTAAGTTTAAGTTTATGACTTATTATTTGAATATGCACCTTTAAACAACATTGTACAAATTTTTTGCATTTAAGCACAGGTCTTCCTTTGAGGGCTTACAGCTATGATCAACACGGAAATGATTAAAAACGGAACCTTAATATTTGTGCAAGATTAATCTTAGCTTCAGTGTCATTCTAGTCATGCCAATGCAACACTTACTGAAAGACTTGCGGTCTATCCTGTTACATTCGAACTGAAAAATCACATTGCCTCGGCCAAGGTCACTGACTCCGGATCACTGATTTTGTAGATCACTGATTTTGTGATTTTGTAGTACATACGAACGTTTAATGACATATCTGGATGTATTGGTTTCACGTAGCATTTCTGAATGAAAACTAGCCCAGCTGCTGCACACTTCATAAATGTTCTTTAACAAGGTATGGATAACACCTTCATAATACACATGCGCTGCATCACAATCACAGTTTCTGGTTCCACCAGCATGCGAGGGTGACATACACAGTTATACGAAAAGCACTCTGAGATTCTTCAACTGAAACGTCAAGAAATGGCAGCTTCCCACTTACACACCCAGCTCATACGTAAATGTAACACCGGATTATCAGTCACCAAATTCCTCAACATCTCAAACTGCTATACCATCCCAATTTCAACGATAATATCGTCCACGTACCTTCCGTATAAAATCGGCTTCACCGGTATAGAATTCAAGTTATAGAAGCACTGCAGATTTATAAAATTGAACCTACCCTCAACGAAAGTACATATTATTTTTTGCTCTAAAATTGTTCTGTAGGACTGTGGCTTAGACGTTTGGAACTTCCGGTAGATTGTCCATTTTGCCTTCATCTCTGGTGCCGTTACCATATGAATATCTGGTGATCAATAACTAGGCATCTGTAATTTTAGTCTTGCACAAAGTAAGTCCTACCTAGTCATATCGCAATGGGATTACCAATATTTATATTCAGTCGGATGTAGCGTACGTTTTGGACTGACATAGTTTTATCAAAGTGATTGTTTGTTTTGTCTTTGGCATCCTGAAATGTTAGTAACATCGAAATGTTGCCTTTTATTGACTGATAAATGTAGAATTTTTAATAAATTGAGTGTTCATTTCCATGAAATGATATGTGACTAACTTCGTATTCTAACACGTGGAGAACTAAAACAATTTCGCAAAGTTGAAAAGTTGGAAAATACATTGTGTTAGAATAATTTGAAAACATCTATATTATACTATCAATCTGTCGTTGTACGCACATGAAAAAATCTAATTTCAGTGCTACGTGCGCAATGAGCATGGTGAATGATGGTCAGTCGAGATTCAGTCGGTGAATGATGGTCAGTCGAGATTCAGTCAGTGAATGATGGTCATGTGTACCCGGCACTCCCCTCATCCCCTATTTAATTAATAACAGGCTACACTTAGTATCGCTCGAAATGACTATCATCATTTACACTTCAGCGCAACATACTCTACCGGTGGTCTCAGAGGGGATTTTTCTAATGCTGTTGACCGTACGGTATCACAAATTAAATTTTTAATGAATATTTATTTAAAGCAAAATGACGGCCGGATCCGGTTATTGTTTGCATTTTCAAAATAGCTAACTTTAATCGACTTCAAATTTTAGTTGAAAATTGAATCTCAGTTTAACCAATTGAGGTCATAGTGTTAAAATATATACTGATGAAGTCATGTTTCGAAATTCATGTGCATGCATATCACTCGCAACTGAAAGTGGATGACTAATAAGTAGATACAGCACGTAGTCGTCTCGTCGAAAAAGAGCGTTAGAACCTAATTGTGGGGAGTGGGTGACTGGAGTTGTTCACTAAACAATAGAAGTTTGGTACAAAATTTGTTATCTGTGAACCTACACGAAATTGTATGTTTATCCTGGTGAAACTTCGTAAAACATTATTCAGCAGAGCTTAGCTATGAGATGAGAGCTTTCTGAAAGGCAGATTTTACTTTACTCCTAGGCTCGTTGCGGTACTCGGGAATTTGAGCAAGAGCATCTGCATTGCAGTGAAGAAAAAAATATGAAGAAGGTCGTTCGCAACAAATTATTGCAGGTTGTATCCTACTCTTTTATTTTACGCACTAAATTAAAAACAATCAAATGATGTGAACATGATTTGCAAATATGAATAAGTTTTCTGTAACAATACTCTTAAATACATGGTATCATGGTTACTCACTTTCGATTACTGCACAAGCGGCGGAGCGGAGTTGTCAAACTTGAGTTGGTCCTCAGTCTGTGGGGGCCTAAACCTGGCATGGAGAATTCAGTCGCTAGGTTTCCCGCGAGTAAGATTTTCAACATCGCTGTCACTGTGCGACTAAGGTTTGCTTCCCTGGCGGTCATCAGATATGGAACCTGGAAATTTGAGAACAGGAAACTGTAAGACATATTTAAAAATGTTAGTTTCTCCACCACTCCGAAGTACATTAGCTTACAATTTTGTTTGAATCCTCGGCAGCACATTAGCTTTGAAGTCTCTCTACGAAGACTTGTGCCTGCCGAAATAAAAGATTGTGTTTGTCTAAGTTTTTCGCGTATATTTCACGCCAACTCCCCATCATAACGAAGAAGCGTCAAATCCACTATTCACAAATATTTAAATGACAATTTGATATAAATGGAGGGATATATTAACAATTATTTGACCACAATACAACTTACAAAATCTTCGCTCTGAATGGCGTACGTAGTCCAGTCTTCCATTGAAGTCGCACGCGCGAATCCTCGATCTGGTGTTACGTTGGCAAATTTTTCTGAGTAATGATGCTCCTCTAGAAGCAAGGCGATCCCAGCAACTTGATCGTTTACTATCTCAGCTTTACACTCCATGCGATCGAGTTGACTTTGAATGGCAGCTATTTCCATTTTTTTGGCGAAGCAACGGAACTGGAAATGGAAGGATAAAATTGTTTACCTAGTATGTTCTTAAATATTATTTAAGAGGTCTTATGATAGTCTTGTAAGGTAAATGGAAGGATGTTCATATGTACATTATAGTACTCAAAACCAGAAACACAACTAATGTTTTTGAGTCATTTAAAAAAAATGTCTTCATATAACGAAATGGATATTAAAATGCTTAATTTGAAGGAAGATGATATGCACCATAATTGGGTAAATTAAGTAATAAAATACGTCAAAATATATTGGAATTGTTCCCTGCAGTACTATGGAACTAGATATTCTTTGTGAGTTCCCTGAGAAGATGCATTTCTATGAATCAAAATACAACTTTTCACAGGATTTACTTATTCGTGGATTCAAAATCGAATACCATTGATAAAAACGGAATCAAATTCCTTGGCAGAGCCCTTCTACCGATATAGTCAAAGGTAAAATAAACACTAACGATAGTGCAATGTATGAATTTACACACACAGCTTTTACAATAATAAAAGTAGAGATTTATTCCTTCTATTTTTAATAGTGTCATCGTATATGTCGAAAAGAAACTATTCCATCAAATTCCTATCGAGATTTATCGAAGAAAAAGAGTTAAAGCAATAGTAGAATGTCCCAATACATTACGCACCTAAAATATCACGCATAAAATCAGCAATACATAAAATAGATTAGCACTCAACATGTACTATAATAGATTTCTTTTTGATGAACGGACTCATAAACAATACAAAATAAAACGAAGTTCACATATCAATGTGATTATCATTATTTTTGTCATCATTATTATTATTATTACCATTATTATTATTATTATTAAATAAGAAAGTTTTAGCCTCCCTTAACCACGACAAAGACGTTCCAAGAGAGGAAGGAGGAAAGCACCATTTAGTATGGAATTGAGGGAACGAGGAATCTATGCACAAGGTGCACAGAAACAGAAAGCCAAGAAAGAAGATCATGAAACGAGAAAAAGTTGAAGAAGAAAGTAGTAGGTGCTGAAAAACAGGACAGCAGTGAACCGAAAAAAGATGGTACGTAACAAAACAAAACTTATTCTATTTCAGCAAAAAGGACCTACCTAACCTTTAGCTCGGGCCCTCACATAGTTCCTCTGGGAGCGCTAATTCCCATAGATACAACATTTGTATCCCTCTGAGGGGCACATATCAATGTGAAAGAAACATCGTTATCTGAACGTAATTCTCACCGGCTTAGGTCGGGAACGAATTCAGCAGTTGGGAGACAGGTTGAGCACCTTGCTCAGAGTCCTCGGATGAATCCAATTCTTCTGTAAGTAAAAACGCGTGTATGAGATATTTCCAGATATGTCAAGGTAAGGACGTGTTGCACATTTTTCCTAATAGCTAAACTTCTCTATTCCTCTTTGGCATCTTAACAATAGAGTTTTACCAAATTTTCCGGCAGAAGATTTACAATTATTCCAACCCTATTGGTGCTAGTGTGGATGACTGCTTAAAACGTAACCGCTAAATTATAATGTTGGAAACTATATAGGTTTCTTGCCGAACATTTTCATGTGTTTTTATATTTAAAAGCAGGGCACATGTATAGAGCAAGGTTAAGTTAAGCTTTGTGAGGGTGAGTTATGACAAGTCTTATTATGTTCAATTAAATATAAGGGAAACTCGTCAATGTTAACGGTCAACCTACAGTTAATGATGCGGTTTACAGCACGGTTGAAATTCAAGTAGGTTGAAATTATGTAATGTTGGATTTAATTCTACAATATCGATTGCAAGTAAAATAATGGGAGTTTTTAGTAGAAATTGAACTGGCAACCATAAATGGAGGTCGTTATAATATCCTGTTAATATTCAATTATATTTATATTAAATTACAATTATACCTAATAGGGTTTAAACTGAAGTATTTGAAAATAATAAAATATTCGGTATATGTATAGCCTATCACAAAACGACCAATACTCAAATCAACTATTCACATATGCATAAAATACTTACTTGATGCGACTGCTATGTTTGAAGGTGTATTAACGCCAACTCGCCCCTGCAGCGGTTTCTTTCAGGCAACAGGCAAATTCTGTAACACTTCCTTGAGAGGGCTACCGCACTTTTTTCACGGCCTTCAGTATATATCTTATTTGACAGAAGAACTAGCTTCGAGCACTTTTTAAATTTATTCCTCAAAAAAAACTATTTTCAAGTAGGATCATTTCTAGATTACCATAGAAATAGAGAAATATGATGAAAGAGCAATCTATCGACTTTGATATAAATATCACTAAAACACCCTTCACATGACTGACTTTAAGAAATTAAACTCAGCTTGAACGCTCCAGCTGACGAGAAAGTTCTACGGATGAGAGTAACGATCGAATCGGGTCGATCAACATAAAATCGTAGAACTTTCATCCAGAATAAATTCTGAATTTGCCAACACATAGAACGTTCATACATCTGCACTACAATCAATAAAATTCATATTCAAAGTTTTCAAGAAGTAGTTGGGAATCACACTGTAACAGCACCTATTGCGACATTAAAAACTAACAAACTGTCTAAGCTGCACCGCCGCCCGCCGGTGCGATGCCACAGACTGCTCGTTCGAAACTTCGAAGTTCGATCGGTACTGGATCGAACCAGTTCACAGAGCAAATTTTAGGGTAAGTTGGCTTACAGACAGTAACGTTTAAATGTTCGAAACAAATTTTTGGAAGAGTTTTTTATACTAGACTAAATAATATTGTATATATATCACTTGTTCTTGGAAGGCAGTAGGAGTGTAATACATCATACTTTTTTGTTATTCCATTTTAATTAAAATGACATGGATAGGGTAATTTGTAGATTGGTCGTCGACTGATAGACGATACATCGACCTCGTACTTACCGAACTCATGACAAACCATTTGCCAACTTCTTTCCCAGACATATGTTTTTTTTAATAATTATATTCCTTCTCAGCATATTTCGTTGATGATCAAGTCTTTGTTTTAATTTGAATAAAAATAATAACCGATCTTTAGCCTACGTTTGAGTGCTGTGGTATGTGACGTTTGCATAAAACGTCAAACGAAGATTAATTTGCGCGATGTTATCAGAACGTAATTAGTGTTACATCATTGTTTTATGTGTAATTTCCATGTTGCAAACACTCGTATATCTTGAGAGCAGACTTCAGCTTCGCACAACTGCTTCGGGAATAAAAATATCCAACAGAAATTGAAAAGCAATGTTACTTGAATTGCGAACTATGGAAAGTTTGACTTGTATTGCTTTACTTATTCAAACGAGAATTAATTTGATTACTTTGTTAGAACATAAAATATCATTACTGCCATATGTTATTCTTTGCAACGTAATTAGCCAAATTTGAACGATATTATGCGATATTTCGTTTCCTTTAAATTTCATTACCCGCTACAGTGGGTTACGTCAAAAAATTTTATATCAGAAACTGTCATAATAAAATACGTTTTCGCTTAGCACTGTTTGAAATCTATGTTTTTCTTGAAATAATCAGCATTGTCAACATCACGATATCTTCACCATAAGAAATAGAACGATATAGCATAAAATTAATGAATACAATTAATCTTAGGTATAAT
This sequence comes from Morinoia aosen, assembly GCA_030386875.1. Taxonomy (NCBI): domain Eukaryota; kingdom Metazoa; phylum Arthropoda; class Malacostraca; order Amphipoda; family Talitridae; genus Morinoia; species Morinoia aosen. The sequence goes on along the minus strand of CM059569.1, from coordinate 10,860,827 downwards.
TTGAATCACTATGATACGAGATTAGTTAATTTCATTTTATGTTATTCTTCATTTTAGAAATTTCCAAATTATAATTAAATTCTTAAGAATGCAATTAGAACAAAAAAGTGATTAAACTGATTTCACTCTTGAATCTCATTTCTCAATTTTAAATCTTGCGTTGTCCTCTCAGTAAGTAGCACTTCTCTTCTGAGAGAGATAGATATACTGCGGGGACTGTAGTAATATGTTTGACTGGTATCGAAGAAGGAAATAAAAACATAACCATAACAAATGTATGGTGAAAATTTATAAATGAACACTAGTAAACGCACCAAATCATTTATTGCACAGCACAGAGAAGTCTTCATTTTCAATGTTGCCTATATTTTGGAAAATATGAAAATTGAAAAAATATGCGAAGTACAGTTTCTAGCTTGGTGCATTGTACGCAACAATGTCAGAACACACGTTTCATGGCTTACTTCCGTCCATTATACGGCGATAATTCAATAATATTTTTATAGCTGCAAACAACGGATGGCCGTCCTCAAATGTTACGGCCATTAACCAACTGAAAATTTTGCGCCCTCAAATCATTACTGGCCTGCTTAGAATATCACGTCCGAGCTCGACCGTGCGTAGTTATGAGCGGGGAGAGAGAGTTATAAGGCCGAGACGGCCGACTCGCCTTTAATTCATACATGATCGACTGTCTCGTCCTTAATTCACCGGCGACACGTCCTTGATTTTCAATTGGGTTAGTCACTAGGAGGCGGGAGAGGCAGCACTGGTTGCACCTGAACTGCCAGGATCAGCAGCAGCCCAACACAACCACCTTCCACAGTCAGGCCCGACAGCCATAGCTGGTTTACCCCGACCGCTTCATTGAGTGCCGCCCCTCCCCCCGCAAAGGACAGGTCAACCCCATCCCACGCGGGCAGGCTTCCAGTACCGCGTCAAAAATAAAATTACCTTCTTATGCACTGCCCCCACTCACTTCTGTCCGCAGTCATCCCTCTCGCCAAGTCCACAGTCAGACCTCTCTCATACAAATCACGTTTCACCCCATCCATCCAACTCATCCGTGGTCTACCTCGCGCTCGAAGGCCACTTACTTCCGACATATAAATCCTTTTCACCAGCCGCTCAACATTCATTCTTTCAACATGCCCAAATTATCCAAGCACTCTTTCATCCACTCGCCTGCTCAACTTTTCGATAACACCCGTCTGCCCCCTAACCAGCTCATAACTGATCCTATCTCTTCTTGTTACTCCATACATGCTCCTCAAACACTTCATCTCAAACACATCTAACTTCCTCCTCTCAGCTGCTCTCAACTCCCAGGACTCTGCTCCATACAACAAAACTGGCACAATCAAGCTTTCATACAGTCCCCTCTTAGCATTCATACTTGAACTCCTGCATTCAAAGACGTTCCTCATAGCACCCAATGTCTTACAGCCTTCATTCACTCGATGCCCCACTTCTACTTCCATACCCATGGTTTTTACCCACGTTCCAACTTCATGAAATTGCCTCTCATTTGTTGTTAAGAAGATATTTTCTGTTCTGCGTCATGATATCTCCACTCGAATAACCATACCAGGTTTCACAATATTTTAATGAAAAATAGTATCTAGCTAAATCCTCCTAAATTTCGCCTATTTCACGAGAATTTCCCCCATTCCCCCGGACGACCATCGTTTTCAGATTTAGGGAAAATCCCCCATCAGTGGCAGTCCTGGTCGCCCCTGAGTTTTTTCGGCATGGATGTTGGCTGCGACGACACGCATGGTGAACGGGTGGGAGGCATTAGATCGAGGTCATAGGGGTTTCTTGAAAAGGCGGGGAGGGAGAAAGGGCGTTGCCCCGGGGAAAGCTAAACCCTCCGTCTAAACCCAGCTCAAGGGATGAGTATCATAACCTGATGTCGACGGAGCTAGCAAATAAGGCGACTGAGAGGTAGTCAAAGAAAGCGATGAATAAGCAAGTAGACTTTGAGGAAGTGTACTGGTTTCTTGTCGTCGTCTCTGAACCAGCCCAATCGTTGCAACGACGCAGGACCTCTTGGATGGCTGACACCTTTAGTTTCTTATCTTCATCACACCCGACTGCAGCTAAAGCATCTGATAAATTGGAATACATCAGTAATTATTAATTGCATAAATGAAAACAAAATAAAATAAACTACCATTTGCCGAAAGACTGTGTTCCAACTATCACTGGGTTTGGAGCAAAAAATTCTAGCCATACTTGTGATCGCAACATTTGGCCCATCTGGCTTTGGCTGCAATCAGAAAATAAATCGATTAACCTAACTCTGAATACAATACTTGATATCGTTAACCTATTGAACAGCTGGGCGTTAAGGACACTGTCTAGGTAGAAATCAGGATATGTGTCGATTTTCTGCTTTTATATGCATCTTATAGAGGATTTTCTTGTGCTTCCACTGGTACTTTCCGTTTACGTCTACTTCGAATAGTGCACCCACCGGAGGGGGGGGGGGGAAAGCGATGGGGGTGGGATGACCTTGACTCCTCACCCCCCTCATTATTGGGGGGCAATTGAGCGTGTTTCTCTGCGGCAATGGCAATATAGTTCGTTCATGGGCTACTCAAAGTGCTTTCATTATTCAAACGAAACATTCTATTGCTGAATAAATATTTTTTGTAAAATTTTGACAATTTCAGAATTTAGCTGTTCTGCCGTATCTATGGTAATGAAGCAGGAGACCGTCTTGATAGAAATCGGGATATGTGTTGATTATCTATTTATATATGCATCTTATAGAGGATTTTCTTGCGCTTCCATTGGTTTTATCCGTTTACGTCTACTCCGAATCGTGCGCCCACCAGAGGAGGGGGGAGGGAAAGCGACGGGGGTGGAGTGACCTTGAACCCTCCCCCCTCATTATTGGGGGTCAATTGAGCGTGTATCTCTGCGGGAATGGCATTATAGTTCGTAAATGGGCTACTCAAAGTGCTTCCATTATTCAAACGAAACATTCTAACGCTGAGTAAATGTTTTTTTATATTTTTTGACAATTTCAGAATTTAGCTGTTCTGCCGTATCTATGATACCGCAGCTTTCATTCATAGCTCAATGACAGCTGCAGTATCATAGCTACAGCTATGGCGAGCACACCAATCCAAAGGGCTTGAAAAGAGCTATAAAACAAAGGAGTTGACTTGACAAAAAAACGTATTTTGGTCCAAAAAAAATGAAAAATCAAAAAATTGGTTGCTTTCAAGAATGGCACCTATTCTCTTTTGTTGTATATTTTTTCCCAGAGTTACAGAGCTACAGCAATGTAAATTGTATCAATCGAAAGGGATTGAAAAGAGCTACAAACGCTCAAGAGTTCATGATAGAAAACCCTGTAGTTCAAAAGGTAAAAAGAATTTTTTTTGTGAAAAAACACGTTTTCCTGGAAACTTGATAACTGGTCTCTCAAATGCTACTTCTTCCACAATTTTAGAGCTAGGAGAATGGTTTATATACCATTCGACAGGGCTCAGCAAGGTGTATCCTCGCGCAATAGCATTTTCTGATGAATTCATTATTTTGAAAATTACACGACATGAAAAAAAAAATGAAAAAAAGTTCATTTTTTTTTAATTCCCAAAATCCACAAAAAAATGTTATCAAAATTCCCTATTGCGAGTGGTTACATAGACATCTAAGCAATCTAAAAACGAAGTGCTGGTTCTGTAACTTCAAAATTGTAGAAGTAGGATTTTAAAAAAACCCTATTTTATCATATTTTTCGGAAAAAAAATCCAATGCAGATACAAAAATTTTGTCGAAATAACAATTGATATTTGTATCATTTCACACCTACTGTGAAAATTTCAGAGAAATCCATCTATAAATAACGGGACTTTTTTTTTACCTAGACGGTGTCCTTATGTTATTGATAATTTTTTTTTTTAAGAGACTTTGAACCCATTTGGCTTGCTAAATTTGAATCGAATGATGTTGTGTGGATAAATTAAACTGATATTAAAACTTAACATTGAGGACTGACGTCCATCTATGCTCAAATATATTGAAGAATAATCAATTCTTGAACGAAAAAAGGATAATTCATTCTGGCATTATATTATCGATTCTACCCATTGCAATGCTAATACGTTTTCATACGTTGCAACTGATCTGATAGTGTTTGTTACAAAAACTTTGTATCAATAAATCCGTTAATTTGCATTACTATAACGAAAGATAATTATCAATTAGTTTAAGCCTTCCTATCCGCAGCAAAATAAATGCGATCCAAAAAGAGGAAGGCACCCTTTAGTAGGGAGTCAAGGGAACGCGGAATCTATGTAGCAGGGGCTTAGAAACGATGAGTTGGGTAAGAAGTTCATGACGAAAGATCGAAGTTCAAGCAGAAAGTAGAAGGTGCTGAAAAACATGACAGTAGTGAACCGAGAAAAGAAGATTCTTAATATAACAAAAACATTATAGTTCAACAAACAGAAGGCCTAACTAGCTCGTAGCTCGGGCCCTCACATTTCCCCCTGGGAGAGCTAATTCCCAAAGATTCAATAGTCGTATCCCCCGAAGTGGTATTACTATAACGGAATGCTATCAAAGATATTAGTAAGATAACATGTTAGTTTAAGACTCCCCAACCGCTAAAAAGAGCGTTTCAATGAGAGGAAGGAGGGAGGCCCCATTTTGCATGGAGATAAGGGAATGCGGAATCTATGCAGAAGAGACATGGAAACAGTAAGTTGAGAAAGAAGTTCATGAAACAAGATAAAAGTTGAAGAAGACAGTAGTAGGTGCAGAAAAACAGGACAGCAGTGAACCAAAAACTGATGGTCCTTAACATAACAAAAACATTCTATTCCAACAAAAAAAGCCTTCGTAACTCTCAGCTCGGGCCCTCACACATTTTCCCAATGGGAGAGTTAATTCTCATAGATACAACAGTTGTATCCCCCAGAGGGGAAAGATATTAGTTAATGAACGAAAAGAACTGTATGAGCTTACACGAACCTTATATTAATTAACTGACAGGTGGAATGCTCCTTAAAAGAGTTTTTCGCCTGTTGACGAGCTTGTCCTAACCCAGAGTAGGACATTTCCAAGGCCACACCACCGCCATGACGTCATAGTGAGCTGGTTACGTGCAGACTGACGCCCGCACATCGCTGAAGCTCCGTCCTCTAGAAATTAAATAGACAATGTAATTTTGTTTGATAAATATAAATCAAATGCACACCCCATTCTGGAAACTGCCTTGCCATTCTGAAAACTGTCATTTCAAAGAGAATGAAGCTTTGTGTTCAAAAACATTTACCACACCGTATCATACTGAGTAATGAATGACCAGGAAATTCAGACAACTAAGTAGGATCGATATTCATGCAGCTTTTGCCTCTACAGAAAAGTTTTCATGGAGTGTTAAATTCTATATAAACGGTGGATACGCCAGCAGTCCAGCCTTTGTGCAACAATTTCTAGCCTCTGATGGTAGGTACTGCAAAGAGAGCCATCACAGCGTAATGTGTGTTATTAAGTCCGGTAATGAAAAGTTTTGCGTGTGCAATCACTGACGAACTTTACCTTTTCATAGTATTTTTCAATAATTTTATCCTTGTTGCTTACTGGATGCAGTTGGAAACTAGTATCTTTGATGTCATTTCTGTAATGAGTTTTTATGTCTATCCTTATTCATGAACAAAATTAGAATTTTCAAATTTATTCCTCACACAATATTCTTGGAAAGTAATTTCTGGTAATAAATGTACAGTGTTATATGTTCCTCATTAGAAGGATATTCATTTCAAAATTTTATATTTACACAGAAACATCAAAACAATTGAAACAAACAATATGCAGGGTGTCTCCCGATATTTCATTTTCAAATTTTACTACTTTTTACGACCTTCAACAGCAAAAAATGACTTCCTAATTTTTACATAATGAATGTTGTCCAAATGTGCAGGATGGAAGAAATCATCCTATAATGAGTAGTTTGAGTCAATAATACACGTCATAGGATGGGTCACAAAAATTTCAAGGTGATTACCACATAAAATACTAAATTAAAAACTTATTACTAAATGAAGCATCCAACGCATAATTGCAAAAAATACTTATTTTTATGTATCCTTTCCTTAATGGACCCTAACAAACGTTTGGCAAAGACCCTGTCTTAACATCTTTCAACAATGAGAGCAAGAGCTCATCATATGCAAAAAAAAAAAACTGACTGGAAACTAACAAACACCGCGGAATTGTCCAATCCCCTTTTGAAAATCTTTAAACTCTATGTATATATGTACTTTTTTCAATGCTCAGTGAATTATCCCACTTCACTATTTTTTACAACCCTGACAGGTAAAGTTGACTCCTGAGGCAAATTTCACTACTCCTTACTTTCTTTTTTGCTATTTTTCAAATTTTTCTACTTTTTACTTCTTCACTACCTAGAACACACCCTATTATGGGAATGAAAGAAATGTCAAATAAGCAACATAATGCATTAGTACTGAATCATAAGAGATACTTCACATTTCATCATGACAGGTTTTAGTTTACATGAGGTATCAACAAAGGCTTCATCGGAAGAATTGCATGAAAAAAACGTTTGTCTCTAGTTTCAGACTCAAGCAAATCTAGATGGATTTAACTCACTGTTATCAATGGGAGTATCACATACTGAATTTTGACTGTTAAATGAAACAGATTTACTGGACAAGTCTAAGCGTTTATTAGGAAGTGACTAAGAATTAATGTGAACTAAGAGCTGTTCCCTTCCTTTGCATTATTGGATGATTCTGAAATTAATTAATCATTAACACAAGGTTTGGAGACAGTACCAAGTACATCAGGGCAAGGGTGACAAACTAAATTATTTCTTTTCCAATTTTTCAACATTACAAAATCTTTCCAGAACATCACGGTAAGAACTGTAGTAAGAAATTCAGAGAACATTTTTGAATGATCCACTGTCAAATAGTTGAAAAATTCACTAACCCTGTAGGCTATAAAAAACAATATTGTAATGTACAAGCATTATCTTCAGGCTGAAATATATATAACAAAATTTCCAGTCATAATGATAAAATGCAAATCTAATACTCAAAGATACACTGGACAGAGGGATAAGTTTGAAAATGACAGCACTAGAAAATGATTAGAAGCAAAATTTGTACCACAGCAATAAATACTGGTAAGACTACATCTTTCTACCTATAATTGAAAAAAAAAAAAAATATATTTTTTTTGAAAAAGCTCAGTTTTCATACAAACATGGCCACATATAATTTAAAAAAACATCAACTTCAATTTAAAAAACCTAAACTTCAATTTAAAAAAACCTCAACTTCAATTTAAAAAACATGAACTTCAATTTAAAAAAAACCTCAACTTGAATTTAGAAAAACCTCAAATTCAATTTCAAAAAACCTCAAATTCAATTTCAAAAAACCTCAACTTCAATTTAGAAAAGTTCAACTTCAATTTGAAAAAAAAACCTCAAGTTCAATTTAAAAAAACCCTCAAGTTCAATTTAAAAAAACCTCAAGTTCAATTGAAAAAACCTCGAGTTCAATTTGAAAAACTTCAAGTTCAATTCAAAAAACCTCAAGTTCAATATCGAAAACCTCATGTTCAATATCAAAAACCTCATGTTCAATATCAAAAACCTCTAGTTGAATTTAAAAGCCTCAAGTTCAATTTGAAAAATCTCAAGTTCAATTTGAAAAATCTAAAGTTCAATTTGAAAAACCTCAAAATCAATTTGAAAAACCTCAAGTTCAATATGAAAAACCTCGAGTTCAATATGAAAAACCTCGAGTTCAATTTAAAAATGCTCAAGTTCAATTTAAAAATGCTCAAGTTCTATTTAAAAATGCTCAAGTTCAATTTAAAAATGCTCTAGTTCAATTTAAAAATGCTCAAGTTTGATTTAAAAATGTTCAAGTTTGATTTAAAATGCTCAAGTTTGACTATAAAATGCTCCAGTTTGATTTACTAATGATGCAGTTTGATTTAAAAATGCTCCAGTTCGATTTAAATATGCTCAAGTTAGATTTAAAAATGCTCAAGTTTGATTTAAAAATGTTCAAGTTTGATTTGAAATGCTCAGGTTATTTAAAAAACATCAAGTTCAATTTAAAAAAAGCCCAAGTTCAACCCAAAGAACTCAATTTTTATGTAAAAAAGATCATGTTTAATTTATACTCGTAAAAAGTCATGTACATGACTTTTAAAGTCATGTAAACACAATTTATCATGTACAATTTATACTCGTAAAAAGTCATGTACATGACTTTTAAATTCATGTAAAAAGTCATGTCATTTACATGTACACACTCAAGTTTGATTATAAAATGCTCCAGTTTGATTTACTAATGCTGCAGTTTGATTTAAAAATGCTCCAGTTTGATTTAAATATGCTCAAGTTAGATTTAAAAATGCTCAAGTTTGATTTAAAAATGTTCAAGTTTGATTTAAAATGCTCAGGTTATTTAAAAAACATCAAGTTCAATTTAAAAAAGCTCAAGTTCAACTTAAAGAACTCAATTTTGATATAAAAAAGGTCATGTTTAATTTATACTCGTAAAAAGTCATGTACATAGGTGTAACCGCCGATTGCCCGCTCCGGGCGCCATGCCAAGTACATCGCAGCGCGAGCTACAGCGCGGTCAAAGCCGGCTGTAGTCGGTGTGCCCCGCTGCTCCATCTTTTGTTTGTTACCTTTGTTGTCCTCGTTACCTCCTCTTACCTCCGTGTTAAGTGACGTTTTGGCTACGACACTTGAATTAGCTTTCTGTATAACGCGGTTAGATGTTGAAGTCTTTGTTTTGCACATTAGCCCCTACTCAACTTTCGCCCTAAGTTACGTTTCCATGTAAACGATTCCAAAATTGACAAGTGTAAAGAGCAGTAGGAGTTGAGGTTTATAGCTAGCCTGGCGCTTCTCTCTTTGATGTCTGCTGTTGCTGGTTCGTCGGGTGCAGCTGTAATTGTGTAGTTGTACCTTATCAAATGACTGGTGTAATTGTGTAGTTGTTCCTTATCAAATGACTGCTGTAATTGTGTAGTTGTTCCTTCTCAGACTATTCGTATATTTCTTTATTTTTGCAATTAAATGATTTGTGTATTTTTTCTTTCAGACATGCCAATAAAATTTGCAACCTTGCTTATACTCCCAAAAATTAAGCTGAGTTTTTTTGAGATCCGTGGTAGCAAATTAAGACATGGGAAACGTGCGGTAATCGAAGAACGTTGCCCCAACGTTGATACCTCATGTAAACTAAAACCTGTCATGATGAAATGTGAAGTATCTCTTATGATTCAGTACTAATGCATTATGTTGCTTATTTGACATTTCTTTCATTCCCATAATAGGGTGTGTTCTAGGTAGTGAAGAAGTAAAAAGTAGAAAAATTTGAAAAATAGCAAAAAAGAAAGTAAGGAGTAGTGAAATTTGCCTCAGGAGTCAACTTTACCTGTCAGGGTTGTAAAAAATAGTGAAGTGGGATAATTCACTGAGCATTGAAAAAAGTACATATATACATAGAGTTTAAAGATTTTCAAAAGGGGATTGGACAATTCCGCGGTGTTTGTTAGTTTCCAGTCAGTTTTTTTTTTTTGCATATGATGAGCTCTTGCTCTCATTGTTGAAAGATGTTAAGACAGGGTCTTTGCCAAACGTTTGTTAGGGTCCATTAAGGAAAGGATACATAAAAATAAGTATTTTTTGCAATTATGCGTTGGATGCTTCATTTAGTAATAAGTTTTTAATTTAGTATTTTATGTGGTAATCACCTTGAAATTTTTGTGACCCATCCTATGACGTGTATTATTGACTCAAACTACTCATTATAGGATGATTTCTTCCATCCTGCACATTTGGACAACATTCATTATGTAAAAATTAGGAAGTCATTTTTTGCTGTTGAAGGTCGTAAAAAGTAGTAAAATTTGAAAATGAAATATCGGGAGACACCCTGCATATTGTTTGTTTCAATTGTTTTGATGTTTCTGTGTAAATATAAAATTTTGAAATGAATATCCTTCTAATGAGGAACATATAACACTGTACATTTATTACCAGAAATTACTTTCCAAGAATATTGTGTGAGGAATAAATTTGAAAATTCTAATTTTGTTCATGAATAAGGATAGACATAAAAACTCATTACAGAAATGACATCAAAGATACTAGTTTCCAACTGCATCCAGTAAGCAACAAGGATAAAATTATTGAAAAATACTATGAAAAGGTAAAGTTCGTCAGTGATTGCACACGCAAAACTTTTCATTACCGGACTTAATAACACACATTACGCTGTGATGGCTCTCTTTGCAGTACCTACCATCAGAGGCTAGAAATTGTTGCACAAAGGCTGGACTGCTGGCGTATCCACCGTTTATATAGAATTTAACACTCCATGAAAACTTTTCTGTAGAGGCAAAAGCTGCATGAATATCGATCCTACTTAGTTGTCTGAATTTCCTGGTCATTCATTACTCAGTATGATACGGTGTGGTAAATGTTTTTGAACACAAAGCTTCATTCTCTTTGAAATGACAGTTTTCAGAATGGCAAGGCAGTTTCCAGAATGGGGTGTGCATTTGATTTATATTTATCAAACAAAATTACATTGTCTATTTAATTTCTAGAGGACGGAGCTTCAGCGATGTGCGGGCGTCAGTCTGCACGTAACCAGCTCACTATGACGTCATGGCGGTGGTGTGGCCTTGGAAATGTCCTACTCTGGGTTAGGACAAGCTCGTCAACAGGCGAAAAACTCTTTTAAGGAGCATTCCACCTGTCAGTTAATTAATATAAGGTTCGTGTAAGCTCATACAGTTCTTTTCGTTCATTAACTAATATCTTTCCCCTCTGGGGGATACAACTGTTGTATCTATGAGAATTAACTCTCCCATTGGGAAAATGTGTGAGGGCCCGAGCTGAGAGTTACGAAGGCTTTTTTTGTTGGAATAGAATGTTTTTGTTATGTTAAGGACCATCAGTTTTTGGTTCACTGCTGTCCTGTTTTTCTGCACCTACTACTGTCTTCTTCAACTTTTATCTTGTTTCATGAACTTCTTTCTCAACTTACTGTTTCCATGTCTCTTCTGCATAGATTCCGCATTCCCTTATCTCCATGCAAAATGGGGCCTCCCTCCTTCCTCTCATTGAAACGCTCTTTTTAGCGGTTGGGGAGTCTTAAACTAACATGTTATCTTACTAATATCTTTGATAGCATTCCGTTATAGTAATACCACTTCGGGGGATACGACTATTGAATCTTTGGGAATTAGCTCTCCCAGGGGGAAATGTGAGGGCCCGAGCTACGAGCTAGTTAGGCCTTCTGTTTGTTGAACTATAATGTTTTTGTTATATTAAGAATCTTCTTTTCTCGGTTCACTACTGTCATGTTTTTCAGCACCTTCTACTTTCTGCTTGAACTTCGATCTTTCGTCATGAACTTCTTACCCAACTCATCGTTTCTAAGCCCCTGCTACATAGATTCCGCGTTCCCTTGACTCCCTACTAAAGGGTGCCTTCCTCTTTTTGGATCGCATTTATTTTGCTGCGGATAGGAAGGCTTAAACTAATTGATAATTATCTTTCGTTATAGTAATGCAAATTAACGGATTTATTGATACAAAGTTTTTGTAACAAACACTAAATCCGCCTATCACCAGGTGGAATTAGAACAGGAAAGTCGGAAATTTACAGCATTTAGTGTAAATTATCAAAAATTTCAATTCCGGCGTATTCCGTTCGGACTCACTGCGAGTCCGAGCGTTTTTCAAAATGTGATGTGCTCTGTTCTAGCACCAATTTCAGGTAAATTGTGCTTTGTGTTCATTGATGATATATTAATTTATTCAAAAACTAATGAGCAACATTTGTGCGATATTAAAACTGTTCTCTCGACGCTCCGTTCCGGCAAATTATCTATCAAACTCGAAAAATGTCAATTTTTCAAGAAAAATATAGAGTACCTAGGTCATATTATTTCGGCAGTGGGTATACATTGTGAATATTCCGAGAAACTGCAAAATTTTCCAGCACCAACAAATGTAAAAGAACTGCAACAATTCCTTGGCGTAGCAAATTATTTCCGCAACTTCATAGATCATTTTGCAGAAATTGCAAAACCCCTGTACAGATTGTTAAAAAATGTGTTAATTTCGACTGGACAAACGACTGCCAAAAAAGTTTTGACTACATAAAAGCAGCTCTGACTTCTGAGTCTGTTTTACGACACCCTGATTTTACGAAGACATTTCACATATTTACTGATGCATCAAATTTTGGCATAGGATCTGTCTTGATGCAGCCCGAAGATTCAGGCGATAAATTAATGCGTCCAATTGCATATTTCAGCAAAACTTTAAATTCTAGTCAAAAACGTTACGCAACAACGAAAAAAGAATTCCTTGCAATTTATAGTGCTCTTAAAGCTTTCAAATACCTAATTATTGGGTATCCCATCCATGTGTATACGATCACCGTCCAATAGCGCCGCTATTCACAAGGAAATTGCCCGAAGACACAGCCATGGCCCGATGGTGTATAAACATACATTCTTACGACCCTTTCGTTCATTATTTACCAGGTAGACAAAACGTCGTAGCTGACTACCTAAGTAGGCTACCAAACAACAATGATCAACTAACTATTAAAGAATTAGAAAGCTGTGACACATTAATGCCTGAACTTGAATCTGAGGCATGTATAGCGCAGACGCGAGCCAAGACGCAAGCAAAGCAAGACGTTCTCACTGACCAGACGATGCAATCACACGATAACGACGTGTTGACACCAAAATTAATTGACTATATCCCCACAGAAAAAGAGATCTCATGGACTGTAAAAGAGTTCATTGACGAGCAAAAGCTTGACCCCTTTTGTATTGAAATTAGAGAAGCGTTACTTCATAGAAGTACGTCTGTAATTCTTGACTTACCGAGTTATCTAATTGTAAATGACATATTGTATCGACGACGACGCATTGACTCCCGAACTACAACAATATTAACAGCGGTCATGCCAGCTTCGTTGTTGAATAAAGCAATCTTTAGCATACACTATATGTACCATACAGATGCATTGCACACGCTATTCAAGTTTAGACTTAAGTACTTTAATATTTTAGAGAAAATGGTTTTACGAAAATTTGAACAGGATTGTGAAGTTTGCAAACTTCTTAAAGCAAATCCTTCCGTACCTATTAAAATATTAACTGCCCCAAGGAAGTTGGATACTAGGAACCGGCATCGCTATCTTTTGCCAGTCAAGCGAGTGAAGCCACTTCTGCCGTCCCAAGCCCCGCCCACCTGGCATTAGGTCCCTGTGTGGAGGTGGTGTTGCAGTGGAGGGGTAGCACCACCTCCATCATCAGCGACTGAAGACCGCGCTGTTAAATGGCAGACTTGCGCTATACGTTTTTTTCTTAGGCATATATTTCAATTGCGTCTTCGCTGAATGATAAAGAAACTCATATTGAGGAAACTCGTCCTTGACCGCAGCGGGGATTGCGGCGCCCTGTCACGCTGAGTGTCTGACACGCACTGAGCCCCATCTCCGTGTGTGTGCCCGTAGACCCTACAGCTACCGAAAATTGGTTTCACTTTAGAGCGCAGATGCCGCCTCCATTCTTAAACCTCCTTGAACTGCCCCGGTAGCAAAGGAACCTTTTGAAGTAGTTTCAATGGATTCTCTTGGTCCCCTTAAAACTACCGATAGTGGGAATAAATACATATTGGTTGTGATTGATCTTTTTTCACGTTTCTGTAGATTATACGCGACCTCTAACCGTCGAACAGACACAGTAATATCATGTTTAGGAAGTTTTTTCTCCATTTTCGGGTACCCCAAAACACTAATAAGTGACAACGCAGTTGAATTTAAATCGGTAGCACTGAAACAATTTGCCAAAATTCATGCTATTGCTAAAAAAAAAGTTCTAGCCTTTAGCCCCCATTCAAATGCAATTGTTGAACGAAATAACAAGAAAATGAGCAATTTACTAAGATTGTACATGAATTCCCTAGCTCATACCGAATGGGACCATTGTTTGGAGATGGTGGAGAACGCCATCAACAACTCATTCAATTCTACTTTAGGTGATACACCTAGTTATGTAATGTTTAATAGAGACACCTGCCCATTTTTCCGCGGGGAAGATCTTCCGATTTCATACAGTTACGATGACGAAATTGACTTAGTGAATTTTCGTACAAAGGAAGCGGTGCGAACCGTAGAAAACGTTAGAAACCAAATTTTGAATAATACTGCTGTACGTACAATGTACCAGAACCTAAAAAGGAGGGACAAAAATTTCAAAATAGGTGACAGGGATTTGTTAAAAAATCATTACAAAACAAACAAGCTACAGCTTTCGTGGCAGGGTCCTGGCTTAATTACGAAAATCAAAGGACACTAGATCGAAATCAAAATAGGAGATAAAATCCATAAAAGTAACATGAACCATGTGTTGCCCCTAAGTAAAAGGAATTGACAACGTTACAACGTATTGTTTCACCTATAACTATTTTTGCGACTATAACGTTTCAGACGTGACAAGTTACTATTTTCCTAAAAATACGACTGTGTAACTCTATGTATTGAGTTAATTAATTATTAAGTATCTACTTTGCGTTACTTGCTTCGCATCATATTAAACTCATATATGCTGTATCTCGTTTCATATTAATCACTTGTATGCTTTGTGTTAAATAACCTCGTGTGTTCTAGTATTAGTGATTTTCATTGCTAACAGCAAATGAATCACCCTTCTAAACAGGTTACCCTATATTAAAGTTTAAGTTTGATACGTTAAAATTCAAGGGTAACGAATATCACAGAATACATCCTTCAATGAATGTTCTCACGATCTTTGATATTGAAATGTTTCACAACAGTCAATATTTACGTTCAAATTTTGATGCTGAACAGCCAATTAAAAATGATGGGCGAGTTCCGCATTTGCTAAATGCATCACATCAACAGAGCCCCAATGTTGATGAAAAATCAACCTCGCGACTTGAGAACATTAATAAATTATCCGAAATACATCGTGAATATATCGTGAGAAACTTCCGGGTTGAAACTGGATACTGTTGTTAACTTATTTGATTGAAAATCAGTTTAATAGTTTTCACTTAAATTGTTTTCACCATCAGTTAACTGATTCAGAAATAGTTAGTAGTTCATTAAGCATTTAATAATTTCAGTTAATAGTTAGTGTTTTACTGTGGACATTCAAAATTTAAACAACGAATGCATTAATATTTTATTCGCATTTAAAATTGTATTTTGCATTATATGTTTCATTGGTTGTGTATGACATATAAAATTTGTGGCCATGCTAAATCTGTTCTTTGTTTTCGTTTCCATTTCAGCTTCATGTTGCTGTGCAAAGAAGCACAGCAAATTCGAGCGAGTCACGCATTAAACACGTGAAGACTTCACACACTAGTATGCGGTGTCCAGCCCAAGCATATTGTCCGTCAACAACAGCGACGGCCTTGACAACAGTTAATGATTTCAAAATAATTTGGGGTAAACCACCTTCGTGCAAGGGAAGGATAACGACTCTGTTTCCATTTCATTACGATTGAATTACGATTTGAAAGTGATTAGTGATTATTATTCCTTTTTGTTTTGTTGGGTGTATAACTAACCCGAATTTCATATAACCAAATGTTTACTCGATGCCTAATCGATGTTTTTAAAATCGTAAAATAGCCCTACACGTAATTTAAGTTCTTATGAGTTCCACAATCTACAATTACCTCTGCGTTCACACCGTCGTTTGCTTTAATTTAATAGTCTGATAGTCATTCAAAGCTTTGAAAGCTTCCAACTTGCTCAATAATAGTTAAAAAAATAATACCTCCAACTCCGGTTCGGTGTCTGGCCGAGACCGCATGACGCCGAGCGACTGTCAACAAACATTGATTTCCTAGGCTGAAATTAACCTTCGGCGCAGTCAAGAACTTTGACTTCAATTAACCTTGAAAACAGTTCTCCGTTTTCTCTGTGTGAGACAGGGAACGATGCCAAACTTGCGACTACTCAAGTACACGGACGTGTACACCCATTTTTCATATCCATGTTAAATCGATCAAGGTTAAATGCGAAATGTTATTTAAAATTATTGAATTTATGCGTATCGATATTGGGTTTCTTTTAATTATGTTTTTATAACCTCGTACCTGGCGTTTTTAATTATATTCCCTTAACCTAAAATACTGACGGTTTTTATTTTTCCTGAGTAGTAGTGTAGGAACTCGTGTTATAGTTTATACTGCTGAAGAAGATGGCATTATTATTGTTAACCAGTCGCTGAGTCCTTTCTTCCTGCTTGCGTTAATGCGTTTCTATATACTAATGTTAATGCGTTATAGTTTATACTGTTGAAGAAGATGGCATTATTATTGTTAACCAGTCGCTGCCTTCTTTCTTCCTGCTTGCGTTAGTGCGTTTCTTTATTCTGTTGTGGTTGTTAAAATAAAACGAGGTGTATTATGGATAAAAAATACGTTTACTTATATTTAAAATAACTTTGTTCAATATTGTGAATTTTGAGATGTTTAATTTTCAACAATCTCCCGCTGACGAGCAAACAATTTGCTAAGTTTGTAGTGATTAATTTCATGTATAAATTTTTTTTTCATTTAATCACTTAATAAAAATTAAATTTTTTTTGCGATAAGTACCTCAGTTTGAAAGAGGGATGGGGAGATATGTACGCGCAACCCCCATCCGTGCGTACCGGAGTCTTTATAAGCATTAGACAACTCAGTCCTGGTGCTATCGTTCTCGTCACCTCCTCAAGTAAACACAAAAGAAAACGTCTCCGAGTTTCATTACCACGACCAAGGCCGCACCTCTAGCGGCACAGAGCTTATTGGGTCAATACATTCATAATGCATTAGGTGTGATTGTATTGTAAGCTCCAAAGCTTCCAGTGCAATATTGTACACCCCGTGAGGCGAGGCAAGTGCAACCGGGAGCGATTTTTTAACCTATAACTCGTGGACGGCCAGCCGCGATTCGAATTTGGTTCTGAGGCGGTACACGGCCGGTAGGTAAACCGAATTCGCGGGCAGTTTTGTATCCGACAAAGGGGACATTTAACCTCTAAACCACACGTATTCCAACCCAAAAACAACCTGATAACCAACCCCAACCCACCGGCGATACGACCTTAATTTTCAATTGGGGTACCATATTTCATAGGTGGCATTTATACATCACTCTTGCCGTAATATTAATTGAGCATACACCTCAATAATTCTCACTCCATGGCTGCAAATAGGCATCGTATATTTACAAGAATGCTTGAGCCCTGACCGCTATCTTGTGGGACTATTTTTAGGAGGGGACAAAGAGCTCAAAATGGGTTATGTCTAGCAAATTTATGTAGCTAACGACATGCTCACACTGAAGAAGATGTTAGCTGCCTTGCTTAAATTGGTGAGAGTCCACGTAACCACCGATAATTTCCTAGCAGTTCACAAAACATCCCATATCAGTTTGCGTTGACAATTGTAAATTGTTGAAGATACTTATTAGTATGTGTACACTTGCCCCTTGTAAGCCCGAACTTTAATTAATACTGCACTTATAGTTATGGAGCGAAATACGCTGCGTTCTCTCAGCCATGAACCCCTTCTTCTCAATTTCTCATTACGATGAATATTGAAACTAATTACAAAATAATTCAACTTATTTATACTCATGAAAAAATGAAACTTGTTTAAGTAACTTTGAGCGTAGTAATAACGCATGCTGCTAGTAGACATGCATTTAAAAATGTAAAATATAACAATCAGGAGAAAGAAGGAAATTTACAGTGTTCATACCAAATTTCAACATGAGCGGATTTTGCATACAGAAGGTAAATAACAGACGCTGAGGCCGTGTCAGGTAACTGCAATTATTCGCAGGAAATCAACGTCAGTCTATTCCATTCGAGTCCATGCTGAGCATGATGATATTTCCCTTATTCATCCAACTTGAGAAACACGGAAAGCGCTTATTTGAGAGCTAGCTAGCCTCACAGGATAGTTGCCTTGAAATATTGACACACAGAGGCGTGGAAACGCGGCAAGGTTTGCTTCGTGGTCGAATGAAACAAAGAACTATTCATTTCTTCTAAATTGTCTTTAGTTCTATGGAAGTACAGTTCATTTCTTTCGGCCATGTACAACATGGCCCTAATGCATTGGCCCTAATCACACCTAATGCATTATGAATGTATTGACCCAATAAGCTCTGTGCCGCTAGAGGTGCGGCCTTGGTCGTGGTAATGAAACTCGGAGACGTTTTCTTTTGTGTTTACTTGAGGAGGTGACGAGAACGATAGCACCAGGACTGAGTTGTCTAATGCTTATAAAGACTCCGGTACGCACGGATGGGGGTTGCGCGTACATATCTCCCCATCCCTCTTTCAAACTGAGGTACTTATCGCAAAAAAAATTTAATTTTTATTAAGTGATTAAATGAAAAAAAAATTTATACATGAAATTAATCACTACAAACTTAGCAAATTGTTTGCTCGTCAGCGGGAGATTGTTGAAAATTAAACATCTCAAAATTCACAATATTGAACAAAGTTATTTTAAATATAAGTAAACGTATTTTTTATCCATAATACACCTCGTTTTATTTTAACAACCACAACAGAATAAAGAAACGCACTAACGCAAGCAGGAAGAAAGAAGGCAGCGACTGGTTAACAATAATAATGCCATCTTCTTCAACAGTATAAACTATAACGCATTAACATTAGTATATAGAAACGCATTAACGCAAGCAGGAAGAAAGGACTCAGCGACTGGTTAACAATAATAATGCCATCTTCTTCAGCAGTATAAACTATAACACGAGTTCCTACACTACTACTCAGGAAAAATAAAAACCGTCAGTATTTTAGGTTAAGGGAATATAATTAAAAACGCCAGGTACGAGGTTATAAAAACATAATTAAAAGAAACCCAATATCGATACGCATAAATTCAATAATTTTAAATAACATTTCGCATTTAACCTTGATCGATTTAACATGGATATGAAAAATGGGTGTACACGTCCGTGTACTTGAGTAGTCGCAAGTTTGGCATCGTTCCCTGTCTCACACAGAGAAAACGGAGAACTGTTTTCAAGGTTAATTGAAGTCAAAGTTCTTGACTGCGCCGAAGGTTAATTTCAGCCTAGGAAATCAATGTTTGTTGACAGTCGCTCGGCGTCATGCGGTCTCGGCCAGACACCGAACCGGAGTTGGAGGTATTATTTTTTTAACTATTATTGAGCAAGTTGGAAGCTTTCAAAGCTTTGAATGACTATCAGACTATTAAATTAAAGCAAACGACGGTGTGAACGCAGAGGTAATTGTAGATTGTGGAACTCATAAGAACTTAAATTACGTGTAGGGCTATTTTACGATTTTAAAAACATCGATTAGGCATCGAGTAAACATTTGGTTATATGAAATTCGGGTTAGTTATACACCCAACAAAACAAAAAGGAATAATAATCACTAATCACTTTCAAATCGTAATTCAATCGTAATGAAATGGAAACAGAGTCGTTATCCTTCCCTTGCACGAAGGTGGTTTACCCCAAATTATTTTGAAATCATTAACTGTTGTCAAGGCCGTCGCTGTTGTTGACGGACAATATGCTTGGGCTGGACACCGCATACTAGTGTGTGAAGTCTTCACGTGTTTAATGCGTGACTCGCTCGAATTTGCTGTGCTTCTTTGCACAGCAACATGAAGCTGAAATGGAAACGAAAACAAAGAACAGATTTAGCATGGCCACAAATTTTATATGTCATACACAACCAATGAAACATATAATGCAAAATACAATTTTAAATGCGAATAAAATATTAATGCATTCGTTGTTTAAATTTTGAATGTCCACAGTAAAACACTAACTATTAACTGAAATTATTAAATGCTTAATGAACTACTAACTATTTCTGAATCAGTTAACTGATGGTGAAAACAATTTAAGTGAAAACTATTAAACTGATTTTCAATCAAATAAGTTAACAACAGTATCCAGTTTCAACCCGGAAGTTTCTCACGATATATTCACGATGTATTTCGGATAATTTATTAATGTTCTCAAGTCGCGAGGTTGATTTTTCATCAACATTGGGGCTCTGTTGATGTGATGCATTTAGCAAATGCGGAACTCGCCCATCATTTTTAATTGGCTGTTCAGCATCAAAATTTGAACGTAAATATTGACTGTTGTGAAACATTTCAATATCAAAGATCGTGAGAACATTCATTGAAGGATGTATTCTGTGATATTCGTTACCCTTGAATTTTAACGTATCAAACTTAAACTTTAATATAGGGTAACCTGTTTAGAAGGGTGATTCATTTGCTGTTAGCAATGAAAATCACTAATACTAGAACACACGAGGTTATTTAACACAAAGCATACAAGTGATTAATATGAAACGAGATACAGCATATATGAGTTTAATATGATGCGAAGCAAGTAACGCAAAGTAGATACTTAATAATTAATTAACTCAATACATAGAGTTACACAGTCGTATTTTTAGGAAAATAGTAACTTGTCACGTCTGAAACGTTATAGTCGCAAAAATAGTTATAGGTGAAACAATACGTTGTAACGTTGTCAATTCCTTTTACTTAGGGGCAACACATGGTTCATGTTACTTTTATGGATTTTATCTCCTATTTTGATTTCGATCTAGTGTCCTTTGATTTTCGTAA
The DNA here is from genome assembly GCA_030386875.1 of Morinoia aosen. Classification (NCBI taxonomy): domain Eukaryota; kingdom Metazoa; phylum Arthropoda; class Malacostraca; order Amphipoda; family Talitridae; genus Morinoia; species Morinoia aosen. The sequence continues at coordinate 10,840,085 of CM059569.1, read as the reverse complement.
TTAAGCCAGGACCCTGCCACGAAAGCTGTAGCTTGTTTGTTTTGTAATGATTTTTTAACAAATCCCTGTCACCTATTTTGAAATTTTTGTCCCTCCTTTTTAGGTTCTGGTACATTGTACGTACAGCAGTATTATTCAAAATTTGGTTTCTAACGTTTTCTACGGTTCGCACCGCTTCCTTTGTACGAAAATTCACTAAGTCAATTTCGTCATCGTAACTGTATGAAATCGGAAGATCTTCCCCGCGGAAAAATGGGCAGGTGTCTCTATTAAACATTACATAACTAGGTGTATCACCTAAAGTAGAATTGAATGAGTTGTTGATGGCGTTCTCCACCATCTCCAAACAATGGTCCCATTCGGTATGAGCTAGGGAATTCATGTACAATCTTAGTAAATTGCTCATTTTCTTGTTATTTCGTTCAACAATTGCATTTGAATGGGGGCTAAAGGCTAGAACTTTTTTTTTAGCAATAGCATGAATTTTGGCAAATTGTTTCAGTGCTACCGATTTAAATTCAACTGCGTTGTCACTTATTAGTGTTTTGGGGTACCCGAAAATGGAGAAAAAACTTCCTAAACATGATATTACTGTGTCTGTTCGACGGTTAGAGGTCGCGTATAATCTACAGAAACGTGAAAAAAGATCAATCACAACCAATATGTATTTATTCCCACTATCGGTAGTTTTAAGGGGACCAAGAGAATCCATTGAAACTACTTCAAAAGGTTCCTTTGCTACCGGGGCAGTTCAAGGAGGTTTAAGAATGGAGGCGGCATCTGCGCTCTAAAGTGAAACCAATTTTCGGTAGCTGTAGGGTCTACGGGCACACACACGGAGATGGGGCTCAGTGCGTGTCAGACACTCAGCGTGACAGGGCGCCGCAATCCCCGCTGCGGTCAAGGACGAGTTTCCTCAATATGAGTTTCTTTATCATTCAGCGAAGACGCAATTGAAATATATGCCTAAGAAAAAAACGTATAGCGCAAGTCTGCCATTTAACAGCGCGGTCTTCAGTCGCTGATGATGGAGGTGGTGCTACCCCTCCACTGCAACACCACCTCCACACAGGGACCTAATGCCAGGTGGGCGGGGCTTGGGACGGCAGAAGTGGCTTCACTCGCTTGACTGGCAAAAGATAGCGATGCCGGTTCCTAGTATCCAACTTCCTTGGGGCAGTTAATATTTTAATAGGTACGGAAGGATTTGCTTTAAGAAGTTTGCAAACTTCACAATCCTGTTCAAATTTTCGTAAAACCATTTTCTCTAAAATATTAAAGTACTTAAGTCTAAACTTGAATAGCGTGTGCAATGCATCTGTATGGTACATATAGTGTATGCTAAAGATTGCTTTATTCAACAACGAAGCTGGCATGACCGCTGTTAATATTGTTGTAGTTCGGGAGTCAATGCGTCGTCGTCGATACAATATGTCATTTACAATTAGATAACTCGGTAAGTCAAGAATTACAGACGTACTTCTATGAAGTAACGCTTCTCTAATTTCAATACAAAAGGGGTCAAGCTTTTGCTCGTCAATGAACTCTTTTACAGTCCATGAGATCTCTTTTTCTGTGGGGATATAGTCAATTAATTTTGGTGTCAACACGTCGTTATCGTGTGATTGCATCGTCTGGTCAGTGAGAACGTCTTGCTTTGCTTGCGTCTTGGCTCGCGTCTGCGCTATACATGCCTCAGATTCAAGTTCAGGCATTAATGTGTCACAGCTTTCTAATTCTTTAATAGTTAGTTGATCATTGTTGTTTGGTAGCCTACTTAGGTAGTCAGCTACGACGTTTTGTCTACCTGGTAAATAATGAACGAAAGGGTCGTAAGAATGTATGTTTATACACCATCGGGCCATGGCTGTGTCTTCGGGCAATTTCCTTGTGAATAGCGGCGCTATTGGACGGTGATCGTATACACATGGATGGGATACCCAATAATTAGGTATTTGAAAGCTTTAAGAGCACTATAAATTGCAAGGAATTCTTTTTTCGTTGTTGCGTAACGTTTTTGACTAGAATTTAAAGTTTTGCTGAAATATGCAATTGGACGCATTAATTTATCGCCTGAATCTTCGGGCTGCATCAAGACAGATCCTATGCCAAAATTTGATGCATCAGTAAATATGTGAAATGTCTTCGTAAAATCAGGGTGTCGTAAAACAGACTCAGAAGTCAGAGCTGCTTTTATGTAGTCAAAACTTTTTTGGCAGTCGTTTGTCCAGTCGAAATTAACACATTTTTTAACAATCTGTACAGGGGTTTTGCAATTTCTGCAAAATGATCTATGAAGTTGCGGAAATAATTTGCTACGCCAAGGAATTGTTGCAGTTCTTTTACATTTGTTGGTGCTGGAAAATTTTGCAGTTTCTCGGAATATTCACAATGTATACCCACTGCCGAAATAATATGACCTAGGTACTCTATATTTTTCTTGAAAAATTGACATTTTTCGAGTTTGATAGATAATTTGCCGGAACGGAGCGTCGAGAGAACAGTTTTAATATCGCACAAATGTTGCTCATTAGTTTTTGAATAAATTAATATATCATCAATGAACACAAAGCACAATTTACCTGAAATTGGTGCTAGAACAGAGCACATCACATTTTGAAAAACGCTCGGACTCGCAGTGAGTCCGAACGGAATACGCCGGAATTGAAATTTTTGATAATTTACACTAAATGCTGTAAATTTCCGACTTTCCTGTTCTAATTCCACCTGGTGATAGGCGGATTTTAAATCCAGAGAGGAAAATACGGTATTGCCACCAAGGGTAGACAATATTTCGTCTACTCGTGGTATAGGATATGTCTCCTTGACCACAATTTTGTTCAAGGCTCTGAAATCTATCACGGGTCTAATTTCACCCGTCTTTTTTTTACCACGATCATCGGAAAATTATACTGTGATGTTGACCGTTCAATAATGCCCTGTGAGAGCATTTCTCTGTTGACCTTGGCTAACTCCTCCTGATGTTTTTGAGGTATGCGATATGGTGGTATATTTATAACTGGTGCATTAGTTTTTAGCACAATTTCATGTTTTGTCACATTCGTGACACCTATAGTTTCGCCTTGTAACGTGGTCACGTCACGGAAATTGTTCATCAATTCCAGTAATTTTATTAACTTCGTCGCATGTTACATCATTACATGTTAACAGACGGCGTACGTCTTTCTGTACATTAGATACACTTTCGACTTGTGCACCACACTCACAAAAATCTGCGCGAACATCGACTTTCGATTCAGGTCTCTCCGTGGCCCTGGTCTTGAAAATGGGAAGTCCTGAGATGACTTTGTTTGAATCCGATGTCCCCTCAGAGTTTATCTCAACATTATTCGCCTCATTAAGCGCTTCCTCTACATTTGTGAGGTAAAGTTCGGCCTCAACTTCCTCTTCAGGTAATGCTTCCATGTTACACAGCATTGTGTTTTCACTAAACTGAATGGCCTCATCTGTTGGGTTCAGTACTAATGAAGGTACATTCCCATTTTCATTGACTGTAAATATTGCTTCTGCTATCAGTGCTCCATTATTAAATCCTCGTTTCAACACGATATAATTACCTTGTTTAGCTTTTTTGACAAAGGAACTAATGAGCTTGATGCAATTAGCAGGCACTTCTATTGCGTCACAGTGAACCACCAGAGGTCTATTTTTTTCTCTCTCTTACCACTGGCTTTGGCAGCTCGGGTACACACTCGATGTAAAAGCGTACATCATATTCTCGTCTCGTGTTCATTCTAGCGCGATCTCTTCTGACCCGGTTGTCATGTGACCTCAGGCAGTCCGCGCTTCACTCTATAGGGTCTGGTGCTGCGTCTGGCAGAGGAGAAAGTATTTCGAGAACATATTATCCGACTTCTATTTTCACGTATTTTTACCGTGAGCTGCCTTGACTTTTATCTATCGTTCCTGCCAAGTGTTATCTATCGTTCCTGTCAAGCGTTATCTATCGTTCCTGTCACGCAGTTATCTATCGTTCCTGTCAAGCGTTATCTATCATTCCTGTCAAGCGTTATCTATCGTTCCTGTCAAGCGTTATCTATCGTTCCTGTCAAGTGTTCTCCTAATAAAACTTGTAAAAATTGTGCATAGTTATTCCCCTGACCTTAGTCACCCTGAACCTTTTACATTGACGACCTTACCAGGGGGCTCGTTATAATGGTCAGGGAAGTGCACTAAGTTTGAGATCTCTCCTCTGCACAGAGGCATTGCTCTCTATAAGTCTTTCAAGCAACTACTTGTCGAACGGTGCCGAGCTAAAAGCTGGTACACCTTCTTTCGGTTCTTTTATCCGTGGTCCTAAATTTCCAATGGCTAGCGTTTCCGACTTGATTAACGAAGCCGGGAGTTTAGGACTGAAGGGCTCAGATATAGCTAAGTACGTAACAGAGCAGCAAGCGCATGCACGTGCTGAGCGAGCCCAAGAACGGGAGTTAGCAGCGGAACGTTTGAAGAGAGAGAAGGAGAAAGACGATACAGAGTTGGAAAGAGAGCGGTTGCGGCTGCAGCATGAATTAGACCTAGCTCGCCTGAATTGTGGCGGGGCAAATTTTGTGCCTTCGTCGAATGTATCTGTAAGGGTAGAAAAACCACAATTACCTACCTACCGTGGTGGTGAAGATTTACCGTCGTTCTTTATTCGCTTCGAACGAGTGTGCCAGTTGTTGGGGTTAGAACGACAGTCCTATGCCGTCCGCCTTGACAGCACTCTGGGTGGAAAGGCTGCAAAAATCTACTCCTCATTACCTGCCGAAGTAACATCAGACTACGACAGGCTAAAGGGCGCCTTGTTGCTGGGTTTTAATAAAAATCCCAACACGTATAGAACAGACTTTCGTTCAGCGAAGTGGTCTCCTGGTGAAACCTACCAGCAATTTGTAGTAAGTCTAGGTCGTAAATTCGACTATTGGATAGAATCAATGAAAACTCCGGAAACCTACCAGGACCTGCGAGATTTCATCATTAAAGATCAGCTGTTGTCATCAGTAATTCCAGAACTGCGTATGCATCTGAAAGAAAAGGGAATGATGAGTTTGACGCAGACCACCGAATGTGCGGACAACTGGACTACGGCGCGCAGTCAGCAGATGATCGCCAAGTCCTCTCCACGTACGAAAGCACAGGCATCGGCTCCGACATCACCTGTGACAGATCCTGAGCCATCACGGGCGTTGCAGCATATAGTCATTCCCTATGGCCGCAACGGGAAGGTAATGAAACCAGTTAGGTGTCATAATTGTGGAGTTTTGGGTCACTACAGATCTCAGTGTCCGACTTTGTTTAGAGAGAAGAACGCTTTCCGTGATTCAAATATTCCAGTGAAATATTGTGGTCAGACTAAAATTGACCCAAGGTATTTGTCATGCGGTACCGTCAATGGAGTTAACGTATCGACGATTTTGAGAGATACTGGGTGTACTTGTGTAATTGTATCGTCATAAGTTCTTCCGGACTTAGACTTGTCCAATTATCCCACTATTTCCCTCTCTGATAATTATTTGGGTAACGTGTCAAAATTCCTACTAGCGAAATGCTACTTGAAATGTGATTTTTATGATGGTTGGGGTAATGGCGGCTATTGCTCCGATTAAGTGTTGTAGCGTATTAGTAGGAAATATTGATGGAGTCAAAGACGAGAGTGATAAAAAGCTTTCACGCCCCTCTGGTTGTATAAACAAGGTACTTGCAGTCACTAGGTCTCAGGCCAGGGTTAAAACCATTCACCCGCTCGTACTACCCGAGATTAAATCCATTGATCTTTCCCCTATTGAATTTCTGGAAAAGCAAAAAACTTGCAGTTCCCTTGCTCCGTTGTGGGATAAAGCCAAAAGGGGAGAAATTTTGAAATGTAAAGATGGCTCCGAATTCACTTTTATTGTTAAAAACTCTGTTCTCTACCGCCAACGTGTGAAGTCGTCGACCTTTAAATCAGTAGGTTCATTGAAGTTGGTCTTGCCGATAGTATGTCGTTCGGTAGTGCTTCATGCAGCTCACGAAAATCCGTTAGCTGGGCACTTCTCTCATTCTAAAACGTTAGCGGAGATTTTGTCAGTTTTTTTTGGCCAGGAGTAACCGCGGATGTGCGAGCTTAATGCAGGTCCTGTGATAATTATCAGGGCATGTCCCAGCGTCGCACAAAGCCCATGCCTCTTGTAAAAATGCCAATTATGGAGACTCCATTTGCCTGAATCTCAATGGACATCGTTGGTCCGCTGACGCTAGCTTCCTCCGACGGGCACAAATATATTCTTACCGTCATCGACTGGGCCACTGGTTTTCCCGAAGCAGTCCCCCTGAAACATATCGATAGCATATCTGTGGCAGAAGCATTATTAACCATCTTTTCAAGAGTTGGAATCCCGGAGACAATCCTGTCAGATCAAGGAACGAATTTCACGAGTGCCTTGATGGGAGAGCTACACAAGTTGCTCGGGGTAAAGCCAATTTTCCGCTCTGTTTACCATAGTCAAGGGAACGGACGACAGGAGAGCGTTCATTCCACTCTAAAAAACTGCCTCAAGAAGTTGTGCGAGAAGAAGCCTCGAGAATGGCACCGGTATCTGACCGCCACACTATTCGCTTTGCGCGAGATGCCAAGCGACAGAACTGGCTTTTCGGCGTTCGAGCTCCTGTACGGCCGGCAGGTGAGGGGGCCAATTTATGTGCTACGCGACCTGAGGGTCAATAAATCGGCTCCTGTGGAACAGCGGAACAGCTTTCAATACATAACAGAATTAAGGGACACCCTGGAAGAAACTGCTAAGTTGGCAGCGAGCAATGCTAAAGTCTCCCAGTCAAGATTCAGCACCTACTTTGACCTAAAAGCCAAAAATCGAAGTTTGGACGAGGGCGACGAGGCGTTAATTCTTCTCCCAGACTGCCATAACAAGCTGCTGATGAGCTTGAGAGGCCCGTACAAGGTAGTAAAGCGACTTAATAAGGTAAATTACCTGCTCGACTGTGATGGAGTGTCAAAAACTTATCATATCAATCTGTTGAAGCAATATATTAGACGGGCTGGGGTCGAAAAGGCATCTGCCCCTAGAGAGAGTAGAGATGTCATCTCCCTAGTTCAGTCAGGAATATTTTTCTGTGCTTGTGCTTCTATTATTGATGAAGGAATGTTCTCTTCTTTTACTGAGGCTACTCCTCAGACGATAGAGTTAAAAAAAGACCTGTCGATAGAGTTGCCGCTAACAGCTCAGTGTTGAACGAGAACGTATATTTTAATATTTCACCTTCGTTAAGTCCTTGTGAGCGGAAGGAGCTAGAGAGCTTGATTTTAGAATTTCCTTCCGAATTATCTGATATACCTGGTCACACCAAAACTGTGGTGCATAAAATAGACTTGACTACGTCCGCACCTATTCCAGCTAGTGTATATCCGGTACCAGTGCATCTGCGCGAAGTTTTCGATAGACCTTACCGCCCAACCCAGCAAGTGTAAATTTGCTTTTGCGTCTATTAGCTATCTCGGCTTCGTCATTTCTGAGCACGGTTTCTCTCCCCAAAAGACTAAAGTGTTCGCAATGTCGAATGCTCAGCCTCCTCGCACCAAAAAAAGCACTGAGGTCATTTTTGGGAATAATTTCGTTCTACCGAAAGTTTGTGCCTAATCTGGCGGAAGTGAAAGCACCTCTCTCAGATCTTCTAAAAAAAACATGTATGTGAACCTTTGTTTTATGATACAAAACTTTTGGAGAACTTCGAACGGGCTCGAAACTCCCTGGTTGCTGAACCAGTGCTGAAATTACAGGATCTAAATAAAACTTTTGTAGTGCGTTCTGACAGCTCAGCCGTCGCACTAGGAGCTGTGCTCCTTCAATATACAGACGACTGTCCCTTTCCAGTAGCGTACGCCAGTCGTAAGCTTACTGAAGCTGAGCGTAGGTTTTCCACTATTGAAAGAGAATGCCTGGCTATAGTTTTCACCGTACAAAAATTTTCCGTGTACTTGCTAGGAAAAAAATTCATTCCTGAAGTCGACCACAGACTCTTCGTGTATTTGAGCAAAATGAAGAATTTGAATATGGGCTTAGCCCGCTGGTCACTTATTTTGCAACCTTACGACTACTCAATCGTTTATTTACCAGGTAAAGAAAATGTTGGCGCAGACTATCACTCTCGTATGTTCGACTAAGTAAACGTAAACTGAAACTTTTATATACCTGCGATTATTTGTGTGCACCTTGTACTTCTAAGCTTAGGTGTTATTTAAAACTATGATTGATGTTTGACTAGACTTAAGAATACTGTAACTTTGTATACGATGTACGCGGTTAACTTTTGTTCATGAACAAAATTGTCCTTCGTAGGGAGGTATGTAAAAGCGTACATCATATTCTCGTCTCGTGTTCATTCTAGCGCGACCTTTTCTGACCCGGTTGTCATGTGACCTCAGGCAGTCCGCGCTTCACTCTATAGGGTCTGGTGCTGCGTCTGGCAGAGGAGAAAGTATTTCGAGAACATATTATCCGACTTCTATTTTTACGTATTTTTACCGTGAGCTGCATTGACTTTTATCTATCGTTCCTGCCAAGTGTTACCTATCGTTCCTGTCAAGCGTTATCTATCGTTCCTGTTAAGCGTTATCTATCGTTCCTGTCGAGCGTTATCTATCGTTCATGTCAAGCGTTATCTATCGTTCCTGTCAAGCGTTATCTATCGTTCCTGTCAAGCGTCATCTATCGTTCCTGTCAAGCGTTATCTATCGTTTCTGTCAAGCGTTATCTATCGTTCCTGTCAAGTGTTCTCCTAATAAAACTTGTAAAACTTGTTCATAGTTATTCCCCTGACCTGAGTCACCCTGAACCTTTTACACTCGAGTTCAGCCTCTTTTTTCTTGCCTGTTCTTACTGCGTCTTTTTTCTCTCGCGGCTATTCATTAAGCCCCGGCATCTGGTGCTCTTCTTAGCACAGGCAACTACTTCTGACATTAGACAATCACTGTTTATTATATCCATTAATATGGCTTCTCTACTTATTGTAGGCTTACTCTCTATTTCATTGAAAGGTACTGTGGTTCACTCCCATAAGAGTGAACCATCCTTTAAATTAATACATCTCTACCTAAAATTAAATCATATTTGAATTTGGCATCTTTAATTACTAACGCACTAGTCTTAAGAACTTTGTTAGGACCAGGTATTGAGATATTTAAATCAACCTCACCGCTAACATTACTTATTGCGTTTATGCCTCTAACGCTCAGAAAACTTGGTTTTAGCTTTTCTTTGGGGTATTTGTTGTTACTGTGACTAATGAGGCATTTTTCGCTACCGCTGTCAAGCAGCGCGCTTAAGTACTTGTCTTTATTATACAGTATAATGGTCGGCCGTTTAGTTCTCCTAAACGTAACAAGATCGGTTCCATTTTCACGTCGTTCTCTACATACTACTGTAGTGTTAAAATAGACTTCAACTGCTTTTTTCTGTGATATGTCATCAGCCAGTTCCTCATCTTTCAACTTGGAAAACCTATTTCTACATTCAAACAATGGATCAATGTATGATTCACTCTCATCATGATTACACTTTGTCATCTCAGTATCTGGATTCGTTTAGACCACAGCGTTAGGATTATCGAGAATTGTGCGGTGATCCTCGGGCTTCGTCTCATTTTTTTCTCCACCTTTTTTACCTCCACCTTTAACTACTCTGGCTCTAAAAAATCTCTGTCGTCTCTTTCGTACTCCTCACCATAGTGCACCTCGTGTCTTCCACGGTTATTGCCTCTGTAGGCATTATACCTACGCAAGTATGTTTTATATTGCCTGATTTCATTTTCTGACGCTCTGCAGTCTCGGACGAGGTGTTCTTTTGAACCGCATGCAAAGCAGGGGCCAAGGACCCTAGGTTTGCTCAGATCTCTTTGGGTTCGACAATTGGCATCGACATGTCCTGAAAAGTTGCATATAATGCAGAAAAAAGAGCCTCTCGTTCTAGCTGCAGAGTGCACTGGGGCATGATTCGAGCTTTCTGCCCGCAAAGTGTTACATTCAAGGGAACCTATTCTTCTAACACCTACATAGCCACTAACATTTCTTCCTACTCTAGGATTTCTCAACCAGGGTCGAGGAATTCAGCGTCTATTGTACTGCGTCTCGTACTGAGTCGATAAAAGGCGTAACTCAGAGCCCGATAGGATTGTTCCTGATCTTGGCATGTTTGCTGCAATTTCTCTTGCTAAACTGCTAGGATTTGTACTAGGGCCAACGACCGCGATAGCTGATGGTTCAGTCATTTCTGGATTGCTCTCAGCACGAAATCTAGTTTTAGTTATTCTACCTCTACTTGTTTTGGTCGATGTTGTTCTAATAGTTTCGTCTGCATCGGACGTGTCCGACATACTGTAGTTAATAATTTTTTACACAATATTAATACTTGCAAATCAATATTTGCTACAGATCAATATTATACACCCTAGAAATCAATATTACACATCCTAGAAATCACTTCAATAAACACACATTTTATGAAATAAAGCACTTATGAAAAATTTTATCACTCACTTCTGAACGCTATAGCTGTCTTGCACAAGTTCAATTTACTACTGCGGCTTCACTGCTCTTGCTACCCAGCTTGTTTTGCCTGACGCATGCTGTCTATGCACTGCGCATTGCCTTCAGCTGATGCAAAAAATAATTTTCTTCTCGCAGAGCAATAAAAAATCTACTTACAAAAAAATGTTACCCTGTCTGCCTGTGCTGTCTAGCAATCGCGCTGCTGCGATAAGGCGGATAAACTATCTGTTAATTCAGTGCAAGATATTATTTACTTAGCTTCCACTGGGTGAATGAAGGAAGTTGTGTAGTCGCTCGCCATTGTAGACGTACACTGGGATGAGGGGAGGAAGTGAAGGAAGTGAAGTCGCTCTTGCCCCTGTAGACGTAGTAGTCGTTTGTAGATCACTCGTTGTAGGGAGTTGCTCCAAATTGTAATTGCAGTACTACTTCTATGTCTTCTCCTGATTCAAAGATGAGTGCTTTGGTGCTGAAGGGGTAGCAGGTATCTATCCACGCTGAAAATTGGACATAGGTCTCTACCAGTGCTGTATACGGGATCTTGAAGCTGATGTTGAGCACAGACGGTAGTATTGTCGCAGACTCGTATTGTTGTTGCTTCCAGTCATTTGCGCGATTTAACAATTTTCTCTGTTCTTGACTCTTGCTGAACTTCAAAAATCTTCGTAGTAGAAATTTCTCGTAGGTTTTCAATCTCGTAGTAATCTTCTTCTAATTTTATAATAACTTCTTCACAACGTCGTAGGTTTGACCGAATCTGGCCACCATATGTGCCGCTAGAGGTGCGGCCTTGGTTGTGGTATTGAAACTCGGAGACGTTTTCTTAGGTGTTTACTTGAGGAGGTGACGAGAACGATAGCACCAGGACTGAGTTGTCTAGTGCTTATAAAGACTCCGGTACGCAAGAATGGGGGTTGCGCGTACAGCTCAGTACAATACTGTATATCCAATGAGATCGATGCACGTGCAGCTGAGAGCTCAGGTACATGTAATACATTAGGAAGGACAAGGAATCCCGCTCTTTCTTTAACTTTTATTACAAAAATAAAGCATTCTCTACATAAAAAATTACATGAATATCTTACTTATATTTATCACAGTCTTCTCACCAATGGCACACTTTAATAATATAGGAATTGAACATAAAATCACAATCCGTTTAAAATGCTGCATGTTACAAACAAATATCAACTACATAAACATATGGATGGGAATGAAATTTCCATATCACAGAATTCCTTATCAACGCTCGTTTATATTATAGATTAGATCATTGGTTAGCTCAAGCCTCCCTATCCGCAACAAATGCGATCCGAAGAGAGGAAAAGGGAGGCACCATTTTGTATGGAGGCAACACGTGGACTACGTTTTGGGACATAAGTGTACCACTAAAGGGGCTTTCACACGGTCAGTTTTTTCATCAGTGACACTCACACTCACGGAGTGTGGTCAAAACACTTGCGTTCAACGTACGTTCTCTTGACTGGAAGTGCCCTATATACAAAGTCACATGGAAGCCACATTGTTGCGACATGGATTGTCCATATTTGCCATATGGATTCTACGTGCCCGTGCTTAGTGGAAAGCACATGGACTTTTGGAAAGTGGCCTCATGTGCTACCCACATAGTTATGACACGTGTAGAGGATGTGGGTCCTACATGGAAACCATATGCCTCGTGGCTATCCCTCGCTTCTGCCAGCTAGGATCTACGTGGTAATCACGCATGGGTTCCATCTATAAATCAAGCAGACTTACCATGAATTCTGCCGATGTGTATTACACATTGTTTCCATGTGGTTATCAAAGTTGGTTGGTCGCTCCGGTGTGACGGTGCCGTTGTATAGCCACGTCTTGTAGCAGATGACCTGTTGAGAAAATATAGAACACGTCCCCCCAAAATGCCATTCTCATCCGCACTAAACCTGGATACTTTACATAGTGATGTTATGTAAACTGATCGCAAATGCTTCGCGATTTGCTTAGTAGTTATTTATCAACTGGTATCGTATTCAGTGGGAAGAGTAATGGCATCTCAGTATTCATAGGGTTTCATGGCAGCCTTCACCACTCTTTGTAGCGTGTTTTAGTGACATATACATGAGTATATTATACTCATATTTATGTCACAAGGCTGTTATTTAAACAGGCATGCGTACATTGTGAATGAAACTAATTCAACCGACAAACTCGGAGCAATTTACGAATCGCAATATTTTTTCTAGAACGTAGAATATAGGTTATAAGCTTAAAATATAACGTATATTTTATTATTCAAACATTTTCACTTTTATTCACACTTTTTGCCTTATAATATATGAAATAAAACAATGGAATTCTTCTAGATTAAGGCCCCGAAAGAAGAATGAAAACTATGAACCCTCCGTTGCATAACTTATATACCACGCTATAAATGTATACGCGGTAGAAGCACGTTCATCAACTTTTTACGGAGTAGATAACCGCAACCTTAATTTGGAGTGAAAAAAACGGGCTGTCAGAAAGTCCTTTTTGCTTTATTTTTAATTCCGCAACAATTAAAATAAATGAAATTCCACTAATACAGCGACAGCGAACTTAATATTCAAATTCATAAATCATGCTACTAGATTAATAATCCAGTTATGATATTTTTGTTATTTATCAAAGTAAACCAAATTCCTATAATTAAATCGCAGTGAAAACCTCAGCATTCAGACTCGAAAAAACAAACTGAATCATCCATTCTTGATTTTTCTTAGCATTTTTAAGTAGCAAAGTAAATTCCTTTAATGAAATGGCAGCGCTAAGTCTAATATTTAAATTCGAAACATCATGAGTTTACATAAATGTACTATGAAGAATGAATTTGACCTTCAAATGCATTAACATTTCCTAACATTCAGACTCGTAAAAACATATTAACTGAATCGTCCATTCATGATTTTTCTTAGCATTTTTAAGTAGCAAAGTAAATTCCTTCAATAAAATGGCAGCGCTATTCTAATATTTAAATTAGAAACATCATGAGTTTACAGAAATGTACTATGAAGAATGAATTTGACCTTCAAATGCATTAACATTTCCTAACATTCAGACTCGTAAAAACATATTAACTGAATCGTCCATTCATGATTTTTCTTAGCATTTTTAAGTAGCATAGTAAATTCCCTTAATAAAATGGCAGCGCTATGTCTAATATTTAAATTAGAAACATCATGAGTTTACAGAAATGTACTATGAAGAATGAATTTGACCTTCAAATGCATTAACATTTCCTAACATTCAGACTCGTAAAAACATATTAACTGAATCGTCCATTCTTGATTTTTCTTAGCATTTTTAAGTAGTAAAGTAAATTGCTTTAATAAAATGGCAGCGCTATGACTAGTATTTAAATTCGAAACATCATGAGTTTACATAAATGTACTATGAAGAATGAATTTGACCTTCAAATGCATTAACATTTCCTAAAACACTTACAATATTCTAATTCATATATAATAGTTGTTAATAGATGTTTATGCATTTTAAGGTGTAAATATTTTCTTCATGGTATATTTCTTTTGCATAACGACAAAACATTGACAAAATAAATGCTACCAACAAACCTCATCCATTTCCATGATAAAATGTTAGTTACTTTTCGTCAAGCTGCTTTGAACTTTTTCAATCAAATGCTTGCTCTGTTGACTCCTCAGCGGGATTCGTTCGATCAGCCCTTCCTCTGCTCCTATCTCTTGCGTTGACGAGGCTGGCAGACAGGAACTTGTTGAGGTCGTGTAGAGAGAGCTCTTTACAGTGTGGTGACTTCTTTGCTGCTTCTATCATTAGAAACAAAAGCCATTCCATCATCGCGCATATGTATAAAACGTGAACAATACGTTACTCGATTAATGCACTTCATTTTTCTGGTCCACATATAGACATAAATAAGGTTAAATATATTGTTTTATAATACATCTGTGTATGTCAGATGGCAGGCTGTTATGAATGACATAAAAAAACTTACCTATTACACAATCGTAAATTTTTAAACTTTTGAATGGCCGTTTCTGTTTTTTTCCAAGAAGACTGAACTTATTAGCGACATCTTTTGCCAATAATGAGTTCATGATATTGAACACAACGCTTGAGCTTTTTGACCCTCCAATTAGAGAAAGTTCCTTAGTTACTTGAACACGTTTCTCTTCATTTTCGAGCGTTTTTTCCATTTTATCCAATTCATCAAGGCTTTTGATAGGCAGTTCTGGTAAAATAGTCGGAAATATTGTTGCTTGTTCATTTTGAAGTGGCTTTGTATATTTTTTTACCGTTTTCAAATCGTCTTTTACACCAGCAATTTCCTTGAAGAGCTTTTGCTGTGCTACAACAATCGTATTAAATTTGCTTAAAATTTCTTCACCTTGTTCCTCAAATTGTTTTTTCCAGTCGCTCTCATGTACTTGGGAAGCTGATATGGAATGAATGATATTACTGCAGGTCTAATTTTAAACAATACTGAAAGTTCCAACAAAGTCAAAATAAGAAAAACTAAAGACATGAAAACTATTTAGCATACAACAACGAAAATGGCGTCATTACAGCATTTACTTCATAGTTTAAATTTTTTTTATTAGTAAACAAAAAAAAAGATTCCTATCGACATCTACTTACAACCAGAAGCAGACATAGCCATGGAGGTCGAGATAGAAGACTGAAGCAGTGCGCTACCAACATGGAGTTTCTTAGGAGGAGGAGGAGTAGAAGGACAACGCAAATCAACCGATTTTCTCGGTGAAGCTTTCCGCTTCGTCACTTCAGGGCTACTGCAACTTTCGGTTTCCGTAATGAACTCAGCTTCATGTCGCTTAGCTACGGCCGCTTCGTACGGTGTTGCAGTGCCTCTCAAGATGCAGTGATAGGGACTCCAATTTCGCCATTCAGGCTTCATGCACTTTTTTATCATCACAGACGTTTTTTGCATGGACATTCCTGAAGGCCAATTAACAAAAAACTTGTTCCCTGAATATTCGCACCATGAGGAAGGAACAATTTCAACCTCATTGGTATCTTCGAAGATAACGACAGAAAACATCTCATCTGACTAGAAAATACAAGGACATTTAAAGTTTCAAATCATAGGAAATACAGCGTAGCCCTGTTTTCTAGGAAATATGTAACATTTCAGACCAATATCATTCACACTTAGTTATTTTCTTTAAATCCAAGCTTACTTTATAAATTTTCAATATTGATGAATCACAGGGATATCTAAATAATCTGGATTTTTTACGGAAAAGATTTGCAACGACACATTGATTTGTAATTTGCATCACGAAAACAATTTCACCATTTTTGAGCAAACAACACGAGTCCTTCCTTTTACTCGGTATAATTGTCCCATTGGGTAACTGCAGTTTTGTTAATGACTTTTTCACCTCTGGTGCTTTATTTTTGCAGGATTTGAAACAGTTCATTTCTGAAACGCGATTGCAAGCTTGCTCTAGTGGCATTTTTCCAGAACGAATTCTTCTTTTCAACATACCCAACACATTTTCAAACTTGAATGCACTAAATGCATCAAGAGGCCCGTACAATATAACGTCAGAAGTTATATGAATTAGGCTATGGACATTATAAGATACGTTGCAAAGATCGTATAGGGTTGAATATCTATGAACAAACTGTTCAAGCAATTTGTTGGCATATTCTAAATTTTCACTATCTTGAAGCTTTGGGTCGCTAAGAATTCGAACTGATGCTGAGAGAATTAAAACGTGGTTATACGTTTCTTCATTGATTATATCTGATAAGCATGCAGGTCCTATGTATAAAAGGAATGTACGGAACTCAACTGCCTTGAATCTCTCTAATTCTTTCAAGCTTCTTGGTCTCCTTGTGAACTCGATAGGAGTCCACTTCGATACTTCTTCCACTGATTGATTTAGTCTAGTTTTACTGTGAGGAGCCATTTTGTACGGGCGAACATGAAACCATAGATGCATAAGCTTCCTCATAACTCCAAGATAAAGTAGATGCATAGGGTCACAGGGAAATTTTATTACCAATCCAGCAGCTAGATTTTCTAACGGGGAATCACCAACATGATGTTTAGTTTGAGTCCTATTCTTAAAAGATTCGTCTGTGCGCAATTCTGAGTTCAAGTTCTCATAAGATATTGCTTTATTCTTGTAAACACCTTTTACAGTACATTTCTCGCACGCAAAGTAACCCCCTTGGCTTTTACATTGTTTTAAAAATGCACGAGCAGGAGCATCACAAATGAAGTTGTGTAATTTAACTGCATAAGTTGTAGAACCAATCGTTTTTCCATCGCTCAACATTTTTTTTAATTCATCGATCAAATCTTTTAAATATAAATTGAGATCAGGCTTACCAGGTCCACAATATATTGCCACAACAAATGGATTTCCGTCTCCGAAATTTTCAACGGAACACAGTATTGGCCAAAACGCATTGCTACTTGATTTAAAAAGTGGCACACCGTCCATGTTGAAAGATAAATTAAAAACCAATTGTTCCGAATTCAGCTTATAGTTAGAACTGAAGCACTCATTTATACCTTTCATAATACCAAAGTATGCAAACTTTCCTTCTGCGCAAGCTACGATATTGTGACTGCTTTTAATTCGCAACAGCGTTCGAGCATCTTGAGGGAGGTTGTCGTCCGGGTGATGTTTAATTATTATGGACAGTAATTCATTGATAGATTGGTAGGAATGATTATTCCTAATAGCCCATTGTCTTAAATCGTCTTTAATGGTGCCTTCGCTTACAGGTGCATTAGCATCTTCAACTACACTCAATTCAGATAACTCTTCCGAATCATTGAAACACAGCCTGTCCGTTTCGTTTGATTCATATTCATTAATATCACTTTAACTTTCATTCGGCAAAGTCACTTCGGTTTCCGTGGAATCTCCAACTCTAGCTTCAGATGGTTTTTCGATACAAGACGTATGATTCACGCGTGACGATGACGGAACTTCAAAGAGACTTTGTGCTCTCGAACTTTCTGAATTTATGCAGTCAGGTTCATCGATATTTTCATCCGGATTCGCTAAATTATTGGGTCTGTCCTTTTTTTTCAATGCAGCTTCATTTTCAATTTCACTCCAAATTAACTGAGAGTTTTTATTAATTTGATAATAGTTCCTTTTCCTCCCCATCATATCTGAACTGAAAGTATAACTGAAAAATAAATAAGTAATTTGATGTTTCTTTATCGTTTTCAAGATGACAATGCTTGTGTGAATTGAAAAAAAACTACAGCTTAAGGGAACGTGAATTTAATCATTCTCTTGCACCATATCAAGGTTCGTGCCAGCTGACGTGCTTTCATTTGTTTTACCAGGGTACACACACGTACGACAATAATCAAATAATACTTTGGAGTTTTGACTAGAATAATTCCTAGGAAACAGCATTGCCAAAAAAATGTTGTGAAGACTGATAAACCTTCAAAATAAAAGTTAGCGAAGTGATTCACGAAGTAAGAAATAAGAAACAAAACTTATCAAGCACAGAATTTCACTGATAGATTTGTCATGAGTATTTTATATTTGAAATGTTTCGTATATAATTTTATATCTTCTACCTCAAATACCTAAGTAAGCTGATGATAAAAAACGAACCTTCAAATGTACTATTTGCAATTATGATTATGACCAGTCTGGTATAACATTATGAATTAGAAGAAATCATATTCTTTCAGAACAGGTTGAGAAATTACGCAATTAAAGTCTTATTAACGTCGACAACGGGGAATAAATATAGGCTAGAAGTTCACCACATTTTCTTTTGAAAGACCACCCGAACATTTCAAATTTTTAGTGAATAAGTCATATATCCTTAAAGATGAGCTCTTGCCACTCGCGTTAGAAGTATCATACTACTACTCAGAAGTCTCAGATACATAATGAATTAATGTAATGATAATGATGAATGCATATTTGTAAGAGAACTTCTACTGCCCTAATCGAATTTGTAGAAAATATTCTTAATCATGCGCACATTCACTTGAAATATTAAAGCTTACTCTGTTCACTGTAGGCGGTACCTACCCTCCTTTGCTTTAATACAAACTTTTATTTCACCTTGAACGTAGGTAGTAGTTATTACTATTTATTTCAATAAAAAATTTAAATTAGTTATCATTTTCATCGCCTTGTTATTAAGAGAACTTAATTTGTAGAGAGGCCTACTCACAAATTAGACGCAACACTTGTTTTGAATCCAACACTTCTGGGAACCCTTCAGGGAAAGGTTTACAAATCTATAAGAATTAGAAATTTGCATAATATTTTTAAACGATTTCCAGCGTCGTATCACTTCCCATCACAACGGTGTGCTTAAGAGAGAAAACACTGTACTATTAATATCACGTTAGGAAAACTTCACCAAAATTTACTACAGTTCAACAAAAAGTATGAGTAATTTACCTCTCATAACGTCTTAATCAGCAGCGCATGTAATTAATGTCTCTAACATCGACATTTAAATCTTGTCTCATTAATTATTTAACTAATACTGTCAATTGAATGATGTTCATAGAAATCTGGAGGAGCACACTTAGCACTGTTTATTTCTTGAGCAGTTCAGTTGAACTAACGGTCTCGGCTGAACACGGGCGCCAAATGCCGCCCAAGCGTCTAGAGGAGGGGGAGGAGAGGGGGATCCGTTCGTCGTTTAATCCAGTCTGAACGATTGACTGCTAGATGCAAATGCTTTCGAAATCGAAACGTCAAAACTTATCAAAATAGTTACTTGTGTGCCTATCAATTTACCTATTGGTGTTTTCTGTCTGTCAGTATTAATTATCAAACGAAAGCTTTTGAAATGGTATCACGTGTATGTGTAGAATTTAACTCTCACACTTTCAAGTCCAGAAATATCAGCATACTACTTCTTACACAAAAATAACATAATTAGTTATTTCAAATGTTTCAAATGAGCATCAGAACTGAATAAGACACAAATAAGTCGTGATAAGGCGAATGTTAGTTTTTTTAGCACATGGAATTTCTTTTACTTCAGCTTCACCCTAAATACTAAAAAAAATGAAGAATATACTTGACCCAGAAGCTAACAGCAGTTGAATTTAGGAATAATCAGACGTGTAAGATGTTATTAATTTTAAATGCAGAATTTAATATGAGCTCTGACAAATATTTTTGCTGTTTTATCAAAACACGTATAACCACAATTTCATTATATGTCTATACAATGTTTTTTTAACAATAACGTTTAAAAACAAGTATGTTGCATACACACGTCCCTCCCATATGGAAAATTCATGTAAAGCCAATGTGGTAGCCAATAAGAAATCCCACGTGGACCCCACGTATCAAAAACAGCATTCAATTTACTAACATGGCTATGATGAGTATATTCAGTGGCAAATCCATTTTGACAGCTGAAATCCACGAAACCACCAACTAACCATGTGGCATCCATGTGACGTTGTATGTAGGGTGGTGGCTGTGGCGCGTCGCTAACAGCTTGGCAGTGCTTCACTATGCATTGTCGTGAGAAGTATGTCGTGGCTAAGCAAGTCTACTCATCGCTTTAACGGTCAAAAAGAAGAAGAAGCTCCGCATAAAATTAAGGGTTGAAGATTGGCTTGCTAAGCGTCCACAACATGGGAGTTAAAATCGGAAATAACTAACAAAAGAAGCTGTAGCTTCTCGAGGCCAGGTGGAGACTATTTGATTTGCAGGAGCAGCGGCAAACATGTTTA
This sequence comes from Morinoia aosen, assembly GCA_030386875.1. Lineage (NCBI taxonomy): Eukaryota > Metazoa > Arthropoda > Malacostraca > Amphipoda > Talitridae > Morinoia > Morinoia aosen. Next base: position 10,819,824 of record CM059569.1, on the reverse strand, counting down.
CAAGTCGCCGGGAAGGCAGACACCATGGAGCTAGGATATATGGAGGGAGCATAGCCGATTCCAATCGGGTTCAAATTAGCTGCAAAAGTTGGGAGACTGGGGCATTGGCAAGGCCCCACACGTGAGCCAACCACAGACGCTTGGCTGAAGTTGGCTCCTCCTCGCCTCCTCTACAACTCGTTCATTTGCCAAAGCAAGATTAGTACCGCTCCACAAATCGAAGGATGAGGTGCGCGTGCAAGTCGCTCTCTAATTTGTTATATTCAAGGGCCTGTAATCTTTACAGTTTTTAACTCTTAATGTATCTTTGCTAGTAATTTTGATATTATTAAGTGTCCTCGAGTGAGGAAACACAATTTATTATCTTTCGGAGTCTTAGAATCCCAAATTAATGATTACGATAAACTCAACATCTGGAAGAGCAATCAGCGAGCATGTGCGCACCCTAGCGTAGTTAGTAGGTAACTGGCTTCCGTGCTGACGTCACACTTGCGAGACGGCTATTGGTTACCACAAACATGGGAGAAATCTCAAAAACTGGTTCCCTTCACAGACGGCTATGCTCCCTCCATACATACTCCCTCCACGGCAGACACTGACACCAGTGATTCCACCACGGTACACATAATAAGGTAGTAGCATTCAAGTCTTTTCTTAAAAGAGCCCTGGGGACGGTGACGTCACAGGTCCAGAACGAATAGCAACACAGATCAACAGAGTATCGCTATCTGGCGACAATATCGAGTCTGCTGTACGACAACTCGTACAACAACAACGCGACCAGTAACAAGACAACTCGTCGGCGTTGGTGTCTGCAAGAATGGCGTCTTCAAATAGAATGAAAAAATGTTCTTTCATCGAATTTGAAAATAATTCTAGAGATCAACCTGATATCAAGTACTTCCAATATCATCATGCATATATTAAAGAGTGGCCAAGAGCAAGTGGTAGTGAAATTTTAGGTCAATTAAGGAATCTAATTTGTGCGAACATATTGTGTGTAGCCGCCATGTTCGAAAACAGATAACAGAAGAATCGTTTCGCCGTTCAAAACAAAAGTACTTCTTGATAACATTGTGGTGCAATTGCCTTATAATGACATGAATTTGAGTATTGGAGGTAAGATATACAATTGTCATCATGTGTAAATTTTGTACGAATTTATCAGTACGTTTCCAATCCGTGAATTGGCTGATGGTGGTACAATTTTGTTGAAAGCTTTCGTGACACGTTGAGATCCCGTAGAAGAATAATTAAACAGGTAAATTAATTTTGAGAAGAGTAATTCAAGGTAATAGTTTTAAATATTTTTGGTAAATTTATATGAATGGTGCAAATTGGAATGAATGTTTTTGTTCCTAATATGACAAATTTTACTAGCTGGTTGGCTAATTAGGGATTATTATACAATTTGTGAGTAGGGGTATGGATAATTTCTACAGAGGGTAACTAGAACTTATTTTGAGAACTCGAAAACTAAGCATTTGCAAGCACAATGTCATTCTTTGAAAACATCTTGAAATATACCACATTACCTATCTATGACAACAAAATTATTCAAATAGTTGACAACATTAAACGGTCCAATTTTACTTGAATGTTATCAACAATTTTCACAATTTTGTGGCCAATAATCAATAAAGGAACACATTTAAAAATGTTTTACAAGAATGACATTCTGCTTGCTGATGGGTTATTTTTTAATTATTCAACTTTGAAGTTAGCTTGTGCGCGCCAGGGAAGCAAGAGTGCCAAGCGTAATTTAATTAATAACGGAAGCTAACCCCCTATTACAAACGTAAAGAGGTTGGGTTGTGAGGGGTAGCTACAGTTCTTCTAGTGAAAATTATAAATAAAGGTTTCTAGTGACTTCCGTTTACTTCCGGTGCCGCCACGGTGCGGTGCCGCCATAGCCACATGGCTAGAGGGTTCTGCCGCCGTGCGGGAGACCCGGGATCGAATCTTGGCGCTGGCAGTGGCAATTTTTCTTTGTTGGGTATAGGAGAAAAATTCCAAGCACAATACCCAACTCTACCCAGGTGTCTGAAATGGGTACAGGTCTTGACCGGGGAACGCGTCCTGGCGTTAGTTATAAGGCATTTGAAAATCCAATGTAAAAGGTGATATGTATCAGGCTTGTTGGAAATAAAGCAGCCGTTGATGCCTTCATAATTCATTATTATTTACATCATCTCCAATGACAGCCACCCGGTACCCAAGAAGGCGTCCGCCATCATGAAGCCGATGTACACGGACGTCACTACAAACGTTTATTTATAATTTTCAGTAGAAGAACTGTGGCTACCCCTCACGACCCAACCACTTTACGTTTGTAATAGGGGGTTAGCTGCCGTTTCAACTCTGAAATAGCGTAAAAAAGGCCGTTCAGGAGCGCCGCTCGTATAACTTTAAACTTAAATAACTCAAAAACTAAGCATTTGCGAGCACATTGTCATTCATGTAAAACGTCTTAAAATCGACTATATTACCTATCTATAGTAACGAAATTATGAAAATTGTTGACAACATTAAAGTAAAATTTGACTTAATAAACTCAATATTGACCAATTTTATTGTTATTTAGAGTAAATCTGTAATGCTAAACAAATTGAAAGCTATGAAAATAATTTTCAGAATTATCCCAGGTAATTGCAGACTTGCAGTTCCTGCATTCATTTTCAAGTAAAATTATATGTTATACTTGGAGGGCTGCTGGTAGTATGACTTGACCTGAGAATTATAGCTGAAAGACACTCTGAGGATATGATTTTTAGAATTTGTTCATAATTCAGTTCATTTTATATGATTGAAGGGTTCTGTTGCATCATATGTTGAATTATAATTATTGTCTGCCAAATTATAATGATTTCATCTGTGGGGACCTTCTATTCTATCCATCATTGACTGAACAACAGTTCACTTGTTCACCATATTTACCATAGTTCCCTCAGACAAAAAATTATTTTGTGCCCTAAGGCTCATTTTGTATTGAAACATTCAAATGAATTAAAATCTGTTATATTATCCTGAATTACTTAGTCAATAATTTGAAAAGAATATTTTTTGTGGATGTGAAGGTAAAGCTACCAGTAGCTCATGTCAACTGAAGTAAGCGTGCTACGTTAATCAATTTTGCTGCAGTTGAATAACTGTACTCAATTTTTATTTTACAACACTTTGAAAAAATATATGAAATACAATTTTATATATTGTATTTTATGATTATAATTATTTTTAGCTATTTTTGAATTACTCTGTTTTCTGAAGTATGTTCAAGTTATATCTCATAGCAATATTAATTGACTTTAGCCCCTCTCAGGGGGATACAACTAGTGTATCTATGGGAATGAATTAGTGTTCCGAGGGGGACCATGTGTGGGCACGAGCTAAAGGTTAGGTAGGCTTTCTTTTTGTTAAAATAATATAGGTTTTTGTTTTGTTACGGACCATCTTTTTTTGGTTTACTGCTGTCCTGTTTTTTCAGCACCTACTACTTCTTCTTCAACTTTGATCATGTTTCATGAACTTTTTTCTCATCTTACCGTTTCTATGCGTTTTCTGCATAGATTCTGCGTTCCCTTAACTCCATACTATATGATGCCTTCTTCCTTCCTCTCTTTGGATCTCATTTGTTGAGGATAGGGAGGCCTAAACTAACTAATAATCTAATTGAATTTAGCCTAAAAGAACTATCCTGAAATTTTCATTGTTTTGTGGGAAATGAAACATTAAAATGTTTGAAATATTTGATGCAGTGTAACAATTTTTGAGTTTAATTTAACTGCATTTGGTGATAAAATATCTTATATATAGATTCATGCATTGGGTGTATCGGTGAGTGAGTTGTGTTAAAGTTAAATAAAATACTGTTCATGTTTTTATAACTTATTTTCATTTCACAGGAAGGTGTTGAAGAGTTCATGAGCAAAAAATCTGGTGGTGCAGAAGAAGTGATCAGGCGCCTTGATGAGCAGCTCAGCAACTATCGCTGCATGGAGTCGCACCTCACTGCCACTCGCTTGAAGTGGGTCTATTATTTTATAATAAAGATTTAAAAGAAGCACATTTGTGTAGAGCATATTTATTTTATGTCAACTATGTCCGTATTAGTTGAAGTAGTATCCTATTTTTTTACTAAATCACCCCTCAGGGGGATACAACTATTGTATCTATGGGAATTAGCGCTCCCAGGGGAAAAATGTGAGGGCCCGAGCTGAGAGTTAGGTAGGCCTTCTTTTTGTTGAAATAAAATGTTTTTTGTTATGTTAAGGACCACCCTTTTTCGGTTCACTACTGTCCTGTTTTTCAGCACCTCTGACTTTCTTCTTCAACTTTTATCTTATTTCATGAACTTCTTTCCCATCTTACTGTTTCTATGCCCTTTCTGCATAGATTTCTCATTTTCTTATCTCCATACTAATTGGTGCCTTCCTCCTTCCTCTCTTCGATACGCTCTATTTTTGCAGCGGTTAGGGAGGCTTAAACTAACTTATAATCTTATAATCTAATCTTTTGACTAAATCAAAAAAGCGCTCTTATGCCCAATGTAAAATTTCCTCTTGCTTATTGGTGAGGACACAAGTGTTTTGTATCAAAGTTCATCATTAGTATTTGTTGCTCATTAGGCAAGACAAAGGATGGGTTTTTGTAAAAAGTGCTACTCTAATATATGCAATGCTATGCATCTAATTTCATTAGTGTAATTAAGATGTCTTAATGTTTTTGATGTAAGCCAACTTGCCAAAGTAATATTTTTCCCTTCTCCAGCATGCATTGAATGTAGGTGGGATATATTGTTAATTGCCATTCAGAAAGTTTAAAACTTTCCTCTTTGGTTATAATCTCTTGTTCTTCATACACCCGGCGCTGGTGGCGATTTTCTCTGTTGGGTATAGGGGAAAAATTCCAAGCACAATACCCCACTCTACCCAGGTGTCTGAAATGGGTACCGGTCTTGACCGGGGGAAAGCGTAATGGCGTCCTGGCGTTAGTTATAAGGCATTTGAAAATCCAATGTATAAGGTGATATGTATCAGGCTTGAAATTGGAAATAAAGCATCCGTAGATGCCTTCATCATTATTATTATACACTAAAATCATATGTGCAGTATTTAATTTTTCTAATACTATTTGTCAAGAAATGTTTAGAATTTATGTTCCATGAAGTGAATATTTTTGACATCTGCAGAAATATTCACTTATCCATTATTTATTGGTGCAGGCTGAAGCACCAGGTGCCAGACATCAAAAGCTGACTGCAGATCATAGTAGAAATGAAGGCTCTACAGGACAGCACGGAGGATCTGGAAACTCAATTCCTGCTGTCTGACAAACTCTATGTTGAAGGTACCATTCCTCCTTCCAACAAAGTCTGCTTATGGCTTGGGGTTAGTGAAACTGGACTAAGTTCAACTGCTGTAAGAAATTAGGAGAAGTTAAAAGGTGAAAGATTTTAATCACATTGTTTCTTTTAATGACATTACGTTTGGGTAGGGAGGAATTTATTTTCATTTTTATTTCAGTTTGAAATAAGAGCAAAGCAGAAAAGTTTGATTATGTATTTGTATTTTTCTTTTTAATTGTAGATGATTTTTGTTAAACCTATTTTCTTAGGTGGGTTGTAATATCTGTCATTTTTATGCAGAAGCTTTGTACTTTGTAGTATGCTGCTCATGTGTTTGCTTCATTGCTACTGCCTTTACATTTAATTACTTGAAGCAGCTTGTGCCCTAATTTTGGGTGTATCTGTGCCATAGTTAGATCAATATAACCAGTGCGCCCTCTCATGGAAGAACAACTTTTGCATCTATAGGAATTAGTACTGCCAGGGGTGAGATGTGAGGATCCAAGCTGAAGATTAGGTAGGTATTCCTTTGGTTGATGTAGAAAAATTTTTGTTTTGTCGTAGGCAATTTTTTTCTTTCACTGGTGTCTAATTTTTCATGTTATCTAATCAAACCAGTGTACATAATTATTGTGTATATTTTACTGGCGGTTTTACCCCTTTTTGTGAAAGCTTAAAATATCTAGTCAGAATGACTGAAAACTCTCCAGTAGTATGAGCAATTTTTAAGCTCTGCTAAAGGTACATATGCATAAGTGCCTCTTCTTATCAATATATGAAATCTCTTGAATTACTATGTCTATCCCCTTTTCTGAAAGGAAACTGCAATCTCAGCTGCAATAATTACATCTATGAGTGTGTTTTGCAGATAACGAGTGTTAACTGCAATACTGTAAGATCTTTGCATCAGTGCTTATTTGGTTGTATTCTCTTTTCTGGTCTTTTGGAGAACCCAGTGTACTAATCAAGTAATTCGTTATGTGTGATTGCTTACTTCATTTCATCAGTTCAGTTATTGAAAGTAAATTTTTGCATCTCTTCCAATTCCATTGATAGATCGAAGTCTACCAACATAGACATTGATTTTCTGCATTTTTTTTAATGCTTTAGTTCAAACTGCTACAGCAAAATTCCTCTGCTTTGATGCTTTGTTACTGATCTATGTATTTCTTGGTTAATTGTAGAAAACTTATTAATTGAACTTAAACCCGTGGTTTTAACCTAAATAATACAGTGATGACTCGTGTGTGCAGGCGAATATGATGCTAGAGTATGACCTGGACGCAGCAGAGGTACTGCTCAACAAGAACCTCAGCAACGCGAACACCGAGCTCACCCAGGTCGTTTCGGACCTTGATTTTCTTAGGTGAGGTTTAGTAGATTATCATGTTGCTACACAACTGCATATTCTAAGATCTATAGAATGTTTAAAAAAATGTATGTATATACGTTATGTTCTAAAATGCTCTTCTGTCATGGTTTTTCTGTCAAAAAAAGAATACTGTAAAAATTTGGTGTAATTGCACGTTACTGGCACAATCATGAATACGACTGTTTTCTTGCGTTTTCACGACGTGCTTATCTCGACATGTGTTTGTGGCCATACCTAATCTTTTATTTCATCATTAGAGAGCTGCAGACTCCATTCAGCAGCTACCGAGAATTCACATTCGAGTAGGAGTTTTGGTACGGCCCAAAACATATGATGTTTTTGGCCGTAGGTAATCATCTACTAGAATGTCACTTTTCAGTAGCCACTGAATGGAGTCTGCAGCTCTCTAATGATGAAATAAAATTAGTGATTGGAGATCAATTATTTCAGATATCGTAACCCTAGTAAGATGTATGTTCCCCCAACAAATAACTAAGATCTCAATCAAGACAAAGATCATCTGGAAAGGTTAGAATATTTATCCCTCTTCAGAAAACCATTTCAATAAAGTTTCGTTACTGAGGTTTTTTGCTCGTGTCTTTACGAGTGGTGAATTGATCGTTTTCTTCATTCAAACTTAGCTCAGGGTGTAGCTTCTGTTTTCAAGCTTTTAGAAAAATTTCAATTGTGGGACTGAACTGTCTTTCCCCGCCTCAGATATGTGAGGTCCCGAGATGAGAGGTAGGCTTTCTTTGTATTGAAATAAAACTATTTTTTTTTTGTTGTAATAGATCATCGTTTTCTGTTTACTGCTGTCCTGTTTTGAGTTATGTAGTCATTCTTAGCTCACAGTTTCTAAGCCTTAGAGACCTTGTGTGGGAACGTACGCTAGTTTCCGTGCAACTTCATACTACATGGTTCCTTCCTCTCTTTGAAACATTTTGTTGTGGTTAGAGAGGCTCAAACGGTGCTTCTATAGCGTGAGGTCTATTGCCATATATCGCCTACCCAGGTACAGTTTGAGATGTACTAATTGTTTTTAGCCAAATCAAATGTATGAGAATCGGTAATATCCATTAGTAACCTAACCTCACGCTATAGTATTAGATAGAGGTAGACCTCACGCTATAGCACTAGCTAGAGTCAGATCTCATGCTGTAGTGTTGTAGGCCTCACGCTATAGCAACGCCTGCTTAAACTAACTTAAAACCGATTAATCTTGCCCACCTCAGGACGCAGTGCACCACCACCAAGGTTGTTGTTGTTTTGCCCCGACGGCCGCTCGAAGGGGTCCGCCGCGGCCAGGGCCACCCCAGACCGGGCCCGACCCGAGGCGAAGAGGGGTGTGGTTATATGGGCCTCTGGAAGACGCATGCGTCGTGCAGAAACCTCAAAACGTCCGCGGGGCGAGTCCAGAGGTGCTCCAGTGCATGTATCTGGTGTGTGTATCGGTGTGCGTGTAGGGCGGGACAGTGTAGGAGGACATGCGGAAGATCGCCCACGTTGGCATGACACCAGACGCAGCTGTCGTCCTCCGCAAGTCCTATTCTGTGCATGTATGAGGGGAGTGAAGTGTGGTGCCCGCACCGCAGCCGCGCCAGGTGGACTCGATCCTGCCGGGGGAGGGATCGCTCCGTCGAGGGGACGGGGGGGGGGGGGGGTCTCACTCCGAGGAGGGAGTTAGGGGGTAGGGCAGCGAGGGCGCGTGAGGTGAACTGTGTGTGTATGTGGGTACGTAGTGAGGTGTCAGGGGGGCAGGGAGGGAGGGAGTCGTATAGTGTTTTGAGGTGTGTGGCCGGGGTGGTGTGTAATGTTCGTTGGGTTGGCCGGGGTTGTTGCATGTAGTGTAGCGGGTGGGCAGGGTCTTGTGTGGAGGTGTAGAAGTTTGTCCCTAGCGTGTTCATGTGGTCAAGGAGGGGGAGGACAAGGGCTTCTTCGTGTAGGTGTGCTATAGGGGTCGATCGTGTACAGCCCGTGGCAATGCGCAACGCTGTGTTTTGTGTGGACTGTAGTTTCTGTAAGTGAGTGCGAGCAGTGTCTGCTTACCAAGATGTGTGTGCGTAAGTGAGGATGGGTCTGATGAACTGTTTGTATACTGTTGTTATGTCTTCCTTGGAGTGGCCGTATGTAGTATGTGTTAGTGCTCGGTGGACGTTCAGCCTAGTGTTGCATTTAGTGTTGATATTGTTAGTGTGTGGGCTGAACGTAAAACTCTGTCATATGTAACTCCAAGGATTTGGGTGTGTCTGTGTAGGGGATGGGGGTGTTGTTTAATGTGACGTGGGGATGGATGTTGTATTCTCTATTATAAGGTGTGATGAGTGTGAGTGAGGATTTGTTTGCGGAGACCTTGAGTCTCTTTGTTTCTAGCCAGTTCTCTATTATGTGGATGTAATCTTGTAGTTGAGTGGCGGCGGTCTCGTGTTTAGGGTGTAGGGAGAAGATGGTTAGGTCGTCTGCGTATGTGAGGAGGTGTGTTTGTTAAAACACACTTTCTTTTTGTTAAAATAGAATAGGTTTTTGTTTTGTTACGGACCATCTTTTTTCGGTTCACTGCTGTTCTGTTGTTCAGCACCTACTACTTTCTTCTTCAACTATTTCTTGTTTCATGATCTTTTTTCTTAGCTTTCTGTTTCTGTGCCTTTTCTGCATAGATTCCGCGTTTCCTTAACTCCATACTAAATGGTGCCTTCTTCCTTCCTCTCTTAGATAGCCTTTGTTGCGGATAGGGAGGAACTAACTAATAATCTAATCTAATCATTGGACGACTAATTTGCTGTGGCGGTTGCAATGCGTGAGTCTTTTTTTTTGTAGTACCACGTGTTAGACACAAATGTGTCAAGATGGGTAGATTGCAAGTTTGATTTAAAGTCTTAGGTTAGCTATACTTGACCTCAAGAATTATAGAACTGTGAGAAATTGCGTTGAGATTTCCTCCTTTAGTATCGGTTGTGCGCAGCGTTCGTTTTCCTCCATCACAGTTGAATGGAACGACCTCATTGCTAGCTTACCGTAGTACATATTTGACGGAGATGTTTGACGGCATTTCTCGTTCCTCGTGTGACGAATGTTTAGGCAAGGCTTCATTAAATTGTACAAGAAGATTGGGTGAGGATGTTAAATTTTACACCCTAACTATAAGTCATGTCCGAGAACCACATGCTCCCTGTTGAGTTCATTCTCACTTCAGATATATGAGCATTAAGATCATCATTGTCACAGGACATTAGGGCAGTAAAACAGGTACGTTTTATCTTCGTATAGTGTCCTGTATCAGGATGGAGCTTCATTCTTTCACATTTAAAACTTATTTATTTGCTCATAAGAAACCAAAACACGCTCTTGGCTTAAATTCTCAGGTTTCTGACGTGCAAATTATTGAATGGTGAATACTAATGTGAATTTACTGAAAAATAGTGGCGTAGCATGAAATTCTTTTATATATAGTGATCATAATGTGTATTTTACATTTTAAGCGTCTGGTTATAGCTGAAGTCTTATAATTTGTTATGTCCAACAGGGAAGGAAATGAGATTTGAAATTTCTAAGCGGTCACAGGAGGAAACATAAGTGTGGCCAACCTGTTGTCTGATGGGGGACTTATTCATAAAGTATGACTAAAGTATTGTATCTATGGGAATTAGCACTCCCAGGGGAAAAGTGTGAGGGCCCGAGCTGTGAGTTAGGGAAGCCTTCTTTTTGTTGAAATAAAATGTTTTTTGTTATGTCAAGGACCACCTTTTTTCGGTTCACTACTGTCCTGTTTTTCAGCACCTCTGACTTTCTTCTTCAACTTTTATCTTGTTTCATGAACTTCTTTCTCATCTTACTGTTTCTATGCCCTTTCTGCATAGATTCCTCATTCTCTTATCTCCATACTAAATGGTGCCTTCCTCCTTCCTCTCTTCGATACGCTCTATTTTTGTAGCGGTTAGGGAGGCTTAAACTAACTTATAATCTAATCTAATCTGTGTAACGAATGGGGGTGAAGTTCTGGAGAATTGTTGTGGCCCGACGAAAGGAGGGCATACTTTATGTGTTGAAGTCGGACATGAGTTTTGTTGTTTTGGGGAAAAGTGTATTGTATTGAGTGGTTTCGCACTTGACTGAGTATGATGGAATATGCGAGCAATAACATAATTGAAGTAATTTGAATAGATAGCGGAGAGAAAGATGGAAGGCACTGATGACTTCAGCGTACCACCTTACAACAGCAGAGCAACTTTGGTAGCAATGCCCAAAGCGACGACTAAAGATCTATAACCGAAGTTGTCGGTAACTGAGTTTATTGTTATTATTATTATTATTATTATTATTATTATTATTATTATTATTATTATAATTAACCGGAGCAAGTTGCATATTATAGGATGTGTGCCGTATATGTATATTAAATAATTCAAGTGCGTAGTGTTCAATATTTAATTGCTACAATAATGTATTCATCGAATAAATATGGATGTAAGGCTACTTTTGCCATGTAGTAAAACTAGGCCAAATGCATGTTTTACTGTATTGAGGGATTTTCACGGGGAAAAGTGTAGCTGCTGGAATGACTACAGCAATACTGCCAATATTCCTGTGGTTACTCAGAGCAGCTACACTTTTAGTTCAACGATGCTCGTTATTCAAATTTTCAACTATTAACACGTACATCATGGATACAGAGCAATTCGAAAATTAACTAATCTTGAAAACACATTTTTTATAACGCAATTTGATGTAGCGGTGATTATTCAAAAATCATCTGAACAAATCGATAGGTAAGAGTAAAAGAGCTCAGCAGAATATGGAAAAGGTGCAAGAGAAAGATTTGTACTTCGGGAGCCTATTCTTAGAATTTGATTTTATACGAGGCCTCCAATATATGTGTTTATATATAGTCTAAAATAAATGTCCATTAAAGATGATGGACATTGTACAATAACTAATCCTGCTTCCTATGTATATCGTTCAACAAGTATTCTGAAAGAATAGTAGACTTTCTTGGAGCGGAAAGCATTGTTTGCAAGAGTAATTTTATCCTGTGTTTTATTTACGTTTAAAAATGATGAACTCAGTGTTTCGTTCTGAAATATAAAGTAACATTATGAGGACTTTCATTTGATTTATCCTTTTAACACTCTAGAAGAAAAATTAGAATTTGAGAATTACAATGAGTATGCAAGTCGCAAACGGAGCTTTGTATTGATAAATATGAAACTTTTGCCCAGTGTGCACACAAATTTTAATTATTACGTGGCTATTATGCATTGCATACGAGATTATCAAAGTTTTTCAGTATCATAGTTTCCATATTATTCAAAAAATTTTCAATACGTATGTGCGGAAATCCGGCAGTTCCTGCCATGGTGCAACCATACGTACGGCAGCCAGAGCATCGCTGCCGTGAGTGACGTGTGAATCACGTGGTATGGGGTCGGTGACGTATCAGCTCAAACGTCTCCTATTGGCTGGCTTGTCTAACGGTTTCGAGGAGCTGTCCCCTTTGAAGTGGACTTACCTGTCTTCTGTATACCGTGGCTTCCACTCCAGGGCTGCCACTGAGGTTTTTCTCTTTCCCCCAGATTTGCGGTAGAAATTCCCCCATTTTCGTCAAAAATCCCCCAAAATTGAGGAAAAAACGTATTATTGTACATATTATATCGAAACTGACATAACTTAATGTATATTACATCCAAATGTAATTTCGTCCTTTTCATTGACAGCTTGTGAGCTATTTTGCTGTAGCGGTAAATTGTTTTACCCACAGGTAAGAAATTATACACGCTTGAGGAAAGGTCGCGTTGGTCAAAGTTTTCCACAAGAGTAAGCTCACTTATGGTAATTCCTCTGGATTTCTTGGACGGCTCTCCTATGATATCAGCGCTGGTACTTGCAACATTTATGTTTCTCTTATGTAGCACTGAGCATAATTTTGTTTTAATTTTTACAAGAAATATTGCAGCACTTACAGTACCTACAGTTGATATTACTATTTCATTTCAGGCGAGTTTTAATTCGGGTGCACCGAGCAAATCATTTCTAAAAGACTGCGTAGAAGTAGAAGATGTTACCGTTTCGGTTCGTAGAAGATGATTCGGAACGGTAAGCCATTGGAAAAAATAATCACCATTCTAAAGCAAAAATAATAATTATAGAATAATGAAATCTTTATATCAATAGCATTAATCACTGAAATGAACCTATTTGTCACCTTTGTGAAGTTTTGCTCGTTAAAACGTTAAGGTAATATTCAAAGTTGAAGAACTAATTGCTGAAGAGCATGTAACAGAGTTAGCATCTGTAACGCAAATAAGTTATGACAAGGCAGATAAATAAAATGTTAATATTGGAAGTTACTGATTGAAACCTACGCGTGCTGCACATTTTTAACATCTTTTAATGTTGAACCACACAAGTATTTAATCTACAAGAACCCCCTGCTTCTGCCTCTTTTGCCGAAGAAAATACGATAAAAATATCTGAATTCACAAATTAATATATAAGAATAATTACCACATAATTTAGGTTAATGAGGGGAATGTTGATCAAAAAGTATTCGCTCAGAGGAAGGAAGCTAGCAACCGCCACGGTCACTGTTTGCCTGCTTATTCCTTTTATATAGCGAACTCTCGAGACTTAGCTCTGTGAGCTGTGAGAATGAGACTATTCATTGTTCCGATGTGAATCTCGTTGCTAGTCTAACGAGTTCGATCCTCGTGCAAACTTCGTTATATCGCCTTTTATTCATCCTTAAAATGGGGTATTTCCTGTTCTGCATCATAATATCTTCATCCGAGTAAGCGTACGTCCACTTGTAATTCGAAATAATTCATGGGATACATTTTCAGCATAGGAAATAATTCCTAGCCGAATTCCCCTAAATTTAATGGTTTTTTGCGAAAGTTTCCCCCATTCCCCTAGACTACCAGCGTTTCCCCCAGATCTAGGGGAAATCCCCCATCAGTGGCAGCCCTGTTCCACTCTAGGGTAAAATACCCCATTTTAGGGTAATCAGACACTGTCTAGGGTAGAGTTTAGGGTAACGCAAAATGCTATGATTTTTAGGGTAATTCGACTTCAATCAGGGTTGCACAGCAAAACTATAGGGTATTGCCGGTTTTCATTACCAATATCAAGTTTGTTCTCCTAAGTACCTTATAAGGTACCTTGTGGAAGTACTCTACCGGAACGTTAATGAAAATGTTCAAGAAGAGTCACATTTGGAACACGCGCAAAGCTCAACCGAACTTGCTTTCAATATATTCTTTATTGCACCCTCCGATAAGGCTCAAATTGCTGAGCACATCGCTGCAAATCTCCCAGCTGGCAGCTGTGATCTCTCCTTAGTATAATGTTGCCAGATTTGCTCAAATAAATAATACCTTGGATTATTAAAATTACAGTAATTAAAGTGGTAGGCAATTTGAAATAATGTTTAGAAATCGATATTTGATAGTCTTACGTCAACTAACTCGTAAATGTATCAAGATTTACACCAATACATCGGTCATCGTCGTTTAGTGGAATTGAACGACTATATAACGTGTAAACAACGACACCGCTCGAGCCGAGCCGACTTGGAGGGCAGAATTCAGGGTTGCCAGATTGGCCTTTTCATAACCAATTTATCCAAAATTGGTCATTTTATAAACGTCGTGGCAATGAGAAAAATCACTTGGCCATTTTTACCAATTTGGCCATTTTTTTGACCTTGTGGCCTTGAAATATTCAATTAAATAATGTTTTCCAAAATGGAGCGTTGAACGGACCAAGATACTGCAACGTAATACGAATTATCGAAGCTCGAACGAATCTTGTTCAATCTTCGATTAGGCGCGTTTGTAACGCAGCAGCTGCAGCCTGCAGGGCAATGCGCAGATAGTTTTGTTTCAGTCGGTAGCAATTAACTGTGCAAGGTGCCTCACATGGTTACTTGCTATGGTTACTTGCGAAACAGATAAGATTTGGTTACTTGCGTTGCAGTAAAATGGATTCTCCGTCCGACCAAGCTGCTACACCACCAAGGAAGAAAAGCAAAATTTCATCGTCTATTAAGCCCTACTCACAAAAATGGAAGGAAGAATGGAGAAGCGAACCACTGTTTCGAGGCTGGTTAGAAAAATCTCAGTGTTCTACCTCAACTAAAGATATGGCATACTGTACCATATGCTCATCTACCATTACGTGTGGTAAATCGGAGATTACGCGTCATGCAAACAGTCTACGCCATCAAAATCTCTCAATGCAGAGAAGGAAAACTCAAACTTTTACTTCCTTCATCTTGTCAAACGATCCAATTGACAAGTCAGCCAGAAAAATTGAATTGCGGATATTTGCATATCTTTCTGAGCATAATTTGCCTATTTCGTTAAATGAATCATTGCTGCAACTGCTGAAACAAATGTTTCCAGATAATGAAGCATTAAAGAAAGTAAGCATAGGGAAACAAAGAGCCTTGAACATTATTAGACAATGTTTCAGTAAACATCTACTAAGTGATCTTGTCGTGGCTCTTAATGAACGTTTATTTTCTGTAATAATAATTGATGAAACAACTGATCGCAGTACCGCTAAACAGCTTGGAGTCATCGTGCAATATTGGAGTGAGGGTGCAATCAAGAGCTCCTTTGTTGATCTTGTTGAAATACAGGATAGCACAGCCACTGGATTGTTTTCTACACTCAAAAAATGTTTCAGTGATAAAAATATTAAATTGAGCAACATTGTAGGGTTTTGTTCTGACACGACTAACGTAATGATGGGATCCAAACATTCTGTTGCTTCTTTATTAAAAAAAGAATTGCCAAATGTTCATGTTGTAAAATGTTCGTGCCATTTAATTCATTTATGTGCATCACATGCTTGTCTAAAATTACCTAAATCTATCGAGGATCTTTGTCGTAATGTGTTTAACCATTTCCATCTAAGCTCGAAAAGACAGATTTCATTTCAAGAATTTCAAACTTTTGTCGGAATAGAACCACATAAAATTTTGGCGCCTGGTCAGACACGATGGTTGTCACTAGAGCAGTGTGTTAACCGTCTATTGGAGCAGTGGGATGCTCTGAAATTATATTTCACTGAAGTAGCGTTTAGTGATCCCACTAATACTAATGATGCAATCATGCAAACTTTAAATGATTCTTTTTCTTTGGCATATATAGAGTTTCTTTCATACAGTTTTAGCCGGTTTAATAAGTTCAATAAGCACTTTCAGTCAGAACTGCCTGCACTATAAGCCTCAAAAAGGATGTGTGTGACTTAATAAGAAGTATCTGTTCAGATTTCATGCGCGTGTCTTATGTGAGGCAGTGTGAAATCACAGCACTACAACCATCTGATGCTCTCTTCACCGCGTCTATGGTGACAGATGAAAGTAAATACCTTGGCGTCGCGGCCACCGAAACTCTAAACGAGCTGAAAAGCAGTACAACACCAAATGAAATGGCGATATTTTACAGGAACTGTAAAGCGTTTTTAATAGAAGCTGTTAGACAGTTCCAAGCTAGGTTTACCCTGAAAATCCTTTGTATGATGTGATTCAGTTCTTGAAACCTGCCAACGTTATTCAGCTCCAACCGCCGACAATAGCAAAAGTTTTTGATATTCTGCCGCAGTTGTTGACTTTTGCCAACAAGAATGAGACAGACGCAGAACATAGAAACATTTTTTAATGCCTGGAATTTCAACTGATATGTCCTGTCAGGAGTATTGGAACATTATATCGAAGGCAAAGAATGCTGCGGATCTGCCATGCTTTCATAACCTATCTGATGTTGTTTCTACTCTTTTGGCACTACCATTTAGCAATGCGTCTGTCGAGCGTTTCTTCAGTAAGTCAAATCTAATCAAAACTGATAACAGAGCTTCCCTAAAAAACGAGACTCTGTGTGGCCTATTGCACATGATATACCATCTTAACAATTCAGAAGAAACATTCGATTCAATGCCGATTGATTCCAATTTGATTGCTTCCGTAGAAAAAGTCAGAAGCAACGCTACTTGTGCTGAACTTTAAAATTTGTCATCACGTAAAGGTAACTTGATACAGTCTTATCTAGCTCTTATTTTCGTCTTTGTAAATTGGAAGTACACTTGTTAATATAATCGGACTTGTTGTTCGTGTTGTTGTTGTCACGGAATCGTGTTGTTTGCAATGGATGTTATTGATTTTTTTATGTAAATATGTATTTGTCAAATCACTTTGTAATGAGTGGAGGTTGGTGGGATGCACAAGTTGGACCCTCGTCTCACATCCATATAACCTACTACAGTGTGGTAAATCTGAGTGAGGCTGAAACTTGTCTTTGTGTTAACTATACTTACAACAAGCCTCCGGAAGCGGTCCGAGCCACAAAATGGGAAACAAATCCTTTGCACAAAAAACAATTATTGTGTGCTAACCAGGTATACTTTCATTTCAATTTTCTTCCAACAGTAAGATATGGCATTCATGATTTAAATGTGGTGATAATATTTATGATTATTATCACTAAAAAAATTAATTGAATAAAAAAGTGATTAACAAGTTTGACTTCAACCCAAGACCAATTTTTACATGTAGATCCACACACCTTGTTGAAAACTAATGCCCTTTCAAGGCAACTTCTCTTTCTCTTTAGCAAGGTCACGAACAACATTCCTTTGGGTTATGTTATTTGAATTAAAAGTTTTTTATGTCATCTCAGTATTAATGTAGTGATGGCCATTGAATGAAAAGAACACAATTAAAGCCAGTTTCTAGTGATCATGCAGCTATGTGTTATATACAGAACTCACAGATGATGCCAGCACCAAAGGCATTCATATAGTTACTGAGTTTTGCCACTTCTCTGAGTGTTTGTTGTGTTGGATGTGGTATTTTTCACGAGCTAACTCGGAATAGGTGTAGTTTGTAATAGGTGGTAACATTACTACAGCTTTTTAACTTTAATTAAAAAAGCTCAATCTCAATTTTAAAAAGCTCAAGTTCAATTTAAAATAAGTCAAGTTCAATTTAAAAAGGTCAAGTTTAATTTAAAAATGCTCAAGCTCAATTTAAAAAAGGTCAAATTTGATTTATAAAATGTCAATTTCAATTTAAAAAAACTCAGGTTTAATTTAAAAAAGGTAAAATTTAATTTAAAAAAAGTCAAGTTCAATTTAAAAAAACTCAAGTTTAAATTGAAAAAGGTCAAGTTTGATTTAAAATGCTCAAGTTTAATTTAAAAAAGGTCAAGTTCAATTTAAAAAAGGTCAAGTTTAATTTAAAAAGGTCAAGTTTATTTTAAAAAAGGTCAAGTTTAATTTAAAAAAGGTCAAGTTCAATTTAAAAAACTCAAGTTCAATTTAAAAAAAGGCAAGTTCAATTTAAAAAGGTCAAGTTTAATTTAACCCTTTCGGTACTATAATTCAATTGGTTTGGGTAAAAACTTCCAGGGGAAATGTTGTCGTTACCCCGAATTGTCATTGAAATTGTCCTTATGTGGGTGCTTTTAGCTCAAGTAAGTGCTTACTTCTTTGTTTTGATTTGAAAATTTTTTAAATCTTTGAAGCTCATTGCTTGGCGACAGAAATTTTTGATATTGATAACTAGGTTTTTGTATTTACGAAGAAATTATCTACGAGTTCTTGCCCGAATTTATCAAAAATTTACAAAGTTCAGTAAACGTGCTCAATTTAAATGGAAAGGGTATTGAATGTGTTGCACGGACCCTGTAGCATGAACTTACGCGTGCCTACGCTACAGGGTTCTATGGTAATTACAGAGCCTATGGTAACCTATGGTAATTTACACGTGCAGGCTTCTGGAATTGTTTAAAAACTAGTTTAATGAATGTTTTCAATTTCCTTAAGTGTGTTATTTACTCCAAAATATTCCCCCAATAGTTAAATTACTAAATTACTTTAAAACTAGGTTTGATGCCCTAAATTGGAAGCACTAGCCAACTTGGCACTATAGTAGCCGTCAGTACCGAAAGGGGTAAAAATGCTCAAGCTCAATATAAAGAAGCTCAAATTTAATTTAAAAAAGGTCAAATTTAATTTAAAAAAGGTCAAGTTTAATTTAAAAAAGCTCAAGTTTGATTTAAAAAAGGTCAAGTTCAATTTAAAAAGGTCAAGTTTAATTTTAAAAAGGTCAAGTTTAATTTTAAAAAGGTCAAGTTTCATTTAAAAAACCTCAAGTTTAATTTTAAAAAGTTCAAGGTCAATTTCAAGAAGCTCATAAGTTTAAAAAAGATCAGGTTGAATTTAAAAATTCTCAAGCAGGCTATATTTAAAAAAAGATGAATTTCAATTTTGAAAAGCATATGTTTCTAAAATTTCATACCTATGTAGCTAATAATAATAAAAGGAAAGTTGATTTGTGAGAATGTAATTTGTGAGAATATAAGTATTACACATTTTTTGTATAATACTGAATAACATAATATAATAAGCCATTGCTGTAGCAGTCTTATTGTTTAAACATAACTTTGAATATGTGTTATGTTTAACTTTTCAGTCAGTGCATTTTGCTAATTGTCACACTGTTTCTTATTACATAAAATTTATACGGATCAATTTTGTCAATGGATATAAGTAGGTACCGATGATCTGTTTAGCAAATGATTCATAGGTAAAAACTGGCCAATTTGAAGTTTAGGGGATTCACGGATACTAAAAATTCCGTTCCAAAGAATCACTAAACGAACATTTTAAAAACGATTTAGATGATGAATGACAATCTGCTTGCCGATGCGTAATTTTTGAATTATACTTTGAAGTTATAGGAACGTCGTATATAAAAGTGAAGGAACGAACACATATGTATACTGTAATACGGTATTGACAAAATGATGGGTGAGGTTAGGGTAGGTAATGTTAGGTTAGATAAATAAACTAACCTAAAATAACATAAATCAACCTAAAATGGCTTACCTTAACCTTCCCAAACCGACGCTGTTCTTTTCGCGCCCAAAAGGGGGCGTGACCCAACGATGCAGTAAATAAGCAGCCAACCATATAATGTTATTTCTTTCTGAACGTAATTATTGTTATATCTCAAAAATAACGCATCAGCGAGCAGAATGTCATTCGTGTAAAAAGTTTTTAAATGGGTTCCTTTAGTGATTCTTGGGAACGGGGTTTTCAATTTCCGTTAATTCCCTAAACTGCAAATCGACCGTAAAACTTGAAGAATGTCAAATTAAGTACAAAGTCACAGCAGCTTGGTTTTTTTGATATTTGATTTACTCTACATATCTTCAGTGCCAGTAATTTTAAATAAGTATGCATTCTCACAAATAAACTTTACCTATATTATTACATAGGTATGAAATTTTAGAGACACAAGCTTTTCAAAATTGAAATTCATAATATTTTATATATAGCCTGCTTGAGACTTTTTAAATTAAACTTGATCTTTCTTAAATTAAACTTGAGCTTTTTAAAATTTACCTTGAACTTTTTAAAATTAAACTTGAGGTATCTTGAATGGAACTTGACCTTTTTTAAATTAAACTTGAGCTTTTTTAAATTGAACTTGAGTTTTTTAAATTGAACGTGAGCATTTTTTAAATTAAACTTAGATTTTTTAAATTGAACTTGAACTTTTTAAGTTGAAGTTAAAAAGCTGTACAGCTTGAAGCAGTCTGTAAAATAATTTATAGACAAATTACACAGGATATGTTTGTGTCAACACATTAGACAGTATTTAGGCTAGATGTTCATAAGAAAGTTCAGATATTTTGCTTCTGTTGCACAGAACCTGACAACATTGTATGCATTGTAAAGTCCATATTTCTTACACTGGAGAATCTACTTAAAGTCACCCCAAAGGGTATATTAGTCTAGTCAAAATGAGCATTAAAGGAAAGACACACACGCACAGCATACCTAAACCAAGAAGTTAAGGACTAAATCAAATAAGCTACACTGCATGGAGCATTTCACATCAAGCAGGGTGAGCAACCACAATTCAATTTCTTCGCGAATTAGACTAACTAGCCTAAATTATCACGACTAAATAGAAAATTATTTAATGTACTATTTATTAATACTGAACACACAAATTTATTAAATATTTTTTCCATCACACAACACACATGAGTCAACAACAATTAATGAACTAAATATGTCCAATTACGGGATCAGAACGTCGGTAGCAGCCGTCCTAGCTTTCACAATGCACTTTATTCACGTTGAGCTGCCTAAATTGTCAATATCCAATAGAATATCATTTGAATCAATATTTATTATATTGAATGCACAAAGTTACAACAATTTCATTCAAGAACACTCCGAGTTAAATGACAGATCACAAAAAATCATGGGTCGAACGCGACGTGTACATATGATAAACACAGCACACTGTCAAAGTCACGCGAACAATGTCGTTCAAATTGGGTGCATTTTGACTGTTGACGCAGTGCGTAACTACACAAATAAGCTTCATAACATTGGAAGAGCTCCTTTTTTCATGTTTTTATGTTATTGTGCTTCATTTATTTATTCGGACCACTGGGAAATCCAAGTTTACAGCTTCTTACATAACTGGAAGTAATCAATTCACTGCAAAAAAGTGCGTTCTACCAATGAAAAAAGAGGGACAAATATTAGTAACATAAGAAGAATATCTTGAATTCCAAGCCCATAAATATCAAAAAACAATAGCTGGGAATGGACTCATGAAATTATAACATGAATATGGATTACATATTTAGTTTTTTTGAGGAATTATACGGGCATTATTATTTTAGTGTTTGAATTACTGTGAAGAACTGCCATAATATCGAAAAATATGAAATAACTACAGTTAAGTAAATAAAAACACGACAATGAAATGTTATTCATTTACCTTATCTCGCTTTTCATTCGCTGAAAATAAGAATCCCATAAGACAGCCACTTCTTTAAAATAATATTGCCGAACGTTTTTTTTCTGAATATAATATAATGGTATATTATTTATTTTTTGTTACATAGCTACTCTATTAGGAAAATAAATTTTATTTGCGTAAATGTACATAGTACGGTACAAAGTCTAAATTTGGCCTGGCCACTATGCAGCCATGTTGAAAAACCACGTACAGCCCACATTATTAGGTTTAATGACCTAACCATATTTTACCCACCTTTTGCCCATGTGTTCATATATATATCACCATTGCCCATCTGATTCCCATTTTCCAATGTGGGCCCCATATGGGCCCCTTGACCCTCTTCTACTAGGGATGCGGCTCTCTCGACACAGGGTCGAAGTCAGAAGTTACAAGTGTTATATTCCTATCTTTTTTTATTTGCCAAAGATTGCTGTTATAAGTGGGTGTTGCCATACCGGATGATTACATTGGTAGTTTAATTTTATTTCTAGTCATGGATGCTAATGTTTTTGCTTTTCTCGCTGAAGAGCTCTGCTTTGGTTTTAATGAATAAACTGTTTTGTTGTTGAGTAAATGTGCAATATTATATCCATGTGCTATCTTCTCCCATTTGGTGGAGATCGGCTAAGGTTTACTTTAAAGACCTTCATTGATTAGTGTAGTTTACTGCAGATTATGAAATTTTTCGCTCATGGTCAATGAAGATCTTTGTAGAAATCGATGCCGATCTGCACTTCAAAACTGGTATACACTGAACTAATTCTGCATTATGTCTACTCTAAGTGCAGATACTTCTGCGAAAAACTTCAATGATCTGTAAAAATATTTGCCATAAACTGCAATAATCTTCAAAGAACGGTGAAACCATTTCTGATTGGGAATTGCGCATTTCACAGCCAGTAAGGCAGCTTTCCACAGGCGCGCAACCAATAATTACGCGATTTCTACGCTCGATATCTCCCGAAATATTTCGTTGAGGAGCCCGAAATTTGACATGAAGCACAATGAAACTTTGTAAACGTATTTAAACAATAAAAAATAAAAGTAAATTTCAAAAAATGTGAGTCAGTCCCCCATAAGTATGATTAAGTTTCTTTAAATTTTCCTCGTTATTAAATTTCTAGTGTTACTAATTTGTAAAAATTTATGAGAACTAGAAACCCTAAGAATTTTCAGGCACCTGAACGAATCATTAGAAAAGGTATGAAGGTTCAAGATTGTACTTCTTCAATTAATGGCTGTCCGTTAAAGAGTTGAAAATCCTGACCGGTCGTTTTTACTTTTGCCCATATTTTTACCCTTGTATTCCATATTGTGGAACCAGATGGAAAAGTGTGCAGTACGATATTTTCAAAGCTTCCACGAATAAAATGGTTTTTCTTTAATAGAAATTGTATTGAATTGTGATAATGTAGTAACAATATAGATGCTACGGTCGTTGAACATTGCCAAGCAATGCAATTTCAAATTCAAGCGTTGCATTTCATTCAAGAAAATATTCATTAGTTTCCATGAATTCGTTTATTCTATTTGGGCACGAACGTTGTTTGTAGGATAGATGGATGCATACCTCGCTCATTTTAAAAGCGAATTTTATTTCCTCGAGGTTATCAAAAAACTTGTTTGCTCTAAACTTTATTTACCTTATGCATCTTGTCTATTATCATACGTATCATCTACCCAAGCCTTCACTGAAAAGAGAGAGAATGAGAAAATACTGTCCATGTTAAAATTTTTACTCATCGGAACGTAGATTCAACAAGATAATGAATAATAATTAAAATGGAAAAGTCAACACAGATCACTGGAGTAGTGCCGATTGCAATGAACTGATCACAATTACCGCGTATGATTCGACGAGTAGAATTTAGCCCATTTACGTGTAAATAATGTGCTGGAGTAACAGTCTAACTCGAAGAATGAATTATTCCTACCTCAAATATAATAAATAATTGAAAACTTTATAGTGCATGTTTTTTCATCTAGCTCCATCACCAATTAACTTTGATAATCCTAAAATTTTGTATATTTTCAGATAACATGAACTGGGATCGTGGGTCATGCTCTCGCTCACTTGCATTATTCTGAAAACTAAACTACGTGTATCTGTTGATGTCTCTAAATTCATAAAAAATGACTTACATAACTAAATATACTTTGGAAAATATTTTCAACGTATATTATAGCGCAAATTATTCTCTGAAGATGAGGTGTATAAGTACAATGAACTGTTTTTGTTACACCTCATTTCGTTCATTGTGTTGCAGCATGAAGGTTACGTTTTTGAATTTTTATATTAGTTCACAGCTGGAACGGGTCCTTGCAATAAATCAAGGAATTAAATTCTAAAAAATACATGCGACAATTTTGTTTGTGTCGTTTGTCGTGGAATATATTCAAAATGAAATAACTCACTTTTTCAACATTCCATAACAAAATTATTTCAACTAAAAATTTGGTGGCACTTTCATGTTTTTAACCGTATTCTGATCAAATTATTCACTTTTTATCAGTAAATATAAACTGATGAAAAAATCAGCATAATAAACTTTACTAACTATAGTGCTAAGACATTCCTAATCGATCTAACTTTCATGTCTCAAAGAAACCAATAACACCAAAAGAGATTGCATTTAAGAAAAATATTAAACTTTTAACTTGTGGTCACAATTTTTTTCTCGATGAATCGTTCTTAATTGCTAACGTAAGCCCGAAATAGAAATGGCAACACCGATCTTTAAAGTTTATTGCAGTTTATTGCAAACAGATATAGTGCAGATTTCATATAGTGCACATTTAATGCTCTAAAGTGTCTGCACTGAAGTATCTGCACTGAAAAAGTATCTGCATTTAGTGCAGTGAATGTCCGATTTCGAAGTGCAGATCGGCATCGATTTTCTGGGAAGATCTTCACTGACCATGAGCGAAAATTTCAATAATCTACAACAAACTACACTAATCAACGAAGATCTTTTAAAGTAAATCTTTGCCGATCTTTACCAAAGGGGAGAAGAAAACACATGGATATAATACTGCACATTATACTAAACAGCAAAACAGTTTATCCAGTAAAACCAACGCAGAGCTCTTCGGCGAGAAAAACAAAAACATGAGCATCCGTGACTAGAAAAAAAACTAAACTAGCTATATGATCATTCGGTACTGCAACATCCATTTGTAACAGCAATCTTTAGCAAATAAAAAAGGTAGGAATATAACACTTGTAACTTCTGATTTTGACCGTGTGCCAAGAGAGCAGCATGTGGTACAAATCCCTCCCTCCCATACATTTTTATACTCCTAGATCATTGTGGGACACTGTGCTGAGATTAGCTATGGCCTTAGCAGACCTTTTTTCACTTTCTTGCCATGAGACTGACTGAACTAGAGTGCAACGTGGCAACTCTAGAGCCGCAGCAACGTTTATTAATGAAGTAATGTAATAATTTATTGATTTATTAAAATAAAATTTTAGCTTCCTATTACCACAAAGGTGTTCAAAAAGAGGAAGGATGAATGCACCATTCAGAATGGAATTAAGGGAACGCGGAATCAGTGCACAAGGGGCATAGGAGCAGTAAGCTAAGAAAGGAGTTGATGAAATTTGAAAAACGTTGAGAAAGAAAGTAGTAGGTGCTGAAAAACAGGACAGCAGTGAACCCAAAAATGATCGTCTGTAACAAAACAGAAAACCTATTCTATTTCAACAATAAGAAAGCCGACCAAACATTTAGCTAGGTACCTCACATCTTCCCCCTGGTAGCTCTAATTCCCATAGATACAATAGTTGTATCCCCCTGAGGGGAGTGATATATAAAAAAGTTGAGTAATCTATAAGTCAATAATTTTTTTACAGTGGCACAGGAGCTATCAGTTGTGCACATCTGCTTTAAATGTAAAAAAGAAATAACAATCATATAATTTTATTACACATATCCTCGCATGTATATTCGTTTGACGGAAACGAGTATTGTACATTTTTAAAGTAGATGCCTCTGAAGTATTATGTCATCTATTTCATTTTTCGTGAGACACTTCATTTTTAGGAACAATTCAAATCGACTATAATTCACTTGTTACTCAATAATTTCACAAGATTTGTGAATTAGAAGCAGTGTGTGTTTACTTCAATAGGTATGGCTTGCATCCATTGCAAAACCTAAAATATAAAATGCAGGTCGTGAGAGGCTGCTGCTGTCACGTGAAAGAGTACCACTACCTCATAAAATTCCATATTGACAACGTTGCAAATATTCGGTTGCTATGAACATTTCCGTATGATAATGAACTTGTCGCTTAACCGCGTAATTTAAATAGACAATTTTGCCCATGTCGTAAAAGTATTTTTAAGTTTTCCGTGAATGCATACAGTTGCAAACTATGCCACAGGAAAAAGAATAAATTGATAGTTTTAAAACGTGAACATTCAAATAGCCAGTGTTCAGCAAAAACGAGTACGCAAAGCCTCCCTTGTTGACGACAGATGCACCACAAATTTCTTCACACAAGCGAACCCACCTGAGCAGCCTGAGATCAAGTTTTTCAGGGTACCATTCTTCGTCCCCGCTTCCGATGTCTGATGCCGAGACTTTCAACCGAGATGCATCTTCATCACCGCCTGAAGTAACCTCCAGCGAAGATGATCCTCGTTTCCCATTCCAGTCTCAGGCTCTTCTTGTCTTCAATCCCAATTCTGCAGCGCCAGTTAAAAATTGAAGTGTAGCTATAGCATAATACTATACTATGAGGTAAAACTGTGTACCAATCGATGTATTAGTTATTATTCTAACGTAAGTTAGTTCAAGCTTCCCTTACCACAAGAGGCGTTCCAAAGAGAGGAATAATGAAGGGACAATCTAGTATGGACTCGTACATGCAGAGTCTATGCACAGCGTGTGTTTTACATGGGCCATCCTTGTGAGGTAACACCAGTGGGTGCCAGTTGACTGAACACAATGCACATCGAAACAGCAGGTCAGAAAAAGTCACAACAAGAATAAAATTCGAAAAATTAGTAATAGGTCCTGAAGAAAAGGATAGTATTGACCATAAAAAGATAGCCTTAACAAAACAAAAAACACACTATTTCCTGAAAAAGAAGGCCTACGGAACCGTCAGATCAGGCTCGTATATTATCCACCTGGGAGCTCAATTCAATTTGAAGATATACATTTTTTGATGACAGACCGTTTTAAAAGCAATGTGATGGATTTTTCAAAGAGGAATAGTTTTGGAGCACATTTAAAATTATTTGAGCATTTCATCGCTTGATATCAGTGTGTGATGTAAAGGAGAAATATAAAAAGAAACAATATTTACGTCAAGCAGAAACAAGAGGGTTTCCAGCCAGCTAGGTTTAAAGTAGAATCTTGGTCAATTCACAAGAAAATCTGTGTAGGATTCACAAACATCGACAATCGAATGAAGAAACGTGAAAACAAGATTAGACTGCAGGAAAAAAATGAGTTGTCAAACTCTGTGCACATACATGCTAAGTACGTGCGGTTAATAACTTTTGTTACAGATCAGCATCGGTATATTGCATCAGAACAGCTAAGAATAAGTAGTTGAATTAGTAGTTGAATGAAATATTATTACAAGTAAAATTTAGTAAGCTGAATCGAAATATTTTTTGAATATTGAATGATTGCATGGAATATTAAGGGAGACGTCCGCGCTGAAATCGACTGGATCAATATTATGGCTGACTCTAACGTTCGAAAATAAATAGTAGTCTCCATAACTTTTCCCACTTTCGGAACAATTTTAGAAGACAATGGTGAGAGGAGGGTGGGGGAGTGGGGGAAGTCCGTACTTTTCAAGAGATGTTGTCTCAAGAAGTACTTGTCGCAGAGCAAGGATTTAGGTGTCATTGGATGCCCAACAATTTGCTGCATGTTGAAAGACTATTTTCAATTTTGTAATAGCTCAGTCATAATGAAATTCATATTTTTTCGAAAAGTCATTTTCGCCATAATTTTTCAATGTAACCAAAGTTTACTCTGAAGAAAAATCTCATGTCAGTAGATAGAGCAGCTCTGTGCGTATAGAAAAATACCTGAATCATTGCTCTATATTAAAAACATTTGGAGAAAATATATTTTGAAAATTAAAGATGTATTCCCCATTTCCACCCCATTTCCCCCAATATCTCAGTAATTATTGCAACCCCGAAAAAACTTCAACACAACTTTTTATTTATACAAATACATCGGTTTGCCAATTTTCATAGATGTAGATTGCATTGAAAGAACGTTACAATCATTTTGTAAACATTAACCAATATCTACAAATCTGTAATTCTTTACATAAATTTTTCCTATGTAACTCAGAAATTATCATGAACATCAAAAATAATTCCTCGTCACGTCATGCAGCAACTTATTGCGCATTCAATGACATAAATCATTGTTGTACGATTAGTACTTTTTGAGAAGATGTCCCTTGAAAAAGAAAGCACTTTCATCTACCATTTCCCCATTGTCTCCAAAATTATGTCAAAAGCTGGAAAACGTTATAAAGACCACCCTTATTCACTGCCAAAAATACATACGTATCCCAATTTTCATAGATCAAGATCTCATGCAACAAACGTTACAGCCATTTCCTTGATATTGGGTAGACGTCTCCCGTAAGTCTATTCACCAATGATTTGGACGCAGAGTTGATGCACTCTGAATTCTTGTTTTTATCGCCGCCTGTTTTCCCAAGCCCAGTGTAGCTGAACTGTACAGCAAACTCTCGTGACATCACTTTTTTTAGGATGCGGCGTATGTGCATCTGCTGTTGACCTAAACGTAAGGCTTGAGCATCTCAATCTGAAAGTAATAGCTCAATTTAAATTAAAGTTTACTGTATGCATGATCAATTCGTACAAAATACCTTTAGAGAAAATTAAATGCAATAGAGGAAGCAATGCACATTATTCTAGTTGAATTATTTCTTCATTTTATGAGTTGCATACTTTTCACTGCAACATTCAACACTTTTTTGATGTTTCATCGTTCATATTCCTTAAACTCTCATACCTATGCCAGATTACTGAATATTAATTCTTTAACATTACTTCTCGGTACCAAATTCTTCATTTCGTAGTACCAGTTGGCCACTTCCATATGATGATCTGACTCAATTCAAAATAATCATCCTTTACCAGAATTTCTGTAACATACTTTCTTACCTCACAATAAACTATGGTACATATTTAGTTAACACTATTCCACGCTCTTCCTAGTGTGAGCTTCATTTCTCCCAACAGTCATTTGCATCAGCATTCATTGTTTTTTATGTTTTGCATCTTTCTCCTACCTTCCACAGTTTTGCTTATTTCCGTCTTTACTTCTACCCTTTTACCAATTAAACTCAGTTTTTAAACTCTCAATCTTAGTCATTTTCACTTTTACATGTGCAGTGCTTTCACCACATTCAAACTCTAAATTTTTCACACTCCTCCTTTTATCTTATCCACATACTTAACAAGCTCTAACATCAACCTAAAAATACAACTCTACATTAAAAACATCCATCATAAACCAGGCATTCTCATCTACAGTTCTTCTATCTTATTTTTAAAAGAACAAAATCTTTCAGTAAAATAAATTGATTTCATTATTGATTTTTTAGACTTTTTGCAATAAGGAACAAGTAAACTAGTGATATATATCGTAAGCCAACAGATATATATACCGTGAGCCGGTGTTTTAAATTAACCTGAGAACATTTAGTGTGTTCATTTCACAGCAACTCATTCTGAATGGAAGGAATAAACTTTGTCATATACATACCGGCAAAAACATAATTAGTAAGATGAATAATTCTATTACTTCCTAAAAATGAAGGAGTGATCTTTCATTATACCTCTTGTGGTTCATCATTGGTTAGGATAGCAAAGCTTAAATGAACATATCATCCAAACTCGAAATAAAACTTACTTTGGCTGAGAGATTACTTGTACTACTGTCCAGGTGAAAGTGAAATAATAAGGAAGCTAAGAAGAAGTTGCCTTGCCCGCATCAAATTCTCACTCTGTAATTATTGAGGTATCAGTGATACCATACAAGTTATTTTTGCAGTGTTCATGCGTTGCTGGTGATTGAAAAAAATTATATTGTAAGAGATTGAAAAATAAATGAAATACACGAATAACATTTTCTCATAAGCTACATATTCATTATCTGTTCATTATAGAAAAGTATTTCACAACCAATTTAATGAACTTTTTTGTTTTATATTTAATAAAAATAAATATTTTCTATTTGTCACATGTTTATTTCTACAAGGTGTTCACACTGTGTCAAAGAACTTCAACACTAGGTCGGGACAATTAAAATAAACATACGAGTACAATGTTCAAAAACACGCAATTTCTGACGTATTTTAAAAATATTTGGGATATCACAGCGATATCTAAAATGAATG
Organism: Morinoia aosen; assembly: GCA_030386875.1. Classification (NCBI taxonomy): domain Eukaryota; kingdom Metazoa; phylum Arthropoda; class Malacostraca; order Amphipoda; family Talitridae; genus Morinoia; species Morinoia aosen. The sequence continues at coordinate 10,789,863 of CM059569.1, read as the reverse complement.
TATTGCACAAAAAGTCTAAGCACTCAGCAAAAAAATTGGCGTTATGTTGCAGTTTGACATTCATCTTGCAATTGCCAAACCAGTATTTAATGCAACACAAGCTGAAAGGAGCTTAACCTTAAACTTAAAATACAAGGCACCAATGAACTGAATATAATCCTTACATGCAGTTTGAGCACGGTGCACAGGTACTGCTGGCACTTGGAGGTTTTTAGGTTGTTGGTTGTTGCTCTTTTTGTGATTGTTCATGAGGGTTTAGTTTTTAAATAATTATAAATAAAAATTTAAAACGTGAGTGACTTCTCCGTAGATTTTTCAATGTAAATAAAAAAGTACTATGATTTTCATATTGATTCTCCGTCCAGCTCTGCATCAACATTTTGCGCATTCAATTAGACCTAAATCAATGCTCTACGTTAACAACTTTTGGAGGAAATAGCTTCTGCACTTCTTATCTTCAACTGTTGAGAAAGTGCATTTTTCTCCAATTTTTAATTTCTTTCATTTGCAAGCTACATTGCTTGGAAAAATTGAAAGCTATCTGAACATATGAATATCTTTTCTTGAATTTTTTTGTTGTTCTTCGAAGAAACTGGTACCACAGGTAACACAGATGCGTATAGGACTGGTATCAGTATCACCGCTCCAGGAGCGCACACTGCGGTGTCCTCCTCGACGCTCTCCTCCTCTTTCCACCTTCGTTTTCCCCTCTCACAGAGCAAAGAACGTTGTGTAGCTCTGCTAGGTTGTAAAGTAATGAGTTATGTGTCGAATAGGCCAACAAAATAAAATCCAGATATTTCTGATTCGTGTCTAATGCGGTGACTGTCCGGCGCTAGCAGCTGCATTCCAATTCACCCCCTTCGCCCAGTCTCCCCCTATTACGATGCACAGAACGTTCTGAAAATTTGCTAGCTAGCAAAATTAGGACCTTCATATTGAATAAAGCAATAAAAAGCACAAAAATTATTTTTAAGGGCGTGGCACATGCATTTGGTGGTCAGCGCTGGCTGCTGATTTTACCCCTCCCCCTTTCCCAACCCTATTTCCCCCACTTACGGTGCTCAGATCGTTCTGCAAATTTGACAGCTTGTGGAGTGGGCATATCTCTAACGAATGAAGCGATAAAAAAATTCCGGTTTCTACGTTGATTTTCCCCTTGAATTAACGATTTCAGCATGCAACAAACCAGCCTTTAGAGAAGAGGTTCGATTAAGACTATATTAACGTAAGAGGGTACTCGAGAGTGTCCATAAAACTTTCACGACTAATAATTCAATTACTCTAGTCGAGCAGCTCAAAAAAATGAACGTCCGCTGACATTATTTGGGGTGGCATGAGATGGACCTCGACGGGCCTTGGACTCCGAACTAATTAATTAACTGCGCCGTGCCGCTGAAGCGACTCTGTTAAAGAAATAGCACACGAAATCGAACTACTTTTAGGAGCAAGCCCCGTTTCTTTTGTTAACACGACTAGAAAGGGAATACACGAAAATTAGGTTAGAAAATTTGGTTGCAATAATAAATCCTTCTAGAATTTGCCATCACTCCACGATCTGATGTATATTCTATGCATCTAGACCTGATATTCTAAACAAATACAACGATCAGATCTACTAGTAACCTGATAGGCCTCTTATTTGTATCACGATGGAATGTGACACTTTCATAATCAATGGCAGGTATCTAAGCAAGATGAATAAATTAGTTCAGCCGAATCGCTATTTCTAGTGGTGATGAATCTTTTCAATTTTGCTGTAACGGCCAATGGTACGCCTGCGCGTCTCACAGGATGCCTAGCGCACGTTCATCAACATCACAGACTCCGAAGTAAACCCAATTGAAAATCAAGGACGTGTCGCCGGTGAATTAAAGACGAGACAGTCGATCAAGTATGAATTAAGGGCGAGTCGGCCGGTTCAGCCTTATAACTCTATCTCCGCGCGCTTAAACCACGAACGGTCGAGCTCGGACGTAATATGCTGAGCCGGCCAGTTGTAATTTGAGGGCGCAAACTTCTAAGTTGGTTAAATGGCCGTAGTATTTGAGGAGGCCATCCGTTGTTTACAGCCATAAAAATATCATTGATCTATCGCAATGAAACGTATGCTCTGACATTGTGGCGTACAATGCATCAAGCTTGAAATTATATTTCACATATTTTATTCAATTTCATGCTTTTCCAGAAATATTCCCAACATTGAAACTGAAGACTTTACTGTACTGCAGAATAAATGCATTGGTGCGTTTACTTGTGTTCATTTATGTATTTTTACCATGCCATTGTTATACGCATGTTTGCATTTCATTATTCAATACCAGACACAAGTCAAACACATTACTACAGTCCCAGCAGTCTATCTCTCCCAGAAGAGAAGTGCTACTTACTGAGAGGACATGAATATTTATTCTTATCTATGCAAGATTTTGCATTGAGAAATGATATTCACGAGTGAAACCGGTGTAATTATTTTCTAGTTCTAAATACATTTTTATGAATTTAATCATCATTCGAAAATTTATAAAATAAGAAGTAACATGAAATGGAAATGATAAATCGTGAATCATATACCTAAGAATTATACCTAAGATTAATCGTATTTCTAAATTTTATTCATGGTCGTTTTCTTTGTTATGGTGAAGATATCGTGATGTTGACAACGCTAATTATTTCAAGAAGCACAAAGATTTCAAATAATGCTAAGAGAAAGCGCATTTGATTATGATAGTTTCTAATAACAAGTTTCCTGACAGCACCCGCTGTAGTTTCCTAAACGAAATACCGCATAAAACTTTGCTAATTACGTTGCAAAGAATTACATGTGGTAATAAGAAACACTTTTATTCTAACAAGTAATCAAATTGATTATTGTTTGAAAAAGTAAAGCAATACAAGTTCCCCTCAGGGGTATACAACTGTTGTATCTATTGGAATTAGCGCTCCCAGGGGGACTTTGTGAGGGCCCGAGCTAAAGGTTAGGTAGGCTTCCTTTTTGTTAAAATAGAATAGGTTTTTGTTTTGTTACGGACCATCTTTTTTCGGTTCACTGCTGTCCTGTTTTTCAGCACTTACTACTTTCTTCTTACATTTTTTCTCGTTTCATGAACTTCTTTCTTAGCTTCTTGTTTCTGTGCATCTTGTGCATAGATTCCGCGTTCCCTCAACTCCATACTGAATGGCACCTTCCTCCTTCCTCTCTTAGAACATCTTTCTCGTGGTTAAGGGAGGCTAAAACTTTCTTATATAATAATGATAATGATAAAAATAATAATAATAATAAAGCAAAACAAGTCTATGTTTTTGTGGTTCGCAATTCAAGTAACGTTGATCTTTTAATTTTTATTGAACTTTTTTATTCCCGAGGCAGTCGTGCGAAGCTGAAGTCTCTTCTCAAGACATATGAGTGTTTGTAAGATGTAAATAATACATAAAATATTAATGTTGTTCTAATTATTACGTTCTAGAGACCGAACAAATGAACATTCGTTTGGATGAGAGAAAGAGGAGATGGGAAAATTAGAGACACTTTTACACTCTTGCATTTTGAAAAGCAAAATGATTACAAATTCACCACATACCTCAGCACCTAGAACGAAAACTAAAAATCAGTTATTATTTTTACTCAATGTAAAACAAAAACTTAATCATCAACGAAACATACTGAGAAGACTTTTAATACATAAACATGTCTGTAATATAAGTTTACAAGTGATTTGTAAAGAGTTCGGTAAGCATGAGATCAATCGACCATCAGTCGAAGACCAATCTACAAACTACCCTATCCTTGCTAGTTTGAATTAAAATGGAAAAACAAAAAAGTGTTTTGTATTACACTCATACAGCCTTCCAAGAACAAGTGCCATGTATAATTTTTTTTGTCTAGAATAATGTTCTCATTCAAAAATTTGTGACGAACATTCAAACATGAAGTCTCTGAGTTAATTTACCCTAAAAACTTGCCCTATGAGCTGGTCGAAGCACTCGAAGTCTCGAAGTTTTGAAGTAGCAGTCCGTTTCACCGCCCCGGCGCTGTTGCACTGGCAGTTAATTAGTTTGTGAAGTTGCCCGACGTGAAGTGACTAATTTACAATTATTGCTTCAAAACTGAGATTTGATTGATTGTAATGCAGGTGTTTGAACGTTATATGCATGGGCAAACTTAGAATTTGTACCGGATGAACGTTTTTAAACGATTTTGTGTTGATCGAGTTACTCTCATCGTTAGAACTTCCTTATCGGTAGGAGAGTTCAAGCTTAGTTTAATTTTTCAAATTATGTTGTGTGAAGGGTATTTTTAGAGGTATTTATGTAAAAGTACTCAAGATGGATTGCTTTTTCATTATATTTCTTGATTTACTTCTTATTAAAAAATGTTTTTTTCAGTAAAAAATAAAAAGAAGCAAGTTCTTCTGTCAAATTAAATATTTACTGAAGGCCGTGATAAAAGTGCGGTGGCTCAGTGAAGGAAATGTTACAGAACTTGCTCGTTGCCTGAAAAAACTGCTGCAAGGGCAGGGGCGTTCATACACCTCCAAACTTAAGTCACATCAAGTCAATATTTTACGCATGTGTGAATAATTGTTTTGAGTTTTGGTTATTTTAAAATAGCCCTATACATATTTCTAATATTTCATTGTTTTCAATTACTTGAGTTTCAACGCCTTTAGGTGCTTATTGAGGCAGTTGATAAATATTTGAGTAGACATATGAATACTGCAGCTTTTTAACTTAAATTTAAAAAAGCTCAAGTTCAATTTAAAAAAGCTCAAGTTCAATTTAAAAAAGCTCAAGTTTAATTTAAAAAAGGTCAAGTTCAATTTAAAAAGCTGAAGTTTAATTTAAAAAAGATCGAGTTTATTTTGAAAAGTCTCAAGCAGGCTATATTTAAAAAAAAAGAATTTCAATTTTGAAACCTTCTGTTTCTTAAAATTTCATACATATGTAATAATAATATAAGTAAAGTTTATTTCTGAGAATGCATATATATTAAAGTACTGACACTGAAAATAGAGTAAATCAAAAATCAGACAAACCAAGCTGTTGTGATTTTGTACTTAATTTGACATTCTTCAAGTTTTACCTATGAATCATTTGGTAAGCATTTGACAAACAGATCATCGGTACGTACGTACAGTGTATATCCATTGACAAAAAAATTCAAAATAAATTTTATGTAATAAGTAACTGTGTGACAATTAGCAAACTGCACTGACTGAAAAGTTGAACATTAAATAGCTTTAAAATTATATTTAAACCATAATGCTCTACAACAATGGCTTATTATATCATGTTATATAACATAGTATTACACATAAAATGTATACCAAATTAAAGGCCAATCTCTCGACTAATAATTTAATTTTTACCCCTTTATACCATACCTAAGTGCATTTATACGGTATCTCCCATCTTTAAATCTTCTAACGCAAGTATTCTAGCAACATGCTTCTATATATGATTGTAGGAGCGTAAACATAGCCTGGGTGTTATGGCAGTAATGGATTCACCTGAAAGTCACCTTTTTAAATTAAACTTGATATTTTTTAAATTAAACTTAAGCTTTTTTAAATTGACCTTGAACTTTTTTAAATTGACCTTGAACTTTTTAAAATTAAACTTGAGTTTTTTTAAATTGAACTTGATCTTTTTTAAATCAAGTTGAAAAGCTGTTGAGAATTGAGGTAAGTGAACAGACAATGCAAGGGTCTACGCTACAAACTTGAAAATGCGTATAAATGTTTATGCAATTAAAAATAGGCTGTTCTTATGCAGCATTATTGTTAATTAGAATATCAGAGTGAAAAGGAGGGACTGTAATTGTGTGCAGACGAGGTAAGAGATTTTTGTTGAGAACTAGTCAACTTGTCGTCACCACAACACGTAATAAGTGGAATGGCGCACAAATTATACTCGTCATATATGCTTCCCTCTGAAAATGTTCCTTTACCGAAAATCATATTTTTATGATTCTTATATCAATGATAAAGAAAGAGCGAGTTGAACTTTAAAGTACTGTGGCATCAATAACAGTAATACCTTTTATTTAACTATATACTAATAATGTACTTCATTTTATAATGTTTTGGAACATTCCCTTTCTTCATACACATCAGAGGATTTTTTATTGCTATAACCTTTTTCTTCAGCATATCTTCATAGGAATTCGTTGGAGTAGTATCTTTTTGAGAATATATTTCTATAATTATAGCAGTGGACATAAATTGTATGTGTTTCTAATACAAATGTGTGAATATAATACTTTAGTGTAAACATGAATGAATATGAACAGGATAATATAACAACTTCCATTTATAGGTGCCAGTTCAATTTCTGATGAAAATCTCCCATTAGTTCTCTTGCAATCGATATTGTAGGATTAAATCCAACATTAAAAATCTGCAGCCCACGCAAAATCTAACAGTGCCATTAACATGTTTTCACCGTCCACAGTAAAGTTTTTTTTTGTTTAATTGAACATTAAATGGCTTGTCATAACTCACCCTAGCAAAGCTTAACTCAACCTTGCTTGACGTGTAGACTGCTTAAACACAAAAACACTTGAATATGTCCAGCAGGAAACCTAAATAATATTCAACATCTTCAATTTAGAAGTTACTTATTAAGCAGTCATCCGCACTAGTACCTATAGGAGTGAAAATGTTAATCTTCTGCAAGAAATTTTAATAAGACTATTATTGTACAAAAACTAAGGCGGAATAAAGAAATTTTCTTTTCAGAAAAAAATACGTGATACGTCCTTACATTGACCTAGACCTATCTGGAAGTATCTCATATCCGCGTTTTACTTTCAGATGAATCGGATTCATCTGAGGACCCTGAGAGAGATACTCAACCGCCCCAATTATGAAAATGGATGAATTCTTTCCTGACGTAAGCCGGTGAGAATAACGCTCAGATAACGTTGTTTCGTTCAGATTGATGTGTAAAATTTGTTTTGTTCTGCTCATATGAGGCCTCGCATTGGAAGGAAATCTATTCCAGTTAATGTTTAGTGCTAATTTATTTTATTATTTTCTAATTTTTTGTGATATTTTGGTGCGTAATGTATTGGGACTCTCCTCTATTTGATTTCTTGATACACACTAGAGAATTTTTTATTGCTATAACCTTTTTCTTCATTGCTCCATGAATTGGATGGTATAGTTTCTTTTTAAAAATACAATTTTATCATCATAGTAGTGAAAGCATAATTTTACAAGTGTCTCTAATATGTACGTCAGAATATAACTAAAACGAAAGGTTGGCAATATATTCAAGATGTATTTTTAATTATTAATACACAAGTAATTCGGTATTTTTCTCTTTCAGAGCTTTTGTCTAGCCAGTATATCCTTATTAACACGTTAACTGCGATGGGGTAAACTGAAGTTCAATATTCAATTCAAATTTCAAGTCAATTGGGGTAATCAACTTTGAAAATATCGAACATTAACTGTATCGAGCCTATATTTAGCTTTCATTAAATATTAATAATAAATGAGTTATTGACTGCATGTGGGTCAGCAGCACTATGAAAATCACCTAAGTGACCACCGGTTGGTCACTTCGCAGGAAATGTGTTAGAATGAGTTAAGCTGCTGGTACATGACCTAAAATGAAGAGTAAACTTGATAAACCTCTTTCTGTGATGAGCATTTATCCTCATTGAAATTCAATTAATGAAATAGTTGAAAAAAAAGAAGCTGCGCACCACACTGCTTTTCGGAGGTGATATTTTGGCCATACTCCGAAGTTTTCCTTGCATTTTGCATAACTGGTTCGTATAAAAGTTCCAGTCATAAATAAAAACTGTTCGTAGAATGCCAGAAATATCAGTAAACTGGAGTTAAGGTATTTCGCAATGAGAGAATATTCATTTGTTTTATCGTAAACCAATGCTTGGCAATTAACCATGCTTTTTATACAGGATCGGTAAACTGGAGTGGAGGAAGAGACAAGAGACTCCTTCTCCTCCAGCAGTGGAGAATCGTTCACCAGCCGGTGTGGAGCCACTGTCAGTGTCAGTAGAATTAGACAGGAAGACATTAGCCGTGCTCTGAGTTGGAGTGATAAAAGTTTCCTTAGAACTATTGTATCTATGAGAACTAGCGCTCCCAGGTTGATTCGTAAGCACGAGGTTAGGTAGGCCATTCATTAGTTGTTATAATAGAGCGTTTTCAAGAAGCCAGGGAAGTTACTTTTTTTGAAGCGAATGATTTTTGGGAATTTAGAAACGAAGAAAGTACTAAGGACTAAGTATTAAAATCATATTTTAAAAGATTTCTCGAAATATATGATATGATTTAAGGGAGCTGGTCTTCGAAAAGTTTAATAGAACTGACGCTATGTACTTATTTAGAAACGTAAGAAAGAAGAAAATTCTGATAAAATTTATCATCGTTACTAAGAACACATTTCGGAGTCCCGCTCCATCATCAGTTCAAAGGAAAACAATAATTACGTCTGAAAGAAAAGATCAAAGAACAGTGAATTGTAGGCACCAAAAATATATCAGGAGAGTAAAAAGACAATGTATGGCACGGGAAAATGAAAAACAAAACACAGAAGCACAGGCCTCAAATGCTAGCCGCATTGATGGACTCTTGTGTGTGCAGTGCACATCTTTGTTCTTTGGTATTACGTTACGAAATTTCTATATCAGAGTGGCGAAGCATAGAGGTAGAAGCTTGCGTACTGGGTATCAACCAACACACCCATCGCATTCTGCAATGCAAAATCATGCCGGAAATGTAATGTCCCTACATCTACCGATTTCGAAATTGTAGACTTTGCTTCAACACCGTATGACCTCAGAATTTTCAAGTCCCTGCATATTTTTAAGCGAAACCCTGATTTGAACAATATGGACAGTTCGTACCCTTTGCAAGTATTGAATAGGTAGAAACCACGTCATTACCAGCTCAATTTCATTTCAAACTCATATTTTACGGGATTTTTTTTTGCTTCTGTGTTTTGTTTTTGTTTCCGTGCCATAGTTTGTTTTTACTCGCATGATATATTTTTAGTCTCCGCAATTCATTGTACTTAGATCTTTTATTTCAGACGCAATGATTTTTTTCCTTTGAATCGATGATGGAGCAGGACTCTGGAATGTTTTCTCAGTAAAGATGATAAATTTTATCGGAAAGTTTCCTAAAGTCTCTGATAAGGTTGCGTTTAAAGCAAATCACTGACTTGTTCAGGAATTTTAAACCAAAATACGGTGATGAGGAAATTCGTACTTATTTTAGCTTCAAATTTTGTGAACTCGTTATTAAATATTATTTCAATACTTAGAGCTTTTTGTTTTGTATGTATACATAAATATATATCCCTGTCCTAAAATGTTCTTGCTAAACTTGTGTGGCACAAAATAGTTTCTTGCGCTCTTGAGTACATTATAACGACACCATTTTAGGTAGTTTGACTGTTTGTGTTGACCAAGCTGTGCGGCAAATGCCATGGTTGGCATTGTACAACGATCCTTATGTTTTTGACAGGTAAACTATTTTGCACCAGTATTATTACCGTAGGAAAATATAACTTTGTGTTATGGTAAAATATTTTATTCACTTCGAGCTCGTTATTTTGGCACAATAGTAGATACGCAAGAATAAAAAATTGTCCCGAATGTTGACCTCATTGACTTAGACGCAAAACTATTGAAATATGTCCATTTTACTTTCAACATTAATCTCTCATGTGACTAGGTCCTATGTTCGCATGCTAAAATGACACTGTAAGTGCGCACTTCTTAGATAGTTTTCAACAATACATCACTATGATTATGTTTCCTTATCACTTTTATTTATATGCATAATCAAAATCAGATTAACGCAACGAAGGGAACGTAGATAGAGGCACGTAGACCGTGCCTTTCTCTCAACCATTTTGTGTTTCGACAATAATTGACATGGGTATTACGATACCCATGTACGGATATCAACCAAGGATCTTAATATTAAGATGTTTTAATTCTTTCATTACGACAGCTTTTTGACTTCATGATTTTGGTAGGCATTCACGAAATTTTCCATTCGGTTTGTAAAATGTTTTCGATTAGTATTATGTGACTATCATTTCCATGGTCCTGACTCGAGTGTTTTTTTTATTTTTTGTAGGCAAATTCATAGCCTATTATGCTCGCGTATGAAATATCATGAATTGGTTGAATGGTTGAACTTTTTCCGAGCTAGTCTCTTGGTATACTAGTTGAAGCCCAAACATAAGACGCTTTCGAATTTCTACTGTGTCGATCCTTTAGACTGTACATCCACCAATTTTTACTCGCAATTCATCTCCCCGATATCGCTAAAGCCTGCCTTCATATTTCAATGGAAGTAAGGACTAAAAAAAATTTTTCTCATCAATGCGTCGGTTGCATTATTCATGAATCGATAGAAATACAAATATGTAGGTGCATGTATATTTAGTGTTTATGCATAAAAAACCTCAAAATAATTCAACAGGGGGAACACATTTTCATGATTTTCTGTCAATTACTTTTTTTCGACAAGCAACACGGATATTATGACACCCTCACACAAATGTTTATCAACTAAGGATCTTCAACTTGAAGCGTTTTAAAATCCTATGGCCTGTGTCTTAATTGGAATGAACTTTTTTTTCTTGTAACGAAACATCTTTTCCCGGTTCGCTGGTGTCTTTTTTCATCACCTTTTACTTTTTTCTCCAATTTTTATCTTTCATAAATTTTTTCCAATTTTGTGCCTGTGCACAAGGCTTGTAGACGCGCTTTGGTCAAACGGATTCCCAGTGTCCTTCCACTAACTTCCATTTTATTTCTTTCTTCGAAATTCTTTGAATAAAGAATTTACTTTTAAAAGCTCAGCTACGCTCAGCGACATTGTCATCCTGGAGAGCAGCCGTCAAATATGTTATATATTTGCAGTTTTATATATATATAAATATACATGTATATATATATATGTATATATATATATATACACATATATATATGTATATATATACTGTGAGTCTCCGGTTTACGGCATTTCAGCTTAGGATATTCGCCGTTACGAGCAATCGCCCATAAACTCTACTAATACATTAATACATTTTCCCTATTAATGTATGTATGATTTGAGCCTGGCAATCCTTCAATTTTACGATTAAAAAACTCTCGGCAGCGCACAACCAAGGTTATCGCTACTGAACGACTCAGAAATTTACATATATATTATATAAATACCTAAATAAATATATAATTGTATCTATAATTATAGATACGCAGCTGGCCATCCTTTAATTCTGATTTAAAAACTCTCGGACACGCACAGCCGAGATTTATCGCCTCTGAACGACCCTATATATAAATTTGAGGGTCGTTCAGAGGCGATAAATCTCGGCTGTGCGTGGCCGAGTTTTTTTAAAGCAGAATTCAAGGATGGCCAGCCGCGTATCATGTACGTATCGTCGGCGAAATTAGACATGCCGGAGACGAGCAAAGACGTAAAATGGTCGATCATCTCAGTTGGCCGCCGATGTCCCTGGGCCAAAAATTTCGTCCCTAAGTGGACATTTCGCCTATGATGCGGAGATGATTTACCGGCGATACGTCTCTTACATTATCCCTTGCTCGGCCATAACACATCGGCGCGACGTCCTCGATTTTCAATTGGGAAGAAGGCGTTCATCTAAATTTGATGGCAATTGTCGAGATTTTTAGCGAATAGATATGAATGGTCAAACGCTTGTGATGATCACTAAGAGAGGTCTACTGGCATTGAGTGACTGGAGAACAAAGTTTTTATAATAATTCCTAATAACTCGTGAAAAAACATTCATTTACATGAAAGAAAGTCGTCAGCGTGTGCTGTAACTGGCGACTCACGAGTATCATGATAACAAACCCGAACTACTGATGTGCTTTAGTCGAAAATCAAGAACAAAATGTCGCTACCGAAAATTTAGTTCATATATGAAAAATGAAACATTTTGAATTCATGCGTGGAGAGCGAGAAGCCGTGTTTTTGGTGGCCAAAACGAAAGCATTTTCATTCACCGCACAACTTTTACTGATTCATTTTATTCATGCTATATTTCCAGTCTCTGAAGCTTGGAGTAAACGGGGGAGAATGTAGTGCAAAATAAATGAAACGGTTTCCGTTAAAGATTTTCTATCATTTTCTAATTCGAGTAAAAAATTATTCGTCCCAATTCAAAATCACGGACGTACTGCCGGTGGATTAAGGATATGGTGGTCGATTGTGTACGATTTATAGTCTGGTTGGGCTGCTCTGCCTTGACACTCCCTCTACTCGCACCAAACTACACGCGGTCGAGCTCGGACGTGAAATCCATAGATGGTCATGGATGATTTGAAGGCGCAAAATTTTCAGTTGATTCATGGCCGTAATTTTTCAGAGCGGCCATCCGTGGTTTACACCCTTCCAAATGTGTGCTGCAGGTGATGTGCTGCCAGTGATGTAGTGCAGGTAGTGTGCTGCAGGTGGTGTGTTGCCGGTGGTGTGTTGCCGGTGGTGTGCTGCAGGTGATGTGCAGCCGGTGGTGGGCTGCAGGTGGTGTGCTGCAGGTGGTGTGCTGCCGGTAGTGTGCTGCAGGTGGTGTGCTGCAGGTAGTGTGCTGCCGGTGGTGTGCTGCCGGTGGTGTGCTGCAGGTAGTGCGCTGCAGCGAAATATCGCGGAGGGAATAATAGATGGACGTCACCCATCAAACGAGGGTTTTGACCTTGTTGCGTGCACTGCATTATGCTTAAAACAAAGTGTCGAAAATTTTACTTCATCTTCATCCTTTTCCCAAAATGTTCACAACATAATAAATGAACACTTTACTTACCTCTGCTTACAAGAAGAACATCGGTGCGCTCACTTGCGTTCATTTATATGCTCGCAATTGCTGTGGGTATGTTTTCATTTCATACGTCAACGAAATGTCACCAATCAGCTGAAATAGTTTGAAAAATAACGCAGGAGTTAAAGCTGCAAATGTACCTAATTTCAAGATCAGCTTTAATACTAGGTCTTTCCAAATTGTCATGAAAGGATGATAGTTTAAGTTGTTTTCAAATACTCGTATTTGAACTTGAAGAACTAGTATATTTTAACAATGTCACCAAATTTATAACTTTAATCGTAGAAAACGAATTTAGTCGTTGCGTGCGTTTTAAACACGTCACATACCCCAGTCCTTAGAAAAACTGAAGATCAATTGTTGTTTTAAGGCCTGTTGACACGGTCAGTGAGTGAGTGCTTCAGCACTGAAGAGAGGCTCAAACCACGCCCATTTTCTCTCGTTTCAGACTGAATGGAGCATTATTCCACAGTGCAGAGAAGGTTGATCTTCATCGAGCTATGCAAGGCTTGCCAGTGTGATTTTAGATGCTGGACGTGGAGGGTGTGTCGTCTCTGCTCCCTGCCTTCATGTTCTCTTGGAAAAATTGCGTTTAGCTGCCTTAAAAGGACTTTTTTTTAAGCCAACGCTTCGCCCACATTTCCTCATTCGTTTTTGTTTCTTCTTTATAGCCGCGACAACTGATAGAGATTGAAAGCGCCATTGCCTGTCGCAGAACCACCTTCGTACGTTCTCTCTCTACCGCTGCTAGGAGCAGACCATGGAGCTAGGATATATGGAGGGAGCATAGCCGTCTGTGAAGAGAACCAGTTTTTGAGATTTCTCCTCTGTCTGTGGTAACCAATAGCCGTCTCGCAAGTGTGACGTCAGCACGGAAGCCAGTTACCTACTGACTACGCCAGAGTGCGGACACGCTCGCTGAATGCTCTTCCAGCTGTTGAGTTAATCTCTAATCATTAATTTGGGATTCTATGACTTCGAAAGGTAATAAATTGGTTTCCTCACTTGAGGACACTTAATAATATCAAAATTTCTAGCAAAGGTACATTAAGAGTTGAAAACTATGACGATTACAGGCCCTTGATTATAACAAATTGGGGCGACTTGCACGCACACCTCACCCTATGACTTGTGGTGTGGTACTAATCTTGCTTCGGAAAATGGGAGGGGAGTGGTAGAGGAGGTGGGAGGAGCCAACTTCAGCCAAGCGTCTGTGGTTGGCCCAGAATTGTGACGTGTCGGGCATTCACACTGCCCGAGTCTTTCAACTTTTGCAGCCAAATTGAGCCCGGTCGGAGTGCGCTATGCTCCCTCCATATATCCTAGCTCCATGGAGCAGACTGAGTATTTTACTAGGAGCAGTGCTGCACCACTGCCATGGTCCGTGTGGACACACTGACTCGACCAAGTACTCGTGATGAAGCGCTCACCCACTGACCGTGTCAACAGGCCTTTACGCTAGCCTTGCTAGTTCGAATTAGAATTGAATATCAAGAAAACATAATCTAATACACCATTACATACACACGTGAAATATCTGCGATATTTTGTCGTTTAGTATTATGTACTTTTCCAAAAATATATTTCGAACATTCAAACGAAAGTGTCCGTGAGCAAATTTTTAGGGTAACTTGAAATTTTATCTAGGGGCTCCTTCAAACTTCAAAGCCCTGAGCGCGATCCGTCAGTTCGTAACGGTGAGTCATCGTGCGATGTACTGGAAATTACCGAATTTGCAAGTTCGTTATCAGTGGTGAGGCTTTTCTTTGCTATTATTGCATTAGATAAATTATGAATTAGTACTGCATCAGATACTAAAAAACATGTTTATTGATGTTATATTGATTGTTTACCGGGATGTTGAGGCGATCGCCTGTTAGATCTTTAGATCTTTCACGTTGGTAAGCGAGCTCAAGCTGAGTTAAATTTTTTAAGGAGAGCGTCCCCCATACGGACTTTTTTCTTATTATTGAACCTAGAACAATGCAATTTGATATACTGATAGGAAATTGAATTTGGAATCGTTTTTGCTTAGAGCAAAAGTTCAATTTTCTTGAAAAGAAAATGGGAAATCGAAGAAAACGAAGTTTGAAGGGGGGGGTTTCAAAAATCTTCTCCTACAGTTTTTGAGCTACGGATGATTTTGGTATCAATGAATGCGGAAAGACCCGGGCTTTTATGGATGCTAAAATTCATTCCAAAATTATTTACTGCTCATGAGTTATGACGTCATAAATTTTTACATTTCCGAAAAAGGGCATTTTTTTCCTATTTTTACACTTTTTCATATTAAAAATGTTAATTTGAGGAAACGAATTTTAGCATCCATAAAAGCCCGCGTCATCCCGCATTTAATTATACCAAAACCATTACTGTACCTCAGAAACTGTAGGAGAAGCATTTTGAAACCCCAAAAACCATTGTTTACATTATAAGCAAAACAAAGAAACATAAACAATACAAATAATAAACTTTTTAAAATTTTTGGTTCAAGTTAGACCCCTGAAATCATTATAGAGTAATCCAGAGACATAGGAGATGATATAGCAACTTTGCGTCGTGAAGAAAGTGCCATGGGGGAGGTGTAACATGATAAAATACAACTTCCCCCTCCCCTCCCCCCCATTCTTTAAATCCCCGTAGCGGGCGAACGAGTGAACGTACGAGTCTCATTTTTTCACAGGATGTACCTGACCTCTTGCACTTCTTATAACATCAAAAATCCCAGTTTCTCAAGAAATCCCAGAAGCAAGGATTCATAAGGGAGACGCTCTCCTTAAACTTAGTTGTGTTATGCGTTGTTCGTCCTACTGTTTTGAAACTAGAGCAGTGATATTCATATCAAGTACTCTGGATAGATTACTGAGCCAGTTTACAGAACGGTTCACACTCCCTTGATTCATTTGCAAGTTTGTCACACAGTGGCTATAAGGACTGTTTTTTTCTTCAAATGTGTATTGATGCAACAATAAGTTACTTATTTTCAAGATGGTAAAAAGTGTAAATGCTGACATTGAACAAAAATTAAACCAATATACCTTTTACAGTGCTTTGTATCAGGGCCAACATGAATAGAGAAAAAAGATGGTGATAACCAAAACTCTGAGTTTATAATGAAAAATCAATTGCTGTATATATGTATCATGGCCAAAAAATAGGACCGCGTTGTATGACTCGTGCACTTTTGGGACTAAGCACTCCTACAGGGTCCGAGAGAGATGCGCATTCGGGTCATTTTATATTGTAATTATCGTTTTGCCTTTCCCTGATGGACATTCTTCATTAATTTTTTTACTGTCCATATCAGTTCGTCTTTCTGTCTTCAACCTCTTTTAATTTGATTATCTAGATTTGCAATTTTGTGCATTGAGATTTAACATTTGAGGGTATGGTTTATTGTAAATACTTTTTTGTAGATAATGGCGCTGGCTAATTTTACTTTAGTTTTTTTTCTCTAAAACTGCATCAATAATGCAAGGAAATTCTTTTGTGCTATTCTCTGCCTTTATTTTCCATTTGGTTCTCTAATGAAATTTTTTCAGTGTTTGAACTTGTTATATAAAATGCTGTTCAGCATCCGGCTAATAAACAATTAAGCACATTCAGTCAAATTCAAGTGCCTACGTATGTAATTTATTAATGATGCATTTCTTCCGCAAAAAAATTTTCTGCTAGTTCATTGGTCACCCAGCTGAGATTAGGTATTGAAAATGTACATTGTAACTCTAATTTCATTTGTTATGTTCTTTAATATTATACAGAATGTTCCCTGAGGGCAAATCATTTCTATAATGTCTAAAAATTTGACAGAACTATCAAGAATACTATATATATTTATATATATATATATAGTGTACATGAGCGTTGAAAAGGTACTCAGTACACCTGGGTTGATGTATCTGTATATTTAGAAAAATTAGAATTTTATATATTTGATTGGTTTATTTCTTCATGTATAGATTATCAAGAATAATAAATATATATATATATATATTCAGTATATTTTGGTAGTAACCCTTCTTTGATACAGGTTTCATTAAAAATAATGCCATATTGGTTATTAATATTAACTTTGTTCAAATTTTCTAGTTTCCGGAATAGTTTACTTTGATCAAAATTTATTGAATTTAAAAGTTCCCCTAACGTTTTATGATTTAAATTTTGCGACGCGTTTCGTCCTATGTCCACGGACATCATCAGGCTAAAAATAGTTAAAGTTATGCAGCTATTAGAAAAGAGATGTGTGCAGGGTGGCTGCGGTTACACGAATGTGGAGAATGTGCATTTGATGCAAGTTAGCAGGTGTACAGTTGGTCTGCGAAGTGAAAAGGGCTAGGTGACCTAGGTTCCGTAGTGGAAGGTACAACTGGACAGATTATTTGTGAGACTATGTTGTGAAGCAGGAATCAGACAGTTGTTTGGACGTGGATGCAATGGTTTGATACTAGGGACTGTACCGTCCCTAGGAGTAGAGTTTCAAGATGCGTTGTGTTCCTGTTGATTGGTGGTTGATGGTTGGTTTGCGCGTTTGAATAAGGAGTGATTCCATTATTTGCAGCCGGTTGTAATCTATTTGTTTCTTTATTATTTTAGTTTTGTTAACTAGATTTTCGCGTGTTAGGATGGTATTGTGGTTGTCTTTAGCATGTTTTTTTGGTCCGCCGGAAGCTAGGTGCATTGTTAAGCGTCTTGATAAGGTGGTTGTTGTCATGCCGATATACACAGATTGCAGGGGCTCGCACTCCCCTTGGGTACAATTATACTGGTATATGACATTACATTGTTTTAGATGCGACTGTATAGGGCATTGGTTGTTATGACTGACTAAACTTGCGATAGTGCGGCTTTTGTAATAAATTATTAATTGCAGGTTGTCGTCTTGGTTAGTACATTTTGTGTTCGTTTTGAGAATTTGCTTGAGTATCCTCTCATCTGTTTTGTATGCATTGGAGTATTGGTTTTGATAATAGATTTTGTGTATCTTGCTATTGTTTATGTTCCTCGGACCTATCTTATTTAAATATTTGTTTAACGTGGTATCGAAAAGGGAGTTTGAGTAGCCGTTATTGATAAATGATTGCTTGAGTTTTGAAACATTTTCATGAAAAAGTTCCCATGTTGAAGCTATTTTATATGTCCTGTGGATGAGAGCTTGTATGGTGCTATCTTTGTACCTTTGGGGGCATTCACTGTTCGCGTTGAGGTATATCCCGGAGTTTGTAGGTTTTGCGTAGACGGATGTTATGAACCTTGTACCTGTTGCGTCAATTGTTACATCCAGGAAGTTTAGTTTGCGGTTACTGCCTATTTCGGTAGTGAATTTGAGGACGGAGTTAAGTTCAAATGCATTTTTTAGGTTGTTAAGGGAGTTTGTGGAGTCGATGACAGTGAGTCGATGACAGTGTTTACTATAAAATTATTCATATGTCTAATCATGTATTAATTTCTGTTATCTATTAATTTCTCTCAATAATCATGCTTCTGGTTTGCCATTCCTAATCATGTTTTGTCCCAATTAATGATCTATTCTGAATTCCATATTTCATTATGTCGTTTTGTGTTGATTGTCTCTGTATTTGAAAACACCCAAATGTATGGGACAGTAATTTACAAAATTTACGAGATTTAAAAATTTGAATCACGCGTCATTCAATTGATTATTGCACAGAGTTTCTCTATGAGAATAATTAATTTGAGTTGGTTGCTGTGGAAATTCATCTATCCACCGTGAACCTTTCGGCGCCATTTTGTAGCGACAATATATTGAGGGCTTGAGCTCTGGATGGCTATGGAAGATGTGGTTTTCAAGAGCGGTCATATAGAAATTGGCGAAGGTTACTCCAAGTGGACTCCCCATGCTCACCCCATCTGTTTGTAGATATAATGTTCCATCAATGTGTGCAAAAGGACATTCAGTGGTGCAGGCTATTAACAGTTTCTCAAGAAGTATTCCTTCTAAGGGAGGAGAGGAAAGTTGATCTTTGTATGCTGTATCACAGATTATCTTGATTGTTGGAATGACAGGGACGTTAGTAAATAGGGATTCAACGTCAAGGGAAGCTATAACGCCTGTGGGGTTGGTCGTTTTCAGTATCTGAATGAAATCATCTGTAGAATTTATTTGATATTTTGCTGGTAAATATGGACTAATAATACTATTAAGCTGTTTTGCTATTTTATAGGTAGGAGTCGTGACCTGAGATATTATAGGGCGTAATGGATTTCCGTTTTTGTGAGTTTTAACAGTTCCGTAGGTGTACCCAGGGCTATATTCCCCTACTATTGTCTGGAGTATTTTCTGTGATTTCCCTTTGTTGACAGTTCCTATGAGTTTGTTGACTCGTTTTTAATGAAGCAATAGAGTTGCGTGTTATCCGGGTGAATTTGCTCTGATCGTTCAAGATGGTTTCTAGTTTTTCTTTGTACTCTATTTTATTCATTACAACGAAAGCGCAGGATTTGTCGGCCCGTCGTACTATCAAGTCTGGGTGTTCTTTGAGTTGTTTTGCGGCTAAGGCAAGTTCTTTAGGTAATATAGTGCTAGGCTTGAAGTCGCGGTTTTTAGTTGATTCAGCTAACAGTTGGGGTTTCAGGTTAGGGTTGATAGATATTTGGTTTTTATTTTCAAGGTTTAGGAGTGATTCATATAGGATTTCCACTTCAATTTGTTTCTTCAAAGGGTCGAATTTTGGTTTGTAGTGGCATTTTAATCCGAGAGATAACACTTCTTTTTGCTTGTCAGTGAGCTCGACATTAGACAGGTTAATGAATGGTTGGGTCGATTGCGGGAGTAGTATGTTACCACGATATAGGAGTTGTGCGGCCAAACAACCATCTTCTAAAAAGATCCGTCATTGGATAATATGTTCTCGACAATAAGCACAGCATTTCTGAACTCAACGACCTACGCTTCGAGCCAAGCATCACCAACCGCCAGCATCATTCGAAATCAACCAGCGAACCTCGTCCCCTCTACGAACCTCACCATTGGACTTCGTACCCTCTGCTCTGCGGCCTCCACATGTACAGGCATCATTTCCAAACACTTCCATTTTCTTCGTATGTTTCAACTCTTTCCTTAGGGACCTAAAATCTTGTTCATTCTACCTCAATTACTTGCTTATTAATTATAAAGCTTAATCCATTTTGATCATCTCGCAACACTTGCTATTTCCTATGATATATTAACGTAAAGCTTCAAGAAAGTGAACGTGTTTGTTCTCACTCGTGACAGAGAGACGCGCAAGTGCTCTGGGCGGGTGTGCACAACGGTATTAGAGTCTGCGCCATCAATAGAGCAAGACGTGTGATCCTCCACTCTTGCCCTTGCGGGCGAGAGGGGGAAGGTGGTTAGCTTAAGTTGTGTTTGACTTATCAAACGCCAGTCGGAAGTAACAAAGCTAAGTATCTCACCATGTACTCATCTATATTCTCCTCAATGCCCTGAAGTAGCTTCATGTATAGGTGTAGAGTTATTACGTTTGAGGTATTAGGCGTTCTTTGTTTTTCTGCTAAGTGATTAGTGAGGAGGCATCACCTCACGCGATATGTGCGCATCAGAATTGTCAATGGATTAACGATTTATGTTCATAGATTGATCAAGTAATAAGGTTTATCCCGCTTATTTAAAGTCATGATGCGATTTCCTATAATTATGTCATCCGATAGGTTGGAGTAATTTCCGAAATTTAATAACATCAGTGTTAATTAGATTCTTTATTGTGCTATGTACATCGTGTGTCATTCTACTTTCCGAATATGTCATCCTTTTACTAATTGAGTTGAAAGACGTCGCCATTTAATATTAAATAACATTATGAACCCCTCATTATTTATCCTAATAAGGCCCTAATTGATTTGCTAATAACATCAACAGTAAAAGTAGAAGACATTGAAAAGTCTCAGTCTATTTCGATCTTTATTATCAACAAAATAGAATAATTGAGACCCTCTGTCTCGACCATCAACCGAAAGAAAATGAAAGCGACGAGAAAATAACGATGAATAATGAAGGAAAAGAACTGCCTCTTGGAAATAGGATGGCAACGACATGATCTCCCAAAACAGCATATAACAATGGTGCCAAGCGGTGGTGGATCTTTAATCGTCTCCGCAAGAGATCGCTCGAAATACTCGTCACGTTACCAGAAATACCAAAAACCATTTCAAATTATTTAAAAAAATATATATTTCCAAATTTCTCAAACTATATCTAATTATATCAAATCCGCCTCAAATATTTTATAAAGCATAAAAATTGCATTTGATCGGCCAGACGCAAATTCAACTAGTAATGGATGATTATTCATAACACTCAATATAGTATCAAGGTATTTAATATTCTAAATCATTGTATCCCGTATGCATTTAAATTGTTTCTATTTTATGTGCCCATTTACTGATATTTTGCGATTTTATTTCTATTGTGAACCTATTTACATTTCATTTATTGTGTTTGTTTACTATAAAATTATTCATATGTCTAATCATGTATTAATTTCTGTTATAATCTATTAATTTCTCTCAATAATCATGCTTCTGGTTTGCCATTCCTAATCATGTTTTGTCCCAATTAATGATCTATTCTGAATTCCATATTTCATTATGTCGTTTTGTGTTGATTGTCTCTGTATTTGAAAACACCCAAATGTATGGGACAGTAATTTACAAAATTTACGAGATTTAAAAATTTGAATCACGCGTCATTCAATTGATTATTGCCCAGAGTTTCTCTATGAGAATAATTAATTTGAGTTGGTTGCTGTGGAAATTCATATATCCACCGTGAACCTTTCGGCGCCATTTTGTTTCGACAAAGGAAGGCGTTGGCGATCGCACCGCACTCTTGATGACGCTGGCCTGAGTTCAAATTTCTGTTACGTGGAATATCCATACTCTGTCATCTTAGCTTCTCATTTGGAATCTTAAAATTCAAAAACTGAACTTGTAAAATTAACGTCATTGAAATTTATTTGAAAGATCTCCTAAAAATTTATTTTATAATTAAAAACTTTCAATTGAAATACTTGTTAAAAATTTTCTGTGTGTTCTTATACGTCAACGGAGGCTCATTTAATCATTTAAAATAAAAAATTTCATTCAATTAAACATTTTTTCTACATAACCAATTCACATGCATTACGTACACTCAAAAATTGATATTACATATAAATTTTACGGATGGAGAAATTATGATCTACTGATAACTTATTCTCGTGTTCATTTCTGAATTTCAATGCTATATTTCGTCATGTGAATTAACCGTTTTAAGAAGATGTTGTGCGTGAATGTTCCCTTGTGAGGTGTATGGTGTGTAGAAGTGGTGAGGCTTGCAGCTTGTGAAATTTTTTGGGTGAGCGGGGTATGGCGTCTCGGCGAGGGCCCGTTCACTGTTTATGTTTTTTTGCGTCCCTCAGTCGCCCTGCATGGCCTCTCGACCTCTTGACATTCCTACCTCCGAAACAGTGCCACACATGGCTGACTCTCTAGCCACATAGAACATGTAACGACATGGCAGCATTTGAAATTCAAAAAGGGTACTCGACATATAGGATATTTTAGCGGGATGTTTGAATGTATTTTGCGAAACAACGTGATGATGAAGAAATTTTACTTGTTATTCTAACTTACTCATACTTCATTGTCGACAAATGACTAATTAAGACCGCGAATTGAATGCTGAAATGTGACTCATTCATGTCTGGATTATTGTTTCTTTGTAAAGAAAATGTCACGAAAATTGCGAATTAGTTAATAATCTTTCATTGCTAGTTGATTAAAATTACATGACGAAAATATAGATATAACTATAAATATAAATGAATTCGATTCTAATCCGAAAGACGTACAGCTCATTCGTTTTGAAATTCAATATTAATGTGTTATTGGAAAATATTGTGCTCTCTTCCGTCTGCGAATCATCATTTACATTGTAGTATCCCGTATTTGAATAATAATTAAAGTAGGTTAGAGTGTTTCCTTTCTGTAAACATGAAGTTGCTGATGGGTAAGATGAGTGTGGACGCATGTTGTAAACGCCTGCGGTGGAAAAGGAGTGAAAATTTTGGATTTATAAAACCAGCAAATAACCATCATCGAACTTTCAGTCACATGCTGCTGAGGACGTGAGAATCGACTACAGTCTTCACAAGAACACCGCTGCACAGAGGGCCATTGCCTGTGCAGAGCGCCCGCACGTCCATACACCACAGACCCACGACACATGTGCACATCTGTGTTCGGGGCTGGACGTACAGCCCGGGCGACAGGTGCAGCGAGCGTCAGGCATGCGAGGAGGCAGCAGCAGCGGCAGCAGCGAGCGTCACGGCTAGGCCGCGAAAGACAACACACCAGCGCCTGCGCACACTCGCTTCGCGTACGCATCTATGTGCGTGCACGGCGTACACCTTGGACGTGATCTTGGCGTGACGGCTGCGACATGGATGCACTCTGCGACGTACATGGGCGGAGCACAAAACTGGCACGGTGCTGAGGTACGAGAGCGAGCATCGCAGCTGGAACCCTCGCGTACAACAATGCCCCATTCAGAGGAACAGCTGGTTGGCACACGACGTGATGCAATCCCGGCAAGCACCAACGATGGAGGATACGGCGGAGAAGAAAATAGAGCGACGATGTGCTGCATTTAATGGCGAGACGACCAATGGTACGGCAGCGTTTACATCATCACTGATGGCGCAAAAGATGACGATATCCAGTATTAAAGGAAGACGTCCACCTTCTGTCTATAACCCCGTGGAGTTCTTTAACTCGGAGTATTCTTCTGTAAGAGAAGATAAGGATCAGGAGCCCCTTTGTCTTTATGCGACTATAGGGTAAGGGATTTATTCCCAGAAGTTCTTTAACTTCACGACTGCTGCATGTGGTGGTCACGACGGCGTGGGAGGTTACCGATATCTGTTGTTAGGATCAGGTTCTGCCCAAGGACAACTGCTCGGATCTCTTCATGTGGTACCTCGTTTCAGCGCTTCCTTGTGAATGCAAACTACGTCGTCATACTCCGTATCTGTTGTCTCGGAACTACACATCTTCGGACGTAGTAGTCGCACACGATGAGGTTAAGAAGAAGGATAACATCGAGCGGGAGCTCGAAACAAAAAATGACGTCGGGGAGGATTTTGTTATAGTTCTACTGTAACTCACCTTCGCCGTGTTCAAATAAACGTTAAAAAGAGGGTGCGGCCCAAACAACCATCTTCTAAAAAGATCCGGCATTGGATAATATGTTCTCGACAATAAGCACAGCATTTATGAACTCAACGACCTACGCTTCGAGCCAAGCATAACCAACCGCCAGCATCATTCGAAATCAACCAGCGAACCTCGTCCCCTCTACGAACCCCACCATTGGACTTCGTACCCTCTGCTCTGCGGCTTCCACATGTACAGGCATCATTTCCAAACACTTCCATTTTCTTCGTATGTTTCAACTCCTTCCTTAGGGACCTAAAATCTTGTTCATTCTACATAAATTACTTGCTTATTAATTATAAAGCTTAATCCATTTTAATCATCTCGCAACACTTGCTATTTCCTATGATATATTAACGTATATATAAAGCTTCAAGAAAGTGAACGTGTTTGTTCTCACTCGTGACAGAGAGACGCGCAAGTGCTCTGGGCAGGTGTGCACAACGGTATTAGAGCCTGCGCCATCAATAGAGCAGGACGTGTGATCCTCCACTCTTGCCCTTGCGGGCGAGAGGGGGAAGGTGGTTAGCTTAAGTTGTGTTTGACTTATCAAACGCCAGTCGGAAGTAACAAAGCTAAGTATCTCACCATGTACTCATCTATATTCTCCTCAATGCCCTGAAGTAGCTTCATGTATAGGTGTAGAGCTATTACGTTCGATGTATTAGGCGTTCTTTGTTTCTCTGCTAAGTGATTAGTGAGGAGGCATCACCTCACGCGATATGTGCGCATCAGAATTGTCAATGGATTAACGATCTATGTTCATAGATTGATCAAGTAATAAGGTTTATCCCGCTTATTTAAAGTCATGATGTGATTTCTTATAAGTACGAGGCCTGTCTAAAAAGTATCCGACCTTTGGCCAGAAAAAATATTTCGAATACCTGTCGGAGTTGGGACCCTAATCCCCTTCAAAGTATGCCCCTTGTGCTTGCACACACTTAGCCCACCGATCCTTCCACTGCTGGAAACACCTCTGGTAGTTTTTTTTTAGAATGGTGTTCAGCTCCATCGTCGCATTGCCTGTTTGACTCCTTCGATGCTGACTGTTTTCTTTGATGTCCGTGGAATTGTGCATCACGAATACGCACCGGAAGGACAAACAGTGACAAAGGAGTACTATCAGGATGTTCTCCGGCGACTTCGTGATGCAGTTCGGCGCAAAAGACCAGACATGTGGACTGCGAACAACTGGCACTTGCATCACGACAACGCGCCCGCACATTCATCCCATTTGATCCGCAATTTCTTGGCCAAACATGGAATTACGACCGTTCGCCAACCTCCCTACTCTCCAGACCTGGCTCCTTGCGACTTCTGGTTGTTTCCAAAATTGAAGACACCACTGAAAGGATCCCGTTTTGAGAGTAGAGAAGAGATAATGCGGAACGCGACGACAGAGCTGAACACCATTCCAAAAGAAGACTTCCAGAGGTGTTTCCGGCAGTGGAAGGATCGGTGGGCTAAGTGTGTGGAAGCACAAGGAGCCTACTTTGAAGGGGATTAGGGTCCCAACCCCGTCAGGTTGTTGAAGTATTTTTTCTGGCCAAAGGTCGGATACTTTTTCGACAGGCCTCGTATGTAATCCGATAGAATGGAGTAATTTCCGAAATTTAATAACATCAGTGTTAATTAGATTCTTTATTGTGCTATGTACATCGTGTGTCATTCTACTTTCCGAATATGTCATCCTTTTACTAACTGAGTTGAGAGACGTCGCCATTTTAATATTAAATAACATTATGAATCCCTCATTATTTATCCTAATAAGGCCCTAATTGATTTGCTAATAACATTAGCAGTAAAAGTAAAAGACATTGAAAAGTCTCAGTCTATTTCGGTCTTTATTATCAACAAAATAGAATAATTGAGACCCTCTGTCTCGACCATCAACCGAAAGAAAATGAAAGCGACGAGAAAATAACGATGAATAATGAAGGAAAAGAACTGCCTCCTGGAAATAGGATGGCAACGACATGATATCATAAAACAGCATATAAAAAATTATACTATTCGAGACGGGAATAAAATTTACTACATATTGAAAAAAAGACTTCTGAAATATAATAATAAAACGGAGATATAATCAATTAAAACCTTGGGAACATTTTTGTGGGACATGCGACATAATGTAGACGCTCCTCAGAGGGATACAACTATTGTATCTAAGGGAACTCCCGCTACTTGGGAGGAAAATGTGAGGGCCCGAGCTAAGAGTTAGGTAAGCCTTTTTTGTTTAAATAAAATGTTTGAGTTATGTTAAGGACCACCTATTTTCGGTTCACTGCTGTCCTGTTATTTAGCACGTACTACTTTCTTCAACTTTGATCTTGTTTTATGAACTTTTTCTCAGCTCACTGCTTTAACACCCTTTCTGCACAGATTCCGCTTTCCCTTTAAAACGTTGACTATGTTTGTGCGATTGCTACGGTTGGTTCGGTTAGGTTGTGAGTAGCAGAATTTTGAAACCGACTGTACTGCTCAAATCCATTCTTGTCCTGTATAAAAAGTGTGAAAAATATATGGGTGCGATAATTTCTACCTGGTTTGATAAAATCAGTTCTGAAAAAGTAGTGAAATTATAGAAATGCTATTCAGTTATGCCGGTATGCAAATGAACAATTTACTTAAGGGGCTTTCACACGATCAGTCACACTAACACTCGTCAGTCACACTAACACTCACGGTTCCGCAACACCATATTTGGGCATGCGTGCTCTCTTTCGCTCTCTTTCGGAACTCATTGGCGGACTTGCTTGACTGTCGCTTTGCTCCTATTTCAGTGTCAGTCAGGGCTTCCACGGGTGAGAAGGTTCCTACCCTAAAACTTTGTTCCAGATTACCCTAAAAATGATTAAATTACCCTAAAATGTCAAATAAGCCCACTGCTGTTATTGCATTAAAATGTTCAAGGCTTCTATGTTTCTAGGTGAAGAAAAGACTCAACAACAGGGTTCGTGCGCTATTTGAAAATGAAATTCTTTGACTTTTCGGAGTCTGATGTGTCACGATAAGTGCAACTTTTTATGTAGCTCTCTGTTCTTTGTCTTTTTTTGTTTGATGACCTTATTACAAGCTGTTCAATATGCGTTAAGGGGGCCCTCCCGTCAAAATTGAATTTTGATCCGATTGGTCTAAAATATGGCCACTAGATGTGTTTTTGCAAGAGAAACATATTTTATTCGAGAAGTTTTCTGATAAAGGCCTTAGTTTTTTTACACTCGTTATTTGGTTCATTTTTGGGATGTTTTCAAAAGAATATAAATCAATGAATTTTTATGCTAGAACAAACACAAAGAGAGTTTTGAAATCCTCGTGACATTGCAAACAAACTGACATTCCCGACTTTTTTATTTGAAATTTTTTATTTATATGAAATATTTGATCATACCTAAAATATACCAAATTTTTAGGTTTTGAACTAGCAGGAAAAAAAGGCAACGTACAATTTGAGAAATCAAGAAATGTGAGTTTGTTAGAATTGTTCCAAGGATTTTAAAACTGTCTTTGTTTTCTTCCTAGCATAAAACTTTTTGACTTCTATCTTTTTGAATTTTGTAAATAAGTAACTTTTCAGTATAGGCGAAAAACAAAATTTTTTGTTAAAATGTAATATAATGGAAAATTTATGTAATTGAATGCTGTTTCCATTTTTATTCCGATAACCTCCATGCATAACATCATATTCACACTGTGAATTGTAATTTACAAAAAAAATTAAAAAACATTTTACTTATTGCATACAATTATGAAATTTTTTGTTTTCAGTCTGATTCATATGAAATTTGACAATTATATGTAACCTCTGAAAAGAAACACTATTTCTCATATACATGTTTTTGATTCAGGCCTTAGTTTTTAAAAAAATTGACATGTTGGTTCTTAGTCCACTGGTATTGACATTTCAAAAGAATAGAACTCATTGAGTTTTTACGCTAGAGCAAAAACAAAGTCAGTTTTAGAATTCTTAAAACATATCTAACAAAAGTTCATTTGCAAATTTTCAATTTCTCCTTTGGTTTTCTTTTTATATGGGGTCGAAAATTTAAGATTTTGCTCACCCTGCTTGATGTGAAATGCTCCAGTGTGAAATGCTCCAGTGTAAAATGCTCCAGTCTCTGCCTCCCTGGGGGAGATCTATTGTCCATAGCGCCATAAAATTTTAGGACCGAATAGTCCACCACCTAAGGGTCCTTTTCTAACAAAAACATGAAAAATGACCATCGGAGAGAAAAGGGGCCTCGGTGGGCCCCCTTAATACGCAGCTCATAGAAGGCCTGTTCAAGATAGGCCTACAGCTTTTTAGCGTTAATTTAAAAAAGCTCCCGTTCAATTTAAAAAAGCTCAAGTTTGTTTTAAAAAGCTCAAGTTTAATTCAAAAAAGCTCAAGTTTAATTTAAAAAAACTCAAGTTCAATTTAAAAAAGCTCAAGTTTAATTTTAAAAAGTTCAAGGTCAATTTAAAAAAGCTCAAGTTTAATTTTAAAAAGATCAAGTTTAATTTAAAAAGTTTCAAGGAGGCTATATTTGAAATAATGGATTTCAATTTTGAAAAGATTTTGTTTTTAAAATTTCATACTTAGGTAATAATAATATAAGTAGAGTTCATTTGTGAGAAGGCATATTTATATAAATGTACTGGCCCTGGAAATGGAGTAAATTGAATAGCAGACAACCAAGCTGTTGTGATTTTGTACTTAATTTGACATTCTTTAAGTTTTTCCTCACGAATCATATGCTAAATCATTTGCTAAACAGATCATCGGTACATATATCTATTCACAAAAATGATGCGGATAAACTTTATGTAATAAGTAACTGTGTGACAATTAGCAAACTACACTGACTGAAAAGTTGAAGCTCAGTAATGTTCACTTTTTCAGCCAGTGCAGTTTGCTAATTGTCATACAGTTACTTATAACATAAAGTTTATTCGCATCATTTTCTATCAATAGATATAAGTACCGATGATCTGTTTAGCAAATGATTCATAGGTAAAACTTGAATGTCAATATGAGTCCAAAATCAGAGCAGCTTGGTT
Organism: Morinoia aosen; assembly: GCA_030386875.1. Lineage (NCBI taxonomy): Eukaryota > Metazoa > Arthropoda > Malacostraca > Amphipoda > Talitridae > Morinoia > Morinoia aosen. Next base: position 10,760,775 of record CM059569.1, on the reverse strand, counting down.
TGTCTGATATTCGATTTACTCTATTTTCAGTGCCAGTACTTTTAAATACATATGCATTCTCACAAATAAACATTACTTATATTATGATGACATAGGTATGCAATTTTAGAAACATAAGTTTTTCAGAATTGAACTTGATCTTTTTTATATATAGTCTACCTGATACTTTTTCAATTAAACTTAATCTTTTTTGAATTAAACTCGAGCTTTTTTAAATTGACCTTGCATTTTTAAATTAAACTTGAACTTTTAAAAATTCAACTTGACCTTTTTTGAATTAAACTTGACCTTTTTTGAATTAAACTTGAGCTTTTTAAAATTGAACTTGAGCTTTTTTAAATAAAAGTTGAAAAGCTGTAGTAAATATTTTTCTACTAAGTTGCCCCAAAACTTCTATTATCGAGAAAAGTATATGATATTCATATGAATAGCTTTTATATTTTAGCACTCAGCTTAGCTTATGAAATACTAAAATACTCATACGAACATCAGTTAAAAGTTTTCCTTGTAACAGAATTTAAGAGGCAGCCTAATACTAGGACTATAAATACCAGGACTGCAGCATATCAACTCATAAAAAACTGTGTATAAATGCTTCTGGGTGAAAATTAGTAGATCATTACTTAGAAACTATTAACTCATAGATCGAGTGGTTTCAGCAGAGTTCCGTGCTCTTATGAAATAGCTACACGGTAATGAATAATATAAAAGCTAAGTCTTCTCTATGATCACCTAAATCTTCTTTTTCGGGAATGCAAGAAACACAAAATAAACCTCAGATGATTGTTTGGCTGCTTATATCAATTAGAACGTTAACAATTAACGAAAAGAAGATTGGAGAGGAGCAAATTGCTTTTTCATGGAAGAAGGAATCGTAGCATATGAATGCGTTGTTTGGTGCCGGTACCGTCCCTGTATTTCGTATGAAACACTTAACTGCACGATCAATAGAATCTGCATTTAATTATGTTTTTTGTGCATTCAATGGCTATCAAAATATTAGCAATTAGATGAGAATCTTTCACTTGAAATATAACCCAACAGAATGTTGTCCATGACCATGCTAAAGAGAATTAAGTGGCTTCGACAGGGCATTAGTTTTCAACAAGATGTGTGATATACGAGTCTAAATTACTTACCTGGAGTAAGTCAAACTTTTTCGAGCTCAAATGAAAAAAATTAATTTCAAGAACTTCTAATAATGTCATGTATAATCAGCCTGGAGGTATGTTAATGAATAATTTATTCATAAATGTATCTCTAAAACACGCAACAATGAGCGGCGAAGGCTGCTGTGATACCCTTTAATACTGATATGCCATAATATGGAATTTACTACTGTTAAAGATAATTCTGTCATTTAAATTGGGTCCGTAATCTAATTAAAAAAATTTAAACAAAATATGGCATTTTGGGGGATATGGCATACACATAGTTTTGCTGTTTCAAGCAGCTTCCACGGCATAAAGAACGACGCCAGTCACAAATACGAGTACAAAGAAGCATACAGGTTCCCATGCAAAATTGATATAGTAGATATCAAAAGTTTATTGATGATTTCCTTAATAAGGGCACTTTATGACAGCCCCTCCTTAAAAAAGTTTCAACATTTCCATCGAAATATTGGGTAATGAGAGATTTATCGTGGAATATGAAATCATCTGCCTCACCATTATAGCAATAAATGCAAATTGAGTGGGATGTATTTACAGTTTCAGCACAACTAGGCCTCTGAATATTAATTTACAATTGGTATTTTCAGATGATGCTGTGTATGGACATCATGTCCGTGTGAAGTGCGTCTTGATGTTTTGCACGGCATCATATCGGACCCCTCAAATTTTTCTGCTCACAGAGTGGACATCTATGCAGTTCAATTTATTAGATCAACAGTGCCATGACTGCATGCGCTATTTCTGCATGATTTGCTGAGGTGAGTTGATACTATTAACGCTTCTGCATTTTCATTTATGTTGCCAACTATTTATATGGCACTGAAACTTTTGTTCTGTTCCGCTATGCAAGTCATTTTGAACGATAATACACTGGAGTTAGAGTACTCAAAGAAAACGCAGAACATAATTACTCCATAATTACATAATAGTCGAAGAGCTCCAGTGAAGACTGTCAAATGCTATAGCGATAATCATCATGAATACAGAGCGAGAAATTAATTCAGAATAGCCGTACAGATCATCTGTTGCTCGAATGTGACTAGTCGGAAGATTGTATTTCTTCTGAGAGTGAGGGCAAAACCTGACTTAGACAGGGATATGTTGGGTAAAACAGACAGGGGATATATATGTGGGGTTAAATAGACGGGATATGTGTCGTAAAACAGACGGAATATGTGAGGTAAAAATGACATTAAATGTGAAATTAAACAAACAGGACATACAGTATTGAGGTAAAAAATGGGGATATGTGGGGTAAAACAGAAGGGGGCATATATGGGCGAAACATATATAGTAGGCATGTGAGAAAAACACATGGAGGACATGTGGGCAAAACACATAGAAAGCATGGGGGCAAAACACATGGAGGACATGTGGGCAAAAACATGGGGAACATACGGGAAAAACACATAGAAAGCATACGGGCAAAACACGTGGATGACATGTGGGCAAAACACGTTGGGAACATTTGGGCAAAACCTGGGTTACTCAGGGGTTTGCCCAGAAAATACCCATGTAAAGCCCACCTGGGTATTTTTTCCAAAAAAACACATAGGCCCCACATGGGATAGCCACATGGGCCCCAATGGGCAAACCACATTGGCCCCACATGGGGCCCAGGACAGATTCTACTTGGGATGTCGCACAAATCCCTCTCACCCTTACATTTCTTATACTCATAGATCATTGTGGGAAACTATGCTGATATTTGCTATGGCGTCAGCAGACCATCTTTTTATCTTCTTGCCGTGAGACAGGCTAGGCTAGAGTCAAACGTGGCGACTCTAGCGCCGCAGCGATGTTTATAAATAAAGTGATGTAAAAATTGATTGATTGATTAAAAGGCAGTTTTAGCCTCCCATTACCACGACATAAATGTTCAAAGAGAGAAAGGATGAAGGCACCATTTAGTGTGGAGTTAAGGAAACGCAGGATCAATGCACAAGGGGCATAGAAACAGTAAGCTAAGAAAGAAGTTGAAACAAGAAAAAAGAAGAAAAAAGTAGTAGGTGCCGAAAAACAAGACAGCAGTGAATCGAAAAAAGATGGTCAGTAACATAACAAAAAACCAATTTTATTTCAACAGAAAAAGTGCCGACCAAACATTCAGCGCGGCACCTCACATTATCCCCCTGAGAGTGGTAATTCCCATAGAAACAATAGTTGTATCCTCCTATGGCGAGTGATGTAAAAAAGTTGAGTAATTTATGTACATATTCTGCTTGTTCCTCCTTTAGTTAGTCCGTCCGTTACGCTCTCATCCGAGTTAGAGGTATCGTGGATACTACCGAATTCCTGAGTGCTTTAAAGTACGTGTCTCCACACTTTCCAGCCCAAGGGCAGTACTGATTAGTCCAGTAGGTGTCCAAGTCCAAAACCGTTTTAATTTTCTACCATTATTTATCATTTCTAGTGAAGTCTCCGAGCATGTCCCTCAACGAGTATATGCTTGCTAAATTCACGAGTTCAATTACTATTGTGAATAGTCGCGGGTCGGATTTGGCCTGCAGACCGTAGTTTGGGAACCACTGCATTAAAAGATCGCCATTACATGCATTGATATGTTTGGCGTTTTATCAGGATAGGAGGGTTCAAGATAGCATAGGATAGGTTAGGATAAGATAGATTAGGTACGGATAGGATAGATCAGGATATGTTAGTTAAGAATTGGTTAGGGAAAGATAGGTTAAGAAAGAATAGGTTAAAATAGCTTAGGTAATATTGAATAAATTTTTTCAAGGGTCCACGGTTTTTATGTTTGACATATTATCAGGATAGCTTCGGTTAGGATGGGCTAGGTTACAATATGTTACTGTTAGTATGGATTTGGTTAAAATATGTTATGTTGAAATTTGTTAGGTAATGTTGACCGAATTTTTTCACGGGCCCGCCTAGCCTAACGATGATATTGGTCAAGTTAGGTTAGGATAGGTTAGCATAGCTTAGGCAATGTTGACGGAAGTTTTTTACAGGTCCACGGTTTTTTATTTTTATCATATTATCAGGATAGGCCTGGTTTGCATAGGTTAGGACAAGATAGGTTAGAATATGTTAGGGTAAGATAGGTTAGAATATGTTAGGTTAGGATAGGTTAGAATATGTTAGGATGGGATAGATTAGAAAATGTTAGTTTAGGATATGTTAGAATATGTTAGGTTAGGATAGGTTAGAACATGGTAGGTTAGGATAGGTTACAATATGTTATGCAAGAATTTGCCACGATACAAGGTGAGAAGTGTGAGTCTCTCTTGTCGATAGAGGGATTTAAACCTCGATAGCCAAAGAAGAAAAGGAGGATTAAGAGGTGAAATGCACAAGAGGAGGATGGACAGAAAAGGTAGAAAAATAGAATTGCAGAAATAGCATCGAGTGAGTAACGAGTCTACCTCAGTGTGATCAACATGGGATAATAACCACAAAAATTTGAACGATTTTCATTAGATTTATTTAATGTTGCACACGTGAGTTAATGGGTGTGATTAATCCCACAGACTACTTGAATGAAATGGCACACGTAATGAATAATTTAAAAACAAAGAAACACAAGGGTGGCACTGGAATAATCGACGGACAAATCAATTACAAAATGACGTTTCAAAAAGAGAGAAATGTACTCGTACGATTCATAATGAGCGTTAGCGAGCAACAATATAATTTACTGTTACACAAAAATTTATGACACATGAAAAACATAAAGTACAATAAATTGGATGAAATACTTTCATCTTGAGGTGCTATGGCACCGGCGCGACCCTCAAGTTTGAGCGCAACACTCGTGCTGTTACTCACCCAACGACATTACAAAGGACATGCGCGTCCCAAACTATACCTGCACGTGTCATCCATGACAATTACCCACAACAAAATAATATATTTCACCATGAACACACATATTTTCGCTCATTAATTGCTGATAACTCTGGGGTGCTTTTCCTCGCATCCTCATTGAAACACATGATTATCCCAATTCTACATAAACTCATCACGAACCGGATTTAGTTGATTTCACAGTTTGAATCCATTATATGGTGCTTTTTCCAATGATCCCTATTCAAATGAGTTCGCGATTTCCATTAGTTCTTCCCGTTCTTCTCAGCTGTAATGTTGCTGTTGCTTCGGTGCCGACTCCATCTGATGTTGGTGGTGTTCAACAGAGTACTCCGTACTGCTTCTGCAGTAGTGCTTCTCATACTTCATCTTGCCGGCGTCGCTGTGTCCAGTCCTCCACACGTTTCGCTTCATGACCGGGAAAATTTTGGAATCTTGCACAGCCCATCATTCCTTGGAACGCTGAGGGGCTTGATTACTGAAGATCATGCGTGTCGATTCCGCATTGCTGCAGACTTGGTGATTGCGCGGTTCCAATTGTATTGCTGACGCTGCTTGTGAGCTTGAGATTGACGTAGAAACATTTTGAATGCTTTTGGTAGAGTCGTTGACACGTTTTTGCACTTGGCGAACATTGCCGCGAAATTGAAGTGCTTCGAGTGTTTTTTTGGTGCATTGCACGTCGGTGATTGCTCGTTACAATACGCTTTACTCTTGAAGCTTCGATGTTGTTCACTTCACTGAGATGTTAGATTTTAGTTACTCTCGTGCAACGCACGACGTGCTACATTTACGTGCACTAATTTCGTATCCTTCTTGTTGCGAAACCCAGCCAAAAAGACCCCTCCTTACTTCTTGCTACCTTCTTATATGCGTTCGTTTCGCTTGGTTCCTTCTATAAGGTTCTCGAATATTCGTTGTTACAATAATTGCATTGTAATCCTGTTTGGTGGAGATTTTGCTTGTTTTGACGCCTTTAGTTCTTATTGGCTGTCCCTCTCGTGCACTGACACACCTACTTCGAGCGTTGCTGTTGCGAGCTCTCATTGGTTTAGGTGATGCGTCTTTCTGCTTATGTTCACGCTTCCCGCTACCCCTCGCACCTCCCTCTCTCGAAGAAAGCACGCTCACTGTTCCCATGCCGGCCAACGGTTCTCTCCGAACAGTCTAAAATCGACCATGACGCACTTGCTAGACAAAATTCGTTTGCTAGACCAATTTCGCCCTTCTGCGTACGACCTTGCTAGACAAAATTCGCTTGCCCGACAAAGAACGGTCACGACACCCGATATACTAAACATTCCAATGTCTGTTCACGTCGCTCTGTTCACATCGCAGCTTTACGTAATGCACCTAATCAAAATATTTATTCATTATAATTCATTTCATTACAAATTTGTTAGGTAATGTTGATTGAATTCTTTCACGGGTCCACCTATCTTATGGATGACAATGTCCCTGGAATTTCCACGGGTCCTGCTAGTTAATCAATAATTTTTAAACAGTGGCCCAGGAGCTGTCAGTTGTGCACATCTGCTCTAAATGTAAAAAAATAAATATCATTCATTTCATTTTACTATACATATCGTCTCGTGTATATTCGTTCGCCAGAAACGAGTATTGTAAATACTATGGGTAGACGCCTCTGAGGAATTTTGTCATGTATTTCATTTACGTGAGACTCTTCATTTTTTATTAATAATTAATATCGACTATTTTCCACTTGTTCCTCAATTATCTCACGATATTGATGAATTCGAATTAGTGTATGTATACTTCAATAGGAATGGCTTGCATCCATTGCAAAGCCTAAAATATCAAATACAGGTCGTGAGGGGCTGCTGCTGTCAGGTGAAAGAGTACCACTACCTCATAAAGTTCCACATTTACATCATTGAAAACATTCGGTTGCTACGAACATTTCCTTATGATGAAGAGCTTTTGGCTTAAGCGTAGTTAAAATACAGGTTTTTGCCCAGCTGGTAAAAGAATTTTAAAATTTTCCGCTAATGCATACAGTTGCAAACCATGCCATAGGAAAAGTAATAAATTGATACCTATAAAATGTCAACATTCAAACTGCCAGTGTTCAGTAAAAACGAGTACGCAACGCCTCCCTCGTTGACGACAGATGCACCACTAATTTCTTCACACAAACGAACCTACATGAGCAGCCTGAGATCTAGTTCTTCAGGATTCCATTCTTCGTCCCCGCTTCCGATGTCTGATGCCGAGACTTTCAACTGCGATGCATCTTAATCAACGTCTGAAGTAACCTCCAGCGTAGATGATCGTGGTTTTCCGTGCCAGTCACGGGCTCTTCTTGCCTTCTATTCCAATTCTGCAGCACCATCTAAAAAATCAAAAAGTAGCTAGAGGATAATACTGAACAATGAGGTAAAACTGTGTACCAATCAACGTACTGGTTATTATTCTAATATAAGTTAGTTTGGGCTTCTATAACCACAAGAGGCGTTCCAAAGAGAGGAATGATGACGTTACCATGTAGTATGGACTCGTATAGGTGGAATCTATGCACAATGTATGTTCCCATATGGGCCATCCTTGTGAGGTAACACCAGTGTGTTACGAGTTAACTGAGCACAATGCACATAGAAACAGCAGGTCAGAAAGAACGTCTCAACAAGATTAAAAATCGAAAAGTAAGTAATAGGTTCTGAAGAAAAGGATAGCACTGACCCAAAAAAGATGGTGTTAATAAAACAAAAAACCCACTATTTCATCAAATAGAGGGCCTACCTAACCGTCAGATTGGGTCCGTATATTATCTACCTGGGAGCTGAATTCAATATGAAGATATTCATTTTTTGGTGACAAACCGTTTTAAAAGGAATGATGTGGTAGATTTTACTACGAGGAATAGTTTTGGAGCATATTTAAAGTTTTTTGACCATTTCATTGCATGCAATCAGTGGGTGAAATGAAGGAGAAATACAAAGAAATACAACATTTACCACAAGCAGAAACAAGAGGGCTTCTAGCCAGCTAGGTTTAAAGTAGAATCTTGGTCAACTGACAAAAAAACCTGTGTAGGGTTCAAAAACATCAACAATCAAGCGAAGAAACTTGAAAACAAGGTTAAACTACAAGAAAAAATGAATTGTCAAACTCTGTGCACATACATGCTGAGAACATGCGATTAATAATTTTTGCTACAGATCAGCATCGGTACATTGCATCCGAATAGCTAAGAAGTAATGGTTGAATAAAATATTATTTTAAAATAAATTTGGTAGGCAGAGTTGATTAATTCATTTAATATTGAATGAATGTATCGAATAGCAGGGGAGACGTCCACACTGAAATCGATCAATTAAACGGCTGTAATTAATTACAGACATTTAATCAACTAATCAATTTAATTAATTAATCAATTAATTAATCAACCCTTGAAAACATTTTTAATCAAAATGGCTGTAACGTTCTTTCTATGGAATTAGCCCTTTGAAAATAGGCATACATATGTATTTTCGAAAATAAATAAGGGTCGTCGCATGTAACTTTTCCCCAGTTTCGACATAACTTTGGAGACAATGGAGGAAAGGGGAATGGGGTGGGGGAGAAGTGCATACTCTTCAAGAGATGTTTTCTCAAAGAGTATTTCTCGTTGAGCAATGATTTAGGTATCATTGGATGAGCAAAAAGTTGCATGACGAGTTGAAGGACCATTTTAAATTTTCCAATAGTGTAATAGATTATTTTTTAGGAAATTTAATTTTTTTTAAAACCTTCAATTTTTCCATAGATATTTTAACGTAAGCAAAAATTATTATACATTCAAAAAACTCATGTCAGTTGATAGGGCAGCTCTTTGCGCATCTAATGATACCTGAATCATTACTCTACAACAAAAACTCTCAAAGGAGAAAGATTTAGAAAAAAAACCTTGTACCCTCTTTCGCTCATATCCCCTCATTATCTCCGTAATTGTAGAAAAAATGGGAAAAACCAATAGAAACGGCCCCTATTTATTCTTACAAATACATAGGTATGTCAATTTTCATATATCTAGATTCTACGCGAAGAACGTAACAGTCGTTTTGTAAACATTAACTAATATCTTCCAATCTGTACTTCTTTTCATAAATTTTTCCTATGTGACTCGGAAATTTTCGTGAATATCAAAATAGTCCTTAGACTTGTAACGCAGCAACTTATTGCACATCCAATGACACCTAAATCATTACTCTACGATGAGTACTTTTTAAAAAGACGTCTCGTGTAAGGTATGCACTTTCCCCAACCCTTTCACCCAATGTCTCCAAAGTTATGTCGAAAGTGGGAAAAAATTATCGAGACGACCCCTATTTACTTCCAAAAATACATACGTATGCCAATCTTCATAGATCTAGATCTCATACAACAAACATTACAGCCATTTCCTTGATTTTGGGTGGACGTCTCCCTTTAAGTCTCCTCACCAATGTTTTGGACGCAGAATGGATGCACTCTCACTTTTTGTTTCTTTTTGCCGCCGGTTTTCCCAAGCCCAGTGTAGCTAAACAGGACAGCAAGCTCATGTGATATCGACTCTTTTGTGGATGCGGCGTATGGTGTCTCCGCTGTTAACCCCGACGTAATGCTTAGGCATGTCATTCTGAAAGTAATAGCTCAGTTAAAACCAAAGTTTACTGTGTACATGATCAATTCGTACAAAAAAAACATTAATGAAAATTACATGCAATGCAGGAAAGCAATACACATTACACTAGTTGGATTATTTCTACATTTTATGGTTTGCATGTTTTTTACAGCAACATTCAACACTTTTTTTTATATTCCAATGTTCAAATTCCTTAAACTTTCATACCTATGCCAGATTGCTGAATGTTAATTCTTTCAAATTAATCATCGGTTCCAAATTCTTCATTTCACAGTACAAGTTGTTAACTTCCATATGATGATCTGACTCCAGTCAAATTAATTTTTACGTACGTGAATTTCTGTAACATACTTTCTCACCTCAGAGTAAACTACGGTACATCTGTAATTAATTCTATTCCATTCTATTCCTAGTATGAGCTTCATTTCTCCCACCAGTCATTTGCATCAACAAACATTGTTTCTACGTATCAAATTAGGTTGTACGACTCGACATAGCTTTAAAATGAAGGTAATAGCAAAGACTATCGATTTAAAAGACATTTTTGTTAAAAACGAACGTTTCGACCCCTAAGGTCATCATCAGTGGATTACTGAAAAATACATGGAAAAATAAAGATTAAAAATTTGAAGAAAAAGTACACAAAAAATATTAACGGTAAAAACTTTAAACAGAATGTATTTTTACGGGGTGTGACGACTGCATACCGTTTAGATCGGGTTTTAAGCGGCTAATGAAGACGGATTCGAAAATACGTAAATCAGTGACTGAGTTAGCAGAATTTAAGATTGAAAAGTCTTGCTGCAGAACGGGAGATTTACACTGATCTGAATGAATTCGTATAGCTGAGTGAGGTGGCTTGCTTGGTGGATTAGAGGTTCTGAAACTCCTGCCAATTTGCTCAAATACTCTACATCTTAGTGCGCGTGTAGTAGAACCAACACACAAAGATCCAGACAGTGGGCAACAATATTTATACATGACAGAGGAGAGCATACACATATGTAGTTTATATCTGAATGAAAACTGAGTACCGATTCTAAAATTGTTCACTAGTATAATATGGAGGTCAACACACGTAAAATATTTCATTGCGAGAGAGCTTAACAAAGAACGGCTTCGACAAGTACCGTTTCTTTTTCTCTACTGTTGGCGGCATCGTAGCAGAATTACACATGGTTTCTATCAGTTGCCGATTACATTGTTTCTTATGTTTTGCATATCTACCGTCCACCTTTTTGCATATTTTCATTTTTAATTTTACCCTTTAACCAGTCAAACTTAGTTTTCAGGCTCTCAATCTTAGCCCATTTCATTTTTACATGTGCAATGCTTTCACTACAACGACACTCCAAATTTTTCACATACCTCCTTTCATCTTATCCACCCACTTAAAAAGCGCTTACGTCAAACTAACATTACAATTCTACATAAAAATATCCACCATAAAACAGGCATTCTCATCTACAGTTATCCTATCTTATTTCTAAATATACTAATTCATTTAGCAAAATTAAATTTTTATTATAATTGGTTTTCTGGACTGTTTGTAATAAGGCACAAGCAAACAAGTGATATATATTGTTATCCAAAAAATAAAAACCATGAGCCAGTAGTGTTTTAAATTAACCTTAGAACACTTAGTGTGTTCATTTCACAGCAACTCATCCTGAATGTAAGGAACAAACTTTTGCATACACATAACGGTGAAAAACATAATTAGTAAGATACATAGTTCTATTGCTTCCAGAAAATTAAGGGAATATCTTGCATTATACCTCCTGTGGTTTACCATTGATTAGGATAGCAAAGCTTAAATTAACATATCATTCAAAGTACATAGAAATAAAACTTACTTTGGCTGAGAGATGAGTTGTTCTGCTGTCCGCGTGAAAGCAATAACCAGTAATACCATACAGGTTATTTTTGCAGGGTTCATGCATTCCTGGGGAATGAAGAAAATTATATTGTAAAATATTGAAAAATTATTGATGTAGATTAACAAAAGTTTCTCATATCCTACATATTCATTACCTGTTCATTATAGAAAACTATTACACAAACAATTTAATTAACGTTTTGTTTGATTTTTAATTAAAATAAATATTCTCTATTTGCCACTTGTTTATTCCTACAAGGTGCCCACACTGCATGAAAGAATTTCAACACTAGGTTGGGACAATTAAAATAAACATACCAAGATCAAAAACACACAAGTTCTAATGTATTTTAGAAATATTTGTGATTTCAGAGTGATATATGAAAGAAAATACATTGCAAAAAATTTTTCAACACTTAGCAAAAAATTGGAATTATGTTGCATTTTGGCATTCATCTTGCATTTGACAAACCAGTATTTTTTACAACACAAGCTGAAAGGAACTTAAAATACAAGGCACCAATGACATAGACTAAATGTAGTCCTTATCTGTAGTTGCAAGCGCAGTCCACAGGCAGTGCTGCCACTTGGAGGTCTTTGGTTGTTGCTCTTTTTGTAACTGTTCATGTAGGTTTTGCCATGAACATGGCACAACAGCACCTTTTCTCTAGTTAGTAAACTCAACTGCTGCAAATTTTTTCATGTGTTTCATGTGTTAAACGGTAAGCGTCAGAAATATTCTACCTTTCTGAATCCAAAATAGACAACGTTGTTGTCAGGCCGCGCAAGTGTAATCGAGTCTTTTGTTATAGTTACCCATAATCTTGAGTATTTTCTTTGAGTGTTCAGTTCCCGGTAGGAGCCCTAGGTCTGTTTCTCTGCGCTGATGATGCGTCTGTGCATATACTTTAGTTAGCCCTAAAGTTTCAATTGTATTTAATTGTTGTATACCTCTTTTTCTCGTCGGCAATTCGTCGTGAGGCATTTCTTTTCTGTCGTAATTTATCGTCGTTCCATTCAGTTGATATCATTTCTTTAGGTAATCGTCGTGACAGAAGGCCACTCTCTTTTATTTTTATTTAATAAAGATCAAATAGACTGAGACTTTTCAATGTCATTAGTTGTAGTTGTAATTAATTAGATTATTGGTAGCGAATTTAATATGATTTATTAATTTGGTAGCGTATGTTATTAGGATTTAACAGAACATGATTATTAACCTCTTCCTCTCTAAATAAACCGGAAATAAAACTATAAGAATAAGCAATTGTTAAATATTCCTATCTCGTTACAAATTTAATGACATGGAAATCGTTGCGCATCTAATTTACATTACAAGAAATATTACATTTTTAAAGAATGAATTATAGCGCGGTTACTTTACGTTACAAGAGATATTATTGATATTCGTTGAAGACATTCATCTAGTTAAATTAAGCCTACGCACAGAGAACTCGACATGGGGATGCTTATGGAATTAAGTATTGAATGAAAACTCATCTTAATTTCGGATTCCGAGGTGGTGTTGCTATGTGTTACGCGGACTGCCAATTACGTTACGTTACTTGCGATATTAGAGAAGTTCACTTATACACATGGTTAGAGATAACGAAGTCGGGAGCGACGAGCCAGTCCCGACTGGCTGCTCGCAGGCAAGAAACGATTCTGCTCTGTACTCTATGGCTGTCGCGTACTCACTGAATGAGTCTGAATCTCTCACATGGTCCTGTGCGGCTGTGCCCTTCCCAGCAGGGTTGGTATTGCACGATAACGTAAAATCTTTGAGATGGATTGAGTCATAATTGAGCGTTATAAATAACTCTATCGTATTTAATTATTTCGCAATATGAAATATCAATTTATGATAATTGTATTAATGATCTAAGAAACGTTAGCTACTGAACAATACAGACATTATTTAGAATAAAACCTTCTTGTATCGATGTCATGCAATCCCTCGCCGGTCGGTTGACATTCTTCTCCTTTCGTGTCCTCTTCGAAGATGGGATGAAGCGGGTAGATGGAAAGGTGATAACCGTCAGTGACTCACATTTCTCAAGCTTAACCGAATCATTTCGAATTATTGAGGCGTCCCTCCTTTCGAAAGATCGTTTTGTATATGTGTCGTGGGTAGAATCACAACAATATCCCCCTTCGTTGGCGAAGAAGACGATCTCCTGATCGTTGACCTTCTCTACAGCTTTTGTGTGCAGTATTAATGGACTACGTTGGTTAATCAGATCCTTTATTTTTTTTTTATCCACGCGGTCCGGCTGAGATGATCTGAAGGCAGCGATTAACTGGATTTGTTCATGTGACGAACTCTGATACGAAGTCTTCCTACACGGCCATGTCCCACGTACGTTTTCGGCAAACGATGGTCTCCGCAGAAACAAGGCGAAGGCTTCTCCAGGACGCGGAATATCTCTAGAAGATATTCAATGAGATGAAGATCCCATTAATGACACGGCACAATTAAAGTCTCGGTCGCCGTAACCATACTTCAGCAGCATCCAATTATTTAGGAAAGATAAAAATCTTCACAATACCTGTGTTCAAGAATGTCATTTCAATCGTGCCTTATCATACACGATTTTTTTCGTGATGGGGTTTGAATTCAGCCCAGAGGTCGTGTCGAATGTCGCCTGAGGAATATCATAGTCTTTGCAGTTGTAGTTTCCTTCGTTGTCCGCCCGCTGGTAGATCCAGAAGCTTCGTTGTAGTCGAGTTCCTTCCTCTTCTCGCCGGATGTTGTCTAGACTAAGGTTCCGCTGTTCTGAGTACCTTCGTAGAAAATTTTGAAGCAGTTTAACCAGTCAGCTGGCGGGCAGTTTTCTTTGTCGTTTTCCTCGAGTTCGTGCGTCGAGCTTAGACTGCTCTCGTTGTTGAAGCGATTGCCGTGCAGTGTTCTGGCGGGCAGTTTTCTATGTAGTTTTCTTCGAGTTCGTGCGTTGAGCTCAGGCTGCTCTCGTTGCTGAAGCGATGCCGTGCAGCGTTCTGTTATCGTGTCCGTGTCGGAGCTATGTCGGCGTGATGTAGACTGTGAAGCGGGCTGTGCAGACATGAAGCAAGGCCTCCCAGAGCGGTCGTCTGCTCTGGGCTCCTCGTCCGCCGTAGTCCTGATGTTGTTGGCATCGTTGTTGTTGCATTGGTTGTTGTCGTGGTTGTTGTCGTTGTCGTCGTTGAGTGTGGTGGCTCAGGCACCGAGGTAGTGAGTGGATCGATGGTGTGGATGCTGTATGTGTAGAGCGTGTGGGTTGAATCCGTGGTGGTGAATGAATTCGATGGTGTGGCGGTACGCCGGTAGTGGAGCAGGCGGTAGCGCACTGAGGATGCGAACGCGAAATGGAGTTGCCTCAGCAGTGAAGGAGTGGCAGCCTCTCAGCGGCACCAGCAACTGAAAGTACCGTTACTATTATTCAACGATCTCATGAATTTCATTATTCCCAGACAAGTTCCCATTCATTCCGCATCTCGGCCCATTCTATTCTCCGTGCTCACAATTGGACATAATGAACTTATCCTTAATCTATTCTATTGTTTCTATGTGATATTATAACCTAATACGATGCGAAGCAAGAAAATTTTAAATAGCGCATTCATGTTGAGCAAGTCATTAACAAAGTGTTCCAGTAATTTTAAATTTAACGTGAAGCGAACATCAATAAAGATCACAATTTTGTATCATCATAAATTCCAGTATCATATTGTGGAAAATATTTTAAATTCTTATGACGTTCTCCTCGTTGAGAAATAATATATGATGGACCTAAAGAATTCAATAATACATTTCGTATTTGAAAATTTTAAGTTTGTATATTTAAATTTAAATTTCAAATCAAACTACTATTATTTACGTTGCGATGCATCACATTTACAATATTAACTAAACACTAAACATTCATTAATACTAAGCTCAAAGTTTATCCTCTAAGTTTCTCAATGTGACGCAATGTAACTGTCGAGTAAAGTAGAGTTCATGATGCGACCGTTGAAGTATGAATGCATGAGAGAGCGAATTCGAGCTTATGTGATAGAATAGAGCGAGAGATGAAGAGAGCTAGAGGGAGAGGGGGAGCGAGCTTGCGAGCTGCCGCAGAGCTAAGCGATATTTGGGGATTTGTTTCCAAACAAATCAAGCCCTGGCTTCCGAATACCACACGCACACCATACAGCCGGTTTTGAAAATTTCTCCTCCATCTCAACACACACATTCAAGCAAATTTCATGATGATTACATGGTTCAATTAATGCATTAAATCGTAATTTATACACGAACATCTAAATGAAATAAGTTGCCATAGATTTAGCATTATAACATCTACGATAATTATATGAATATGAATTTTAATCGCGTAAATATTTTATGACTAAATGAAGTTTACTTCTAAAATGAATTTTCTTTTGCGTATAAATATGATTGAATTTTAAGTATACAATTTACTGAATGTCATTTATAAGTCGAATTAAAGGAAACTTTTCAAATTATTATTTATTTTATAAGCATAATTTTTGCGATACGGAGGTTCAGAATTTGAAAGTGAATAGCACTTTATTTTGTTCAACGTAGATCAGCAAATCGGACTCGGTGTGTCTGTTATTATCGAAGCTGCCTTGGTTCCTTTCATAAACAAATCAGAAACAAAATGGTGAAAATAGCGTCCGTCTTGAGTTGGTTATACGGTAAATTGAAGAAATTTATATAGCATATTATCATAATTTTCACAAAAATCTTTGAAGCACGGTCTAAACGAATAATATACTGAATTGAATAATATTAAATATCAAATTCGCATTAAGTAATCAAATGGTTTCATATAAAATAATCGAATTATTGGATTCTACTTAGTTCAAATGGCTTCACATATCAAAGGTTATGATCAATACATATCTATTAATGGTGGATACATGAATAAAACAATTTAATTAGCTATTGAGGCAAGTTCACACGTACATAGAATTAATACATGCATGGTAAATAATTGAGGCAAGGTTCACATGTAAAATTATAAATGATAATGGATCCGAGACATTAGGTTAAGCACATGGTTAAACACATCATAAGAAACGGGCTTAATTTGAGATAAGAGATTAAATCATCAATTCTGTTAAGGTTAAGTTATTTCTTTTTAGGCCCGAGCTTTTTCGGAGGAATAGATAAGGGAAATTTAACTCTTATTATGAAGAATAGGAATCAAAATCCACCACCGCTGCTCGCCAATTGTTGTATACCTCTTTTTCTCGTCGGCAATTCGTCGTGAGGCATTTCTTTTCTGTCGTAATTTATCGTCGTTCCATTCAGTTTATATCATTTCTTTAGGTAATCGTCGTGACAGAAGGCCACTCTCTTTTATTATTAGTTAATAAAGATCAAATAGACTGAGACTTTTCAATGTCATCAGTTGTAATTAATTAGATTATTGGTAGCGAATTTATTATGATTCATTAATTTGGTAGCGTATGTTATTAAGATTTAACAGAACATGATTATTAACCTCTTTCTCTCTAAATAAACCAGAAATAAAACTATAAGAATAAATGCTTGTTTAATATTCCTATCTCGTTACAAATTTAATGACATGGAAATCGTTGCGCATCTAATTTACATTACAAGAAATATTACATTTATAAAGAATGAATTATAGCGCGGTTACTTTATGTTACAAGAGATATTACTGATATTTGTTGAAGACATTCATCTAGTTAAATTAAGCCTACGCACAGAGAACTCGACATGGGGATGCTTATGGAATTAAGTATTGAATGAAAACTCATCTTAATTTCGGATTCCGAGGTGGTGTTGCTATGTGTTACGCGGACAGCCAATTACGTTACGTTACTTGAGATATTAGAGAAGTTCAGTTTTACACATGGTTAGAGATAACGAAGTCGGGAGCGACGAGCCAGCCCCGACGGGCTGCCCGCAGGCAATAAACGATTCTGCTCTGTACTCTATGGCTGTTGCGTACTCACTGAATCTCTCGCTTGGTACTGTGTGGCTGTGCCCTTCCCAGCAGGGTTGGCATTGCACGATAACGTAAAATTTTTAAGATGGATTGATTCATAATTGAGCGTTACAAATAACTCTATCGTATTTTTTTATTTCGCAATATGAAATATCAATTTATGATAATTGTATTAATGATCTAAGAAACGTTAGCTAATGAACAATTCAAAAATTATTTAGAGGGAAACCTTGTATCGATGTCTTGCAATCCCTCGTCGGTCGGTTGACATTCTTCTCCTTTCGTGTCGTCTTCGAAGATGGGATGAAGCTGGTAGATGGAGAGATGATAACCGTCAGTGACTCACAACATTTCTCAGGCTTAATCCAATCATTTCAAATTATTGAGGCGTCCCTTCTTTCGAAAGATCGTTTTATACGAGGCCTGTCTAAAAAGTATCCGACCTTTGGCCAGAAAAAATATTTCGAATACCTGTCGGAGTTGGGACCCTAATCCCCTTCAAAGTATGCCTCTTGTGCTTGCACACACACTTAGCCCACCGATCCTTCCACTGCTGGAAACACCTCTGGAAGTCTTTTTTAGAATGGTGTTCAGCTCCATCGTCGCGTTGCCTGTTTGACTCCGTCGATGCTGACTGTTTTCTTTGATGTCCGTGGAATTGTGCGTCACGAATACGCACCGGAAGGACAAACAGTGACAAAGGAGTACTATCAGGATGTTCTCCGGCGACTTCGTGATGCAGTTCGGCGCAAAAGACCAGACATGTGGACTGCGAACAACTGGCACTTGCATCACGACAACGCGCCCGCACATTCATCCCATTTGATCCGCAATTTCTTGGCCAAACATGGAATTACGACCGTTCGCCAACCTCCCTACTCTCCAGACCTGGCTCCTGGCGACTTCTGGTTGTTTCCAAAATTGAAGACACCACTGAAAGGATCCCGTTTTGAGAGTAGAGAAGAGATAATGCGGAACGCGACGACAGAGCTGAACACCATTCCAAAAGAAGACTTCCAGAGGTGTTTCCGGCAGTGGAAGGATCGGTGGGCTAAGTGTGTGGAAGCACAAGGAGCCTACTTTGAAGGGGATTAGGGTCCCAACCCCGTCAGGTTGTTGAAGTATTTTTTCTGGCCAAAGGTCGGATACTTTTTCGACAGGCCTCGTATATGTGTCGTGGGTAGAATCACAACACATTTTAATATTCCCATACTATTTTGAGTTCTTAGTTGAATTGCACAAACATCTGAAATGTAATTTTGCGTGTTGTATTGCGTTATGCAGTAACCCATGTCTATGTACGCTATTTTCACAGAAAGTAAATAAAATTATGTTCTATGCGGAAATGTTTCTGTCTATTTAAGAGGCATTGTAACGAGATTCTGCAATGAACAACTCACATCCTGAGGTCAAAAGAACTTTCCTTTCTCGTTTTTAACAAAGGCTTTAGTCTAAAACGACCCCCTCGCCTAAAAAGGGCTTAAGGAACCAATTTTGGGAGGACATACTAGTCTGCATAGTTTGTCGCATGGGAAGGCGCTGTCGCTGTTCGGCAGTAACAGAATTTACTTTTGTTGCCCTAACGGACTGAAAACGGTGCAGAGTTGTTTGTCTACCTAATGGTACCGCCGTAATTCGGCACAAATAGAATATACTTCTGTTGCCCTAGCGGACTAACTACAGCGTTGGCGGTACCCACACAAGCCTCACTCTAACGATACCGTCGTAGTTCGGCACATGCAGAAACTACTTCTGTTGCCCAAGCG
Source organism: Morinoia aosen (assembly GCA_030386875.1). Classification (NCBI taxonomy): domain Eukaryota; kingdom Metazoa; phylum Arthropoda; class Malacostraca; order Amphipoda; family Talitridae; genus Morinoia; species Morinoia aosen. The sequence goes on along the minus strand of CM059569.1, from coordinate 10,741,537 downwards.
GACTAAATACGGCGTAGGCAGTACCCCCCACGAACCTCCGGAAGGGCAGCTGAGCAGAAAAAGTAGCGCCCCGCAAAAAGTAGCTGCACATAAGACAGCCCCTTTTCCACGAACCCTCACGTCGACCGCACGACGGTATCGACAGTTGTAAACGAAGTTTATTTTCCTTAATTGATAGAACTAACAAGTGCACGCAATTGATCAGTAACTGTTGTCACAAAACAGTGTCCTCGCAGATATTATGGTTCTCAATTGAAAAATTAATTGAAATTGACTTTTGTTGTAAGGTGTACAGTGGTTACATTACATATTCAGTGCATTTTTCAGTCATGATTTGAAATTTAATGTCAAATGACAATGTATAGAGAGCAAGTTGTCTTAGAAACTTTACCCATAAATTAGCTACCCTGTACTTCTATGTATTTCTCTAACTCTTTCCAGATCTGAGAGAACTATTGCCAACCAACCCTTTTGGCAATGGTCCCCAGGACATTTGACCCGAATGACTATCGCCTCACTTCGTATTACTGGAAATATTACTGTAAAGAACTTCGTGGTTCTTTGGGTGCGTATAGGGTATTCGAAAACGCGCAGGCTTTTCCAAACGGTTTCTGTAACAATATTATACGAACACACTTAAGAATAGTTCTGAAAACCAGGGTTGCGGAGTCGGAGGAATAAATTTGCGACTCCGACTCCGTCTTTTCAGAATTTTGCGACTTCGACTCCACCTTTCCAGAATTTTGTGACTCCGACGCCGACTCCCCCTTTCCAGGAATTTTGCGACACCGACCCCGACTCCACCTTTCCAGAATTTATCGATTCCGACTCCGAACTCCACCTTTCCAGGATTATGCGACTCCAACACTGACTCCGCCTAATCACAATTTTGTGACTCCAACTCCACCTATTCACAATTTATTAGATGAATACTACTGTTTGCAGGTGTTGCAACCTGTACATATGGTTATTTTGATCGTTATGGACGAACAACATTTAAATTGATAATGGAATGTTAGAAATCAAGTTTTACTAATATACATCTACTAGTGTACACGATTTTTCAAAAATGACGGGATTCGATAGTTTCCTTTAAAAAAGTCACAAGATATCGATGACAAACAAATAGATCCACCCAAACAGTACTCGCAATTAAAATAATCTTGTATGTGTGCACTGGTGAAACTCGTATCAAAGATACGGTGATTGAGCATCATTACGAACGTCACAGACGCACACACCAACCAAGCGAGCAACAACTGTGTGTTATAATTCGAATTAGCAAAAACATTTTAAACAAATTTGCCATGCCTTTTCACAACGATAAGCTGCATTTTCTCAACAATATATTCAATTTTCAGGCAAAATTTTATACATCCAAATAAAAGTAAGCAGATCACATCATTTGAATGGTATTTGTGATACCATCCGATCAAGCTGATTCCCATTGTGATAATGCAGGTTAAATTACACACAAAAACGCATGTTTATTTTTAAATTGATGGAGACACCTAGCGTTTCATTATATACATAGGATATTTTTTTATGAAATAAATCAATTTCACGAATGATGAAATGCCCAAAACTCCTTTGTTTTGGAATTATAAGGACTTGAAGAAACTTTAAAACCTAAAGTATGATACCACGTTCGCGCCAATGTTAACACTAACTTTTTCACTTCAAATTAATCCAAGTCAAGATCAGGTTAATCTAAGTCACGTTCATTTTAATTCAAGTCAAGTTCAATATAATCCAAGTCAAGTTCGAATTAATCCACGTCAAATTAAAATTGATCTAAGTCAAGTTCAATTTAATCCAAATCAAATTCAAATCAATCCAACTCTAAGTTGAGTTAAGAATTTACACGATCACTTGTTAATTAGAGCGTTTATTGCTTTTAATATGTTTCTATTATTATAATATTAGATTAGTAGTTAGTTTAAGCCTCCCTATCCGCAACAAAGGCGATCCAAAAAGAGGTAGGAAGAAGGCACCATTTAGTATGGAGTTAAGGGAATGCGGAATCTATGCAGAATGGGCATAAAAATAGTAAGATAGGGAAGAAGTTCATGAAACAAGATCAAAGTTGAAGAAGAAAGTAGTAGGTGCTGAAAAAAACAGGACAGCAGTGAACCGAAACAAGATGGTTGTCAACATTACAAAAGCATTTTATTTCAACAAAAAGCAGGCCTACCTAACTCACAGCTCCCGGCCCTCACATTGTCCCTCTGGGAGTCCTAATTCCCATAGATACAATATTTGTATCCCTTGAGGAGTAATATATTTCTATTGGATGTGATGAGCAAGACAACCGTTTTTCCTTTCAGCAAGGAATACATAAAACTTTTGCCTGTGCTACAATCTAAAGACAAGCTGTCTTAAAATAGGCTGGGTATCCAGCATAAGGAGGCAGAGTGTGATTCAGATCTTTGACCGGCGTAAGACACCTGTCATATGTAAAATATGACCAGTTCACTTTGTATTGTACTACTCATTGAAGTCATTTTAAAATTCTACATAAATGGTAGTATGCATTCATTCAAATATTTATGTTCAAAAGGTAATTTTATGTTACACGTAGCAGTATCGGGGATTTAATTACTTTCATTTAGAGATTTACATGCATGAAATTTCATTTTATCACATGTATGAAATCATACACATGCGAATACTTAAGATTACTATTGGACTTTATGCATACCTAATTTTTAAGAGAAATATACAAATGCGAATCACTGAGTACTTATGAACGTTTCCGTTTGAATGCAATATAAAGAAGTACATTACTACACTCATACATTTTTGTATTAACAATAAAAGTGTTGCCATCTCTTCAAATTAATCGGCCTAGGAAAATATATCATCCATGTCGGTGGAATAAATTGTTACTTCTTTTTACGAAAATCGTTTAGACGAGCGGAAAAATGACTTCGCTTGTACATTTTTTATGGATTAAATCATCACATCCTCCACTGATAATCTTATGTAGTATAGCATGTTTATATTTCATACAACACTAGGGAACATTCTTTCTATTCTAAAACTGGCGAATAATTTCTTAACTCTTATTATCTGGCAATTAAATTTTTATTTAGTACGTCGTCAACTAAGTGAATAAGTGAATGAACATTGACATACCTAAACATTTTTTTATAACATTTTGACCAAATAAATCGACAACTTTGCAGCATAGTTCAGGCTACTCTAGCCTATAATGAAATTTGGGTCACACAGAAATCTTACAAAATACATCAAAATAAGAAACTGATTGTACATTTTTTTACACAACATGTTTTTGAATAGAATTATGCCATAAAAAAGTAATATTACCCGAAATTCTGAGCCTTTTAACCGGTCTAATTCTTCAAAAGACCGTGGTTTGTGCGAACAAATTCAAGTGAAAAAAATTTTTGTATCAAAATAATCCTTTCCGCTACAATTTTCTTATGTGAAGCTAAAAGTTTATAGCGGCACTCTACTCCAAAGCAATAATAGCCATTTTATGACAATACCTAACAGTACTATATATATATGCAACTAATCATACACAAAGCAGTTAACAATATTTTCTTTGTATGTTTCCCAACTACGAAAATTATCAGGATAAGTACATTATTTCAATTATTTAATACAGGGAGAAATTCTTCCGGGGTTACCTTTTACGCTTTTGAAATAGAGGGTTACGATTCTAAGGTTAAGAACCATCTTTTTTCAATTGATTTCTGTTCTGTTTTTCAGTACCTCTGATGTTCTTCTTCAACTTTTACCATGTTTCATAACCTTCCTTCTTATTTTACTGTTTATATTCACACAGTATCTCATCTAGGAACACCGTTTGTGCATATATTCCACGTTTACTTAACTCCATACTAAATGGTGCCTTCATCCTTCATCAAGAAATCCCACTCGGTCATAATCAATTTAGCCTAAAAACATTTCATTGTTTTCACATTGGGCGATAATTTCCAATTTTTCACTTAACGTCCACAAAATCTAATCCAACCTCGTGAGCAGGCGAATATTATATAGTAGAGACACATCCTTCGATTCCACAAACTTTTTTCACATTCAGCTGAAGAACGAAAATAACAAACGACTTTTTTCATTTTGTTCTATCTACCTACCGTATTTGATCATGTTCCTTCTGGTAAATGCAAACTGGTCGCCAAAACACGGCTATATCAAAACTAAAGAATCGCGTGTCATCTTGCATAAACCATTTGTTTCACTCAAACTCTCGACTTTAATATTAGTAGGTGCATCACCTTTTAAATATTTTTACCGTTCTCCACCCTAAATCATCCGGGAAATTAAAATCTAAATTCCCCGAAATGGAATTCTACTAACTGAATCACACTCACGTAGAAAATTTATTCGTCATGCCAGCGAAAAATACCACTTTGTCGAGCCACTACCGCACACTGGGTAAGTCATGCGTGATTATGTTAAATAATGAATGTCCCTCAATAAAATTCACGCATGAGAACGAAAACCTTAATAAACTCAATTTCTTAGACGTCTGCATGGAAAAAACTGCAAACTCGTTCAAAACTACCTTATTCCATAAATTAACGAACACTGGCTTAGGAATGAAATATTATAGTGCAATTAATTTCAACTTCAAGTGCTATCTTATTTCTTGCCTAGTAGATAGAGCCTTTAAAATTTGTTCGACGTATGACTCTTTTTTAACACAGCTAGAATTTTTACGTTAATATTTTTGCAAAAATTCATTTCCCCTTTTTTTAATTGAAAAATTTTCTCGTAGGACAATTGACTCTCACCGTGTGCAAAAGAAGGCTTATTTTGATGTGCCGAAAAAAAAAATTTGTACGTGTCTTTACCATATATGTCTATGTTTACCAATCGCTATGTAAAAACCGAAATAAAAACATTTATCACTAAATATTAACACAAATAAATCCTAAAATAATCTTTCGCAATAGGTTCAGTGCTGGCAGTTTTTTCCGATTTACTGATAGGATGCCTGAGTTCCTGCAAAGCTGCGTCGTCTATAAATATAAGTGTGGCCAGTGTCATGCTACATATTGTGGGGAGACAACTCGCCACTTGGTGACGCGCATAGCACAGCATAAGGGAGTATCAGGGCGTACTGGGAGAGCTACCACCAACACTTTGCACAGCAGTATAAGAGACCACCCGCATGCAGCTGACCACCCAATCACTGAAATTTTTTTCGAAATTATAGGCCATATCAATAAACTAGATATTCGTTTGTTAGAAAGTATACTTATTCACCACACTTGGCCTACGTTAAATGAAGCAGATTCGTCTGCACCTCCGTATATTTTCAATTAGGACTCCCATCTAATCTTGTATCACTTTTTCTATGTTTATATACTATGCTGCTATAATTTGCGAATGTTTATTTTTGTTCCAGATAATGAAGATGAGTATAATTTTTACTCGAAAGCTCTATTTTTGTGAAGAAAACTTCATGAATGATGTTTTTACCCTCCTTGATTATTTTGTTTTTATGTAGATTACGTTTCCTAAAACGAAAATCAATAAGTACTATTCTACGAAAATGAATGTCTGTTTATACTATTATCTTCCGTCTACAGTTGTTCGTAATAGAATATCTCTTTTGTGTTTGCCCGTTCCATTACGAACATTTCTGTTTTCTGTTTATTTCTTTTTCCAGTATTTAATATGCAATATTAAGAGGATGGAGCTGGTCTATTAAGAGTTTCACGAAATACCGGCAGGCCGCAGCGGAGACATTTAAAGGAACACTTTGCGATAAGTACAGGAATTTCTTGGAAATTCTTGAGTATTACTCGCACGACTTTAAGGAAACCATCCCACTTTTTCAACTTTTTTAGTCCGATTCGTTTGAATGTTGGCCAGTATATGTATTTTGTAAAAGTAAACCTTTTTTACTTATGTCATTTTTTCGATTTAGGCCTTACTTTTTTTGACGAAAAATGTGTTTTTGGTATATTTTTATTGAAATTTCAGATTGTAACTCCTCCTTCAGTTTTGATGCTAGAACAAAAACAAAGACAGTTTTAGAACCCTTGGAACATTTCTAACAAACGCTCGTTCAGTTTTCTTCAAATTCAAATTTTTTCTATTTTTTCAAAAAATTTTAATATTTCAAAAATCAGCAACAATTTTTGGGGTTTAGAGCTATATATTTTTTCAAAGAATTCGAATTTAAAAAAACCAAACGAGCGTTTGTTAGAAATGCTTCAAGGATTCTAAAACTGTCTTTGGATTTGTTCTAGCATCAAAACTCGAGAACTAGTCCCAGGATGAATGTTGAAAATTCAAAGTGTTGGGTATAAGCAAAAAATAAAATTTTGTGTTGAAGTGTAATATAATGAACAATTGATGTAATTGAATGCAGTTTTAATTTTTATTTTGATAATTTCCATACATAACTTCATATTCGAAGTGTGAATTGTGATTTCAAAAAAAATAAAAATAAAAAAAATTATCATTTTTTTTCAACAAAATGATTTTTTTATTTTCAGTCTGATTCTTATACAATTTGACAATGATATGTAACCTTTGAAAATAAACACAATTGATTCCATTCATTTTTTTGATTCAGGCCTTAGATTTTGCAAAAATTCGACATATTGGTTTTTAGGTATTGATATTTCACTAATATTGATATTTCAAAATGGGACTCCTCCTTCAGTTTTGATGCTAGAACAAAAGCAAAGACAGTTTTAGAATCCTTGGAACATTTCTAACAAACTCACATTGAGCTTTTTTTCCATTTCCTATTCGATAGATCCAAGCAAATAATTTTAGCTCGTAAAATTTTATTCCAGCTAGTGATAGGCTAAGGGTATTTCAACTTCTGTATTGTAGATATTTGTATATAAATTCCCCAATCAAACGTGCATATCATACTGAAATGTGATTCATGGACTCTGACACCCTCCTAAAATTTCTTCCTCGTCAGAATTATTCTAAATCCTTGGTGTTCATTCCAATCTTTATTCTCCTACAGATGCCGACAGTTGGCATCATATATTATGTCAACGTTGAAAAATTAACCGCGATTAGCACTAAAAAGTTGTTAAGTTTTTCAATTTTTTGTTAATCGCTGAACCACTTGGCTCTGTACTAAGTTTTTAATCGTCTTATTGCTCAGGCGATTTGTGATATGAGTATATCAAATATTTTTGTAGGTACATAACATAACCAACGCTTCCTGAAATTGTTATTGTTACTGTAAACTCAAACTAAAATGTTGCTCTATGGCCTGTCAATCCTTTTCTTCATTCAAAACGCAAACGGAGTTGCTGTCGCCTCCACCGCCTAGTGTCGATGAGTAGGACGAGTGCTTCAGTAAAATAACGAGTGTTTTCTGAAATTTGTAGAGAAGTTCAGATGAGTTTGATTTTAAAATGATAACCGTATTTTTTATTTTATGATCCTCTGGTGAAATTCAGTGTTTCATTTTTTAAACGCTCGTGATTCAAGAAAGTGTAGTATGGATAAAATCCTTGCGTCTGTTGAAAGAAAATGTGTGTGTGCTTTATGATTTCATTTTTATTTTGATTCACCTGCTATTAAGACACTATGTGCGCGAAGCTAACGCATTTTACAATATTTACATTGAACACTTGGATTTGGAAGGTGTTACAGATACTTCCAGTTGGTTTTCCGCATCGTTTTCTAACCCTTGATCCCGCTACGTACAACGAAATGAGCAAAAAACTACCGTCTTTATCACCACTTTAACGATAATGAAGGTTGTTCGTCAACGGAAATTTGAACCTGTCAAAACCTTCATCTGATGGTTACCCAAAATTATTTTTCACCTTATTTTAACCAGAGCCAACGCCTTCACAACTTTATTTTCTACCATGAGTAATGTCTTCTCTTGGTTAAGTGCGACTTTTATGCTCTAGATAAAATGAATCAGCCTGCAGCCGTATTAACCTTTCTCCATCTAATATTTCTCCTGATATTTTCCCACTTTTCTTAAACTTGTTTATCTATCCTATGAAAGCACTATGGTAATTATATATTTGTTATGGAAGCAAGAGACTAAATTTTTGTATTTTCTCTCAAGGCAAGGTTGATCCGTTTCCTCTCCCCGCCCATTCTTTTGAAGATCGAAAGTCGAAACATAATAACTTTTAATGTTTGTTGTCATGCTGAATAGTTCAAAAGAACCTGAGTGCTCTATTGGAAATGTGTATGAGCGACTGATCAATGTGTATAAAAGCTCTCGAATGAAAAAGCAATATGTTGAATCGTCTAAAAAAATTAAATCACATTAAGGGGGTCATCCGCTAAAATCTGAATTTTAATCCGATTGGTCTGAAGTTTGGCCAGTATATGTATTTTTTCAAGAAAAACATATTTTATTCATGTAACTTTTTTGATTTAGGCCTTAGTTTTTCCCAAGTATTGGAAATATTAGTTTTTCAGTCGTTTTTATACATATTGCGAAAGAATAGAAGTCAATGAGTTTTTATGCTAGAACAAAAACATAAACAGTTTTAGAATCCTTGAAACAATGCTAACAAAAGGATGTTGTTTTTTTAAATTTTAATATTTTTTCTTATATATGCGATATTTTACCACAATATAAAGTAGAACGAATTTTTTGTTTTGAACTATGATAAAAAAAATTGAAAATGCCCAAATTGGAAAAATATGAACATACATTTATTAGAAATGTTCCAAGGTTTTTAAAACTGTCTTTGTTTTCTTCCTAGCATAAAAACTCAATGACTTCTATTCCTTTGAATGTTGAAAATAAGTATCTTTACAAGACAGGCCATAAACAAAAATTTTTGTTGAAGTGTAATATAATGTAAAATTTATGTAATTGAATGCTGTTTTCACTTTTATTTCGATAACCTCCATGCATACCTTCATATTCACACAGTGAATTGAAAATTCCATGAAAAAATAAATAGATAAAAAAATTATTTTTTCATACATATTTTGAAATTTTTTATTTTCAGTCTGATTTTTATGAAATTTGTATATAACATGTACCTTTTGACAAGAAACACAATTTATTCAACACATTTTTCTGATTCAGGCCTTAGTTTTTGAAAAAAATTAACATATCGGGTATACGTCCATTGGTATTACTATTTCAAAAGCATAGAACTTATTGAGTTTTTATGCTAGGACAAAAACAAAGACAGTTTTAGGATCCTTGGAACATATCTAACAAAAGTATAGTAGCAAACTTTCTATTTATCCTTTTGTTTTATTTTTAAATTGGGTCGAAATGGGGTCGAAAATTAAAGATTTTGGTCCCCTAACCCTCCCCTAGATCCCTCCCCTGGGGGGAGGGATCTATTGTCCGTAGTGCCATAAAATTTTAGGACCGAATAGTCCACAACCTATGGGTCCTTTTCCAACAAAAACATGAAAAATGACCATCGGAGCGACAGGGGCCTTGCAGGGGCCTCGGATGACCCCCTTAATGAAGGGACGATAGCTGCAATAAACATTTCAAAGGATCTACCTAGTAGTGTCCCACTCCATGAAAAAATCCTCATAACATATTATCAAATTCATAAATCGTGACGATCTTCATATCACCATGAAGTGCGCCAAATTTTGTTAAACACATGACTAAGAGTTTTCAAAATGGCCGCCACCTACTCTAATGCCACAGTTCAGATAATATCAATATTTCCAAAAACATGCGCGACATTTTCTAACGTGATTTCATCCCACGCATATCATAGCTCACTTCAATAATTCGATTGACTTCAGGAAAGTCATTTTTCTTTAATCGAATTATCTTTAGAAAATTATAAACGAAGAACGCTGTTAAGATTGAAATCATATTTATTAGATCTGTACAAGTCTTTGAATAAAATATTTACAAAAAATCTATTCACTCTATAAAACGTTTCAGAGACCAGCTCCATCATCAGTAAGTCATTCTGTAAAAGACAGAGAAATTGGAAAAAGTTCAATTCAGTTACCCCTGAAGAACACGTTTTTTCATTATAAATCTAGGTATAAATTTGCAAGGGAAATGAACTATTTGTGCTATTAAGGACAGGCTATTCTTTGGCTACGTATAGGGACTCTAAAATGCGCAAGTCTAATTCATTTGGAGCATTACATAAAATTTCAAAATCATCTTCTGCTATGCGATCGCAGCCACTGTTCACTGTGAAGGCGAATAGACGAGTGAGGCGGTTGGGTTATCATTCTTCCACTACGGTAGCCGATTTCACGATGCTGGGCAATCCTAATGTAAAGCGGTAAAATCGTCATGCCGACATAACCAGACCTACACTGTACAGAACTAGACTTATAGACAACAGATGCCCGCATTCGCTTTGGAATCACGTCCTTGTAGCGGAAAAATGAGCCAACTTTTAGAGAATTGACCGCAATGAGACATAGTTTCACGGCAGGAAAATGGCGTGATAGATATAGGTATAGATATATACTCATTGAAGATCGACAATGAGATGTTGGTAAGAATGTATCTGCGATTTCCAGTTCTTCGTTTATCTTAAATGATTTGTTATCTTAAGTGAATATGCAAAAACGAATGACATGGCCGTGTAAGATGCTCACTCATTCTAAAGTTACTTATATTTTAGTTTTATTTTTTTTCTATTTACTGCACTAATTTCGCTAGGAAACAATTTGCCGAGAACCATTGCTTCACCACTTCTCTTTAGACTAGTGAGAATAGATTAGAAGAACTCACCTTTGCGCATTTCCCTGGAGATGTTGCGACGTTTTCTTCGTGAAAATATTCATTTAAACGAACTCCTCCAGTAGGCGGTCCTTTGCTTGTGTCGTATTTCATCTGTTGAACGTAAAAGGAAAAACGAATATAAGTGAGTATAAGACCACTTAATTATTACATCTTGAGATTAATATATGTGTAAAATTTAAATTGAATTTGTAAAAGTCATTAGTTACTTCCTTCAGTCTTTTGTATTTCGATATTAGATTATCGTATTTCAAAATGCTTTTCCCAATAGAAAAGATTATATTGAAAATCTAACGCTTAGCGCGTTCATATTTCATAACAATTTATTACTAATTAAACAATAGTCTCTGTTTCATGAATCAATATGATTACAGCTAATCTGCACAACAGCGAGAAATGTTATCTTCCACTCAATCGTCTAATGTGTTCGGGAAAGCCTATGAGTGTAACTCCTAGTGAGTAGTGACACAAACTGGCTAGGAGTAAGATATATTTAAGTGAAATATAATTAACCGTGTGGGTTTGGTTTTCACGGATAGAATAGAAATGTATATATGTATATGTATATATTTATGCACGAATACATATATATACACACACTCATGAATATACACGTATGTGTGCGTACGCATATACACACGCATACTCATTCACACATATTGTATATATACGTAGTAAAAATAAATATATGGATAAACAATAAAAATAAAATTGAATCGTCCCTTTGCTACATCGAAAATATCAGTCGAGCTAAGTGTAATCGTACGAAAATACCTGAAGACAAAATAAGTGAATGGGAAATAAGTCTTTGAAAAGCAGAAAAATGAACTAGATCCTAGTTTCTAACGGAAAGTTGAAGGTAAATCAAGTTACAGTCTAGGAACAACAACAAAACCATCTTGGGCTTCGCATCCTCTCGGTATTCTCTTCAACATTATAAGTGCATGGGTACAGGGGATAAATTGAAGATACTGTGATATCACAAGAGTAGCAAATTTGCACACAATTTTTGCACTTTGGAACAGCAGCCTAGTATGATAATTGTATTTACTGGAATTTGAAGTTAATTTTGATTTTAAGTTCACGGCTAACATTGCGCAGAGAAAGAAAGAATAAAAATCATATTTCCCCCATCCCTATTGAAAATCGAGGACGGTGCACCGGTGGAATATGGTTGACAGGGCTTATTATCCGCGATTTACTGGTCATTCAGCCATCCGACCGATAAAACAACGGTACACCGCCCAATTTACGAGCATGTTATGATTGGCACTGCCATCCGTGGCCTCCTGTCCATACACCGTCTTTAATTCGCGGCATCTAGTAGCGATTCGAGGTTGACTTGGCCAAGGACGGCCATCTGGCTCAGAATCGCTGATACCGTGTTTGTCTGACACTTGTTTCTCATGCCCTCTCCCATTCAATAATTACTGCTCTGCATTTGTGGTTAATTCTCAATTGCATAAATTAATCCTTATCGCAGATCGTCAGTAGCTGCAGCAACTGGTTCTAAATGTGCACCCAAACCAAATACGGTAAATATGACTCTTGCTAATAGTTTACTTCCCGTTTTAAAATATGATCAACTCTATGGTCGAGTGAAAGTGCATCAAATTGCCGAGGTGTATTGTGGAACGTTTCAACTATATTTAACTTGTTGGGATATAAATGCACAGGCGTAGCCAAATACATTTCAACAATATCATAAAATTATTATTTATGTAACGGAGGTGAATACTGTATTTCATGCTGTGATTATACATGATGGGGTTCAACAATACATGGAGAAATATTAATTCTAAACACTTACACTGTTTGTCGTTTCATTTAAAATGATAAACATACCCAGGTAGCAAGAAATTATTAGGTCAATATTGGGTTGATAATTATTTATTGACCTGATATTGGAATCTTGGATTACAATAATAGGCTAATAATAAGACAATATCAAAAAAAGATATATTTATTTATTATATCAACTTGTTATTGGGACAATGTAGTAAATAGTTTTATTTCTAATAATGAACAGTGTAAATATCTATGTACGATATTCACATACGTGGAAACTATCTCATATGAATTTAAAATATCGTAATTTAATAAAATTTGTAAAAATATAAATAATTATCATTGCCCAAACATTGGGTTGATATCGTACGCCAAGAAAACGGAGTAATTTGTATAAAATGTACCAATTAAGTTAATGAATAGTTATTTCAGTCATTAATGAGTGCAGATATATGACAGATATGAAGAAATATGGATACGTTACAATAATATGTATATTCAGAATTACTGTATTCGCAGGTTCACAGTTCTAGTTTTCTCAGTCGTTCAATGAGTTTCGAAGGTCTAGTTTTTACAAAAAAAATGCTAACATGGTTTGTCATATGTTACTATAGCAATAAATGTCTATATGTATATTGAATTAAGAGGAAATAAAGTCATTTATATGGATGATATAAATGACTTAATTTCGTAATGATGGTATGGAGTAGGCCTATTCCTACCATATAACCCATTTGGCATGCATTATTCTTTGAGTAAAGCGCATTCGTGCAATTTTTCAAGCACGCATATACTGTATCTGCTGCTCAGATGAACGTAGCGTGTGTGGTTGTTAAGTCTGATTTCACAATCCGGTATTGACATCAATCAACTGAAAAAAATCACAAATTATAGTTTTATTCACCAAAAATAATTCAGTTGTGTAAAAAAACAATTTAAAATGTCAAAAACACATATATAACTGTTTTTGAGGGGTAATTTTAACGACAAATCGATCTATTGCTTTGGCAGCCCTTAAGTCGGACGTCTTGTGTGCGATACGTTAAGCTCGTGAGCATGACTCAGGCCTGCATCGCGGTAGTTTGAATTTTGTGACTGTCTGAAGAGAAGTAGTTGCTGTGCTCTTCATGTTCAGGACATTCATTGCTTAGCTATCAACAGCAAGAGGGCAGTTAATGTGAAGTTGAATTTTAAGTAACTGAAGCAAACGTGTTACCATTTTTTTGTTTCATTAGGTTTTCAACAACTATATTTTTGAAACGAAAACGTTCCCTGGGTTTCAAATTTAACCGAACTACGCGTAGATAAACCGCCTCCATACTCCGAACACATAGAGTAGTCATAATTTGTGGTACAACTCATTGTAATTCAGTTGTTCGTGAATTAATGGTCCATAGAAATCTATATTAAGCATTCGTCATATTCGAGTTACTGAGCAGTGAAGGGCATGAATAATAGACGTGACAAACCTTGTTCTAAACGTATTGATGACAATGGTGACCTGACACGATTGGTACAATTGCAAGTGCGGGAAGCATTGAAAATTTTATTTTTTCCAATTATTGATGTAAATGAAGTTATAAATATCGTTTATCAAGACATGGAAAATATTTGTGAAACGATTTTTTTTAACATGACAAAATTTTTACAAGGGTGACAAAATAAGTAGTATTTGCTTGGAAGGCTTCTCATTTAAAGTGTATTTTATTGAAAGTTTTCAATTTTACAATGTGTGTAAATAACTGAAATAGTGATAGCTTTTTGAGTGATGCAGTGTGATCTCAGCGCACATATGTGTGAGTTCTGACTATTACATTATTTGAGAAAACGTCAATATTATTTCTTCAATTTTCTTATTTCACTAGCTAATTGATACAAGTTTTTTCAATTCTTACAAATTTTTTGATATAATAGCTTTATGTATTATACATATGTATTCTCAATTGTTAATGATAAGTGATTTTAATGTTTTTTTAACTATTATTCTTTATATTTTTAATAGTACTTCTATTTTCTTTTTTATTGTCCAGAACAGCTGATTAACGGTTTATTCATTAAAATACTGCCCAAATACTACAGAAATGAAAAAGAATTAATATGTCTTTCACAAAATTGTGAAGGAAAGATATACATCCAGGCTAGCAGAAAGACTATTCAATGACTCACAACATTGTCATCATTCTTCCCTTTGGAACGTTTTTGCTGTGTGGTTAGGGCTGCCTAAGCTAACTTATAATCTAATTTTTCCTTTCGGCATTTTGGTAAGCATCAATCTTAGTGCCTGTTGGTGAATGGCATGTATGGTACCATATTAAATTTTGAACCATAAGTTATTCATTAAGGAAGTCAGCCACAATGAGTGGGCCATGGCACCCATGATACCCTTCCGTAATACTCATTTGCAAGCGACAAAACTTTATTTGCTTACGTTCAACAAACTATATTTGCATGAACATATTGCTCTTTACAGCACTTTTCAATGTAAAAAATAAAATTAAATTCTTGCAAATGGGGGGGACTGACATTCAGAAATCTACCCAAGAGATCCCAATGAGAGTCAGAAAACATATTCTGATCTACAAGGAGTTTAACTTCTGATCCTTCTATGAGGTTACCCAGTCTAACCTTTTTGCCAGGGCATGCATAATTTACGCTGTCCAAGCAATTCAATTACTTGGGCGGCGAAAAACATGCATGCAGGTTTCAAAAATGTTAGACTGGGGGTATACATGTACGAGTTCAAACAGTGATGTGGATTGGCGCAAAAGACAAGGATGGTAACTTAGACGTTTTTAAATTTACTTATTTTATCATACCAAGTGAATGAATACTGCTTGCATTATGTTATTCCAATGCTGTGCTTGCTTACTTTTAATGACTAATAAGTTTTGTGAGGGATTATCTGAGTTAGTTGGCCTATCTTGTCAATGGAACCAGAATAGGTCAAAATATTTAGTCTCTAGAGATTTATGTTGTCGTTTTGTATAGATAGATTGATTCGTATACCAAATATCTGATCGTAGCTACCAAATATCCACGTGAATGTATTGGTTAAGGTTGCGCAATTGATTCATATATCCTAAATAAGGTTTAAGATATTCAATGTTGGTGTGCGGTTAGCATGGTATGTTAATATTGTTGCTTCTTCACCCTAGCAAAATCAGAATCACAGGTGATCTCTGTACGATGGATAAGAAACGCTCCCAGCTGCCAGTGTATGACGTCACAACCATATGTATATATGCTCGTGACGTCATACACTGGCAGCTGGGAGCGTTTTTTAAGCGATTGCGTAGAGGTGGCCACCCGTGATTTGGAGTTGATTAAGGTTGCGAAGCGAGCGATTCATTGGATGTAGAGTGATTTGAGGTTGATTTGAAGCTGTTCACCGACCAAAGTTGGTCGCAGTATGGGCGTATTGAGGGCGCAGTATAGTCGCGGAGACTGGACATTTGACCCTCAAATAGACGGTAAACCAACCTCAAATCGTCCATGTTTCCACTCATATGCCACCGGTGCACCGTCCTCGATTTTCAATAGGGATACGAGTAATACAGGAGTACAAAACAAACGAGGAGTACAATTGCCCTGTCAGGGGTTAAATATGTCAATGAGAGGCACCAAAGAAATGTATTATCTGGGATATTTCATGCTTGGGAAGATGATTGGAAACTTGTCCTAAATTTTCGGTAGATGGTCATTCATTCTTTATTTTTCGCCTTCCAAATTATAAAAAGCGTCACCCTTGGGTCTGACAAAAAGTAGCGTCCGGGTCTATCTAGCAAACCGACTTAAAAGAAAAATCATGCCATCAGAGATGACCTCCATACTAAAAATTTCACCTCAGTAGCGAGTGCACCTTCTGAAATTAACCCGCATACTAATCATCCTCCTATGTAAATTGCTGCTGCAGAACAGATCTGACCTTTAGAGTGGCAGGATCAGCCAGTTTCTTGGCGGATGTTCTCCATCCCTTTTCGAAACTCGGAAAAGTCGTCTCCTACTGCGATTGGAGTGGCCTTTGGAGCTTCTTCTTTTGTCTTCTCTCTTCGAACTTATCTTCACCTATCCGGAGAAGATTTGGGGACCTGCGAGAGATCGTCTGGGAAAAAATCGCTCAGGAATGTCCCAAGGCCTATTTCTGAGTTGCACCCAGACGCTATCCACGAGAACATGATCCTGTAGATCTCCGACGTAGGATGGACTTAAAGCTGGGGACGTGGAGGATAGCGAGAGCAATTTCGGCGTTACTCCTGACGACCTGTATAGGTGGGTGCATAGGTAGCCTGGACCTACTTTATGTACCTCAGTCATTAAGAAGAATTTTCGCTCTAGCCGTATGGGAGACGACTCCATTCATTCAATACTCTACCTTAATTATTTTCTAATTGCCTTGAACGGTTTGCCCCTCTAACTTACTTGGCCTAGATAGTTTTGAGACCGAAGGTTGACGCTTTCTCTAGGGTAACTATATTATTTGTTTAGGGTAACTTAATTTTGACTCGCGGATCAGTGCTGAGCCGATGGTAATCAGCCATTACCTTTCGATTGAAATCCGTGTACGTCGCAACTAATGCTTGTGTTCTTGTATTTTCTTTTCGCAGGAAGGGAGTGGAAGTCCGCAGGCGAGGGGGTCGAGAGCGGGAATTTCGTTTCTGCCATAAATTTAATTATTCTGGTCTTTGAACTAAAAAGTGAAAAACCCCTTTGCCTTTTCACTCCTTACCAAGGTACTATCCTTATTAAATCTTGCGAAAAACTCATAAACACTACAAGAAAAAGAATGCCTTCGAAGTCCTCCACTATAAGTGAACAAAATGAAAGAAGACAAGACACGAATACGCTGTATCGTAACTCGACTGAAACTCATGCGTAACGATTTCAAAGTAGTCAGACAACGTTATCCAAAAATAATTTACAAAAAAAAATAGCACAACACTCGCACCTAGGAACATATAGACAGATATACGCACAAAAATGAATTTCGAAGCTTGTTCATGTACGGATGGTATATATAATTAAAGAAAAATGAAAATAATGGTGATAATAAAAACGAATTTCTTCCTGCTACGTTGAGCGGACGGCTTTGTTGCTCATTGTGGTCGACTGAAATAATGAAGATGAATATTAGAGGTTTTGAGGTAAGGCAAAGAAAAGATAATTCCTAATTTTCTAACAGAAATTTAAGGAAAATCAAGATACCGTTTGAGAGTAAAAAAAATTATTTTAGGTTCTCATCCTCTCGGTCCCAATTCTTTTCAACAACGTTTTTGTACGCGCGTTGAACCAGAGACACGGAAGAAAACTAAAGGCCAAGAAAGATGGATACAACATGAATGGGAAATTACATCCTACGTTAGAAGCTCAATTAAAAGTTCTAGATGTTAAAATTTACACGTAAAATTCTTTGAATTTGAAAATTTAATTTTGGGTACGTCTTTTGCAGCCTTTGGAGTCGTTTTGTTTCTTTACCATATCTATTATAACGAAATTGCACCTTTAATTTTCTATATATTTTGTCTTTACTATCCGCACTGTTGCCTGGAAGCGTTTTCAAATAGCTTTCACACTCCATGTTCAATTTTTTAATTAAAAGATCCTATTTTTGTCTACTTAGGATTGCTTAAGTAGTTGAACCTGACACTAAAGGTAGGCGCACACTTGTCCGCATCGTACCAATGGCACTCATCGGACTCGTCGGATTGTTTTTGGGGCGTGCGCACATTGGTCCGCATCGTACGGACGGCCCGCATCGGATGGATCGGATTTTCTGCGCACATTGTCGGCACATGGACCATTCACCATCCACAGTTCTGAAGCTGAGCTCTCTCTGAAAGGACTTAATTCATATCTTTGTACTGTATAGAGTTGTGAAAATGTTGAACAGTGAAAGTGAAGAGGAAGAAATCGTAGTGGTTAGCTGTTTGCTGGCAAAAGCAGAAGAACAGAAAGTTAAAAGAAGGAAAACATGGATTCACAACTTAAACAGGAAAAGGCTGGAATTTGGAGAATTTCATACATTGTATCCTGATTTCGTGAAAGGCGATGTTAATTTTTTTCGTTACTTTCGCATTACGTATTCAAAATTCTCTCGCCTTCTCAACATTCTGGAAATGTATATAGCGGAAGAAAATACTCCATTCCGCAGTCCAGTCAGTCCTAAAGAAAGACTAGCAGTAAGAGGCTATCCGTAGAGGCCATCCGCATCGTTCGTATGCATCGGATTGAATGCTCTTTCAGGGATCCTTTTCGGCATTGCCGATGTGCGATGCGTACGATGCGGTCAAATGTGCGCAGTCCCATTTGAAATAATGTAAAGAATACTACAATCCGATGCGTGCCGTCCGTACGATGCGAGCAAGTGTGCGCCTATCTTAAGGCAGCAGTCACCACACTCACTATACATTGAAAGCTATCCCGAACATAGGACCGACAACTGTAACAGATGTCTTACCTCAGCGACACCCGAACACTCTGAGGGCATGGCGCAGCGTTAGCAAAAGTCCCCTGATGTAATGCCAACATAATTATGATAATGAATATTGCCATTAGAATTGGATGGAGCCTGGGTTGCGGAGTCGGAGTCGGGTTTGTTGGAGTGAAGTTGGAGTCAGAGATGCTTCACCGAATCTTGTGGAGTCGGAGTCGTTCATCCGGATGTGGTGTGGTTTTCTCGGATAATTCCGCTAAAGCAATAAAATTACTTAACCGGATTATTTTCAACTAAATTTAGAAGCTGTAATTCTAATGTAGATTAAAGCTTCAAGGAAACACATGTCATTTGAGAGTTAGGAGCTAACGCAAGCGTTTCCCCCTGTTGTATGTGAGTGCTCAATAATGTTGGCCTATACGATTTTCCCTCAGGAATGTTTTAATTTATCGTTTTAGAGTACTTTTAAGTCGGTAGGTGCATTATTTCGAAAGTTTCAAGTATGTGAACGTAGAACCGCGACAATATGAGGCTCATCGAAAAATGTGACTCTGATCGAGGGCTTGCGAGAACTTCGCTCCCTGCCCCCCCCCAAGGAAGCGTATGAGAGTTTTGTCATACATGGGGGCGTGAAGAATAATTTGCTCTAGAAATTGGAATTAATTTGAAGTTTATAGGTGCTATAGTTTAGAAATTAGCTTCTCGACAATATGAGGCTTATCGAAAAAATTTGACTCTCATCGAGAGCTTACGGGAACCCCACTTTCTGTTGTCTGTGAACGCTAAAGTGTTTTGGCATTTACGAATTTCTCTTAAGAAAGTTTCATTCTTTCGTTTGGAGTAATTTGATCTCGATAGTACATTATTTCGAAAGTTACATGTGAATGAAGTTAAAGAACTTCTATGTTTTCACGGCGCGCGAGTCGAGAAGGTATCTCAAGAAATTTCTGAACTTTTCACAAATTGTTTCTTGAACCGTTTCGGCTGCGGCCCACCGGTTTTAAAAAGGGTCTCTAAATCTCTGGACATATCGTCAGTAAAATCTCAAAAATGCGGGAAAACACAATATAGGTATTGCATTGGGTCTGGAGGAGTACTTGTTATCGAATATTTTTTAGCCATAAGTTTTTTAATTTGAACATGAGCTATAGATGAAGGAAACCTATTTCGACAAAAAAAAATTCCAGAGAAGTAAATACGCCGTGCAAGTCCACAAAGTTTGAACAAATGTTATTAGCTCGATTCAATAATGTCTTTATAGTATTATTTTAAAACTATAAGCACAAAACCTGAAAAAACTAAAGCCCAATCCTGTAAAAGTAGCATTTCGAAAAACGGAGGATTTAAAAATGCGGCCTTTCTAGTAATCATAAAATAAAAAACACGGTTATTATTTTAAAATCAAACTCATCTGAACTTCTCTAGAAATCCCAGGAAACACTCGTTGTTTTACTGAAGCACTCGTCCTACTCATCGACACTAGGCGGTGGAGGTGACAGCAACTCCGTTTGCGTTTTGAATGAAGAAAAGGATTGACAGGCCAAAGAGCAACATTTTAGTTTGAGTTTACAGTAAGAATTAAAATTTCAGGAAGCTTTGGTTATGTTATGTACCTACAAAATATATAATTTACTCATATCACAAATCGCCTCAGCAATAAGGCGATTGAAAACTTAGAACAGAGCCAAGTGGTTCACAGACTAACTAAAAATTGAAAAACTTAACAACTTTTTAGTGCTAATCGCGGTTAATTTTTCAACGTTGACATAATATATGATGCCAACTGTCGGCATCTGTAGGAGAATAAAGATTGCAATGAACACTAAGGATTTAGAATAATTCTGACGTGAAAGAAATTTTAAGATGGTGTCAGAGTCCATGAATCACATTTCAGTATGATATGCACGTATGATTGGGGAATTTATATACAGATATCTACAATACAGAATTTAAAATACCCTTAGCCTATCACTAGCTCGAATAAAATTTTACGAGCTCAAATTATTCGCTTGGATCTATCGCTAAAGAAAAGAAAGGAAAGAAAAACCGTTTATTTCCAAAAACGTTGCAACATTAGATACATGCCAACATATTGGCTTTTAAAAATTTCTTAATATAAGACGTCCTATGACAAAAGTTCCATACAAGGAGTACTAATGGACAAACTATCAGAGGTGTTCAAATAGACAAACCATAAGAGGCGTACAAATAATTGGCAAACTATACAAGGCGTACTAATAGGCAAACCATACGTGGCGTGCTGATAGTTTAACCCTGTCAAGGGGTAGTTAAATGAAAACTATCATCTCTTGGATGTTTTATACTCCAAGGGATAGATGGCTGACAACATATAAATAATTCAGATACTACGAAAGAATTCTTCAGAATTCCTAAATTATTGGCTGAGTCGACTTAAGAAAAGACACAAAACGCTATACCGAAGCAGATTGAAACAACACCCTCGTTAATGACTGTCAAGTGTTGGGAAAAGGTTAGTTACAAAGTGATTTATGAAGAACATCGCGTAATGCAGCACGCCCATCTAAAATTGCGTAAACAAACTTACACGCAAAAATAAAATTAATGGCTTGTTCAGCATACGGACAGAGAGATGTTTGTATTTTTTATTTCTTCTGCTCACAGTAATGCCCTCTGGGGTAGTGATAGATCTATTTTTAAACCATTACGCAAGTGCAATGAATATATTTATTTCTGGAATTTGGTTGTGTTAACTGGTCGCCGAGCCTTAGGTAAAATATAATGTATCTTGAGGTTTTGCTTCTACGTAAAAATAAAAAAAGAAATATATCTATGCATATTTGTGGGTATACAGGTGTTTTTTTTACTTTGAACAAACTTCGAACTTATGTACAAAAACTCAAAATAAATCGATTTTCATGAATGACAAAATGTCCAAAACTCTTTAGTTTTGGAAAATAGTTACTTGAAGAATATTAGAACTTCAAGTATAGGATTGCACGCGCGCACCATTCTTAGCGCTACCTTTGATAGTTAAGAGGTTTTTGGGCCCCACTAATGCAGTATTTTTGTAATTTGACAATGAAATTTGCGCGTACACGTTTTACAAATAAGAATAAATTGTCCTAAATGAGTAATTATCAATTATTCCAAACCGATGGATCGGCAGAGGTGCTCCTGTAGCATGGCAAGCTAGGTCGCCTGATTTGACGCCAATGGATTTCTTCTTGTGGGGAACCATGAAGGACCTCGTGTATGCCACTCCTGTTGAATCGGAACAGGATCTGGTTGGACGCATTGTGGACTCAGCTGGCCGTATTACGGAAATGCCTGGCGTGTTTCAATCTGTAGGGCGCTCACTGGCTGTTAGATGGCGTAAATGTGTTGAAGTTCATGGAGGCCATTTCGAGCAACAGTTGTACTAAAACTGTATTCAAGTTTGTTCTTGCGTTAAAGTTCTTACATTAAAGTTTGTATTGATTATGTTTTTTACCTGTGACCTGCAATGCTCACTGATTAATGGTTAGCTTACAGGATAATAATTGATAATTACTCATTTAGGATAATTTATTCTTATTTGTAAAACGTGTACACGCAAATTTCATTGTGAAATTACGAAAATACTACATTAGTGGGGCCCAAAAACCTCTTTAACTATCAAAGGCAGCGCTAAAAATGGTGCGCGCGTGCAATCCTACTTGAAGTTCTAATATTCTTCAAGTAACTATAACTCGAAAACTAAAGAGTTTTGGACATTTTGGCATTCATGAAAATCGATTTATTTTGAGTTTTTGCACCTGAGTTCGAAGTTTGTTCAAAGTAAAAAAAACACCCTGTATATGTGTGAACATGTAATTGTGCACACAGATACATTGACATACACGTATGCGTGCGCACACACACACATACATGCACATACTTACACAGACATATTCATATATATATATATATATATATATATATATATATACGTATTGAAAACAAATATAAGAAAAATACAAATATACATAAACAACACAAAAACAATCTTGCTCTTGCTACATCTAAAATGAGTCAAGCTCTGTGTTACCGCAAGAAATTTAAGAAGAATTTGGAGATGAAACATTACTCAGATTTGCACCTGTAGATGTGTCTGAAACTGTCGTGGACACTTCATTGAAAACATCTTCGCTAGCTTTTGAGAATAAAATGTTAAAAGTCATTCGCCGTTTTTGAGGGGTTGTTAAAAGTGCTCTCGCAGTCTGATGTTTTATACTGACCAACCTTCTACGATTTCCCAAGTTCATTTTGAGTTTGATTTTTCCAACAATAGTTCCTTGTGGAATAGTCTCGTTTTGCTTCCCTAACTTTTCTTCGTATGATCTTCTGATGATTTTTGTTTAGCTTTCTAAGCGTACCGTCTGATTTGTTCAGTTTACACTCACGTTGCAAATTTTTTTCTAGCTGTGCTCAACTCTTTTATTTCGTCTGTTATTCATTTACAAATTCTTGGTTTAACTTTCTTCGTAGTGAAAGGTGTGCATTCGTTAAGGGCTGATACGAAATTTTCATTGAAAAAGCGAAACTGTTTTAAAAAGCGAAAAATTGTAGATTGACATCATTGGTGTTTTCCATGTCTTGAAATTCATTCCATCTGTCGAATAGCTTTATGTTTCATGGGAGTATTTTTTTTCATGCGATATGTAATGTAACCAAATTTTTATTTCTCTTATGCAGTATTGATTAGACATTCTACCGAATGGTGATCAGAATCAGAAAACGACGCTAAGATCTCTGTGCTGAGTACTGCTTGGAGATTGTTCGCAATTGCGAGGTCAAGAACAGTTTTGGAAGTGTTAGAAATGCGCGTTGGTTCTTGAACCATTTGTGAAAGGTTAATCTTCTCCAGCTGATTGTTTTTATTTGTCAGATCTACGTTAAAATCTTTGAAAACATAGAAAGACTTTTGGGCTACAGAGACTAATTGAAGCGTATTTTTAATTAAATCTAATGTTGGACACAAAAAGATAAGCATAAAATATGGATATCGCTGGTGATCAACATTACCCTTATGTCCATTTTACCATTTAGACTGCGAGCATTTGTGTGCAATATTTTTATATTGTTTACCTCCACAGGCATTTCTTTAGTTGAGTTTCTGCATTTGCTAGGTCTAGTAGAGTATATGGCATTACCCTCTAGGTCATTATTGCCGCGCTCACTGGTTGTGATTTCAGTTTTAGGAGAAAATTCAATTTGATAATGTTATTAAGTTACAAAATGGGGGCGGAAGCCGCACTTTTGTCATCACGCATTTTTTACGAGCGCGCTGTAGTGGTCTTGTTTCCGGTGTATGCTTACCGGAGGACAATTTATCAGGACATTTGATGTAGGGGAGATTGTTGTCTTCCAAACCCCATTGTCTTTTTATTCAAATTTGTTAATTGGTGTTCTCGGCATATTACAAATTATTTGGATTATGAGGTCCCCAACTGCGTGATCGAAGACTTTTCTATCGATGTATTTATCCATAAGTAGTTCGAAACTGCCACTGTCCTCGCCAACAAATTTTGCATACTGGTCTCTGTTTCTAAAGCTCCCAGTTTTGATGGCTTTTTTCAAAGATATATAAATTCATCGCGAGGTTTGTTGTATTGCAAACTGTGTCGTTACTTCGTGGAGGAGACAGTGTCTGTTACCTATATTGTCAGCGGGCTCCATTTTGAGATATCTTTTCAAGTCATCCAGTGTGTCTGCAACGCATGAGTAAATTTGGTTCACTGCTGATTTTTTCGAGTCAGTATCGGTTTGGTCGTACGTTGGGGGCCTCGCAGAGGCAGGAGATTTTTTTCAGGGAGCGTTTTCCATTGCAGTGATTTTCTACAAAACTGCGCACGGGCTTTTGATTACTGGAAATTGCTAGGCTAGAGCGATAATTTTTTACGAGTGTTTCATTTTCTTTGGAATGGTTTTGAATATCGCTATTTGACTGACTTTCCCTTGTTCCTACGTACGTATTGGATTGTCGAGGATTGATTGAAAAGGAGGGCATGTCACTATTCGTGTTTTTTGCAAGCAGCGCAAATTTATTGTTCGTACTTACATTATAGTGGTCTGAGATCGAGTAAGGGAAAGGCTCAGGTTCATTTACGTTCCCCACGCTGTGAGCAGGTGAGTTTCTCAAAGCTCTGCTTGATGACGCCTCCAATTTTGGAGGGTTTGGTGTACGATGGGCATTGACGTGCATAGGCTTTTTTCTTTTCCAGAGTTTAAAGTGAGAATATTTGTTTTGTTCCGTCAAGACTTCGATTGACTGGAGTGATCCACAATTATTCAACTCATTGCTTAACATTTGTTGAAAGCTTTTGGATGACTGAGCTTTCTGCAGAATTTAAATCGCCATAGTAAAAGGATCCTTGAGAGCACACGGTTTTGTTTGATGTGAAGTGAACACATTTAACTCGTGTAGAATCAACCATCGCCAGGCTATGTTCACCCGAGGAGACGAAAGTGGCCCCATTTATTTGTCTGATAGCTTTGGATAACTGTTTAAAAGTGCTTTTGGGTTTAACTTCAATTCCATCCGTCTAGTAATTCGTAAATTTTCCTCACCATAAGTATTCTTGTCATCAACAGTAGAAGCTACAGTAATATTTTTTCACGTAAGAAGTTAGTATTTCTCCTTTCGCATTTTTCGTTGGGTTCTGGAGAACGCTGATTCAAGTCATGGTCAGCGTCAATAATATTCGACCTTTCTGAAACCGAAATAGACAACGTTGTAAATGAAGTTCATTTTCCTAAATTGAGAGAACTAACAAGTGCACGCAATTGAACAGTTGTCACAAAATAGTGTCCTCGCAAATATTATGGCTCTCAATTGAAAAATTAGTTGAAATTTACTTTTGTTGTAAAGTGCACAGTGGTTACATTACATATTCAGTGCATTTTTCAGTAATTATTTGAAATTTAATGTCGAATAGCAATGTATAAACAGCAAGTTTTCTTAGAAACATTACCCATAAATTAGCTTTCCTGTACTTCTATGTATTTCTCTAACTCTTTTCAGATCTGAGAGAACTGTTGCCAACCGACCCTTTGACAATGGTCTCCAGGATATTTGATCCGAATGACTATCGCCTCACTTCGTATTACTGGAAAGATTACTGTAAAGAACTTCGTGGTTCATTGGGTGCGTATAGGGTATTCGAAAACGCGCAGGCTTATACAAACGGCTTCTGTAACAATATGATACAAACACACTCAAGATCTAGCTTTAAAAACACTGTTAATTGCACTGGAACCTCACCAACTTCACATATTATGCTATTAATAAACTAAATACACATGTTCAACAAAAAATGCTAAAACCTAACATATACACGAAATCAATTTAATGATTATTGCACAGTGTAAAATAGTTTATGACACAACAAAATACTAAAACCTTACCGAATTATTAGCCCCTTCCAACATAGACGTGTGGGTGCATAGACAACAAGTAAAACGGCTCGAGCCCACACAGATCTTCTTCTTGTTTCGTGTTATTGGAGCTTCGAAAGCGAGTCCATGTAGCCCCACGCCAGAAGGGGGATTACGTTCTTGTATTATGTGTCTGTATGGGAGATTGAAACATTTAATTAGGTTTTTTAGGGATTTTAGGTTACAGAAGGGATATTCTATACATTACAGGGCAATAGGGGGAAGATATATGTTTATGATTTCATCAATTGCAATGACTAACAAGGTATTATACTTGGTATTTTCATTATTTTTCAGTTTGTATATCTATTAATTTCATACACTATACAGTATAAAGTATGCACATATAGAGCATGGCCCGAATTATATAACTAGTCTACAGCATGCCCTATATCTGGCCTCACATGAGCGTCCAAAATTTAAGGGAAGGTCCAGCCTGGGTGGCTCAACCTGGAGCTTCGGTTACTGAAGTCAGCACTGTCAAAGTTTGAAGGCTCTAAAATATAGTTCAACTGCGTAGCACTCCTGTGGGCAGTTCTCTGAGGGAGCAAAGGTGGGTTTACACTTTGAGGGGGTAACTGGCAGCGTGCCATGCATCCCAAGTTAGTACAGAGATCCCAGATCCCAAGCGTACATGGCACACCACCATTTAGCCTCAAGGGAGCACACTCAAGGGTGCGGGAGCACACAGATCTTAACGAGCTATAGGCTAAGATGGAGCTCAAACTCAATGTACCCACCGCACGCGCATGAGCTTCGCTAAATGAAAATTTTACCTGCGAAAATGTTTAAATTAAAATGAAAAAACTATGAAATTTTATCTGCTCTAGTGTGATCAGGTATCATAACTCTGCATCGTAATCGTAATAACCAAGTATTTCTTGCCCCTTAGTACCCCAATTAAATTCATACCTGATGAACACGATCAAGTTTCCGTCAAGAGAAAGCAAAAAACGACATTCAAACGCAAGAATATCATGAGTTTCCGATTGTTAGATTCCAAGTTAGACTCTTTCAAGTCAGGATTTGCTTTACGATAGGATATGTTAAGAATGGTAAGGCTAAATTAAGGAAGTCATCCGAGGGGCCCTGCCAGGCCCCTGTTACTCCGATGGTCATTTTTCATGTTTTTGTTGGAAAAGGACCCTTAGGTGGTGGACTATTTGGTCCTCAAATTTTATGGCGTTACGGACAATAGATCCCCCCAGGTGTGTGTGTGTGGGGGGGGGGGGGGTTGGGTTGGTAAGGGGACCAAAATCATTAATTTTCGACCCCATTTCCACCATATTTAAAAAGAAAACTAAAAGGGAAATGGAAAATTTGCGACTATACTTTTGTTAGCATTGTTCCAAGGATTCTAAAACTGTCTTTTTTTGTTCTAGAATAAAAACTCAATGAGTTCTATTCTTTTGAAATAGCAATACTAATGGACTAAAAACCAATACGTCAATTTTTTTTAAAAAACTAAGGCCTGAATCGAAAAGATGTATGGAAGAAATTGTATTTTTTATAAAGTTACACAATGTAGTCAAATTTCATAAGAATCAGACTGAAAATAAAAAATTTCATAATTTTAAATTTTTTTTCGTGGAAATTAGAATTCACAGTGTGAATATGAAGTTATGCGTGGAGATTATCGAAATAAAAATGAAAACAGCATTCAATTACATTAATTTTCCTTTATATTACACAACAAAAAAATTAGTTGATGGCCTGTACTGTAGTCACTTGTTTTTCATACTTCAAATGAATAGAAGTCATTGAGTTTTTATACTAGGAAGAAAACAAACTTAGTTTTAGAATCCATGGAACATTTCTAACAATTGTATGTTCGTATTTTTCCAATTTGTTCATTATATTATTTTTTATCTTAGTTCAAAATAAAAAATTCGTTCTGCTTTATATTGTGGTAAAATATCGAAAATATAAAAAATCAAATATAAAATAACTGAGCATACTTTTGTTATGAATGTTTCAAGGATTCCAAAACTGTCTTTGAATTTGTTCTAGCATAAAAATTTGACTTCTATCTTTTTGAAATATGTATAAAAAATGACAAAAAACTTATTTTTGAAATTTTTCGATAGAACTAAGCCCTAAATCAAAAAAGTTATGCGAATAAAACATGGTTTTCGTGCAAAAATACATATAATTGCCAAATTTCAGACCAATTGGATCAAAATTCAGATTTTAGCGGATGACCCCCTTTAAAGGAGATCATTCCAGGCCCCTGTCGGTCCCGTGAGCTTTTTTTGTTATGTTTTTCGAAAAGGACCCTTAGGTGGTGGACTATTCGGTCCTAAAATTTTATGGCGTTACGGACAATAGATCCCCTCCCCCAAAGGGGGGGGCGGGGTAAGGGAACCAAAATCTTGAATTTTTAACTCCATTTCTACCCCATATAAAAGAAAAATCGGGAAATGGATAATTTGAAAATTTGCTTTTGTTAGAAATGTTCCAAGGATTCTAAAACTGTCTTTATTTTTGTTCCAGCATAAAAACTCAATGAGGAGATACGGTTTGAAAAATCCGTGAAATGAACTAAATAAACAATATGTCCAAGTTTTTTTCAAAAACTAAGGCCTGAATTAAAAAAATTAATGAAAGAAATTGTATTTCTTTTCAAAAGTTACATATTATAGTCAAATTTCATAAGAATCCGACTGCAAATATAAAATTTCCTAATTTCAAAGAAAAACATTTTTTTGTTTGGAAATCACAATTCACAGTGTGAATATGAAGTTATGTATGGAAATTACCGAAATAAAAATTAAGACTGCATTCAATTACATAAATTGGCCAGTATATTACACTTCAACCAAAAATTTTGTTATGGCTTATACCCAAAACAAATAACTTTCAACATTCAAACCGTATCTCCTCATTGAGTTTTGATGCTAGAACACATATAAAGACAGTTTTAGAATCCTTGGAACATTTCTAACAAAAAATGAAGGCTTCTAGACAAATTTGCGGAAAAAGTCATAGCTCCAAACCCAGAAATAATTTTTTTATGTAATCATACAATTTCGGTGACCACAAAAAATAATTCAAAATGTTGAAATTTTGCTACATTTTGTTAGAAATGCTTCAAGGATCCTAAAACTGCCTTTGGTTTTGTTCTAGCATCAAAACCCAATTAAGAGATACGTCTTGAAATATACATAAAAATGCACAAAAAAACTAATTTTTCGTAAAAAAATTAAGGCCTAAAACGAAAAAGTGACATGAGTATATAAAGTTAACTTTCAAAAAATACATATACTGGCCAATTTTCCAACGAATCGGACGAAAAAGTTGAACAACTGGGATGATTTTAATACAGACATGAGAGAAATCTCAAAATCTGGTTCTCTCTTCAGTCGACTATGCTCCCTCCATTTTACGAGGTTATATACGCTCCCTCGTATATAACCTTTATGCCTTGGTAAGACCATTCACTGATATCTTTCTTTACTTATTACTTAACTTCATTACTTAGGTTGGCTAAGCAAATATGACTTTGAGGAAAGGTAACCAATCTTTATTAATAAAATTTCAACGAACATGTAGTACACATTGTTGTGCGAAATTGGAGAAGTTAGCGGACGAGGGGTAGTTCTAGACTGTTCGGACGAAAAAACTAAATTTTTTGAAACGCCATATTGTTCGTCCGAATTCGTCCGAAAAGATGCTGCCAGTGTAACCACTTCCTATGTATCCCATTATTTCGATTGTTCGGACGAATTTGGATCCACTGTAACCATAGCCCTACCGTGCATTTATTTGCATCGGGAAATATGTATACGCTTCATGTTCCTTCGTTCGAGAATGAGGAAACGATTACGTCATATTTAAGAGCTACTGTATATCTCGTTAATTAAACTCCGTTCGTCCCTAACGTCATTTGTCAGGGCAGACGTCCTGTTCCCACCCTTTTAATTTTTTTATAGTACTGTACATATCGTATTAGTGTAAGGTAGCTACAGTCAATTAAGTTGGCCAGAAAATAATACGCCATCTGTTTGACCAAGGCGCAGGGAGTACAAATGATTATGTCATAATAGGTAGAAAAAAATTTTAATCATCCTCCTAATCATCAAGCAATCATAAAACAAAAATGAAGTTGCGTATGAAAGGAACTCTAATTACATATAGAGATCGTCAACTCCATTTTATAGAAAATGGGTTTTACAGGGTTATTTTGACAGAAACTAAGGATTTGGCTATTTTATAAAAATTTGCAAAATAAACCCTCGCCGGAGGTCTTGAATAAATTGTTTTGTCCTCTCAAATTAAAAATTACCTACGTCTCAACGAGAATTTCCATTTGTTGATTTCTGAGGAACGATAAGTTTTAGGTAATGAAAATAACAATTAATATTTTAAACCCCTCGGGCGTGTTCTAGGAGTTCTTTTACCCAACGTAGAAAAGTCACCGAGCAGTAAAATTTTCCGTGATAATAGGAAATTTTGAAAGGTTTTAAAATAAGTTTAAGCGACACGCAAGTTTTACTCTGGAAAGAGAAAGGTAACGTCACAATCGTAATCCGCCATAACGGACAAACGAACATGACGAGCTGCAGGAACCTTATCAGTTCAATCCCATGCCTATACAGAAAATTCACAGGATATCCTGTATTCGTTAGATGCTCTATAAATTTATGCCTTCTTGCTATTAAATTTATCGAGACTTGACTTTAATACCGCACTGTAAGCCCTTAATAGGAAGTTTAGTTACAAATAATTCATCCATTTCAGTTATTCAATACACCATCTATCATTCTTGTTGTCTAAATTTATACAAAACGTCTCTATCGGTGGCATGTTTTTAGCTGTGGCAAGCACAGCTTATCCGTCATCTCGCCATACTTCGCTTCGCGGCATGTCTTGAGGCTCACGGGTACCTTGGGAAGTTCGTGGACTGCAGTTTCATGACCTAATACTTTTCATTCCGTGAGCTCGGTATTTAGGAATTCATTTTCCCCATTCATTCCTAAGACTATAACTTATTATTAAATCTAACCTTATAACTAATGCTATAATTATAACTAATACTATAATTATAACTAAAACTATAATTTAACACGATAAGCACTAACCTAAATACTTATATCACTAAAACTAAGAATACCCAGTTAAAAATTATCGCCCTTTTCAGGTAGTAAATTCGTCGTAAAAGGTCAAAAACGGCACAAAAGGGCCAAAATCACGACTTCAAACCGACTCCTGCCTATACTTGGCCTATTAGGGCTTGAAAAGGGCCCTTCATTCAAATGGCCTTTTATAGGTCAAGTCAATGGCTGTTTTCGTGCTCATTCGGGTCGTTTAAAGTCGTTTTCAAGCCTTTTTTGACAACCTCTACCCTCGTTCAAGTAGTAGAGAAGCTTAAAATAGCCGTTGCCTTAGTCGTTTCGATGCCCAGAAATAGCCGTTTAACAAGGCTTAAAATAAGCGACATTTGCACCGAAAAGGGCTAATTTACTGCTTGAAAACGACTATCTCTTGGCCTATAACCGCCTGAAAACGCTCTGTAAAAGGCTCAGAATTTTAATAGGGTATACTTACCCTATAATTAAAAATGTATCTTGAGAAACTATAACTCAACAGAGCACGGGCGCAGCCCTTCTACTGACAGCACCGTCGCACTGCTAGTCACATGGAGCTAGGATATATGGAGGGAGCATAGCTGATTCCGATCGGGCTCAATTTGGTTGCAAAAGTTGAGAGACACAGGCATTCTCAAGGCCCGACACGTGTCAATTCTGAGCCAACCACAGAAGGCTTGGCTGAAATTGGCTCCACCGACCTTCTCTACAACTCCGCCTCTCATATTCCAAAGCAAGATTAGTTCCCCACCACAAGTCAAAGGGTAGGGTGTGCGTGCAAGTCGCTCTAACCAGTTGTTATAATCAAGGGCCTGTAATCTTTATAGTTTTCAGCCCTTAATGTATCTTTGCTAGTAATGTTGATATAAAGTGTCCTCAAGTGAGGTAAACACAATTTATTTTCTTTCGGAGTCTAATAATCTCAAATTAATGATTAACGATTGTGCGATTAACTCAACAGCTAGAAGAGCATTCAGCGAGCAAGTGCACACTCTATCGTAGTCTGTAGGTAACTGACTTCCGTGCTGACGTCACACTTGAGAGACGGCTATTGGTTACCACAGACATAAGAGAAATCTCAATATCTGGTTCTCTTTACAGTCTGCTATGCTCCCTCCATATACTCCCTCCACGGCTAATCAGGACGCCCTGCCTGTCTACCCGAGGTCTCGCTCTCAAGATTTATCTTTGCCCTTAACCCAAATTTTTGTGCAGTTGGTTGAAATATCGCAATGACCTTTCTCTCGAGACTGATCGGGTAATCTTTCCATCTAACTGGATTTACTTGTTACACTCTCTTAAATTTTTCCATACGGTGGCCAGCATGGCGAGTGACGTGTAATGCCGGGAGTCCAGTATTGTCGGCGGGGGTGGTGCGCCAACAGTATGCATCTCCTACGTATTTCTCCGATCCTCAATACTTCATTTATTAATCAGGATTGTAGTTTAACCTTTCTCATAATCCTAAAAGAAATAAAAAGCAAGGACAGCAACTCTCATTATTATATCTAATCAAACAAGAGAGTTAAGAATTCGAACGTTTCGAACTCTTATGGCATCTTCAGCATCTAAAAAATTGTTAACTAAAATAAGTTCATCTGAAAAACATGAAAATTAAGAAGCTATTTGTATTACAGTAGATAGGAGGATTGCGTGTCGTTTAAAACTCGGTTGTCTTACTTGACAAAAAGCGACTCGAGAATACGGACACCTATTTGACTAGATGCGGTA
This sequence comes from Morinoia aosen, assembly GCA_030386875.1. Lineage (NCBI taxonomy): Eukaryota > Metazoa > Arthropoda > Malacostraca > Amphipoda > Talitridae > Morinoia > Morinoia aosen. Next base: position 10,708,365 of record CM059569.1, on the reverse strand, counting down.
ACATCATTCTTAAAATCTTGCGAGCGAACAGGGACTGGGGAGGTCGCACTTCAGTGTGTGAGAGCGGACAGCTGATTGATTAGATTTTATAAGCAAGTTCGTTCGATAGCTCCGCCCAGCATGCTCTGCTACACGAACACGAAAGCATATGGAAGATTGCCCGACGTTTTCAGACGCACATTGTGCGCAACTGTACTTGCAAAAAATGGAAAAGAGCATAGCATTGGGCACCTTATCTCTGTAGTTGAAAATTGACTGTACTTTGCATTTATTCAGTAAAGGCCATTTTAAGGCCATTTTACACGTGCGGAGTTTTCAACGTCAGTTGACTACACGTGAACTGAGCGCCGCCTATTTGCTCAACGCCCCGCCCACTTTTTGACTACTCATGACCAACCTGTAGTCAACATCCGCGATCAAGCATGTCTTGATTCTATTGACTGCAGCTGCAAGATTGCCGGTGGTAATACGGCGGCAAGTGCTCTGCGGACAATTATTGTTGAGAATACACGATGTTTTCTCAAGAGATTATGTTGTGATATTAATTGAGATGTACTAAGATTTCCCATGTTTATTGAATACTAAATTGGAAGAATATAAAAATATAAATTCTAGAGATGATGCGTATTGGAAAACTTCCGAGTCTCCCAAATTATTCAGTGGAAGCAATAAAATCTCTGTTACTGACGACGTGTACTAACCAAACCTATGGCCGACAATCTTCTCAATTTTTTGAAAGATGTTATCTGCGATAATGTAGCTTACCAATCCAGCTCCTGGTGGGATGGAGTTGGAGTGCATCATCTTTCTGAATTTTTTGTTACTTTGTGGAGAAGTTACTGAAACATAGGTACTTAAAGCCATATATACATTCACAATAATCTCTCATCACTACTTAGCTCTTGAAAAATGGATCTGTGGCTACCAAGAATTGGCCTACATTGTAGCTGCTCCCTTCACTACATTGACTGCGTTGACTGCAAGCGGTAACTACGTGTAAAAGCATCAGCTGCAGTTGCGCACGCAGTTACTCTCATGGGCGTGGTTTCATGTTTACACCAGTAGTCAACTGACGTTGAAAACTCCGCACGTCTAAAATGGCCTTTACACGTGCGGAGTTTTCAACGTCAGTTGACTACACGTGAACGTGAGCGCCGCCTATTTGCTCAACGCCCCGCCCACTTTTTGACTACTCACGATCGGGCAGTAGTCAACCGTGGTGATCAAGCATGTCTTTAAGGCCATTTTACACGTGCGGAGTTTTCAACGTCAATTGACTACTCGTGTTCACAGGAAGCCACGCCCATCAGAGTAATTGCGTGCGCAACTGCAGCCGATGCTTATACACGTAGTTACCGCTTGCAGTCAACGCAGTCAATGTAGCGAAGGGAGCAGCTACAATATAGACCAACTCTTGGTAGCCACAGATCTATTTTTCAGGAGCTAAGTAGTGATGAGAGATTATTCTGAAAGTATATATGGCTTTAAGTACCTATGTTTCAGTAACTTCTCCACAAAGTGACAAAAAATTCAGAGAGATGATGCACTCCAACTTCATCCCACCAGGAGCTGGATTGGGAAGCTACAATATCGCAGATAACATCTTTCAAAAAGTTGAGAAAATTGTCGGCCATAGTTTTGGTTAGTACACGTCGTCAGTTCCAGAGATTTTATTGCTTCCACTGAATAATTTATGAGACTCGGAAGTTTTCCAATACGCATCATCTCTAGAGTTTATATTTTTATATTCTTCCAATTTAGTATTCAATAAACATGGGAAATCTTAGTACATCTCAATTAATATCACATCATAATCTCTTGAGAACACATTGCATATACTCAACAATAATTGTCCACACAGCACTTGCCGCCGTATTACCACCGGCAATCTTGCAGCTGCAGTCAATAGAATCAAGACATGCTTGATCGCGGATGTTGACTACAGGTCGGTCGCGAGTTGTCAAAAAGTGGGCGGGGCGTTGAGCAAATAGGCGGCGCTCAGTGCACTTGTAGTCAACTGACGTTGAAAACTCCGCACGTGTAAAATGGCCTTAAAATGGCCTTTATAAAAAAAACAGGTTTAAAATTCTCAGGACAAGACTCAGGCCACTGTTGTTCGTAGTGATCCATGAAAATATTTGGAAAAGTTGGCCCCAGAGGTAGGCCCATTCCAAGCTCATCTAGTTCAGAGCTGCCACTGATGGGGGATTTCCCCTAGATCTGGGGGAAACACTCGTAGTCTAGGGGAATGGGGGAAACTTTCGCAAAAACCATAAAATTTGGGGGAATTCGGCCAGAAATTATTTCCTATGAAAAATATGTATAGCATGGATAATTTTGAATTACAAGTGGACGTATGCTCATTCGGATGAAGAAATTATGATGCAGAACAGGAATTACCCCCTTTTAACAATGAATAAAAGGCGATATAACGAAGTTTGAACGAGGATCGAACTCATTAGACTAGCAGCGAGATTCACATCGGAACAATGAACAGTAACATTACTCTAATTCTCACAGCTCACAGAGCTAAGCCTCGAGAGTTCGCTCTATAAAAGGAATAAAAAGGCAAACAGTGACAGTGACGGTTGCTAGCTTCCTTCTTCTGAGCGAATACTTTTTGATCGACATTCTTTCCTTAACTTAAATTATGTGGTAATTATTCCAATATATTAATTTGGAAATTCAGATATTTTTATTGTATTTTCTTCGGCAGAAGAGGCGGAAGCAGAAGTTCTTGTAGAATGAATACTTGTGTGGTTCAAAATTAAGAGATGTTAAAATGTGCGGCACGCCTAGGTTTCAATCAGTAACTTTCAATATTAACGTTTTATTTTTATGTCTTTTCATAGCTTATATGCGTTACAGAGGCTAACTCTGTTACATGCTTTTCAGAAATTAGTTCTTCAGCTTTGAATATTAACTTGACGTTTTCACGAGCAAAACTTGACAAAGATGACAAATAGGTTCATTTTAGTGATTAATGCTATTTATATAATGATTTCATTATTTTATAATTATTATTCTTGCTTTAGAATGATGATTATTTTTTCCAATGGCTTACTGAACCGAATCATGTTCTACGAAACGAAAGTTCTGTACTCAGTCATTTTGAAAAGATTGGCTCGCTGCCACCGAATTAAACTCGTCTGAAATGAAATCGTAAACCCAACTGTAGGTAATGTAAGTGCTGCAATATTTCTTTGTAAAATTAAAGCAAAACAATGTTCAGTGCAACATAAGAGAAACATTAATGTTGCAAGTACCAACGCTGATATCGCAGGAGAGCCATCCAAGAAATCCAGTGGAATTACCATAAGTGAGCTTACTCATGTAGAAAACTTTTGCCAACACGACCTTTCCTCAAGTGTGTATAATTTCTTACCTGTGGGTAAAACAATTTACCCCTACAGCAAGATAGCTCACTAGCTGTCAATGAAAAGGACGAAATTACGTTTGGATTTAGCATACATTAAGTAATGTCAGTTTTTATTTAATATATACCATGATACGTTTTTTCCTTAATTTTGGGGGATTTTTGACGAAAATGGGGGAATTTCTACCGCAAATCTGGGGGAAAGAGAAAAACCTCAGTGGCAGCCCTGATCTAGTTGTTGATATAAGCTCCATCAAAAACAAGAAAAAAACAAATTTAGAACACAATGTTGCAACCGAGTTTTGAGTAATTTCCGGTTAGGCCATGAACTAATTGGGACTTTGCGATTTGATAGTTTAGTCATATTTTTATAGTTTCGGGAAGCAGTACATTTGTAAATAAAGAGCCAACATTACAAGAGGCCATAAAAAAATTATCAGCATCGCCAACAGAAACGGCATCATCAATAAAAGATACATAGTTTTGAGCAGTGTAAGAACTAGTCGTGTATGGAGATCAAATAGGAACTAAAAATTTAGCCAAACTGAAGCTAGAGGTTCGGTAGGCTGCAACGTCAGTCATTCTAAAAATAGCTGAGAATATTTTACACGGTTGAAGTTTGAATAATACTTTAAGGGCAACATTTTTTTTAAACTTGGCGTACAGTAGCAAATTAAAGTCGTCTTCAACTTCAGCTCAGTAACCCTCTCCAACTGTTTGTTAGCTTATGGATTGGATTTTTGCCTTCCTTATAAATTAGACTATGCGAATTTTTTTTCATCTTATGAGAAACTAGTTTTTAGCTTGAAACCTATTAAATCTGTTACTGTACAAGTTTTAAAAAATATTTCTTCTAAAGAATTATTTCAACTTCAAACCGTGCAAAATATTCTCAGCTATTATTAGTAAGACCAATGTTGCGTTACTGAAACAATTAGCCTCGAATAAAAGCATTATAATCTCTCGTCCGAATACGGGTTGAGAGAAATCATGAAAAATATTTGTGTAGTCTGAAAAATATAATCACAGACTCGACTAAATTATGAATTATATCTGATCCAATATCAAAATTAACTCAACGCATAAAAGATAAATTCAATAACCTCCGACGTAAACTAAATCTACTGGTGAAATTTTTGATGAATTATACGAAAGTTTATTTGTTTCTGGTTCTGGCCCGGGTGTTTTATACGGCTTGCCGAAAACTCATAACCCTTTCACGTAAATTTTCCGTTCAGACCCATACCTTTGCAGCCTTCCGCACCCATAGCTTCAATATTAAAAAAATTTTAGTTCCTATTTTATCTCCATTCACGACTAGTTCTTACACGGTTCACAACTCTAAATCTTTTATTGATGATGTCGTTTATGTCGGCGATGCTGATAATCTTTTTATGGCCTCTTTTGATGTAGACCCCTTATATACAAATACAGCGCTTCACAAAAATATCGAATTGTGCCTAAACTACCTGTTTTCGAAGTCCCAATTAGTTCTTGGCCTAACTAGGGAATAACTCAATACTCTGTCGCAACATTCTGTTCTAAATTCGTTTGTTTTCGATGAAGTTATTTATCAACCCTAGATGGGCTTAGGCCTACCTTCGCGGCCAACTTTTGCAAAAATATTTATATGTGTCACTACGAGCAACAGTGGCTTGAGTCTTGTCCTGAGAATTTTAGACCTGTTTTCTACACGAAATGTATTGATGATATTTTTTTAATTTTCAGCTGTAGTTCGCATTGTAACCAATTCTTAAATTATTTGAATACCAAACATACTAATATTAAATATACGATGGAGGTTGAAACAAATGACTGTCTCCCTTTTTAGGACACTCAGTAAACGCGCAGCGAGGGGAAATTTAAAACGTGTCTTTCGTAAGCAGAAATTTTATTGTTTTTTTTTCAGTTTTTGTAGTTTCGTTTTAAACTTAATAGCATTAAGACTCTTCTACATAGAGCTTTTAGCGTATGTTTAACTTTTGCTACCTTTCATAATGAAATAAAATTTTTGATAAAATATTTGTGTATTAACGGCTTTCCAACCAGGTTTGTCGAACATTCAAATAGAAGGTTCCCGATGGTCGTATTTTGTAAGAGGACTTCATTGATTACTGCTCCTAAAAAGCAATTTAATTTTGCTTTACCTTTTTTTCGGTAACCAATAGGGAAAATAGAAGACAGAGGTCATTTCAGTGTTATCGAAACATTGTATGAACATTGATTTCAGGGCATTCTTACTGAATAAATAAAAAGTAGAGTCAAGTTTCAACTATAAAGATAAGCTCCCCAAGGCTACGCTCTCTTCCATTGTTTACAAGTACAGTTGCGCACAATGTGCGTCTGAAAACTGGTTATCTACCAGATCCGTTCGTGTTCGTGTAGCAGAGCATGCAGAACGGAGCTATCGAACAAACTTGTCTAATAACTTCTCACTTTGCTGTCCGCTCTCACGCACAGAAGTGCGACCTCCCCGACCCCGTTCGATTACGCGATTTGAAGTGTCTCTACCGGATCTAGTCAAACAGGGCCGCTTCCAACTGATGCGATTCGCCACAATCGGCAGTGAGTTAGGTAACACAATGCTATTCCTGCGGTGCTACAAATGAACTGTGCGATTTCGCAAGGCGTCGCACCAATAAAACCGCATCAGTGGGCGGGCGGCCTAAGTCTCCGTATTCTAGAATCGTTTTTTATCAAGCAAGACAAGCCAGTTGTAAACGACACGCAATCCTCCCATCAAATACTAATAGCTTCTTGGTTTTCAAATGCTTTTCAGATGAACTTATGTTAGTAAACAATTTCAGATGCTGAAGATGACCTTAGAGCTCGAAACGTTCGATTTCTTAATTCTCTGGTTTGATTAAATATTAATTTGAGAGTTACTGTCCTTGCTTTTGATTTCTTTTAGGATTGTGCAAAAGGCTAAACTTCAATCTTAATTAGTAAATAAGGTATTAAGGATTAGAGGAATACGAGTACGTTGAAGATGAATGCTGCTGGCGCACCACCCCCGCCGACAAACGTGGACCCTCGGCATCACACTTCGCTACCCAAACTGGCCATCATGTAGACAGATTTATGAGTGTGAAACATGAAAACCCAATTAACTGGAAATATTACCCGTTCCGTCTCGACAGAAATATTAATGCGGCATTTCAAGGAACTAAACAAAACATTTGGGTTAAGGGCAAAAATAAATCTTGATAGCGAGACTTCGCGTAGACAGGCAGGGCGTCCGGACTAGCAGTGCGACGATGCTTTCACTAGAAGGGCTATACTCGTGCTCTGTTGAGTTATGGGTTGTCATGATATAGTTTTAATTATAGGGCAAGTATTTTGATCGTAATAGTGATATAAGTATCGAGGTTATTGCTAATAGTTTTAAGTTATCGTTAATAGTTTTAGTTCTAAGTTAGATTTGATTATAAGTTATAGGTTCAGGAATGAATCGGGAAAATGTCGTCCAATATAGCCAAATCAGGGAATGGCAAGTAAAAGGTTATGAAACTACATTCCACGAACTTCCCAAAGTACCCGTGAGCCTCCAGACATGCCGCGAAGCGAAGTCAGGCGAGAAGATGGATGTGTGGTGCATGCAACAGCTAGAAACATACCACCGATCGAGCCGGGTTGTACAAATTTAGACAAGAACAATGATAAATGGTGTATTAAGTAACGGAAATGGATCAACTATTTGTAATCAATCTTAATAATAATTTCTTACAGTGCGGTATCAAGTTTAGTCTCAATAAATTTAATAGCAAGAAAGGTTAAATTTATTAAGCATACAACGAATACAGGAAACCCGGTAAACTTTCTGTACAGGCATGGGATTGAACTGATGGAGGTTCCTATAGCTCGTCATGTTCTTGTGTCCGTTACGGCGGCTTACTATTGTGACGTTGCATGCCTCTTTCCATAGTAAAACTTGCATGTCGCTTTAACTTATTTCAAAACCTTGAAAACTTTTTTAATATCATGGAAAACTGTACTGCGCGGTTACTTATCTCCGTTGGGTAAAAGAACTCTTAGAACACGCCCGAGGGTTTTGAAATATTTATTGTTCTCTTCATTACATTAAAGATGTTGTTTCTTAAAAATCAACAAATAGAAATTCTCGTTAAGTCATAGGAAATTTTTGAGAGGAGAGGACAAAACATTTTATTCATGAAATACGGCGAGGGTTTCATTTTCAAATTTTTGTAAAATAACCAAATCCTTAGTTTCTGTCAAGATAACCCTGTATAACCCATTCACTATAAAATGGAGTCAACGATCTCGATATGTAATAAGAGTTCCTTTCATACCCAACTTCATTTTGTTTTGTGATTGCTTATGGATTTGCAGAAGAATTCAAATTTTTCTAGATATTGTTACACAATCATTTGTACGCCATGTGCTTTGTTCAAACACAGATGACGTCTCATTTTCTGGCCAACTTAATTGACTGTAGCTACCTTCCACTAATGGGATATGTACAGTACTATAAGAAAATTGAAGGGGTGGGAAGGGGACTTCTGCCCAGACAAGCGACGTTAGGGACGAATAAAATTTAACGAGTTATACAGTAGATCTTGGATATGACGCAATCGTTTCCTCATACTCGAACGAAGGAACATGAAGCTCATACATATTTTCCGATGCACGGTAAGAGCACCCGCCGCGTATGGCAGGTGCCTCCCAAGTGTAGGGTTTACCTGGCAATGGGTGAGTTTTTCGCCAATGCAGACTAAGAAGTTACAATTGGCATTTGATGATAAATCTATGCAAAGTGGGTAACAGTGATTATTAAATTTGCATAAGACCAGAAGTGTTGTATCTGGTGATGAAAGATTTTAAAGTGGGCTATTTTCATTTGTATATAATTTTTTTTGAAGTTTGCTCCGAAGAAGGGGCAAATTTTGCGTATTCTTCAGACAAGTTTTTGTGTTGAGTGAAAATTCTATATATTAATTTTGATGGAATGATCATGACACCTTCAAGACTTTCCAAAGCTTGGGGATTAGGTTCTTTGGGGCTATATAACCGGTAAGTGTCAATAATACTAGAATGTAACGACAGCTTGCCAATAACTTTTGAGAAAACTATGAGGGAGTGGTATTGATCCTGGATAATATACTTTGTTGCGATTATTATTATGTTTGACGTACAGTGGTACTTCTAAAACTAGGCTTCGCTTCTCTGACGAACCTCTATGACACTCCGAAGCTTTTTGGAAGATCATTTAACTCCTCAGTTGAAAAATATATGGGCATTTATGAATACTTCAATGTAGGAGTATACTTCAAGGGTGCTGCGTGTTCGGCTTAGAAGAAGTTTGAAGAGTCTCTCTGTGAACAGAAATGTGAAAGCTGTTGAAAGTTAATCCTAACGAGACAAATAATATCATCTCCACGTAGTCTTACTGTTTTAAAAACAAACATGAGGGGTTCGTTATAAAAATTTCAATTATTGCATTAATTGCATTTTAATAGTTATGGTTTGGTAGCCATCGGTCTCCAGCTGTCAAGGTTCCTCAGCAGTGGATAGCACCCTTCAATGAAGAGGAGAGAGAGTTTCCAAGGATCATCGAATTAAGCTGATGAGCATGATTGTGGAGCGGTTAAACAATTTCAATGTGCCCCAAGCAAAATAACAATCTTGAAAATTATTTTAACGAATTATGTCCAGACGCCGTACGTGTACATGAAGAATTCAGTTCTGAGCTAATCCCAATAGGGTTAAGCAAGTGAATTCATGGATTATGAAAAAGCTCAAAAAAGTACTATCGCGGTCAGCATTGTCAAGAAAATACTGGAATCAACTGAGTGCGTTAGCTATGTTAATTGCAGTCATATTCCTTGAAAATTGAAAAAGTTAAGAACGTTTACTAATAAAGATGTGTGGTGTAGAACCACAGTACAGAGAAGAGAAGTAGTTTCAAATAGCGGGGTTGGCACGACCGCTTTTGGCAGAGTGTGACGTCATACTTTGGCTAAGCGTGACGTCACAATAGCCGGCCGCTGATTGGTCTATTTCGTGTACACTTTCTGCCAGACGTACAATACCTCGACTGCGCTGCTTCTGGCGTTCCCAGCTGTTCTTTGTTTGCTCATAACTTTTACCTAGTCAAATACGATTGGAATAGAAATGTAAGTAAAACTAAAACGCTGGGGCTGTATTATTTATTCAATGAATACTTCATCGTAATAAGTTAGTTTCCTCTGGATCATATTTTAACGAGCATTCAAAAAGACATTTTTACACCCGTACCTGCATAATTTAAATAAGTTATCATTTACGTGTTGTTTGAGGGTATAGTATTTCAATGTTTTGATCCACAAATTCGTGAATTAATGTCAATGATTCCAAACCAACAATATTCGTCAACACGAGCTTTGGTGAATTAGAGACTCGTGAGTTAGGGTCATCGACATGACACATATTTTCGGTAACAAAATTCCGACGCAGATTAAATGAAATATTTGCATTTAGGATGGTAAAAGTGCACTCTATGTTTTCTACTAATGGATGGCAGTAACGCTTTATCATGAAACTAAATACATGGACATAATTCAAGCTTAGTTTACTAATAAATACTATTCTTTCTCCAATAGAAGAACACCAGTTCAACTTAGTCGATTGCTCCTAAAAGAAAGTACTCAACAGTAAGTACTTATTATTTCCTATAACAAGCTACGTACCGCAACTCATCGAAAACAAATAGTAAAACTAGGCAAAAGTAAACAAACATCTCCATGTAACATGAGTAGTCAACATAGTTCTCATATAATACGCATCTTTGAAGAGTGCGTAATATATTACACCACGACGATTACATACTGAGTTAGTTTAAGCCTCTCATACCACGTGAAAGGTGGTCCCAAGAAAGGACAGCAGAAGAAGCCATTTAGTGTGCAATTAAGGGAATGGGGAATCAAAGGACGAGATACGTCCACACAAATCACGCACAGAAACAGCAAGATTAAAGAATGTTATTGAAATATGATAAAAGTGGACAAAGAAAGTAACAGATGCTGAAAAAAGACACCAGTGAACCGAAAAAAGATGGTCCGTAACAAAATCAAACATGTATTTACATCTATCCCTATGTCAGAGCTAATTCCCACAGATTCAATAGTTGGCTACTTACACCAGGAAATAAAGGCGTTGGTTATCGATGAGAGCTAACGGGGATTCTGTGACGAAAATTGACACCAGAAAATTAAATGAAACATTGTCCATAGCGAGAGAAAGTAAAATGAGGGCAGCCCATAATTAATTGACCTTTTAATTGGTTGATGAAAGTAGAGCTATGAACACTATGATGTTAATACTTATTTATTCGACTAAAAAATATGTTCATGCTTACATATAGCGTGGCACTTAATTAACTCAGTAACTAAAAAGCTACTCTCGCTTTGCTTCGGTTTCAAACCCACAATTTATCATGATTCACTTGACCCCTCGTTCTCCAAATTTGTTCCCTAAGCGAGGTTTTCTTGTGGGACTCGTCACGAGTTATGTAACAAAATCAACAAATGTACAATAAATAAATGAACTTTTCATGAAATAGCTTAACTCTCGTGTAATGCGCGATGGAGCGTTATTGAAACGATAAAGAATAAAGCTCAAATTGTAAAAACGGCCATGGCTATCACTTAAAGAGTCCTGTTTTCAAAACGTAGCTTTCATAAACCATATGTTGTTTATCCTTAGAAGAAAATTAGTTTCAAAATCCTAGCATTCATAGTATATTTTTATCGGCAAATTAAAAGGATCGGTTACTTCTGGGGCAACATATACAACGATATGTTCAGCAGATCGTAAATAATGAATCAAAAATATATATTATGATCACTAATATGAAATTACTATTTGTTCAAGCACAGACATTGCACGAGAATTGTAATAAGTCAGCGAATAGATTAGGAATAAATGAACTGCCAATAAAAGAAAGAACTAATAATAACACCAGCAATAATTTCAATGTTAACCTGCTTGTTTCTTTCTTAGTCAATCAGACTTCTACAATTATGAGAAATACCACAAGTGTGCGGTAAATTATTCCGTCCTTCCTCTAAGCAAATTTACATACTTGTATTTAATTCTGATTGAGTTTCCTCCTTCCATCCATGCGTGACAATCTTATCATTGACACTATTCAGCATCATATGCAACAAATTGACAGGCTTTTACACGACCGCAGATACTTTGTAACATGAATATCGCTGCGCTCAATTCAATACAATACGGTGGAACGAAAGTAAAGCGAAAAGGAATGACGGAATTAGCTGACAAATTAAGAGAAATTTAATACACAATTCTTAAGAAAGAGCAATACGAACATGTATACAATCGTGCACCAATGCTGTTCATTACAAAGAAATAAATAACGAGCAACGAAAAGAAATGAAGCTATATTTTTCCAAAACCAAGTCTTATTGTAACATTTCATTGATGTGTAATTTTTTTTATTTTATCACTAGGGTTACTGCTCTCTAAGGCTTTATTGATGTGCTTAATGGTTTGATAAGTCCTGCAAGTCACATAAAATTTGATGAAGAATTCCTTCACATCAGCAGCGCACAATACAGGCGGAGAGCACGCTTCATCAATGACCTTCTGAGCTAGTTAACAGAAACCTTGAACATGACTGAACTTATCAAAACAGAACAAAAATACTCTCTCGTAGGTCATGATTGTTTCAATGAAAGATTTGCTGCAGTAATGGAGGCGTCGTTGCGGATCGTTGTTTTGTACATATTTTTTGAATGACACGAAGAGGTGCGGGTTTAGGTCTTCAGGCGGAAGAATTAACTAACACGCAGAACAGTCTTTTAACATTGAACCTTTCTTACTTCGGTGATATCTATCAACTTTCATAGCAACATACCCACTCAAGTAAGCTGCTGCATTGTTGACCTCGGCCGACTCAAACAGAGTTCCAACCGATTGGTTGCCATCGAAGTGCTTCGCGGTAGTCATGTCTTCGTCGTTGAGTACAACCGGCGGCGGAGACAAATCCTCATCTTCTGGTCGCTGAATCAGAGGAGGAAAACAGTTTAATATTTACACATGCCGACTTCCATTTTTAAATAGTAAAAAGTGGTAGGAGTGGTGGTTGGAGTGGGAGTGGTGGTGGTGGTGGTGTTGGGAGCTGCAGCAGTGGAATTCGACAACACCTGAGCTGCGAGTTTCACTTTCATTTTTGATGAAAACCTCAAACTGTGCACATGCCTATCAGACAGCTTTGGAACCATTATCAAACTGTGCATTTTTTTTTTTCAAACAGTGTGACGATGTGATCCCAGCTTGCAGCGTGCTTAAAGCCTGGCACAGGAACGTCACTTCTGAGCAAGAGACTTCTAGAGTTTTTCAGTAGATGGGGAGGGTCTTTGTAGACAAAGTAGGACTTCGTTCCTAGCTCAATAGTTGGGTTTGTATGTAAGCAACCCAGGGATTTGAAAGCTTTTTCAAAATTTGAACCTTGGTCAGAAGTTATTCCAAGCACTACAAAGCCTCAGTTTCAAGGGATTTTATAACGGTCTGAAGAACTCCAATAAGACTGGTAGATTGAACAGCACCCGATGTTAAATAATATCCAATTGGAAATTGCCAGTGTTTCTTCACCCCACACGCCATAACGCACAATGATGATGGCACCAAGTTCTTTTTCCTCTGAAAACCATCGTCTGCGTACCCAAATATTTTCTTCTTGTCGGGACTGTACGACAGGCCTCTTCTTAATGACATTTCATCCATAAGGATGAAAATTTGCTTATCGTGTTCACTTTGGGGATTAACTTTGAGTTTCAACATTGATATGTTCTGCTTATTGCAACCGGGGTTCATTTTGTGGGCCTTCAGGACACGAAGAATTGTAGAAGGCAATGGTAGTGGTAGCATTCTCCTCAACAAGTTGCAACCGGATAAGCTGCAACTCACTAGCATGTAAACTGCCATCCACTCATGAAACGATGTGTAGCGTCGCTTTCCTTTCAGTTTAAATTTGACAAATTCCGTGATGTACGGACCAAATGATGGATGAAACTGTTGTACTATGTTCTGCAGGTTATACCGACGATTGATGATAGGTCCCCTAACTCTCTTTCTCATGAGAGAAGCCCCCTTGCTTTGGGTTTTAAAAATGTAGACGAACGATTGGTCGTTACTAGTGCAGAAGGCTGATCAAACAATTTCTTCTTACAGGTCAGAGTTGCTTCATCTTTCGTCATATAGGCCTTTTCCTGGAAGAAACGAACAAATAAACAAAAAGGCAATGGAGGGAAAATTCAGATGAAAAGAGGTTGAGCGCTAACAAAAATAAGTAACGAAGAATGTGATACGTTATTTGTACACGACAGGGAAGGAAAGTAGGGCTGTAGGAATATGAAGGGAAGAAGAAATATTAGGGGCTTGATAATTTGAAAATACACAAATCAAATGGAGGTGGAGCGAGAGCAGGGTTGACACATAAAAAAAACGCCCAAAAAAGGCAAAAAAAAACGTAAAAAACTCTAAATAATGTATTTTTTAGCTTTTTTGGGTTTTATTAGTGCTATTTAAATTTCACTTGTTTTCAAGCTTATAGAATCAAAATGAGCTAAATATTTATAATGTCAAAAATTTGTCCAAGGCATTTGCATGACCATGACAATAAATATTGAAAAACAAAAAACACGACTATAAAAATAAAATAAGAAAAACCCGAATCACAGAACAAAACTCGAGGGACTAGTATACTTCCACGAGTTCCATTTCCAAGGTAAAAAACAAAAACTAAGAAACAAATGCAGTTTGACTATTTGAGAGTATAGAAACTTCTGAATTCTTCCTGTTTTCTAGACTAGACTGCTACTACAGTACTACTGTGTTTCTCTTTCTACATCCACTGCCATTTCATCATAGTCATCCACATCATGATCATTTGTGAGGTGGCGATATAATGAGACCAATTTCTGTGCACGTTCCGATCCTAATCCATTTATCAATTTATTCCACACAATTCCAAATGTTGAGAAAATTCTCTCAATGGATCCTGAACTTGCAGGCAAGAATGAAGATTGCTTATAAACTTGCAGAAACTCTCTGTCAGTGTTTTTTCAGGAATCTGCACTTTCTGCTGTTTCATGTCTTGAATATCCCACCATCAACGAGGAGTCATTGTCTTAGTGATATTCTTGTTGAACAAGTGTTTTGGGAAGATGTTTGAGCCCTTCAATTTATACAAATAAAGCGCGCTGATGAACTCCGGATTGTATTCAGCCAACCACTCTTCAATATCTGTCTCCTGTGAGAGCTTTGCCTGAAATAAGTCTTAACAATTATAGTCAGATGGGGTAAGACACGACCGCAGCCATCATGGGGTAAGAAAGTAAAGAAACGACTGGCCTATGGTAAGCATTCAAGCTGCACGGGAGCAAACTTGACGATGGAATCTGTTAGAGCATTTATTTCTTATCGTTTTAGGGTTTGATGCTATCCTGAACTGCAAAAAGTGATTTTTGGGGCAAAAAATTTTTGGCATGTCACTACATGTTGTAACATGTAACAGTGTGGTTGATTGACTTGGCTTGCGTTGCTAAGCACTCCAGCTCACACAATACACACGTTAAGTTGTTAACAGCATGCCTGTTAAGTGATGTGCAGCTGTCTTGCTTCAAGTTGCTTGTGGTGGTTACTTATGATCTGCATGGTGCTACCCTCGCACATGACTTGCGTCTGTCTGCTGCTAAAACAACTCACTATGAATTGACAAGCACAGCAATTCTCTTTGCACATCTTATATCTTTACAGACTGCAGAGCTATGTCCCTATGCATATGGTAATTGGTAAATGGTAATTATGATGGACAAACTTAATTCATATATTGTTCATATATGTAATAATTCATATAATAATGTAATATAATGTTGGAAATAAAGTAATCAAATAACAATATTTACTCAAAAAGTGTATACATGTATATATATATATATATATATATCTGGAAAAGAGGCAACTGGAGCTGTGTGAAAAACTCTTTTAAACAAAAACAGGTATTACAAAAAAAAACAATAAAGCCCCAAAAAATAATAAAATCCCCCCAAAAAATTTAACCCAAAAAATCCCATGTGGGTTGTTTTTTTTTAAAAAAACATGGTTTTTTCCATCCCTGAGCGAGAGGAATAAGAAAGTGGAGGAGAATGGCAAGGTGAGTTAGGGATAAAAGAGAGGGAAAGAGAAGGAAGAGAGATAGGAGAATGAGGAAAGTTAATGTGTGATTTTAATAAATGTTCTATATAAATATAAAGAATTTAAATGGCAATGAAGACAGTATAAAACAAGCAACACTCACTGTCCAGTTGAAGGAATCTTTTTCAACTTTCTCAGTTGAACCCAAATTTGAAGGAGTAGCAATTTGTTGAGTCTGTGATACACAAGTTGGGTTAGGGACCTGAAATGAAACATACACACTCTATTAAATCACATGCACAGGAATAAATGTGTATTGCGAAATTCATTACTTATGGAATCTACTTTGAAATGACATGAAATTAATAGAAAATCAAACAGAATCTTAAAAGAATAATTGAATAATTAGAAACCAAGGGAGTAAAAAATCTATTTCTATAATTATCTAAAAATAACAATAACCAGCTGTCCTAGGTATTTCTTGAGTTTTATTAGACCTCTTTATTTCTTGAGCTGAGAATCAGCTAAATGACTGGTTATATGTAAGATCCTTTACACATAGATGTTTGGAACCTAAATTATAAGATAAAACCATGCTTTAAGGCATAAATATATACACAGAGCATAAATACTTCACGAACGCTAAACACGCCAGTAGGACCCTGGTGCCTGCTGAGCTTAAGCAACAAAGAACTTTCTAAAACGTAATGCCCATGAAGGAGCTTACAGCGGTGTACTTTTATTTTAACAGGAACAAAATGTAATACAGAATATATAAGTAGAGCTGATAGTTGGCATACCTCGTAAGTCTCATACGTTACACATTATGAGACCCAACAACCTTTTTTCCTCACATCTTCTGTGATTCAATTATATTGCCACCTCCAGAATGCTAGAACACATCAACAATCATGATCACACAGACCACACAACAGTTGTTGAATTAAGGCTCAGCACATGAAGAATAAATCATTATGAAAAACAAAGGTCCTGATTTTTTGTAATGAACAAGTTTGAGCTACTATTAAGACAAGAAGCAATCCGAGCATAAAAAACTTTTTAAATGTAACACAATTGTTAGAATTGACCTTGGGCAGTCATTATTCGAACTACAATCTTTTGAAACTACATTGGAAACATATACACTGCTGATCAAAAGTTTAAGACCACTTTAAAAATTTAAATAATAAAATAATTCGGATACATAAATACATACTCCTTCACTAAAGGCTCACTTATTAGGCAAGGTTAATTACCACTCTTGACACCAACAACCATCACTGGAGTGCTACTACTTACAGCATTGATGGAGGCCTTTGACAAAACTGTGGCAGGACTTGTGACTCTGGCTTTGACTTGGGTTGCCACAGAAGATCTGAGGGGGATTCTGATGGGAGTCCTCATGGGACTTCTAACTGAAATCTTTGTTGGGGTAATCACAGGGACTGCTCCTGAAGTGCTGGCTGGGAGTCTAGGGGTGCTGATTGGAAGCTGATTTGGGTTGTGGGGCAGGCTTCTGATAAGGTTCCTAACAGGCGTTCTTGTTGGGGCTCTGGGAGGTGTTCCGATTGTAGTCCTCATTTTTTTTAACGGAGACTCGTCAGAGGTTGATGGAGAAACTCTCTTTGCAGGGAACATGAGTTGAGCATTAGCTGTGAGGAAGAAAGAACCCATAGTTAGCTCTTTGCAGCAAAATCATTCCCCTTCTTTAAAACCTGAGAGGTTGTCACAGGGTTGGCTAAAATCTCTTTTGCCCTAATTGAAAATTGTTTGGCAAAATTAAAACCTAAATACCCCATTGTTCAGAATTAAATAAAGTATGAACAACGAGTATATTGAAAAAACAATCAATGAGAAATAAATGATATACACAACTCTTTCAATCAGGTTGGCCAAAATTTATTTCTTTAAAATCCAATTTCATTTAGAGGTTATCATGTTTTTCCAGTAATATTAATGTCTTCGAGTGGTTTTTATTTCATTCCAGTATTTTATTCGTTGGCAATTATTCCCAGTTTTTCTTCCAGGACTGACAATTAATATATAAATATTTTCAATTTTATCATTTAATAGGAGTTGTAAGGAATCAGGGTAACAAATTTGAGCCTGAATACTTCAAGAACAAAACACATCCATCACTGTTACACAGTGCCTTCTAAGCATAGCTAACATGAAAACTTTTCAAAACATTGTAACCAATATGACAGTTGTATAAATATACTGCTACTTTAATACAAACATATATGAGTGCAGATAATAAAAACAGAGCTAGAATATTTTTAGCTTCTCATATCCCTTGCCTTTTATACTAAAAGAACCATTAGGTAATTAGTCATCCTCACATGTTGAGCAACTCAGTGATATTTTACAAAATATGGGAAAATGATGAAAAATGAACTAATACAATAATGTAAGCTCTTATTGCATATTTATTATAACTTTTGTTGTTCAAGAAATAACTGTTTTCAAAATTTATCTAGGGGTATTATTCTTCATCTCATATATCACTGAACAAAATGTAAATTTGTGATTGAGTTGTAAACATTTGTCCACAGCATATTTGAAGCCATAATGGCGTGTATTTACATGGTTATATTACTTTATTGGCTGCAAAAGTATGAGTTCAGATCTAGGATAAAGTTCAAAGGGATATTTTCATTTGTTAACTCTGTCTTGTGAGTTTTTAATACTGACCTTGTCCTTGATAAAAGCTCAAAAAAGTTTGCAGTTTTTGGACTATATTTTTTGGGGCACAAGTGTGAGGTTTGGACAAAAACCCAAAGCTCTGAACAACTATAGCAATTGTGTGTTAGTTTATATATCTGACAAAGTCTCATCCTCCTTATTGAAAAATGAACTTTGTTTCAATAAAATTAAACATGAAATACAGCTAACAATGGGTTTACAATTCTTTATGTTATATTAGCACTTGTGATTTTTACTTCAATGACCCTTGATTTAAGAATCATAGCTAGGTATAGGTATTTCTGAGGTCAATATCTACAAAATTGGTAGTTGCACAGCAAATTAATAAATTCATGGCTGTTTTCAAAAAATAGCAGGATATTCAAGAACACATATTATCAGAAAAAATGTTAAATCAAAGTATCAGCAAAATTTCAGGCAGAAGTACATTTATTATACAAATGTAAGTGCAAGGAAACAAAGGTTCACCAACAATGTTGGACTTTCTACACTAAAATTAAGAATCAAACTCAAGATCTTGATCTATTCTTCTTCATTGATTAAGAAGTGTAACATTTGAGAACCAAAATTTCCAGAACTTATAATAGTAAAGTAGTGTACTCTTTCTAAATGGAATAAATTTTTATTTTCAATTGATAAAAACTGAAAACCAACTACTAACACTTTCGTGGTGACCAATACATTAGCACATACATTAAAAACTTTAACATTAACCTTAAATGGGGACCTTCAACATTAACATTAAATAAGCATGAAACTGTACTATGAAGTGACTGATATGTTATGAAAGCCAACAAATAATCCACAAAAAGAATAAGTAAAACCCACCAAAATGTAGACGAATTTCAAAGTAAAATAAATTAAATATGAGAAGATTTTAGTATGACCTTAACGGTAACAAACTTTCTCAGGTCAGGCTAATGTACTCAAATAAACACTTACCTTCATCAGACTTAAAAATGTCAACAAATTTTTGTGGTATTGCACCCTCATTCAGCCAACTCTTAGCCTTTAAAGGTGATAATGTTCTTGCGAAATCAGACCGGTGGAAGTGCTTAGCACAAATGTATCACAAATGTAGCCATCACGATTATTGTTAATTAAACAACTGTGGCGAAAGCCTTCACGATTCATACAGAAGGTCACGTCATTCACATCCGTGCTCTGAGTGGATGATTGTCGCTGTGACGTCACAATTGTTAAGACGTCACAATAGCCGGTTTTGGATATGAAGTTACTTCTCTTCTCTGTACTGTGTGTAGAACTGTATCGGTGTTCATTCAGACTCACGGCCACAGAATTCAATGGAACTAATCTTCTGATTTTCTAATCTTATGTACGTTTGGAAGTGGGAAGCAGAAACGTTGTTCGCTGCTAATAAGTCGGAAGATGGGGGAGGGAGGGGAACAAATTTGGTTGCAGAATATGAGGGTGTTCATAAGCACCAGTGTCGCTCAGTGGGATCGTCCTGTGACAGAACTAAAAAGATCAAAATCGGGCTTACATTTCACAAGGGGATCAAGTCTTAACCCACTATGACCCAAATTAATCTTTGCCATTAAATTTTTTTTGCTTCTGAAAAGTAATTTCTAGTCAAAGTTATTTTGATGACTGGAAAACAAACTTTCAGTATGGTTTTATTTTTATTCTAACGTTCTACATGAATAATACAGGAAACACGTAAGTTTTGGTTTAGACTGCACATTTTAGCCATCAGAAATTGAAAATAATTAATATATATTCATACATTGGTAAAATTTTGTGTGAAAAAGGAAACTGTAGATATGTATCAGAAGTACTTCAGCAAAAGACCAGAATGAAAGAAAACAATATCTAAACCAGGTGAAACTTAATGGGCCATGTCTAGAGCATATCTCAATTGTAATTTGCAACCGAATTTTTTTTTTCAGGAACAATTCTCAATGGTGATCCGTCTGCTGGAGTATTGCACATATTTATGTACAAGTAATGATAAATTCATGAATAAACTATAATATACTCGGCTAGTTCAATTGTCATAGAAGCATATTCTACATCGTGTCAGCACCCGTTGCTTTTGCAATAACTTCTGCAATACGGCATTTAGGAGAGGTGGTATAGAATCTAGGGGTATTCATTTTTACATAAAAAGTTTGGCGGAACGACACACTGTCCTAAATGGACATTAGAAAAATAGAATCTGGGGGTATTCATTTTCAAATAAAAAATTTGGCGGAACGACCCACTGTCCTACATAGACATTAGAAAACTTGTTCGATAACTCGATAACTCTACGGAACCAGCTAATTTGGTTGAAAAGTATTTTCAAATGAATGTTTAACGGATTTTACTCGTGCATGAATTATTGTGGCACTCTATGTCCGCTATTAGTAAAGAAATTAAGATAAATATACGAAGTGTTTGATCACCCACAGGCATTTTACACTCCGCCTAACTAAGAAGCACGTGACGGTTAACGAAATATTATGACACTACGCTCATTTATCGAAGCATTAAGTCCAGTGCTGCCACCGACTATTTTTCAAAAAACTTACATCACACTTCAGAAAAAACCTAGATTTGAACAAAAAACCTAGGTTTCTAAAATGTGCTTTTTGATAATATATTTTTACTGTTTACAGAAAAATAACGTAGAATAATTAATAAAATACAGTTTACATACCACAATATGCATTATTCCTCTTCCTCTCCCTCATAAATGACGACTTAAAGTAATCAGCATTTTTTGCATCTTGCAAACGAGTCTCCTATGTTCTGGCTGGGCTAGGTCTCATGGCATTTCTCTGTCTGTTTCCCATGTGAGGGCATAATCATAATTGACCATGCTTCGCTGTGTTGTTTAGCGAGAATTCGGTCTCTGGTTTTAGTGGCTTTCATTGAGTTCGAGACGTTTTTACACGGTTAACTTAGGAGAAAATTCTCTAAGCGCAAGCCGAGGAATGCGGCAGAACTGTTAAACTAGTTATAAATTTTGGTAATTCTTCGTATTTAGATTGGCCAAGACGATGTTTCTTTTATCAATCGAACGTTATACCAAAATTCAGGAATACTGACATTTTCGTTGTTCCCCATGCAGGGCAAATCTTCAGTCATTCTGAAGCTTCAATATTCATCGTCAAGATCATCTAACTTGCTTTGAGGTACCAAATTTTTGAACTGCGCCGCCAATGTTGCAATTTACATCGGTGCATTATTAGCTGATAAAGCTTTAGGATTCAAGATTTTAACTCGTGTAATAATGCTTCTTTCATCAAATGAAAGTCTTTTTTAATTTGAAAACACAATGCTGTTGAAAATGCAAACATTCTTTCCTCAATTTGGTAAGGATTTCATTGGGAAGGTGTTCTTACTCCAACAATGCAAGTGTTCGCCCACCTAAAAATATATCTTCTAGGGGCTGGAAAAATTTGTTGTCACTTAATTGATTAATTAATTATTTGTTGTCACTTAATTTGTTAAGTACTCCGTAATAAAAAAAGCTCAATTCATTACTGCACTCAATTGATACCATTGAGTGAAGAAGATATAATCGAAAATATTCCGATTTGAATTCCCAGTTGAGGACATTAACTTTCTTCAGAACATATTGAAGGAAACAAAGCATATGTTTCGTGCCACGATTGATCAGTAACTCGTATATTTGACGAGCGCCATCAAATTGATAAGTCTTTGCCTGTGACTCGAAGTAAAGAATTAGAGCATCTCACTGTTGCGAGATGACTGAAATTAGGGTTGTGTGCGCACTTTGTCTGTACATGTGTTCGTACGTATGCTAATGCAACGCCTGGGTGCGGTTTTACCGCAGTGCGGGTGCTTGGTCAGCAATTTGACAGTATAAAAGAGCGTGTGGAGACTTCTAGAGTCGCATTTGGTCCGTGTTCCTCCCCTGTACAACATCCCTACCAGTAAATGTCGCACAGTAACCAGCGTTATCTCTCTACCCTTCGGGCTTCACACCTACTTTTGCCTTCACACTGGTGGCGAGACAAGTGACGGACCCACGAATTCGCGAAGATATATTTGAGAAGAAAAGAAGATAAAGTATTCGACGAGAAACCTAAATAAGTTTGAGAAGAGGGTCGAGTGACTTCAGCAAATCAAGACGACGGTGATATCTATAGAGAATTCGAGAGAACTCCAGGAAGATCGTCTGGTGAAGAGAAGAAATATACATTCTACGAAGATTATCTGCAGAGACTGCAGAGCAACGAGATATCGACTATAAGGACAGCATCGACGGACGGAGAGCTTCAGAGATCAACGGTGAGGTCGGCTACGGAGCTGAAACCTTCAACTACGAGGTGATTCAGCCGACTACAGTTACGTCAACTTCGTGCTACGGGCGGAGCAGTGACGGTGCATCGCCTACAACGATGGCAGAGATCACGACATCGTGCGACAACTCTAACTACAATTTCAGATAAGTAAAGCAGCAATTAATGGTGATAATTGTAACAGTGCCGTTGCAGCTAACTATTCATTGCACGTGAGGCAAGCAGCGTGCAGCGTGCGCGTCAGCCAGTACGTGCGGGCGTCAAGGTCAACCTAGCTGGGCTGTACTTGCAGTTGCAGAGAGCAGGCTGTGTGTTCAATGACCCCTAGACATGAGCTGTTTTCAAGGTGTTAAGAGAGCTGTTTTTTTTAAAGTGAGTGGTGCTATTTTCTCGAAGTGTTGCTATAAGTGCTTCAAGTAATTTTGTATTGTTTTAGTTGTGTAAATTTAATCTTGAGCAACGTTAAACTCATTTGAGCAGTGATGTTATTTGTGTAATTCGTAGAGACCAAACTCGTAACGTAATTATGCCTGAAATTTCAGTATCGAGTGATTTTCGAAATAGTAGAATGCCTACCACAGTTTTTTTTCTGATGTGGATATATTGGCGACAGAGAGATAAGTATACTTAAATGCCTTCTGTGGTCTGTACAACATGTAGGTCATGTGAGATTTATTTTTTTGCTGGTTGCGTCTGGTAGGATGATGGAGGGGGGAACTGCATTCCAATTTGCCCAAAGGTGATGCTGAAGACCTTTGTAAAAATCAACTTTCTAGCGTTAGAGTATAGTAAAATTAGAACAGGAATTGAAAGATAGTTTTCGACTAGTACAGAGCAGGCTGAGGATTAAGCCTAGCGAGAAATAATAACGATGAAATATGACGTAATGATGAGAAAATAATGATGAAATATTTTGTGGCTTTTAATGTGCTGAGAAGTGTTATGTGACTTCGAGAATTAAGGATAAATATAAGTAGGAAGGAGTAAAGATACTCCTCCGAGTGAGGTAAAATATCGTGGATGATATTCTGATGATACCTGATGTGCACGGATAGCACGGTTAAAGTAAGAATGAAGTATTTTTGAATACCGTAAATAATGCAGAGTGTCTGATGACAGACGTGGTTGCCCAGAGGAGGCGTATAGAGTAATATTTGCTACGGTAGAGAGAGCCTCGAAAATGGCGGTGCTGTGGGGCAGTGAAAAAACCCCGAGACAGAAGTGCTGTGGGGCAGCGAATAACCCCGAGACAGAAGTGCTGTGGGGCAGCGAATAACCCCGAGACAGAAATGCTGTGGGGCTATCTGGGAAAAGGCAAATTAGTACCAGGTAATTCTATCAGCGAGGTCAAAGTATTGAAGTAGAAATGAATTCGCGCAGACAATTAAGTGAGTAAGCTTTAGAGAAGCGAATGTTTGCGATGTTCCCGGTAATGCGAATCTACCCAGGGTCGACAGTGTTTGTGGTGAAAGTTTCAATGCCATCTCTGGTAAAGACGTTGGGGTAGTATCTGTAGAACCGAGGCATTGTTGTAACGATATTCGTGTTAACGAACTTGGAATTAATGCCAGTGATACCATGATGGTCAGAGTTTAGCATTGTAGATTGCGGTTGTCATTGTGCTGGCGAAACAGAAGTACCATACGAGAGAAATAATGAGAGGCGATAGACGCCCGTTAATTAACCACACGTGGTGGTCTGGTACTAAGTTAAGGGTAACGAGTAATAGGAAGGTAGAGTGTGCAGAGCAGCGCAGCTGCACAAGGCAATGAACCCAACCAACCAAGGTGACTCATACGCCAGACAGAGAGGCGCCTTATTTCCGGTGTCTGTGTTTAGCAACAGTAGCCAGCCGAGGTACGACGGCGTGGGATAAATATGACTGGTAAATAGTCATGAAGAAGATGTGTTTTGAAGCATGAATATGACTGGTGAATAGTCATGAATAAGATGTGTTTTGGCTGTTGTTTAATGATGTTTAATTTATCTCTTCGTTATGTTTTGAAGAGAGTGGCTGTTCTTAATGTTTTTGAGCACGTTTACGATCTAGTGCGTCATACAAGTCATTTTGCAAGCCTACCCGAATTTCATACTCAGTATAGTTTTATGTTGTGTATTTTATTATTCAAACGTAAAAGAATGCAAAATTTATCGTCAAGTCTCTCAAAGTTTCTACGGGATAATTAACAACTGATTGAACGATTAAAATTTAGGGTGCTTAACGTCAATATTGATTTTTACCTAGACAACTTTTTGTGTACGTAGCGTAAAATGTGTGTTTCTTATGTATTGAATTGTGTCTTTTTGTTTTATTTGCTTATGCTTCATGTTAACCTCGTATATGAATTAGTATTTAACCTTTTTAATTAAGGCATTAACGTAACGCGATATGTGAAACGTAAAATGGCCGTTCACAGTGTAACAGTTCAACAAGTACAGTATAATAATACGTAATTTTCTTGTGCAAAAGCAGTACGTGATTATTGATTGTGATCTGTCGTGGCAAGAAACATTGATGACCTTGCAGAATTTTATTTTTTCATTGTGCATCGAGGCTGAAAATGCCCCAGTTTTGCTCACGATAGAAACGGTTAATTAACAGTTTTTAGTTTTGAATTCCACATTTGCGAGATAAGATTACTGATGTATTTTGTTTAATGAGAAATTTGAATGTCTGTAACGAAGATTAAATGTAAATGCGAAATTTAGTCGTTTTTATTAGTTTAGCAATTATGTTACGGGAAAATTCTTGGATGCTAATGAGGAGGCTACTTTTTGTTTGTCATTTCACTTTATTTGTGCATTCATGTACGAAAGTTTGCGCTCTAGCCATGCTAATCATTTTTGTATTAAATTCCAATTTCAGTTCGAGCGTGTGCGAGCGGTAACACGACATCTGTAACGCGATTCATGCTGCTGTGCCAGCAAAGAAGCACAGCGAGTACAGCCGAGTCACGCAGTCACACGTGACGGGGTACGCACTATGCAGTGCGGAGTCCGGCTGCGACAGGCTGGCGCCCCGCAACTGTCAACAAACATCGATGGCCTTGGCGGCAGCTAAGCTTCGCATACAGCGAAGAGATTACTGGACTTGCCTTCGCGCGCAGTCAAGAGATTACTGAAAGAGTTTACCTTCGCGCGCAGTGATTTGAAGAGAGTAACTCACTTTAAAGGTTTAATGTGGTGTTAATACTTTATACTTTACCGTGGACATAGTGTTGAAAACGTGGTTTAATAAATTTAGTAACTTAAAATGTGGTAATTATAAATTCAGAGTAGTTCAAGAATTTTGGACTTTGTTCACATGTTATTACTATTGGATTACGATAAATTGGAATTGTTTAGTGATTTTCCTTTTATTTTTGCAGAGTGCGAAACCGATTTTCATATTCATATTCGATGTTCTAAACTAGTGTGTCTTCGATTTTGTTACGTATTATCTTATATCTTAATCCACGTGCTATACCATTATGTTACCGATAGAATTACGTTTTACGAGTCTACGGCACTCTGTTTATTCTGATTGGTTGTTTTACTAATGGTGGAAAAGTTCCGTTCTAATTTGTGCGATGTTTGGCTATAACACTAACTTCTATTTTTAAGTCTACGGTAACGCAGATGATATTTTGAATGTTTCTTTTTGGTGAAAACTTTAATGATGCTTTATTTAATATCAACTCAACTTTTCTGTATCATTTTTCATTACCTACGAGGCAATAGTTTTGATTCTTATAAAATTTTCCGAAATTGCCTTTGCCGAAGAACTCGTGTTTTGCTCGGTGTTACTCTTTCACCAGAGATGTAAGCGGATGTTTTAATATTTACTCATGAATTAATATTAAGTTGGTATTTCCACCCTTGTGTTTTACGTATTTCATTTTAAACCATGTTCGCGAAGATGATCGAATCGATGAAATGTTCGGGTATATAAGTATGATTTGTTTCGTTTTTGTTTTTCGATAACTCAATTTATGCGAATATTTTGTTGATTTAAATTTTAAAGGCATTGTGTTATTATTTTTCATGCTTGTGTACTATTATCTTTAACGAGATATTGTTTTTATTAAAATTTTATGGCGAGTGTCGATGCAAATGTACGAGGTATCTGCGTGCCCAATTTCTTATTTGTGTTTGATTAAAAACTTTTTAGTTGTTGTTTCAACGATGCGATTTTCTTTCATTTTTACTGCGTTATCATTTCAACTGTTTAACACAAAACAATGTTAGAGTTAATTGTGTTTTTAATGGCTGGTGTTCATGTTAGCGGATTTTTTTTTTAGTACGACACCTGCCGAGGTGCATTGTTTTAAGGTTTTCTGTTGCCAGAAAATTTTTTTTTTGATGTTGCACTATTCGTGTGCGAAAAATTGTTTTTTTTTTGCATTATATACATGTCTTGAGCAGCGCCTCTTCCCATGTTTTTTTGGTGATGGGGGTGTTTGCGGTTTTTCTTTGCGATGCTTTTTGTCGAATTTAACTGGACGAGTTTGTTTTTCCTGTTACTGGCAGTTGTTTTTGCCACGAAAGGGTTATTTTTATTTTTTTTGGTTTTCCTAATTAGGATGCCTTTAGCTTACTGTGTTGCTTTTTAAGTTACGATTCTTCCCTTTGATTCATTAATTTTTGGTGTTTGTGATCAACCATGTATGGGGGGAAGGTATGTGTGTGCACTTTGTCTGTACATGTGTTCGTACGTATGCTAATGCAACGCCTGGGTGCGGTTTTACCGCAGTGCGGGTGCTTGGTCAGCAATTTGACAGTATAAAAGAGCGTGTGGAGACTTCTAGAGTCGCATTTGGTCCGTGTTCCTCCCCTGTACAACATCCCTACCAGTAAACGTCGCCTATAACCAGCGTTATCTCTCTACCCTTCGGGCTTCACACCTACTTTTGCCTTCACAGGGTGATGTGTTCACGACCCGGACAAGGTCTCGACCCGGACAGTCTTGATTAACCAATGAACGATTGAGCCTAGGATGACGTCAGAGCTATGACGTATGAGGGAGGGCGGTCCTAAATAGATGTCATTTGCAAACCTCCCCGCCGACGCTCCGCTTGTAAGCAAGGTTAGAATTTCGATTTTAAGAGGTCGCGATCTAAATTTTCGGCACCAGAATATATTGTGCCATGACCACGAATAAGGCGTGATCAACTTGTGATAAGTTTTGTTATGTAATATGCCATATTGGCATAAAATCAGTGATGATACAGGGTGCCTAAACAACAATGGACTTGTTTGGGGTGCCCGCTAAACAAAATTATGCCGTGTTCTCAACTCGGACAATTTTTGACAATTCATGCAAATCAAGTGTACTGGAAAAACCAATTAAAAAGTGAATGATTGCATAGTTCTTACAGCTATAATGTACCATATATGATATAAAGCCATGGAAAAGGCTGGAAATGGGTGTTTGCCACGGCTAATAACCGAGTGATTTTTCGAAGTGTTTCATTGATGGAAGTGAATTATTTTTAGCATTAATATGTGCCCCCCATTAGTGTTTACTTCTCGAAATTGAAATATTTAACCTAGGCCAATTGTTTATATATTTTACTAATTTAAAAAAAAAATGATGTACGTGGTCTCGACTCAGACGTGATGTTGAGTACGAGTCGGTTTTTTTATTACATTGATATTTTGCTACCAATTGTTTTATTCCACCTTTTAGTGTCATGTTCTGGATGTTCTTAGTAAGAAAAAATATAAATCACTGGTGTAAGTGTGTTTTTGGTGGACCAAAATATCTGTCCGGGTTGAGACCACACCCCCGTCCGGGTCGTGAACACGCGGTATCGACCCGGACAGAGAATTCTGGGTTTTAAAAACGGCTGCAAAAGCAATACTATGATACCTACAGATATGAAATTCATAGCATAAGATGGGGAATTAGTTAAGCTTTCTTTTAAGCACAAAATCTCTTCTGTAGCTCAATAACTTTTTTTAATGAATATTATTCACTTTACTGTCCGTGTCGTGAACACATCACCCTACATGTCCTCTTGAAAGCCATCTTGTTTGAGCAAGTTTTGGAATGTGATGATGAGCAACGTTGACAACACCTTGTATCATGTAGAAATTATTTTGACGTTTGTTACTTCGAGAGAAACCTGAATTGAAAATTTTCAGCAAGGTATTCAAAAAGTGAGGCAAAACGATCACAGCATTGTTTGCGCATAATGTAAATAAGTGACAGACGCGAGCCATCACAGAAACACTTGAAATAACATCTCTCAGTAGCTTTTGGAATCGATTATGTTTTCAAACAGAATGTTTCTCTTTCTCAGAATCAATTGAACTAAATGCACCAAAAAGCCCTGCTGCACTCCCATTTTCTACAACAAAAGTATCAAGGAGGATATCAACAACTTCTAACTTTTTCAAAACAAAATACCTCACCAAAATAGCCTAACACTTGCGTAACAGAAACATTCGTGCTTTCATCAATTATCCCAGAAAATATTTGTTTCCTACAAATGTCGCTTAGCTCATTTTTTCTTTGTGTGCAATTCCATCTTGACTGATATAAGAGAACTTTGTTCTTTTAACACATTCATTGCGGTATGACCCACCAGTGGGTCGTAGTTAGGTTTTTCCTGCTGCGAAACGACCCATCGATTGGTCGTTTTGAAAAATTCTAACAACCTTTCTAAGTTACTGGTATTTAACAGGCCCAGTTAATGTTTGATATTTACAAATTTGCTTATCACGTTTGACTTTAAATTTAGGTTGAATATTGAACTTCAGTTTAACCCATCGCAACTAACGTGTTAAAGTCAATTTTCTTGACAACAGTACTGTCACGTACTGAAAGCTCGCTCGCAAACTCAAGGAAATGATCTATATGTGCAAAAGGGACATGGTGCTCGAAAAAACACCTGCAATCCATGCTTCTGCAGAAGCAATTTGATCAGTTTCAGGTTTAGTACTGTTTTAGAAAAAATTGTCAATACGTACGTTAGATTTGGCACTTTCAAAAGATTTTTGGTGTTTTTCGGTATTTTTATGAGTTAGTAGCATAGACTTGGTGGCGCTTTTCAGCGTAACTGAAGAGCATTTACAATAGATCAATTCTTTATCATCTTTGTAACTACTAATTCGCAACCATTCTTCTCTGAAAGACTGTATGTACCATGCTTTCATGTTCTTATTCGGAAATTCTTCGCCCATGATTCCACACTGCACTGTTTTTGCTAACTAATTAGAAAGAAAAGGCAAAATAAGCTAACGGAACACAACGAAGATATTAACCTGGCGAACAGTTGCGAACAGCCTTCCACCAACAATATAATGACTATCGTAGCGACCCACGCCGTCCGGGACACGGTTTGAACGGTCACTCTGTTTAAAACTCGTTTGGATTGAGTAATATTTCCGTTTTCTCGACATGTACATCTGTTACGTAGAAGGACGTAATTTTTACAAGGAAAATAGAGTTGTAAGCTTCATTTATTGGTGTGATTGTTGCGTTTAGTGCATTCTTATTCTAGAAACCTAGATTCGGCTAACTTTTTGAAGAAAAAACCTAGAAACCTAGCATGAAGCCAAAAAACCTAGATCTAGGTTTAAAAAACTAGCGCTGGCAGCACTGATTAAGTCTCTCCTCTCCACTACCATGCAACACTGCCTGAAAAGGCTGACCTGAACGAAAATAAATGGGATTTCTATAATGTCCTTCGGGAAGAATTGTGGGTCACAGGGCTGAGATTCATGGAAGGATTAACAAATTTCCAATTCAGCAGAAAGTTATATTCATCGTAATGCAACCGACCACCGTGCCATGATTTATCCTGGACTAGAAAGAATTCGTCAATATCTTGGATTAGATAATTGAATTACAATAAAACCTAGCTTTCCACCACAGAGGCGATCCAAAGTCAGGAAGGAGGAAGGCACCACTTAGTTTGGAGTTCAGGGAACACAGAATCTATACAGAAAGAGCAAGTTGATTAAGAAAATTATGAAACAAGATCACAACGTTGAAAAAAAACGTAGTAGGTACTGAAAAACAGCACATCAGTGAGCAGAAAAAAAGGTTTATAATAGAAGTTTTTGCTTAACACGTTCTCCTCATACTGGGCCACGTGTGTACCAGCAATTAAATTGTCTATTTACGAGCTGGTATTAATGCGCGACTTTTCATCTGTTGCGAGAATTTTTTTTAAAATAATTGTTATCATACGAGGTGAAATGTAATCGTGCAATTTTATTTCTCATGTTCATTAGGAAGAACTATGATTTATTCAAGCTAGAAAATCGATTTCCCTATTTTGCCACATACAACCTAACCAAACTAACCGTAAACAGCCGCGGAATTGCGGGGAACGTGTTACACAAAAAGAGCGCCTATTTAACCCTCACCTCGGGCCCTCCCATTTTCCCCTGGGAGGGCAAATTCCCATAGATACGTCTATTTCGTAAAGCTCTTCAGAGACCAGCTCCATCCTATTAACTTTGAATATTAAATACTGAAAAAAGAAAGAAATAGAAATGTCCGTGATAGAACGGGCAAACACAATAGAGACATTCTATTACGAACAACTGTAGACGGAATATACTAGTAAAAACCGACATTCATTATTTAACATAATCACGCATGACTTACCCAGTGTGTCGTACGCTGCTACCATAATATGGAGATCCGGCAGAGAGGAAAGTTTCTTATAACCTTGTTTTGGTCAAAGGTCGTCCTTATTTTTCAGTGGCATGACAAAGAAATTTGTTTGTGTGATACAGTTAGTAAGGTTCTATTTCGGGAATATAGATTATAATTTCACGGAGGATTAGGAAGGATAACGGTAAAATAATTAGAAGGTGATGCACATACAAATATTAAAGTCGCGAGTTTGAGTGAAACAAATAGTTTATGCGAGATGCAACGGGGTTCTTTAATTTTGATATAGCCGTGTTTTGGCGACCAGTTTGCGTTTACCAGAAGGAACATGTTCAAATACGTTAGGTAGATAGAACAAAATGCAGAGTCATTTGTTATTTTCGTTCTTCAGTTGAATGTGAAAAAAGTTTGTGGAATCAAAGGATTGTCTCTACTAATATTCGCCTGCTCACGAGGTTGGATTAGATTTTGTGGACGTTAAGTGAAAAATTAGGAAATATAGCTCAATGTGAAAACAATAAAATGTTTTTAGGCTAAATTGTTTGTGGCAAAGTGGGATTCCTTGATGAAGGATGAAGGCACCATTTAGTATGGAGTTAAGGAAACGTAGAATCTATGCACAAACGGTGTTCCTAGATGAGATACTGTGCAAATAAAAACAGTAAAAGAAGAAGGAAGGTTATGAAACATGGTAAAAGTTGAAGAAGAACATCAGAGGTACTGAAAAACAGGGCAGAAATCAATCGCAAAATGATGGCCCTTTAACCCTAGAATTGTAACCCTCTATTTCAGTAGCGTGAAAGGTAACCCCGGGAGAATTTCTCCCTGTATTTAATAATTAAAATAAATCACTTATCCTGATAATTTTTGTATTTGGAAAACATACAAAGAAAATATGGTTACCTGCTTTGTGTATGATTAGTTGCATGTAGTACTGTTATGTATTGTCAGAAAATAGCTATTATTGCTTTGGAGTAGAGTACCATATAAAATATTAGGGTAAATGTTGAATGTTTGGCAGTAATCGATTTTCTAGTTTGCGGTGCCTAAACATAGTTCATTAGATCAAATTAAACAAGATTTATCCTATACTCTTTCGGGGGAAAATGAGTACTTTACGAGTTATAGTAGTAAATGACTTACCGAAAGTCTAGTGTTTAAGCGGAAATAAATTCATCGAGGGCGTCGTATGGCAACACTACAATGGACTCTCCCTTCCGACGCGCTCGAGTGATCGACCGTTTTCTTACCATTTGAGACGAAAGTTAACATACCGCTATAATTCGTTATTTTTGGGTGATAATTTCTGTAGTGTTATTAACTAAAAGATCCTAGAAGTGGATTCAGGGCTTCAGGCTCCACGGGGTGAGCTAATAATAAATTACAAAATATCTAAACGTACCTTAACAGCTCAATCGCGCAAAAAATAAAACCTACCGTTCTAACTCGTAAAATACTCATTTGCCGCAAAAAGTGTATGAAAGAAAAAGTAGTTTATTTCGATGTTATTACCATGATTCAAGCAAAAAAAATTCGAAAATCGATTAGTAGCTGTTTATTTGATCGCATTCGTCATCAGAGACGAAAATTAACATACCGCTATAACTCGTAAATACTCATTTGCCCCTGAAAGTGCATAGAAGAAAAATTGTTTATTTTGATCCAATTAACTATGTTAAGGCACCGAAAACTGGAAAATCGATTACTAACAAACTCTCAACGTTTACCAATATTAGCTTCACATATGAAAATTGTAGCTGAAAGGATAGTAAATGTTGAGGTTTATCCGGGAATCGATTATCCACTTTTTGAATCCTAAACATAGTAAAATAGATCGAAATGAACAAGTTTTCTTCCATGCACTTCCCGTCGTAATTGATTATTTTCCGAATTATAGCGGTAGGTTTAGTTTCGTCCTCGATGACGAATGCGCTCAAATAAACAGCTAGTCATTGATTTTCGAATGTTTGTTGCTTGAATCATGGTAATAACATTGAAATAAACTACTATTTTTCTATTCACTTTTTTCGTCAAATGAATATTTTGCGAGTTAGCGCGGTAGGTTTAGTTTAGTCTTTGATAAAGAGAAAACCGGAAGCGAGACGCCATTGCAGCGTTGCCATTCGCCGGGCCAAATGAATTACTTCCCGCTTCAAACACTTGAGTTGCGGCAACTAATTCACCGCTATAACTCGTAAAATACTTATTTACGACGGAAAGTGCATAGAAGAAAACTTGCTTATTTCGATCTAATTAACTACGTTTAAGAACTGAAAAATTAAATATCGATTCCCGGATAATCCTCAACATTTACCGATAGGATTACTCTGATACAAATTTTGTTTCCCTTGAATTTGTTCGCAAACTACGGTCTTTTAAAGAATTAGACCGGTTCAAAGGCTCAGGATTTCGGGTAATATTACTTTATTATGGCATAATTCTATTCACAGACATTTTGCGTGAAAAATGTAGAATCATTTTCTAATTTTGATGTATTTTGTAAGGATTCTGTGTCACCTAATTTTAATTACAGATTACAGTAACCTGAACTAAGCTGAAAAGTTGTCCACTTGGTCAAATAGTTTTAAAAAAATTTATAGGGATATCAGTGTTCATTCACTTATTCACTTAGTTGACGTACTGAATGAAAATTTTATTGTCAGATAATAAGTGTTAAAAGATTATTCCACAGTTTCGGAATAGGGAGAATGTTTCCTAGTGTTGTGTGAGACCTTCACTTCTCGTGAACTTGAGGCAAATAAGATCCTATTTCATCTGTTCCAACATTCTCTGATTTGTTTTTTGTACAATTGTGTAAAGAAATTATTGGTCACCTATAGAATTATATGATTTTATAGCGTCCATGGCCTTGATCTGCGATTAGTAATATGTAATGTTTTATTTGTAGTGTATAAAAATAGTGCTATTAAACTGTATTGTCATAATTATTAATAAGAATTCTTATGTGTGATTATTATGATAGAATTTTTTTAGGTGTTCCAATTTCAGAAAATAATTTCTCTACTGTAGTGTAAGGCTTTCTCTAACTCTGTGAGAATTCCTGTTATTTATGGAACCCAAAGAGAAGAGTAGAATATTTTCCGTTTGTTCGAAAGTTCCTGGATTTGTTCGGGAACGTTATAATTAGTCTTTAAATATTTTATTCTTCACTTTCATTCTCGTTTCTTGTGTAAAAGTGAATAACTTGACCGGTACAAATATGTATTATTAGATTTTTTCTTGAATGAAAATGAAACCATACTGTTTGTAGATGAATCAGAACTTCATTCGTGCAAGATAAGCGTTTGGAAATTTAGTTTCGTTTTCAAAATGAATTTTTTTCATCATAGTGTTAGACATCCTTAATTTTAGGAGAACTTGAATTAATTATGAAACTAATAGCAGAACTTGATAATTTTCGTCCATTTGAATATTTTTAGATTTACTTGGCTATGCGCATACAGATTTAGTTATTTTTTTTCCATTTAGAGTTCTTTGATATAATACCATTCATTAACTTGATCTCCGATAGATAGAGAAATTTTTTATTGCATGCATCTGTAAAATGAGATTTAAAATTTCTAAAGGTTTTGTGATAAATTAGAATTTTATCTGCGCGTGATAACAGGTGTTGGAATTTTTTGTTTCAAAATAAATAATTCGTGTACCGAAGCGAGAGACCTTGACTTTTCAAGCTAAATAAGAAACTGAAAATGGAGAATAAAATTGTTTTTGATTGTTAGAACATTTTTTGGCTCTACGAAAATGTGCTCACAAACGTAGAATAATTTTGATCATTTCCAGTTCTAAATGAATAAACATTCAGTGCTGAATTGGTATTCATTTTTTTAATGTTTAGAATCCAATTATTAATTTTCCGAGAGGTAAATACAGAGAAAATGTGTTATTTCAGTGTTGAATCAAATGTATGAACTGAAATGATGTTGTTTTTCTTTGAATAGATGAATGTAGGATGTGGTAATGCAATTTAAACAATTTAAACAATTTATTTACCACCGAAGATACAGAGGTAGAATGTTTCTTAAGTCTAGTACAATGGACAAGTTTGAATATAGCTACCTGTGGTACCCGAATAAGTTCAGCGACTTCTGGGGCATCCTACCATCAACATTATTCTAAGGTGTACAATAATGTATAACCTAAATCACTTAACCTAGTTTTAAATTAGACTGATCAGTGAGATAATTTATTCGATATCGGATCTTTCATTTTACAATATTGGTTATATGGACTATATTTAACAGTATATTCGATAAAAGGTTTAACAGCAGACTGGAGGCGAATTACATATTACATATTACCCATGTCAAATTTCAATTATCGGTAAGTTCTGCGTGCCACTGTCGAGATAACAGTTTCTCTAGTTTAGGTTTTCAATACTTCAATATTGTCATTTCAGATTGTTTTAGTCAATGATGGATCTAGTTTATTAATGTTTTCACTCTTGTCATTTCAGATTGTATAGCTGAAGATGGGTCTAGGCCCGAAACGTTCTAATTTTTGACGTACAGTTTTTTAAAAATGTTATGTCGCCTGGTTTTTGCCCTTTCGTTTTTGTCAAATTTCATTATTGGAAACAGTCCTGTAGGAGACAAGATTTGACTTGGTGATCTTACACGACTAATATTCCGATAGGAAGTGAGTCTCAAGATTTCTTTTGAATACCTTGTAAGAATTACTGTCACGGACCTTCGCAGGTATTGAGTTCCAAGTTTCAGTTCCAACGAAGAGCATACCGTGTTGCGACCGGGCCTTTGAATAATAAGGAAGCATGAATTTACTTCTATTTCGGGTTAAATGGTCGTGATGACCGGTTTTCGCAGTTAATAATTGTTTTAGGCTACTGTCGCCATCATTTGTCAATGTTTTATAAATGAAATTTCAAATGGAGATTTTGTAGAGACCTGAAAGTTTAAGTATTTGTAAATTTTTGAATGAATCATTTGTGTGAGCATTATATTCTAGATGCTTTACCGCTCTGATGGCTCTTTTTTGCAAAGTAAAAATTATATTGGTTTTATTTTTATCAGTTCCGTGCCATGCTTCTATTCCGGACTGCAAGTATGGTGAAATGAGCGTTCGGTAGAGCATTCGTAAAGCTGTTTCAGGCAGGTAATTTTTAACTTTATTCTGGATTCCGATGGATTTCGATAATTTAGAACTGATATGAACTCTTTAAAGGTTAGATGTTTATCTATTATGATGCCCAGAAACTTGCATGAGTTGGTTTCTTCGATTTCACCTTCGCCAATTTTTATGTGTGGGAGAGATATGCTTTTCTTGTATGAGAATATAATATATTTTAATTTATCGATGTTGAGGCTTATTTTATTAGCTTTATGCCATAATGAAACCTTATGGAGTTCGTTATTTATACTCTCCGTAATCATAGCGGGATTTTGGCTCGGAAGGACCGTAGAAAGCGTGCTGTCATCGGCAAAAAGTATGAATTTGAAAATGATGTAGAATTGATAATATCATTTATAAATATCAGAAATAGGAGAGGCCCTATATATAGGACAGACTTATTATTATAATACTGAAACTTATTACGAATGCGTGAAAATTTTCGAGTTATCTAGAATTGAATTTAGCGCGAAATCAAGGCTTTCTACATTGGATAAACATATAGGCCTTGAAACCGTCACAATTTTTCGAATTGTTCGAAATACATTTATCACTATTGCGTGGGAGGAAGATTTTTGAGACGCTCTGAATTGATTTGCAAATTTAAATTAATTTGTTCAACTCTGAATAAATTCATGAAGTTTTTCTACACAACGGTATGAAATGCTTTAATGTTTTCTGTACAATTGCAGAAAACAATGACTTTATAAGTACTGAGTTTTGTTCTGTGGAAATATTGTGATAATTTAAAATTTTATATTCAAGTTGTTGAACAACATAATCGTCGAATAATTAATTGATTCTGTATGTACTAATTATTCTTAAAGTTAAATCCAGGGTTGCGGAGTCGGAGGAATACACTTCCGACTCCGACTCCGACTCCTACTCCACCTTTTCAGAATTTTGCGACTCCGATTCCGACTCCACCTTTCCAAAATTTTCCGACTCCGACTCCACCTCTTCAGAATTTTGCGACTCCGACTCCGACTCCACCTTTCTAAAATTTTCCGACTCCGACTCCACCTTTTCAGATTTGTGCGACTCCAACTTCGACTCCACCTATTCTCAATTTTAGGACTACAACTCCTCCTATTCATTATTTCCAAGATAAATATATTTCTAAATGGTTGCATGTGTTGGAATCAGTATGTGGGTTTTTTGAATTCTTTATTTACGAATGTCGTTCGAATTAATGATAAGGAATTAAAAATCAAGGTTTATCATTATATGTATTTATATATAACAGGCACGTACCCTCTCAGTAAGCAAAGCTAGGAAATACCAACACTGAAACGTATAGATCAGCATCAAAATTATTTTCTACGACAATATGCACCAAATCCAGCGAAATTATAATAGTTGATCAAACTACTATGCTCGGAATATAGAGTGCTTTTTTAAAAAAGGGACCTGAAAAAATCCTTTCATAGAATCAAAATTCATCTAAGATTTTTCGGGTTCCATATTTAAAGAACACCCTGTATAATACCGAAAAGCAGATGCTATTACACCCTTTAAAATATAAAAATGTAATGCTTACGTGAAACCTGGTGAGTGATCAGACCATAAAAATAAAACATGGTATATAGTGAAAAAATATATAATCCTGAAAGAACCAAACAATATTCACTGTATTACATTAGAAACACGCAGAAATTTTCATTATCGATACATTTTAACTTAACCTAAAGACTACATAGAATGTATACCAAGCAAAGAGATCAATGTGAAATACGTTGGTATTACGTATTGCTAAAAAATCAAATATAATTCCACTTATTAACATTGTTATAAGCTAATTCCATGATCAATAACGTTAACGTAACCTGAATAATGAAAGTTTTTAGGGATCAATAAATAGCTTTAGGTTATGGTAAAGACTATTGATTATCATTATATCATAATAAAACTTAAATACTAAAATGCTCATTGTTCATAATCACCACATAACTTTAGGTTCCAGTAAAGACTACTCATTTTCATTCAATGCATCATAGCATAACCTAAAGACTAGAAAGGTCTAAATGACATAAGGACTTCAGAACTACGTAATACTGAAAGAAGAAAGTATTTAATTAAATAACTAAGTTAATTCCTGTTATTGGTAACCTTGTTACACAGGAAATATGCACACAACCTGAGATAATACGGAATACAAAACAATATATAGAAAGAAACATTCCTACAGGCTACATTCTAAAAAAAATTCTTATTTTAAATTAGTTCTCAAGAAGAGAATGGCATCAAGCAGGTCTTCTTTGATTCGTCCTCTTAAATCAGATTTAATGATGCGGAGAGCCGAAAACAGGCGTTCAACGCTCACTTGGGTTGGTGGTAAAGCTGTAACAGCATTTGCAGCATCCTGAACAATTTTAGGGTATGATGGTATGGCTTCATTAACCGTTAGTTTTGAAGTCCGGTCGAAACTTTCTACCTTTGTGAGTGCAGCATAGAAGTCATGTCCGAATTTCGTGATTTTACTCGGTGCTGTGTCAGGATTTTCTTCTTCGGTCCGTTGCCGCTTTTTTCCATGTTCTTTGCCATCTAAAAACTTTGCATATTCATCTTTGGAAGAATTGGGTGTTGCTGGAGACAAATTTACATTCAGAGCAGAAGAACTAGTTGTGCTCTCCTGTTCTTGAACTGGAGCTTCAATTTCTTTGTCTAATTTTGCCATGCGAAGAGCTACATTGAAAAATGCAGTTTTTGCAACCATTTGTTGAGTTTCACTTAGACTTACCCTGTACATGGGATCTACATAAACTGCTGCCAATAGGATGTCATTTTCAAGAAGAGTGTCTTCTCGTCGCACCATTGAGTCCTTGATTTCTTTTGCAAGAAGTCCTTCAATTTGAGTCAGGTGAAAAATTAGCATTTTCCATTCCTTTACGAAAGACCCTGGCGTCATGTTGGAGCACTGTAGTTTCTTTGTCACCATATACGCATGTGGTAAGATTTCTTTCAGATTTTCAACTTGTTCCCAGTGAAAATTTGACATTGTCAAATCAGGGTTATCCATATCTGACAACACATGTTTTAATTCAAGGATGCGTTCTACCATTAAATAAGTGCTTCCCCATCGCGTTGCCTGATCAAAAATTGCACCTTTCTTTGCTCTTCTTTTCAGAATAGCGTCAATCTTTGGATTTTGGGCCCGAGTTGCGATGATCCTTACCATGCCAACTAATTTTGATACGTGCCTTCCCTTTAGTCCATCACAAATAGCTAACTGGAGAGTATGAACTGCACAGCGCATGTGATGTATTTTTGCATCAATTACAATTGAGTCCAGTGATGAATAGAATTCGCTAGAACAATCAGGGTTCTCTTGAGATTCTTCTGATTCAGAGCCGTTCTCGCAAATTGTTGTCACTCTACTGAAATCATCATCACTGTCGCCCTCTTCTTGCTCATCATCATCTTGATTCAATTTGTCCACGGTTTTTATCATGTTGCTCGCATTGTCTGTCACTATTGCCAGAATTTGTTCTTTGCGCAAGCTATATTCATCCATAACATCACACACAATTTTTTTAATAGAATCACTTGAATGGTCTGCTTCTGTATCTTTTACAGCTAATGTGCGGATAGCTACCTCATTATCATCATTCATAAATTGAACGTTAATTGCGAAGTAATTCGTCCTCATACGTGTGCATGCATCCATCTTCAAAAAAATGAAATTATTCTCTATTAGATTCTTCAGCAGTTGCTTTTGGTGACTTGCTTCTTTAATAATGAGCGACCGTATGTTATCCCTATCTAAGGATACTCCCAGCTTGTTTGCGAGTTCACCATTAAGTTTTCGAAAGGCAGGCAGTGAAAAAAACTAAGAGGAATAGAATCCTTTACAACCATTTCAATAATGGCGGAGATGAATGTCTCTTTTGTCATTGTTAGAGTAATATTTTTAGTGGTTAAAAATGGAGTAATTTCCGTTTGCTTTTCTTGCAGTGACGTTGATGCTCTAACGCTTCCGGCTGCTTTTTCATCTTTCTTATGAACCTCTTCAAAAATATCACGATGCTTTCTATTCAGATGCCTCTTCAAATTAGATGCTTAGGGTGAATGAGATTTTCCACCAGTAAAACTGCTAATTTTTTCAACACACTCTTCTGTAGCACCTTTACCTTAACATTTGCAGACAAAGCTTTTTCTATCGTCACTGAGCGTGAAATAATTAAATACTGATGATTTCAATTTATGTGCCATAACTGGGATTGTATCATGAAAATAAATAAGCGGCAAATTCTATGAAGGTAATCAGATATCTGTGAAACATGAATGATATGAAAGAAATCATCATTAGTTGAATACAAAACAGAACGTAGCATTTAATTCATTATCAAATAATTTAATAGTAAGAAGGTCTATCGCACTTTTTTTTTTTTTTTGGGGGGGGGGGGGGTTACATGGTGTTACACGTCTCTCGAGTTTAAATTGATATTTCCATCACCCTGAAAATTTTTTTAGGTAACTCCAAATATTGGTAGTAAAAATCCAATGAAAATTTGCGATATTTAAAAAGTGTTCTGGTTTTTATTATTTTCTACGTTTTACTATTTGTGATAAGCCAACGTAAATGTGCGACCCCGAAAAAACATTAAATGCTCTGAATGTTTACCATACTATTTCATATTTAAATCACCCTGTTTATACATATATATATACATTTTTTTGTATAACTGCTAGACTAGAATGTCGTACAATAAATTCATGTTTGAATCAACTGTTTTGTAAAATAGACCGTTTAAACGACCGGCTAGCCATTTTTGGGCACCTAATCGGAAACCTTCGAAGGAACATCAGAATTACCCGGACAAATGGGGTAATTTCTATCGTCTATAAGACGTATGAACTTAAAATTAGCACCAAATTGGTGCTCGTAACGAGTTCAAAATTTTCATGTACATTAAAAATTTCTTACGCCCCCGTGGGGGCAGGGAGCAAGTTTCTCGTGACCCTTCAATTCTCGGCCGATTTTCTCGATGAACCTCATTCTGTGATGAACCTCATGATCCTCATTCCAAGTTGTAAACTATTGCATCCACAAACTTCAAATTAGCTTAAATTTAAACATAGAACCAATCTCCACAAGAGCATGTATAATAAAACTCTTGTATGTTTCCTGGGGAGGCAGGGAGCGAGGCTCCCGTCAGCGCTGGCGAATGCCACGGACATCGCAGTTATGGAGCGCTGTCTCAGAGTGCAGGGAAACCAATCGCGGCCAGCGGTCATTTTGTGACAACTTCGAGCAAACCAGCGAACGCAAGCAAACATGGATAAATTAATTGGTATAACGACGGGCTATAAGTTAGAAACACTCGACATAAATTCAAATCATTCTTCACTTCTGGGACAGAATGAACGAAAAATAGACGGTATCAATATTATCGGTAAAAATGAAGACAACTGAATTTATGCAAGAATTAGCAACTAACGTTAACGATTTCTCACAGGGAGGAAGGAAATCTGTGAGCGCTTTAGAATGCTACAAATAAATGTTAGCTTCAATTTGAAACTAAATTCATTATTTTTAGATGCAATAAGTGAGAAGTTAGATTAGTTAAGTAGATAGAATCGGCAGAAAATGGGGTCTATAAAGAAAATCACCCGGCCATTAAGGGGGTAGGAGAACCTCGCTCCCTGCCCCGCTCTCCACACCCAAAAAAAATGCGTACGAGAGTTTTATTATACATGCTCCCCTAGAAATTGATTCGATTTTTAAATTGATACTAATTTGACGTTTGCGGATTCAGTAGTTTAGAAATTAGTGTTGACACAACCTGAGTTTATCGAGAAAATCGGCCGAGAATTGAGGGGCCAAGGGAACCTCGCTCCCTGCCCCCACGGGGGCGTAAGAAATTTTCAACGTACATGAAAGTGTTGTACTCGTCAAGACCATCTATTTGGTACTAATTTCAAGTTTGTACGTCTTATGGTTTAGAAATTACCTTATTTGTCCGTGTAATTCAGAGGTTCCTTCGAAGGTTCCCAGTTAGTTGCTCATAAATGACTAGCCGGTGTTTAACAGGCTTATTTTAAATTTTACATAACAGTATATGGAACTATAGATAAACTTTATATTTACAATCAATGTTACTCGCAAAATATGCTTTTAGGGAATCTATGACTGAATCATTATAGGGAATCACTGGTATTGAGTATAGACACATTTCATAAACTATGAAACAAGAGCATATGAAGCAGAACCACAAATCGCTGGTGATATTCGGCAACTGATCTCACGCTGCATAGATAACCGCAAAGAAACTGAACGTGCTTCATCGAAAATCGAACGCGTTCAGTTTTCGTTTGAATAGTCGACAAAAAATCAAATAATTTCGTGTTGAAAGTGTTTCTGAATAATCATTATAGTAAATGAACCGGTAATAGGTGTTAATCTTAAATTTAGCTGGAAAATACTTGCATGTATTGAACACTTGTCAAATTTATAGCCGATATCTTGGGCGTTATTTTTTACCGAAAATAGCTAACGCTTCGGAAGTATAACCAAAACAGCTTTGATCAAGCTATGAAATAGCAAAATTTGCAGTTTTCCGTGGTACTGTTCACAGCAGCAGTCATGATCTTGCCTATAGTTACGTCACTTCAAAGTTCAAACACCCATATATTTACTTTCTGAATGATCATTGAGTCACGTAAACCACTTCATGACAACGATTAGACAGAAAGTGAAAATGTTACTTACGTTTTGAAAGATT
Organism: Morinoia aosen; assembly: GCA_030386875.1. Classification (NCBI taxonomy): domain Eukaryota; kingdom Metazoa; phylum Arthropoda; class Malacostraca; order Amphipoda; family Talitridae; genus Morinoia; species Morinoia aosen. The sequence continues at coordinate 10,665,366 of CM059569.1, read as the reverse complement.
ATTCTTATTTCTTTATGGATTAATCTTAACCTCGACGTACATTTTTATGGTCACTAATCACTAATTTAGACACAATAAGCTAAAACGGAGAAGACTAACTTATATGCCATATATTACCCAACGGCACGTCTACTGAAATTAGTAACTTGCATTTGGCAGCTTAGTTGTGCTGTGGTTGTGTATACCAAACTGTAATCTGTATCTGCAAATGTATTTAAATACTAAATACTTGCCAAAAAAGTATTTAAATACTAAATACTTGCCAAAAAATGTATCTAGATACTAAATACTTGTCAAGAAAGTAATTAAATACTAAATACTGGCCAAAAAGTATTTAAATACTAAATACTTGCCAAAAAAGTATTTAAATACCCAACACTAAAAACATAATAAAAAAGTTTGGAAATACTAAATACATTTTGAAAAAAGTACTGAAATACCATATACTAAATATTCGGAAAAGTATTTAAATACATTTCAAATACTTTTTACATACATCAAAAAATATATTATTATAGCACATATAAAGAGTGCCTGAAAGAAAACAAATTTACAAATAAAATGTAATTCTGATGTAACAATGCATTAACAAAAAAATAAACATGCTTAAAAATTAAATGCTTAAATTAACTATCGTTCGGGACTAGAAAGAATCATTGTTATACTTAGTGATCTGGCAACGCACCAACCTTACTAAAGATGTTGCATGATCTCTCGATTAGCCTTCGAGAGAACAAGTTTTTCAAATGTTTGGTCCGACAGTCTCGACCGTTTGGGGACAGAGTTATTTCTTCGAAGGAAAACAAGCGTTCAACTGGGGCTGAAGATGGCTGACTCACGAGCACATGTGAGATGGGGCCACGCTTTCGATCAAACGACGTGGCAATCCGATTTCCTTGGATTGAAGTTAAAAAATTGGCTGTTCTTCTGATCAAGAGCAATAGCAGGCTAAGAATAGGGCTAGACTATCTCTTTCGGACTAAAAAAGGCGCTGGGGCTAATTCGTTATTTTTGCTGCCTAAAAAGTTATAAAAAGATTGAATTTAGCCTGTTTCGGGGTAAATTGGCAACACTGCACATCGCACTGGTTTTATATATTTGAGTCAACAACATGTCGCCACACGTTTGGACCTGCTTATTTGAAACGAAGACACGCCAATGCGAGACGCTCGGAAGAATGCTGTTAACACACGTTGTGTGTTACATGTTTGGTTTTGGGGATAATTCTTTTATTATATGTTTTATTTAGGCTAATTTAACAGTTTTTGTGTTTTACTAATGCTGTTTTTACTCTGACTTTATTGTATTAGGCCTAAATGATAAAACATACTATTAAATACTTTAAAAGCATTTAAGTACTTTGTATTTAAATACAATTAAAAAGGATTTAAGAACTGCATTTAAATACAAAATATTTAAATGCTACCCGAATCTAAATGTAGCGCATTAGCTGAGCTGCCCTGTAAGTAGCTCGTAACACATTTATTACTAGTTTTTTATATATACTGCTAATATATTTAAACGAAACAGAAATAAACCGAATAGATTTGCAATAATTTGAATGACTAATTGCTGTTATTTTTCTATAAAATATACATTATCAATCCCGTATGAAAATTAAATTCCGTACTCGTACTTGGCAAATATATGTAATGACTTGCTATCAATGACAGTATTAGGTGATAATAGGTAAAGAGACTCTGTTTATTACTTTGAATGAAAAAGTCATCAAAAACATTGATTATTTTCTATGTTGTAAGTTACGTACTTCAACGTTGTTTTTTTACTTTCGGTTTTAAACAATTATAAACATATTTTAGCAAAAAACTGACTAAATCTCGAGCAGAAATTGTCGTCGAAACTGTGCGGGCCACGTGTGATCAGGTGATCCCACGTCTGCGCCAGGTTATCAAGGAGAAAGGACGATATGTTAAATTATTCTTGGATGTTATTAAAGACAATATATTTCTCTTTTATTCGATACACATGGTTGTTTTGATTGGCCTTAATAGCTGAAAAAACATAACTTATATTTGTCTACTTTTTGATGGGTCATACGATAGATGTCTTTTGGTATCAAACCATAGCTTCAGGTTTAGGCAAAGACTAGTCATCATCAATGTATCATAACCTAAAGACTACAAATATTTATGATCACAACATAACTTTAGGTTTCTAGAAAGTCTAGTCATTATCAATACATCATAGCACAACCAATAGAAAGACTAGAAAAGACCTTTATAAGGAACCACTGATAGAGAATGTTGACACAATAAGAGCGTGCAGAGTTACCACTCTTTATGAGTACAATGCTGTTCTGCAAGTAAGTTGTAACTCATTTACTAGTTTCTACTTCCTGTACATTAACTGAGGAGGAAATGAACGAAACAGAAATAAACAGAATGAATTTGCGATGCTCTCAACTATTAATTCCTGCTTTTTAACTGCAAAATATGCATTATTGATCCAGTACGAAAATTATGTTTCGTACTCGTCGGTATCTCATATATATATGTGTGTGTGTGTGTGTGTGCGAACCCACAATGACTAGATATCAATGACAGTATTTGGTAATAGGTTCAAAAACGAACAAAAAAATCAACAAAAATATTGCGTTTTTTCCAGTTTCTCAGTAAAGTATTTTAACTCTGTTTTGTTTACTTTTTGGTCTTAAGCAATCATGATAGTTTTTAGCAAAAATTAGAATCAAAGCCACCAAAAAATAGCGACTCCAACCTCGACTCCACCACATCCGAATGAACGACTCCGACTCCACCACATTCGGAAAAGCGACTCCGACTCCGACTCCACCACATTCGGAAAAGCGACTCCGACTCCGACTCCGACTCAACTACATTCGGAAAAGCGACTCCGACTCCGACTCCACCCTAAAACATGCGACTCCGACTCCCGACTCCGACTCCGACTCCGCAACCCTGGTTAAACCTATGTTATAGGTCGCATAGATTTCCCACAGATGTGTCATGACTGCCCTGATCGAGTGTGTCATGTGACGCACTAAAGTGTGTCATGTCGCCTCCAAGACACACAATTATTGTACAACGGTTTTGTGACAAACGTATGACGCACTTCAAAGTGTCAAAATGAGGCTATATTTTTTTCTCAGTGTACTGTTGTTTTTCAATCACAATTTTGTCGATATTCGAGCGTGTTATTGAATTTTAACTAGCGGTATGTGTTGTAAACGTACATGCGTTATAGATTGGTACTTTATTTTTGATCGATAATTTTGTAGTTTTAGAATTTAATTTTGAGGAGGGGGAGGTATGTGCCGCCCGACCAAGGAGCACATAAAAGCTCTCGTCACCCATGCATAGGCGCATTTTGTCTCGAGCGCTTCCAAACCCACAGCAGTAAAGTAGCACCGAAGACCTTCGTTTTTCTACCTCACCAAACCCTACACGAAGACGACGGCATATTGAGAAGGCAATGCTACAGTAAACATAGGAAGAAATCGAGAACCGTCTTACTATGGTCTGAACAACTAATAGTGCCCATGTAGAAGTCTACTAGTGATGTAAGAAATTTTAATCAACGCTGAATATAATAGAACTGAATAAAATATCCCCTTAATTGCATTTGAAATTAATTTCTGAAATTGCGTAGAGACTTTGAGGACACCTTTTACTCTCTGCCCTACAGTCTCAAATAATGGCTACCCTCCCTGATGAATTATTTACCTCTCGAGGTCGTCCAGTCATCAAGACAATTTACATCTACACGTTATTTTTGAAGTGCTGTATGAAAAATGTGTGCAACATCGATCAAAACAGGTAAGAATCCGAAGGGGTTATAACATGTGAGTGCGACGGGTGAGACTTGAGTCTTAGCCAGGTAAAGAAATATGATTTCTCTCATGTTTTTAGGATTGAGTGATGAGGCAGTGTCGTGTAGCACAATTAATTTTCCGTACCTCGTAGCCTAATCTGAACGCTTTTCAGTTATTTTACACCCTTGTCATTCTAATGTTACTTTACACCCTCGTCATTCTCTCGAAACGATTCGGTTTCCGGCAGATGTGGATAATTGTCTCGAGGCCACTCAGGATTTTTTTCAGTTCTTGGGTCTAGAAGCAGAACAATTTTTCGTCTTTAGTTACTATCTAAGGGAGAAAAAACTTTCTTTATTTGTGAGAAAGCAGTAATTCACACACTGAGCCCCACAAGCTTTTTATTTGGTCGAAACAAGACTTCGTGGTCACACAAGCAAAACATCAGGTTAACATGAACTCGGTAGCAGATCAACACCGTATGACAGATACTGTGCTAACAACAAACTGATAGGCAGACGAAATAATGAGCCCACTCTTGTCCAGTGAAAAAATTAAGATTTGCTCTCCAGATTACCTGGTATACGCGCACCGGGGAGCGGTGTTTAGCCAAGGAAGTCAACTTGCAATAACTCATCTCAGGAACGTCCGCCTTGTTCTTAGTTCGGAGGCGATACGTCCTTAATTTTTCAATAGAGATAAGATGAAATCAAAATGACTGCTTATTTGATTCATATAATGAAACTTGAGGAATCAGTATGAACTCCTGACACTGGAGAAAATACGACAATTTCATTCTCACCAATTTGGACCGTGGCACTGAATAAACCTAATTTACAAAAATAGTTTCTCAAGCATAAACATCAAATAGTTTATAGACTCACCAATGTATTGTTTTTTCAATATTTTGAGAACGAGATTACCTACCTTCATTACATTTACATCTTCTGACGGATTGTTCGTGATCATTTTTTTCTTGGAATTAACGTAAATTGTATTTCCTAGATGGTAATATTGAAGGTGAATTCTAAAATATGGATTTAAGTTTGGTCGACTGATTTTTGGGAGTAGTCCTGGCACGCTAGTAGACAGCTCCTACTTCAAGTTTGACGAAATACAGTATCCCATTTACTGTAGCTTTCTTAGATACAGCAGGAAAAGCTCTGCTCTGGCCACGGTTGAAGAAACAAGGTAGGTTCAAACCAGTCTTTTTTTCATTGACGGTATGGTTTTACTGACGTCATGGCAATGAGACAATAGCAGCGCTCATTTTGCGTCTGGTAACAATGCTACCTCCAAATCTAGCTCCACTATTGGCCTGACGACATGGCGTTTTGGTGACGTCATAAAGTTTGTTTGAATTAAAGCCTTTCTATTGGCTAGCCGAACAAGAGGAGGTGTATTTTCTCCCATAGAAATGATTCTACCTTGTTTCCTCTACCGGGGCTCTAGCCATCTGTCCAAAATATTAGCAGAACACAATTACCTGCTACTGACTGTGCGGGTGGCTCTTCCCTGTCACCGCATATTGTACGTTGTTCTGCCGCTGGGCTAAGTTGCTCCGAACCTAAGCTTTGAATTTGGGTGCGTCTTCTCTGCTACGTTTTCAAAGCGAACAAGTGAAGGGAGGATGAGAGGCTAAAGGGCCTTTCACACGATCAGTTTTCTCGTCAGTGACACTCACACTCACTGAGTGTGGTCACAGATCATATACTAAAAGATGCTCAAATTATCACTAAGTGAGTTTCAGCCCTGTCAACAATGACGTAGGTGCCAATTGGCCAATGACGGAGCCGATAAATTGTTACGTGTCTCTAGTTTGAATCTAAAGGGGTGTTTACACTAGGGGACATTTCGGCTGTGAGGCGCGACTCGTGTAGACGAAGCTCACCACTGAGGCTCATATTTGTGTGTGTTTATACGAAGTTTCCTATTCGCTCTGATCGAATTCGCAATACGCGACACTCATGAGCCTCGTAAATACCGTGGCGAATAGAGAACTTCGTATAAACGCACGCAAATATGAGTCTCAGTGGTGAGCCTCGTCTACACGTGTCGCGCCTCACGGCCGAAATGTCCCCTAGTGTAAACATCCCTTAAAGTCGTTAGTCGGCTGTGAGCCTGCGACAGAGGTTCATCGAAAATTGCAACAGAAACGGCTCTTTTCGTACGCTTGAAAAAATGCTTAATGGAAAATTGTGCTACTTATTTTTAGCATTTTTAATATCACTCAAACATCTTAATTTCTTCATTATCGTATTGTTTCGACTAATATGAAAATCTGGTATTTATTGGTTTAAAATGATGATGAACTGTTTCCGAAAAACTTAATATACGGCACCGACGTTTTATCACATTTAGAACCTGAGTCTAATTTAAATGCATCTTAGTTTTTAAATATAAATTATTTAAATGCATCTTAGTTTTAAATATAAATTGTAAATACATATGTTCATGAATGCACATTCACGTTTATGTATAGTGAAGGACAATATAAAAAAGTGTTTTCAATATAATCGAAATGTACTACTTCGGCTTTTACTATCCTTATTACGCCAAGAAACGTTTCATAACTTTTGAATAAAAACTTGAGTTCCAAACCTAACGAGTATCATAGTAAAGCCTGGATACGCAGCCAATTGAAAGCCTTGGCAACAATGACGTCAGCTGCGAGTCATGGCTGCTGGAAGCTGATTGGTTGGCATGCGTGCGTACGTTTGTCTAGAGAGGGCTTGCGGTCCACCGTAGTTTTGATGTTCTTCTTATGTAAATGTTCTTTGGTGTGGTCAAAACACTCGCGTTCACACGTACGATTTCTCGACTGGAAGTGGTGGCTGTGGGCTGTGGCCAGTGTTGCCAATTTAGCTCTTTTGGAGCCAGATCTGGCATCTTTTCATTGTGTTTAGCTCCTAGTTTTCATCATCTGGCATCTGGCACCAAATCTGGATCCAAGATTTTTCTTAATATAGAGTAATTTTATAATGGTAATATTAAGTACAAATTTACATGTTTGAATAACTTCATAAGTGTCCGTTGAATGTTCGTTTGAATACTTGTAGTGCCGGCCGGGTTTGAAAGAGTTGACGCGCGTTACAACGGTTTGAAGTCAGTTTAACGAGGGTCTATCGGTGTTCTGCAGTTTTACCGCCAGTGTCGTCCTGAAGAGTTGTTCGTCGGTGTTCGTTCGTATTGCTGAGAAATCAGTCAGACTGGTGTTGGGTGTATAATGTTAATTAAATTCTTCTCGAACTCCTACAAAACAACCCTTCACAATGAGTCAAATCGCTAAGAAAATTTATAGCCAAATGATTAGAAAAGAATGGTTGCAAAATGAAACAATTCGACAAGTGGTGACGGGAGGTACTAGGAGGTAGTACATACGCTTACTTTTTATATTATGTATGTGAAACAGTTGAAAAATAAAGTTTACTAACAAAATATGCTGAAACGGAACGTGTTGCATTTGTGCCTTCTGAAAGTGACCGCTTACTCAATTCATGAAACAAAAATCTAATGTTGTTGCAAATATTGAAGAAAAGCTTGCACGATATTCCTGTTGTCACGCGTCCATTAACACATGTGATTATTTTATAGATCTGTGCAAGCATATCGTGTAAGATTACGAACTCGTTTCAGGGGTAAAAATGCACAGAAGCAAATACAATGCTGTGATAATGTTCTAGGCGCACACCTTAAAGACAATTGGTTACAGACATCGGAGATGAAAAATTTAGTTTGCTGCTGGATGAGAAGAATAATATATATATCCATAAAATATAAAGTATTATTATTATTTATTTTAGTAGAAGAAAAAAATTAGTTCACACCTTCTTAAGTCTGGTTGCATTGTCTAGTGATGCAGATGGCATTGTTGAAGTATTGAAAAATGGGCTTGCAAAATGAACATAGCCAACCCTCTTGATTGCCATAGGTACTTACAATGCCAGTGTTATGGTAGGAGTGAACAAAGGTATGTTTAAGAAGTTGGAAACAGAACTTCCATCATTGATTCTTGTGAGATGTGTCTGTCATTCACTGCAATTAACAATATGCCTCGCCTCACCTGAGGTTCTGCCTGGAAATTGGGAATTCCCAATTCAGAAATATATAAATGGTTAGCCTACTCCTATACTAGACAGGCTGTTTAACGTCAGCCTTAAAAAGCTATCAGTGACAATCTAACCCCACTTTAAAGGGTCAATTACTGTAATATATATTAATAAATATTTTTAGCTCCTTTTTTACCACCAACCAAAACATTTTTAGCTCCTTTTAGCACCTTTTTATGTGAAATTTGGTACTTTTCTATCGAAATGATTTGGCAACACTGGCTGTGAGCCTGTGGCGCGTCGCTGGCAGGCAGGGTTGCCAGATTGGCCATTTCATGGCCAAATTACACAAAACTGGCCATTTTTGAAACGCCGTGGCCATGAAAAAATTTACTTGGCCATTTTTAACAATTTGGCCATTAGATTGGCCATTTTTGGACTCTGTGTCCATGGAATATTCCATTCGGTAATATTTTCCACAAGGGAGGCTAGGGAGCGTAGAACGAACCAAGATGCTGCAATGTGGAACGTATTATCGAAGATCGAACAAGTATAGTTCAATCTTCGACAAAACGTTGTTGTAACGCAGCGGTTGCCGCCTTGCCGGGCGCGCGAATTGCGCCACAGTTCAGCGACCGCGTTGGTTAAGTGAGTGCACTGCCTCAAGCTTCTCGTCATATCTATTTGCGAAGTTATCAGCGGACAGATATTATTCCCTGAAGGTTACACGCCTCTCAAGATGCCTAAAGAAAAAAGTGATCGAGGAAGAAATATAAAAAAGAGTGGGAGAGAGATCATTTGTGGCTGAAACGCTCAGAAGACGGAAATAATGCTTATTGCACGTACTGTAAGTGCAACGTGCTTCCAAAACTCTACAACATAAACGTTCATGAAAACTCTAAGAAACATCAAGATAAATTCCCCAGTACTTCGCAACCAACATTAGAGAAAGCCTTAAAATTATCCATGAGTGATCACACAAAGAAAGCTGAAATAGAACTCAGCCTAGCAATAGCATGCCATGCGTCTATTCGCGCTGTAGATCATATAGGTGAAGTAGTGAAAGCACACGGAAAAAACAGCGTACTCAGCGATATTCAATTGCACCTTACGAAACGCATTGCAATAATAGAAAATGTGATTGCAGCATCTTTACAAGACGATTTGAGGAACAATATAGAAGGTAAAAAATTCGTATTGATGGTTGATGAATCTACTGATATTACGACTCAAAAACATTTGTGTATTGTTGTTAGATATTTCTGCAGCAATAAAAATAATATTCAAACTGCGTTTCTGAGTCTTAAACCTGTAGTGGAGACAACAGCAGAAGTCTTGTTCAATGAAATTGCTGAAGAATTGGCATTGTATAATCAAACTCTGAAAAATTGCGTTCAGTTTGCAAGTGATGGCGCTGCTGCTATGGTAGGATGCAACAATTCACTGTGGACCAGAATTAAAAATCAAAATCCAAATTGTATTCAAATGAAGTGTGTTTGCCATTCTCTTGCGCTTTGCATACAACACTCATTTTCGAAACTACCGTCCAGTTTAGAATTCATCTTAAGCGAAATACCATGGTGGTATTCTAATAGTAACATCAGAAGAGAAGACTTTAAAGCTCTCTTCAAAGTGATGAATACTGGCGAAACTAATGACCAGGAACAACGAGCACCTCTCCTATTCATGAAATTGTCGAAAACACGGTGGCTTGTAAGAGGAAAAGTCTTGAATAATATACTTGTGAATTGGGAAGAATTGCTAGCTTACTTCACATGCTGTGAACAATCTGCAGGTAATGACACTCTCTACAAGGTTAGGCTTATAAAAGAAATGCTGCAAGATAGAATGAACTATTTTTACTTTGTATTTGCGACACCTATTGTTAAGGAATTTGAAAGAATTAATCTTGCATTTCAGCAGACCAATGCTGATCCCTATCATCTCGCACAAGAATTGTGCAGACACCGAGATAGTTTGCACCAAAGGCTATATAACAAAGCCAAAACAGCTGAAATTTTAGAAAATGTGGATTTTGGAGAAAAATTTGCTCAAGAAACTAGTACTCACCTAATCAAGTTTTTACATTCTCCTGATAAAGACCTAGAACACCATAAAATTCACGGTGTTAAACTCAGATGCCAATCTATGCTTCAAGAAGCTTTGAATCAAGTAAGCAAGCAAGCGACTCCCTGAAACAGTAGATGTGTTTAAAGGTATTTCCCTTCTAAATCCATCAATTCTCTTGAGCCAAACGGATAAAGGAAAATTTTCAGATCTGCCATTTTCCGATCTGATGAGTGATGTTGATCTGGTTGAAGAACAGTATCGAAAAATTAGTCTAGTAGCGTGGAATGAAGAAAAAATATTCAAAGAACATGAAATTCCTATAGGAGCTCTTCAATTTCGGCAAGCTGTTTCAAAGTATGAACAATTTAAAGAATTGTCACACTACGCATTAACATGCCTCATAGTGCCCCCCAGTAACGCATTTGTGGAAAGAATTTTCTCTTATGTGTCATCAATTAAAACAAAACCCAGAAATCGAATGCAAATGAAACTCCTGGATTCAATTGTTAGAATTCGTTCATTTTCAAGTGACAACATGTGCTGCCATAATTTCAAAAGTACCCCAGACATGCTGAAGAGACACAACAGTAACAACCTGTATCGCCCGACTCAAGAAACGGAAGACTTGCAATATCTCGAGGAGGTGCTTACGTCATATTATTGTCTATGTGAGTATTAAATTTATGAATATTGTGATTTTGATTTAAAAAATTTCTACTGATTAGGCATAGTAAAATAGATAACTGAGGTTTTGGTAAGCCTGTGCGTGGTTAAAGGCAATACATATTTTGGCCAGTTGTTTGGCCATGGGATATTTTGAAGTGGCCATTTTGGCCATTTTTCCCGTAAAATGTGGCCATAAGCTCACTGATTTATCTGGCAACCCTGCTGGCAGGCTTGCCAGTGCTTCACAATGCGTTGTCGTGAGAGGTTAGTCGTGGCCAGAGCAAGTCTACTCATCGCTTTAGCGGTCAAAAAGAAGAAGAAACTCCGCAAAAGATTATGGGTTAAAGATTGGCTTGCTAAGCGTCCCCAACATGGGAGCTATAATCGAATTTGTAGGGAGTTGAGGCTTAACGACCAAATTTCCTCCACCAATTATTTGCGTATTCCTCCTTCCTTGCTTCAGCATTTGTTAGATTTGGTCACACCCAAGATCGCAAAGGACATCACTGTGATGCGTAATCCGATTTCTGCACGTATTGAGAGTTTCAGTATTTGAATGATAAATAAATCTATAACTGTAAATAAATCATGACTTAAGTCATCTACAGACCAAAGCTTTCTCCCGTTACTTCAAAGGAATAGCCACACAAAGATCTCTAAGTCACAAGAAAATAGGCTGATTGTTTTATTATCTAGTACTTTTCATATGCTTTTCAGAATAATTTATTCGATTGTGAATGCCGTATTACAATTTCCAGGAGCTCGGCTTGAGTTGACTCTACGCTTTTAGCAACTGGAGAAAGCTATTCTCCGTTGCAGTACAGTTCACGAGTGTCGATTGCAAGCATGTCTACCATAATTCCAGAGACTTGCCGGGCAATCTACGAGGCATTGAGAACTACGCACATGAAGGTAATTATAAAATAAATTGGGAGACCTTCTTTGCAATGTAAACGAAGTGTCAGATGTGCTAGTAAATATACTACTACAACTATTACGAATCTAATAATCTAGTTCATATTAACTTCAAGTACAAGTTATAATTTTTGCCCATTCCATACAGTTTTGCATGTACCAGCATGTATTGGTACTGCTCGTAAGATAAATTTTTTGTCTTAAAAAACAATATTCGTTTATTTCCTAGCATCACAGTGATAAGGGTAATACAAATAGCACTTGAAATCTTACGCACATTTATTAGAACTGTATAATATAATGCACGCGTAAATCTGGCATCCGTACGCAAAAAATTAAATACAATAAACCTCTCAAATCACTGCGTGATAATATCTAATATTGTATGTAAATGTGATGGGGCACGGGTAAACTAATAAACCTTTAAATTTATTTCAATAAACATTTTCACATAAATATTAAGGAGACTATTTAAATAACGTATTTAGAATGATGATGAAAAAACCGCGTATGTTATTGATATCGTACTTATGGCTGAATAATGAACTGTTTGCATCCTGAAAAACAAAATTACGTATTTCGGCAATATTTCTTGTGTGAACATTAATTATGAATGAAAATCTTTTGTACATGGCGCTGACGCTGCAACAGGACGAATGCATTATGTTTTCCTTGTATCATAATAAACTATTTTTTCCACATCATCATGAATAATGAAAAATACGTACCTTTAAATCAAGTGTTATTCACAAAAAAAAAGGTTTATCCGGTGATACCCTATTAAAAATTAAGGGAATAGCATGGTTGATTAAAGGAGACAGCGGAGAATTAAAGGAGTATTAAGCGAACCGAGGCCTCTTCCCTTCTGACACTTCCAGGGCGCGACTCATAAGCGCGATGCGAGCAAGTTCTCCCATGTTGCTACCAGAGGCCACTTGTGCAGATGGCCTCTTGGTGAAACGCCTGCCATCTTTCTCGAGAGAAATGACGGTTGCCATCTTTCGCCTCAGTTTTGAAGTTGGTGTTGTGCGTGACAGATGTCTGGATCGTGTCTCTATTATTTAAAACGTTTCAAGTAGTGTTAGAGTGTATATCAGTGCGAGTGTGTATTACGTGAGGGTGTATAGTACGTGAGGGTGTCAGAAGAAACAAGAGATGGAAGAGACGTATAATGCTGGTCTGTAGAGGCATGATTTCAAGAGCATGAACGGAGCAAGGACCCCACTGCTAATTTCACCACCTCGGTCAATTGATATTTTAGACGATTCATCGTTGTGGTGGGGCTGGTAGTGAAGGCAAAACCTCAATGTGAGCAATGTAAAAACAACAAAATGTGGAAACCAAACCTGAATTTTCCCTCGTCAGTCTCCAGCAACCTTTGAATTGAAGGACGTTCTTGAAGGTGATCAACTATGTGTTCAGATACAAATTTGTGTGTGTGTTGGGGGGGGGGAGTTTTTGTGTGGGTATAGGGGTAGGTGTGTGGGAGGGGGGTGTGGGGAGGGTTTGTGTGTGGGGATAGGTGGGGGAGGGTGTGTATATGAATAGCCGGTGTAATTAAGCTCGGGCAAGGTAAAGTCATTTCATTTTCCTTTCTAATTTTAGGAATGAAAGATGAAAAATCTGTTGGACGATAATTGTTTTTGTTATATATATATAGCTACGAGTATATTCTTTCAACGACCCTAGGGTATTGTTGCTATATTATTTTCAAGGTACATTTATATTGTTCCCTGCAGGCTTTCGCCTCCAAGGCTGCGTACAGCTGATTTCCCATTATTGCACATTCAACCGTTGATGCTTCTCAACCAAATATAGCCAGTTGCCCATTAATTATTTTAGTTATTGCGTTGCGAAAACTTCAAGTATAAGTTATACGTCACAAACATGTCCCATTAATGTCAGCTTAATAATGAACACGCACCCATGAAATTTTCTGCACATTAGTAAGAATGTATTTAATTTACATACTCTGGTACATTTTTATTGTGCTATAAACCGTATGGTGAATTGGTTAATCGCGCAAGAACTAAGGTAATTCAAGGGCAAACTGGTTATAATCGGTTTGAGCAGTGTGACGGTTGGAAAGAGTGACTAATGGGAAATCAGCTGTGCGCAGCCGTTTTTTTAAAATCAAATTAAGAGGTGGCCATCCTGGGCCTCTCATGATTCTCCGATGGTAAATAGGAGAAACTGGTCGCGCCTTGGGAGCGCGACGGTAGTGCTCCATGCTGAGCCATGCGTGGCCACCGGTTGGGACAGAGGCGCAGGCGCGCCTATAAAGTGGACACTTCGAAGTTGCCTCATAGGAGACGCATGGATGAAACAACCATGCATATTTGGGAGCGCTCCTAAGAATCACCGATGCCACTCCTATAATTTTTAATAGGATAGTTTCTTCCTCGTTAAAAAATGTGGTAATTCAAAGAAAATATAATTATCTGTTGAGCGTCAGCTTCGACTTATGGGCATAACTTTGAGGAAACTTTTTCAGTCAATAGAAGCTCTTATTCCTAAATCTACGTCTTATCCAATAACAAATCCAGAAAAGCTTTGTATCACTAGAACTGTATAATTGAAAATTAATGTTGAAATAATAGTTACAGTGAGTGAATGAGTTGGATTGCAACTTGAAAATTTAGTGATAACAAACAATAAATTAAGTTGATAGAAACCATAGCTATTCGAGAATGAGAATTGAACTTTTCGGAAAGGACAGTACACACAGCAATGACGCTTAACAGATTAATAACCATACTTTTCTAACATACAAGCCGAATACGGGATGGTAGTATAACACTTAACTAGGGTGTATTCAATGATCTTGAAAAATAAAAGTAAATAGTCCATTATGAGAAGCAGTCCTTGAGATTTTCAAGAATTCATTCTCTTTGCTCCTTATCTAGAACGGCGTAGGAATGTTTTAGAATTCCTAAATTTCTTAAGTGTAACGTCTCATTGTTGAGTTTTTTTGCAATGATTTCATTTTCTTTATTCATATTATCCAACTTAGCAGCGACCATTGCCCCAACAGGAGACGTTTTAGCTGTGTCTACATCTATGGTTTTTAGTGTTTTAATTGCTTCATGAATAAGTTCATCAGAGGCATCATCAAGTGTTCTTTTTCTTTTTTCACGCCTTTCTTCGTTAGTTGTGAGGGAAACGGAGATTCTATTTCGATTCCACCTTCATCGATGAGCAGGATCATATCTTCATCAATCTGAAACCCAAAAACAATTAAACTTAACATTTATTCCAGACTCCTAAAGCACGTGAGGACTGGGAGCAAATCGTTAAAGACTTCGAGCTGTATTGGAACTTCCCAAATTGCCTTGGTTCTTTGGACGGCAAACACGTTCACATCAAACAACCCCCGGGGAGCGGCTCGTTTTTTACAATTATAATTGAACGTTCAGCATCGTTCTTCTGGCTGTTGTGGATGCGCGTTATCGATTTATATTTGCTGATGTAGGAACAAACGGTCGAGTCACAGATGCTACCGTTTGGGAGAAATGCCTTCTCAAGCAACGAATTGAAAATGAAATTATTGAGCTCCCACCACCTACCAAATTGCCTTATAGCGAAAAGGTTCTTCCACACGTGATTGTAGGAGATGATACGTTTCCTCTATCAGAAAATCTAATGAAACCCTTTCCTCATCGCAACCAGACGGAGAGCCAACGAGTTTTCTCATACCGTTTATCGAGGGCAAGGAGGACAGTCGAAAACGCTTTTGGAATTTTGGCCAGTCGCTTCCGAATTTTTTTAGCACCAATTGGTGTGTCTCCCGAAAAATTAGTGGACATTTTTTTGTGTTGCTTAGTGCTGCACAATTCTCTCATCACTGAAAACAGAGCTGATCTCTCGATAATTATGTCCATCAATGAAAATGTTGCGCAAAGAGGATCTGAAGGAGAAAGATACATCCCTCCTATGGCAGGAGGTCGTCAGAACGCACACGCTAAAAATGTTAGGAATCAGTTTTGTGATTATTTCAACAATGAAGGGGCCATCATTTGGCAAGATCGCATGACCTATTCATTGATTGTTTCCAGAGCTAATGAATCAGTGTCTGGGCAAACGTATGGTAGAAAGAGTCGGAGTCGTTGGAAATTTTGTACGGTGTTTACATTAGAGCTGGAATCGTTATACGCTTATTGTAAAGGAACATGAGTCCGAGTCTGACAGATTTTGACTCCAAACGTTGTGTCTTGTCTAGTTGAGTTAATAAATAATGAATAAACATTTTTTATCATTTGTCGCTTATACGTCGCATTGTAAGAATTAACCAATAATATGTACATTCATCTGATGTATTATTACCAACATTAACTACCTTAATGAAACTGACAGTTCTTAAGGTTCTTTAAACAATGAAACAAAGTATAAAAAAGTGTGTTGGCATATAAATGATTAACCGAAACAATCATTTGGAGCACAATAACCAAAATTTTTTATTTATTGAAAATAATGTCCTCTAGGTGGCCTCCATTCCGCCGTGAACATTGCTCATGACATATCTTAACGTGCTTAGCGGAATCGCAACAATCTCATCTCGAATTCGCTGTTTCAAGGCTGGAATACTCCCTGCATGATTTAAATGATACACCTTCGTTTTAAGGAGCCCCCATATGTCATGAGCAGTTTCCACGGCCGCCTTGATGAAAGTGTGCGTCGGAATGGAGGCCAACTAGAGGACATTATATTCAAGAAATGATTAATTTCATTTATTGCACACCAAATGATTGTTTATGTTTATCATTTATATACCAAATACATATTTTTATACCTTATTTTTCATTGTCTTAAGAACCTCATAACTTTTTCGTTTCACTGACACACCCAGTGTTGTACACTTCGCAATAAAAATGTTCAAGATGAACCTATCGTTCAAAACATATAACTGCTACCAAACTAGTTTGATTATTCCAAGAGTAGTACTTGATAAACAAATATTATTTATTCTATAAAGATTCATACATTTGTATTCGTTGCATGTAAATATGCTTGTACTGCTAGGTATATTCTCAGTAAATTGTATTCAAATATATTTTATTGTCCTAATATATACTCATAAATAATATAATTTTTCATCGATATCGGGAGTACGATCGAATACTTTCAAAAATATAAAGCAGATAAAGAGAGAAACCAAATATGTTCAACGATTTCTAGAACAGCTATTTGCAGATGTAACAAAGAAGATACTTCATGAACGATATAAGTATTTTTCCAACATTCGAATGGTGTGAATTACCTCAGGATGAGAAGTAGAGAGCGTACCCTGAGACTCAAGGTTTGACGTGCTGCAAGACGGGACCGAGGGTGTGTCGTCAAAAGTGGACGTTGAAGCCCTGGGCTCATCACCGTCTCGAAGGAATAGCAATTCTTTGAAGCACATAAAGGATACGAATGGCATTATATATCATCATTAATTCTAAATGAATGATGTTATAGCTACATCTTTAAAAGCAATTTATTTCGGCTCTATGTTTAGACAAGCTTTTTTCGGTAAAAATTGGTATGTTAAACCGAGCTATTTTTCGAAAGGAGTATTTTTGATCAGTGTTCCTTCGATGTTTAAAATACAAGAATACAAATTATTCCACAATCAGTACATGGTTGCAAAGCTTTACCTTAAAACTAAAAGTCGACAAAATAAAAGGAAGAGTGCGGAACACAAAGAGACATTCTTCACTGTCTAGATGCGCCAATTTACACGCTTGTATAACTTCTAGCTTCTCACTTAAAAGCGTGTCAAACGGATTAATTATAGAAGTAGAGTAATATAAGTTATAACTTGTGGAAACTCAAAACATTTGGAAATATAAAACTGCATACATAAACAAAAAACTCACCAAAGAGTCGGTGTGTACAGTTCATCAGTTGACATGCCAGATTTCTTGGAAGAAAACAATCTAAATTCTCTTCTGAACTGGCTTCGAAGTGCGTTAATTTTTCTCTTCACACCATCCTCATCTAAACTGATACTGTGTTGCTTCATAGCTTCAATGACATATTTGAACGACTTGCTTTTAATGTCTCTGTTATTATATTCGTTGCTGTGCACTTTCCACAAAGCGGGCTGCTCCCGAGAAAAACTAACAAAAGAAGCCGTCGCTTCTCGAGGCCAGGCGGAGACCATTTGATTTGCAGGAGCAGCTAAAGACTATACCATTTCCAATCCAATTTCATCCTAGTGAAACTGAATTTCCTCCTAGTGAAATTGAATTTCCTCATAGTGAAATTAAATTTCCTCCCGGTAGAACTGAATTTCCTCCCAGTGAAACTGAATTTCCTCCCTGTGAAACTGAATTTCCTCCCAGTGAAATTGAATTACCTCATAGTGAAATTGAATTTCTTCCCAGTGGAACTGAATTTCCTCCCAGTGAAACTGAATTTCCTCCCAGTGAAACTGAATTTCCTCCTAGTGAAATTGAATTTCCTCATACTGAAATTGAATTTCTTCCCAGTGGAACTGAATTTCCTCCCAGTGAAACTGAATTTCCTCCCAGTGAAACTGAATTTCCTCCTAGTGAAATTGAATTTCCTCCTAGTGAAATTGAATTTCCTCATAGTGAATTTGAATTTCCTCTTATTGAAACTATATACATTTCCTCCTAGTGAAATTGAATTTCCACATGATGAAAGAAGTTGATACAGCACTTTTACAATCAGTTTACTTGGAAATATAACTGCACAGTAGACGTACTCTGCCTGTAACTATGATACCATTAGTGATATAACACAGGATTTCATTCGCTTTTATTATTCTGACGAAAAATTGCCCCCTTCGAGATGAAGTACAAGAAGATCAGTGATAATGAAAGGAAATGAATTTATGAAGCTTACATAAACGAGTAGGACTGGAGAACAGTTGCAAACGCTATGGGGGTTAATTTTTGAAAACAGCATACGAATGGTTAAAGAAAAAACAAGAAACTCCAAAGAAGAAAGGTGGCGGCATATCTAAGAAAACAAAAAGGAAATTGTTGAACTGCTTACTTCTACCATTGAAAAGAACGCCTCAACTACCTTGGCTGAACTGAAGACCATTATCAGCACCCGTTTCAATATTAATGTTAGCATTAATACCGTGAAGAACTGGTTAGACTGTGAACTCTTCACAGTAAAACTTGTGCGTTCCCAAACGTGCAATATGAACACCCCAGAAAACAAGGATAAAAGAGCTACATACATGGACAACATTTTCCAAGCGAAATCAGAAGGCCTTACTACAATATGGGTTGATGAACCCAATTTCAATCTTTTTTGCAAGCGAAAGGAAGGCCGGTCAAAAATTGGGACAAGAGCATCGGTTGTGACACCAGTGAGCAAGGGGTCAAATCTCCATTGCATTGGGGCAATGACATCAAGTAGAATGGTACTCTTTACCACTCGACGTGGCGCTTTCAAAGCTGATGATTGCCTCCAATGGTTCCGAGAGCTCATCCAGGCTTGCAAAGACCAAGGGATAGAAAGACCAACATTTATCGTTGATAATTCCCGAGCCCACTGCACGATTGAAAGCCTTTCAAGTGAATATCCATCTGTTCAGTTTCTCAGACTAGCACCATATTCTTATCTACTGAACCCAATAGAACTCGTCTGGAGTACCTTCAAGAGCCACGTGAAACGCAATCTCAGAGAGCGAATGGATTATTTAGTGAATGTGACAGTAAATAATAGACTTTTAATAGCTGAAAAAAGAACGAGAGAATTGGAAGTGATTGCAAGAGATGCAATTGGACATATCACTCCAAATATGTTACTCGCCTTCACTAATAGAGTAGAAAAATATTATCCAGCGTCTACAAGGAGAGAAGACTTAAAGGAAGTGCCCTAATCTTCCAATAACTACTCATAATAAATAAGTTTCTCGTGTTACATTATTTAACTTTTATGCCAAATATTTTCAGGTATATATTTTAGCTTTCACCTATCTTTGTGTTGTGACTATGGAAATGATTTAAAAGCATGATTTATATATGACATGGTATTGTTTACATGGGAATTAAAATTATAATATATGATATACCACTATTGCAGATTTTCTCATTCATCCCCATAGCTACAGAAAATATAAACAATTTTTATTATTATTTATATTATCACGAGGAAATACTAATTCACTAGGAAGGAAATTGAATTTCAATAGGAGGAAATTCAATTTCAATAGGAGGAAATTCAATTTCAATATGAGGAAATTCAATTTTAATAGGAGGAAATTCAACTTCAATAGGAGGAAATTCAATTTCAGTAGGAGGAAATTCATTTTCACTAGGAGGAAATTCATTTTCACTATGAGGAAATTCAATTTCACTAGGAGGAAATTCATTTTCACTAGGAGGAAATTCAATTTCACTATGAGGAAATTCAATTTCACTAGGAGGAAATTCAATTTCACTAGGAGGAAATTCAATTTCACTAGGAGGAAATTCAGTTTCACTAGGAGAAAATTCTATTTCAGTAGGAGAAAATTTAATTTCGCAAGGAGGAAATTGGATTGGAAATGGTATAGACGCCCGCAAAGCGACAGTCAAGCCAACACCGTTAAGAGTCTCAATTGTTAAAGTAAAGGACGTCTTGGTTGTGAAGTTTCCATATTTTGTCAAAATTTTAAGATCAGCAAAGACAAATTCAATTTTTTGACCCAAGCTTTCGGCTAGACTAGCTCTAGCCATCATCAGAGGAACGATGTATTTTTAAACAAAACCTCTTATGGTATCCGCGTGTATCTAGTATGGAAAACATTTAAAAAATTTTTTTTAGATGCAAGCCAAAAATCATTGATCAAGTGCGACTAATGAGCAAAGGAAGAAACTGCGGGGGGACATCAAGGTGACGATTAATTTTGTTTGGTTCCTAAACCCTGTACATTGCCTCGACAATTTTTCGGGCGTATTAATTTTTAACATTTTATAAGATAAATACATTTTCAAAATCAAAAGAATGGTTATCTTTTTCGAAATGCTAATAGACAAGGGATACCCTATTCTTCCTCTGCACATTCTTAGCATGCTCATCAATTCGTTGTTAAAGATTTCTACCCGTTTCCCCAATGTAACATGATTTACAACCTTTACATTATAATTTATATATAAGATTACTTTTCTCACACTTCTGTCGTTTATCTTTAAGTCTGATTAGGCTGTTTTTTATTGTATTCGAAGATTTGAAAGCCTATTTAACATTGAATGGTTTTATGATTCGCTGGACTCTTTCAGAACAACCTTTAATATACGGGACGCTAACATATTTCAGGGGGTGTTAGGAATTTTCGTTGCTTTATCGAAGTATGGGGAGGTTTTGATTATTTCCACCAATCATTAGTCGGTTGTTATTACGTAGTTAAGGAGGAAAATTATTCTATTTCAGTAATGAATACACTGCTGAAAGTTCTAAATTCAAATTTTGCTCACTACAAATATTAACTGCTCTCTGATAAAGGGATTTCGCTACACTCCTCCTCTGTAATAAAGGATGATAGCTGAAATAGTCTAAGAACCTGCCTGTGTTTGTTGGTTTCCGGTAGACGCGGAATTATAATCTATTATTAGTTAATCGATTAATTAATATATCTAAGTACCGGATGCATCCATTAATTACTAATTCCATGGTAAATTATATGTTTGTGTTGAACCCATTGATATGCTGGAAGAATGTATCAGGCATATCTTCTGGTAGAGCAGTCAATATATCGTCAACGTAACGTTTCCAAAACAGTGGCTGGCACGAGGGTGTTGATAGGAATTAATCCTCCATTGCTTGCATTGTTAACTCGGCCAACGCGACAGAGATAGGGGAACCCATCGGTGTTTCTTCTACTTGTTGATAAATTTTGTGATTCCATTAAAAATGATTAGATTCAAGGCATAGGTTGAGGAGCCGCAGAATAGCTCCAGTTGAAATCGGAGTTACTTGAAGAGGTGAGTTGAAGTTCTGCAATTTTTCGGCGACACATTAATGAGCAAAATTTTGAGGTATACAAGTGAACAAACTCTTCACATCATAAGAAACTAGGATATAATTGTCCGGAACGTTGATTTCTTGCAAAAATTACTCGACTTGAGAGCTATTTTTTAGTTTTTACGATGCCTCGTTAGTAATTGGGGTTAGGATTCCCGATGAAAATTTTGCAACTTAATAAGATGTGAATAAATAAGAGATACGATTGGACAAATCGGGTAGTTTTACTTGTGTGTTTTGATTAGCGCGTAGAAGAGGAGGTCACGCACTTGTTTACGTATACAAGGCTTTACGCTATTAGTCGGTGAGTTCATTTTCATCTTTCAACTATTTTATTAACTTGTTCACTTTCTTTACTGCTAAATAGGTTTTATTTTCGTTCATTATCCTATAGGTACTACTATTCGCTAATTGATCAGCTATTTTTATTCATAATCTCGTCGGTCAATAACTACCAGCGAGTTCCCTTTATCTGCAGGTGCGATGACGATTGAGTCATCCTCTCTTAATTCTGTAATGCAGTTATTATTCGGGAGCGAAGAACGGCTTTTTCTTCCAATGGAACGGTTAGTTATCTAATTACAGTTTCCGTGTTTTCAAGGAAGTCAATTTCATCTTTCTTAGAATGAGGAAGCTCAAAGTTTTTCCCTTTCATCATTTTTTTTTGCTAATCTTCGGTTAGATGTTTGCTTGACAAGTTTTTTACGCAATTCATTTAGAAAGTAGGGTTTTGCTATTGAAATAGTTGATCATACTTTTCTTTAAGACGTTATTTTTCAAAATGTTACTTTCTTTGCAGTTTTAGCGTTGCTGCTTACTAGAGACTGTTTACTAATTCAATAGTAATTTTTCCTTGTAGTTCTAACTCAATGCATTCAATTCTTTTCCGATTGTAATTTATTCTTCTGTGGTCATCGTTGATCATGAACGTTAAATATTTCTAGCGACGGTCTATCGAAAATATTCTACGGCTTCAGCAGATCGAATTGGGGGTCGAATCCTTAGCGACTTGGGAATGATGTCATTTTTATTGCATCGTAAGTTGAAGCGGAGCTATTCCCATGCAATTCCTAGGCGTTCGTAACACTCGCAAAATTCACAGGAGGCTTTGTAAACATCTTATCCTTCTTGTCTCAATTGTTAAAATAAAGGACGTCTTGGTAGTGAAGTTTCTATTTTTTCAAAATTTTGAGATCAGCAAAGACAAATTCAATTTTTTGAACAAAGCTTTCGGCTAGATTAGCTCTAGCCGTCATCAGGGGAACGATGTATTTTTAAACAAAACCTCTTATGGTATCCGCTTGTATCTAGTATACAATACATTAAAAAAATTTTTTTAGATGCAAGCCATAAATCATTGATCAAGTGCAACTAATGAGCAAAGGAAGAAACTGCGGGGGGACATCAAGGTGACGATTAATTTGGTTTGGTTCCAAATCTTTCAAATCTTCGAATACAATAAAAAACAGCCTAAACAGACTTACAGATAAACGACAGAATTGTGAAAAACGTATTCTTATATATAAATTATAATGTAAAGATTGTTAAGCATGTTACATTGGGGAAACGGGTAGAAATCTTTAACAACGAATTGATGAGCATGCTAAGAATGTGCACAGGAAGAATAGGTTATTCCTTGTCTATCAGCATTCCGAAGAAGATAACCATTCTTTCGATTTTGTAAATGTATATAACTTATAAAATGTTAAAAAACAATACGCCCGAAAAATTGTCGAAGCAATGTACAGTGTTTAGGAACCAAACAAAATAAATCGTCACCTTGATGTCCCCCCGCAGTTTCTTCCTTTGCTCATTAGTCGCACTTGATCAATGATTTTTGGCTTGCAACTAAAAAATTTTTTTTAATGTTTTGTATACTAGATACACGCGGATACCATAAGAGGTTTTCTTGAAGAATACATCGTTCCCCTGATGACGGCTAGAGCTAATCTAGCCGAAAGCTTGGGTCAAAAAATTGAATTTGTCTTTGCTGATCTCCAAATTTTGAAAAAAATAGAAACTTCACTACCAAGACGTCCTTTATTTTAACATTATTGAGACAAGAAGGATAAGATGTGTGCAAAGCCTCCTGTGAATTCTGCGTGTGTCACGAACGCCTAGGCATTGCAAGGGATTAGCTCCGCTTCAACCCAGGTAGCAAAATTTATTGACCTAATATTGAGCCAATATAGAGTCTCAATATTGACTGGATATTCAAAATGAACATTGGGGCAATACCTTATTTTGGAAAATTCGGTTGATATTAGAAAAATATATTGGCCCAATAACAATATCATCAACCCAATATCAACTAAATATTGTGTCAATATTGACTTGATAATGAAGTGTTCCCTTCAATAACATTGGCTTAATACTCAATTCCTGATAGGTTGATATTTCAAAAACATATGGTCCCGATAATGATAATTTCACTAACCCAATGCTAATTATTGTGTCACTATGGACTTCACATGGTAGTGTTCCTTAGAAAAATATAGGCATGTAAAGCCCGTGACACACCTTGCAACTTCGCGTACTCCATGCCGCATCGACGAGTTGCCCAGTGCTCTCTCAACCGCTCGGCTGCATCAGGAGCAAAAGTCCAGGCAGCTTGATTCATGTAGCAGGAGGCAGGAGTAGACGACAGCGCACAAAAGAGTCAGTGCGAGCCAAGCAGGCATTGAGCGTGCTTGTCTCGCTCAAGCGCTCACTGTTGTCTCGCTCAAGCGCTCACTGTTGTCTCGCTAGCGCGTTCCGAGATAATCCGAGCGCAGCTGCTTAGCAGAGCACATTGTCGTCTGACGTCTTCCTCCTCTCAAAGCTTCAATGCAACTGACTGCCGCGCGTTGTCACGCGCTCAATCCACAAGCTCGTTAGGGTGCGTTCACACTACGAGCGGTGCGGCAATAATGTTTGTACAGGTTTGAATGCAGAAACGCTTGGCTGTTCACACGACAAGCGGAGCGGAGCGGCGCGGCGCGGAGCGGCACGCTCGGGAAATTCGTTGGGATTTTTTGACGCTCGCGTCGAGCGTTTCTCCTCGGCTCCGCCTTTGGATCGTCATATCTTACAGGGGTAGAATTGTCATTTGAGTTAAAGAAATCTAGTATATAACTAGTTATTTGTACAACTAATCATATTACAATTATAACTGATAGTGTAACATGTAATATTTTAGTGTAATTTCGCCCATTTGGGTTCATTAATCATTTATTTCTATTTTCTTCTGCTTTCTCTGATAAGTTACATTATTATTGCTTCAGGTTAAGGAATTTATTTTGCTTTTCTCGTGATGTAGTTTTATCTCTCCTGTGATGCTGTGTATTTTATTTTATAATCTTGATTAAAGTATAATTGTGTACGATTTTTTAATATAAAGTTTTCATTTTTTCCGTGAAATGGGAGAAAAAGGAGGCCGTATGATGATGAGGAGGACTCAATGAGTGTCAAATACACAATAAGTTGCAAAATTTTAAGAGCTTGGGTGATTTTCTCCAATACTAACGGAAAGCATATCAGTGTTTCGAGAACTATTTGGTCAGGACAAGTCAATATTTGTCAGTATTTTTCACTTAGGTTTCTCGGGCACAACCCTGAATTTCTGAAGGGAATTACTTTACGTTCACTCACGTTTAAGTCACAACAAGACTTTTTTGTTCGTACTGGCCTACGAAAACCTGTAGTAATATATGTGATACAGCCTATATGGAAAGACTTTGATTTTGCTTAAACTACTTTGCTTTACATGTATCCTCAATAAAAATTTGTGTATTGCTAAACAGCAAATTTACCTAATCTCGTTGGAAATATTTCTTTCTATAAGGGATTGTAGTACATCAAAAGTTGCCGGCTTCATCCGTAAATGCTCGTAGAATTGTGATTCATCTCTCCTCGGTGCTTCGAAGAGATAGTGGTATTCTCCATAGCGATCTCTCCTCATGTTGATGGGATGGATCCAGTGTTTTCGTTTTGCCGTCGAGCAACAGAAGCGCATTCACGGAACCATCCTAGCTCCATGCACGGAACGCTCCATAAGCTGGGTTTACACGGAGGGTGACTTCCCCGGGGCAACGCCCTCTCTCCCTCCCCGCCTCTTCAAAAAAACCCCAATCCCCCGGTCTAACGCCTCCCACTACTACCCCATGCGTGTCGACGCTGCTGCCCCACATGCTGGGACTGCCTCACAGTGTTTCCACGAGCAGGGTAATTACCCCAGTTTAGGGTAATCAGGGGTACCCTAGGGTAATGTTTAGGGTAATGAAAAATATGGGCAAATCTAGGGTAATCAGAGCTCCGTGAAGGAAGTGACCGCCTAATCTACGAAAAATAGAAAATTGAAAGCCAATATGCAAGCACCCTACTGGTTAAGCTGGGTTTACACGGAGGGTGTCTTCCCCAGGGTGACGCCCCTACCCTACCCCTCTCACCCGCTCAAGCTTCCCCACATGCGTTTAGACGGAGGGTGAGATGCCCAGGGCTGCCGAAATTAGTGCGTTCAGCAAATATACGAGTTTCCCTTAGAAAACTGTATTTTAATTTCTCTGGAGTGAGAATTTTACCATGGGCAACTTCGTAAAAAGGGATCTATTGATTTCGAATGACAATAATTGCAAAATAAATGTAGGCAACCCCTCAAACTATGTCAATATAAATGAGATTTGTTTTGGTGCTGCTGCAGAAAGCATTCTCCTGAGAAATGTCAACAAAATATGTACCAAAAAACTAGAAGACTTAGGGTTGAAAGATCTTAATAAATGTAATTCAATAATACCATATTCAATGCATTTCTCCAATTCTGCGAAAAAGGAGCAGCATGAAAATATCAATATGAAATGGCGAGAACTGTTTGGTCAAGATGCTCCTTTCAAGACAAAAATTGTCTGAAAAATTATGGTACGCAGCTTTGTTACTCGCTGCTTCCTGAGTTCATGATTCAGCTTTTGTCAATACCGCAATATTTTGCAGCAGCTAGAAAAATTTTTCGACCCTAACTACATAATAGCAAAAAACAGGATTTCGTTAAAAAGAGCAAGACTAAATGCATGAATGAGATCAAAATCTACGTTAGAGAACACAGACTGCAAAAATTGGAACCACCACGGTAGCTTAGTCAACAAATTAAATAAAAAACATGGCAGATGAAGGAAGAAGAGGAGGAAAAAAGTTCATTCTAGCAGGAAAAGTAGGTAAAACCTTAAAATTTTCGTTTTATTGCTTGTTAAATAGATTTGGTACGCTCTAACAATTTTTGGTACGTTTTCATGAAGGTTTTGTACGATCATCATAAAAAAAATCGGCAACCCTGGAGATAACAGTGACTGAGTGAGGATGTCGAAACTTAATTCAAGGTACGTGCAGAAAAGAAGATACTATTTTTAACCTGTAAACTATTTCACAGAGGCCGGCATAAGATCAACGTATTCGTGAAGAATTCAAGAATAACTTCTTAAACGAAGGCCAAGTGCCTTGGCAGAAACGAATGTGTCAATTAGATTAATGAGGGATGCAGGCGAATCAATAAAACTTAGCGCGTATATAGCTTCTTATATGAACTTAATACCCAAACTAAGGAATAATAAAATATAGCTTGCCCAGCAAATGTATATAGAGATAAAAATGAATGAAATATGCGCGATAGAGTCTGATTACAGGATATAGAAATAAGTAACAAAAATTATATCAGTCTAAATCCTATCACGAGCCATCTTGTGTTAATAATAGCATGATAGCGAACAATTTGTGCTACTATTTTTAGAGGTAATTACTTTTGAATTAGATCGAAAATTATTTCAGTGATAGTACATGATAAAAAAATATATTTACAGCCGCAATAAATACAATCAGACTGACGCTATGCTCTCAATAAATCTATCAATGTGAAAACTTTAGCCTTCAGCCACTTTTCCAGATCAGGAGAGACTTTTTGCATTAAGATTACGCATGAGAACATGACGACAGAGCAGCTAAGACATACATCCTGCCTTCTAGACTGTCTGAAGCGCACTGTCGCTCTGGCGCTCTGAGGCAGTCCCAGCATGTGGGGCAGCAGCGTCGACACGCATGGGGTAGTAGTGGGAGGCGTTAGATAGGGGGATTGGGGGTTTTTTGAAGAGGCGGGGAGGGAGAGAGGGCGTTGCCCCGGGGAAGTCACCCTCCGTGTAAACCCAGCTTTACCACTTGAGTGAAATGTACTGAAACGGGTCAGAATTTAGTGTTCACAAAACTGCACTGCTGCTGTGGTTAATGTCGCATATTTGAATGTCATCAGGTATCGCTCACGAAAGACGGCGTCAAGATACGAAGCGATAATATCTCTTGTCCATTTCGTTTTGACAAATGATTCTGAGTTGCATTTTGCTAATAAAAACTCGATCGGTGTCAGCAACAGCCAGTCGACGAAAGTCACTGTCCTGTTCTGATTGCGCTAGTGGTTATAAGCTTCAACAGAATATTGACAGGTATGTTTGTTGTATTGTTAAATTCTGCAGCTAATATATTTCATCGTAGAAATAATTAATAGGTTCATTCTTGTGATAGTCATTTAATTAACAGCAGAGTTACCTCACAGTTCCGGTATTTTGCCAGCTAATTAGATGGAAGGCGTCCTATTTCTTAGCCATGTTGCACGCCAAAGGAGCATGTTACTGTAGCGATGTAAACAAAAAAATTTAGAGAGGGTTCTTTGACACTTCGAGTTACAAAAGGTCCTAAAAGTGAAAGGAAGAAGCTATAAAATTAGTTACAAAAATTCATATAAACAAAAGAGAACAGGTATCGACTTAAAACTTGCAATATATGTTTGTATTCTCACTGTCTTTCTTAGGCGTAGTAGCACGGACGTAGAATTTGATATAGCTGCGATCATGCCTAGAATTCCGTCAACCAAAATTGAAGCACTAGGGCTTATACAACTTAGTGTTGAGGAAAGTTTATGCATATTAATAAAAGCAAGGAAGTTTTTTCCAAAAACCTCTGAATTTCCTCACCCGCCCTTCAGGAAATGAAGAAATTTGATAACTTTACGATCAACTTTATGAGTTGATATGTGAAAGTGATTGCAACGAAGTCTCTGAGAGCATATGTGGTGTAACAAGATTGGATAAAATCCGTTATGAAAAGATATGACGAAGGTCAAGTGTGAGGGAAGCCAGAAAGTCATCGCAGAGAGTGGATCAAAGTGGTAGGTTAGATTGAGCAGGTGGAAAGAATGGCTGAAGTGCGTGAATGGATGGAAAATTAGATAAAAAATAAATAATTGTACTAGGGATAGGTACACATATTATTGCATTTCTTGCAGCATAGCAGATTATCGCGCACCGAGTGAGGAAGAGCCAACGACACCACCTCGAAAAAGGAAAGCTCCACTTGAAGCTAGAAACAACCAGCAGAAATTTAAAGATTCGTTGACATCGGAACCTGGGTTTGAGGGATTGTTCGCCAAGTTCTCAAAATCAACAGAGCAAAAGGATGAGGAATATTTCAAGGTTTGTCGAACCTATATTACTTGTGGGAAATCGAAGATCAGGCGTCACATGCTCTCAGCGACACAAACAACGATCCATGATGCCAAAAAAACATCAATTGCCAGCTACGTGCTATCCAATGATCTTCTCGAAAATCGTGCTCGTAAAGCGGAACTGCAAGTTTGTGCATTTTTAGCTAAGCACCACCTATCTCATTGTGTGAGCCTCTTTTAGTTTGATGAAAACAATGTTCCCAGATCAGGAGTCGCAGAAAAAAAGAGCGCCTTGGAAAACAGCGGGCATCAAAATTAATTCGACAGGTTTTTGGCAAACATCAATTGTACGTGATATCGTAAGGATACCAAACCAGCATTCTAACGTCGTTCGATTGGATTTCCCTCCTGACGCTCATGCAGTATGTAACACAGGACTTATTCATACTGACAGAGCTCTGGAAACCTATCCATTTACCTTTAAGTTAATTAATGGATCATAGGTCAGGATTAGCTGTTTTAGGATAATCTGGGGTAATCAACACCCTTCAGCTGGGGTAATTAGAGTCGCCTCGCGTGGAAACCCTGCTGCCTCAGAGCGCCAGAGCGACAGCAGGGTTGCCAGATGCAGGGAAATTTCCCTGCTTTAGGGAAATTTTGGGTCCCAAAGGGAAAAAGGGAAAAACTTCGAAAACCGTATGAAAACGGAAATTTTGCTATGCGGCTTCATTTTCATGTAAAATTACATGTAAGTGATTAGCTACTTAGCATTTTGTGCTAAGCTACTTAGTATTTATAGTTTTTAACACTTGTTGGACATGTTTGAACTTTGATACACGTATTGTACGCGTACATACTGACTAGGAGCAATCAGAGGCGCCAATGCATCGCAACCGCTCAGCGCCAGTTCAACTTCACGCGGTTCACGCTTCACAGAGTCACAGATCCTAATCATCACAGTTGCATTAGTCATTGTAATGATTGTAGCGAGAGGAAATTGAAGAGACGTGCTTCAGCATTACTGAAATTTTTGAAGTGAATTAACAATATATAAAGCAGTGGAATGAAATCCCACAATCAAAAGTAAGACGTTAACGTTTAATTCATGCTCAAAAGTACCTAGAGTTGTGGGAAACTGAAATGAAATTCAAAGGGTGGCTCAGTAAAAATTAAAAAGTAGCACAATATTTTCAATGTAAATTATGTGATGTAAATAGATGGAAAAGCTGGCAGATCAGAGATTGAAAACCATGCAGAAATGACAAGTACAAAAAATGTAGAAATTAGAAAAAACAACAAGAAGTTCTTTGGATACGCAGAACGGCAGTAAACGAAGAAAAAATACACAAGTAGAAGAAAGTGAAATTAGACTTGTTGCAATTTTATATGAGCATAATCTTCCGTTTTCTATTGTTGGACATTTAGTCCCAGTTGTGAGAGCAGTTTGTCCTGATTCGGATATTGCGAAAGGCTTCAAATGTGGTGGGACTAAGTGTATTGCAATTGTGAAGAATGTTTTGAGAGGCGAAGTGAGTGATAATATTTATGAGCTCTTGAAGAATCATTATTTTTCTCTGATAACGGATGAATAAACATATAAACGAAGTACAAAGTATTTGGCATTGGTGGAAAGGGTTGTTAAAAAAGATGTTGTTAAAGATCCATTTTCGACTATCATTCCACTCATAATTAGTGCTACAACATGTTTGCCTGGAAAAATATAAAAGCTATTCACTTAAATAGGTATACTTTATAAAAGGAATATGATTCTATGTATGTACGTATGCATGTTTAAAGAATTTACAAAACAGGGAAATTTTTAGTCAAAACAGGGAAATTTTGAGATTAAAACAGGGAAATTTAGGTTAGACCATCTGGCAACCCTGAGCGACAGTGCGCTTCAGACAGTCTTGAAGGTAGGATGTATGTCTTAGCTGCTCTGTCGTCATGTTCTCATGCGTAATCTTAATGCAAAAAGTCTCTCCTGATCTGGAAAAGTGGCTGAAGGCTAAAGTTTTCACATTGATAGATTTATTGAGAGCATAGCGTCAGTCTGATTGTATTTATTGCGGCTGTAAATATATTTTTTTATCATGTACTATCACTGGAATGATTTTCGATCTAATTCAAAAGTAATTACCTCTAACAATAGTAGCACAAATTGTTCGCTATCATGCTATTATTAACACAAGATGGCTCGTGATAGGACTTAGACTGATATAATTTTTGTTACTTATTTCTATATCCTGTAATCAGACTCTATCGCGCATATTTCATTCATTTTTATCTCTATATACATTTGCTGGGCAAGCTATATTTTATTATTCCTTAGTTTGGGTATTAAGTTCATATAAGAAGCTATATACGCGCTAAGTTTTATTGATTCGCCTGCATCCCTCATTAATCTAATTGACACATTCGTTTCTGCCAAGGCACTTGGCCTTCGTTTAAGAAGTAATTCTTGAATTCTTCACGAATACGTTGATCTTATGCCGGCCTCTGTGAAATAGTTTACAGGTTAAAAATAGTATCTTCTTTTCTGCACGTACCTTGAATTACATTTCGACATTTTCACTCGGTCGCTGTTATCTCCAGGGTTGCCGATTTTTTTTCTGATGATCGTACAAAACCTTCATGAAAACGTACCAAAAATTGTTAGAGCGTACCAAATCTATTTAACTGGCAATAAAACGAAAATTTTATGGGTTTACCTACTTTTCCTGCTAGAATGAAACTTTTTCCTCCTCTTCTTCCTTCATCTGCCAATGTTTTTCATTTAATTTGTTGACTAAGCTACCGTGGTGGTTCCAATTTTTTTGCAGTCTGTGGTTCTCTAACGTAGATTTTGATCTCATTCATGCATTTAGTCTTGCTCTTTTTAACGAAATCCTGTTTTTTGCTATTATGTAGTTAGGGTCGAAAAATTTTTCTAGCTGCTGCAAAATATTGCGGTATTGACAAAATCTGCATCATGAACTCGGGAAGCAGCGAGTAACAAAGCTGCGTACAAGTATTTTTCAGACACAATTTTTGTCTTGAAAGGAGCATCTTGACCAAACAGTTCACGCCACTTCATATTGATATTTTAATGCTACTCCTTTTTCGCAAAATTGGAGAAATGCATTGAATATGGTATTATTGAATTACATTTATTAAGATCTTTCAATCCAAACTCTTCTAGTTTTTTGGTACATATTTTGTTGACATTTCTCAGGAGAATGCTTACTGCAGCAGCACCAAAATAAATCTCATTTATATTGACATAGTTTGAGGGGTTGCCTACATTTATTTTGCAATTATTGTCATTCGAAATCAATAGATTCCTTTTTATGAAGTTGCCCATAGTAAAATTCTCACTCCAGAGAAATTAAAATTCATTTTTGTAAGGGAAACTTGTACATTTGCTGAACGCACCAATTTCGGCAGCCCTGGGCATCTCACCCTCCGTCTAAACGCAAGTGGGGAAGCTTGAGCGGGTGAGAGGGGTAGGGTGGGGGCGTCACCCTGGGGAAGTCACCCTCCGTGTAAACCCAGCTATAGCGACTGATGCTTCAGTGTAGGCCGCTTTGCTCAGCTCACATGTGAACACACGCGCCGCGCCGCTCCGTGCCGCGACGCTCCGTGCCGCGACGCTCCGCCCCGCTCTGTGCCGCGACGCTCCGTGCCGCGACGCTCCGCGCCGCTCCGTGCCGCTCTGCTCGTAGTGTGAACGCACCCTTAGGGTGCGTTCACACTACGAGCGGAGCGGCGCGGAGCGTCGCGGCACGGAGCGGAGCGGCGCGGCGCGTGTGTTCACATGTGAGCTGAGCAGAGCGACCTACACAAGCATCAGTCGCTATGGAGCGTTCCGTGAATGCGCTTCTGTTGCTCGACGGCAAAACGGAAACACTGGATCCATCCCATCAACATGAGGAGAGATCGCTATGGAGAATACCATATCTCTTCGAAGCACAATTCGAGGAGAGATGAACCACAATTCTACGAGTATTTAGGGATGAAGCCGGCAACTTTTGATGTACTACAATCCCTTATAGAAAGAAAAATTCCCAACGAGATTAGATAAATTTGCTGTTTAGCATTACACAAATTTTTATTGAGGATACATGTAAAGCAAAGTAGTTTAAGCAAAATTAAAGTCTATCCATATAGGCTGTATCACATATATTACTACATGTTTTCGTAGGCCAGTACGAACAAAAAAAGTCTTGTGGTGACTTAAACGTGAGTGAACGTAAAGTAATTCCCTTCAGAAATTCAGGGTTGTGCCAGAGAATCCTAAGTGAAAAATACTGACAAATATTGACTTGTCCTGACCAAATAGTTCTCGAAACACTGATATGCTTTCCGTTAGTATTGGAAAAAATCATCCAAGCTCATAAAATTTTGCAACTTATTGTGTATTTGACACTCATTGAGTCCTCCTCATCATCATACGGCCTCCTTTTTCTCCCATTTTACGGAATAAATGAAAACCTAATTAAAAAATCATACATAATTATACTTTTATCAAGATCATATAATAAAATACACAGCATCACAAGAAAGATGAAACTACATCACGAGAAAAGCAAAATAAATTCCTTAAACTGAAGCAATAATAAAATAACTCATCACAGAAAGCAGAAGAAAATAGAAATAAATGATTAATGAACCCAAATGGGTAAAATTACACTAAAATATTACATGTTACACTATCAGTTATAATTGTTATATGATTAGTTGTACAAATAAATAGTTATATACTAGATTTTATTAACTCAACCGACAATTCTACCCCTGTAAGATATGACGATCCAAAGGCGGAGCCGAGGAGAAACGCTCGATGCGAGCGTCAAAAAATCCCAACGAATTTCCCGAGCGTGCCGCTCCGCTTGTCGTGTGAACAGCCAAGCGTTTCTGCATTCAAACCTGTACAAACATTATTGCCGCTCCGCTCGTAGTGTGAACGCACCCTTAGGCCGCAGCGGTTGTTCTGCGACACCAATACAGTCACAAGTAGCATTGACGTAATGCAAGGTGTGTCACGGGCTTAAGACCTGGAGTTGTTGCTGCTTTAGCAACCGAGTTTCACTTGTCGCGAGTGAAACCGCGACCATACTTATAAGCTGGAACTTCTCCGGAAGTTTCTTTAGGGTACACATTCTTAATGCTTTATAACTTTCTCTTTGATAATTTTACATTTACACGTATTAGTATTACCGAACACAAATGGACTAGAACTGAGTTTGAGGGGTAACTAATGTAGGGTACTACAGGCCCAATATTTATTTTCTGACATCAAGTGGATATTGGCAGAATATATTGTCCCAATAATAACTTATTTTTAACCCATTATCAGCTAATTACTGTGTCACTATTGACTTGATATTGAGGTGTTTCCTTAAACAAATTACTCCATATTATTGGCGTACAATATCAACCCAATATTTGGGCAATAATAATTTATATTTTGACAAATTTTATTAAATTGCGAGATTTTTAATTATTATGAGATAGTTTCCACTTATATGAATACCGTACATATATATATACACTGTTAGTTTAATATTAGAAATAAAACTATTTACTACATTGTCCCAATAACAAGTTGATATCATAAATAAATATATATTTTTTCGATATTGTCTTGTTATTAGCCTAATATTGTAATCCAAGATTCCAATATCAGGTCAATAAAAAATTATCAATCAATATTGGCCTAATAATTTCTTGCTACCTGGGAATTTACGATGCAATAAAAATGACATCATTCCCAAGTCGCTAAGGATTCGACCCCCAATTCGATCTGCTGAAGCCGTAGAATATTTTCGATAGACCGTCGATAGAAATACTTAACGTTCATGATCAACTATGACCACAGAAGAACAAATTACAATCGGAAAAGAATTGAATGCATCGAGTTAGAACTACAAGGAAAAATTACTATTGAATTAGTAAACAGTCTCTAGTGAGCAGCAACGCTAATACTGCAAAGAAAGTAACAATTTGAAAAATAACGTCTTAAAGAAAAGTATGATCAACTATCTCAATAACAAAACCCTACCTTCTAAATGAATTGCGTAAAAAACTTGTCAAGCAAACATCTAACAGAAGATTAGCAAAAAATTTTGATGAGAGGGAAAAAGTTTGCGCTCCCTCATTCTAAGAAAGATAAAATTGACTTCCTTGGCAACACGGAAACTGTAATTAGATAACTAACCGTTCCAGAGGAAAAAAAAGCCGTTCTTCGCTCCCGAGTAATAACTGCATTACAAAGTAGCTAGCGGGTCACGAATATATCTAGAAAAGAAAAAGTTGCCATTAAAAAATTAGGAGAGGATGACTCAATCGTCATCGCACCTGCAGATAAAGGGAACTCGCTGGTAGTTATTGACCGACGAGATTATGAACAAAAAATAGCTGATCACTTAGCGAAAGTAGTACCTATAGGATAATGAACGAAAATACAACCTATTTAGCAGTAAAGAAAGTGAACGAGCTAATAAAATAGTTGAAAGATGAAAATGAACTCACCGACTAATAGCGTAAAGCCTTGTACGTAAACAAGTGCGTGACCCCCCTCTTCTACGCGCTAATCAAAACACACAAGTGAAACTACCCGATTCGTCCTATCGTATTTTTTATTGATTCACCAACTTATTAAGTTGAAAATTTTTTTTCGGGAATCCTAACCCCAATTACAAACGAGGCATCGTAATAACTAAAAAATAGCTTTCAAGTCAAGTAATTTTTGCAAGAAATCAACGTTCCGGACAATTATATCCTAGTTTCTTATGATGTGAAGAGTTTGCTCACTTGTATACCTCAAAATTTTGCTCATTAATGTGTCGCCGAAAAATTGCAGAACTTCAACTCACCTCTTCAAGTAACTCCGATTTCAACTGGAGCTATTTTGCGGCTCCTCAACCTATGCCTTGAATCTAATCATTTTGAATGGAATCACAAAATTCATCAACAAGTAGAAGGAACACCGATGGGTTCCCCTATCTCTGTCGCGTTTGCCGAGATAACAATGCAAGCAATGGAGAATTAATTCCTATCAACACTCCCGTGCCAGCCTGTTTTGGAAACGTTACGTTGACGATATATTGACTGCTCTACCAGAAGATATGCCTGATACATTCCTCCAGCATATCAATGGGTTCAACACAAACATATAATTTACTATAGAATTAGAAAGTAATAGATGCATCCGGTACTTAGATATATTAATTAATCGATTAACTAATAATAGATTATAACTCCGGGTCTACCGGAAACCAACAAACACAGGCAGGTACTTAGACTATTTCAGCTATCATCCTTTATCACAGAGGAGGAGTGTATCGAAATCCCTTTATCAGAGAGCAGTTAATATTTGTAGTGAGCAAAATTTGAATTAAGAACTTTCAGCAGTGTATTAATTATTGAAATGGAATAATTTTCCTCCTTAACTACGTAATAACAACCGACTAATGATTGGTGGAAATAATCAAAACCTCCCCATACTTCGATAAAGTAACGAAAATTCCTAACGCCCCCTGAAATATGTTAGTGTCCCGTATATTAAAGGTTGTTCTGAAAGAGTCCAGCAAATCTTAAAACCATTCAATGTTAAGTTGGCTTTCAAATCTTCGAATACAATAAAAAACAGCCTAATCAGAATTAGAGATAAACGACAGAATTGTGAAAAAAATAATCTTATATATAAATAATAATGTAAAGATTGTTAAGCATGTTACAGTGGGGAAACGGGTAGAAATCTTTAACAACGAAATGATGAGCATGCTAAGAATGTGCAGAGGAAGAATAGGTTATCCCTTGTCTATTAGCATTCCGAAGAAGATAACCATTCTTTTGAAAATTAAAATGTATCTATCTTATAAAATGTTAAAAATTAATACGCCCGAAAAATTATCGAAGCAGTGTACAGTGTTTAGGAACCAAACAAAATTAAACGTCACTTTGTAGTTTCTATGCTTGTAGTTTCTTCCTTTGCTCATTAGTCGCACTTGATCGATGATTTTGGGCTTGCATCCAAAAAAAAATGTGAAATGTTTTGTATCGTAGATACACGCGGATACCATAAGAGGTTGTGTTTAAAAATACATCGTTCCACTGATGACGGCTAGAGCTAATCTAGCCGAAAGTTTGCGTCAAAAAATTGAATTTGTCTTTGCTAATCTCAAAATTTTGACAAAAAAAAAAGAGAAACCGTTAAGAGTGCCGAAAGAGAGCTAAAGAGAGCACACATGCCCAAATATGGTGTTGCGGAACCGTGAGTTTGAGTGTCACTGACGAGAAAACTGATCGTGTGAAAGGCCCTTACGCCCGCCGTCACCGCGCTGCTTTGCTATGCCTTTCCTCTTCGGGTGGTCTTGGGTTGGAGATGGAAATCTTATGTATCTACCGGTGTCAGGATGCGATGCCGAAGCTGTGAACCATACACCGACACGACTCCTGCAAGCTCGCCCTAACAATCTGTCGCCGGAGGAGCTCCCAACTCTATTAACATGGAGGTTCTTCAGTCTTGGACTTGGCATGACTGTTAGTGAGTTTGCGTCTATGGAGCTTTCAAACCGGTCGACGCATAGTGATGCAAAAAAAAACGGTTTGATTTTATTGCGTTTTTTTGCAAAAAAACGTGTTTTTTATGTGTTTTTTTGTTTTTTTGTTTTTTTTGCACACCTAAATTTTGTTAAGCATATGTCTGGGTTTTTTTGGACACCTGAAATATATTAATATCCATGTTTTTTAGTCATTTCATTGTTATAAAAACATCAAAAAGAAACCATACAGTAAAAGTGGTGGCAGATAACCCACTATTACCTAGAGGCGTCTAAGAGGAACAGCAGGAGCCACAGAACTTATATTGATGGAGTCAAAATTCAGAGCTTACTATCTCTACTATGCCTGATTTTATTTTTATGTGACCAAAAAAATCAGACTTTGCAGAGGTAATAAGGGTAAATCTGAAGGATATGTCAGTTATTGATTTTGTAAATTTTGATGCCTAACCTAAGCATAGTTAATTAGATCGATATAAACAAGTTTTCTTCTAGGCCTATGCACTTTCCGTCTCAAATGAGTATTTTATTAGTTATAGCGGTAAATGACTTACCGCAACTCCTGTGTTTGAAGCGGCAAGTATTTCAAGGAGCACGTCGGACAGCAACACTGCAATGCGCACTCGCTTCCAGCGCGATCGTCATCAAAGACGAAACCAAACCTACCGCTATACCTCGTTAAATACTCTTTTGACGAGAAAAGTGTATAGAAGAAAAGTTGTTTATTTCGATGTTATTACCATGATTCAAGCAACAAAAATTCGAAAATCGATGAGTAGCTGTTTATTCGAGCGCATTCGTCATCAAAGACGAAACTAAACTTATCGCTATAAATCGTAAAATACTTATTTGAGACGGAAGGTGCGTAGAAGAAAACTTGTTTATTTTGGTTCAATTAATTAGGTTCAGGCACCAAAAAGTGGAAAATCGATAACTGATATATCCTTCAGATTTACCATAATAAGCTCTGAATTTTGACTCCATCAATATAAGTTCTGTGGCTCCTGCTGTACCTCTTAGACTCTAGGTAATTGTGGGTTATCTGCCACCACTTTTACTGTATGGTTTCTTTTTCATGTTTTCATTACGAAACAATGACTAGAAACCATAGATATTAATATATATAAGGTGACCAAAAAAATATGCTGTTTTTTTAAAAACATGTTTTTTTTACAAAAAATTCTGGGTCAATGTGAAGTTTAATGCAATCAGAAAATAATAATTAGCGATCCCAGGAATCACAAAAGGAACCCATTTAAGAACGTTTTACACGAATGACATTCTGCTCGCTGATGCGTTATTTTCGAATAATTGAACTTTGAAGTTGGCCTTTGCGCCAAAGGAAGCGAGCGCGTGAAACGGAATTTAATTAATAACGGAAGCTATTACAAACGTAAAGAGGTTGGGTCGGGAGGGGGAGGCACAGTTCTTCTAATGAAAATTATAAATAAAGCTTCTAACCAACCCATTTGGGTGATGACCGCAATCTTGTTGACATCGGCTCTAAGCTGGCAGCGCCCATGGTGGTCGCCATCTTAGAGCCGATGTAAACTAGATTGTGGTCGTCACGTTAATGGGTGGGTTAGAAGCTTTATTTATAATTTTTGCTAGAAGAACTGTGCCTCCCCTTCACGACCCAACCTCTTTACGTTTGTACCAGGGGGTTAGCTTCCGTTTTTAATTAAATTACGCTCGCTTCCTTTGGCTCGGGAAGTCCAACTTCAAAGTTCAATGATTCGAAAATAAAGCATCAGCGAGCAGAATTTCGTTCATGTAAAACGTTCTTAAATGGGTTCCTTTAGTGATTGTTAGGAATATAATTATTAATTTCCATGATTGCATTAAACTTCACATTGACCAAATTCTGACTAATAAAAATGAATATTAATATATTCTCTGGTACCAAATATAGCCATGCTGTTTTTTTTACAAAGAATCATGACTAAAAAACAATATATTTTATGTGACCTAAAAAGCCCCATGCAGTTTTTAAAAAAATATGTTTTTTTACAAACAATGATGTATAAGAAAACCTGGATATGAATATATTTTATGCGACCAAAAAAAACATGCTGTTTTATTTTATGTATTTTTCATAAAAAATCGTGTCTTAAAATCATGGATATTAACAAATTTTATGTTACCAAAAAATCCTTGTGTTTTTGAACATTTTTTTTATTTAAAAGTTAATATTATTCATTTTTTGGTCACGAATTCTTTGTAAAAAAAACACCCCTCAGGGGGATACAATTATTGTATCTATGGGAACTAGCGCTCCCAGGGGGACAATGTAAGGGCCCAAGCTGAGAGTTAGGTAGGCCTTCTTTTTGTTGAAATGAAATGTTTTTGTGATGTTAAGGACCACCTTTTTTTCGGTTCACTGCTGTCCTGTTTTTCAGCACCTACTACTGTCTTCTTCAACTTTGATCTTGTTTCATAATCTTCCTTCCTCTCTTTGGATCGCATTTGTTGCTGGGTAGGGAGGCTAAAACTAATGACTAATCTAATCTGTAAAAAAACATGGATATTAGTTTATTTTATGTGACCAAAAAACCATGTTTTCTGAAAAAAAGATTTTTTACAAATAACATGAGTGTTATTAAATTTTATCTGACCAAAAAAAACTGACATTTTAAAAACCATGTTTTTTTCACCAAAAGTCATTAATATCAATGTTTTTTAGTCATGATTTTTTTTTGGTTAAGAAGACATGATTTAAAAAAAACCAGCATGTTTTTTTTTTGGCACATAAAACATAATAATATCCACATTTTTTAATCATGATTTTTCTGTAAAACAGATGTTTATTTTAAAAAATACAGCATGGTTGTTTATGGTAAAATAAAGTATATTAATATCCGTGTTTTTTAGTCATGACTTTTTGTAACAAAACATTCAAAAAACAGCATGGATTTTTTGGTCACATAAGATATATTAATATCCATTAGAACCGTACCAGGTTTTAAAATAAAATACCCACAAAGAATCTATTCACTTTATTAAACCTTTCGGAGACTAGCTCCATCCTCAGTAAGTCATTCAGTCAAATGTTTTTCAAAGGAACAGTGAAAATTCAGTGTCCATTTCACCAAATTTTACAGAATGACTGAGGATGGAGCTGGTCTCCGAAAGGTTTTATGGAGTGAATAGATTCTCTGTAGATATTTTATTCTAAGACCTAGTACAGTTCTAATAAACTTGATTTCAATATTAACAGCATTCTTTGTTTATAAGTTTCTGAAGACAATTCGATTAAAGAAAACTAACTTTCCTGATATTTACATCCATGTTTTTTTAGTCATATTTTTTTAAATGTTTATAAAAAACTTTTTTGGTCCAATAAAATATAATAGCTATGTTTTTTTAGTCAAGATTTTTCTGTTAAAAAACAATGTTTAAAAAAAAACAGCATTGGATTTTTAAGGTCACAAATATATTAATTTCCATGTTTTTTAGTCATAATTTTTGTATAAATAACATGTTTTTTTTTTAAAAAGCATGGTTTTTTAGTCACATCTCGATCAATGACCATAAGTAAAGATATGTTATTATAACACACCATTTTGGGAGTTTAAGGTCATTCACATGTACTGTAAAATGAATGAAATATCAAAGCATGAAACCGCAGAAAATGAAAAAGTTCATGAAACCATAGAAAACCATCAATTAAGAAGTATGCTGTTTTATTTTCTAATTTGACATGAAAACAAATAATGTAATGTAGTTCTTTTTCTTGCTGAGTTATTTTCAGACAAAATATTGAAAAAAAAACAAAATATCCACGTTTATTTTGGCCACGGTTTTTTGTAAAAAAACGTGTTTTTTGTTTTTAAAAACGGCATGGTTTTTTTTTAGTCACATCTCTATCGACGCATGCTTTTTTTCCTGGGGAATAGGTGGAAGCTTTATTAGAGTACTAATTACTTTCGGGTTTTTTCCCTATTGCTATTATTACTGTCCATGCTTTCGCCCTATTAATGTTCGGGAAACCGCCCTATTACTACTATTATTGTTCGGGTTTTCGCCCAATCACTATTATTACTATTCGGGCTTTCGCCCTATTGCTCATATTACTGTTCGGGCTGTCACCCTATAGCAACTATTACTGTTCAGGCTGTCGCCCTATCGCTACTAATACTCTTCGGGCTGTCGCCCCATCGCTACTAATACTGTTCGGGCTATCACCCTATCGCAACTATTACTGTTCGTGCTGTCGCCCTATCGCTCCTATTACTGTTCGACCTGTCGCCCTATCGCTACTATTACTGTTCGACCTGTCGCCCTATCGCTAATATTACTGTTCGGGCTGTCGCCCTATCGCTAATATTACTGTTCGAGCTGTCGCCCTATCGCTACTATTACTGCTCGGGCCGTCGCCCTATCGTTACTATTACTGTTCGGGCTGTCGCCCGATCGCTAAAGTACTGTTCGGGCTGTCGCCCTATCGCTAAT
Organism: Morinoia aosen; assembly: GCA_030386875.1. Lineage (NCBI taxonomy): Eukaryota > Metazoa > Arthropoda > Malacostraca > Amphipoda > Talitridae > Morinoia > Morinoia aosen. Next base: position 10,623,453 of record CM059569.1, on the reverse strand, counting down.
ATTACTGTTCGAGCTGTCGCCCATCGCTAATATTACTGTTCGGGCTGTCGCCCTATCGGTACTATTACTGTTCGGGCTGTCGCCCTATCGTTACTATTACTGCTCGGGCTGTCGCCCTATCGTTACTATTACTGTTCGGACTGTCGCCCTATCGTTACTATTACTGTTCGAGCTGTCGCCCATCGCTAATATTACTGTTCGGGCTGTCGCCCTATCGGTACTATTACTGTTCGGGCTGCCGCCCTATCGTTACTATTACTGTTCGGACTGTCGCCCTATCGCTACTAATACTGTTCAGGCTATCACCCTATCGCAACTATTACTGTTCGGGCTGTCGCCCTATCGCTCCTATTACTGTTCGACCTGTCGCCCTATCGCTACTATTACTGTTCGACCTGTCGCCCTATCGCTAATATTACTGTTCGGGCTCTCGCCCTATCGCTATTATTACTGTTCGAGCTGTCGCCGTATCGCTACTATTACTGCTCAGGCTGTCGCCCTATCGTTACTATTACTGTTCGGGCTGTCGCCCTATCGCCCCTATTACTGTTCGACGTGTCGCCCTATCGCTACTATTTCTTTTCGAGCTGTCGCCCTATCGCTATTATTTCTGTTCGAGCTGTCGCCCTATCGCTACTATTACTGCTCGGGCTCTCGCCCTATCGTTTCTATTACTGTTCGTGCTGTCGCCTTATCGCTACTATTACTGCTCGGGCTGTCGCCCTATCGTTACTATTCCTGTTCGGGCTGTCGCCCTAACGTTACTAGTATTGTTCGGACTGTCGCCCTATCGTTACTATTACTGTTCGGGCTGTTGCCCTATCGTTACTATTCCTGTTCGGGCTGTCGCCCTAACGTTACTAGTATTGTTCGGACTGTCGCCCTATCGCTACTAACACTGTTCGGGCTGTCGCCCTATCGTTACTATTACTGTTCGGGCTGTCGCCCTATCGCTACTAATACTGTTCGTGCTGTCGCCCATCGCTAATATTACTGTTCGGGCTGTCGCCCAATCGGTACTATTACTGTTCGGGCTGTCGCCCTATCGTTTCTATTACTGTTCGTGCTGTCGCCCTATCGCTACTATTACTGCTCGGGCTGTCGCCCTATCGTTACTATTACTGTTCGGGCTGTCGCCCTATCGTTACTATTACTGTTCGGGCTGTCGCCCTATCGCTACTAATACTGTTCGGGCTGTCGCCCTATCGCTACTAATACTGTTCGGGCTGTCGCCCTATCGCTACTAATACTGTTCGGGCGGTCGCCCTATCGCTACTATTACTGTTCTGACCTTCACCCTATTACTACTATTACTGTTCTGACCTTCACCCTATTACTACTATTACTGTTCGTAATTTCGCCCTATTATTTCTATTACTGGGCGGGCTGTCGCCCTATTATTACTATTATTGTTCAGGCTGTCGCCCTATTATTGCTATTGTTGTTCGGGCTGTCACCCTATTATCACTATTGTTGTTCGGACTGTCACCCTATTATCACTATTGTTGTTCGGACTGTCACCCTATTATTACTATTACTGTTCGGATTGTCGCCCTATTATTACTATTACGAGTTCATACGGCCCGACAAAAAAAATTACAGGATTAGATGTAGGACCAACTGAGCTTCAACATGGCTTTCCCATGATATCCCATGCTATTCTATGGCTTTCCAATACTTTCCCAAATCTCAACCGCTGATATTCTATTCAACCTAATCTAACCTACCATGGTATACATGTGATATTCATTTCGACTCTCAACCTGCTTGGTTAAGGTTGATGACGCTTGTATCACAGATACGCTCATCTCACACTTTCGGCTGGTGGGTGTGACACACAGACGGATGGACGGACGGACGCGGCTCCTTTTATAATAGTGTCTGTTCGGGCTGTCGCCCTATCGATACTATTACTATTCGACCGGTCCCCCTGTTATTACTATTACTTTTAGGACTGTCACCCTATTATTCCTATTGCTGGATCGGACTATCGCCCGATTATCAGTATCACTGTTCGGGCCTTTACCGCATGATCAGGTTTAGTACCTTTAAAAGATATTAAAGGTAACGTATTTTCCTAACTTCGCCAGGAAACGTTAAACGGCAGTTGGAGGGAGAAGACAGCGCTGCATGGTCTCCTCCGGAATATGTGGCCGTCCAAACCATTTCAACCCACTTTACAACCTAACCTCATTACTTCTGTTAAGAGAAATTTCGTGCTCGTTACCATCACAGTAAATGTTCTCGGCCGTTTAATTTTCTATTTCTCCCAATTGCCTCGAGTTTTTCGCAGGTGATGGTTTAGGAAGTAATGCGCCTTACAATATTACCCACGATAAGCACGGTACCAATGGTCTTTTTTGCGCGGTGGATCTTGCCGGGAATGACTTGGAAAACCCAATACAAGTCAATCGAATAGTTGAAGTGAGCTATGGAAGGCATGGGATGAAATCACGTTAGAAATAGTCGCAATTTTTTGGAAATTTATGATACTATCTGGATCGGCGGCCATTTTGAAAACTCTTAGTCATGTCCTTACAAGTTTGTGCACTTCATGGTGATATGAAGATCGTCACGATTTATGAATCTGATGGTAAGTTATGAAGATTTTTTCATGGGGTGGGACACTACTCGGTAGATCCTGTGTAATGTTTACTGCAGCTATCTGTCCCCCCATTAATGTGATTTGAATTTTTTGTACAATTCAACTTATTGATATCCAGTTCATTAGCTTTTAATCACATTCATCAGTCGCTCTACACATTTCCAATGGAACACTCAGGTTCTTTTGAACTACAGTAATACCTGCAAAACTGCTGACTTCAAAACTATGAAGCTTCAAAACTGAGAATTCTGATTTAGAAACTGCGCTGGTCGATGTGCAGCTGTTTTACTGTGAACAGCTTCTCAAAAGCAAAAAAAGAAAAAGTATGTAGCTCAAAATCGTACTACATATTTAGTTCTACAAAGTAAACCCCTACACACGGAGCGTACAACTAAAAAATGATCTGCAATGAGGAAAGGGGCTGGTGTTACAAAGAAAAAACGATTAAGTATAGTCGATAAATTAAAAATTATTGAAAAGTTTAATGCTGGAATGAAAGTAATGGCGATTTTTTGTGAAACTGGAGTTCCTGAATCCACCGTTAGACTCGCTATTCAAAATAAAGAAAAAAATGAGGGGTGTGCCAGACACGTACCTAATGCAGTATCCCAAAGTAGAAAAAGTTGCACAGAAGAGTTGATTGCTATTACTGAATCTATGCTATACCAATGGGTTTAAAGCAAAAGAGAGAATGACGTAAAACTCTGTCCCGAGAGGCTAAAATTAAAAAAAGAACAAGAGATTAAAGAACTTGCAGAGAGAGTTAACTTTGATGATATGACAGTAGTAGATGTGGTAAATGAAATAAAATGTAATGAATATGAGCTCTCAAATGATGAATTAGTTCAGGTTTATAAGGATCTAACAGAAACCAACGCTCCTGAAGAATATTTAGAAATGGAAAGCAGGAATACAGAAGAAAATTATAATTGTAGAGTGTTAGATAAATTTAATGAACTTGCAACTAAACTCGCGGAGAAGACATCATAAGTAAAAAAGGATTCCAAGAGGCTAAAATCATTCCAGCGATCCATTGACGCAGTAATGAGCTGTTATATAAAAAATGAATAGCTTATCTCTATATTCTACTTAGTTTGCATACTCATATACACTTATTAACTATGTAACAGTATCCGAGAGATGTATAACTTCAGTTAAATCTACCTTCACATGATGTATCACATCATGTTTATATTAACCGTATATCGTAACATCTATGTTTTATGTTTTCAATCACGTATAAACTGAAAGTACTAGAACTTTCGATTAACCTAAACATTATTTCAGTTTTTTACAAGAAGAAATTCCTGAAAACTAGTAATTTGCAATGGTGTACGTAAATAGCAGAGTTAACGGTGTTTTCAATTTTTCTGAAAATATAAATAATCTTCACTTGCACTCGGTTTTCCTTGACGTGTCTTCAATACTGCGGTGCATTCAAAACTGCTCATAAATTTCGGAACGAGTTAGGGCAGTTTTGTAGGTATTACTGTTCTCAGCATGACAACAAGCATTAAAAGTTATTGTGTTTTGACTTTCGGTGTTCAAAATAAAAGGCGGGGAGAGGAAAATGATCAACCCTGCCTTGAGAGAAAATGCAAAAATTTAATCTCTGGCTTCCATAACAAATAATTATCATAGTGCTGTCATAGGAATGATAAACAAGTTTAAGAAAAATGGAAAAATATAGGGAGAAATATTAGATGGAGAAAGGTTAATAAACGGCTGGAGGCTCATTCATTTTATCTAGAGCTGCAAAGATCTATCAGTTGACATTCAACTCAAAACAAGAGGTTATTAACCCTCGTAAGGAGTATCAAGTACGGCTGGCTGAAGTCTTGTGGAAACGGACACGATTAATAAGTCTTAATTAACCAAGTGAGGATATAACTCATGGTAGAAAATAAAGTTGTGAAGACGTTAGCTCTAGTTAAGAAAAGGTGAAGAATAATTTTGCAAAATGTGTAGCGTTGGTCAGTAATCGATTTTCCACTTTTCGGTGCCTAAACACAGTTAATTAGATCAGAATAAACAAGTTTTCTTCTATGCAATTTCAACGGAAATGAGTATTTTATGAGTTATAGCGGTACGTTAATTTTCGTCTTTGATGACGAATGCGATCGAATAAACAGCTACTAATCGATTTTCGAATTTTTGTTGCTTGAATTATGGTAATAACTTCGAAATGAACTACTTTTCATCTATACACTTTTTGCGAGTTAGAGCGGTAGGTTTTATTTTTTGCGCAACTGAGCTGTTAGAGTACGTTTGAATACTTCGTAATTTATGATTAGCTCACCCCGCAGAGCTTGCGGAGCCTGAACCACCTTTTAGGATCTTCTAGTAAATAACACAATAGAAATTATCACCCAAAAAAACGAATTATAGCGGTATGTTAACTTTTGTCTTAGATGGCGGGTACGGGCTCGATCATTTGAGCGCGTCGGAAGCGAGCGTCCATTGCAGTGTTGCCATTGACGCACTCGATGAATTACTTCCCGCTTCAAACAGTAGAGTTGCGGTAACTAATTTACCGCTATAACTCGTAAAATGCTCATTTCCGACGGAAAGTGAATAGAAGAAAACTTGTTTATTCCGATCTAATTAACCATGATTGGGCACCGAAAAGTTAATAATCGATTACTGACCAACGCTACTCATCTACCATAATTTTGTGAACGCTTATATCAGATGAAGGATTTGACAGGTTGCAATGTTGACGAACGAACCTTCATTATCTTTAAAGCGGTTTGCTTCTTTCTCATTTCGTCGTACGTAGCGTGAGTAAGGGTCAGAAAACCCTTCGAAAAACCCACTGGAAGTATCTGTAACACCTCCCAAATCCAAGTGTTCAATGTAAACCTTGTAAAATGCGTTAGCTTCGTGCACATAGTGCCTCAATAGCAGGTGAATCAAAATAAAAATGAAATCATAAAGCACACACATTTTCTTTCAACAGGAGCAAGAATTTTATCCGTACTACCCTTTCTTGAATCACGGGCGTTGAAAAAAAGGAAACACTGAATTCAACCAGAGGATCATAAAATAAAAAGTACGGTTATTATTTTAAAATCAAACTCATCTGAACTTCTCTGGAAATTTCAGTTAAAACTCATTATTTTACTGAAGCACTCCTCCTACTCACCGACACTCAAGGCAGTGGAGGTGAAAGCAACTCCGTTTGCGTTTTGAATGAAGAAAAGGATTGACAGGCCATAGAGCAACATTTTAGTTTGAGTTTACAGTAACAATAACAATTTCAGGAAACGTTGGTAATGTTATGTACCTACAAAAATATATAATGTACTCATATCACAAATCGCCTGAGCAATAAGGCGATTAAAAACTTAGTACAGAGCCAAGTGGTTCAGCGATGAAGTTGATTTTGTCCAAAAAATTGAAAAAGTTTACAACTTTTTAGTGCTAATCGCGGTTAATTTTTCAACGTTGACATAATATATGATGCAAACTGTCGGCATCTGTAGGAGAATAAAGATTGGAATGAACACCAAGGATTTAGAATAATTCTGACGTGAAAGAAATTTTAAGATGGTGTCAGAGTCCATGAATCACATTTCAGTATGATATGCACGTATGATTGGGGAATTTATATACAGATATCTACAATGCAGAATTTGAAATACCCTTAGCCTATCACTAGCTCGAATAAAATTTTACGAGCTAAAAGTATTCGCTTGGATAAATCGCTAAAGCAAAGAAAGGAAAGAAAAACCGTTTATTTCCGAAAACGTTGCAACATTAGATACATGCCAACATATTGGCTTTTAAAAATTTCTTAATATAAGACGTCCTATGACAAACGTTCCATTCGAGGATTACTTATGGACAAACTATCCGAGGTGTTCAAATAGACAAACCATACGAGGCGTACAAATAATAGGCAAACTATACAAGGCGTTTTTACAGGCAAAACAGACGTGGCGTGCTAATAGATTAACCCTGTCAAGGGCAAGTTAAATGAAAAATATCATCTCTTGGATATTTTATACTTCAAGAGATAGATGGCTGACAACATATAAATAATTCAGATACTACGAAAAAATTCTTCGGAATTCCCAAGTTATTAGCTGAATCGACGTAAGAAAAAGACACAATACGCAATACCGAAGCAGATTGAAACAACACCCTCGTAAATGACTATCAAGCATTGGGAAAAGGTTAGTCACAAGTGATTTATGAAGAACATCGCGCAACACAGCACGCCCATCAAAAAATGCGTAAACCAACTTACACGCAAAAATGAAATTCATGGCTTGTTCAGCATACGGACAGAGAGATGTTTATATTTTTTATTTCTTTTGCTCACAGTAATGCCCTCTGGGGTAGTGATAGATCTATTTTTGAATCATTAAGCAAGTGCAATGAATATATTTATTTCTGGAATTTAGTTGTGTTAACTGGTCGCCGAGCCTTAGGTAAAATGTAATGTGTCTTGAGGTTTTGCTTTTACGTAAAAATAAAAATAGAAACATATCTATGCATATTTGTGGATATATATGCGTGAACATGTACATGTGCACACAAATACATAGACATACACGTATGCGTGCGCACACATACACATACATGCACATACTTACACACGCATATTCATATATGTACGTATTGAAAACAAATCTAAGAAAAATACGAATAAACATAAATAACATAAAAACAATCTTGCTCATGCTGCATCTAAAATGAGTCAAGCTCTGTGTTATCGCAAGAAATTTAAGAAGAATTTGGGGATGAAACATTACTCAGATTTGCACCTGTAGATGTGTCTGAAACTGTCGTGGACACTTTATTGAAAACATCTTCGCTAACTTCTGAGAATAAAATGTTAAAAGTCATTCGCCGTTTTTGAGGGGTTGTTAAAAGTGCTCTCGCAGTCTGATTTTTTATCCTGAGCCACTTTCTATGATTCCCCAAGTTCATTTTGAGTTTTGTTTTGCCGACAACAGTTCTTTGAGGAATAGTCTCGTTTTGCTTCCATGAAATTCTCATGATTTTTATATAGCTTTCTAAGCGCACCGTCTGAGTTGTTCAGTTTATACTCACGTTGCAAATTTGTTTTAGCTGTGCTCAACTCTTTTATCTCGTCTGTTATCCATTTAGAAATTCTTGGTTTAACTTTCTTCGTAGTGAAAGGTGCGCATTCGTTAAGTGCTGATACGAAATTTTCATTTAAAAACGAACCTTTTTTAAAAAGCAAAAATTTGTAGATTTACATATATGGTGTTTTCCATGTCTTGAAATTCATTCCATCTGTCGAATAGCTTTAGGTTTCAGGGGATTAGTGGTTTTTCATGCGATATGTAATGTAACAAAATTTCTATGTCTCTTATGCAGTATTGATTAGACATGCTACCGAATGGTGATCAGAATCAGAAAACGACGGTACGATCTCTGTGCTGAGTACTGCTTGGAGATTGTTCGTAATTGCTAGGTCAAGAAGAGTTCTGGAAGTGTTACTAAAAATGCCCGTTTGTTCTTGAACCATTTGTGAAAGATCAATCTTCTTCAGCTGATTGTTTTTATTTGTCAGATCTGCGTTAAAATCTTTGAAAACATAGAAAGACTTTTGGGCTAGAGAGACTAATTTAAGCGTATTTTTAATTAAATCTAATGTTGGACGCAAAAAATAAGCATAAAATATCGATATCGCTGGTGATCAACATTACCCTTATGTCATCCATTTTGCCTTTTAGACTGCGAGCATTTGTGTGCTATATTTTGATATTATTTACCTCCACAGGCATATCTTTAGTCGAGTTATTGCATTTGCTAGGTCTAGTAGAGTATATGGCATTACACTCTAGGTCATTATTGCCGCGTTCACTGGTTGTGATTTCAGTTTTAGGAGAAAATTCAATTTGATAATGTTATTAAGTTAAGAAAGGGGGGCGGAAGCGGCACGATTGTCATCACGCATTTTTACGAGGGCGCTATAGTGGTCCTGTTTCCGGTGTATGCTTACCGGAGGACAATAAATTTATCAGGACATTTGATGTAGGGGAGGTTGTTGTCTTCCAAACCCCATTTTCTTTTTAATCAAATTTGTTAATTGGTGTTCTCGACATATGACAAATTATTTGGGTATGAGGTCTCCAACAGCGTGATCGAAGACTTTTCTATCGATGTATTTATTCATAAGTAGTTTGAAACCGTCACTGTCCTTGCCAACAAATTTTGCATACTGGTCTCTGTTTCTGGAGCTCTCAGTTTTGATGGCTTTTTTCAAACATATATAATTTCATTGCGAGGTTTGTTGTATTGCAAACTGTGTCGTTACTGCGTGGAGGAGACAGTGTCTGTCACCTGTAGTGTAAGCAGGCTCCATTTTGAGATATCATTTCAAGTCATCCAGTGTGTCAGCAACGCGTGAGTAAATTTGGTTCACTGCTGATTTTTTCGTGTCAGTATCGGTTTGGTCGTAGGTTGGGGGCCTCGCAGATGCAGGAGATTTTTTCAGGGAGCGTTTTCCATTGCAGTGATTTTCTACGTGACTGCGCACAGGATTTTGATTACTGGAAAGAGGCTAGAGCAATAATTTTTTATGAGTTTTTTTTTTTTGGGTTTTGAACATCGTTATTTGACTGACTTTCCCTTGTTCCTACGTACATATTGGATTGTCGAGGATTGATTGAAAAGGAGGGCATGTCACTATTCGTGTTTTTTGCAAGCAGCGCAAATTTATTGTTCGTACTTACATTATAGTGGTCTGAGATCGAGTTAGGGAAAAGCTCAGGTTCATTTACGTTCCCCACGCTGTGGGCAGGTGAGTTACTCAAAGCTCTGCTTGATGACGCCTCCAATTTTGGAGGGTTTGGTGTACGATGGGCATTGACGTGCATTGGCTTTTTTCTTTTTCAGAGTTTAAAGTGAGAATATTTGTTTTCTTCCGTCAAAACTTCGATTGACTGGAGTGATCCACAATTATTCAACTTATTGCTTGACATTTGTTGAATGGTTTTGGATGACTGAGCTTTCTGCAGAATTTAAATCGCCATAAAAAAAGGATCCCTGAGAGCACACGGTTTTGTTTATGTGAAGTGAACACATTGAACTCGTGTAGACCAATCAACCATCGCCAGGCTATGTTCACACGAGGAGACGAAAGTGGCCCCGTTTATTTGTCTGATAGCTTTGGATAACTGCTGAACACTGCTTTTGGGTTTTACTTCAATTCCATCCGTCTCGTGATTCGTAAAGTTTTCTCACCACAAGTATTCTTGTCACCAACAGTAGAAGATACAGTAGTACTTTTTCACGCAAGAAGTTAGTATCTTTCCATTCACATTTTTCGTTGGGTTAGAACGCTGATTCAAGTTACGGTGAGCGTCAATAATATTCGACCTTTCTGAATCCGAAATAGACAACGTTGTTGTCAGGCCGCGCAAGTGTTGTCGAGTCTTTTGTTATAGTTACCCATAATCTTAAGTATTTTCTTCAAGTGTTCAGTTCCCGGTACGGAACCCTAGGTCTGTTTCTCTGCGTTGATGGTGCGTCTGTGCATTTACTTTAGTTAGCCCTCAAGTTTCATTTGTATTTCATTTTAATATTCCCATACTATTTCGAGTTCTTAGATGAATTCCACAAACATTATAATGTAATTTTGCGTGTTGTATTGTGTTATGCAGTAACCCATGTCTATGTAGGCTATTTTTACAGAAAATATGTAAAATCATGTTTTTTGCGGAAATGTATCTGTCTATTAAAGAGGGATTGTAACGAGATTCTGCCTTGAGGAACTCACGTCCTGATGTCGATAGAACTTTCCTTTCTCCTTTTTGACAAAGAGTTTAGTCTAAAATGACTCGCTGGCATGAGAAGGGGCTTGAGGAAACTATTAAGGCTCCGATACACTGGCGTTCATGACTCGAGAAATTGCGGCAGTGGATCCGTCCGCCAGTTGAAGTGAGTTTCAACTGGCGACATGATACACTCAGCACGCAAGATGAAGCACCGCGGAATGCAATGCAAGGCGTCAGTCTGCCTCAGCGTGTCGTACGGGTAGGTGCGCGTATGCGACCAGCCGTATGGAGCGCAGGCCGCTGGAGTAAACCAAAGCGCACGTTGCGCTGTGCTTTAGCCTTCTGTGAGCGCTGCTCATCACATTCTGCAAGCAGTCGAATTTTTTAAATGCGTCTATAGAATTCAGCGTTCGAGTTTTGTCTACTCAATTGCGAAGCAAGTCATGGCTGTGCACCTCTCCCGTCAACGTTCAAAACGGTACTGCTCGTCGCAGTGACGACCGTCCTAATCCAGACATGCTCGGATCGCTGAAAGCTCGGTGGCCACTCTGCCAACTGGCTGGTGTGCAGGGATGGGAGGCACATTGAAAGGCGTGCTGGCGGTTATCACCGCGATTTTCGCCCAGTGTATCGGGGCCTTTAGGAGGAACTAGTCTGCACACTTTGTCGCAAAGAAAAACGCTGTCGCTGTTCGGCAGTAACAAAATTTACTTCTGTTGCCCTAAAAGACTGATTACGGTGCAGAGTTGCTTGTCTTTCTAACGGTACCACCGTAGTTCGGCAAAAACAGAATTTACTTCTGTTGCCCCAGCGGACTAACTACGGCATTGGCGGTACCCACACAAACCTCACTCTAAAGGCCCCCTCACGCGTACAAATATGTTGGCAGACAATCTGGACTGAATTTGGTATGTCGGTCTCAAGACCCCTCACACAATGCAAACAACACACTGCAAACTTGACAAAGACTGGCGCACGCTTCAGTAAACCAGTAGCAGCTAGGTGGAGAGTACGCACAAGAATAGCGACTCCAGACGGCGAGTTCGTACAATTGATAGGATTCGCTATAGTTGCAATGAATAAGAAATTAAAGAGATGTAAAACCTCTCTCAAAATGGGCTAAAGAATAGTTCTTAAAAAGTAGTGAACATACAAATAAGAAATTGCTTATTGAAGTGCATAATGAGGGAGAGAGGCAGAGTACAGTCGTGCACCACACACGAAAGTTGGCGTGACGTTGACGTGGTACCAGGGCTGCCGAATTTTTTTCTGCTGATCGTACCAAAACCTCCGTGAAAACGTACCAAAAATGATCAAAACGTACCAAATCTATTTAACTATAAATAAAACGTAAAATTCAAAGGTATTACTTACTTTGTCAATTAGAATGAGGCTTCCTCCTCCTCTTCGTCCTTCTTAGAGTACCAATGTTTTTTATTCAACTGTTGACTAAGCTCTAGAGGTGGGTTCCATTTTGTGCAATCTATATGTCCTCTAACATAGATTTTGATCGCATTAGTGCATTCAGAGTGGCCGTTTTTAACTAATTCCTGTTTTTGGTTTTTATATTGTTGAGGGTCGAAAAAATCCTTTCAGCTGCTGCAGAAGAATGTGGCAGAGACAAAAGCTTCATCATGAACTCGGAAAGCAATGGGTATCTATACTGATCGCCACACTTTTCTTGCGATACTGCGTACCAGAATTTTTCAGGCACTTTTTCTGTCTTGAAAGGAGCATCTGGAACAGACACTTCTCGCCACTCCATATTAATCTTTTCGTACTGTTCTTCTTTCACGAGATTGGAGAAGTGCATTGCCAATGGTATGATTGATTTACATTTGCCGTCAAACACACGGACTGAATCTAAAGCTTCCAATAGTTCCAACTTGCTGAACATGCCGTGAGACAGGAAACGCTGCATCATTTGTTTTGTTAAACACACGTAAAAGTTGATAACTTTCAACCAAAACTCTTGTAGTTTTTTGGGACATATCGTGTTGACGTTTTTCAGAAGAATGCTTTGTGCAGTTGCACCAAAATATACATCATTTAAATCGAGGTAACTTGAGGGATCGCCGACAGTTATTTTGCTGATGTCATTCGAAATCAAAAGATCTCTTTTAATGAAGTTGTTGATAACAGTTTTCATCCCAGTAGTAATAGAATTTTTTAACGTATGAATTTTGAAGGTCTCGGCTTGGAATTCTAAATTGAGCTTACTTACAAGTGTTAAAATGTAAGCGAGGAAAGCAAAATACATTTTTGTAAGTGGATCTTGAAGATTTGCTAATATTTTCGCAGCAGAATCAAAACCATCTTCTAGCGACGCAGATGTAAAAAATAACGTTAGAGCTGGCCATTGCTCTAAAAGTCTGTGCACGACTTGCTCTAATGAAAGCCATCTTGTGCAGCTGACGTGAAGTAATTTGTGAGGATTGGTATTTGTAAATTTTTGAAAGTCCTTGTATTCAGACAGGCGCTTTAGACTTTTATTCAGATATGAGTAAATATTTCTCGCCAGTTCCTCTAAGTAACGAGGCAATTCATTTCAAGCCTTGGACGCACACAAATGTAAAGAATGACAAACACAGGGTTCAATAAAGATATCAGGATTTTTCTTTTTCAACAAATGTTGGACTCCAGTTTTATTGCCCATCATAACGCTGGCATTATCGCTTGCGAATCCGATCATATTTTCAAAAGATATTTTGTGCTGTTCGAAAAAATCTTTTAGGCTATTGTAAATACCAAGAGCAGTGCAGTCTTCGATTTCTAATAGCGCTAGGAATTTGTCCACAGTTTGTTGAATCTGACGGTCATAATACCGAACCAGAAGAACAAGTTGCTTGATGGTAGAAACATCTGTTGTTTCGTCAATTATAAGGGAAAACTTCGTCGTATTTAGCTTAGCTACAAGACTGTTCAGTGCATCAGGACCTATTATATTTGAAAATATACGAGTTCCTTTCGTTCGTGCGCACTTGATGTCTTTGGCCAATTTTGAATCAGAACACACACTAGAAATGAGTCCAGGCAAATGATTTAAAAGAGCAATGGGTAGGTAATGTTCGGCAATAAAGCCACACAATTCTAGTTCTGCAGATGCTACTTTGTTTTGGTGATCTGACGGTTCACTTTTCATAAAATCAGTGACTTTGATCAATTGGCTATCCACCTTCACATTGCTTTTATGCTTATCAGTTTCCTCGTGTCTTTTTACTTGACTTTAAGCTGCCGGCTATCTCACAATTGCAAAATTTGTAATACCCTTTGCTTGAGTTAAATTTGCTAACTTGTAGCCACGATGAATATTTTTTATCCGTCAGTAATTTTGATGGAACTTTGCGTTCGTATTTAACTTTCTGCTTCTTTCTCGGAACATCACTGTCCTCACTATCGGAGGAATACTCAATATTCACTCTCTTAAAACTCATTATTCATTGATTGAAGAACAGTAGAAAGCCATCAAAATATTAGTTTTCAAATCAATGCGCGACCGAACACCAAGAGGCACTCACTCCACTCAGAAACTGCAGACTGACATGTGACAGTAAATCAGGCGGGAAATTAGCGACAGCAAACGAAAGGAAACAGAACCAAGACACAACGAGTACAGAACAAATCAAGCACATTCATTACTCAAATGGTCGTCAGTCTGAGTCAACGAAACGACATCATAGATAAGCAATTTAAGCAAATAACCAAACTAACATTGTATTAACATTTTTAATTCGCTATACTTATATCTAATGTACGCATAAAACTTTAGACTGTAGAAGTGCAGCGTGTCACAGGCGACGATACGACGAGTTTTTAACTTCTAACTGGTATCAAACGCGTTGCGTAACATTGAAGGATTACACATTTCGTTTAATTTACTTCTCATTCATATGAAAAGTTTTATAACTGCCAAAAATAAGGCTCATATTTTTTGGTAGGGCATAATTTCTCAACTAAATTATCAAAATCTATAAAACGTACCAAAATTCGGCGCTTTAGGCTGCCGTCGTACCAAATGTACAACAAAGTGACACTAGGAGCAGATCGTACCAAATTTGTACGAACGTACCAATTTCGGCAGCCCTGCGTGGTACAAGGTTTGCAGCCGATCGCTCCAAAATTATCAAGCATGGCTCATCTGCCTCATACAGTCTGTGCCAACCTGAAATGAGCGTACAAACGCACGAATTCAGCACCAGTTCAGATATGTTTGCAGATATATTTGCGCGTGTGAGGGGGCCTTAACGCTACCGCCATAGTTCGGCACATACAGAAACTACTTCTGTTGCCCTAGCAGACTAAATACGGCGTATGCGGTACCCCCCACGAACCTCTGGATGGGCAGCTGCGCAGAAAAGCTAGCGCCCCGCAAAAGGTAGCTGCACAGAACTCAGCCTCTTTTCCACGAACCCTCACGTCGACCACACGACGGTATCGACAGTTGTAAACGAAGTTCATTTTCCTAAATTGATAGAACTAACAAGTGCGCGCAATTGAACAGTCGTCACAAAACAGTGTCCTCGAGGATATTATGGCTCTCAATTGAAAAATTAATTGAAATTTACTTACGTTGTAAAGTGTACAGTGGTTACAGTACATATTCAGTGTATTTTTCAGTCATGATTTGAAATTTAATGTCGAATGACTATGTATAGAGAGCAAGTTTTCTTAGAAACTTACCCAAGAATTAGCAACCCTTTACTTCTATGTATTTCTCTAAGTGACTCTAACTCATTCCAGATCTGAGAGAACTATTGTCAACCAACCCTTTTGACAATAGTCTCCAGGACATTTGACCCGAATGACTATCGCCTCACTTCGTATTACTGGAAAGATTACTGTAAAGAACTTCGTGGTTCTTCGGGTGCGTATAGGGTATTCGAAAACGAGCATGCTTATTCAAACGGTTTCTGTAACAATATGATACAAACACACTTAAGACTAGTTCTAAAATCCACGGTTGCGGAGTCGGAGGAATAAATTTGCGACTCCGACTCCGTCTTTTCAGAATTTTGCGACTCCGACTCCACCTTTCCAGAATTTTGCGACTCCAACACTGACTCCGCTTAATCACAATTTTGTGACTCAAACTCCACTATTCACAATTTATTAGATGAATACTACTGTTTGCAGGTGTTGCAACCTGTATGTAAGGACAACGGTCCAATATTCTTCCAATAAAATTCTACTTCTTTATCTCTACCTCGGAGCTCGTAGCTTTGTACCTCCATACGCTTGCCGCCCCGCACTACAGGTGAATATAGAAATGTTTGATCGTGAAACACTGTGATTTATCTATGTTTATGAATCTCTGTGAAATAGCAAATTATGAAGTGTTGTATTGTCTTGAAGTTTTTATTCTCGGTGAATTATTTAGCTTTTCTGCTAGTCGTACTAAACGCCTGTTAAGAGATTCTATTTTTCTATTCAACAGGCTAGATCGTTGAGACTGCGCCTTAACCCATATCGCGAATTCAGAACTGCTGTCGTATAACTGATTTCATATAGTTGCTTCAAAATAGTTGCTCTAGAATCTTTGTTGTCTCCTAAACTTTGTACTTGCCTGCTTTTCGATGTTTAACCAATAATCGTCACTTCCCAAACTCGTCTATTAGTATACTTGAGAATTAGTTTGCGTTGTCGTTATTCACTGTTCCTTATTTATCTTTCCAGTGTAAATTCAATATAAACGTTAATTTATACTGTTGAATAAACAGTAGGACCTTATTGATTTTCTTTTGCCTGCCACCTAACCTATGCCGATCCTGCATGCCCTGACACTGTACATATGGTTATTATGATCGTTATGGACGAACAACTTTTAAATTGACAATGGAATCTTGGAAATAAAGTTTTACTAATATATGTGCATCTACTAGTGTACACGATTTTTTAAAAATGACGGGATTCGATAGTTTCCTTTAAAAAAGTCGCAAGATATCGATGACAAACAAATAGATCCACCCAAACAGAACTTGCAATTAAAATAATCTTTTTACTTGTGCACTGGTGAAAATCGTATCACAGATACGGTGATAAAGAATCATTACGAACGTCACAGATGCACACACCAACCAAGCAAGCAACAACTGTGTTATATTTCGAGTTAGCAAAAAAGTTTTCAACAAATTTGCCATACCTTTTTACCACGATATGCTGCATTTTCTCAACAATAGATTCAATTTTCAAGCAAAATTTGTTACATCTGAACAAAAGTGAGCAGACCACATCATTTGAATGGTATTTATTATACCATCCAATCAAGCTGATTCCCATTGTGATAATGCAGGGTAAATTACACACAAAAACGCAAGTTTATTTTTAAATTAATGGAGTCACCTAGCGTTTCATTATATACATAGGATATTTTTTTATGAAATAAATCAATTTCACGAATGATAAAATGCCCAAAACTCCTTTGTTTTGGAATTATAAGGACTTGAAGAAACTTTGAAACCTAAAGTATGATACCACGTTCGCGCCAATGTTAGCACTAACTTTTTCACTTCAAATTAATCCAAGTCAAGTTCAGGTTAATCTAAGTCACGTTCATTTTATTTCAAGTCAAGTTGAATTTAATCTAAGTCAAGTTCGAATTACTCCACGTCATGTTAAAATTGATCTAAGTCAAGTTCAATTTAATCCAAGTCAAATTCAAATCAATCCAACTCTAAGTTGAGTTAAGAATTGACACGATCACTCGTTAATTAGAGCGTTTTTTGCTTTTAATATGTTTCTATTATTATAAGATTAGATTATTAGTTAGTTAAACCTCCCTATCCGCAACAAAGGCGATCCAAAAAGAGGAAGGAAGTAGGCACCATTTAGTATGGAGATAAGGGAACATGGAATCTGTGGGCATAGTAGTAAGATAAGAAAGAAGTTCATGAAACAAGATCAAAGTTGAAGAAGAAAGTGGTAGGTGCTGAAAAAAACAGGACAGCAGTGAACCGAAAAATAATGGTTGTCAACATAACAAAAGCATTTTATTTCAACAAAAAGCAGGCCTGCCTAACTCACAGCTCGGGCCTTCACATTGTCCCTCTGGGAGTGCTAATTCCCTTAGATACAATATTTGTATCCCTTGTGGAGTATTATGTTTCTATTGGACGTGATGAGCAAGACAATCGTTTTTCCTTTCAGCAAGGAATACATATAACTTTCGCCTGTGGTACAATCTAAAGACAAGCTGTCGTAAAATGGGCTTGGTATCCAGCATCAGGGGGCAGATTGTGATTCAGATCTTTGACCGGCGTAAGACACCAGCCCAGTCCGCATTTGTCGATGGCTGTTCAAAGGGTCGTTACAGAGCACAGAGAAGGAGAACCAGCATTCACCCAGTAAGCTCATTACTGGACTTTTCACGGAATGTCCAAGCTGTCCGGTATTGGATTGACGAAGGCAGCCCATTTCTTACCGCCGGACCAGTAACGGAAGACCATCCTGAGGCACGGGCAAAATATTATATCCCATTACCGTAAGACTGGCTTGCCTGCAGTATTCCGTCTCTAGCGCTGGGAAGCCTGCCCTGACCCGTTCACAATTGTGGGATTCCTATCTTTTCCTAGCACTGGCTTGCCAGCAGTATTCCGTTTCTAACGCTGGGAATCCTGCCCTGACCCGTTCAGAATTGTGGGATTCCTATCTTATCCTAGCACTGGTTTGCCTGCACTACTTGTCCTGACGTAAGACCGAAGCTCCTTGCGTCAAGACTGAGTAGTGCAGGCAAGCCTGCATCTTGATTAGTTAACATCTACAGATATAAGTAACAATTCACTCCCATGAACAAATAAATAAACTATAAGATATTCAGGATAAGGAATCTGATTTAAAAAATGCACATATATTTAAAGAAATCAACGTATAAAGTTCTTTTAATGGAGCGACAGTAAAGATCGCGTTCAAGCATAAAATAATGATAATAATAAACCAGAATCAGGCACACGCACAGACTCACCCAAAACCAAGATCCCACCAGGCGCGCGAAGTGGCTTAACAATAAGGCATATAGCTACTGCACTGGAGCAAATTACCTCAATTGGACGAAATTTATTTGCGAAAATGGCTAAATTACATGATACATTGATTAGATGATACATTATGAACAGTAATAACAGGGTGTCTACTATGATTCCATTTTTAAATTCTACTACTTTTTACAACGTTCCAGAGCAAAAAATTACAACCTAAATCCTTCATATAAATAATTATTGCTTTACAAGTTCCCAGATATATCAGCCTACAGCTAATGTCTAGTTCGAGTCAATATATAACGCCATAGCGACGGTGAAGCAGCATGTCAGAAAGAAGAAAGAAACAAAGAGAAATACTTTATACTACATAACACATAACATAAGATAGTCTATTAACCACCATGAAAAAAGTGCCTTTGGTACCATTAATCGAGATCAATTGCTGTCATACACATCTATATAAGATTAGATTATTAATTAGTTTAAGCTTCCCTATCCGATACAAAGACGATTTAAAGAGAGGAATAATGAAGGGATCATCTAGTATAGGCCCGTGCACGGGGAATCTATGAGCAAGGTGTGTTTTTCCATCATAGGACACCAAGTGCATAGAAACAGTAAGTCAAGAAAGAAGTTCGAACAAGAAAAAGTTCAAGAAGAAAGTAGGAGGTGACGAAGAAAGTAGGAGGTACTGAAGAAAAGGATAGCAGTGAACCGGAAAAGCTGGTCCTCAACTAAACAAAACTCTATTCTATTTCAACAAAAAGAAGGCCTACCTAACCACATCGGGACAATCCCTCTGGACGTGTAAATGCCCATAGATACAATAGTTATATCCCCCTGAGGGGTCTAAATCCGACTATTTCCATGAAATACATATCAACAGAGGGCCACTTTGAACAAAAACAAGTTAAATAAACTTCCACTTTCTATAAGCGTGCAAACAAATCATAGAACAGAAAACATAATCAGATTTCAATAGTTTTTGAGTTAGTTACATACGTTAGTTTAAGCCTCCCTAACCACAACAAAGGTGTTCTAAGAGAGGGAATAATGAAGGAGACCATCCAGTATGAGGGGTGCTCCGCACATTACATCCTTGAATGGAAATTAGAAGAAGAAAGTCACAAGAACTGAAGAAAAGACAGCAAGCAGTAAACCCATAACGAAAGTCCGGAGCAAAACAGAAAGCTCAATCTATTTCAATTAAATGGCATGCCAAATAAAAACTCAAATGAACAAACACTTAACTAAATAAAACAGTGTCAAGTCTTATTGAAATGCTGTTCGTATCATCATGAGGGGCTTATTAAAAAACGAATCAAGAATACAGAATAATAAGATGGATGCGTTTCCTTGAGTAAAAATAATGCACAAAGCTACTGAGAAGCTACTCTTGTTCAAATAATATCCGCTCACTTTCTGTAAAGCAAAGTAATGAATTCTAATCACTGACTTCTCTCATTTTTATGAAAGAAAAAAATGTTCTACGAAATCAACTTTTAAAGCGATAACGATGTCTCGAGGGCTCCCCCGAGGACGGAGCACTGTTCTTCTCGATTGGGGCACTCATGTTCCACCACAAATACTTGCTCAGAGGGCGCACCAACAAACGTACTGGCTGAGCATCCCGCCGCACAATACTCTTGCTCCACCACAAATGCTTGCTCACAGGGCGCACCAACCGACGTACCAGCTGAGCATCCCACTGCACTATCTGAAACAATACAATTTCGCTTAGAAAAAATCATCGTAACAGTAATGATTTTGACAACTTCCATTTACCGGGGTAGGAATATTGAACGTTCCGGATTTGCAACACTTTATAAGAAAGTAAGGGCCGGAGCTATGAGTTAGGTAAAAGTTGAACAGCATCTCAACAAGCTAATTATGTTTTCGAAGATTTTTTTCATAACTGTTTACATTTTCGCATTTACTGCTCTTTCGTTCTTCTAGTAGTTTTTACTCCCAACTTTCTAGTTTTTTCCAATCTCAATATTGCAATGTAGCAGGTGAACGACACAAATTTCGTGCATAGATTCCCACATCCCAAAGAACGTGCTATCGTTTTCCCTCTCACAGAATCACTCGCAAACACCTTAAATATATAGATTTACATTGTTTTAACTTAGTCTGACGAGACAAACAATCGAAGTACAGCTTTTAATTGAATATTTGTGCCTCAGAATGCAGTACAAAAATACACGTTTTGCGCCTAAACATCTGCAACATGGCAGATTGGGCTACCACTATTCGTCATTTTCTGTTTCGACACCGAATGATATTGAACATATCTCAAAATTCATCTGTTCTAACAGCTTCCCTATACACATGTCATACGTACAGCAATACCTCAAAAAAAATACATACGCTGACAAGGTCATTTAGAAATTCCTCGTAATTTCTATGTTCAAATGCTGAAATTTTATAACAGTAAGAACATCTACCATACCTCGAAATTGAATCAATTCATTTTAATATGCTCTGGTATTTGCTCCTTTTGCACGGCTGGGCATAGTCTCCCGTGATCTACCGTGCACCGGAAATTATTATTATATTAGTGGTTTAAGACTCCGTTTTCAGTAACAAAGACGATATCACAGAGGAATAATGAAGGAGACCATCTAGTATGGACACGTGCAAGGGGATTCTATGCACGAGGTGTGCCCCGCACAGGATACCAAGCGCATAGTAACAGCAAGTTACGAAGGAAGTTCAAACAAGAAAAAAAGTTCAAGAAAAAAGTAGACGGTGCTCAATAAAAGGATAGCAGTGAACCGAAAAAAGTTGGCCCTTAACTAAACAAAAGACACAATATTTCAACAAAAAGAAGGCCTACCTAAACAGTGATTCGGGCACTGACATTATCCCCCTGGGAGCGTCACTTCCCATAGATACAATAGTTGTATCCCCCTGAGGGGCCGTGCACCGGAAAAAATTTAATATAGCAGGTGTTGTTTCCTGAATTGAGGCTGAAATCACTTGTTTCAGGTGTTCAACAGTGTTGATTTTTACCTGGCACACTTGAGGCAAGATATGTCTTCATGTAAACTACACTCAACTACAACCGTAGCCTCGAGCTCACCATTATTTTCGTAAATTTACTTCTCATTTAAATCAAACCTATGCAGTTTTATTTAAATTCATTCATAATTATTGTAATTTAAATAACTTAGTAAATATAAGGTGATTTAATGTATATTCTCAGCATCTTTGTACATCATTAAATAAAATTCTGCATTTTTCATACTTATAAATATTGCAATGTATAACTTCACTGAGTCAAACCTTAATTCAATCAAACGCCCAATTCGGTTATGAAATTCAAATTGATAGAGAAAAATCTTGAATACTCTACACATTCTAATTTTATCTCTAAATCCAGATGGATTACAAATGGTTTCTAAATTCAAAAAGAAGGTACTTACTACGTTTACGCTTGCGAGTACTTCCGGACCAGTCCACAGCCTGCCTCAGGAGCAACGCAGTTCGTTTCTCTATGTCGGTGAGGGACACGTCTCTAAATCTTGTCCACCGTAGAGCGCCTGGAAAAAACGAACACATAATAGCTAGTAGCTAAAACACATTGGTCACGTATGTTCCCTCTCCATTAATTATAGGAAACAAGTTCAGAAAGATCGCACGAAGCTTTCACTGATAGCTAATTTACAATTAATATGTAACTAATTTTCAACACGCTTATATTATGACATGCTTGAAACATTAAAAACTTACAAACAAGCAGGTAGGAAGAATATAACAGTGCAACATTTTCACGACAAAAATCATACCGCTCCTATATAGAAGTAGCTACAGTGAATTCAATTCACCATGAAATATAACTTACTTAAGAGAAGCTGATATGCCTTATGAGAAGAAAATTCATTCTTCGTAGGCTGCCGATTGAGACCAAGCCCAGTGAATGAATACGTCTGGGCCAGTGTTCTCATCATCATTCGCTGCAGCATTCGACGCAAAGTATCTTGAAGACTCGGGGTTTCCAATGCTGCCAAGCTCATGACCTGACGAAAACAATGATAACGTTCTAGTTCCCCTAAATTACTTTATAATAATTGTTAGTTAAAAATAAAACGTAAACGTGCATCGGGGGTTTACTCGTTATGTAAATCTAGGACAAGTAAAGGTAGTGAACCTGAGCATTAGCTAGCTGCATAAACATAATTGGTTCCGTACGTTTATTCACATATTTGTATTACTGTAGTACATATATATACATATATACATATATATATACATATATATATATATATATATATATATAATAGTTTTGGCTTCCCCTAGCCACTACAAGGCGTTCCCAAGATCAGAAAAGGAAGGAACAAAAGGAAATGTGTAATCTACGCACAGGACACTTATATTAGCGCATAGGAACAGCACATTAAGAAAAAGGAGGAAGAATAAAGTATAGAAATTAAAGGAAATAAAGTGGCCAAGAAATAGAAGAGGTAAGTGCTGTCTAAGTTGAAGTAACCTAATATCTGTTTATTCCCATAGAACAGTATGGACAAACCTAACCTTGTTGCTCTTCTCTATGCTCACTGATGGGTTATATATTTGTGTCGTGTTACTCGTGTATAATCCTCAAGGATACGCAAGAAGAAATTAGCACTCGCGTTAATGGTTGGAGGTCTCTGCTTAACTAGAAGTTACATTCATCTTCACTCTGCAACCGCATTATAATAAGTTACTGTCAAAAATTACTAGGCCTAGGAAGATCTAGAGCGTTATATACACGCAAGTCGATACCGTGTACAAGCAAGTCGTACAAGCTCGTAGTACAGTATCTTCAAATAACGCTGAATTTCTCTATCTAGGGTAAAGGACAAACAGTTATAAGTAGGTACTTCTCTTGCAGCATAAAAATGCTGTATTCCAGAAAAAGACTCAGGTATTTAAGAGGAAATAATGATGAAAGAAATGCTAAATCGCCACACTCGCATTGGCACAGATAGGTAAGTGATAAATGAGTCTATATAAAACACTTGGCAGCTCATCATATAATCAAGTCATTAAGGTATACGCCATGGAAGCTGCGCCAATAACCGTATGGACTTGAATGTATATTGACCTTGTTACATTGAAATGAGCGAGACTTCGAACTTGGTACCTCCGTTGAGGGTTTACCGAAACATTTCGGTAGCAAGTTAAGTAGAATCTACACAATTAGCAGGTAGAAACGACAGCAGTCTGAACTTTTAAGCTCTAAGCAATAGTGACTTACAAAATGGTTCGATGAAATGAGTGCAGACAACTCATCATCATTGTTGGCAGGGGGACCAGCAATAAGATCTTCCTTGGAAAGCTTTGCGGCCAAACCCCTCAAATCCTCAAGTGCTAGGTCCAGCTTCTCTTCTATCATGTCCATCTTCACTTGCATATTTGCTGCAACTTTGCTGACCTTCGCTGAAAGTGCAGCTGTCAAGTCCTGGCAGCAACAGCGCGCTTGAGGTGCGTCTGAACTACTGGAGGCATCCACAGTAGATCTGATCGTTAAGGCTGACATTAGCTAATTGTACAATAGCATTGCTACTGCTTAATGAAAGGTCTTAAATGGATGAGTTGTAAGTATATTACATACCTACATAGTTATGCTAACTTTCTCATACTGTGCTATATCACAAACTAAAAAAATTAACTGATTATTTTATGTGATACACAATATGGACCACGTAATCAATATCGACTGAATAAATGACGTGGTCCACAACCGGCAAGCCAGGTTTAGTTTAATGATCGTGTTCCAAGAAATTGTTTCAATTAACTGGCAAAAAGATTGCCAAGTGGATTTTTTTCTTGCAATGATAATTTTAACAATTTGCCAGAAAATTTAGTTTCACAAAAGCAACTACGTCTGTGCTTTGGGGCAAAATGGGGTTCCACAGTATAGGTCAACGTCATGAACACAATGCTAAGTTATAGCTTGACATATAGAGAAATTATTAAAAGAAAGCTACAAGTTGAGGGTCGAACTGGAGTAAGTTTATGGGTTAGGGCTTCAACTCATTTTTGAAAATTAATTTAATGAATTTCATTTCTGTCAAGAGAGACGCGAGCCTTATAAAGAGTTAAATATTACCTCATCAAATGTTGGTATTCGAAACCCACCCACCCCAACACCCCTTCGACGTGATTTGGAGGGAGTAAAAACAGGTATGGCGGATTGGATCGAGGTAGAATCAGAGAACATGTCAAGGAGTCGTTGAAATACCTGTCTTTGAAAAAAATCTTCATTTTAAAAACCCTGGTCACAGCAGAAGTGCTGAGTACTTTACTACTCCATACTTCAGAATGATGAACTTGGACTCTTCGGCAGAGAAGATTCTTTACTGAAAGTTAAACTTGGTTTGAAACTCAAGCTGAACTAGGAGTTAACTTTATTATTAGGTGAACATTTTGTTCAGCTTCATGTAAGATTCACCCTTTGCTGCGAAAGAATCCAAGTTCATCATCTGCTAGGATGGATAAGACAAGTAGCAACACGGCAGCCGTGAAGAAAGGTTTTGAAACCAAGTTCCACCCGAAAAATACTCAAAAGGTTTCAACCACTATTGCAGTGCAAAAGCCATCAACCAGTTCCAGGATTATGCCGCAGTTCAACCCTCTGCTCAATCTCAGGATGATTAAACTGGTGGAAATTGCCAGCACCTGATGAGATAGGTAATAATTTACCCTCTATGTAGTCCAGCTATTCCTCATCAAGAATAGACTACTATTGAATATACTTTTAATAATGTTGTACAGAATATAAAATTGTCACTATTGCTTGTTGAGCCTAAACCTAACTTTGAATCTTCATATAATACCTAGGTATGTAGCTACCAATTAGAACAGAAATAAGATGTTCTTAGTAGTGCACACACCATGAAGCAACATTATCAGCTGAGTTCATTTCATATTTTTGAATTGCTATAGCAACAATTGTGAAAATATGTAACTATTTACATAAAATACATACATATACAGTATATTCTACATAGTGGCAGCTAAAGACACTAGTTCTGTGTACCCATGTTGCACAATACCTGAAATGATATTGGTCACTGGTACGTACACCTTATTACCAATGACATTATTATTGCTTACATTTACCCTTTTTTATAGCACTGTGACATTAGAAATAGCTGCTAATGATGCCCAGTTGAAAAAACTGCTATTACTGGCTATTTTCTAAGAAATTTTACCTTGAAGATTGTAGGCCACCAGCATCACTCCACTCCACAGATGACATACCGCTGTCCGTGTCAAAACCATCCAGCAGCCGGTAGCACTTCTTGTAGGAATCTACAAATAAGAAACATTTTAGACCCAGAGAACCTAGTAAAAATTTGCCCAACATGGTAAACACAACACTTCAGCACTACACACAACACTGGAGAACTGTATATGACACTGCAGCACTGAACACCACTGCAGCATGCTCTGTAGAACTGTACACAACACTGCAGCACTGCACACAACACTGCAACACTGTAGACAATACTGCCGCACACTATGCAGCACAGCAGCACTGTACACAATACTGCAGCACTCTACACAATATTGCAGCACTGAATGAACTAAACAATCATCCACTAGATAAAAATTTCTAAAGACAGTTTTTGCTGTTTCTCATACAAAAATGGCTGCAGATAGGCACAATAGATTAAATAAAATTTCAGCCATCATTATTATTGCTGCCTCAAATAGTTCCTTTAAATGAGAAATTATTTCATTGACTTACAGGGTCACAGTTCATCAGTGACCCTGAATCACAGGGTCAATCCCACTTTATGAGTAATTAATCACTGTATAATTGGTGAATTTTAATGGGATGTATCACTAAAATTATGCCTTGGCAATCAAAATGTTACTAACATATAAAACTTTTATCATTACCATTAACATGTGTGTATGCATGCTCTAAATATTGAAAATTCAGATGTAGAAATGAACATAATTCGACCAAAATTTATGACACGTAGCTACAAAAATTACTTACTGGCAGATGTAATGATATGGCAGCTGTAGAAAGACCAAGAATCTTCTGGTGGTTCCAACTGCTTTGCAAGGGCTACTGGATCACCATGTGAAGGCCAAGAACTTTTGTGTGAACCATTTTTTCTAGTTTTTACCCACGATGAGGGTACCACTGCTTTATCATTAGATTTTTCAAAATACACTCCTACATATTTTTTTATAGATGAAGACATCTTCTCACCTGTAGAAGTCTGTATGAAGAAGCTCAATTACAACAAATTTTCTTTTGTAGGGGAGAATCATACACTTTTTCTTCACATCTTTCACTTTCCCTTTTTTTTCCATGCCTAAATATTGGAGCAAGTGTATGCCAACATCAGATGAAGAAATTGGATAATGGAATAAATTTTCCTTGGATTCAAACACTCTGAGTTTCAGTGTTTCATGAGATGCACTTGTAACAATTGCAACAGACTTGTCATTAAGCATTACACAGTTGTCTTTGCTTGGGTTTTGACTTGGTTTAATAAGACTATTATTAATAATTACTCCTTTTTTAGAAAATTTCAATTCAGGTTACTCTCTTTTTGAATGGAGGTGACTTAATGTAGAAATTTGTTCATTTTTTACTGTAGCAAATTTTTCAATTTGTTTGAGTGGTTTATTACCTGACCTGATGCAGCTTTTTAGCTCACCTAGAAAACTTTCATATGGGAAGCAGCTAATGTTTTCTAAGTTTCCATACCTTGCATAATCATCTGGTAAGTGAATAAGATTATGCACGTTATATGTAATAAATTCAGTGCCATAATGTTGCTGACACTCTTCAACAAATTCAAGTAAGAGGGATTTAATGAAATTGAGCTTCTCTTGCTGCTCATCACTTAAGAGAAGTCGCATGCTGACACTAAATTTAAGAAAAGTTTTGTAATGATCATGTGACATTATAGCTTTGTTTCTTAAAACAACAGGTCCAACATATAGCAACATTAGTCTAAACTCAGTGGCTTTCCAGAACCGATGTTTAGAAAGTCCAACCTGAAAATGCCTAACAAATTCACGGCAAATGAATGGTTCAGCACCTTTTATTGAAAGCTCAAGTGTTGCAACAGCAATGCGAGAAAATTGAGCTTTTCGGTTGGCTGCAGGTGACTTGAGCCATCTTTGCAGCAGGCGTTTCATAACACCTAAGCAGCAGAGATGCATATAATCAAGAACCATGGAACCGACTAAATCAATACCAATCGATTCTAAAATTAATGTTGAAGAATCATGATGATGCCTAGTGTCTTCACGTGACAAAAATGATTCTTTAGTTCGCAAGGGAGCATCGGTCTTATTTAATGTTACATGCCCACCATGATAAGAACCATGAACATAACACCTCTCACAAGAATTATACCCTGAATGGTATACAATGTTTTTTAGCTGAGCTCGACAAGGGGCATCACATATTATTGGTCCAGATATATCAAATTTTACTCTGCCATTCTGAGTTGGAATGCTTTCAGCCAATAAGTTTTTCAAATCATTTACTAACATTTGTAAAAAACGATTGCAATCAACTAACTTTTGATTTTCACTTCTATTAGTACAAAATAATCCTGCTGTGAATATTTTAGTTGGACACTCTTGACATTTTATAAGAATAGGATACAGATGAAAGTTAGGAGATTTGTCAAAAAGAGGAATTCCGTCAATGTTGATGGCCAAGGTAAAATTACTCCCAAGATCAGTTGACCAGTTGACTTTCAAGTGTTCTTTCAGACATTTGATCCAGTTGTTAACATGAACATATTCAGCTCCGCCTTCAAACAAGTCACTTTCATTGCCCTTAGTTATGCTATTGTGGTGAACCAAAGTTCGCACATCTATCGGAAACCCTGGAAAGACATTGGCTTCCACTAATTTTAGTAATCGATCAACTGCATCGTAAGGCACACTTTTTCCTTTTGAAACCATTCTGCAATGGTAAATTTCAAAGAATTTTCTTTTTGAAATAAAGTACTACTTTTAGGGTTTAAAGAATAATTTTGACTAAAATTTTCTGTTTGAGAAGAACTTGTAAGCCTGGAAGAAAAAGAACCAGAGGATGATTCCAGTAGAGTTTCATCATCATGATTAACTACTACTCCTGATGAGCAAGGCATAGAGTCCAACAGTGAATCACTCTCGACGTCGCTAGCTTCGCTGGTGCTCACTGGTGAACCTGGATCAATGCTTGACACACGAGCTTTTACATTCAAAGTGTCATATACTCTTCGTTTTTTCTGTTTTTTTGCCAGCACGTGGAGAGGTTTTTTCAAACGTTTTCTATCCATTTCTTTCAAATTAGTACAACTGCACTGACACACTCCAAAATCAGGGGCTTCTAAATAAACACTATGAACACAGACCTGAGGCAGCAGGCAAGGCTGACAATCAGATGTTAAGATTTCTGCAAAGGTAGGTAGCTATTATTTTTTCTTACTAGGCTATTATTATTCATATTAGCTATTAACACATTTTGAGACATCTGTGCTGAACTTCCAACAATTTCAGTTTTCTTTGTGATTGTCCCATATTCTCATAGTCAGGTACAAGTTTAGTCAGCTACAAGTAGCTACTTCCAATAAAGAAATGTCTCCTGCAGCTTGTCCAATAGGTGTCATACTATATGTAGTACATTGCACATTTTGGTCAATTTTTTGAAGTGGACAGTAGCTAATAGATTTTTACGCAAATTATCACCGTTTGGCAGGGTAGAATTATTGAATCATCGTAAGACAGTCGTACCCATTGCTTAACTGTCGCAAACGCAGTTGTCAGATTAGCCTACGATGCTATTAATTTCCCGTAACAAAAATATTGTTCAATCAACTTAACAATGAAAAATGGACTACACAACTACAAAAAAGTGCTTAAAAACCTACCTTAGTATAATTAAATTCTTTTTGTAACACTTTTTAATCTCAATATGTACAAGCAGAAACAAGACAGGGCCGAGCACTCCTGCATCTACCCTACTGGGGAGGATAACAGCTTTTTTGAAAAATACGGTTTAAATATTTACAGTTGCACATAGGTACACTTCTTAATTCATGAACAATTAACAGAGTGCATAGGCTAACCCACTCTATGTACAAGTACAGTTACTACTGAAATCTTATTTAATACACAAAAAACTTAACAGAAATTCCTATCACAACTCAAAAAATATTAGATTCTACCAATAAATTTCTACTTTACAAGAAAGAAGGTGGTAACAAGGTTTGTAGGGACAATTTTATTAAACTACTGTATAAATAATATATTTTTGCTTGGGGAAAACACTTTGTTGCTGACTAGTTAGGCCTATCCATAGAAGGATATGTATGATGGAAACTTCTTGAAACCTCTGAGAAAAAGATTAAAATCTAGCCTGGTTTCAGCAATAAAATACAATTACAAGTGTTGCCACGGAACAAATTTAATACAGCCTTTTGTGAGCGATTAAAACTTAAATGTAACTCATGGGCTGCATTCACATTTATTTACTGATTATGGGCAGCAATGTTTTTGGTAATACTTTAGCAGATGACCATATAAATATAAATTTATTTCTTTTTGTCAAATTTTAAATCTGCTGCTTTTCTAGAAAACAGACTTAGGGAGAAACATTGATAAAATTCACTTTAATATCTGTTCCTTATCAAAAATTTGAGGGAGGAGAGCAAAAAAATTGATTTTTCTTTCACTAAAATTATTGAAAACAGTTAAATAGACACACACAGACCAAGAATAGGTTAAAACAAGAAAGGTCAAGTTCTATTCCCCTAATTTTTGTAAAATAAAAGGTCAAAAAAAGTGAAAAAAAAAATCCATTTTCACCCTCATATTTGTGAGAAGGAATAAATAGTATTGTGATTTCAATATTATATCAATATTTTGCCTCAACTCTATTTTCTAGTTAGAGAAGTGGCAGTCACACAAATTGCCCCAAAAGACTATAGCCTATTAAAAGGAGTTAGACACAGCTTAGGCTAGTTCTAACTAGGCCTAGATAGTTCAACACTGCTTAGCCGTATGTAGGCTAACTAGGTATAGTTAACTAGGCCTAACTTAGGTAGTTAGGGTAAAGGCAGGAACGACCGGCCCTGCAGTAATAACTGGCCTCCTTAACAAAAAGCAATTGGAGTAAAGAGCCTGCTCCTTTTCTCCATTGCTTTTTGTTAAGGAGGAGAGTTAGCTTATTAGTGCAGGGCCGGTCAGTCCTGCCTTTACCCTAGCTCGGTAGCCCTACTTTACACTGCCTGGGTCATACTTCAACACTGACTAGGCATAGCCTAATCTAACTAAGCCTAGCTACTTCTCATTTTATGAGCACAAAAGAACAGAAATAGCTGCATGGTAAACTTAAACACCCTAATTTTAAGTTATGAATATCCTAAAACAATGCACAATGCCTATACAGTTGATAACACGCTAAATACGCGCGAATTTTTTGCGCGCGCACACACACACACACAAACACCGGTCTGACAGGTTTAGGTTATTGCTTGTTTGAAAAAATTGCGTAGTAATACCAACATTAACTTTATCAACACTTTTCCGCAAGTAATTCTGTAATCTATACGTTTATTAAATAAAAATATCGAACATAGCAAAATTATTTACGAAAATTTCTACATTTTTTATTTAGAATAATTCTATTCTAAATTCCTGCGCTGAAGAGTATAGTTCTACGCAAGAGTCTCTTCATTTTTCTTAACACGACCGCTTGTGCAGCTACATAAAACATGTAAGCCCGATGTGATAGATAAAAACTTATCACCAATAAAGTTGATACATGCAATGAAATATAGCCAATATTGGCTTCTACTAAACTATAATATTAGAGTCCTCAATTGGTATTCGTGTCTTTATAGTGCATAATACCCGCTAGATATTAAAGGGGGCTAATTGGTGACAAAGCATGACATTTCAACAGACTTAAACCCTGTATACAGATTTAAAATGCCCTGAAAACCAGAAAACGTACAAGCATTTGTTCTGAAATGCACTAACTTGATACTTTAAAATTTTCAAGTCTATTACTTCCCAATCGATATACGTATAGGCCTAGTGGGAGCGCAAATAAAAGAGTTTTCCTTATTAAGAAATGTCTGTTCTGCCCATAATCTTAAAACATTTAACTTAGGTAGTTATTCAAGTTTTTCATACATTTATGCACTTATTATCAACTGCTTATATGTTAGTTCTTGTTAGTTACCAAAGTCCAAAATTTAAATGAACTTTGTTAATATATGTGTATTTTCTGTCAACGAAACTTAACGGCAAACTCAACATGCCATTTTTCCCGGCAAAGTACTATAGGCTCCTACACTTCATACAGGCTATAGATAAAAGTTGCTCTTTTGAAAGGACAACTTGCTGTAACCTATAAGCTACATATGCAAGTTTGTCTTAACACCTATTCACAGCGATATTTTACTCGAACCAATGATTCAATTATTTATATAAGCCAAAAAGCCAAAATTATTATTCATACGAGCCAAAATTAATTCAACTAAAATCCATCAAGCAAAGAGTTAAGAACTTCATTGATGAATAATTACTATTCGAGGTGATATAGGGCCTGTAACTTGTAAAAAGTTTTTTTATGTATGGACAGGAACAGTTTCATTAATTTATTACGACCATGGTGTATTGTCAATATTTTATTACCTTACTTTCTTCATATTAACTGATGTCAAATGTTTTTTTTCTTCGACCTATGTGTTCAACAGAGTTTGATGTATTATAGGTACTGTTCTGACTGCGTCATTAGAATTAGTATTTGCGTTCATAAATTATTAAGACCTTATTGTATTGTAAATGTTTTATTTTTTTTTAATTTCATTGCCGCGAAATGGTTCTTGAATGTATGTGTTTAATCGAGTTTTCTCAAATTTGATACATTAGAGTTACTATTTTGATGGCTATTGTTCGTAACAAACATAAATCGTCGTTTCCTATCTCTCTTTCCCCTTTTTCGATTGATGTCGAGTACGATACACCGTGACCGGTTTTGAGATACATGATGAATAGACAATTTCTCTCAGTGAAGGATGCGCCTTGTAAGAAAAATCAATCAGTATGGGTGATTCGGTTCCCATAATTGGTGACTCTGTACCATGGTACCTAGCCTAATTTTATTTTTTTTTAGCAAATAACTATTGAACAATTTCGTATCTACAAAATCCTTATGTTAATAGTAGTTTGTAAGGATTTAGTAATCAGGTATGGTTGCTGTAATGAATGATTCTTAGGTACTTAAACGTTTATTTAAATTTCTTGGCGTTACAAATTCATGAAACATACACTAACGCACAACTTTTTTGCTCGTTGTATTTCTTTATATTTCACGATTAAATTCTTTCCCTTGTAGCGTAACACCAGGTGTTTATATAATTTAATTTAATTTCATTTATAACTACACAATATGCATTTTAAAGCATATTCTTACGCTTGGTTTCCAGTAATGTATTTGGTATAGTATTTTTCTTGGAGTGCCAGTACGGGCTTACAATCGGTTTTCCTTTTCAACTGAAATGAATATACCGGAACGAAACAGGCTTCCCACAATACTCTCGTTGAGAATGGGAACCCATTACTGACCCAACTCGCCCGAGACGTAAATTTACTCTTTAAAGAGAAGCCAGAGTTAATCCCGTACTGAAATTACACTTTCCACGGGAATCCAGTACTGACCCTTCGTTTCCTACGTCACCCCATTGAACACCCATTAATAAATGCTGACTGGGAGTCAAATATAAAATATGATCAGTTCACATTGTATTGTACTACTCATTGAAATTTTTTTGAAATCCTACATTATGGTAGTAAGCATTCATTCAAATACTTATGTTCAAAATGTATTTTTATGTTACCCATAGCAGTATCGGAAATTTATTTCCTCTCATTTAGCGATTTACATGCATGAAATTTCATTTTATCACATGTATGAAATCATATACATGCGAATACTCAAGATTACTATTGGACGTTATGTAGATCTAATCTTTAAGAGAAATATACAAATGCGATTCGCTGAGTACTTATGAACGATTCCGTTTAAATACAATATATAGGAGTACATTTCTACACTCATACATTCCTGCATTAACAATAAAAGTGTTGCCATCCCTTCAAATTAATCGGCCAAGGAAAATATATCAACTATGTCGGGGGAATAAATTGTTACTTCTTTCTACGAAAATCGTGTGGCGGAGCGGAAAAATGACTTCGCTTGTACATTTTTTATGGATAAAATCTACATATCGTCCACTGATAATCTTATGTAGTAGCATGTTTATATTTCATACAACACTAGGGAACATTCTCTCCATTCTAAAACTGGGGAATAATTTCTCAACTCTTATTATGTGACAATGAAATTTTCATTTAGTACGTAGTCAACTAAGTGAATAAGTGAATGAACATGGACATCCCTAAAAAAATTTTTATAACTATTTGACCAAATAAATAGACAACTTTGCAGCATAGTTCAGGCTAATCTAACCGGTAATTAAATTTGGGTCACACAGAATCATTACAAAATACATCAAAATAAGAAACCGATTGTACATTTTTTCACACAAAATGTCTTTGAATAAAATTGTGCCATAGTAAAGTAATATTAACCGAAATCTGAGACTTTGAACCGGTCTAATTCTTCATAAGACAGTGGTTTCTGCGAACAAATTCAAGTGAAAATTTTTTTTCATCAAAATAATGCTTTCAGCAATAATTTTCTTTTGTGAAGCTAATAGTTTATACGGCATTCTACTCCAAAGCAATAATAGCCATTTTATGACAATACCTAACAGTACTACATGCAACTAATCATACACAAAGCAGTTAACAATATTTTCTTTGAATGTTTTCCCACTACGAAAATTATCAGGATAAGTGCATTATTTCAATTATTTAATATAGGGAGAAATTCTCCCGGGATTACTTTTCACGCTTCTGAAATAGAGGGTTACGATTCTAGGGTTAAGGACCATCTTTTTTCAATTGATTTCTATTCTGTTTTTCAGTACCTCTGATGTTCTTCAACTTTTATCATGTTTCATAACCTTCCTTCTTATTTTACTGTTTTTATTCGCACAGTATCTCATCTAGGAACACCGTTTGTGCATAGATTCCACGTTTCCTTAACTCCATGCTAAATGGTGTCTTCATCCTTCATCAAGAAATACCACTCGGTCACAATTAATTTACCCTAAAAAATTTAATTTTCACATTGAGCGATATTTTCCAAATTTTAATTTACCTTCAAAAAATCTAATCCAACCTCGTGAGCAGGCGAATATTAGTAGAGACACATCCTTCGATTCCACGAACTTTTTTCACATTTAGCTGAAGAACGAAAATAACAAATGTTTTTTTTTCATTTTGTTCTATCTGCCTACCGTATTTGAACATTTTCCTTCTGGTAAATGCAAACTGGTCGCCAAAACACGGCTATATCAAAACTGAAGAACCTCATTGCATCTTGCATAAAGGCCTGTTGACACGAGGGGTGAGCGAGCGCTCCACCGGGAAAGAGAAGCTTAAACCCCGCCCATTTTCTCTCGTTTCAGGCTCAATGGAGCAGTAGACAACAGTCTGTCTATGTTTGGTCTTCGTCGAGCGACTCAATGCTTCCCAGTGCAATTTCAGACGCTGAACGTGTAGGGTGTGTCGTCTCTGCTCCCTCCCTACGCGTGTGTGCCTTTCGAAGTAAACGTTTGATAGGCGGTGTATCTCGAATCTTTTTATTTGTGTCCAATAGCCTAGCCTCAATGACATTCTAAGTTCTCCCACAATTTCATTGAATATTTGATACAGATATGGAGCGTACAATGGCACAATTTTGACTATGTTGTGGTACAATATGCACCTATCACAAAAGTTTATTTATTATGTTTGACAGTTCCATCGGTTTCAGAATAGATAGTGCAATGTATAAACAAATTCTTATAAACAAATAATTAAATTTTTAATGTATAAACAGTATTATGTAGGACAGTATGATAATGGGGCTAATTTGTTAAAACATTGTATCATACAGGTCCAGATTGTACGACACTATCCACATTTTCTCATTTTATGGTATACCTATTGTTTTGCATAACTTGCAAATATATTTTTTTTTCAGGCCTTTTGCATTAAATTGTATTTTTTGTATCCATATTTGTTCATATTTTTCTAAAATAGCGTACAATGCCTGTAGAGTGGCCGAAAAAAGTAACTAGTGCCTTTATCGATTTGGTGAAGGAGAAGGAAGAATTGTGGAATGTAAAATCGCCTAGTTACAAAGACCAAGTAAAAAAAGCCAAATCCTGGGAAGAAATCCTAGGAAAAATAAGGAAAGACATTGAGTGCAGTGAACATGATTTAAAAAAGAAATTGCACACGCTCCGAACGCAATACAGGAAAGAAATGGCCTCCATCAGCAGTTCGAAAACATCAGGCGCCGGTTCCGGAGACGTTCATGTGCCCAAGCTGTGGTGCTTTGAGGCACTTGCTTTCCTTCATGGGGGAGAAGTGTGCCGCCCAAGTACGTCCACGATTGATGATATGGTTCATGACCACACTGATGAGGTAATTTTATATATGACAGATAATTTATTATGAATTCATAGTTAAATTGTGTACAAACGAAATTATTTAGAAGTAATACTAAAGTCGGGAAATTTACCTTCTTTAAAATACTGTGGAATTGTACTGATAAAAAACATTGGTTTGCATCTTGCACAGCCTCACAATTACTCACGTCTCACAGTAAATAAAAGAACACGCAGAGCAGCTCTGACATTAAGCAGTTTTTGATTTATTTAAAAAATAACTAATGAAACTGCAAATAAAAATGAACGTTTCAACTGTCGCAAATCATTTTCAGCAGCGTATCTGAAATATACATTACAAAAAATTTGTAATGGCAAAAATACAAAAGAGAATCAAACTATACCGAAGCAGGTTAAAAAATGTGGAAATAATAAAGAACAAAAATATGCAAAAAAATTGTAAGGGTGCTACGCATATGTACATTATTGTTATTTTTTCTCCTTACATTTGCTAGCCTGGTTCGGCATAGTTTTATTCTTTCTTGTGTTTTTGGCGTTACAATTTTTTGCAATATTTAATTCAGAGACGCTGCTGAAGATGATTTGCTACATTTGTAACGTTCATTTTCATAAGCAATTTCATTAGTCGTTTTTTCAATCAATTAGAAAATGCTCAACTTCACAGTTGCTCTCTGTGTTCTTTTATTGATTGTGAGTTGTCTTGGAAAGAATGGGGAATTACAATTGTTCTCATTTTTCTTATTATTCATGTATCAAAATTAATGACTCATATATGAAAACATGAATGCACTTTTTGGTTAACTATGAAGTTGCTTATTAGAGGGTATTTACGTCACTTTGATTGGTGATTCATGTATTGATATCAACATATTGAAATATTAACATTTCATTTCACATATTTGAACGAAATTATTCTTTGTATTCAAATCATATTATCTTGCCATGATACCTTCCCTTCGTTATTGAAATAATCTTTATAAGTTTGGCGAACATCTTTTGCTGTGGCGGTAGTACCCACGTTTCCTCTGCGCAGACCCAGCATTTCCCCATCAGTACCAATAGACCCACTTACAATAGTACCATTACTTACGTTCTCTCGGGTCAATTCAGAAACAGAATAATACTGGCCGTCAGATTCGGCTACCAGGAAATTATGGAGAGCCAAAGTAGCCAATACAACTTTCACAACTTTGTCAGGTTCTAAATTGATTGGAGCTAGAAGCACTCTAAATCTATTGGCGAGAATGCCAAACGCATTTTCAACAACACGTCTAGCCCTTGACAACCTGTAGGAAAATATTCTCTCCTCCTTTTCCTGATTACGAAAGGGAAAAGGTTTCATCAGGTAATCTTTAAGAGGAAAGGCGTCGTCTCCTAGAATTACAAAGGGAGCGGTGCGTTCAGACCCTGGCAGAGTGGTTGTTTTCGGAAATCCCGCTGTTCCATTATCAATAACTTGACGCAGCCTGCATCGGTTCCATACTCCGCCGTCTGAAACTCGGCCGTTTATCCCTACGTCGGCATACAGAAATCTGTACTTTGCATCCACTAAAGCCAGAAGAACGATGCTGTGAGATCCCTGTTTGGACAGAAAACGAATAAACCAATGCTTTAATTGCGTCCAAATTAAACCAAGGCTAAAGGAATTTCATCAAAGCGATTATAAAACAAAATTCTTATAATATTTCGTTCAATGCATATTTCATCTCAATCGTATTGAATTAAATAATAGACACATCAAAAATTAACACCTAATCGTTAAATGTCCTGTTGACGCTTATTGCCAGGATTGAATTTATCTCGTTCATGTAATAAAAATTTTTTTATTTACCTTGTAATTAAAGTAATAGGACCCACTCTCACGTGGAGGATTGATTAGAACATGCTTCCCATCAATGGCTCCCACACAATTGGGGAAGTTCCAACGCTCATGGAATTGATCAGCTATCTCCTGCCACTGCGTGGGGCTCCGAGGCATCTGAAATGTTTTAACAGTACTGTAGTGTTACAATTAAGTGACAAATGCCTCCATTACTTAATCTTACAAATTTTTCTTTCAGGTATCTGCCGAGCTTTTGGAAATAATGGAGGATTCGGATATTTCCCTTGGTGAGCAATTGCCTTCACCATCATTTCAGACCCCAAGTCCTGATATAATAGCCCCCAAGATAAAGAAGAGGAAAGGGCTGTCTACAGAAGATGATGTCCTTCAGAAAGCTGTGGGGCAAATAGAGAGTTTAGTAAACAAAAAAGACGACAAATTTGATCTTTTTGGCCAATATGTAGCTAGCATGTTGAGGGAATTAAATTGCAACCAGTCTTCAATCGCACAAAAACTTATGTGCGATGTTCTTTTTCAAGCTCAAATGAATGCCCTCCAGGTGAATTCTTCAGTTAAAATTGACTAGAAGTATCAATGAAACGCTATGCTTATTAATAATCTATTACTCGGATAATATTCAATATTTTCGCCAAACTAATATAGGTATATTGGTGAGTTATTTTTTTAAATTAACCCTTTACCGCCTGAATTTTTTCAGCCTAGCCTCATTTCATCCGTATTTTTTCACTAGTACTCTAGGATCGTACCTTTTTGCCTGTCAATTTAGAGAAGAAAAAAACATTTGAGTTCAAAAAAAGGGAGAAAAATGAACTTTTAGAAAATACGTCAAATTCGTAGCAGTCGGCCGTAAAGGGTTAAACAACTTTATTCTTTATTTTACCAATCATTGCATTTTCAATAAGACGGACAAAACCGGAGCCACATTTTATATGTTTATCGTACAGTACAATGTGGATTTATTAGTGTTTTTTATACCCCTCACATATTGTTTTATTACTGACCTTCATGTAGTCATCCTTCAGCACGTTGTATATGGCAGCACAAGTTTCTGGGATGATGTAGCTTAGTGCAGAAACAGATATGCGTGTTGAAAATTGCAGTGATCTGTAGCTACCTCCTGCAGCCAACCATCTCAACGTAGCCTCCAATCTTGCACCAGCTGGGATAGCATCTCTCATCAATGTGTCTTGTTTCCCTATTTTAGATTCAATTTTGTTTAGTAGTCTGCGAAATAAGTCACTGTTCATTCTCAAGTACCCTTTGAAATCTCTCTCGTCTTCGTGTAATTCTTGAAAAATGGTCATGTAGCTTCCAAAAATGGATCTATTTTGAAGCCAACGCTTCGCCCACACTTTCCTCCTTCGTTTCTGCTTCACAGCCGCGACAACTGCTATTGAGAGCGCAAGCGCCATTGCTTTTCGCCGAGCAACCATCATACATCCGCTTTCAACCGTTTCCTCGAGCACACTGAAGATTTTACGGCAGGGTTGCCAGATGGCTACATGAATTTTAGGCCAAATTTTACCAAAAAAAGGCCAAAATAGGCCAAATTTATTTATAGGTAAACTAATATAGCAGGTAGATGCCCATAGGCGCAGGGGTCTCCAAACTTGCCAGACTTAGGGCCGTATTGATTGCTCCAGTAAGTTCCACGGGCCAAAAATGTTTTGATTTTCCTGCCATTATCTATAATTTCTAGAGTACTCGCCTAGTACACACTGGCGGGCCGGATTTGGCCCACGGGCCGTAGTTTGGAGACCCGTGCCTCAGAGTATCATAATTCTACTAGCCATTAAAAAATCTAAATACAAAGGAAAAATAGACCTAACTTGCACTATTCTTCAAGGAATAACATAAATTACTTTGACTTTTCATCCTCAGCAGAAGTTTGAGAGGTTGAAGCAGCTAGAGAGCTAGTTTCTTGATTTCCATTTGATAAAAGATGCTCGATTTGATATTAGGTTGCATTCTTGAGGCCACTTTGAAGTCCTTACAACATAAGAAATATTGTTGAGATGTGCTCGGATTTGCACTTTCTCATCTAGCTTTCAAGTTCGTAACCTAATGTTGGGCTTTGTTTTGACTGCTATCACCATAGAAAACATTCTTCCAACAATAGCATTGCTAGCGGGAGTCACCAGGCAATTAATGAGCGCATAACCTGAGAGTTCTTTAACCAAGTCAAAACTGCATGGTGTCTTTAGGAATCTCAACACCGTCAAAATGCCCTCCTGCTTCCAGTCTATGATACTAATTTTTCGGTACTGCGGCTCACTAATGTTGATACAATCCTGAGCTAAATACAGCCTGTGCAAATCGGCAAATTCTCCTTTGATTACTTGATTTGATATTCGCAAAGGATTTTATATTATTCAGCAAGATCTAGCTGATCCTGTTGGAGACTAGCTGATCCTGTTGCTCTGCGTTCAACTGTCACGTTTCAGTTTTACGCCTTGTACGGCACAAAAACCGGAAAATTACTAAAAAAGCCAGAAAAAAGCCAAATTTAAGAAATAGGCCAAACTTATAATCACGAAGCCAAACGCTTGCAAAAAAAGCCAGATTTGTGATATTTGGCCTTAAAAAGGCCAATATGGCAACCCTGTTTTACGGGATCGGTATTGCGCCACTGGAACCATGACGTGTAGACACGCTGACTCGACTAAGCATTTCACTGAGCTCGTGGTGGAGCGCTCGCTCACCCCTCGTGTCAACAGGCCTTAAGCCATTTGTTTCACTCAAAATCTCGACTTTAGTATTTATGTGCATCACCTTTTAATTATTTTTATCGTTCTCCATCCTAAATCATCCGGGAAATTAGAATCTAAATTCCCCGAAACCGAATTCTACTAACTGAATCACACTCACGTAGAAAATTTATTCGTCATGCCAGCGAGAAATACCA
Source organism: Morinoia aosen (assembly GCA_030386875.1). Classification (NCBI taxonomy): domain Eukaryota; kingdom Metazoa; phylum Arthropoda; class Malacostraca; order Amphipoda; family Talitridae; genus Morinoia; species Morinoia aosen. The sequence continues at coordinate 10,582,818 of CM059569.1, read as the reverse complement.
CTTTGTCGAGCCACTACCGCACACTGGGTAAGTGTCGGCCGCACAGGTGTTGAGTCTTTTATTAGTTACCCGTAATCATAAGTATTTTCTTTATGTGTTCAGTTCCCCGTACGGGCCCTAGGTTTGAGTCTCTGCGCTGAAGATTCGTCTGTGCATTTATTTTAGTTAGCCCATAAGTTTCATTTGTATTGTATTTTAATATTCTCATACTATATTGAATACTTAGCTGAATGGCAAAAACATCTGAAATGTTATTTTGCGTGTTGTATTGTGTTATGCAGTAACTCATGTCTATGTACGCTATTTTCACTGAAAATAAATAAAATCATGTTCTTTGCTGAAATGTATCTGACTATTTAAGAGGCAATGTAACGAGATTCTGCCAGAAAGAATTCAAATCCTGAGGTCGAAAGAGTATTCCTTTCTCCTTTTTGATACAGGCTTTAGTCTAATACGACATTCTCGTCTAAAAAGGGGCTTAAGGAAGCCACCTTGGGAGGAGAAACTATTCCGCATAGTTTGTCGCAAAGAAGTATATTCTGTTCGGCAGTAACAGTATATACTTCTGTTGCCCTAACGGACTGATTACGGTGCAAACAGTTGCTCGTCTTCCTAACGATACCTCCGTAGTTCAGCATAAACAGAATTTCCTTCTGTTGCCCTAGCGGACTAAATACGGCGTAGGCGGTAACCACACACACCGCACCCTAGCGGTACCACCGTAGTTCGGCACAAACAGAATCTACTTCTGTTGCCCTAGCGGACTAATTACGGCGCAGGTGGTACCCACATAAATCTCACCTAACGGTACCGCCGTAGTTCAGCACAAACAGAAACTGCTTCTGTTGTCCTAGCGGACTAAATACGGCGTAGGCGGTACCCTCACGAACCTCAGGAAGGGCAGCTGCACTGAAAAGCTAGCGCCCCGGAGAAGGTAGCTGCACAGAAGACAGCCCTTTTCCCCGAACCCTCAAGTCGACCGCACGACGGTATCGACAGTAAGTCATGCGTGATTATGCTAAATAATGAATGTCCCTCAATAAAATTCACGCATGAGAACGAAAACCTTAATAAACTCAATTTCTTAAGACGTCTGCATAGAAAAAACTGCCAACTCGTGCAAAACTACCGTATTCCATATATTAACGAACACTGGCTTAGGAGTGAAATATTATAGTGCAACTCATTTCAACTTCAATTGCAATCTTATTTCTTTCCAAGATAGAGCCTTTAAAATTTGTTCGACGTATGACTCTTTTAACACGGCTAGAACTTTAACGTTCATATTTATGCAAAAATTCATTTCCCCTTTTTTTAATTGAAACTTTTTTTCGTAGGACAATTGACTCTCACCGTGTAAGATGGCTAATTTTGATGTGCCGAAAAAAAATTGTACGTGTCTTTACCATATATGTCTATGTTTACCAATCGCTAAGTGAAAAACGAAATGAAAACGTTTATAACTAAATATTACCCACAAATAAATCCTAGAATAATTTTTCGCAATAGGTTCAGTGTTGGGAGTTTTTTCAGATTTACTGATAGGATGCCTGAGTTCCTGCAAAGCTGCGTCGTCTATAAATATACGTGTGGCCAGTGTAATGCTACATATTGTGGGGAGACGACTCGCCCCTTGGTGACGCGCATAGCAGAGCATAGGAGGGTGTCAGCACATACTGGGAGAGCTGCCACCAACTCTTTGCGCAGCAGTATAAGAGACCACTCGCATGCAGCTGACCACCGAATCACTGAAAATTGTTTCGAAATTATAGACCATAGCAATAAACTAGATATTCGTTTGTTAGAAAGTATACTTATTCACCCCACTAGGTCTACGTTAAATGAAGCAGATTCGTCCGCACCTCTGTATATTTGAAATTAGGACTCCCATCTAATCTTGTATCACTTTTTCTATGTTTATATACTATGCTGCTATAATTTGTGAATGTTTATTTTCGATCCAGATACTGAAGATGAGTAAAGTTTTTACTCGAAAGCTCTATTTTGATAAAGAAAACTTCATGAATGACGTTTTTACCCTCCTTGATTCTTTTGTTTTTATGTAGATTACGTTTCCCGAAACGAAAATCAATAAGTACTATTCTAAGATAATGAAGGTCTGTTTATACTAGTATCTTCCGTCTACAGTTGTTCGTAATAGAACAACTCTTTTGTGTTTGCCCGTTCCATCACGAACATTTCTGTTTCTTTCTTTTTCCAGTAATTAATATGCAAAGTTAAGAAGATGGAGCTGGTCTATTAAGAGTTTTACAAAATAGATATGTCTATGGGAATTAGCACTCCCATAGGAAATGGGGGAAAAATGGGAGAGCCCGAGCTGAGGGTCAAACAGCATTCTTATAGTGTAACAGGTTCCCCGCAATTCCGCGGCTGTTTAGGTTGTAAGTGGCAAAATAGGGAAATCGATTTTCTAGCTTGAATAAATCATAGTTCTTCCGAATGAACCTGAGAAATGAAATTGCACGATAACGTTGCACCTCGTATGATAAAAATTATTTTTAAAAAATTCTCGAAACAGATAAAAGTCGCGCATTATTACCAGCACCTTCATTGGCAATTTACCTTTTGGTACGGACGTGGCCCAGGACGAGGGGAACGTGCAAAGCAAAATATTTGTTACATATCATTTTTTTTCTGCTCACTGATCTGCTGTTTTTCAGTACCTATTACTTTTTTCTTCAACATTCTGATCTTAATTCATAATTTTTTTTCTCAACTTGCTGTTTCTGTAATCTTTCTGTACAGATTCCGTGTTCCCTGAACTCCATACTGAATGGTGCCTTCCTCCTTCCTCACTTTGGATCGCCTATGAGGTGGAAAGCGAGGTTTTAATTTAATCCAATTATCTAGTTTAAGAAATTGACCAAGTCTACCTAGTCATGGATATATTACGGCATGGTGGTCGGTTGCATTACGATGAATTTAACTTTCTGCTGAATTGGAAATATGTTAACCCTGCTTGCATGAATCTTAACCCTCTATGACCCACCATCCTACCTGAAGGACATTATAAAAATCCCATTTATTTTCGTTTAGGTGAGCCTTTCAAGTAGTATTAGATGGTAGTGAAGAGAAGAGACTAAATGCTTCGATAAATAAGCGTAATGTCATAATATTTCGCTTACTCAAGTGTCACCTGCTTCTTAGTTAGGCAAAGCGTGAAACGCCAGCGGGTGATCATACACTTCTTATAATTGTCTTAATTTATTTGCTAATAGCGAAAATTGAGGGCCACAATAATTCATGCACGTGTAAAATCCATTAATCATTCCTTTGAAAATACTTTCCAACCAAATAAGCTGGTTTTGTAGAGTTATCGAGCAAGTTTTCTAATGTCCATGTAGGACAGTGGGTCGTTACGCCAAATCTTTTATATAACAATGGATCACTCCAGATTCTATACCACCTCTCCAAAATGCCGCATTGGAGAAGTTCTTGAAACGGGTGCTCATCGGATGTTGAAAATGCTTCTAAGACAATTGAACTAGCTTAGTATACTATAGTATATTTGCGAATTTATCAATACATGTACATACATATGTGCAACACTTCAGCAGACCGATCACCATTGAGAATTGTACCTGATCTGCCATTGGACGATCCCACTGAGAGACACTGGTGCTCATGAACACTCATTATCTGCTACCAAATTTGTTCAACCCCCCCCCCTACCGACTAATTAGCTACGAGCAACATTTCTGTTTCCCACTTCCAAACGTACATAAGATTAGAAGATCAGGAGATTGGTTCCATTGAATTCTGTGGTCATGGGACTGAATGAACACAGATACTATTTCTACACCACATATCTTTATTAGTAAACGTCCTTGACTTCGTTAGTTTGCAAGGCATATGTCTGCAATTAATATAGTTAACGCACTTGGTTGATTCCAGTATTTTCTTGACAACGCTGACCGCGACTGTACTTTTTTGAGCTTTTCATTATCCATGAATTCACTTGCTTAACCTTATTAGGATTTGTTCACTATTGAATTCTTCATGTACAAGTACGGCGTTTGAACATAATTCGTTGTTATAAATTTCAAGAGTTATTTAGCTTGATGCACGTTGAAATGATTTAACCGCTCCACAATCGTGCCCCTCAGCTTAACCCTTTAAGGACCACAAGGACACTGGTGTCCTCTTTCAAAGAAATGCCATTGCGTTTCATATTAAGCTCTTAGCTGAGCAATCGAACCGGCAGTAAGTGACACATACAAGACAGAACACGTACACAACCCGCACATCAGTCAACAGATACACTACTGGGCAGTCGTGGAGGGAGTATATATGGAGGGAGCATAGCCGTCTGTGAAGAGAACCAGTTTTTGAGATTTCTCCCATGTTTGTGGTAACCAATAGCCGTCTCGCAAGTGTGACGTCAGCACGGAAGCCAGTTACCTACTAACTACGCTACGGTGCGCACATGCTCGCTGGTTGCTCTTCCATCTGTTGAGTTTATCGTAATCATTAATTTGGGATTCTAAGACTCCGTAAGATAATAAATTGTGTTTCCTCACTCGAGGACACTTAATAATATCAAAATTACTAGCAAAGATACATTAAGAGTTAAAAACTGTAAAGATTACAGGCCCTTGAATATAACAAATTAGAGAGCGACTTGCACGCGCACCTCATCCTTCGATTTGTGAAGCGGCACTAACCTTGCTTTGGCAAATGAACGAGTTGTAGAGGAGGCGAGGAGGAGCCAACTTCAGCCAAGCGTCTGTGGTTGGCTCACGTGTGGGGCCTTGCCAATGCCCCAGTCTCCCAACTTTTGCAGCTAATTTGAACCCGATTGGAATCGGCTATGCTCCCTCCATATATCCTAGCTCCATGTGGGCAGTAGCGTGGAGGGAGTATATATGGAGGGAGCATAGCCGTCTGTGAAGCGAACCAGTTTTTGAGATTTCTCCTGTGTCTGTGGTAACCAATAGCCGTCTCGCGAGTGTGACGTCAGCACGGAAGCCAGTAACCTACCAACTACGCTAGAGTGCGCATGCGCTCGCTGAATGCTCTTCCAGCTGTTTAGTTAATCATTCAGTCGGTAATGATTAATTTGGGATTTTACGACTCCGAAAGATAATAAATTGTGTTTCCTCACTTGAAGACACTTAATAATATCAAAATTACTAGCAAAGATACTTTAAGAGTTGAAAACTATAAAGATTACAGGCCCTTGATTATAACAAATTAGAGCGACTTGCACTCACACCTCACCCTTTGACTTGTGGTGAGGTACTAATCTTGCTTTGGAAAATGAGAGCCATTGAGAGGAAGGGTTGTAGGGAAGGTGGGTGGAGCAACTTAAGCCAAGCGTCTGTGGTTGGCTCAGAATCGGGCATTCACACTGCCCGAGTGTTTCAACTTTTGCAGCCAAATTGAGCCCGATCGGAGTGCGCTATGCTCCCTCCATCTATCCTAGCTCCATGGGCAGTAGTGAAGCAGACGCTGAGGAGTGAGGGTGTGTCGCTCTATTTTCCAGTCTCCCTAACTTGGATCAGGATGACAGACAAACCAGGTACGATATAGTTTGGTCAAATCAAAAAAAGTGTTTTTTCACTAGTATGTTAGTTATTACTTGATTCTTTTTAGCCCACGTTTTGATCTCTTTGAGTGAAATCTTTTTTTCCAAAGAGGACACCAGTGTCCTGATGGTCTGTTGACTGCTCAATTTGAAAGTTACTATTTATGTCCTCTTGGTCTGACTGATGAGTTATTGTTGATAATCATATGGCAACATTTATTATCAGATAGCATTATGAGCTGATAATATTCATTTATTTATTTTCTAAAACAAAGTATAGCTAAAATTTCACGTATCATTACTCATAAAAGTACTGAGAATTGGTGATGAATGTGTAAAATTTATAATTATTTCAACACAGTTCACGTCTTGTTCGGCATGGTTTTCACGACATGTATATTTATTTCAGGACCGTCCACGTTTCCAGCGAGGTCTTTTTATTCAAATAGGCCACAGCCCAGCAGGGTAGCATCATTAGTTGCAACTTTGAACTGCTCCAGCGATGAAGAGGATGGCTACCTCTCACATGATGATGACGTTCTTGATCCCGATTTTAAACCCATGCTTGAGCAAATGATAGAAAATGGTGACATTGCTGCTGAAGAAATGCTGCAAGAAGAAGGAATGACTGAACTTCATGAAGAATCCAAGAGTGAAGCAGCTCCACCAGCAAATGAAGCACGGTCAGGCAGAATTTCATGGCAGAGTGGAGTTCAAAATCCTAATCCTACACCGCCCTTCACGAAAGACCCTGAAAATTATTGTGCTGGCCTGGAAACTCCATATGAATATTTCAAATTTATTTTCACATATGAATTGATAGATGAAATTTGCTCTCAATCCAATTTGTATGCTTCGAGGCAGAATCCAAATCAACCCCTGAATTTAGAACCAAAGGAATTTGAACAATGGTTGGGCATTTGCATGAGAATGTCCATCACTAAGATCTCACACACACGTCTTCATTGGTCTGCTCATTCTTTTAATGTAAAAGTTAGATCGATAATGTCGAGGAAGAGATGGGAAAGCATCAAAACAAACCTGCATCTTGTTGATAATGGTAATTTGAATGCAGGTGACAGGCTAGCAAAAGTCCGCTTGCTGATTGACCATCTTCAAAAGGCATTTAGAGAGATTCCAAATGATGAACATCTTTCTGTAGATGAACAAATGGTGCCGTTCAAAGGGGCTTCATCGCTGAAGCAGTACATACCAAAGAAGCCAACGAAATGGGGATACAAATTGTTCATCTTAGCTGACAGAAATGGTCTTGTTTATGACTTCTTTCACTACACTGGTTCTATTCCTGCTGTGGAACGCCAAGGAATACCAGATTTGGGAGCTAGCTCAAACTCTGTCTTGATCTTGTGTGAAAGTGTTCCTGAGGGTAAGAACCACAAAATTTATTTTGATAACTGGTTCACTTCCATGAAGTTAGTTGAGCATTTAGCAACTAGAGGCATATGGGCTTGTGGTACAGTTCAAGAGCGTCGATTACGAGGTGTGACGTTCAAAAGTGACAAGGATTTGAAAAAGAGTGGTCGTGGATCATTTGATGAGAAATCAACACGTACTGAAGACTGTGTTCTGACAGCTGTAAAATGGTTTGATAACAGATCAGTGACTCTTCTCTCAAGTTTCCTAACTTCAGAGCCAATTGAATTATGCAAGAGATATGACAAAAAACAAAAAGCATATGCTGATGTTGTTCTTCCTAATATTGTTTTCCAGTACAATCAAAACATGGGAGGTGTGGACAGTCACGACCAAATGATGTCCTATTTCAGAATGAATTTCAAGTCCAAGAAGTATTACTTGCGTTTGGTGTATCATCTCATCGATATGGTTGTTGTCAACACTTGGAATCTATTGCGGAGAGAAGAAATCAAACGGAAAGTAGCACATGCGCATCAAACGTCTTTGTGTGAATTCAAATTGGTGCTGAGCGATTCTCTGATGATGACAAATAAGGATGTAGTACAACGGAAGAGAGGATGGCCATCTGAAGACAGCTTACAGCGTCAGTTTGAAAAGAAAAAAAAAGTAGGGCATGCAAGTAAGCTTCTTGTAGCAATGGACATTAGGAAAGATGGTCAAGGACATTGGCCCTCATTCCACGAAACAAGAGGAACTTGCAAGTATCCTGGTTGTAATGCCAAAAAGTACATGTACTGCATAAAATGTGAGGTATATCTTTGCTGTGATCGAGAGAAAAATTGCTTCTATAAGTTTCATAATGAATAAAGATACTTTTGCTTCCCGGTGAAGTATGTGCTACTAGTTGGTATATTTCAGTTCCTAGTTTTTCTGTGATTTCAGCGTTTTGCCAATGTGATATCATTTTGTGATATTGATATTATTTAAGTAGCTGTTTATTAGTCGCTGCCAAAGGATTTCACTTCAATAATGTATTTGTATTTGCTTGTTTTTTGCTCAATGGATACAATATTCGATTCATGTTCTTTAGTTATTTACTAGCTGTCTCAGTACTGGTATTATCATACTAGATATGTTTGAAATAATGAACTATCACTTTGATATAACGGAAATGTCCTCAATTTTCATTATGGCTGTCTATATCAACTATATAATTCAATTTATCAACTTCATGTTTATTGATAACATGTTCATTTGACCAAGAGGACACTTATGGCCTCCTTCATTTTGCTGGCTCATAGGACCAGTAGGACACACATGTCCTCTTTCAACTTTTTTTTTAGTAAATGCCTGTGACTAATATATGTTGTTCTCCTATGCCTACTGATGTCAATATAGTATAAAAATTATCAAAAGTATTTTTTTTCTGGCCAAGAAAAAAATTGAAGAAAAAAAAACTTTCTCTCCTCTTCCATGAAGGGTTCTTTCCACTGCTTAGGAAACTTCACAACTGGCGACCGATGGTTATCAAAATATAACTATTAAAATGCAATTTGTGCGATAATTGAAATTTTTATAACGAACCCCTCATGTTTGTGTTCAAACCCTTAAAACTAAGTGGAGATAATATAATTTGTCGCGTTGGCATTAACTTTCAGCAGCTTTCACGTTCCTGTTCACGGAAAGACTCTTCAAACTTCTTCGGAGCCGAACACGCAGCACCCCGGAAGTATGCTCCTACACCGAAAAATTCAAAAATTCCTAAATACTTTTCAACCTTAGAGTTATATGATCATAAAAAGCTTCAGAGTGTCATCGAGGATCGACAGACGACCGCAGCCTAGTTTCCAAAGTAGCACTGCACTTCAAACATAATTATCGCAACGAAGTGTGTTATCTAGGATCAATACTACCCCACATAGTTTTTCAAAAGTAATTCGCAAGCTGTCGTTAGGTTCTAGTGTTATTGACACTTACTGGGTATATAGCCCCAAAGATCCTAATCCCCAAGCTTTGGAAGGTATGGACGTGTCATGATAATGCCATCAAAAGTAATCCAAAAAAAATTCCCTAAACACAAAAACTTGACTGAAGAATACGCAAAATCTGCACCTTCTTCAGGGCAAACTTTGAAAAAAATTATCTGGAAGTATAAATTAACAAGTTTAGCTTCAAAATCATTCACCACCAGGTACAACAGTTCTGGTCTTATTTAAATTGAATAATCACTCCTACACACTTTGCATCAATTTATCAAAAATGCCAATTGTAACTTCGCAGTCCGCATTGGCAAAAAACTCACACATTTCCAGGTAAACCCTACACTCGAGACTCGCGAGAGGAACCGGCCATCGCCGGTGGGTGCTCATAGGCTACGGTTACAGTGGATCCGAGTTCGGACGAAAAATTGTTCGACCGAATTCATGCGAAATTTTCGTCTGAACTGTGTGGTTTCAGTGCCTCCGTGAGGCTCCGTCTCTTCGGACGAATCTCGTCAACTAGTGAGAAGTCAAGTGAGTGATAGGATGGAGGATCTGTACCTATTGGAAAGTCCTCTGTTAATAATCTTATTGTTTGAAAGAACTGAAAATGTGAATCCATTATTCACTACAAACACCATAAATTTTTTCCAGAATTTCAAAGTCAACCGAATAAGTTTCGGATCATGGAATTACGCCACATATATTTTTTTCAATTCTTAATGCAGTCGAAGATTGCATAACGAAGAAATTCAATTTCCGCACCTGCATTTCTCCGTGTGAAGGACTTGCCCTAATACTAAGGTAAGGTTTTCGAATTATATAAGAGGATAAATTAGTGAAGTGAAATAAAATTAATGAATTCCATATTTAATGCTAATAACAAAAGTACTGCTTAAATTCCATATTCAATGAGAAAATCCTTATTTATCAGTCATAGCTGCTAAATACAAAATTAAAGGAATAATTGAAGCAAAGACAAATATTTAAGAAAATACGACTTGGAGGAAAGGTAAAGGTATTAATAAAATTTCAACGAATATGTAGTACACATTGTTGTGCGTAACCGGAGAAGTTAGTGGTAGTTCGTGACTGTTCGGACGAAAAAACAGAATTTTATGAAACACCATATTGTTCGTCCGAATTCGTCCGAAAAGATGCTGCCAGTGTAACCACTTCCTACGTATTCCATTATTTTGATTGTTCGGACGAATTTGGATCCACTGTAACCATAGCCTTTCCGTGCATTTAGTTGCAGCGAGAAATATGTATACGCTTCATGTTCCTTCGTTCGAGAATGAGGATACGATTACGCCATATCCAAGATCTACTGTATATCTCGTTAATTAAACTCTATTCGTTCCTAATGTCACTTGTCAGGGCTGACGTCCCGTTCCCACCCCTTGAATATTCTTATAGTACTGTACATATCCCATTAGTGTAAGGTAGCTACAGTCAATTAAGTTGGCCAGAAAATGACACGCCATCTGTGTTTGACCATGGCACATGGAGTACTAATGATTATGTCACAATAGGTAGAAAAAAATTTCAATCATCCCCCTAATCTTCAAGCAAACACAAAACTAAAATGAATTTGGGTATGAAAGGTACAGTAATTACATATCGAGATCGCAAACTCCATTTTATAGAGAATGGGTTTTACAGGGTTATTTCGACAGAAACAAAGGATTTGGTCATTTTAAAAAATTTGCAAAAGAAACCCTCGCCGGGGGTGTTGCTTAAATTGTTTTGTCCTCCTAAAAGTTACCAACGACTCAACGAGAATTTCCATTTGTTGATTTCTGAGAAACGATAGGTTTTTTGTGATGAAAAGAACAATAAATATTTTAAACCCCTCGGGCGTGTTTTAGGAGTTCTTTTACCCAACGAAGAAAAGTCACCGCGCAGTAAAATTGGCCCCGTGATATTTGAAAATTTTTAAAGGTTTTAAAATAAGTTTAAGCGACATGTAAGTTTTACTCTGGAAAGAGAAAAGTAACGTCACAATCGTAAGCCGCCGTAACGGACAAAGGAACATGACGAGCTGTAGGAACCTTTGTCAGTTCAATCCCATGCCTGTACAGAAAATTCACAGGATTTCCTGTTTTCGTTAGTTGCTCAATAAATTTATGCTTTCTTGCTATTAAATTTATCGAGACTAAACTTAATACAGCACTGTAAGAACTTAATAGTAAGATTAGTTACAAATAATTTATCCATTTCATTTATTCAATACACCATTTATCATTCTTCTTGTCTAAATCTATACAAAACGTCTATCGGTGGCATGTTTTTAGTTGTGGCATGCACGGCTCATCCGTCTTCTCGCCAAACTTCGCTTCGCGGCATGTCTTGAGGGTCACGGGGTACCTTGGAGGTTCGTCAACTGGTCTCTTTCGGTGGCATGTTTTTAGCTGTGGCATGCACAGCTCATCCATCTTCTCGCCAAACTTTGCTTCCCGGCATGTCTTGAGGGTCACGGGGTACCTTGGAGGTTCGTGGACTGTGGTTTCATGACCTATTACTTGCCATTCCTTGAGCTCGGTATTTAGGAATTCGTTTTCCCCATTCATTCCTAAGAATATAACTTATAATTAAATCTAACTTTACAACTAAAACTATAACTTATAACTAATACTATACCTATATTTAATACTATAACTATAACTAAAACTATAATTCAACAAGATTAGCACTAACCTGGATACTTATATCACTAAAACTATGAATATACTTACCCTATGATTATATATGTATCTTGACTAACTATAACTCAACAGAGCACGGGCGCAGGCCCTTCTAGTGACAACATCGTCGCACTGCTAGTCAAGATACCCGAAATCTCGCTTTCAAGATTTATTTTTGTCCTTAACCCTAATGTTTTGTGCAGTTCCTTGAAATGCCGCATTGATATTTCTCCCGAAACTGAACGGGTAATCTTCTCAAATAATTGGGTTTTCATGTTTCACTCTCATAAATCTGTCTACATGATGGCCAGTTTGGGTAGCGAAGTGTGATGCCGAGGGTCCACGTTTGTCGGCGGGGGTGGTGCGCCAGCAGCATTCATCTTCAACGTATTGCTCTAATTCTTAATACTTCATTTACTAATTAAGATTCAAGTTTAGCCTTTTGCACAATCCTAAAAGACACCAAAAGCAAGGACAGTAACTCTCTAATTAATATTTAAGCAAACCAGAGATTTAAAAAATCGAACGTTTCGAGCTCTTAGGTCATCTTCAGCATCTGAAATTGTTTACTAACATAAGTTCATCTGAAAAGCATTTGAAAACTAAGAAGCTATTAGTGTTTGATAGGAGGATTGCGTGTCGTTTAAAACTGGCTTGTCTTGCTTGGTAAAAACCGATTCTAGAATAAGGAGACCCGCCCACTGATGCGATTCTATTGGTGCGACGCCCTGCGAAATTGCACAGTTCAATTGTAGCACCGTAGGAATAGCATTGTGTTACCTAACTCACCACCGATTGAGGCGAATTGCATCAGTTGGGGGGCTGCCCTATTTGACTAGAAGCGGTAGCAACACTCTTAAAATCGCGTAAGCGAACGGGGTCGGGGAGGTCGCACTTGTATGTGTGAGAGCGGACCTCTGAGTGAGAAGTTATTAGTGACAAGTGCGTTTGATAGCTCCGTTCGGCCAGTGTTGCCAAATCTTTTCGGTAGAAAAGTACCAGATTTCACATAAAAAGGTGCTAAAAAGAGCTGAAAGTGTTTTGGTTGGTGCTAAAAAAGGAGCTAAGAATATTTATCAATATATATTACAGTAATTCACCCTTTAAAGTGAGGTTAGATTGTCACATAGCTTTTTAAAGCTGACATTAAGCAGCCTGTCTAGTATAGGAGTAGGCTAACCATTTATATATTTCTGCAATTTGAAATTCCCAATTTCCAGGCAGAACCTCAGGTAGGCGTGGGATATTGCTAATTGCAGTGAATGACAGACACATCTCACAAGAATCAATGATTGAAGTTCTTTTTCCAACTTCTTAAACACACCTTCGTTCACTCCTACCATAACACTGACATTGTAAGTACCTATGGCAATTAATTGTGGGAAATTCTTCCCACATACGCCTCGCGTGGCTTTTTATTTTTGCGCATGTACTGTGGGCCGGTGGGATTTTGTTTTTTTGCCGATTTCATCGGGGTTCGGGCGGTGTGTTCGGATGGTCCTAGTTTTTTTAAATTGAGTGTGTGCTGTTCAGCTCCTTCTCTTGCTACCACGTGAGATGGTTGTGTGGCCGGTTGGCTTTGTGGACGGGCTCTTGTGATGGTTGCTGGTAACGTAACTCTGCCGTGATCTGCCACTGACCCTCGACTTCCTATGCTCTTGCTGCTTCTTTTATCTTTTAACAGTTTTTAAGTTTGTGTGAATGCGATTTTCTTTCATTTAAATCTTTTGTTCGGGTATTAAATTTTACACTCTTAAAGGTGTTCGGTCTACTTAAAATTAATTAGGCTACGGCCTGTTATGTCAAACTGTAGTAAGGCTACGGCCTACTGCGTTGAAACTTGAAACTAAACTTACCTTAAATTTATGGGTTGCGACCTGAATGTAGGCGCTGCCATTAAAGATCTTTATGATCATTATTAAAATTATTCTTGAATTGAGCTGGTGTGGTTTCTAATCTTAAGAGGTGGGCTACCGCCAGCTCTACGAACCTCCCAGCAGTAATTTTCTTCTGGGCTATGCTTTTCACAAGTTAAAACATCTCCCTACTATCCTTTCTGTCCTTTGACCGAACATCTACCTTGTACTGTTTTCTACTAAATTTCTAAATTACCTCTTAAGTGGTTTTGCGGCCCACCGAGTATGGCAATATACTTGGGTGAGTTTCGTGGTCAAAATTGTTTTTCATATTCACATTATTGGTATATCGGGTTGTTTGTTTCTCAACTTACCGTCTTTCTTTTGTTTCCTTAGTATACGAATCTAAAGTCAGCTTCGCTTCCGTCTGCTGGCCGTTCTTTCTCTGTTTTTTCGCCGAACCTGCGGTGTCTGGTGCCTCCGATCCGATCATATTCTGCGTTGCTCTCTGGGTGCGTTATGCTAGGGTGCTTCTTGCCTTAATTCGCTGCGGTATAGTGTTGAGATATAAGCTCGTTAGTGATTGCTATAATTCGACCAGGCGAGGCTTAGTTTTTATCGTGTTGTTGCTCGTTGCAGGTGTTCATGGTTCGTTTGCGGGCTAACTAGCTCCCTCCGGTTCCCGTGCTGGCTTCTTTAACGATTAACCGTGGACCCAAAAGAGACGTGCACCGTGGTGCAACCTAATCGTGTGAAGCCTCTCAGTGACGCAACTTTGAACGACCGAGCACCTCCTATTCGGGGCGTCGCACCATAATAAACTTAATATCACAACTATCAAGATCTGGAAATTCTTAGAATTCCAAATTAAAACGTAAACCTTATTACCGTCATTTTACGGAGGTGTGTTCTCCGTTCAATCTGAATTGGATTGAAATCTAACAACATTATAATTCGTTAAATCTAAATCTGTTTATTGACTGTTTCTATATCCTTTAAAGTTGTAGTGTGCGAGAATTTCCTACATAATAAGGTTGGCTATGTTCAATTTGTAAGCTCATTTTTCAATACCTCAACAATGCCATCTGCATCACTAAACAATGCAACCAGACCTAAGAAGGTGTAAACTACTTTTTTCCTTTTACTAAAATAAATAATAATAATACGTTACATTTCATGGATTGATATATTATTCTTCTCATCAAGCAGCAAACTAAATTTTTCACCTCCGATGTCAGTAACCAATTGTCTTTAAGGTGTGCGCCTAGAACATTCTTTATCATAGCATTGTATTTGCTTCCGTGCATTCTTACCCTTGAAACGACTTTGCAATCTTACACGATATGCTTGCACAGATCTATAAAATAATACAATTTAAACAATTTAAACAATTTATTTACCACAGGTGATACAGAGGTAGAATTTTACTTAAGTCTAGTACAATGGTCAAATTTGAGTATAGCTACCTGTGGGCCCGAATAAGTTCAGCGACTTCTAGGGCATCCTACCATCACGTTATTCTAGGGTGTACAAAAGTTTAACCTAGTTCACTTAACCTAGTTTCGCATTAGACTGATCATTGAGATAATTAACTCGATATTTTATGCTGTATTTTACAATATAGGTCAAGTCGGCTATATTTAACAGTATGTTTGATAAAACGATTCAAGAGCAGAGAGAAGATTGGTTATGGTACACAAGGCAAGTTACATTATGACATTATCATTAGTTACATGTAGGAGGCAAGATTTCGACACGGTGATCTTACACGACTAATATTCTGATAGGAAGTGAGACTCAAGATGTCTTTTGAATACTTTGTACGAATTACATTCACGGATCTCTGCAGGTATAGAGTTCCAAGTTTTGGTTCCAACGAAGAGAATACTGTGTTGCGACCTGGCCTTTGAATAATAAGGAAGCATGAATTTACTTCTATTTCGGGTTAAATGGTCGTGATGACCAGTTTGCGCAGTCAATAATTGTCTTAGGCCATTGTCGCCATCATTTCTTAATGTTTTGTAAATGAAATTACAGATGGAGATTTTGTAGAGATCCGAAAGTTTAAGTATTTGTAAATTTTTGAAAGAATCATTTGTGTGAGCATTATATTCTAGGTTCTTTACCGCTCTGACAGCCCTTTTCTGCAGAGTAAAAATTTTGTTGGTTTTATTTTTATCAGTTCCGTGCCATGCTTCTATTCCGTATTGCAAGTATGGAGAAATGAGCATTTGTAAAGCTGTTTCAGGCAGAAAATTTTTAACTTTATTTAGGATTCCGATGGATTTTGATAATTTAGAACTAATATGAGTGATGTGCTCTTTGAAGGTCAGATGTTTATCTATTATGATGCCCAGAAACTTACATGAGTTGGTTTCTTCGATTTCACCTTCGCCAATTTTAATGCATGGGAGAGATACATCTTTCTTGTATGAGAAAGTAATATAATTTGTTTTATCGATATTTAGGCTTATTTTATTAGCTTTGAGCCACGATGAAACCTTGTGAAGTTCAGTATTTATACTCTCCACAATCATAGCAGGATTTTGGTTCGGAAGGACCGCAGAAAGCGTACTGTCATCGGCAAAAAGTATGAATTTGAAGAATGATGTAGATTTTACAATATCATTGATAAAAATCAGAAACAAGAGAGGCCCGAGAACAGATCCTTGTGGAACTCCATGGCTAATTGTCTGTGGGTCTGATTTTGCGTCGTCAATGACAACGTATTGCTTCCGATTTGTTAGGTATGATCTGAACCAATCATGGGCAATCCCTCGAATGCCATAACAGTGTAGTTTCGATAATAGTATTTTATGGTCCACACAATCAAATGCTTTTCGGAAGTCAAGAAATACAGAGAAGACAGGCTTTCCTTCATCTATATTAGAATAGAGGAATTGTAAATGATTTAATATGGCCTGTGTTGTTGATTTTTTAGAGCGAAAACCGTATTGTTTATCGTAAAGAAATGATTTTTGTTCAAAATAAGAGTACACTTTTTTATACAAAATCTTTTCGAATACTTTGCTAATAATTGGTAGAATGGAGATAGGTCGATAATTGTTTACACAGGTTTTTTCACCACTTTTAAACATAGGGGTTACTCTAGCAACTTTGAGGGAGTTCGGGAAAGTGCCTAGTAAGAGAGACTGGTTAATAATATTTGATATCAGTGGGGCTACAATGTCAGCAATAACTTTAAGTACTTTAGTCGGAAACGTTTGTAACCCACTCGATTTATTTTTCATGTTGTTTATGCACGTAATTACATCGGAGGAGTTTGTAGGCGTAAAGAAAAAGGAGTTGGGTTCTCGAATATGATCCATAAATTCCAGGTGATCAGTAGGTTCACTTGGAATACCATCAGCTATTGTTTTCCCTACGTTTACGAAGAAGTTGTTAAAGAGATTAGCAATTTCTTTCTTCTCATGATATTTTACATTATCTTGAACATATTCAATTTTCTTTTTATCGGCATTATTCGGTTTACAGCAGGAGTTAAGGAGATGCCAAGTCTTTTTAACGTCAGTTTTGAATTGAGTAAACTTGAGCGTAAAGTAGTTCTTTTTTGATGTTCTTATCTGGTTTGTTACATAGTTTCTAAATCGGTTATATGTTTCTCTAGATATTCGTCCTTCGCAAAGGAGGGCTAGGTACGCTTGACGTTTCTTTATATTTATCACGATGTCTCTAGTAATCCAGGGCTTATGTTTATTTTTCGGGGTAACTGTACGAGTTACAATTGGGCAACACTGATTGTATGCGGTCATTATAGTTTCAGTCAACTTTACTACTGCTTCATCAATGCTCGTAGTATTATTGCTTTGTTGAGAGATGTGCAATGTAGGCATTGATTCTTCTAGAACGGTGCGCATTTCTTCAAGGTTTGATTCGTTTATTTTACGATATGAGTAAGTTTCAGCCCGTGCCTTGGTGCAAGCAATATAGACATTTTTCTTAATAATAAAAACTGGGAAGTGATCTGATAAGTCAGAAGTAATTATTCCAGCAAGAAAATCACTAGGGTCTGTCATAAAGATATTGTCAAGCAGCGTAGCACACTCTGAGGTTATTCGTGTAGGCTTTGTAATGATCGGAAGGAAGGATTGAGACTGAAAGGTAGTTAGAAAATTAGAGATTGGTTCATGGCTTTCATGTTTCATTAGATCATAATTGAAGTCACCGCATATTATTATGTCATTGTATAAGGGCCTGTTGAACTGAGAAATAATACGATTCAATTCATTCAGGAAGGATATAGGACAGGCTGTAGGAGGCCTATACACCGTTCCAAGCACAATGTGTTTACCATCTCTAAAAAGTTCTACGAAGAGTGATTCTATATGATCCTGATTCATGGTTGCACTTGCTATGGTTCTCGAGTCTATGTGGTTAGATATATATGTGCTGATGCCTCCGCCCCGCTGGTTTTTTCTTAGCGAATGGTAACTATGATAATTTTCAAATCGAATCATGTCTTCAGTCGAGTCATCTAGCCAGCTTTCGGTGAAGCTAATCACGTCTAGGTTATATTTAAGTTCAGTAATAGTACATTGTATCTCTTCCAATTTTGGATAGAGTGACCTACAGTTCCAACACAGGAGTGAGAAATCTCGGTCAGTTATTCGTATAGTTTCGTTGAATTCTGATATATTAGTATACCTACACTCTTGAGAGTCGTTTAGGTTTGGATATATTCTGTTCAAATGATTGAAATCTGGATCGATTTCCTCAAATATTACAGGGTGATCAGTCATTTAAAATAAGTAAAAGTAAGAATTAGGTACTATAGAGCTTAAAACGAAATACAGAGTCAAGCTTAAAGGGATATTCCAGTCTAAAAAGTAGCTTATTAAGTAAGAGAGAATAGAGTAAAAAAGAAAAATCTAGCGCGATTTCGTGAGTACACACAAACTCAGTCCATGAGCGAGTGATAATGGAGTTCAATATCACAACATTGGTGCAAACAGATTGCTAAGGGCGTTTTCGCAAGTTCACACAACAGGTAATAAGTTTCTAAAGATCATGACGACAATGATACAATCAGCTAATATGGTTTACGCGTAATAATAACTGTAGTGGTAAATAAAGAAGAATTCACAGTAACACTGGTTGGTGAAAAATTACTAATTGCGATGTTACAAAATGTGACACACAGATGTCATAGATGTTTACACACACATCTATTATTTATTTGTTATAATATTGGAGTTCGATATCACTACATTGGTGCAAAAAGATTGCTGAGGGCGTTTTCATAAGTTCACATACAAGAGGGAATAAGTTTTAAAGATTATGATGACAATGATACAATCAGCTAATATGGTTTACGCGTAATAATAACTGTAGTGGTAAATAAGGAAGAATTCACAGTAATATTGGTAAGTGAAAAATTGCTGATAGATTATTATGACAATGATATAATCAGATTATAAGATTACAACGACAATGATATAATCAGATTATAAGATTACAACGACAATGATATAATCAGCTAATATGGTTGTACGATGGCAGTGGAGGGCAGAAGCGATTATCAGATTATAAGAAGATTACAACGACAATGATATAATCAGCTAATATGGTTTACGCGTAATAATACTTAAGTGGTTAAGAAGAGAAAAAATTCACAGTAACATTGGGAGGTAAAAAATTGCTGATTGCGTTGTTTCAAAAGTTCACACACAGCTGTCATAAATGTTTACAAGCACATCTGTTATACATTTGTATAGATTCAGGTTGAACTAGCATCAAGTTGAGGTTTACTGACATGATACCTAATTGAGGTTAAATTAATACGAAATTTACATATTTAGGGGATGAAAATGAAATTGACTAATTTAGGGGATCACCTAGTCTAGTCACCCATGATCTGCTGTGATGACATGTTTAGTTGTTGCATCAGGTATTGCTCGAGGTCATCTGGCGTGTTGATCTCGCGGCGTCTTGAATCTGGGTTTCCTGGGTTGAATATGAAGATGTTTCCATCCTGTGTTCTTGGGATTCCAACTTTATCCGGGAATTTCCTTTTGGCCATCCTTAGAATGTACATGACGTTAGCTCGTGAAGGTATGAGGTATTCATTTATGAAGAAGAACTGTGGTTTCTTTTCTCGGCAGGCGTTGAGAATTTCACGTTTTTTGTTATAATGTTTTAGTTCAAATGCAATGTTTCTTTGATCTACATTCCCAGTTATTGTTTTTTTCCCAATTCTTGTAGCTGACGTAATGTCAGTGCTGGAGAGGTCAATGTTGATCTTGTCCTTCAGGAGCTGGCAGACTGTATCCTTACAGATTTCGCCTGCGTGAGATGGCGGTATTTCCCTTCCAGAAATGACGAGAGTACATTTTTTGTCTTCAATGTCTCGGCGCTGATCATTTTTTTCCAACTGGTCGAGGCGGGAGGTTAAGCTACCTATTTTCTCATTCTGTTCTTCGAGAATTTTTTTGTGTTCCGCTTCTTTTGTTTCAAATAGCGTTTTAAGGTGGCTTATTTCATTTTGCACTTGAACAATATCACTATTAAATTTTGTCATCACTGAATCGAAGTATTTTATAAGGACAGAAACCACTTCTTTACCGTCTTTCGTAAGGCTAGACACATCAGGGTATTGACCAAACTTCGGTTCAAACTCGATGCTGTTGTTGCTGCTGTTGTTGGTAATGCGTCGTTTGTTAGTCATCTTGAAGATGGAGGGAATTCGGTCGTTGTGTAAACGAGGGTTGAATACTCTCACACTTTTGAGGGAATATTATACTCTTAGTTTGATTATTTTTATACATGGGGTATTTATATCACATTTGAATACTCAGGACGCGAGTGGGTACCCATTTAGGTTAGAGGTACATTCTTTCTAACAATAGGCACTTTGTTTCGGAGCGAGCGCCACACCCGTCCTCCCGCTACGGAGTCACTGAAGACACACATGTGTTAATTGACGCGTGACAACAGGAACAGCGTGCAAGCTTTTCTTCAATATTTGCAACAACATTAGATTTTTGTTCCATGAATTGAGTAAGTGGTCACTTTCAGAAGGCACAAATGTAACACGTTCCGTTTCAGCATGTTTTGTTAGTAAACTTTATTTTTCAACCGTTTCACATCCACAATATGAAAAGTAAGTGTATGCACTAACTCCTGGTACCTACCGTTACCACTTGTCAAATTGCTTCATTTACAACCATTCTTTTCTAATCATTTGGGAATAACTTTTTTCGCGATTTGACTCATTGTGAAGGGTTTATTTGTAGTAGTTCAAGAAGAATTGAAACAACATTATACACCCAACACCAGCCTAACTGATTTCTCAGCAACACGAACGAACATCGACAAACTCTTCAGGACGACACTGGCGGTAAAACCGCAGAACACCGACAGACCCTCGTTAAACCGACTTAAAACCGTTAAAACACCGTTGTAACGCATGTCAACTCTTTCAAACCTGGCCGGCACTACATGTATTCAAACGAACATTCAGCGGAACCTTATGAAGTTATTCAAACATGTAAATTTGTACTTAATATTACTATTATAAAATTACTCTATATTAAGAAAAAACTTGGAACCAGATTTGGGGCCAGATGCCAGATGATGAAAACTATGAGCTAAGCACAAAGAAAAGATGCCAGATCTGGCTCAAAAAGAGCTAAATTGGCAACACTGCGTTCGGCATGCTCTGCTACACGAACACGAAGGGATCTGGTAGATTACCAGTTTTCACACGCACATTGTGCGCAACTGTACTCGTAAACCCTGGAAGAGAGCGTAGCCTTGGGGAGCTTATCTTCATGGTTGAAAATTGACTGTACTTTGTATTTATTCAGTAAGATTGCTCTGAAATCAATGTTCATAAAATGTTTCGATAACGCTGAAATGACCTCTGTCTTCTATTTTCCCTATTGGTCACAGAAAAAAAGGTAAAACAAAATTGAATGTTCGACAAACCTGGATGGAAAGCCGTTATTACAATTTTTTTGTCAAAAATTCTATTTCATTATGAAAGGTAGCAAAAGTTGAACATACGCTAAAAGCTCTATGTAGAAGAGTCTTAATGCTATTAAGTATGAAACGGAAACTACAAAAACTGAAAACAACATTAAAATTTCTGCTTACGAAAGAAACACGTTTTTAATTTCCCCCGCTGCGCGTTAACTGAGTGTCCAAAAAACGGAGACAGTCATTTCTTTCAACCTCCATCGTATATTGAATATTAGCATGTTGGTATTCAGGTAATTTAAAAATTGGTTACAATGCGAACTACAGCTGAAAATTAAAAAAGTATCATCAATACATTTCGTGTAAAAAAACAGGTCTAAAATTCTCAGGACAAGACTCGAGCCACTGTTGCTCGTAGTGACACATATAAATATATTTGCAAAAGTTGGCCGCAAAGGTAGGCCTAAGCCCATCTAGTCGTTGATAAATAACTTCATCGAAAACAAAAAACGAATTTAAAACAGAATGTTGCGACAGAGTATTGAGAATTCCTTGGCTAGGCCAAGAACTAATTGGGACTTTGAGAACAGGTAGTTTAGGCACAATTCGATAGTTTTGTGAAGCGGTATATTTGTACATAAGGAGTCTACATCAAAAGAGCCCATAAAAAGGTTATCAGCATCGCCGACAGAAACGACATCATCAATAAAAGATTTAGAGTTGTGAACGGTGCAAGAACTAGTCATGAATGGAGTTAAAATAGGAACTAAACATTTTGTTATACTGATGATTTGTTACTTTTGTTACTTTTTCACTTTTCCGCAGTAGTTCGCATTGTAACATATTTATAAATTCTATTAATTCCAAATATCCTACTATTAAATTTACGATGGAGATTGAAACAAATGACTCGTTTTTTTGGACACTGATAACGCGCAGGGAGGGGAAATTTAAAACATCTGTCTTTCATAAGCAGACATTTCATGAGTTTTTCAGTCTTTATAGTTTCCGTTTTAAACCTAATAGCATTGTGACTTTTCTACATAGAGCTTATAGCGTATGTTCAACTTTTGCTATCTTTGGTAATGAAATAGAATTTTTGGCGAAATATTTTTGTACCAATGGCTTTTCTATCCAGGTTTGTCGAACATGCTCGCCGTGGCACAGTGGTTAAGGGATCGGTTTTGTATGTTAGAGACGAGGGTTCGTATCCCGGCGCTGGCGCGGCGATTTTCCCCGTTGGGTATAAGGGAAAGCTCAAGCACAATACCCCCCCACTCAACCCAGGTGTCGGAAATGGGTACCGGCTTTACGGGGGAACTGTCATGGTCTCCTATTTATAGTGTTAGTTATAAGACATTTGAAAAACCAATGCTCAAGATCATATGTATCAGGCTTGATTGGAAATAAAGCATCCCAAAGATGCCGATGTATGTTTGTTTGTTCCAATTAGAAGGTCCTCGATGGTCAATTTTGTAAGAGGACTCCATTGATTACTGCTTCTGAGTCCTGAGAAGCAATCTTATTTTGTTTTACCCTTTTTCGGCAACCACTCCCAGCCGGAAAACATGAAGAAAGAGGTCATTGCAGTATTATCGAAACATGTGAATATTGATGTCAGAGCAATCTTACTTGAATAAATGCAAAGTACAGTCAATTTTCAACTACAATGATAAGCTCCCCAAGGCTATTCTCTTTTCCATTGTTTGCAAGTACAGTTGCGCACAATGTGCGTCTGAAAACGTCGGGCAATCTACCAGATGCCTTCGTGTTCGTGTAGCAGAGCGTGCCGGGCGGAGGTATCGAACGAACTTGCTTCTGAGATCTTCTCACTAGGCTGTCCACTCTCACACACTGAAGTGCGACCTCCCCAGTCCCCGTTCGCTCACACGATTTTAACAATGATGTTACCGCATCTAGTCAATTAGGTGTCCGTATTCTAGAATCGCTTTTTGTCAAGTAAGACAAGCCAGTTCTCAACGACACGCGATCTTCCTATCTACTGTAATACAAATAGCTTCTTAATTTTCGTGTTTTTCAGATGAACTTATGTTAGTTAACAATTTTTCAGATGCTGAAGGTGCCATAGGAGCTCGAAACGTTCGATTTTATTTTACTCTCTTGTTTGATTAAATATAATGGCGAGAGTTGCTCTCCTTGCTTTTTATTTCTTTTAGGATTATGAGAATCATTAAACTACAATCATGCTTTGTAAATGAAGTATTAAGGATTAGAGAAATACGCAGGAGATGCATACTGTTGGCGCACCATCTCCGCCGACAATACTGGAGTGCCGGCGGCACCCACGTCAAGTTCGCACATTTTCATGTACGTGTGTTGCAGCGTCCGTGTGCGTGAAGGATGCGTCTTGTGCACTTGTCCAGAGTGTGCGTCATTGCCAGAAGTCGCTGTAAGCAGTTAACCCTTTACGGACGAATTATTGACTTCTGTTTTAAAAAAATAACTAGTTGAGTTTTTGAACCATGAACACTTCGCTATGATCATGTAACACTAAAATTTGGAAAAAAATGAAGTTCTATACAAAAATATATTGTAAGGACGAATTCGTCCCTCTAGGAATCCCATGCATGCAGTATGAAATGGACGAATGCGTCCGATGGTGCATGACACAAAAATATAATCGAAATGGAGTCAAAAATATTTAATTTTGCTAATGCTCTGAACTTCAGTGAAGTGATCCATACGGTCCTGACGGACACAGCTATCGGGCGTTTGTGTCGAATGATGTTTCGCCCGTTTTGCCTTCGAAGGACTTGGTTTGCCTCTTCGGTTACTATTTTGATATTTTTTCCAGCTCGCATCAGAGTATTTGCAATTGTAAGCTTGAGAGCTGTGAGGGGAAGGATCTATTTTCTTTTCAGTGATAAATATTTTGCAGACCTCCTATATAGGATCCAATTATTCACCATAGACAAATTAATCAAATTGAAAATCAAGCGATGGTACGTTTACTTTGACCTCAGATCCATTCTGTAGAGAGCTAGCAGAGCATCGGCAAGATCAACCTTCTATGCCTGGATTGTACTGCGTAATGGATGTTTGGTTTTACTACCTCAACAAGCTGCTTCTGTTTTCTTTTGAAGCTTGAGACAGCTTCTGTTGGTTGAGTCATGACCATAGTTGAAACAACACTGGTAATCTTATTATCGTACCGCTTGACGCAAGTTACTACATGATCGAGATTTGTCGTCTTGTTTTCAATACTAGATCCTTTTCCTCTTTTCATGAGATTCTTGTCAAGTGTTATGTCTCTTATGCCTTGATGCCTCGAAGGACGAATTGCCCCACAGCTCCAGACTACCCGGCTTTCCAAGTATTGCATCAGCGGAATAGAGAACCAGTTGTCATGGTCCACAGACAGTTCTTGTATTGGAATATTTCTGAACTTTTCCTGAAGAACAACGATAGGGCGTACCTTGAAGAGTTTGTCTATGTTTTAACCTTCGTATTGTCCCCTAAATGCAAAGAACTTTCGATTTCCTCATATTGGCCTCGGGTCATAGCATCTGATATTTGATCTTTTAATCGGCCAATGATTGTGCTCTAATGCAACCTTGTGTAAGGCAATTTTGAAATTAAATAATTAAAGAGACAATCTCAGCCATTTCTGTAGTTCAGAACGAATCGATTTCATAGGTTTTTTATATTTTTCTGCGTGGCGTACAAATTACTATGCTCTACCGTAAGGGCCATAATATCTTCACTGAAGAATATTTTCAAATAGTCTAGACTCTAGAGGGTGCAAGATGGTCCCATCATAGTAAATTCCATCTTTAAATGTTGGGATTCTTGTAGAATCAGCGCTAGTGGTAGAAACTCGAATTGGAAAATTCGTTCTGTTGCTCGTTTTTTAATTGATTTTTCTTTTTGATGGGATAGAAACCTCTTCTGGTTCATTTACTTCCAGTACAATAGTTTGCATGCCTTCAAAATCTAATAATTCATTATGTTCATCAGGAATTTCAATCTGTTCTTCAAAATACAAAGTCAGGGTCTGCTACTGAACCGTCCAACCCAATAAATATACAGTTATTTATGCTTTTATCACTGCCTCATGCAATACTCTCGGCATCGATAACAAGGTGGAGTCTGGGAGCATTAGTTGGTCCATTACCATTGAGAAATCTTGCTGGGAACTCTGAAATAATAGAAGCTGGAAAATTATTATCATAACTTGATATATGCACGGAATTTTGACAAATTCTGGCTAAATATTTCTTCAGAACAAATCTTCATTCCTAGTGGGACGATTTCGTCTATAGTAAAGCAAGTGCACAGCAATCCGTATAGGACGAATACGTCTCATCATGTATTAGGTATATTTTTATGTTTGTATACATTGTAACAAAATAAATCTTTCTCTAAATTTAAGAACGTATGTTAATTTCATCATGAAATTTTTCAATACCCGGTACCTCCCCTGTATGATCTGCCATGAACCTTCAAATTCGACCGATTTGTAGTAGGCAAGCGTAATACCTCCCCACGCTATGTCTAAGACTGCACTGAGCTGACGACAGGGCTGCCCGTTTCAATAGGTCTTGGTATCTTTGAGAGGCGGCTCCACTTAATTCTTGGTCAGCTTTTAAACTTTTTAGTGGATCCCAAGTAGCACACTTTGCATTATTTCTTGCTAATTTTTGCTTGGCAAGGAAGCTGCAGTTTCTGGTTTTAATGATTTGTTATTTTTTTATACAGGTAATAAAGTTGAGGAAATATTTTTTTTCAACAGATGCAGACGAAAGCGTAGCAAGTGAGATAAGTCACAAAATATGATAGATACCAAATTTAGGGTCGCCCAAGTCATCTTTAATTTCCCCTGATGATTTCCAAAACGGGGGAATTATGCATTCCTTACCGATAGGTCAGCAGCAATTAGATGAAAACTTCTCCACTCGTCGTATATCTTATTTAACTGAGCTTTATCAACAAGCGAGGGGATACTTGTTCATCATCGTTAGGCGCTTTCTATTTGAAATTTTTTTCAACTTTCGATTTGGGAAGTCCACAAGTTTTCCTATGCTTCTCGGATTCCTTGTGTTTCTGTAGGGTAGACTTGTTCGCACTTTCGATCATGATTATGCAACATTTACAACCGAGACGGTTTCCATCTTTATCTTTCTGTAGCCAGTCTTTGAATTCCAAAAAAATTTATTGTTCCCCTTTTTAGGTGATTCCATTGTGTTTAACTACAAGCTGATAATGCGATAAGGACAAAGCAACAACGGTACGTGTAGCACTATTACTTTAGGCGGACACAATAAGAGACAGCACCTCATCAATACCAAATGAGTGACTGAGCCAGGCACTCCATGAGGCGCCCCTGTGCGCTGCATTCGGGTCCCATACAACGATGCATTATTCTCCCATGATGCCTGTAGCATTAGCTACAAAGTGTAAAATTATAAAAATTCTCATTCGCACTTAAATAAAATAATTATTGACATTAAAAATCTCACTCTAAATTATTATTCATAATTTTCTAATTACAATTAGTAATCCTTGAAGTTTTTTTGTAAATAAATAATACATAAAATAACGATCGACATTTTCGAGTTTAAAGCCTCTGAAAAAGGGCAACACCGCGCGGGACGCTTGGTCTTCCGCGTCACTCTCTCGTTCGTCTTTAGCTTGTGCATACAGCGTTCTTGTAAGTGAAAGAAATTAAGTGTTCAAATAGAGCAAAATCTGGTAAAGTATATTGTGTCATTTTTGAGTGCATTGTTTTAAGTATAAGGATCTGGTCAGGTCGTGATACATAGATAAACATGAAAATAGTCGTAGAGTTCGTAAAATAGCATTACTTATTCCAAGTGCTATCTCAACATGACGTAGCGGAAATTTTGCGTGTCATATGCATTTCTTGTGTCAAGATTATAGTAAGATGCTCAACTATGTCATTTCCTTACTACAATAATTATATACCTGCAGCTGTCATTATGATATTGAAATTTGCTCATTGGATTACTTCGTGAGAGCGTACGGTGGATTTGCCGGCGTTTTGTGAAAAATGGCGGAGCACAAAACTGCTGCGTCATTTCATTTCTATGTTCACTGTACTATGTTTTAATATTTTTTTCTTTTGCTGCAAGAGATACGTTTAGTGTTTCTTTTTCAGTATGATTGACATGTATGAATTTAGGACTTTCTTTTTATTTCTCGTACGGATATAAAGATATTATGGAGTACGAAATTCAGGCATGCATATTCTTGCAAAAGTTTTAGCTGTGTGATACTTCATTATATGCCATAAATTGTGTGCTTAATCGCATGTAGTTTTCAATATGAATAACAATTATGTCATTACCAAAAATTCTTGTAAATTTCATGCTCTTATTTTTAAAGCAAGGGCAGTAGTGAAAGAGCTTGCCAGCTGTTAAAAGTCTATCCTATTTCATGAGCTTGACAAAAGGAGAACAGTCATTGCCAGTTTCTAACCTTTCTATTTCCTGGACCTGAAACGGGGTCAGAAATTACCCCAGAGTATGTAATTTTGCAATAATTGCCAAACTAATGGTTAAATTTATCCAAAATTAGCATTTCCTTCCTAAAATTATGTGTAAAACATTGACAAGCAGTACCAATTGGATACTTGTTTTATTATACTACTTATGACGTTTTTAAGTGTGTGGGGTCATTTTTGACCCCATTTCAGGAGAATGTGTTGATGCCAATATTGTCCTAAAAATTTATTTATTACAGGAATTTTTAATTTTTATAATTTTGTTTCAGATAATAATACCCAGTTATGTCTGGTAAATATCTCAGTGATGAACAAATACAAGAAATTTTATATAAATCCGATGTCATGTACCTTCCACGTAACGACACGCCATGCACGAACGACGTCTGCGCCAGCGAGGGAGAGCCGCGTACCCAGTGCACCAGAGACGGTTGCAAGATTCTGCGTAGCTCAGCGAAAGCTACATCAGCAGCTCCGAGCGACGCCAGCCCGGCAACGACGGGGCCATACCAAAAAAAGTCACGAAAGTCGATCTCACGGCCGTTACTGATGCCAACCGTCGCGGGAAGTAGCGGCGGTAACTGCATCTATAAAGGGTTGTCCCTAAAGTAAAGAGGTCTCACTCCCATACGTGTCACTATCGTCGAAGGTCCTCGTACACGCCATTTTACTTGAGTTTTTGTGATAGAATCCAGTCCGGCGTGCTGGGTATTGTTATTGTATAATTTACAATTGTGTCTTCATGTTTAAAGCAACTGATTAACTACGTAAAGTAAACGAGGCTACTTCGAACACTACGAAACCTGCACCAGCGCTTCACCTAAGATACGTGAGACTCTCTTTTTGTAGCTGTCAATGTTTGCGGGCTATAACCAGTCCCCGATATATTGGTGATATCCGTTTGTAACAGTAAAACGATGTGGCTACATTGAAAGAAGCGTGTTTTCTTTCGGAAAAAAATTCCTTTGATTTGAAGATTAGACTTGAAAAGACGAAAAAAATTGAAAAACCTAGTACTTTGATTCTAAAGAAAAGAAGTATATAACAAAATGGTGGGCAGCGAGTGTGGGATCATAACCCATTAAAACTTAACGTCTCCGCAAGAGACCGCTGTTGCCACGCTACCTATAAAAAAAAAATTAGATGTTTAACGTAACATGAATGGCCACATGATTAGGAAGTTTATTTCACTCATCATTGTACCCATTCTATTCACATAATTTATGTCATTGTATTGATTTACTTGTGTATTTCCCATGTGATTTATTGTCATTATTTGCACCTTGTGTCAGTGTATTGATTTATTTCTAAAAATTTCGTGGGAACCTGTACCATATTTACTATTTTGATGCTTTGCCCATTTATTGTCTCATTTCCATTGCGTAATTTAACCCATTTACCTTTCTAATATGATTATTGTGCCTATTCAAAACCCCATTTTATCCCCATTATGACCCTATTTTCTATTACTGTTGTTGATGTTATTGACGATTCATATATTTCTGTGCATTTGGAAACTTATTGTGCGAAAAAACTCAATTATGTCTGTGTATTTGAAAACATATTGTACGAAATATTGCATTTAAACTTCTAATTTGAAACTTTAAAATTGCTATCAGTGTTCATTGTGAATCTATTTTGCTTCGCCAATTTTGCCCTAATTATCAGTTGAAACCATGGCTGGGGACGATAATGAAAGTAATCAAAGTAACAATGGTGAGAATAGTCAAAGTAGCTTTGTCACTTTAAATCATGCAATTGAACTGCCTAAATTTAATGGTGAAGGCTGTGTAACTTCATTTTTAAAACACTTCCAGACCAGAGTTGACATCTACACGAACGACATCGATTTGCAATGTCGTTATTTGAAAAATGCTCTTACTGGGAAGGCTTGGGATTCTTATGTTCTCAAGTTCGACCAATTGGTCACACTGGAAGATGTCAAGACTTGGCTTATTTCTGTGTACAAGGGGGCTGTAAATTATAGAAAAACCGTTCATAAAATCCTATTTAATCTACGTCAAGAGAATGATGAGACAGTCAATGCATTTGCAACCCGAGTTTTGGCTAGCTGGAAGGACGTTTTCGGTCCAGAATGGCACTACGAGGATAGTAAAGCACAAAAAATCCTCATTCCTACCATTGTTAAAAATATGAATCCCAAGATCAGTGAAAAATTATCTCATGATTTTGATCCTGGGAGTGTGACCAAACTCCTAGACAAAGCGAGGTCAATTGAAGAATCTTTGATCGAAGAGGGAAATGTGTTGAGCCGGAAGAGGCGAATTCACGAAAGTGATGTGGTGGTTGAAAAGTACCAATACAATTCACCACAAAAGCGAGCGTACCAGCCTAAAAATCCATTCAAATGGCAAAGTGCTTCACACAAAAATGCTCGCCCATTTAATAATTATCAACGCAAATTCAATGGCCGTCCGAATCAGAATGTGACATCGCCGCAGTAAAGTCAAAAAACTTTCACAGCGACCGAAAAGCTTTTCCCCCGTGATTTTATTAAATGTTGAACAGAAAAAATGCTCCACTTTCGTTGATTCAGGCTCTTCCGTGACTCTCTTGTGAAATCTTGTGTAATTAGCAAATTATTCCAAACTCCACCCCGAATTAAACGATGCACTAAAGTTCTTTGTTCTGTTAATGGAGATAATCTCCACACTCGAGGTACGATTGACTTGAAATTTAAACTAGGTGATGTTGAGTATTGCCATTCCGCTATCATTGTGGATGATTCTTACTTCCCCGGAGCTGTCTTGATAGGCCGAGATTTCCTTAAGAGATTCGGTGTTGAAATAAAATACAGTCAGCACGAGAAAGGTCACGTGAGAATTAATGATAGGATTTACCCATTTCAATCAGTTGCTGCTTCTAATTCAGTAAATTTTGTGAAACAATCTGAGGATGCATCATTCAGTGTCGCGAGAATGTCACATGATCTGACTGTTGAAGGAGGCACGTTATGTCACTCCTATTTGAGAGTTCCCAAGCACATGAATGGAAAAACAGTCGTTCTAAAACAGAGCGTTACGTGCAAAGGAATAGCAGTGCCTCGTACGTTAGCTACTGTCCGTGATGGTACCGTGCCTGTAGTTTTTGTAAATTATAATGATAAGAATGTTCTTGTACCTAGAAATAAAATTTGTGTTAGTTTGGACGTTGCCGTCGAGGAGCCGGAGCCTGGCTCAGACGAAAGCGAGAGTGATGCTCGAGCGCAGACGCGGCGCAAGGCCTATGAGGCGATAGCAGTAGTGCACAGCGGCCATGGATGTAGGCAAGCGGGCGAGTCAGCTCAGTGCCGCTCTGACCAGCAGGCAGAGGCTGGGAACAGCAGACTCATACGCGTCGCAGAGAAACGCAATGAACCTGAATTCAATGAAATGATAGACGATGTTGACTTGTCTCATTTGAACTTAGATCAGAGAACGAACCTTGTAAATTTGATTAACGAACACAGGAATGCGTTCGCGGTTGGAGACGAGATTGGTCATGCGCGAAATGCTGTGCATAGATTAGACGTTCAGGGACACTCCCCCATAAATACCCCTCAATATCGAGTCCCCCACGCTACGAAGCAATTGATTGAAGAGCATGTCCAGGAGATGCTCAGGCAAAAAGTTATTGAACCAAGTTTTTCGCCTTGGTCTT
Organism: Morinoia aosen; assembly: GCA_030386875.1. Lineage (NCBI taxonomy): Eukaryota > Metazoa > Arthropoda > Malacostraca > Amphipoda > Talitridae > Morinoia > Morinoia aosen. The sequence goes on along the minus strand of CM059569.1, from coordinate 10,551,289 downwards.
CCCCAATATTAGCTGTACGTAAAAGTGATGGTTCACATCGAATCGTAGTTGACTTTCGTCTTATCAATAGGATTTGTAAGAAGGACACTTTCCCAATCCCGAATATGACTGATACCCTCGAAAGTCTAAAGGACTCAAACTTGTTCACCACTCTAGACATGCGAAGTTCCTATCATCAGATCGAATTGTCCCCAGAGAGTCGTGATATTACCGCTTTCAGAACGCCAACAGGTAGTTACAGATATTGCCGTTCACCCCAAGGTCTTATCACATCTGCGGCTGCACTTCAAAGAGCAGTTAATATTGCTTTTTCTCCATTCATTTCAAAATTTCTGTTCTGTTATGTTGACGACATCATCATCTATTCAAAAAATTTCGAGACTCATGTCGAACATTTGGGTAAGGCATTGCTTCAAACAGCTGCTTCAGGCTTCAAACTAAGTCTCAAGAAATGCCAATTTGCTGCGAGTAGCGTGACCTTTCTTGGAGTCAAAGTCAATTCGGAGGGACTCACCCCCCGACCTGCGAGAGTCCAGGCCTTGGCAGATGCTTTGAGACCTAGGAATGTTAAAGAGGTAAAGAGATTCCTTGGTTCAACCGGATTCTTTAGAAAGTTCATTAAAAATTATGCTCATATCGCGGCACCTCTAACCGAGCTTACAAAAAAGACGAACGTATTCAAATGGACGGACGTTCATCAGCGAGCTTTCGATGACTTGAAAGATAAACTTGTGTCTGCGCCTATACTTAAATTTCCTGACTTTCAGAGAGAATTTGTGTTGCACACTGATGCCTCGGGCATTGCAATTGGAGGAGCATTACTTGAGATGCATGACGGCATTGAGTTACCTGTGGCATACTATAGCCGGAAATTAAAGGGAAACGAACTTAAATATTCTGCAACAGAACTCGAAGCTCTTGCCATTCACGATTCAATCAAGCATTATGATGCGTACCTGTACTTAAACGAGTCGTCGTGGTAACGGATCACCGCCCCTTAACGTTCATTTTTGCGAATAAAACAGGTAACCACCGTATTTCGAGGTGGGCTTTGCTTCTTCAGGAGTATAATTTCTCTGTTCGGTACAAGCCGGGAGCACAACATCACTTGCCCGACTATTTGTCTAGGTCTGAAAGAATTGTCAATGCTATCGTTGACACTGCCGAATCAAACTGTAGTAATAAGAGTGATCCTAAATATAATACTAATGTTCCTTCTAGAATTAAGCCTTGTTCTAATAATAATGCGACAGATGTTCCTGTCGACGACGTGTGCCCTCCACCCGTGTACAGTGAACGTGATAAGAGTGTTGCCGTCGAGGCAAAGCAATTGAGCTTGGATGATATTGTTTCAGAGCAAGAAAAGGACTCACTTTGGTCTGGTGTAAGAAACTTGTTAACTGGAAATGATTCGGGTGATACTAAGATTTCAAACATTGACGAATATTTTATTGATGATAACAATGTCCTGTGTAGATTGTCGAGAAAGAAACGCAGAAACGGTAGAAGTAATGTACAAATAGTCATTCCTAAGTCTCTAGTTAAGGTTGCTTTAAATTTAAGCCATGATAATGATTTGTCTGCTCACATGGGTTTCTTGAGAACTCTTGAACGTGCCAGAGATAAATTTTTTTGGATTAATCAAATTCGTGACATCAAAGACCATGTGAAGAAATGTTTGCACTGCCAACGAAGGAAATGGCAGGGCCAGTTTAAAGTCCCCTTAGGTAAATTCCCCGAGACCTCATATCCCCTTGAAAGAGTTGCTGTTGACCTTGTTGAATTACCCGTTAGTTACGAAGGCAACAAATACCTCCTAACCATAGTAGACCATTTTACGAGATATGTTGATGCCTATCCTCTCCCAGATAAGTCTGCCGATACTGTCACCAGAGCCTTCGTCCAGTACGTCGGAAAATTTTCAGCTCCAAATGCTATTGTCAGCGACCGAGGTAGTGAGTTCACTAATAAGCTGTTTCAGGATGTCTGCAAAAATCTCAAGGCGAGGTCGCAGACTACTACGGCTTACCACCCAATGGCAAATGGATGCTGTGAGAGACTCAATGGCATCCTGAAAACTGCAATTTCTCACCTGGCCGCGGAAGACAAATTCAGCTGGGACGAGAGCGTATCCTTTGCGACTCTCGCGGTAAATACTTCCTACCAGACTGCGATTAAAGACACGCCGTTCTTCTTGTTTTACGGCCGAGACGCAAACCTTCCCTTTCACGACATCTTCAAGGAGCAGCCTATTAATTACGCATGTGACCAAGATTATTCAACAGAAGTTTCGCTCCGAACGTCCAAAGCATTTGCTGCTGTTAGAAAAAACTCTGAGGCGGCCAGGCAAGCTGCGGCGAAGATCTATAATCGAACGACCAAAGAGTGTGACGTCCAAGCTGGGGACCTTGTCATGTTGAGGAATGAAGCAGGGCGTGTCGACGACAGGGCCTTTCCAACGCGTTTCATGGGGCCGTACCGGATACTATCTCGATGTGGAAATAACATCACTATCAAAGGTCTGTACTCAGACAGGAAAGAACAAACCGTTCACCTCAACCGAGTTAAAAGAGCTTATCTTGACGACGCCATGGCCTTCCCTTTCAATAACGGTGACGAAGAAGACGAACTGCAAGGGGCAGAGACGAACGACATTCCTACAGTGCCGAGCACGAGCCAGAGAAATGAAGGAATGATTCCTAGATATTCTCTGAGGAATCGGACGAGACGCCCGAACTATGTATGATTACTTGTGTCTCACAAGGACGTCCCAAAACTTCAATGATGATTACCCCATTTCATTTCCAAATGTATTATGTTTAATGTTAAGAATGTTTTCTAATCATTTCCCTCGTGTTTAACATTTCTTTCGTATTACAAATTTAGGATGTGTGCTTCGACTTAGAATTAACTGATTTTCCACGTCCCAAAACTTCAATAATGATTACCTCATTTCATTTCCAAATGTATTATGTTTAATGTTATGAATGTTTTCTAATCATTTCCCTCGTGTTTAACGTTTCTTTTATATTACGAGTTTAGGATGAGTGCTTCGACTTAAGATTAAATGATCCCTCTAGCGAAATGCGAGTAGAATGCTTTTACCCTATTGTATTATGTGTTTAATGCCGGTTACATAAATCAATTTATGTGTTTACCTTGATAATGCTCATTAATCAGATAGGAAATTTGCTTGATGCTACAGGAATGTGCGCTAATACGTAAAAAAAAAAAAATTTCTCTCAGCCCACTGGCTATCTGAGATATTGAATGTTATATTATGTATCTCTAATCATTTTCATTTACCTCGCATTTATTTCATTATGTGTCAGTTATAACGTTCTCCAAATGGTTTCCTTTTGAGTTAGTAGGATGATGATACACCAAATGTACATATCGGTGGATGAAGTTAAAGCAAGTAGACTTGCTACAAAGAGTGTAGTCTCGAGAGGAATCCATGGGAGATGATTATCATGTCCAGGAACTAATTTAGTACGGTTGTTGCAGCTATACATAAGGCTGCTGGGACGCGACAGAGCAGCGGCACCGGCTCACTACAAGAGGCGTGCCTGAACACAGCAGCGGCTACCCAGGACAGCACTGCGGCACTGTCTCAAGGTCATGGCAGGCTCACGAGCGGCTGCTGCGACCAAGGCGCTATGCGGAGGCTGGGTCTGTGTGTACTACACCGAGATACATCTGGCAACACCGCGCCTCATTGATGTAGTGCGACTGGGCGACGTACTCACGCATCGTACTACGACCAATGGACTCAGCGCGAGTTAAAGGTCTGGGCAGCTGAGTGCAAGGCATAAGGGTACCACAACTACGAGAGCGTGGCGCAATCTGCTATCGACGGAACTGCGGTTTGGAGAGTGGCGTGACATCACAACGAAGGTGAAACTCCCCCCCCCATTTCGATATCCGCCTAAGCATGGATTCAACAACGGCGAAGAAAAAATAAAGAAGATACCGTTGGACAGCAATACGTCCATAGTAACTACGCGCAGGAGGTTGAGTATAGACTGATCGAATGAATATTCGATATTTATATTATTAGGGTGGTCTTTACCCCTTGGACGTCTTCAGAAGGCCTCTGATAGAACGTCATTAGCCAGGAGAGAAGGTCTCCGATAGTGAATTGGAACAGGACGTCCCGACGACTACAGTAAGCTATCGCTTGTTTAGGATCTTCGAATCAGATGTGCGTCAGAAGCACAAATCTCAAGGCTTGTCTAATTTCACCCCTGCAATGAAGTACGAATATCAGATTTTTCACAACTTCAAGTAGACGGACACTTCCAATTGTGACAATGTCCAGGAGGACATTACTAAAATTGAGGTGGGGAGGATTGTCATGTACCTTCCACGTAACGACACGCCATGCACGAACGACGTCTGCGCCAGCGAGGGAGAGCCGCGTACCCAGTGCACCAGAGACGGTTGCAAGATTCTGCGTAGCTCAGCGAAAGCTACATCAGCAGCTCCGAGCGACGCCAGCCCGGCAACGACGGGGCCATACCAAAAAAAGTCACGAAAGTCGATCTCACGGCCGTTACTGATGCCAACCGTCGCGGAAAGTAGCGGCGGTAACTGCATCTATAAAGGGTTGTCCCTGAGGTAAAGAGGTCTCACTCCCATACGTGTCACTATCGTCGAAGGTCCTCGTACACGCCGTTTTACTTGAGTTTTTGTGATAGAATCCAGTCCGGCGTGCTGGGTTTTGTTATTGTATAATTTACAATTGTGACTTCATGTTTAAAGCAACTGATTAACTACGTGAAGTAAACGAGGCTACTTCGAACACTACGAAACCTGCACCAGCGCTTCACCTAAGATACGTGAGACTCTCTTTTTGTAGCTGTCAATGTTTGCGGGCTATAACCAGTCCCCGATATATTGGTGATATCCGTTTGTAACAGTAAAACGATGTGGCTACATTGAAAGAAGCGTGTTTTCTTTCGGAAAAAAATTCCTTTGATTTGAAGATTAGACTTGAAAAGACGAAAAAAATTGAAAAACCTAGAACTTGGATTCTAAAGAAAAGAAGTATATAACACCGATTCGGAGGTTGATAGTGAAGAAAAACTTATTCATGATGAAAATTCAGAAATAGAAGACAATATCTTACCTAATGAAGATGATTCTTCCTCTTCTAGTTATGAAGAAGACTCAGATGAATGTGACGATGAAAATTACATAACCTCAAGAGAGGGAACAAAATGGAGAAGAATTCCCCACTCAGCTCAACGAAGAACTTTGAGACGAAATATTCTCCTAGTGACACCTGGACTTACAGCTATCAGCAAAAACATAGAGACGCCAATAAGCGCATTTCAGCTACTTTTTGATGATAGTATTTTCAATATGATAGTTGATTGTTCTGAACAAAAGGCTGCACAACTCGGTCATCCTGAATGGAAATTGAAGAGAGAATCACTGAATGCTTTTATTGGAATCCTAATTTTGTTCGGAGCAACAAGAGGAAGAAAGGAATCAATCAAATGTGTTTGGAGAGATGACGGCGCATTTTGCCGACCAATTTTCAAGGCCACAATGGGACGCGATGCTTTCCAAAAAATATTGCGTTTCATTAGAACAGATAATCATGAAACTCGTCAGGAGCGCTGAGTTTCCGATAAATTAGCTCCAATAAGAGAAGTTTGGGAGATGTTCACGAAAAATTGTCAAAAGTGTCTGGTGCCCGAATCACAAATGTGTGTTGATGAACAGTTGGTTGGTTTTCGAGGAAGATGCCCGTTCCGAGTGTATATGAAAAGTAAACCAGATCGTTATGGTATCAAGATTTGGGCTAATTGCGAAAATCCTTCAGGATATGTTTGGAATTCACCAGTGTATACCGGCCAAATTTCCTCTGCTCCTAAAAAAAAGCAAGGATAGCGTGTTGTGTTAGATTTAGTAAAAGGTCTAGGTCCAGGTTACGGGGTAACTTGTGATAATTTCTTTACTTCGCTCGAACTTGCTAAGGAGCTAGCGAAACAAAACAAAACTTTGCTGGGTACAGTAAGACAAATTCGAAAGGAAGTACCAAGAATCATCCTGCCTTCAAAATCACGCGAGGTAAATTCAAGCTTGTTTTTGTTTTCAAGAGATGCAATGATGGTGTCATATGTTCCTCGCAAAAACAAATCTGTTATTTTGTTATCTAGTCAACATAACGATCAGGCTGTTAGTACTGAAGAACATGCTAAGCCAGATATTATATTAGATTACAACAAATCTAAAGGTGCTGTTGATAGTGCTGACAAGATGCTCAAAGAATTTTCTTGTCACAGAATCTCGAAAAGATGGCCGTTTGTTCTTCTCACCCATATTATCAATGTTTGTGCTTTGAATGCTTATGTGCTTTACCAAAAGAAATATCCAAATACATCACTGACAAGACTTAATTTCCTCAAGAATTTGGGTTTTGAACTCGTGAAACCTGCAATCAAAACGAGGGCAAATCCTCCAAGAACAGGAATACCATTGTCAGTTCAAGCAGCTATGGCATCAGTTATAGGCCCTCTACCACAACAGGTTCCACCACCAATAGCAGCTAATTTAGGAAAAGGGAAAAGAAGTCGCTGTGCATTCTGCCCAAGGACGAAAGACACCAAATATAGTGTTAAATGTTCGTTATGCTCTGCATTCATTTGCCCTGAACATACAGAATCCAATGTAACAAATTGTGTAAACTGTAATGTTTAATTATTTGTACCCATCAGTTTTTCTTTTATTAAATTTTGTTTTTCTTTCCATAAATATGGATTTTAGTTGATGAATATTTGAAAATAAAGCTTTAAAGTCTCTAGAATATAGTTTTTATTCATTCATTCTATGCAGTACCTTAATAACATGGCTAAAATACAAAAAAACGATTGGGGTAAAATATGACCCCATTTTAGTACTCCGTGTATTATGAGAGGTTTTAGGTAGAGGAAGGTTAAAGAAATTAATAGCTCTGAGTTAAATCTGTGGAAGAAGTTCAGGTTTTTCTCCGAGATGGGAAATTTACATTGCAGTGTAGGGATTGTCAGTTGTGGAATTTTTTCCTTGATGCCTCTTCGAGAACCTCATTCAGCGTCTCCGATTATTGCAGACCCTCGACGGCACCAAACACCACAACACACATTCCTTGGACTTGAGCTTTACAAGTTAAATTCACGGGGCCTATTATTTTATATACAACTCAAACTTCGAGTTACACCATTTAACTCGACCTTATTGCCTTGCATTTGCCTCGGTTTTGCGAGCTGATTTCAGCCTGGTATAATTATCTAATTTACTGGCTAAACATTCATCTGCTCCAACTACGGACATTTGTCTTCAGGGTGTAATATTCTTAACTCCAAGACCAAGTAAAATGGAGTAACCATCGTCAATCACGGCTCAAAATTAAAATTTGAAGCAACTATTAAAGTCCTAATTCTCTGGCTTGTTAAATTGCCCGCAATCTGGAAGTAACCTCCACAAAGAAAACACTCACTTACACCTGGCCAACGTCCTCGCTCACCGGACCTCGCCTGCATGGAGTTTCCCATCTAAGAGAAGATCGTCCGAAATCAAGCACGGCATCGGTCATCACGGCTTCCTTCAATAAACAAGATACAGCTGAGTTATCCCATGACTTGTCTTATTATCCCTCTCTTACGATTTCGAAAAACACTATCGAGAAAACGTTAATGACCAATCATTACATGCCTTCGCGAAGCTGACTTAGGGCTTCTTGTGCTGATAATTTGATTAATTTCTAGATCGAATTGTATAAATTTTAATTGTTTCTGTACCTCCATGTTAAACGCAAATATTATTTAGGTAATTTTAGTTTTTACATGCAGAATATTGTAAAAACACCCCAAATTCCCTAGATTCTTAGCCTTTTTGTATCGAATTCCCCAAATCCTTAGACAATGTCCAAATTCCCAAGATCTGGGGAAAATTCCCAAGGTGTGGCAGCCCTGGCTGACTATGCAACTTGGGCGGATTCTGATACTTCTCATTTGAAGACCAACTACAGACGCGTACGTCTTAATAGGCTTTAGAGCATATACTAGGAATTTTTTAATATATGAGCCAAATTAGAAGTGCAGACGAATTCGTCTGCTACGTCCGTAAAGGGTTAAGGCCCCCTCACACGCGCAAATATATCTGGTGCTGAATTCGTGCGTTTGTACGCTGAATTCAGGTTGGTACAGACTGTATGAGGCAGATCAGCTATGCTTGATAATTTTGGAGCGACCGGCTGCAATCCTTGACAAGTTGACATGACGTCAGTGTCACGCCAGCCTTCGTCGGTGGTGAGCGACTGTACTCTGCCCCTCTCCCTCCTTATGCGTTTCAATTAGCAATTTCACATTTGTATATTCACTACTTTTTAGGAACCATTCTTTAGCCCATTTTGAGCGAGCTTTTACATCTCTTTTATTTCTTATTCATTGCAACTATAGCAAATCCTATCAACTGTACGAACTCGCCGCCTGTAGTCGCTATTCTTGATCGTACTCTCCACCTAGCTGCTACTGGCATACTGAAGCGTGTGCCAGTCCAGGGCTGCCATTCAGATTTTACGATATTCCCAGGGGTGACCAAGTAAATTTCCCAAGATTTCCCCAGATGTCAAAAATGTTAAAAAACGGGAAATTTAACGTCACTTACCTTATTTAATAATCATTTTCTTCACTATCCTCCTCGTCCACAGCACAAAGATTTATTATATTCTTTTCTTTCTCTTTTTTTGAGTCTGGATTCGGACAGCTGATGAATTGTTCCATCTTCAACCTTCTTTATTAATAATTTCTCCGGCTCCCAGTTTAGACAATTCAAAAAGCTTCTTTTCATGCACTGTTTTGCTAACAATCGATCTCTTGCTGTTTCCGTTAATGCATTCGTTGTTTTTGTTCTAATGCAATTTATCTGAGAGAAGATCCTCTCAACAGATGCTGACGAATGTGTCAAAGCTGATTTGTTTGCATTTTTCATGGTACAGTAACAAAGTTTGCAATAGCTTGAAGTTTCGTTGTGTTTACCTTAATCTAGCCAGACCTTGAAGTTTGGGTCGTACGTTCCAAAATCGTTCAAGTCAACTGAGGGTCCGGTTGCTAGCCTGTAACCGGCACACGCTTGTTACAAACGAATGTTTAACGAACTTTGATCGAGTATTTTACGAGATTTATTTTCATCTCAGACTAATTAAAAAAATATCCCTGTTTGTGGAGAATATTTATTTGAATCATACTGTTATTCAGTGAACATTTAATGAAAAATGAGGTCGTTGCGTCGAATTCCCAAGAATTCGATAGTTTTCACTCGGATTTCCCAATCCCTTATCCCCAGGATGATAGTGATTTTCCAAGATCTTGGGAAATTTCCCAAGGAATGGCAGCCCTGTGCCAGTCTTTGTCAAGTTTGCAATGCGTGGTTTGCATCGTGTGAGGGGTCTTGAGACCGACAAACCAAATTCAATTCAGATTGTCTGCAGACATATTTGTACGTGTGAGGGGGCCTTTAGATTATGCTCTTGCTTAAGGGGCTTTCACACGATCAGTTTTTTCGTCAGTTAACACTGACACTCACGGTCCGCAACACCATATTTGGGCATGCGTGCTCTCTTTTGCTCTCTACTCGGCACTCGCCACTGTCGGGTTTGACTGCTGCTTTGCTTCTATTTGCGTGTCAGTTTTCGCCCGCCCGGCGCCTAGTAAGGTTGGCTGCGATCGCTCTCCCGTGTTAAATGGTCTTAACCTGGTCTAAATCGTTAATTAGCTATTTTCTTCAACAGCCTGCTTTGTGGAAAGTGCAAAGCAACGAATACAAGAGCAGAGATATAAGAAGCAAGTAGCTCAAATATGTTATTGAAGCAATGAATCAACACAATATTAGTTTACATGAGAATGGGTTGAAGGAAAAAATTAATACGCTTCAAAAATAGTTTAGGAAAGAATTTAGAGCATTTGCTTCCAAAAAACTATTATTTAGCAGAGGATAACACCTGGATTCACACGTGCGGGGAACAATAGTTAATATTTTTACAAGCATATCATAATGCATTCGTTCTGTTGTAGTGTCAGCGCCATTTCCAAAGGATATTCAATCTTATTTAATATTCACTATGGAAATACTGCAAATGTATAATATTTTTGTTTATTAGAATGAAAAAATTAAATATTTAACCGAAGTGCAACTTCAACAACTTGTCCGGCATTTTCAAGTAAAATAAAAAAATTTTTCCATGAATTCTCCTTAACATTTAATTTCAGCATGAAAATGTTTCCTGAAATAAAGCTAAACATTTATTAGTTCATCCGTACCGCTGTCACATTCACATGCATTATTAGATATTAGCACGCAGTAATTTGAGAGGCTTATTATATTCTATAATAGTTGCTTGCGGATGACAGATTTACGCATGCATTCTATCACACAGTTCTAATGAATGTGCGCTAGATTTCAATTGTAGTTTCTATATCCTAGTCACTGTGTCGCTAGGAAATGACCGAATATAGTTCAAGAAAAAATATTCAATTTACGAGCTATACTATTACACGCTGGTACATGCAAAACTGTACAGATGCAAAACTGTACAGAACGAGCGGAAAATATTACCTGCACTTGAAGTTATTATGAAGTAGATTATTACATTCGTAGTAGTTGTAGTATTTGTTAGATTTGGTGTGACCAAATTTTACAAATGCTGAGAAAAGGAACGAATGCGACAAATAATTAGTGAGCGAAATTTTGATATTTAGCCCTAACTTACTACAAATCCGGTTATAACTGCCATTTTCTGGATGTTTAGCGATCCATTCTTTTACCCACTATCTATTTATGGTGTTTTTTCTTCTCTATGACCGCAAAGCTGATGAGTATGCTTGCTTTGAATACGACGAATCTTTCTCGACTATGCATAGTGAAGCACTGCCAAGCTTGCCAGTGACGCGCCACTTCAGTCACGCGAACGTACGTGTGAACGCGAGTGTTTTGACCACACTCTGGAGTGTCAGTGTTGACTGACGAAAAAACTGATCGTGTGAAAGGCCCTTTAGTAAGGAAACTTCAGCGAGCGACCTGTACGACGACTTCGACCTGCATCGTACGTCGTACAGGTCGCTTGCTCACTTCTACTCATTCTAGTATAAGACAACATTGTAGTAATGATTCCTGTGAACAGATTATTGAAATTAGCAAATTTAAAATATTAACACTTGTACCGCCAACTTAGACCTACGTATTTTAGAGACATGATTCACTCATAAATTCGAATCTTCTCACAACGAAATGCAGAGTGCCGTACCCTCTGAAAATAGTCAGCCGATAAATTTTTATTATTATATTTTTTTCATGCTCATATTCTGCGCTTCTGTAATTTTGGGTGTACTGACTTGTTTATTATTGTATTTGCAGACTTGTTGTTGAGAATGAGCCAAGGCTCGAAACGTTCGATGTTTTTAAAGTATTTCTTCTCCATTTCTTTCATTATAAATAATGAATAATTATAAGATAAATGAATAATGATATAATGAATCAGATATTAAAATACATATTATTACATTTAATTGTCTTTATTTTTAATATACTTTTTATTACTTACTCAGGAAGTTTTGAAAATGACATTCAATATCATCTAAAATATTATAGTTGTCACGTAATGACAGAATAAATGAACAATCTTTGTAGTATTAGGTGGTGTGGTCACAAGCATAAATTTCGTTCAAAAACTGTCTCATTACCGCCAGCGCAACTGAGAATAATTCGGTATTGAAGAAGCATTATACCTGCATGTCATATATGATAGGGGAAGTGGTTGTACTCAATTTCCTGACGCAAACGAAAAAGGCGCAATATTTGTGATGAAATCCATAACATTTATTATTTGGTGTGTGAGCGTTAAGCTTTTTTTGTATCCAATATGAGCGTAGAGGTTCTTTTATTTTGCACTTTACTCCCTAAATTATAATAACGAAAGGGAAGTGTTGAATAATTATACTGATATGAGCGCATAAAATTTTTGTTGTCATATTTTCTAAGTAAAGTAATCGAATTCATTTGGCGTAAATATGCAAAAAATGCAACTTACTGAACGCTTTAGCTCGAGAATATTTTTTATTCAACTTATATAGCACTTGGTAATTTCTCAAATTAACTACCAATTTATAATAAAACTGACTACGATTTGCATTGTTAACGATACATTTTGACCAACGAACAATACATTATGACGTACGGTAGTATCGCAGTAACTGTGCAGTTATTTGGTCTAACTCATTTTATAATGGGTGTCGTTTAAACCGCATTGAATTTTAAGTGAAAATGACACAATATATTTTATTTCATTATTAAATGATACTTATGTGGCAGAACTATACAATAATAAATGTTCGCACTAGAGTTTTGTCATATAGCGACATGTGGCACTGTTGAAGTGCGCATGGTAGTGATTCTTGGTGATGGGGACGAGCCATACACGTACACGGACTCACAAACGCACACTCAGAATGTGCGAACTTGACGTGGGTGCTCCCGGGCCGCACCCACGTCAAAGTTGCTCCAGTCTGTGTGCGTGTGTTGCTGCGTCCGTGTGCGTGTAGAGTGCGTCATGTACACTGGTCCAGAGTTTAGCTCATTGCCAGAAGTCGCTGTATCATCTAACCATAATGAGCTTACAAGATTTCGCAATGAAGTTAAATTATGCATTGGCTCACCAAAAATTGCCAGTGGTGATTTAGAAATGGGCATGCTGAGCGTGAACTTATTTGCAATATGGAAGGAGTTCAATTACCCGATCGTTTTACATTGCTGCCTTTAGCAGCGAAGTAGAAAGATCAGGAAAATGTAATGAGCATTGAAATTGCGATTAAAAGCCGCTCAGAGTTAGACTGGATAAATGAATTCTCGCAGAAAAATGTTAGCTGGACTAGGCAAAACGAGAATGAAGCGACAATTAAACATACTGATATAGGATATAATTTTTTTCACTAAAATCTTAAAAGTCAGTTAATCAAATTTATTTGGCGTAAATATGCGTGAAAGGCATCTTATAGAACGCTCCAGCACTTGAATACTTCAATTTAATTCATATTATAAAGAGCGTTTTAGAATACTTTTATTTGATTGAAATTAAAAAGAGTCTGTTAATTTCTTGAATTAACTGTATATTTATAATGAAAACTAAAGAGATTTGCACTACTAATTATACGTCGTGACATGCGAACGATGCATTATGATATACGGTAGAATCGCAGTAACTGATCTCATTTGGTTTAACTCATAATATTATGTCATTTAAGACGGCTGTGACTTTAAGGGTAGAGTGAAACATAGAGTATTTTAATCCATTGCTAAATGATACTTCTATGGGAAACCTATAAAACTTTACCTCATTGTCAGAACTCGTTCTATCGTCGAACTATAATGAGTTACCAGATATCGCAACGCACTTCATTTATGCACTTGCTTTAGTTGCACACAAAAAATTGCCAGTCGTGATTTAGAAATGACCTTGTACAGTGCAGGCGTATGTGCAATATGGAAGGTGTTGAATTACCCGATGGTTTTAAATTCCTGCCTTTGCCGGCGAACGGTCAAGATCAGGAAAATGTAATGATCATTGATGTAGCTATTAAAAGCCGCACAGAGTTTAACAACTGGTTAAATGAATTCTCGCAGAAAAATAATGTTAGCTGGACTATGGAGAGAGGAGAAAGAAAGCGCAAGAATCAATTGGAACTCTACTACGTTTGTCACCATGCGGTGCGGAAGCACAAAGGAGTTAAAATAACTAATACAAGTAAGTACTTCATTTAAAACAAATCTTTATTGTCTAATCGTACAAATATTGAATTACATGCTTCTACATTGAATTGTGCTCGCAGTTTCTCGAGAGCGCTTCCTGTTTTTTATATCTGCATGTATACTTACGTGTGACACGGACTCCTTACTGTAGAGACAAGTTAGAAATTGGTAAATAAACGTGTAAACAAATGATAATAAAATACTAGGCAAGTTTTTTATACAATCAGTTAAGTGCAATTTCTTGAATTTAGCTCGGTTAATTACACTTTGACATATATTGCTTAGGTTGACTCAAGTTTGGTTTGTTTGAGCCTAGTTACTTATTATGTTCAGTTATTCGTTTGAATATTTTAATAACTAGGATTTCCATTTATTATTTTCATAAATTTTTGGCTGTTAGGAAAAAACTCGCTCCTATTTTATTTCAAATATCTTTTATGCACGAAACATGGTTGAATATAAAAAAGTACTTCAATATAAAAAAGATTTGCATTGTAAAAGTCATATGCTTTAAGCATATTATATAGTACTAGCAGTAATTATTTGTGAACGATCTAAAGAACATAAATAACTACTGTCAAACTGAACTACACCCATGAGAAATAAATATTTCATCGTTTTGACAGAACCTAACTAAGGCTTCATTATATTTGTCAATGCAAACGAACTAATCGAAGCGTGGTGAAACTTTTTTCCCGCCGAACTAGGACGGACCACTTGCATATATTTTTCACTATTTTTGCTTTATTTAGTAGACACTTCTCTGAGTTAAAAAATTACTATGGTTCTCGTACAAAAATACTTGTGATACCAAAGTATCAAGGTTTATGTGCAGTATTACAAATATTTATTTTCTTCACATTTAAAGGAGCTTACACCGTTTGCTTGGATATATCAGGATAGCTAATTTTTATTTCAGTTGTCCGGCACAATTAAGAGCGGTCATCAGCACTGAAGGATCGACACCTCACCCATGCCGTATCACCTTCACTGGCCGCCAAAACCATTCGCGCTCCTCCGCTGCTAACCTGAGCGAGTTCAGTATGTCAGAAAGCACCAAGGAAGAGTTTTACTCCTACTTTGAGCAAGGTGAGAATGAATAATTTTCAACTCATAATTTACTACTTTAAAGCATGATTTTACCTGAGAAGTACAAGTATGAATACTATCCTAATTTTACAAGTATCGATATTACAGTTGTGGCACTATGGTACGTTTATTCAAGCTTGTTCCTCAACTAAATCTAAGCAGTTACTTCTGTTGTCCATAACCGTACAACAACAAGGTTATAAATGTCACCCCTCCCCTTTCATTAATTGCAAGTCCAGAAAAAAATGTTAGTTAAATTTACGGCCCAGTTGTTCAGTATTGCAATATGCAATTAGTTTTTTGTTATGGGTTATTTGAATCAATATATCTGGTAAAATTGACACTTTGATGCATATCTTATAATAACTAGCGTATATCATTTCTTACTTTTCACAATTTATATATCATTAAGTTGGGTGGATTATTTCTGATGAAATGGAAAAGAATGACGAACGGTTGAACAATTTGTTAATTTAATTCAGTCGAAAAATGTTTTTTCTGTGGCTATTTAAAGATTCAGTTATATCAATATTTTCTTATTCTACTTGAAAATATGTGTATTTGTAAATAAATATATTATTTAGCCCTTATTTATGACGGTGAAGTTATATTGAAGTTAATAATGAGTTGTTCGTTTCTTATATCTCATTATAGTGCCCCAAATTCATGAAAAATGTGAACAAATACTAAATATATAACAATATGAGCCAAAATTTTACAGGCATGTTTGGTGCCCAAGCTCGACGCCATCACCAACTGAAGCATAATTTTCAAAGTGACATTGCGCTGCTGGTAGACAGGAGATTAAATCCTACATTAAACTCTGTAGTGAGTCTGAGGGCGAGGTGAATAGCACAGAACCACGGTAACTTCGACGACTTGTCCGTCTTGGAAGCTATGCAGCGAACCAAGAATAAAGTGCCGCAGCATCTCATTAATTTTGCTGACACTTCTGGTGGAGATGTTGCCGTTCTTGTCATCGATTTCATGCATAGAGTTTCCAAAGAAATGCAATCAGCCAGCAAGGTGGTGTTTGTGGACACGACTAGCCACGTGGACAAGACCAACTGCTCACTCAACATTCTTGTCTGCTCGAGCGCAGCTGGGGGCCTTCCCCTCGGGTTCATACTGTCCTCATCACAAAGTGAAGAAGATTATGTCATAGGTATGTGTTTTAATTTGCAATTAAAATTATATGACAAAATTATAACTATAACACATATAACTAACAAATGACTAAAACTTGCTGAATAAGATATTTTAGTCAAATTTGTTGCTTTACTTTGTTTTACTGTATTCCACCCTTTAATAATGTTTTACAGGTTTCAGTCTTCTCCAAGATATGCTGAGTGACGTTGTGTTCAACGGAAAACTGCGCCCTGAGTGTTTCACAGTGCTTTCACTCCTAGGGTAATTACCCTAGTCTAGGGTAACCAGATCCCTCTTAGGGTACAGTCTAGGGTAAGGTGAAAATACGCATAACCTAAGGTAAAATCAGTATTTTTCTATCTAGTGTATAAAAATGGTGCAAAAATATTGGAGATTGCCAATTCCTACAGTTCAATAACCCAAATAAGAATTAATTGAGCAGATACCATTAATTCGAAGAAGGGACGTATCAACATCTGATTCGCAAATATAGCACAAGTTAACGTGCTACATACCGGTACTGAACAAGTTGCGGTTCTTTTCGCAATGTGCGGCGTGCAGTTTCTTTACAAGCTTTGTGTAAGATGATTGCTGAAGCAGTACGACGCACTCACACTGTACTTTCAGTTGTCGTTCAGCGATCCAACTCAGGTAAATGATATGATTGCCAATGCTTTAGGCAACCAGCTAATCCGTGCTAATTTGCAGATCTTAGATTGCAACTTGAGGAAATTTAAAGCATTTAATACCCTTTTTCAGTCTGACTCTCAGAATATCTTCAATCTAAGATCAGAAATCTAGAGCCTAATTAGAAGCTTTTTCAGATTTTATGCGTGTTGCTTTTGTGAAGAATGCAACCATTTCTTTGCTGAATCCGTCCATTTCAAGATTCTCTTGTCTTTTGTGCCAGTAGATGATATATACGTTGGGATGACAGCAACTGAAACGATGTCAATGGTAACTAGGATTACTGCACAAGAGATAGAGATTTTATTACTAATTGTAGAATGTAGATGCTTCTGGTTGAAGCAGTTTTACTAATCCATAAAAGGTCTTCCATCTGCAATTCTTTCCATCACTTCGAACGCTGTCTAAATCCACGTAATTCTTCAATACTGACTCCAAAATCTTTGTCAAATACAGGGTGATTGAAAATAAGCGGTAAAAAAATGCACAAAAAGTAGAAAATGACCAAATAAACATTATATCTTCTATGAAATTTTCCGAAAAATTCGGATATATGAGACATTAACTGTAAATTTTTTCAAGGAATGAACTGTAATTACACAATTACTTGCAATGTTTATTTCCAATTTCCGTACTATCACTACTATTATATGTGAGTTTACAATAATAAAATCTAGTTTTAGAAATATTCGGTAGAATACTTTTTTGAAAGATGGATACATGAAGGGCCTTGTTTATATTACAACCATTAAATTTGAGGAAGATGCCGTGGCCAGAATTTCTTTGGCTGCTGGTAAAATTTTTGAAATGCCAGGTGTGTTTCCTAATATTCAGCAGTCGTCAAGGCTAAGATCTGAATGGTGCATTGATGTAGGTGGAACACATTCGGAACAATTTTAGTAAAGTAAATTCAAAATAAATATTGCGAATAACTGTGTCATTAAATTTCATTCTTTAAAACAATAAACAGTTAATACCCCGAAAGCCCGTATTTTTTTCGAAAGTTTCATCGAAGAAAAAGTGTTTGTTTGGCCATTTTCTACAAGGTGTGCAATTTTGTACTTCTTGTTCTGAAACAACCTTTATATTAGGCGAAATTCCTCAAATGAAATAGTTTGTCGGTAAGAACTGTCTTGAGGAAAAGTGGCATAAACATTACTTGGATGAACAATTAACACCTGACATGTGAACCATTAATCACTGGGAAACACTTTAGCCGTAAAAATACCAGTGGCCTACCATATTATTCAAATCTTAAAATTATAATTTCAACGTTGTTTGCCCTCACCTTTTCAAATTCTTTCGTTGAACGTTTCTTTAGCCACTTAAATTTGGCCAAAACTTAACACAGAACCAATATGAAGAATGACTTTCCGTGGTTTGATGCATGCAATGTATCTCACCTGAACAATGTAACGGCCACATTGTATACTTCCTATTTTCATGCGGGCCGAAAGAATACAAAATGAAAAAATCTGTGCCAGTAATTAGTTTCCTCTAATATTATCCATTCAAGGTCACCACAAAGGATTTGTTTAGCGGGCCGGATGAAATTATGTGGCAGGCTACGTGTGGCTCGCGGGCCATAGTTTGGAAACCTCTGCCTTAAAGAATCTGGCTTCACTGCATATAATTTTCCAATTAATACAAATCTAATTAAGGCTATTAATGAAACGAACGTTATGCTATGTATGCAGAACTTTCAGCAATGCCAAAACCTAAGGAAAATAAAATGCGGAACGCTTGATAACGTTTTTATTATGTTGTAGCCTGTAGCTTATACTATATATTCGCAAAGCTTAATTTTTTTATGTGAATAGTATAGCTCCCTAAAGATGAAAAATGATTTGTATTAAGTTTGGCTTTCTCTTCTTTTGAGCAAATTGATCCAATGCTATACTTAGCAACGCACACAAAGTTCATTCCTACTTGATTTACTTTTGATCGGTCAAACTACTCACAACAGCGTGCGGGAAAAAGTATCACATGGGTCTTCATTTCCTACCAAAATTTGTTGTTGGTTTCTGTTATGGTCATTATTTGTGTATTGTGAGCACTAGTTATGAAAACCTGGACTTCAGTTTTGTCGACCAAGGTGCTTTGTATGTTTGAGTTGTTTATCAATCCACATTTTGAAATATATTCCGTGATTTGATTTGAAGGATTTAATTTCATACACATTTTCATAAAAAAGTGTTCAGATCATTCTTTCATTCATTAGTTAACGAATCCCCAGAAACTTCAAAAAATATGTCAATGTAACGTAATTACGGGTTAAGCCAATAGTATTATGGAACACTATACGGTAATTGTTACATTTCCCCTATCATTTCCTTGATTTCTAGGGAAATCAAGGAGCATTCTAGGGTAAAATACCTGCCAGCCTAGGGTACAAAGATAGACGAGCGTGGAAGGCCTGGTGTTTCATCGCTGATGACATTGACGCTGAAAGAGGAGCACTGCGCGAGGTGTGGCCTCAGAGCAAATTGTTCCTCTGCGTCTTCTACGTCCTGCAGGCCGCATGGCGCTGGTAGTGGAATGCCAAAAATGGTATCGCCAAGGAGCACCGCAAACCGCTGATTTCAGTTCTCAAGAAGCTGGTCTACGCTGAGTCCATTAGTTTCTTCGACCACATATGGTCCGAATTCCTGGATTCAGAACTGTCGCGAAATAACTTCAAATGTACCGAGTATGTAACTACTTCCAAAATCATTGAAGTTATAAAGCACAGATAAAATTTGATATAGCTGCACAAAGAATATGAGTGTTATATAATGACATAAATCTAGTATTCAGTTGGAGTATATTAAAAACTGTATTGGTTTCAGATACTTCAGATCAGCGGTGGAACGAAGGGAAGAGTGGAGTTTACCTTGAAGGTGTGGCTCGCTACTGCGTGGTCACAACACCAACAACATGTGTGAGAGCATGATGATGGTGATCAAGGATATTGTCCTCAACAGGTATTGTACTGCTGATGCAGTTTGTAGAAGTTACCTTTTATCGAAGGCATTGGCTGAATAGGGAGATAGTAGCCTAATCATCCTCGACCTCATTTTGCTGCATTTGTGATTGTAGTTGCTGCCAGAAATTGACTGAAATATAGGTTCCGTTAGGTTTTTTCAACAATAACAACGAAATTTATGAACATTACATTTCTTTTCGAATAATTCCCTATAATTAAAAAACTTAAAACATGTTATAAATCAAGACCAGCCAAAGTTAATACAAAAATAATATACAGCGGTGAGGATTAATTAAATTAATTTTCTATCAGCGTAGCTATTTTTTTTAATTTTCAGTTAAAATATAATGCTTAAAATGGGAAACGAAGATGAAACCTATACATTGAATCTCGAAAATATTGAAAGCTTGTGTGTTTCATAGTAAATTTTATTTAACCCCGTTTATTAGACAGAAACAACTTTAAAAACTTAATTATATGTGTTAGGAGTAAGAAATGATTAGTGCCCATATATTTTAGATTTAGATTTGAGCACGATGGTAATTTTTTGTGAGTGACATTAATTAATAACAGTAATTATTGAAATATTTGTGTACAGAAATAAGGCCCACAACGGTGCACAGCTGCTGCCGGTGATGGCAGATGTGTACGACAGTTACCTTCGTTTGCGTCTGTGAGATGTCCACCTCAAAAAAGACAATTCTACCAAAACTGGCCACCAGCACCATTCCTCTGTCAGCTGTTACCCATAATGGAGGAGCAGTTTATACAGTTGATTCTGCTTTTCAAGAGGGCATTCACTACACAGTGGACCTATCCATCGGCACATGCAGCTGAATCAGTGGGAATACAGGTAGCGTGTGCAAACATCAACTTGCAGCGTCTTAGTACAGCGCCTTCCACAGCTTTACACCTGCACTGCGGCTGAGATGCAACACTTGTACAAGGTAATATACGGTGACAAAGCAATGCTAACATCGACTTTTTTCGATGGTTTGTTTGCAGATGCGCTTGCTAACGCAGTATCGGATGTTAGTGAGCAAATAGCGGCATGCGACCGAAAAGACAGATCTGTTGATACAGAAGTCATCGGAACCTCCACACAGACACTGAATAACTCTCAATCAATTGACGAGAGAATCGATGAATTTACATGCATGGTTGATGAGGAATTGAAACGAACTCAGAGCCCCTGCATGCTCGGCGCCCTTGACATCTTCGAAAAGAGGATGAAAGCCTGTAGGAATCCAGCGCAGGTATCAACTTTCCTTCGCACTGTAGGTTGTCCCCATTTTAAGGGGAGCATTATCCCAGTTTTAAAACTCCTAAAATACTTGTCCGATCGAATTCAAAATTGGTGTACAGATGTTAAATTGGAAAATAATTAGGGTTTACCTCGAGGACTTTTCCCATTTTCCCCATAGAAAACGAGTTATTCAAAGAAAACGGTAAAATGGGGGGGTTTGGGGAAAATCTACGAACTGAATCAGTTTTAGTGCTATCGAGATAAAATTGGTATCAAAACAAACAGAAATATATTCCCCACAAAGTGACGTGAAGTTTTTCTGAATTTTCGTAAAAAAAAATCGAAAAAAGTCAAAAATTCGAACATGGACGAAATTTTCTCACTTTTCCTCAAAAAAAAATTCGTTCATTTTCGAATTTTTCAATTTTTCACATTTTTTTTTGAAAATTCAGAAAAACTTCACGTCACTTTGTGGGGAATATATTTCTGTTTCTTTTGATACCAATTTTATCTCGATAGCACTAAAACTGATTGAGTTCGTAGATTTTCCCCACACCCCCTCCCATTTTACCGTTTTCTTTGAATAACTCGTTTTCTATGGGGAAAATGGGAAAAGTCCTCGAGGTATACCCTAATTATTTTTCCATTTAACATCTGTACACCAATTTTTAATTTGATCGGACAAGTAGCTTAGGAGTTTTAAAGATGGGATAATGGGATAATGCTCCCCTCAAGGGGTCAGGGGCGTCCAGGAAAAAAATTCCATGTCAGCCAACGAGCATTGCCGGGCGCCAAACAGGACAATCAAGAGTAAAAGCTGCCTTATTGTAAGGCAAAATAGTAAAAAGAGAAATGAATTTATCCATAAATGTAGACAGAAATGTCCCAAACGCTAAAATTCATTGATGTCTCATAGAACGCAACAATGCTTTCAAAAAGTATTCTTTCATGTGTTTCTTAGAGGTATTTGTTTAGAAGTTTGTTAAATAATAAAGCAATGGTAATATTTTTTACTGCAAAATGCCAATCGTAAAAATTCTATACCTCTGTCAACCTGTAAAATACAACATTTCTCATCGAAACGTTGCATTTTATAGATCGACAGATTTATATAATTTTAACGATTGACATTTTGCAGTAAGAAGCAGTTAAAAATGATGAATGAATTCTTTTTCATTTAACCACCGGAAGAACTAAAAATATTTCGTAAAGTTAAAAGTTGAAAAAGCGATCGCAACTAAATTTATTATGATTCATGAAAGCATGTATCACTTATAGAAATGAATATTAATACATGCAAATGTCTTTCATTTATATTGTATTTTTCATAAGTTATGTAAGAAATTCTGGAAATGAAGTAAAATATTGTCTTATATATCATAGTTGTCACGTAAAGACACGAAGAAGTACTAAATTGGTAGCATTGAATAGTGGGGCCACGAGCATTAATATTAAGAAGCAAGGCGAAAATCGCTACACGTAAAGTCATTTTATTGAAAATGACCAAATAAAACTGAATGAACGTTTTGGACTAACTGTCCATCGTCAGCAAGAAAAATTGCTGTAAAACGAAACCAAATGAGAGAAATTAAAGCACACAAGTAGTATATATTCAAAATCTAAACTTTGAAAAAGCCAAAACATCGGTAAAAGAAAATATGTAATAGATAAAGGAAAAACTGAATTGCGTATTGGCAACATGAAGCGGGAAAGCACTTTGGGTGTCATTGAGAGCAGGTTTCATTTTGTAAATATGTAAAGATTCGAGAAGGCGCAGATCTGTTTTGTAAGAGGTACCGGTCAAGATTTTAAAATCATTTAGGTAGACCGGAGCGTTGCACTCTTCCGCATGAGATCTAACTGAGGACAGTGGGAGGGACCCAAAAGGGAGACCAGTCCTGCAACTACGCCAAGCATGCTCGAAAACTCTAGTCTTTAGGGTACGGCAGGTAGAACCAACGTTCCGCGATTCACAACGTGAACAACTGTATTGGTACACCAGAGACGAGCACAGTGAGGGTGGCAGTTTGTTTTTGAAACGAGAAAAAGAACCAATTGTAAAATCATTCACGAGGATCATTTGAACTTTGAGTTGCGGGAAAAACTTGTTAATAAGGGATTTAACATCCTCGCTTAGTTTCAATGTCTGATTTCCAAAATACGGCAACTTAACATGGAAAGCTTGTTGTGCACAAGATTGAACAGATTGAGAGTTGTCATAATTTTTTGACGGAAATCTATTGATATACCGTTCAACAACAGAAGAAGGAAAGCCATTTTTGGCAAAATATCTTCGCAAAAAATCGAACTCTTTGTGTAAGTATTGAAAGTTAGAACACACATTAAACGCTCTATGGATGAGAGTACGAATGCCGCAAACCTTGAAATTGTATGAACAAAAGCTGAAAAAGCTGGTCCCGAGCCCAGAAAAATTTTTCTTTCGGAAAACAGAGCACTGAAAAGTATTGCCAACTCTCTCTACACACGCATCAAGAAACGGCAACCTATCATTTTCTTCGTTTTCCATTGTAAATTTAATATTGCTATGACGAGAATTTAGATATTGGAGGAAGAGGTCAGCATGGGCCTTATCTCTGAAGAAAACAAAGGTATCATCAACATAGCGCTTGTAAAATACCGACCTTAAAACAGGAGGACATTCTTTTAACCAGTTTTTTCATGGTGGCACAGAAACGTATTAGCAAAAGTTGCGCCTAAAGGTGAACCCATGCCCAACCCATCAACTTGCCTATAATATTTACCATTGAAAACGAAAAACGAATTACACACTGCCAATTTCAATAACTTTTCAACAATACTGTGAGAGAGCCCCGCGAAAGTTTGACAATTTGCGAATAATTTAGATAAACAAATTTCTAGAGTTTCAAGTTAAGGTACATTGGTGAACAAATTTTCCACATCAAAGGAAGCAATGAATAGCCCATCAGCATTATTAAAACTACTCAAACTATCTACAAATGCTTTAGAGTTGTCTACAGTAAAACAATTGGTTGTAAAAGGTTTCAGAACTGGAACAAAAAATTTGTCAAGATTAAAACTGGGAGTGTTGAAAGAGGCAAAAATCGGGCGAAATTGAAACTTTGTAGTAAAATCAAACTTGTGGATTTTAGGTAGGCCGTAAAGAGTACCCGGACCAGATCCAGTTGCACGTAGCTTATTGTAATCGTCAGGTGATATTGATTCCTTATTTTTCAACCGTAACAAAAAATTATTTATCTTATCCTCAACACGCATGGAGGATTTATGAATGGGCTTTACAATTTCCTGAAACTTACCATCACCGGATAGGATATTGCTCATGCATTCTATATACTTTGCTTTGTCTATTAGCACAGGAAATTGTGTTTCATGAAAGTTTCAGGAAAGTTTAGGAAATTGTGGAGCTCATTCAAAAATTCTCCATGCGTGTTGAGGATAAGATAAATAATTTTTTGTTACGGTTGAAGAATAAGGGATCAATATCACCTGACGATTACAATAAGCTACGTGCAACTAGATCTGGTCCGGGTACTCTTAGGCCTACCTAAAATCCACAAGTTTGATTTTACTACAAAGTTTCAATTTCGCCCGATTTTTGCCTCATTCAGTACTCCCAGTTTTAATCTTGCTGAATTTTTTGTTCCAGTTCTGAAACCTTTTACAACCAATTGTTTTACTGTAGACAACTCTAAAGCATTTGTAGATAGTTTGAGTAGTTTTAATAATGCTGATGGGCTATTCATTGGGTCCTTTGATGTGGAAAATTTGTTCTCCAATGTACCTTTACTTGAAACTCTAGAAATTTGTTTATCTAAATTATTCGCAAATTGTCAAACTTTCGTAGGGCCCTCTCACAGTATTGTTGAAAGGTTATTGGAATTTGCAGTGTGTAATTCGTTTTTCGTTTTCAATGGTAAATGTTATAGGCAAGTTGATGGGCTGGGCATGGGTTTACCTTTAGGCCCAATTTTTGCTAACATGTTTCTGTGCCACCATGAACAAAACTGGTTAAAAGAATGTCCTCCTGTTTTTAGGCCGGTATTCTACAAGCGCTATGTTGACGACACCTTTGTTTTGTTCAGAGATAAGACTCATGCTGACCTCTTCCTCCAACATTTAAATTCTCGTCATAGCAATTTTAGATTTACTAGGGAAGACGAAGAAAATGATAGGTGGCCGTTTCTTGATGCGTGTGTAGAGAGAGTTGGCAATACTTTTCAGTGCTCTGTTTTCCGAAAGAAAAATTTTTCTGGGCTCGGGACCAGCTTTTTCAGCTTAGTTCATACAATTTTAAGGTTTGCGGCATTCGTACTCTCATCCATAGAGCGTTTAATGTGTGTTCTAACTTTCAATACTTACACAAAGAGTTCGATTTTTTGCGAAGATATTTTGCCAAAAATGGCTTTCCTTCTTCTGTTGTTGACCGGCATATTAATAGATTTCCGTCAAATATTTATGATAACTCTCAATCTGTTCAATCTTGTGCACAACAAGCTTTCTATGTTAAGTTGCCGTATATTGCAGATCAGTCATTGAAACTAAGCGAGGATGTTAAATCCCTTATTAACAAGTTTTTTCCGCAACTCAAAGTTCAAATGATCCTCGTGAATAATTTTACAATTGGTTCTCTTTTTCGTTTCAAAGACAAACTGCCACCCTCACTGTGCTCGTCTCTGGTGTACCAAAACCGTTGTTCACGATGTGATTCGTGGTACGTTGGTTCTACCTGCCGTACCCTGAAGACTAGAGTTTTCGAGCATGCTTGGTGTAGTTGCAGAACTGGTCTCCCTCTTGGGTCCCCCCACTGTCCTCAGTTAGATCTCATGCGGAAGAGTGCAATGTTCCGGTCTCCCTAAATGATTTTAAAACCTTAACCCTTAACCGGTACCTCTTACAAAACAGATCTGCGCCTTCTCGAATCTTTATATATTTACAAAATGAAACCTGCTGTCAATGACGCCCAAAGTGCTTTCCCGCTTCATGTTGCCCGTACGTAATTCAGTTTTTCCTTTCTCTTTTACATATTTGTTTTAACGTTGTTTTTGTTTTTTCAAAGTTTAGATTTTGTATATATACTACTTCGGTGCTTTAATTTGTTTTCGTTTTGCATTAATATTAATTTAAAAAACTATCTTATCGCCTGAGCAACTAAAAAAGGGGGTATTGGTGAAGCATCATACATGTATGTCATATATGACAGGGAAAGGGGGACTATTTCCAGAGGGAAACTAAAAAGGTGAAACATTTGTTGTGAAATTTATAACATTCATTACTTCGTGTGCTAGCATCAAGTTCTCTCTATCGCCAGTGATAGCTTCAAGGTTCCTTTACTTTTCACTGTACGACCAAAATAGTATGATATTAAACGAGATGGAAGTGACCAGTAAATATACTGATATAAGTACTTAAAATTCCTGACAAAAATGTTCTAAGTAAATTAATTGAATTCATTTGGCGTGAATATGCATAAAAGACAACTAACAGAACGCTTCAGCACTTGAATACATTAATTTAATTCAAATAATATAGAACCTGTCAGAATACTTGTATTCAATTTATTTTATGACGAATCTGTTAATTGCTCGTTAAATACGTATTGATAATACAGACTGAATAGATTTGCTTTGCTAAAAATACATCGTGACATAGGAACCATACATTATGATGCACGTTAGAATCGCAGTAGCTGTGCTGTTATTTGGTATAACTCATTATACAATATGTGTCGTTTAAGACGGCTGTGACTTTTAAATGTAAATTGAAACATATAGAGTACTTTATTAAATGAAACTTTTATGACAAAACTACACTGTAATTGTTTGCCCTCATTTGTGTCACGAAGCGACGTGTGGCAGCTGTTGAAGTGGGCGGGGTTCTTGGTGACAGGTGACAAGCCGTTCACGTACACAGACTCGGACACGCACACAGAGTGGATCAACTTTAACTTGGGTGCAGCCGGGCACCGCCCTAGCACCGCTGTGCTAAGGGCACACGCCGCAGACTCTCGGCTGTCACTGTCTGACTAAAGGGGTGTTTACACTACGGGACATTTCGGCCGTGAGGCGCAACACGTGGGGACGAGGCTCACCACTGAGGCTCGTATTTGTATGGATGTGTCCGAAGTTCCCTATTCGCTCTGAACAAATTCGTGAGGTGCGACGCACGTGAGCCTCGCAGCTCAGTCCCCGGTCAGTGAGTAGTTAGCAGTCATCAAGTGAGTTGCTGCCCTTTGCTCATCGATTATGGCTGACATAACGCTGCCACGAGAAACTACATTGCTTTTAATTGAAATTTACTAAGCCCATGAATGCATTTGGCAGACCAAAAGCAGCGAAAATGAGGAGGCTGCTTTCCATTATATTTGAATGAAAATTAACGAATATAGTATCATTTCACTCATGCCAGTAAAAAAGAGATTACGTAGCTTATGATGCAGCAGCAATATTCAGACAACCTCGTCGACTGCAACCCACCTTTCATAGCAGCTGGCTACACACTGACTGTTTTTGAGCAGCGCGCGCTCCGTGGCCCGCTCAATGTCTAGTTTAAACGCAAATGGCTCTTGTGAAGCTCCACACTAGGCGTCTACACGTGAGCCTGCAGCAAAATGGATACCAGTGTAAACAGGGCTTTACTCTCTTCTCTCTCTGTTTCGACAGTCTACAGCGCATTATATAACCAACCGCATCTTAGGTGGCCTTTACCGAACTGATAATAATAGCGCAAGAAAATACATCCCGACAGTAATATTATTACAAGTACCTAATTTTGAACTAAAAACTGTTAGTTACATTGCATCAGCCGTAGTAAGTCATTGAAATTGAAACATGCATTGTTGTGAAATTATTAATTATTTTATTAATGTTACTGTGTTATTAAGACGCAATACTTCGGTATTTCTGGATAAAGTATCTCAACATTTTGGCAGAGAAGCAAATTATTCATGGTGAGCTGCATAAACTCATTTTGAATCAAAAAATTTCATATAGGGAGAAACGTAGATGGTTCATACACCAAAATCAAATACTATACAGAATTCGAACGTATGTTCTAAGAAATAGCAGAAAATGATGTTTTCGTGTGTTGCACCTAGAATATCATCTCTTTCTCAACATGTCTCTAAGAACAGCCAAACTGAGCTAACACCGAGCAGAAACAAGGCTATGAATGTACAATCGTAAAGTGGGCTGTCATTGTGTTCAATTGAATTCTACACGTGATGGGATCACTTTGTCTACTTCTTGTGTGATATAAAAAATGTATTTGAGGACTCGTTTTTCATGAGTTTCTGAAGATTGTAAAATGGATCTGTCGACTTGAATGAAGGCATTCTTTCAATTCACTTCTCTATATTTCTGAAATATATTTTATTTAAGAGACGCACGTCGTCACTAGGTGTAGGTATTCAGCTCATATTTTTTGCTGTTTTTCGCTGAGTATTGCAATCAAAACGACAAAATTATAACATAACTCAAGTCAGAGAATAAGGATCCTCTCATGAGTAGAATAAACGATGATAATGAACTAGATCAAACGACTGCGATTCTAAGAGTACACCAGATTGTCCATCCATTCATTGCCTCAACTGAAGCTGAGCATTCTCTGGATAAAAATGTGTAGTCATTGACGCTGTAAATTGAGCTACCAATCAAAACCTAAGTTTGTTGGATAAAAGTTTAGGCCCCATCTAATCCTCGTCTTAAAAATGATGCAGTAAAATACACGCATTTCAAATTCCATACTTTATCGCGGTTTTCAATGCTACTATTGATGTTAGTCAGCAGATGAGTTTGAACCTACTTTAAAATACAACGCAAAACAGTGCAGTATGACGATTTACTATGGTTCGAGGCTGTAAGTTGCGTTGCAGTCAAGCTTAGCGATTTTGTGTTGTAGAGTTTTCTAAGCCACAAAAATCTCGCGATGGTGTCATTGTTCCTAGCGTTTGTAAACAGAACTTTGGGTGCGTGGATGTTGCCAAAAAAGAGAATACGGTTGGGTGATTATTTGTCGCGTTAGGTGTACTTTGAGCGGTGACAACGCCGGCTTCGTTGCCGGCACAGGATCTCGACGTTTGCGAGGAGTGAACTTGTATATGTATTACCTTGTGGAGACCCTGTATGAGGTGTTGCATTCGAGCTGAGAGCATGCGCAGGCGGTAGCTGTCTATTCAATCGGCATGGGACTGAGCGTAGATGTTGTGAGGAAGTAAATCTACAAGCAGCGAAGGAGCCGTTTGACCTGCTCCTAGAACAGACTAAGGTGTAGCTGTCTCAGGGAAGGGTGGGGTTTAGAATTGCTCGCTCTAAGACCGAGATTACGACAGTTCAATTGGAGGGCAAATATACAGAGTGGCCTAACCCACGAATCAGGGGTCAAAACTGGCAGAGTGGGCTAAGTGATAATTTCACCTCATAGCGGCGTAGATGTCTCTCAGGCAGAGTGGCCTAACCAGCAGCCCGCATGGATTGCCTTGCTGCACTGCACCATGCGTTCTGGGGCGGAGTGGCCTAAACAGCACATTAATGCTTTCTTCATGGAATATTGATATCCACCTTGTTCGCTTCTCCTCATAAATTGTATGTCATTTTTTACAAATAAAATTATTATTATGTGTAAACCATATTAGCTGATTAGATTACACTGGTCTGCGTCATTTTTGAGGTTTAGGTTTCGTTGCTTATTTCAATATGGCTTTTGCATGCTAAAGTCAGAAATGTAATCCAATTTGCCCAATCAGATCAGGTTTTTATTCTATCTCAAATTTCAAATCAAAAATAATTTTAAATAAAAAATGTGTTTTCTGAAGGATTTTGTTTTCTCTGACTTTATCAATTTTTATTTTTTCAGGATTTTTTAGTCATTCTTTCGGCAAAATACTCTAGTAAACAGAAAACCTGACAGACTGCATAAGTATTATATGTGGTCAATAAGGTAACACTGTAGGGTGTCCATAGTGTTGGGACTACAAGGCGGGTACACCACTGTATGTGGGGCAGCCGTGCAGACAAGCAGCACCTATGTTCAACACAAATGGCCAGCAAGATGTACTTTGGAACCAGGTTCTTACAAGTTTGTATCACATTCTCTCGTAAATCCGGAGAAGATTCTATTGCCTCCTCTGCAAATAAAGTTGGGCCTAATGAAAAATTTTGTGAAAGTACTGGACAAAGAGAGAGACTTTGTTCCCGGAAACAGGAATTTCCACACGTAAGTGAGGCCAAACTGACAGCTAGTATTTTTGATGGACCTCAGATCAGAGAACTTTTGAGAAATCCTAACTTTAACTAAAGTATGCAAGACATTGAGAGGAAAGCCTGGCATTCATCCAAGTATGCGCAAGCAAAAAAGAGTACAAATAATTGCATTGGTTTGTTATTTACAATATTTTAATGCACAGAATAGTGAACACAATCGTACCTTTTCTTTCTAACGACAGGTTACGTCAGAATTAAAATTATAAATCTATTATTGCATGGTTTTAGATAGAGAAACCCCAATACTGAAATCCACCATTATCTACACACAAAACAAGCAAAATCCTAACAAAATGTTTTCAGTGGTTTAAGACACGTTTGGTGGTCTCACAGTCTAAATACTTTGTTAGTTTTCTATCTGTAACATAAATCATTACTCAGCGAAGAATGGCAAAAGATAACATAAATAAATAATTAATTAGTATTTTATCATAATCTCCATCAAATACAAAATGCAACGCTCAAATGTCGTCATCCCGTTATTCACATTAACTTTAACCGATGGGTGAAAAAACTTACAATATGAGATGGTATGTAAGAAGTTAAGTTTCGAGGGTCTTCGAATTCTTCGAATGAAAGCTTGATTGGTTCTTTATCCAGGAGCTTCAGGATCTCAAGGACGGTTTTCAGTTCAGAAAGCTTGTTGCATTGCTGAAATCAATGATACGAAGTTCCTCGTGGTGATCGCTTGAATACTTGTACTGCATCAAGCACTCGTTTTTCTGGGATACTTTCAGCCATTTCAGTTTCAACCTGCTGAATTTATTTTTTTTTGTGTCGACCATCCGAAACGTGAAGCATGACTAAAGCTTGGGACATCGATGAACTTGTCCTTCATGTGAGTGACTAAATTTACACATTTGCATGAAAGTAGTTCAGTCGCTGAGAGCATAAATTTCAACATTCCTCTTCTTGGTAGATTCTATTTTTCTGAAATCTGCATCAAAAGGCAGGAATGAATGGCCGCTCCCTAGAAAAGTTAAAGTCGAGACATTATATGCGTACTTATAAAGATAAACATGAAGAAAGCGACAATGTTTTTATTGTGGGTTGGTCCTCCTCAACTCTCTGAAAATGTAAGAATTTTTTCGTAGTTATGAAGATGATTTTTCTGTAGGAAAGTTAAAACCGATGAAACGATCTCACAACTTCCTTGCTTCTCTTCAATATCTAGCTAGACCAATATGTGGTCCTTATCGTGCCTTGTAAATATATATACTCCTTGGTTGTATAACCACATTTGCCTCTAATAAAGAGCACCAGAAGTGTTGAGGTAAGGAATCGGCTGAGTTTTCTCCAGGTCAAACGTGTAGCACAGTAGGCGAGAACTAGGCTGGCGACATTCCTCTTCTGTCACGTGCATTCCTCTTCTGTTCTGTCACTCACAAGTTCAGCACGTGAATGTGCTCCTTGTGGTCTTTTTCTATACCTAGTTCTTCTTTCTTCAACAGCTAAATTTGCTTTATCAATCTCCTTGTATTCACCCAATCTCGCACGCGTGTCTTTCTTTGGGCAAGTATATTCCTAAGTTTTATTTTTTGAACTCCGTCATGAAAACGAATGTGCAGACGTGATGATCAGGTTTCTCTCCGTCTAAAACGAATGCATTTTTCGGTAGGTAAGATCAGATCTGGAATATAATGTAGGACTATCAATGTAGTGGGATTCGTACTTTGGGAATAAATAGACAAGAATTGTTGACACGTTTTCTTCAACCTCAGGTAAAATTTTGTTAGCAGGCACATGCTTGCCTCTTTTATGTAGCGAAACAATTCCTGCCTTCACTTTCTTGTTCATTACATAGGTTACACGCTTAGGTGAGATTCCCAGTGTGGAACAAAATAAAGCCTTACACACTCTATGGTCATTTACAGTGTAATGAAATGTATTACTTTTCCGAAGATTCAATTGTGTTTGGTTGTGACTCCTCACCGGCACTAACAAAAAAGTTTTCATAATGCAATTTACGCAGATATGAAAATAGTCGTAACCAGGAGAACAAGTTACTTGAGCGTCAAATAATCAGTTGTTTTGTCATTAATAAGGGAGAACTTCGTCTCGTTTAGTTTAAATACAAGGCTGTTTAAAACTGCAGAACCTTTTATACATGAAAAATTGCTAGTTTCTTTCGTCCGTGCTCCCTTGATGTTTTTGGCAAATTTTCAGTCAGAGCATTCCATAGAAATAAGTTCAGGCAAAAAGTCTAAAAGAGCAATGGGTAGGTAATGTTCGGAAATAAAGCCACACAATTTTAGTTCTGCAGATGCTACTTTGTTTTGGTGATCTGACGGTTCACTTCTCATAAAATCAGATTTTAATCAATTTGCAATCAACCTTCGCATTGCTTTTATGCTTATCAGTTTCCTTGTATCTACTTAAACTGCTGGCTCTCTCAGAATTGCACAATTTGCAATACTTTTTGCTTGAGTTAAATTTGCTGACTTGTAGCCACGATGAATATTTCTCATCCGTCAGTAATTTTAATGAAACTTTTTGTTCATTTTTAACTTTCTGAATCTATCTCCATACATCACTGTCCTCACTATCGGAGAAATATTCAATATTCACTTTCTTAAAACTCATTATTTATCAACGCTTATTAATTAATTAAAGAACAATAGAAAGCTAGCAAATAGTATTTTTCAAATCAATGCGTGACCAAATGCCATGAGGAACTCGCTCAACTCAGTGACTGCATTAGACTGACTCTCACTGACACTTGACAGTAAATCAGGCGGAGAACAAGCCACAGCGAGCGTTCGGAAACAGAACCAAAATGCAACGAGTGCAAAGCAAATCTAGCCTACTAATCACTGAAATGCTTGTTAGTCTGAGTCAGCGAAACGACATCGTAGATAAACAATTTTAGCAGTTAAAATAACTAGCATTGCATAAAAATAGTCAACTCTATTTGTATATCAAATGTACACATAAAACTTCAGACTGTAGAAATGCCGCGTGACACAGGTGACGATGTGAAGAGTTCTAAACTTGAAACTGGTATCAAACGCGTTGCGCAACTTTATTTAATTACACATTCCGTTGAATTTATCTCTCATGAACAAGACAAGTTTTGTTACTGGCAAAAATAAAGCTAATATTTCTTAGTAAGGCATAATTTCTTAATCAAATTATAAAAATCTTTAAAATGTACCAAAATTTGCCGCTTCAGGCTACCGTCGTACCACATGTACGACAACTTCAATAAAGCGACATTTGGAGCAGATCGTACCAACTTTATACGAACGTACCAATCTCGGCAGCCTTGCTAATGAGCTTGCCGCCAAAACAATGCATTGCATGCATGATGCAACTCTGAACTGTGGTGCAACAGCTCATCGTTGCCAGGGTAACATGCACTTGCTGCTGCGGTTATGCCAAAGTCAGTCAGGACGCCTAGTGATGCAAAAAAACGGTTTTATTTGATTGCGTTTTTTTGCAAAAAAACGTGTTTTTTATGTGTTTTTTTTTGTTTTTTTGTTTTTTTTTGCACACCTAAATTTTGTTAAGCATATGTCTGGGTATTTTTTTGGACACCTGAAATATATTAATATCCATGTTTTTTAGTCATTTCATTGTTATAAAAACATCAAAAAGAAACCATACAATAAAAGTGGTGGCAGATAACCCACAATTACCTAGAGGCGTCTAAGAGGAACAGCAGGAGCCACAGAACTTATATTGATGGAGTCAAAATTCAGAGCTTACTATCTCTACTATGCCTGATTTCATTTTTATGCGACCAAAAAAATCAGACTTTGCAGAAATAATAAGGGTAAATCTGAAGGATAAGTCAGTTATCGATTTTGTAAATTTTGATGCCTAACCTAAGCATAGTTAATTAGATCGAAATAAACAAGTTTTCTTCTATGCACTTTCCGTCTCAAATGAGTATTTTATTAGTTATAGCGGTAAATGACTTACCGCAACTCCTGTGTTTGAAGCGGCAAGTAATTCAAGGAGCACCTCGGACAGCAACACTGCAATGCGCACTCGCTTCCAGCGCGATCGTCATCAAAGACGAAACCAAACCTACCGCTATACCTCGTTAAATACTCTTTTGACGAGCAAAGTGTATAGAAGAAAAGTTGTTTATTTCGATGTTATTACCATGATTCAAGCAACAAAAATTCGAAAATCAATGAGTAGCTGTTTATTCGAGCGCATTCGTCATCAAAGACGAAACTAAACTTATCGCTATAAATCGTAAAATACTCATTTGAGACGGAAGGTGCGTAGAAGAAAACTTGTTTATTTTGATTCAATTAATTAGGTTCAAGCACCAAAAAGTGTTAAATCGATAACTGACATATCCTTCAGATTTACCATAATAAGCTCTGAATTTTGACTCCATCAAAATAAGTTTTGTGGCTCCTGCTGTACCTCTTAGACTCAAGGTAATTGTGGGCTATCTGCCACCACTTTTACCGTATGGTTTCTTTTTCATGTTTTCATTACAAAACAATGACTAAAAACCATAGATATTAACATATTTAAGGTGACCAAAAAAAATATGCTGTTTTTTTATTTAACATGTTTTTTTACAAAAAATTCTGGGTCAATGTGAAGTTTAATGCAATCAAAAAATAATAATTAGCGATCCCAGGAATCACTAAAGAAACCCATTTAAGAACGTTTTACACGAATGACATTCTGCTCGCTGATGCGTTATTTTCGAATAATTGAACTTTGAAGTTGGCCTTTGCGCCAAAGGAAGCGAGAGCGTGAAACGGAATTTAATTAATAACGGAAGCTATTACAAACATAAAGAGGTTGGGTCGGGAGGGGGAGGCACAGTTCTTCTAATGAAAATTATAAATAAAGCTTCTAACCAACCCATTTGGGTGATGACCGCAATCTTGTTGACATCGGCTCTAAGATGGCAGCGCCCATGGTGGTCGCCATCTTAGAGCCGATGTAAACAAGATTGTGGTCGTCACGTTAATGGATGGGTTAGAAGCTTTATTTATAATTTTCGCTAGAAGAACTGTGCCTCCCCCTCACGACCCAACCTCTTTACGTTTGTAACAGGGGGTTAGCTTCCGTTTTTAATTAAATTACGCTCGCTTCCTTTGGCTCGGGAAGTCCAACTTCAAAGTTCAATGATTTGAAAATAAAGCATCAGCGAGCAGAATTTCGTTCATGTAAAACGTTCTTAAATGGGTTCCTTTAGTGATTGTTTGGAATATAATTATTAATTTCCATGATTGCATTAAACTTCACATTGACCAAATTCTGACTTATAAAAATGAATATTAATATATTCTCTGGTACCAAATATAACCATGCTGTTTTTTACAAAGAATCATGACTAAAAAACACTATATTTTATGTGACCTAAAAAGCCCCATGCAGTTAAAAAAAAAACATGTTTTTTACTAAAAAATCATGACTGAAAAAACATGAATAATATATTTGAGACCAAAAAAATGTTTTTGTACTAAAAAATCATGACTAAAAAAACATGAATATATTTATGAGACCAAAAAAACCCCATGTTACAAACAATGATGTATAAGAAAACCTGGATATGAATATATTTTATGCGACCAAAAAACCATGCTGTTTTATTTTATGTATTTTTCATAAAAAATCGTGTCTTAAAATCATGGATATTAACATATTTTATGTTACCAAAAAATCCTTGTGTTTTTAAACATGTTTTTTTTATTAAAAAGTTAATATTATTCATTTTTTGGTCACGAATTTTGTGTAAAAAAAACACCCCTCAGGGGGATACAATTATTGTATCTATGGGAACTAGCGCTCCCAGGGGGACAATGTAAGGGCTCAAGCTGAGAGTTAGGTAGGCCTTCTTTTTGTTGAAATGAAATGTTTTTGTGATGTTAAGGACCACCTATTTTTCGGTTCACTGCTGTCCTGTTTTTCAGCACCTACTACTGTCTTCTTCAACTTCGATCTTGTTTCATAATCTTCCTTCCTCTCTTTGGATCGCATTTGTTGCTGGGTAGGGAGGCTAAAACTAATGACTAATCTAATCTGTAAAGAAACCATGGATATTAATATATTTTATGTGACCAAAAAACCATGTTTTCTGAAAAAAAAATTTTTTACAAAAGACATGAGTGATATTAAATTTTATCTGACCAAAAAAAACATGACATTTTAAAAACCATGTTTTTTTCACCAAAAGTCATTAATATCCATGTTTTTTAGTCATGATTTTTTTTCCGTTAAGAAAACATGATTTAAAAAAAACAGCATGTTTTTTTGGCACATAAAATATATTAATATCCACTTTTTTTTAATCATGATTTTTCTGTAAAACAGATGTTTATTTTAAAAAATACAGCATGGTTGTTTATGGTAAAATAAAGTATATTAATATCCGTGTTATATAGTCATGACTTTTTTGTAACAAAAACATTCAAAAAACAGCATGGATTTTTTGGTAACATAAGATATTTTAATATCCATTAGAACCGTACCAGGTCTTAGAATAAAATATCCACAAAGAATCTATTCACTCTATAAAACCTTTCGGAGACTAGCTCCATCCTCAGTAAGTCATTCAGTCAAATTTTTTTCAAAGGAACAGTGAAAATTCATTGTCCATTTCACCAAATTTTACAGAATGACTGAGGATGGAGCTGGTCTCCGAAAGGTTTTATGGAGTGAATAGATTCTATGTAGATATTTTATTCTAAGACTTAGTACAGTTCTAATAAACATGATTTCAATATTAACAGCATTCTTTGTTTATAAGTTTCTAAAGACAATTCGCTTAAAGAAAACTAACTTTCCTGATATTTACATCCGTGTTTTTTTAGTCATGATTTTTTTTAAATGTTTATAAAAAAAAACTTTTTTGGTCCAATAAAATATAATAGCCATGTTTTTTTCAGTCAAGATTTTTCTGTTAAAAAACAATGTTTAAAAAAAACAGCATTGGATTTTTAAGGTCACAAATATATTAATTTCCATGTTTTTTAGTCATAATTTTTGTATAAATAACATGTTTTTTTTTTAAAAAGCATGGTTTTTTAGTCACATCTCTATCAATAACCATAAGTAAAGATATGTTATTATAACACACCATTTTGGGAGTTTAAGGTCATTCACATGTATTGTAAAATAAATGAAGTATCAAAGCATGAAACCGCAGAAAATGAAAAAGTTCATAAAACCATAGAAAACCATCAATTAAGAAGTATGCTGTTTTATTTTGTAATTTGACATGAAAACAAATAATGTAATGTGGTTCTTTATCTTGCTGAGTTATTTTCAGACAAAATATTAAAAAAAAAAAAAAAATATCCACGTTTTTTTGGCCACGGTTTTTTTTGTAAAAAAACGTGTTTTTTTAAAAAAAAACGGCATGGTTTTTTTTGAGTCACATCTCTAAGGACGCCCCGCTCGTTTTGTTTGAGCCAGAGTGGCCTACGCAACTGAGCTATTCCTTGTTCAGCATATAGGAGAAACGCTATCGCTTATCCCACTTTGCCTATCACTAACCTGAAATTCAGGATTTTGTGGGTTAGGCCACTCTGCATATTTGCCCTCCAATTGGACTGTAGAGTGATGGCTTATGAAAAGGATTTGGACGCCCACTTTTGTTCGTAAGAATGACGAGTGAAGAGTATCGAGTATAGAGTAATGCTGCTCGAAAAAAAGGGCTCCATGCATAGACCGGGCTGCACCCATGTCAACTTCGCACATTTTCATGAACGTGTGTTGTTGGTCCATGGAGCTAGGACATACTGGAGGGAGCATAGCCGATTCCAATCAGGTTCAAATTAGTTGCAAATGTTGAGAGACGGGCATACGCACGGCCCCACACGTTACCACATCAGAGCCAACCACAGAAGCTTGGCCCCTCCTCACCTCCTCTACAACTCCGCCTCCCATTTTACAAAGCAAGATAAGTATTGCACAACAAATCGAAGGGTGAGGTGCGCGTAAAAGTCGCTCTGTAATTTGTTGTGTTATTTAACGGCCTGTAATCTTTATAGTTTTCAACTGTTAATGTATCTTTTTTAATAATTCTGATATTATTAAGTGTGCTCAAGTGAGGAAAGACAATTTATTATCTTTCGCTCAAGGTCTAAAAATTGTTTAAATTGTTTAAATTGTCTTCTCGAGAGCGAAAAGACCTTTAGCGTACGTGTACATCCCACCGTAGTACGTAGGTAACAGACGTCATAGCAGTGAGAACGCAATTGGTTGTCACAGACATGAGAGAAATCTCAAAATCTGGTTCTCTTTTCAGTCGACTATGCTCCCTCCCCTATATACTAGCTCCATGTGTTGGTCCGTGGGCATGTAGAGTGCATCATATGCACTGGTTCAAAGTTTGTCTTGTTGCCAGAATCGTATCGTCTAACTGTAATGAATTTTCAGCTGTCGCAATGCAGATAGGTTATGAACTTCTTAACAAGCAGAACAAGTCTAAAGTCTAACGCCAGTCGTGATTTGGTAATGGCTATTCAGAGTGCGAGCTTGTATGCAATATGGAAAGAGTTAAATTACCAGACAGTTTTGAATTGTAATTAAAGCTACTGATATGGGCGCATAAAAATTTTCACTAAAATTTTCTATGTAAAGAAATCGAGTTCATTTGGCATTAATATGCATAAAAGGTAACTTACAAAACGCTTCAGAACTAAAATACTTTTATTTATTTGAAGTTATAAAGTACCTGTTGATTGCTCGAATTAACTACCAATGTAAAGAAGAAACTACATGAGATTGGCATTGTTAACAACAATAGATTGTGACATTCGAAATAAACATTATGACACACGAAAGTATCGCAGTTACTATGCAGTTATTTGGTCTAACTCATTATACAATGTGTGTCGCTTAAGACGGCTGTTACTTTTAAGCGTAAATGAAACATAGAGTATTTCATTTCATTATTAAATGACACTTATATGGAAAAGCTATATAATAATGAATACTCGCACTGAAGTTTTGTCACACATCGACGTGTGGCAGCTGTTGAAGTGAGCCATACACATACATGGGCTCTCATACGCACACTGAGAATGTGCGAGGTTGACGTGGGTGCGACCGGGCTGCACAGACTCCAAACCCGCCATTTGGACGCCGCCCACCCCTCTCCTTCCACCTCCGTGATGCTACATAAAATTGCCATTCGCGCCAATTATTTAACTATGTAGTACTACTGAGGTTTATTAACCTATCTGTTTTTTATAAATTTATTATTAATTACTGCATTATAACCACTACAAGTATTTAGTAAGCGGATACTACAGCGGAATACCAAAGTTAACCTGTATTAAATCATTATAATAACTTTTTACAACGACCGCTGGTGTTTGGCTATTCGACCCTCCATCTCGGCATGCAAAAACAGGGATTTTTAAACTTTTTTAAGTTAACCTTAAACTAACTGAACTTGGCCTAACCTAACCCAACCTAACCTAACTTAACCTAACCTTTTAACCTAACTTAACTCAACTTAGCCTAACCTAAATTAATTTAACTTTACATTTCTGTAGCTGCTCAGAGGTGGAGTGCGAAGGGTGGGCAGCGTCCAAATCTGCGGGTTTGAAGTCTGTGCGACCGGGCTATGGAAGCGGTGGGCTGCGCAGCAAGAACGCTCAGAACCTCGTTATCGGCCAACTAGAAGTGCTCGGCGTTCAGTGACAGCTTCGTGTTCGGTGTTCGGACGCCCAATTTGCATACAAGTCGCATTGCGAGCTACGCAGGAATTATTGGGCTGGAATCTATGTGCGAGATTATTTGTGTGCACACGCATGAGCAAGTCGATAAGAGGTATTCGTACGTATCACTCGTTGTGTTTTACTGTTGAGTGACCTAGTCTTTTTTAATTGAAATGGCATTGCGACCGTTTTTCCGGCCCAATCCCAGCGTAAACATTTTTACCCAGTTGAACAATAATTTAAAATGCTTTTCGAAATGATTTGTAGTTAGTTAACCTAATTCAGTAAAAACAAGATTAAATTCGCACTCGCTCTCATAGAATAAAAAATTGACTTTCCATAGCGTCCAATAAATAAATTTAGACGATAGACACATAAAATTTCCGTAATAATCAAAAGACAAATCTCAACCAAATTTTTCACTTTCTTATCGTAAAATTATTTTCCTGATGATATCAGCGACGCGCCATTCTTTCAAAGTTTGAAACCGAGCTTCAAGTCGTATATGGTCGCAAACTCTACTACAATTGAACGAAAAATGATCATAAAATAAATGCGAGTTCAATCGATGGATACAAAAACCTCGGGCGTAAATTCCGTTTTTCCCGATGTTTAGTGGGCGTGAAAAATTCTCTAACAAGAGCGTAACTGAAAAAAATGACTGTTGATGAAGAGTAACCTGGAAAAGTGTGTCAAAGAGTGTTGATGTTCTGATTTTAATATACCACGTCTTATATTTTTGGGAGATATTAGCTAGAACAAGGGCTTACTGAATCATTTTTCATGTTTGATTAAATTTCTACTATTTATATCAGCCCAAGGAGTATATGCGTAATGGTCTTTCTAAGTTCCGTCCGTTGTTGTTCGTCGCCTTATCATTCTTATTTTAATAAGGGGAATTATAATCATTCTGAAGGGGGGTACAACAGATATGAACTAAGTTTTACAAATACTTTCTCTATAATTAATAATGAAGAAAGATATATGGCAATAAATCTCTCAATTTCAAGCTGCCCTTTAATGCTGGAAGGACCTTAACGACGAAAGGACCTTGCGAAAAATTTTCACTTGATATGTGTGCATATGCGGATTTCTTTTTTTTTCAACTTCTTCGATATGTAGTGGCTTGCAAGCACACTAAGGCCGGTGATGAATTACAACCATAAATGTATCTAAGGTCACGTACAAGACGAACAATCATGCGTGGCCAGCAACAACCGTTCTATCTTGTTTTCTTTCTCTGGACCCAAGCATGGAACAGTTTCATGTTCCCAGCTGACACGCGTGATCATTATTAATTCTATATGCTTGTTATGTTTGCACCAGTAGTACTTTGCCCCTTGTCTTCCGTGTTGTTTTTCCTCAATTTAGCTAGCTCTAAGGTAACGCAAAAGTGACGCTTTCGTTGAACCTAATTTCAAAATATGATCGTAAACCTAATTTCTTTTAGCACTCATATACATTTTGTATGATTGTTTGAAGATTTAAATTTCATGCAATCAATTTCAAAAAGGCAATAATCAAGCACTATTTTTCTGAATGTGCGAGCGTCGTTTCATAGAATAATTCTGCGCCATTGTTCGCGGTCAGTGATATCATATTGACGATCTGTTAATAAAATTAAAGTAACAATTTTTAATTTTGATTATCAGAATATAAAAATCAAGGCCCACAAGTTTTCGGAAGAAATAATTTTCGTCTTTTCTCTACCAATAATTTTCGTCGGCCAATGCAAAATTAAGAATTCTTATTAGTACTTGGTTTGCTATTCACCAGTATATTTGCCTAGTCTCTTAATACCCACGGACAACTGACATTCAACACAAGTTCAATTAAATATTTATAGTAATTTTTTCATAATTTCATTGGCAAAGTTATCGTTTACTTTCGTTCTTAAACTCACTCTCAATTTTATCATAAATCATTAGTAATATTTTTAATTCTAGCTTACCATCTAGAACCTTCTGAAAAAATACATTACATTTCCAAAATATCGCTAAACTTATGGCTCTATTATCCAGTGATCTAAAGCTTCCATTTATTTTTAGGGTACAATATAAATCAGTGATTGAATATTACAGCCGTTCAAGCTATTCAATCTTTTTTACTCATTATCGGTTCTCAAACAATCATTTTCGTGAAAGAACTACATGCATTTTAGATTACGATCCGTTTCATGTATCCCATTCATAAAATGCCCGTATCCCTTTCATTTCCGTGAAAGAGATACATGCACTTTTACCCTGACTTAGAACACAGCTCAAAAAATAAAATAAAAAAATGAAATTCACAAAAGTTAATTTTAGGGCTCAAGTAAATTACTTTGATTAATTCACTTAATCTCAATAATTGTAACTTCCTTAAATGTATCAAATTTATTTACAAATTTAGAATTTCTGACGCTGACCATTTCTATGTTTCTGAAATCATCCGAAGAATAATAAGAATCAGTTGACAGCGGCCGCTCACGTCAAAGCACTCTCAGCGCCGCAAGGCATGCTTAGACCGGCAGCAGAGCTCTCACCATTCAACAGTTCTGCTTGATCTATGACAATTATTCAATCTAAGCCGAGCTTTGCATGCAGTGGTCTTTCGTGTCAATGGTGCATAGCTACTATTTGGTCTTCTCTGTTCCTGGTCTCTGCATATTGCGGTCATCTGTGTACCACTACCAACATTGATCGGACCGTCGTAGCGATCGTGACACCTCGCTGATGGACCTGCGAGCTTACATGTTTAGACCGACCGGGGCCCCGGCCCCGGCGAACCCCGGCCATTTTTGCTGACCCCGACCCCGGCAAGCCCCGAAAATTTTTACAGACCCCGGCCCCGGCCCCGGCAGAATAGTTCCCTAAACCGGGGTTTAGGCCGGGTTTTTAGTTTTTTACTACACCTTTTTCATTTCAAATTTTTTCAAGTAGAGTTCAATTTAATCCAAGTCAAGTTCAAATTAATCCAAGTTAACTTCAAATTAATGCAAGTCAAATTCAAATTAATCCAACCATAAGTTGAGTTAAAAATTGACATAATCACTTGTTAATTTGAGCGTTTTTGTGTTAAATATGTATTTATTGGATGAGATGAGCAAGAAAAAAGTTTCCTTTCTGCAAGGAATACATAAAATTTCTGCAATATAAAAACAAGCTGTCATAAAACGTGCTAAGTATCCAGCATCAGGAGGCAGAGTGTGATTCAGATCTTTGAGCGGAGTAACAGATAGAAATCTATTATAAAAACTTCGTATTGTACTACACATTAAAGTTATTTTACAATTCTACATTAATGGCAGTATGCATCTATTCAAATATTCATGTTCAAAGGCAATTTATGTTACACATACACATAGTGATATCGAGGGCATAATTACCCTCACATAGAGATTCATATGCGTGAAATTCCACTTTATCACATAAATAAAGTCATATATGCATGCAACTACGAAAGATTGCCATTTGACGATATGGAGATTCAACCTTTAGAAGAAATATAGCAGCGAAGTCTATTTTCGCTTGTTCAAACGTTTTTTGTAAAAACAAGTTTCAATTGGTTTCATCGATCGAAATGATATATTTGCCTAGGCCTATTTATTTGAATGGATGGCAAAATTTTTTTATGGCTATTGCAGGATTGTATCTGTGTAGTAATGTACTCATATAAATTGTAATCAAATGGTATCGTACATAAGTACTCAGTGAATTGCATTTGCTTATTTCTTTTAAAGGTTAAATCTACACATCGTCCAGTGGGCAATTATTTTTAATTGCATGCATATATGATTTCATATACGTGGTAAAGTGGAATTTCACACATGTAAACCTTTATATGAGTGTAAATAAACTCTCGATACTACTATGTGTGTGTGTAACATAAAAGTACCTTTGAACTTAATTATTTGAATGAATGCATACTGCCATTAATTTAAAATTGTAAAACAACTTTAATGTGTAGTATAATACGAAGTTTTTAATATTGACTTCCAACTGTTACTCCGCTCAAAGATCTGAATCACACTCTGCCTCCTGATGCTGGAGACTTAGCACATTTTACGTCAGTTTGTTTTTATATTGCAGAAATGTTATGTATTCCTTGCTGAAAGGAAAAACGTTTTTTTTTTGCTCGTCACATCCAATAGGTACATATTTAACACAAAAAACGCTCAAATTAACGAGTGATTATGTCGATTCTTAACTTAACTTGGGGCTGGATTCATTCGAACTTGACTTGGATTAATTTAAACTAGACTTGGATTAATTTAAACTAGACTTGGTTTAATTTGAACTTGACTTGGATTGAATCGAACGTGATTTGGATTAATTTAAACTTGACTTGGATTAATTCGAATTTGACTTGGATTAATTTGAACTTGACTTAGATTAATTTGAACGTGATTTGGA
The DNA here is from genome assembly GCA_030386875.1 of Morinoia aosen. Taxonomy (NCBI): domain Eukaryota; kingdom Metazoa; phylum Arthropoda; class Malacostraca; order Amphipoda; family Talitridae; genus Morinoia; species Morinoia aosen. The sequence goes on along the minus strand of CM059569.1, from coordinate 10,507,061 downwards.
TTAATTTGAACTTGACATGGATTAGTTTGAAGTTAATAAAGCTTAGTGTGCCCAGCTACACGCACGTGAAAAATTCACGTGTTTTTTAATCAAATTTAAAACGGTTTCTCAAGAGATTTGCGATTTCATTGCAACCCTGAAGAACATGCAGTCACTGAGAATAAAAAGCAGTGTACATACTACCGTCCTGTGTAATTATAATCCAGTGCGCAGTTGTTGACATAAAAGAATCACGACTTGGAGAGGTCCAAATATCAGTAGTTATTGAGAAAACGCTATTCTCGTTAATTAACTTGCTTTTGTATTTCCTCTGATTTGGCAAACTGTATTTGGATACTGAAGTCCGAAATTAGTCTTGTTCTAATTACCTTCTCTGATGGAACTTGAAACTTTTTATTGAAAAACCCTATTAAATTCGTAAAAGTTTCCTTTTCCATAGGGTCGTAAGGATTGAGCCCGTCACAAAGCCAGTAAATTAACAATTTCTCTCTATGTATTTGGTCAGCATTATTTGGCTCTCAGTTTTTAGATTGAGTAAATGTTTCTTTTAAAGTCAGCTGTTTGCCAGAAGACGACTTGCTACAATCGGCAGTTTTGCCACTGCTGCAACCTAAATTCTCTTTGTTTGTTTCAACACATAGACATTTAGTTTTTCTTCTTGTTCGTTTTGTTTCTATTTTCAATTCTTTTTTTTGTTTGGTTTTTCTTCAGCTTCCAGGAATTGATTATTTTGGGTTGATTTTAGATGGCCTCATAAAGATTTAGTTGAGAAAGTTTTCTGAGATGCATCAGCCGCTCCTCGTCGTATATTTGTTTCACAAATGGTGCACACTGTAATTTCTACACTCTTCACCGATATATAAAAGTAATCCCAAACTGCTGACGCACTTCTTTTTGGTATTATAACGGGTGACCCACCAAAATGTCACAGATTTTTTAATTGATTATATTTCCGCTTTAAATTAACCCATTTTAATTGTCATTTTTCACAATGAAGTAGTTTTTATTTTATTTTCGAATAATTTTTGTTTTTGAAAATCGTTTAACAACCACTTCACATTCTTCGATTAACTGAAACGGATAGAAAAACTAATTGCTCAAAGGAAGACTTTTTAAAACAATATTGATATTCTTCCTTATTTTGTATTTAAAATAAAAACGAACAAACAAAAATTTAAAAGAGTAACAAATCATTACCTTGAACGAAGTATAAATAAAAAAGTAATTTAGTATCCTTCGACATACCTACCATTTCTCTCAAGGCCAGCATTACTTCTAGCCACTATTGAACGAAGAGTTTTGCGGATCATTTCACCGTTTTCTTTTGGTTCTTGAAACACTTCAACTCGTTGTCGAAGAATTATTAATGATGGAGGTCATGTTTTGAAAACACGTTCCTTCACAGTAGGTAATGAGAAATGGAGAAGAACACCAGTGTTGTTTTTAAAACACTTTTAGTAAATCGATCACTGTAAAGTGGTTATTAAACGATTTTCAAAAACTTGAATTTTTCGAAAAGGAAACAAGATTTACAACATTGTGAAAAAAAGACAATTCAAATATGTTAATTTAAAGTGGAGATAGAATCAATTAAAAAGTCGGAGACATTTTTGAGGAATACCCGGTATATTTAATTACTATAATTGTTTCTGTATTAATTAATTCAACAAGCACTGCAACTGCAGGGCTATAAAACTTTATTGACTTACATAAATAGAAACCCAACCGCATCCGTAATTCAACATGCATTGAGCGACTAACCGGCGTTGTGCATTGTGTCGTCGTGACACGTCCTAACACGGTTTGAACCCCGGCCCCGGCCATGGTAAATTTGATAACCCCGGCCCCGGCCATGAAAAATTTGTTGACCCCGGCTCCGGACCCGGCCCCGGCCAAATTTTCAACCCCGGTCGGTCTATACTTACATGGCCGGCTAGGTTCTTTTTGTCCACTCCACCTCGCCTGCGCTGCGCTACTCTGCGCATGCCGTCTCCTCGCCTCTGGACGACTGCAAATCACTGCTGCCTATTCGATGGTAAGACATAGATTTGGTCAGCGCCATTTCATTACGTGTCTGTCGAGCAGCCTGTTTGAGTCATGTCAACCTTAATTATAAATAGGAGAGAATACTACTAAATTGTTTACTAACTAAACTACGTACTCGAACCCTTAATTACATAATTACTCAATTACGCTATTTACAGGACCGCTATAGTCGGCCAGCGTACTTGCTTAATTACTCGATTACGCTACTTCGTGGACCGCTCGACGGCCACCACCTTATCAGAATTTAATTACTTACTTAATTACATTAAAGCTTAAAGTCTGGTTGTGATGGTATCCTCTCTCGACAATTTATTGTGTCAGGCACTGGAGTTTCCGAGAGCGCTGATGTGGTGTACAAGACACCCCATCATATCCTCGATTACCCAAGATTAGTTTTCGTTCATGTTTTCATAATAAAATCAAGTAAACTCTATTCGTTTCCGTCAGCTGCTATAGTGCTTGATACTTTATTTGTCAGGTAATATCAATTCAAGCCAGTTCTCCTAAAGTGAAGTAAAAGGTAAGCGTTCCCTTGCCAGTTGATCGAGACCACACATGTTTATCTAGGTTCACGAACTGCTTGTACTGACAAGTGAAGCTCGAGCCCCGTAAGACTAATCTACTTATGCTCCCAGGAGTTTGTTAAAACTATAAAAGATGGCCTATTTACTGTAAATTTAATACATGGACGCAGTTGTGACCACATAAAAATTATTTTATATCCTAAATAGGCATTGCAAGACGTATCTACATTGCTGCCCAGATTTTTTTGAATTCGTATAAATTTACTAATCTGATCATCAAACTTCAATGTCCTATTGAAAAAAATGACACCTGATCATCCACCCTGAACATAAAATATCGTAAAATTGGAGCGAATTTTTTCGATAAAAGAGTAAACTATAAGAACCTTCAGTTAAATTAAACATCGTAATCCAATGTTTAGCTTTACTGCTGAGATTCGGGCCACAACTTTTTACTGACAAGTCCAATATTTATTAGATATATGACAAAGATACGTATGAAATTCGTGATGGATGGAAAGCACTAGTATCAGAATCCAAAAATTAACGAAATCAGACGAAACATGAAACGTGTATTTGTTGTCATCATCTCCAGCGTTGAGGAAAATAATTATTTCTTCACAAAAATTAAGATGCTAGTGCAATTTTTTCGATATTTGAGAGCCTGTTACGGTCGACTCGATATATTTCCAGCAAGATATCACAATATTTTGCTAGCATAAGGAATGACTAAAGAATTTACAATGTTTCTGTCTGAATATTAGGTACTAAAATGCATTCAAGGTTCATACCACTGTTTGAAACGGAAAATTTATACAGGTGAGAGCTAGTGTTTGGAACGCTAAAAGTTTCGTGATTCTTTTGTTTGAATATGGAACGCTCAGAGTTGTATGAGGCTTGTACCCTAATTAGAGCAGCTAATGGTTTTGTAAGACGTGTAAAGAGTAGAATATTAAAATATTTACAAACACTGTAAATATTTGTCACAAAACTGACACACTTTGGTGTGTCTACTGGTCACAAAACCAACACACAAAAGTGCGTCACCTATGTAAAACCTTAATAGAGGTATTGTGAAGCACTTGTTCATGTCATGGGCTAATACGACTCATAAGTGTGCAACCATTACACGCATAGTATCATCCAACAATTTCTTATGAATTTGAATTTTTCAAACTGACCTGTGAATATTTGTGTTGGTTGATAATATTCAACAATTTGACGGACAATATAGTAATTATCTATTGGTTTCTAAAGAGAATTACATTCTATTCACGATTTCTAAAAAGTGTGAGCTTGAATTCAATGCCCTAATTTAACGGTGGACAGATAGCAAAATCTGCCACTTTTTACGACCATTCATAAGTTTAGATACAAACGATTCGTTATTGTTAGGTAAGAATAGTATAAATTACTTCAGACGAATAAAATTTTGGTTCTGATGAATCAAAAAAGTAATAATAGAAGCCGGTAACCTTAACGCGTCAGTGAGGAACATTACCAGTGTAGGCTATCTGCGGATGTCCTGGGCGCATGTCAATAGCAAAACCTAAAGTTTCACAAGTGGTTCACCATGTTGACTACGTTTGAGCGGTTGCTGCAGTTGGTTCGGTTAGGTTTTTAGCAGTAATGTTGAAAAATCAAATTTACTACGCGAATACATAATGGGTAAAGGCGTGTGAAATTAAATAGGTAACCATAATTACCATTATTATTAATATGGTTGTTGATATTGCAGTAAATCTTTTCGGGGCATTAAATTTACTGATTACCTATTTCTTAAATTGATTACCTCTTTGAAATTCCAACCTAAATTTTTCATTTATTTGGTACAGAACGAACGTAAATTTTCACAAAATGTACAGAGTGCGTCAAACTTCAAACTGAACAGGGTAATAAAATTGAACAATTTTACTGCAGTGACTGTGGCGCAGAAGGCCAACAATGCTGGATGTAGCATTTAGATTAAAATTTACATGGTTTCTACATACACTTCTAACGCGTCTCTGTAACATTTCACTCGCTCAAAGCACCTCAAATTTTTACTCGGTCAATTGAAGAGAGAAATCATTCATTCTTTCTAATTATTTGATGTGTTATTTGATTTCATTATTTTTATGTCTATGATTGTTGGGTGTATCATATAATCTCTAAATAGGGCTACAATAATCTGAAAATTTCAAGAAATGCTGAAGTATGTAGTACGAGAGTGGTTTCTAAGAAATCTCGTCGCGTTTTTATCGGGTAAAATATTTCGCTTCTGTCTTTTGGTTCAGTGAATATTGAGTACGCATTTTACTGAGTCTGTGCTTGAAAACTGTTTCCTCCGCCGCGAACAGTCAGACCGCTGTCACCATAGACACGTACGCAGCACATGCAGTGAGCAAATAATTCAGAGGATCGTAATCTTTGCTGCCGACGATGGTCAAATCTTCTATTAACCAATTCCGTACTCATTGGCAGCTTTGTTTTAGAGACTGTGGTTACTCACAGAAACAGGCAATATCAGAAAGCTCGCAAAATAAGTCGGTGTTCTCGAAACTGGCTCCAGTAAACCATTTATGTATCGAGCAGCTTCGAGTGAAATAAATGATGTTCGTGTACGTGTGCCTAAATCTGTTGGGAATATGTCTGAGATCTTTGATGAAATTTCTGTTTTCTCCGCTGTAATTGTTTCTTACATATGCTTCAGTGTCCTATCACTCACTGACTCAAACTATATATTCTCAACTTAATTTTTTTCTGCTATTGTAGAATAATTGTTAATCAGTTTCGAGAGCAGATGAATGAACTATAATCCAGTTCGTACCGGTGTGATGACAGCTAAATCAAATTTCCGTGTCTCATTAACCTGACGCATCAATTCGGATTTGTCGGTAGTGGCAGCAGTTAAGAGAGGAAAACGTGCCTTCATTCACATGAGGCTGTGAAATTGGGGACACTATTTAGCTTCCTGTGAAGATAGGAAATATCATACATAATCAAACATTAAATAATGTAAAAATTACTACAAAACCAAAAATTGCCGTCAAAGATTTTTTTTGTTCTATGATAGAACATTGAACAGAAAGTCATTAGACAGATGCTCGAAATTGTAGTAAATCAATTCATTCACGTAGTCCAAGCTGGCTTCTCAATTCAGAAAGGAACTGTTTCAATCATGTTATCTAGCAGAAATTTCAATTTTTATAGCGTGCTGCGAATTTGAATCCAGTCATTCAATTTTCCTAAATTCAATTTAACAACTTCCACCTTTTACATTTTCAAAAGTAAGAAGGAACTGGCGGGTGAAATTTGGTACATCTGATCAAGGAACAATCGATGAAAATTGCCGTCTTCGCGAATGCTCTTTGAGAGACTTTTGTTCATCGGCTTCACAAAATATTGATCAAACTAACACAGACAGGCAATCGAGTAGTTGTGTTCTGTAAATTTACCGAGCACAAAGAGCATTGCTGAGAGGCAATATGAAATTTACTGTATTGAACATTTGCGTGTTCTGCAGCAGTTCATGATGATGATATTAATGTGCATTGAATCTGGTTTAACTGTAAAAATGTTACGGCTCTCGCAGCAATCCAATGGCTCGGTACCTGCGAAAAAAATTACTCAAGTCGGTCGATGAAAAAATTTGCCCAGAATATTAACTAAATACACATAAGGTTGACTAGGTTCGGTAACCTCTCCCTATTATTATGTATAAACGGTAAATTCACGGTAAAAATTACTAATTATCTAACAGTAGCTCCTATTAAAATTTTACATGTTCGATTCGTGCGTAAACTATTTTGAGAACACTGACTTATAGCTAACTGTTCACAGTTTAAATAAAATTTTGACTATCAGACTATCATTTATCAAAATCCTCTGAGGTGAAGTACATCCTACGGAGGTTACAATAACATGTATAAGCCATTATTCGCAGATAAAGGGGACATAATGAGGATCTGTTGAAATTCATGTTCGTGACTACAATGTAGATTAAACCTTAATTAAAGAAATAGCGTAAATTAAAATTTATGAAAACGGGCGTCGAATCATTGATATACTTCTAAAGAGATGAAGCAGTTTTCATTTTCACATACCCACATCTAAAAATTGATTTATTGTCATATAAAGAAGAGGGTGACGTGTTTTATGGCATAGTGCAAATTTATGCGCCGGTAATCTAATTCCCGAGCTCGGATATAAAAGTCAGGTTATTGGGGTCATGTATTGGCAGAAGAAGAAAGCTTTGCTAGCTGAAGTTCGGTGCCATTGGGATTAATTCTGGGAAATTACCCTTTTAAAAATGCTGAACGAATTGTGATCACTTATCAGACTCTTAATGCAATTATTGCTAGACAGAGAAAAACAGGAAAATGATAATTGCTGTACTGTTAATTGATCAAAAACCAAGCGCATTGGTGAGAGGAAATATGATTCGTATAATATTGATACTGACCGTGTTTTGCAGTAATTCTGGTATTGATGTTCGTTGATTGTGTTCTGATAATAAAAACGCTTGAGAGCTGGTAGTAGTGCTACGAGTTTGGGCTTCCAAAAGAGCCAGAAATATAAAAACAGTACACTTCTCACTTTGCCCTCGTTAAATGGCGAACCATGGAGTAAAAATATTGATTACTATTTGTTAGCCATGAGAGTTGTTAGAAATACTGTTCAGTGAGTCCTTTCTAATTGATTTGTTTCTTGCTTCAGTTACGCCGATGCGTCGTTTTATAAGATGCTCTCAATCATTTCAATAAATAATTATTTCTTTCTTTTTTATCCTGAATTATTTTCCATTGATGAAAAATCGCACAAATTCCGTTTGGACTAATTCGGTTGTGCTTCCTAATTAAACTTATAAATCTTATATTACACATCACAGGTTACGCTGAAAAAATCCTCATATTTCAGCGAACGAAGAAAAAAATTGCTTTCGTGAGTTTATTCAGCTTAAAGCATTACCTTCTTTACCACATAACAATATACAGTAAATAGGTAGACTGGGGTATAATAATGCAGAGAGGAGTCATAATCGCCCAACTGTCGTTGTTAACTTTAAACAGTTGGTATTGAGTCCCACGCACGCCTATTTAAAACGTAAAGGGACGTACTCACTTGCAGACATGTTGCACGATTTTGGTCTCTGAGACCTGTCTAGTGTTGTCTACATAGACATGTCTGTAGACCAATCGCTGTCCGCGAGTCTGTTTCGAGACCATAAAATCGCAGTTTAAGGTCTCCCAATCAAAACGGGAGACAGCATGCAATGGTAGTCATGTTGCGCCACATTTTGCTAGTGTGTACGACATCTGCAACGATGAACGATACACTGACAGGGTTGCCAGGTTGGGTATTTCATGGCCAATTCACACAAAATTGGCAATTTTTTAAACGCCGTGGCTATGAGAAAATATACTGTACTTGGCAATTTATACTTATATAGCACGACTCAAGAAACAGAGGACTTGCAATACCTCGAGGAGGTGCTCTCGTCAAAATATTGTCGATGTATCAAGTTTATTAGTAGGCCCTATTGAGATTATGTATTAAAATGTGTCTATATATTTTGAAGTGGCTATTTGGTTATTTTTTCCCGTAAAATGCAGCCATTAGCTGACTGATTAATCTGCCAACCCTGGATACACATCGGAGTTCCCAGTCTTCCTCCTGCTACCGAGTGTGTCAGGGGTCTTACGGTCAAATCCGTGGAGGGAGTATATATGGAGGGAGCATAGCCGTCTGTGAAGTGAACCAGTTTTTGAGATTTCTCCTGTGTCTGTGGTAACCAATAGCCGTCTCGCAAGTGTGACGTCAGCACGGAAGCCAGTTACCTACTAACTACGTTAGGATGCGCACACGCTCGCTGAATGCTCTTCCAGCTGCTGAGTTTATCGGTAATCATTAATTTGGGATTCTAAGACTCCGAAAGATAATAAATTGTCTTTCCTCACTTGAGGACACTTAATAATATCAAAATTACTAGCAAAGATTCATTAAGAGTTGAAAACTATAAAGATTACAGGCAATTGAATATAACAAATTAGAGAGTGACTTGCACGCGCACCTCACCCTTTGACTTGTGGAGCGGTACTAATCTTGCTTTGGAAAATGGGAGGCCAGGGAGGGCGAATTGTAGAGGAGGTGAGGAGGCGAGGAGAAGCCAACTGCAGCCAAGCGTCTGTGGTTGGCTCACGTGTGGGGCCTTGCCAATGCCCCAGTCTCCCAACTTTTGCAGCTAATTTGAACCCGATTGGAATCGGCTATGCTCCCTCCAGTATATCCTAGCTCCATGGTCAAATCAACGCTTTCACACTGTTTTTTTGTTGTTGAAATGTGATGAAACTAAAAGGATTGAAACCAATTGAAGATTACCAGGCTTCTAGTTGTCTTTGGGACGTGACGAGTTCCGATTATAAGATAGTATGAAAAAAAATGATACTTGAATCACTGGCTGCAAATCACGAGGTGACAGTGGCAGACATCGAAAAGAAAATCCACAATTTGAAGACATCCTTCAACCAGGAACGAAAAAAATAATCCGTCGAGTGGGTTCTCATCTAAAAAATGAACATGGTTTGCACTTGATTATTTGTTACTCCTGCTACCAGCTTAGTGCAAGGGCAGCCGGAACACAGATTTGGACGAAACCAACACAGAGAGTGGAAACAATGAAGATGAGGTGATTGAAAATGATGTTTTTAAAATCTTTGTGGATATTTACTTCAGTTGAACCTCGTTTTCAACTAAATTCTCCATCAAGGGCACGGTTCGGGGGGAAAAAAAGTCTGTAAGTTCTCGATGATTTTTTCTGAGATATTTATCAAAGGTGTAAACAGTTAGGAATATTCTTTTAACTTGTTTTTTTCGTAAATTTACCAATTTAAGATCATTTTTCAAAAAAACATGAAAAATAGGTGTTGCGCAATATGTTTTTTCTCCTACAATTTTGAACTTACAGAACTGATATTTTTTTGTAGATGGCTAATTGTCTTGTCTATCGATCCGGTGCAAAAGATTTTCGATGTTTTGATATTTCAAATTTTCAGCATTTTTTCCAACAACCGACCACTTTTTTTTGCTTTTTCGGAATATTTTGCTTATAATATTCACCATAAATTGAAATTGAAAGATTTTTTGCACCGCCTCTCTAGATATCTTCAATCGCAATTGATTTATATGTTTGTCATCCCTCTACCTTTAACACTGTGGGAGAAGAATCATTTCAAAGGGCAAGAAGTTGAGTTTTCAGGAGAGCTATTTAAAAAAATTATTTCTTTCTTAATATCGAATTAAGTCTTCTTGTAAAATAAATTCCACTGTTGTAGCTCTATTTGAGCTCTATCGATTTATATATCAGCAATTCCGGTACCTTTAAAATTGTGTGGGAAGGATCCATATCAAAAATCAATAAATTCAAGAGTCAGAAAAACATTTTTTCAGAAAAATGTTTTTTCATTACAGAGTAATTTTTTCAAAATCAACTCTATTGCTTTGTAGCTCTTTTTGAGCCCTGCGATTGATATATTTGCCATTTCTGTACCAAAAAACTAATATTTCGTATTAAAAAAACCTAAATAGAACAAGTTACAGGAGTACACTAGTTTACATTCAACAAATACATAAACTAGCCAAATTTCAAACGAATCGGATGGAAAAAATTGAATTCTAGGGTTGACCCCCTTACTTTGCTTGCCGTGAACACTCCCAATGCAGTGTGGAAAATTCCATCTAGTCTGTAATTCATGGGCAATAGTTTCCTCCTCAGCTACAGAAAATGGTATCTGAAATAAAAAGTACATATATAAAAAAATGAACATCCATTCATAGGATTCAAGGATCATTTTTTCTACATCAATTTTCGGTGTAAATAGATGAAACTATGAGGTATTGATAATTAAGAAATAATCGTGCTGAATAATTGAGAGCATGTAATTTTAAAAATTACTTTTTATTTCAGGGCAACTTAGAGACTGGTTATTCCCAGGAACAAGAAGACACTAATTGAAGGTACTGAGCAAGTGGACCAACGCCGACCATTCAAAACCTCAAGAAACCTTCCTAAACGAAGGAATGAGGACTCCCCTGCACAATAAGCTGTCAACTGCATGAAATTTCTATCAGAAATTGTTGCTACCAGAGATGAGAATTCGGTAGCGAATACGTTACGAATCAAATGAGAAATTGTAACATGCCCAGAGTAGAGGATTCTTTGGCTAAGCATTTTATTAATATTTTATTTAGATTGGACATGGGCCTTCTATCTTCTGAAATTCCATCTATTCACAAGCCCCATACATCTTTACCACCTCACACCCATCACATTCCCCAATGTCAGACGGTTCGAATGACAGTTATTCTGCAAATCCAAATTCATCCAATGTTCCATTTCAGCAGCAATCAGGGTCAAGGGTTGAAGACATCAATGATATGCAGGAATTTCTGCAGTGCAAGAACACCTATACCAATATGTAATTAGAACAATAATGACTGAGACTTGTGAATTTGTTAATGAAAAGCGATGTAAGAAAGTGGTAAGTAGTATATTTTGATAAGAAAATAGTGGACCTTAGTTCATCATACAACTGATGTTATATTCACAGATTCGGATTTTTTTGTGTGTTTATTACTTCTAACTAACAGTTTAATTAGCCCCATTTTTTGTTGTCGTACGCTATCTTGCTAGCCTTTTTGCTCAAGATCAACTATTGTACTGGAATAATAAGAACAAGGAGACAGTACACGTCAATATACATGTAGCTTTTCTATGAAAAATTTACAAGAATAGTTAGTGCAACCTTTTGTAGTCTTTTAATACCCAACGGTATGTTACCATTGAATCATTTGAATTTAGAGCGATCTATTTTAAGCACTGAATAATATTTTTTAATAAGATGTGTGAGTTATCATAGGCAATAGGCTTTTTTTCTGAAATATATGCCACCCTATGCACGAATGCGAAGTGTAATTTCAAGGAGGTACAAAACTTGAATAAATTCTATCGTTTAATTGAAATTAGTGTCTTATACATACTTTCACATGTTGTTTTAACGATGAGATAATTGCTTCGCCAACCTCTGATAAAACTTTCGATATTGCCTGCTTAGATATTCTGAAGGTGTACGTGAAGCTCGTGAAAGAGCCTCCACTTGCCAGGAAACGCAGTGTGACTGCTAATCGAAGAGAAGCCGGGATAGATTATTTAAATTTTGTATCCTTCTTCGTTCTCAGTCCTCCACCATTAGAAGCAAATCTTGGAAATCAGTAAGGGTTAGGCGAGTGAAATTTCAAAAACTCATGGCGTCTTCCGGTCTTAATTTATTTAATAATGAAATACCGAACCTAGGTTCTTCTGCAAACACTTCGTGACTCCACCAACGCTTACTTTTTCTCGTTTTTTTCACTCGCAATTAGCGCCAGCAGGCACTTACTCCTCAAAAAGAAATGTCCTCCATGATGTACTGACGGAGGTAAAAATGGTCTACAGACCTGGCCAGTGGACAGATCACGTAACATGCCTACAAGTTAGTACACGCCTTTAGGATCTGATACGGGAAAGAAACGGTCAGTGATTCATCGAACAAAATTGTTCACAAGAAGCAAAGGTATAGGCCAACACGACGCACTCGGTTACTAAGTTTTCGTCCGTTTAACTTTTAAACGAGACACTGCAACTTCAAGGTATTTACTAACAACAGGGGACTATAATAATCAACATCAGGGCATTACCGAGAACGAAAGTAAGGTGGAGTCCGAGCCTCAAATTCCGAACCTCGGAATTCCTTTACGATATTTCTGGAATATACCTCCTCTTCCGCCAACTCAAGCCACTAGTACGCGTGCCTCTTACGTTATATTTCGGACGTTACATAACCTCAGAAGGCCCCTGCTCATAGTGTGTATTCCTATTGAGAAAATATTATGATGATGCAAAAGTGGGACAGTACAGGATTATACTGAAATGTAGCCCAATCGCTTAGCGCTTCTCCCGGTGCGAGCTCAGCGAAAAGCATGGATTTAAGCAAGACAACTGTGGCAAAAACTTATTTTCCATCCACCCTCTCCTCCTCAGGGCAGCTCCCTCCCGCACACCTTTCGTGCTTGATGACCTAGGGGAACCGCCGTCTGAGACTCATGGTAAAAAGGCAAGTCCGTCATTTTCCGACTGATGATTTTGAAAATTTCACCATAAGTGTAAAATGATGCAATAATATTTTTTGTAGTTGTGTGTTTTTTGAAAATTTCATTATAATTTTTTTTCGAAAAACTAAAATTGAGTTTTTTAAAATTGTGTCTCCTTTAATTTCGGAGTTACTGCACCGGCATTATATTTTTCAGATAGCTAAATGTATTATCTAAAGAAACATGGGAGTAAAATTTTGATAGTTTGGTTCGTCGAAATTTGAGATTTTTTACAAACAAAACAGTTTTACATTTTGTCATTATTACTGGTCGAATTTTCAAACTAAACAAAAATCATAAAAAATTACACTCATTTTTAGATATTTTTAAGCCCTATCGATTCATATAAATACCATGTCTTTACCTCCGGAACTTTGGGAGAAGTAAGATTTAAAACATCGAAATTTAAAATTTTCAGGTGAGCTTGACAAACTCGTCACCTGACAGTGTAATGACGTGAGTGACTGGCCTTTCGCAAGCTGTAGCAGACGAACTAAGGCACTTACAATGTATAGAGGCATACCGTTAGATTCGTAAGAACATTTTCTATACGATGAGTTAAAAAGCAGAGAATCGATAATATTTTTGATTTTTATCCATACTGTCCCTTTAACCTTCAAAGTCCCTCTGTAACCAGGTTCTGGGTTCTTGAAATTCTCATTTTTTATTTATTCAACCATACTGGTAAATCAATAGGATTCTTAAAATTCTAACTTTTTGCCAATGAAGGCATATGGTCTTCTCGTTTATTTGATAGAACGTGTTAGGTGTTGGCAAAATTTTAAAAAAGTCACCATTATTCGTTGGCTTGAGCACGCTATGCGCATACAGTATGGAATCGGTTATTGTCACTCGAAAATAATTTTTGATCCTTCGCCAGCGGTATTGTGTTTTATTCGTGCACGCTCATGAATCTCATATCTGCAAAATAATTTGGACTCATTTTATTTAGAGTGTTTTTTTTACAGCAGACACAGTTTTGAATACTCGTCGCAAATTTTCATTGAGATTGAGGTAAAACGACTGGGTAGACCACTAGAAGCTACTTATTTTCTTATCTTATAATAATATTATTGACCATAATTTTGCAGTTATTATATAGAAAGGTCTACTTGACGAGGCGGTAGAATTTTCTGGGGCTCTGAAGCAACTCCATTACAGGACATACAGTTATATGGGGGTGTACACTTAATTATTAATGATGACGAGTTTCAATAGTCATCAGCCAATAATACATCCTTGCACCACGATGTTGTACCTCTGAACTTAACGTTTAGAATTGTGTTGTTGAGACCGTAGCCAGTTCATGTTTTTCTTTACAGGGACTATCCCAGGCCCCTGCCAGGCCCCTGTTGGTCCGGTGAGTTTTTCTTGTTGGAAAAGGACCCTTAGATGGTTGACTATTCGGTCTTAAAATTTTATAGCGCTAAGGACACTAAATCCCCACCTGAGGGGGGATTTAGGGAAGAGGACTAAAAATGAGGGGGGGGAAGAGGACTAAGAGCGGGGAGGGGGGGAAGAGGACTAAAAACCTGAATTTTCGACCCCATTTCGACCCCATTTAAAAACAAAACAAAACGGGAAATGGAAAATTTGAAACCTTAACTTTGCTCACAATGCCTCAAGAATTGTAAAACTGTTTTTGGTTTTGTTCTAGTATAAGAACTCAATGAGTTCTATTCATTTGAAATATCAATAAAAATTAACATACAAACCCATATGTCCATTTTTTTCAAAAACAAAGGCCAGAATCGAAAAAATGAAGTTATAAAATTCTATTTCCTCTCAAAAGTTACATATAATAGTCAAATTTCATAAGAATCAGAGTACAAATATAAAATTTCATAATTTTTTACAAAAGAATTTTTTTAATTTTGTTTAATTTTTGGGGAATTACAATTCAGAGTGTGAATATGAAGTTATGCATGGAGATTATAGAAATAAAAATGAAAACAACATTTAATTACATAAATTGTCCATTATATTCCAATTCAACGAAAAATTTTGTTTATGGCTTATGGCTTAACCTCAAACTTTCAACATTCAAAACGCTACTCCTCATTGAATTTTGATGCTAGAACAAAACCAAAGACAGTTTTAGAATTCTTGGAACATTGATAACAAAAATAGCTTGGCTTTTTTCAAGTTTAAGAAAAAAATTATAAGCTCATAACCCAAAAAATAATTTTTTGTGATATAACGATAAAATATCACTTATCACAAAATTTTTCGTCAAATGGTAAAATTTTACAAGCTACTTTTGTTAGAAATACTTCAAGGATTCTAAAATTACCTTTGGTTTTGTTCTAGCATCAAAACTCAATGAGGAGTAGCGTTTTGAAATATCCATAAAAATGTACCAAAAAACTCATTTTCGTAAAAATAAGGCCTAAATTGAAAAAATGACACAAGTAAAGATTATTTATTTTCAAAAAATACATATGCTGGCCAATTTTCAAACGAATCGGACGAAAATGTTGAAAATTCAGGATGATCCCCTTAAACATGGAGAGCTTTGTTTTAGCCTAAGAATCCATTTATGTTATCGTGGAACCACTCTAGCAAATTCCAAAATCCAATTACCTCGTCAGGGTGGCCTTTGGCACATGTTAAACGGTTCTTCACTTGCTTTTCTGGGAGGAAACGATACTCGCAGAGCGTAAGATAATTGTAAACCAATTCGCTGCAATTCTTTAGTACTCGATTTCCGACTGATGTGAATTGCTTGTAAAGCCAGTTCTTTTTGTCGGCATGTAAATGTTGTCATAGGCTCATTCGTCACGTTACGCATCTTATGGCGCGAGATCCGTCCGTGATCATACGAGAAGCTCAAACTCTTCGTAAATTAAATATTGTCATACTCTCTCGATGGCTTCCAAACTATTGCACCAACAGTCGAGTTTAAACCCCTGACACTTTCAGGAATTTGCCTATTGGTTAATTTGTCTCTGCAAAGCCTAACTATTTGCTCAGTGTAGTGAATACACTTTTCTGAGTGTTTTCACTGAGTATTGATCGTCAAAACATTCTGACAGGTAACGGTTGCGCCCATCCGAGTTTGTTTACAATACATGTGTTTATTGAATCTTTTTTAAAAACCTTTCTAATGATGATAGTCAAAGTGTGCAATAAGGTAGCATTGACATGATAAAATTTCAATTTTGTTCAAGTACATTTGTCCCTTACTTTTTCTTTTTGAATGAAAAAAACTTTGTTTTCATTTGCTTGAAAGTTTTTGTGTAAATATGTTGTCTAACGTATTTGTACTCTTTACCCTCAACCTGAGTTGGAAATTTTAAAATTACATCTGCGAGGGGTGAGCATTTGAAGAGTAAACTAGAGGAGTAAATTTTTCTCCTATTTCTTTGCTGCAGCCGGTGATTGGCAATTCCGTATTGATTGGTTGCTTTGTTCTTGAGAGAGTTGTTAATTATGTGCCAAAATTGGGAAGCTCATGAAATTAATTACAAGCCTAGAGATCGACCTCACACGTCAAACTGTCAACAGCTCTGTGTTACGTATTTCCCAGAGCAATCGAAAAACGGGTTTACTTGGAGACGTATGGAGCCATCAGTGAAACGTTGGAATTGGATCGAGTTTATTAAGAGCTCCAATTATTGTTCCTGCGCAGAGACAAGAACAACGCACTTAAGTACTATACATAGAGAATCGCTCACAGAACTAAAACGGCATTGAAATAGTATCACGCGGTTGTGGAATTATTGAACTAATATTGTTCTAAATGAACTGTTCAAATGAAGGCAGAAACTGCGAGGAAAGAGGTCGGCACCTGACAGGCCAACGAAACCTACATTGCTAAAAACTGCAGACACAAATTGAATTCACTGACCAGTAATTGAACTTACCATGAAAAATATGTACACTTAGCTGCGTACAGACAAAGACTGGAGCGAGCCTATGCCAACAAGTTAAAAACGCGTGAACAACAATAGAGTCAAGGAGATCACCAAAGGGTAATTACTTTTATTGTTACGCAATTCAATCCTACGCAACAATCGCCTGTTTAAACTACAAATTTATTTGACAGCTCTGAGTTAAAGAAATAATCTGGTATACGTGTTCTTAAATCGAAACGAAACGTAAGAGAAATTAGTGTAAAAATTTCAAGCGTCTTTCATTTCTTCATTCATCAGTTACTCCTTGCAAGTACCCAAAGAAATCATCATCCATGATAATTTCTTCAGTTATTCCAGCTTGATAGTTCATTGACTTTTGAACGGATTGGTCTAGTTTACGAAGTTGTTTCTGAAGCTGTTGAAAGTTTTCATTTCATAATAACTTGATCACCAATTTAGATTTCATCAAAAGTGGCTGCAGATACCAACAGCGAATGTGAATTCATTTAGCGTTTGCCAAGGGGAGACTGCTAAGCCTCTTGAGTAAACTACAAATTGTCCAGACAATGATCCGCGAACAAAGTCAAAATTATTTTTCAAAGTCAAAGAATTTTTTCGTGCAACTATGAAAACATTTTCCGATGAATTGATTTATTGTTTTTCAATGTGTCCTCGTACTCACGACTTCAAGCTTAGCTAATTAAGAAAGCCACTACTTTGATGATTTGAAAACGAATGTGAAATCTTTTTGTGTTATACAAAATCAATCGAAGAAAATAACCGAGTAATTGGCTTGACATTTTGCTAAAACTGATCAAAATTACTGGTTGAAGCTCGAAGCAAGCTATTGAGGGAAATCACAGTCTTAAAAAGTCCCTTGTGGAAATCGGTCGCCTATCGCAATCACTTGAATATTAGCTCAAAATAGATAAATAGCACAACCCAGGTAAAAAATACGTTTTCAAGCAGTTTCTGCGCCGCGGAAGGCAAGATTTTTAGCCGTGTTTTAGTCGGAAATGCAGCCGTATATTGGCCGCCATGTCCATTATAATGGGAGTAAAAAACGGCTTCAAAACATTCAATTTCCTTTGACACTGTTCATAAATTACGACCTTTTTGGCTACTTATCGACTTTTCATGGCCCCAATTCGACCATATACGGCTTTTCCATGCTCTGTATCGGCTCTAGCCGACCTTACCAGACCTTAATGTTCTTTCACACAGAGCGTGAAATCACGATTCGCGTAAAAATCACGCAGCCGGATTTCACGTTGAATCGTTCACACGAGGCAATTTATTACGCTTGATTCTATCAGTGTTGCATTGCTGTTCTTCAAGAGTGCTCACGAGTGTTTGTGGATTGGGTAATAATGGCTGCTCAGAGAAAAGTAAAGAAAGCTCTCCTTTTATACTTGTTTTATTATTTTGGTGTTCAGTTGGTGGGAAGGATTTGATTATTGGAAGTAAAATATCCATGTACATTTTTATGTAGAGAATGTTTAATTTTGGTAATAAAAGTTGAAGAAAAAGTGGAATTCATTGTCCTTTCAATGTATTGTCTTATGTACATGAGCTCCCTGTTGCAAGCGCATCGATCTCACTGGATGTACAATATTGTACCGAGTTTATTGGGTCAATACATTCACAATGCATTAAGTGTGAATGTATTGTAAGATCCAAAGCTTTCAGTGCGATATTGTACACCCCGTGAGGCGAGGCACCTGCAACTGGGAGCGATTTTTTTACCTATAATCCATGAACGGGCAGCCGCGATTCGAATCTGATTCTGAGGCGGTACACGGCCTCTAGGTAAGGCGGGTCACGGGTGATTCGCAGGCAGTTTTGTATCCGATAACGGGGACATTTAACCTCTAAGCCGCGCGTATTCCAACCAAAACACAACCTTATTGCCAAGGCTATTCCACCAGCGACATGGCCTTAATTTTCAATTGGGTTCAATTGGAACGGCGGACAAGCATCGAAACACGTCACAAACTTCCTTTTTAATTTTGACTATTAGTCATTTTTTCACTTTTAGGTCAAAAACAATGGGTATTTTAAAACCACGTATAAAAAAGTAAAAGATTCGAATCAACTTAATAGTTCAATGTTTTTAACTAGATATATTGAAAAGAATCACTGTTTCCTAATTCCATAAATACATTGTGCGTAAGGTATCTGAGGGTACTTCTATTTTTGTAATTTAAACTAAACTGATAATGATTGATACAATTTTTCCTTCAGAAGAACTCATGGTAGATCCTACTATAATTAATGAAATGAAATGACACGCTGTTATGGTCTCTATGAAGCAAAAAAAAGCAATTTTAAAATGGCAAGACTTCTAAATGCCGCCGGATCTTTCGTTCGCAAAGTCCAAAAATGTAAATGAAAACAATGGAAATTAATTGGCCACGAGCAAGGGAAAACAGCATTTTCAACTCTCTAACTCACTCAGAATACCTGAGTTTGTCAGAAGAAAGCACAATTTTCGGTGCTCCTAGCAGTGAAGGGCACTTCATGCCTCCTCATTTTTCCCCCAGGGCTTTCGAGTCAATTCAGATGCCTATGTCGAGATACCCCAAACTATTGCTAAGTCTTGGATAGACAGTGTAACCAATGGAAGGGTCAGTGTCTTCCAACAAAAATTAGCTCCATCCCATAAAGCTCTCAAAACCCAGGATTTCATGGCGGAGAATTTTCATGATCATGTCACACCGAACCTATGACCTCTTTGTCACTTTATCATGTCACACCGACCTTATGATCTCACTGCGTCTGTCACCGTGAACGCACGCTCCATGTCACCTGAGCTAAATTATTTCAGAATGTGAGGGAAGGAAAACTCCACGAAGTACGAAATTAGAACTGAGTGTCCGTGAATGTGCCGTCTACCTAACTAAATGGTAGAAAGTGAACTTTCAGTGTTTCGGTGATTCAATTATGATCATTTTAACAAGTAGATCAGAGTGGCGAGATGTGAAAACTTTGTGTTGCCCTCGCAGTGCCGGTGAGGAGCAGCGCGAACAAGCTCACCCCTAGACACCATCCCCCTCCATCTCCGCTCCATCCGTCCAAAACACCTCGACTCTTAACGTGGAAGAACAAGGGCCGTTATCTCCAGAAACAAAATAGAAAGTGTGTTCTGTCAAACTCGCATCTTTGGAAAATAATGGTGACCATTTTTTGTGAACTATTTTTTGTTACAATAGAGCATGAATGTTGAAAATTTATAATGTACTCATTCAATTTTTGATTCAAAAAATTTAGCTTACCTTATTATCATGTTCTGTTGATGGACAATTTTGGTTAACTATTGACGTTAAATGTGAGAAGGAGAAAAAACTTCTTCTTCTCTGAAGGAACTTTTAAATATAAAAATTAAATAAACTTGATCCAGCAACTTCGGAAATAATTTACCATGTTAAACATAGTAAGCCTGTGTTCACAGACAGAGCATAATTCCACAATGTGAAGTAAATTTGAACAATACGACGTTTCTCGAATAGTTCACCAGAGCAATCTTCTGATGGAAAAGTTGAAGTTCTTTTCTTTCTTTTTTTCTGTTCTCTTTTCTTCCCCAAGCAGGACAGCAAGCAAGGCTGCTCTGCTCTGCCGACCGCAAGCATCCCGCCCCCTCCTCCCGCTCACACTCTGTCCTCCTCTGGCTTACACCCCAAGCCCCTCCCCCCTTGTTTTCCTACTGGCAGTCTCTTTTTATCTACCTTTAAAAGGCGAGGTCTTCTACTTTAACCCAACGAACAAAATTCAATTTTTATTCCTCTCTATCAACGTCACAATGTATCAATATAGAACTCGTTCAACTACTCGGAAGGTTGCCCCATCTGAAAAAACAACATCCTCCAGTACAGCTTCGTACGAAAAGCTCAGTAAAAAGCGCACAGCACCAGCCATAAAGCGGAAAGGCAGACCTAATAAATCCGTCCCTGTAAATCCATCAGTTCAAGGTCCTCAAACACTCAAAACGAAAAATGCTTCTCAGACGTTCGTGACGTCTGATATAAGCAAGTGTTTCTCAGCCCCTGAAGCATCACTAATGCCTGCAAAATCTGAGTCATCTGACACGGGCGAAAATCTCTCAGGCGCTGCTTGTAATAATTCAGCTCCCAGTAATAATTCATCTTCTCAAGTTCTGAAACCTGCTACGGGCACACTCGAAGCGAGTTCAAGAAATTACGTACAAGCAGCACTCGACTCGCAACCCCACGCTTTGGACTGTGTCCGAGAAGACTCATCGTCCACAAAGCCGAGAATCTTTAGTAAAGAAGATACCGCGTCACTGGCGGAATCTGCCACAGCACTGCGAGCTCCTTCGTCTCGCCGAAACGATTGCGTCATGGCGACGTCGCCCCTGCCCTGCGTCACTGAGAAAGCTCAAAATCGTTCACCGCCGACGGAAACAACAACGTCATCATTAGAACGCGATAAAATTTTGGATGTGTGCAACCAGTCAGAAAGTAAAAGGGGTAATTTTAATTATAATTTTAATGATAAATTGTGTGTAGACCTTTCAGGTGGCAAAGTTATGTTTGAAAATGCATACGAAGCAGCTAATACTGGCAGTAAAATACCTCAGAGCGTAAACTGCGAGGATAACGTAAGATTTTCAGTGGAGAACAATACAAACGGACCTGTTACCGCTTATGAGGTGTACTTACATCCTCTCTAAATGACCAGTTCCCAAACTATTCACGAAATAAATAACACGCTGTTTCTTACAGCTGCATTTCTCAATAAAGCTTTGAGACAAAATCGTCCCCCAAGCCCAGCGTCGATTTTTTCCACTGTATCAAATATTCAAATGATTACAGAATAGCTTCTTCCTTTAAATTATCGTAACAGCGCTCATGATTTTACGCCGGTGGTAGCTGCGAGTAACCATCCTTATGCGAAATCCCCTTTAGACACTTTTCTCGTTGGAATCAATAGTCTCACAAAAATCAACAGAGATGACATTGATAGTGCATGCAGGATTCAGACAATAACTTCGGAACGTCTAAATGATCTCTATGGTGAGATTGAACGCGCACCTCCTTTCAGGAACTAAATAATTAGTTTCAAAGGTTTGAGCCTCTCGTCCCAAAATCTCACGAAGTTAAAAAATCTGATCATGACAAAGAATCTTCTTTCTCGTTTTTATGTGGTGAGTGCCTGCAGTGGGCAGCAATTGTACATGGCATCGAGCTTGTACAGAAAAATTGGTCTTAAACTGATTCCTCTGCGAGCAAATGTAAAAAGCATTACTGTTAATGAAGCTTACAACAACGTCCGCACTTGGCCTGTTACGCGAGAAGACAAGCATCATTTTCTTCAACAAATTGCTCTAAGATCACCTTTGACACTAACTTCACATTTTATCTCCTGTGTCAGAAACTCCCATGACCTGAATGAAGAAATTGAATACTCTAATGATTATGCAAAACAGCAAAATGAGTTGAATGATTGTCCTAAGTTGACCGCCTTTCCACTTGAAACCTCCAGGAGCATCAACCGATGTTTGCCTTCATATAAGAAACCCTCTCCCCCCCTCTCCTCCCGATGTTTGCCCTCATATAACAAGCCCTCTCCTGCATCTGCCACAAACAATTGCGGAGTGCCTACAAAAAATAGGTTTTCATTGCTATCCAATGCTGATGCAGAGGATGAAAAGCCCCTCTTAGACACGAGTATAAATCAACATCCAATCACATACTCGGAAGCAGTGAAATCAACAGGAAGAGAGAAATCGCTTCAAAATTGCAGTCGACAATCGATGGAAAATCCACTACCCAACTGTGTTCACAATCATCGCCAGAAAAATGGAATTGACACGAGCATTTCTCAGTTCTATGCAAATCCCCATACAAGAAATCACCACAGCCCGCCCTTTCAGAGCCAGAAAAACGTAAATTCCCCGCACCTCTCAGAACCTCTTAATGATGTAAAAAGTACGAAAAAAAAACGTCTCCAGCCCCATTTGTGAACGCATGAATTCCACAATGGATGAATTGAAACGATCATGGAACATAAAACTGATTCCCACCAAAGCCGAAGGACACTGCCTCCTCCATGCAGTAGCTCATCTACTTACAAAACAACGGGCATCAAATTGGAATTACAATTCCCTAAAGGCTGCAATCAAAACAGAGAGTAAAGCCTCGTCCAGACCTTGCGTTATCATATTGCCTGTGATCGTCGCAGTGGCGTTGCAAAAGAACCGCTCCTGACCAGACTGGCTTGACTGACTGCATTAGCAGTCAGTTTTCAGTTATCATTATCAGCAGTCTAAAAAATGATTTAGATCCTTAATTGCTATTCATACATGGTTATCGTAGTACATGAGAGGGGAAGGATGTTTAATAACGAAGATGCGCTGTGCGAAGCCGCAGAGACTATAGCCGCGGAGAGATCGGGAGCGCTACCACCTTCCTCAATGCCTTCCGCTATCACACTGACTGGCCACGCATACGACAAGAATCGTGTACGTTCATCTTCGTGGTGAGCTTGAAAAATCTTAATCCCGAGCGGTCGGAGAGCTATCTGCAGTTCGTCTAAAGGCCCGTCCACACTATCAATCTTTCGCCCGAAGTTCGTGTTTTTCGGCAGTCCGCGAACACGAACACAGATGAAAAGTTCGCAGATTTCGGTGTGTTTGTGTTTTCGAACGTGTTGGAAAACACGAACACGAACTTTCGGTCAAACAGCGAACACTCGTTTTGTTTATGTATTGTGGAAGGTGGTTTTGCGAGTGAATTACTTGGTTTCTATGTCTTTTTTCCTATTTCATCGATTTATTTATGTTTTTGGTGCAAATTATGGTAATTGTAGGGTGGCACGGACATTTATTTACCAAAATGAACCACGTAACGATGCTATTTCATTTTATTCAGATATGGCTGAATATGTAAGTAGGTTTGGATTTAATTGAGGTGAATGTAATTGAATAAAAATTGCTGAAACCGAAGCTGAATATGCACAAAATTGTCAAAGTTTACTTATTTTGACATCTAGGCTAACTTAAATATAATATTGAATATTTTTCAGTAGTATGCCATGAGTGGTAGCTACTAATTTGCAGCTGATAAAATTGGCACAAAAATTCATTTGCAAAATCTGTGGCTATTATTTATTGTATTTCTTTTTGACATTTTTTGGTTAAAATAGAATATTTTATTTCTCTTATAGCCTGATACTGATAGTATGAAATTAAACTAAATTTTTTTTTTGTATTTTTCAGAAAGTTTTCAAACAATTGGCAATTTTGCATGAAAGGTGTTGATGTAGCAGAATAAATTTTGGAAAACTTATTTTAAATAAAAACTAAGGCAGTTGCCTTAGATTGCCTCTGTAGTACTTCAAAGTAGTTATTGAGCAGTGGTGGCTCAATGTCATTAGGTGACTCTACTATGGAACTGCAGAGCTGGGTCTTGAGAATCTTCAACAATGGTAAGTATTTCAGTGAATTGTTCAATTTTTCTACCTAACTTCATTCATGACTATTGAAGTTAGTAAGATTAGTATGTATGAAAGCTTTGTTTGAAAAATATGGTCCTTAAGTATTGAATTTTTATGGCATATAGGCTTAATAATAAAAAATGAATGCAGAAGTGTGAATTAGAATAAAATTTTTCATTTATTTGTGAACCAAATTTTGGTACTTCAACAAACCAGCCTGCTATGCAGGTTGTAAATTGGATACATTTTTTCTCAATCAATATTATTTGTTACAAATACTATTGGAAATAATTATCAACTTTTAACATCAGGTGCCACTTCCAGCACTTTAGCTTTGGCAAAAATCTGGCTTTGTCACATCTCTCTACAAAAACTACTTTGATGAACTTCATCTATGTTTGATTGAAATTTTACACAATTAAACTTTGATTTGCTCAAGTGTGTAATTCCAATGTACCAAGTCATTCATAATTATTCAAGAGTTTCTATCATTTTTAGAGAGCCACCTATGATTAATAGGCAAATTATTTTCTTCTCTTCCGTCAGGTTGAGAAGCCCATTGCCACCCAAGTCCTTCAGTCCATTGCCACCCAAGAAGCAATTGAAATCATTGAAGACTATTCACGGGCCTTCCTCGAATTGGTTACCATCATTACAGGTCATTACAAAGACCCTGCCTTCAAGTTCAAGCACCTCTGATGAATCCTTACCACCATCACCGTGGTCCTTTTTGTTGGTAGTCCTCTTCTCCCAACACAAGTCTCTAAACAGACTTGTGTTGGGTAAGTTTTGGTTAGACTCTACATGAATTGAAAAGCGAAGGTTAAATTTTTTTAACACTTTCCCTGCATTTCCATGACTGTTGGTTTGGTTAGCTTATAAGTAGCAGAACAGGTAAATCAATTTTCCAGCTTGAATATATACTCTATTTTAATTTTTCCTAATCATCATGAAAATTACAATTGCACAATAACATTTTACCTCGTATGATTTCAATTATTTTTTAAAATGTCGGGAAACATCAAATGTCGTACATTTATACCTGCACTTAAATGGGAAATTTACCTGTTGGTACACATATGGCCCAATACGCAGGGAACGTGTTAAAAGAATGAAGCAGGGGGCCCTTTCTTCATTGTGGCATAATGATTTGGTTGTTGTTTACTTTTTGGTGATTATAATTCCACAAAGGAAATTTTTCCACTGATGAACATCAGCCAATCATATAGTAAACAATTTTGTTGCCATTAGCATCCTGGTGCGCTGAAACAAAATGTATGTATTTACTTACCTGGAAATACAGATGTTAATCAATTGTGTATGAAGTATTAAAAAAAGAGTTCCTGCAATGCAATAAATAATGTTGAGATCATGAAATGAGTAAAGTGCTTGATTGATCAAATTCTAGTCTTTTTGTATCTTGGTAATGATGTGCTTGACCAGTAATTACAAATTGTACTCATACTTTTGTTATGCTACATTATATGCTAGTTATGATTATTTAACATTACAATACCAGAGGGTATTTAAAATGTACTTCAATATACTTTTTATATTAGTCATCAAGACAAATTATCTGTATTAGATATGTAGAATATAAATGCTATAATTCTATGAAATATTTTTTCATTGAGCTAAATGTTCAATTACGTTGTGTAGTGATGATTTTCATAAGAAATTTTTATTTGCAATATACTTTTCATCAGTTTCATGTCAGAATTAGATGGCTTGCGGTTGACTACTTATTACAGAAATATGTTATTTTTAGGGGATTTTTAAACATTGCACAAACCCTGTGTACATGTTTGTACTCAATGATCCCTACTTTATACCTCTCTTTGGAACACCCTTGTTGTGGTTATGGGAATCAAACAATTTTTTGGTATAAAACCTCAAAATTTAATATAAAATATTTCAATAGCGTCAAAAGCGAAATAAGCTTGCAGGTATTCACAACATGTTTAGAACATTCGAATGGACGTTCTGAGCCCTAAAACTTTTTAAATTTGCCCATCCAACCTCAACCCCTAAAGGCCATATTACACGTGCGGAGTTTTCAACGACAGTTGACTACACGTGAACTGAGCGCCGCCTGTTTGCTCAACGCCCCGCCCACTTTTTGACTACTCACGACCGACCTGCAGTCAACACCCGCGATCAAGCATGTCTTGATTCTATTGACTGCAGCTGCAATATTGCCGGTGGTAATAATGTGGTTAGTGCTGTGCAGACATCCGTGACGTGCACACAATGGCGTTCTCAAGAGATAATGTTGTGACATTAATTGAGATGTACAAAGATTTTCCATGTTTGTGGAATACTAAACTGCAAGAATATAAAAATAGAAACTCTAGAGATGACGCTTATCGGAAAATTTCAGACAGTCTCCCAAATTACACGGTAGATTCAATAAAATCTAAAATTCAAACTCTACGAAGTCAATACAGAACTGAAAATATGGCTATGAAGAAAACAAAGAAATCTGGTTCTGGATCTGATGACGTGTACAAACCAAAACTATGGTGTTACGATCTCCTTAATTTTTTGAAAGATGATATTATCTGCGAAACTACATCATCTTTATCTCAGGTATGTTATTACATGCAACATATATCGTCCAATAGTCCAGATTGGTGTGAAGTGCTTAGGGAAATGAAACTATTTTAGGTAAATTTTCAGATTCTTTTCTTTAAATTTGTAAGTAAAGGGAGATTGCATACATTACTTTTATTAAAAAAATGTTCAATTGCAATATGTACTATACATGAATACATGTATACAAATACGAAACAATATTAAATTTATTAAATCAGGAGGCTCATAATCTAGAAATACATTAATTTATATTTAATTCAGCCCAGCCATTCTTCTCTGCCAAGGTACTTGACCTTCATTGTTAAAATATCGTACAAACTTCTCTCTAATTTTTTGGCTGTTGTGTGAAGAGTTTTTATCTCTAGTCTTCTCTAGAGGTATCATTGTTCTCTCACTTCTCCAACTTCCCTCAGACACAGTACCTCTATCTTCATGCTCATGGTCAACACCGTTTTGTCCAATGTAGTCGTTGGCATTTTCTCTTCGCAAATAATTATGAAGCACAATGCATGCCATAACTATTTTCACAGCTTTATTTGGTTCAAGTAATATTGGAGTTTGCAGGATGCGGAATCGATTTGCCATGATGCCAAAAGCATTTTCTACAACTCGTCTGGCTCTTGACAGCCTGTACGAATAGATGCGCTGCTCCTCAGATTGAGATCTATGTGGAAACGGTTTCATTAGAAAGGGTTTCAATGGAAAGGCGTCATCTCCAACAAACACGAAGGGGAGTTCTGTATTTGAATTATAAGGTCTGCAGGGCTTGGGTAATTTCGCTTCATTATTTTCCAAGAGAGTGCTAAGTGAGCAGTTTTTCCAAACCCCTCCATCGGAAACCCTCCCATTAGCGCCTACATCGACGTACAAAAATTCATAGTTAGCGTCTGCAACAGCCATAAGCACAATACTGTGTGATCCTTTATAGTTAAAATAAAACGATCCGCTATTCGGAGGTGGTTGAATTTCGATGTGCTTGCCATCGATAGCACCAAGACAGTTGGGAAAATTCCATTTATTGGAGAATCCCTCAGCAACATTTTTCTACTCTCGATCACAGTCAGGTACCTGAAATGAAAATAGAAGTAGTTTAGTCCATTTAAATAAATAATGTTTGTTGATAACTTAGTCATTAAACTGCAATTTTATAATTATTCATTGATTTCTTGCAGCCATGTTCCAGTCAGAGCGAACTTGTGAACACAGCAAATGAAGGAGATGAGTCACAAGATACTGAAAGCGCTATCGTTCCTACTCCAAGCCCAACCTTGAGTCAACCTCCTGAACCCTTTCCAGTTTCCGTTTCTACGAGTAAGCCTAGCTCTCCTACCAGGAGCGAAGCCTCTAGCCCAGCGGTTTCTAGTCGACCGCCTACTCCTGTTCCACAGCCTGGTACATCCAGTTCAGAGTATCTTCCTTGCCAAAATCAACCACGATGCAAGAAGAAGAAGACCGAAGATAGTGACCCACTGTACATGGCTGCGTTAAAAAGACTAGCACAACCGTCTCGAAATAAAGATCAACAGGATGATAGGTTTAAAGCATATGGCACGTCATTTGCGGCAGATTTGCGAGAATTAAATAAAGCAAATCCACTGGCGTGCATACTAGCAAAAAAATTGATGGATGAGATTATAATGAAGGCTTATCTAGGAGAATTAAATAAAACACGAAAATTGTGAATGTGGCAAGCGTAAGCATAGATGAATGGAATGCTAATAATTAGAAAATCATTTCTTGTATGGCTAAGTAAGAGTATGGAGGAACTCATCTAGCTAAGCAGGAAATGTAATATTTTTATGAGTTGCTTACATGTAAGCTATAGACGGATTTCTTTTATATACTTTTATGATGTAGGTTTTTCTGTTTGTTTTATGTATATATGAGAACTTATAAGAAGTTATCATACGCTATACCCATAGTTTTCACTGAAATTTAGTGGAATAACTATCTTACTTTTTCGTTCCTAATATGCCCCAAAGATATTCTACTCTACTGCCTAAGTAATTACTTGATATTAAGACAGTATATTTGTTGTTCTATTATGCATACACTTTTTCGTTTACTTTTGAATTCTTTATTATTTTGATGCTTACTTTCGTATTCCAATAGAAATTATTTTTATATTGTGTTCATTCCTCAGAAGGTTTATAATTTGTCACAATTTTGGCAATTTATAATTGTATCACTGACGAATGAAATGGATGATTTTCAATTTCAGTTACATTTACTTTATCCTCGTTTTCGCAAAAAGGTGTCCATTTCCGAAAAATGCAACTGCCACAAAATCCATAAACATTTAGAATACACTTCGGTTCTTTACAATGGAGAGGAAAACAATCATACATTAATAATTAAAACGGACAATAATAAGTATTTCAATTCTTTATAAACAGTCGTTTAATACTTTTATGGCACTTCGCCATATTTTGTAAGTATCCACGTCACAATTAATACAATGGACATATATATACTTAATTTAGTGAATTTTTTAACCATTTTCTTGACTCACCTTCAAGTATTCATTCTTCAAAGCATCGTATATTGCTTCACAGGTTTCAGGAACAATGGAGCATAAGGTGCTACAGTGGATTCGCACGAAGTACTGAAGTCTTGAATAATTAAGTCCTGATATCAGGTACAACAACGTAGCTTCCAATCTAGCCCCTGGTGGGATGGAGTTTCTCATTACTGTATCTTCTTTCTGAATTCTCTCACTCACTTTGTGGAGAAGCTGTTGAAACATGGGTACTGAGAGCCTCGTATACTTCGAGAATAACCTCTCATCAGTACTGAGCTCTTGGAAAATAGATCCGTAGCTACCGAGAGTTTGTCTATGTTGTAGCCACTCTCTGCACCACATAGATTTTCTTCTGCGCTTTTTATTTCGTACTACAACCACACACAAAGCTAGCTCTACGCTATCATCAGAGGACGACATGACGAGTCTACGAAAGCTTGTGAGATACTGCGTTGACTGCAAGCGGTAGGTAACTACGTGTAAAAGCATCGGCTGCAGTTGCGCACGCAATTACTCTGATGGGCGTGGCTTTATGTGAACACGAGTAGTCAACTGTCGGTGAAAACTCCGCACGTGTAATATGGCCTGTAGGGGGAAATTTCTAAAAAACCTAATTTCTCAGCTAATATTGTACATAGACGATTAGTTTTTTTGTTAAATTCACAATGAAAATATCTACCAATGCTAGGTCCATGTGCTTGGTTTTGCTTCAAAGAAAAAAAAATCAAGAAATTTTTGAATTTTTTAAATAAAATATACTAACTTTTTACTTATTACTTCACATGTCAATAAAAATTTTCTAATTAACTTATCAAAAAACAACTATGCAGGTTTATAGTATTAACCTTGATCTTTACGATGCAAGAAAGATCTCAGTAAGTAAAAAACTGTTGGAGAAATAATTAAAAAACTGGAACACTTTTTCCACATAAAAAGTTTTCTTCTACTCTGCGGCTCAATATCTCCTACAGTTTTTCACCTTTGAAGGAGATCTTTTTTGCATCATGGAGAGCAAAGTCAGTACTATAATAGCTAGCTTATTTGGGTTAGATAAGTTGATTAGAAATATTTTTCCTTCTCCATGGAAATAAAATAACAGTATTTAATTGTTTTTAATATTCAAATAATTGTCAATTTTTATTTTTAGAGCAAAAACAAACCAACTGAGCTAGCTATTGTAGATATTTTGATTGTGAATCAAATAAAAAAATCATTTGTTTCTATGTACAATATTGGCTGAGAAATTGAAATTAAAAAAAAATTCTTTGAGGGGTAAATTTTAAAAAAATTTGAACTACAACTGTCTATTCGAATGTTATAAACATGCTGCAAATATCCAAGAGCTTATTTCCCTACAGAAGTATTTTTTTATTTTTCAAAGAATTCACAAGAAAAATCGTTTGATTCCCTTAAGGAGGCTCAAAGTAACATGTATGTTCTCTTCATTGGTAATAAAAATAGTGCAATGTATGGGGAACAACAAACTTGCAATTGAAGCTGAAAGAAACAATTAACAACTTATGAGAAACATTTGAAATAGTTTAGAAATTAAATCTTTATTGGTGAATTAATTTTACATAGCACTGCATTTTGTTTAACCATAGTTTTTTGTCAATGGATGATTATATATTCAAGATCTGTGCATACAACAAGTCACCTTTGCAAATTTTTACCTTTCAAGGTATCTCTATGACTTGTTTCTGGTGCCTTTAACCTTTGACTTACTGTTTTTATCCATGCAGTTATTTTCATTGTAAATATTGAATAAAATGAATTCACACATTTACTCTTTAAGTACACCTGTTCTGGGTTCACTGTTGTCCTTATGTTAATCAGTTTCATGAAAATGCTTTCTTTAACATGGTTTTAGGTAATTGACGTACAAAATTGTATTCATAACAGGTTTATCATCTTCTTGGTAACTGATCAATGTCTTTCACGTTTGAGATCATACACAAAAATATTCATCTGTTTTTTCCCCTCGCTTGAATACAGGACTAGATGATTTTTTGAAATTAAGTGATTAAGAATGCACCCATTATGGGTAGGTGTCGGTTTTTTGAATCCCAGCACCATGCTGTGATTTCTCCCCGTTTGGAAAGGAGAGATCTCAGATACACCCTACCCAGGTGTCGGAAATGGGTACAGACTTGACCGGGTAACCGTCATTGTATCCTGATGTCAGTGATAAAGCATTTGAAAAACCAATGTGCATGATGATATGATGGCAGGTAAGAAAAGTATTAAGACACCAGTGCATTATAATTTGATAGTATTGTAAAGTCATGAATCATTTACACCAGTAGTGCAAATGCCCCTCTCCAGTCGTGGAAAACCAAACCAGGAAGGTTTGGCAGCGCAGGACAGGACCATGGCTGGCCCCCGAGCACAAACGAATAGGAGGGTCGAGCTCAGGCTGTGAACAAACATTAACGTCAAACAAGGTCCCAAGGAAATGAATTATTTCAAGCGGAGCGAGTTCAGTTTATAATTCAAGAAATGCTATATTTTAGCTTTTCATAAATTAAAACATTGGCGGTATTATAGCAGCATTTACTTTGCAAAATACAATTTAGATTGAACCATAGCTACCCTAAATCAAAAGATTATTATGATAATTAGAGTAGTTTGAATACCGGAGAATGTTTAAAATGATAATTTTTGGCATACTAGCATGTGTACATAAAACCTCATCCCTTCTCATCATTGAAGACCTCAAACTCCAATCAAACCAACATAGAAATTATGTAAAGTGATGGAATGGAATATAAACATTTTTGATGGGAAATTCTCAAAAAAAAGTCGACCGAACCAAGTGCTACATGTCATTTCGACCCACCTCAAAAGCGAACTCGTTCTGAAGTCTCTGGTACCGCTGCAGTCGTCCACAGGAAGTTCACGGGGACGCTATTTGTGCAATGCCAATGTAGGTAGTTGAGGCGGTCCATAGTTCATAATAGCTCTAGGACGCAGCAGCAGTTTAGCCTCTACGGATGAAAGCGGCACGGCAGCACCACATCGCGGAGCAGCACAGTTGCAGTGCCCAACGCTGCCACCAGCTCAAGGAGCTCTCTCTTCTCACTTCATCATAGTGATGCTAAAGTGGCATGCAATCTCTAGAGAAGAGTTCATGAAATTCAAGAAATTTTATGGGAAACTTCACTTCAGGTAGAAATCACTGGCTGCAGATTCCGACTCTGCTTGCGTTTGTGGAGTCTGTAAATGAGTACAACAAAGGGAATTACAGATGGAAGTCCACCGCAAAATTTTTCGATGGTTTATGCATTATCGTTTCATGAGATGTGAACAATATTACTGGAAGAAAACAGTGGTTGTATAGATTCCCCTAGATATCACAATATAAATTTTGCTCATGCAACTGAAAGTTCACAAATAATGGAACTAGTTTGGTTTCAAAGTAGTTCTAATTGTAGTAGGTTACAATCAACTACGAGAACAATTGAAATATATATCTATGTACTTTGCACACCACTACTTTTTTGTGAGAGAGTTCATCAATTCAAGTAGCACCCCAAGACCAGACAGTGTTGCAAAAACATAGTGTTCAGCTCTGCTATTGTACCAAGTCAATACCGTATTTATGATGATACGTGGGTCACTTAACTCGTTTCATTACCATATTTCAACTTACTGCAAATTTCTTAATGGTTTCAATATTCCAGAAAAATTAGTTTCCTATTTGAGGAACATTACAATACTCATTGCAAAGTAATATTTGAACCCAACACTGCAATGGGATGCATACCTTCATGTTTTCATCCTTAAGTAGAGTATTGATGGCCTCACAAGTTTCAGGTATGATAGCACGCGACTGCTTTGATATTCTTGTCAAATACTGTAGAGAAGTGCATGAATCACTTCGTAGCAGCCACCTGTAAAAAAATAATCCATACATGAGGAACACATTAAAATGATTATGTACTAGCATCAAAATTTGTGGAATATAATTGTCATGAGGTTCTGAATAGGAGCAAATTATTCATAATCAACATGAGATGTCTAACAATAATTCAAAATAATTACCTATTATACTTTTGTTTTTCATTTAGGTATTATATTTCATTATATATTTTCATACACGGATTATATTTTTATACACAGATTTTATACACAAAATTATATACATGGATAACTTACATTCCACTGTCATACTTTTCATGAAATATGTAAGTGAGCAGGTGCTGACATAAATGATAATGAACTAAAAAAATATGGTCCTTAACAAGTAAAAAAAATTTCAATATAAAGATGGCCTGCTTGACATTCAGCTTTGAGTTCTCAAATTCTTCCCTTAGAACCATTTCTTAGATATGTTAAGTAGTTATAAGAGATCTAGGTGTTAACAATGTTCTCAGAAAAATATCACAGAAAAGCACACAAAAATTTATTGTGCAATAGTAAAAATACATTCAGGTATGCTTGACTGAGTAATGGATGCTTCAAAAATGTGCACAGAAAGTATGAATATTGCATATAGTTTGAGACACTAATAAAATGCACAAGCTAAACTTTACATTTTTGAAATAAATTGTTGGCTTAATTAAACAGAAAAATATTCAATAACTTTGGTAAATTACTTCAAATATTGTAGGATTATATTATGATAAAATGAAAAATTCGAGCATTTTTCACCTCTTATAGAAAATTTAGGTCAAAAAAAGTGAAAAAAAATTATATAGGCTGAGTAGGAGCATATTTTAAAGTTTTAAGCTCAAGTCCAAAAATTTAAACTTCATGAAGAGCATTGAAAAAGATCAAGGACATCAGCTGATCCCATCTTACCACTGTAACACTGATGGTATTCGAAATATTCTCATAATACATCAGCGATTCTTAATATTTTCTGTTCACATATGCCCACACAAATAAATTATGGTTACTAACTCTCAACAAATGAAATTTACCAATTATATGCATCAATTAACTAAAACTTACTTGGGAAGCAGTATTGTTTGTTTACATGTTGTTCGCGAACAACTTCTGTCCGCCGAAAGCGTATAGTCTGGACGTCTGGACACGATTCGGAAAAGTTTGTGTTTTTGTTCGCGTTTTGGTGTGTTCGTGATTGACGAAGAGTTTGATAGTGTAGACGGGCCTTAAGCGGCATCAAGCAACATTGTAACGCAAGGTCTGGACGGGGCTTAAAGCAAACAACAGCACATACGCTAATTTTTTTTTACAAGAACAGTGGACACATGCAAAACCTCATAGATAATTACATTGACGACAAAAATTTTGATCAAGCTGCTGTAGACCTTATACCACTAATCATTTCAAATGTGACAGGCCGAAAACTTCTCGTCCTGAATGAACAGGATCATTGTGTTTTGAAAATATCAGTCAATCCCTTTTCAGAGTTATCAAATAATAACCCTCCACTACTGCTCCATCGTAAAAGCGATCACTTTAGTGCTCTTGTCACACAAGGCAAAAATCAGACCGGGATCACCTCACCTTGACAGAGTGCCGCTGCCCAGCCAAATAGTAAACTTTCTTACCTAGCAGAAGCTGGGCCAAACACCCTGGGCAACTTAGACAGAATCGATAAATCCCCTGAACGATCCCATCGAAACAGTAAATTTGCTACCTTCAAAATGAGTGCTAATATAGGTAAAATCATAATTAAGCATGTAACTGCTCGAAGCCTGAATGGTGGTAAATTGGATGAAATCAGAGTAATGTTGGTCACTGAAAAAATGGACATTTTGTGTGTCCCAGAAACCTGGTTTGATTCACGAACCCAAAGTTCATTTTTTAACATTCCTGATTACGTGTTGTACCGCTACGATGGCGCTAAAACCAGCCGAGGTAGTGGATCTTGTATTTTTGTGAAAGAAATTTACTAAACATCTTCACTATTAGCGAATAAAGTTTGCGAAGGCATTGAAATGGTTTGGTTAGAAGCGCAAATAAATAAACACAAATCAATCATCATTGGCAGCCTTCACCGGCACCCATTGTCTCCCCTAAATCTAACACTAGATTCATTGAGGAAACCTTCAAAGAAATCCTTCAGGCAAAAAAATCATTCTTTGCTTTCGGAGATTTTAATGTTGACCTAACGGACAAAAACAATCAGCTGAGCAAACTATTGTATAAACTAAGCTTATCACAAAAGGTCAAAGAACCGACTCGCATCACTAAAGTCTCTGCAACTCTCCTCGATCTAGCAATCACAATTAATCCCACTGCAATACTTAGTACAGTAATATCACCTTCTATTTCCGATCACCACTCTATAGAATGTGAAATTAATATTGCAAAGGAAAGACAAAAATACCGCTTAATGACCTATCGCTCGAAAAGGCACTATTCAGCAGAACTATTTCAAGAAAGACTTCTCGATAGGTCCACCGAATTCCATAAAATGAAGCAATCTGACGATGTTTAACATTCAAGTGTCAATCTTCAACGAGAACTTCACAGCAGCTCTCGACGAATGTGCACCTTACGTTACCAAAAAAAACAAGCCAAAACGGACTGTTTGGATTACTGACGAAGTGAAAGAGATAAGCAGAATAAAGAAAGCTAACTTGCGAGAGTACAAAACAATAGATCAAACAGTACCTTATACAAGAGACATAAAGAAAATGAGAAAATTCTTTGAAATAAAATCACTGAAGCGAAACAAACTCACTTCCACCAGGCACTGATAACGGCTAAAAATAACCCGAAACGAACTTGGGAAATCATTAGTGAGCCCCATATGAAAATCTAGATCGCAAAAGTAATTTTGAAAATCCCTTGGCAACAGCCACAGATTTCAACACATTCTTTTCAAAAGTAGGGGCTCAAGTTTTCAGTGAGGTGTGTACCAATCCAGATGAAACAACAATTGAAAATTCATGTCCCACTGCACCCTCGAGGACTGATGTCAAGTGGAGACCACGCCCTGCCGATTTACCGGAGTTACAAAATATCTTATACTCACTAAAAAACACAAAGGCAATTGGACATGATGGTATCAGTCTTCAATATATCAAAGACAGTTTCCCTGTTACAGCACCATGGATTCGTCTGATAATTAATACATCAATAGTAACCAACATGTTTCCAAACCAATGGAAACACTCCATTATTAGACCGTTGCATAAAAGTGGTGACCTAAATACAGCATCAAACTACAGGCCCATCAGTCTTTTGCCTGTCATGTCAAAACTATTAGAGAAAGTGGTGACAAATCAACTGTCGTTTCACCTGGACGAGTCAAATCTACTCCACCAAAATCAATATGCCTATAGAAGAAATACTAGCACTCAAGACGCTCTGTTCAATATCTCTGAAAAAATATATAGTGACATCGATCAAATGAATATAACACTCTTGCTGCTACTCGATCTCTCTAAGGCGTTCGATAGTTCGATAGCGTCGAACATGATAGACTTCTACGTAAAATACTGAAATTGGGAATAGACACGCAATAGTTTGAAAGTTACTTGTCAAATCGATCTCATGCAGTCCGCATAGAAAACAAATTGTCCCCATTCATTCAAAACAATTTTGGTGTTCCCCAAGGATCCATTCTTGGTCCGCTACTGTTTTCTATTTTCATTAATGATTTCCCTCCAATGCCTTCTAACACACGGATCTCAATGTATGCAGATGATGTTCAAATTGCAATAAAAAGTTCTGTTTCGGAAATACCACAGACGCAAATTAAAGCCGAAACTTTACTGACTACCCTGAAATCATGGTACTACCGAAATGGTCTTAAATTAAATGCTAATAAAACACAATGCATTATTTTTGGATCCAAAGATGCAATTAAAAAAACTTCAGATCTTACTCTTGCAGTTGGAAATGATAAAATTAATGCATCAGAAAAAGTTAAAAATCTAGGAATCTGGTTCGATAGAAATATGTCCTTCAAATCTCACGTTGAGACTACTTGCAACAAAATCTACGGAACTTTAATCTTTTTTCATCGTATGAAACGTATGCTAGACGAAAAATCCAGATTATTAGCAATTCAATCCCTTGTGTTATCGCGCATTGACTACGGCAGCCTAGTATGGGGAGACTTACCTAAATACCTTCAAAGGGACTTACAAAAGTGCATGAATTTTGCAGCGAAGGTGGTATGCAACGGTAATTTCAAAAGAAGTGATCACGTTACCCCTCTCCTCAATAAACTCGGCTGGATTCCTACCCAAGAAAGGCTCCTCATGCAGAAGGCCCAATACGTATTCTCCTCGTTATATCTTCCTCAGAGCAATGCTGAGATAGTGTGTTTCCATCCACACACTGTAACAATCAAAAACCGAATAGAAACAATAATGTCTTCGTCAACTATCGTTCATCTCACTTAGGGCAGAAGGCTCTGTCCATATCAGGCGCCTTACTGTGGAACAAACTTCCCCTGAGTATCAAAGTCCCTCAAAGACCGAGAGAATTTAAAACCAAAATAATTCGTCATCTTGTGTCCCAAGAATAATTCTTAGGTACAGAACACACAAAATAAGTACTGTCGAATCTCATTTGCCTGGTATCTCCATTGCTCAAAAACCTCCCTCGCTTATTGTTTTATAATACAAGATATCACACAACAGTTTCAAAGTATGCGTAGGTATTGTGATTTGATCGCCTATACGCTGCCATTTGCAAACATGCTTACTTGAATATGTGTGTACGTATATAGGTGTATGTGCGCAAATGGGTGTGCATATGTGCACGTACACCTGTGTGCACTAGAGTAGATAAACCAGTCGAAGGTTGCATTTTATGTCATTCCTCTCCATTTCTGTGCAAGCATCAAACTAGACCGTCATGGTACCTATGTGTGTGTGTGTGTGTGTGTGTTTATCAATTGCAGACATTCTGCACCATATTACAAAGATAATGTGGTTTTCTTTCTAATATGAAATTGTAAAGCATCCATGTAAAAAAAGCAATAAATTCGTTGTGTGATCATCCATTTATACTGCAGTATTACGCTTATAGTTATATGCTTATAATAATGTGATACCTATGTTTGTTCATCAATTGCCGACAATTTGCGCCATATTTCAAAGGTAATGTGATTTTTTTTCTAATATGAAACCTTTATAGGACGTTAATGTTTTCTTTCTTATTCACGTCCCACAATCGTTTTCATGTTTCAGACTTAGGTAGACTGTTTTGTGCCACTATTTTTAGTACGAAATTTTATAAAATTCATGCCATAATAAAAGATATTTTCTCCGTTTCCCTCGATTGGAATTTCTGGTTTATACTGACCGGTTTACGCTGATATTTGCGCACATGCTTACTTGTATATATGTGTACGTGTGCACGCTATGCGTATGACACTAAATAGAATGCGTATGTATTGCCTCGATGCATAGAAAGGCATTTGTGTATCCTTACGAGTTTGGTGTAAGTATGTGCGTGCATGTGTATGTGTATATATTTGCGTGTATATGTGCACACATGTGTGTACTAGACTGACAACTACCATTTTACTAGAGATAATGGTCTTTTTTCTGTTCACTCTCAACTTGTAACATTACCTAACTCGTCATCTCTTTATTATTGTAAAGCATTCATGTAAAAACTATACATTTGTTGTGCGATCATCCACTTTTTGTTTAAATAAAATGCTTATTAACTAATGACCGCTATGTTAAAATTGTTGGATTAGAAATACAAAACTTATAATCTTCTTGGTCCTCATGCTTATGTGTACGTGTATACATGTATATGTATGTGTGTATATGTACATGTATATATATGTATGAATATATAAATATGTATATATATACGGATGTATATTTATATATATATTTTTTTTCATGCTTCCTTGAAATGACACTTTTGACCATTGGCCGAAACAAGCGATTCATGTATTATTTCCTGGCGTCAAGAATTGCGAAGTTTTATGTCATGTACATGTAAACTGTCAAAAGTGTTTTCACCTCACAATGAAAATGCATCGTCCATGAAATTGTGTTGTCTCTTATAATTATCATTACATGTATTTTCAAACGTAGATTAAGCAAGAATAGGAGTACATTGCCCTCAATCATTTCTTTTCGACTAGTGACACGAGTTTTACAATACTCGTGTGTGTGTATCATCTAAGTGTATTAATTTTAAGAGATTTTAAAAACCAATGATGGTAATTTTTTACTATCTATATTGGAAATATACTGTTTTTCTTTCTTTTTTTTTCTTAACTCACTAGACCTTAATCCTTTGTATTGTTACGTGTGGGGCGTCGTTGAAAAGGAAGTTAATAAGCATCCCTATAACACCAATTCCTCTCGGATGGAAGCAATAGCCCGAGTAATGGAAGACAAAAAATAAAGACCACCTGATTTAAGCTAGCAGTCGCTTTCGGACTCGAATTGAGTCGGTGATAGAAGCCGAAGGAGGATATGTAGAATACAACGTAGGTTAATATCATGTTGATTTGTTCTGTTACAAGAAATTATAAGTTTCAACGATGAACATTTCATTTTCTGTTGTTAGGAATGTCCGTAAGGTGTCCTCAGATACCTTACGCACCCTTTAAATATATATATATTATTATATATGTACACTATGCTATGCATTTTCACTTTTCAAAGAAATTAATATATAGTTGTACTTTACTACAGTTACGTTCAAACGGCAACGTGTTACGAAGCCTTAAACGGGATTAACCTTTCGATTAAATTAATGTACTCATTATTGTCTTTTTAGAGATGCCACGTGATTGTATTTCCCTTTCAAAAGAAATTCATGGCGAGACATTTAAATCCTCAGTTAATGGTTGTAAACGTTCATGAAGGATTTGAGAAAATTCCTTAATGAATGTTGTGATTTACATCTTTGATGTCTGTTTGAAACTGAAGTAAAATGAGTTTTATATTTGTATTGTGTTGAGGATTAGAATCCCATTCTTGTACATTGTATGTGTATTGTTTAGGATTAAGTCAATGTGAGCGCTGTTTTGTTAAAAGCCTGCTGTGTACATAGAATTTAGAACTATAGTAAAGATTGGAGAATAGACCTCCAGTGGAGTGGTCTCCGGACACTTGGTCTCTGTCACTGGTGCGGAGGGGCTGATGCTTGGGGTAAGTATGGCCGTGTTAGGTGGAATAATAGAAGTCTCATTGGAGACGAATATATTGTAACCGTGTCAATTCCGTAGGAATTAATTCGTGCACTGTATCTCCTGCCTCAGGATTTGCTACGCCCACGTCCCCACCGCTCCTATCCGCTCTTTCTCCCGCTAAAGTATCGTTTGGTTTTCTCCTTTTGCTCGTGCCTTAGTATTGTGCTAAAGGGTGCTAGGTGGCGCTTGAATCCTTGCTCCTTGAATTATCAGAGTAAATTATTGATTTTAAAATGTTGGAGCCCAGTGGGGTGTGAAAATAAATTTGTTCGTTCTAGTGTTCATCGATTACTACCCCGGTTCCAACCGATCGCTACTGGCTGTGCGTAGCACATCACAATGTTCTTGTTTCATGTTGATGACATACACAGGGAAATATTTGTTTGAAATTTCCTAGTGCTATTGTGTAACCCGCAGAAATATAGACATAAGCGATGAATCAGGGTTCAAACCGTTCTATCCTATATTCTATACTTCTGAATACAATCTTAATTTTAATAACAATACGCAAAGAATATTTCTTTCAATAATGGAATGACTCATTTCTTATATTTAATAAATGTTTTTAACGGTCGCAGCCTACCTGAGACACATGATTGACGAAAAAATCCAAAACGATATCTCAAATTGTTCTGCATCAATGGCATTTTTCATCAACCTTCTCTCCATGAATTGTTTATACGTATAAAATACAAACGTTTGGCCAACTTACCAATTCAAGATCACAGAGGTGTCGCCGGTGAATTAAGGACGAGAGAGCCGATTATGGACGTATTAAAGGCAAAGCGACTGCTTCAGCCTTGTAGCCGTGAATTCATCGATGGCCATTTTGAGGATTTATGGCTGATTTCTTATTGTTGGATTTTGGTTGAGAAATTGTCTATAAAACGACCACTGTTCAACAGTAATAGAATATGTACATACTTATCAAGAAAATAAATTCGATAACAAGCATCACGTATAGCGTCCATACACAAGAATTATTTAATCACAAATTTAAAATTATATGAATCCAAAAAAAGATTAGAGCAAAATAAATGATATACTTCAAACGAATGGTGTTAGAAATTGCTGAGAGATTGGTAAACATAGTCACCGAAATAAAAATAGAAATTAATTTATTCACTCTATTGTGTTATGAATGAGTTTTTCAATATAGTTTTAATTTTAAAAGTAATGATGTTTGAACTTCCCCATTCCTCTGATATTCAAACTAAAATTCTACATAATTTTATAAACTGTAAGCTCGGATCGTATCTCATTTCTTAACATAAAATTGAGTAAACAAATATAAATAAGTAATTTATCATTATATTGCCTAAATTGTCATTTCAAACAACTTTTTGGTCTATCGTTGGAAAATCAAAATCTAAAATTTGTCAATCACGGTAGTGTTAGCCTGATCAATAAAGCCGATCAATAATAATTAAGGCTGGGCCGTAAGTTAGTTTTTCCCCTGAGAATAATAATACAATAATTTTAACTTTAGTTCTTACCATCACATCG
Source organism: Morinoia aosen (assembly GCA_030386875.1). NCBI lineage: Eukaryota > Metazoa > Arthropoda > Malacostraca > Amphipoda > Talitridae > Morinoia > Morinoia aosen. Next base: position 10,465,292 of record CM059569.1, on the reverse strand, counting down.
ATGCGCTAGCTATTCATTTTGGAGATCATCTATACCATCCAATTCGCTTGAGGGGGTCGGGTCAACCCAGGTCCCTGCCAGGCCCGTGTTGGTCCGATGAGCAATTGTTTTGTTAATGTTGAAAAAGGACTCTTAGGTGGTGGACTATTCAGTCCTAAATTTTATGGCGCTACGGACACTAGATCCCCCCAGGGAGGCGTAGGGCACAAAAATCCTTAATTTTCGACCCCATATGAAAAACAAAACAAAACGTGGAATGGAAAATTTGCAAGCGTAACTTTGTTTACAATGCTTCAAGGATCTAAAACTGTCTTTGGTTTCGTTCAACCAAAAAACTCAATGAGATCTATTCTTTTGAAATAGCAATAAAAATAAACTAAAAAAACAATATGTTCCATTTTTTCAAAAAACTAAGGCCTGAATCGAAAAAATGAATGGACGAAATTTTAATTCTTTTTAAAAATTACATGTTATACTAAAATTCATAAGAATCAGACGACATATATAAAATTGCATAATTTATATTAAAAAGAATTTTTTTCTTGTAAATTACAATTCACAGTGTGAATATGAAGTTAGGCATGGAGATCATCGAAATACAAATGAAAACAGCTTTGAATTACATAAATTGTCCATTATATTACAGTTCAGATAAAAATATATTTATGCCCTATTACTAACAGCCCTTAATTGTTTGCAACATTCAAAGGAATAGAAGTCAGTGAGTTTTATGCTAAGAAAAAACAAAGACAGTTTTTAGAATTCTTGGAGCATTTATAACAAAGAGACGGTCCCTTGTTTCCTAATTGTACATTTAATTTTTTTTAGCAAAGCTCAAAACCCAAAATTTGTGTCAGTGATCAAATATCGCATATAAAAAAACGAAAGTTTCAAATGGAAAATTTGAAACCGTAACTTTGTTTGCAACGCCTCAAGGATTTTAAAACTGTCTTTGGTTTTGTTTAAGATAAAACTCAATGACTTTTATTCCTTTGGAATATCCATAAAAATGTACCAAAAAACTCATATTTCGTATATAAAAAAATAAGGCCTAAATCGAAAAAGTTACATGAGTAAAATATGCTTTTTTTCAACAAATACATATACTGACCAAATTTCAAACGAATCGGATCAAAATTTAAAAATCGCTGGGTTGACCCCTTTAATATTTTTTTTTAAACAAAACATTATCCTATAAATAATTGTTCTTATTATGGAGTTTTGATATTAAACCATCTTCGTGTTTATATTGATTATAAATTCATTATTTTTTAGTTTTGCTCATACGTCATATCCATATATTTCTATGAATTGATAAGACCCCACATACTCGAACTGATATATTTAGTTTGAAATATAATTATAATTCAAGATAGTTAGTTTAGAATTAACTGTTTTAATTCCTCTAATAAACAGAACAATGAATGAATAATAAATGTAAAATGAGAAATTAAACCTAAACCAAAACCTAGCCACATTAAAATTGAATTCAGAATTTGCTTAACCGGAGGCTGAATCTATTATAATGAATCAAATTTCTATTGTATGATTGATTATAAATTTTGGCTTCCCTTTCCAACAACAAAGGCGTTCAAAGAGAGGAAGGATGGAAGCACCATTTAGTATGGAGTTAAGAGAACGTGGAATCTATGCACTTAGGGTGTTCCCGCAAACGATCATGTGCGCAGAGAATCAGTAACAAAAGAAGGAAGGTTATGAAACAAAGTAAAAGTTGAAGAAGAAAATCAGAGGTGCTGCAAAACAGGGCACAAGTGAACCGAAGAAAGATTATCCTTAACAAAAGAAAAAACATTTTATTTCAACAAAAAGAAGGGCTACCTAACTATGCTCAGCTAAAGCTAAAGGGCTACCTAGCTCATAGCTAAAGGGCTACCTAACTCTCAGGACCTTACATTTTACCCCTAGCAGCGCTAATTCCCATACCTACCATAGTTGTATCACCTGAGGGGATTTATATTGCATAATAGAGGCTGAATCTATTATACATATATTGCATTATATGGAGGCTGGATTGAAGCCGGTAAATGTGAAGCGTTAGCCAGTAATCGATTTGTAAGTTTTCGATGCCTAAACATAGTTAATTACATCGAAATAAAACAGGTTTTCTTTCATACACTTTTTGTTGGAAATGAGTATTTTAAAAGTTATAGCGGTATGTTAATTTTCGTGTTTGATGACGAATGCGATCGAATAAACAGCTACTAATCGATTTTCAATTTTTTGTTGCTTGAATCACGGTAATAATATCGAAATAAACTACTTTTCTCCTACACACTTTTTGCGGAAAATGAGTATCTTACGAGTTAGACCGGTAGGTTTAGTTTCGTTTTTGATGTCGAGTGCGTCGCAAGCGAGATTCCATTGCTGTGTTGCCATCCGACGCGCTCGATGAATTACTTCCTGCTTCGAACACTGAAGTTACGGCAACTAATTTACCGCTATAACTTTTAAAATACCCATTTCCGACGGTTAGTGCATTGGAGACAAATTTGTATTTCGATCTAATTAACTATACTTAGGCACCGAAAACTGAAAAATCGATTACTGGCAAACGCTTCATATTTACCGTGAAGCCTTATACTTTAGTAATGAACGATATAGCTGATGTAATCAGATACCAAACACCGCCATCGTAAACAACTTGAAATGATATTTAATAATATTGATTTGCCATATAAATATTTTTTTGGTGATAAAACAAGGCATAACTTATTGGTTTGTTTTATTTATGTCTTTGATCATGTCGCTTAGTTTTGATTCTCTGTCAAGCGACCTTTGATAGTCGTTGAAACGATATTTTTTCGCCGTTATTTTTACTTTTTTTGAAGTCACATATCATCGTGACATTCAGTCCGCGCTATGCAGCCAGATGAGTGAGGTTGAAGTGAAGCTGATGCTGCAGTGTTTTCCAAATGTTATGTATTAGTTGGGTGATATTTTTTCGTAATTTCTTAAATATTACATAAGTATACTCTCTGAAGTGCAGGTTTTCTCAATTGTATGTTGTAATCGAGATCCAGTGATGCAATTGATGTAATTGTGATGTATTTGATCAAGCAAATCGGGAAATTCAATATTGGCTGATTGATTTAGTGTTTAATATTTTTGGTGAAAATGAAATGCCATAAGAATTGTCAGTTTCATGAGAAACAAGAATTAAAACGCAGAAACTTTTTATACTTAATTCGTATGGAAAAATATTTTACAATTTTCTTATTTATGAAAATTATAAATGAAGATCAGGTTGTACTCCAATCTAGTCAAATATTTGGCGTAGAAATGAAGCCCTCATTTAGCTCTAATTAAAGCCTGAAATTCGGCACGGCGAAGTTCCATTCCTTAAATAAGTACTTGTAGATGCTGACATCATGTGTTCTTTTATTGGAAACCTATAATTGCTATTGGTGCTGAATTTATTAGATCTTTAAATGTATTTGTTTGAGTATATTAAACTGTTTAAAAGTGTTCAATTCTATTATTTTACAGGGAGTCAGATTTCTAGATTTTGACATCTGTAAAAGTTGTAAATAAGTTCATGTTTTGCATGTCAAATCAAATGTTATCAGAATAAGTTTAATGAAGAAAGTTTGAAAATATACACAAGCTTGTACTATTTTCACACAAAAATGTTTTTCATCTAGGACTAATATATGAATGTACCCAAATTTGCAAGTTGATGAGAACTTAGGCTAATTGGTAATTGTTGAATGTTTGGTAGTAATCGATTTTCGAAATTTTGCGACCTGTATCATGGTAATTACATCGAAATAAACAACTTTTCTTCTATACACTTTTTGCGGCAACTGAGTATTTAACGAGGTATAGCGGTAGGTTTAGTTTCGTCTTTGATGACGAGTGCGTCGGAAGCGAGACTCCATTGTAGTGTTGCCATAAGGCGCGCTCGATGAATTACTTTCCGCTTCAAACACTAAAGTTGCGGTAAGTCATTTACCGCTACAACTTGTAAAATATCCATTTGCCCCCGAAAGTGCATGGAAGAAAACTTGTTTATTTCGATCTAATAAACTATGTTCAGGCACCGAAAACTGGAAAATCGATTACTACCAAACATTCAACATTTACCGGCTTATCTACTGCCATGAAAATGTTATGGTATTACTCAATGACCCTTTAATGGAACTTATGATCCAAGGCATTAATACATCAAAGATGCAAAATCCAATGTTCGAACCATCATTTAATTGATTCTGTGACAAAAATAACCATAAATAAATAACAAAATAAAAAACGAAAATAACATTAAGTGTGGTAGTATCAGAGTAAAAATATGCTACGCTCTGTTTAAAGTTCCTGACAATTTGAATCTGTATCCATTGAGCGCGAAGCAATTTAACCCATATAACCCACTGTACTCAATCGAGTACACTTTTAAAAATTGGTACTGCGCATCCCTTATTGCGCACACGGTTGCCAAATTGTACTCATTAATAGTTGGCAGGTCTGTGCTCAACTGGAAGGGGTCGGGGTTGGTTTAAGTTTGGATTTGTTCAGTGAAATTGTCCTCAAAGTTGTTGGTTTTTCATATTTCTTTGCATCTTCGCTTTCTTTCACTTATCTAGGCTATGTTAGAAATGTGCGAAGTGTCAGCCTATCAATACTATGTGCTTCTAATATCTTATTAGTGTATAAATCAACACCAAAAATGGACAAACTTTGCAATAAATATTTCATAGAGTTTTTTGAGCTTGTTTATGCCTGTACTGAAACGAGTACACTGGGCACATATGGGTGCAAATACTACGGAATTTGAAGATGTGTCTAGAAAAACTTACAGGTGCACTTTTTGAGGTCTAATGAGTATCTCTGCTAGTAATACATGAATACATGTGTTTTCTATTCAAAATCTCACAGTTTCAATCTGGACATAAAAATTATCATGAGTTCACGATATCTTCAGATGGGCTGAAAATGTTCTTATGTATTCTATACCTGAATGGATATAATTGCTTAGCCATAGACAGGTAGTATTGGTCTCTTGATGAAGATGTGAGAGTCTAGTGTGTTTCTTCATGCATGACACGAAACAGGTTCCAAAAAATAAAAAATTAAATCCACTCCGCAGATAATTCATCGATTGATCAGTCAGACAGAATATTCAAACTAAGTCTTCTGATGGTACTTTTGAATTCCAAGTTTCGACAGTCGGGCATTTTTCACAAAGAACTGCGTATTGCGGAAGCTATGGTGAAGTATTTTGGTAGGCATATCACAAAACAAATTATGCGCGGAAAACCCATAATGTTTGGCTACTAGGATTGGATGTTTAGTAGTTCCACTGGCTATCGCAAAGTTGTTGACACATAGTTGCGCAAATCACCGAACATGTGTGAGTTAAGAAAGAAGGCCTCTGAGCAGTAAAGTTGTGTTTGAGGTCTTGAATTATGTATCTCATACCAGCGACCACACAGTGTAATTCGACAACTTTTTTCACAAGTTACGACTTTCTTGTAAAGCTGAAACGACAAGGCTAAAGCTGCGGGAACCCTGCGTGATAATCGCGCTGGTAGGCCTCCTTTTCCTTCGAGCAAAAACTTGAAAAAGAAACCAATAGGCTACTACGATTACCTATTCGAAACAGAAAATCAAAACTGGTAGTTAAATGGGTGAATAACAGTTTACTAACCATTGGCACATACTATCACGTGATTGACCTTCTAGATGGTGTGAAAAGATGGTCTGCTTCCAAGAAGAAGAAGGTTTCCGTTTCTAGGCCTCGTGTTTATTTCTCCTATAATTCTGGAATGGGAGGGGTCGACGTACTTGAACAAGCGGCAAATAATAACATGATTACATTTCGAGGAAAAAAATGGTAGTGGGTACTGTTCACACATATGCTGAATGTGACGATGGTAAATGCATGAAACTTTCACAAAACTGCAAGTGCAGACCCTATGGGCTTGCTGTGATTTGTCCGAAATATTGCAAGGCACTTCTCAGTTATGGTCGAAAATGTAGCCGTCAGTCATATGATCGTGCACGTAATCGTGGAAGCATGTCACAAAGAGTGGTTCGTGGTCCAGAAGGCCATTTTCCTAAGAAACTAGAGAAATAACAACGCTGCGCTGTCCGTCATGCTCGAGTTCGCTGAAGTGCAAGAAATGTCTCAAAACCTTCTGCATTGAACGTGACTGCTCTGAGAGGTTCCATACGGAAGAATAAACTTTGAAAATTTTGCTGGTGTCTGCCAAACACGTTTGTATATGATAGGAAGAAGCAAAAAAAAAAGTTTAAGTTTCAGTGTCAAGTGAAAAAAAAATTAGTCATCTTTTGTTCCCATATGGACCCAGTGTACTCATTTGAGTACACCCGTATAATTTTCCATATGATGAATAAAGTTAAAGTTTTTGCACATGAATGTTTTATTCTCAACCCTTTCCACATATTACATAGATTTTTTCATAAATCATGGTTATATAAGTGGTGGGTGTAAATGGGTTAATGTGAAATTTATTTTGCTTCTGACAATGCTTCTCGGAGTATTGTATTTTTTGCTACTATGATATTGCTATACAGGTAAATTTTGTTAAGTTTTAGTACATAACCCGTATATCTGAATCAAGTCCTAACCTAACTCGACGAAACATAACCTAGCGTAATTTTGCATTTGAAACTGTTTGAGTATTTGTTATTGAAGTCAAAAATGTGTGACAAAAAATTCCGAACTCCTGGTTCTATAACGATTATAAACTACAAAGATTATTCGAATTTGTTCAAAGTCATCCAAATTATCATTCTAAAAGTCTTGAATTGGTTTACTTTTTTACCAAATTTTTAACATGAGTGGGGAAAATTAACAACGAACAGAGGCGAAAACAAAGAAGTAACCCCTTGATATATATACTGTTGCAAAAAGAATTCAGAAGGATTGTGATGCCCGGTCATCTTGTTGTTTTGTTACCTTGATGTGTTATCTTCTCAAAAATCCACATATTTAGTCAACATTTTGACATATGACAACTAATAGGGTAGGACAATGAAGCACACATTTATTAACATTTGATTGGAAAGAAAGAACTCAATTCAAAATACTAAACACCTCAACCTACAAATATATATTAAAAAAATATCAAACTTGTTTATATTGAAGTTAGCAAATTAGCTTTTCAAACACCATCATGTAAGAAACAGAAAAAATGTAAAATTGATTTGAACTAATTCCTGTTCAATGAGAGGAAATAAAGCATGTGTTGTTATTTAATGAAATCCATAGCTAATTCTATTGACTTTCTGAGCCATGAACTTTTTAGAGATAATATGCTAATGAAGAGCATTTGCATGAGCAGCAGAAATATTTTTGGAAAATTTATAAGCAGCAGGGGAATATGAACGTTCTGGTTTTACTGTGAAGTAATGCCAATTAACCCTTCCATTTAAAGTTTCAAACCTGAGGAGCTGTATTTCAGAAAAATTTATAAATTACCATAGAAAATCTGTAATCTTCAAGAAATTACCTTTTACAATGGCAGCAGCAACGCCATAGAAAATTCGCTACTAAACGCATCCTTTAATCATGAAATGCCAGCGCTCAGACAAAAAAGCAAGTGATGGACCATCTATTAACCCCATGGAATCAGGGGAAGGTACCTTCTGAGTTACAGGTACTTATGAACCAAGAATGATTTCAGATCAGTCATTAGAACTAGAAAATATTAGGAATTCTACAACATCTACGAGCAACTTCCAACCAAAGGAGAACTACATTAAAAACAAGAAGAAAACGGCCACTTGAACAAGGCACCGTTCTCCCAAGGGAAAAGTTGAGTGTAAACCAATCTGCGTGCAGCTTTCCACCCACAAAGTAAAATTAAAACTGTTATTAAACGTTGGTGCATTGGCAGTTTCAATTTACCTAAACTTACTGTTACAAGTCTTCAGTATCACATGAATGACTTCTTCCTTGGAGAAGTTTTACCTTAGCGAACTTCGCAAGATGAAGAAAACATGGAAGTTTCCTATGAAGAAATGTATTTCGATCGCTCCCTTCTGCTTTTCATCAAATCGCCATAGCATCTAGTAAGTCTCCTATGAGTTGAAATACTTTCTTGGATGAATCTCACGTCCTAATGCATTTGTTTAAATTTTTAGAAATCTATATTTTCATTTTTTAGTTTTACATGTTTGTCATTGTGCCTCTCTGTTTAGGTTAGAAAAAGTGTACCATCTATCGAAACATATCAAGAGCAAAGTCGTAAATAAACCTTCTAATTTTAAATCGCAAGAAATACCTCGTGAAATTATTTTCATGAAGGATATTGCACAAATTTTTTGAATTACTTTGAGTAGTATTAATTTACAATAAAGAATTTTTTCCAGGGTTGTGTAGACAGAGTAGAAACCAATTTGTGGACTAGAGGGGTCGGAGTCTGTAAGTTTCTACCGGCTCCCACTCTTAAAAAAACTGATAAGAAACATCGGCATCTAAGATTCTGTGCCCCTCACCTGGTTTAGGGTAAAATTTGCATCAAAAAACATGACGCTGCCATCCTACCCCATGGAATATATCCGTTGAACCAAAAAAAGTAAACCCAATTTTAAATAACTATATCTCCTAAATTATACATGTCAGGAAAATTTTACAAATTGCATATTGTTTATCAACCATTTCGGCATCTAGAGGCGAAATCTGAGAAGGATATACAAAAGGGTACGCTTTCAGGAATATTTTTGGTGTCAGATACGAAAAGTATGCTTGCGCTAACAGCTGATACAGTAGCGGCCATAATGGCTCGGAAAACTAACAACTCGGCAACCTATCATCATTAACTTCAATACTAAATGCTGAAATGAGCCTAATTTATACAAACATGTGAAACCACATGTCTTACCTAACAGGTGTTAAAATCTTAAATCATTTGGGTGAACAAAACACAAGTTGTGAACAAATACATTAGAATAGCCAAAATTTCATGTGGTCAAAAAATTTCGGACAAACATTACAAAAACTGAATAAATATTTGAAATGTGCTGACAAAATGAAATATACATCGTACCAAAGAAATTAAATATTTAATATTTGGTATGGTACTCTTTATTGTCAATATCGGTTTGACATCTGCTACAAGACTTCACCAAGTGGCTGCATTCTTCTTGTGTTATTCTTGCCCATTCATCTTGCAAAGCGGTCCACAAATCTTGCAAATTTTAAGGATTCCTTGACTCTGTCTTTTCTCTTAAAAGTTTCCAAACATTCTCGATTTGATTCAAATCTGGGCTTTGCGCTGTCCAATCCATAACAGTGACTTGTTCTTGATCCAGGAATGACTTCACTATTTTGCTGTGTTACACGGAGCATTGTCTTGCATAAAAATGGGGTTTTCGGCTGGAGTGTCTTTGATAACTGGTACCACATGTCTCTGCAGAAGTTCCTTGTACACTTGCGCGTTTACTCTTCCTTCCAGTCGAACTAGGGGACCAGTACCGTTTGCTGAAATCATACCGAAGACCATAATGCTACCTCCACCAAACTTGACACTGGATTTGACGGACTGTTTGAACAACCTTTCACCATTTGATCGACGAACAAATCTTTTTCCATCTGATCCAAACAAATTGAATTCGATTCGTCACTGAAATCCACTTTTGCCCAGTCATCATCAGTCCCGAGAACATGCTGTGTTGCAAAGACCAACCTAGCATTTCTGTTCTTCTTGCTGACCAAGGGTTTGACAGCTGGAGTCCTAGCATGCAGGTTTGCTTCTTCATGGCGGCGTGAAACAATCTTCCTGGATATGTTGATATCAAGTGACTCGCTATGTTCACGAAAAATTCCTGCTGAAGTTTTGAAACGGTCCTTCTTAGCTTGTCTAACCAATACAGCATCCTCTCTTGCTGAGGTTTTGAGAGGTCTGCGGTGCTTGAGCCATCCTTCTTATATTTAGCCAAAATATCACCAAAAATACTTTTAGGTCGATTGACTGTGTTGGCTATTGCCCTTATCGACAGCTTCTCTTCAAGGCAAAATTTCGCAAAAAACTCACGGACAGAAGCAGGTGTAAGCACTCTCCTAGGCATGTTGATACGTCGGCTGCTGCGCAGATAATAACACTAGTCTTGTCTGGATCAATCTACCTAACTTTTTCTCTGGCAACATTTGTTTACTCAAACATAGATGTGGAAAAAAATAGACCTCCGAATTTTTTTTGACAACATGAAATTTCTACCATTCTAAAGTATTGTTTACAACTTGTGATTTAATTACCTAAACTATTTAAGATTCTAAAACCTGTTAGGTAAGAAATGTGGTTTCCCATGTGTGTTATGGCGAAAACTGAAGGTTTCAATAGAATTAAGTCGCCACGAATTGATCAGGTGTAGAAAAAGGATTAGGCATTTAGTTTTATTCAAGAAACCAACCACGTTTTTTTTAAACAATGTAAAAATGACCAAATCGAAGAGAACAGCTATCTCGGCCTCTAAGCCAAATAAACTTGAATCAATTAAGTAAATATTAGAGTACAATAAGGTTTTAACTTTATTTAACAGGTTCAAGACGTCAAAGTCACATTCAAAGTCACTACTATGTGACCGTATGCCGGCGGTACACAGTTGGCCTCGCAACATCTTGTGTTGACTGCGCCGCCTGGTTAAAACCTAATAGGGAAATGTTAAGAAACAGGTCGCTTGCAAACGGCCTTGTTGAACACTTGCAGCTCTAACGCCCGCCAGCCCCCGTAGCACCTGTGGGTTCTCTCCAGGTCCGCACCGAACAGACAGCCACAGACGGTCAGCGTCTAGCTAACTAGAAGACAGCTGGCACCCTTGTGGCCGTTCCCTCGTCCCGCAACGGACAAATAGTAACGGACGGTCACCGTTGAGCCAATTGGAAGACGGCTTGGCACACCCTTGCTCAGTCGGTCAAAGGCAGGCACTGGTCGAGAACAACTGGGCGATCGCTAGAGTAGCTGTAAAAAATATTAGGGTTAGAAAAGATTGTAATGATAGTAATGATAGTGATGATGATGAATTCAAATAATGTCGGATACGAAAAGTTCAAAGACCTGATATTAATACGTTGTAACCAGAGTACGTTAATCCGTAGACCCAGTCGGCGAGCAGAGACAGGCCGCAAACGTATACTAGGGGTGGAAAAAGAAAGTAAAGATAATGATATTGAAAGCAGACAAGCCAGCAGAAAAAAAGTCAAAATAAGTGCAGCAGTTATGTTCAGTTCTCACAAAGCTTACGTAAATTACTCTATACTCACCTAAGGAAATGGTGCCCTCAGTGTGTTAACTTGCGGAACAAAGTGGTGGATGACGATACAAATTAGTCAAGATGTCAAGTAATTCAATAATCAAGATCAAGTGTCTCCAGGTTTACATTCAAGTCGTCCCCCAGCAAAACTAAGTGCAAACAGCACTCGTAAACAAGAGAGCTGGGAGAACGAGTAGTGAGACGAGCTTAAGTAACATGTAAACCTAATTCACAACAAACCACATACCCCACTTACCGAATCTTTACAAACTTTAATGAACGAGACAATATAAAAAAAAAATCAGCGTTTCCGCAATCAAAGCCACAGCGAAGGACCGCACGGTAGGAGGACGAGTAACCACCATTGCCACGTACGACCGTCGGTCGCCCGTCCAGGGAGAAGGTCTGACTCGAGTAGTACGACCAGAGGCCAGAAAGAGTCCGTTCCAGTCGATGGCAAGCGAGCAAGTCCTGACACAGGCTAACACCTCTCCGAGGAAACATGCATAGGGGCATATAATAATTAAGGATTTCATTGAACATGTTGACACCGCGAGTACAGCCTGTGGGGATTTTTCCCAGTGTATAAATTGAGCTCACTGCAGCCTCTGGTTTTGAAATTATTGATTATAGTTTGTCGAGTTGTTATTTATCCGAACCATTATGGCCGCCACTGTAGATAATTAAAAGACTCCGATAAGCCACTGGAAACAAATTGAACAGAACGTGGTGGAGATTTTTTCCTATGGAGACATCTAAAAAGTAAAATATATAATTTCCTGCTGTCGATACCGCCGTGCGGCCGACGTAAGGGTTCGTGGAAAAGGGGCTGTCTTCTGTGCTGCTACCTTTTTCCGGGACACTAGCTTTTCCGCGCAGCTGCCCTCCCTGAGGTTCGTGTGGATACCGCCTACACCGTTTTTAGTACGTTAGAGCAATAGTAAGGAATTTATGATAGTGCTGAACTACGGCGGTACAGTTAAGGTGAGGTTGGTGTGCGTACCACCTACGCCGTAATTAGTCTGCTAGAGCAACAGAAATAATTTTAGTCTGTGCTGAACTAATGCGATGCCGTTCGGTTGGCGAGCAACTGTCTGTGCAGTAATCAGTCCGTTAGGGCTCCTCAGGACATTCCCTGATTCGCCTAGCAACGACAGCGTCTTCCTTTACGACTAACTATGCGGCATAGTTCGTCCTCTCTAGGTTGTTCCATAAGTCCTTTATTAGGCGAGGTTTCGTAATAGACTGATCCCTGTATCAAAAAGAAGAAAGGAAAGTCTTTTCACCGAAGGATGTGAATTGCTTTTTGCAGAATCTCTTTGCAGTGTCTCTTAAATACACAGATACATTTCAGCAAAGACAATGATTTATTGACTTTTTGCCAAAACAGTGCGCATAAACATGAGCTACTGCATAACATGGTACAACACGCAAAACTACATTTAAAATATTAGTGCTATTTAGCTAGGTAATCAAAATAATATGAGAGTATTGAAATACAGTACGAATGAAATTTAAGGGCTAGCTAAAGTAAATGCTCAAACGCGCCATCGGGGTAGGGTAACAGACCTAGCCCGGATACAAGGAACTGATCACTTAGAGGAAATACTTAAGGTTATAGGTAACTATAACAGAATAGAGTTGAAACCATTTGCTCTGCCTGACACACGCTAAGAAACATTGATGATCTGAAGCACAGAATTGTCAATGAAATCAATTTGCTTCAAGAAAATGATGCTCTCATAAGACGAGTGATGACTGAATGAAACAGAGAAACCAAGTGTATTGAAAGAAACGGTGCCTACGTCAAAGGAAATTCAAAATTAGCTTACTACTTGAAATATATTATTTAAATGCTAGCGATGTTTTTTACTTGAGAAAACTTGAAAGTACATTTCAAAAATATTAACACAATGAAATTTGAATTTAAACTAGATTGCGGAAGCAAACTTTTCGTGTCTGTCCCAAAAATATTTCTGAAACAGTACCCTTTCATTTATATTCATATTTCCCATATAGATGCACGAAAGGGTTGATGAACAATATGTAATTTTCAAAGTTTCTGTAACATTCAGAGTTTTTTAAATATGGTACTTCAAATTTTGATTAATTTTTCATAGTCTATACTGCACACTATATATGAAGATTATGGCTACTTTGGTCAGCAATTTTATTAAAATTTACGCAGACGTGAAAATTACAATTCAAAAATAAAAAATATTTTGAAATTAAACTTTAGATCAGAAAACTAGGAATTACAACAATCTTGCCTCTGGCCTGTGGGAGCTCATTGCTTTTCCTTGCAGTTGAGCTATGAAGCCTAACACAGCTTCACAATGCGCCAGGTAAGTTGCATCACAATCGATATGCTCATATGTAAGTAGTAATATGTGGCTTTAAAATCAATGTAATTTGTTTTCATTCGAGAAAGTAAAGCTGTCAGTGGACGTGAATGAAGCTCAAAATCATACAATCAATAGCACCTGACTCCTGAATAGTATTTTATTAAGTTCCATCGCAAAAGAGTTTCCAATCTCATGTGGGCACACTGATAAAATTTTGTGCCAATTTTTTACTTTTCTGTCCATATACAAAATAACCCTTATTTTATAAATTTATGCTGAATGGGTCCGACCGATTCAAAGTTGTCAAGGAGGTTGAACCTCCTTGGTTGTCGTCATTTGCAGCCTGATCATCTGTCTTTAGCACAAAAAGCAAAAAACTTCCAGCCTCTCCGCACAGGACGCGAGAGTTCACGCCTAACCTTCAGCACCCCAACATTCAACTTTACATCGTCTGTGCGTTCAAAATTTCATGAACCCTTCTTTCTGCAATCTACAAGCCACTTCAGTGTCACCATGGAGGAGTAAGAAAAAATAGCTGCTTGGGCTGGTGGCACCGGTGGGCGCCACGACTGCGTACTGCTATACGATAGGGTGCAGCTCGGTGATGCAGTGCTGGTGTGTCGTGGGGCTAGTACAGCTGCGGCCTCTAAGAGCTATCCTGAGTCATTAGCCGCTTCAACAAACGTTGGGATCGCCCCGATGGCGCAACCGCGGTCTTCTTGGCAGATGATCGCAGTGGAGACTTCAGAACCAGTTCGCTTACGAGGTGGGTTGCAATGACACTTAGCGATGTGTCCGGTCGGCATTTGTAGCGAATCCTCCATCATGGATGATGTCGGTCTTTACCATAAATTCAGTGTTGGTCGTTGCAGGGTTTCGTGTCTCCAATAGAGGGAAGGGATTAAACTGGGCTAACTTATTGCTAATCTATAGATGTAAGGATTGTTAAAATATTGCTTATCTATAAATGTAAGAATTACCGAAATATTGCCAACGTATTTATCTGTGTCAGCTTAAAATTTTGCTTATTGATGAACTTCTTAATTATTAATTGTATACAAAAAATTAAATTATGCTTCACTAGTATTCTTAGCTCTTCAGCTCACAACTATCTGCTTTCTTGGGACTTTGTTTTACCAAAATGTTTGCTCACTGCCCGATCTCGACCTTCGTACTCGTATGTGCCGGAGGGCCAGCCGTGGTCCTGCGCTGCCAAACCTTCCTTGTTTGGATCTCCACAACTGGTGAGGGGCAGTTGAGCGGCCAGTGTAGATGCATAACTTTGCACCAACAGTAAATTATATTGAACTGGTGTCAACACTTTCCTTTACCTGCCGTAATTTTCGACAACCCATGAAAGGCTCAAACGCCCTTCCTCGACGAGTCGACCACGTGCTGTACCTACTAGTTATCCACTTTGAGTTGCGGGTGATTTGCATACGACTATGTGTGAACGTAGTTATCTAGACATTACAGATCTTATCAAAATGCAAATTTTTACGCCAAGTGAATAGTGAGCAATGAGAGTTTCATTTAAAGCGGATGCAAGGAAAAGGAAGAAAGACTGAACTGATTGCTAAATTTGTAAAGTCTCGCCTCCAGCTATGTTATAGTTTAGTGATCAATGTCATTCTTTCCTACGTAAAGTGACCTATAGAATTTATAGTGGGAAGGTACTCGTATATCCTAGTTAAGGCCATTCAACACTTTTCAGATTAAAACATAGGGTTATTTGGAGCATTACTCTTAATGACGCATACTATCATGGAAAATTGTTACGATCGCTTTTCTTTTTGGATCGAATAAATTGATTTTTATATTTTTCAGGACAATTCTTCTAATTGAATAAATTTCTTTTCTTAACCTCTGTATAATTTCCTGAACGGCATTCAAATTAAGACACATCTATAGCAGGTATTGAAAAACTCGTTATGCATGGCCACATATTTTACTGTTTTACGTTGATATCACCAATATGACGAGAGACAATTGAAATCCGCAAACTTAGCAAAAATGAAATGGGGTTTTAATCTCTTACGAAACTTTGAAGGAAGTACAGGTGCTGATGTCGCTGTATTCGAAGTAGTCCCGTTTACTTTACCTTTAGTTCGTCGTTCTAAGATATGAAGTCACAGATCAATATTATACAGTGACAATCTCAGAGTGCCAAGCTGAGTTCTACTCCATAGATGAAAATCAAGGTGGCACATACGGGACCCTTCAACTATGATAACACGCTCGGGAACGAATGCTCCTCATTCTAAGTACAACCTTAAGTACTAGACCTTGCCGCAGCTACCTTCTATGTCCGTTGGAAGCAACCAACGGTCGGGAAACCCTTTTTTACGAATCTTTTTCTGATGCTCTCTGCTGATGCCAGGCAAGCGTCGCCTTCACAGCGTAGCTTTCTGCTGATGTTTTGTCGAGTTCGCAGATTTTTATCGGAGGTCATGGGATCAGGGCAGGCGTCCAACCGTCCTTTACCGTGAACCGTTACCAGTCGACGTAACCGTCATCTTCGATGCGCCGTCATGTAGAAAGGTTTATAACAAAATCCCTTGCTTCTTGTTTCACATTTAAACGTGACTAGTGAACTTTTGAGGTAAACAGAGGATGTCTATCATGAATATATAAACTCGGCTTATTCATTTTTTTCAATACCGTTATAGAGCTGGCCAAATAAGTAAAGGGATGAGTTATATACCTAGTAATTTCGAAACATCTCTTCATGGGAGGTAAAAGTTCATGTTGGCCATACGTTTATGTTTACATGATGGTTCCATTAATAGTAGTTATTTAGAGCGATAATAAGTGTTGCCTGTTGATAAATGGGAGATGAGAGGAGTGCTGAATACGGGCAATATCTCACCTGATGATGATTTACCGTGCTAATTGCGCACTTAGTAATGAGAGTGTAATTTTTCACGTGCTCTAAATATTTATGCGTGCGAGCGTAATTGTAACTCGAAGGTTTGTAATAAATTAGGCGTGTTTTTTTTTAAATTATTCTAACACAAATTATTTGATATTCATCTCTTACAAGGTTTCTTTAAAAGTTAGTATATGTACAATATAATCATTATTTACTAAAAGGATGTTAACGGGGTCAGACCGATACAGTGATATTGTCATTTGCGACCTGACCTTCTGTCATTCGCACACAAAACAAGTAAATCTCCAGCCTCCCCGCACAAAAAATATCAGTTCACGCCCAGCCATCAGCGCCTTAACACTACTTGACCTGTCTGCTTTCTTCACTTTCTTCACTACACTGTTTTGGCATCAGAGGAGTTGCACATAATTGGTTCAAATCTTACTTAATTAACAAATCGAAAGTAATATGTTGGCATTGACGATGCACAATCGGAACTGCTGACAATACGACATGGAGAACCAAAAGGGTCGGTCCTTGGGGTTCTTCTTTTTTTATTTTTATTAACGATATTGTTAAATTTACTTCATTCTTCAATTTCATACTTTTTACCCACGACAGCACGCTCTCCGCGGCTATTCCGAACGAAATTTGATTTTTAGTTGCAGAGAGTATAAATAATGAGCTGCAAAATGTTTTGAATGTTCTCGGTTTTTACTTATTTATTCGAGCGCAATGGTATTACGTTAAAATTTAAGGGTTGATTTAAATAAAATAAAGGAATACTGCCACCAGAGGCCGAAGCCTCGACAAGTTACGGATACGTTAGTTTGATATTTATCGCTCTACTTAGTTGAACTCTTAGATCGCTTACATCCGGCATCAGCTTCATGATGTTTTCAATTCTTTAGGTAGCTGGCCCGAGTTTCGAGGCTCGTGTTCCGAAAAGTGAATTCCTCGCGAGTGAGAGTAGAAAGAAAAAGGCACAAATGTCTTGAATTTACTGGGATTGGAGGCAAATACTGACGGAAGCGAGCACGCGCAGACGGGGACTTCAAAACCGGAACAACTCAAAATCACTTCGATTTCAGGAGTCTTCGCCCGTGCTACATGGGTACTAAAACTCACGCTAGGACCGCTCAAAGTGGAATACGATCCCGTACGCTTGTATGAGCCCACAAGCAAAGAACAAACCATGAAGTTCAACCCCGAGATATTCAGCAAACGCAATCCCTCAAAAATGGCAAACTCACGCGCAAACCAAGAGTGTGACTCGTCTCTGCACCACGGCTTGACCTACTCGGCCCTCGCGCTTGACCACTCCATTCACTGCTCAAAACAAGTCCCTAATGATCTCCTATAGGTTGCCTGTACGTCGGCCTGACTACACCGGGGAGGGGGGGGGTTAAGTGAAGGGAGGGGGAGGGGTATATTTTTTGAGTGCCCTGGCTTTCTCCAGCCATGATAAATCCAAAAGGGACGGTCAGTGATGCGAGCTCTATGAGAGCTTCTCCTCTGCTCTATGATCGGCGCTCATATAGCCCGAATTCGTCATAGTTAGTGCGATTAGTTTTTTATAACGTCTTCGAAATCTAAACTCCAAGACTAAATTCTATGGCACCGTTAATAAGTTATACGACATCCTCATAAAATCGAATTGGTCTGTGGCTCTTGTTCGCCGCGCACTGTGAGACCCGTCTGGAATAAAACTGAGTTTATTCAGTTTCAATGAGGCTTAAAGCCAATAAAATATGCCTCAATATCGATCAACCAAAATACATTACATTCTCACAGAAGAGAAGTGTGTCTCTTCCACACTTTAAAATTGTTGATGATGTAATTGAAAAAAAACAATTCTTTTAATTTCTGGGCATTATATTGGATAAACATCTGACATTCAAAGATCATATTGCACATATCAGTACTAAATTATCAAAATTTTATTGAATCCTTCATAAAATAAAAAATATATTGCCTGAAGAAACCATTAAAATACCTTATCGAACGATCATTTCACCATATCTACAATACGGGATAGAAGCTTGCCACGGAACTGATAAAAATAAAACCTATCTGCTCTTTGAATTGCAAAAAAGAGCCATTCCAGCGCTAATGAAATTAAAATTTAATGCTCACACAAATGATTCAATCAAAAGCTTAAAAATACTCGAGATTTTTGATCTCTACAACCTCTCTATGAGTAATTTAATGTATAAAACACTCATTGATGATGGTGACAAAGAACGCAAACAATTATTCACTGCTCAAACTGGTCATCGTGATCATAACACGAAACAGAAGTAACTTCATAATTCCTCATTATTCAAAATTTCGGTCACAATGCAGTATCAACTCCATTAGAACTAAGAATTGGAATGCAATCCCGGCTGAGATCTGTGAAAAAGATCTTACAAAGCTTCCTAAACAAATCTTGGATCACTCTTCCTATCGAAATATTAATCATGTAAGGCAGTTCTATTCAATTTATTTTTTCTTTTAGTACGCCTTATCTTGATAAGGTGAACTACCGTAATGATAATAATATAGATATTATCCTCCTATTCCTTTTTATTATTATTATTATTATTTTATAAGAAAGTTTTAGCCTCCCTTAACCGCGACAAAAATGTTCCAGGAGAGGAAAGAGGAAGGCACCATTTATTATGGAGTTGAGGGAACGCGGAATCTATGCACAAGGTGCACAGAAACAGTAAGCTAGAAAAGAAGTTCATGAAACAAGAAAAAAGTTGAAGAAGGAAGTAGTAGGTGCTGAAAAACAGGACAGCAGTGAACCGAAAAATGATGGTCCGTAACAAAACAAAAACCTATTTTATGACAATAAAAAGGAAGCCTTCCTAACCTTTAGCTCAGGCCCTCACATGGTCCCCCTGGGAGCGCTAATTCCCATAGATACAATAGTTGTATCCCCCTGAGGGGTCCAATTCCTTTTTATTGAATACACTGTTCCCATCTAATTCAAATTAACTATTTCTTTCTTTGGTAAAAAATTAAGCATCGTAACATAACCAGTCTTGTATGCCCCTAGGTTAAGTAAATTAGGTTAAACATAACTGTACATTTTAAAAATAGCTTGACTATAGGATGTTCAAGAAGTTACTGAACTTATTCGGGCTCACAAGTTGCTATACTCGTACTCAAATATGTCCATTATACTAGACATATGATACAATCTATTGCTGTATCACTTGGGGTAAATAAATTGTTTAAATTGTTTGTATTGCTACCACGGAGGAGCGAGTTCTTATACCTTGAGCTGTTAATAAAATTGAGAACTACAAAAAATTATTTACAAATTTCAAAATAATTAAGCAGGAAGATACCAGGCTACCTCGATATTGGCTTCAACTAAGTTTGAAATTAATGCAATTTAATTTATTAGAAACAAAGAAAATACCTCGTTACGCTTCTCAAAAATAGCAAAGAGGGCATTTATCGTTAAAAGTAAAGAGTATCATTTCCTCCTATTTTGTCACTGAATCGTGGGTGTTCAATCTTGACCTGCGTTAATTCAAGAAACCTAGATATGACATGCTAACAAACATTTACACAAAATAATTACAGTTTCAGCTACAATTACAGGGGTTTGAAAAAAATAATGGAAATGCCTAACATTTTTGCATCATAAACTTCGACCATGTTTTAAGCAATCAAAACGCGGTATATTTTGAGATTTTTTATTTATTCTTTTTGCTATTTGATATGGTTATTCAAAATGACTGTTTTTACAGATATTTAAAAAAACATTGACTATAATTTGATAAAAATGGCTTATTTATGGACTTTCAAAGAGGCCAAATTGTTGGTGCTCGTATGACAGGTGCTAGTGTTACAGAAACTGCCCGAATGCTTGGCGTTTCAAAAGGTACTGTCTCAATTGTAATGGCTGATTCTGAAAGAGAAGTAATAAAGTCCTTAGCAAAGCAGGTCCTGCTGAAAGGTGATGAAGGTGAGAGATACCGCCGGACTCCAAATCAAATTTTTAAAGACTATAGGAAGACCACAACTCATAACATCACTGCAGAGCTCAATGAACACTTACAGAACCCACTTTCCGCAAAATCTGTTCGACGGGAACGACACAAACCTGGAATCCAAGGAAATGCTACAGTTAGAAAACCTTTGCTCTCATAGATAAATGTTTCGAAGCGTTTAGAGTGGTTTAAAAACCACGAGAATTGGTCCGTCAAGCCGAGGAAAAATATCATTTTCTCTGACGAATCATCGTTAACTTTATTTCCGACCTTCGGCCGAGTGTACGGGTCAGGGAAATTTCTCTATAGGACGCCTGTGAATCACATAGCGGTGCGACCCGTTTATCCGTAAATTGCAGTTTTCTTTTTGAGGGGTGAAACTTAATACAGTTGTGTCTTGTCTGCCGTACCATTCAGTTGGATTATTAAAGGTCTGGCCTACCTAGTACCACACTGTTCCTTCTAATTTTGGCTAGGAATCTAAAGCAAACGTTAAGTCTAGAAATCCCAGTAATATCCTATAAGCTCGGGTTTTCTTCTAAAGTTCTTCCTGTTCATCCGAATAGTAACTATTTATTTACTTATTCATCTTGACTTGTCGTCAGTTATTTATTTCTTTCATAATAATTATATAATTGAAGCCTTCTGTTTATTTTTACCTTGATCCCCACTTACTCAAGACCCTGGTATCCTGACAATGTGGCGACCTTGCCAGGGGGATCTCGGTAATTCTTTTTTCTTCTCTTTTCTATAGGTATTACTGGTATATATATTTGGTTTGTTATTGCGGCACAAATTACTTCCCCGGACCAGGAAGTATTTCCAGGCTACAAAGACGTCTGCGTGTGCCCCGATTCCTGAGAGCAGCGAGCCTCTCTGTCGCAACCCAACTTGGATCTCTCAGTGGTGTTAGTGTCAATTGACGCCAAAGGACTGAGACTTTTATCAAGACGTCATAATGAGTTCCTATCGAACTATGGCCGAACTGCGTGAGGAAGCTACCCTCCTCTAACTAACCGGTGCCGATGCCGTTGATTATGTGTACAAGCAGCAAGCTGTGGAGCGTGAAGAACGAGCCAAAGACCGGGAGCTTGAAAAACAGAGAGCAGAGATAGAAAAACAGCAAGCAGAGATTGATCTTCAGAAAGCTAAATGGGCCGCTGAAGAAAAGCAAAAGGAAAGGGATCACGAGCTGGCTCTCTTAAGTGCCCAGACTGCTAGCAGCGGAACGCACTCTGATGTCGTATTCTCAGAGGTGGCATCAAAACCCAAATTGCCTGTGTTTCAAGATGGAGAAGATATCAAGTCCTTCATTACTAGGTTCGAACGTATAGCAGACCTGCTTAAGCTCGACCGAAGCACCTACGCTGTACGTCTGGGTACTCTATTGAGTGGCAAAGCCCTTGGAATCTACGCTCCTCTGCCCCCAGAAATAATTGACGATTATGAGAAACTTAAACGCGCACTCTTGGTTGGGTTTAATAAAACGCCAGAGACATGCCGGCAAGAATTTCGCTCTCTAAAAATTGGTCCACAAGAAACTTACGAACAGTTCGTCGTACAACTGGGTCGGTCCCTGGACTACTGGATAGAATCGCGACAAATTGAAAAACTTATGAATCTCTGTAATCCTTCGTTCTCGCTGATCAGATCTTCGCGTCTGTTACTCCTGAGCTGAGGTGCTTTCTTAAGGAACACGACGCACATGATTTACCAGAGATTGTGAAGTTGGAAGATAATTGGGCCACGGCAAGAAGAGCGTATCCCAAGAACCAAAATCTAAACAACATTTGTTCGACCTTTTCGAATGATACCCTCGGTGCTCCATCCAATTTCGAATCTGAAGTGAGGAACGAAACGTCTATGACGCGAGCAGTGTGGTGTCACGCTTGCGGAGCCTACGGCCACATAAAGTCACAGTGCCCGAGAAATCCCGCATCGTATCCGAAGTCTGGGTTCCAAGACCACCAAATATATTTTTGTCTAGACAATGCTGCTACAAATCACTACATGTGTCGTGGCACAGTTGATGTAGCGAAGGTATACACAAT
The DNA here is from genome assembly GCA_030386875.1 of Morinoia aosen. Taxonomy (NCBI): domain Eukaryota; kingdom Metazoa; phylum Arthropoda; class Malacostraca; order Amphipoda; family Talitridae; genus Morinoia; species Morinoia aosen. Next base: position 10,442,797 of record CM059569.1, on the reverse strand, counting down.
CCTGAGAGACACGGGATGCTCGTGCATTGTAGTTTCCGAAAAAGTGCTACCCGATGTCGACGTCAGCCGGTGTAAATACGCCTTCGTTAGAGACTATTTGGTTCGTGAGAGTAGCTTCCCGATCGTGCGCTGCTACTTGAGGTGCAAGTATTTTACCGGATGGATAAATGCCATAAGTGCTCCAATAAAATTTTGCTCGGCTCTGCTGGGCAACATTGAAGGAGTGTCGTCGGCGGAAGAAGGAAAACCTAAGGAAGAGGAGTCGGCAAAAACTTCTAATCTTCAAATTGCAGCTGTCGTCACCGCAGTTGGCCAAATTGTCGTCACCGCAGGTCCTTGTCAGTTCTGATTGTGGTATTTGAAGTGTGAAAAGTTAATAAAAACTTGAGTTAAACTCAGAAATTATCGAACTTGTCATTTTTCTGCCCTCGCAGAGTTTTTTTTTTGTAAAACACAAAATTTATGCCCTTTCAGCCCACAGAAGAAAGAAATGTATGATTTAAAAAATTAAAGGTTTCGCTGCTCACTAAGTGACTCTGTTGATTGTTTTTTCTATGCATGAATATGCGAGTTTGCCTGCCTGGATGCCATTATTAGGTAACTTTCAGTTACAAATGACCTGTTTTTAGTTGCCCACACATTATAAACAAGGGAAAACTTCTGAAGTCCTGAACAGAAAAAAAATCGTGGAAAGAAGTTGTTCTGAAATTTCCAATTATTATGCAAAATATAAGAAAACAATAAATTCCACCCCACTAAGGAGTGAAATTATTCCTGCGCAGTTGTGGGCAGGCATCAGTAAACTTTCGAGAACATCTATTGTCAATAAGTTTGCATTTCTAGGATAAGCAAACAATAAATTGACATTTTCTAACTGACAAGTTGGCCAAATCCCAAGATCCACTGGTGTTGACAAGATGGATCCAATCAACATTTCGCCTGTAGAATTTAAAATCTTACAAAAAACCTGCCCGACTTGGTCGGGGGTGAGAATCAAACACGAGGCCGGAGAAGAGGATGCTCTTCGCAACGGCGGAGTTTATAAATTCGTATCTGTAAATGGTCTCCGGTATCGTAAGTGCGTACAATCCTCCTTTGGAGAGAATGTTGGCAAGCTCGCCTTGGTTGTGCCATCTGAATGCAGGAAACGTATTCTTGATATATCTCACGCCTCCCCACTTGAAGGACATTTTTCTCGGCGTAAAACAGAGGCAAAGATCAGAGCTAATTTCTTTTGGCCAGCAATAGGTTCAGACATTAGGAATGTTTGTATGTCGTGTGGGAAATGCCAACGTGTGTCCTCAAAAAGGACGGTCTAACAATGTTCCTATGGGTCAAATGCCAATTATTTCAGGACCATTTTCAACGTGTGTTCGTCGTGTTCCGAGTTAGGTTAAGTCTAGGTTAAGTCTAGGTTAAGAGCCTTAGTACTAAGAGTAATCGGAAAAATTTCCCTATATTTTGAAATTTATTAAAATAAATGTTTTCAATGGGAGGCCTATTGTCAGGGAAATTTCTCTATAGGATGCCTGTGAATCACATAGCGGTGCGACCCGCTTATCCGTAAATTGCAGTTTTCTTTTAAGAGGGGTGAAACTTAATACAGTTGTGTCTTGTCTGCCGTACCATTCAGTTTGATTATTAAGGTTTAGCCTACCTAGTACCACACTGTTCCTTCAATTTTTAGCTAGGAATCTAAAGCAAACGTTTAGTCTAGAAATCCCAGTAATATCCTATAAGCTCGGGTTTTCTTCTAAAGTTCTTCCTGTTCATCCGATTAGTAACTATTTACTTACTTATTCAACTTGACTTGTCGTCAGTTATTTATTTCTTTCATTATAATTATATAATTGAAGTCTTCTGTTTATTTTTACCTTGATCCCCACTTACTAAAGACCCTGGTATCCTGACAGTACGCATAGAGACAGCCGAAAGAAGCCTTTAATCCAGATTGCTTTCTCCCAACCGTAAAACATGCGAGAGGTTCTGTGATGATCTAGGGAGCTATTTCTTGGAAATTCGTTGGATCAATGATTTCCCTCCATGGAAGAATTAACAGCTGAAACTATTTAGGAATTGTGGGTGACCAATTTCATCCTATGGTTCAAGCCTTGTTACCGGAGGAGAACGGCATCTTCCATGATAATAATGCCCAAATTCATACAGCTACAATGTCAAAAAATGACACGAACATTCTAATGACTTTGAACAACTCATCTGGATACCACAATCCCCAAACTTTGCGATTATTGAATATAAATGGTCGGTTTTAGAGATTCGAGTAACAAGCTGATTTCCGCCACCAACGTCTCTAGAAGAACTAAAGGGTGCTTTAACAGAAAAATAAGCTATATATAATTGTAAATAGATTCTTTGATACTATATGCTTCTATGTATATATACAAATACGCAAACAAACATTTTCGCTCACTCGCACTGGGAAATGCCATAATTTTCTGTTATTAGAATTTAGAAAACAGGAGAATTTAAGGATAAATTCCCTCACTTACTCTGGGAATACCCGCAAGGGAAGCCCTTGTCTGCTCTCTCCCGACGCGCGGTAAGAGGCAAAAACACACCGCGAGGACTTGTGGCACCCGAGGTTGGTAGGAGGGCATGCAAAGCACAAACTGTGATGTCGACCCTTGCCGATTTTTATTCCCCATCAATGCCGACTTTCGCTATCAATGATCCATCATAGATGTTGACGTTTGCCTCGTAATATTATTCGACGCGCAGTTGACTTTTTCTATTTACCATTAATCCATCTCGGTCCCAACTTTTTCCTCTTGTCTCAATTACACTCGATGGGGCTGCTTTCCACTTTTGTTTGTCATTTTGCTCAACCTTTTCCAATCTAGATGTCAACTCTTTCAACTCTACATTATTTTAATTCGATGTTGTGCTCTTTTAGTATCAGTCATGAAATGGTCGTGAAAATTATGGATTGTGTTTAGACATTAATTAAAGGTTCGTTGACTGGTAGAAATGAATTCGGCTGAAATGCGAGCAATTCATTAGAAGCTAATGGTGTGCAAGAGCTGCTGAGAAATAACTGCCAGGAAGCTATTGAATACATGCTCTTAAAAATATAAGTTCTATACGCACAACACTAATCGAAACAGCAAAGCCCTAGTAGTCAATGTTTGTCAAGAAAAGTTTGCAACTCTGACAGATTTTCAAGTATAGAAACTAATTTCTCTGTAAGAATCAATAGCTTAAATAAGAAATCATGAATAGCTGCAGATCAGCAATTCTAGGGGCACACCGGTCAATTATCTTTGAAATGTAAATCATGACTGTTCATGCCGCACTACTCTCCTAAAAATCCTAGTTAGATGGCAGGGCAATTACGACCTCACACCAGCAATTATAACATACTCGCACTGAATTAATGTTGTTACAATGAATTGTTGCTGAAGTTAGTGAATATTTTTGAAAGCTAAAAACTGTTTAGGCAAGCTATTGTAGAGGTTGAACAAATGCAAACATAGACGTTAGCATTGCAAAAAATTTTTTTGCAAATTTCAGGTATATTTAAATGTTTCCATTTATTACTTATTTGTATGTGAGGTCTTCGCTCTAAACTGCTTAAGACACCTCGCCATAAAGGGGCTTATGGAACCGCCTTGGGAGGAAGAACTATTCTACATAGTTTGTCGCAAAGGAAGGCGCTGTCGTTGTCCGGTGAATCAGAGAATTTCCTGAGGAGCCCTTACGGACTGATTACGGCGCAGACAGTTGCTCGACTACCGAACGGACAGCAGTAGTTCATCACAGACAAAAATTATATCAGTTGCTCTAGCGGACTAATTACGGCGTAGGCGGTACCCACACCAACCTCACCCTAACGGTACCGCCGTAGTTCAGCACTATTAGAAATTCCTTACTGTTGCTTTAACGGACTAATTACGGCGTAGGCGGTACCCACACGAACCTCAAGAAGGGCAGCTGCGCGGAAAAGCTAGCACCCCGGAAAACGGTAGCTGCGCAGAAGACAGCCCTTTTTCCACGAACTCTCACGTCGACCGCACGGCGGTATCGCCCCTGGATTTTCTAACTTCAATACACCGACAGTTATAAAATCAAATTTAAATAGATTTTGACGTAGAGAAAACAACGAACATGGTAATCATATTCGACAAGTATATTATTCAAGTTATTTATTGCGTGCTACCTAATGTTTCAGGTAAAAATTAAATATTTACCGTTCTGAGAAAATTTTTGTTAGAAAAGCTCCAGGAAAGTATAATTGATTACTTTTCTATTATCTCAGCTCTTCACATTTTCCGCAGAAACATTCATTAGCGGTTTCATGGGAATTCAAAGGGAAGCAGCCTGTCTGTCGTGAAATGTACTCATTGTTGCAAAAGTAGTGATGGCAAGTGAAGGTCATGAACGCTGATCTCAATTATCCTAATGTTTCATGAGTAACAATTAGGAAGAAATTCATTTAGGCCTATAACATTCGTAGTTTATATATTTTAATGCATTAGCTCGTAGAGTATCCTTTGTCGTCTAGCTGAACGACTTTCGATGCCAGTTCTGTGCCATGTAAAATGTGTGCCATGTGATTTTGTTGTACTTTTTTCGAGGCGACCCATTAACACTTGTCACATGCGCGCTCAGGAGTAAACATCTCATGTGCGGTTTCTGAGGGGTAAAAGTGCTGTTTAAATAATTTTTTTAAGGCTCGTCGGCTGCAGGGAGAAATTAACAGCATTTTGAGGTTCTGTAATACAATTACATTGAGGTAAATACATGCGCAACAGATGGGCAAATGGGTACTTTTTTCTTTATTTCAAGTGTCTCCGATACAATTCGGCCGAGGTAAATGTACTTCTTTTTATCTTTAGGACGCTATCAACAGCGTTCGAAGTATTTAGGATATGAGTTAAGTGGAAAACATTTTTGTTCATGTTGTTAACGCCATTTCACAATTGAATATATTTAGAATATCAAACAAATGAACTCAATGAAATGTACCTTGGAACATTGGCGTTCTGAAAGTCATAAAATCTGAAATAGGTGTTGGCTAACTAGACGCGTGAATCTATTAATTTTCAAGTGCGCATAAGATTTTAGAATCAAGATTTGATTTATTCGCAGAAGAAAGAATTCACTCATGAAGAAATACACAGTGATACACGCACAGCATTACTTAATGAATAAAATCATATATATAGATGGGAATCTGTCTAAGATGCGATTAAATGTCATATACTAACACTCATAATATTTGTTGCAAACTAGATCTGGAAAATCTTCGAACGAAACTTCTGAGGCGCAAGTATTACAAACACATGATCTCGACGCGCATCTGGAAAGGCAGGCTGGACAACCTGCATGTGCGTTACTGCCTTTGTGTTGCCTCATCAACAATTTTAACCAGCCAGTGCTTTATAATTGGAATTCTTATTCCTCTCGGTGTTGATGAGCCGTAAAATCAAATCTTCGTTCAGTCGCACTTCCTATGAACGTTGGCAAATTACATCGCTTGAAAAAAGCCGGTTTTTGAACATCTGTTTTTGTAATGGCGACACAATGGGCTGATTTTATAGTCCGTATTGCTTTTAATTGAATTGAGCGCATTGAATACTAAGGGAAGCCTTACGCCATTTTCGTGAAAACTAAATTCACTAATTCACATTATCTGTTCTCAAAGCACGCGTTAGGAAATATTTTGATTTTGTGAATTCCTTGTATTTTGATTTTGTGAATTCCTGGGAAATTTTGGATTTTGTGAATTGTTAGAATTAATGGAATATTTCAGAGATTGTGTTTTTTTGTTATGACTAAATTGAATTGAGTTGTGATTCGTGTTTTCGTGTTTGGCGTTTTGTAGGGCATTTCCAGCAGTACAGATGGGTCGCTGCAGCGTGTGTATGCATGGGGATTCATATTTTACATGCGTTTGTGTGTATTGGGCGAGCGAAGAGTGTGTTTGAATCTGGGCTTATGTTTGCTTGGCTAGGATTTTTGTGAGCAATTTTCTCTAGAGGTCTCGGTCGGACCACCCCAATTGAAAATCATGGACGGATTACCGTTGGGTTAAGGACGTGACGGTCGATTATGTGCGATATATAAGCTGGTTGGCCTACTCTGCATTAACACTCCTTCAATGCGCTTTTAACTACTCGCGGTCGAGTTCGGGCGTGAAATTCATGGTTGGCCATGGACGGTTTGAAGGCGCAAAATTTTCAGTTGGGGAATGGCCGTAACATTTGAGAGCAGCCATCAGTGGTTTACAGCTTTACAAACGTATGCTGCCGGTAGTGTGCTGCAGGTGTCGCGATCTGTTCGACTTAGTTCACGACTGTAAGTCATCGAGTGATGTACTGGAAGTTAACGTTTTTGCAATCGCGATTGCTGGTGTGAGTTTTCCTTGTGAATGTGTTCTTTGCAATTATTTCATTAGATGAACGGTGTTTTAGTATTGCATCACCATGCTTAAAGCTTGTTTTTTGAATGTTTATCGGGATGTTGAGACCATCGACAGTTACGCTCATCTTTAGATTTTCGCGTTGTTGACGAGCTCAAGCTGAGTTCAAATTTTTAAACACGTATTTTCTTGTATTTTTTTCCAATGCAATGAATTTTGTTCCCATTTCGGGTAATTTAAGTTTTTGAAAATCGTTTAGCAACCACTTTACAGTGATCGATTTACTGAAACAGGTGGAAAAACTAATCGTTGGAAGGAAAAATTTTCAAGACAACGCTGGTGTTCTTCATTTCTCAATACATTACTTCCTTATTTCATCATTTGAAGGCACCTAAAATGTAGCTCACTAACGATCAAAGAATTTTCATCGTATTAGAATATGAAGCAATGGCAAACGGTGAAAAGTTAGAAGAGCGTTTTATTGTCTTTCTAATTTTCTAACTGTGCGATACACAGTTTTCTTATCGGACGAGTGCCTATCTGAAGAACTTTTCATTAATTGCTCTTCGAACTTTTTCACACTTTTTCGTTGCTTCATATTCCAATACGATAAGATTTCTTTGATCGTTAGTGAACTGCATTTTAGTTGACTTCAAATAATGAAACATGAGAGTAAATAACATCTCAGAGGGTTTAAATATTTGGTGTTATGTAGGATATAATTATTTTCAACGGTAGGTATTTAGAAATGATAAACACCAGTGTTGTTTTTAAAATCTTACGTTTGAACAAGTAGTTTTTCTACCTCTTTTAGTAAATCCATCACTGTACAGTGGTTATTAAACTATTTTTAAGAAATTAGACTATTCGAAGCGGAAACAAAATTTACTAAATTGTGAAAAAAAGACATATCAAGTATGTTAAATCAAAGCGGAGATATAATCAATTAAAAACTCGCTGACATTTTTGTGGGACACGCGATGTAATGTAGACGCTCCGGAGAAGGATACAACTATTGTATGTTTGGGAACTAGCGCTTCCAGGGAGGAAAATGTGAGGACTTGAGCTAAGAGTTAGGTAGGCCTTCTTTTTGTTGAAATAAAATGTATTCTGTTATGTTGAGGACCACCTATTTTCGGTTCACTGATGTCCTGTTTTTAGCACCTACTACTTTCTTCTTCAACTTTGATCTTGTTTCATGAACTTTTTTCTCAACTTACTGTTTTTAAACCCTTTCCGCACAGATTCCGCGTTCCCTTCAAAACTTTGACTACGTTGGTGCGATTGCTACGGTTGGTTCGGTTAAGCTGTGAGTAGCAGAATTTAGAAACCGACTGTACTACTCAAAAGCACTCTTGGCCTTTATAGAAAGTGTGAAAAATTTAAGTGTACGATCATTTTAACTGGTATGCTGAAATCAATTCTGAAAAAGGAAGTGAAATTATGGAAATGCTATTCATTTATGCCGGTGTGCAAGTGAGTAATTTACTTAGTGGTACACATATGTCCCAAAGCGTAGTCCACGTGTTGCCTCCACACTAAATGGTGCCTCCCTTTTCCTCCCTTTGGATCGCATTTGTTGCGGATAGGGAGACTTAAACGAACCAATAAACTAATCTATAATGTAAACGAGCGTTGAAAGGGAACTTTGTGATATGGAAATTTCATTCCCATCATGTTTATGTAGTTGATATTTGTTTGTTATATGCAACATTTTGAACGTATTGTGCTTTTATGTTAAATGCCTATATTATTTTGGTGTGCGTGCCATTGGTGGGAAGGCTGTGATTTAATGGAAGTAAGATATTCATGTAAATTTTTATTAAGAGATGGTTTAATTTTTGTGATAAAAGTTGAAGAAAGAGCGGGATTTTATGTCCTTTCTAATGTATTGTCTTATGTACCTGAGCTCCCAGTTGCACGTGCATCGATCTCATTGGATGTACAATATTGTACTGAGCTTAATGGGTCAATACATTCACAATGCATTTAGTGTGAATGTATTGTAAGATCCAAAGCTTCCAGTGCAATATTGTACACCCCGTGAGGCGAGGCACGTGCAACCGGGAGCGATTTTTAACCTATAATCCATAGACGGCCAGCCGCGATTCGAATCAGGTTCTGAGGCGGTAAACGACCGTTAGGTAAGGCGGAACAAAGGCGATTTACGTGCAGTTTTGTGTCTGAAAAAGTGGACATTTGACCCTTAAACCGCGCGTAATACAACTAAAATACGCCTAGGAACCGACGCGTACTCACCGGCGAAACGTCCTTGATTTTCAATTGGGACATGGGGTGGAAGTTAATCACCTACCCTCGAAACGAAAAGCGATAGTCCCAACTGTAGAGGACTCCAGCCACAGAGTTTGACAGATATATATGGCTCGACACTTGAACTTGGGTAGTCGTGGGAAACATCTCATGTTTGTTCAAGATTTTTGCCTAAGGCTTGGGTAATAGGAAAAAACCGCATGGGTTGACAGCAACATATGGGCGAAATTGGAGCTCGGAGGAGCAGCAGGTAACCATAGTAACGGTGACACTCGAAAGAAGGCAGAGAATAACAGTGCGCTTGTCACAGCATTATAACAGCAAATAAGGAAAAGGCCAGCTTCAGGAAGTCCAATTAGAAGGGGTGTAGGCGTGCACTCATGAATGGGTGTGCTCGATTAGAGGGCTGTCCTTAAGACCAAGCCAGGCCTCACGAAAAACAAACGTCGTTGTAAGTTTTTGCGAGCCGTCCGTTAAGGTGCGTCGGAAATAGAATTATAACGAAAAGTATCACACTCTGAAAAACACGTGAAGACATATACAACGTGCGTCGAAAGATGTGTTGCATATATTGGAAGTTGTTTTTATTAAAATTTATTTCGTTGAATCAATAGGTAAAAAAATTTCTTCGTCTATCTTTACCGAGGGGGAAGAACAGACCAATCATACCGTGGTATTCAGTAAATGGAATATTAATTTTCGGCTTCGCCGGGCGGGTAAGAATTAGTTTTGATTCATAGGAATGACAGGTTTCTTTGTGATGGAAATTTAATGTCATTCATAGACGAAAAAATTGAAATTATTTTTTATAGTGAGCGTGATTTGCGCGAATAAAAGTGATGAGGTGATAAATTTATCTTGCGGGTGGCAGGTCGCTTTGTTTATTTTTCTACATAAAGGAAATCTACACGAAACTGTGAAAACAACCGTCGTCAATAGACATTTTCTGAACTGAGCATAACTCAGGAAATCTGAACTGAAGCTGTGCTTGTGCGAATGAACTTGTGATTTGGAGTTATGACCAAGTCTTGCCCTTTTGAAAAAGCCGGGATAAATGGGTCTTATTCTATTATTTTTGATGTGTAGCTAACGTAAAGGGTTGGCTGGCCGGCTGAATTAACCAGGATAGCATTGTCATGAAAGCGATTGGCCGTGTACAGTTTCTCAATTCCGTTAGTTGGGTTGGAGTTTTGTAAAGTGTATGGTGTGTGAGGCATTGGTATTTGCACTATTCCTAATGATATTTCATTGTATGTTAGCTTTGTAAAATTGTTTAATGACTTACTGCCGTAATCATAAAATCATGCGAAATTTATGGGTTGTATAATGTCCCCGATATTGGAAACGACACCTCACAACGTCACAGACGCTCACAGAAACCGCACGATTGTAAGTGGGTTCCCTTCACACCGGTGAGTACCGTTCTTATTTTAGTGTTCATTAGGTATTTGTTGAATGGTAAAAATTTGTCTATTTTAGTTTGCCCGTATTTCTTGTGTTTCCCTTGTATTTCTCATGGAGGTGTGCCAATTCCTCATTACGAGTGTCCGGTCGTCTCATTAATGCAAATTAATGAGGGGGCAGGACCAAGTTTCGTGACAGCTCCATTTGGCAAGACCAACCCGATCGCATTTTTTGTGTATTTATGTGAGTGAGTACGAAAAACTTTGAACAATTGGGGGAATATAAAATCGAGCGGCCGAGAGCATTTAATATTAATTAGGTAACAGCACTACACTTCTTTCGACAGAAATGAGATTAGGTGCTGACGTTGGTGAAAATGCTCCAGGCAGCCACGAATTGCGGAGAAGACCAAAGCGGCGCAGTCTTCTCCCACCAACTGCCGTTTAACGTCACCTGGCGAAGTGAAAAATATGTTAGATTTAGTATATTGATAGGTACGAAACCTGGTCATAGGGCGAAAGCCCGAAAGGTAATAATAGGGCGAAAGCCCGAAAGGTAATAATAGGGCGAAAGCCCGAAAGGTAATAATAGGGCGAAAGCCCGAAAGGTAATAATAGGGCGAAAGCCCGAAAGGTAATAATAGGGCGAAAGCCCGAAAGGTAATAATAGGGCGAAAGCCCGAAAGGTAATAATAGGGCGAAAGCCCGAAAGGTAATAATAGGGCGAAAGCCCGAACGGTAATAATAGGGCGAAAGCCCGAAAGGTAATAATAGGGCGAAAGCCCGAAAGGTAATAATAGGGCGAAAGCCCGAAAGGTAATAATAGGGCGAAAGCCCGAAAGGTAATAATAGGGCGAAAGCCCGAAAGGTAATAATAGGGCGAAAGCCCGAAAGGTAATAATAGGGCGAAAGCCCGAAAGGTAATAATAGGGCGAAAGCCCGAAAGGTAATAATAGGGCGAAAGCCCGAAAGGTAATAATAGGGCGAAAGCCCGAAAGGTAATAATAGGGCGAAAGCCCGAAAGGTAATAATAGGGCGAATGCCCGAAAGGTAATAATAGGGCGAAAGCCCGAAAGGTAATAATAGGGCGAAAGCCCGAACTGTAATAATAGGGCGAAAGCCCGAACTGTAATAATAGGGCGAAAGCCCGAACGGTAATAATAGGGCGAAAGCCCGAACGGTAATAATAGGGCGAAAGCCCGAACGGTAATAATAGGGCGAAAGCCCGAACGGTAATAATAGGGCGAAAGCCCGAACTGTAATAATAGGGCAGAAGCCCGAACTGTAATAATAGGGCGAAAGCCCGAACTGTAATAATAGGGCGAAAGCCCGAACTGTAATAATAGGGCCAAAGCCCGAACTGTAATAATAGGGCGAAAGCCCGAACTGTAATAATAGGGCGAAAGCCCGAACTGTAATAATAGGGCGAAAGCCCGAACTGTAATAATAGGGCGAAAGCCCGAACTGTAATAATAGGGCGAAAGCTCGAACTGTAATAATAGGGCGAAAGCCCGAACTGTAATAATAGGGCGAAAGCCCGAACTGTAATAATAGGGTGAAAGCCCGAACTGTAATAATAGGGCGAAAGCCCGAACTGTAATAATAGGGCGAAAGCCCGAACTGTAATAATAGGGCGAAAGCCCGAACTGTAATAATAGGGCGAAAGCCCGAACTGTAATAATAGGGCGAAAGCCCGAACTGTAATAATAGGGTGAAAGCCCGAACTGTAATAATAGGGCGAAAGCCCGAACTGTAATAATAGGGCGAAAGCCCGAACTGTAATAATAGGGCGAAAGCCCGAACTGTAATAATAGGGCGAAAGCCCGAACTGTAATAATAGGGCGAAAGCCCGAACTGTAATAATAGGGCGAAAGCCCGAACTGTAATAATAGGGCGAAAGCCCGAACTGTAATAATAGGGCGAAAGCCCGAACTGTAATAATAGGGCGAAAGCCCGAACTGTAATAATAAGTAAGTTAATAGAAATTTAGTCTATTCGCCAGGAAAAAGTAGGGGTCGACTGGTCTAAAGGCTCCATGGATATCAACTCACTAGCAGACATGCGCCCAGCCTAAGAGTGACGAACCTCGAATGTCCATGGAGTTGGGAGCTCCTCCGACGACAGATGGTTAGGGCGAGCTTGCAGGAGTCGTGCTGGTGTACGGCTCACAGCTTCGGCATCGCACCATCCTGACGTCCGTCGATGCATGGGATTCCCAGCTCCAGCCCAAGACAACCAGAAGAGCGAAGGCGGAGCGAAGAAGCAGCGCGGTAACGGTGAGCTTAGCCACTCATCCTCCCGTCGCCTGTCCGCCTTAAAACGTAGCAGGGAAGACGCATCCAAACCCAAACCTTAGGTTTGGAGCAAATTAGTCCAACGGCGGAACCACGTAAAACCTGCGGCGACAGGGAGGCGCTACACACAGAGTCAGTAGCCGGTAGTTATGATCTCCTGATAATTGGGTCAGATGACCGGAGCAGAGCTTATTCTGCAGCGTCTATGGGAGCTACAGTAAACTGGATACTGTATACTGTATTTGGCCAAACTTAAACTAGGAGCCGTCTACCAGCGAGCCAGGACCACTCTAAAACCAGTCGACCAAATTTTAGATCAATATTTTATATACTCCCGGCGCGAGAATTGGTTTTCCTAAACTGAAAACCAAGAGAACTTAAATCTAGATTTGAGAATGATGTCTAAATTTAAGTTAACTACCAATAATTCAACGTCAAACGAACCGCCCAACACGAGAGAATTGCTTTTCCTAAACTGAAAAGCACGAACTTAAATCTAGATGAGAGATTAAAGTCTAAATTTAAGTTTACTCACAAATAACTCGGTCGACAAACGAAACGCTTAACCTAAGCCTTAACCTAAATTTGGCCGTCTGCAATCAGACTTTGCCAACGTTCCGTGCAGCGAAGGCTAGCAGCTCTTGGGACACGGCCAGTAAACGAAGAGGAGTTCGAATCTACAACTACATCGTCCTCAACCTGACCGGAAACAGGAACTTGGCTCCGCACATCGTCCTCCGGTAATTTTGTACCTAGAGACGAAGGAATCAAAGGGATAATAGATGAGACGTGCCTGTACACCACCTCGCGAGTTCCGCCTTTGAAAACTCTCGCAGCCGTCACCTCACCCATTGAGTTCTGCTGCACCGACTGGACTATTCCTAGAGGATGAGAAGTTTGCTTTAAGTGCGGTTCTTTCAACAGAACTACGTCGCCGACCTGCAAAGGATGATGCAGGACATTTTGGTATCTACCAGGTCGATCAGTTGCCTGCTTTATTAATGTAACAAAAAACTCATCGTGGTACCATTCCGTCAATCTCCTCAGAACTCCCCTCAACTTCGAGTAAACACTCCTCACGAACACCGGAGCGCCAAAGTCCGGATCGTCATCAGCTTCCCCGATCTGAAAGAAAGGGCAAATTGTGAGAGATGCCAATTCTCTTCCTCTGATAAGCATCTCCGGAGTAATTGCAGATGGGGCGTCCGGAGAAGAATCGCGCAAGGTCTCCGAGAAGGCCACGGGACGCCTGTTAATGAGGTGAGTCGTTTTTGCTATAACAAACTGAAATTCAAAAAAGTCCAGTACAGAATGTCTTAAGCTATGGTATATCATTTTCTTAGCTTGTTTAACCAGAGTTTCAACTAACGAGCCAAGAGCACTGTTACCTCTACGGTAAGTCTGGAAATCCAACGATTGTATATTGTAGGTCTTAAGAAATCTTTTGGTTTCAAAATCATCTAAGAATGTTTTTACAATGTTAGTACCGGCCACGATCTGACTACCCAAATCGGAAAAACAACGTTTGAACATACCATGCTCGTATATATGGAGCTGTAGTGCTCGCAAGAATTCCGGTACATCGGCTTTCATACAAATTTTTAGATTTACCGCTCGACTCCAGAGGCAGGCGATTATCAGCACCCAAACTTTTTGAGTTTGGTTACCTAACTTAATAGTCCAAGGTCCCATGTGGTCAAGGAAAATTGAAGAAAACACCGACTTCGGCGGATCAACTCTGAAATCTCTATAGCTGTTTTGATTGAGCTTTATAGTTCTGTTATTTACTTTTTTGCAGGCAAAGCAAGTTTTTAAGACGCTTCGAACGGTTGAAAACGCGCAAGGGATCCAATATTTTCGTCGAAGTTCTTTTATCACGGAATAAATTCCTGTGTGAGACAGCTGGGCGTGAACATCCATAATGATCAATTTCGTCAAATCACTCTCTTTAGGCAAGAGGATAGGAAACTCGTAATTATCGTTTAACTTACTTTTAACACCCAACAATCCTGAAGTATTTTTTACGAGATTCAGGTTCGTCAACAGAGCGGGAGAATTCACCGAAACCTTCCGCTCCAGGAAGGAGAATACTTCAGGGAAATATTTTCTTTGTTCAGTGAGGATTATATTTTTAATTGCATCCTGATAAAAATCTAACACGGTTAAAGAGATTTCTTTCGTACTCTTCAACTGTTTGCTCAGGGAACATTTCAACAGAGATACAAAGAAGAGAACATAAGCTACAACCACTGTTAGCTTTCGGAAAGAAGAAAATTTCTTGACCGGTACAAGGTCAGGATTAGGTTCGTCACAGCGAACAGTCTCGCAACCAGCAGTACAGGTAGAAGTGCCGCTGGGTACCGCGTCTACGTTTTTAGACGAAGGATTAGGAATGGTAACCACGAGCTCATCAGGCGACTCGGTTAGCTTGCCAGTACCAGTGTGAAAATTACTCTCTTTCAGTTGTCTATAGCTAACTTTCCTAGTTACATAGTCAGCAGGGTTTTTATTTCCTTCAGTATGCCTGAAATTGACCGGAAACTTCCTGCAACGCTCGTCCACAGCTCTAAGCCTGTTTTGAATGAAGACAGATTTCTTCTCAATTTTATCGTACTTTGAGGCAAAGGAACTGAGCCACTGTAAACAAACCAAGCTATCGGTGAAAAGTAGCAGCTTCGTTATTTTTATTGGCTCCATCATTGAGACTCCAGTGAGTTCGAGTACCAGGTCAATCAAAGTGTCGACACCCATGCAAATGGCTTGCATTTCCAACATGGGAATGGTCTTTGAAGCCAAACTTTTACCTACTACTCTATTTTTAGCTAGTAGGAAGTTTTCGGACGCAGTAGTTAAATTGTGGATGTACACTACTGTGCCGTACACAGACTTCGAGGCGTCCGTAAATGCTACGAGAGCATACTCGTCCTTTCTCTTTCCTACACATCTTGGTAATTTTACAGTTTCATGACTGTTGAACTGTTTGCATATATTGACCCATTCTCTTTGCAGATTTGACGGGACAGGATCATCCCAGTCGAGAGACGTTTGAGTCTGCAGCATTTGGACGAAAAGTTTGGCTCTGTTTAACAGAGGTAAGTACACTCCCAAGATATCGTATATTGAATTTAAGGACGAGAGGATAGAGCGTTTGGTATTTGAAGCAGAATTTAGGCTTACTGAACTAGGAGAGATTGAATCTTCCTTCCTACTCCATACCATGCCCAGCAATTTTACTTCATCGGCTGTTTTTGTAGTAGCTTCTGAGTCAGCGTAACTTTGGAACTCTGCGGAATTTGAGCAGAGCTGTTGCAATCGGAACCCATAGTTCCTGAAAATTTCTTTTAACTTTCTATAAGCTTTAACAAGAAAGCTATCGTCATTACATGAATAGGCCCCATTGTCCATGTACATTAAATTATACACTGAACGTTTAAATTCTGAAAACTCAGGGTCACTTTCTTCACGAACCAAGATCAGATACAAGGCCATCATCAGGATGAAGGGACTACATCGGAGGCCAAACGATAGCCTCTTGTTTCGATATGCACGAATAGAAAAGTCTCCCTTACTGACGTTATTGAACCATAAGCACATCAACCTATTCTGATCAACCTTCGTTAGAGCTATGTTTAAGAATGCCTTCTCTAGGTCAAAGGTAAGAAGATATTGATCGAATCGCAGCAAAATTATGGCTACAGACATCTTAGGGTTCAGAGTCGGGCCTGGTAACATGGCTTGGTTATGGCTAACCGTAGCCTCGTCACCAGCCTCCTTTAGGTTGGAAAGATAGACTACTCGGCATTTAGTAGTTTCACGGCTCATCTTAAACACCCCCATATGCGCCAAAAAACTGCACTCGGGATGCTCTTCCAGAAAGGAATTTAGATTATCAATTTTCTCGATTATCCCTGCCCGTTCTTGTTCCTTGAAAACATCGTCGTACAATTTTAGTTTAGTAGGGCATTTTTGTAACTTTTTCAGATTTGAATTCAAAATCATTTCATACAGGTTAAAGTTTTGTGATAAATTGTGAGAATTTTTATTATTCCAAGTAAGGGGCATTATTAGCCTGCCTACGTCATCTCTAGACGAGTTCTCAATCACGTAATCTATCAGTTTCAAATTGGTCTCACTTTCGTGCTCTTCCCTTTCAGAATCGTGCAGATCAAGAGCCCGAGAGTACACCCTTTCCAAAACTTCTTTTGATGCCCTTTCAAGAGCGGACTCCAGCAGATCACCCCTCTCATCCTGAACAACTGAATGGTTATAACGACCAAAGGCTGAAGTATCAGCATCAACATTACCATCTGCCGCATCACAGGTATGAAGAGGAGACTCTACTTCTGAACTTACTTCAGAGGTATGGGAGTGAAGGGATTTAGTCACGTTGGAGGAGTTTTCGGTGACTGGTTCCAACGCGGCGGCATGTTCCACAGTGCTCGACGACGACTCTGCACCCCGAGTTACATGCTGAATGGTACTCTGGGCAAAAGGCAAGTGTCTGGCATTCAAGAGCATTCGATTTACATCCCCGGACAACATTACACCCATGGACGTATCAATGTAAGTTGAAAACTCATTCTGTCCAAACTTATGGTAGGCTATATCCAAGTAAGGATCAACATCAGCCCCCAGAACCAAGTCCAACTCAGTTATAGACTTCGTTGAGTCTATCAGGCGCTCATCGGCAAGATGATAGCCTTTTTCGACGAAAGTCTGCGCAATTTTATGCAAGTTTTGTACATTTAGTTTTATATTTATTTCTGGAACACAGATGGCTTTTAACTTTACGATTTTATTGTTGATAGACAACGGTACCTCTGCAATTGAAGTTTTCAACTCTCTGCTTGCGTTGAAGCCGTGGATAATCAGAGGCACATCCTCCTGTAAGATAGTTAATTTATGATTTTTTACAAATTTACTGGAAATAAAGTTTCTCTGGCACCCACCGTCTTTCAAACCTCTGATCTTTAAGTTACCTTTTGAGTTAAGAGGACATGTGAACGTAGGCAAAACTATCGTTTCATCCACCGTGTTGGTGAAAACTGTCTGCACTAAGGAAGCACTGGTATTCGTTAATAAAGTTTGGTTATCGGATTTGTTTGCAATTTTACCTGTAGATTGAAGGCATAAATAAGTTAAATGGGCACCATTACAATGACGGCACTTCGAAGAGAAATTAAACCTACATTTTGCGGATTTATGATTTCGGAAAGAACACTTTGTGCAGGCATTGAGGCTTTTAACCCGCGCACTGTAACTGGTCGCCTCATTTACCAGGCTCACTGGTTGCCAGACGTAAGGCATAACCCCAAGTTGTTATACACCAAAATGATCGTCTCAGCGAGTGCTACACAGCTGGAGCCAGAAACCCCCACATTGTGGGGGTTAAGGCAGAGCTCCAACCACTTGGAAGTTGGGAGGGGTAAGCACAGTCAGTGTGGTAAATGAGGCGACCGTGAAAGGGTGTGCGTGCGAACAGTCAGTGGCAGCCTCAGTTACCAGCGAAACTACTCAGGGCCTTATTTCGCCTTATTTCGTAAAAATGACAAATAAGACAAATCTGAAGTCAGTAGCGTGTAGAACAGTATTTTATTCATATTGTGTGAAAATTACAAGTTTCGAAACACTATACTTACAGTAATATAACCAGACATGCAAACATGCATTTATGTAGGAACTAAAACGAAGAATGGATAACACCTAGTAGACATAAATGGTCATAACTTTTTTTCTAATTGTTGTAGAGGAAAAATAAAAACATCAGTAGGTTTGGAAGGATTTTCTGCATAAAATAGCAGTGAAAAACATTACATTGTTCCCAAAACACAAAAATGGCCATTGATCTCTTTGAAGCAATGTTGTGCAAAAATCTACGGAGTTTGACTCCATATTACAAAGAAACGGTTCAAGTTATCAAAAATCTGACAACATCAAAGTGTAAAGCAACATTTTTTACTCATTACTTCATATTTTTACATCTCTGCCTATTACGGTAAGTGAACAGGGAACGGCAGAGTAACGCGGGTAAATTGACTACTTTTCTGAGGGATGCGCGACCGTGCGCGGGTTAATTTTGTCAAATTTTTTCTTTGGAGAGTCAAAGACAGGACAGGTTCTTAAAATATGATTGGCGTCCCTCTTTTCACTCTCACTAAGAAAGCAGGGCGGCAAAGGTTTAGTTTGCACTTTTACCGCTAAGCCAGCGGTGCCAAGCTTATTATTCCCGTATGAGGGACCATACTCTTTTTCCTTGGAAATGAATTTTTCTTTGGAATATGTCTTTGGTTTAACAGCCGGCAACCTATTAACCGCGTCAAAGGTATTCTTAGTGATTTCACCAAGAGCTGGTAAATTTTGATTAGTAATTTGGATCAGTTGAGTTTGAAGTTGTGCATTCATGGCATTCCATATGAAAAACTGGATATCTTCAGAATTTATTTTTAAGTTGTCAAATGACGCCAGAATAGATCTCATTTCACCAACAAAGGGGTACGGATCGGCGCCTACTGGTAAATGAAGCCCAGCTAGTCTTTTCAATACATCGTGTTTCTGAATTTCTACAGAAGCAAATGCTTGCTGTAGTAAGGACTTCGCCGTCTCGTGAGACTGGTCTTTGACATCAAGCGAATCAATTAGTAATTTGGGAGAACCCCGAAGCTGTCTACCCAAGTAGATAAACTTTTCGTAACTAGATAATGAATGCTTATCTAGGATAGATTCAAAGTTATAAAAGAACTTTTCGAGATCATCTGTTTTAGGGTCAGAATACACTGGTAACGGTACCTCGGGCAGCTTTAGCTTTGGGAGAGTCGCTGCTGAGGAGCTGGGTAGCTGAGCTCCGCCCGTTCCAGAAGTCGGCCCCGTGTGACTCGCGACCGGCTCCAAGCTGTTTTGAAGCCTCAAAATGTCCCCGACCAGCAATTCCTCGTACTGCTCTTCCTCTTCCAAAGTTTTGTTTACTTCCTCTTCGGATAAATTATTCTGGATAAGAAGAGACATTACATTTTGATCTAGGGACCTTAGTTCAAGCTGGAGAGCTTTTGACCTCTCCAGAAGAACCCTTCTCTGCTCTAGGCTCAGAGAATCAATCTCTGAGGAAACTCTAGAAGAAATTTTGGACACTTTTTGTCGAACATAGCCTCGATTCTTCAGGGTCCTCGAAAGTTCTGCAGTCATTTTGAAATAGAAAGTTATAAGTTATAAGTTTATTTTATTTATTTATTTTTTTTGAGAACACAACACCGGCAACTGCATCGCCCCGCCAACTCTCAAGCGAGAGGTCCTGAAAGCTGAAAAATAATTAGAGTGTAGCCGTTCCCCATACTGGCCACCATACGAAAAACTATGAACAATTGGGGGAATATAAAATCGAGCGGCCGAGAGCATTTAATATTAATTAGGTAACAGCACTACACTTCTTTCGACAGAAATGAGATTAGGTGCTGACGTTGGTGAAAATGCTCCAGGCAGCCACGAATTGCGGAGAAGACCAAAGCGGCGCAGTCTTCTCCCAGCAACTGCCGTTTAACGTCACCTGGCGAAGTGAAAAATATGTTAGATTTAGTATATTGATAGGTACGAAACCTGGTCATAGGGCGAAAGCCCGAAAGGTAATAATAGGGCGAAAGCCCGAAAGGTAATAATAGGGCGAAAGCCTGAAAGGTAATAATAGGGCGAAAGCCCGAAAGGTAATAATAGGGCGAAAGCCCGAAAGGAAATAATAGGGCGAAAGCCCGAACGGTAATAATAGGGCGAAAGCCCGAAAGGTAATAATAGGGCGAAAGCCCGAAAGGTAATAATAGGGCGAAAGCCCGAAAGGTAATAATAGGGCGAAAGCCCGAAAGGTAATAATAGGGCGAAAGCCCGAAAGGTAATAATAGGGCGAAAGCCCGAAAGGTAATAATAGGGCGAAAGCCCGAAAGGTAATAATAGGGCGAAAGCCCGAAAGGTAATAATAGGGCGAAAGCCCGAAAGGTAATAATAGGGCGAAAGCCCGAAAGGTAATAATAGGGCGAAAGCCCGAAAGGTAATAATAGGGCGAAAGCCCGAAAGGTAATAATAGGGCGAAAGCCCGAAAGGTAATAATAGGGCGAAAGCCCGAAAGGTAATAATAGGGCGAAAGCCCGGAAGGTAATAATAGGGCGAATGCCCGAAAGGTAATAATAGGGCGAAAGCCCGAAAGGTAATAATAGGGCGAAAGCCCGAACTGTAATAATAGGGCGAAAGCCCGAACTGTAATAATAGGGCGAAAGCCCGAACTGTAATAATAGGGCGAAAGCCCGAACGGTAATAATAGGGCGAAAGCCCGAACTGTAATAATAGGGCGAAAGCCCGAACTGTAATAATAGGGCGAAAGCCCGAACTGTAATAATAGGGCGAAAGCCCGAACTGTAATAATAGGGCGAAAGCCCGAACTGTAATAATAGGGCGAAAGCCCGAACTGTAATAATAGGGCGAAAGCCCGAACTGTAATAATAGGGCGAAAGCCCGAACTGTAATAATAGGGCGAAAGCCCGAACTGTAATAATAGGGCAAAAGCCCGAACTGTAATAATAGGGCGAAAGCCCGAACTGTAATAATAGGGCGAAAGCCCGAACTGTAATAATAGGGCGAAAGCCCGAACTGTAATAATAGGGCGAAAGCCCGAACTGTAATATTAGGGCGAAAGCCCAGACTGTAATAATAGGGCGAAAGCCCGAACTGTAATAATAGGGCGAAAGCCCGAACTGTAATAATAGGGCGAAAGCCCGAACTGTAATAATAAGTAAGTTAATAGAAATTTAGTCTATTCGCCAGGAAAAAGTAGGGGTCGACTGGTCTAAAGGCTCCATGGATATCAACTCACTTGCAGACATGCGCCCAGCCTAAGAGTGACGAACCTCGAATGTCCATGGAGTTGGGAGCTCCTCCGACGACAGATGGTTAGGGCGAGCTTGCAGGAGTCGTGCTGGTGTACGGCTCACAGCTTCGGCATCGCACCATCCTGACGTCCGTCGATGCATGGGATTCCCAGCTCCAGCCCAAGACAACCAGAAGAGCGAAGGCGGAGCGAAGAAGCAGCGCGGTAACGGTGAGCTTAGCCACTCATCCTCCCGTCGCCTGTCCGCCTTAAAACGTTGCAGGGAAGACGCATCCAAACCCAAACCTTAGGTTCGGAGCAAATTAGTCCAACGGCGGAACCACGTAAAACCTGCGGCGACAGGGAGGCGCTACACACAGAGTCAGTAGCCGGTAGTTATGATCTCCTGATAATTGGGTCAGATGACCGGAGCAGAGCTTATTCTGCAGCGTCTATGGGAGCTACAGTAAACTGGATACTGTATACTGTATTTGGCCAAACTTAAACTAGGAGCCGTCTACCAGCGAGCCAGGACCACTCTAAAACCAGTCGACCAAATTTTAGATCAATATTTTATATAAGTGAGATAATAGCCATGTTATTTTTATCTCTTGTGTATTTCATGTGCAAATTAAAGTGAAATTAAGAGGGCATCCATTACATGTAAAATGCTATAATAGGCTGAGATTGCGTTGTACCTAAAAAGCAGTTAATTTCTCACTGTTGCAGCGTGAGAAGCAAACTAGTGTAAAAAAATTCAGCTGAAGAAAACTATAATGTGTTTGAATGAATAATGTGATGTGATATTGAATTCTCACAGTAAGTAAATTTGAAATTTTTCCATAAATTCACTGCGTGAGTGGAGAGGAATTTTTCGTGGAGTCATAAGATCGAAGGTTAAGAATATCAGCATCATGCCTGGAAGAGCAAGGAGAGATAACGCCCGTAGAGATGAGCAAGCCGCACCCCATGCGCCTGAAGAAAATATTAACATGCCTGTTGTACCCAGCTGCGTGAAGGCTATTGGATATAAATTCCGAAAGGGTGATGATGTTGGGGAGTATTTAGCACGACTGAAATTTATTTCCGGTCATCTGAACAGCAGCGAGCAAGTGCGAGCCTTCTTCCTCTCCCTAGGTCAAAAAGAGGCCAGAGTGTGTAATCAAGTGAGAGATACGCTAACAAACCTGCGAGAGGCAGAGGAATGGCTACGTTTATACGCAAATCAGGTGGAACATCCTACACAGGCGCTGTTTGAAATGATAACCAAAAAGCAGACAAGCCGAGAAGAGGTAACTGAATACATTACAAGAATTGAAACGCCATACAAAGCGAATTACTCAGGACGTCCGGAGCTAGTAATCGTTGATCTGATTTGGCTTAGATTCAGGTCAGATATTACGTGAAGGTTTCGAAGTGATGTACGGCCTACCACAGTGCAAGAGTTGACGAACATTGCAGTAGAAGTAGAAAACGACGGGTGCTGCTAGTGCCAGGACAAACTACGGAAGGAAGAGAACATGAGAGAGACCAGAGCGAAGCGAAAGAAAGCCCCAGCAGGAGGGTACGCGTGTAGGCCACACGATGCGGCACTCTCCGTATCAACAAAGAAGCCACGATGAAGCACCTCACCGGGGTGGAAGTACCAGACAGGCACGGCACTCTCCATATCTACGAAGAGGCTATGACGAAGCACCTAACTGGAGAGGAGGAGGCAGACTTATGAGCCATTATCGCCAAAATTACCATGTAAGGGCACCACAGCAGCATCAAGAAGTGCCGCCTACACCTGCCGTGGACTTAGCACAGTGCAGAACAGTGCCGCCGCCGTTCTTCAACTGCCGGAAGTTCGGGCACATTAGAGCTAACTGTAGGGCGCTAAATTTTTCGGAACCTCCAAAAAATGGGCCAGAAGGCTGTTAGCACCACTGATAAATCCCAGCATCGCACTCCATGTGAATGGAATACCTGTAACCGCACTTCTTGCCACGGGAACAAATATATGGTTGGTGAAAGAGCGTGTAGTTGCGGGAATCAAAAATGCAAAGGTTGGGAGAACATCGACCGCGTTGAAAACAACTGGCGAAGAGCCTGTGCAGGTGCTGGGGAGGATAAATGTTCCTATGAAAGTTTACGGCCAGAAGATAGTGCAAAGATGTTTTGTGGTGCGATAAAATGCGCTTATGGGAGACCTGCTAATAGGTGTGGAAGTTGTGGTGGTATGAACACACACCACCACACAAGCTTAAAAGCGCCACCTCACAGCCTCAAAGCGCCAGTGCTAAACGACCAATAATCAGAGCTCAAGTTTGGAGCTGGGGTGCCGGACCGAGCTTTATAAGCAGCCTGCCTCGAACAGTCAGGAAACGTCGATAGAAACCACCGTAAGTATAGCACAAGCCTAGACGGCGAAAAGCGGGCACCCCCGTCTTGACCAATCGGAGACCTGGACGGCCAGAGTTAGGCTCCAGCGAGGCCTATATAAACAGCCGCGCAGCCAGCGCAGCCTCAGTACACTCGCAGCGTCCCTGATGAATACAACAAAGTCTCGACACTCCGCAAGCACCACCTCTGCTACTGTCACCGCCGCCTCGACTGCCAGCCGCCACTCCTCGTCGCTCCCTCGACTCGAGCCCGTTCCCTGCTAGCGCCTCTGATACTCTTTGGTCGGAGACTCTCGGTCAGTAGCCGCCTCACCGGTCTGCTCTCGTCCTACAACCACGCTGCGCCTCCCCGACAACCGTCGGCCCGCCAAGACGTCCTCGGTTGCTGTATTAGCCGGCTGTAATATTTCGTCATGTGCCACCATTGTCGGTGATCTTCTCAATAATACGGCATTAATTCCAGTTGTGTTTTCCTTACCCTGTTGGGTTCGTTTGCACCTCAGGCACTCGCTCCGGGCATAGATGCACAAAGTCAAAAAGGTTTACAAAGTCTAAAGGTTTACAAAGTCTGCCTGGAGTGTAAAGTAGCCTGAGGGAGAACACCACGAAGTGATGAACAAGGTCGATGCAAAGACAGACTTCGGAAAACGTAGAGCATCGTTGTTTGGCACTTACGTGAACATGTTTTCAGTGCCGGGGCCCATTTCTCAAAAGATCTTGTGTGTAACGCGGAAGAAAGCATTGGTAACTCTCTCAGAAGATATTACAGTGAAACCTCGCACGTAAACAATGGTAAAGTGTAGGGCAGATGTGAGCTTTGATGAAAAAGAAGTGATTTCAGAGCCTAGAATTAAGTGGGCCCCATATGTAGGAGCCACCGCAGCAAAAGTGCAAAATGGGTATGTTCTAATGCACGTGCTTAACCCCTTTGTGGAAGAGATCGCTCTGACTGAAGGAGCAATAATTGCAACACGCCATGAGACCTCGAATGAAAATTTGACTGCAGATGAAGACAGTGACAAGAACAGCGCAGCAGAAAATCTTCGCAGAGAGAAGCGGTTTCAGCATATTGATGAGCTTGATATCAGTCACTTGGATGACGAAAAGCAGGAGCAAGTCAGAAATCTGGTCAAAGAATATCATCGCACCATCAGTGCAGATGAAATGGACCTTGGGCATGTAAGGGGACTGAAATACAATTTTTTTAAATGATTACAGGCCCATTTAGACGAGAGGATAGCGAATTCCGTACACCTGTCAGGAAATCATTGATAAAAAGGTCTCGGAGATGGTCACGAGTGAAATTGTGCAAGAAAGTACCAGTGTATGGAAAAATCCCCTAGTGCTTATGAAGAAACCTGGTGGAGGCCACAGAGTGTGCCTGGATTTGCGAGATGTCAACATGAGCGTAGTGAACGAACATTACCCATTCCGAACATTGTAGAGACTTTAGAAGAAGTGGCTGGCAAAGAATATTACTCCATTGTTGACGCAAAATCGGCCTTCCATCAAATTGAGTTGGGTAAAGAAGCAAGCAATACACTGCGTTCCAAACTAAGCAAGGTAATTTTGAATTTCCTAGGCTCCCTATGGGACTTAAGTGTTCTACGTCCGTGTACCAGAGAGTCATTTGCCATATTCTAAAAAAACAGCTTGGAAAATTTGCTACCATTTATTTGGACGATGTGTGTATCAGCTCCATGACCTTTGAGAGTCATCTAGAGAATTTGGGAGAGGTGTTACACATATTTCAGAGAGCCGGAGTAAAAATTGGCTTAGATAAGTTTAAATTTGCTCAAAAACAAGTAAAATATCTTGGGTGTTACATCAGTTGTGAGGGATTAATCCCAAATCCCAAAAATGTTGAAGCGATGCAAAATTATCCAAGATCCACGACCGCACAAAATGTCCGCTCTTTCGGGGCTGCGCTTAATTTCTATAGGAGATTCATACCGAACTTTGCAGCCGCAGCCGCTCCCCTGAACGCGCTTACCAAGTAGGGGCTAAAATTCAAGTGGAATGAAGAACATGAGCAAGCCTTCTGCAAACTAAATCAACTAATGATTGAGGCTCCAGTTCTAAAATAAACCTTCCCCTCACGAAACCTATTATTTAAGTTGTGACGCATCAAATGAGGGCTGTGAAGCAGTCCTAGCCCAGAAATTCGAGGTCAAAAAGCAACCCATTAGATATTTTAGCAAAAGATTCAATGATGCTGAAAGACGTTACTCAATTACTGAACGTGAAGGATTAGCAGTTGTCGCTGCGGCAATCATTTTTCGCCTTTTTGAAAGGTAATAAATTTGTTGTAATAACGGATCACACGGCCCTTAAATATTTGTTCAAAGGTAAAAACACCAAGGACAACAGAATTATTAGGTGGGCCATGACACGCTCACAGTATGATTTTGAAGTGATCTATCGGCCAGGAGCTCAGAATGTTGCGCCAGACGAAATGTTCTGTCAAGGAACATTGCGCAGAACAACGGGGAAGATGAAGACAACGAAACCCCTAAGATATTGTTTTTCACGTCGATGCTGGATGACACACCCAGTGTGCAGCAGGCGGAAGTTAGTTTGCAGAAAGAAAATGTGCAAACGAAACAGTTGAGAGACCCAGTATGGGGTCCGGTGCTGAATTACCTTGAGAGTGACAAAACAGGAGAAGTTCCGAGCCTTGCTCTGAACTCCAAAATTTTCGCCGAAGGAGGAATATTATATTACAGAAACGCACAACGAACGCCAAATAGAACAAGGCACTTAATGATTGTGCCAGACGCTCTAAGAGAAGCAGCGATAACATTAGCGCATGACAGTACAATAGGTGTCCATCAAGACAGGGCGAAAACTTGGAAACTCGTGTTATAATTCGGTTACTGGATAAATAAGGCCCGAGACGTCAACAAGTATTTCGATTCTTACATGCTGTGTCATAAGCGTAAGATAAACAACCGCATTTGCGTTAGCATGGGTTCTTTCCCTGAAATTGACAAGCCATTGGACAGAGTGGGAGTTTATTTAATTGAAATGCCAGTTTCGAATGAAGGCCATAAATTCATTTTAGCCGTTGTCGACCATTTCAGCAGATATGTGGCAGCATTCCCACTTAAGGGGACCGTCTAGTCAGAAGTCCGAAATTGTTGGAATTTTTTTTTTTGCTTAATTAGGTAGAGAAATGCACAGTTAATATGCAGTTAAAATATGGAAGCATCTGACGCACCTAAGGCGAGTAAACGCAAGGAGAAGAAGCGGCGGGAAGGGTCGCATGGCGTGTCAGCGCTCATGTGCCATATCATTTCACCTAGATATTGCTCACCGACTTTACTTCTGAAGACATATGTATCTATCATTCAGATGTTCAAGAAATTTTACGATTTGGCAACGCCGAGCGAGTCTCGGTACGTCCCACGGACCTCCCCTACCCCCTCCTGTGCTGTAGACATAAATAGGACTGCTGGCCGTGGAGGAGTTCAGTATGACATGAATGCCAAAGCGATTACGATGTAAAACAACTAGCTAAATCTGCTTGTCAAGCTCAGAGTTGCTGGTACTGCATCTGCTACGTTTAGTTAGGGTTGAAGCGCACCTCAGGTGCACCTGAGCTATGCGTTACCCCTGATCCTCATGCTTGGTACCAGGCCCCTGGTACCACTTGTGGTACCGGTTTCGACAAGGAACGACGAAATACTACGATGAAAGATAGCCAAAGTCAAGACAATATTTCAGAATAACTTTCATAACGTCAACTGCGCTGATTTCTCGGAGCAATATAGCTTGCAAATCAAAAACCTGTTTTTCTGTACTAATATGCGTTTTTTGAACAACTCAAATGTCAATATTGAAGCCATTTCTACTCAGAAACTAGTAATCGTAGAGCAAGGTTTTTGGTATCATTGGATACGCAAAGAGTTGCTGCATAAAGAGTCAAAGGATTTCATTAAATTTCATTGTGGTATTTTAGTGACATAAAAAATCTACGTAAAAATGAATGACTCCTTAAAACTCGTGAAATTTTTTTTAAACTCCATAAAAACTAAACTATCATGAATTTCAAAATAATCCTCTGAATCTTTATGCAGCAAACATTTGTGCATCCAATGATACTTAGCTAATTACTCTACAATTACTACTTTTTGAGAAGAAGTGGCTTGAAAAATGTTCATTTACTCGCCCCCTTTTTTCCCATTATCTCATTATGGCGAAAATTAAAAAAAAACGTACATTACCCCCCTATTTATTTTCCAAAATACATACGTATGCAAAATTTCATAGATCTAGATTGAATAGAAAAAATATGACGTTACTTTTTTTACGAGAAAGCAATTCTGACTAGACGGTCCCTTAAAAGCAAAACGATGGAAGTGACTCGAGCGTTAACTAAATTCGTAACAACGTACGGCCCCGCCAAAACGATGATCTCAGACAGAGGTACCGAGTTCAAGAGCAAAAAAAATGACTTCCTAATTTTTACATAATAAATGTTGTCCTAATGTCCAGGATGTAAGAAATCGTCCTTTAATGAGTAGTTTGAATCAATAATACACGCAATAACATGGATTCAAAAAAACTTCAAGCTGATTAATACATAAAATACTAAATTAAAAACTTATTACTATATGAAGCATCCAACGCATGATTGCGAAAAAATACCCAAATTTTATGTACCCCTTCCCAAATGGACCCTAACAAATGTTTGACAAAGACCTTGTCTTAATATCTTTCAACAATGAGAGCAACAGCTCATCATTGGCAAAAAATAAACTATCTGAAAACAAGTAGACACCGCGGAATTGTTCAATTCCCTAATAGTAGTATTTCCCATATAAACTGCAGCAAATTTCTGATTCTGAGAGAAATAAATTTTTGAAAATTTTCAAACTCTATACACATATTTACTTTACTTTCCGTTTTCAGTGAATTATCCCACATCACAATTTCTACAACACTGACAGGTAAAATAGACACCCGAGACATATTTCACTATTCCTCTCTTTTTTGCTGCTTTTCAACTTTTTCTACTTTTTACTACATTACTACCTAGTAGACACCCTGTTATGGGAATGAAAGAAATATCCGATAATCAACACAAGGCATTAGTACTGAATCATAAGAATTAAATACTTCACATTTCATCATGACAGGTCTTAATTTACTTTAGGTATCAGCAAAGGCTTCATTGGAGGAATTGCATGAAAAGAATTTTTGTCTCTAGCTTCAGACTCAAGCAAATCTAGATGGATTTCACTTACTGAATTTCCAAAGTTTATTGACTCCGGGATGTTATCAATGGGAGTATCACATTGAATTTTGACTGTTAAATGAAACAGATTTACTAAACAAGTCTAAGCGTTTATCAGGATGTGACTAAGAATAAATATTAGAGGGAACTACGAGCTGTTCCCTTCATTTGCATTATTGAATGATTCTGAAATTAATCAATCATAAACACAAGGTTTGGAGGCATTACCAAGTACTTCAGGGCAAGTGTGAAAAACTAAATTATTTTTTTCCAACTTTTCAACATTGCGAAACCTTTCCAGAACATCACGGTAAGAACAGTGGTAAGAAATTTACTTTGCATATTTTAATTGATCCACTGTCAATAGTTGAAAAATTCACTAACTCTAGCAATATTTTGAAAACAACATTGTGTACATACGTCATCTTCAGGCTAAAAATGCATATAAAAACCCTCAGTCATAATCATAGAATGCAAATCTAATACCCAAAGCTACATCACACAGAGTGATAATTTTGAAAATGGCAGCACTAGAAAATGATTAGAAGTAATAAGTAATTAGAAAATGATCTCACCAGTAATAAGTACTGGTGAAATTACATCATTTTAACTTTAATATAAAAATATTTATTTACAAAAGCTCTGGTTTTATTTACATAAGCTCAGGTTTTATTAACAAATACTCAGGTTTTATAAACAAAAGCTCAGGTTTTATGAACAAAAGCTCAGGTTTTATTTACCAAAGCCCAGGTTTCATTGAAAAAGCCCAGGTTTTATTTAAAAATGCCCAGGTTTTATTTAAAAAAGTCCAGGTTTTATGTAAAAAAGCCCAGGTTTTATTTACAAGAGCTCAGGTTTTACTTACAAAAGCTCAGGTTATAGTTACAAAAAGCTCAGGTTTTATTTACAAAAGCTCAGGTTTCATTAACAAAAGCTCAGGTTTCATTTACAAAAGCCAATATTTTATTTAAAAAAAAAGAAATATTTAAAAAAGCCCAGGTTTTATTTAAAAAATCCCAGGTTTTATTTAAAAAAGCTCAGGTTTTATTTAAAAAACAGGTTTTATT
Organism: Morinoia aosen; assembly: GCA_030386875.1. Classification (NCBI taxonomy): domain Eukaryota; kingdom Metazoa; phylum Arthropoda; class Malacostraca; order Amphipoda; family Talitridae; genus Morinoia; species Morinoia aosen. The sequence continues at coordinate 10,412,915 of CM059569.1, read as the reverse complement.
TAGGAAAGCCCAGGTTTTATTTTAAAAAGTCAAAGTTTTTTTCAAAAAGCCCAGGTTTCTTTTTCAAAAAGCTCAGGGTTTTTTCAAAAGCTCATGTTTTTTAACAAAAGCTTCGGTTTTTTATAAAAAGCCCAGGTTTTTTCAGAAAACAGTTTTTTTTAAAAAAGCTCAGGGTTTTTAAGATCAGGTTTTATAACAAGGTCACATTTAATTTTAAAAACCTAAAGTTCAATTTGAAAAACCTAAGTTAAATTTGAAAAACCTATGTTCAATTTGAAAAACCTATGTTCAATTTCAAAAACCTAAGTTCAATTTGAAAAACCTAAGTTCAATTTGAAAAAACCTAAGTTCAATTTGAAAAACCTAAGTTCAATTTGAAAAACCTAAGTTCAATTTGAAAAACCTAAGTTCAATTTGAAAAACCAAAGTTCAATTTGAAAAACCTAAGTTCAATTTGAAAAACCTACGTTGAATTTAAAAAACCTAAGTTCAATTTGAAAAACCTAAGTTCAATTTGAAAAACCTAAGTTCAATTTGAAAAACCTAAGTTCAATTTGAAAACCTAAGGTTAATTTGAAAAACCTAAGTTCAATTTGAAAAACCTAAGTTCGATTTGAAAAACCTCAGTTCAATTTGAAAAAACCTAAGTTCAATTTGAAAAACCTCCAGTTCAATTTGAAAGACCTCCAATTCAATCTGAAAAACCTCCAATTCAATTTGAAAAACCTCCAATTCAATTTGAAAAACCTCTAGTTCAATTTGAAAGACCTCAAGTTCAATTTGAAAAACCTCCAGTTCAATTGGAAAAACCTTTAGTTCAATTTGAAAAACCTCCAGTTCAATTTGAAAAACCTCAAGTTCAGTTTGAAAAATCTCAAGTTCAATATAAAAACCTCCAGTTCAATATAAAAACCTCATGTTCAATTAAAAAAACCCCATGTTCAATTTAAAAAAACTCAGGTTCAATGTAAAAAAGCTCAAGTTCAATGTAAAAAGCTCAAGTTTAATGTAAAAAGCTCAAGTTTAATGTAAAAAAGCTCAAGTTCAATGTGAAAAAGCGCAAGTTTAATTTAAAAATGCTCAAGTTTGATATAAAAATGCTCAATTAAAATTTAAAAAAGCTCAAGTCTATTTCAAAAAGGCTCGAGTTTAATTTTAAAATGCTCAAGTGTGATTTGAAAATGCTCAAGTTTGATTTGAAAATGCTCAAGTTCATTTAAAAAATCTCAAGTTCAATTTTAAAAAGCATCAAGATCAATTTAAAAAAAGCTCGAGTTCAATTTAAAGCTCCCAATTTTGATACAAGAAAGGTCAAGTTTAATTTATAAAACGTCAAGTACGTAGATATAGCTAAACAATTTTAGAAACATAAGCTTTTCAAAATTTAACTTGATTTGTTTTAAAATATACCTGACATTTTTAACATTAAACTTGATCTGTTTTTAATTAAACTTGAGCTCTTTAAAATAGAACTTGAGCTTTATAAAACAAAAATAAAAAAGTGTAGGTAACAGTATTGTTCTAGGAGTAATAAAAAAAAATATGTTAATACTGTCACCTAACCTTACTACAGTATTCATATTGATGTGGTACAAATTTAGTGCCCTGTAATTTTCTCGTGTTGTCATTTCCAACATTATTACTCTGTCTGATGTAGCTTTGAGTATTAGATTTGCATTTTATCAATGACTAAACATATTTTTCCGTATAATTTTTGCCTGAACATGATGTTCGTACATTGAAACGTCGCTTTTTATAGACTAAAGAGTTAAAGAATTTTTTAACAATTGAGATTGTTTCAATAAAAATATGTTGAGTGAATTTATTACTAGTTTAACACTTGATGAACTGGAATGATTTGGTAAAGTTGAAAATTATGACAAACTAATTCAAATCATTAGATTGAGAACAATCTTCTGAATTAATGATGCTCATGACACTCCTCGAATGCTTCTACTGCACAAGCAATCAAGAACATAATTTCAACTTCTGCAGACATTGTAGATAGGTTGTGGGATGTTAGCAAAGGCACATCAGAAAGTAACTATCAGTAGAAATAAGTTGCAGTGGGTGTGAGAAAATATTAAATTTAATTTTTCTCCAAAGATATTGCTAGTGTCCAGTAAAAGTCTGATTCAGAAATACACTACACCTCATCTCTGAAAACACAGCTGGGGTGATTCAGAATAAAATTTGTTATGTCAATACATAAGTTAAAACATGATCTTACTAACTTCATCATTTTTTACTATTTTATGCAGTTGGAAACTGCTCTCGTTGATGCCTTATCTGTAATTACTTTTTGTGTCTAAAAATATAACCCTAAAATACATGTACAAATAATTTTCACAAATAAATATATTACTAGAATGTAATTTAGTAAATGCTCAGGAGAGGACCATAATCGATTATCCACTTTTTAGTGCCTAAACTTAGATGATTAGATCGAAATAAACAACTTTTCTTCTATTCACTTTCCATCGCCAATTAGTTTTGAACGAGTTATAGCGGTAGGTTTAGTTTGGGTAGAGTACGTTTGTGTACTTTGTAATTTATTATTTGCCGGCCCCACGGAACCAGAACCCACTTCTAGGAACTTTTACTTAATAACACAATAAAAATTATCACCCAAAAATAACGAGTTATAGAGGTATGTTAACTTTCGTCTTAGATGGCGGGAATGCGCTCGATCATTCGAGCGCATCGAAAGGGAGAGTCCATTGTAGTGTTGCCATCCAACGCGCTCGATAAATTTCTTTTCGATTCAAACACTAGAGTTGCGGTCAGTAATTTACCCTATAACTCGTCAAATTATAAATAAAAGTGTCAAGATATACGTCTTAAATCTCATTATTTATTTAGGGAAGTCAATGAATAAAAACTTCTGGAACGTTTCGACCACCAGGGTCATTATCAATCTGATAACAAGTAGAAAAAACTAGTCAAGTGTCAAATTTACATCGATCATGAACGAAGAAAGCAAACAAATATGAAAGGAACAAAATAAAAATGTTCAGTATTAAAATTACGTTAGTAGTGCAGGAAAGACAGATTAAATATCATTTAAAACCGGTTTTTCTTTCAAAGTATGGAGAGATTCTAAATTGCGGAGGTTTATTTGGTTTGATGCAGCGGAAATTACTCTAAAATCACCTAATCTAACAGGAATATCGCACTTCTCTGCATGAGAGCGGACTGAAGAGTGGAAAGGGCGGAAAGTAACTGATTAGGGTAAATGTTGAGTACTTGACCATAATTGATTTTCGAATTTTCGATGCTTAAATAATGTTGATGGGATCAAAAGAAACAAGTTTTCTTCAATGCACTTTCCGTCGGAAACGAGTATTTTAAAAGTTATAGTGGTAAATGAGTTACCGGAACTCCAGTGTTTGCGGCGGGAATAAATAAATGAGGGAAGCATCACCCTATTACAAACATAAAGAGGTTGGGTCGAGAGGGGTAGCCGGGAATAAATAAATGTGGGAAGCATCACCCTATTTCAAAGGTAAAGAGGTTGGGTCGTGAGGGGTAGCCACAGTTCTTCTAGTGAAAATTATAAATAAAGTGAAATTCTAAAATGCATTAACATAGATAATGAGATGACGAGTTATATTGTCGATCCGAACGACTTAATTCGAATGTTCTCAGATACGTCGAACCCACAACATACCGGGGTTGAAATTACGGACCTGCGGTCATCTCAAGGCCGCCAGTTACGTCGAAGCAACGGTCATGGCTACATGTGTTTCGTGTGAATCTGATTACTTTATTTATCATTTTAATTAGAAGAACTGTGGCTACCCCTCACGACCCAACCTCTTTACGTTTGTAATAGGGGGTTTGCTTCTCTTTTTTATTTTTTCCCGCCTCAAACAGTGGAGTTATGGCAAAGTCGGCTTGGTTGGCGCGCGGCAACGCCTGTTTACTTTCACGTCGGACAGCGCGGTATATTTTTTCCCGCCTCAAACACTAGAGTTCCGGTAACTCATTTACCGCTATAACTTGTTAAATACTCATTTCCGACGGAAAGTGCATTGATGAAAACTTATTTATTTTGATCTCATTAACAATATTTACGCATCTAAAACTAGAAAATCAATTATGGTCAAGTCCTCAACATATACCCTGATTAGTTTTAAAACTCTTGCCGGGCATGCTCTGCAACACGAATACTGAGGGCCCGAGCGGTCGAGCCCACGTACTCGACGCACACTGTGCGCAACTATATTTGTAAATTACAGATTGGCACTTTTATTTATAATTCGAATATGCAAAATGCAAACCACTCATATATATCCCTAACTCGTTAAATACTCATTTGCGACGGAATGGGCATAGACGAAAAATTGTTCATTTACATCTAGTTAGCAAAATGTTTAGGCACCAAAAAGTGGAAAGTCGATAATGGTCCTCTCCTGAACATTTACCAGTAATTTCATGTAGGGTAATTCATCAAATATCGAACTGAACTGATTATCGAACAACATTGAAAATATGCGCGTAATAAATATCGTAAGCTTCCAAACTTGCACAGTGCCGGTGATCTTACATCTAAAACTCCCATTTTAGTGATAAGAACTCATTTCTGTGAGCTGCAAACTGCTACCAGATGTTACGAACACATTTTCTGTACGACCCTTACAAATTGGTCATATTTTTTCGCTTGAAAAATCTTACGCACCTCGGGAAAATTGCGACGGTTTAACTGTTGTTGTGCCAACGTCAACCTCCCGTCATAACTAGAGAGTAGTGTTGCCAAATGATGTTCTGTTGCTGTAATTTTTTCTTTCCCGATAAAAACATGATAATTATTCCATGTTCGACATTCAGTTCCTATTTCATGTCAGTATTAAATACTGAACAAAGGTGTTCGAATCAAAATTCCTTAAAAATAATGAATTTATGCCTCGAACAAGGCTTTTCGATTCTTAATTCTTTTAAATAACTGAATCGATCTATTGAACGCCTGTTTCATTTCCTTAAAATATTGTATTAACGCTTGATAATAACATTGAATAGTTGAAGATGGCGACCAAGAAGCTGCTGGTGTTCCAAGGCCCTCAAGATCATCAATGATTCGTCTGGCTACATTTACTGATGATCAATCCCTTGCCAAGAAAACTGATGCAAGCATCAATAATAATTCATTGACGAGTGCTCTACACTCTACTCCAAAAAAGGTCACACAGGTTGATGATCACAATGATGGTTCAACAAGCACTGCAAATGAAACATCGACATCATATTCAAATTTTGATAACTCTCCATTCAAATGCTTCCTGAAAATAAGTAATGAGACAGTTATTTCAAACAAACAAACAAAACAAACATCGGCATCTGTGGGATGCTTTATTTCCAATCAAGCCTGATACAAATGATCTTAAGCATTGGTTTTTCAAATGTCTTATAACTAACACTATACATAGGACACCATGACGGTTCCCCCGTAAAGCCGGTACCCATTTCCGACACCTGGGTCGAGTGGGGTATTGTGCTTGAGCTTTCCGTTATACCCAACGGGGAAAATCGCCGCGCCAGCGCCGGGATACGAACCCGCGACTCCTACATGCAAGTCCGATTACTTAACCGCTGTGCCACCGCGAGCACTTCCAAGAAAATCCAGTGCACCAAAGAAAAAAAAAAGAAAGAAAAACGTTTATTTCCCAAGTGGCCACATGAGATACATGTCAACATATTGGGTTTTGAAAAGTTTCTTAATATAGGACGTCCTAAAACAAAAGTTCCATACGAGAAGTACTAATTGACAAACCATCAGAGGTGTACAAATAGAAAAGCCATACGAGGCATAATAATTGACAAACTATACGAGGTGTGCTAATAGACAAACTATCAGAGGTGTACAAATAGATAGACCATACGAGGCATATTAATGGACAAAATATACGAAGCGTACTAATAGACAAACCATACGTGGCATGCTAATACTCTCACAAAAGTTCCATACGAGGAGAAATAATTGACAAACCATCCGGTTCGGATCAAAATTCTTGTTCGATTCATGTTCGATATTGATGAAATTATGTTATTAAAGAATTCGATTTTTAGAACAATAAATAAATTCCAACAATCTACGTTGTCTTTAAAGCGACATCACAGAACAAGAAAGCAACTGTTCAAGAATAATCTTGAGGCCTGCAACAGTTATTCACAGCAAAAGTTACCGATTTATGAAGGTTGTTTCTAGACACACGTGGTTTCTGTTCGATATTTGATGATTTACCCTAGTGCTTACACGTTATACTTTCCACCAAAAGGAGAGTCACTTTGAAAATTTACATTTGCAGTCAAACTAATCTAAATAATTATTATACCAACAATATGTAAATTGTAAGATCCAATGAGATATATTACCTTAGTCTTCAATGAATGAGCATTGAATGCTTCACATTTCATCAAGATAGGCCTTCCAGAGCCACACTCAATGGTAATATTTTTAGGCAATTACTCCTTCAATTACAATTTCAATACACCATTATCAATAAAATTTTAGTCTCTCAGAAAACAATTTGCACCATCACAAACACAAACAAAATTGGCAGTGACAAGTTACCAAAAATGGTAAATCGGAAGGATATGACAGTAATCGATTTCCCACTTTTCGGTGCCTAAACATAATTAATTAAATCAAAATAAACAAGTTTTCTTCTATGCACTTTCCGTCTGAAATGATTATACTACGAGTTATAGCGGTAGGTTTAGTTTCGTCTTTGATGACGAATACGCTCGAATAAACAGCTACTCATCAATTTTCGAATTTTTGTGCCTTGGATCATGGTAATAACATCGAAATAAACAATTTTTCTTCTTTACACTTTTTTCGTCAAATGTGTATTTATCGAGGTATAGAGCTAGGTTTAGTTTCGTCTTTGATGGAGAGCGTGTCGAAAGCGAGACTCTGCCATTGCGCGCGATCGATGAATTTCTTTCCGTTTCAAACACTGGATTTGCAGTAAGTCATTTACCGCTATAACTAATAAAATACTCATTTCAGACGGAAAGTGCATAGAAAAACACTTGTTTATTTTCATTAAATTAACTATGTTTAGGCGTTGAAATTTACAAAATCGATTACTGTCACATCCTTCAGATTTACCCCAAAAATTTCCACAGAGTAACTATCAGCACAAATAAATCTGAGGGTAGAAAATATTTTCCATTCAACTTTTGCTCAAACCATGATTTTGCTGGCATGAATCAGCAGCTTGATTCACACACCCATTTTCATCCACACTGTGAAACGCAAAAGCGAGCTGAAGTAAATCATAAGAGTAATTTTAATGGTAGCAAACAACTTACGTAACTTCTTTATACCTTAATCTTTGTTTATTACAGTAGAGTAACTTGAATGGTACCATTGATGCGTGTACACAAAAGCACATATATAGAGCAATTTTTTATTGTGAATTCACAAGGAATAATTTTGAAATCTCACGTTACTAGTTAATCACATCAAAATAACTTAAAATACCAACATCAAAGCAATTAGATCTCGGTCTCCATATTATTATCTATGAAACAATTTCAATGTTTAGACCTTAATACTTTGAAGCGATCCAAACAGTAAACAGTACCAACGCTCAAACTTGGACCAACGCAATGAACAAATGCGAGCTCTGTGATACCTTTAACATTACGTTCTCAAATGCAAGTTCAAGAACACGAATTTTCCAATAATTTTCCTATGTTGATTCACTAATTTAAAAATATTTCAACAATAAAAGCTCAAAAAAATTGGTCAATAAGGTCAATATTAGAAAATAGGCCAATAACGTTTAGAATTGTTATAAATACGAACGAGATAAACAATTGTAATCTCGTATTCTAACTCTTTTAAATACCGCCAGGCTGCACCCGAGACGGTACAGAAACAGTTTCGTGGAAACCACAGAAATTTCTTGAGCGCGCAATCAAAAAACTTAAGTTTGCCACTTGTAACTTTTCGTTTCGCTCTTTCATTTGAGAGTAATTTGAAGTCAATAGGCGCATTCTTTCAAAAGTTATGAGTGGTAAGGTTAAGTTTTTTGACTGAGAGCTCAAGAAATTTCTGCAGTTTCCACAAAACCGTTTCTGTACCGTCTCAGCTACAGTGTGCCGGTTTTTAAAACAATAAATATTTGAAAGCCTGAGTTACAAAATGAGTAGTGCCTGAATTACATTTAGTTTATTGGAATGAAAATATAAAAGTGCATGAATGAGATATTTATTAGGAATGTTAATATTTTATATCTATAAATACCATATTAGTCCTGCAGGATTGGACTTCACAGTATAACTTTTAATATAATGTATAAAGAGTTGAAATTAAAACATTTAAAATTAAATTCAAAACACTTAAAGCCTTAGTTAAAGAATTTGAACTTCATATTACAATGTATAAAATTAAAATGTATAAATATTGAAAAATTGTATGTGAAAATCCAATTGAAATATCTAAGCTTCGAATTAAAGTTTTCACTTTCACAATAAAAGACCCAAAGCTTAAATTTACATCATGTGAAGGTTACGTAAACTAATTCATGTAATTTCATTTGACCACGAGTAATACATAACCTAATTTTATCTGACTTGTCCTTGATTAAACTTATTCATGGGTTATCTATCATTCCCGTTAGTTTCAAATTATTAAGTATAGTCTGAAAAACAACCGTTGTTTTACCGGGGTATTAGGAATGACAGTCTACGGTAGGCATGACAGTCAGAAATCGACGGTAAATCACGGTCATCATCGTCGGCGGGCATTTTGAGAGTCTAAAATTACCGTTGATCACTGGTAATATATTTGCCGTCGAAATACTTCGATAAAAGAAGAAAACCGATCATAATTACCGTTACGCCGGCGATAAAATTCGGACAGGGAACAAGTAGATTTTTGCGGCCGAAAAAAGCTCATATCAAGATTTGAGGCGCCTACGCTCAGCATTTGTTTGAAGGTATCTGAGTGCACATTTAACGAAATTTTAAAATTAAGGTAATAAATGAAGATATTGAGATGGCACTGTTTCTAGAGACACTTCTGCGAACACTTCCGAATTGTATTGAAGTGGTAATACTTTATCGCACTCTCCGATGGCAGTCAAACGCTCGTCATTGGCCATGGTATTTTTCAATTTCTTCTGTTTTCAATTACCCAAAATAATAATTTCTAAGTTGAACGGCGTAAAATAAACTCAGAAAGAAATTTACTAGAAATTTCCTTAGACCAAATCTAATCTGAAAGTATTTTTAGCCCTTCGTATTACATACAGTCAGAAAAGAAGTATGTTTAAGAGCAAATTTTGAGAACTAGGAAACAGACTTTAAGTTACTATGAACGTAATCAGTCAGTAGGTCTTTGACATATTAAAGCCAAACAAATTTTGGTTTTAAAATAGGGCAAATTAATAAGTTCCCAAAAAACTCACATCCAAGAGACGCATAATGAACTTAACATTCAAAAGTCGACTTAAAAGAGTAGTAGAGGTCAAAACAACATTCCCTCACTCACCCTGGGAATACCAGCACGTAAAGCCCTCAGTCTGCTCTCCCTCGACGCGCGGCAGGTACACAGAGGCAAAAACGCACTTCGAGGACTTGTGGCACGCGAGGTTGGCAGGAGGACTCCTTGCAGCGAGCAAAGCACAAACCGTGATGTCTGGAGTGGTAACTTCCGTGGAGTTTTGATCAAAAACTTGGATCATGTTGCCATCAAAAACTTTCCATTTGCGGTCTATAGGGAGAACGGACAACGTCTCGACTACTATCAGGAGACATAGCATGGCTGCAGAGACCTGGTCACGACCGAAAGTGAGGGTTGCTTCATGATTTCTCTACTTCATTATGAGGTTGGACACTGAAATAACGCGAAAATTCATCTTACTGTATAATGTTCAAACTCTCTCGTTCGGTATAGAATACTTTTACTTGTCTATACATCTCAAATGTAATTTTTGCCTAACAAGTATGGTTCGACGCAAGATTTTTTTTGGGTAACTGAGATGAAAGCCCTTACAATTGAGTAGATTATTTGTACAGATAACACACATGATCCCAAAATTTTCCTGTGATATTGAAAGTTTCTGAGAAAAGAACAGACAGCAGTATTCATAGTTAATGAACAATTCCTTTGAATAATAATTTACAATTAATGGTTTATTTTGAACCATTCTACATATAGCTTGCTGACTGCATTAAATATATGAATTATGTTACGTGTAATACTACGTAAATACATCACAGATTTGCAGCATATGGCCGCGGCCAGACAAACAGCAGTGAAGCAGGGCAGAGCAGAGCAGTTTCGACGCTCTGGTAGCTGCTAGCTTATGCTAGTAAGTTAGGTGGCCAAACGAACAGCAGTGGCAGTCTTGAGTTCGCAGCAGTTTCAATCTTGGCGCTAAGAAGAGCAGTGCTTTGTGACTGTAGTTACCTCAAATTTTGCTTATTAAATGATGTAAAACTAGCAATATTTCATAGAATCAATTTTATTTATATCTATATATATTACAGTGCTATGCATAATTTTGTTAGCATTTCAAGTACATCCGTACACTGTCGTATAGTACTTTTTATTTCCCAGGAATATTTCTACCCACAACGTTTGAAATGGCTTTCATACTGCTTCATAATTGCTCCAAGAAATTCCACAAAAAAAATTATTTCATGATAGCATGCTAATTATGGTTGCTGATAGAATAATCATGCAAATAATTCACTGACGAAGGACTTAAAACCTTATAAATACTTGAATGTGGATTATTTTGCAGTGCTGGATGTGAAGATACATTACAGAACAAGGAACATATTCGTTCAGGCTTATAAATATGCACATCTATGGATATAACATCCAGGATTTGGAATTGTTAAATTAATAAACCATATCTAAGTATGAAAGGATCTTTTATATTTGGCGTGCGGCACTAAGTTTCAATTTAATGGCAATTTTCATGTAAAACTAAAACATCACAACCGTTTTTAGAAGAAATTAACAGTTTTTTAGTTGCAAGCTTTCAAAGTCATTTTTCCGATGTAATACTGATAAAACGCAAACTTAAATATTTCTGTATCGGCCTTGCTCAGCACTTCACGCTGGTCCGAAAAAAGTAAAATATCCTTCCGCTCCACATATGACTCGCATAGATGACCTAACCCGTGTTTTTCAGTATTACCTAGGAGAAAAATGGTTATTGTTTATAACTAAAAGATTATTAGTTTATATATAAAAGAGGTATGTTTGAAGTCAAGTTTAGTGCCATGCGCCAAAAAAAGACCTGATATGAAATTTTCGGCATTGGTACGCGATCAAGTGTAGGTATTGCCAAAGATAATACTTGATATAGTATAGTTTTTTGACTTATGAGGTGGAAAATACCTATAAATAACTATACAAGCCCACCTACCACTAACTTCCGTAGCGTCTGCTATAAATGACCATTGTTAATTAACATAGTTATGATCGAAATATTATGAGATGCACCCCCGATCGCAGGAATAGCTTGCTGTGAGGAGATCAAAAGTTTAACATCCTCCCGTCCGAGCTCTGGGGTGCAACTGGCCGCTGGCTTCGGAGCAGTGTTTTATCATCCGATATAAAACGCCGCTGGCGCTTGAGCTGGACAGCGTTGCTCTGCCTTGCTCTGTACTATTTGTCTGGCCACCCTAATAAGAATACCACTAACATAAAACACCGCGCCGGGTCTGCTCTGCTCTGCCCTGCTCCACCTCTTTTTGTCTGGCCGCGGCCTAACAATCGATATTGATAGAATGTAGAAGGCTCACAAAGTTCAGGAAATAGCAGAGCAATGGAATGGAGTTCTCTTGCCGCAGAAGCTGTTTCAAAATACTCTCTGGAATACTGAGTATCATTTCCTTTGCGTATAATATGTAAAGTTCGTGAATAATTTCTTACGCCTGCAGTAAATCACGGTTTCATCAAGTCATTGATGACGGCGACGATATTAACATCACTACGACAATCTCGACATTACGACCACATTATTAGCATCATTATGACATTCTTAGTATCAGTTCAACAATATTGGCATCACTGAGACAATAATGGAATTCCTACAATATCGGCATCCCTGCAACAATATTGACATCACTTTGATAATATTGGCAGCACTACGACAATATTGGCATCGCTATTATCCAACGATGTAGTCATAACCAAATAGAACATGAAATTTTCTCACAAGGTTTTAAATGAGGAGTTGAATTTCACTTTAGATTGCCTTTTTCTTGCAAGAGATTAGAAAAATTTATCATGTATAGCAAACGTAACTCAGTTTATTATCTCTGATTAATTTATTCGCATAAAATGAGTGTTTCACTGAACGTGAACAATGAAACTGCTCCTCTTGCTGCGTGAGGCAAAACTGGGGATTGTTGACTAGACAATAAGTACTACCCAGTTAAAAATTTTAGACGTTTTCAAGTAGTTTCTATGCTCTGGTAGGCAAGACTTCTAGCCGTATATTATTATTCGGAAAAGCAGTAGTTTTTTGGTCGCCATGACCACTTAATATGGCAGTAAAAAACGACTTCAAAAACCATTGAATTTCCTTTGCAGCTTTTCCTAAATTTCCACTTCTATCGGCTACGTATCGACTTTCCACGCACATAAACGGCCACGCGCCGCATCGTTCCGAACATCCTGCCGCATTATTTCGACCTTGCCCGAACTCAATTACACCGGCCTTCCGTACACATACGTGCACACACACATACACACACACGTACACACACACACGTACACACACACAGACGGACACGTACACACCCACACGTACACACACACACACGTTCACACCCACACGTACGCACACACGTACACAAATATGTAGATGTACACATCGTTCATCACCTGCCAGAAGGTCCTTCAATTCAAGAGTTGCTGAAGACTGTCCGAGGGGAAAGTCACGTATGGTTTCCATGTTTTGTTTTTCCGTTGGTGATGCTGAAGTTGCATTGCCTTCTCTACCAGTCCCACCACAACGATGAATTGTCATATATATCAATTCACCGAGGGGGTGGAACTCACAGTTGGGCTTTTTCCTCTATTGTTGGTTTCAAATTATCCGGCCAGACGTACTATCCGGTACCAGGCCAGACGTACTATCCGGTACCAGGCCAGACGTACTATCCGGCTTCTAACGTCCTCAATGGAATTAGGAACTCACGTGAGAGCGAACATCCTATACCTCATAGCACAAATTTATTACAAATAAAATACACCCTCACTTACTATACACTCGCTCTGATATAAACACTGAACACTTTTCTTGAAACGTTTTAAATAATAGAGACACGACTAAGACACCTGTCACACACAACACCAAGGACAAAACTGGCGCGAAAACGCGCGTGAGACAGCGTGACAGGTTCACCAACCCAACATGTCAGTGTAGTGTTGCCCTCTAAGTCGAATGCAAAGAAAAAAATCACTCAGACGAACTGCGAGATAGTAGTATTCATAATAAACTGGCATAAATTATTATATTGACATTTAAATTTCTAACAACATAAAAACGTTCCATAAATTAAAATTTCAAGGTTTATTTACCAATTTCCTAGTCGGCACCTCTGACTACCAATTAAGCTTCCCTCGGCAGCTTTGTAACTTTGGAACTGCCCCATGCATCGAAGTCGACCGCAAGCCGACAGCGTAGCTTGACACCGGCCTATTGTGGAAGAGCACGGTTCTTCCGCGCTTATAACGTCCCAATTAGACTAGCGGATGGCCGTCGAAAGGGAAATTGTAGTCGAGAGCGGCCGACAAAGAAATATTCTGGAATTCTGCAGCCATGTTTCACTATGTTCTGCTACCTGTCGCTCTAAAAACGGCATGAATTTTTAACTGGGTATGAACGGTCAGGAAATATGCAAATTACTGACACAAGTTCATTGCTCCAGCCTTCGATCTAAACATCTACAAAATATCAGCTTCCGAAACCAGTTTCTGAAATCATCTACTGTCATGCAATGACGACTATCTCGTTCTAGAATGTCAAAGTTAATGAAAATGCGCCTGTGGACGATAAGGCATCCGGGTTCATTCAAATGATTCGTCAGTATTTGAGCTTTAATTCGGTTGATAAGATGTGACACTAAATTAGGTGTAATTTTCTTCTTCAATTTGGTCTTTTAAATATAAGTTCTTCTTAAATCTTTTTATTAGTCCGTAGTCGATCTTGACAATACATTTCTACGACGAATGCGGCTAACTGTTCATTGGCAAATATGGGAGAGGGCGAGTTCTTCTATCAATATCAATTTCAGTAGCAAATCTCTACTTCTGCTACACCCCACCATTTAATTTAGATTAGTTTGATGAAGGCAGCACGAGCGTTTCATTCGAAAAAAGGTGGGATTTGTGTGTACGTGAACGCGTGAGATGGTTATTTTGCATATGTTCAAGGTAGAATAGGTAATTTACACAAGAAAATCTAAGCTTAGTGTTAGGAAAGGTAATTTTTAGACTTACAGCTAACATGGAAAAGGAATTTTAATGGTTGTACTTGAAAGATATTGTTATGCATTGGTTCATGATTGTGAACTATCAATAATTTATTTCAATTTTCTGAATTGAATTATCGTTCTAACCATTAACTAAATGCATTCCACTAGACCAGTGGTATCCAGTGCGTGGCTCGCAAGGATTCACTTCACGGCTCTCTAAAAATATCTAAATTATTTAATATATAATTAATATAATATACGCTAACTTGCAGTAACTGCGGTTCTTTCATTCAATGTGTTTAACTGAAGAGGCTCTTTTGCAAAAATTAGTGAATTACACTGCACTAGACTATTTATTACCAAATTTGTGCTCTGAGAGCGACTGTCTATTGTATTCGAAGGTTTTCCATTCTTTAATGGAACGCATGAAAGCCTCCAATTTTAAGGTATGATGATACTTCTAATCGATATGCCTTTATGAATTTGTTTTCTCCACAGGCAGTTACCATCATATTAAAAGTATAACAAACACAAATGCTATAAGATGCGGAGAATCCACACAAATAGGTTCAATGGTAAACGGGGAACGACAGCAAAAAGTTTATTCAACGCTGCAAGTAGCAGTAAATATAGATGATACAAACCATTCAATAGGCCGAACTTCAGGATGTAGGTTCACGAGCCAGGAACAAGAATTAATCAACTAGGTCAAATCTTAAGACTAATGCCGGCTGAGCGTATAAGATTACAAAACTACATTAACTCTAATTAACAACAACAAAATTCAGGAACGAAGGATCTAGGGTTAACCTAGATAAATGAAAGAAAGGCGATCCCTATAAATTAACAAAAATGGCGACTCCTAGCATGGTGGCTAAAACGCAGCAGCATTGTTTCCACTACGAAGGCGCGAAACCATGCATTCTTCAGCGGTGATCCTAATCAGCTTGCGGCGTGGCCCTCCAGAGGACTGGCCGGTCGCCCAGCAGGCAAAATTCAAGCCGCACGGCCCCGAGAATCCCCTGTAGTTTAACGCAGCTCAGTAGGCCGATCAACAGCCAGGGTAGCCAGCACCGCACAACTGAAATGACAGCCTCCTCTGAGATCGCAGCGCAGATTTAAAACCAGCTGTCCCGCATCGTTCCCGGTAGAGCAGCCTCAAGCTGGGCTTTTGGAGCCCGAAGACGCAGATACTAGAAAAATGAAACAAATGAATTAATGCAATGAAGAAGTCAATGGAGTAAGAAGTTATTCATAATGATTTTGCAGCAAACAGGAACATTATAGCAGGACTATTTCATATGCTAACCTGAGTTTAATTATGCCTCAGTGTGGAAGCCACTCGTAGAGTTAGAAAGATGGTAAACGTGAAGAAAATGGTGCAAGCAAAGAGCAAGTTTAGGAAATAGAATTAGGTTTAAGAGTCAATAGTACTACCCGGAGAGTTAGACAGCTGGTAAGCCGTCTTTCAGTTAGGCTCCAGGTAGGATAATTAAGTTAAGGAAAAAGGTTAAGGGCCCATTCCAAGCAAGCTCGAAATAGATTTAGGTTATAAGAATTTAGGATATCATAGTATTAAGATATCGAAGATATTAAGGTTTAAGGATTTAATAATTCAAGAAATTTAAGGTAGCTTAACAAGATCACTCACACTCACAGTCATACAATTTAACAATGGCAAGGTTATCTATTAGAGCAATAGGACAAAGGTGATTAATTCATAAGAAATAGAAGCAAAGATGGCTTTAGGAAATAGAGAGAATAGGTGAAGAAGCGATCCACCGGGACACGCGCTTGAGGACGTGCCACGGCTGAACACCGAGCGTCGGCACTCACGACTGCGGAACGCCTTTACTCTCGGGATTGATAACCGCTGAGATCGCGACTAAAGGTCACCACCATAGCTAGGAAGTCGCAACTTAATTAAAGGAACAAAAAAGCAAGAGATACCAAACGGGTACCACTACAACAAAAGGGATCAACCCAAAGTTTCAATAGGCAGAAATGAAGCAGTACTGACTCGCCGTAAAGCAGCTCCCACCTCACCTGGCCCGAGCCAAGCTGCAAAGGTACTAAAGTTTTAACTGCTAAGTATCTCTCAGGGCAATGGGGAATGTCAGAATTCTCCATAAAGATTTTATAAAATTCAGTTCATGTTCAAAACAAGATTTGACTTCTATTTCTTGATTACATTCTAATCCAAGTTGCTGGTCAAGACAGGTACTTGCTAGAAGGCTAAAATTGTATACTCGTATGTATGTCCTCAAACCTATGTTGAGCAATTTGCACCATTTTTTGATAATTAGTTGAGGAAGCAGCTTCCGAACTAAGCGAACCACCGAGTACTAAGGAGTAAATGGAATAAATTGCACACTATATTTTACACACGTCTAATATTTCTTTGGACTGAAGGTATTGATTTTGTTAAATTGTGCTGGCCCTGGATCGTTTTTGTGAGAGTGTTAACACATTCGTTATTTCCTGGAAGAGACTCCATGGACCTGCTTCTATCCTTCACTTCAGTGATTCTGCCGACCCTGATGCAGAGGGAATTCTTCATGCTGAAGCTGTTGAGGTATGCTGCGTGAAGGGTTTATTGCAAGGTGTTACTGTGTGGCTAGTGTGTTACCATATGTTTAACGTGAGCTACCCCAATTCACGTAGAAAAACAATGTTATTCATACAAAGAAGATTTCTTGGGTTGAAGGACAAGTGCAAAACTCCTCTAATCGTCATCAATACTGTCCAGAGCTTAAAAATGCTCAAAAGTGCAAACTAAATTTTAACCCTATTTTTAGGTTTATGAAGCTATGGTTGAGTGAGCCTTCGTTCAATAGAATAGGTTTATTTTTAAACTAAGGGCAATTTCCTCTTCGGTTCACTGCCGCTAATTTTTTCAGCTCCTCCCGTTGTCTTCAACTTTTTTATTCTTTCCTTTCCTCATTCCTCTCAGGGGGATACAACTATTGTTTTTATGAGAATTAGCACCCCAAGGGGGAAATGTGTGAGGCCCGAACTGGCAGTTATATTGGTAGGCCTGCTTTTTGTCAAAATAAATGTTTTCATTGTTGTGTTAAGACAACATTTTGCCCGGTTCACTGCTTTGCTGTTTTTCAGCACCTCCTACTTTTTTAACTTTTATCATGCTTCATGGACTTCTTTCTCAACTTATTGTTTCCATGCTCCTTCGGCATAGATTCTGCGTTCCCTTATCTCCACACTAAATGGGGCCTTCCTCTTCGTCAAGGGAACACTCGAGACGCAATCACAAGGAGGAAATGAAGGCTCTTCAAATAACATAATTTCTTCAATGCGGTTGACTAACTTTAAATAATAACTAATGATGAATACTAATGCCGTAAATTTACAGTAGGTGAAAATTACATACTAAAAATAAAGGCTGACTGCCATTCTCAGGTTTGACTACACGCACAGTCCAGAGTCACGCAACAAGCGACTCAACTTCTGGAGTGGCGTGAGTGCAGATCCCGGAGAAGTGGTAGGGCAGGAGTATCGGTCCAGTACGGCTCTGGTTAGTGCATGGTCAACGCAGTAGCTAGAGCTCAGCTCCGAAGGGCACGGGGTCAGGGTACCCAAGCGTGCTCACCAGCGTACTTATAAGAGAGTTATCCCTTCAGCCTGGTCACGAGTGCTAGTGCTGCGGCCACTAACTATGAAGCTATGGTGGCGAGAAGCACGAAAAGAAATTACAAGAAGAGGTAGTCTTATGGTTAAATAATAATTATTCACCCTAATTGTCCCAGGCACCGAAGTGCAATTAGGAACTCTGACAGCGAAAAATCAGAAAAATTAACGAGACAGTTTTCACACACAATGAATAGTTTCAACACATTCGACAACAATATTTCACACATTCCTGCTGGCGTTCCATATAAGCTCCCGCACCTGTCGAGGGAGTCAGTTACAGAGCAGTTCACGGTCAAGAGCATGACCTCGTTCTGTTGAGCTCCGCAGCTCATGCGTGTTTTCGTAACCCATTTGCACGCGTTCAGATTGTTCGTCAACGAAACTGAATATACCTGTCGCTCCACCTGTGTATTGTTATCCTGAGATTAGAGAAGTAAATATCACGAACCCCGGACAGTTACCTGAGAGTTCATAAAGCCAGGTACTGGAACCCGACAAAAATATTGAAGTATCCCTTCAAAACAATAAACAAGAAACATTAAAGTTACAAATCACATACCGGTGGCTCAAGAAAATAAGTCCTGATAGATCTGAACCACGAGAAACACAGAATCGTGGGCCGAAGCTCGCTGTTTCACGGACGAATGGGCTATTTTGCAGACCATAATTACAGAAATAAAGTTGTACGGTACGGAAAGGAATAAAAATAAACTATCAAGAAAGGCGGACGGGCAGAGTTCTCCTACACTCTTTTTGAAACACTCCTTTTTTTAGCGGTTAGAACTTTTTAAACTAAAATATAATCTAATCTAATCCTTTCTTTATCATACTTTAGTTTTTTTCGCTCTGTGTAGCCTAAACAGGAACACACCCTGTGCAGAGATACCCTTTTCCCACATATTCATGCTGAATAGTATCTTGTTCTTCGTTCTTTTGATACAACTCAAGTGTTGTTCATGAAAGCCTTAAACGCATTAATAACCGACTAACTTAAGGGGATCTTCTACCCTGGACTTGACCTAATGTACCAAATTTTAAAAACTTATTTTTTCCCATTTCTATTGCAACTAGGTTAACAAAAATGCATACAGATATGTAAAAATGAATACCAAACACATTTGCGACTATAAAAATTTCAGATTATTGTCATAGAAAAAAAGCTATTGTTTGAACACGGATAAAAATACATATACTTGCGCAAAACACTACTCACTCCAAAATGTTCAACGTAGAAGCGTGATTTTGGTCTCATTCGCCGCGGAATGACGTTACCATGGCTGTCTATTTTTATTTTTATTTTAATTTCGAACTAGAAAAAAGTTATTGTTACACAATCCCACCATTTGATTTCTTTAATTTCAATTTTTTTTCCAATTAAAATTTAATTTGGAACTCGAATAGAAATTCGCTTTGGTGCGCTGTTCCCGCCGTCGAACCGCATCGAATGAGACTGAAATCACGCTTCTACATTGAAAATTGTAGAAGGGGTGCGGTTTTGCGCAAAAAAATATATTTATATATATATTGGCCCAATAACTTATTTTCTATCGTGAATTTCGAAACCTTTCTGTGAATCAAATGAGTTCAGAATTCAATTTTACATATCGGTATTCATTTTCGTTCACCTAGCTGCAATAGAATCCTGTAATCTGAGATTAGAAAAAGTATATTGAATTTTTCTTTCTAATACATTTTTCAAACATATGTGACCATAAATTTTTTCTAATCCGAAATTCGAAAATATCCTACGTGACGGCCTTGATACCGTCCTTCCGCGTCAAATGAGATCAAAATCACGCTTCTACGTTGAAAATTGTAGAGTGGGTAGGGTTTTGCGCAAGTATATATATTTTTCTAATAATCGCGAAATGAATTTTTTTTAGCCAAAAACGAAAATTCTTATAAATGCAAACGTGTTTGGAATTCAGTTTTACATCCACGTGTAAATTTTCGTTCCCATAGGTGCAACAGAAATGTGTACAGTGAAGTTTGAACAATGAGGTCAAGTCCAGGGAAGTAGATTCCCTTAACACTAACCGTAGAACTGTCAATTCCAAAATAATGTTGCGAACGGTAGGTACCTCTGAGGAATGCCAAGTCTCATAAGTGTACGGATGTACATCGCTCGAACAAAGATATAGATAGGAAACAAGAAGTTCTTAACCAACACAAGAAAACTTTCAACAAATAGAAAGATTTAATTCAAATTGAAGATTAGATTATTAATTGGTGTATTGCTTGCAGGAACAACATTCAAGTTGTATCAAGAGAGAAAAAACAAGAACCCGGTTAGCATGGATATGTCGGAAAATGTTACCTCTGCAGAGGGTGAGTTCCAGTACAGCCTATACAGCGCAAAAGAACGAAATGGTAGAATGAGGAAATAAATATACAGAGAATCTATTAAGGAGATCACTTTTCATTTTATTTTCAATAACTAACTTGTTTTATACACTGCACGGTTTCATATGATTTTTAATTGAGGTTTTTGTTATATTTTGTACTTGAAATTGTTTTTTCTCACTCACCCTTCTATCAACTCAGCGACAACGAGTCCCTTGGTCGAGATGATACCCCCCTCTTAACTCATTTTTTAAACATGAGTTAAGTTAGTATTACTATTATTTCTTTGTGCTTTAATTATTTGTACCCTATTTTATAAGTTATTACGTTTCTTATCCTCATATACAACTTACTTCAAATTCATTAGAATAAAGCAAAGAAATAATGGGGGGACTGAGAGCCATTCTTAGTTTATTCTTTTCTAGAATATATCCATATAATATGTTCTTCTTTTACAGCTTTTCATTCCTACTCAACTTCGAGAAAGTTTCTAATTAACACTAAAACTGCAGCCTATACGAGCATCAACCATGCAAGGTAATGTAATGATACGCTTGATATCCGTAGAGTTTTATGTGAGACACCAGCTTCAAATGCATCAAACTGAAGCCCAAGGGTCTCATCAATGAGACACTTGAGACCATTTAATGAGACAATGGAGCATCTCTAAATCGGGTCTGGAGACACGTGTGTGCATCTAAATCTTAAGTGTCTCATTTATGATGCATCTGCGTGTCTCGGTTTTGGGACGAACGTCAGATGCACCTGGGTGTTTCAAATAGGACTAATATTTCTTGCAGAGCCCGTTCAATTTATTCATGTACTTTGGCAGCGCAAAACATTGCGTAGCATTCACCATACAACTAACGAATGGCACATTTAATTCTACCAGTTCAAGTTTATCATACTTATGCACTGATAAAGCAATGTCGTGATGTCCCTTCAATGAAGTTCTTTAACACAGGGACTTGGGATTTTAAACACGTTAAGTCTATTATTAGAAAGTTCAAGAGTTGCTGTTGGAGTTAAATCAACACTTTAAAATAAAATATAATAAGTTCATTTTTTGAGCGTAATTTCTCTTATGTTATTAATATAGAAATTTGCTTACTTGGTCGGTATATAGATACCATTCAAATGATATGAAAATCCTGGCATCTGCTAGCAATTTGCAAATACGTGAAAATGAAATTACGCAGGCAATTTGAAAATACGTGAAAATTCATTCTTCTGTTAAGAAAATGCAGTTGATTGCGATGAAAAAGACCTTGTAAATTTTTCTAAAAACTTTTCCCTTCTAATATTTTAAAAATCTATGCTATAATGAGAGCCGCGTCCGTTCTTCTGTCTGCCTGTTCGTGTGTCACGCCCACCAACCGAAAAGGGATAATGAGCGTATCTGTGATACAAGCTCCATCAACTTCACTGTTTTCGATGGATTATCCTGGCAGATTCAGAGTCGGAATGAATATTACGTGTTTGGTAGTTCAAGTTGGGTTGTAAAGAATATCAGCAGTTGAGCCATAGCGTACAATAGTATGAAGAATCATGGGAAAGCCATGTTAAAGCTCAGTTGGTCCGACATCTAATGCTGTCATTTTTTGACGGGCCGTGTACACTATTAACATGGTTCTATTTTGTTTGTCAACAATATCTTGAGACTTATTTAAAAGGAAATATAAAATCCCGTCATCTTTGATGAGTCGTGTTCACTAGTCAACACTACATAATAAAACGCCACATGCCTCCATAAATTTATAAGCCGAGGTATTTTTGTGCGTAATTTCTCGTATGTTATTAAAAAATTAAAAAGGAGGTCTGTTTTCTTGTTGCGCATCATAGTGTCGATACCGCCGTGCGGTCGACGTGAGGGTTCGTGGGAAAAGGGGCTGTCTTCTGTGCAGCTACCTTTTTCTGGGGGGAGCTAGCTTTTCCGTGAACTGCCCTTCCTGAGGTTCGTGTAGGTCCCACCTACGCCGTAATTAGTCCGCTAGGGCAACAGAAGTAATTTCTGTGTGTGCCGAGCTACGGTGGTACCGCGGTAGTGAGGTTTGTATGGTTACTGCCTACGCCGTAATTAGTCCGCTAGGGCAACAGAAGTAATTTCTGTTTGAGCTGAACTAAGGCGGTACCGCGAGAGTGAGGTTTGTGTGGGTACCGCCTACGCCGTAATTAGTTCGCTGGGGTAACAGAAGTAAATTCGGTTTGTGCCGAACTACGGCAGTACCATTAGGAAGACGAGCAACTGTCTTCTCCGTAATCAGTCCGTTAGGGCTCCTCAGGAATTTCTCTGATTCGCCGAACTGCGACAGCGTCTTCCTTTTCGACAAACTATGCGGAATATTTTGTCCGCCCAAGGTGGTTTCTTAAGCCCCTTTTTAGGCGAGATGTCGTAATAGGCTAAAACCTGTATCAAAAAGGAGATGGGAAAAGTCTTTGCACCACAGGATGTGAATTTTTTGTTGCAGAATCTCGTTACAATGCCTTTTGAATAGACAGATAGATTTCAGCTAATACAATGATTTATTTGTTTTTTTGCAAAAATGGTGCGTACAAACATGAGCTACCGCATTACATGGTACAACACGCAAAATTACATTTAAATGATAGTGCTATCCAGCTAGTTAATCAAAATAATATCGTAATATTGAAATACAACACAAATAAAACTTAAGAGCTAACTATAGTAAATACACAGGCGCACCATCGGCGCAGAAGAACAGACTAAGGCCCCGTACAGGGAACTGAACACATAAAGAAAATACTGAAGATTATAGGTAACTATAACAGAAACTGGACTCGACACCACCTGCTGTCTGACACATAGGTACCACTCAAAGGACACCGTCTAGGTAGAAATCAGGTTATGTGTTGATTTTCTGTTTATATATGCATCTTATAGAGAATTTTCTTGCGCTTCCATTGGTACTTTTCTTTTTCGTCTACTCCGAATAGTGCGCCCACCAGAGGGGGGGAAGCGATGGGGGTGGAGTGACCTTGAACCCTCCCCCCCTCATTATTAGGAGTCAATTGAGCGTTTCTCTGCGGGAATGGCATTATAGTTCGTTAATGGGCTACTCAAAGTGCTTCCATTATTCAAACAAAACATTCTAAAGCTGAATAAACATTTTTTTTATAATTTTTGACAATTTCAGAATTTAGTTGTCCTGCCGTATCCATGATACCGCAGCTTTCATTCATAGCTCGATAACAGCTGCAGTATCATAGCTACGGCTATGGCGAGCACACCAATCCAAAGGGCTTGAAAAGAGCTATAAAACAAAGGAGTTGACTTGACAAAAAACGTATTTTGGTCGAATAAAAATGAAAAATCAAAAAAATTAATTGTTTTCATGAATTACACCTATTCTCTTTTGTTGTATATTTTTTCTCAGAGTTACAGAGCTACAGCAATGTGAATTATATCAATCGAAAGGGCTTGAAAAGAGCTACAAACGCTCAAGAGTTTATTGTAGAAAACCCTGTAGTTCAAAAGATAAAAATAAAAACAATTTTTTTTGTGAAAAAACTCGTTTTTATGGAAACTTGATAATTGGTTTCTCAAATGCTACTACTTCCACAATTTTAGAGCTACGAGAATGGTTTATATACCATTCGATAGAGCTCAGCAAGGTGTATTCTGGCGCAATAGCATTTTTTGATAAATTTATTATTTTGAAAATTACACGAGATGAAAAAAAAAAATGAAAATAAGTTCATTTTTTTTTCAAAAATCCACAAAAAAAAGTTATCGAAATTCCCTATTGCGAGTGGTTATATAGACATCTAAGCAATCTAAAAACGAAGTACTGGTTCTGTAACTTCAAAATTGTAGAAGTAGTAGGATATAAAAAAAACATATTTTATCATATTTTTCGAAAATAAAAAAAATCCAGTGCAGATACAAAAATTTTGTCGAGGTAACAAATGATATTTGGATCATTTCACACCTACTGTGGAAATTTCAGAGAAATCCATCTATAACCAACGGACTTTTTTTTTATCTAGTCGGTGTCCTTAAGGGGATCATCCGTGTTTGAGACTTTTTTTCGTCCGATTCGTTTGAAAATTGGCCAGTATATGTCTTTTGTGAAAGTAAACTTTTTTACTCGTGTCATTTTTTCAATTTAGGCCTTAGTATTTATTTTTTTGACGAAAAATGTGTTTTTGGTATATTTTTCAAATTGAGACTCCTTCTTCAGTTTTGATGCTAGAACAAAAAGAAAGACAGTTTTAGAACCCTTGGAACATTTCTAACAAACGTTCGTTCTGTTCATTTTAAAATTCAATTTTTTTCTGTTTTTCCAAATTTTTTGGAAATTTCAATAATCAGCAACAATTTTTTGGGTTTAGAGCTATATATTTCTTCAAAGAATTCGAATTTGAAAATGAACAGAAAAAACGTTTGCTAGAAGTGTTCCAAGGATTCTAAAACTGTCTTTGGATTTGTTCTAGCATCAAAACTCGAGAACTAGTCCCAGGATGAATGTTGAAAATTCAAAGTGTTGGGCATAAGCAAAAAAAATTTGTGTTGAAGTGTAATATAATGAACAATTGATGTAATTGAATGCAGTCTTAATTTTTATTTTGATACTTTCCATACATAATAACTTCATATTCAAACTGTGAAATGTGATTTCAAAAAAAAAATTATAAAAATTTTTCCTTTTTTATCAAAAAAAAAATATTTTTTTCTTTTTTCAGTCTGATTCTTATGAAATTTGACTATGAAATGTAACCTTTGAAAAGAAACACAATTGATTCTATTAATTTTATTGATTCAGGCCTTAGATTTTGCAAAAATTTGACATATTGGTTTTCAGGTATTGATATTTCACTAATATTGATATTTCAAAATGGGACTCCTCCTTCAGTTTTGATGCTAGAACAAAAACAAATGCAGTTTTAGAATCCTTGGAACATTTCTAACACACTTACATTCGACTTTTTTCCATTTCCCATTTATTCTCTTTATATATGGGGTCAAAATCAGAAAAAATTGAAAGATTTTGGGTGCTTTTCATTGATATCGATATTTCAAAATGGGACTTCTCCTTCAGTTTTGATGCTAGAACAAAAACAAATGCAGTTTTAGAAACCTTGGAACATTTCTAACACACTCACGTTCGGCTTTTTTCCTTTTCCCATTTGTTCTCTTTTGATATGGGGTCAAAATCGGGAAAATTGAAATATTTTGGTCCCGTCACCCCTCCCGGGAGGGGGGGAATTATTGTCGTAGCGCCATAAAATATTAGGAACGAATAGTCCACCAACTAAGGGTCCTTCTACAACAAAAACATGCAAAATGACCATAACATCGCAAGGGCCCCCGGATGATCCACTTAAACTTGGTCTCTGCTCACTTTTGTGCATGAGTCAAATATAGTGCATGAAAATTGAATCTATCGTTAAGAAAATGTAGCTTAAAAGCGAAAATAGAAATGCAAAAAAAGGTATAGCAATTTATTCAAAATTTTTTTGTTTTTTTCAATTTTAAATCATACTACACAGTTGCTGATTGCTCCGTTTGTGAGTGTGTATGTGACGTTCTTAAGGATGTTCAGTATCCATATAGGGGTACATGGAAAAATTAAAATGCAACTTGAACGAGCTGCATTAAAAGAAATAATAAAACACTAGCTAAAACCTGTCTTAGTTACACGCATGTAACAGAAATCAAATCACTGCCACAGCTGCAACGGTTGTTGCATTAATGCGATAGTACGAAATTTTTTGCTCTATACGTTCCGATGCACCAAAAATACGAAATGAATTGAAAATAGACCTAAAATAAAATATGCTAGTATCAAATAGATGGTAAAAAGTTAGAAGAGAATAAAAAATGGTACCATATTACATTCACAGACGTTAGAAGAGGCTTTCATCGTATACGAAATGTACCAACGACGTCAGACCCCCTGAGTCAGAAGCAGAACATAATTTACCTATTATAGCCGTAATATTTAAACAATTTAAAAAGTTTATTTACCACAGGTGATACAGATGCCGAATGTTTCTTAAGTCTAGTACAATGGTCAAATTTGAGTATAGCTACCTGTGGGCCCGAACAAGTTCAGCGACTTCTAGGGCATCCTATCATCACGTTATTCTAAGGTGTACAATAATGTTTAACCTAGTTCACTTAACCTAGTTTCGCATTAGACTGATCATTGAGATAATTAACTCGATATTTTATGCTGTATTTACAATATAGGTCAAATCGGCTATATTTAACAGTATGTTCGATAAAACGATTCAAGAGCAGACTGAAGATCGTTTTTTTACCCAAGGCTTGTTACATTATTACATTATCATTAGTTACATGTAGGAGACAAGATTTGACATGGTGACCTTACACGACTAGTATTCTGATAGGAAGTGAGACTCAAGATGTCTTTTGGATACTTTGTACGAATTACATTTACGGATCTCCGCAGGTATAGAGTTCCAAGTTTTGGATCCAACGAAGAGGATACTGTGTTGCGACCGGGCCTTTGAATAATAAGGACGCATGAATTTACTTCTATTTCGGGTTAAATGGTCGTGATGACCAGTTTGCGCAGTCAATAACAGTCTTAGGCTATTGTCGCCATCATTTCTTACTGTTTTGTAAATGAAATTACAGATGAAGATTTTGTAGAGATCCGAAAGTTAAAGTATTTGTAAATTTTTGAAAGAATCATTTGTGTGAGCATTATATTCTAGGTTCTTTACCGCTCTGACAGCTCTTTTCTACAGAGTAAGAATTTGGTTAGTTTTATTTTTATCAGTTCCGTGCCATGCTTCTATTCCGTATTGCAAGTATGGAGAAATGAGCGTTCGGTAGAGCATTTGTAAAGCTGTTTCAGGCAGAAAATTTTTAACTTTATTTAGGATTCCGATGGATTTTGATAATTTAGAACTAATATGAGTGATGTGCTCTTTGAAAGTCAGATGTTTATCTATTATGATGCCCAGAAACTTATATGAGTTGGTTTCTACGATTTCACCTTCGTCAATTTTAATGCATGGGAGAGATGCACCTTTCTTGTATGAGAATGTAATATAATTTGTTTCATCAATATTAAGGCTTATTTTATTAGCTTTGAGCCACGATGAAACCTTATGAAGTTCATTATTTATACTCTCCACAATCATAGCAAGATTTTGGTTCGGAAGGACCGCAGAAAGCTTACTGTCATCGGCAAAAAGTATGAATTTGAAGAATGATGTAGATTTTACAATATCATTGATAAAAATCAGAAACAGGAGAGGCCCAAGAACAAATCCTTGTGGAACTCCATGGCTAATTGTCTGTGGGTCGGATTTTGCGTCGTCAATGACAACATATTGCTTCCGATTTGTTAGGTATGATCTGAACCAATCATGGGCAATCCCTCAAATGCCATAACAGTGTAGTTTCGAGAGTAGTATTTTATGGTCCACAAAATCGAATGCTTTTCGAAAGTCAAGAAATACAGAGAAGACAGGCTTTCCTTCATCTATATTAGAATAGAGGAATTGTAAATGATTTAATATAGCCTGTGTTGTTGATTTTTTAGAGCGAAAGCCGTATTGTTTATCGTAAAGAAATGATTTTTTTTCGAAATAAGAGTACACTTTTTTATACACAATCTTTTCGAATACTTTGTTAATAACTGGTAGTACGGAGATAGGTCGATAATTGTTTACACAGGTTTTTTCACCCCTTTTTTTAGATAGGGGTTACTCTAGCAACTTTGAGGGAGTTCGGGAAAGCGCCTAGTAAGAGACACTGGTTAATAATATTTGATATCAGCGGGGCTACAATGTCAGCAATAACTTTAAGTACTTAAGTCGGAAACGTTTGTAACCCACTCGATTTATTTTTCATGTTGTTTATGCACGTAATTACATCGGAGGAGTTTGTAGGCGTAAAGAAAAAGGAGTTGGGTTCTCGAATATGATCTATAAATTCCAGGTGATCAGTAGGTTCACTTGGAATACCATCAGCTATAGTTTTCCCTACGTTTACGAAGAAGTTGTTAAAGAGATTAGCAATTTCTTTCTTCTCATGGTATTTTACATTATCTTGAATAACATATTCAATTTTCTTTTCATCGGCATTATTCGGTTTACAGCAAGAGTTAAGGAGATGCCAAGTCTTTTTAACGTCAGTTTTGAATTGAGTAAACTTGAGCGTAAAGTAGTTCTTTTTTGACGTTTTTACCTGGTTTGTTACATAGTTTCTGAATCAGTTATATGTTTCTCTAGATATTCGCCCTTCGCAAAGGAGGGCTTGGTACGCTTGACGTTTCTTTATATATATCACGATGTCTCTAGTAATCCGGGGCTTTTGTTTATTTTTCGGGGTAACTGTGCGAGGGACAATTGGGCAACACTGATTGTATGCGGTCATTATAGTTTCAGTCAACTTTACTACTGCTTCATCAATGCTCGTAGCATTATTGTTTTGTTGAGAGATGTGCAATGTAGGCTTTGATTCTTCTAGAACGGTGCGCATTTCTTCAAGATTTGATTAGTTTATTTTACATTATGAGTAAGTTTCAACCCGTGCCTTGGTGCAAGCAATATAGACATTTTTCCTAATAAAAAAAACTGGGAAGTGATCTGATAAGTCAGAAGTAATTATTCCAGCAAGAAAATCACTTAGGTCTGTCATAAAGATAATGCCAAGCAGCGTAGCACACTCTGAGGTTATTCGTGTAGGCTTTGTAATGATCGGAAGGAAGGATTGAGACTGAAAGGTTGTTAGGAAATTAGAGATTGGTTCATAGCTTTCATGTTTCAGTAGATCATAATTGAAGTCACCGCATATTATTATGTCATTGTATAAGGGCCTGTTGAACTGAGAAATAATAGGATTCAGCTCATTCAGGAAGAATATAGGACAGGCTGTAGGAGGCCTATACACCGTTCCAAGCACCATGCGTTTACCATCTCTAGACAGTTCTACGAAGAGTGATTCTATATGATCCTGATTCATTGTTGCACTTGCTATGGTTCTCGAGTCTATGTGGTTAGATATATATGTGCTGATGCCTCCGCCCTGCTGGTTTTTTCTTAGCAAATGGTAACTATGATAATTTTCAATCGAATCCTGTCTTTAGTCGAGTCATCTAGCCAGCTTTCGGTAAAGCTAATCACGTCTAGGTTATATCTAAGTTCAGTAATAGTGCATTGTATCTCTTCCAATTTTGGATAGAGTGACCTACAGTTCCAACACAGGAGTGAGAAATCTCGGTCAGTTATTCGTATAGTTTCGTTGAATTTTAATATATTAGTATACCTACACTCATGAGAGTCGTTTAGGTTTGGATATATTCTGTTCAAATGATTGAGATCAAGGTCGATTTCCTCGAATATCTCAGGGTGATCAGTCATTTAAAATTAGTAAACAGTAAGAATTAGGTACTATAGAGCTTAAAACGAAATACAGAGTCAAGCTTTAAGGGATATTCCTGTCTAAAAAACTAGCTTATGAAGTACGAGAGAATAGAGTATAAAAAAATCTAGTGCGATTACGTGAGTACACATAAACTCAGTCCATGAGCGAATAATATTGGAGTTCAATATCACAACATTGGTGTAAACAGATTGCTGCATGAGGGCGTTTTTACAAGTTCACATACAACAGGTAATAAATTTTAAAGATTATAACGACAATGATATAATCAGCTGATATGGTTTACGCGTAATAATAACTTTAGTGGTAAAAAAAGGAAAAAATTCACGGTAACATTGGGAGGTAGAAAATTGCTGATTGAGTTGTTTCAAAAGTTCACACAGAGCTGTCATAAATGTTTACAAAAACATCTGCTATACATTTGTATAGATTCAGGTTAAACTAACATCAAGTTGAGGTTAAACTGACATAATACCTAATTGAGGTTAAACTAACACGAAACTGACATATCTAGTTTAGGGGATCACCTAGTCTAGTCACCCATGACCTGCTTCGATGACATATTTAGTTGTTGCATCAGGTATTGCTCGAGGTCATCTGGCGTGTTGATCTCGCGGCATCTTGAATCTGGGTTTCCGGGGTTAAATATGAAGATGTTTCCATCCTGTGTTCTTGGGATTCCAATTTTATCCGGGAATTTCCTTTTGGCCATCCTCAGAATGTACATGGCGTTAGCTCGTGAAGGTGTGAGGTATTCATTTATGAAGAAGAACTTTGGTTTCTTTTCTCGGCAGGCGTTGAGCATTTCATGTTTTTTGTTATAATGTTTTAGTTCAAATGCAATATTTCTTTGATCTACGTTCCCAGTTACTGGTTTTTTCCCCATTCTTGTAGCTGACGTGATGTCAGTGTCGGAGAGGTCAATGTTGATTTTGTCCTTCAAGAGCTGGGAGACTGTATCCTTACAGATTTTGTCTGCGTGAGATTGCGGTATTTCCCTTCCAGAAATGACGAGAGTACATTTTTTATCTTCAATGTCTCGGCGCTGATCATTTTTTTCCAACTGGTCGAGGCGGGAGGTTAAGCTATCCATTTTCTCATTCTGTTCTTCGAGAATTTTTTTGTGTTCCGCTTCTTTTGTTTCAAATAGCGTTTTAAGGTGGCTTATTTCATTTTGTATTTTATCAATATCAATATTCAATTTTGTCATCACTGAATCGAAGTTTCTATTAAGACAGAGACCACTTCTTTACCGTCTTTCGTTAGGCTAGACACATCAGGGTATTGACCAAACTTCGGTTGAAACTCGATGCTGTTGTTGGTACTGCGTCGTTTGTTAGGTGCCATGTTGAAGATTGAGGGAGTTCAGTTCGTTGTGTAAATGAAGGTTGAATACTCACACTTATGAGGGAATATTATACTCTTAGTTTGATTATTTTTATATATGGGGTATTTAAATCCCATTTGAATACTCTTGGCGAGAGTGGGTACCCATTTAGGTTAGAGGTACATTCTTTCTACCAATAGGCGCTTTGTTTCGAAGCGAGCGCCACACCCGTCCTCATCACACGGAGTCACTGAAGACACATATAACATGTTGCTGAGCAATGATGTGGTACCGTACTGCATTCTTACTCTGCGTATTGTAAATACAGAGAATAAATGGCAGTGCAAATCGTGCCTACCCTGGCTACAAGTAAATCAAAATTTTGGTATTTCGAGCGTAGCAAGTAGATCAACTGTTATAATTTCGTTGGATTTGGTGAACACTTTGATACTTTGTTATAGAAAAAAATTGTTGATGTTGATCTATGCTTTTCAGGGTAGGCACTGCCTTCCTTGCCTACTCAGAGGGTGTATTTGTGATGAAGGTGTATGTAATTTATCACAGCATAACAGAAAATTAATTTAGCTTGGAAAAGAGATAGTTTATCCTGAAATGTTATGAGAAGACCAAAACGACGTTATTAAAAATTAGAAGACAACATCAACGTCATTTGTGACATCTGCAAATCGCTTGGTGCGCGTTATCAGCGTTGTCTGGACATGAATGATCATTAATTCAGACATTTGGAAACTTGATTATCTAATTACATTTGTGTTCTGTATTCGCAGTTATTTCATTTTACTCCATGCTTATACATAATGTTTTTCTTGTCATTGAAAGTGTGAACGCATTTTTTTAAGACGTTGTATTGAATAAACTGTCAATTTTTAACATTCTGTTACCAATTTAAACGTCATTTGCAAATGAAGAATTTAAAAAATTCAGATCAAAATACCCGTAACCATTATAATATAAAACATTCATCTTATAAAACGTAAATAGGTGAGGTTTGAGTTACAAAATTTTCAAAAGGTGGAGTGGGAGCCAGCGTCGAAAATTGATTCCTCCGACTCCGCAACTTTGATATATACCGTAGTTGATCCCCCTGAGATGATTACTTCAGATGCAATTTTTATTTACAGGAATAGGATGCACGGAATCAAAAATAAAAAGAACATCTTTAAGCCGGAGTTATGGCAAATGCATTTCCCAACAAAAATTTAGATTCGATGAGTCAGTTTAAGCTAATCATAACAAAAGCATTCCAACTGGAGAGGAGGGAAGGAAAATGAAAAATGAAAAACTTTGTATTTCCTATCAAGTTCAAACATAAAGTGTTGATACATTGGTCTTTAAAATACCTTAACATTTACATCCTTAACTGATAATAACTCATCGGATTCATAGTTACCTCGAAAAATGTAAAAACAAAAAATGATTGACAGAAAAGCACAACAAAAATGAGTTCCCTTCGTTTCGCAATCTGATTTTGACAGTGCATTTAAATGTAAGTAAGTAACGCTTAGTTGAAAAATGCATAAGTATGTACACACTTATATTGAAATAAAAGCGAAAATCGCATTCAAATACCTTAACTTAAAAAAAGAAAAACAGTTTATTTCAAACAAAGATGGTACACCATTGTTTTTTTTTTAAATATCTTAAAGTGAGGAATGTACACTTGTATGATACACACACATGAGTATTGTAGTACCCATGTCACTAGTCGAAAAAAATGATCGAGGGCAATGTATCCCTAGTGTTGCTTAATCTAGATTTCATGATGATTTAACTACAATTAGATATGAAAACACGATTCCTGTTACAATGTTTAGTTGAGAATACTCTTTTTGGTGCTCACTTGCAGTGGAATATGAGCTCAATGACTTGCGATATAAGCAATTTGTTGAGAGTAAAACGGGTGGATCAAAATAATCCTGCGTCTAGGGCAGCGAGGTTGAAATTTGTATTCCTACGTGTAGACTAGTATTCCAATCAAGGGCCTCGGAGAAAAAGGTCTTTTATCACGCAAAAAAATTACGATGTTTCCATGCTAATAATATTGCCACAAAAGAGTCTACAAGAATTAGAAACATGAAAATGATTATTCTACAACGGCTACCAAGAAATGTACAACATAATTGGAGTGATACGTGAAAGTGACCACCAAGATAACCTTCTCATGAGCGTATAATGATTTGCATCACACAAGACTAACAAGCATATTTTAGGACGTGAATAATAGGAGAACACATTGTGTTCTATAAAGTTATCAAATTAGAAAAAGTTACGTTATTTTCGAAACATTATGCAAATGTCTTCAACTGAGAAACATAAATAGATGCCACGGCGGTCCGGTTTAATGCTTATGCAAAAACGGAGAGAAAAAGCATAAAAACGTATCCTATAGCTGCTTAATTGAAATGAATGGTGTTTGTTGATTCATGGAAGCAACAAAGATAAAAACTTTGTCGGGTGAAAATACTTGTGACAGTTTGCACGTACATTTGCATATCAGCTTAGGATTTCATCAAATCAGGGAATACTATTATAGTTGTTTTTTTGTGGCAGAAATTCAAAAATATCATTTCGAGCGAGCATGGACCAAAAAAATACACCTATGAGAAATTACACTTAGCTGATTGCTTAAGGGGGTCACCCCAGCGGTTTTTAAATTTTGATCCGATCCGTTTAAAATTTAGCCAGTATATGTATTTGTTGAAAAAAACTTATTTTACAAGCATTTTTTTCGATTTAGGCCTTATTTTTTTGAAAATACGAAATATTAGTTTTTTGGTATATTTTTATGGATATTTCAAACGAATAGAAGTCATTAAGTTTTTATGCTAGAACAAAACCAAAGGCAGTTTTAGAATCCTTGAAGCATTGCAAACAAATGTATGGTAGCAAATTATCAATTTAAACTTTATTTTTTATATGTGATATTTGATCACTAACTAGCATATACACTAATTTCGAGTTTTGAGCTTGCTAAAAAAAATTATTTGTACAATTGGGGAGAAAGGTACCATACTTTTGTTAGAACAAAAAAAAGACAGTTTTAGAATCCTTGAAGCACAGTAAACAAAGTTACGCTTTTAAATTTTCCATTTCCCGTTTTGTTTTCTTTTCATATGGGGTCGAAAATTCAGGATTTTTGGTACCCATACACTCCCCTGGGTCTGGGGATCTAGTGTGCATAGCGCTATAAAATATTAGGACCGAATCGTCTACCACCTAAGGGTCTTTTTTCAACAACAAAAAACAACAACAAAAAATAGCTCATAAGACCGCCAGGGGCCTTGGTTGACCTCCTTAACCCTTTAGTGTCCAACGTTCCCATTTTGGGAACATGACTCTATGTTGCTGCCAAAGCTTACATACTGTTATTTTCGATTTGTCTTGCATCGAGCATAAGCAGAAAGACCTAATCTATATTCTTGGTTGGTGTGAGGATTTATTCTGTTATTCTCCATTGTTCTTACTGAGGTCTATTTAGAGCTATTTTTAGCAAAAATAGTTACTGTACCATATGTAAAAATTTTAGTTGGACGAAATGCTGCATATGGGGCAAATGGGACATGAATATTTTTGCCAATAGTTACTCAGTAGCATACATGCCCATTTGATACATATTATTTCGCAGTTTTGATGATAAGAGCGATTTTATTCGATGTTCAGAAAATGGGAACGTTGGACACTCAGAGGTGCAGTATGTCATGATATTTTGCCGACTTTGATGAACGAGTGCGAATGTGTTCCTGGCTTCGCTAACCAACATGTTCATTCTTGTAGCACGCGTAAGAGTAGTTTTTAGCTAGTCTAGTCAGTGCTCGGCTATTCCTTGCTAAAGACGGATGAATAGCAAGATTCACAGATGTAGAGCAGCTGCCTCCACCCGCTGGTAATCAGCTGTGGAAAGTGACGAGGAATTCGAAGAAAGATTTGTTTGACAAAGAGTATGTTCAAAAAGCAGTGTGTGAAGAAATTGAAATACATGAAAATGAAGGATATGAAGAGGCAGGAATGGACATTGGTTAAGATATTCACGAAACTGGAATGTTTCGCAAAAGGGAAAATGCGTCATTAGGTCCTCACTCAATTCTCTCAGGAAACATGGATGAGCATTTAGGCATGAGCATATTCGTATTTTTCAGTTATTTACCTCTGTAGAGATTGTCAACCACGTGACGGAGCAAACTAATTATTACGCTAACAGAGATAAGGATGATCAGAACTTCAGAGTGGAGGAAGACGAGATGAGGAAATTCTTAGGATTATTGCTCATCATTGGGTATCATAATGTGCCGTGTGAAAATGATTATTGATCCGCAACCGAAGATTTTGAGATACCGATTTTTCCCTGAACTATGAATAAAGATTGGTTCAAGCTCATAAAGAAGCATTTTCATCTGGCCGATAACAAAATTCAAAAATGGCCAAGAACTTACCATTGCTGACAATGCTAAAAGAAAATTGTCAACGATATGGGGTATTCCGTCTTTCTTCGAGCATCGATGAGTCTATGATTCCGCACCATGGCCATCATACTCCGAAAAAATTTATAAGAAATTAACCGGTAAGATTTGGCTTCAAAATGTGGATGATGTGGGGTGCTGATGGTTTCCCATGCAATTTCTCAATCTAGTGTGGAAAGGATGCATAATAGAAAGTTGTGAATCCGAACTCAAAACAGACTCGCAAAGACTTGAGAAGAGATATAAATCGTACTCTCGGCGGGGTACAAAGCAAGGGGAAACAACCAGGGTTGCGGAGTCGGAGTCGGAGTCGGGAGTCGGAGTCGCCGGAGTCGGATGTTTTAGGGTGGAGTCGGAGTCGGAGTCGGAGTCGCTTCTCTGAAGTGTGGTGGAGTCGGAGTCGGAGTCGGAGTCGCTACTCTGAAGTGTGATGGAGTCGGAGTCGGAGTCGGAGTCGCTTTTCCGGATGTGGTGGAGTCGGAGTCGGAGTCGGAGTCGTTCATTCGGATGTGGTAGAGTCGTGGTTGGAGTCGCTCTTTTTTGGTGTCTTCGATTCTACTTTTTGCTAAAAATTATTTATAATTCATTAAAAATAAAAGTAAATCAAAACAGAGTTAGAATGCTTTGCTGAAAAATCTAAAAAATACGCAATGTTTTTGTTGATTGTTTTGTTCTAAGTATGAAACAGCGTATTTATTCCTATCACCTAATACCGTCATGTTATCTAGTCATTGAGGGTTTGCACAGATATATATGAGAAACCTACGAGTGCGAAATATAATTTTTGTACCCAGCATTGATGTATATTTTGTAGTTAAAAGCAGGAATTAGTAATTAAAAGCATCGCAAATTCATTCTGTATATTTCTGTTTTGTTCATTTTTCCTTCAATTAATACATAGGAACTGAAAAATAGTATTAAATGTGTTTCAATTTACTTGTAGAACATTTCAGCTGATGCAATACATTGTACTCACATAAAGAGTGGTAACTCTGTATGCTCAAAATGATGCATTGATTGATAATGATCATAAACATTTCTAGTCTTTAGGTTATGATTCATTGCCAATGAGTAGTCTTTGCCGAAACCTGAAGCTATGGTCTAGTGCAAAAAGACTTCTAGTTTTCAAGTCATGTTATCAAAATTGATATGGATTCCGTGTTTTTAAGTCAAGTTGACATGTATTAATAATAAAAATTTCTGCTCATTTCTCAAGTTATTCCTTGAATGTAATTTGGTTCATTCAGAGTTATATTGTATTTCACTATATCATCATCATGTTTAATTTTTATCTTCGTATCACTCCCCAGTTTCTAAGCAAGTATACGCTGAAATGGAGAATTTTATAACTATCTTGATACATTTTTAAAAAATGAAATAGTATTCGTTTTGTAGCATTATATAATTAATTACTTCTTGTTAAGGAAGATTTGGAAATGTTGTAAGGTTATCTATATCGGCGTTGAGACACTTGAAAAAAATTAAAATACGATGTAAACGAGCTGCAATGAAAATAATTACACACACCAGCAAAAACTTCCCTTAAAGTCACACACACATTGTAACTGAAAACAATGCACTATCTCAGCTGCAATGGTTTTTGCATTTATGCGATAGTACAAATTCTCTTGCTGGAAACGTTTCAAATTGCTCCAAAAACACGAAATGAGAAGAACCTGGGCGTTTATTTAAATAACAAAGTGTCCAATACAAAGTAAAAAGTTAGACGAAAATAAGAGATAGTATCATATTACACGCAAAGAAGCTAGAAGTGACTTTTATTCGTAAAAAAACGCACCGAAAACGTCAGAACCCTGTGATGAAAGCAGAACAACTTTTGCTTATTATATATAGCCGAAATGTAACATAGAGTTGAGCAATAATATGACACCTTTTCTGCATTGTTACCCTGCATAGTGTAGGTACAGAGAAGAAAAGGCAGTGTGCAAATCTGGCCTACCTTATCTACACGTATACATAATTTTGGGGATTTGAAGCATAGTCATTGAATTAACTATTATAATTTCAATGAATTAGTGCATACTTAGAAATAAAAAACTGTTGATACATATCTATGCTTCTCAGTGTAGACAATGCCTACATTACCTACTCAGAAAACACTTGTCAGTAATATACAGGGTGTTTCAGATTCAGAATAAGAGGCAAAAAATTGCACACCAACTAGAAGATATCCAAATAAAAACTTTTTCTTCTATAAAATTTTCCGAAGAAAGAGACATTGAGATATTAGCAGTTTATTGTTTTTAGGGGTGAAATTTAATGAATAAACTACTCGCAATATTGATTTTGAATTTACGTTGATCCGGCGAAATGTGCTAGTTGCATGACCTCCTAGATCTCCTGACATGACTCCAATCGATTTCAAATTTTGGGACACGTGAAGAGCCTTGTCTATGCTACACCCATTGAGTCTGAGGAAGATCTTGTGGCCAGAATTGCAGTGGCTGCAGGTGAGATACCTTAATGCCAGACGTGTTTCCTAATATTCGGCAGCCGTTAAGGCTAACATTCGAAAAGTGCATAGATGTAGGTGGAACACATTTTGAACAATTTTTGTAAAGTAAATTCAGAATCAATATCGCGAGTAATTGTGCCATTAAATTTCAACCTTAAAAACAATTAACACCTAATACCTCCCAACCCCGATTTTTTGGGGGAAAATTTCATAGGACAAAAAGTGTTTATTTGGCCATTTTCTACTTGATGTGCAATTTTGTACCTCGTGTTCTGAAACACTCAGTATACATAATTGTGTACACGACTCGTCATAAATGACGGGATTCGATATTGTCTGTATAGAAATCTTTCAGATGTGGACCATAAAGAAATAGTTCCATCCTAATAGCACCCGCGATTAAAATATTCTAATACTTGTGCACTTGTGAAACTCGCATCACAGATACAGTAGTTAAGCATCTTTAAGAGCGTGAAAGGGAGACAGATCAACCAACAAAGACGAACAGCCAATTTTGTTTGTTCAATGAAATTTCCCGTTGAATATTTTCCGTATTTCTGATGACGGCTTTGTGGAAGAAAGAAAAAGTTTTCTTCAGTTGGCCTCTCTTAGTTCACTGACAAAAATTTGAAACTGATGAAATGAGATCTTTTTGTTCGTTGTTTTTTGTTTTGCAGCTGCATCTTTTCTTTTCGATTTTTGTGTTTAAATTTAACTTTCTATAATTAAGCACGTTTACGCTTCTAGCAGACCTGCATTAACCTTAAATAGCTTTAATTAAAATTACTTGTTACGCTTTGGCGTTCACTCATTAAATTATCTTTGAGCTTGCTCTGCTTGGGCAGCACGTCGTCCTTTTAATAAAAGTGGGTCTGGTACCTCTAACTTATTTCTCTTGCGTAAAAAGTAGTCTCTTTCTGCGACTTGAACTCCTCGACCCGGCTTTTGCAGCCTCTTGAATAGGCACTTATTATTGAAGGTAATGAATTGTCAAATAATTGTTAAAATCTTAGTGCTATATGCAATCTTGTAATAAGATACGATATTCACCTAGTCGGCGACCAGACATCTTAAAACTCTGTATCTCTCTACTCAGAACGCCTCTAAAATTCCCTACCGGAGTACCGTACTGATGACCGGCCGAGTCCATTGGGTGTCTTCTATTTTTAGCGAGTATCGTTTTAAAAACTAACCTTACGTTAAAGAAGATCTTCGGTCTCTATTTTGAAGGAATTTAATAATAAAAATATTACAGAGGACGCTGCTGAGCGTACTGTTGGAATCCTCAAGATCTGCCTAACTTGGGTACGGTTTCTCTTTTTGCGCAGGAGAAAAGGGAAACGACTTGCTGTTTTTCCCTTGAAGTTCTTCTGTATTTGAAATAAATGTTCGAGCAGTTGCCCTTAAGTTTTAAATCCTAAAACTCCATTGTATTAACATAGGAGAGATTACGCTCACGAAATAGCTAAACCTATTTATTAATTTGTTCAAAGGAGACACTTGACCATTTATTGTATAAGAAAAATCAATACTATACCGGGTGTCCCACAAAAATGTCCCGGACTTTTTAATTGATAATATCTCCGCTTTAAACTAACATATTTTAACTGTCTTTTATTTACAATTTAGTCAATTTTGTTTCCTTTTGAATTAATTTAAGTTTTTGAAAATCAGTTGAATAAACTTTAAGACGATCGAATTACTGAAAGGGGTAGAAAAATTGTTCAAAGGGAAAGTTTTAAAAACAACACTGGTGTTCTTCTTCATTCCTCAATACCTACTGTTAAGAATAATTTCATAACGATGTATCGTACATACAACTAAGTATTTAAACTCTCTGAGAGGTTTCAAGCTTC
This sequence comes from Morinoia aosen, assembly GCA_030386875.1. Lineage (NCBI taxonomy): Eukaryota > Metazoa > Arthropoda > Malacostraca > Amphipoda > Talitridae > Morinoia > Morinoia aosen. The sequence goes on along the minus strand of CM059569.1, from coordinate 10,372,945 downwards.
AAGTGTTCTCAATAATAGTGTTTCAAGGACTGATAAAAAACGGTGGAATAATGGGTAAAACTCTTCGTTCAATGGTGGCTAGAAGTAATACTTGCCTTGAGAGAAATGGAGGGTATGTCGTTGGATACTAAAATGACCTCATTTATTTAAACGTTATATAAGGTAATGATTTGTTACTCCTTAAAATTTTTGTGTGTTCAGTTTTATGGAAACTACAAAATAAGGAAGAATATCAATATTGTTTTAAAAACTTTTCCTCTGAACAATTAATTTTCTGCTCGTTTCAGTGAATTGGACATTGTACAGTGGTTATTCAACCGATTATCAAAAATTTAAATTATTCGAAAAGGAAACAAAATTTACTACATTGTGAAAAAAGGCAATTAAAATATGTTAATTTAAAGCTGAGATGTAATTAATTAAAAAGCGGGGACATTTTTATAGGGCATCCGGTATAATAAAAAGCCAGGTGTCCGTCAATGATAAGTATATGTTCTCGTGTGTAATTTCCCCTATCTCATTACAATGGGAATCTGCTTGCTTGGACAGTATCATAAATACCATCGAAATATGAAAAACCCGGCATCTGCTCACTTATGTTTATAAGTAAAAAACATTGCGTGAAAATCGAATCAACTGTCAAGAAAATGCGACTCATTGCATTTAAATTTCACAGGCATTTAAATGCTTAAAAGGTATGGCAAATATTTTAAAAACCTCTTGCGAAGAATAATTTAAAAAACAATTCAGGTAGGTATTATGTTATACAATTTGCTTGGTTGTTGTGTGCATTTGTGACGTTTTTAAAGATGCTTAATGACCGTATCTGTGATACGAGTTTTACCAGTGCACAAGTACGAGAATACTGTATTTTAATCGCAGGTACTATTACAATGGATATATTTGTTTGCCATTTTTATCATGAGATTTTTTTAAAACGATACCATTGGATCCCGTCATTTTTGACCAATCATGTACACTAGTATCTTGATTATTAACAATCTGTAGTCAATTTAAAAGTCGTTCGCTAATAAAGAATATAATGAACATATGCACAGGTTTCAACACCTGCAACCGTTTACTACTAAGAATGAGTGTCGTGTGTTTATTTATACGTTTTGTGTCACGCTGTTAAGAATAATTGATAGGAAAAAAAATAGCGCTGGCGGTCTTGGTTCCAGTTCACGGTCAATTAATACACTCATTTTCGTTGTGCAATAGCTCTGTAATAAGTCACTTTCATCACAATTAAAGCGATCCAGAACCTTATATACTCAAGTTTGTATCGTGAATACCGAGTTCGGCGGGGTATTGCATAATGAAATATGCTGTATTGTATATTACAATATACTGTATTGCAATGTACTGTATTGCATATTACAATATACATACACAAGTTCGCAGTTACTTTCAGTAATGCTGAATTTCTGTATCTTGGATACGACACGAATGGCTATAACTACTTCTCTTGCGGCTCAAAAATGCTGTGTTCTGAGTGTTTATTACTCTTATAAGAAAATTAAGTTACCTTTGGAATAAGCTGAAAGCATGGAAACTCCACTCAAACGAAAATTTGTTGAAGAAAGGTATTGAATTTTGTCATTTTTTACGGTCTGTGTACACTAGTTAAGAAATAAAATATTCATCTTATAAATTATGAATAGGTGAAGTTGGAGTCACAAAATTGTGAATAGGCGGAGTCGGTGTTGGAGTCGCCAAATTCTGGAGAAATGGAGTCGGAGTCGGAGTCGGAGTCGCCAAATTCTGAAAAGGTGGAGTCGGAGTCGGAGTCGCCAAATTCTGAAATGGTGGAGTCGGAGTCGGAGTCGCCAAATTCTGGAAAGGTGGAGTCGGAGTCGGAGTCGGAGTCGCAAATTTATTCCACCGACTCCGCAACCCTGGAAACAACACGGGGGTCCACATTATCAGTACCAGAGGCTGTTTGACACGACGGCGTGAACCATTTCTTCGAGACTTCCAGTCACGTAAGAGGCCACATGTGCGGCAAGAATAGTCGCCTCAAACGTATCAAATGCGATAAGCGGTTGTACAGGATGTGTAGTAGGTATTATCATGAGAAATAACTTTATCAATGTGACAAGTTTTTACGATTAGCGGAGTGAAAGTACGAAAAATTAGCCAGGATAGCTCTATAGTGAATTAAGATTTCGTTCCTTTTTTTGTTCCACAATTTTATTTAAATTATCAAAATGCTCGAATGTTGTGCTATCACATGAGTTTCATGAGCTTATTGAGGCCTGGTAATGTTGAATCTGTCGATGCACCAAGGGAGAACCTTTATATCTGGATACCATATTTTCGTTTTATTCTGCACCGTGAAGTGTCCAACGTTTCCATTTTGGGAACATCATAGAAAACAGTAAAGAAAACGAATTTTTTATATTTTATGGATTCATTTGCACTCAGTAGACTGATACGTATAACTTCTATCAAAATTTTGTTTGAATTCAACCTATTTCTTGGTACCGTCACTAAAGGGTTAAAGGAGCACGCTATAACCCAATCCCCAATTAAGTTTACTAGACAAATACAAGTCGATTGATGAGAGATTTTGCAAGAACTGTTGTAGATGAATGTATGAATGTACAAACATATACAAATGTACGTATACAAACACCCACACACACACATGTACACAGATACCAGGATACAAGCATGAAAATTATGAACATTTCAAGGGTTGGTTTTTAAATTAGGAAAATTTAACGTCACGGGCATTGGTTGATAAGCATCTTATTCGAACATATACGAATGATCACAAAGCAAATTAAATTTTTTGCACATGTTTTAAAGTAATAAAGTGAAAATGATGAGTTGGGGTAGTGTTACAAGTTACGAGTGAGATAGGGCGGTATTTATAGTTCATATGCTATTTGCTAGTCAAGTGCACGCAGATATATGACACACACATGTACACGAATACCAGTATACAATCATGAATAATATGAAAATAAAAAGTTTTGTTTTTCGAAATAAAAATTAAATTTGTTACATAACGGTCATTAGTTGATAAGCATCTTAGTAAAACATTTTTCTGTGATTCCGCAACAAATTTATACTTTATTGTGAGTGCTTTACAATAGTAAAGAGAGATGACGTGTTAGGTAATTTTGCAAGTTGAGAGTGAACAGAAAAAAGCGGTATTTCTCATCAAATTTCTAATTACCCGTTTAATGCATAAATATTTGTATATGTGCATACATACACGCACACATATGCTTATACACAGTATTTATAGTCCATATGCTAGATGCTAATCCAGTACACACAGGTATATGAGCACATATGCACACATACAGCCATATACGTACACGCATATACAAGTAAGCATGTTTGCAAATCCCAGCGAATAGACGATCAAATCCTAATACTCACGCATACTTCAAAACTGTTGTGTAATGTGTTAAATTATTAAACAATAAGCAAGGGAAATTGTTCAGCAATGGAGATATTGATCGAATAAGATCCGCAAATACCTATTCCATATGTTCTGTAACTAAGAATTGTTGTTGTGACGCAAGATGGCGAGCTATTTTGGTTTTAAATTCTCTCAGTCTTTGAAGGATTTTGATACTATGAGGAAGTTTATTCCAATATAACGAAAAGAATATGTTTTGGGCACTCTGCATGAGGAGCACTTCTCGAATAGGATTCCAGGCGAGTTTATTAAGGAGAGGGGTTACGTGATAACTTCTTTTGAAATTACCGTTGCATACCACCTTCGCTGCAAAATTCATGCACTTTTGTAAGTCCCTTTGAAGGTATTTAGGTAAGTCTCCCCATACTAGGCTGCCGTAGTCAATGCGCGATAACACAAGGGATTGAATTGCTAATAATCTGGATTTTTCGTCTAGCATACGTTTTATACGATGAAAAAACATTAAAGTTCCGTATATTTTGTTGCAAGTATTCTCAACGTGAGATTTGAAGAACATGTTTCTATCGAACCAGATACCTAGATTTTTACATTTTTCTGATGTATTAATTTGATCAGTTCCTACTGTAAGAGTAAGATCTGAAGTTCTTTTGATAGCATCTTTGGATCCGAAAACAATGCACTGCGTTTTACTATCATTTAATTTGAGACCATTTCGGTCGAACCATGATTTCAGGCTATTCAGTAGAGTTTTGGTTTTAATTTGCGTCTGTGGTATTTCCGATACAGGACTTGTTATTGCAATCTGAAAATCCTCTGCATAGATTGAGATCAGTGTATTTGAAGGCATTGGAGGGAAATCATTAATAAAAGTAGAAAACCAAAACGGACCCAGAATGGATCCTAGGTGAACACCTAAACTGTTTTGAGTGAATGGGGACAATAATTCGTTCTCTAAGAAGACTGCATGAGATCGATTTGACAAGTAACTTTCAAACCATTGCGTGTCAACTTCTAAGTTTAATATTTGCCGTAGAAGTCTATCATGTTTGACGCTATCGAACGTTTTAGAGAGATCGAGTAGCAGTAAGAGTGTTACATTTTTTTGAACGATGTCACTGTATCTTTTTTCAGAGATATTGAACAGAGGGTCTTGAGCGCGAGTGTTTCTTCTACAGACGTATTGATTTCGGTGAAGTAGATTTGACTCGTCCAGGTGAAATGACAGTTGTTTTGTCATTACTTTCTCCAATATTTTGGACATTACAGGTAAAAGACCGATGGGCCTGTACTACAGGCCCATCGGTCTTTTACCTAAATGCAGCATCAAACTACAGGCCCTGTAGTTTGATGCTGTATTTAGGTCACCACTTTTATGCAACGGCCTAATAGTGGACTGTTTTCATTGGTTTGGAAGCATGTTGATTGCTATTGATGTATTAATAATTACCAGACGAATCCATCGTGTTGTGACTGGGAAATTGTCTTTGATATATTGAAGACTGATACCATTATGTCCAACTGCCTGTACGTTTTTTAGTGAGAGATATATCTTAACTCCGATGAATCGACAAAACGTGGTCTCCACCTGACATCAGCCCTCGAGGGTGCAGAGGGCATGAATTTCCAATGCAGGTTTCTTTGGATTGGTACACACCTCGCTGAAAACTTGAGCTCCTACTTTTAAACAGGGTGTTTTGAAATCCGTGGCTGTTGCCAAGGGATTTTCAAAATTACTTATACGGTCTAAATTTTCATATGGAGCTACCTCACTAATAGTAAGTTTTTGGTTATTTACGGATTAATATTTCATTTCGGGTTAATAGTTCCTAGTGGAAGTGATTTTGTTTTGTTTCAATGATTTTCTTTCGAAGAATTTTTTATCTTCTTCATATCTCTTGTATAAGGCACTGGTTGATCTATTATTTTTTACTCTCGCAAGTTAGTTTGCTTTATTCATCTCAGCTCTTCAATTTCGTCAATAATACAAACAGTGCGTGTTGGCTTGTTTTTTTTTTGGTGATGTGAGGTGCGCATTCGTCGAGAGCTGCTGTGAAGTTCTCGTTGAAGATACACAATTGTATGTCAACATCGTCAGATTGCACCATATTCTGGAATTCGGTGGACCTATTGATTAGATTTTTTTAAAGAGTTCCGCTGAACAGTGCCTTTTTAAGCAATAAGTAATTAAGCGAAATTTTTGCCTTTGCTTTGCATAATTTATTTCACATTCTATAGAGTAGTGATCGGAAATATAAGGTGATATTACTGTACTAAGTAATGCGGTAAGATTATTTGTGATGGCGAGATCGAGGAAAGTTTTAGAGACTTAATAAGTAATGCGAGTCGGGACTTTGACCATTTGAGATAGGCTTAATTTATACAACAGTTTGCTTAGCTGATTGTTTTTGTCCGTTAAGTCGACATTAAAATCTCCCAAAGCATAGAATGACATTTTTGCCACAAGGATTTCTTTGAAAGTTTCCTCAATGAAATCTAATGTTGGACTTAGGGGAGAAGATGGGTGCCGATAAAAGCTGCCAATGATGATAGATTTATGTTTAGTTATTTATACTGTTAATCAAACCATTTTAATGCCTTCGCAAACTTTATTCACTTGGAGTGAAAATGTTGAGTATATTTCTTGCAAGAAACTAAAAGATCCACTACATCGACTGTTTTTAGCGCCATCGCAGCGGTAAAACACGTAATCAGGAATGTTAAAAAATGAACTTTGGGTTGGTGGGTCGAACAATGTTTCTGAAACAAATAAAATGTCTATTTCTTGAGTGACCAACATTACTCTGATGACATCCAATTTAGCATTCAGGCTTTGAGCATTAATATACTTCATTTTGATTTTTTCGTTACTATATCGTACTGTCTCGATGGGATAGTTCCGAGGATTCATCGATCTTGTCTGTTGCCTAGGGTGTTTGGCCCAGCGTCTGCTATGTTAGAAAGTTTACTAATTGCTGGGCAGCGGCAGTTCGTCAAGATGATCTAACTCCAGTCTTATTTTTGCCTTGTGTGACAAGGGCGCTGAAGTGATCGTTTTTACGATGGAGCAGTAGTGTGGGGTTATTATTTGATAACTCTGATGAGTGATCGACTGATATTTTCCAAACACCATGATCCTGTTCATCAAGGATGAGAAGTTTTCATTTCACAATTGAAATGATTAGTGGTTTAAGGTCTACAGCAGCCTAACCAAAATTTTTGTCGTCAAAGTAATTATTTATGAGGTTTTGAAATAAGCGAAAAACGCATTCAAATACCTTAACATAAAGATCCTTAATTGCCATTCATGCATGGTTATCGTAATACCCATGTTAATTGTCGAAACAAAGGATTCGAAGAAAAGCACGAAAAAATGCGTTTCCTTCGTTGCGGTTGTCTGATAATGGTAATTCATTTAAATACAAGTGACTAAGAAAACATTACCTAAGTGACGCATAGCTGAAAACTTTATCGTTAGTGCGTAATTATATCGAAATATGAGCATACAGACATACAAACTAGTGATACGAGCATGAGGGATTGATGTTAAAAGTAAAATAGGCAGATTTGATTTATTTGGCGACCGAAACTATGAGGTCGACATTCGGGATTTGGGGCAATTTCTCCTTCTAACACATCAACTAGTAGGCCAAATGATGAGTTCGGGGAGAATATAATATTCACCATTACCAAAAATTATGATGTTTATTGCCTACGCTAATAGTACTGGCGCAAAAGAGTTTACCTGAGTCAGAGATATGGAAAGGATTGTTGTCAATGCTAGCCGTAACATTTTCAATTTAGCTGGAACAGTACAAAAAGTTAACTACCTATAATAGTGTTATCATAACGTATTCACGAGTGTAAAAAAGTAAAAATTGCCACACAAGTAACAAGAACATTTTAAGTCAAGAATAATAAAATGAAACAATGATGTTCTATAGAGTTGTTACGTACGTGGAAACGTGTCCTTTTAAAATGTTCTAATAAGAACGAAAAAATTGCTAAAATACCTTCACATTTGCATCCTTCTTTTCTTTGTGTTGATGAATTTGATTTTAAAAATACAAATAAATAAAAGTAACTAAGAAAACATAATCCTTGTGACACAGTTGAAAACACTCAAGTTAGGGCGCACTTGTATTGGAATATGAGCAAACGACCACAGGACCAAGTGTTTGGAGGGATTAATGTTAAGAGTACATTGGACAGATTTAAATCATTTTGCGTCGAAAGTTATGAGGTCGACATTCGGGACAAACTTTTTTTCCATTCTTATGTATTGTTAGAAAATTTCTTTGGTTTAAAATTATGTTGATTATTTTTAAAAATAAATGGGTAACATGTTCCGTTTAATATTGTATTTAGGTTCACAGTAACGTGGTGTTCAGGCTTCCGTAGCTTCAAGGAAAGGGCAGGAGGGGCTTGGAACGACTAGACTCTACAGATATTTTTTAGATACTTTTTGAGCTACACTGGCGGAACGTTGGCGACGTATTCGTGTCACCTTAGAGCCTTCTAATGCTACCAATTGGTATTTCCTGCGGTGCTTCGCAGTTGCAAGTCTAGGCATCCCCGGCGTAAATTCTCTGTTCTCTCCATCTCTACTCCGTCAGCGCTTTTTGTTCTTCATCTTTATTCTTAGTTAGTGTGTATGTGTGAGCGTGTGCGTGATTAAGTCATTTCATTTATAGTGGCCTGTTTTGGCTGCTCATCCTTAAGTTCTCTAGAACCTCAAACTATTGATGTCCCCCACAAAATTGGAAAATTTGGGAGAAAATAGATTTTAGCTGCTATATGAGGTGAAAGATGTCAGGAACATCTCGTGAAAAAATGAAGTTTGTACGTTCACTCGTTCGCCCGCTACGGGGGTTGGCCGTATAGGGGGAGGGGAGGGGGAAGTGGTATTTTATCATGTTACACCTCCTCTTGGCACTTTCTTCACGGCACGACGTTGCTATCTCATATTCTATGTCGTTTTATTACTGTATAAAGATTTCATGGGTCCTAGCTGACCAAACCAATATTAATAAAAAAATTGAGATTGTTTATGTTTCTTTGTTTACCTTTTTTGGGAGAATCGGAATGTGGGGTTTCAAAATGCATCTCCTCCTACAGTTTGTTCACTAGAGTGATGATTTTGATAGCACTGGATGCGGACAAACGTGGGCATTCCGAAAACTCAAATGGAATTTCAAAATTCATTTTTGATCAAAAGTTGTGACGTCATAAAATACGAAATTTTACGTAAGAAGCCATGCCATGGAATTTCTTAAGTTTTTTCATTTCAAACTAGTAGTTTGAGAATTCCATTTGATTTTTTGGAAAGTTTAAGTATTTCCGCATCCAATAACACTAAAATCATCATTTTTACTCATAAACTGTCGGAGGATATGCATTTTGTAAACAACTAAAATCTCGTTTTCTATGCATATCTCATTTTCTATACAGAAAATCGCATTTTTCATAAAAGAAAAATAATTCCGAATTGCATTTTCTATCGGGATACTAAATTTCATTGCTCTAGGTTCAAAAATAGAAAAGGTCCATAAGGGGGACGTCCTCCTTAAATAAGACTGCTAGTCTGAAACTTTTAATAGAAGGGACCATCTAACTGACGAGTCGACATACTCTGATGTGGTCACCTTCAACCTAAAACTTAAACTAACCTCATCTCTTCAACCTAAAAACCTATAAAGCTCTTCTTTAACTTTAAACCTCAAACCTTAAACTCAACTTACTCTAGAATACTTTCCTTACTAGTTTCCTCCATACTTCAGGTTTTCTCTTTGTGCTAAGAGTTCATTCACTGAGTTGCACCATAAGCTCAGGTGTGTAATTATGATTATACTCAATTTATCTGACATGAAACGAAACAAGTGAATAGACATTATAAATTTTGATGGGGTTCTTTCGATTTCTAACGGTGGATGTGATTTTGTTTTTCCACAGTATCCTCTAACCGTCTTGACGCAGTTTCATCTGTTTCTAACTTGCGGTGCTGCTGCAACGGTTGTGCTTGGCGATGGTGTTAACTAGGTAATTTTTCCTTAACTTGAATCTCACTTAATCCTTAAATCTGGTTATATTCATTCATATGCGTCCCTCGGATGTAGACCGTCTTCTTCAAATTCTACCTTTATTTTCAGCTGACGTTGGGAGATTGGACGTGTTGTGAACCAGAGTTCCGGAGTGCCTTGGGGTTTTTGATGAGTGATGACTATGCAGCCGGACGCTGTCCGCGACCGACTTGCCTGCCGAAGTTCCTTGCCTCGGTCTCGCCCTAAAAGTGAACGCAACGCTTTTTATACTACTAAACGTTTTAAAAGTTTTAAACGAATAGATTGCCTTCTTGAAGCTTAACCCTTAAATATTTACTAAGTAAACGGTCGCCTTTGCGACACCTTAAAATTGAAACAATTTAACTAACAATTTAAACAATTTATTTACCACAGGTGATACAGAAGTAGAATGTTTCTTAAGTCTAATACAATGGTCAAATTTTAGTATCGCTACCTGTGGGCCCGAATAAGTTCAGCGATTTCTAGGGCATCCTACCATTACATTATTCTAGGGTGTACAATAATGTTTAACCTAATTCACTTAGCCTAGTTTCGCATTAGACTGATCAACAAGATAATGAACTCGATATTGATGTTTAATTTTACAATATAGGTCATATGGACTATATTTAACGGTATATTCGATAAAGATTTAGGAGCAGACTGAAAATCGGCGATATTACTCATGGCAAATTGCATTATTAAGACCGGACATGTAGGAGGCGGGATTTGACTTGGTGATCTTACAAGACTAATATTCTGATAACAAGTGCGACTCAAGATTTCTTTTGAATACCTTGTAAGAATTACTTTCTCGGATCTCCGCAGGTATTGAGTTCCAAGTTTTAGTTCCAACGAATAGTGTACTGTGTTGCGAGCGAGCCTTTGAATAATAAGGAAGCATGAATTTATTTCTATTTTGCGTTAAATGGTCGTGATGACCAGTTTGCGCAGTTAATAACTGTTGTAGGCTATTGTCGCCATCATTAGTTATTGTTTTGTAAATAAAATTGCAGATGGAGATTTTGTAGAGATCCGAGAGTTTAAGTATTTGTAAATTTTTGAATTAATCATTTGTGTGAGCATTATATTCTAGGTTCTTTACCGCTCTGATGGCTCTTTTTTGCAGAGTAAAATTTATATTGGTTTTATTTTCATTAGTTCCATGCCATGCTTCTATTCCGTATTACAAGGATGGTGAAATGAGCGTTCGGTAAAGCATTGGTAAGGCTTTTTCAGGCAGGAAACTTTTAACTTTGTTCAGGATTCCGATGGATTTTGATAATTTAGAATTAATATGAGCGATGTGTTCTTTGAAGGTCAGATGTTTATCTATTATGATGCCCAGAAATTTACATGAGTTGGTTTCTTTGATTTTACCTTCGCCAATTTTAGTGCATGGTAGAGATATATTTTTCTCGTATGAGAATGTAATATTATTTGTTTTATCGATATTAAGGCTTATTTTATTAGCTTTAAGCCACGGTGAAACCTTATGGAGTTCAATATTTATACTCTCCGCAATCGCAGTGGGATTTTGGTTCGGAAGGACCGCAGAAATCGTACTGTCATCGGCAAAAAGTATGAATTTAAAATGTGATGTAGATTCGTTAATATCATTGATAAAAATCAGTAAAAGGAGAGGCCCAAGAACAGATCCTTGTGAAACTCCTTGGCTAATTTTCTGTGGGTCCGGTTTTGCGTCGTCAATGACAACGTATTGCTTCCGATTTGTTAGGTATGATCTGAACCAATGATGGGCAACCCCACGAATGCCATAACAGTGTAGTTTCGAGAGTAATATCCCAATCCGAATTTTTCCGTCGGCGAACCGGTATTTATAATCGATTTCCATCGTTTATCGTAAGATTTCCAACAGTAAGTAAATTACTGGTAATCACCGGTAATTTTAGACGTTATAAATGCCCACCGACAATGGTGACCGTTATCTACCGTCGATTTTTGACGGTAATTTCGACCATAGAAAAACGCTGGTAAAAATACGATCGTTTTTCACGCTATATTTGTTAATTTTAAATTAACGGTAATGCTGGATGGCCCAAGCCTAAGTTGAATTGATGAAAAGTTACATAATATTATGTGATGCATTTCTGATAGTCAAATAGTATTTTACTTATCCTTTACATGCAATAGTCTGACCCTCAATTCTTCCAACATAATAGTCAAAAACATAAGTTCAAAATTAAGATATTACAGGGGCAACTTTACATATATCGCTATTTGTATACGTTCTAATTTTTAAGACGTTAGAATATGAAGTTCATATTTTCTAATTTAAGCTTCAAATGTTGAGAATTTAACATGAAATATCTGAATTTTAGCACTTGATAATTTCTTAGCAAATAAGAGGATGAATTTCAATAATACAGGACCATTATTGTGAAAACAAAGAATAGGTGCATTTCATTTAAATTGCTTATTTATATTAAAAAAAATTCTGGATGTATAAAATGCATTATTATAGTTTGATGTCAATGAACAAAATGTATTTCTGACTTTATTCAATATTTAACTCACTCTTCAAACCGTTTAAAAGGATATAAAAGGTTCCAGCTCTTCAAAACGTGACCGTTTCGATAAGTTGGAATATCAGTGTTAAGTTCTTTTTTACGGTTGAAGAGAACGCGATCGTAAACCAGAAGGACTTATTTTTAAATATTCCAATTTTATGAGAATTCGTTGAGTTTTACATGTTCAAAAGATGGAGGACCTATAACCCTATACATTCACAGCATCAATTAATGAGAATGTTTTAAAATTTGATAATTTTTTTAATGAAAATATTTCTTTCTCAAATCAGAGAAAAAATACAAGAAAAATTACTCGAACCTTCGCGTACAGTACACGAAGTTCTGGACGTTAATGTAGGCTTGAATTCGAAAATTGTGCACATATTTAATTGCGACTCTAGCTATAAAATAGCTAGATCTAAATAGTTTTCGTTCCATACCGGCGCGCCATTTCATAGAACCCATCTTAGATCCTTACCGAGTTACCCTAACGAAAAGGGTAATTTCTAAACTATAAGACGTACAATCTTGAAATTAGTACCAAATTAATGGGCGTGACGAGTACAATTTATTTGTGCAATTCAAAAATTTTTTACGCCCCTGTGGGGGGCAGGAAGAAGGCCTCTCGTGGCCCGTCAATCGTCGGCCGATTTTCTCTATAAGCCTCATTTTGGACTCCTCATAGTTGCTGTTAATATTGCACCTAACAATTTGAAAGTAGTCTCATTATTAAGATCGATTTATTCTCCAAATGTGAGTGTATAATAAAACTGTCATACGCTCCCTGGAGGAAGATGAAGAACAAGTTTCTCCTAGCCTCTGAATGGTCGACCGATTTCTCAAAAGGCTCATTTTGGACCACTCATAATTTCTAAACTATTGCACCTAAAAATTTAAAAGTCGGTTCATTTTAAGCGTCAATTCATTCTCCAAATGTGAGTGTATAATAAAAATCTCATACGCCCCTTGGGGGATGACAGAGACCAAGGTTTCTCCAGCTTCTATTTGCCTCGTAATCCGCCCTGCCGAAGGGCGCGCTCACCTAAGTTATGAAGTACTGTTGAAATGCTGGTCGTTCGCTGGTCGTTTTGCCTTGCGTTCTAGGGGCTCTCACAATCACATCGTGGGTCTTCGAATCCCGCAGGTGATGAACTTTTTTCTTAGCGATCACTTTCATGTTTTTCTTACTGATGTAGACTTTTGTCAGGCAATATTATAAGTAGAGCTGAGCCAATGCATAACTTGCATATATGCACTCAGAGAGATATGCAGAACGTGTTATGCAATGCAAAAAATTGTCTTGTGCATTTGCAAAATCACATATGCAATTACGCATATACACTACAACAGATGTAATATGCAAAGTGCTTTTTGCATATGCACAATATCATAGTACATATGGCCTCATGCGAGTTGTGCAATTTGATCGTCCTGTTGTTAATGTAAAACTGCAAAATTGTTCCTTCATCCAGAAATTTTCTACATTGATGGCACCTCTCGCATACATACTCTCAGTTGCAAGCAACATCACAAGTTTTACCTGGTGCACTGTCGTCAGTGCCTGATCCCCAGGTCACCTTCTTGACCTGTTGTTCAGTTTTTAAATATGGTTCATCAATCAAATACAATAGAGGTGTCCGAACTGAAATTAATGTACTTTCAAGTTCTTAGGAATATGATAGTGTGATAGTTTTGTACATCTAGTGATAGTTTTCTTGTTCTCTTCTACACATAGGCCTAACTATACTTACAAAAGTCTTCAAGTGAAAAGACAACTGTGAAATTAGTATCAATTTCCGATACATACGCTATAGTGAAGTAATAATCAATACCTCTGTTGTGCTCTGCCTGTTCAGTAACAAATGAGGAGGAACTCAACAAATCAACTTTCGGTGCTCGCATCACCAACTTCCCTTCCCTCAAGGTGTCACGGGTTCAAATCCCATCGCTGCGCATGACTTTTTGCATGGCTATCCATCGTTATCACATGCGTTAAGCCCTGTTTTACTCTGGAATCCAGTGAATATTTTCATGTTTCAGTGAATATTTTCTTGTTTCTTCACTATCAGCAAATGCATGATATTTTAAATATTGAAGACTGTCGTAAAGGATCATTACTTTACGGTTCAATATATGAAATATCGCACAAGTTCCAACTAACTTAAGTCCTTCATTCAGCAGTGCATCTGTAAGACTTAGTTGCATATTGCTTGCATATAAATGCGAGTACTGTGCATACGACACTCCGCAATCGCAATATATCTATCCTGAAGCCGCGCTGACGATTTCATATACGCGTCCATTGGCACAGCTGTGCATATTGGCACAGCTCTAATTATAAGCATGGAAATGTTATAATTGCGTTGCATTATGTAAAAAACTCTCTTCGTGTCCCCCATAGCAAAACCAGATCATACGTAGGAATGAAAATATATTTCTGAATGCCAACGTTGCTGCCGTAGACGCAGAATTATTTCGATCCACCCGTTTTACTTTGAACAAATTACCTATACCCCGAATCACAAAGCTCGGATTTCACTGCCAGTGTGCAGCAAAAACTATTATGTATATACCGAGCCTTTTTTTCTCTTCATAGTAAGTAGTGGGTGGCTGAGCATCATCGACATAATACTTTACAGGGAGTGTTCATGATAGGGGCTACCCAGGACCCTACGCACGTCCGAACATTAAATTAAGGCTTTATTTCCTCTCGTTTAGTGCTCACGTAACATTCCTTGAGGACATTGACCACACTGCAGGCAACGGCCCTGATTTGGCGCACGTACCAGCGTTTTCTCACCAACTGCCACGTACTGGGCTCGAACCAACCAACCGAAAAAAGTATTCCTAGATATGTATTGTGATGGAAATCGTGTTTTCTTTTTAAGCTGTACAAGAGATACATTGTCTTCCATCATGTTTTTCGACTAGCCACATGGGTATTTCAATACTCATGTGCGTGCATCACACATGAGTGTATTTCCAAACTTAAGATTATTTTAAGAACAATAATGTTGTGTACCATCTCTGTTGTAAATAAACTGTTCTTATTTTTTTGCAGTTGCACTACAGAACTACTTATTTAGTGAGCTTCCCCAATTTTTGCTATTTTTTCTACTTTGTACGTTTCGTTTTCTTCGAAATCAAGCAAAAACTGTTCTAAATCTAAAGTAAAGTTAAATCTCTACCAATGACTGTCTTCCAATCAAAGATTCCTAATCCTCGTTTCTGCCTTTCCTTTTGCTTTCTCTACTTTTCTGGGTTGAATGAGAGCGCTACTTTATTATGCCTATCACGAGCTCATTTTCCCAATTCTCGTACAATGTTCTTGTTACAGTCATCATGCCCCGACAGTAAATTCTTTTGTGCCAGTATTACCAGCGTAGGTAGGAAATATTCTAAATTTGTTTTGTGATAAAAATTTTTATTCCCTTCGAGCTCATTGTTAATTTGGCGAACTATTCAATACGTTATAACGAAAAGAAAAATTTCCTTAATGTCAACCTCATAATCTTTGACGCAAAATGATGTATATTTGCCCAATTTACTCTCAACATTTATCCCTGCAATCACGGGCTCCTGTGTTCGTTTGCTTATATTCCAATACAAGTGCGCCCCAACGAGAGTGTTGTACAACTATGCGTTAGGAAGATTATGTTTTATTAGTTACTAATATTTCAATGCACTGTCAAAATCACATTACGCAACGAAAGGAATTGATTTTTCTTGTGCGTGTTTGTTTCGACATTTAACATGGGTATTACGATACCGATGTCTAATTATCAACCAAGAATGTTAATATGCAGATATTTTGAAAACCAACGTTAAACATTTCATCTTTTAACTCTATTGTCAATTAACTGGTTTTCTTTTCCATTTTCACTGGGGTAGCAATTGCACAGTAAATTTACAGGAGTTCCTGTATTAGTTTTCACGTTCATTAACTTTAAGCCTTTCTTGTTCATGAACTTAATTTTAAGACTATAAGTAATTAATAATAAACCATTAATAGCCCTTAAAACCTTTAAATGTAATTTAGTCCCAGATAATTTAGCAAATTTAATAACTTCAATACGTAAAAATTTTCTATAACCCAGCTCTAGGCTTGTCTTTGGTTCTTGAACTTTGATTTACTGTCCTGAATACAACCTAATGAATACACTATTTGAGCCAAGCCGCACTTACCTCGTACGTATATTTTCTGGATGCAGATTCAGATCGCCTCCAACCTCCACTAAGCAAACATCTTCCATCAACTTTATTACTTATACAACCTTGAGCCTACTCAGCCTTCGTCTCGAACACCGTGCGGAACCTGCCTGCAACCAGCCCAGGGACGCCGGTGGGTTAACGTCAGCTTCTTCCGAGGACCGAGGACCGAGCATCGGTCCCTTCTTCCGAGGACCGAGCGGACAGAAGATGAGAGGCTGAGGCGCCTTCCTTGCTGCTGACCTGCACCACTCACCGTCCACTCGCCTGACTGCGCTTCCTGGCCTCCTGAAGCTCACGAGTACTTGTGGAGGTTCGTAAACTGTAAGTTTAGGACCAAATACTTGCCATGCCGTGAGCTTGGTACTTAGGACTACGTTTCCCCATGTATTCCTAATAACTATAACTTATAACAAGGAACTAGAAACTTAAAAACTATAACTTACCTTATAACTTAAAACTATAACGAGAACTGTATTAAACCTAATATTTACTCTGTATCATAACCAACCGCAACTAACTCCACAGAGCACGGCTTGCTTCCTATGACGGCACAGGCGCAGACCGCAAGTCCAACGCCCGCCTGCCTACCTGAAGTCCGGCTCTGAGAAGTTCTTAATCTGTTGCCCTGAGTTTTAGTGGTTTTCTCTTCTCATTCAAATATCGTTAGGAAATTCATCTTAATAAATTGAAGCAATTTTTCCCGTTACGGAACTCAGACTATTAACTTTCCAATACTTGATATTAATAAATTTTTTTTTTCTTTAGCAATAATTCTCGTTTGAAGCAACAAGCTAATGTAATCTGCCTAATGTGATATATAGTTCGTCCTTATTAAAGGTTCAGTGCTAAATATTATCAGAGCATTAATCTTCATGACTCTAGGATTTAGTTTCCTTGACCCAAAAATCATATATGAAAACACAAGTAAAGAAAATAGGCTAAAAATCGCAATAACGCAAATGACCGTCGCCCTGCTATATCGAACTGACGGTTATGTTGCTCACAATATTCGACAAGAATATTTTTGTTTTCAATTTTAATGACTTATGAAACGTAAAAATTAGTTCATTTCCAATCTTCTAACAGGATTTATATGGAAATCAATTCACAGTATAAGAGCAACCACTTTTTCATCCTGTCAGTATTCTCATTAACAAGCAAGAAACAGATATGGGTAGGTAGGGTAAAATAGAGGTACCGTAATCAATTGATATTTCACTAATAGAACATTGCGACTCTACCTAGGATTCACCTCATGATAATGAACCAGATCGCCTCCTCCGACTCCACCACACTCGAAAAAGCGACCCTGACTCCATCTCCACTGTATAACATGTGACTCCAACTCCATGACTCCAACTTGGCTACACTGCCTTCGTCTCATGGCAGGGCAGTGTTTACGATCGTTATGGTTTGTTGTGATCATGACATTAGAATAGCTGTGCTTACGTCGCACTCACACACACACACTGTTTAGGTCTCGTGAAAGCGGTCGGTGACATCTTTGAGAGAGCATTTAATGTCTAGTATAGTTAAAGCTGCCTTCGTGTCAGGTTCAAGTTCTATTAGCTACTGTAATTTTTCATACTAAAACAGTGCCGCACAATGTTCAAAGGGAAAAAGACAATCTGAAAAGTGACAAATGAACAATAAAAATGGAGAATGAAATTAACTATCTGAAAACGCTTGAAGGCAATAGTGTCGATTTCAAAGCAGAAATTTACAGGAAACTCATTGAGAAATTCTGTTATAGAAGATCTACTAAAGAAATAACTAGATTCAAGAGGTTAGAAAAATCCAGCGCAGAATTCAACTTCCAGATTCAGAGAATTTTACGCGTGAGTATTACCATTGATAGCTTATAATTCAATTTTGAACATAATAATTCAATAAATAATTCAATAATTCAATAATAATAAATAATTCAATTTTAACAATATAAATATACTGATTTCATTAAAAATATTTTCGTTTTAGACGTGTGAGCAACGCTGTGTTTTTGGCCGACCCCTCTGCACTTCATAAATCATTTTTTTATGACTTGCATTCTCTCACATTTTTAAGTTTTAATTCGGGCTGATGTCGCTCTCTTCATCCTAAACGTGCGTATTGAGCACTTGAATGTTGTAAGTTACATCGGTGAACCCAGTAGCAAGTCTATATGAATGACACACGCTAGCACGACTGACGAATTTATAGACCCCGGCCAGCCCCGATAATTTTTGCAGACCCCAGCCCCGGCCGGCCCCGGCAAAATAGTGCCCTAAACCGGGGATTTGGCCGGGGTTTTTAGTTTTTTACTCCACCTTTTTCACTTCAAATTAATCCGAGTCAAGGTCAATTTAATCCAAGATAAGTTCAATTTAATCCAAGTCAGATTAAAATTAATCCGAGTCAGATTCAAATTAATCCGTCAAGTTCAAATTAATGCAAGTCAAATTCAAATTAAACGTGCTAAGTATCCAGCATCAGGAGGCAGAATGTGATGCAGATCTTTGAGGGGAGTAACATATAGAAATCAATTACAAAGACTTCGTATTAACTATTCATAAATTTTTTTTCAATTCTACATTAATGGCAGTGTGCATCCACTCAAATATTTATGTTCAAAGACAATTTTATGTTACACATGCACATACGCATAGTAGTATCGAGGATTTAATTACTCATATAGAGATTTATATGCGTGAAATTTCGTTCGTCTGCATGCAACTACGAAAGATTACCATTTGATGATCTGTAGATTTTACCTTTAAAAGAAATTTAGCAACGAAGTCTGCTTTTGCTTGTTCAAACGATTTTTGTAAAAACAGGTTTCAACTTTTTTCACCGGTCGAGATGATATATTTGCCTAGGCCTATTCATTTGAAGGGATGGCCCAATTTTTATTGCTATTAGAGAATTGTATCTTTGTAGTAATGTACTCATATAAATTGTAATCAAATGGTATCGTACATAAGTACTCAGGGAATCTCATTTGCCCATTTCTTTTAAAGGGTAAATCTACACATCGTCCAGTGGCAATCATTTGTAATTGCATGCACATTTGATTTCCAAAATGTGAAGAAGTGGAATTTCAGGCATGTAAATCTTTATATGAGTGTAAATAAATCCTCGATACTATGTGTATCTGTAACATAAAAGTAGCTATGAACATAATTATTTGAATGGATGCATACTACCATCAATTTAGAATTATAAAACAACTTTAATGTGTAGTATAATAGGAAGTTTTTATAATTGTCTTCTAACTGTTACTCCGCCCAAAGATCTGAATCACACTCTGCCTCCTGATGCTGGATACTTTGTACATTTTCTGACTGCTTGTTTTAACACTGCAGAAATTTTATGTATTCCTTGCTTGAAAGGAAAAACGTTTTTCTTGCTCATCACATCCAACAGATACATTTTTACTCCAAAAAAAACGCTCAAATTAACGAGGGATTTATGTAAATTCTAAATTCAACTTGGAGCTTGATTAATTTGAACTTGATTTGAATTAATTTAAACTTGACTTGGATTAATTTTAACTTGACTTGGTCTAATTTGAACTTTCCTTGGATTGATATGAACTTGATTTGGATTCATATGAACTTGACGTGGATTCAATTTAGTTTGAACTTGACTTGGATTAATTTTAACTTGACTTGGATTGATATGAATTTGATTTGGATTAATTTGAACTTGACTTGGATTAAATGGAAGTTGATTTAGATTAATTTGAACTTGACTTGGATTAATTTGAACTTGACTTGGACTAATAGTTTGAAGTGAATAAAGCGTAGTGTGCCCGGCTACCCGCACGTGAAAAATTCATCATTCTCGAGACTGGAAATCATCATCAGCAAAAAAACAAATTTAAGTGAAAAGACATGAAATGAATTACATTGATGATAAATTGAAAAAATAACCCTAAAAACTACCGCTTAACGCTTGATAACGGAAAAGAACTAAAGTGGTTGTTTAGAATTGGAATAATTTTTAGAATGAATTAAGACTCTAAAATTCTGAAATCGGTGGCAAATTAAGATCTGGTGAGGATTTTAAAATCTAGTCTTCGTACTCAGCTGCTAAGCGGCCCATACACGATCAATTATACTGCGCAACATCATTGTCAATACCCTCAATTGTCAATTAAATTGACCGTGTATGGGCGATATTGAGGACTTGCGCGACTGTATTGAGTAAATCAAGTTCCGCTTGATATCTTTTGCGCAAGTCTCTAGCATTGCGCAATTATTTGACTGTGTATGCTGCCCTTCAATGGTATTGTGCAAGCTAAAATATTTTCTGTTTCACATTGAGTAAGTAGCCTACAATTATAATGTATGGAATAGAAGACAGGCAATTCGTATTTGAAGGTTTACAAGTTCATAAAACTTTACCACTTTTATCGAAAGTAAAATGTGATAGTTACTCAAACAGGCCGAAGAAAGATGCAGTATATGCTGTCTTTGTTGAAAACTTCCAGGACAAATACTCAAATTCCATGAGAGGAGATATAAAAAAAGATAATAGCATATAGGACCAACTATCGCAAAGAACTCAGAACAGTTTTGGATTTAGAAATATCTGGCGCTGGAGCGGACCAGGTATATCAGCCAACTTTGTAGCAGAACAAACTGCCTTTTTTACGCATGTATATTGATCGTGTGCGGCTAACTGAAAGTTGTCAATTACGTTGTGCAAGCCAGACTTGCACAATACAATTGATCGTGTATGTGCCGCTTTAGGGATCATTGAGAGCATTGTAATAGCCCATTTGACATCAGTGATTTTAAAATTCTTACCAGATTTGAATTTGCCACCGATTCGATAATTTTGGAGTCTTTACTATTTATTCATTTTCAAATATAAACCGATTTCAGATAACCAGCTTAGTTGTTTTCCGTTATCAATAGTTAACTAGCAGTTTTTAAGTTTTTTTCAATTGATCATCAATCTAAATCATTGCATGTCTTTTTAGGTGAATTTGTTTTTTGCTGAAGATGAACGAATGGTCTAAACGTCATATTTTATGTTTACTTGTAATTTTTACTTAGAGTAAGTATTTTATATGGTATTTTTATTTACCTCCTTTTTACTTAAGATTAGGAAGCCTCCCGATAACTTTTTAACAATTTTGAGTATGTAAGTGACATGAATCAGCTCTGTTAGGCCGTTGACGCAGTTGGCGTTTTGTTTTTGATTGGATTTTTCACCGTTGCGGCCGTACCAGAAGCAGCGCGTAGGATTTGATTGTTTCGGACACATTGAGCTGAAAAATTAACATTGGTAACATTACAGTACTGCCATCGGCTTGTTTGTGGAGTGTGTTTGCGCGCGTCTGTTTGTTAGGTTCCCATGTGTAAATGTATGGATGTATGTACTGGTATAATGGTGGGTGAATGAGCCGATGGGAATGATCGTTTTTACTGTAGTTGAATCATCAGTAGGATTAAAGTTTTATAGATGTTTGTATGCTATAAATTTATTTTTTATATAGTTTTTTAACATGTATGAACTTTATGTAGTTTGAGTTTTTTCATCTTTTTGACCTTTTTGTATGTTTTTCTGCACTGAAGATGGAACTGAAATATTTCGAAACGTTTGCCATTAAAATAAATAAATAGATATGTATATTTGTACGTTGGTTCTCCTTTTTATCTTACGCGTGAGATTCCCTAAGAATCGACCCATTGGAAATATATCATGATTTTTTGCTGTACCGCAGAAACAATCACTTAACAACTTTTACGAGCATGAAAGGGAGAAACACCAAGCAAGACGGACTAACCAATGTCATTTATTCAATGAAATTTCCATTGTAATAAGATAGGAGAAATTATGAACAGTAAAACCCTAAATCTATTTATGAAATTATTTGTTTAAGGAAACACTTTGTATTTTATTGTATAAGAATTTTCGACGGGTACTATGCACTCGTAATATTAGAACTTCATTTTTGAACTTCTGTTGCCTATTTAAAATTAGAAGAAAAAATAAATTGGGGTAAACATATGTACACATTGCAACACATACAAACATTGAGAAATAAAATAGTCATACTATAGATTGTGAATAGGTAGAGTTTAAGTCGCAAAATTATGAAGATGTGCAGTCTCAGTTAGAGCCGGAATCGTTCGTGTAGACCATTGGTTCCCAACCTGGGGGTAAATAACCCCCTGGGGGTAATTTAGCAATTTTTCGGGGGTAATGGAGGGGTGATAGAAAAATGTAAATGCTTCAAATATGCAACTCCAACCATCTCACTGATGCTCTTGACATATCGGTAAGTCATTAGAGATGCAAAATGTACTAATACAATAAGTAAAATAAATTTTCTCTAGTGTTTTAGTTTAGCCATATATATATTAATGTTGACAACATTTTGTGAAAGGGGTAACATGCTTAATGTGGCATGCTAAATTGGGTAACAAGCTGAAAAAGGTTGGGAACCACTGGTGTAGACAAATCAGATCGGAAACGAAACTCCGAGTGTGTCACCGGCATGAGGAATACCATGCATTTATTTAGTCGTGAGCATTCTTCACTTCATCGTACGACTTCCACAATTTCGCTCTCTCGCTCTATCTCTCCCCTCCCTCACTCCCTCCTTCTGTCTCTTCGTTTCCCTCCCTCTCGCTTTCTCTTTACGCTTGATACACCGAAGACTCACAAATGAAGACCGTTCTTAAAGCTGTACGTTACTAGTGTTCTGTCCTTTTCCTCTTCAGCGCCAATGCAAGACTCTCCCAGACCCCCCTGCAGGGGCGGTCCCTCTGAATGAATTCTTCCACGCCGAATTTGCAGCAGCAGCAGTAGCTACGAAGAAATCATCATATGTGAGTTCCTATAATCTATAGAGCTTGGAGAATTGTTTACTTATATATGTAAATAAGTGTTAACAATTGTACCAATGATGGACTCCAAAATGAGCAATACAAATGTTTCTTTGATTACAATCCCACTTTTGTACATCCATTGCAGATAGCTGAAAATGAGTACGAGAGTAACGACGGCGAGGAAAGTGAAGAGCACTCCTACCGCTCAAAAAATTCCGACGACGACTTCCAGAATAGAATCTCGGAAAATGAGTACGAGAGTAACGACGGCGAGGAAAGTGAAGAGCACTCCTACCGCTCAAAAAATTCCGACGACGACTTCCAGAATAGAATCTCGGAAAATGAGTACGAGAGTAACGACGGCGAGGAAAGTGAAGAGCACTCCTACCGCTCAAAAAATTCCGACGACGACTTCCAGTATGAAATGTCCTCCGGAAAATGCGAACGAAAGTACGAAAGTACGACAGATAACGTTTTTATGGAATGGCAACTAGCAGCGCAAAGAAGAACCGTCGAAGAAAATTTCGAAAGCTTCATGACAGCAAAGAAAAATAAGATTTACCGTTTGAAAGAACGGTTTAGTGTAAGGCTTCACGGTTGCAATAATAAACATATTTATGAACGAGGACATGAAAGGCACATTGCTCTGTTGAAAGGCATAGCAAATCTCAACCAAGAGTGTGATTGCACATTTTATAAGAGAAAATTATATCCGAGCTCCCTTCTTGCAGGACGACCCTTGTTCAGTTTCCTAGTTCGCTGCCAAGACCCGCTCTGCGGCCTCAAGCAAAAAATTGTCTGTTTCAACGGGCAGGAAGAAATAGCGGGAAGATGTACAGTGTTCTTGTTAGAAGCAAAGGAAGCGAATATTAATCATAAAATGAGTAAGAGACAGGCAAAAGTTGAGGAAAAACAACGCATTGGACAGGCTGTCTTACTGGAAGGCGCGGCGAGTGTTTACTATAAACAATTTGCCAATACGGGAAATGGTACGGATACCACGAAAATTTCGTCCCTCGATCGTGTCAGGAAACTTGGACAGATGGAGAAGAACCGCAATAAACTTGCTAAGGATGACAAGTCGGACTTAGAGTTAACCATCCAAGGCTTGAAAGCCTCTGACAAGGCCAACAAAAAAATTATCCCCACTTTTGTGCAAGAATACGATACGATCAACTCGAAAATAATACTTCAGACCGAAGAAGAGCTGCGCGAGCTTGCCAGAACCCCGGATGCCACTCTCCATTTGGATTCCACTGGAGGAATCGTACAAGGTGACGAATCGAACAAATACCTCTATCATGCAGCAGTTTTTCAAAGAAAAAAAGGTGATTCGCCATTATCAGCCATCTCTATGGTATGTCAAAAAAGTTCTACAAGCTACATCGAAGGTATGCTCGCAATCCTCGTACAGAACTATAGAGAAGTCAACGGCAAAGACTTCAAACCGAAGTGCATAGTAGTCGACCACAGTTTCGCATACTTACATGCGATCACTGCTGCCCTGAAATTGGGCGAACTACCATCTTATCTTGACCGCCTGTGGATGACTCCCGATCAGGCGGAGCTCAATTATACACAGGTGAAGCTTTGCCACGCGCATTTTATGAAGACAATTGCTGGCAAATCTAAGAAGTTCTTCCCAAAACTGAAGCCTCAGGAACGCAGTATAATAAACCAGTATTTTGCCGATATGGCGCAAGCTCCTTCAAAACAGCATATCTACGCAATCTTTAGGAACCTTTGCCAACTTATGCTCACTCCTTTCCTTGGAGAGGGAATTGAACATCTCATGAGTAGGGATGTTTCCATCGACGTTGACCCTGACGATGTCGAGCCTACTAACGCAATGATAGTAGAAGACACCGGGAGATACCGCGATAAGTGTGCCGTGGGTAAGAAATTCGTGGCTATCGCGGCAGACGTTCAAAAAAACATGACTATTGAAGGAAAAATCCCTAATCCTTTGTATTCCCCTGAGATGCTGGAGGACGTATTGACGTTTTCCATGCCATTCACTCCACTCTGGTGTGGAGTGCATGGTGGAACTAAGACAAATGGATTAGTAGAAGGGTGGCATAAAATTGTGAAGCATGATATACTTCAAGGAGATCGAAAAACACTAGCAGAGTTCATTCGTACTATGAAGACACAAGCGGAGGGTAGAGCGAAAGAAGCATCGCTCGATTACAAGGAACGCAATAAGAAGGCCGTGAAAGAAGTGAAAGAAGGCGAAAACGAGTATGAAGAGCGCTGGGGGGGAAAGCGATCAAAGCGATCTCGGCCACAATCTGTAACTGAGAAAGCTCGAGAGAAATTAAATCAAATTCTGCAGGGTCGACCCCAAGAGGGTACTAAGACGATCAAAACGAAATTGAAAAGTGTCCATTCAATTTTGAAACTTCAAACAATCCGTGTTAGTAGAGCGCTTTCGATTTCTCCCCAAAAAAAGACTGCACAAAAAAAAGTGAAATTCACCAATGACACGCAACACGAAAGCATTGTACAAAACCTGGCCCCTGTATTCTCTCTTGATAATCGAAGTAAATGCATTACAGGAAAACAAGGTTCTGATACATGTCTTAGCACTCAGCAGGGAATAATAACAGTTGATCTCATCTCCGAGCTTCCTAATGCGAAACAAAATGAAGGAAAAATATCTAGCATTAAGTGTGAATCCTATACGGATCATGAGCAAAAAACAAATACAAAAGACCTCCTATGTGTCGGGACTTGTGAATCGGAAGACAGAAGTACATTAAGCAAGATTTGGTGGCTCAAAGATTTGAACCTGGAAACTAAACACAAACAAAATATCATGAAACGAACCAGTTGGCTTTCGAGTGACGAGATTGAACCCTTTTGTATTCTTATTCGCAGGGAGAACCAACAATACAGAGTTCACTCCCCCCTCACGGTTTTCCAACCGAACCCGCTGAGTTGTCACGCAGAGCTGTTTGTGCAAATATTAAATACCTCGTATTTGCAATGTGCGGTAAAGGTCCGTGAAGAAGGTTACAAAAAAGCTAGCGACACCGGAAGTCATTGGATCGTCGTGACTAACGCACTGTGTCGAGACCGCCGAGCTCAAGAAGGCGTAGCGCGCGTCCAGTACCTGTGCTCTTTGAATGGTAATCCCAGTTATGATGTGATAAAGTACTTGAAAAATTTATACGCGAACGTGAAGAACATAAGACACATTCTGATAGAGTGTCTAGGAGTACAACACCAAGAAGATGGAGCGAGTTGCGGTCCATTCTCACTGGCATTTATGACGTCCGTGGTAAATGGAGAAAACCCGTGCCTCGTCACATATGTGAAGGAGGAAATGCGTTCCCACATCATAGAGTGCCTCGAAGGAGGGTCTATAACACCCTTCCCTTCGTTGATAAAAGAGAAAAATTTCACGATGGAAGGGGGCAAACCAATTGGACTGCACGGACCCGAAGTTATTAGGCGTCGAACAATTAGCCTAGAATAATAACTTGGATGTCTCCAAAAGCGTAGGTTATTTCGTGCGGCTATTAAAACTATGTTACGAGACTATCTAAAACTATCTTAACCCGCTGCGTCATTGCGAGTTTTATAAAATTTGCTATGCTTGTGTTTTTCTATATGATTTGTTGTCATGTTTGTGTTTGACATGTTTCTGGAAACATGTTTTATTGCCATCTATAAGATGAGCAAGCTGTGAAACTCATTTTTGAGGCTTAAGTGTGTGCTTGTTTCTTGATGTGCGACGTTTAGTATAGCTCATTTTTGGCTAACATTGTTTTTAAGTTATCTAGTAGCGTTTTGTGATATAACTGTTTTAGAAAGATTTTATGATTTCATAAAATACTGGCCCCTAATAAATGAGGCGTAATTCGTATACTAACATATTTACGTAGCAGGATCTGAGGAACCGTAGACAACTGCAACTTTCTATTGTTAAGCATGGAATGAATCTACTTTGCTTTCTCAAATAAAGGCTGAGAGCGGCCCAAATTTTAGCCTCACTATTACGGCCAGCTGATTTCTGCTAGCTTGCCTATATAGTGGGGTTAGAAATAAAGCCTACTCACAACACGAGAAGAGAACTGGATTTTAAACATTTACAACGACGACCTTCGGAAAACGAGCGGCAGATATGAAAACGGACACGCGATCAACTCGTCTCGGATGTTGAAGGAAGGAAGAAATTTTAATTTCGTCGTCGATGACCAGTGCTATTTGAAGTTCGAAGGTGCGATAGTTTAGAAATTCGACTCAGCGGAAAATGAAACTTATTAGCCGACTTCCCTGCCTGCGTGCTGTACTCTCATTTATATGCAAGCAATCTGCGACTGCTGAATGAAGGACTTCAGTTAGTTGGAACTTGTGCGATATTTCATATATTGAACCGTAAAGTAATGATCCTTTACGACAGTCTTCAATATTTAAAATATCATGCATTTGCTGATAGTGAAGAAACAAGAAAATATTCACTGAAACATGAAAATATTCACTGGATTCCAGAGTAAAACAGGGCTTAACGCATGTGATAACGATGGATAGCCATGCAAAAAGTCATGCGCAGCGATGGGATTTGAACCCGTGACACCTTGAGGGAAGGGAAGTTGGTGATGCGAGCACCGAAAGTTGATTTGTTGAGTTCCTCCTCATTTGTTACTGAACAGGCAGAGCACAACAGAGGTATTGATTATTACTTCACTATAGCGTATGTATCGGAAATTGATACTAATTTCACAGTTGTCTTTTCACTTGAAGACTTTTGTAAGTATAGTTAGGCCTATGTGTAGAAGAGAACAAGAAAACTATCACTAGATGTACAAAACTATCACACTATCATATTCCTAAGAACTTGAAAGTACATTAATTTCAGTTCGGACACCTCTATTGTATTTGATTGATGAACCATATTTAAAAACTGAACAACAGGTCAAGAAGGTGACCTGGGGATCAGGCACTGACGACAGTGCACCAGGTAAAACTTGTGATGTTGCTTGCAACTGAGAGTATGTATGCGAGAGGTGCCATCAATGTAGAAAATTTCTGGACGAAGGAACAATTTTGCAGTTTTACATTAACAACAGGACGATCAAATTGCACAACTCGCATGAGACCATATGTACTATGATATTGTGCATATGCAAAAAGCACTTTGCATATTACATCTGTTGTAGTGTATATGCGTAATTGCATATGTGATTTTGCAAATGCACAAGACAATTTTTTGCATTGCATAACACGTTCTGCATATCTCTCTGAGTGCATATATGCAAGTTATGCATTGGCTCAGCTCTACTTATAATATTGCCTGACAAAAGTCTACATCAGTAAGAAAAACATGAAAGTGATCGCTAAGAAAAAAGTTCATCACCTGCGGGATTCGAAGACCCACGATGTGATTACCCTAGAACGCAAGGCAAAACGACCAGCGAACGACCAGCATTTCAACAGTACTTCATAACTTAGGTGAGCGCGCCCTTCGGCAGGGCGGATTACGAGGCAAATAGAAGCTGGAGAAACCTTGGTCTCTGTCATCCCCCAAGGGGCGTATGAGATTTTTATTATACACTCACATTTGGAGAATGAATTGACGCTTAAAATGAACCGACTTTTAAATTTTTAGGTGCAATAGTTTAGAAATTATGAGTGGTCCAAAATGAGCCTTTTGAGAAATCGGTCGACCATTCAGAGGCTAGGAGAAACTTGCTCTTCATCTTCCTCCAGGGAGCGTATGACAGTTTTATTATACACTCACATTTGGAGAATAAATCGATCTTAATAATGAGACTACTTTCAAATTGTTAGGTGCAATATTAACAGCAACTATGAGGAGTCCAAAATGAGGCTTATAGAGAAAATCGGCCGACGATTGACGGGCCACGAGAGGCCTTCTTCCTGCCCCCCACAGGGGCGTAAAAAATTTTTGAATTACACAAATAAATTGTACTCGTCACGCCCATTAATTTGGTACTAATTTCAAGATTGTACGTCTTATAGTTTAGAAATTACCCTTTTCGTTAGGGTAACTCGGTAAGGATCTAAGATGGGTTCTATGAAATGGCGCGCCGGTTCGTCAAGATATAGAATTTTGTATTCTTGCTAATAGCTGTAAATCTAGATAGCTTAAAAATATCCTAGATAGTTTCTAGCTAAAAACATCAGTAATGAGTTGTAAGTTGAAATACGTTAAATTTGACATCAGTTGAGACCGTATATTCCATGTTTGAAAGGCGTTCAAGCGTTGTTTGAGTGTCGATCGTTCCTCGTTTAGTCGCGTGAGTCGGTGACGGTGTGAGAGATTCCGCGGGAAGTTAGTTGTACGTGGGATTAGTCGGAAGTCGGTTCTCGTAAATATGAGTGATCAGTTTCTCAGTTGTTGTTAGTTTGTGTGGATACTGTTGTGATACTGTGACTCCCTTGAAAATACCGAAATTTAGCCTGTCACAGTATTCAAGATATGGAAATTGGGTCAACCTATATAGGTTTTCACTGTGAAAGTATTGAAATTTCGTTAACTATTCCTGCTACATAGCTTTCACTTGCTGACCGTGCGTGACTCATCGGGAATTCAAATTTGTAAATTCAGTTAACAGGCCTGATTAAACGCTGTAATTCCACAGTTAGCTACTAATTTACTAGGTATGAATAGGCTCTTTATTTGATTATATTTTCTATTTCATGATTTATGACCTTCATTTTTAAGATAAAATACGTATTATTGGAAAGTATTTCTATTGCTTCAAGATATGAAGTCGAAATCATGAAATAGCTCAGCTGGTAACATGAATGACTAACAAGTAGCATGCTATTTGACTTAGTTGCACGAGTTGGAGCAGTGTTTTGTAACATATAACTCATTCTCTAGGTTTGAAAATATCTTGAACTGTGAAAGATTTGATTCTTATTAATTAGAAATGTATGCAATACATGACAATAGAACTAAGATCTAACTCCCGAATACTATTGTTGGTATTTTAATTTTTTTTAATTGCTTCACTGCTGATGTAAGATTTTAAAAATTGATTGAACGGTTTTAAAGTTTACCGTTGTGCATTAACATGGGGAATGCATATGTTTTATAAATATATATGCATACATTACAAATAAGACATGACTGTACCATGTTAAACTGTGTACAGTCATGAACAGGGATTTCTGAATATAACAGCTGACTGATGCTAGCAAAATCCCAGTATGATAAAAAATTATAGTAAAATATTATTCAACACTCAAATTTATTTGTGTTGAGGGGTAATTTCTAAAAATTTAGTTAACTTATCCTTACCAATTTAAATAATCTTTGCTTTTAGTAGTGTAAATTGTTTATGAGATGAATAATGTACTGAAATATGTATGTGTAAAATTTCAAAATATCAATCTAGAATCTGTCTCTGAAAGATGCTGTTCAGGAAATGAGCAGCATTCAACTCTCATTCATTGAAAACTATGGCAATGTTTCTCTTTGGATCTTATTGTTTGTACAATGTTGGTATAGAAATTATTTGATTAGTTTCAGTGCAAATGTAAAATTTGTTAATCATTTTCCTTCTGATGAAGCATATTACTCTGCCTATTCACTACAGGTAACTACTTTTCAGTAAAAATTTGTGCATGGAAAATATAGGAACCTATATGTGAGTGCCTATTTTGTTCGTATAAAGATGGACATAGAAATTTATTCAAGATATGTGAGAGGTACCAGTTTCCAAACAAAAAATGATTGAGTTGATATGGCTTTGTTTTAACCGTGTGGTAACATAATTCTTATTCTGATTTAATCACTGTGTTTAAGCACTGTGTATTTATGAAAAAAACTATTGGTAAACGTTAATTGACACCCGAAATATTATTTGAGAAAAATTTTATGAAATGTTCTCACATCATGACTCATATGTACGGATAGACACTTTCTTATAAACTTTTGCTCACTTGACTCTACAAATCTACAATATCAACGGAGAACTTGAGTTTGAAGATTGAAAATGAGTTCATCCTGAAGATTGTTCTCAATCTAATGATAACAGACGTGAATTAGTTTTTCATACTTGCCCAAGCAAACTTGATTAACTTCAAACTTTGTGTGTACAATGAATTGATCTCAGAGTCATCCAGTAATGCAAATGATAGCTTAGTCAGTGATATCCCTCTAGATTTGCTTGAGTCTTGAACCTAGAGATAGAAGTTCATCTCACAGCAATTCTTCCAATGATGCTTCTATTAGTACCTCACATTAAATATTACTTCAGGTTTGCACGACCTATCTTGGTGAATTGTGAAGCATTTAGACCTTATTAAGTGAATGCTAATGCAATACTCATTGGGCAATCCTTTCATTCCAATAGTTTTAGTATTTGATATGTTTTGATGGCTCAGTGTGAAAATGAAACTTCAAAATGATTTTTCTTCTGAATGAAATTATTATCATTGTTCAAAACAGGAAATTACTTTCCAGGAATATTTTTGTTTGTGAAATATATATGTAAGTTCAAATTCTTACAAGTATAAAGATAGACATAAAACTTAATATAGATATGACATCAAAGTTTCCATGTTCCAACTAGGGTCAATAATAAGGATTAAGGGGACAACAAACTAAATTTTTATTCGTGGACAGATTGCTCTGAATTTTGCTCAGTATATGTAATTTTTTAAAAGAATAACATTTTCCTCCATGTGAATTTCTTGATTTTGGCCATAGTTTTTGAGAAAATGAGGAATATTTTCCATAATTTATGGAATTTTCTTAGACATTTCATAGGAATGGAAGTCTTGAGTTTTTACATTCTAGAACAAAATCTAAGACAGTTTTAGAATCTTTGTAACATTGCTAGCAAAGTTACAAAGCTGGATTTTTCATTTTCCTTTCTTTTTCTATTGAAATGTTGGTCAAAAATTCATGGTTTTTTACCCTCACCATCTATCTTGAGACCCCTCTTTGGGGGGCTCTTGTACCCGTAACCCCAATAAATTTTAGGACACAACAGCCCCTTCGACTTGATGAACCTTTCTCAGCAAAATTTATAATTTTTGATCAAACCACACAGTTGTCCCCCTCAAGTTATTAAGAACTTTTTCAAACATGTGGTAACACTACAAGTTCTATTGTGATTTACTTTAACTGTGTATTTTGATATGAGATGTAGAGTTTTGAGATCAAACTGATTAACACAAGCAAAATCATTGCTTGTAAAATGATTCAATGTGAATATTCTTTTAACCCTCAGAGTCATTCACCCTGAAAGTTACTTTCAGAAAAATCTCGTCAGCTTGCTACTGGTAATCTACCATGCCTTCACAGAAACGCAAATTATTTTCTGAATTGTCGACGCGGCAGAAGCGTCGCAGGATTAGAATTTTTTCAGAAGATGATTCAGATGAAGCAGTTCCTCATACTTTCCCAGATGAAGATGGGTGTGATTCGAAATCTTGTTTTCATGATGAACCTATCCCTGAATCCTCCAATAAAGTTTTTGAAGGGAACTGCTCAGAGTTGTCGAGTGATACTCTTCCTGATAACAGATCAGACATGTTCAATGAAGACATTCCTCCATTGAACAGTCAAAATTCAATACGTGATGTTCCTAATCGCATAGGGTCAATCAAAGAACCTTCAGAAGAATGTCTGAGCTCAATCAGTGATGCTCGTGAGCATAGTGACACATCTTCATTTCATAGCGATTCCTCAAGTGATGTCTTCAGTGATGGTTCAAGCAATTGTGTCCGAGATTTCAATTTTAGCGTTACTTCACCAACTACATCGGACAATCGTGAAGAATTATTGGGTGAGATCTTAGCTAAATGGGCCACCTCTGAAAAACAATTGTCAAGTGATTGTTTAAGTAGACTGTTACGATTTAAATGTGATTTACCCATCTATTCCGAAGACTGCCAAAGCTCTAAAAAAATCGTATAAAGCTATGAACGTCGAAACAATGAGTGAATTTGGAGAGTATGTTCATTTTGAAGACTGGATTAGATGTTGTGCAGAATTAGTGAACAACTCTTCAATGCCTAATTTGCCAAAATTGAATTTGTGTGTTAATATTGACGGTATTCCTCTGTACACAAATTCAAGAAAATATTGTGCATATCCAATTTTAGTGAAGTTTATGCACATTGAAAAGGTTGTGTGTGCAGGTTTGTATTGCACAAACACTTCTGACAAGTTACTTCCACCACCAGAAATTTTTCTTGACCAGTTCATCAAAGACTTGATGACTTTGAAAACAAGGGGGCTATGCTCTGAGTTGGGCAGTGTGCCTATTGAGATTGGCCCTTTTATTTGTGATGCTCCAATGAGGAGCTATTTGAAGCAGATAATTGGACACTCCGGCTACAATAGTTGTGAACGATGTGTGCAAAAAGGAGAGTATTGGGGTGGGCATGTTGCTCTCCTTGAAACTGAATGTGATGTAAGAACAAACGACTCATTCAAATCTAAAGCTGACCGTGATCATCATCTCAAAGATAAGACATCTCCTCTTCTGTCATTATTAGATTTTCCAATGGTTTCACATTTTTTTCTTGATTATATGCACCTTGCATGTATTGGGGTTATGAAACGTTTGCTGACAAGGTGGAAGTTGAGCAAAAGGAAAGAAAAAAAGTGTCACATTGGACAAACACAGAAGGCTTTGTTGGAAAATAAACTTTCAGTTATTTTGAGACACATCCCATCCGATTTTCCTCTAAAATTTGATAGCCAATTCAGGCATCTTTCTCATTGGAAAGCATCAGAAATGAGGCTAATGATGCTCTATGTTGGAGCAATTCTTTTTGCACATGATTTTTTCCCTTCTAATTACTATTCTCATTTTCTATTGTTACTAGCATCATTCAGAATCCTTCTCTCGAATGATATGGTTCCAAACATGGTGGTCGTTAAAAATATGCTAAAAATTTTCATTCACGATGGTTCATCAATATATGGCAAAGCATTCATAAGCTTCAATGTTCACTCCTTGTTGCATTTACCTGATGATTACAGTGCATTTGGGAATCTAGAAAAAATTTCAGCTTTCCCTTTTGAGTCATTTTTAGGAGCACACATAAAAGGCTCTGTGCGGTCTGGATACAAGCCATTGAACCAGATAAGTCGACATATCCTCGTTCAGAATGAGAAGTTCCCCATTGCCAATGCTTCTGACTATCCTAAATTGTTGCAAATCATAAAGAAAAAGTCTAGTGCCCACGTGCAATGTTACAAGAAAATTGAACTGAAACCAGGTGTCATGATAGGAACAGGAGAGCTGGGCTCAAGGGACAACACAGTTTTGCTATGTGATAACTCGGTTGCTATAATTCGATCAATTTTTAGCCGGAAAAATATCTATGTGCAAGTTAAAAAGTTTTCGTCTGTGCTTCCTTTTTTTGACACTCCTGTAGACTCAACCTCAATTGGAATATTCCGAGTTGATAAGCTCCGATCCAAGTGCACGATCCCGATCTCTGACTTGTCATGTAAAATGATGCTCCTTCCTTTCAAGTCTAATTATGTGGCTCTATCTCTTCTTCACAGCTTAAATTCCAACTAAATTGCCGTGAAGAAAAATTATCTGTTTCTACAGTCTCATTATAAGAATGCCATCTTTCAAGAACTATGTTGCAGTCCAGTTCATCAATAATACCCATGCAGTTGTGCCAAATCATTGGGTGCAAACATTAAATGGAGCACTTCATTGCAAATGGCCCCCTGTTGATGATGTCGATTCCTTAAGTGAAAATAACGCACAACCTGAAGAGAACTGGACTACATCTCGAGTGAAGAAAATTCTTGCGCAGTCAAGTAAGTATTTTCTTACCTATCCTTACTTATGATTTGTGCATTGATCGTTCTAAAATTCACAAAATTAAAATCTTTAAAAGAAACCTACAGAGTTTTGGAGGAAGTGTCACGTCCTCTAACATTGAATCTTTTGAATTTTATAATGATATTTATACACGAGAAGTATTTAAATTGGTAGCAGATCAAGAACGAGTCATTGCAATCAATAATTTAAAAAGCAATGACTATAACTATTTGCTTCTATTATGCGTGTACTAAGTATTTCATTTCTTTGTATGTTATATTGTATAGCTATGGATTGTATGTGTAGATGAGCGAAAAACTTTCTTGGTATAGCTGTGGGCCTGAGAGAAATTTCGGACTGGGAATATGACCCTATCAAACCTTCTTTGTCTCTCCTTTCTTTGGCACTGATAACCCTTGTTTGACTGGTGCACTGCATCTCACATCCCTCAGCAAATGTTACAGTAGGTGAACAGTTTCAATTCTTGAAGGTATGACAAATGCATGAGTCAGGTTTAGTTGGCTCACACAACAGCTTCATTTAATTAAAGTAGTGTTACTCTCCTCAGGGGGATACAACTATTGTATGTATGGGAATTAGCGCTCACAGAGGAACCATGTGAGGGCCCGAGCTAAAGGTTAGGTGGCTTTTTTTTGTTGTAATAAAATAGGTTTTTCGTTTTGTTACGGACCATCTTTTTTCGGTTCACTGCTGTCCTGTTTTTCAGCACCTACTACTTTCTTCTTCAACCTTTTTCTTGTTTCATGAACTTCTTTCCTAGCTTACTGTTTCTGTGCACCTTGTGCATAGATTCCGCGTTCCCTCAACTCCATACTAAAGATTGCCTTCCTCTTTCCTCTCTTGGAACATCTTTGTCGTGGTTAAGGGAGGCTAAAACTTTCTTATATAATAATAATAATAATAAGTAGTGTTACTTCTATGAATTTTTTCTTATATTTTGCACTTGAGCTTTTTAAATACTGAACAAACTTCTGTAAATTTTTGTAAATGTTCAGTAATAAAATTGCTTCTGTAATTAATACGATGCCATTTTTTCATTCATGCATTCAGGTACATTTAGAGGTGCTGAACTGAAGCTGTACACTCCTGGAGGCTATGAGACTGACACAGTTAAACAACCTGAGTGTTCATCATCTTTTGTGTCATCGTCTGGAGCTTCAACTCAGTATACTACTTCTCCTGCTGCAACTCGGTCTATTGTTTCCTCAGCTGCTTCGACTCAGTCAGTTGCTTCATCTGCAGTTACCTGTGGGGCACCCTCACCAAGTGCTTTCAAGTTACACAAGCCCATTGCTCCTACACCCGTTTCAATTACAAACCCATGCAGGTAATGCTGTAAAATGTGGCAGTAAATTATTATGTATTAGAATCCTTGATAAGAGATATTGTCATGAATTGTTATACATCTTGTTGATTGGTCATTGATAGGCAAGAGAATGCATGCACTACATTTTTGGAATGTACAAATTATTCTATTTAATTTCGTCTTGGAATTTGTTTTTCCCCGAGACATTTTCACTTATTTTCGGAAACATAAATTAGACACAAAAAATGTAAAACATGTGTGTGTACTTCTTTTCTCTATATCATATTTAAAAATGGAAAAAATAAACATTCATATTTCATGGAGTTACTTGAATTTCATTTTTAAATCGTGACTTAGGCCTCTAAATTTTGAGGGATCTTACCTGGGTTGGTTGCTCTCAATTACCTGGAATGACTTTGGTTACTCAAGTTAAAGTTTAGCGTACTTTGAAATGTTAGCTGATTAAATTTTTTCGATTACTTCTGTGACTAACTATATTTTAATCTAATCTTCATGATAGACCAATCTTCATTTTTTGACTTTTATTTCAGGAAGGACTGTACTGCGATTGACAAGATCAACTGTAAGATTGATGTTCTGCTCGACATGTCTCGCTCAAACAGACGAGACATCAAGAAAATTTTGGCCATTCTTGAACCTCAGAAGCCTTCTGCCACCTGTGCTCAGCCTGTCTCAACATTTCATCGAGCAACGTCAATGGAGGAGCTTGACCAAATAGCGACCAATCAAACAGTGGTGAGGAAACACAATAGCTATTAATAATTCAATACCACAAAAACAAACCTGAGGTTGAGTATCTCATTCTAATTTTTATGTGGATAAGATTAATTGTTCATTATGCATATGCTCCAGGCTGTCACAATAATACGTACATCCATACTTAGTGATTGCTCTTACGTTAATAGATGCCCCATCAACTACAGGAGTTATCGTAGTGTAGGGCTCAATATCCCGTATCAAGTGGAAGATTAATCTAAACAATCATTTTATAGAAGCTAATATATTTGGTATACAAGACTTCAGGACTAAAATGTCCAAGACAAATTACCTTCGGTTGGGGATTTAGCAACTTTTGAATCCGTTAATGACAATCGTTAACTTTTGATGCCAGTTCGAAAGAAAATCTTGTTCGAGTAAATGGCATTTAATAATAAATTATCTGACCGTACAGATTAATGGATGTTTTATTCCTGTCATGTACAATGATTATACTTCTAAGTTCCGGAAGTTATGTTTTACTGACAAGTAAAGTCAAATCGAAAAATGATCTCCAGAAAATTATTATTGGATTCAACAGCCGCCCTCCTAATCTTAAGATGCATAAGTATCAAAGTATATAATTTTGACATGGAAAAAACTTGACGTTGGTCAGTGATCGCACACACTAAATTGATCATTACCTTGAAAGTAATTCATATTTTAGGCCATGATTGCTGTCTGCTGTCTGTCCTGCTCGCATACGTAATGAATTATCTCAAACAAACTGAACTGACAGTTATTCACCATTTGTAGAGAATATAGCACTCCATAGTAACTCTTTCGAAGGACGTAGAAACTGTTTGAATTTCGATTCTACTTGGTCGTTTAAATATCCAATCATCGAAGTTCCGCAATTGTTTCATTCGCTTCATTTGTACTTCCGAATAGGTGAATGAAGTGTCGTTTTAATTAGCTGTCGTTAGTTTAAGAACGCTTATGTTTATGGCTTCTTTACTTCTTATTCTCAAATGAGCGTTGATTATAAAGCCAAATTCAACTGAATGCGTTCTGGTCATTCAGCATGATACGGTGTTGATAAGAGATTTAAATGCGATTAGAGTTTCATCCGTACAGTTAGGCCATTCATTAGGCCATTCATTCCCCTTCCGATTTACCACACACAATAACATTGCATCTTCTATCACTAGATGACGGAGCTCCAGCGATGCGTTGGCGTCAGCTTACGGGACACCACGCGGCGAATGATGCAGCGCATCATGACGGCTGATGTAGCTAAAGAAATGTCCTACTCGGGATTAGGACAGGCTCGCCAACGGACGAAGATCAGTTTAGGGAGCATCCAGCCTGCCAGTTGATATCAGGTTCGTGTTAGCTCATACTTATTTTGGTTCATAGAGGACCAACATAGAGGACTGTTGTCTATTGCAATTACACTACGATCAAATACAGTACGCATAATCGGTAATTTTATGCTGCAATAAGTGAAAAAATGCGCTATTTTTTTCTTTATAGCATTGGTTATTCTTAAATGTTTTGATCGAAGTGTAATTGCAATAGACATCATTCCTCTATGTTGCGTTGTAATATCAGTTCCCCTCAGGGGGATACAACTATTAAATCTATGGGAATTGGCATTTCCAAGGAAAAATTTGATAGCCCGACCAGATAGATAAGTGACCCTTTTTCTTAAATAAGATGTTTTTGTTTGGTCAAGGACCAGCTTTTTTGGCCAACTTCCGTCCTCTTTTTGCAGCATCTCAGATTCTCTTTTTCAACTGTTATCATTGTTTCGTAACCTTCCTACGTGACTTTCTGTTTCTGTGTGCGCGGAATCGTGTACGGGAACACCTCTTGTGCATAGATTTCACTTTCCCTTGACTCTACAGGGTGTCCCAAATGAATGATACCTAATTTCACGGGCTATAATTCAAAAACCATTAAGAAATTAGAAAGCCACATTTGGTTTCTTAGCATTTGCTCCATCTCTGTACTAAATTCCGGAAGAATTGATCCAGCCGTTTTTTGTAAGCATTATCTTTGGTGACCGATACTGAAAACCTGTTTGCACTTTGTTGGTAAATTTCGAATGTCGTGTTATTAAAAAAATGTTTTTAAAAGTTATAAACCGTTTATTAAATAGAAAATGCCACTAAAATAAAAAAACAAATTTTACTCCTATTGTTCGTTTCCTCCGTTTCTCTCAATATAGAGTTGCATTCGCCTCCTCATTTTCGCCATCACTCGTCTAACGTGAGCATTTCTTTGCAGCAAATTGGCGGATGATGCAAATTGATGATTGCAGCAAATGTTCCAAATCTCCTTGCAGCAAACGAACAATAAGAGGAACATTTCGTTGGTATTCTTTCTTTTAGTGGTATTTTCCATTTGATAAATGAGTAAAAGTTAATAATATCATGGTTTTAATATCATAAGATTCTAAGTCTACCAAAAGTGTGCGAACAGGCTTTCAGTATCGGTCGCTAAACTGCTTAACAAAACGATTGAATGAATTCATCTGAAATTTGGTACAGAAATGGAACAAATGTTAGGTAACAAAATGTGACTTCCCATTTTTTTCAAACTCAATAGTTTCTGAATTACAACCCTGAAAAATTAGGTATAGTTTTTGGGACACCCGGTAAACTTAATGGTGCTTTCATCCTTTCTCTCTTTGAACATCTTTGAAGTGGTAAGGAAGGCTATTACTAATTTATAAGCAATTTAATGGTTTTTATCTGTATAAAATAATTCGATTCAGATCTGACCGCCTAGATATACTCAAAGTTACCTTATAAATAAATTATCAATAACTTTACAGCCCCGTTGTGCAACAGGGTACAGATATCAAGTGTTGTATTCAGACTTAGG
This sequence comes from Morinoia aosen, assembly GCA_030386875.1. NCBI lineage: Eukaryota > Metazoa > Arthropoda > Malacostraca > Amphipoda > Talitridae > Morinoia > Morinoia aosen. Next base: position 10,333,203 of record CM059569.1, on the reverse strand, counting down.
TTAATCGACTTGTTCTCTGATAGCACTCAAAATTTCCAATGTTGCGATCACAAGTAGAGCTAGTTTGGCTCACTCCAAACACAGTGGTAGCTAAAACAGTCATTGGGCAAACGGTAATTTAATTTATTTTGTTTTTATTTGCACAGTTAATATTACTAACGTATTCCAATTCATCAGATGCTTTAGCTGCAGTCGGGCATAAAGAAGATCAGAGACTAAAGGCATCAGCTATCCAAGAGATCCTGCGTCACTGCAAAGATTGGGCTGGCTCAAAGAGACGACGGATTGAGTCAGAAGTGTCGCCGGTGCAAGCGAGTACACTTCCTCGAAGTCTACTTGCTTCTCCATCTCTTGCTTTGACCGTCTCTCAGTCGCCTCATTTACTTGGACCATCGACATCAGCTGATCATGCTCCTTTACCAGGAGTGGATGAAGTTCAAGTTGACTCTGAAAATCCTCCATTTTTTTTCGATGGGTGATATGAGTGGAGGTGTATAACTTGGCGAACGTTGTGCCTTTAAAAATCTCTGCAGGGGCACACAAATATTGTATCTAAGAGAATTAGCACTCCTAGAGGGAAAATATGAGGGCCCGAGCTGAGAGTTAGGTAAGCCTTCTTTTTGTTGAAATGATATGTTGTGTGTTTTGTGGAAGACCATCTTTTTTCTTTTCTTACCGGTTCACTGCTGTCCTGTTTTTTAGCATCTCTGACTTTCTTCTTTAAATTTTATCTTGTTTCATGAACTTCTTTCCCAACTTGCTGTTTCTATGCCCCATCCACATAGATTCCGCATTCCCCAATAACCATACTAAATGGTGCTTTCTTCATTCCTCTCTTCAATACGCTCTTTTTTTGTAGCGGTTAGGGAGGCTCAACCCTTTAACGCCCATCAGGACTTTTCGGTCCTCTTTCTAGAATAGCCTCAATATATCATATTTCTTGCAAGTTTGTTTTCTCATGTGTACTTCGGAATTCACTGCCGAGGGGTAGCTCCATCCTTGTTCTGATACCTGTTACTCCCTGATGGCAGAGTAGGTCTTCTGATGGTGGTTATGTTTACGATCATTTGAGGAGTAAAATGCTGACGTTGAAAGGTTAAACTAACCTATAATCTAATCTAATTTAATCTTGACACTAGTCGTTACTGTTCGTACTATCTTGATGTCGGATTTGTTCATCTATTTTTGGTACCAAAAAGGACTCAATGTATGTTGTTTTGTTTTTCTGCTGATTTTTTTTCGTTCCCCTCAGGGGAATACAATTATTACATCTATGGGAATTAGCGCTCCCAAGGGGACAATGTCAGGCCCCGAGCTGAGAGTTAGGTAGGGTTTCTTTTTGTTTAAATAAAATGTTTTTGTTATGTTAAGGACAACCTTTTTTCGGTTCAATGCTGTTCTGTTTTTCAGCACCAACTACTTTCTTCTTCAACTTTGGTCTCGTTTCATAATCTTTTTCCACAACTTACTGCTTCTATGCCCTTTCTGCGTAGATTTCGCTTTTCCTTAACTTCATACTAAATGATGCCTTCCTCCTTCCTCTCTTTGGATCTCATTTATTGCTGCGGGTGAGGCTAAAACTAACAGCTAATCTGATCTAATCTTTTATTTTCGTTTAATCGAACAGGAGGTATTGGCATTACCAAAATTTCTGTACTGTAGCACCAGTTTTACGGGAAAGTTGTATTTGAAAAATTTTCAGTTGTTTATTTCCTTATGATATGAATATCTGGTGAATTAATTAATACTATAGAAATTACAAACGTTAGAGCCGCACAGAAGCGGGAGGTGGAGGGCTACTTCTGAAGAGGTGTAGCTGTGGAGGATAACCTCGCCCTCTGCTACTTGCGACTCGATAGCATTAGTGCGGGCCCTGTCGTCTCCTCATCCCAATTAAAGGACTAAGATGTGTAGTGGTTATGAGAGTTGGACATAGTAGATATTTGGTGTGTAAGAATGGAAGTGCGCGAATTTAATATTAAATTGGTAAAATTTTCTTAGTAACCGGTCGCTTGATGAGTCCTTTTGTGGTGGTGGTGGTGGTTAATTTCAAATGTAAGTTATAATCGTAGTGTTTCTAGTGATGAATCTTACAAACAACTTGTGATGAAATTCTTTGCGTGCCAAGTATATTTTTTAAGAATATATTTCAATAGTTGAATGATGACCGCTGAAAATGAAATAAATATATTTGTTGAACATCTGTAATGTTTTAACCTATTTATAAATCACTGGCAATTCAAAATGACTCTATATTTTTTGTAAGACTTATCGTAATAGTCTCGTGTTCTACGATGAAGATGACAATTTGAGCCTTCTTACAGTAGCATTCATCAGCATTGCAACTATTTTTTCTAATAATGCATTGTTACTTGTTGCAATAGGCTTCACCCTGTAATACTAATCTGTTCAATTATCGCAATTTGCAAGAAACTTGCAGAAATATATGGACAGTGTTTAAAATATTTGTTGAATTAAATTAAGTTATTTCAGAATTTTTGTGCAGTGTTCAAATTTGCGGTAATTGGACAGACGCATTTCACGAGGTGGGGCCCATTTTTTTTGGGAGCAATTCGCTATTTTTGGGACAAATCGTTGCACTGCTTATGAATCTCCTGGAATATAGTGGTTAGAGTAGCGATTTATAACGTTAAATCAACGGTAATTATCGTGAGTTTTGAACGAAGACCGACTATAATAATCGTTTAACTGCCGGTAATTGACTGGTTAATATCGTCGGTCTTCGTCCAAAATTCACGATAAAAACCGGTAATTTAACGTAAATCGGACGATAATAGGGGACATTCGCGACACTAATTCTGACGATATATCGTCGGTTTATAGGAAGAAGAAGATGATAATTACTGGTAAATTCGGACGTAAATTTTCGTCGGTCAGACGATAAATTTCTGACTGGGATGTTATGGTCCACACAAGCGAATGTTTTTCGAAAGTCAAGAAATACACAGAAGACAGTCTTTCCGTTATCGATATTAGAATAAAGGAATTGTAAATGATTTATTATTGCCTGTGTTGTTGATTTTTTACAGCGAAAGCCGTATTGTTTATCATAGAGAAAAGATTTTTGTTCAAAATATGAGTACACTTTTTATGCACAATTTTCTCGAATACCTTGCTGATAATGGGTAACATGGAGATAGGTCGATAATTGTTTACACAGGTTTTTTCCCATTTATAAAGATAGGGGTTACTCTAGCAACTTTGAGGAAGTTCGGGAAAGTGCCCAGTAAGAGAGACTGGTTAATAATATTGGATATCAGCGGGGCCACAATATCAGCAATAATTTTAAGCATTTTAGTTGGAAACGTTTGTAACCCACTCGATTTATTTTTCATGTTGTTTATGCACGCAATTACATCGGAGGAGTTTGTAGGCGTAAAGAAAAAGGAGATGTGTTCTTGAATATGATCCATAAATTCCAGGTGATCATTAGGTTCACTTGGAATACCATTGGCTATAGTTTTCCCTACGTTTACAAAGAAGTTGTTAAAGAGATTAGCAATTTCATTCTTCTCATGGTATTTTACAATATCTTGAGTGATATATTCAATTTTCTTTTTATCGGCGTTATTCGGTTTACAACAAGAGTTTAGGAGGTGCCAAGTCTTTTTAACGTCAGCTTTGAATTGAGTAAACTTGAGGGTAAAGTCGCTTTTTTTATGTTCTTATCAGGTTTGTCACATAGTTTCTGAATCGGTTATATGTTTCTCTAGATATTCGCCCTTCGCAAAGGAGGGCGAGGTACGCTTGGCATTTCTGTATATTTATCACGATGTCTCTAGTAATCCAGGGCTTTTGTTTATTTTTCGAGGTAACTGTACGAGTTACAATTGGGCAACACTGATTGTATGCGGTCATTATAGTTTCGGTCAACTTTACTACTGCTTCATCAATGCTCCTTGCATTATTGTTTTGTTGGGTGATGTGCAATGTTGGCATTAATTCTTCTAGAACGGTGCGCATTTCTTCTAAATTTGATTCGTTTATTTTACGATATGTGTAAGTTTCAGCCCGTGCTTTGGTGCAAGCAACATAGACATTTTTCTTAATAAGAAAAACTGGAAAATGATCTGATAAATCAGAAGTAATTATTCCAGAAAGAAAATCAGTTGGGTTTGTCATAAAGATATTGTGAAACAGCGTAGCACATTCTGAGGTTATTCGTGTTGGCTTTGTGGTGATCGGAAGGAAAGATTTAGAATGAAATGCATTTAAGAAATTAGAGATTGGTTCATAGCTTTCATGTTTCAGCAAATCATAGTTGAAGTCGCCTCATATTATTATGTCATTGTAGAAGGACCTGTTGAACTGAGAAATAATGCGATTAAGGAAAGATATAGGACAGGCTGTAGGAGGCCTATACACCGTTCCAAGCACAATTCGTTTGCCATCTCTAGACAGTTCTACGAATAATGATTCTATATGATCCTGATTCAGCGTTTCACTTGCTATGATTCTCGAATCTATGTGCTTAGAAATGTATGTACTGATGACCCCGCCTCGCTTGTTTTTTCGTAGCGAATGGTAACTATAATAATTTTCAAATTTATTCATGTCTTTGGTCGAGTCATCTTGCCAGCTTTCGGTGAAGCTAATCACATCTAGGTTATACTTAAGTTCAGTAATAGTGCATTGTATCTCTTCCAATTTTGGATAGAGGGACCTACAGTTCCAACACAGTAGCGTAAAATCCTGCCGGGTTATTCGTATAGATTCGTTGAATTTTGATATATTAGTATATCTGCAGTTTTCAGAGTCGTTTAGGTTTAGAAATATTCTGTTCAAATGATTGAGATCCGGGTCGATTTCATTTAATATATCAGCGTGATCAGTCATTCAAAATCAGTAAACAGTAGGCAGTAAGTACTATTGTATAACTTAAAACGAAATACAGAGTCAAGATTAAAAGGATATTCCTATCTAAAAACTAGCTTAGAAAGTATAGAAAAGAGTAAAAAATCTAGCGTGATTTCAAAATTTACCTACTTAAAAGGTCATAGTTGCGACACCCTTAAAATTTAACTACTAATAAGATCGCCGTTGCGACACCCTAAAAAATTTAACTACTAAAAATTAAAATTTAACTAATTAAAAGATCGCCGTTACGACACCCTTAACTAAATGAAGGTCGGCGTCGCAATGCTTTCATACATATTAACTTTATTAGTCAGTACCAGCTCGTCTGGCGCCGTTAATGACCTTTTAACTGCTCTTTGCCGTGCTTTTTTAGTCAATCAAACCTGAACTAAAGTTAGTAATACTTCTTGAGGAATTTTTGGCATTAGTTGGTTTCTATTCGCATTTCTGAAAGCTGTATAATATAAAATTTAGAAGTAGAGAACAAATGAAAATAAATTCCTGTGTATTCCTTCTCCTTCAATGATTGTGTGAGGGATTCAGAAATTTTCCGACAGCATCGACTAGTTTGTCAAAATTATGAGCTCGAAGGGAATGAAATGTTTTTCCATGAAACAAATTCATAATATTTACCAACTACTATTATAATACTGGCACAAAAGAGTACACTGGATTTAGAGACATGAGGATTGTTGCACAATGGTAACCATAAAATATGCAGCATAGCTGGAATAGTACGAAAAATTAATTACTGAAAATACTGGATAAATACACTCACGAGCGTAAGAAAGTGAAAGTTGTCACACACGACTAACAAGAACATTATATGAGAAGAATATGGAAATGAAAAATAAAGACAAAAAAAATCTATAAAAGTGTTACATAAAATGAATTACGTCCCATTTTCAAATGTTTTAAAATGAGCAAAAAATGCTTTCAAATATCTTAAAATTTAAACCCTGACTTGATATTCACACATAAGGATTGTAATATTCATGCATGTTAATAACTATTGTTGAAACAAATGGTTGGGATAAAAGAACGGAAAAATGCGTTTCTTTTGTTGCGTTGGTCTGGTTTGACAAAGGATTTTATAACATGTGATCAAGAAAACATCATCCACGTGATGCATTGTTGAAAACACTTTTGTTAGTGCACTCCCGTAATGAAATTTTAGCTTACAAGCATAAGAACTAGTGAAATGAGGGATTGAGGCTGAAAGTAAAATGGGTAGACCAAAATTGATTTGCATTTTACACTGTGGGGTTTACTTTAGAGGCAATTTTACATTGTTTTGTATCATCTAGTAAGCTAAATAACCGGTTCGGATAGAATGAAATATTTAACAATAACACAAAAGTTATATTTCCTATGCTACTAAAGTTAGCACAAAAGAGCTCACCGGAGGTTTTTGTTGTTCTAACTATGGTACCAAAGAATTCACCGGAGTCAAATACATGAGAAGGATCATTGTACAAGGCTAACTATAACGTTTGCATCATTGCTGGGACAACGCGAGAAAGTCGAAACAACCTAAAATAGTGTGTCCAAAATTTACCCAAAGAGTGTAAGGGACGACATATTGTCACACAAGATTAAACAGAGCATTTAAGGACGGGAATAAGTTATATATATATATATATATATATATATATATATATATATATATACGCACACACATTTATATACATACACATATATACACAAATATACGAGCGTCACACGTGCATACATACAAGTAGTCATATTGCATACGCATATTACAAAGAAGTCTTGATGGTTGTATAATGTAACGAAAGATAAGATAATTAACAAAAAAAATTCCTGACTTCTTTTCCAGTACGTACTGCAGTTCATACTTATTGTGTAGATGCAAGATAGTAATCTATATTAGTCTTAAATTCTCATAATGTTTGGGGGGTTTCTATGCTTTGGGGGAGTTTGTTCCACAGTAAGGCGTCTGATACTGACAGAGCTTTCTGCCCAATATTAAATGAACGGTATTTGATAAAGACATCACGTCTCCTATTCGGTATTAGATTGGTGACCGTAGGAGGATGGAATTTCACTATTTAGCATTGCTCTGAGGAAGATATAAAGAGGAGAAACGTATTGGGCTTTGTGCACGAGAAACCTTTCCTGGATAGGAGTCCAGCCGAGCTTAGTTAGGAGAAGTGTTAAGCGATTATTCTTTTTAAATTTACCTTTGCATACAACCTTAGCTACGAAATTCATGCATTTTTGTAAATCATTTTGAAGATATTGCGGTATATCTCCTCATACCAGGCTACAATAGTCAATACGTGATAGAGGCAAAGATTGAACGGTTAATAATCCAGATTCTTTGTCAAGCATACATTTTATGCGATTAAAAAACATTAATGTCCCGTGAATTGTGTTGCAGGTTTTATCAACGCGGAATTCGAAGGACATGTTTCTATCAAACCAAATACCTAAATTTTTTACTTTTTCCCATAGGTGAATTTTGTCATTCCCAACCGTAAGAGTTAGATCCAGATTACGAATATTGTTTATTGCATCTTTCGGCCTAATAAAAATGAATTGCGTTTTACTTGCGTTTAGCTTCAGACCATTTTGGTCATACCATGACTTGAGGCTGATCCATAGGGCTTCAGCTCCAATTTTCGTCTGTAGTATTTTTTATACAGAGCTGGTCATTGCAATTTGGACATCATCTGCATTCTGCATACATAGAGATTCAAGTGTTAGAAGGCATTGGAGGGAAATCGTTAATGAAAATTGAAAACAATAGCGGACCCAGAATGGATCCTTGAGTGACACCCAAGTTATTTTGTAGGAATGGGGACAACTTGTTATCTAAGAGGACTGCATGAGACCGATTTGATAGGTAGCTTTTAAACCAATGCGTATCAACTCCTAAGTTCAGTATTTTCCATAGAAGTTGATCATGTTCGAAGCTGTCGAATGCTTTAGAGAGATCGAGTAGCAGCAGATTGTTACTTTTTTTCATCGATATCGCTGTAAATTTTTTCAGTGCATCTTGAGTGCTAGTATTCCTCCTATAGGCGTATTGATTTCGATGAAGCAAATTTGACTCGTCCAAAGGAGGCAGTGGGAAGGAGGTAATGTCCATCGGCTGTGATGGGAAACCGCTATATTTTCCTTGATCGTTTCAATTCATCCATCGTAGAATTCATGCATTCCCAAATGGGGGTGGATACGTTTTTTCAGACTTGTTACATCACTAGAAAGTCCGGAGAGGTACAGTGATTTTGGTTCGTTTCCATGTCTCTGATGATTGATGTGATGATTTCTTGTATGGGGATCTGCAGAGAAATAAGAAATGCTCGTGTCATTTCTATTTTTCTGGTGAGGGTACAATTGCTGACTCCTGCATGCACTCACCACATAAATATGGGAAAAACACGCTTTGTCATGATGAGTTTTTTTAACTTATTGAGGTTATGCGACGAGAGGCTCAAACTTTGTACACTGATTTTATAGTTCCTAAAATGAGGTGAACGTTCAATCTCATCATAGAGATCATTGCAACGTTTAGAAGTTGTGGTTTGAATTTTGCATGCGATATCAATATCATTTCTATTGATTTTGTGACACTATTGTCTCCAATAAGAAAAGTGTCTTGAGGGGATTCCGCATTAGGGTGACTACTGGCAGATACCATAATCACATCATGGGCTCTGATACAATAATTTAATGAAAAAGTTTTTCTGTAATCATTTGTATATTTGATACAGTGGAAAAATCGACGCTGGGCTTGGACAGTTTTGTCTCAAAGCTTTATTGGGCAATGTAGCCGTAAGCGAAAACGTGTTATTTTTTTCGGGAATAGTTTGGGAACTAGTCATTTGGAGAGGGTGTAAGTACCAATCAAAAGCGGTAATAGATTTGTTTGTATTGTTTTCTACTGAAAATCTTACGTTATCATTGCAGCTTACGCTCTGATGTCTTTTACTGCCAGTATCAGCTGCTGCGCAGACATTTTCAAGCATCACTCCACCGCCTGAAATGCCTGCACACAATTTATCATTTGAATAAAAATTAATCCTTTTACTTTCAAACTAGTCGCTCACATCTAAAATTTTATCGCGTTGTAATTATGACGTTGTTGTTGGTATATTCATCGGTAATGAACAATTTTGGGCTCTCTGAGTGATGCAGGGCTGGGGAGATATCGCCATGACGAAACCGCTGACAAGAGACACTAAAGCTGGCAGTGCTGCGGCAGCTACCGCAACCGATGAGGTATCTTTTTTGCTCGATTTTGTTGACATTATGGATGAAGGTTCTCGGGCATTGTTTGAAATGTGGGGTTGAAAGTCAAGTGCTGCTTTTGTGCAATTACTTGAGCTCACTTCCGGTGTGCCCGTAGCGGGTGTCGGAACTTGAGAAGATATGTCGTACTTTGAATAATTACCAGCGGCGCTTGGAAGATTTTCACTCCTGTCGGAAGATTCTGATTTTGCAGTCATCATTGGTGATGCTTTGGGGGTTGAAAAGCACTTGCTGAAATCAGACTTCATGAACGTCCGAGAAGCCTTTGTCATTTTGATCGCTTGAGACTCTTGAACTGATGGTTTCACGGGTGCGGCTTTATTGGGTCCACCTTTCCGTTTTATGGCTGGTACATACCGCTTTTTACAGAGCTTTTCGTACGAAGCTGTACTGGAGGATGTTGTTTGTTCAGATGGGGCAACCTTCCGAGTAGTTGAGCGAATTTTATATGGATACATTGCGAAATTGATAGATGGGTGAAAATTAAATTTTGTTCACTGAGTTGGAGTTGAGTTAAGTGTCAACGAGAAGGATAGACATTGTAAGATGAGCGAGAGATTGCTACTCGTAAAGATTAAAAAATAGAAGACACCGCCTTTAAAGGTAGACGAAAAGAAACTGCCAATGGAAAAGCGAGGAGAGGTGAAAACACTGGAAAAATGAAGATATAAGTATTTTCTTGTTTGTCCTCCTCTTGGCTGTAGCCAAGAGGAGGAAAAAGGTTAGGTCGAATAAGGGGGTGAACGGGAGGGAGGGGGCAGGATGCTTGCAGTCGGCAAAGCTGGCACAACTCAGTGTGGTATTTTTGAAATTTGGTATAATGTGTCTCTACACCCATAAAGTAGTAAAAGTAAGAATAAAAGAATTTTATGAAACATTAAGCTAATTAACCAAATGATAAATCGTGGTAAAAAACCGAAACTGAAAAATGAATAACCGTAACGAAACGAGGACCATTTCTTCTACAACTACAGGAAGGCTTACCTAAACTTCAGCTCGGGGCCACGCACCTTCCCTTGGGATGGCGAATTCCTAGGGACACAATAGTCAAATCCTTTTTACGAATTATTCCTGAAACCAGAGAGTTGAATTAAAGCTGTTACGGGAACCATGCCCACCGGTCGGCCCATAACTTGATTTCCATCTGTAGATTTTTTCCTATCGGACTTACGTCTTTGAAAATTTGCAGACTACTAGATCTCTAGATTCCCAACAACTTTTTTTCAACAAGTTCTTTGCATTAGGGCATTATATATATATATATATATAACATTCGTTAGAATGGGGCCGAAATTTACAAAGCTAGCGCAATGCGGCTTGTTGCATGTGAAAGTACAATGTGTGCTCCAAAAATGCTGAAGACCGGTTTTTAACTTTGAATTCATTTTGAATTTATAGAATTTTTTTTAAAAGCTATAGTTACAGTTTTAATTTAGGGTAAAAAGTCTACGTAAAAAGTTTCACGTAAAATTTTTTGAAAATCAACTCATGGACAAATGTAGATTACACATATGACTTCCAAATGCGGCAAACCACATTGCTCTAGCTTTGTAAATTTCGGCCCCATTATAATGAATGTCTTGAAAATCGTGATTATTCAAAAAAGCCGATTGAAGTTAGCAAGTCAATGGAACGGCTGAGTCGCCTCACCTTTGATTTAGCGCTGAGTAACCCCCCTTTCATCCCTTCTGGGGGGCGCTGGTATTGCAAGACATTCCCAACATTTTGAGAGTGATTCAAGAACATCTTTGAAAGTCTTTTAAAGCAATAAAAAAATTAGGACATTTTTAATGAAAACATGACATGGTTCCCTTAAAAATACTGATACAGCGAGAACGGTGAAAAAGAACATAACTAGATCAAGTTTATAGGGCTACAGATAGATTTTCATTTCAAATCATTACGTGATGCAGCAGGCACGAAAGACTTTAAAATAAGCTGTTCCCGAACAGAAAAATTTTGTATCAGTACCTGAAGCAGCGACGCCAGCTACATTTTCCTTAGGTATACAAGTAAGTGTGCCTAGCCCGACGTTTATGCGAGAAAAGGGTTCGCTTGCGCAAGTGAAGCACTCGTATCCTTAGTATCTGGCAATTATGCAGACATCAGGTACGCGAGCTAACGATTTTCCCAATGCAATAAATCTCAAGAGAAGCGTAACCTCCTTCTGTGCCACGACGATATACGGCGCCATTTCGACGTCACATAGCAGGGTTTTCATCCAATCACACTTATGTCTGTAAAATAAATTTTTTAACCATTAAGAGCTTCAAGTTAATTAATATGTAATATGTTATTAAATGTCTCACGAGACTCTTTTAGCACTCCTTTGTAAATATGTCTTAAAAAATTCCCATTCTTTGAAATCAGTTATATCACTGAACACCTAAAACGATAAAATGAGAAATATATTGTCGACAAGGTGAAACCAGAGTCTATTTTAGCTCATCTATACACCACTCTATAAGTCACCTTCTACATAAATTCTTTTTTTTTAGAAACTTGTGCCGAAAGCGATGCCAGCCATCAAAACCATAAACTATTCTTCACATCACATTATTTCAAAATGCGAAATCAAAAAATTTTTGAAATCAGAGCACACAAAAAGTTAGAAACAATTTATGAAATCCGTTGAAATTCACGTCAATAATCCAATTGTAAAATTAATTTGTCTTGAACTAATTGAGTGTGAAACTGGATTTCTTAAGAAAGAACGTTCACAAAATTCTTCCATTATTCTTTATTCATCAATTTTTATGTTTCCGAACAATCTCATCAAAGGCCCCGCACCAAATTCACGTGAAAACGATCCTTTGAACAAGATAGACTACGAACTGTTATCACTTCAATGTATGGAATACCAAAAAGCCTTTGAAAATTTTCAAAACCACCCAAACCTCTTTAACTTTACATCGCTCCTCCCCCCGAGACCCGTTATGTGGCAGAAAAATTACAGAAAATAATATTACGCAACACTCATGTAAACAAAGCACTGTAAGATAGTTAAAAAGTGAACAGTAATATTTGCAAACACTTGACAACATTTTCAAACTAATGGCATCGTTGGCTTCGCTGATTTGGCAGAAATATCTCCGATGCAGGTGTGCACCGTTCTACGAACGTTCTTCATTCCGAAATACAAAAAAAGAATGCGATTAATAAATCTAGGTTGTAATCTATCAAATCTAGCCAACCTGCACACGAACAAGTTCATGTACACACCGAGTCGTTCCGTAAAATTTGAAACCTAGGTCGATTCCTGTATGAAAAACCAAAGTTTCCTGAGCCCATGGAGGCATCAATTGCAAAAATTTTGTCTTGGTAAAATTAAAATTATCTAGAGCTATGAACCTAAAATTCTTTGCATTGTGAAGTGTTTAATCTAAACTAATCTACCAACTTTTATTTTCCTATTTTGCTTTACTTAACATTTTTTTTACCTTAATTAAGACTAAGTAAAGCCCAAGACCTAATGCGCCACTCTGGTTCATTTGTTCGAATATAGAAGTGTCAAATCCTGAAATTTTCGACCTGACGATTCTGTTTATCTCTCCTGGTGTTTTTATTCCTTTAATTTTGCGTTTAGCGTGGGCTTAAACTTTACGTTTTAATGCAATAAAATTTGACACTGATCATGGTTTAGGTGTGAACGGCAGCACTGGCTTCTAAATCTTACTTTCAATGATTCTTTTCCTCATCTGGTTATGTTTTTAACCATCGCAATCTGGAAAGAAGTGGTTTGTAAATATTGGAAATAAACCAATATTTCGTTTTATGCTCGTTTTTAGAATGTCAATAACGTAATAGACGTCGTAGTAAGGTAATAAGGTAAGGTGGGCCTACTTTTTGTCGAAGCGTAATAGGTTTTCATTTTGTTTTGGACGATCTCTTTTCGGTTCACTGCTCTCTTCTTTAACTATCTTATTTCTTGAACTTTTTTTCTAACTCGCTGTTCGTATATGCAGATGGTCTTGTGTGGTAACACACCTTCAACATATATTTCACATTCTTTAAAGTCCATACTAGATAGCGCTTTGCTCTCTTTGTAACGCCGTAGATGTCGTAAGGGAATGTTAAACTAGCTCAAATAATCTAATCTATTCACGAAAAGATTAGGGTACACCCACCCTATCCTTCCTTCATCTTCAGGCTGCTCATAGAATCTTAGATGCAGCGGCCTTGAACGAAGCTGTCGCACCTTACGTGATAAATCGAAAGTGCCAATTTTAATCAGCTCTAGTTAATCATGTATTTCCCATGTAATGGAGCTCACCAAGAGTTGTGAAATTCGCTACTTGCGTAAATATGCCGAGATAATTTTTTATCTTATGAATGCATAAATAAATTCAGTTTCCTTGAATTATTTCCGACACCGCAGAAATAATTATCCCGGACCATTAGACTAGATAATTTAAACAACTTAAATATTACCATCGTACTTTTTCGCAATGTATTTGCAAAAAGTTTTGATTTTATTCCTGGAGCATAGGAGTTACAAAAGGTATGGCTGTTTCACGCAATTTTGCTTTGCATATAGTCTACACAGTACGAGGTCGTTAAGAAGCGTCAGCTACAACAAACTGAAACTCGCTCAAAATCGAATTTCGAGTTGAAATCTTCCTTGGCTACTACGAGTACATTGTTCTTCCAAACTCTACTCACATCGCTAAGCATCACGATCTCAATTCCTCCCTCCAATCGGCACAGGACACAATGAATATCACGCGTATGTGTTAGGAATATACGTATCATTACGTGCAATGGATAGAATGTACTCCCAATATCCAAGAACTGCAAATAGAAACGCGATGGAGCAACATATTAACTCTATTGAATTATATTTATAACTCCGACATTTTCCGACTACTACGATGATGTCATTGCTATGATGCAGCGTCTAGGAGAAGGCTTGAAGGTGTAGGAGGCATTGGCAAACCTCAAGGTCTTGATCCGGAAAATGACCAACTGATTAAAACATCGGCGACTAGGCTGAGAATAATAGACGATCCCAAAGATGGATCAGTCTACTTCTAGGGGTAAAGCCTAAGGGTGTCGTAAAATGCGGGTCTCTTCCCTTCGTTAACTTCATTAATTTTTAGAAGCATCCTCTCAACGGCTGTATATATTGAGGCTTTGTACGTTCAATTGGTATGATGTTATGTCCTTCTTTCTTGCATTATACCAAGCACGATATTTAATGTGTATGATAACTGTACTTGCTAATCTTTCGCAGGACGTATTCATACGACAGCACCGAGAGCGGCGGTGGGAGCGAGAGCTTCGTTTGAGGTGCGGTGTGCGCCCTCACAGTGTATAAATAGCATCAGCAAGAGACAGCGCCGTTCATTGTGGGTGCGCTGTCATGGAGATCACAGTAGACAGAGTCATCACTGTCCAGTAGCAGACGCGTTACCTTAGAGGAAGCACCTGTTTAGATTTCAGATGCGTTGTAGAAGACTTGTACGAGCAACTATTGTCTGATCTCTCTGATTCTTGCCAACTACCAAGCCTGTATCAACTCTGAAGTACCAATAAACTATCGCTACGCTGTTGCTTCGTCACTCCCGAACCCCATTCGCGTAGTTTTCGGCCGGTACATAGAAAAGGTCGGAACATATTTGGTGACCCATGTATGGGGATACCACATCAAGGATACCACATCAAAGATATCCACATTGCCCATTGAAGAAGAAGACATCAAGAATTGATCTTTAGTTCTGCTGATCAGTGATTTTAAATGTGAAGAGTGTCACCCTGTTTGGAGTAACGTCGCACAGTTGTCACAGTACTTCAGAGCATCGAGAAAAGGAAGAAAGACGTCAGCGCAGAAAATCGAAGTTCTTTCAAGAAACACTTCGAGAAAGAAAGGAGAGAAAATTTACATCGAAAATTTACACGCTACGCAGTCTTCACCAGTCTACTCATCGCTACTCAAAGAAGAAGAAGTGAGGGTCCACATCTACGATCTACGCATCTACCCATCGTCATCTGCAACGAGAAGATCGACGAGATCTACGAGAAGATCGACGAGATCTGCACATCGCCAAATAGCAAGCTGAGTATACGCCGATAATGTTTGCTTGCTAATTAAATAAGCATGAGCTCAAATTAATGATTGATCATTAATGATCATTATAAAATTAATGAGTAGGAGTTAAGCAGTAATCACTCAACAGTGCAAGCGCAGTGAGCATGCTGTTTCTTAGTAAGTAGGAGAGCTTTAATGCGGAAGCTGATTCCTGGTAGCCAGAGAGCGAGCAGCATATGCATTGCGAAAGCGCAGTAAGCGTGCGCGCGGAAACGTTGTGTGGAGAGGTAGTCCATTGTTCTCTGAAACAGTTAAAGGAAGTTGTAGCCATTGTCTCTAGCACTCATTGTCCTCTGGCGCCCATTGTCTCTAGCATATAAAAGTAAGCTGGAACAGCTTACCTCTGTTCAGAGTGGTGTGCCAGCCTTCACGAGTAATTAGCAATTAGCCTGTTCTAAGTCCACGGAAGTCCACTGCAAATGTGAGTTGAAATTTTACTGTGTGTAAAATATTGTCAATTGCATGTAGAAAATTTTACTGTGTGGAAAACAATTTCTCTTAAAAGTAATCGGAGGTCTAAGAATATTGTGTTTTCATGTCGAACAGTGACTCTGACGAGTACGAGTACATAAGAAACACCCCTTACGTGACCCGAGTAGGAAGAGTTTCAGTGCCTATTTTTTTCACGATGGCGACCACCACTGTCACCCCTGTAGTTAGTACAGTGACTACCACAGTTGTCCCTGTGACTAGCTCAGTTACCAGTGTAACGACTTCTGTTGTCGGTCCGATACCTAGTGTAGTAATTGCTGGGCAGGATTTGCCCCAATACCGCGGTAGAAAACGCAGATTTGACCCTGACTTCATAGAAAACAAATCCCTGGAAACGCATATAAAAAATGTGAGAGCGTATTTCAACATGCTTTCCGACAACTCAGAGGAAGCTAAACTCAATTTATTGTTGCGAACTGCAGACAAGCGGGTCGGCGACTTCAACGCCGTTGTAGCTTCCATAATCAGTGAGGGATACGAACTGAGCTTTGAAGAAGTAGTGCACCTGTTAGAAAATATATATGTATCGAAAGGCGAAAGATCTTTGCACGCAGTTGCGTGTGACCTGAATAATGTACGCCTAAAACGTAACGATGCTTTAGCGAGTCAATTCGTAGAAATACTATCCAAAATCCGTAAACTAACCCATAGACTCATGCATAGCCCGGAATGCACAAACAGAGCTCACCCCTATGTAGTGAATTGTCCCGATCCTGTTGCCCTCGATAAGTATGTCGAGAATACTTTAATTGTTGCATTAGCCATGGTTATCATCAACCCCCTAGTGACTGAGGATTTTTCCAAGAAATTATTTAACAAACCCTTTAATTCGTCGGAAGAACTCCTTCAGAGACTCGTAACTGTCATTAGAAATTTCCCCGAGGATAAACAAATATTAACTCGATATGAGAGATCTGTGGAAACCTATTGTACAGAGGATGATGATCATTCATCCGAATCAAATTTTGATGCAGCCTATGATGAGGCCGAAGTGCATGCCATGACAAGAGGCAGTTTTCAAGGTAGAAGTAGGACGCGTAGACCCTACTGGAGACCTAATTTCCCGAGACCAACTTACCGTGCTAGACCTCATGCAAAATCTTTTGTTGATCGTGAATTAGGAACTCTAGAAGTTCAAGCATTGGAGACATCAAAGCGTTGCTCGAACTGCTACAATCAAAAGTGCGTCTGCCAAAACCAAGGTGTGTCGGTAACCACGGTGGCTAGGAAACCGACTGATTGGTACAAACCAGGTTCTAGTCAGACAGCCCCCGAGCATTCGCTGCGAGATGTAGTTTGTTTTCGCTGTAATAAGATAGGACACTACGCCAGAGACTGTAGGTCAGGACGAGAGTATTTCAACAGACCGGGTAGGCCTAATCGTGTCCGTGCGCGAGGACAGTATAAAACTCGAGTGCCAGAAAAAAGCCAGGTAGAAACTTACCAAACTAACAGTGGAAATGATTTTTTAGCAGAGTAAACAGCAGAGACGATTTCATTGCCGATAGAAGTAACGTAAATGATAAAACAGAAACTAAAATAACTATAACTAAGTGTGACTCTACGACAGTGATGCCCCTTGAACCCGAGGAGAATTCTGGTGCTGAAGGTTCCCTCGTTAAAAATGTTGAGATAATCGATCCGATCATAGTGTGTCACAACAGATATGAAGCGCTAGGAGAAGCGGAATTAAGCGATGAATATGAAAGCCATTTGACGGCGAACGTTTGTAAATACGAAGAGGAAGAAGTGGAAATTACAGGCCAAAATGAATTATTTGTAATACGAAAAAGTAAGAAACCAATGATTGTGCTTAAAAAAGATGCCGACCTGTGGAATGCATTGATTGATTCAGGATCAGAAAAGTGCCTAGTCAGCTACCACAGAATAAGTGAGATAAGTAATGACGTGAAGCCAAGTTCTCTGACTATAAAAGGCGTTAATGCTAAAAGTAATGTCGAAGGCGAAGTTGAGCTTGTCCTAAAGTTAAAAAACGGCGTAAGTTTGAAGACAAATGCTCTAATCATTAAGGACGGTATTTACAATTATGACGTCATTATTGGACGTGATTTATTAGACAAGAACGCCGTTGTAGATTTAAAACAAAGATGTTTGATCATAAAAGACGAGAAAATTCCCTTTGCAGAGGTAAAACGAAGAAAAAAGAGAAACACTGAGTGTCTCGAGTATTTAATAGAGAATACTGAGTGTCTCATGGCAGACACGATTACGTCCAGAGCTAAGAAAAAGGTCCTAAATAAGCTAAGAGAGAAGAGGACGTGCATTGCTGAGAAAGCAAGTGAGGAAGTAAAAAGGGATGGTCAGAGAGAAAACCAGCCTGTTCGAGGCGTAGTTGCAGTTACCAGTTCCCACAAGCCGTTAAGAGTGCATACTCGACGCGTAGAAATTGCTCCCAATGTAATTTTGAAACATGTTGGACATGTTGGAAAGTGTAAAAATGGAGAATATATAATAAAGAAAGCAACTTTGAAAGAAGGCGTCTGCGTCGCCGAAGCAATTGTGAGAGTTAACAATAGGAGCAGGATTCCGTTGTTATTAATTAATAGCTCCGACAGAGCGATTGTCTTACCGGAGAACGCAATTATAAGTACTTTAGAAAAGGTAGAAAAGGATCAAGTTGAGTCCGAAGTTTACTTGTCAGATGTACAAGGAGAATTAAAAACGGGATTAAGTACCTTTGTGCAGGCAGCTGGTGTTGTTCAGGACAGTCATTTAGATGTCGATAATAAAGACACTAATAGTCAATCTGTCGGGATCACAGGAGTTGTTGACAAAGAGTACGTTTCTGATTCCAAAGAAATCGCCCGTGGTCGGCGGAAATTACATAATGATGATATCAAGTGTAATGATGACGAAATGAAGCCTGAATTGCTGAATTTGTTGAATAACTTCAGAGACGTTATTACTATAGACAATGAATCGATCTCAGCTGCTGCGATTAAACCATACAAAATACGTTTGAAACCTAACGTGGATGTTGTAAATGTCCCTCCCTATCGTATTGCCCACCGTTACATGGAAGACTTGAAAGTCGTTAACGAAAAAATGTTAGACGATGGAATCATTAGACCATCGATTTCAGCTTATAATTCACCGATAATTGTAGTTCATAAAAAAGATGGAACTATACGTCCGGTAGTTGACTTTCGCAAAGTGAATGAAGTAATTCATGAAGAATCCTTTCCGCTGCCGCGAGTGGACGATATTCTCTATAGTTTAAATGGTCAAAAATATTTCTCTAAACTAGATCTTAGGTCAGGCTATCATAATATTACACTGACCGATGAGAGCCGGGAGATTACAGCGTTTACCGTTGGTAGCAGAAAATACGAATTCAATAGGTTGCCGTTTGGTTTAAAAACATCACCTGCATATTTCCAGTCAGTAATGACACAAACTTTGTCCCCTGTTCTAGGAAAACTAGCTTTCGTCTTTATGGACGACGTACTCATTTTCTCAAAAGAAAAGGAGCAGCATCTTGCTGATATAAAAGTTGTACTTGAACTACTAAGAAACGCTAGATTGTCAATCAAAACCGAAAAGTGTCAGTTTTTCGCCGGAGAAATCGAGTATCTCGGACATTCCATTAGCGGAATGGGAACCAGAAGCACCGGTACTGACAAGGTGAAGAATTTAGAAATTCCTAAAAATGTGAAACAGTTGCAATCTTTTCTAGGACTAGTGAATTTCTTTCGTAGGTATATTCACAATTTTGCGAGCATCGCAAGCCCGCTCTATAATCTTCTAAAGAAAAACGTTGAGTTCAATTGGTCTAGAGATTGCCAACACGCCTTTGAAAAATTAAAAAATGAATTGTGTAACAACACCACCTTGAGTCATCCAAACTTCGATCAAAAATTCCATTTGTTTTGCGATGCTTCAAATGTAGGCATAGGAGCTGTTTTACTCCAGTCATCTACTGATAAAGTTCGAAACATGAGACCTGTCGGTTTTTTTTCTAAAACGTTGAATTCCACCCAACGAAGGTACTCAACTACGAAAAAGGAAATGTACGCTATAGTTGAAGCCTTGAAATACTTTAAATATCTTGTTTTGGGCTATGATTTGGTCATATATACCGATCATAAGCCGCTCGTCCCTTTATTTTCAAAAAAATTGCCTGAAGATAACACGCTCGCGAGATGGAGTATATATGTCCAAGCCTTTGATGCCAAATTAAAGTATTTTTCAGGAAAAGCGAACAGTGCCGCCGATGCATTAAGTAGATTAAATCATGAAGAAAAGCCTTTAACAGAAAAAGAACTATCAGAGTGTTCTGACTTAAACCCAGATGTAGAGACTTTTCCCGTTGTAACCAGGTTGCAAGCCGCTGCTGCAGGTAAAAAATGTAACAAGCAGGTAGCCGAGGGAGAGTCCGAGAAAACAATGCCAGGAAGTGATGATGAAAGACACAACAACAGTACTGCTGAAGAACCCAGACGTGAACCCAATGACTTTAAGAGCAGACAGAATACGTGCTTATGCAGACTGAATAAAGTGAACAAGACTACAGACCATTTAAGTATTAATGACAACTGGTCGTTAGACGAATTTAAACGTGAACAAGATGACGATCCATATTGTTCCGAAATAAAGGATGGCATAGAGAATGCAACGAAAGTTTCTAATACCGACTTGAATGAATTTCTGATTATGAATGACATTTTGTATAAAAGACGAAAAATTGACAACAGACCCAGCACCATTCTGACAATTGTCGTGCCATATACCCTGCTAGACAGAATAATTTCTTTTATTCATAATTTATCGCATACGGATTTAAATCACACCTTGTTTAAATTTAAATTAAATTATTTTCATCCGTACGAACGGACAATTACGCGAAAAATTGTTGAATCTTGTGATACCTGTAAGATTCTAAAATCACGAATATCGACACCTATTAAAATTCTAAATGCTCCAATTGGAACACGATGTTTTCAGACGGTTAGCATGGATTTCTACGGTCCATTACCAATGACGGACAACGGTAACAAATATATTCTTGTAGTCATTGACCTCTTTTCAAGATTTGTTAAATTATATTCGACTAATGATAGACGTACAGAAACTGTTACAGATTGTCTATGGAATTTTTGTTGTCTGTTTGGAACTCCGGACGTTCTATTGTCGGACAACGGAGCCGAATTTAAATCTTCTAATGTAAAGATGTTCACTAAAGGACTTTCTATCTTAAAAAAGGAAGTTCTAGCTTACTCACCTTTTTCAAACGGAATCGTTGAGCGTTGTAATGGTAAAATTCGACATCTGCTCAAGTTATATCTAAATTTTCTTACTCATAATGAGTGGGACAGATTGCTGGACATTGTGGAGAATTCGATTAATAATAGCTACAATGAAACTTTAGGAGATACACCCGCATATACTGTTTTCGGTAGAGATACTTGTGTATACATCAGTTCTACTAATTTAGAAGATTTAAATGTTGCGACTTCATATGAAGATGTTCAAAAACAAAAATTTAAGGAGTCATCTATTGTAGTGAACAATATTCGAAATGCGATCATTAATGCCACAATCGAAAGAACTGCCTATAGAAATATGAAACGTCGCGATAAAAATTTGAAAGTGAACGACCGTGTACTAGTAAAAAATCATGCCAAAAAACATAAATTACAGCTGAATTTTTTGGGTCCTGCTATCATTGAAAAACTAGGTAAAAATTATGCAGATATTAGGATTGGTAACAAAACTATCCGATCAAATTTGAACCATGTACTGCCTTTAGATAGGATAAAAAGGTAAAATTGTCAAATTAGTTCGTAATTGTTCATTCTTTATATTCTGAAAAATGCCATTCCATATATGTATTTCAATGGTATTTAGTTGTAAGTTCGTTCTATGCGTTCTATGAGTTCTTAACCTGTAATTGAGTTCTATGAGTTCTTAGCTTGTAAGTGCGTTCTTTGAGTTCTTAAGATTTATGTGTGTCTTGCTCTAGGAAATATTTCTGTTACGCAAACACCTTCAGCCGAGATGATGAGCTGAGGATGTTGTCATACTATCGTTGCGACATCAGAGTGTGCTCATCAGGTTGTGAGCTAGAATTGATAAACTTAGGTGCAATCGTGAGATGTCGACACGAGAGCGCGAGTGCGAAGCCTGTGAGACCTGTATGGCACCTGCCGCAAATTGTTTGAAAACAATTACATGCCTGGCAGTGTAGTTGAAATCTATGTGTCTTGATGAGAGGGAAGGAAGCGTGCCTTAGTATGAAATCTTAGTATGAAATATTTTAGTATGAAATGCTAATCTTAGTATGAAACGTAAATTGTTTATTTTAAACTTGGGGCCATGCTAATGTCATGTGTCGTTTCTTTTTCAGAATCCTTGGGCGACTCCTGAACAATTCCAGGACAGTGCACACTCCGATTTGCAAGATACACATACACTTTGAACCTTCAATTAGTACTTGGTAGCTTACTTATTTAACATCAATCAATCAATTAATTAATTAATCAATCCATCGATCAACGATTAATGCCATTGTAATAAGCAATTACTTGCTGTCCCACCTAAGGTTAGTGTTCAATACCACAACGCTAGACTCCCACTTTTTATTCTGAATACGTAAATCCCGATGTGCACCGGAGCAAATCAACTGTGGCAACCACAGGAATCGACGATCGTTTTCTCAATTAGGGTACCTAAAGAATTGTTACAGGAGGCCTACTGCAAATTAACCATATTCCTGAATACGTAAAGAATACGTAAGAAAAAAAAAAAAGTTCTATTATATACGGATTCTGTTTTCGTTGTCGATATTATAACCTTTTTGTTGTTTTACTCGCCTATGGAAATGTTTTGTTCATCGGGAGTTCGCGAAGGACGAGAGCTTTTTGATAATTCGAAGAACCATTTTAATTGTAATGATTGAAAAGCATAAAAGCAGAAAATAACTACTTATATTTTCCCATGTAACGATCGCTTGCGAATTTAATTTTATTAATGCATTTATCGGAGAGTTTTCGTATTCAAAGCATTTTTCAGCGGCGTGCCACGCTGCTAATGTAACGCGAGAAAAATGTGACACGAGATAGTTAAATTCTGGTATTGAAATCCGTAGATTTTTCTCTATCATAAAATTTTTATTGAATTAAAAACTATTAAATCTCTATTACATACGGATTATGTATTCTATCCTATAGACATGCTTTGTTCATGTTTCGCTAGAATTAGAGAGACTAATTATTTCGACTGCGACTAAACCAAATTGTACGTTTGTTGATTGATTAGATTAAATTGAATTAGTTACTTATTGATTATTCTACTTACTTTCTATATTTAATTTACTTGAACTGAAATAAGTTAATTTAAATCGTAGTACGATTTGAACTTGCCACTTGTAGTATTGTATTGTCTTGTGTATTAAAACTATACATTCTATAACTTCAGTTGATCTATTCAGTACGCGTTTTGATGTTTGATTTTGATATTCTGTTTTCCTAAATAAATTGCGCGATGTATTTTTTGTATCCGAAATATCTGGAGTAGCCAAGAATTCTAAGAATCAATTGATTAATAATGAACAAATTGTTTGAGCTAAGTGCGTAGAATAATTAATTAGTTGATTTTGGATAATAAATCAATCATTGACTTGTAACTATACTTATTAATGTTTAACGAGATGTAGGATTACCGTTGCGTTTTGTTAAATTTATGATTTGCTAAAGACAGCGATAGCCATACCTGCCTACCTCCGTTCATTATTTGGAAGCCCTTAGTGTCATACGTTCTGATCTGCTCGAATTGACTTGACGGATTGTAAGATTAACTGATAGTTAAGGGAAAATCAAAGTTAATTGAATAACATTTAAAAATTTTTACTGTCATAAAGAATTTTGTATTGGGGGGAGCATTATGTGCGCCCTCACAGTGTATAAATAGCATCAGCAAGAGACAGCGCCGTTCATTGTGGGTGCGCTGTCATGGAGATCACAGTAGACAGAGTCATCACTGTCCAGTAGCAGACGCGTTACCTTAGAGGAAGCACCTGTTTAGATTTCAGATGCGTTGTAGAAGACTTGTACGAGCAACTATTGTCTGATCTCTCTGATTCTTGCCAACTACCAAGCCTGTATCAACTCTGAAGTACCAATAAACTATCGCTACGCTGTTGCTTCGTCACTCCCGAACCCCATTCGCGTAGTTTTCGGCCGGTACATAGAAAAGGTCGGAACAGCGGAATGTGACAACGAGGAGGAAGTCTTGCTTCAGCTGCAGCGGCACAACTCGCAGCTGCAGGTTAGCATTTACCTCGTGCCCTCTGATAATCTGGTGCAGTTAGTGATTCTATGATGACCGGGTACGCAAATTTTCCGCGTAATGAATAAAGTCGAGGCTCAATCAATGCGTTTCATTCTTGAGGCGATTTAATATTTTTTTTATGAACGTCCTTGATTAGCTTGTAGAATTTTGTGTGCGTTGAATGCTACCACGAATGTTTTTAAGTTTTATTTAATAATCATTCCTGAAGGTGATTCCCATTTTTCGCATTCGCATTTTGGGTGCTTTCATGTGATAACAAATTTCAAACAGGTAGAAAATCTCAAAATAAATAGATTTTCACGAATGATAAAATGCCCAAAACTCTTTAGTTTTCCAGTTGTAAGAACTTAAAAGAAACTTTGAATCTTGAAGTAGGGTACTACGTGCAAACCAATGACAGCGCTTGTCTTTATGGTTCTGACCCCGCTAAAGCGGGTTCGGTTATTTTGACAATAAAAGCTGCGAGCATTTCACAGTTATGAGAAATGTCTGCAATTTGAATGTTCACGCTAAGTAAAAAACGACATTTCGACCTTCTACTGTGGTCATCGTCCAGGTATATCTCTGCAAAAACGAAAGACGATACTTACTAAACATGTACCTACCAAGTCTTTGAGTATCTTAGACTAAATAATTGTAAACAAAAACTTTCAGTAGTTCATGGGAAAACTTGTAAGCTAGTTTGATAAACAGAGCAGTCGAGAAGAGAGAAGTGCACTGGTTGAAGCATGGCATGAGATTGGCGGCGTAAGTTCTTGACGATGCCTTAAGTAACCTCTTGTGCTCGGCATTCCGTTTCTATGTGAACAAGTTTAGGTACTTGGAAAATTCGTGGTACTTAACATTTATTATCGGTGCATGTTTTCTAATTTTAAGGCTTCTGCAATTTTTATTGATGCTGTATCAGAGAAAGTGTGCATTATGCTGAAAGCTGGAAGAAATGCATCCAAGTTGGGTGGTTCTTTTTGGTGATCATCTCTGAAGTGTTTGACGATGCTGCTGGATGAATAACGATGCTGTTTTGCTCTTCTCTCCAGCGTGCCGGCGGTGTGTCCTACGTAGAAAGCCTGACAGCTATCCTCTGGGCAGGTAAACTTGTAGACCACGCCCGCGCGCTGAAGATCCGGTAATCGAAGTCTGGTGGTGAAAAAAGGTACTAGTTTTCGTAGCTTGAAATACGGCCTGACGACAATTTTCTTAGAAGGATCTATTGTACAGGTGTGTTGCATAACTGTACTCGTGAGAAAATCTGCATCTTTTTTGTAGTTCCGAGGTTATGGAGTTCGACGTAGAGGTCAACTGTTTCCGCTGGGCGATTCTGACCACAACCATGATATCTATTTAAAAGTGTTTTCACTATCTTATCTATGATCATTAAGGGGAAACCGTTGTTAGTTAATAGTTGCTTAATGCGGTTGATTTCTTGCGTGCATGTCTCCCATGTCGAGCAATATTTCAATGCGCGATGAAGTAGAGTCTTAGCAATTGATTTCTTGTAAGACAGGGGCACCTGGGAAGTGAAGTGAGTGTATGAGCCATTATCCGTAGGTTTGATAGACAGAAGTTGAAAATTGTTTTCCTTTTAGTTCCATGCGGACATCCAAGAAGTGAAACTGGTTTTCTTCCATTTCCTCGTGAGTAAAGCGCAAAACCGAATTGCTGAGCATTCTTCTTATGAAACAATGAAGGTGATGAGCACTTGAAAATATTGCCAGAATGTCGTCCACTTACCGCTTGTAGTATTTTGGGTTTGATATTTTTTGTTGCCTAAGCAGGTTTTTTTCCAGGTGTGACATGTAGCAGGCAGCGAACGTTGGCCCCAGTGGAGATCCCATGCTCACACCGTCGGTTTGGATGAATGTATGACCATTGTGCTGGAATGGCGTCTCAGTCGTGCAAATTGTTAACAGATTTTTGAATATTTCATTCGGAATGCTAGAGGGCGGCAGAGATGGATGGTCGTATAACCGTGACTTAATTATTTCAACAGTTTCACGAACGGGTACGTTAGTGAACAGGGATTCGACATCAAGTGAGACAACTTTATCAGTAGGTGATTTTTCTAGGGAGCCCAGATCGATGAGCAGCTGGTCGCTGGAGGAAAGCATGGAAGTGTGGTTGATGTATGGGCGGATAGTTCCGTTGATCCACTACTGGGCCACTTCATGGGTGGCTGTACCAGTCATGCTAATGATGGGGCGTAGTGGTGGGTCGAGTCTGTTATGAATTTTTGGTAGTCCATAGAAGTGTCCGAATTTGTTGTCACCAGTGCGCTTGAGCCTGTAATAAATTCTTCGGTCTACGGCTTCTAGCGGGCGTAGAGCGTCATTGATTTTCTTCTTCACTGTATCCAATTGCTTTCTTGGTCATTGACGGAATTTAGCTGGGTTTTCGATGAGCGTATTTAGTTTCTTGTCGTAGCTTTCTTTATCCCATATGAAACGGTGCCACCTCCTTTGTCAGGCCTTTTGATGACTATTGTTTTGTTGTCCTTCAGTTGTGACAATGCTTTCTGTTCATTAGTAGATATAGTTTGCTTCCTGACTGGCAGTTTGTGACGAATGCGCAAGTATTTAAGTTAAGTCTAAATGAATAAAATTGAACGTTTCGAACTAAACAGTTCATCTTCAGCAAAGAAAAGAATTCTGCGACAAAAAAAAAACGAAAATGAGTAAATTGAAGCTATACTATGCAAACGAATACTACAACATATACAGAAAAAGTCCTAGATGTAAAACTAAAATATAAAACAAAACAAAAATTAAAAATTAAAAAACCTAAACTAATGATCATGTATTTGCAACGAGAAGAGGAAAAGCACTTTGAGTATCATTTACAGGGGGTCTGAGCTTAAAAATGTATAGCGACTCGAGGATGCGTAAATCAATCATATGAGGGGCACCTGCAAGGATTTTAAAATGATTTACGGAAACAGGGACGTTACAGTTTTCGGCATGGGATCGAACAGAGGACAGTGGAGGAGAACCAAGTGGACGACCGGTTCTACAGCTGCGCCCAGCGTGCTCGGCTACTCTGGACATAAGAGTACGACAGGTGGAACCTATGTACTGTGATTCACAACGTGAACAACTAAACTGGTAAACCACAGAGGAGCACATAGCAGTGGGCAGCTTATCCTTAAAGCGGAAAAGGGAACCGATTGTGAAATTGTTGACTAGAATAGAATGAATTTTAAGTTGCGGAAAAAAAATTTGCTGATTAGGAGTTGAACCTCCTGATTTAACTTGATAGATTGATGGCCAAAGAAGGGAGGCTTTAAGAAAAATTTCTGTTGATCACATGATTGGAGTGCCGGCGTTTGATCATAAATCTTAGACAAAAATTTACCAATGTGTTTATCGATAGTAAACAGAGGAAAACCATTCCTAAGAAAAAATTGTCGTAAAAAGTCAAATTCTTGATGTAAAATTCGAAAGTTAGAACAAACTTTAAACAAACACGCTGGGTGCAGCTGTAGAACAGGTCGTCCACTTGGTTCTCTTCCACTGTCCTCTGTTCGATCCCATGCCGAAAACTGTAACGTCCCTGTTTCCGTAAATCATTTTAAAACCCTTGCAGGTGCCCCTCATATGATTGATTTACGCATCCTCGAGTCGCTATACATTTTTAAGCTCAGACTTAAGCAATGACTATGTTGGTAGACTTCGATCTATCAATGGAATCGGAAGAGATGCAAAAATTTACTTTCAATAACTGAACTGATGAAATGAAGTAAACAATCACACATAACGAA
The DNA here is from genome assembly GCA_030386875.1 of Morinoia aosen. NCBI lineage: Eukaryota > Metazoa > Arthropoda > Malacostraca > Amphipoda > Talitridae > Morinoia > Morinoia aosen. Next base: position 10,305,403 of record CM059569.1, on the reverse strand, counting down.
TTACTTGGTTAGTACAATGGGTTCTCCAAAAGACCAGAAAAGAGAATACAACCAAATAAGCACTGATGCAAAGGTCTTACAGTATTGCAGTTAACACTCGTTATCTGCAAAACACACTCATAGATGTAATTATTGCAGCTGAAATTGCAGTTTCCTTTCAGAAGAAGGGATAGACATAGTAATTCAATAGGTTTCATACATCGATAAGAAGAGGCACTTATGCATATGTACCTTTAGAAGAGCTTGAAATTGCTCATACTACTGGAGAGTTTTCAGTCATTCTGACTAGATATTTTAAGCTTTCACAAAAAGGGGTAAAACCGCCAATAAAATATACACAATAATTATGTACACTGGTTTGATTAGATAACATGAAAAATTAGACACCAGTGAAAGAAAAAAAATGCCTACGACTAAACAAAAATTTTTCTACATCAACCAAAGGAATACCTACCTAATCTTCAGCTTGGATCCTCACATCTCACCCCTGGCAGTACTAATTCCTATAGATGCAAAAGTTGTTCTTCCATGAGAGGGCGCATTGGTTATATTGATCTAACTATGGCACAGATACACCCAAAATTAGGGCACATGCTGCTTCAAGTAATTAAATGTAAAGGCAGTAGCAATGAAGCAAACACATGAGCAGCATACTATAAAGTACAAAGCTTCTGCATAAAAATGACAGATATTACAAACCACCTAAGAAAATAGGTTTAACAAAAATCATCTACAATTAAAAAGAAAAATACAAATACATAATCAAAATTTTCTGCTTTGCTCTTATTTCAAACTGAAATAAAAATGAAAATAAATTCCTCCCTACCCAAACGTAATGTCATTAAAAGAAACAACGTGATTAAAATCTTTCACCTTTTAACTTCTCATAATTTCTTACAGCAGTTGAACTAAGTCCAGTTTCACTAACCCCAAGCCATAGGCAGACTTTGTTGGAAGGAGGAATGGTACCTTCAACATAGAGTTGGTCAGACAGCAGGAATTGAGTTTCCAGATCCTCCGTGCTGTCCTGTAGAGCCTTCATTTCTACTATGATCTGCAGTCAGCTTTTGATGTCTGGCACCTGGTGCTTCAGCCTGCACCAATAAATAATGGATGAGTGAATATTTCTGCAGATGTCAAAAATATTCACTTCATGGAACATAAATTCTAAACAATTCTTGACAAATAGTGTTAGAAAAATTAAATAATGCACATATGATTTTAGTCTATGAAAAACAAGAGATTATAACCAAAGAGGAAAGTTTTAAACTTTCTGAATGGCAATTAACAATATATCCCACCTACATTGAATGCATGCTGGAGAAGGGAAAAATATTACTTTGGCAAGTTGGCTTACATCAAAAACATTAAGACATCTTAATTACACTAATGAAATTAAATGCATAGCATTACAAATATTAGAGTAGAACTTTTTACAAAAACCCATCCTTTGTCTTGCCTAATGAGCAACAAATACTAATGATGAACTTTGATACAAAACACTTGTGTCCTCACCAATAAGCAAGAGAAAATTTTACATTGGGCATAAGAGCGCTTTTTTGATTTAGTCAAAAAATAGGATACTACTTCAACTAATACTGACATAGTTAACATAAAATATATATGCTCTACACAAATGTGCTTCTTTTAAATCTTTATTATAAAATAATAGACCCACTTCAAGCGAGTGGCAGTGAGGTGCGACTCCATGCAGCGATAGTTGCTGAGCTGCTCATCAAGGCGCCTGATCACTTCTTCTGCACCACCAGATTTTTTGCTCATGAACTCTTCAACACCTTCCTGTGAAATGAAAATAAGTTATAAAAACATGAACAGTATTTTAACACAACTCACTCACCGATACACCCAATGCATGAATCTAAATATAAGATATTTTATCACCAAATGCAGTTGAATTAAATTCAAAAATTGTTACACTGCATCAAATATTTTAGACATTTTAAGGTTTCATTTCCCACAAAACAATGAAAATTTCAGGATAGTTCTTTTAGGCTAAATTCAATGAGATTATTAGTTAGTTTAGGCCTCCCTATCCTCAACAAATGAGATCCAAAGAGAGGAAGGAAGAAGGCACCATATAGTATGGAGTTAAGGGAACGCAGAATCTATGCAGAAAACGCATAGAAACGGTAAGATGAGAAAAAAGTTCATGAAACATGATCAAAGTTGAAGAAGAAGTAGTAGGTGCTGAAAAAACAGGACAGCAGTAAACCAAAAAAAAGATGGCCCGTAAGAAAACAAAAACCTATATTATTTTAACAAAAAGAAAGCCTACCTAACCTTTAGCTCGTGCCCACACGTGGTCCCCCTCGGAACACTAATTCATTCCCATAGATACACTAGTTGTATCCCCCTGAGAGGGGCTAAAGTCAATTAATATTGCTATGAGATATAACTTGAACATCCTTCAGAAAACAGAGTAATTCAAAAATAGCTAAAAATTATTATAATTATAAAATACAATATATAAAATTGTATTTCATATACTTTTTCAAAGTGTTGTAAAATAAAAAATGAGTACAGTTATTCAACTGCAGAAAATTGATTAACGTAGCACGCTTACTTCAGTTGACATGAGCTACTTGTAGCTTTACCTCCACATCCACAAAAAAATATTCTTTTCAAATTATTGACTAAGTAATTCAGGATCATATAACAGATTTTAATTCATTTGAATGTTTCAATACAAAATGAGCCTTAGGGCACAAAATAATTTTTCGTCTGAGGGAACTATGGTAAATATGGAGTTTAATGCGCTCACAGAAATTAAAAATTCTGTTCCCAAGGATCACTAAAGGAACACATTTAAAAACGTTTTACATGGATGACATTCTGCTCGCTGATGCGCAATTTTTAAATTATTCAACTCTAAAGTTATATGAATGTTGTACTTAAAAGTGAAGGAATGAAGACGTAAATATGCTCTAATACGGTATTGACGTTACGATGGGTAAGGTTAAGTTAGGTAATGTTAGGTTAGGTAAGTAAACTAACCTAAAATAACAAAGCAACCTAAAATAGCTTACCTTAACTTACCCAAACTGAGGCTGTTATTTTCCCACAAAAAAGTGGACGTGTCCATCCAAAAAAATAAGTGTGACCCAACAATGCGGCGGCTAAGCAACCGACTATATGAGGTTATTCTTATTAGAACGTAATGATTGCTATGTCTCATAAATGAAGGATCAGCACAGAATGTCATTCATGTAAAACATTTTTGAACGTAGTCCTGTAGTGATTCTTGGGAACAGGATTTTCAAATTCTGTGAGTTCATTAAACTCCAAATTGATAGGAACTTATTTTGAAAAATGATAAGTAATCAAGGTTGCAAACAATGCAAATAAAAAAACTTTACCCCAATGGTCTCTAAACATTCAACAACTCAAGTGAACTGTTGTTCAGTCAATGATGGATAGAATAGAAGGTACCCACAGATGAAATCATTATAATTTGGCAGACAATAATTATAATTCAACATATGATGCAACAGAACCCTTCAATCATATAAAATGAACTGAATTATGAACAAATTCTAAAAATCATATCCTCAGAGTGTCTTTCAGCTATAATTCTCAGGTCAAGTCATACTACCAGCAGCCCTTGAAGTATAACATATAATTTTACTTGAAAATGAATGCAGGAACTGCAATTACATGGGATAATTCTGAAAATTATTTTCATAGCTTTCAATTTGTTCATCATTACAGATTTACTCTAAATAACAATAAATTTGATCAATATTGAGTTTGATGGGTCAAATTTTACTTTAATGTTGTCAACGATTTTCATAATTTTGTTGCTATAGATAGGTAATACAGTCGATTTTAAGACGTTTTACTTGAATGACCATGTGCTCGCAAATGCTTAGTTTTTGAGTTATTTAAGTTTGAAGTTATACGAGCGGCGCTCCTGAATGACCTTTTTACGCAATTTCAGAGTTGAAATGGCAGCTAACCCCCTATTACAAACGTAAAGAGGTTGGGTCGTGAGGGGTAGCCACAGTTCTTCTACTAAAAATTATAAATAAACGTTTGTAGTGACGTCCGTGTACATCGGCTTCATGATGGCGGACGCCATCTTGGGTACCGGGTGGCTGTCATTGGAGATGATGTAAATAATAATAATGAATAATGAAGGCATCTATGGATGCTTTATTTCCAATCAAGCCTGATACATATCACCTTGTACATTGGATTTTCAAATGCCTTATAACTAACGCCAGGACGCCATGACGCGTTCCCCCGGTCAAGACCGGTACCCATTTCAGCCAACTGGGTAGAGTGGGGTATTGTGCTTGGAATTTTTCTCCTATACCTAACAGAGAAAAATTGCCACTGCCAGCGCCGAGATTCGATCCCGGGTCTCCCGCACGGCGGCAGAACCCTCTAGCCACATGGCTATGGCGGCACCGCACCGTGGCGGCACCGGAAGTAAACGGAAGTCACTAGAAACCTTTATTTATAATTTTCACTAGAAGAACTGTGGCTACCCCTCACGACCCAACCTCTTTACGTTTGTAATAGGGGGTTAGCTTCCGTTATTAATTAAATTACGCTCGGCACTCTCGCTTCCCTGGCGCGCACAAGCCAACTTCAAAGTTGAATAATTAAAAAATAACCCATCAGCAAGCAGAATGTCATTCGTGTAAAACATTTTTAAATGTGTTCCTTTATTGATTATTGGCCACAAAATTGTGAAAATCGTTGAAAACATTCAAGTAAAATTTGACCGTTTAATGTTGTCAACTATTTGAATAATTTTGTTGTCATAGATAGGTAATGTGGTAGATTTCAAGATGTTTCAAAAGAATGACATTGTGCTTGCAAATGCTTAGTTTTCGAGTTCTCAAAATAAGTTCGGTAAATCTGAAGGAGATGACAGTTGTCGATTTTCCACTTTTTGGTGCCTGAACCTAATTAATTGAATGAAAATAAACAAGTTTTCTTCTATTCTTTTTTCGTCTCAAATGAGTATTTTACGATTTATAGCGGTAAGTTTGGTTTCGTCATTGATGACGAATGCGCTCGAATAAACAGCTACTCATCGATTTTCGAATTTTTGTTGCTTGAAACATGGTAATAACATCGAAATAAACAACTTTTATTCAATACACTTCTTCCGTCAAATGAGTATTTAAGGAGGTATAGCGGTAGGTTTGGTTTCGTCTTTCAAGACAGAGCGCTGGAAGCGAGACGCCATTGCAGTATTGCCATACAACTCGGTCAAAGAATTTCTTTCCGCTTCAAAGACTGGAGTTACGGTAAGTCATTTACCGCTATAACTAATAAAATACTCATTTGAGACAAAAAGTGCATAGAAGAAAACTTGTTTATTTCGATCTAATTAACTATGCTAAGGCATCGAAATTTACAAAATCGACAACTGTCATCTCCTTCAGATTTACCATAAGTTCTACCATCTGTAGAAATTATCCATACCCCTACTTACAAATTGTATAATAATCCCTAATTAGCCAACCAGCTAGTAAACATTGTCATATTAGGAACAAAAACATTCATTCCTATTTGCACCATTCATATAAATTTACCAAAAATATTTAAAACTATTACCTCGAATTACTCTTCTCAAAATTAATTTACCTGTTTAATTATTCTTCTACGGGATCTCAACGTGTCACGAAAGCTTTCAACAAAATTGTACCACCATCAGCCAATTCACGGATTGGAAACGTACTGATAAATTCGAACAAAATTTACACATGATGACAATTGTATATCTTACCTCCAATACTCAAATTCATGTCATTATAAGGCAATTGCACCACAATGTTATCAAGAAGTACTTTTGTTTTGAACGGCGAAACGATTCTTCTGTTTTCTGTTTTCTGTTTTCGAAAATGGCGGCTACACACAATATGTTCGCACAAATTAGATTCCTTAATTGAACCTAAAATTTTACTACCACTTGCTCTTGGCCACTCTTTAAAATATGCATGATGGTATTGGAAGTACTTGATATCAGGTTGATCTCTAGAATTATTTCCCCTTTCGATGAAAGAACATTTTTTCATTCTATTTGAAGACGCCATTCTTGCAGACACCAACGCCGATGAGTTGTCTTGTTACTGGTTGCGTTGTTGTTGTTGTACAAGTTATCGTACAGCAGACTCGATATTGTCGCCAGATAGCGCTACTCTGTTGATCTGTGTTGCTATTCGTTCTGGACCTGTGACGTCACCGTTCCCAGGGCTCTTTTAAAAGACTTCAATGCTACTACCTTCTTATGTGTACCGTGCTCCACGTGCCAGTGCGATTTTAGATGCTGAACGTGTAGGGTGCGTCGTCTCTGCTCCCTGCCTACACGTTCTCTTGGAAAAGTGGCGTTTAGCTGCCAAAAAAGGATTTTTTAAACCAACGTTTCGCCCACATTTTCCTCATTTGTTTTTATTTCTTCTTTATAGCCGCGACAACTGATAAAGATTGAAAGCGCTATTGCCTGTCGCAGAGCCACCTTCGTACGTTCTCTCTCTACCGCTGCTAGGAGCTGACTGAGGAAAAGAAAAGAAAAAGAAAAAATGATTATTTCCAAGTTGTCACATGAGATACATGCCAACATATTGGCTTTTAAAAGTTTCTTAAATACAGGGCATCCTAAAACAAATGTTCCATACGAGGAGTACTAATTGACAAACCATCCGAGGTGTACAAGTAGATGAGCCATACGAGGCATATTAATAGACAAACTATGCGAGGTTTACTAATAGACAAACTGTCAGAGGTGTACAAGTAGATAGACCATACGAGGCATATTAATTGACAAAATATACGAGGCGTACTAATAGACAAACCATTCGTGGTGTGCTAGAAGTCTAACAAAAGTTCTATACTAGGAACACTAATTGAGAAACCATCCGAGGTGTACAAATAGATAAGCCATACGAGGCATAATAATAATAGGCAAACTATACGAGGTGTACTAATAGACAAGCTATCAGAGGTGTACAAAATAGATAGACCATACGAGGCATATTAATAGACAAAATATACGAGGCGTACTAATAGACAAACCACACGTGGCTTGCCAATAGTCTATCTCTGTCAAGGGTAGTTGAATGAGAAATGAAAAATATGCCCTAAAAATATGCAAAGCCCTATCACCACCAAAAACATATTTCATATTTTCTCGATATTCACCACATCATGCGGACATGAGTACATGGGATAAAATAGAGATACAGTGTAAGCCGGTTACCACTCATGATTGACAAATATCTACAAAATATTGGTAGAAATGGGTAAACAAACATATATTCAATATCAAAATTCATAGCTTGTACAACATACGGACAGAAAGATAATTTTACTACGATTCATATGCTCAAATTGCACTTTATTTCATTAATTGTATATGACATTAATCCGATTCACAGAAACGCCCTCTGGGGAAGTGATAGATCTATTTTTGAATTATTTCGCTATTGCAATAAAATATATAAACCGAATGGTTTTTGAGTAAAGAAACGAAATAGAAACATGTATATCTATTTATGTAGATACATACATACATACCTACACACGTACACACACATATTAATATATATACTTATTGAAAATAAAATATTAGAAAACAATACATATATAAGATAAAAGATAGAAGCAACCTACCATCGACTACACAGAAAATGACAGCTGAGCTCACTGTAATCCTAAGAAATCTTTCGCAAAAAAAATAACTAAAAGGAAGAGAAGACTTCGAAAAACATAAAATGAGCTGTTTTTTAATTTCTTCACAGAAATTTTTAAGAAAAATCAGGTTATAGTCAAGAAGCAACACAACTCTTCAGCATTATACGGACATGTGTACGTGGGATAAAATGGAGTAACATTGTGGCCGGATATCACATCTGAGTGGAGAATATTCACAAAATTGGCACATATAGGAAGATTAGGCCTTGATCCAAAATGATTATTTTGATGACAGAAATTTAGAGTTTTTTCCGATTTGAAAGTTCAGTGCTAGTGTGCGCTGAACGCACGAAAAAAAAAATAAAAAAAATGAATGAAAATAAAAAATAAAAAGACTAGATGCAATGCTTAAGTTACCCCTTTCCCCCCAGCTCAGCCGAAAATCGATTGAAAACATCTTCGAGAATGATTTTGAAATAGCGAGACAACGTTAGCCAAAAATTTAATTCATTATAAACTTTGCACAACCCTCACATCTATAAACCTGTTTATTGGTGTACACACAAAATGTATTTCATGGTATATTTGTCATACGGACGTTAAATATTAATACAGAAAAGAGAAAGAAATAACAAAATAAAGATGAGGACATACTCCTAATTATGGAAAGAACGTTCGTTCTGCTGCACTGAACTGACGGCTTTGGTGCTCATTTTTGTCGACAGAAATAAGTAAGATGAATATACGAATCGCTTAGCAAACGTAAAATGAAATAGTTTCTAAATTTCTAACAGAAATTTGAGGAAATATTAAAATTTATGATAGATGGGAAGTTCACACCGAGATGCTGCAGGCCCTATGACAGAGATGCAAAATGACGTGACACATTTACTCTAAATTCTTTTCCAGTTTTAGAGTTTTTGATATGCTGGGGAAGCTTGTTCCACAAAAAAGCTCCAGAAACTGAGAGTGTCGCGTCTTACAAGACACGAAAAATTTGAAGAATTATGACAATTTATTCCGGCAACATTTTGCGGATCCGCGCTGGTCCGCAAGAGTGACGCAGCGTGTTATTTGAATTGAAGTGCTCGTGGGAGGAACAGGTTCCCGGATAATCTTAAGTTTCTGTGTCTTTCAAAAGTGAATTCGTGTTAGAAATTTATTCTAACTTGAACGTGTTACCTTAGTGGCTACATTTGTCGATCGCCTTAACATATTTGTGTTTAGATAGCGGTGAACAGCCGGCTACTAGAGCATTCGAGGATGCTTCCGGTGGCCGGTGAACCACCCACATTAAGCCAGACTAGCCGTCGTAACGTTTCATAGCGAGTGCGCTGCGGTGTAATGTTTGGAAATGTCAGGTTCCATTTTGGCAGTACTTTAGAAGGGAATGTGTGATTTGACTGATAAACTGATTCCTGTTTTTCCTTTCACTGCTCCAAGTGATTCTGTATTACGTTCAAATGTTTTTTCTTTCCTTTTGCTCAGCAACATTTGCATAATAGTCAAGCCATGTCAGCTATGTTGTCATAGAAAGTAAATATAGCGTTGTAAACAGTGTCATAGGCAGTAAATGTAATATGTAGAGACTGACATTTCAAGGCATTTGAATTGACACAAGATTTATCTTAAGTTTATTACATTTCATGGATGAACACAGAGATAATACAATTTCATATTTAATTAAGAATACAAATCAACCACTGCTTCACTATTGAAAGATTTGTGCACTAAAAATAAAAACTATGTGGTGGTTCTTTCATGGATCAGACATCAGTTGTTGATATTGAAAAAATTCATGACACATCGTGCCAAACTTGTACCAACTTGGAAACATGATTTTCTTGTCTTTGTGTTGCACTCTCTATAACATTCATTAATAGAAAGATGGGTAAATGTTGAGGACTTGACCATAATTGATTTTGGGATTTTCGATGCCGAAATAATGTTAATGAGATCAAAAGAAACAAGTTTTCTTCAATGCACTTTCCGGCGGAAACGAGTATTTTAAAAGTTATAGCGGTAAATGAGTTAACGGAACTCCAGTGTTTAAGGCGGGAATAAATGAAAAAGGGAAGCATCACCCTATAACAAACGTAAAGAGGTTGGGTCGAGAGGGGTAGCCACAGTTCTTTTAGTGAAAATTGGAAATCAATTGAAATTCTACTATGCATAAACATAATTAATGAGATGACGAGTTATATTGTCGATGCGAAAGACTTAACTCGAAAGTTCCCAGATACGTCGAACCGACGATATACCGTCATTTCAGGGCTGCCAGTGACGTCGAAGCAGCGGTAAACACTTTATAAGCAGCGGTAAACACTTTATTATAAACGTAAAGAGGTTGGGTCGTGAGGGGTAGCCACAGTTCTTTTAGTGAGAATTATCAATAAAGTGAAATTCTAGTATGCATTAGTATAAATACTGAGATGACGAGTTCATTTGTCGATCCGAACGAATTCATTCGAATGCTCTCAGATACGTCGAACGTTCGACGTAATGGGTCGGTTAAAACCTTTCTTTATAATTTTCACTAAAAGAACTGTTGCTAGCCCTCACGACCCAACCTCTTTACGTTTGTAATAGGGGGTTTGCTTCTCTTCTTTATTTTTTCTAGCGAAGTCGGCTTGGTTGGCGCGCGGCAACGCCTGTTTACTTTCACGTCGGACCGCGCGGTATATTTTTCGCCGCCTGAAACACTGGAGTTCCGGTAACTCATTTACCGCTATAACTTTTAAAATACTCGTTTCCGCCGGAAAGTGCATTGAAGAAAACTTGTTTCCTTTGATCTGATTAACATTATTTCGGCATCGAAAATTCCAAAATCAATTATGGTCAAGTCCTCAACATTTACCGAAAGATGTGAAACAAAGTAAAATAATTTTAGTCAATTGGCTTCTCACCTATGAGCTGTGCTGGGCAAGTTGCGCCAGTCAGTAAGGTGGAAGCCTAAAGTTACGGCATGCTCAGTAGACTGAGAATAGGCTCAGAAATTTGAGACCACTAGCCCATGTGATTTGTGTTTTCGAAGCGACGTTGATAAACGTGTACTTGCCGCTTTCATTTTTTGATAATAGGATTTGTTGACAATGACTGATCTGATAACCTAAGTAACTTCCCCCTGCTTTAGAGACCTAATTTTGCTGTCCCTTTTCCACAGATAGGTTAAAGAAAAAGACAGAGTAGTCACTTATTTTAGATGCTAAAATAAGCTGTTCCAGGTCTAAAGTGAGGGACCTTCCCCCATCGTCTGTAAGTATTTTAGAGTATCCTCTCTCAACTTGTAACATTACCTAACTCGTCATCTCTTTATTATTGTGAAGCGTTCATGTGAAGACTATACATTTGTTGTGCGATCATCCACCTTTGTTTGAATAAAGTGCTTATTAAATAATGACCGCTGTGTTAAAGTTGTTGGGTTAGAGATACAGAACTTATAGTCTTCTTGGCCCTCATGCTTGTGTGTATGTGTACATGTGTGTATGTGTGTGAATGCATATGCGTGTGTATATATATACGGATATACATTCATATATATATTTTTTTATGCTTCTTTAAAATGACAGTTCGAATATTGGCCGAAACAAGCGATTCATGTAATATTTCCTGGCGTCGGGAATTGCGAAGTTTATGTCATGTACATGTAAACTGTCGAGAGTGTTTTCACCTCACAAGAGAATGCATCGTCCATGAAATTGTGTTGTCTCTTATAATTATCATTGCATGTATTATCGAGTGTAGATTGAGCAAGATTAGGAGTACATCGCCCTCAATCATTTCTTTCGACCAGTGACACGAGTCTTACAATACTCGTGTGCGTGTATCATAAACGTGTTCTTTCTAATGTGTTTCCTAGCAGTGTGTCTTTGGCAGGGTGTTCTTGACAATGTGTTCCTCGACTAGAGACTTGTTTTCTTCCCTGTCAATGCAACAGAAACCTTTCTTGTTTCAGGAACTTCTTTCCTAGCTCACTGCTCCTGTGCGCCTTGTGCGTAGATTCCGCGTTCCCTCAACCTCATACTAAATGGTGCCTTCTTCTTTCCTCTCTTGGAACATCTTTGTCGTGGTTAAGGGAGGCTAAAACTTTCCTATATAATGATAATAATTGAGTCATGGAATATCATTGCGCTATGTTGTTCCGATGACTATGCCTCGTGACCACTCTTATCGCCCTTCCGGCATTAGAATATCATGTCTAGTGCTAGAATTATTCAGTTGCCTCTTATGTCTCACTCAGCTACTTCTTATATACCTTCGAGGTATGAATTTCCTTTCTTGTTATGTAGTACTGTATACGTCAACTGGTCAGTCGACTGTGATCCTAGATTAGGAATTCTCCTGTCATGCAATCGCTAGTCCGAGTCTGACTATACCTGTCTGTGCAGATTTACGGAACCACGGGATAAGAAATAAAAAACCTGAAGAGACCTCGTTTCCCTTTGGGCGTCCTACCGAGTTCCGTTCAATTGCGTGCTGAAGCGAAGATAGAAATTCCGCTAGCGCACGACATTACAGTAAATAGACGTCAGCGGAAGGTGCCCTTCCACGAAGAAGCCCTCCAAAGAGGAGGCCCACAGCAGATTCTCAGCCGCCCGCGGCGAATATCCGAGACCACAAAAATGACCTCTCTCGGAAGAAAGAGCAAGCCTAGACTTCCACAGCTGGAAGAACAATTCAATACTGAGCTAGCAGCCTTGAACAGTTTCCTGAATGGTGCAGTACCCCGAGATCTCAAGACTCCCAGCGAGGTGGACCAAGTCCACTCTGGGATCCGAACAAAGGCTAGGACCGTCAAGCGGCTCGGAGACCAGCTAGTCCTGGCTCTCGAGAATTCAGGAGCCACTGCAGAAGCGACGGTAATCCGAGGCTCATTGACAAGCGCTAGAGCTCGCAGGAAAGCACTAGCGGACTCAATGGATCACAGAAACGAGGAGCTCTGCGCGAGCTCGTCACAGAGTGTGGCAAAGGAACCCTCCCAGCGCAAGAACTCGAGGTCGATGACGACCTCGTCCAAGAACCAGCGGCAAGGCGCTGCATATCAGAACGAGCCCTCAAACTCACTGTTGGCTGAGAGCAGGAACGGACACCGTTCCAACCGTCGGGGCGAAGACCAGGCAAGCCCCAGTCATCGTCGTCAGAGTCACCAAAGTTCGAACTATTACAGCCAGAGTCAAGCCAGTGAGAGCGATCATAGCCAGAGCCTTCCCAGCGCCAGCTCTCGTCACAAGGACGGCGAGTCCGAGCGCCGCGAGCCCCCTAGCCGAGGCAATAAGCAGATGCTTATCGACATCACGGAAGATCCATCGGTGCTGTTGGCACAAATCACCATCGAGAGGTCGAAACTGAGGAACGGGAACCGAGCCGGGAATGATCAGCCCTTCAGTGAAGAGAACACCGAGAGCAAGAACGCTCGGACAGGTGCCTGGGTCGACCAAGCTTTCCAACGCCACGTCGTGGAGCCCGTAGGGGGTGCAACAGCGGTCGTGAACACTCTACCCCGTGACACCGCCCTCGCACCTCTGATGAATCCCTCCGCTCTAGCATTCCAGCCTAGCACTTCCACCAGCTCGCCTGCCGTGGTCTTCGAAACAAGGCCACCAGTGATCGACGGAGCCATGTTCTACATACAATGTCACATGGAAGCCACGTGGTTAGGTGCTGGTTACGTGGATTTTAGTTAGCAAAATGGATTTACCACTGAATATACTCATCATAGCCATATTAGTACGTTGCATGCTGGATTTGATACATGGGATCCACGTGTGATTTCCTATTAGCTACCACATTGCCTTCAAATAAATTTTTTCCACATGGGAGGCACGTGTGTATGCAACGTACTTGCTTATGAACAGCTTTTAAGAAAATATTGTGTATTTGTAAATAATAAATTTTTGTTGTATGTTTTTGATATAATGTCAAAGATTCCTTTCAGAGCACATATTAAATTCTGCATTTATAACCAATTACACGTTTACACATCAGATTAGTCCCAAATTGAAGTATTATTTGCTTGATGGTCAAAAATATATACGTTATTATTTGAAGTATTCTGGTTCAAGCTGAGGTAGAAACTCCTTGTGCTAAAAAATCTAACATTTGCCTTTTTAAGACTTAGTTGTGTCTTATTCAGTTTTAATGCTCATTTTAAACATTTTTAATAACTAATGAGGTAAACATTGATTATGAAATATTAGCTGATTATCTCTTTGAACCAAAAATTGGGAAAACTAAATTCTATAAATGCGTCTGGTGCGATTTTAAAAGCTTTCGTAAAATAATATTGAAAGACAGAACACACCAATGAATAAATTGATATACACACATGAAACTATTTGGATAAGTTTTGACGTTTCGATTTCGAAAGAATGTGCATCTGGCAACTACCCCTCCTCTCAAACGTTGTGGCGCCTCCTATTCAAACTTCCGTGCTCCGTCTTCCGTGACCGTTAATTAGTTCTGCTCAAGACGTGATGGTGTTAATTGTGCTCCTGTGTATTTCTAGGAACATCATTCAATTCGCAGTATTAATGAATCTAAGTGGAAGATAGGGGTAATTAACAAGACGAGCTTTTCACTGTCCATATTAGAGACATTAAAACTGAGTATAGTTTTCATGCGCTGCTGGGTAAAGCGATACGACTGGTTAATTTCTCTCCATTACTTTCTGTTGAACTGTAGCTCATTTTGGTACTGAAGCCGTGAACAATAATCTCATTTTATTTCAATAATTCTCTCATAAGCACGACGTTGTGATGAGAAGTGATAAGTCGCTGGAAATCGGGTAAGATTATTATACAGAGTTATAGTTCTTAAATATATGTAAACCTTTCGACGACAATGATGACTTTAATTGCACCATTTCTCGTTTGCGCCGAAAGAATGAAATATCGTTTAATTCTTTTTCTTGTGATTCATTTTGTTGCTTTGTGGTACTTATGCTATAAAATATATTTGCGTAAGCATTTCAATTTGAAATACCGCCTAAGAAATCCATCATTACAATTATTCATTGGTAGGATGTTGTTTCTTATTTCATTATTTATTTTGTTAACCTTCATTTTGAGGGTTTAACAGTCTTCACATTATGGATGAGGTTTGTGAGTATAATTCATTTTGTCAATGTTTTTTTCTAAATTTGTCATGATACAATAGAAATGTACGATGAAGGACAAATTTACACCCTAAAATGCATAAACATGTATTCACAACCATTATATATGAATTTGAACGGATTGGAAGTGAATTGTTAGAAAATTTTCATGCATTTGAAGGGTAAATTCATTCTTCATAGTTCATTTTTTATAGAACCATGATGTTTCGAATGTGAACATTGAAGTTAGCGCTGCCATTTTATCATATTTAAGGAATTGAATTTGTTTCTAAGAAATGTTAACAAAATCCAAGAATGAACAATTCAGTTAGTACAATTTCTCGATTTTGATTGATGAAGTTTGCGGTGCCATTATATTACAGAAATTTGATTTGCTTTAATAAAAATGTTACAATTCATAACTGAACAATTCGTCTGTCATCATGATTTTTCGAGTTTGAATATTGATATTCCCTGCCATAGTATTAGTGGACTTTAATTTTTTCTAAAAATCATTGCAAAATTAAACAAAAAATTCCTTGCTGACGGTCAGTTTTTTCCATTCCAAATTAATGTGGTGGATATCTGCCCTGGATAAAATTTATGAACGCGCTTTTACTACGAACACCCAAACCGGGTGTCCGACAAAAATATCCCCGACTTTTCGATTGATATCTCCGCAATCAATTATCGTATTTTAAATGTATTTTTTTTACAATGTAGCAAATTTAGTTTCTTTTTCGAATAATTTAACTTTTTGAAAATCGTTTAATAACCACTTAATAGTGATCGATTTACTGAAAGAGGTAGAAAAACTAATTGTTGAAAGGAAAGTTTTAAAAACAACACTGGTGATCTTCTTCATTTCTCAATACCTACTGTTAAAAATAATTTCACAAAGGTGTATCCTACGTTCGTACCGCCAAGACTTCAAACCCTCTGAGAGGTTATTTACTTTTTTGTTTCATCATTTGAAGACACTCAAAATGCAGCTCACTAACGATCAAAGAAATTTCATCGTATTGGAATATGAAGCCACATAAAGGGGTTAAAAAGTAAGAAGAGCATTTAATTTTCTTCCAAATTTTCTAACAGTGAGAAACACAGTCTTCTTATATGGTGAATTCCTTTCCGGGAATGTTTCATTAATTGGTTTTTTAACTTTTTATAGATTTCCATTGCTTCGTATTCCAATACGATGGAAATTCATTGATAGTTAGTTAACTGCATTTAAAGTGTCGTCAAATGATGAAACAAGAAAGTAAATAACCTCTCACAGGGTTTAAAGACTTGGCGGTATGTGGGATACATCTTTATGAAATTATTTTTAACAGTAGGTATTGAGAAATGAAGATCACCAGTGTTGTTTTTAAAACTTTCCTTCCAACAATTAGTTTTCTACCTCTTTCAGTAAATCGATCACTGTTAAGTGGTTATTAAACGATTTTCAGAAACTTGAATAATTCGAAAAAGAAACTAAATTTGCTACACTGTGAAAAAAAGACATTTCAAATACGTTAATTTATTGCGGAGGTATAAACAATTGAAAAGTCGGGGACATTTTCATGGGACATCCGGTATAGCGTGGTATAAGTTATGCTGTGGAGGGTTCATAGTCTGTGTTCTTCTATGAAAGCCTTATTTTTAGATGCATTCAATTTTTGAATTTCTCATAATACAAGTCAATGAGTACAAAGAAAATTCGAAATGTTTGAATAATGGAATTATTCACTGCATCTTAGCCTGGCTGTTAACCCTAATTTTTGCACTCGGAAAAAAATATCTCAATTTGCAAGTTGCTCCGAGATCGTCGGTTGATATTTCATCACAATGCATGCGCGCTTTTGTGAATTAACAGCCTTGTGACATAAATATGAGTGTAATACTTGTATATATGTCACTAAAACACGCAACAACGAGTGGTGGAGGCTGCCATGAAACCCTATGAATACTGAGATGCCATTCGTTTCGCCGCTAATTACTGTACCGGCTGTTGAATTACTTCAAAGAAAATCGCGAAACATTTGCGATCAGTTTACATAACACAACCATGTACGGTATCAAGGTTCAGTGCGTAATGAGAATGGCATTTTGGGGGGACGTGTTCTCAACAGGTCATCTGCTACAAGACGTGGCAATACAACGGCACCGGAGCGACCAACCAACTTTGATCACCACGTGGAAACAATGTATAATACACGTCGGCAGAATTCATGGTAAGTCTGCTTGATTTATAGATGGAACCCATGCGTTATTACCACATGGATCCTAGCTGGCATAAGCGAGTGATGGCCATGAGGCATATGGTTTCCATGTAGGACCCACATCCTCTACACGGGAACCACATGGGGCCACTTTCCAAAAGTCCATGCGTTTTCCACATAACATGGGCGCGTAGAACCCATATGGTAAACATGGACAATCCGTGTCGTAACCATGTGGTTTCCATGTGACATTGTATATAGGGAAGTTGGCTCCTCCTCGCCTCCTCTACAACTCGTTCATTTGCCAAAGCAAGATTAGTACCGCTCCACAAATCGAAAGATCAGGTGCGCGTGCAAGTCGCTCTCTAATTTGTTATATTCA
Organism: Morinoia aosen; assembly: GCA_030386875.1. Taxonomy (NCBI): domain Eukaryota; kingdom Metazoa; phylum Arthropoda; class Malacostraca; order Amphipoda; family Talitridae; genus Morinoia; species Morinoia aosen. Next base: position 10,288,056 of record CM059569.1, on the reverse strand, counting down.
AGGGCCTGTAATCTTTACAGTTTTTAACTCTTAATGTATCTTTGCTAGTAATTTTGATATTATTAAGTGTCCTCGAGTGAGGAAACACAATTTATTATCTTTCGGAGTCTTAGAATCCCAAATTAATGGTTACGATAAACTCAACAGCTGGAAGAGCAATCAGCGAGCATGTGCGCACCCTAGCGTAGTTAGTATGTAACTGGCTTCCGTGCTGACGTCACACTTGCGAGACGGCTATTGGTTACCACAAACATGGGAGAAATCTCAAAAACTGGTTCTCTTCACAGACGGCTATGCTCCCTCCATATATACTCCCTCCACGTTACTGACACGATTTAATAATTAGCGCCAGCGGAATGACTAATGACTATAGAATAGATGGGTTGGTCACTTGAATGTCAAAGCACTGGCTGCAATTGTAAATGGAACACTCAATGTCTCTTCATATGGAAAAACAGGTTTGTTAGTCATTAGTTGCATCATTTTCAATTTTTCTTCTCTGGCCTTGAACAACAACAAAAAACAGCAATGTGGGGGAATATTTTGTACAACATTTCAAATTGAATTTAGAAATTTTCTATTATCGTAACTTACAAGTATCATGTAAGGAAATTTATCAACTAGCTTTTATTAACACGAGTATGTCATATTAAATATTATGTTTCCCTACCATTTTAATTCCTAATTTTACGATATATGAAATCTTATGAGAACAATTAAGGACGTTTTATATTAGGAAAGTTTTGAAACCCAATATGTTGTAATGCATCTCACGAATCAAATTTTCAGAAAATAAATGGGTTTTCTTTCGTTTTTTCTTTCTTATCCCATCTAACTTCATCGAGAAATATCGGTAAGAACTTTGGTAGAGTAATTTTATCGGATGTTAAATTACTACTTAACCCACAATTAATTACATATATCAATGTTGAAATTATCTGCGGGATGAATTTTTTTGATTTATGTAGATGTTCTCTTTGTGAATTTCATCCTCAAAAAACCGTTCGATACATTTTATTTGCAAACGTGAACAAAGAAAGGAAATCATTCCCAAATACCTCTTCAAGACACCCACTGCCATTTCAGATGTTACGCTTTGCTCGATTACATTGCATTTTTTGAACTAATGGATTACATTTTGTAGCACTAATGCCTGATAATTAATTTCAAGTCACCAAATAGGTTGGCAGAAATTAGTTTTCTTTAAATTCATGACACCATCATTATAAACAAAATACCTACAGCGTATTTTAACACAAACCAAAATAATACACGAATATTTACTTCCTCTATAGGAAAAACAGAATTTTCGATATAACTATTTCGCATCATGTTTTACACTCTACCATGCATACAGCCTGCCAGGTAGCCGCGGCGCGGAAGTAACTTTCCGGAGCCACTTTTCTCCTAAGTTCATTTTTTCGTGGAACGAGTCGAATTTGTGCCTAAAACGAGACCGAAAATCAATTAATTCTCGTAGGAATAACACTAATTTATTTTAACATGTCTCGTTCACAAGGAATAATAATGAATAACTAATACTTTAAAGGGTTTTTTGACAAAAAAAAATACCTTTTCGTAAAGCTGAAAATTTTCTCTTTCTAATGAAGTAATTTGAAGGCCATTAAAAATAAGATAAAGGGTATAAAATTATCTTTTAATATAAAGAGTGATGTTGAAACTTGCGTTCTTTCAGCTGCAGCCAGCAGCCTCACTGCAATGCACTCCGACAGCACTCGCTCTTCAGTACTCGAACTCAAGTAGCCTGAGGAGGCTTGCCACGCTTCTGTCTCTCTATTCAGCCTAAGTTCATTCTCCCTCCTGAAAATGTGCACATATTAACTAATAATTGTTATTTTGATTAGTTGTATGGTGGAACCTTTTAGAAACTAATTTTAGATAGATTTCAAGGTACTTCGAAATAGTTCACAAAATTTCACCTGGCTGCTACATCTAGTTCCAATTTGCCATTGTGTCCAGGCATAAAAAAGTTCCTTGAAATTTTTCCCTGTATTCCAATACGATGGAAATTCATTGATAGTTAGTGATTTGCATCTCAAATGTCTTCAAGTGATGAAACAAGAAAGTAAATAACCTCTCAGAGGGTTTAAAGACTTGGCGGTATGTAGGATACATCTTTGTGAAATTATTTTTAACAGTAGGTATTGAGAAATGAAGATCACCAGGGTTGTTTTCAAAACTTTCCTTCCAACAATTAGTTGTTCTACCTCTGTCAGTAAATCGATCACTGTTAAGTGGTTATTAAACGGTTTTCAAAAACTTAAATTATTCGAAAAAGAAATTAAATTTGCTACACTGTGAAAAAAAGATATTTCAAATACGTTAATTTATTGCGGAGATATAATCAATCGAAAAGTCGGTGATATTTTCATGGGACACCCGGTATAGCGTGGTATAAGTTATGCTATGGAGGGTTCATAGTCTGTGTTCTTCTATGAAAGCCTTATTTATAGATGCATTCAATTTTTTTATTTCTCATATTACAAGTCAATGAGTACAAAGAAAATTGGAAATGTTTGAATAATGGAATTATTCACTGCATCTTAGCCTGGCTGTTAACCCTACTTTCTTCACACGGGAAAAAATATCGCACTTTGCAAGTTGCTCCAAGATCGTCGGTTGATATTTCATTCACAATGCATGCGTGCCTTTATGAATTAACAGCCTTGTGACATAAATATGAGTTTAATACTTGTATATATGTCACTAAAACACGCGACAACGAGTGGTGAAGGCTGCCATGAAACCCTATGAATACTGAGATGCCATTCGTTTCGCCGCTAATTACTGTACCGGCTGATAAACTACTTCAAAGAAAATCGCGAAACATTTGCGATCAGTTTACATAACACAGCCATGTACGGTATCAAGGTTCAGTGCGTGATGAGAATGACATTTTGGGGGGACGTGTTCTCAACAGGTCATCTGCTACAATTAAGACGTGGCAATACAACGGCAGCGGAGCGACCAACCAACTTTGATCACCACATGGAAACAATGTATACTACACGTAGGCAGAATTCATGGTAAGTCTGCTTGATTTATAGATGGAACCCATTCGTTATTACCACATGGATCCTAGCTGGCAGAAGCGAGTGATGGCCACGAGGCATATGGTTTCCATGTAGGACCCACATCCTCTACACGTGTCTTAACCTGGTGGGAACCACATGGGGCCACTTTCCAAAAGTCCATGCGTTTTCCACATAGCATAGGCACGTAGAACCCATATGGCAAACATGGACAATCCATGTCGTAACCATGTGTTTTCCATGTGACATTGTATATAGGGTTAAGCCAAGCGTCTGTGGTTGGCTCACGTGTGGGGCCTTGCCAATGCCCCAGTCTCCCAACTTTTGCAGCTAATTTGAACCCGATTGGAATCGGCTATGCTCCCTCCATATATCCTAGCTCCATGGTCAGTAAGCTGTTGAAGGTTGAAAGGTATGGATGTGCTGGAGCGTTCCTACTCACTTTTGTTCTGATTTGGTGAGTTCGCCAATTATAGTTTTGTACTTTTTTTTGTTGATAAAACCCGATGTTTTAAAGGGATATTCTGCAAAATGTGCAGCAGGTGTGTAACTAGTTTAAAGATTGGCGATAAACAAGTAAATACACATGTCAGTGTATTGTCAAACATTCTGAGGACCGTAGTGAAAATAAGTTTTAAAAACTGTTTATTTTACCGGTAACTTACGCAGTACAGATGAGGTTTTGCTTGCTAGTCCTTTTAATTCCTGTAAAATATTTTAACTGGATTTGAATGAAATATTATCGCGTAAAGGGCCTGTTTGGAGTGCACGCTACTAACTAATTATTGTCAGTCGTAGTAGTTCGAGTTACATCGAAACAGCGCTTCATCGTGAGAACTGAATTCTAGAGATATCATTTTTTCCATACTCTCTCCATACATAGTTTTATTTTGTTGTGATAAGATTAACTGTGCACAAGAGTTGGGGTGAACACAAAAGTTAATTTCTGTCTTCTCGGACTCAAAAAGCTCTTGTAATAAACAGCTTATTTATCAATAACATAATATCAATTTTTTCGTAATAAATACAAATATTTTTGTTTTACTGAGCTTCACCCAACAATGAGAGCAAGCTGAAAACTTTTGAACAATTCGTCCGGATTCCCGAAAAAGACAAAGTTGGACAGTGCTTGCCTAATCAGTGATTCCTGCGGCCAAGACTTGAGGCTGCATGAGCTTGTCCTCAAAGCCTCGCTAAACCCCGAGTGAACAACAACAACAGGAAAAGCACGAGTGCCGAGTAGTCAGAGACAGCTTATAGATTCATGCATAATCAGTGCTGTGCTGGTCTCACTTTGTTCTAAGATGTTTTTATTTTCCAGAACATTATGGTGAAGGTTATTGACTCGAATGATTGATTGCTATTGCAGGAGGAAGGGTAAAAATATTGAAGTCATAGTAGTTTGCATTTTATGCGATTTAATTTTAAGACTAACTTAGATAAGCACAATAATTTAACCAAGTGCAAGGAGATTAAAAACATTTTTTTATAAAAATAGGCTTCCTAAACAGGTTTGTAATTTTTTACTGCCAAACTTGGTAATAGTGGAATAATATCAATGATATGGGCTCAAAATTGCTATTTTAAGTTCTGTAGCATGCTTATATTATTTCAAACCTCAGCTGAATTCAATCATTGAAACGTTTAAGGAATTTACAATCCTTTGCTTGCTGTTAGGTAGCCTTATAAATTGTCCAATGGCAATAACCTAACAACTATTGATATTTCAATAGTGTGTGTTTTTAGTGAATCAAATAAATTATTCTTCATGAACAGATTTTGAAGTTTTCAAAGCTAAATAGAGATTTGGGAAAAAGTGAACTTTTTCACGTAATATCAAAAAATTTTGGAACTTTCTTTTAATTTGTTCCCTTCAATTCTGAAATTACACCCTGTTGGAATACGAAGCACTGGAAATCAATCAAAAGTTAAAAAAACAATTAATGAAACATTCCCGGAAAAGAATTCACCATGTAAGAAGACTGTGTTTCTCACTGTTAGAAAATTTATAAGAAAATTAAATGCTCTTCTTACTTTTTTACCGCTTTTCGTTGCTTCATATTCCAATACGATGAAAATTCTTTGATCGTTAGTGAGCTGCATTTTAAGTGTCTTTAAATGATAAAATCAGGAAGTAAATAACCTCTCAGAGGGTTTAAAGTCTTTGCGGTATGTAGGATACATCTTTGTGAAATTATTTTTAACAGTAGGTATTGAGAAATGAAGAAGATCGCCAGGGTTGTTTTTAAAAAATTTCCTTTCAACAATTTGTTTTTCTACCTCTTTCAAAAAATAGATCACTGTTAAGTGGTTATCAAACGATTTTCAAAAAGTTAAATTATTCGAAAAAGAAACTAAATTTGCTACATTGCGAAAAAAAGACATTTCAAATACGTTAATTGATTGCGGAGATATAATCAGTCGAAAAGTCGGGGAAATTTTTGTGGGACAACCGGTTTGGGTATTCGTAGTAAAAGCACGTTCATAAATTTTATCCATTGCAGATATCCCCCACATTAATTTGGAATGGAAAAAAAACTGATCGTCAGCAAGGAATTTTTTGTTTAATTTTGCAATGGTTTTTAGAAAAAATTAAAGTCCACTAATACTATGGCAGGGAATATCAATATTCAAACTCGAAAAATCATGATGACAGCTGAATTGTTCAGTTATGAATTGTAACATTTTTATTAAAGCAAATCAAATTTCTGTAATATAGTGGCACCACAAACTTCATCAATCAAAATCGAGAAATTGTTCTAGCTGAACTGTTAATTCTTGGGTTTTGTTAACATTTCTTAGAAACAAATTCAATTCCTTACATATGACAAAATGGCAGCGCTAACTTCAATGTTCACATTTGAAATATCATGGTTCTATAAAAATGACCTATGAAGAATGAATTTACCCTTCAATTGCATGAAAATTTTCTGACAATTCACTTCCAATCCGTTCAAATTCATATACAATGGTTGTGAATACATGTTTATGCATTTTAGTGTGTAATTTTGTCCTTCATCGTACACTTCTATTGTATCATGATAAATTTAGACAAAACACTGACAAAATGAATTATACTCACAAACCTCTTCCATAATGTGAAGACTGTTAAACCCTCAAAATGAAGGTTAACAAAATAAATAATGAAATAAGAAACAACATCTTACCAGCAAATAATTGTAATGATGGATTTCATAGGCGGTTTTTCAAATTAAAATGCTTACGTAAATATATTTTATAGCATAAGTACCACAAAGCAACAAAATGAATTGCAAGAAAAAGAATTAAACGATATTTCATTCTTTCAGCGCAAACGAGAAATGGCGCAATTAAAGTCATCATTGCCGTCGAAAGGCTTACATATATATAAGAACTATAACTCTGTATAATAATCTTACACGATTTCCAGCGACTTATCACTTCTCATCACAACGGCGTGCTTATGAGAGAATTATTGTAATAAAATCAGATTATTGTTCACGGCTTCAGTACCAAAATGAGCTACAGTTCAACAGAAAGTAATGAAGAGAAATTAACCAGCCGTATCGCTTTAACCAGCAGCGCATGAGAACTATGTTCAGTTTTAATGTCTCTAATATGGACAGTGAAAAGCTCGTCTTGTTAATTACCCCTATATTCTACCTAGATTCACTAATACTGCGAATTGAATGATGTTCCAAGAAATACACAGGAGCACAATTAACGCCGATCACGTCTTGAGCAGAACTGAGTAACGGCACGGTACACATAAGAGGGTAGTAGCATTCAAGTCTTTTCTTAAAAGAGCCCTGGGGACGGTGACGTCACAGGTACAGAACGAATAGCAACACAGATCAACAGAGTAGCGCTATCTGGCGACAATATGTGACAATATCGAGTCTGCTATACGACAACTTGTACAACAACAACGCGACCAGAAACAAGACAACTCGTCAGCGTTGGTGTCTGCAAGAATGGCGTCTTCAAATAGAATGAAAAAATGTTCGTTCATCGAATGTGAAAATAATTCTAGAGATCAACCTGATATCAAGTACTTCCAATATCATCATGCATATTTTAAAGAGTGGCCAAGAGCAAGTGGAAGTGAAATTTTAGGTTCAATTAAGGAATCTAATTTGTGCGAACATATTGTTTGTAGCCGCCATTTTCGAAAACAGATAACAGAAGAATCGTTTCGCCGTTCAAAACAAAAGTAATTCTTGATAACATTGTGGTGCAATTGCCTTATAATGACATGAATTTGAGTATTGGAGGTAAGATATACAATTGTCATCATGTGTAAATTTTGTACGAATTTATCAGTACGTTTCCAATCCGTGAATAATTTTTTTATGTTGGTGCTACAATTTTGTTGAAAGCTTTCGTGACACGTTGAGATCCCGTAGAAGAATAATTAAACAGGTAAATTAATTTTGAGAAGAGTAATTCAAGGTAACAGTTTCAAATATTTTTGGTAAATTTATATGAATGGTGCAAATTGGAATGAATGTTTTTGTTCCTAATATGACAATTTTTACTAGCTGGTTGGCTAATTAAGGATTATTATACAATTTGTAAGTAGGGGTATGGATGATATCTACAGATGGTAGAACTTATTTTGAGAACTCGAAAACTAAGCATTTGCAAGCACAATGTCATTCTTTTAAAACATCTTGAAATCTACCACATTACCTATCTATGACAACAAAATTATTCAAATAGTTGACAAAATTAAACGGTCAAATTTTACTTGAATGTTGGCAACGATTTTCACAATATTGTTGCCAATAACCAATAAAGGAACACATTTAAAAATGTTTTACATGAATGACATTCTGCTCGCTGATGCGTTATTTTTTAATTATTCAACTTTGAAGTTGGCTTGAGCGCGCCAGGGAAGCGAGAGTGCCAAGCGTAATTTAATTAATAACGGAAGCTAACCCCCTATTACAAACGTAAAGAGGTTAAGTCGTGAGGGGTAGCCACAGTTCTTCTAGTGAAAATTATAAATCAAGGTTTCTAGTGACTTCCGTTTACATCATCTCCAATGACAGCCACCCGGTACCCAAGATGGCGTCCGTCATCATGAAGCCGATGTACACGGACGTCACTACAAACGTTTATTTATAATTTACAGTAGAAGAATTGTGGCTACCCCTCACGACCCAACCTCTTTACGTTCGTAATAGAGGGTTAGCTGACGTTTCAACTCTGAAATTGCGTAAAAAAGGCCATTCAGGAGCGCCGCTCGTATAACTTCAAACTTAAATAACTCAAAAACTAAGCATTTGCGAGCACATTGTCATTCATGTAAAATGTTTTAAAATCGACTATATTACCTATCTATAGCAAGGAAATTATGAAAATCGTTGACAACATTAAAGTAAAATTTGACACTGACTGCTTGAAAACCTGTTCCCAAGAATCACTGCAGGACTACGTTTAAAAATGTTTTGCAAGAATGACATTCTGTGCTGATCCTTTATTTATGAGACATAGCAATCATTACGTTCTAATAAGAATAACATCATATAGTCGGTTGCTTAGCCGCCGCATTGTTAGGTCACACTTATTTTTTTGGATGGACACGTCCATTTTTTTGTGGGAAAATCACAGTCTCAGTTTGGGTAAGTTAAGGTAAGCTATTTTAGGTTGCTTTGTTATTTTAGGTTAGTTTACTCAACTAACCTAACATTACCTAACTTAACCTTACCCATCGTAATGTTAATACCGTATTAGAGCATATTTACGTCTCCATTCCTTCACTTTTAAGTACAACATTCATATAACTTCAGAGTTGAATAATTAAAAAATTGCGCATCAGCGAGCAGAATGTCATTCATCTAAAACATTGGTCAATGTGAAGTTTAATGCAATCACAGAAATTAATAATTATATTCCAAACAATCACTGAAGGAACGTATTTAAGAACGTTTTACACGAACGACATTCTGCTCGCTGATGCTTTATTTTCGAATTATTGAACTTTGAAGTTGGCCTTCCCGCGCCAAAGGAAGCGAGCGTAATTTAATTAAAAACGGAAGCTAACCCCCTTTTACAAACGTAAAGAGGTTGGGTCGTGAGGGGGAGGCACAGTTCTTCTAGTGAAAATTATAAATAAAGCTTCTAACCCACCCATTAGGGTGACGACCGCAATCTTGTTTACATCGGGTCTAACATGGCGACCACCATGGGCGCCGCCATTTTGGACCCGATGTCAACAAGATTGCGGTCGTCACCCTAATGGGTGGGTTAGAAGCTTCATTTATAATTTTCACTAGAAGAACTGTGCCTCCCCCTCACGACCCAACCTCTTTACGTTTGTAATAGCTTCCGTTATTAATTGAATTCCGTTTCACGCGCTCGCTTCCTTTGGCGCCAAGGCCAACTTCAAAGTTCAATTATTCGAAAATAACGCATCAGCGAGCAGAATGTCATTCATATAAAACGTTCTGAAATGTGTTCCTTTAGTGATTCCTAGTGATGCAAAAAAACGGTTTTATTTGATTGCGGTTTTTTTGCAAAAAAAACGTGTTTTTTATGTGTTTTTTTTGTTGTTTTTTGTTTTTTTTTTTGCACACCTAAATTTTGTTAAGTATATGTCTGTTTTTTATGGATAACTAAAATATATTAATATCCATGTTTTGTAGTCATTTTATTGTTATAAAAACATCAATAAGAAACCATACAGTAAAAGTGGTGGCAGATAACCCGCAATTACATGAATGCGTCTAAGAGGAACAGCAGGAACCATAGAACTTATATTGATGGAGTCCAAATTTAGAGCTTACTATCTCTACTATGTCTGATTTTATTTTTATGTGACCTAAAAAATCAGACTTCGCAGAGATAATAAGCTCTGAATTTTGACTCCATCAATATAAGTTCTGTGGCTCCTGCTGTACCTCTTAGACTCCTCTAGGTAATTGTGGGTTATCTGCCACCACTTTTACTGTATGGTTTCTTTTTTTTTGTTTTCATTACAAAAAAAAATGACTAAAAACCATAGATATTATATTTTTGGTGGCCAAAAAAATATGCTGTTTTTTTAAAAACATGTTTTTTTTACGAAAAAATCTGACTAATAAAAATGAATATTAATATATTTTCTGGTACCAAATATAACCATGCTTTTTTTTACAAAGAATCATGACTAAAAAACAATATATTTTATGTGACCTAAAAAGCCCCATGCAGTTTTTTCAAAAGAAAATATGTTTTTACTAAAAAATCATGACTGAAAAAACATGAATAATATATTTATGAGACCAAAAAAATGTTTTTGTACTAAAAAATCAGGACTAAAAAACAAATATATTTATGAGATCTAAAAAACCCCATGCTGGTTTTTAGAAAATATTTTTTTTTTTACAAACAATGATCTATAAGAAAACCTGGATATGAATGTATTTTATGCGACCAAAAAACCATGCTGTTTTATTTTATGTATTTTTCATAAAAATTGTGTCTTAAAATCATGGACATTAACATATTATATGTTACCAAAAAAAATCATTGTTTTTTGTAAAACATGTTTTTTTATTAAAAAAGTTATTATTATTCATTTTTTGGTCGCGACTTCTTTGCAAAAAAAACACCCCTCAGGGGGATACAATTATTTTATCTATGGGAACTAGCGCTCCCAGGAGGACAATGTGTGGACCCCAGCTGAGAGTTAGGTAAGCCCCCTTTTTGTTGAAATAAAATGTTTTTTGTTATGTTGAGAACTACCTTTTTTCGGTTCACTGCTGTCCTGTTTTTCAGCACCTACTACTGTCTTCTTCAACTTTGATCTTGTTTCATAATCTTCCTTCCTCTCTTTGGATCGCATTTGTTGCTGGGTAGGGAGGCTAAAACTAATGACTAATCTAATCTGTAAAAAAAACATGGATATTAATTGATTTTGTGACCAAAAAACCATGCTTTTTGGAAAAAAAGATTTTTTTACAAAAAACATGAGTGTTATTAAAATTTATCTGACCAAAAAAAACATGACATTTTAAAAACCATGTTTATTTCACAAAAATTCGTTAATATCCAATGTTTTAGTCATGATTTTTTTGGTAAAGAAAACACGATTAAAAAAAACCAGCATGTTTTTTTTGCACATAAAATATATTAGTATCCACATTTTTTAATCATGATTTTTCTGTAAAAAAGATGTTTTTCAAAAAACAGCATGGGTCTTTATGATAAAATAAAGTATATTAATATCCGTGTTTTTTAGTCATGACTTTTATTGAACAAAAACTTTCAAAAAACAGCATGGATTTTTTGGTCACATAAGATATATTAATATCTATTAGAACCGTACCAGGTTTTAGAATAAAATATCCACAAAGAATCTATTCACTCTATAAAACCTTTGGAGACTAGCTCCATCCTCAGCAAGTCATTCAGTCAAATGTTTTTCAAAGGAACAGTGAAAATTCATTGTCCGTTTCACCAAATTTTACTGAATGACTGAGGATGGAGCTGGTCTTTGAAAGGTTTTATGGAGTGAAGAGATTCTTTATAGATATTTTATTCTAAGACCTAGTAAAGTTCTAATAAACATGATTTCAATATTAACAGCATTCTTTGTTTATAAGTCTTTTAAGACAATTTGATTAAAGAAAACTAACTTTCCTGATATTTACATCCATGTTTTTTTATTCATGATTTTCTTTAAAATGTTTTTAAAAAAACAATTTTTTTGGTCCCATAAAATATAATAGCCATGTTTTTTTAGTACAGATTTTTCTGGTAAAAAACAATGTTTAAAAAAAACAGCATTGGATTTTTAAGGTCACATAAATATATTAATATCCATGTTTTTTAGTCATAATTTTTGTATAAATAACATTTTTTTTTTTAAAACAGCATGGTTTTTTAGTCACATCTCTATCAATGACCATTATTAAAGATATGTTATTATAACACACCATTTTGGGAGTTGAAGGTCATTCACATCTATTGTGAAATAAATGAAATATCAAAGCATGAAACCACATAAAATGAAAAATTTCATAAAACCATGGAAAACCATCAATTAAGAAGTATGCTGTTTTATTTTGTAATTTGACATGAAAACAAATAATGTAATGTGGTTCTTTTTCTTGCTGAGTTATTTTCAGACAAGATATTTAAAAAAAAAAATATCCACGTTTTTTTGACCACGGTTTTTTTTGTAAAAAAACGTGTTTTTAAAAAAAACGGCATGGTTTTTTTTTGAGTCACATCTATAGTGATTCCTGGGATCGGCCTTATTATTTTCCGTGATTGCATTAAATTTCACATTGACCAAAACATTTTTAAATGTGTTCCTTTAGTGATTCTTGGGAACAGAATTTTTAATTTCTGTGAGCGCATTAAACTCCATATTTACCATAGTTCCCTCAGACAAGAAATTATTTTGTGCCCTAAGGCTCATTTTGTATAGAAACATTCAAATGAATTAAAAATCTGTTATATTATCCTCAATTACTTAGTCAATAATTTGAAAAAAATATTTTTTTGTCGATGTGAAGGTAAAGCTACGAGTAGCTCATGTCAACTGAAGTAAGCGTGCTACGTTAATCAATTTTGCTGCAGTTGAATAACTGTCCTCAATTGTTATTTTACAACACTTTGAAAAAATATATGAAATACAATTTTATATATTGTATTTTATAATTATTATAATTTTTAGCTATTTTTGAATTACTCTGTTTTGCTGAAGGATGTTCAAGTTATATCTCATAGCAATATTAATTGACTTTAGCTCCTCTCAGGGGGATACAACTAGTGTATCTATGGGATTGAATTAGTGTTCCGAGGAGGACTATGTGTGGGCACGAGCTTAAAGGTTAGGTAGGCTTTCTTTTTGTTAAAATAATATAGGTTTTTGTTTTGTTACGGACCGTCTTTTTTTGGTTTACTGCTGTCCTGTTTTTTCAGCACCTACTACTTCTTCAACTTTGATCGTGTTTCATGAACTTTTTTCTCATCTTACCTTTTCTTTGCGTTTTCTGCATAGATTCTGCGTTCCCTTAACTCCATACGATATGGTGCCTTCTTCCTTCCTCTCTTTGGATCTCATTTGTTGAAGATAGGGAGGCCTAAACTAACTAATAATCTAGTTGACTTTAGCCTAAAAGAACTATCCTGAAATTTTCATTGTTTTGTGGGAAATGAAACATTAAAATATCTTACATATTTGATGCAGTGTAACAATTTTTCAGTTAAATTTAACTGCATTTGGTGATAAAATATCTTATATATAGATTCATGTGGGTGTATCGGTGAGTGAGTTGTGTTAAAATACTATTCATGTTTTTATAACTTATTTTCATTTCACAGGAAGATGTTGAAGAGTTCATGAGCAAAAAATCTGGTGGTGCAGAAGAAGTAATCAGGTGCCTTGATGAGCAGCTCAGCAACTATCGCAGCATGGAGTCGCACCTCACTGCCACTCGCTTGAAGTGGGTCTATTATTTTATAATAAAGATTCAAAAGAAGCACATTTGTGTAGAGCATATTTATTTTATGTTAACTATCTCAGTATTAGTTGAAGTAGTATCCTATTTTTTGACTAAATCAAAAAAGCGCTCATATGCTCAATGTAAAATTTTCTCTTGCTTATTGGTGAGGACACAAGTGTTTTGTATCAAAGTTCATCATTAGTATTTGTTGCTCATTAGGCAAGACAAAGGATGGGTTTTTGTAAAAAGTGCTACTCTAATATTTGTAATGCTATGCATCTAATTTCATCAGTGTAATTAAGATGTCTTAATGTTTTTGATGTAAGCCAACTTACCAAAGTAATATTTTTCCCTTCTCCAGCATGCATTGAATGTAGGTGGGATATATTGTTAATTGCCATTCAGAAAGTTCAAAACTTTCCTCTTTGGTTATAATCTCATATTCTTCATAGCCTAAAATCATATGTGCATTATTTAATTTTTCTAACACTATTTGTCAAGAAATGTTTAGAATTTATGTTCCATGAAGTGAATATTTTTGACATCTGCAGAAATATTCACTCATCCATTATTTATTGGTGCAGGCTGAAGCACCAGGTGCCAGACATCAAAAGCTGCCTGCAGATCATAGAAGAAATGAAGGCTCGACAAGACAGCACGGAGGATCTGGAAACTCAATTCCTGCTCTCTGACCAACTCTATGTTGAAGGTACCATTCCTCCTTCCAACAAAGTCTGCTTATGGCTTGAGGTTAGTGAAACTGGACTAAGTTCAACTGCTGTAAGAAATTATGAGAAGTTAAAATGTGAAAGATTTTAATCATATTGTTTCTTTTAATGACATTACGTTTGGGTAGGGAGGAATTTATTTTCATTTTTATTTCAGTTTGAAATAGGAGCAACACAGAAAATTTTGATTATGTATTTGTTTTTTTCTTTTTAATTTTAGATGATTTTTGTTAAATCTATTTTCTTAGGTGGGTTGTAATATCTGTCATTTTTATGCAGAAGCTTTGTACTTCGTAGTATGCTGCTCATGTGTTTGCTTCATTGCTACTGCCTCTACATTTAATTACCTGAAGCAGCATGTGCCTTAATTTTGGGTGTATCTGTGCCATAGTTGGATCAATATAAACAGTGCGCCCTCTCATGGAAGAACAACTTTTGCATCTATAGGAATTAGTACTGCCAGGGGTGAGATGTGAGGATCCAAGCTGAAGATTAGGTAGGTATCCCTTTGGTTGACGTAGAAAAATTTTTGTTTTGTCGTTGGCAATTTTTTTCGTTCACTGGTGTCTAATTTTTCATGTTATCTAATCAAACCAGTGTACATAATTATTGTGTATATTTTACTGGCGGTTTTACCCCTTTTTGTGAAAGCTTAAAATATCTAGTCAGAATGACTGAAAACTCTCCAGTAGTATGAGCAATTTCAAGCTCTTCTAAAGGTACATATGCATAAGTGCCTCTTCTTATCGATGTATGAAACCTATTGAATTACTATGTCTATCCCTTTTTCTGAAAGGAAACTGCAATTTCAGCTGCACTAATTACATCTATGAGTGTGTTTTGCAGATATCGAGTGTTACTGCAATACTGTAAGATCTTTGCATCAGTGCTTATTTGGTTGTATTTTCTTTTCTGGTCTTTTGGAGAACCCAGTGTACTAACCAAGTAATTCGTTATGTGTGATTGCTTACTTCATTTCATCAGTTCAGTTATTGAAAGTAAATTTTTGCATCTCTTCCAATTCCATTGATAGATCGAAGTCTACCAACATAGATATTGATTTTCTGCATTTTTTTAATGCTATAGTTCAAACTGCTACAGCAAAATTCCTCTGCTTTGATGCTTTGTTACTGATCTATGTATCTCTTGGTTTATTGTAGAAAACTTATTAATTGAACTTAAACCCATGGTTTTAACCTAAATAATACAGTGATGACTCGTGTGTGCAGGCGAATGTGATGCTAGAGTATGACCTGGACGCAGCAGAGGTACTGCTCAACAAGAACCTCAGCAACGCGAACACCAAGCTCACCCAGGTCGTTTCGGACCTTGATTTTCTTTGGTGAGGTTTAGTAGATTTTCATGTGGCTACATAACTACACTTTCTAAGTTCTATAAAATGTTTAAAGAAATGTATGTATATACGTTATGTTCTAAAATACTCTTCTGTCGTGGTTTTTCTGTCAAAATACGAATACTGTGAAAATTTGGTGAAATTGCCCGTTATTGGCACAATCAGGAATATGACTGTTTTCTTGCGTTTCCACGACGTGCTTATCTCGACATGTGTTTGTGGCCATACCTAATCTTTTATTTCATCATTAGAGAGCTGCAGACTCCATTCAGCAGCTACCGAGAATTCACATTCGAGTAGGAGTTTTGGTACGGCCCAAAACATATGATGTTTTTGGCCGTAGGTAATCATCTACTCGAATGTCACTTCTCAGTAGCCACTGAATGGAGTCTGCAGCTCTCTAATGATGAAATAAAATTAGTGATTGGGGATCAATTATTTCAGATACCGTAACCCTTGTAAGATGTATGCTCCCCCAACAAATAACTAAGATCTCAATCAAGACAAAGATCATCTGGAAAGGTTAGAATATTTATCCCTCTTCAGAAAACCATTTCAATAAAGTTTCGTTACTGAGATTTTTTGCTCGTGTCTTTACGAGTGTTGAATTGATCGTTTTCTTCATTCAAACTTAGCTCTGGGTGTAGCTTCTGTTTTCAAGCTTGTAGAAAAATTTCAATTGTGGGACTGAACTGTCTTTCCCCGCCTCAGATATGTGAGGTCCCGAGATAAGAGGTAGGCTTTCTTTGTATTGAAATAAAACTATTTTTTGTTGTTGTAATATATCATCGTTTTCTGTTTACTGCTGTCCTGTTTTGAGTTGTGTAGTCATTCTTAGCTCACAGTTTCTGAGCCTTAGAGACCTTGTGTGGGAACGTACGCTAGTTTCCGTGCAACTTCATACTACATGGTTCCTTCCTCTCTTTGAAACATTTTGTTGTGGTTAGAGAGGTTCAAACGGTGCTACTATAGCGTGAGGTCTATTGCCATATATCGCCTACCCATACAGTTTGAGATGTACTAATTGTTTTTAGCCAAATCAAATGTATGACAATTGGTGATATCCATTTGTAACCTAACCTCACGCTATAGTATTAGCTAGAGGTAGACTTCACGCTATAGTATTAGCTAGAGGTAGACCTCACGCTATAGCACTAGCTAGAGTTAGATCTCATGCTGTAGTGTTGTAGGCCTCACGCTATAGCAACGCCTGCTTAAACTAACTTGAAACCGATTAATCTTGCCCACCTCAGGACGCAGTGCACCACCACCAAGGTCACCATAGCCCGCGTGTACAACTGGGACGTGAGGCGCCGCAGAGCCGAGGCTGGCAAGACGGCTTAGCAAAGGAAAAACTAACCCCGTAGTAGCCTTAAATATTTAGCTTCTACTTCACTGCCTCCTGCCTAGGGCTATGTTGTTGGTATATCCGAGAATGTAACCCTGATCGAGCTTCAGTTGGCAGTCGGCAGCTTCGAGGGACCACAGACGCTCTGCTCCGCTTACAGAACCACGTGGCGTGTCCCAATCGCTTACCTACGTGGCGTGTCCCAATCGGGAGTTTTTGTCCGGGATGTCGAATGCCTAAGAAGGATTCTATGCCTACCCACATACTAAAGGGGATCTTTTTGGACCATATTGCCGAAAAACATGCCCGTGCGATGAAGTTCTATACCGACGGCTCAAAGGTGGGAGACGCTGTAGGGTGTGCCGCTTTGTCGGGGGGGATGGTGAGCGCCAAGAGATTGCTCCCAGAGTCGTCCATTTTCATTGCGGAACTTGACGATGTGTTGGAGGCCCTTCAACATATTAAACATTGTGTGCATGATACTTTTGCTATTTTTGTGGATTCAAAAAGTGTGGTGGAGGCCACTCGAGAGCATAATAGTACCCATCCGCTCGTTGGTGAGATCGTCATGAACTTAATAGATTTAACATGTGAGCGTAAATCAGTGACGTTGTGCTGAGTGCCCGGCCATGTAGGAGTGTCTGTCAATGAGAGAGCTGACCAGGAGGCTAAACGGGCCGCAGAGGCAAACGAAGAGACTCTAAATCTGATGGTTCCTTTCCGGGATTATTACCCCCTGATCAAAACGGCAGTGAGAGAATGATGGCAGCAGGAATGGGACAACGCTGCTAACGATAGCAATAAATTAAGGAGCATTAAACCCACTATACGTGAGTGGATATCGTCCAGTTGTCGTGGTCGCCGGTTAGAGGTGATGCTTTGTCGCCTCCGTATTGGCCATACGCGGCTAACACACAGCCACCTGATGGAGCGGCTACCACAGCCTCGGTGCAAACGGTGTCGTGTGCCTTTGACTGTAAAGCACTTCCTCGCGTCCCCTGTATGCTGTTGCCAGGAATCTGCCTTTTCCGCAACTTCGCGGTCGTGCACAGGATGTTTTGACCGGAATACTTGGGGAGGCTGAGCGGTTAACTTACAATGTGACAGCGCTGCAGTCGTTTTTTGAGCGTGTAATCTGTCTTCAAAAATCTCGCCTGAAGATTCTACGCATGGTAATGCGATGTAAACACTGAACCGTAAAATGGCCGGGCGCGCTGCGCAATGCCCCTGGGGGTTTCAGCGAGGGTAAGGTGCCCGGCCATAATTGGGTGGGCAGCTGAGACCCCCATTAGGGGGTTTGGCTGCTGCTCTATGTGCAAACTGTGCATGTACCTTAAGATGATTATATGAACCGATTGAACCCTACGCATGAGGAGTATGGTATTGAACTAGCAGCTCTTTCATTACTGCTGATGCTGCTGCTGCTGCTACTAATACTACTGCTGCCACCAATGAAATCAAGTGTTGCTCAGATCACGCTCGTGGCTATCGCGTCTTTGTTTGTTTAATAGTTGCTGTGACTTGGGTTACGATGTTTGTGGCAGTGAGACTTCGAAATTTGAGACGTGGAGACAACCTGAATTGTGAGACCTTCGGCGCGACATAGTGCAGGCACTGAAGCGCTAGCAAATTGATGTTATTACTAAAACTAAACTACTCGAGCTTCAGTTGTGTTTCTTGTTGGCCGTCATTGGACGACTACCCCTCAGGGGGATACAACTATTGTATCTATGGGAATTAGCGCTCCCAGGGGGACTATGTAAGGGCCTGAGCTAAAGGTTAGGTAGGCTTTCTTTTTGTTAAAATAGAATAGGTTTTTGTTTTGTTACGGACCATCTTTTTTCGGTTCACTGCTGTCCTGTTGTTCAGCACCTACTACTTTCTTCTTCAACTATTTCTTGTTTCATGATCTTCTTTCTTAGCTTTCTGTTTCTGTGCCTTTTCTGCATAGATTCCGCGTTTCCGTAACTCCATACTAAATGGTGCCTTCTTCCTTCCTCTCTTAGCCTTTGTTGCGGATAGGGAGGCTTAAACTAACTAATAATCTAATCTAATCATTGGACGACGAATTTGCTGTGGCGGTTGCAATGCGTGAGTCTTTTCTTTTGTAGTACCGCGTGTTAGACACAAATGTGTCAAGATGGGTAGATTGCAAGTTTGATTTAAAGTCTTAGGTTAGCTATACTTGACCTCAAGAATTATAGAACTGTGAGAAATTGCGTTGAGATTTCCTCCTTTAGTATCGGTTGTGCGCAGCGTTCGTTTTCCTCCATCACAGTTGAATGGAACGACCTCATTGCTAGCTTACCGTAGTACATATTTGACGGAGATGTTTCACGGCATTTCTCGTTCCTAGTGTGACGAATGTTTAGGCAAGGCTTCATTAAATTGTGCAAGAAGATTGGGTGAGGTTGTTAAATTTTACATCCTAACTCATAGTCATGCCCGAGAACCACATGCTCCCTGTTGAGTTCATTCTCACTTCAGATATATGAGCATTAAGATCATCATTGTCACAGGACATTAGGGCAGTAAAACAGGTATGTTTTATCTTCGTCTAATGTCCTGTATCAGGATGGAGCTTCATTTTTTCACATTTGAAACTTATTTATTTGCTTTGACCGAAGTTGTCGTTAACTGAGTTTATTATTATTATTATTTATTTGCTCATAAGAAACCAAAACACGCTCTTGGCTTAATTTCTCAGCTTTCTGACGTGCAAATTATTGAATTGTGAATACTGATGTGAATTTACTGAAAAAGAGTGGCGTAGCATGAAATTCTTTTACATATAGTGATCATAATGTATATTTTACATTTCAAGCGTCTGGTTATAGCTGAAGTCTTATAATTTGTTATGTCCAACAGGGAAGGAAATGAGATTTGAAATTTCTAAGCGGTCACAGGAGGAAACATAAGTGTGGCCAACCTGTTATCTGATGGGGGACTTATTCATAAAGTATGACTAAAGTATTGTATCTATGGGAATTAGCGCTCCCAGGGGAAAAATGTGAGGGCCCGAGCTGTGAGTTAGGAAGGCCTTCTTTTTGTTGAAATAAAATGTTTTTTGTTATGTTAAGGACCACCTTTTTTCGGTTCACTACTGTCCTGGATTTTCAGCACCTCTGACTTCCTTCTTCCACTTTTATCTTGTTTCATGAACTTCTTTCTCATCTTACTGTTTCTATGCCCTTTCTGCATAGATTCCTCATTCTCTTATCTCCATACTAAATGGTGCCTTCCTCCTTCCTCTCTTCGATACGCTCTATTTATGTAGCAGTTAGGGAGGCTTAAACTAACTTATAATCTAATCTAATCTGTGTGACGAATGGGGGTGAAGTTCTGGAGAATTGTTGTGGCCCGACGAAAGGAGGGCATACTTTATGTGTTGAAGTCGTACATGAGTTTTGTTGTTTTTGGGAAAAGTGTATTGTATTGAGTGGTTTTGCACTTGACTGAGTAAGATGGAATATGCGAGCAATAACATAATTGAAGTAATTGGAATAGATAGCGGAGAGAAAGATGGAAGGCACTGATGACTTCAGCGTACCACCTTACAACAGCAGAGCAACTTCGGTAGAAATGCCCAAAGCGACGACTACAGATCTATGACCGAAGTTATCGGTAACTGAGTTTATTTTTGTTATTATTATTATTATTATAATTAATCGGAGCAAGTTGCATAGTGGTGGGAGACGCAAGTGGTGGGAGCAAGTGGTGGGAGACGCTCAAGCTGATGATGCCTTCCCCTACTTTCTTCCATCAGCCACCGACTTCAGGATTTTACTAGGCCTTTCACAACTCCCACCATTTGAGATTTCTCCGGCGCCAAAGGGAGGAGAGCCGACTTGGCGGATCCCAATTGGAACTTTTTGCCCAGCTCTTGACTATCCCAAGAAAAATGATCAAACGAGCGTGCTACTGCGGCACCTGTTCATTGATCACCTACTGCAAAATCATCACGATGCTGTGAAGATATATACGGACGGCTCAAAGACCGACGGTGCCGTCGGTTGTGCCGCGGTCACTGAGGAGCAAACGGTGATGCACAGGTTGCTTCCCGAAACCTCAATCTACTCAGTGGAACTCCTCGCTATCCTCGCCGCCTTACGTATCGTGGAGGAGCGCCAGATCCAGGGACCATACGTAATACTTTCAGACTCTAAGGCAGCCCTCCTAGCCATCCGAAATTATAACTCGAAGAATCCGATTGTTGCTGAAATTGCCTGCAGCCTCGCGCGACTCTCCCGTACTCAGAAGCACGTATGTCTGTGTTGGGTGCCTGGACATGTTGATGTGCGCGGCAACGACAGAGCGGATGAAGCCGCGCGACAAGCCGCGGGCTCTACCATGCCTCCCCGAAATACCGCAGTCCCATGTCGAGATTTCTATCCTCTAATCAAAGCAGCAATTAGTAACATCTGGCAGCAGCAGTGGAACGACATCGATGAGAACAAGCTGCGAAAATACAAGAATACCGTCCGAGCCTGGCCCTCCTCGAGCCATCGTAACCGACGGCTTGAAGTCTTGTTGTGTCGCTTGAGGATCGGGCACACTCGCTTGACGCATAAATACCTCATTGAGCGGAATCCTCAACCCCTCTGCGGCGACTGCTTGGTGCCGCTCACGGTGCGCCACCTGATGGCGGAATGCCCGAGCCTTGCCGACTTCCGTTTGCAATATTACCCTACGTTGCCTAGAGATAACCATGATGCCTTCTTGGAAGGTATGCTGGGAGACCCTCCCCGGGGCGCTTTTAATTTCGATTCATTAATTGCGTTTCTTTCTGATGCTCATCTTATAGACGAGATATAGGATGCTTGATGATATTGACATACATCCCTTATGAATTCGTGGCTCTTTGAGCTGAACTTCTCAACATTAGCTTTCCTGACTCATTGACCTTTTAAACAGTTTTTTGTCTCTCCTACGTGAACTCTGTGGAAACCAACCACTTGATTGGACACTGTGAACATTGAGATCTTCGGCGCGTTATAGTCTTTGTTACTGAAGCGCTAGAAACCTGATTTTACTACTACTACTGCATATTATAGGATGTGTGCCGTATATGTATATGTATATTAAATAATTCAAGTGCGTAGTGTTCAATATTTAATTGCTACAATAATGTATTCATCGAATAAATATGGATGTAAGGCTACTTTTGCCATGAAGTAAAACTAGGCCAAATGCATGTTTTACTGTATTGAGGGATTTTCACGGGGAAAAGTGTAGCTGCTGGAATGACTACAGCAATACTGCCAATATTCCTGTGGTTACTCAGAGCAGCTACACTTTTAGTCCAACGATGCTCGTTATTCAAATTTTCAACTATTAACACGTACATCATGGATACAGAGCAATTCGAAAATTAACCAATCTTGAAAACACATTTTTTATAACGCAATTTGATGTAGCGGTGATTATTGAGAAATCATCTGAACAAATCGATAGGCAAGAGTAAAAGAGCACAGCAGAATATGGAAAAGGTGCAAGAGAAAGATTTGTACCTTGGGAGCCTATTCTTATAATTTGAGTTTATACGAGGCCTCTAATATATGTATATATATAGTCTAAAATAAATGTCCATTAAAGATGATGGACATTGTAAAATAACTAATCCTGCTTCCTATGTATATCGTTCAACAAGTATTCTAAAATAATAGAAGACTTTCTTGAAGCGGAAAGCATTGTTTGCAAGAGTAATTTTATCCTGCGTTATATTTACGTTGAAAAACGATGAACTCGGTGTTTCGTTCTGAAATATAAAGTAACATTATGAGGACTTTCATTTGATTTATCCTTTTAACACTCTAGAAGAAAAATTAGAATTTGAGAATTACAATGAGTATGCAAGTCGCAAACGGAGCTTTGTATTGATAAATATGAAACTTTTGCCCAATGTGCACACTAATTTCAATTATTACGTGGCTATTAAGCATTGGATACGAGATTATCAAAGTTTTTCAGTAACATAGTTTCCATATTATTCAAAAAATTTTCAATACGTATTTTCGGAACTCCGGCAGTTCCTGCCATGGTGCAATCATACGTACGGCAGCCAGTGCATCGCTGCCGCGAGTGACGTGGGAATCACGTGGTGTGGGGTTGGTGACGTATCAGCTCAAACGTCTCCTATTGGCTGGCTTGTCTAACGGTTTCGAGCAGCTGTCCCCTTTGAAGTGGACTTACCTGTCTTCTGTATACCGTGGTAACGGTCACGGAAGAGGGAGCACAGAAGTTTGAATAGGAGGCGCCACAACGTCTGAGAGGAGGGGTAGTTGTCAGATGCACATTCTTTCGAAATCGAAACGTCAAAACTTATCCAAATAGTTTCATGTGTGTATATCAATTTATTCATTGGTGTGTTCTGTCTTTCAGTATTATTTTACGAAAGCTTTTGAAATCGCACCAGACGCATTTATAGAATTTAGTTATCCCAATTTTTGGTTCAAAGAGGTTATCAGCATATATTTCATTTGCAATGATTACTTTATTAGTTATTAAAAGTGTTTTAAATGAGCATTAAAACTGAATACGACACAACTAAGTCATGAAAAGGCAAATGTTAGATTTTTTACCACAAGGAGTTTCTTCTACCTCAGCTTGAACCTGAATACTAAAAATAATAACGTATATATTTTTGACCATCAAGCAAATAATACTTAAATTTGGGACGAATCTGATGCGTAAACGGGCAATTGGTTCTAAATGCAGAATTTAATATGTGCTCTGAAAGGAATCTTTGCCATTTTATCAAAAACATAAAAATTTTAAAATATATATATATATATATACAATATTTTCTTAAAAGCCGTTCATAAGCAAGTACGTTGCATACACACGTGCCTCCCATGTGGAAAAAATTTATTTG
This sequence comes from Morinoia aosen, assembly GCA_030386875.1. Taxonomy (NCBI): domain Eukaryota; kingdom Metazoa; phylum Arthropoda; class Malacostraca; order Amphipoda; family Talitridae; genus Morinoia; species Morinoia aosen. The sequence continues at coordinate 10,264,278 of CM059569.1, read as the reverse complement.
AAGGCAATGTGGTAGCTAATAGGAAATCAGACGTGGATCCCACGTATCAAATCCAGCATGCAACGTACTAATATGACTATGATGAGTATATTTAGTGGTAAATCCATTTTGCCAACTAAAATCCACGTAACCAGCACCTAACCACGTAGCTTCCATGTGACATTGTATGTAGGGAAACGAATAAAAAGAATCCTATCTAAGAAGTTCGGATCCCTCTACCGACACGTACTAATACGTAATATCTATCTATCCTCGTGTTTCGATTTAATCCCAAGTACCGAAGTTCGTATGTTGTTAAAGAGAATAACGAAAAGGTAAAAACCTAAGATATTTTGTGTTGCTGTTCTTAAACTGTAATCAGATTTTTTAGAAAATTCGTTTAGAAAATTAAAAACTAGTTTATTATTATGTTGCGCTAATTATTTTTATTTATACCGTATTTTTATTACTAATTATTTCTGTCTGCGATAATGAGCAATACAGCTGTTAGTTTAATTAGCAGGACAAAGGTCGTTTTTATTACTACTAGTCCTACCCCATTTATATGAAAGAAAAAAGAGGGCGAAATGAGAGAAAGGCCGTAAGCAATTAAAAAATTCAATCTCTCGAGAGTTGATGAGGCCTAGTGCACACGGCCCGTATCACAGATACGCTCATCACGCACTTTCGGCTGGCTTCGGACAGACAGAGAGACGGACGGACACGGCTCCTATTATAGTATAGATTATTTTTTCATCATTATTTTTTATTTTCTACATATATATCTATTTTTATGAAAAAGCATAACCCTAAAGTCATGACGATTAGTGCTCTGAGAACAGCTGGCACTGACCCTTTAATCAGAAATCAATCGATATTTCAGTAAATACATTGTTTATACCCGCTAATTGTTTCAAAAAATGATTTATCGCTACCTCAGTGAACGTCGTACGTTTGTTTCCAAAAATGTAAATTGAAGAATGAAAAATTTCTCAATCGGAGCATCGAGTCTATTAACAAATTATCTCGCTCTCCGTATGATAAAAAAGCTCTGAAATTCATTTTGTGTGGGTGCTTGCTTACATGTCTCTAGATGTATGCGTTGTGTTATGCTTTTTATAAATTACTTTTGGCCGACCTTGTCTCAGTATTTGAAAATCATTTACGGCGGTGTTTAGTCGGTTTCGGTAAAGCGTTTCGTGTCTTCTCATCGTCCGCTTTAATTTATAGAGGACAAGGTATGGAAATGATCCCCAATTCATTTTTTTCCTCATATTGTCGATTAGCACAAAATGCGTGCCCATGCGATGAAATATAGTGACATGAATGAAAATATTTTTCCGAACAATTGACTAAAACAAAACTGATGAATATGAGAATGAGACGCACATTGCTTTATAAAATTGTGTGGACATAATGTCAGTCCAACACTGAATACTATGCATTCCTAATTGTGCTGACATGTGTTCTATAGCGAACTTTAACCTATTAGGCCAGGTAACACCACCTAGCTGCTTCAGCCATCGAGTTCCGTTTGAGGCGAGTGAAGCAGCGGCCTTACTCATACTTCTCCTGCAGGCGGTATCGGTGATACACAGAGAAGTCGGAACTTTTTGTTGAGAAAATTTACATTAAGACATATTAATATTACTGAACACAAAAAAAAGATTGAATAAGAATTTGAGGGGTAACTAAGGTAGGGCACTACAAACCCATCACAGAACCATATGAACTAAGATATTTGGGCCACTACAATATTTATTACATGTGTATCTTTGTTAGATTCCAAAATCTACCATCTGTAGCTATAGAATTATTCACTCTGAATGCCTCAAAAGAATATTCCATACATTTCACCTATTAGGTTCTCTTATATATATATCAATACTAAATTTCTTAGTTTAATAATCAATCTTTAGGATTAAGTGATTGAAATGATTAGCGTAAAATAGTTATTCCTCTGAATAGTACGTTTTCTCGTACTGGTACCGCTAGCGAAGGAAATGATTCCTCTGGATAGAGAACTAATTTACCGCGTCATTCTTCACGTTCACTTACACTTCAGCGTTTCCCACGGTCTGTGTGAGCATTTTTTGATCGTTTGATAGTCTTTGAACCATGACAACACGAGTCTGTGTGATTTGATCTCGCCCCAAACTGTTCGTGATTGTTCGGCAACTTTACCTCCAAAAAATCAACTCGGTAGAAGTGATAAAAAATGGAAAAAAATTGTATGGAAGACTTTAGGCATCAAACGAAGGAGTAGTTTTCCTCAAACTAGTAAAGTGCGCTCTAAAAAACCTTTATAAACTAACAGCATATAAATTTGAAATTGTGATTCCCAACTACGTGGAATCATCTCTGACTCCTGTTCCAGCCTGAATGCTGATAGCATCACTCCAACTCCTTGCTGTCAAACTAAACCTTATGCACACATCAAAGAAATAAAAATAAATTATTATATTCAATAAAGTTAATACATAAAATGTATTAACATTGGTTTTTAGCGTATCTTGCAGTAAGATCCTTAGCTGATGTGGTTATCGTAATACCTACGTCAATTGTCGGAACAAATGATTGTGGGAAAAATCCCCACAGGGTGTACGTGAGGTCAACATTTTAAATTGAATTCTTGGATTTTTGTCTCGGTGCGTGTTTCCTAAGAGGTGTTTTGCCTGGTTAAGGCCCCGATACACTGACGTTCATGACTCGAGAAATTGCGGCAGTGGATCCGTCCGCCAGTTGAAGTGAGAACTGGCGACATGATACACTCAGCACGCAAGATGAAGCACCGCGGAATGCAATGCAAGGCGTCCATGGAGCTAGGATATATGGAGGGAGCATAGCGCACTCCGATCGGGCTCAATTTGGCTGCAAAAGTTGAAAGACTCGGGCAGTGTGAATGCCCGACACGTCACAATTCTGAGCCAACTACAGACGCTTGGCTGGAGTTGGCTCCTCCCACCTCCTCTACCACTCCCCTCCCATTTTCCGAAGCAAGATTAGTACCACACCACAAGTCATAGGGTGAGGCGTGCGTGCAAGTCGCTCCAATTTGTTATAATCAAGGGCCTGTAATCTTCATAGTTTTCAACTCTTAATGTACCTTTCCTAGAAAATTTGATATTATTAAGTGTCCTCAGGTGAGGAAACCAATTTATTACCTTTCGGAGTCTTAGAATTCCAAATTAATGATTAGAGATTAACTCAACAGCTGGAAGAGCGTGTCCGCACTCTCGCGTAGTCAGTAGGTAACTGGCTTCCGTGCTGACGTCACACATGCGAGACGGCCATTGGTTACCACAGACAGAGGAGAAATCTCAAAAACTGGTTCTCTTCACAGACGGCTATGCTCCCTCCACATATCCTAGCTCCATGAAGGCGTCAGTCTGCCTCAGCTTGTCGTACGGGTAGGTGCGCGCTAGCGACCAGTCGTATGGAGCGCAGGATCAAAACGAAGCGCACATTGCGCTGTGCTATAGCCTTCTGTAAGCGCTGCTCATCACATTCTGCAAACAGTCGAATTTTTTAAATGCGTCTATAGAATTCAGCGTTCGAGTTTTGTCAACTCAATTGCGAAGCAACACATGGCTGTGTACCTCTCCCGTCAACGTTCAAAACTGTACTGCGTGGAGGGAGTATATATGGAGGGAGCATAGCCGTCTGTGAAGAGAACCAGTTTTTGAGGTATCTCCTATGTTTGTGGTAACCAATAGCCGTCGCGCAAGTGTGACGTCAGCACGGACGTCAGTTACCTACTGACTACGCGAGAGTGCGGACACGCTCTCCCAGCTGTTGAGTTAATCTCTAATCATTAATTTGGAATTCTAAGACTCCGAAAGGTAATAAATTGGTTTCCTCACTTGAGGACACTTAATAATATCAAATTTTCTAGGAAAGGTACATTAAGAGTTGAAAACTATTAAGATTACAGGCCCTTGATTATAACAAATTGGAGCGACTTGCACGCACGCCTCACTCTATGACTTGTGGCGTGGTACTAACACAGACCATATACTAGAAGATCCGCAACTTATCACTAAGCGAGTTTGAGCTCCGGGCCGCGATGACGTAGGTGCCAATTGGCCAATGAGGAGCCAAGAAATTGTGACGTCACGAAAAACCGGCAAGAGACTCTGTTTGAATCTGAGAGCAGCTGTGACAAGAAGAAGATTGCTGCAGAAATGGCCCCGTACGTTACGCTTTAAAAAGTGTTTGATGGAAAATTGTGGAAATGATGACCGTCAATGTCCTGATTTTTCGTTTTTCCTATTTCCAAAAGGAAATTACGACGAGTAGATGGCAGCATGTGGTTCTGTAACGTTGAAGATGGATAAGAGATCCAAAAGGCCGGAGAGGGCTTATGTGTGTGCCAGCAATTCTCTCGTTCAGACTATAACTTCATTTTGTCCCCATTCAGAAATGCCAAAAAGTTATTGAAATTTTTAACAGTTCCAGAAAAAGCTGTGCAAGACCAAGGTAATGTAAAACTTTTTGTTGTTTCGTTTATTCCAAGTTAACCCAGTAAATCAAAGTTTCACTAGGCCTAATTATGATTATCCTCATACCCTTGATTTTGAATAATGAATTGCTGTTGGATTGATGTATAATAACTGTGTTAATCAAGAGTAGAAATTTTATGGGCTTCAAATTTTTATCAAAAATATATTAAGAAATATTGTTGGTAGCTTTAGCTGAAATAAATAGATAATGCAGTAGATAACCCCAAAATTTAATTGACATTAAGAAATATGGATGCTATACTTTTCATGCAAGATTTAGTTGCAAATGCTATTCTAAAAGTAATGTTCCAACAGATAAATAGATGCTGATTTAAATTGTCTAAAATTGGCTATAATTTTGTATTACCAGTAAGGCAGTAACTGCTTGTATTGTATGAAAATTTAACACAATCAAAATCTCTCATTAGTAGGTTTTTTAATAAGTGATGGTTAAACACTTTGAATCATCCTATGTTTTTTAACTAAGTTCTTTCAATTTGCTTGCAACTTATAAGATACTCTAAAATAATTTATATATGGCTATTGTGTGAAGTAATTATTGTGATATCTTGATTGCACTCAATGAGCATGAATGATCCATTTCAAATAATTTTGTTAGCTTTTTTAAAATTTACAGTTATTTTCGCACCACTCATTGCCTTTATTATAATGAAAAGAATCACCATGCAGGCTTCTTTACTTTAGTAGGAAAATAGTAGCATACCTACTCTTACTTTACACAGCTTTAAAATAAATGATTAGGTGTGAATAAGTCAGCTTTCGATCCTACATCTAGTCACTTTCAAAGGTGACTTTCAATACTATGAACAGTGATCAGACTGTGTTATTCATAAAGGTGGCCTTGTAGAGTTGGTCACCAAAGATGACCTTACAAAGTTTACATAGTTTATGTAGGGTTCCTCTTGGTTAATTCAAGGTCCAGAAACATGATCAATGGATCTTTCTTTAAAAAAATGTTCAGAGTAGGCTACATGGAATCTCAATTATAATGAACTTCAAATTCAAATAAAAATTTTACTAAAATTGAATGAATAAAAATCTAGGTAAAAGGAAAAAACTTATTGAGATCAAAAGCATTCACATTGAGATTGGGGAATTTACATACTAATAATACTAAAAATAATAAATTGAAATTTCATAACGATCAGTACAACAGTTTACAAGATACAGGGGCTAGAAGCTGGGTAGTGGATTGATGTACTTGAATAAAAGGTTTAAATTCATATGATTAATTTTACACTGAAGGGATGATAAGAACCTATTTATTGAATCTCTAAGGCTGTGTTTTGAAAATGGTATGGGTACTCCAGAAGCCAACATACCCCTTAATGACTTTGGTTTGTGGGGATTAATATTGAATGGTACTTAGCTCTATGAGTATATTACTCATCCCCTTTTACTTTCTCTGTGAAACTATGTTATGGTGGTGGAGCCTTAAAATGACTTATTTTCTCCTAAAGTATTAATAGGCGATGCCATGACACAGAAGTTCAGAAAAAATTAAGGTTGTTGGAAATATCTTTCATTGTGTAGTGTGCTTCAATTTCATGCAAGATGCCATATCACTGTTCTAAATTTATTCCCTTATTTCTCCATCAGCTGCTGGCACTGAACCTCCTGCTCTTGGTGCTACAAGCCTTGGCACTCCTGGCACCTCAAGGCCTGCCACTCTTGGCACCTCAAGGCCTTCCACTCCTGGCACCTCAAGGCCTGCCACTCCTGGTACCTCAAGGCCTGCCACTCCTGGCACCTCAAGGCCTGCCACTCCTGGCGCCTCAAGGCCTGCCACTACTGGCACCTCAAGGCCTGCCACTACTGGCACCTCAAGGCCTGCCACTCCTGGCACCTCAAGGCCTGCCACTCCTGGCACCTCAAGGCCTGCCACTCCTGGCACCTCGAGGCCTGCCACTCTTGGTACCTCAAGGTTTGCCACTCTTGGCACCTCAAGGCCTGCCACCAGTGCTTCCAGCAAACAATGCTGCTCTTCTTCGTGGTGGGAAACGACACAGGTTAGTCGTGTTGAAATAACCCCTGAATTCGTACTTCTTTGAAGTGTCTTTGAATTCTAGCGAGATAGATTTTTCAAGTTACAAGCCAGAATTGGACAGCGTTCGATGAGTGCTAGCTGCAAAAGCTCAAAAGATTGCTGAAAAGTTATCACATACGCATTATTCTAAGACACAGCAGCATTTGTAGAATTATTGTGAGAACTACCTGCTGCCATTTCCATCAGTGTCAATACCATATTCACTTTCACTCATTTACCTCTCTGATCATTCAACTTCTCGATTTAATACATCTATCATTAAATTATATAATTATCTTTAGGTAAAAAATAAAATTAAAATGTGATTCTCGTAGCATATTTCTGAACTATACTTTATTTCTTGTGTCCTTGGAATTGAATTAATGCAAACATTTAGGTATTGCTTCTTTGCACAATGCATCCAATTATATTGCTTGATTCATTAGAAGGGTGGGCTCGCGGTACTCGCTGACTTTCTTGGGTACTGAACAGGGCTAGCCTGTCTCTCATTGGTACTCACTTTATACCGTTCGGTATGTTTGAACTCATTCGTAATTTAATGCTAGAAATCTTGGGAATGAATACTGACCAGAGCTGTGATTCCAATCCATGTAGATTAAATGTGGCATATTTTTTAATTAGATGTGTTGTGTTCAAAACCTAAACTTTCAATCACTTTAAAGTTTGATTTATGTGTACAATTAATACTTTCTTCAAGTTGGGGAAGTAAATATAACATACAATCTAATTTTCGTCAATTTATTTCAGAATTCGTGTGGCAAAAGCAGCAGTTCTTTGTTGGAAGACACAGGTCCTCCAGTGGTACCTTGTAAGCGACAGTTGTTCGCTTCTCCTTCTGGAACGACAATTGCCCTTGAAAACAGCAGACCAGGTCCTGAGAGAAAACTTAGGAAAAGGCTCAGGAGAAAATCAAAGGGACTGTACAAGCGGTTGAACACACATAATTTCCTGAGAAGTGTAAGTGGCGGACTTGGTCCTTTTCTCAGTGCATTTGTCAAGCTCTAATTAAGGGGCGAGAGATCATACACCATGTATCAGAAGTGGCTCGCTGTGAACATTCTTGTAAGCTCATCAAAGACCCACTATCAACTGATGAGGAACTTGATACCATTACCCTCACTTTCGACTGTGCGTGCAATGATGAAAAAATTCGAAGTACGTCTTGGTACAAGTGCTAAAAGTGTGTCCATGTTGAAAATGAAGGTAAAACCCGTCAGTGCTAGAGATAAACTTTGTTTCATTTTAGTGGATGAGATGTCGCTCCGGAAAGTATTATTGTACAACAGAGAGAACGATGCCATAGCTGGATTTGAGACTATTTATTGACCTGATTATTTTGTACGAGAGAGTATTTTTGTATTGCTTTCTCAATTATCGGCACGTATCAGGATTTCGTAAACTAGTCTGTAAGTTCTTAGATTTGTGTCAGCATCACTGTAATTTCTGCTGTGTTCATGTCACCGACAAGTTGCCACTATTTTTTGCCGTGTGTAGAACGCTTCAATGCACAAGACACATGATCAGACTTATGTCCTCCAAAAGTTGTACTGAAAAACTCAAGAAAATTCTCCATGAGTAATATTACCATCTGGTTGCAAGTTTGGTTTATATTTTTTGATTGACCTAAGTATATTTTATTGTTAATGCATTAATTTTGTTCATAAGCTTATATCGCTACAATATTTCTGAAGTGCATCATGGTAGGAAGCTCATGTACTGTTACTAGCTCGTAATTTATCCAAATGATTGCTCTTCTTGCACTGCAGTGTCAACCGTGACAGTGCAAGCTTTCAACAGACGCAGAGATTGGATTTAATGTTTCATATCTATATTCTTGTTCCTTAGCACACGCTTGTGTACATACTGAAAGTTTTAATTGCACAAAATCTTCATGCGTAGTTCATTGCTTTGTATACATAAGCATTTTTACCCCGCTATTATTTAGCGTATACGCTCACTACTGATATGTTGTAACTGGAAAATGTAATGAAAAGCCATGCCGACGGCTTTGCTCAGGCGTCAGTTATTAGCTCACCTAGCCACCTCAGTACTGTTGTTCACTTCTGATACTAGTTAATGCTGTGTGTTGAGCCTCGTCCAAAAACTGGATGCTTGTAAACCCTAATCCAAAGTGTTTGCGTGGCGGTCTTGTGGACTCTCCTTCCTCAATATTCACCATTATTGTTACGAAACAACGTTCGTGCCCCTCAGGTGGATACAACTATTATATCTATGGGAATTAGCGCTCCCAAGGGAAAAATATGAGGTACTGTGCTGATAGTTAGGTAAGCCTTCTTTCTGTTGAAATTAAATGTTCGTAGTTTTGTGTAGGACCATCTTTTTTCGGTCTACAACTGTCCTGTTTTTCAATGCCTCTAAATTTCTTCAACTTTTATCATGTTTCATAACCTTCCTTCTTAACTGACTTTCCATGCGCACGGGGTCCTGTGCCGGAACTCACCTTGTACATAAATTCAGCGTTCCCTCAACTCCATACTATATGGTGCCTTCATCCTTCCTCACTTTGAACCTCTTTGTTGTGGTATGTGGTAAAGGGAGGCTAAAACTAATCTATAATCAATCAAGCAACGTACGCACGAATCATTCATCAATGAACGTAACATAAAAAACATTACGTTAACGTAAACTTCTTCCCATTTCTCCTTTCTAACTATTTGGGTAATCTTTACGTATAATAAATATAAATAACATCGCAACATATTATTAGCAGGTTTTATTTATCACCCAAATAACCTAATTTCTTCATTATCGTAATGTTTCGACTAGTATGAGAATCTGATATTGAATGGTTTTAAAAGACAATGAACTCTTTCCGAAAACTTTTAATATACGGCACCAACGTTTTATCACATTCAGTACCTTAGTCTAATCTAAATGCGCCTTAGTCTTTATATATGAATTGCAAATATGTACATGAATGCGTATTCACGTGTATGTATAGAGAATGAAAAAATAAAAAGTGTTGTCAGCGTAACCACAATTCACTATTTCGGCTTTCACTATCCTTACTACGCCCAGAAACGTTTATACCTTGAGCATGAAAATTAGACTCACAATCCAAACGAGTATCACAGTAAAGCCTGGATACGCAGCCAATTGGATGCTTTGGCCGTGATGACGTCAGCGGCCAGTCGTGACTGCTGGCTGCTGATTGGTTAGCGTGTGTGCGTATGTTTGTGTAGAGCGGGCTTGGGGTCCACCGTAGTTTTGATGTTCTTCTTATGTAAATGTTCTGTGGTACTAATCTTGCTTCGGAGAACCCGCCGAAGAACCCGCCGGTGGTCACTCGAGGGATTTTCATAATGCTGCAGACCAACCTACGGTCACTCACTTAATTTTTATGAATAGGAAATAGTAGCTAAAAACAAGTAAGATCGGGTTAATAATTACTATTTTCAATGTTTATTACTGCAATTGTCTTTAAATTTGCATTGAATAGTGAACTGCAGTTGAACTCGGAGCAGAAAACGTGTTGAACGAATATATAATTTTTCTAATGGTAGCCAAGAACTTCAAGTGTGATTGCCTATAGCGATTAATGTATTCATGTAAATGAAAATGGAATTATTCCTTGATAAGAGTGGGTTATTTAATGCGGATTTGACAATTTGATGAGAATTAATGCGTATGAATAAATAGGTAAGGAAATTTTTTTCAGTATCAAATAGAATGAATATTTTCACTATTGCGGTAGACTTGTTTAACTTTGCAAAGTTTCGGTTTCCTTAGAATGAATATTTTTTCTATTGTGGTAGACTTGTTTAACTTTGCAAAGTTTCGGTTTCCTTTTTTTGCTCAAATGAGTGAAACAAAATTCATTGCATTTGTTTGCAAGTCTCTGGATTTATATAGAGACGTCCAAACTGGGACTGAATAGCTTAAGTTTTTACTTCTGGTAGTTTCTTTGCTACCTGATAAGAATATGAGTCCTCTCAGAGGGATGCAGCTATTGTATCTATGGGAATTAGCGCTCCCAGGGGGACAATATGAGGGCCGAGCTAAAGGTTAGGTAGGCTTTCTTTTTGTTGAAATAGAATAGGTTTTGGTTTTGTTGCGGACCATTTTTTTCGGTTCACTGTTGTGCTGTTTTTTTTTCAGTCCCTACTACTTTCTTCTTCAACTTTGATCTTGTTTCATGAGCTTCTTTCTCATTTTACTGTTTCTATGCCCTTTCTGCATAGATTCCGCGTTCCCTTTACTCCATACTAAATGGTGCCTTCTTCCTTCCTCTCTTTGGATCGCATTTGTTACTGCGGGTAGGGAGGCTAAAACTAACGACTAATCTAATCTGCTAAGAATATGAGTTCTAAAAACAAAAATATATGCTTTATTTTTATGCATAAATCAATTTTTATTTGTGTGCTGCTACTGAATATAAAATCAGAACATGTAGAACAAAATCGTGAATTTTTTTGCGTTTTCGAAATGGAATTGTTTTTTTTTAAGATATAATAACTACCGTGTCGTTTCCATGCGGAATTTAAGTGATAATTTTACAGCGAATGACATTATTTCAGACCTTAATGGACGTGGTTGTGCATGAGCCTTTTTTTTGATAAGTTCACAATTTTATCCATAAACTCGAACAAAACTTTCTTAGTTTGATAAATGAATGGGGATTCTAATTTTTACAACTATTGAATTTGGATAAACTAATTAAATATTATAAACTATGTGAAATTATTTGAAATTTGATTAATTTAAATGCCGTCGATTGAGTTGAGAATGAAATTTTGATTGGTCTCTTTCCAGGAATATCAGATGTTTTAAAACCATCAAGATAGAGGTCTTATTAACATGAACTTTTTTAGTGCTGAGTTTTGTACCTATTTAGTACTGAATTTTGTTTTGTTAATTTCACAATTAATTTATTAACATAACAAAACTTTTCAAGGAGACTTTAACTTATTCATTAGATCCTCGTAAATTTATTATTGATGCAAGTTTATATGCAAGTCAGAGTATCTTCGCCGATCGACCTCGGTATCGTTACCATTGGCGATTAACACATCACGAATGACGGCCTTATGACTCAGGAAACCAATGAACATCGTTAAAAGCGACGTTGTGGAATTCCAGTTTTGCGTGGAAATTTTTTTATTTTATATAGTTCAAAAGGAACACGATTACTTTCATTTTATGTTCACATGAAATTTGAGATTCCAAGTTCTAAATACAAGCTGCAATCTTTTCACTGTATCGAAACGTAAATTCTTACTTGTGATATTGTTAACTTAGCAAGAATTTGATCTCAATATGAAACCAAAAGTGATTATTAAAATTATTTTCGTTTGTTTGAACATTTCTGACTTAAAGAAATATGCATGCAAATATTAAATAATTTTATTTTCCATTTAATTTATATATATACATATGTTTAGTAATTAACTTTGCTGCTTGAGCTCCCAGTCGGAAATAATGGTTGTGATTATAGTAGAATATAGTGGTGGTTAAAAGATTAAAGACGATTATGGACGATGAAATAATATGGTAGATATATCGACCATAACACAACGTTGATCTTAGTATATTTCGGTCGATATTGGTAGAGGTAATATTGTTTGTTTATGGTTTGTTAACATAACGTAGATTTTAGTTTATTTAGGTTGATATTGGTGGAGGCACCAAAGGTTGATTAAGGTTTGCAATTACATGGATGTTTTAAGACTATATGGTAGAGCATAGATAAATGTAGCTGTAACTGCTCCGTAAATTAAGCACATAAAAAACAGCTGTTCATAATAAATTATAAATTTAATCGTTTTTAAATGTGCAAAATGTTTTTTTCTTCATTTAGCACCTACATAAGCTAACAATTATTAGAATCACGCAATATATTTCTATTTACTTCAATTATGCATGTACGGTATTGTTGATTCAAGTTGTGTCCTCATCTAGTGTATCAATTAAATATTCTATGAGTAATTGCCAAATGACTCTTAGAGAAATGAACTGTGAAGTTAATCTTTATATGTTGAAGTTACCTGGAAAGCAATACTTTAATAATAAAATGGCATTCAAGACAGTCCAGACTATTTTCGTTCCTTCGTTACGAATCACATTTGAAATTTGCCTTCATACTTTAGGATAAAACACTGTTAGCCCATCCCGAGAATGATTTCTGTAATGAAATGTGCCGTAAAAATAGAAAAGTTATGTGACGCGTTCAAAATTTGTTACCCGAACGCAGCGTTTCCAAGGTACACCCATGGTTTAGTACTTGTTCGACTTGTTCGATCATTGTACTTAACTCCAGATGTTGATTCAAATTTGTACAGTAACTTTTTTGCAGCGACATTTGACACTCCTGTACTGCAAAGGTTCTACTTGTACCTTTACACTTACAAGACGTTAAAATGCGAATCAAACCTATATAACAGTTTTACTGCGTTCGTATGCAACGTAGCTTATGTTTGTACGAACTACGCAAAGTATAAAATATGTCCGAAAACTAATTATTTTACTATTACTTCTACGCAGCGAATAAAAGAAATTACATGAGAATTACAAGAGTCTCTAGCAAAACAATGATTCGGAACACTGATAATTAATTCATAGAAAAAAACTTTTACTGTAATGTGATTAATTTCCTTGTATTTGCATTACAATACTTGGATCTTACCTCTGGCAGCTCATCCAGGCACTAGTTGACAGTTAGTTATGACTCAACGGCCAGCGTGGCTGCATCTGTGCACTGAACTGTTGTTTCAATTGATCGTTTGATCCAATATGGGTAGAAAAGAGAACTTCGATTATTTGTCTCAAAGGCAGAAGCGACGCCGTATAAAAATATCTATATTAGAGACTAGTAGAGTAGGACCTACTATCTGTGAAACTACTAGAAGTAATCTTTTTGCTAGTAGGAGTGATTGCAACTTAGAAAGTGACCTTAAGGAGGACTTGCAGCAGATGACAGCTGGGAACTTATCTCAATTAAACTACTGACACATTCAAGTAAGTTGTGTTCAATAAATGTTTTTGCACATTCATAGACCTGTATGATTTTTATATATATGGAATGCCCATTTTAAAATAATACCACTGACGTTATGTATAATGTAACTATCCCATGGGTTATGAGTAAAGTTTGTTTTCTATTTTGATAAAAAAGTGTTTTTTATCCGTTTTTTTGTTTTGTTTTTCATCAGTTTTTGTATTTTTACTTGTTTTTTTTCTTATCAGGATTGTGGTTTATCAAATCAATTAATTACTGTGCGTAATTCTGAATGTACAAACTAATACTAAATAATGTGTTATTATTGAAATACCTCAATGATATTATTAATTATCCATAAAAGAAAGAAAATAGGGCAAGAAAAGAGGAAAGAAAAAAAGGCCTGTAGATAAACTACAGGACACAGTTCCAAGGACTATGACAAAAACTTTGCAATTGGCCCTTGAGGTGACTCAAGTCACTCGCATGAAAACCTGTAGGGGCCCCTAGTTTCTAAACTTACCTATCATCTTGCCCATAAACCTCGCAAAATTTCAACTATTATTCATAATCTTGTCAGAATCTTGTTGTGTCAGTAGGTGAGCGGCAACTGGGACAGGCCGTCAGGTCTATTAGGAGCAGGCTCTTTAAGGGGGCCCTCTCGTCAAAATTAAATTTTGATCCGATTGGCCTGAAATTTGGCCACTATATGTATTTTTGGAAGAGAAACATATTTTATACGATAAGTTTTTTGATTTAGCCCTTAGTTTTTTTAAACTCGTTTTTTGGTTCATTTTTGGGATGTTTTCAAAAGAATAGAAGTCAATGAATTTTTATGCTAGAACAAATACAAAGACAATTTTGAAATCCTCGTAACATTGCAAACAAACTGACATTCCTGAATTTTCTATTTGAATTTTTTTTATGTATGCGAAATTTGATCAATACCTAAAATATAACGAATTTTTAGGTTTTGAATTAGCAGAAAAAAAAGATAACCTACAAATTGGGAAATCAAGAAATGTCAGTTTGTTAGAATTGTTCCAAGGATTCTAAAGCTGTCTTTGTCTCTTCCCAGCATACAAACTCAATGACTTCTATTCTTTTGAATTTTGAAAATTAGTGACTTTACAGTATAGGCCATTTTTGGTTGAAGTGTAATATAATGGAAAATTTATATAGCTGAACGCAGTTTTCATTTTTATTTCGATAATCTCCATGCATAACATCATGTTCACACTGTGAATTGTAATTTACAAAAAGAAAAAAAATTAAAATTTTTTACTTATTCAATAAAATTACGGAATTTTTTGTTTTCGGTCTGATTCTTATGAAATTTGACTATTATATGTAACCTATGAAAAGAAGCACAATTTCTTCCATACTTTTTTTTGATTCAGGCCTTTTTTGAAAAAAATTGACATATTGGTTTTTAGTCCACTGGTTTTGATATTTCAAAAAAAGAGAACTCATTGAGTTTTTATGCTAGAACACAACCAAGGACAGTTTTAGAATCCTTGGAACATATCTAACAAATTGAACGTAACAATTTTTCAATTTTCCGTTTTGTTTTCTTTTAATATGGGGTCGAAAATTTAAGATTTTGGTCCCCTTCTCCTCCCCCCCCCTCGGGGGTAGAGGGGGGGATCTATAGTCCGTAGCGCCATAAAATTTCAGGACCGAATAGTCCACCACTTAAGGGTCCTTTTCCATCAAAAACATGAAAAATGACCATCGGAGAGACAAGGGGCCTGGGAGGACCCCCTTTAAACGCTTCGAGTATTTAGTACACACATTTGTGTTTATCAGAGAAAATATAACAGTACTGTCGTTTTATTTCACAGAAACGTTTACTAGGTGTGAGAAGAAGCTGTATGCAGCTTCAGTAACTGACGAATACACTAGCACAGACTGCGCTTCATCTGCAGAGGAGATTCGCAGTAGAATACGCACACCGTCACCGCTTCTTCCTCGCTGCAATATCATGCCGTCTGAAAAGAGGTAACAGCTAGCTACCTATTTATTTTGCATGGATTATATCAACGTACATTAGTTGCATTACTATCTGCATAATCATTGGCAATCATGCTTGAAATTATTAGAGGTCCCCGCTATGAACCATTTAGATTTTGGCTTATTTTTTAAGTTCTTCTGTTTGGGTTTGGCTGTTTTTCACTGTCTGTTTATCCGTCTGTCAAATTTTACGCTCTTGGTTTCTTAATTCACACCAGAGTTTTACTCTGGTCTCATCGAAAGTTGTTTTAAGCGATGTGTCTCGACATTCCCGACAGGGTGGTTGTAGGTGATTTTTCTGTCCATAATTTTGATTGAACTTCATCAAAAATGATATCAATTCATTTTCCCTCGTCTTGGCTGTCTGAAACAATTTTCAAATTTGAGTTAGCCCTATTCCCATCCCCAAAAATGTAAAATTCCCCAGTTTTGCTCTGATTTCGCCTTAAGTGGAATAAATTAATTTGTCCTGTCAATTTATAAAAATAAATGGTGACAATTTATGAATTTCTAGCTTTTACCATCCCTTACTCTTAAATTTTGAATGGTAACTCATCTCCCTACCCATCCATAATTGAAAAAATAGTTTTGCGTTCATCTACTTTGTAATTTTGTTCCTATTTCATCAGTAAAAATATTAATGATTTCTCTTGTTATTCCAGATATGGAATCTGTAGTTGCAATTTGAATTTTGGATTTATATTGAAGTGTCACCATTTCTATGGTCACCATTTGAACTACGAATTATTCCAGTTCCACGTGAAATGAACCCCATCTGCAGTTTCAGTTGACTGCGGGTCTAGTTATCCCTTGTTTCAACAAAAATGGAAATGCTATTCGTGACTTCTAATGTCGATGTGCTTGGGCAGGTGTAAAAAGGCTCCTGATGGCCAGGAATTATCAGCTGAATTATCACAACTGAAACAAGGTCAGGAAGAAAATTCCCAGAAATTGGACAAGATTCTCTTCATGCTTCATCACGAAAAATTGTCCCAAGCATCTGCAAAGGAGCACATATCACGTAACACAGGGCTACCTCCACCAGCTGAGACTCTTGATCAACTGGACGTCCTACTTCAAACTCCAACACTTGTAAGTTAATTGATTTGAAAAACAGTTCCTAAGGTATGAGATATGATCATACCACAATTTACTCTAAATCACCTCCAGATCTGTATTGTGCACGGTGAACTCGAAACATATTTCTTCTGTGTATTGATTGACAGATTAAATAGATCAGTGTATTTAATTGTTTGTGATAAAGTTTCAAAATGTACTACTTTGCTTCATGTCATTCAAACTATATGACACATCACAATAAATTACATTATTTTAATCTTTATATCACTCTCGGTTACTTGGTATCATTCAGAATAGAAATTTAGTCTTTCACATACAGTCAATGTAGTAATGACATTCATTTATGATAACTTGTAGTGCCGCGAATTTTCGTTTGAATTTTCTTTCTGAATGTTTTTAATTTCCTTATGAACTATCTTCACTATTTACTGCAACCTTCAGTTACTTTTTAATGGATAACTTTTCAGATGTAAATATTTCAGAAGCCAACTCAATCATGTTTTTTATTTTCAGCTTGATGCTCTGAAGGAACTTCAAGGCAGGTCATCCAGTGACACAGTGCGCCGCATTATTCGAAGGCTTATGTCAAAACAACTGGCGCTATCCTTCAGCTGGACAGGACTGGGACCTTCCAGAAAGCCTACAAAAAGCAGCTTCAGAGATCATCAAACTGGGAAATTATGTTATGGTATAACTATAGGTCATATGTGTCATCTTCCAAATGTTTTAACTTTGAATAATTTGCAGTGAAACTGACCTAAATGTCCCTTAATTCCTTCAATATTGTATATAAGGCTTTTTACGACACCAATTTTTTGAGCATGAAAAGCCAAATACAATTTCATTACCTCCCCTCATTTCAAAATGAGCTAGAGGAGATTTCATCTGCTAATATTAATTTTACCATTGCTTCAAAATCATTCCCCAAGAGGACTTAAGCATTAAATTTTTTTACGAGACTTCCAGGACTACCAGGTTCCTGGGTTCTCCGACTGGACCCAGTACTGCGAGTCTATCTGCATCTTGCAGTATAGGTGTTAACTTTCAGCTGGATTGTTCTCTGTCAGTTAGGTAGGCTTTTTAGGTTTTCTCCACTGTGTCACGTACATTACATCTTTGAATTGTAGCTTCTTTACAAGTCCCTCGCTTAGGATACGTTTCTATCTTGGTTCCGTTTAGATAATTATGCCTTGTTCCTTCAAGAACCCAACATTATTATTATTATTATTATAATTGAAACAGATCCACAGCCACGTTGTTAAGGCTGGTGTAGGGTTGTCTTCAGGTTGTTCCAGTCAGAAGTGATGTAACGAGTGTTTTACGCTCCTCTTGCTTTCTTCCTTCCTTCGCAGCCTTCGGTCCCTTTAGGCGTAGCGTTCCGGGGTGCGTCCCGCACCCTGAGGATCACCGCCTTCTTCTCTTCTCCATATTCGAATCCAGTTCGTCTGAGTGGGTTCGGCTTCAGCTCAGTGTCCGGTGTTATCCGAGCACCTTGCGAAGAATATGGGCAGATCCCAGGAGAACTGACTTTTGCAGCAGTCCAGGGTGGATTTTGTCACAGCCGATGCTACCCAGATGCCTTTCAAGATTGGTGGTTGAGGCCCCAAGTGTCCCAATCACGATGGGAACCACCTCGACGCGGCAACCGTGGGTCGAGGCGAGCTCGACCCGGAGGTCTTGATACTTGAGGATTTTCTCAGCCTCCTTTTCGACGATTCTTGAGTCGTACGGAACTGCCACGTCGATGATCTTGATCTGTTTCTGGGTCTTGTTAATGACGACGATGTCCGGTCGTCTGGCTGTGATGGCCCTGTCAGTTTGGTGGAGGACGTCGTAGAGAAGTTTGATGTCGTCGTTTTCCATCACAGTCTTGGGCTCGTGCTGGTACCAGCGGTCAGCGCAGGGGAAGTTGTGAGTCTTGCACAGGTTCCAATGTAGAGTTTTTGCTACCTTGTCGTGCCTCCTCTTGTATTCCCTCTGCGCCAGCGCCGAGCACTCGCTGATCAGGTGGTTGACGGTTTCGTCTTTGGTTTTGCACATCCGGCATTTTGGGTCGTTGCTTGTGTGCGTGATTCTAGCTGCTCTGTTTTTGGTGTTGAGGGCTTGTTCTTGCGCGGCAAGGATCATGCCCTCAGTTTCTTTCTTGAGTTCACCTCGATTCAGCCAGTTCCAAGTGAGTTCGGGTTTTGCTTCTCGAGTTTGTCGGGGGTATTGGCCGGCGAGTGCCATTCCCTCCCACTTTTGGAGTCGCTCTCCCCTTCTCCTCTCCTTGAAACTGTCTGAGGTCTCTTCCTCTTTCAGGGTCTTCGATGTCCACACCAGTTTCATCCAAGGATCCTGGTGCTCTCTCGTGTACTGGCCGAGTGCTCTGATCTCACTTTGGATGCACTCTTCCACTTCAAGCAGACCTCTTCCTCCTTCCTTTCTCTTGATGTATAGCCTGTCAGTGCATGATCGGGGGTGGAGTGCCCTGAAGATGGTCATCAGCTTTCTGGTCTTCGTATCTAGCTGCTTTTGTTCGAGCTTCGTCCATTTAACTATTCCGGCGGTGTACCTGATGACCGGTACGGCCCATGTGTTAATGGCTTTGATGATGTTGCCGCCGTTGAGATTATATTTCAAAATTAACCTTACTCTGCTGAAGTATTCTTTCCTGATCTTTTCCTTCATCTCGGTGTGCAGAACGTTGTCGTGTTCAAGCACTCCTAGGTATTTGTACCCTTCTTCTTCGATCTGTTCGATTGTTTCGTTCTCTAAATGGATACCTTCAGTTGCTGAGACTTTGCCTTTCTCGATGTTGATGAGGCCGCACTTGCTTATTCCGAATTCCATTCCGATGACGTGGGAGAATTCGTGCACAACTTTCACAAGTCTTTCGATCTCACTAGCGGATCTTGCGAACAGCTTGAGATCGTCCATGTAGAGTAGGTGGTTGAGGCTGTTATTGCGGTCGTACTTGAATCCCAGGCCCGTGTTGTTGAGGACCTGAGTCATTGGGACCAGTGCCAGTACGAACAAGAGTGGAGATAGGGAGTCGCCTTGAAAGATTCCTCGACGGATGTTCACCTCTCCCAGCTCAGCGTTTGCACACGTGAGCTGGACCTTCCAGTTAGGCATGGTAGTTGCGATCAGCCGCTGGACGTTTCCTGCGACTCCGTATGTCTCCAGACATTCGAGGATCCATGAGTGCGGGACCATGTCGAAGGCCTTTTTGTAATCAATCCACGCCATGCTAAGGTTCTTGTGTTTAGCTTTGGCGTGGGTCATGATCAGCTTATCGAGCAGAAGATGGTCTTTCGTCCCTCTCGTTCCCCGTCTACATTTCTTCTGCTCGTTAGGGAAGTAGTCGCGGCTCACTAGGTGCTCATACATGCTCTCGTAGATCATGCCGGTGAGGATCTTCCACATGACTGGGAGGCATGTGATGGGTCTGTAATTGTTCACCGCTGATCCTTTTTCCTTATCCTTCTGTATCAGCACCGTCCTTCCAGTTGTCATCCAATCTGGCACAGTGCCTGATGTTAAGCATCTGTCCAGGTTTTCTACCAGCCTGGGATGGAGGGATGTGAAGGTCTTGATCCAGTAGCCTTGGACTTTGTCTGGACCGGGGGCCTTCCAGCTCTGCGTTTTTCTTATTTGCTTTTGTAATCGCGCCGCCGTTATCCGGAGGTCTTCGTCCGGATTGACGTCTTTGGTGATGTTTTGGAGCCATTCAGGCTCGGCGTTATGCTGGACCTCTTGGCTCCAAATGCCGCTCCAGAAGCGCCGCGTACCTTCGGCTTCCGGAACGTCCATTTCGACATTTCTGTGGCGTATTATTATTATTATTATTATTATTATTATTATTATTATTATTATTATTATTATTACCTACTTAACGCTCCTTCACGAAACTCCAAAAGAACAACTACCGAACCTCAGACACGTCCCATCGGGGAAGATCCTAGCAGCTACTGCCAAGATTAATCATCTCATCGGCAGAATGAAGACTAGGAACATCACAGAAACTAACACCCTAATTCTGGCCGGAGCGTTCCTAGTCTCCAAAGAGCTTGCTCCTCCGCCGGCAACTAACCGGCCGAGAGGAAAGAAAGACCCCCCGTGGAAACACCGAATCCAAAAAAGCATAGATGAGCTCCGGAAACATCTAAGCTGGATCTCGGAATGGAGACGTGGCAGACTGACCTGCAGAAACAAAATGGCGGAACTCGAGGGTATCTACCACTGCAGGGAGGCAGGACTACAACTGGTAGAAGAAACCCTCAAACAAAGACTATCGGCAAAACGAAGCAAAATCCTTAGATATGAGAACAGAATCGCTGGCTTTCAACAGAACAAAATGTTCGCGACCAACCAGTCACGATTCTACAAACAACTGCGCCACAGAAATGTCGAAATGGACGTTCCGGAAGCCGAAGGTACGCGGCGCTTCTGGAGCGGCATTTGGAGCCAAGAGGTCGAGCATAACGCCGAGGCTGAATGGCTCCAAGGCATCGCCAAAGACGTCAATCCGGACGAAGACCTCCGGATAACGGCGGCGCGATTACAAAAGCAAATAAGAAAAACGCAGAGCTGGAAGGCCCCCGGTCCAGACAAAGTCCAAGGCTACTGGATCAAGACCTTCACATCCCTCCATCCCAGGCTGGTAGAAAACCTGGACAGATGCTTAACATCAGGCACTGTGCCAGATTGGATGACAACTGGAAGGACGGTGCTGATACAGAAGGATAAGGAAAAAGGATCAGCGGTGAGCAATTACAGACCCATCACATGCCTCCCGGTCATGTGGAAGATCCTCACCGGCATGATCTACGAGAGCATGTATGAGCACCTAGTGAGCCGCGACTACTTCCCTAACGAGCAGAAGGGATGTAGACGGGGAACGAGAGGGACGAAAGACCATCTTCTGCTCGATAAGCTGATCATGACCCACGCCAAAGCTAAACACAAGAACCTTAGCATGGCGTGGATTGATTACAAAAAGGCCTTCGACATGGTCCCGCACTCATGGATCCTCGAATGTCTGGAGACATACGGAGTCGCAGGAAACGTCCGGCGGCTGATCGCAACTACCATGCCAAACTGGAAGGTCCAGTTCACGTGTGCAAACGCTGAGCTGGGAGAGGTGAACATCCGTCGAGGAATCTTTCAAGGCGACTCCCTATCTCCACTCTTGTTCGTACTGGCACTGGTCCCAATGACTCAGGTCCTCAACAACACGGGCCTGGGATTCAAGTACGACCGCAATAACAGCCTCAACCACCTACTCTACATGGACGATCTCAAGCTGTTCGCAAGATCCGCTAGTGAGATCGAAAGACTTGTGAAAGTTGTGCACGAATTCTCCCACGACATCGGAATGGAATTCGGAATAAGCAAGTGCGGCCTCATCAACATCGAGAAAGGCAAAGTCTCAGCAACTGAAGGTATCCATTTAGAGAACGAAACAATCGAACAGATCGAAGAAGAAGGGTACAAATACCTAGGAGTGCTTGAACACGACAACGTTCTGCACACCGAGATGAAGGAAAAGATCAGGAAAGAATACTTCAGCAGAGTAAGGTTAATTTTGAAATCTAATCTCAACGGCGGCAACATCATCAAAGCCATTAACACATGGGCCGTACCGGTTATCAGGTACACCGCCGGAATAGTTAAATGGACGAAGCTCGAACAAAAGCAGCTAGATACGAAGACCAGAAAGCTGATGACCATCTTCAGGGCACTCCACCCCCGATCATGCACTGACAGGCTATACATCAAGAGAAAGGAAGGAGGAAGAGGTCTGCTTGAAGTGGAAGAGTGCATCCAAAGTGAGATCAGAGCACTCGGCCAGTACACGAGAGAGCACCAGGATCTTTGGATGAAACTGGTGTGGACATCGAAGACCCTGAAAGAGGAAGAGACCTCAGACAGTTTCAAGGAGAGGAGAAGGGGAGAACGACTCCAAAAGTGGGAGGGAATGGCACTCGCCGGCCAATACCCCCGACAAACTCGAGAAGCAAAACCCGAACTCACTTGGAACTGGCTGAATCGAGGTGAACTCAAGAAAGAAACTGAGGGCATGATCCTTGCCGCGCAAGAACAAGCCCTCAACACCAAAAACAAAGCAGCTAGAATCACGCACACAAGCAACGACCCAAAATGCCGGATGTGCAAAACCAAAGACGAAACCGTCAACCACCTGATCAGCGAGTGCTCGGCGCTGGCGCAGAGGGAATACAAGAGGAGGCACGACAAGGTAGCAAAAACTCTACATTGGAACCTGTGCAAGACTCACAACTTCCCCTGCGCTGACCGCTGGTACCAGCACGAGCCCAAGACTGTGATGGAAAACGACGACATCAAACTTCTCTACGACGTCCTCCACCAAACTGACAGGGCCATCACAGCCAGACGACCGGACATCGTCGTCATTAACAAGACCCAGAAACAGATCAAGATCATCGACGTGGCAGTTCCGTACGACTCAAGAATCGTCGAAAAGGAGGCTGAGAAAATCCTCAAGTATCAAGACCTCCGGGTCGAGCTCGCCTCGACCCACGGTTGCCGCGCCGAGGTGGTTCCCATCGTGATTGGGACACTTGGGGCCTCAACCACCAATCTTGAAAGGCATCTGGGTAGCATCGGCTGTGATAAAATCCACCCTGGACTGCTGCAAAAGTCAGTTCTCCTGGGATCTGCCCACATTCTTCGCAAGGTGCTCGGATAACACCGGACACTGAGCTGAAGCCGAACCCACTCAGACGAACTGGATTCGAATATGGAGAAGAGAAGAAGGCGGTGATCCTCAGGGTGCGGGACGCACCCCGGAACGCTACGCCTAAAGGGACCGAAGGCTGCGAAGGAAGGAAGAAAGGAAGAGGAGCGTAAAACACTCGTTACACCACTTCTGACTGGAACAAGTAATAAGTAATACCACTTAAGTAATACCGAGTCAAGTGTAAAAATTGATGTATTTCTCTGAATTTGTAAGTTTATTTTTTTCAGTTATTGGCTGAGGCCTTTCCCGATGAATTATTTCTTCAGGATGAAACCCATTTGGATAATGGGATGGGCAATAGGGATAGGTTAGCTAGGGGAGTCTATCTTGTGCAAAGATAATTAGAGACGCCTGGGGATTTTATTAGATAATCTTCGCTCTAATTCGGCATGCGGAACTTTTATCTTTCGTGCATGCTTCTGATAATTTTCTAATCTTTGTTGTCTGTTCTTCATTTTTAACTTGCGGTTTTTCAGTGTGGGTATATACCCTGTACACAAATGAAACGTTCCCATTCTCCATACTGCCTTCAAATTCCTCTTTGCACCTTTTAAACTAACTCGTAAGCTTATGTAATTTTTGAGAATGAAAAATTCAGGAATAACCAGCAATTACTAAGAATTGAATTCCGATCTTTTGATATAAATTAGAAGTGCTTCATCCGTTTAGAATTGCCTAGATTCTGATAAATTAATTTGAATTCAGTTAAAAACTCTCCACTTTTTCTGAAGCATCTGATCACTCGTATTTCAGTAAGATTCAATTGAATAACGCTGGCAATGAAAGAGCTGAAGTTACAAACCCGACATGTTTAAGTGAGTTTAAACAAATAATGTGAAGAAGAGAGAGTGGTAAAATTATGCAGTATGTATAGTCAGGCTGTCGAAACGGATCAAGTAAGAAACTGGTTCACAAAGTCTCATTCTGGTGATGTGAGCTTGGAAGATATGACATAGATGAAGATGTTTAACATGCTGCAAAAATAACGCGCGGAAAAATTTTGTGCCTCGGCTGGTTAAAGGCGTAATATCTACTGAAGACAATAAAGAGCAACGTACAAAGTACGCTTCAAAGAGATTCTTGTGTTTCGAACAATTTCCTCTCGAAACAAATGCGAATTAATAAAAACGCATAAATCGTTCGTGGGTCAAATTTCAATGGCATTTTATCCTTGCAAGTAAAAAATTGTCAAAACTTATTCATTGTGAACAAATTTTGAGTTGAAATTTAGAAGTACTGTATTCTTTTCAGCACTATATTCGTACTCGGTTCAACATCTAAGTCAACGACAGTGTATGGAGGACTTCAGTAAATGCATTTATTACGGACATTTATTATGAAATTCATCTTTTGCCTCAAATTATTTGGAAAAATCGCCTATGACTTATCGTGAAGATAAATGCCACTTATTTCAGAAATTAATTACTTTCACCGGCGTTGAGTCCTCTCAACTGTGTAGAAAATGCAATCATCTATGTTCGATATGATTCATGTACTATTGATATAAGAGTATGGTTGGGTCCGGTGACTGGGTATGAAATAAAAGCATCCAAATTCAATATTATTTATTTATTATTCACTGAAAAATCAAGCCACACCATTATCACAAACTAAAATATGGTAGAATGAGTTTAAAAATGATGGTGATGCTACCAACCCAAACAAATAAAATAGGTCCTTAAACGGACAGCAGCGAATGTAAAAAAAATATTATCCGTGGGAAAAAAACATAATCACTACATCAACAATATTCTGATTAAATGCATTATCATCAGTGAATAATTCTTGCCCCCATTCTACAGTCCCATGCTATATGTTTTGTACCGTGTATAATTTATAAAGATTACTGACTCTTACACTAAACGTAGTGACATCTTACAGCGCTTTGTATACTATGCATTGTTTATATTCAACAAATATACTGAGCAATGAGCTGCAGGAATGAAAATCCATTTGGTCTCGTACATTGAGGGAACAAAGTTGAAACCGTGCTGAGTGTGAAAGACAAGAAAAAGAGTGGATTGTGCTGAAATAAAAAAAACTATGAGGCGTAACAAAACCGAATACAGAAAATTAGGAATATTTCAGCTCAAATGAGGTTCATTTCACAATTCTAAACCCCTCATATTAGCTGCGGTATAAATACAACCATATCGTCACTCATGAATTAATCAAGTCCTGCACTTAGCAGTTGCGAAACATTAGGCGTGAGGAAGATCTTTGTAAAAATCTTGGTACATGGGTGGTACGAAATTTAGCAGGTGCATTAAGTCTTCGTATTTTTCTTGCTGATGAGAATACAGTTCGAAGAACTTTCCAAAATTATTTTATGGCCTGGCTTCGTAGGATAGTCAAGTTGGTATTCCTCGTCATTTTCTGTTGTTTTGTAAAAGACTGTTGCAGAATTTCTGGCAACCTTAAAGGCTCTCAATTTCATAAAATTGAATTTTGTACCAGCATTTGTGCGAGTTGGATTGAAGTGGCGGGAATCAACGAGTGTCTCTATCCCAACAAATCTAACTTTCATGTCAATAACTTTGAATGGATTAATTTTCCTTGATTTTGCGACCAAATCGTTCCATTCTTCTTTTGAATAGATTAATTTGTTCATAGCCTTTTTTTCAATAATTGCGAAATCTCGATCATTGGGCAAATAGCTATGGCCAGTTTCCATGAAAGTGTGCTCCCAAGACTGAAACGCTTTGATGTCACACATGTACATGAAGAACCACATAACAGCCTTGTTTCTATTTTGTCCCCCGCAAGCATCACTGAATGTTTGAACATTTTTTATTTGAGAACAATCTATAGAATTCAGGTATGCTAAAATGATTGAACAGGTTTTTTTTATTCTCGTTTTCCTTCACTCTCTCGCCACATTGCCATATGACCTCCGTTGTCTTTTCCAGTATTAATACCTACGTTGTACACCCAAAGTTGACGCTTATAAAACACGGATGAAGTATTTAGTCGTGGCAATGGTTGAGTTTTCTGCATATCAAACGTAAATGACAATAGAGATGTATCATTTTTTGCTAGCTCTCTGGACTGATTTAGCTTAGATGTGGCATTTTGAGCTCGACTATTATGTATTTCCAGGTCTGATTCAATATCCATTTTGCTCACTAAATCTGCCGATTTCATTTTTATTGCCGCTGCATCGCACGCAAACAGTACAGGTATCCGTTTATGGAACATAAATATCAATCTTATACTTGGCAAATTCCCTGTAGAAAATGGGTTTACTCACACATTTGGCATTACATTCGGTTTGGTTTTTGATATAAAGATCGTAAAGAATCGGTTTTGGCAGATTTTCATTGAAATATAACTTACTACTGTTCGAATAGGGGCTGGTAAATTTTGGAAATGAATCTAAAAACTTCCTAATGCATTCTTTTTCGTATTCTGATGTTTTGTTATAGCAAACTGATCCCCTTTTATCAGGAGAGCACATTTTCCCTTTACATTTCTTGTTCAAACAATGCTCGATTCGCATTTTAGAAATTCCAAGGAGTTTGAGATATACTTCTTTACGAACCCTAATATTTTCTAAAACATAAGTGCGAAACTTGGACTTCTTACTACTTGCGTACACTCTTTTTGGCGGGTTTTCAGTTATTGTATTGATAACGAAATTTGACTGCGCTTGCCAATTTTGACTACTTCGAAATCTTTCGAATAAATTTTTGCGTTCACTTTCTGATAGGTCATTACAGTTGTAACGGCAGTTAGACTGGTGATATAAAAATTTTTTCCTTTCCATATATTTACCGTTTCGCGTGAAATAGAAGCGTCCAGAATTCCTCGCAAATTTCCTCGCA
Source organism: Morinoia aosen (assembly GCA_030386875.1). Classification (NCBI taxonomy): domain Eukaryota; kingdom Metazoa; phylum Arthropoda; class Malacostraca; order Amphipoda; family Talitridae; genus Morinoia; species Morinoia aosen. The sequence continues at coordinate 10,237,094 of CM059569.1, read as the reverse complement.
ATATATGGGCGTTGCAATGGTCCAAGAGGACTCCGTAAAACTTCCGTACTGGGACCCATTTGCCCATTCGAACTTGAATCCACTGCTGCTAAGACAGACGAATATGCCGCTGCAGTCGTTCCGGATGTCGATGCGACTGCTGACTCCACGCTGGAAACAGTCACTGGCCTCTTTTGATGACCTGAAAATCAAAGAATTTATTGCAATCCGAGAATGACAAGCATAGAACAGATCAGTACATAAAAACTCAAAGCCGATATGAAAATACGATGAAGTGTGGGCACAGGGTCTCCAAACATGGTAGAATGTGTGCCGCTAAACACTATCCAAACCTAGCATGTTTATCATGCACTTATAGCCTGTACAGTCCAAACTTTGGTTTGCCTGTTACATGCTTTCAATGCAGTGCCTAGATTCTTCCCTGCTGTTCCGCCTTCATATTCAAACTGCTTTATGAAATCCGATCTTCTTTCCCTGTCAGCTGTAAGATTTCATAATTTGCAGAGCGAAAATCTTGCTGAGTTTCTAATTATAAACGTTTTCATTCAAGACTGCTGAAACTTTTTTTGGATACGCACAAATACCCCAAATTTAATTACTATTTGCAACGCATCGTAAGTTACAGCTTGTTTCATCACACTCGTCGAACCTCCTTATAGAATTCATAACGAAGAATTAATTTCGTACAACTGCCTCCAATCATCCCAAATTTTTATACGCTTTTCTGCCTCATTTCTGTATTCTATACTCGAATCAAGATTTGCGGACTGACTTATTTTCAAGTACGAAAAATAACTCAACCTCCTCTAACGCGTCCTTATTCAATGTTACGTTCCTCCTCCTACCCAATTGAAAATCAAGGACGTTTCGCCGGTGGGTACGCGTCGGTTCCTAGGCGTTTTTTAGTTGTATTACGCGCGGTTTAAGGGTCAAATGTCCACTTTTTCGGACACAAAACTGCACGCGAATCGCCGTTGTTCCGCCCTACCTAACGGTCGTTTACCGCCTCAGAACCAGATTCGAATCGCGGCTGACCGTCCATGGATAATAGGTTAAAAAATCGCTCCCGGTTGCACGTGCCTCGCCTCACGGGGTGTACAATATTGCACTGGAAGCTTTGGATCTTGCAATACATTCACACTTAATGCATTTTGAATGTATTGACCCATTAAAGCTCAATACAATATTGTACATCCAATGAGATCGATGCAAGTGCAACTGGGAGTTCAGGTACATAAGACAATACATTAAAATGGACAAAGAACTCTTTCTTCAACTTTTATTACAAAAATGAAACATTCTCTACACTATAATTTACATGAATATCTTACTTCCATTAATCGCAGCCTTCTCACCAATAAAACACCAAAATAATATAGGAATTAAAAATAAAATCACAATCCGTTGAAAATGCTTCATGTAACAAACAAATATCAACTGCATAAACACAAGGATGGGAATGTAATTTCCATATCTCGAAGTTCCCTTTCAACACTTGTTTACATTATAGATTAGATTATTGGTTAGCTTAAGCCTCCCTATCCGCAACAAATGCGACCCAAAGAGAGGAAAAGGAAGGCACCATTTAGTATGGAGGCAACACGTGCACTACATTTCGGGACATATCATATGTGTACCATTATGTACATTGCATACCGGCATAAATGAATAGACTTTTCCATAATTTCACTACCTTTTTTAGAATTTATTTTAACCAACCTGGTAAAAATTATAGTACACTAATATTGCTCACACTTTTTGTATAGGACAAGAATGGACTTGAGCAGTACAGTGAGTTTCTAAATTCTGCTACTCACAACTTGACCGAACAAACCGTAGCAGCCGCACAAACGTAGTCAACGTTATAAAGGGAACGCGGAACCTGTGCAGAAAGGGTATATAAACAGTAAGTTGAGAAAAAAGTTCATGAAACCAGATCAAAGCTGAAGAAGAAAGTAGCATGTGCTAAAAAACAGGATAGTAGTGAACCGAAAATATGTGGTCCTTAACATAACAAAAACATTTTATTTCAACACAAAGAAGGCCTACCTAACTCATAGCTCGGGCCCTCACATTTTCCTGCCTGGGAGCGCTAGCTCCCATAGATACAATAATTGTATTCCTCTGAGGAGTGTCTACATTATATCGCGTGTCTCATAAAAATGTTTCGGAGTTTTTAAATGATTATATCTCCGCTTTAAATTAACATATTTAAAATGTATTTTTTTCACAATGTATTAAATTTTGTTTCCGTTTCGAATAATCAATTTTTTTGAAAATCGTTTAGTAACCACTTTACACTGATCGATTTAAAGAAAGAGGTAGAAAACTAATTGTTCAGGGGAAATATTTTAAAAACAACGCAGGTGTTCTTCATTTCTAAATACCTACCTTTGAAAATAATTTCCCAATGATATATTCTACATACCACCAAATATTTAAACCCTCTGAAAGATTATTTACTCCCTTATTTCATCATTTGAAGACACCTAAAATGCAGCTCACTAACGATCAAAGAATTTTTATGGCATTGGAATATGAAGCAACGAAAAGCTGTGAAAAAGTTCAAAGTGCAAATAATGAAAAAATCCCGAAAGGAACTCGTCCGGTAAGAAAACTGTGTATCGTTTGAGTTAGAAAATTAGAACGAAAATTTAATGCCCTTCTAGCTTTGTCGAGTATATAAATAGAATCGGCAAGAGACATCGCCGTTCACTAGCGGTGGCCTGCCGTAGAGGTAGCACATTAAAGGAGACGTCGCTGTTCATTAGCGGAAGCGCGACTGTCGAGGAAGCACCTGTATAGGTCACAGATGCGTTATAGAAGTAACATCACTTCGCATTAGCACCTACCGTCCGATCTAATAGATTCCTTGCCAATTACTAAGCCTGTGTCAACTCTGAAGTACCAATAAAGGATAACTACGTTACTGCATCGTCACTCCCGAACCTCATTCGCGTTAGTTTCGACCTGTACACAAAAAGGGACGGAACATATTTGGTGGCCAGTATGGGGATGCCACATTAAAGATATCCACATTGCCACATTGCCCCATTGAAGAAGAAAGATATCAAGAATTGATCTTCGGTTCTGCTGATCCGTGAGTTTAAGTGTGAGGAGTGTCACCCTGTTTGGAGTAACGTCGCATAGTTATCACATTACTTCAGAGCATCGAGAAAAGGAAGAAAGACGTCAGCGCAGAAAATCGAAGTTCTTTCCAAGAAACTCTTTGAGAAAGAAGCTCTTCGAGAAAGAAACACTTCGAGGGAGAAATAGAAAATTTACACGCTACGCAGTCTTCACCAGTCTGGATCATCGCTACTCAAAGGAGAAGATGAAGTGAAAGGGTCCAGACCAACAACCTGGTCTGTCGACGAGATCTACGCATTTACGCACCGTCATCTGCAACGAGAAGATCTACGAGAGCTACGCATCGCCAAAATATTAAGTTAAGTGTACGCCGATAATGTTGCTTGCAAATTAAATAAGCATGCGCTCAAATTAATGATTATACATCATCATTATAAAATTATTGAGTAGGAAGTTGAGCAGCGAGCAGTAAGCAGTAAGCAGTAAGCATTGCAAGCGCTGATTCCTGGGAGTGGAAGTTGAGCGGCGAGCAGCATAGGCATTGCAAGCGCAGATTCCTGGTAAGTGGGAGAGAGCGTGAACGCGGAAGCGGTAGTCCATTGTTCTCTAGAACAATTGAAGGAAGTTGTAGCTATTGTTCTCGGGCCCATTGTTCTCTAGCACATAAGAGTAGGCTGGAGCGGCCTGTCTCTGTTCAGTTTGCTGCCGACATTCACGAGCTTTGACTTTGTGGTGCTGGAATAGCCTGTTTTAAGTCCGCTGAAAATGTGAGTTATCATTTTATTGTATGTAGAATATTTTCATTATATGTGTGTAGAACATTTTTCGCTTAAAGGTAATCAGAGGTCTAAGAATATGGAGTATTTATGTGCAAGCTTTTGATGCCAAATTAAAGTATTTTTCTGGGAAGGCGAATAGTGCAGCCGATGCATTAAGTAGATTAAATCATGACAAAAATCCTTTAACAGAAAGAGAACTATTAGAGTGTTCTGAAATAACCCCGGATGTAGAGACTTTTCCCGTTGTAACCAGGCTGCAAGCCGCTGCTGCGGGTAACAAATGTAACAAGCCCGTGACTGAGGAAGAGTTCGAGGAGACAATGCCAGGAAGTAAGGACGGAAGAAACAACAACAGTACTGCTGAACAACAGACAGACCCCAGACGTGAACCCAGTGACTTTAATAGCAGACTGGATAACGTTAACAAGACTACAGACCATTCAAGTATTAACGACAACTGGTCGTTAGACGAATTTAAACGTGAACAACATAGTGATCCCTTTTGTTCTGAAATAAAGGATGCCCTAGAGAATGCAACAAAAGTTACTAATACTGACATGACTGAATTTCTGATTATGAATGACATTTTGTATAAAAGACGAAGAATTGACAACAGACCCAGCACCATTCTGACTATTGTGGTGCCATATACTCTGCTACACAAGACAATTTTATTCATCCATAATTTGTCCCATACAGATTTGAATCATACCTTGTTTAAGTTTAAATTAAAATATTTTCATCCGTACGAACGGACAATTACACGCAAAATTGTTGAATCTTGTGACATCTGTAAGATTCTAAAATCACGAATACCGACGCCGATTAAAATTCTAAATGCTCCAATTGGAACACGATGTTTTCAAACGGTCAGCATGGACTTCTACGGTCCATTAACAATGACAGACAATGGTAACAAATATATCCTTGTCATTATCGACCTATTTTCCCGTTTTGTTAAATTATATTCGACTAGTGACCGATGTACAGAGACTGTTACAGATTGTCTATGGAATTTTTGCTGTTTGTTCGGTACCCCGGACGTATTGTTGTCCGACAACGCTCTAGAATTTAAATCATCTAATGTGAGAAATTTCACAAAAGGACTTTCTATCCTAAAAAGGGAAGTTCTGGCTTATTCCCCTTTTTCTAATGGCATTGTTGAGCGATGTAATGGAAAAATTCGACACCTGCTCAAGTTATATCTAAATTTTCTTACTCATAATGAGTGGGATAGATTATTGGATATTGTGGAGAATTCGATTAACAATAGTTTTAACGAAACTTTAGGCGATACCCCCGCATACACGGTTTTCGGTAGAGATACGTGTGTGTATATTAGTTCTACTAATTTAGAAGATTTCAATGTTGCGACTACATATGAAGATGTTCAAAAACAAAAATTTAAAGAGTCATCTATTGTAGTGAACAATATTAGAAATGCAATCATTAACGCTACAATCGAAAGAACTACCTATAGAAACGTGAAACGTCGCGATAAAAATTTAAAAGTGACGGACCGTGTACTAGTGAAAAACCATGCCAAAAAACACAAACTACAGCTAAATTTCTTAGGACCAGGTATCATTGAAAAGCTAGGTAAAAATTACGCAGATATTAAGATCGGTAACAAGATTATCCGAACGAACTTAAACCATGTACTGCCTCTAGACAAGTTAAAAAGGTAAAATTGTCAACCTAGTTTGGAACTGTTCATTCCTTATATTCCGAATTTGCCATTCCATATATGTATTTAAATGGTATTTAGCTTGTAAGTGCGTTCTATGAGTTTTTAGCTTGTAAGTGCGTTCTATGAGTTTCTTTCTTAAGACTTTATGTATGTCTTGCGTTAGGAAATATTGTGTTGCGCAAACACCTTGTGACGAGATGTTGAGCTTAGGATGTTGTCATACTGTTGTTGCGACATCAAAAGCTGTGTTCGTCAAGCCGTAAGCTAGAGTTGATAAACTTAGGTGCAATCTTGGAAATGTCAACACGAGAGTGCGAGTGCGAAACCCGCGAGAACTGCATCGCATCTGCCGCAACTTGTTTGAAAACAACGTCAGGCATTGTAGTTGGAATGAATGTGTCTTAATGAGAGGGAAGCGTTGCCTTAGTATAAAACGAGAATTGTTTGCTTTAAACTTGTGGCCATGCTAATTTCCTGTCTCGGTTCCTTTCAGATTCCTTGGGCGACTCCTGAACAACTATTTGCAGTTCCACCTCAAGTTGGCGCATAACAATACAACGCTAGACTTCCGCATTCATTCACTGCTTATTTTGAACACTCTTAAATCCCGATGTGTACCGGGGGTAACAATCAACTCTGGCAGCCGCAGGAAACAACGATCGTTTTCGGAATCAGTGTACCGAAAGAAGTATTACAAGAAGCTTATTGCAAATTCAGATTGTTCCTGAACCTCGATTCCCCGTTGCGTACACGTATTTTGGTATATGAATCCGGAGACGACATCGAACTTGTTTTAAAAATCACAATCGCTGCATTCCCAGCAAACATCCAGTGAAGAAATAAGTTTTCTACATCTGAAAGTGCTACAAACAATATAAATTGTGTGGAGGTATACATACAAGATGGATCTGAATGTTTTCAGAATATTTCTTTTAGAATATATTGTCTTAGAATATTTCTTTTTATACGGAAAATTACGTGTTCTTGGTGTCGTTAATTATATCCTTTGATGTTGTTTTACTCGCCCTATGGGAATGTTGTTTCAAGATAGGGAGACGAATTATTAGTATTGCGAATAAAAACCAAATTGTACGCTTGTAGATTGGTTGAATTGAATTAGTTCATTTATTGATTATTCTATTTAATTTACTTTCAATATTTAATTTAGTTGAATTGAAATAAGTTAATTCGAATCGTAGGACATTTATTAATTTTATAATGATTATGTATTTGATTTGAATTGTACGGAAAAGCAAATCGACGTTTAACTTGCCAATTGTAGTAATGTAATGTATTATTCTCGATTTGACGGTATGTGTCCAGTTTGTTCAAAAATAGTGTACCTTATAGAGGTGATTTATTACGTACGTGATTTGTTTTTGATTTCGATAAGTTAATAAATTTGTGTGGTGTATCCAATAGTGAACAACGAAAGCATTTTGTGTCATACGTTCTGATCTGTTCGAATTAATTTGACGGATTGTAAGATTAACTGATAGTCAAAGGAAAATCAAAGTTAATTGAATAACGTTTAAAAATTTTTATTGTAATAAAGAATTTTTAAAGGTGGGGGGAGCATTATGTGCGCCCGCCGAGTATATAAATAGAATCGGCAAGAGACATCGCCGTTCACTAGCGGTGGCCTGCCGTAGAGGTAGCACATTAAAGGAGACGTCGCTGTTCATTAGCGGAAGCGCGACTGTCGAGGAAGCACCTGTATAGGTCACAGATGCGTTATAGAAGTAACATCACTTCGCATTAGCACCTACCGTCCGATCTAATAGATTCCTTGCCAATTACTAAGCCTGTGTCAACTCTGAAGTACCAATAAAGGATAACTACGTTACTGCATCGTCACTCCCGAACCTCATTCGCGTTAGTTTCGACCTGTACACAAAAAGGGACGGAACAGTCACAGTTTTTCGTTGCTTCATATGCTAATACGATGAAAATTTTTTGATGGTTAGTGAGTTGCGTTTTAGGTGTCTTGAAATAATGAAATAAGAAAGTAAATAATCTCTACGAGGATTTAAATTCTTCGTAACATGTAGGATACATTATTGTAAAATTATTTTTAACACTAGGTATTGAGAAATTACGAACACCATAATTGTTTCCTTTGAACAATTAGTTGCCTCTGAACAATTAATTTTCCATCTGTTTCAGTAAATCGATCAGTGTAATTTTAAACGATTTGAAAAAAAACTTGAACTATTAGAAAAGAAAAAAAATTTTATTGCATTGTGAAAAGAAGAAATTTCAAATATGTTAATTCTAAGCGGAGATATAATCAATGAAAAAGTTGGAAACATTTCTGTGGGACACTCGGTGTGTACAGGGTGTTGTGTAATGCGTTGCATATATTTTAACCAAATACCGAAAAACGTAAAATAAACCGATTTTTACGAGTGACAAAAACCTCAAAACTCTGTTTTCGAGAAATAATGATCTGAAATAATTATAGATTCCCGTAGGAACAGCCCGAAGCGCGTGCTAACAGCCTGCCAAAGAAGTTAGATTTTACTCGTTGGCTGCATGGTAAGCCTATTCGTGAGGGAATCTAAAATTATTTCAGGCCACCATTTCTCGAAAACAAAGGAGTTTTGGGTTTTTTCTCACTTATGAAAATTGTTTTATTTTGCGTTCATATATATATGTATATAAATATTATTTTTGATATATCTATACATCAAGAAATAAACCAATAGAAAATATATTTTTTCTAATATACAGATATATCAACTCATGTATACAGAATTCCCTTTCAACGCTCATTTATAACATATATATATATATCATTCATGAGATCTCTCTTAAATTTTTTGACATCATAGCAATGATTGGCCTACAGGAACATTTCGAATATTATTAAAGAAAATAACGAATGAAATTAAAGTTACAATGTAAGTTTCCAATACCCCTTTCTCAGCTGGGTCACCAATGAACCAGCACCGAATTTTTTTTCTATGCAAAAGAAATGCGTCATTCATAAAATGCATAGGTAGGCACTTAAAATCGACTGAATGTGCTTGTTTATTGGCTGGATGCTGAACAGCATCTTGTATAACAAATTCAAGCACTGAAAAATAATATTTAAAATATTTCATGTATAGGGAACTAAATGGAAAATAATGGCAGAGAATAGCACAAAGGAATTTCCTTGCGTTACTAATGCGGTTGTACAGAAAAAACTAGAGCACAATTAGCTAGCGCAATTATCTACCAAAAAAGTATTTGCAATAAACCATACGATGAGCTTTATGCACTTTTGAGTGCACTGTTGCGCAGGACTCAATGCACAGGATTACAAATCTTGAAAAACAAATTAAACAAGAGAATAGTTGAAGACAGAAAGACGAGCTGACATGGACAGTGAGAAAATGAATAAAAAATGTCCATCATGAAAAGGCGAAACAATAACTACAATATAAAATGACCCAAATGCACATCTCTCGGACCCTGTAGGAGTGCTAAGTCCCAAAAGTGCAAGAGTCATACAACGTTGTGCTATTTTTTGGCCATGATACATATTTACAGCAATCGATTTTTCATTATATACTCACAGTTTTGGCTTATCACCAGCGTTTTCCTCTATTTTTGTTGGCACTGATACAAAGCACTGTGAAAAGCATATTGATTTAATTTATTGTTCAATGTCAGCATTTGCACTTATTAATATCGTGAAATAAGTAACTTATTGTGACATCAATACACATTCGAAAAACAGTCTTTGTAGCCACTCTGTGAAAAACTTGGAAATGAATCAAGTGAATAAGAACTGTTCTGTAAACTTGCTCAGTAATCTATCCAGAGTACTTTGATATGAATACCACCGTTCTAGTTTCAAAACAGTTGGACGAACAACACCACATAACTATGTTTAAAAATTTGAACTCAGCCTGAGCTCGAGAAGTGACGAGAAACATCTGAGGATGAGCATAACGGTTGATCGCCACAACATCCCAGAACACAATCAATATAATATCAATAAACATGTTTTGGGCATCTGATGCAATACTACGTCACAATTTGCCTGACGCAATGATTGTGAAGAACACAGTCGAAACACCGAACGCAACCTTTGCAGAGGCAGTAACCACCTGTACGTTCACGATGACACGCTGTCATTAACTGACAGATCGAGTCATGCCGCTTTCAAATATTACGGCCGTTATTCAACTGAAAATTTTGCGCCTTCGAATCATCCATGGCCAACTATGAATTTCACGTCCGAGCTCGACCGCGCTTGGTTTGGGGCGCGTAGAGGCAGTGTTAAGGCAGAGCAGGCCGACTAGCCTATAAATCGTGCATAATCGACCCTCACGTCCTTAATACACCGGCGATACGTCCTTGATTTTCTATTGGGTATGAGCCTTGTTCATAGCTCATCTCATACTCACATCGCAGCTTGTTAGTGCTACGTTTTACGTCTAACTCATCCCCCCTAATGACTTATCCTTTCCAGAATATTTAGATCAGACGAAAGCATATACGCTTCTCAAAAGTATCATAAAGCCTGCTGCGGTAAAAATACCTAATTTTAAGCTTCAATTATAGAAAATCAAAAATCAAGGGCTCAAAATCAAGAATCTCTAAGCCCCAGCAATATTATGAACTTGATAGAAAGAAATGGTGTTCATAGATAACAAAGTATTAGTGTAATAAAAACAAACTCTCAACATAAAATTACGTGAATGTATCCTCTTTCCTTAAAGAGCGGGTGGAAAATTATTTCATCTGAATACCATAATTCCATTCATTTTGAAATAGTGTCTAATGAACAAAACGAACTCAGATATCTAGGATAAAATGAAAAAGTTACAAGAATTTATATCTTGAAAAAAGTTAGTTTATTTCTATAAATGAAATGCCATTCGAAACTGAGGAGTGCGATTTTACAATGCGGTGATGGGCGCGGCTAAGTGTTGATCTCAAAATCATACCTAGTTCATGGAGTGTTTCGGACGGACTAATGGAGGCGTCCAGTCTTTCCAATGGGCCAACAGCAAAAGGGGCAGAGGGTGCGCTAGCCAAATAATCTGAATCGTCAAAAATGCAAGCCTCAACCGTCTGCGGCGATATTTGACCTGCTCCGGTATCATCTGAATGCAAAAAATAAATAGCTTAAATTAAAAACATCGTGAGAAACAAATTTATGCAGAAACAGAAAGTCAGACAAATTAACAAATAGAACAGTGAATTAACTTTTACGGCTACAGGGCTTCATTGGCTGCTATTAGTCATGTGTGACCCGTAAGGTAAGAAAATCTCTATTGTAGTGTATCAGGCAGCGGAAACAACGGGGCGACAAGACGAAAATTTGTCACTACATTATTTCTGTTCTTACGAGTGGGCGAGCTGTCAAAGAAGAGACACACTGAATGTGCGTAGGTGCAATGGGTGCGACAAAACTGATCGCAAATTAAAATATTGTTAGATTGACGAAAATTTTCTGAGTTAGAATGGAGTCTGTGACTCACTCATAACGATAGAGTATTAGTTTGCCTGGTGCCTGGTAAGTACACAAAGTCTGCTAGCATTGATGGTTCAGCAGAATTTCTACGAGTACATTAATGTTCGAGTACAAAACATGATACAAATTATATAAAATTGCTATTCATGTTAATTCATTTAATGTCTGTCAATTAGATAAATTGCGACTAATTTCAGCGACATGCTGAAAAAAGTGTAAATAGAATTACAGTCAATGCAATAAAATGGAAAATGAGTGCTCAAGCTAGAAGATGAAATTTGCGCCAAATGGGAATACTCTGAATGAATGCTGAGTGTGAAGAGGACAGGAGTGTCGACGAAGTTCAAGTAAGAGAAGGTACATCGAGATGTGTGGATGCTGACTCAAGTTCATACGCGGTGGCCAGAAGTAAAATCGTTTGAAGAGCTGTTAATATAATCCTTTGATGATTAAGCTATGAAAATTGGTAAGAAATTTTTTTGTACATTATCCAGCAAAGTTAACCAGTCTGCTATATAAGCAATAAGCCACGGAAATGGGCGCGAGAAATGCTTGGATTTGATTAACCATATTCCGGAGTTTACGTGGTTTTCAGCTGGAGGAAATGATACAACGATAGTAATTTGAGACGTAGTAAGTGCAATATGTTAAAGCATCTGCATGCGTTGATTGAAACATGCTGGATTGTGTTTCTGCTAAAAACCGAAGATGTGCATGAGTACTGAGAAAGACCACAAAAAGAAAAAGAAATGCGCAAGGTAACCACGGAATGGGGCTAAATGAATAATCAAGACATTACTAGAGCAGATTGAAAAAATGAGGATCTTACCAAATCAGTACGGGAGATGAATTAAGTTGAGAGCAGCTGGGGGAACTCAAAATCTGTCCGGCTAAACTTGCTTGGAGTGTATACCAGGGAAACTAATATCAGTACCAGTCACGAAACAATAAAATTACGCTCGAAATCGTAGGATTTGAGTGCTTCAATACTGCTGCATGCACATACAAGGAAACATATAGGTCATGTTATGGCACATATTCGAAATCACTAATGAGAACTGTAAAAATTTGAAATTGAAACCTCTTTCCCTAACTTCAATGCATAGAGATTCAGGTTTATTAGAATATACCTAATTCACAAAGTACTTTTGAAGGAATGATGGAGGTGCATGAGATTTGCAGTGGAGCCATGGCGACAGTTCGTGACGCGGGCTGCGTCAAACGTTAATTTTCTTGAACACCAGGATTGCAGTGAACCATTTGTTGCGGTTGTGGGCTGTCCACTGCGTTGTCATCTGAATAGAGAAGCATTGATAGCATCGAATGAAAACGGACTCAGAGTCCGTTTTCATTCAATCCGCTCACAGCAGATTGACCGACTGCTAACATTCAATGTTAAACAAAAATAAAATGACTAAATCGTAAGCTTTTTCAGTAGTGAACGTCTTTAGGGGAAATTAATGATCACTCCATTTTTTCCTTCTCGAGATAAATTTTCCAACGTTGGTTTGTCAGTGAAGACATAGATGAAAAAAATTAAGACTGTTATATAATCTTTTTAGTGTTGAAGACTACGAAATTAATATAACTGAAAATATTTATTTTGTTATTGTCTACTTCGTGCACCTTGTGTTTGCGTTAATCAAACGTATGTATACTCTACGACAAAATTTTATTCACAGAAATCGAAATAAACGTTACCCTGTTAAATCAACGACAAGTTTCAGTTCACTGCAGTATTTGGGGTAATCATTGCGAATAGCAGTTGTAGTCGTAGAAGTGGTGGTAGTAATAGTATTAGTTGTAATAGTACTGAGAGTAGTAATAATACTAATCGTAATAATAATAAAATCAACATATCAACATTGCGAAAAGCAGTTGTAGTCGTAGAAGTGGTAGTAGTAATAGTACTAATGGTAATAGTACTAAGAGTAGTTGATTATAGATTATTAGTTAGTTTAAGCCTCCCTATCCGCAACAAAGGCGATCCAAAGAGATGAAAAAAGAAGGCACCATTTAGTATGGAGTTAAGGGAACGTGGAATCTATGCAGAAAGGGCACATAAACAGTAAGATGAGAAAGAAGTTCATGAAACAAGATCAAAGTTGAATAAGAAAGTAGTAGGTGCTGAAAAACAGGACAGCTGTGAACAGAAAAAAGATGGTTCATAACAAAACAAAACCGTATTCTATTTCAACAAAAAGAAAGCCTACCTAACCTTTAGCTCAGGCCCTTGCATAGTCCCCCTGGGAGCGCTAATTCCCATAGATACATTAGCTGTATCTCCCTGAGGGGACCAAGAGTAGTAATAATACTATTCGTAATAATAATAAAACTAGTAAACGTAGTAATAGTAATAATGGAAATAATAGTATAAATAATAACAAAAATAGTAGTGGTAATAGTAGTAGTGTTAGTAGTGGCAGTAATGGTAATAGTGGTTGAAATAGTAACGGTTGTAACAACAACGGTAGTAACAGTAATGGTAGTAATAGTTGTTATAGCAATAGTAGTACTAATAAATTTAGTAATTGTAATAGTACTAGTAGCGGTAGCAGCAGCATTAGCAGGCGTAGCATTAGCAGTAGTAGCATTTGCAGTAACATCATTAGCAGTAGGAGCATTAGCAGCATCAATGTTAAGAAATTGATTCGCGTCAAAACTTACTTAATTCACAGTATTTCTGAAGGAATGATAGAGGGGCAAGATGTAGGCAGTGGAGGTTTTGAGACAGTAAGTGATGAGACCTGGGTCATGGTGCGGCGTTCTTCCTCGTCAGCAAGGCAGTGCTCCATCACGGGCGGTTGTTGGTGGTCATCCACTACGTTGTCATCTGAATGAAAAGTGCAATGATGTAATCAAATCCGAATGTATCTTTAAATCCGACTCGGAATGACTCGTTACGGATCCCACACTTCAAGCTAGTGAAGCTTGTTTAGTTGCACGTACGATGAGTTGCGTCTATATAAGTGCTGTCCGAGAGACACGAAAAATCTCACAAACCCCTTAATAACCAAGTCGTGACAATCGGTGTTCTTTCATTCGCACTGTGATGACTTGTATTTATTGAGATGTGCTATTCAAAAATACGAGACGCCTCTATTATCTGTAAACACTAGGCCTATGTGCTTATACTGCGAATTTATTAAAATTCTTGAAAGAAGAAACCACTCAGAAAACTGATCATTCTCTTCTCCTAAAATTTTTTGGATACCCACTCCATGTTCAGTCAAAAATCAATTTGTAAAAAAGGCACGGGAAAAATTAAAAAAAAGGGAAAAAGATCAACTAGAAAAGTACATCAACAAAATGAACACAAAATACCCACATGTATGATACGAAAATAATGTATGGACTTACTATCTGTAGGGGGGTGCGAACTATCAGAATTATTGAACACTGGTTTTTCTTTAAAAATATGTACACTGTACAGGCTTTAGAACTCAGAGCTGTGAAATCAAAGCTTCAGCTGTACGCTCACGCGTACGTAAATCTGTGTTGGCCGCCCGGGCGCACCCACGTCATGTTTGCACATTTTCATGAACGTGTGTTGCAGCGTCCATGTGCGTGAAGGATGCGTCTTGTGCACTGGTCCAGAGTTTACGTCATTGCCAAAAGTTGCTGTATCGTCTATCAGGAGTTACGAGATGTCGCAATGCAATTAGATTATGCACTTGCTTACTAAGAAAACATTATTAATTAAGCGAGCGACCTGTATGACGACTTCGACCTGCATCTTACATCGTACAGGTCGCTTGCTCACTTCTCCTATTTATTCTAGTATAAGACAACAATGTAGGAATGGTTCCTGTGAACAGATTATTGAAATTAGCAAATTAAAAATATCAGACACTTGTACCGCCAATCTAGACCTACGTATTTTAGAGTCATTATTCATTCATAAACTCATATCTTCTCTCAACGAAATGCAGAGGGCATAATCCTCTGAAAATAGTTATCCGATAAACTTTAATTATTTTTTTTCGTGCTTATATTCTGCGCCTCTGTAATTTTGGGTCTACTGACTTGTATATTATTGTATTTTCAGACTTTTTGTTGAGAATGATCCAGGGCTCGAAACGTTAGATGCTTTTAAAGTATTTCTTCTCAATTCTTTCATTATAAATAATGAATAATTATAAGATAAATATGAAATGATCTAATGCATCACATAGATTAGTCAGATTAGTCATTAGTTTTAGCCTCCCTATCCAGTAACAAATGCGATCCAAAGAGAGGAAGGAGAAAGGCACCATTTAGTATGGAGTTAATGAAACGCGGAATATACGCAGAAAGGCATAGAAACAGTAAGTTGGGAAGGAAGATTATGAAACAAGATCAAAGTTGAAGAAGATAGTAGTAGGTGATGAAAAACAGGACATCAGTGAACCGAAAAAAGGTGGTCCTTAACATAACAAAAACATTTTATTTCAGAAAAAGAAGGCCTACCTAACTCTCAGCTTGGGCCCTCACATTGTCCCCCTGGGAGCGCTAGTTCCCATTGATACAATAATTGTATCCCCCTGAGGGGGATGTATCACATATTAAAATACATATTATTACAAGTAATTTCTTTTAATTTTTAATATACTTTTTCTTACTCACTTAGGAAGTTTTGAAAATGACGTCAAAGTGGTCACAATCATTAATTTCATTTAAAAACTGTCTCATTACCGCGAGCGCAACTGAAAATAATTCGGTATTGATGAAGCATTATACTTGTATGTCATATATGACAGGGGAAGCGGTGTGTACAGAGGCTGTACACAATTTCTAGACGCAAACGAAAGGCGCAATATTTGTGATGAAATCCATAACATTTATTACTTGGTGAGTAAGCGTTAAGCTTTCTTTGTCCCTAATGTGAGCATAGAGGTTCTTTTATTTTGCACTTTACGACCTAAATTATAATAACGAAAGGGAAGTAACAATTAATTATACTGATATGAGCGCATAAAATTTTATAGTCACATTTTCTAAGTAAAGAAATCGAATTCATTTGGCGCAAATATGCAAAAAATGTAACCTACAAAAAGCTTCAGCTCGAGAATAGTTTTTATTCAATTGATATAGCACTTGGTAATTTCTCAAATTAACTAACAATTTATAATAGAAACTAAATGCCATTTGCATTGATAACGATACATTTTGACCAACGAACAATGCATTATGACATCCGGTACTATCGCAGTAACTGTGCTGTTATTCGGTCTAACTCATTTTATAATGTGAAAACCGTTTAAAACCGCAGTGACTTTCAAGTGTAAAATGACACGTAATGTATTTTATTTCATTATTGAATGATACTTATATGGCAGAGCTATACAACAATAAATCTTCGCACTAGAGTTTTGCCATATAACGACATGTGGCACTGTTGAAGTGCGCATGGTAGTGAGTCTTGGTGATGGTGACGAGCCATACACGTACACGGACTCGCACACGCACACTCAGAATGTGCGAACTTGACGTGGGTGCCGCCCGGGCGGTACCCACGTCAATCTCGCATATTCTGAGTGTGCGTGTGCTAGTCCGTTTACGTATATGTCTCGTCACTACCACTAAGACTCACTACCATGATCACTTCAACAGCTGCCACACGTCACTGAGTGACTTGACTCTACATAGTGCGAACATTTATTATCGAATAGCTTGGCAGTATAGGTACCATTTAACAATGAAATAGAATACACTATGTTGCATTTTACACCTAAATGTCACTGCCGTTTTAAACGACACATGTTATTTAACGAGTTAGACCAAGAAACAGCCCAGTTACTGCGATACTACCGTATGTCATAATGTATTGTTCACATGATTATTATTATTATCATTATTAGTTAATTTAAGCCTCCTTATCCACAACAAATGCGATTCAAAGAGAGGAAGGAAGAAGACACCATTTAGTGTGGAGTTAGGGGAACGCGGAATCTATGCACAAAATGCATGGAAACAGCCCAATTGAAAATTATCGCACTTTCAGGTAGTAAATTAGTCGTAAAAGGTCGAAAACGGCCCAAAAGGGCCAAAAATCACGACTTCAAACCGACTCCTACCTATACTTGGCCTATTAGGGCTTGAAAAGGGCTCTTCATTCAACTGGCCTTTTATAGGTCTAGTCAATGGCTGTTTGCGGGCTCATTCGGGTCGTTTAAAGTCGTTTTCAAGCCTTTTCGACGACCTCTATTTGGACGCGTAATAGATTGTAAAAAGACTCGTAATCGTAAATGTTGTACAAGTCGTATTACTTCAGTAAATGTAAAGAACTAAATGAATTTCAACTAACCTAACTTAGTTAAGTTAGATTAGGTAAGGTTCGTTAAACATCTTCAACAATACTATAAATAATTAATCCAGTCAACATGAAAACTAGGATAGAAAAGCTAACTGCTGAGCATAACATCAAATTGGCACTTTATTAATGCATTATATAAATTAAATATGAATGATAGCTTATAACTGTTGGAACACTTGGGTTGTCGAACGCTGAGCATTCAACTTGTAATGCTTTACCCTAGTTACCCCTCAAACCTCGATTCTAGTCCTTCTATGTTCAGTAATTTTAATATATCCCAATGTAAATTTATCTTAGAAAAAGTTCCCACTTCTCCGCCGCTTATCATCGATACCTACAGCCGGAGAAGTATAAACGTAAGTCCGCTGCTTCACTCGACTCAAATCGGAACTCACTAGGCGAAGCAGCCACAAGACCCGGCCTTACCAACTCTTTATATCGTATAAAAAATCTGATGTTGGAGCTCTTTGAGGTCGTTGCAAGGCCCACTATAAGTCGTACGGAAGCCTAATAAGGCCGGTATTAGCCTTGATCAAGCAGTAAGGAAGCCCAAAAGGGCCGGTATTAGCCTTGATCAAGCAGTAAGGAAGCCCAAAAAGGCCAGGACGAGACTCGTTCAAGCAATGGAAAAGCCAAAAATGGTCGTGAATAGCCTCGTTCAGGTAGTAGAGAAGCCCAAAATGGCCGTTGCATTAGCCGTTTCGATGCCCAGAAATAGCCGTTTAAAAGGGCTTAAAATAAGTAGACATTTGCTCCGAAAAAGGCTAATTTACTGCTTGAAAACGACTAAACTCTTGGCTTATAACTGCCTGAAAATGATCTGTAAAAGGCTCAGAATTTCAATTGGGAGTAAGGTGAGAAAGAAGTTCATGAAACAAGATAAAAGTTGAAGAAGAAAATAGTAGGTGTTGAAAGAACAGGACAGCATTGAACCGAAAAAAGACGGTATGTAACAAAACAAATTCCTATTCTGTTTTAACAAAAAAAAGCCTACCTAACCTTTAGCTCGGGCCCTCACATTGTCCCCCTGGGAGAGCTAATTCCCATAGATACAATATTTGTATCCCCCCTGAGGGGTGTTTTGTTCAAATGTCACAACGTATTTGTTGCAAATCCCATGTAGTTTCTATTATAAACTGGTCATTTCGAGCAACTACCAAGTGCTTCATAATATCAATTAAATAAAAAATATTCTAGTGCTGAATTGTTTTGTAAGTCGCCTTTTATGCGTATTTACGCCGAATGAATTCGATTCCTTTACTTAGAAATTTTACTAAAATATTTTATGTACTCACATCAGTATATTTACTTGTCACTTCCCTCTCGTTTAATATATTACTATTTTGGTCGTAAAGGGCAAAATAAATGAACCTTTATGCTCTCATTGGTGATGAAGCTCGACGCTCACAAACCAAGTAATAAATGTTATGGATTTCATCACAAATATTGCACCTTTTTTGTTCACGTCAGCAAATTGTGTACAGCCTCTGTTGACACCCCTTCACTCATCATTTGACAACATGTATAATGTTTCATCAATGCCAAATTCTTTTCAGTTGCGCTGACGATAATGAAATATTTTTTAACAAATATTCATGCTTGTCGCCACATTATAGTTTAATACCGCAGAATTAGTTAATTTTTTCCGTCTTAACGTGATAACTCTAATATGAAAAGTCTTTTATTAATTAAAGACAATTACATGTAGTTTTTCAATATTTATTTATTTTGTCGTTGTTTATAATTAATTCTCATCCATTGTAACTTTCATTATTTACTGCTAATTTAGTTTCGATTGTTTTATTACTGAGCCAACCAGCAAACAAATGCAACCAATAAAAATATGAAAGAACAATTATTTAGAAATCACTACTGCACACTATGAGAATTAAGGACTTTTAGCATTTGGTACATTTCTCGATATATTTAATGATAAATATATTTCTATTTTACTCCTCTTCAATATTCCCCATCTTTGCCCTTCTCCGGTAGATGCACGAATGTTAAACTATCTGGTAATTTATCTCCTTCCATATTGCATTTAAGCTCGCAATGAGCAAAGCCTTTTCGAAATCACGACGGACACAGTTTTCTACGCAAGTGCATAACCTAACTGCAATGCGAAACCTGTTAACTCTTTATATTTAGACGAAATAGCGACTTCTGGCAATGAGGCAAAGTCTGGACCTGTGCACTTGACGGTCCCTCCACGCACACGGACGCAGCAACACACGTTCATGTAAATGTGCGAGGTTGACATGGGTGCGCCCGGGCGTGCCGTAGTTAGAATAAGAATGATTAGGTTTCCCATAACTCAACCAACCTGAATGATGTTTGATTGAAACTCAATTAAATGTTACAGCTAAAATGACATGATCAAATTGCGGCAAAATTTACTGGAAAGATGATTGTACTCTCAAGTAAACGAAACAAATTGCTATGCTTACTAACTTCAAAACCGATATGACACGTTCGTACACACGTCTGTGCGGCACTGCTCGCGAGCATCGGTTTCAAAAGAAAATGATTCGTGACGTAAATAATGTTGGATGGATTAACATTTATTTCAACTTCTAAAATGACGAGAGGTTCTAAGAAAAAGACGTAATTTACTTGTTCCATTTCTACCCAGCAGGAGAGAAAATACGAATCTACAAATTTGATGAAAATTATGTCGTAGTGCAAAAATAAATTTGTTATATAATACAATGTATTTTAACAGAGACAAATTCGTTACTTACCTCCAAACAAACGACGTCTAACTTTTGAACGCGGTTCGATTGAAAGTTAGAGGATTTTATTACCTCTGGAGGATCTTGCGCACACTTCCATCTCTCGAGGGCTGACACGAGACTGGTCTGGTGATTACCGCCAAAGTTCAGACATTATGCGCAATACGGTCCGAGGAGATCGCTTGAGAATCTTGACGACACATTGATGTCAAGTCATGATTTTTTCTCTATCACTGAAATATGTTTTACTATAAGTAGGAAAAATCAGTGCGATCTAATGTATTGTAGTTTTCGCGTATAGAAAGCTTCAAACTCAGAGCATTTTAGATAGTGAATTTATTGTTTTATCTCTTCACCATTTAATGAACATCATAAAACAAATAACAAATTGTTTTCAAGCCTCAAGCAAACCATTAGGTCTCTGTAACTACGTTAGGCCATTGATTTACTTCAACACATTGACAGCTGTGTGCAAAAACAGTGATTCATGTCGCACTCCACTTGTCACAGGTACTTAAGTGCGGGTAGTGTCATGGGAACATTATTGCGCTCAGAATTAATTATGAATAATATTATTCGTGGTAGTTTGAAAGTTGTTGAGTAAATATGACACTATGCAATGTAAATGCAAAGTTTATTTGTTGAATGGCTCAATAAAATTCTGTACTTTTTTTTGCTATTAGAACAAAAATTTATCAAACATCATCAAGTAATGTAATTTAATTCAGAACGCGGAGTAAAAACTAGTACTAACTCGATTTACGTTAGGTAAAGGTAGATATGCTTGAATGAATGAAAAATGTAATATTTTTATATGCTTCAACCTAAATTGGACTCGCAGTAGATAAAACATGTAGAATTGTGTCTTTTCGACGGTTTAAGGGTTTTCAGCCCGATTATGTATATTTAACAGTAGGTCACTGGGAAATTCGTGTCTTTTCCATTACTCAGTTGCTCAAAATGAGTATTGGTCAAAATGACGGGCTCGATTTTACAAAATAATTAGCGTGATTGAAAAAAAACATGATTCCAACATTTCTGCATGCATATTTTCAAAAAATGAGTCTCGATAAAATCGTTCGCGCATGAGAATTTAACAATTTAAACAATTTAAACAATTTATTTACCACAGGTGATACAGAGGTAGAATTTTTCTTAAGTCTAGTACAATGGTCAAATTTGAGTATAGCTACCTGTGGGCCCGAATAAGTTCAGCGACTTCTAGGGCATCCTACCATCACGTTATTCTAGGGTGTACAAAAATGTTTAACCTAGTTCACTTAACCTAGTTTCGCATTAGACTGATCATTGAGATAATTAACTCGATATTTTATGCTGTATTTTACAATATAGGTCAAGTCGGCTATATTTAACAGTATGTTCGATAAAACGATTCAAGAGCAGAGAGAAGATTGGTTATGGTACACAAGGCAAGTTACATTATGACATTATCATTAGTTACATGTAGGAGGCAAGATCTGACATGGTGATCTTACACGACTAGTATTCTGATAGAAAGTGAGACTCAAGATGTCTTTTGAATAATTTGTACGAATTACATTTACGGATCTCCGCAGGTATAGAGTTCCAAGTTTTGGTTCCAACGAAGAGGATACTGTGTTGCGACCGGGCCCTTGAATAATAAGGAAGCATGAATTTACTTCTATTTCGGGTTAAATGGTCGTGATGACCAGTTTGCGCAGTCAATAATTGTCTTAGGCTATTGTCGCCATCATTTCTTAATGTTTTGTAAATGAAATTACAGATGGAGATTTTGTAGAGATCCGAAAGTTTAAGTATTTGTAAATTTTTGAAAGAATCATTTATGTGAGCATTATATTCTAGGTTCTTTACCGCTCTGACAGCTCTTTTCTGCAGAGTAAAAATTTTGTTGGTTTTATTTTTATCCGTTCCGTGCCATGCTTCTATTCCGTATTGCAAGTATGGAGAAATCAGCGTTCGGTAGAGCATTTGTAAAGCTGTTTCAGGCAGAAAATTTTTAACTTTATTTAGGATTCCGATGGATTTTGATAATTTAGAACTAATATGAGTGATGTGCTCTTTGAAGGTCAGATGTTTATCTATTATGATGCCCAGAAACTTACATGAGTTGGTTTCTTCGATTTCACCTTCGCCAATTTTAATGCATGGGAGAGATACATCTTTCTTGTATGAGAATGTAATATAATTTGTTTTATCAATATTAAGGCTTATTTTATTAGCTTTGAGCCACGATGAAACTTTATGAAGTTCATTATTTATACTCTCCACAATCATAGCAGGATTTTGGTTCGGAAGGACCGCAGAAAGCGTACTGTCATCGGCAAAAAGTATGAATTTGAAGAATGATGTGGATTTTACGATATCATTGATAAAAATCAGAAACAGGAGAGGCCCAAGAACAGATCCTTGTGGAACTCCATGGCTAATTGTCTGTGGGTCTGATTTTGCGTCGTCAATGACAACGTATTGCTTCCGGTTTGTTAGGTATGATCTGAACCAATCATGGGCAATCCTTCGAATGCCATAACAGTGTAGTTTCGAGAGTAGTATTTTATGGTCCACACAATTGAATGCTTTTCGAAAGTCAAGAAACACAGAGAAGACAGGCTTTCCTTCATCTATATTAGAATAAAGGAATTGTAAATGATTTAATATAGCCTGTGTTGTTGATTTTTTAGAGCGAAAGCCGTATTGTTTATCGTAAAGAAATGATTTTTGTTCAAAATAAAAGTACACTTTTTTATACACAATCTTTTCGAATACTTTGCTAATAATTGGTAGTACGGAGATAGGTCGATAATTGTTTACAGAGGTTCTTTCACCACTTTTAAAAATAGGGGTTATTCTAGCAATTTTGAGGGAGTTCGGGAAAGTGCCTAGTAAGAGAGATTGGTTAATAATATTTGATATCAGCGGGGCTACAATGCCAGCAATAACTTTAAGTACTTTAGTCGGAAACGTTTGTAACCCATTCGATTTATTTTTCATGTTGTTTATGCACGTAATTACATCGGAGGAGTTTGTAGGCGTAAAGAAAAAGGAGTTGGGTTCTCGAATATGATCCATAAATTCCAGGTGATCAGTAGGCTCACTTGGAATATTATCAGCTATAGTTTTCCCTACGTTTACGAAGAAGTTGTTAAAGAGATTAGCAATTTCTTTCTTCTCATTGTATTTGACATTATCTTGAATAACATATTCAATTTTCTTTTTATCGGCATTATTTGGTTTACAGCAAGAGTTAAGGAGATGCCAAGTCTTTTTAACGTCAGTTTTGAATTGAGTAAACTTGAGCGTAAAGTAGTTCTTTTTTGATGTTCTTATCTGGTTTGTTACATAGTTTCTGAATCGGTTATATGTTTCTCTAGATATTCGCCCTTCGCAAAGGAGGGCTAGGTACGCTTGACGTTTCTTTATATTTATCACGATGTCTCTAGTAATCCAGGGCTTTTGTTTATTTTTCGGGTTAACTGTACGAGTTACAATTGGGCAACACTGATTGTATGCGGTCATTATAGTTTCAGTCAACTTTACTACTGCTTCATCAATGCTCGTAGCATTATTGTTTTGTTGAGAGATGTGCAATGTAAGCATTGATTCTTCTAGAACGGTGCGCATTTCTTCAAGATTTGATTCGTTTATTTTACGATATGAGTAAGTTTCAGCCCGTGCCTTGGTGCAAGCCATATAGACATTTTTCTTAATAAGAAAAACTGGGAAGTGATCTGATAAGTCAGAAGTAATTATTCCAGCAAGAAAATCACTTGGGTCTGTCATAAAGATATTGTCAAGCAGCGTAGCACACTCTGAGGTTATTCGTGTAGGCTTTGTAATGATCGGAAGGAAGGATTGAGACTGAAAGGTTGTTAGGAAATTAGAGATTGGTTCACAGCTTTCATGTTTCAGTAGATCATAGTTGAAGTCACCGCATATTATTATGTCATTGTATAAGGGCCTGTTGAACTGAGAAATAATACGATTAAGCTCATTCAGGAAGGATATAGGACAGGCTGTAGGAGGCCTATACGAGGCCTGTCGAAAAAGTATCCGACCTTTGGCCAGAAAAAATACTTCAACAACCTGACGGGGTTGGGACCCTAATCCCCTTCAAAGTAGGCTCCTTGTGCTTCCACACACTTAGCCCACCGATCCTTCCACTGCCGGAAACACCTCTGGAAGTCTTCTTTTGGAATGGTGTTCAGCTCTGTCGTCGCGTTCCGCATTATCTCTTCTCTACTCTCAAAACGGGATCCTTTCAGTGGTGTCTTCAATTTTGGAAACAACCAGAAGTCGCAAGGAGCCAGGTCTGGAGAGTAGGGAGGTTGGCGAACGGTCGTAATTCCATGTTTGGCCAAGAAATTGCGGATCAAATGGGATGAATGTGCGGGCGCGTTGTCGTGATGCAAGTGCCAGCTGTTCGCAGTCCACATGTCTGGTCTTTTGCGCCGAACTGCATCACGAAGTCGCCGGAGAACATCCTGATAGTACTCCTTTGTCACTGTTTGTCCTTCCGGTGCGTATTCGTGATGCACAATTCCACGGACATCAAAGAAAACAGTCAGCATCACCTTGATTTTGCTTCGCACCTGCCGCGCTTTCTTCGGCCTTGGAGACTCGGGATGCTTCCATTGGGATGACTGTCTTTTTGTTTCTGGGTCGTACCCGTACACCCATGACTCATCTCCAGTTATCACGGTGTTCAGAAACCCAGGATCAGTGTTGGCGGTGTCCAGAAGGTCCTGTGCAACGTCACGACGGAGGTCTTTTTGTTCCGGCGACAACAACTTGGGCACGAATTTCGCAGCCACTCGGTTCATGTTCAAATCGTCACGCAAAATGGCATGTGCAGAATCTTTACTCACTCCAACCTCTTGGGCAATCTCCCGCACGGTCAAACGACGATCTGCCATCACCAAATTTCGCACCCTCTCAACAACAGCTGCACTCCGAGAAGTTTTGGGCCTGCCATAACGCTGCTCACTCTCCGCTGATGTGCGGCCATCTTTGAATCGGTTGAACCACTCCTTAATTTGTGTTACACCCATAGCATCTTCCCCAAACACCTGCTGAATCTTACGAATTGTTTCAATTTGAGAATCACCAAGCTTTTGACAAAATTTGATGCAGTGTCTTTGCTCAATTCGTTCAGTCATCTTGCAAGAAAACTAAATCCGACAAACACTTAGAACAGCACCTTACTTGGCGACCACCAGCCAATGACTGGCCCAAGTGAATGCGGTGAAAAATGTCAAGCATGCGCATTAAGATTCCTCCTTCCACCGTGCACAGTGGCGCCGCCTTAGAATCACTACTTTGCGCGGGAAAAATTAAGGTCGGATACTTTTTCGACAGGCCTCGTACACCGTTCCAAGCACAATGCGTTTACCATCTCTAGACAGTTCTACGAAGAGTGTTTCTATATGATCCTGGTTCATTGTTGCACTTGCAATGGTTCTCGAGTCTATGTGGTTAGATATATATGTGCTGATGCCTCCACCCCGCTGGTTTTTTCTTAGCGAATGGTAACTATGATAATTTTCAAATCGAATCAGGTCTTTAGTCGAGTCATCTAGCCAGCTTTCGGTGAAGCTAATCACGTCTAGGTTATATTTAAGTTCAGTAATAGTACAGTGTATCTCTTCAAATTTTGGATAGAGTGACCTACAGTTCCAACACAGGAGTGAGAAATCTCGGTCAGTTATTCGTATGGTTTCGTTGAATTTTGATATATTAGTATACCTACACTCTTGAGAGTCGCTTAGGTTTGGATATATTCTGTTCAAATGATTGAGATCTGGGTCTATTTCCTCGAAAATCTCAGGGTGATCAGTCATTTAAAATTAGTAAACAGTAAGAATTAGGTACTATAGAGCTTAAAACGAAATACAGAGTCAAGCTTTAAGGGATATTCCTGTCTAAAAAAACTAGCTTATGAGGTACGAGAGAATAGAGAGAATGAACTTTTTATATGTGTGTTCGGATGACGTCATGCGTGACGTCACCAACGTAAATCTTGGACAATAAAACTCCATATTCTTCCAGTTTGGGCCTGGTTAGAATCGGTGTACTTGCTACAATTCTTTTACTTTCGTAGTGCAATAAGCGTGCATGCAATCTTGCTTTAACCAAATTCACAAATTGCTTCATTACACGTTGGAAAACTTTCTATACATGAAAAAACACCAGGCCGGATTAGCGTGCGCTGTTAGCAGGATAGTTTTGATTGACACTGGAATTGATGATCTGAGCCAGAACTGACAATTTCTCTTGATGGAAATACTCAGAAGAGCAGGCTTTCCACCTCATGATATATGCAGAACCCAGAGTGGGTAGACAACATCCTATGATTACATCTGTTCATGGGTTACATTGTTAGACAAATGGCAATTTGTTTTTATAACGTAACCGTTGGGTCGCGCACTGAGTATTTTGGTCTGGAGTGGTAACTTCTGTGAAGTTTCCCCCGAAAACCTCGGTCATGTTGACTCCAAACGTTTCCCATTTGCGGTCTATTGGGATGACGGACAACGCCTCGACTATCATCAGGAGCAGGGCTGCCACTGAATTTTTTCTCGTTCCCCCAAATTTGCTGTAGAAATTCCCCCATTTTCAGCATGAATCCCCAAAAATTTAGGTAAAACATACATATTATCGTATATGTTAACAAGACGCTCACTTTACTTACTGTATATATAATCCATCTGTATATGTAGTCCATACGTAATTTTGTCCCTTTTATTGACAGCTTGTAAGCTATTTTGCCGTCAGAGTAATTTGTTTTACACATCGATAAGAAATGATCAACACGTCAGAATGGAATATCGAGTTAGGCAAAGTATATTGCAAGTGTAAGTTCGCTTATGGCAATTTTATCGGATTCCTTGGACGGCTCTTTTGCCGTAAAGTAGTTAATAGTAGTAAATAGTAGTAATTTTGCCAGCAGTTAATAAGTCACCACGGTATAAGAAATCAAGACTAGGGCTGCCGTACATTTTTAGCATCTCTTAAATTTAATGCACACAAGTAACTAATCTTCAAAAACACATCTGCGTTCTGCTTCCCTTGCCTAAGAAAACACATTAAAAATATCAAAATTCACAATTTAATATCTAAGACAAATTACCATACTTTTAATGCACAATTTAAGTTAATGAAGGAAGTGTTGCTTGAGGAGTATTCGCTCAGTAAAAGGAAGCTATAGCAACAGTCACACGGTGACTGGCAGCCTTTTTATTCCTCTAATTGAGCGAACTCTTCGATTCTCGAGCCTGAGCTGTGAAGAAGAATTTTATGGAAAACTTTCCACCAGGGTCACCAGCAAAATGCACCTGCGAACCCCACAATAAGCATTGGGAAAGTAGGGGAGATGGTCTTCGATAACGGAGCACACGGTCGGCTTAAAACAAACCAGCAAAGTTACAACGCAGTGAGAGTGACGTGTACTGATGGATGTTTGAAAAATTGTTTGAGTATCAGCAGAAGTGATAGCAGCGCAGGGTTGCTAGTGCATTAGTAACCCGGCCTATATCGCCCCTAAGATCATATGGATTAAATACAGATTTTCACATCACTTCAAAGACAGTATTATATAATCTTTGTTTCGGTGATTAGCAAAAATTATCAGTAGCGTAATATATACAATTATAATTGCTTATAAAGCACATAATAACTGCATACTTAATAGATGGGATTTATTTTGCTGGTCGCGCTAAAAATTTACACCGGTTTGCGCCGTGAGTTGAAAATACCTGAGCTGTGAGTTGAGTCTGTTCACTGTTCCAATGTGAATCTGTTGTAAGTTTAGCAAGTTCGATCCACGTTCCAACTTCGTGAAATTGACTCTCATTTGTTCTTAAGGAGATTTTTTTGTTTTGCGTCATGATATCTTCACTCGAATAACCATACCAGGTTTCACAATATTTTAATGAAATATAATATCTAGCTAAATTCCCCTAAATTTAGCCGATTTCATGAGAGTTTCCCCCATTCCCCCAGACGACCACCGTTTCCCCAGATTTAGGGGAAATCGCCCATCAGTGGCAGCCCTGATCAGGAGCCCTAGGACGGCAGCGGCAACCTGGTTACGGGCCAACGTGGCGGTCGCTTTGTGAATTCTGAAGTTCATTATGATCTGGGACACTTAATTTTGTCTCTCGATATAAAATTCACACGCTGTCTTGCTTGGTGTGAAAAATCTTCACATGTCGATGCGTCTCGAATATAAGCTTCGTTAATGACAAACGCTGACAATAGAATTGTCTTTTCGAGTACCTGCAGTACGAGTTGTGGGAAATTAATAGCTTATATGTAGCGATAATGCGCATTTACTCGAGATTTTTTCTTTGTTTTAGAAGTTGCTGCAAATGAACATGATCACACATTCATTATTTTAAAATATTTAATATCATTTCCCACCCATTGCATACATACCTTGATTATTGGCGTATGTACCAAATGAATTGTACAACATTCAATTTTTCATAAGTTCGTCACAGATATACAGCATTACGAGTGACTCAGAAACATTGTAGGAGGTTAATAAAATTACACAAATAGAACGCGACGGAATGAATTACTGTGGTTGTTTATGTTGTTACAAAATATTATCTGAAATTCTTAGGATTTTCATGGTATTGAATTTTTTTCACAAACCTCTATCAAGACAGAGCATGATGAAGCCACTAATGACTCTAAGACGATTTAAACATCACCAAGATGACTATTGCATCACTGAGACAATCTTAGCATCACTGAAACGATTTTGGCTACAGGAAGTTGATTTGGGCTTAACTAATATAATTTAGCATCACTGAAAAATTTTTGGCATCACTGAAAATTTTTTGACATCACCAGGATAATTTTAACGTCACTAAAAAATTTTTGGAATCACTCAGACGATTTTCGTATTCCTACGATACAATAAAGTAGTCGTAGACAAACAAAACATTCCATTTTCTAACAAGGGCTGAAATTGTTAGAAACTTCGATTGTCATTTGAATGCATCACACTGAACGCAGCATTTAATTTTCGAAGTTGTAGATTTATGTTTTGCTTGTACAGAGATGATTGTGATTTTGAGATATTGTGATGAATTTCTTCGGTTCACTTGGGTTTCCTTCCGTTTTCGTAACTTGGGCATAGGCTTGTTCATTTACTTCTGTTATCTTAGGGTCGATTTACATTTCATTTTGTTTCCTCATTCATGATCTGGATATAGTTTAAGTTCAGGCATTTAGGTTGCAAGTCAAATAGTCTCATCCTCAATAAACGTGAGCCTGAATTTCGAATAAGTCCCTAAAATCATGCTGCAGAGCGGCATAATAATCTTTTGGTCTATTCAGATGTTGATAAAAGTCATTTTGATAAAAATTTAGTTATATTAATGTCGTGAAATATTCAAGTATTTATTAGAAATGACCAAACTTTTCCTTTCTTATCCTAACCCTTGAATTGTCTCCGGCGAAAAGTTCGTTTTTGAACACCTTCTCATTAGCAACATTTAGAGGTTAGTAAAAAATTGAAGGGTCAAATTCTCGTGAAAAACAGTGAAATTACTTTGCCTACAACTGAAGAGTTTTTCTAACATTTTATGGTTTTATTTGTAATAACTTTTTCATTTCGCAGAATCGGTTAGCGCTCACTAACCATGTCGACTGGAGTTTCATTTGTCACATCACTTCTGCAGAGATCGATTATCAATGGCGTTGAGTGGCAGGTAATTTACTTCTTTGACTTCTGAAATAAATGTGAAGAGATATTTTTGGGTAGTTGAACTATCCCACATTTCACTAATTTTAACTGTTTTTTGAGACACTAAAGGATCTTCGCCGATATTTGAATTTGATATTTCACAAAATAAGGAGTTCAATTACACGTGCGTGGATTTTTTCTTGAAATATTTTTTGTACAGGTTCATTAAAACATTTACAAAATAAGAAGAATACTCAGTAGAAAATCTTTGGAAGATTTATTCAAATGAAATGAGTGTTTCCCTAACTGTGGCTAGATTTTTGCTCCTCTTGCTGCATGAGGCCTTTCAAGAAGCGCACTGCACGCGGGAAGGAAATGCGCGAACTACTGATCTATGTTCACTGCTGCAGCTGTCGATCCAAATGCCAATGAAAGTTTCAGCTCCCAAAAGTAGTTTCTTTAACCAACTTGGGTACCATGCGATACTTGCACCTCTGGATAATATAGCTCCTGCGATCGTTCAAATTATGTGTCATGATTTGGACATCCATTCGTCTGAAAAGATGGTTTGACCAAATCAGAAGCAGTTTGGTACTTTAATGCCGCCATTTTAAATATAAGTTACTTCCCTTGTACGCGTACAGAGACAAGGTCATGCCACGAATCATGGCATGCGGCTTTCCAGTCCACGGGTAAATGAGGGGAGAAGGCGAATTATCCCAGCATTCCCTATTTCAGTCGAAAATTTCTACTTCTGCTAAACTCAACTGCGCATTTTAGATTAGTTTGATAAAGGCAGCACGTGTATCTTATTTGAAAAAGAAAATGGAATCGGGGATTGTTGTACGCTCACGAAGGTGTAAGAGAGTTCATTTAATTCACCCATAAAAGTCTTAGCTTAGTTTTAAGAACAGTTATTTCCCCAGTTACAAAAAACTATAGAAAAACTGTTCTCTCATGGTTGTTTTAAACGATATCTTTTCAATCGAGACCTGACCAGAGACCTGACCAGAGACCTGACCAGAGACCTGACCAGAGACCTGACCAGAGACCTGACCAGAGACCTGACCAGAGACCTGACCAGAGACCTGACCAGAGACCTGACCAGAGACCTGACCAGAAACCTGACCAGAGACCTGACCAGAGACCTGACCAGAGACCTGACCAGAGACCTGACCAGAGACCTGACCAGAGACCTGACCAGAGACCTGACCAGAGACCTGACCAGAGACCTGACCAGAGACCTGACCAGAGACCTGACCAGAGACCTGACCAGAGACCTGACCAGAGACCTGACCAGAGACCTGACCAGAGACCTGACCAGAGACCTGACCAGAGAACGGACCAGAGACCTGACCAGAGACCGGAACGGGGATAATCAGACAAACTTAGATTAGAGTAGATTGGATTATGTTTTTAAGCCTCCTAAACCGCAATACAGGTGTTCTAAAGAAAGGAAAGAAAAATGCATTAATTTGTATGGACTTGAAGGGATGCCAAATCTATACACGAGTTATATGGAAATGGGAAGTTGAGAAAGAAATTCATTAAACCAGAAAACGAGTGAAGAGGAAAGTTGTGGGAACTGAAAAACCGCTTAGTAGTAACCGAAAAAATTGACCCGTAACCAAATAAAAACTATCTTATTTCAACTGAAAGAAGGCCTATCTAACATTTTGTTCGGGACCTCACATATCCCCCCGAGAGCGCTAATTCTCATAGATACAACAGCTCTATTCTCCTGAGGGGTTTAAAATTCCTCCGTTTTCACAATTCTGAGTTGGAAGAAGTAAACCTTTCACAAAATAAGCACAAATTCAATAATAATTACCGCATTTGAACTCTATGTGGCCGTTAAAAACGATTAATTGGCATGGATTAGAGAGGAAACACTCATCAACGGTCACCTTGGCAACGTTCTCTCGGTGTGTTCAGGTTACGGATATACGACTGGGTGAACCGATGGAAAAACAGGAATAAGGTTTTATAATTTACTGAAGTTCAACATTTTAAGTGAAATGAAATGAAATCTAGAGCGTGACATTTGAATACACGAAATTAGAATAGAACACATGATACACATGAATAATAAATACGAGCACCTAGATAGCTATAGTTTGCGAAATATAACAAAATTCACTAAGCGCAAGCCTGACCATTATAGACCGACCGGGACCCCGGCCCCAGCCCCGGCCAACCCCGGCCATTTTGGCTGACCCCGGCCCCGGCAAGCCCCGAAAATTTTTGCAGACCCCGGCCCCGGCAAAATAGTGCCCTAAACCGGGGTTTTGGGGGGGGTTCTTATTTTTTACTAGGGTAATTCATCAAATATCGAACAGAAACCACGTGTGTCTAGAAACAACCTTCATAAATCGGTAACTTTTGCTCTGAATAACTCTTGCGGGCCTCAAGGTTATTCTTGAACAGTTGCTTTCTTGTTCTGTGATGTCGCTTGAAAGACAACGTAGATTATTGAAATGTATTTATTGTTCTAAAAATCGAATTCTTTAGTAACATAATTTCATCAATATCGAATATGAATCGAACAACAATTTTGATTCGAACAGGATGGTTTGTCATTTAATTCTCTTCGTATGGAACTTTTGTTAGACTATTAGCACGCAACGTATGGTTTGTCTATTAGTACGCCTCGTATATTTTGTCCATTAATATGCCTCGTATGGTCTATCTATTTGTACACCTCATGTGGCCACTTGGAAAATAAACGTTTTTCTTTCATTCTTTTTTTCTTTGGTGCACTGGATTTTCTTGGAAAAGCTCGCGGTGGCACAGCGGTTAAGGGATCGGACTTGTATGTTGGAGTTGCGGGTTCGTATCCCGGCGCTGGCGCTGTGACTTTCCCCGTTGGGTATAAGGGAAAGCTCAAGCACAATACCCCACTCGACCCAGGTGTCGGAAATGGGTACCGACTTTACGGGGGAACCGTCATGGTGTCCTATATATAGAGTTAGCTATAAGACCCTTTGAAAAACCAATAAGATCATTTGTATCAGGCTTGATTGGAAATAAAGCATCCCAAAGATGCCGATGTTTGTTTTGTTTGTTTGTTTAAAATGACTGTCTCATTACTTATTTTCAGGAAGCATTTGAATGGAGAGTTATCAAAATTTGAATATGATGTCGATGTTTCATTTGCAGTGCTTGTTGAACCATCATTGTGATCATCAACCTGTGTGACCTTTTTTGGAGTAGAGTGTAGAGCACTCGTCAATGAATTATTATTGATGCTTGCATCAGTTTTCTTGGCAAGGGATTGATCATCAGTAAATGTAGCCAGACGAATCATTGATGATCTTGAGGGCCTTGGAACACCAGCAGCTGATTGGTCGCCATCTTCAACTATTCATTGTTATTATCAAACGTTAATACAATATTTTAAGGAAATGAAACAGGCGTTTAATAGATCGATTCAGTTATTTAAAAGAATTAAGAATCGAAAAGCCTAGTTCGAGGCATAAATTCATGATTTTTAAGGAATTTTGATTCGAACACCTTTGTTCAGTATTTAATACTGACATGAAATAGGAACTGAATGTCGAACATGGAATAATTATCAAGTTTTTAGAGGGAAAGAAAAAAATACAGCAACAGAACATCATTTGACAACACTATTCTCTAGTTATGACGGGAGGTTGACGTTGGCACAACAACAGTTAAACCGTCGCAATTTTCCCGAGGTGCGTAAGATTTTTCAAGTGAAAAAATATGACAAATTTGTAAGGGTCGTACAGAAAATGTGTTCGCAACAGCTGGTAGCAGTTTGCTGCTCACAGAAATGAGTTCTTATCACTAAAATAGGAGTTTTAGATGTAAGATCACCGGCACTGTGCATGTTTGGATGCTTACGAAATTTATTACGCGCATATTTTCAAAGTTGTTCGATAATCAGTTCAGTTCGATATTTGATGAATTACCCTACACCTTTTTCACTTCAAATTAATCCAAGTCAAGTTCAATTTAATCCAAGATATGTTCAATTTAATCCAAGTCAGATTCAAATTAATCCGAGTCAAGTTCAAATTAATCAGAGTCAGGTTCAAATTAATGCCAGTCAAATTCAAATTAAACGTGCTAAGTATCCAGCATCAGGAGGCAGAGTGTGATGCAGATCTTTGAACGGAGTAACATGAAGAAATCAATTATAAAAACTTCGTATTAACTATACATTAAAGTTGTTTTTCAATTCTACATTAATTGCAGTGTGCATCCATTCAAATATTTATGTTCAAAGTAAATTTTATGTTACACATGCACGTACACATGGTAGAATCGAGGATTTAATTACTCATATAGAGATTTATATGCGTGAAATTTCGTTTTATCACATATATAAAGTCATACATGCGTGCAACTACGAAAGATTACCATTGGATGATATGTAGATTTAACCTTTAAAGGAAATATAGCAAAGATATCTGTTTTTGCTTGTTCAAACGATTTTTGTAAAAATAAGTTTCAATTAATTTCATCGATCGAGATGATATATATGCCTAGGCCTATTCATTTGACGGGATGGCACAAGTTTTATTGCTATTGCAGGATTGTATCTGTGTAGTAATGTACTTCAATAAATTGTAATCAAATGGTATCGTACATAAGTACTCAGTGAATCGCATTTAGTCATTCATTTTAAAGGTTTAATCTACACATCGTCCAGTGGCAATCATTTGTAATTACATGCGCAAATGATTTTATAAGTGTGGTAGAGTGGAATTTCAGGCATGTAAATCTTTAAATGAGTGTCAATAAATCCTCGATACTATATATATATATATATATATATATATATATATAGATATATAAATGTACAGGAAGTTCATGGGAATCGAACTCGTGACTTATAAGTTACCGCGCCAACACGCTACCGACTGCGCTATCAATCACCCTAAAAAGGTGATCGAGGCGCAACGAAAGCAATGCATGGCACGGCGAAAGCGGGCTCTTCCGTCCACGCATATAATTCCCTTATGTATCAATAGCTCAAAGTCATATCACCCCCAGAAACAATTACTGAGTCTGGTAAAGCGGGCTCTCCGTCCACGCATAGGTTTTTTTCAAACGAAATATATGTACAGGGAGTTCATGGGAATCGAACTCGTGACTTATAAGTTACCGCGCCAACACGCTACCGACTGCGCTATCAATCACCCTAAAAAGGTGATCGAGGCGCAACGAAAGCAATGCATGGCACGGCGAAAGCGGGCTCTTCCGTCCACGCATATAATTCCCTTATGTATCAATAGCTCAAAGTCATTTCACCCCCATAAACAATTACTGAGTCTGGTAAAGCGGGCTCTCCGTCCACGCATAGGTTATTTTCAAACGAAATAAATGTACAGGGAGTTCATGGGAATCGAACTCGTGACTTATAAGTTACCGCGCCAACACGCTACCGACTGCGCTATCAATCACCCTAAAAAGGTGATCGAGGCGCAACGAAAGCAATGCATGGCACGGCGAATATGATATGACTTTCTGGGGGTGATATGACTTTGAGCTATTGATACATAAGGGAATTATATGCGTGGACGGAAGAGCCCGCTTTCGCCGTGCCATGCATTGCTTTCGTTGCGCCTCGATCACCTTTTTAGGGTGATTGATAGCGCAGTCGGTAGCGTGTTGGCGCGGTAACTTATAAGTCACGAGTTCGATTCCCATGAACTCCCTGTACATATATTTCGTTTGAAAAAAACCTATGCGTGGACGGAGAGCCCGCTTTACCAGACTCAGTAATTGTTTCTGGGGGTGATATGACTTTGAGCTATTGATACATAAGGGAATTATATGCGTGGACGGAAGAGCCCGCTTTCGCCGTGCCATGCATTGCTTTCGTTGCGCCTCGATCACCTTTTTAGGGTGATTGATAGCGCAGTCGGTAGCGTGTTGGCGCGGTAACTTATAAGTCACGAGTTCGATTCCCATGAACTCCCTGTACATTTATTTCGTTTGAAAAAAACCTATGCGTGGACGGAGAGCCCGCTTTACCAGACTCAGTAATTGTTTCTGGGGGTGATATGACTTTGAGCTATTGATATATATATATATATATATATATATATGTACATATGTGTATCTTTAACATAAAAGTACCTTTGCACATAATTACTTGAATGGATGCATACTGCATCCATAATTTAGAATTATAAAACAACTTTAATGTGTAGTATAATACGAAGTTTTTATAATTGACTTCTATCTGTTACTCCGCTCAAAGATCTGAATCACACTCTGCCTCCTGATGCTGGGGACTTAGCACATTTTACGATAGCTGGTTTTAATACTGCAGAAATTTTATGTATTCTTTGCTGAAAGGAAAAACGTTTTTCTTGCTCATCGCATCCAACAAATACATTTTTAATACAAAAAACGCTCAAATTAACGAGGGATTTATGTCGATTCTTAATTCAACTTTGGGCTGTATTAATTTGAACTTGATTTGGATTAATTTAAACACGACTTGGACTAATTTGAACTTGACTTGGACTTATTTGAACTTGACTTGGATTGATATGAATTCGATTTGAATGGATTTGAACTTGCCTTGGATTAAATTGAAGTTGATTTGGATTAATTTGAACTTGACTTGGATTAATTTGAACTTGACTTGGAATAATTTGAACTTGATTTGGATTAATAATTTGAAGTGAATAAAGCGTAGTGTGCCCGGCTACCCGCACGTGAAAAATTCACGTGTCTTTTAAATAGATTTAAAACGATTTCTCAAGAGATTTGCGATTTCATTGAAATCCTGAAGAACATCCAGTCACTGAGAAGAAAAAGCAGTATCTATGCTACCATCCAGTGTAATTATAATCCAGTGCGCACTTATTGACATGAAAGAATCTCGACTTGGTGAGTTCCTAATATCAGCAGTTATTGAGAAGACGCTATTTTCGTTAATTTACTTATGTATTTCCTCTGATATAGCAAACTGAATTTGGATACTGAGGTCCGGAATTAGTTTTGTTGTAATTACCTTCTCTGATGGAACTTGAAACTTCTTATTCAAAAACCCTACAAAAATTAAACAAGTTTCCTTTTCCATAGGGTAGTAAGGATTTAGCGCGTCACAAAGCCAGTAAATTAACAATTTCTCTCTATGTATGTGGTCAGTATTATTTGGCTCCCAGCTTTTAGATTGAGAAAATGTTTCTTTTAAAGTCAACTGTTTGCCGGTAGACGAAGACGACTTGCTACAATCAGCAGTTTTGTCACTGCTGCAGCCTAAACTGTCTTTGTTTATTTTCAATACATAGACATTTAGTTTTTCTTCTTGTTCGTTTTGTTTCTATTTTTCAATTATTTTTCGTGGTTTGGTTTTTCTTCAGCTTCCAGGAATTGATCATTTTGTGACGATTCTAGATGGCCCCATAAATATTTAGTTGAGAAAGTGTCCTAAGATGCACCAGCCGCTCCTCGTCGTATATTTGCTTCCACAATGGTGCACACTTCAATTTCTGCACTCTTCACCGATGTGTATAAGTAATCCCATACTGCTGACGCACTACTTTTAGTCATTATGCCGGGTGTCCCGCAAAAATAACACTTGAGTTTTAATTGATTATATTTCCGCTTTAAATTTACATTTTTTAATTTTTGTTTATTCAAAATGTAGTAAATTTTATTTTATTTTCGAATAATTTATGTTTTTGAAAATCGTTTAATAACCACTTTACATTGATCGGTTATCTGAAACGGATAGGAAAACTAATTTTTCGACGGGAAACATTTTAAAACAATATTGATATTCTTCCTTATTTTGCACTTTCCAAAAAACCGAACAAACAAAAACTTAAAAAAATAACAAATCAATACATTAAATAAAGTTTAAATGAAAAAAAAATTTAGTATCCTTCGTCATACCCACCATTTCTCTCAAGTCAAGCATTACTTCTAGCCACTATCAAACGAAGAGTTTTGCGGATCATTTCACCGTTTTCTTTTAGTTCTTGAAACACTTCAACTCGTTGTCGAAGAATTATTTATGATGGAGGTGATGTTTTGAAAACGCGTTCCTTCACAGTAGGTAATGAGAAATGAAGAAGATCACCAGTGTTGTTTTTAAAACTTTTCCTTTGAACAAATAGTTTTTCTGCCTCTTTCAGTAAATCGATCACTGTAAAGTGGTTATTAAACGATTTTCAAAAACTTAAATTATTCGCTAAATGAAAAGATAAATCAAATAAAATGAAAAATTCTTTTAAAGGCAAACGTTTCGGAATCTCTGATTCCATCATCAATGCTGTAAAACAAGGAATAAAATACCTACTGTGAAATACCTTGCGAAATACCTACTGTGAAATACCTACTGTGAATGTATCGTTCACAGAAAGAGACCCTAAAATTCTTTGACTTCATAAATGGAAATCACGCCAAGATAAATTTCACAATAGAAACTGAGCAGAAGATAAATTGCCATTTTTAGACGTTCTCGTAAAGAAAACTAATTCGACGTTCACCACCTCTGTTTGTAGAAAACCTACATTTACGAGATTATGTACCAATTTCTTCAGTTGCATTTACATGGGTTATATTAAAACAAGTGTCACTACATTATTGCATAGAGCATATCGTATTTCAAATTTATATAAAATATTTCATGACGAAGTGAAATATATCACAAAGTTGATTGCACAAAATAAATACCCTGTATCTTTGGTTAACAATCTGGTTAAAGAGTTTTTAGACAAAAAACTTTCCCCTCCGTGTACAATTCTAGCCGCACCAAAGCAAAAAGTTGTCGTCGAGCTCTCTTTCTTGGGCTACCATTCCAAGGAGATGAGAAAGGATCTTTTATCTCTGATACACTCTCATTTTCCTTTCATTGATGTGTTACCATTTTATAGAAATAGTTTTAAAATAAGTTTATTTTTCAATAGGAAATAGCGTTTGGAAGAGTGCCTTAGAAATGGTTGTGTCTACTTGTATAAATGTGATTGCTGCCTGCACACCTATGTTGGAAGTACCACACTCCAGTAATTTATTCGTCACAGCCAACAGTATCTCCCATAGAATCGGCCGTCCATACTCATCTCCCTCCCAGTCAGCCATCAGAGATCATTGCCATAGTTCAAACCACCCTTTCAAAAGTTCCAATTTCTCCATACTTTGTAGAACTGCAGAGGAATTTGACCTTAGAATTTTGGAATCATTGTTCATTTTTGCCCATAAACCTCAGCTAAATAATGATCAAAGTGCGATGAAATTAAATATTGCCCCAACTGCGTAAATAGGAGTGTGTTGGAATGTGTGTGTGTGTTTTGTGTGTGTGTGTGTGTGTGTATGCAGTAATGTTACTTTGTGTAGATGTTATTGTGTGTTGGTTTGATTGCTAGAATTTAGGTGTATGAGTACGTATGGCTTCGAATGTGTAAGAGAAATTGTGTTTTTATTTTTAATAGTTGGGCATAGCTATTTTTCAATGTAGGTATAGTGATATTAATTTCTTATAGCTTTTTCGCAATTTGTTCATTATCGTTTTTTATTCCTTGTTTCACAGTACTGATGAGAGATTCAGAGATTCCGAAACGTTTGCCATTATAAGAATGTTCCCTTAAATATTGGTTCTTCTTTTCATTTTACGTATTTGAATTCCCAAAAATCGCCCTTTTAATTCTAATAAATTATTCAAAAAGATGACAAGATTTACCACCTTGTGAAAAAAAGACAATTCAAAAATGTTAATTTAAAGTGGAGATAGAATCAATTAAAAAGTTGGAGACATTTGTGTGGAACACTCGGCACATTTAATTACTATAATTGTTTCTGTATTAATTAATGCAACAAGCACTGCAACTGCAAGTCTACAAACTTTATTGACTTGACATAAATACACACCCAACCGCAACCGTAATTCAACATGCATTGAACCACAAACCGGCGTTATGCATTACGTCGTCGTGATACGTCCTGACACGGTCTGGACCCCGGCCCCGGCCGTGGTAAATTTGATAACCCCGGCCCGGCCCCGGCCATGACAAATTGGTTGACCCCGGCCCTGGCCAAATTTTCAACCCCGGTCGGTCTATACTGACCATAGTAATGCCGTAGCAACGAAACATGTAAATAAAGAACTCCCTAAATGCCGGCCAGATCGCAGCTCCTAGCGTGGACCGTCAAGTTGTAGGTCAAACGAGTGCCGGAAGAGACGTGAAGTCAAGTCCACGAAGCGAAAAGTCGTCAGCATAGAAGCCGAGATATCATCGGTTTTCCAGAAACCGCCACCAGCCGTTGCCTCGGGCACTTTTCGGTGTTTAGCTCGGAGTTGCGTTGAACAAATGTGTACTCTTCTTAACATATAAAAACCGGTTAGGTTGTGGCTGGAACTTGCCCAGAGTATCTCAGTGTGGGGGACGACGGAAGACCTCACTAATGAACAATCAAAACCAAGCTGTTACACACTAGAACATGAAAATGAAAATATTGGAAATATTGTCAGGGCTATAACGGAGAAATAAAGCACATAAGTATCCTAAAACAAAACGCACCTCCGCCTCGAGCGGTGACCGCTGAAGCTATGAATGAATTCCTAGATCACCCTGACTAAATAAAAAAAGATGTTGCGTTCAGCACGCGTTTTCTTCCGACGCAAAACTACAGTAAGAAAGACCGGTGAAAAGCAAGCTAAAGTACAACACCGGGCGACATAAAATAAGAAAAAAGTATAACCCGAAAACATTAACTCCTGCGGCTTTCCATTCCTTGACACGGTGGAAGCTGGTCTACGTTCTCGATCAACTTGAAGGAATGTCATGGTGACACACTTTAGTGTGTCATGATGACACATCCAGGTATGTCAAGATTTCTCTGAGTGCACAGGCGGAGGTAATTAATTAGTTCGGAGTCCACGGTCCGTCGAGGGCCTTTTCATGCCACCCCAAATAATGTCAGCGGCCGTTCATATTTTTGTAGTGCTCGACTAGAGTAATTGAATTATTAGTCGTGAAAGTTTTATGGACATTCTCGAGTACCCTCTTATGTTCATATAGTCTTAATCGAGCCCCTTTCTAAAGGCTGTTTGGTGGCGTGCTGATATGATTAATTTAGGGGAACGTCTACCCAGAGCCCGGAATTTTTTTTATTGCTTTATTCGTTAGCCAAGCGTACCTAGCCCTCCTTTGCGAAGGGCGAATATCTAGAGAAACATATAACCGATTCAGAAACTATGTGACAAACCAGATAAGAACATCAAAAAAGAGCTACTTTACCCTCAAGTATACTCAATTCAAAGCTGACGTTAAAAAGACTTAGCGCCTCCTTAACTCTTGTTATAAACCGAATAACGCCGAAAAAAAGAAAATTGGATATATCACTCAAGATAATGTAAAATACCATGAGAAGAATGAAATTGCTAATCTCTTCAACAACTTCTTTGTAAACGTAGGGAAAACTATAGCCAATGGTATTCCAAGTGAACCTACTGATCACCTGGAATTTATGGATCATATTCGAGAACACAACTCCTTTTTCTTTACGCCTACAAACTCCTCCGATGTAATTGCGTGCATAAACAACATGAAAAATAAATCGAGTGGGTTACAAACGTTTCCAACTAAAATACTTAAAATAATTGCTGATATTGTGGCCCCGCTGATATCCAATATTATTAACCAGTCTCTCTTACTAGGCACTTTCCCGAACTCCCTCAAAGTTGCTAGAGTAACCCCTATCTTTAAAAATGGTGAAAAAACCTGTGTAAACAATTATCGACCTATCTCCATGTTACCAATTATTAGCAAGGTATTCGAGAAAATTGTGTATAAAAAAGGGTACTCTTATTTTGAACAAAAATCATTTCTCTATGATAAACAATACGGCTTTCGCTGTAAAAAATCAACAACACAGGCAATATTAAATCATTTACAATTCCTTTATTCTAATATAGATAACGGAAAGACTGTCTTCTCTGTATTTCTTGACTTTCGAAAGGCATTCGATTGTGTGGACCATAACATATTACTCTCGAAACTTCATTGTTATGGCATTCGTGGGGTTGCCCATGATTGGTTCAGATCAAACCTAACAAATCGGAAGCAATACGTTGTCATTGACGACGCAAAATCGGACCCACAGAAAATAAGCCATGGAGTTCCACAAGGATCTGTTCTTGGGCCTCTCCTTTTTCTGATTTTAATCAATGATATTATTAAATCTACATCATTTTTTAAATTCATACTTTTTGCCGATGACAGTACGCTTTCTGCGGTCCTTCCGAACGAAAATCCCACTACGATTGCGGAGAGTATAAATAATGAACTCCATAAGGTTTCACTGTGGCTTAAAGCTAATAAAATAAGCCTCAATATCGATAAAACAAATTATATTACGTTCTCATACAAGAAAAATATATCTCTACCATCCATTAAAATTGGCGAAGGTGAAATCAAAGAAACCAACTCATGTAAATTTCTGGGCATCATAATAGATAAACATCTGACCTTCAAAGAGCACATCACTCATATTAGTTCTAAATTATCAAAATCCATCGGAATCCTGAATAAAGTTAAAAATTTCCTGCCTGAAACAGCCTTACTAATGCTTTATCGAACGCTCATTTCACCGTACCTGCAATACGGAATAGAAGCATGGCATGGTACTGATAAAAATCAAACCAATATAATTTTTACTCTGCAAAAAAGAACCATCAGAGCGGTAAAGAACCTAGAATATAATGCTCACACAAATGATTAATTCAAAAATTTACAAATACTTAAACTCTCGGATCTCTACAAAATCTCAATCTGCAATTTCATCTACAAAACATTAGCTAATGATGGCGACAATAGCCTGCAACAGTTATTAACTGCGCAAACTGGTCATCACGACCATTTAACACGAAATAAAAGTAAATTCATGCTTCCTTATTATTCAAAGGCCCGCTCGCAACATAGTATACTATTCGTTGGAACTAAAACCTGGAACTCAATACCTGCGGAGATCCGTGAAAGTAATTCTTACAAGGTATTTAAAAGAAATCTTGAGTCTCACTTCTTATCAGAATACTAGTCGTGTAAGATAACCAAGTCAAATCCTGCCTCCTACATGTCTGGTCCTAATAATGCAATTTGCCATAAGTAATATCGCCGATTTTCAGTCTGCTCCCAAATCGTTATCGAATATACTGCTAAATATTGTCCATATGACCTATATTGTAAAATTAAACATCAATATCGAGTTCATTATCTTTTTGATCAGTCTAATGCGAAACTAGGCTAAGTGAATTAGGTTAAACATTATTGTACGCCCTAGAATAACGTGATGGTAGGATGCCCTAGAAGTCGCTGAACTTATTCGGGCCCACAGGTAGCTATACTCAACTCTGACCATTGTATTAGACTTAAGAAACATTCTACCTCTGTATCTCCTGTGGTAAATAAATTGTTTAAATTGTTTAAATTGTTTAAAATTGTTAGAGATATGCCCACTTCACAAGCTGTCAAATTTGCAGAACGATTTTAGCACCGTAAGTGAGGGAAATTGGATTGGGAAGGGGGGGAGGGGTCCAATTTACAGCCAGCGCCAACCACCGAATGCATGTGCCAGGCTCCTGAAAACTATTTTTTGGGGTTTTTAATGCTCTATTTAATATAAAAGTCCTAATTTTGCAAGGTAGTAAATGGTCAGAATGTTCTGTGCTTCATGAAGGGGGAAGGGGGTGGATTCGAATGCAGCTGCTAGGGACGGACAGTCACTGTATTTGACACGAACCAGAAATATTTGGATCTTGTTTTGTTGGTCTAGTCGACACAGACCTCTTTACTTTACAATCAAGCAAAGCTACACAATGTTCTTAGCTCGGTGAGAGGGAGAAACGAAGGTAGGAAGGGGAAGAGAGCGTCGAGGAGGACGCAGCAGCGTGCGCTTTCCAACCAATGATACTGGTACCAGCCCCAAACGTATCTGTGATACCTATGGTACCAGTTCCTTCGAAGAACAACA
This sequence comes from Morinoia aosen, assembly GCA_030386875.1. Taxonomy (NCBI): domain Eukaryota; kingdom Metazoa; phylum Arthropoda; class Malacostraca; order Amphipoda; family Talitridae; genus Morinoia; species Morinoia aosen. Next base: position 10,193,382 of record CM059569.1, on the reverse strand, counting down.
AAAACTTTCAAGAAAAGATGTTCGTATTATATGTTCAGATTGCTTTCAGAACGTCAACCGCTTCATTTTTTCTTAAGCAATATAGCGTGCAAATGGGAAAAAGGAAAAATTGTAGAAAAATGCGCTTCCTTAACAGTCGAAGGTAAGAAGTTCAAAAGCAATCTCCTCCAAAAGTAATTTACTTAGAGCCTTGATTTTAGTCTCATTGAATGTACAAAAAGCAGCTGCCAAACTGAGCGGAGAATCAATTTAAAATTCATAGCACTCTCTTAGTTACATTGAAAAATTCACGGAGAAGTCAATGACTTTTCAAATTTTTCCATTTATAATTATATAAAAACTAAACCCACATGAACAATCACAAAAAGAGCCACAACCAAAGACCTCCAAGTGCCAGCAGTACCTGTGCACCGTGCTCACAATTACAAGTAAGAATTATATTTAGTTAATGTCAATGATGCCTTGTATTTTAAGTTCCTTTCAACTTGTGTTGCATAAAACACTGGTTTTCCAATTGCAAGATGAATGTCAAAATGCAACATAATGCCAATTTTTTTGCTAAGTATTTAGAATTTTTGTGCAATACATTCCTATCGGATATCGCTCTGAAATCCCAAATATTTTAAGATAAATCAGAAATTGTGCGTTTTTGATCTTTGTGTGTTTATTTTAATTGTCCCAACCTAGTGTTGAAGTTCTCTAACACAGTGTGGACACCTTGTAGAAAGAAACATGTGGCAAATAGAAAATGTTTATTTTAATTAAAAATAAAACAAAAAGTTCATTAAATTGGTCGTGAAATTCTTTTCTATAATGAACAGATAATGAATATGTAGCTTATGAGAAAATGCTATTCGTGTATTTCATTTATTTTCCAATGTTTTACAATATTATTTTCCTAATTCACCAGCAACGCATGAACACTGCGGAAATAACTCGTATGATATCACTGGGACCTCAACTACAAAGAGAAAATTTAATGCGGGCAAGGCAACTTCTTCTTAGCTTCCTTATTGTTTCACATTCACCCGGACAGTAGAACAAGTCATCGCTCAGCCAAAGTAAGGTTTATTTCCACTTTGAATGATATGTTAATTTAAGGTTTGCTATCCTAATCAATGGTGAACATCAAGAGGTATAATGAAAGCTAAACCCTTAATTTTTAGGAAGCAATAGAACTATTTATACTACTAATTAGGTTTTTCCCGGTATGTATATGCCAAAGTTTATTCCTTCTATTCAGAATGAGTTGCTTTGAAATGAACACACTAAGTGTTCTGAGGTTAATTTAAAACACTGGCTCATGGTATATATATCTGTTGGTTAACGATATATATCACTAGTTTGCTTGTACCTTATTGCAAACAGTCTAGAAAACTAATTATAATGAAAATTAAATTCTACTTAATGATTTTTTATTTTTAGAAGTAAGATAGAATAACTGTAGATGAGAATGCCTAATTTATGATGCATATTTTTTATGTAGAGTTGAATTTTTAGGTTGATGTGAAAGCTTGTTAAGAAGGTAGATAAGACGATAAGAGGAATGTGAAAAATTTGATTTTTGAATGTATGAAAGCACTGCACGTGTGAAAGTGAAATTGGCTAAGATTGAGAGCCTGAGATTTGAGTTTGATTGGTTAAAGGGTTAAAGTAAAGATAAAAATAAACAAAAAGGAGGAAGGTAGGGAAAGATGCAAAGATGCATTAGGAGCAATGTTTGTTGATGCAAGTACCTGGTGGGAGAAATGAACCTCATGCTAAGAATAGAGTGGAATATAGTGGAATAGAGTTAATTAGATATGTACCATAGTTCACTGTGAGGTAAGAAAGTATGTTAAAGTAATATAAGTGGGTGAAAATTAATTTGATTGAAATCAGATCATCATATGGAAGTAATCAACTGGTACTCGGAAATGAAGAATTTAGTACCGATGAGTAATGTGAAAGAATTAGTTTTCAGCAATCTGGCATAGGCATGAAAGTTTAAGAAATACATGAACATTGAAATATCAAAAAACTGCTGAATGTTGCAGTAAAAAGCATGCAAACCATTAAATGTAGGAATAATTCAACAAGAATAATGTGCATTGCTTTCCTCCATTGCATGAACTTTTTCTAATGTTATTTTGAACGAATTGATCACGCACACAGTAAACTTCGGTTTTGAATGAACTATTATTTTCAGATTGATATGCTCAAGCATTACGTTGGGGTAAACAGCGGCGACACCATAAGTCGCACCCTCAAAAGAGTGATGTTACGAGAGCTTGCTATCCAGTTTAGCTACACTGGGCTTGGGAAAACCGGCGGCGAGAAAAACAAGAATTCAGAGTGCATCAAGTTCTGCGCCCTAATCATTGGTGAATAGATTTAAGGGAGACGTCCACCCAAAACCAATGAAATGGCTTTAGCGTTTGTTGCATGAGATCTAAATCTATGAAAATTGGAATGCGTATGTATTTATGGAAGTAAATATGGGATGTCTCGATAACATTTTCCCACTTTCGACATAATTTTGGAGACAATGGGAAAAGGGTAGGGGAAAGTACATACTTTTCAAGAGACATCTCAAAAAGAACTTATCGTAGAGCAATGATTTATAGATCATTGTTTGCGCAATAAGTTGCTGCATGACGAGACGAAGAATTATTTTGATGTTAATTTCTGAGTTACATAAGAAAAATATATGCAAAGAATTACAGATTGGAAGAAATTAGTTAATTTTTACCGACTGTAATGTTCTGTCAATGAAATCTATATCTATTAAAATTGACATACTGATGTATTTGTAGAAATAAATAGGGGTCGTAGATATAACTTTTCCCATTTTTGCCATAATTATGGAGGTAATGGGGGAAATGGGGGAAAAATGGGGGTTCATCGTAAGTTTTCAAAATCTATTTTCTTCTAGAGTTTTTAATGTAGAGCAATGATTCAGGTATCATTATATACGCAAAGAACAGCTCTATCTACTGACATAAGATTTTTTGGGATTCATAGTAATTTTTGGTTTCATAAAAAGTCTATGGAAAAAATTACTTTTCATAAAAATGATAAATTTCATAATGAACAACTATTACGAAATTGAAACTAATCCTTGAACTCGTCATGCAGTAACTCTTTGCGCATCCAATGACACCTAAATCCTTGCTCTACGACAGGTATTTCTTGATAAAACGTCTCTTGAAAAGTACGCCCTTCCCCCTCATGCCCCTTTCCCCATTGGCTCCGAAATTATGCCCAAAGTGTGAAAAGATATAGAGACGACTCCTATTTATTTTCGAACGTTACAGCCATAACTTTCAATCAGTCGATTTCAGCGTGGATGTCTCCCTTAATATTCCATGCATTCATTCAATATTTAACGAAAAATTCAACTCAGCTTACTAAATCTAACTTATAATAATATTTCATTCAACCACTACTTCATAGCTATTCTGATGCAATATACCGATGCTGATCTGTTACAAAAGTTATTAACCGCATGTACTTAGCACGGCGTGTACAGATTTTGAAAACTCATTTTTTCAAGCAGTCCAATCTTGTTTTTAAACTTCTTCATTTGATTGTTGATGTTTTTGAATCCTACACAGGTTTTCTTGTCAGTTGACTAAGACTCTACTTTAAACCTAGATGGCTGGAAACCTTCTCGTTTCTGCTTGACGGAAATGTTGTTTCTTCTTGTATTTCTCCTTCACTGATGTCATGCGATGAAACGGTCAGATAATTTTAAATATGCTCCAAACCTATTCATCGTGATAAAATCCACCACAACATTACTTTTAAAACAGTCTGTCATCAAAAAATGTATATCTTCAAATTGAATTGAGCTCCCAGGTGGATAATATACGGGCCTGATCTGACGGTTAGGTAGGGCTTCTTTTTGATGAAATAGTGTGTTTTTTGTTTTGTCAAGACTATCATTTTTGGGTCATTAATATCCTTTTCTTCAGAACCTAATACTTATTTTTAACTTTAATCATGGTGTGAGTTTTTTCTGACCTGTTGTCTCTATGCGCATTGTATTCAGTCAATTGGCAACACACTGGTGTTACCTCACAATGATTACCCATGTCAGAACACATGCTGTGCATAGATTCCCCATGTATGAGTCCGTACTAGATTATCCCTTCATTATTCCTCTCTTTTGAATGCCTCTTGTGGTTAGGGAAGCTTAAACTAATTTACATTAGAATAATAACCAATACATTGATTGGTACACATCTTTACCTCATGGTGTAGGATTATCCTATAGCTACACTTTGATTTTTAAATGGCGCTACCGAATTGGGATTGAAGACAAGAAGAGCCCTAGACTGGCACGGGAAACGAGGATTCGCTAGAGGTTACTTCAGGCGGTGACGAAGATGCATCTCAGTTGAAAGTCTCAGCATTATATTAGACATCGAAAGCGAGGACGAAGAATGGAACCCTGACGAACTTGATCTCAGGCTGCTCATGTGGGCTGACTGGGCTCGTTTGTGTGAAGAAATTAGTAGTGCATCTGTCGTCAACAAGGAAAGCTGTGCGTACTCGTTTTTGCTGAACACTGGCTGTTTGAATGTTCACGTTTTAAAAGTATTAATTTATTCTTTTCCCATAGCATTGTTTGCAACTGTGTGCATTAGCGGAAAACCTAAAAAGGCTTATACTACCTGGGCAAAATTGTGTATTTTAACTACGCTTAAGCCGAAAGCTCTTGATCATGAAGAAATGTTCGTAGCAACCGAATATTTGCAAAGTTGTGAATGTGGAACTTTGTGAAGTAATGGTACTGTTTCACCTGAGAGCAGCAGCCTCCCAAAACCTGAATTTTAGATTTTAGGTTTTGCAATGGATGTAAGCCATTCCTGTTGAAGTAAACATACACTGATTTTAATTCACAAATCTCATGAAATTATTGAGGAACAAGTGGATAATAGTTCATATGAATTGTTACTAAAAAATGATGTATCTCACGGTAAATGAAATTGATGACAAAATACCTCAGAGGCATTTACCTAAAATATTTAAAATACTCGTTTCTGTCAAACGAATATACGCGTGACGATATGTGTTATAAATTACATGATTGATATTTATTTTTTACATTTAGTGCAGATGTGCACAACTGGCAGCTACTGGGCCAGTATAAAAAATTGGATGTATAAATTACTCAAATTTTTTACATCACTTGCCTCAGGGGGATACAACTATTGTATCTATGGGAATTAGCGCTCCCAGGGGGATTATGTGAGGTATCAAGCTAAACGTTTGGTCGGCATCCTTTTTGTTGAAATAGAATGGGTTTTTTGTTTTGTTACGAACCGTATCTTTTTCGGTTCACTGCTGTCCTGTTTTTCAGCACCTACTACTTTCTTCCCCAACTTTTTTCTTGTTTCATCAACTTTTTTTCCTAGCTTACTGCTTCTGTGCCCCTTGTGCATTGATTCCGCTTTCCCTAATTCCATACTAAATGATGCCTTCATCCTTCCTCTCTTTGAAAATCTTTGTCGTGGTAATGGGAAGCTAAAACTTTCTAATAACTAAGGAGATCGTCCCAATTTTTCAACTTTTTTCGTCCGATTCGTTTGAAAATTGACCAGTATATGTATTTTTTTAAAGTAAACCTTTTTTACGCGTGTCACTTTTTCGGTTTCGGCCTTATTTTTTACGAATAATTAGTTTTTGGTATATTTTTATGTATATTTCAAAACGTATCTCCTCATTGAGTTTTGATGCTAGAACAAAACCAAGGACAGTTTTAAAATCTTTGGAACATTTCTAACAAAATCAAATAGTAAAATTTTGAAATTTTGAATTTTTTTGTGATAAATGATATTTTATGGTACATCACAAAAAATATTTTGGTTTAGAGTTGCTCAACTTTTTTTTCTTCTCAAATTTGAGAAGAAAGCCTATTTTATTTTGTTTTAAATGTTTCAAGGATTCTAAAACTGTCTTTGGTTTTGTTCCAGCATCAAAACTCAATGAGGAGATACGGCTAGAATATTGAAAGTTATTTGTTTTTGGTATAAGCCATAACAAAGTTTTTTGTTGAAGTGTAATATAATGGAAAATTTATGTAATTGAATGCGGTTTTAATTTTTTTTCGACATTTTCCGTACATAACTTCATATTCACACTGTGAATTGTGATTTCCAAAAAAAAAAACTTTTAAATTATGAAATTTTTTATTTTCAGTATGATTCTTATGAAATTTGGTAATTTATGTAACTTTTGAAAAAAACACAATTATGGCTTTTCATTTTTTTGATTCAGGCCTTAGTTTTTTGAAAAAATTGGACATATTGGTTTTTTAGTTCATTTTTATGGATATATCAAACCGTATCTTATCATTGAGTTCTATGCTAGAACAAAAATAGACAGTTTTAGAATTCTTGAAACATTTCTAACATAAGTAACTTTTCAAATTATCCATTTCCCGTTTTGTTTTCTTTTTATATGGGGTTGAAATGGGGTCGAAAATTCAAGATTTATGTCCTTTCCTCCCCGGGGAGGAGGGGATCTATTGTCCGTAGCGCCATAAAATTTTAGGACCGAATAGTCCACCACCTAAGGGTCCTTTTCGAACAACAGAACAAAAAAACTCACCGGAAAAACTCACCGGAAAAAAACTCACCGGGCCTGGCAGGGGCATGGGACGATCTCCTTAATCAACCAATTTTTACATCACTTTATTGATAAACGTTGCTGCGGCTCTAGAGTCGCCACGTTTGACTCTAGTTCAGTCACGTTCACGGGAAGAAATTAAAAAAGGTCTGCCAAGGTCATAGCTAATCTCCACTCAGTGTCCCACAATGATTTATAAGTATAATAAATGTATGAGAAGAAGGGATTTGTGCCCCATGCTGCTCTCTTGGCACAGGGTCAAAGTCGGAAGTTACATGTGTTATATTCCTACCTTTTTTATTTGCTAAAGATTGCTGCTACAAATGTGTGTTGCCGCACCGAATGATTATGTTGCTGGTTTGGTTTTATTTCTAGTCACGGATGCTGATGTTTTTGCTTTTCTCGCCGAAGAGCTCTGCTTTGGTTTTAATGGATGAACAGTTTTACCGTTTAGCAAAACAGCAAGGACCCATTCCAGCTGTAAACCAACATAAAAATTAAAAAACGTGACATTCATGCAGCAACACAATAAACGAAATGGGGCGTCACACAAAACGCCGTTCTTTGTTCTTATACAACACACCCTCATACGTTGAAAATATTTTCCCAATGTATTTATAGTTACGTAAGTCGAATTTTGTGGATTTAGATGCATCAACAGATTTACGTAGTTAAATCATTTCGCAGGAGTGCTTGTTGTTTTCAAAATAATGCATATGAGCTACCCTATTAAAAATTATAGGAGTGGCATCGGTGATTCTTGGGAGCGCTCCCAAATATGCATGGTTGTTTCATCCATGCGTCTCCTATGAGGCAACTTCGAAGTGTCCACTTTATAGGCGCGCCTACGCCTCTGTCCCAACCGGTGGCCACGCATGGCTCAGCATGGAGCACTACCGTCGCGCTCCCAAGGCGCGACCAGTTTCTCCTATTCACCATCGGAGAATCATGAGAGGCCCAGTATGGCCACCTCTTAATTTAATTTTAAAAAAACGGCTGCGCACAGCTGATTTCCCATTAGTCACACTTTCCAACCGTCACACTGCTCAAACCGATTATAACCAGTTTGCCCTTGAATTACCTTAGTTCTTGCGCGATTAATCAATTCATCATAAGCAAACACGGTTGATAGCACAATAAAAATGTACCAGAGTATGTAAATTAATTCCATCCCAACTCACTTGCAGAAAATTTCAAGGGTGCGTTTTCATTATTAGGCTGACATTAATGGGACATGTTTGTGACGTATAACTTATGCTTGAAGTTTTCGCAACGCAATAACTAAGGTAATTAATGGGCAACTGGCTATATTTGGTTGAGAAGCGTCAACGGTTGAATGTGCAATAATGGGAAATCAGCTGTACGCAGCCTTGGAGGCGAAAGCCTGCAGGGAACAATATAAATGTACCTTGGAAAGAATATAGCAACAATACCCTAGGGTCGTTAGAAGAATATACTCGTAGCTATATATATAACAAAAACAATCGTCTAGCAGATTTTTCTTTCCTAAAATTAGAAAGGAAAATAAATTGACTTTACCTTGCCCGAGCTTAATTACACCGGCTATTCATATACACACACTCCCCCACCTATCCCCACACACAAACCCTCCCCACACCCCCCTCCCACATACCTACCCCCACACCCACACACAACCCCCCCCCCCTACACACACACACACACACACACAAATATGTATCTGAACACATCGTTGATTACCTTCAAGAACGTCCTTCAATTCAAAGGTTGCTGAAGACTGACGAGGGAAAATTCAGGTTCGGTTTCCACATTTTGTTGTTTTTACATAGCTCACATTGAGGTTTTGCTTTCACTACCAGCCCCACCACAACGATGAATCGTCTAAAATATCAATTGACCGAGGTGGTGAAACTAGCAGTGGGGTCCTTGCTCCGTTCATGCTCTTGAAATAATGCCTCTCCAGACCAGCATTCTACGTCTCTTCCATCTCTTGTTTCTTCTGACACCCTCACGTACTATACACCCTCACGTAATACACACTCGCACTGATATACACTCTGACACTACTTGAAACGTTTTAAATAATAGAGACATGATCTAGACATCTGTCACGCACAACACCAACTTCAAAACTGACGCGAAAGATGGCAACCGTCATTTCTCTCGAGAAAGATGGCAGGCATCTCACCTAGAGGCCATCTGCACAGGTGGCCTCTGGTAGCAACATGGCAGAACTTGCTCGCATCGCGCTTATGAGTCGCGCCCTGGAAGTGTCAGAAGGGAAGAGGCCTCGGTTCGCTTAATACTCCTTTTATTCACCGCTGTCTCCTTTAATCAACCATGCTACTCCCTTAATTTTTAATAGGGTAGAGCATGACCCACGAGCCCAGTTGATGTTACCTCAAAATATACTATATTTTGAGATTATCAAAGTTAATTGTTAATGAAGCTAGAGGGAAAAATCAGCACTTTAAAGATTCCAAATATTTATTAAATTTGAGGTAGGAATAATTCATTCCTGGAGTTAGAGCGTTACGCCAGCACAATATTTACACGTAAATGAGCTAAATTCTACTCGTCGAACCATACGCAGTATGTTGTAATCAGTCCGTTGCAATCGGAAATACTCCAGTATCTGTGTTGACTTTTCCATTTTAACTATTATCCATTATTTTGTTGAATCTACGTTACCGATAAGTGAAAATTTTAATAAGGATAGTATTTTCTCATCCTCTCTGTTCAGTGAAGGCTTGAGTAGATGATACGTATGATAAGAGACAAGATGTAAAAAGTAAATAAATTTTAGAGCAAACAAGTTTTTTGATAACTTCGAGGAAATATAATTTTGTTTTAAAATGAGCCAGGTAAGCATCCATCTGTCCTACAAACAACAATCGTGCCCGAATAGAATGAACGAACTCATGAAAATTTATAAATATTATGTTGAATGAAATGCAACGCTTGAATTGAACATGGCATTGCTATGCAATCACCGACCGTAGCTTCTATATTGTTACTACATTATCACAATTCATTACAATTACTATTGTAGAAAAACTATTTTATTTGTGGAAGCTTCGAAAATATCGTACTGAACACTTTTCCATCTGATTCCACAATATGGAATCCAAGGGCCAAAATCAGAGCTAAAGTAAAAACGACAAGCCATGATTTTCAGCTCTTTACCGGACAGCTATTGAAGAAATGAAATCTTGAACCTTCATACCTTTTCTAATGTTTCGTTCAGGTGCCTGAAAATTCTTTGGATTTCTAGTCGTCATATATTTTTACGAAAGAGTAACAGTTGAAATTTAATAACGAGGAAAATTCCAAGAAACTTAATCATCTTTATGGGGACTGACTCACTTTTTTTTGAAAATGTACTTTTTTTATCATTTGAATAGTTTACAAAAGCTTCGTTGTGCTTCATGTCAAATTTCAGGCTTCTTGACAAAATGTTTCGGGAGATATCGAGCGCTGAAATCGCGTAGTTATTGGTTCCGCGGCTGTGGAAAGCTGCCTTACTGGTTGGGAAATGCACAATTGCTTTCTTTTCTTTGAAAAGTACTGGTGAAAGCGGAGTTTTTAGCAGCAGAAACTATATGGCAATTAGCCAATGAGAGCTCATGACTCCAGAAGGTACCTCAGCGTCTGCCGCAGCACCAGGTTTGCCATACCTTGGGAATTTTCTCCAGATCTAGGGAATTCGGTCATTGCCTGGGGATTTAGTGAATTCGAAATAAAAATATAAGGATTTAGGAAATTAGGCGTGTTTTACAATAATGTGTGCAAAAATTAAAATTGCTTTATTAATCTTTGCTTCTAACAAGTATCAACTAAAATAACTATATCACAAACTAGAAGTTAATCAAATTATCAGTACAAGATGCCTGAGTCAGTTTCGCGAATGCATCATGGTAGAATAATACACGTTTTTACGAGACCCGGGCGAAGCGCGTAGTGGCGAAATTACAGCGCCTGATGCAGAACTTGGCTCAGTCACTCGTTATTACTCCGGAGGTGCTAAATGTCTTATACAGCGTACGCTTGTGGTACTAGCGCTACCGGTAGCGGTGTTTTGTCCTTATTTCATTATCAGCTTGCAGTTAAACACCATGAAACTACCTAAAACCGTGTGGTACTGTCAAATATTCAAAGATGAATGGTTGAATGATTTCGAATTCAAAGACTGGCTACACAAATAAAAAGATGGAAACCATGTCAGTTCTGAGTGTTGCAATATTATGTTCAAAAGAGTGAGCTAGTCTGCCCAACGGAAACAGTAGGAATCCGAAAAGCATGAAGAAATGTACGAACTTACTAAGTCTAAAGTTGACATCGCTCAATTTTTTAAGCAGGAATCGTCTAATGATGAAGACCAAGTGGCTCTTCCCTTCGTTTGTTGATGAAGCTTAGTTAATGAAGTGTTGCCTAATTGCAGCTGACCTATCGGTAAGGGAATGCACAATTCCTCGGTATTGGAAATCATTTAGGGAAATGAAAGCTGGCTTGGGCAACCCTAAATTTGGCATCCTATCATATTCAATGACTTGTCTCCATTTGCTTGCGCTTTTGTCTCCATCTGTTGAAAAATATTTACTCAACCTAACTCATTAAAAAAATAAAACTAACATTTCCTTAAAACCAGAAACTACCAAAGACCTCTTTCTTGCTAAGCTTTTTAGCGAGAAATAATGCAACGTATACCTAGAGGGATCCTCAAAAAAGTTTAGTAACTGACCTAAGAATTGAGTATGGCTGTCCATCACAGATACCAAGATAGTCTGAAAAGATTGAAAAAATCATTGTCTCCTTACTTTCGAGCTGGCATTGACGAAAAAATAGAAAATAAACCTAAAAATGTGTAGAAGACAAGCATAAATTTCATATATATCACGTTTGGTAATGCCTAGGGAATTTTATTCAGATCTGGGGAAATTTCAGGGGTCAGTTTGGGGATTTTGGAAAAAGTTCACTGACTGGCAGCACTGCGCAGCACCTCAGTTATAATCGAGCTGTCGAGGGTGGGTCAAAATACGGGAATAAGTAGTTTAGATGTCTTTATTCCTTTTTTTTAATAGTTTGTGATGCTTATTGCGTCGGGAGAAATTTCTTAATTTGAGAATTTAGGACACCCATTAGTTGTAAAATATGAGCGTAAAAGTTCAAATTCACAATGAATAATTTTGAAGGTTAAACATATTGTGTAACTCATGTCAATCAAAGTTTGAATAAAATTAGTTTTGAAGCTTGTTGAATAAAAATTAAAGAAACTGAAGCCTGATCCTGTAAAAGTAGGTTTCCGGTGCTCTGAAGTCAGAAAGTGATCTCCGTCTCTCGACAGGAGACAGTCAAGAAAGGCAAGGGAGTTATTCTTTTTAACTCCTATGGTAAACTATAATTGATTGGTGCTTATGATTGAGATAGTTTAAGAACTGCTTATCATGAGATGGATGACTGAATACAAGAAAAGTATTGTCTACGTATCGATTGTAGAAAACCGGTTTAAAATCACATTGACATTCATCTAGCCACCTTGTTCCGTGGAAAGACATAAAAATGCTGGCAAGGGACGGTGCCAACGGATGTCCCATTGTTAGACCGTCTAATTGTTTAGAAAGTTTGCCTGAAAATATGTGAATAACACCACTAATAAAGGTGGCAATGAATATCTTACTAAAACCACAAAATGTTTTTTAACATTTTGTGGGGAAAATTCCCCACAGATTCGCTCGGAGTGTACTTCGATTTCTGTACTATTAACGTAAACGGCTGGTGCTGCGTGGCAGGTGAGGTCGCGCAGCAGCAGCGCATATCAAATATAGGTCGTCGGTGGTAAATCAGAGGTCGTCGGTGGTAAATCAGAGGTCGTCGGTGGTAAATCAGGTGTGTCGGGTGTGTCAGGTGTGTCAGGTATACAAGAGGCCAGGCTGAGTCTCGGTCGAAGGCCTCTGTTACGTCGGCACGTCGGGAGTACGCTCGGCTCGTGACGTGGAGTTGTGACGGTCGCCAGCCTATCTCTTCCATCCCTTCTTCCTGCATGTTCAATAAGTTTATGGTTTGATTGTGTGTGTGAAAGCGTTGAATTTAGGTTCTTTTTCATTAATTCATTGCATGATTAAGGCGGGTTACGAACCGCAATTAACTTTCCTCTAAATAGGCGTGTTCGTTGCCCTAAAAGGGGGCCAACCTTACCCTGTCGCAGTGAACCGCCGTCTTTATTAACTATTACTATTAACTTAACTCTTACCTATTATCTATAACTACTATTGGGCTTCTGCCTCCATTACTATTGACACTCTACTGCGACTTCTATATCGCCATTACTGCCATCGTCTAACAGTCGCTATGCGCACTGGAGGATAAATTCTTCAGGTTGGTAGTCGTGTGTCTAATATTTGCCGATTATTGAAACTTAATATCTCTGTTTACCTTTATCAAGAAGATTGACTTTGGTCTTACCTGGTACCTATTTTTTCAGTATCTAGCGGGCACTTCGTCGCACTGCGCACTTCGTGCTTCACAACGTTGATAGCCAATTAAGCCATCTTGTTGGACAGCAGTAGCCGCAACTAGGTAATTACGTTGACCGTTAACTACTATATTCGTTCTAAATTCTTTGTATAAGCGCTGTTTCATAATATTTTCTTATGTAATTATTTTCTTGGGTACATTTCTTCATCTTTATGCACAGCTGTGAGGGGACTGGAGGCGTTGGTCACGGTTTAGCTGCTCTGGCCCTGGTTGTACCGAGGTCGCCGTGCCTGTTTCCTTCGGTTAGCGTCAGTTTGGCGCTAACTTTCGTCTTCCTGAAGTGCTTGTAGCAAGCGCGCACGTTGAAGCTCTGTCAATATCCCGTGACGTCCGTGTAAGCTGGCGCTGTTAGCCCTGAAACGGAGAGCCTCTCCAGACTCCTCGTTCCTGCGCCTGAAGACTGGCATTACCTGACACCCTAACTTTGAACCTTAAAATTACATGCGTATTTTAACCTGAATAATACATAAATAAATATATCAATAAATAAAGGAATAAACAAAAGCGATACTTGAGGGCGAATTATCCTTTAGGTTTTAAAAATTTAATACTTTGTAAATCGGCTACTTGCCGTATTGTGTTTGGTTAAGTACTTGTTGCCTTGTAACTATTACGAATCTTCCTTGGCGTTCAGGCGACTGATTGAAAATTAAATTTGGAAACTTTGTGTCCTTGTCTTTATTAATCGTTACAGCTTCGAAACGGCTGTTGAGTCAAATGTGTCGAGGTAGTTCCTCACACATTTAATACTGAAGAATTTTTGATTTCGATGGTGGGGTTATTCTAAATTTGTTAGGTGTATACGTGGATGTGAACTAATTAATTCTTAAGCTAATTTCTCCTTTATTCAAGGTTTACCTCTGCTCATTTTTGGTGTTGCTGTCCTGTTCCGGTTTTGTCTGCCGTTTGAGTTGGTGCCACAACATGGAGACGGCACTGGCTAAAAAGAGGGGTGTGTTTAAGCGTAAGGTAACGCTTGCCCTGAAAAAAGCGCAGGAACTCATGGCTGGTGGAGCTACTGCTGAGCTGAGCGTGCATTGTGACCTTGTTCGTCGCAATCTCCTCCAGGTGAGTCAGTATGATGAAAAAATAACCAATTCTTTAATTGAGAAGGGCAGTTCTGACGAGACGCTCAACACTGAAGTCGAAGCTCAGATGGCTTATGGTATGGAGATAGAGATGGCTCTTGCCGAGTTGAGCGCTCCGCGCAATTCGGTTGACTCTGTTAATGAAAGAACTGTATTGTGCAAGGACGTGAAACTACCTCAGTTGAAAATTGAAACGTTTAAAGGAGACTCGAGTGACAGTTTGAAGTACCATAGTTTTCTGACGTCTTTCAATAATGCTATTGGTTACAGAGCTTGGCTGACGGCCTCTGCCAAATTAACTTATCTTCGGGGTTATTTGTCGGGCTACGCGCTCAAGCTGATAGATCATCTTTCTGTGGAGGACGCTAACTATGTGGTTGCTTTACAGATGTTGGAGAAAGAATTTCTGAATAAGAAAGAGCTGGTCAATAAACTGTGTTTGAAACTTGTGAACTTGAAATGTATTTATGATAGAAAGTTTTTAGAGACTAGGCTGTTTGTGACCGAAGTAAAAAGTATTTTGGCAGACCTTGCCAACTACGGTTGTGATATTGCAGGCGAGAAATCTAGTAATACTTTCATAGGCCACTTAATATTTTCAAAATTGCCGCAGTTACTTCAACAAGAACTGGCTCGTAAGTTGAACGATAATTATCCCTCATTGGAAGAAATTTTTGACAATTATGCGGAGGCAATTGCTGTCTTGAATTTGAGAGTCTCTACTGATGAAGCGAAATCTGATGTTAAACCTTTTCCCAGACAGGCTGGTTATGGCAACCGAACCGATCCTCCCGTGTTTGCTAATGCTGCTATGGTACCGCCTGAGCGGAATACATGTGTGAGGAACTACCTCGACACATTTGACTCAACAGCCGTTTCGAAGCTGTAAAGATTAATAAAGACAAGGACACAAAGTTTCCAAATTTAATTTTCAATCAGTCGCCTGAACGCCAAGGAAGATTCGTAATAGTTACAAGGCAACAAGTACTTAACCAAACACAATACGGCAAGTAGCCGATTTACAAAGTATTAAATTTTTAAAACCTAAAGGATAATTCGCCCTCAAGTATCGCGTTTGTTTATTCCTTTATTTATTGATATATTTATTTATGTATTATTCAGGTTAAAATACGCATGTAATTTTTAAGGTTTAAAGTTAGGGTGTCAGGTAATGCCAGTCTTCAGGCGCAGGAACGAGGAGTCTGGAGAGGCTCTCCGTTTCAGGGCTAACAGCGCCAGCTTACACGGACGTCACGGGATATTGACAGAGCTTCAACGTGCGCGCTTGCTACAAGCACTTCAGGAAGACGAAAGTTAGCGCCAAACTGACGCTAACCGAAGGAAACAGGCACGGCGACCTCGGTACAACCAGGGCCAGAGCAGCTAAACCGTGACCAACGCCTCCAGTCCCCTCACAGCTGTGCATAAAGATGAAGAAATGTACCCAAGAAAATAATTACATAAGAAAATATTATGAAACAGCGCTTATACAAAGAATTTAGAACGAATATAGTAGTTAACGGTCAACGTAATTACCTAGTTGCGGCTACTGCTGTCCAACAAGATGGCTTAATTGGCTATCAACGTTGTGAAGCACGAAGTGCGCAGTGCGACGAAGTGCCCGCTAGATACTGAAAAAATAGGTACCAGGTAAGACCAAAGTCAATCTTCTTGATAAAGGTAAACAGAGATATTAAGTTTCAATAATCGGCAAATATTAGACACACGACTACCAACCTGAAGAATTTATCCTCCAGTGCGCATAGCGACTGTTAGACGATGGCAGTAATGGCGATATAGAAGTCGCAGTAGAGTGTCAATAGTAATGGAGGCAGAAGCCCAATAGTAGTTAAAGATAATAGGTAATAGTTAAGTTAATAGTAATAGTTAATAAAGACGGCGGTTCACTGCGACAGGGTAAGGTTGGCCCCCTTTTAGGGCAGCGAACACGCCTATTTAGAGGAAAGTTAATTGCGGTTCGTAACCCGCCCTAATCATGCAATTAATTAATGAAAAAGAACCTAAATTCAACGCTTTCACACACACAATCAAACCATAAACTTATTGAACATGCAGGAAAAGGGATGGAAGAGATAGGCTGGCTACCGTCACAACTCCACGTCACGAGCCGAGCGTACTCCCGACGTGCCGACGTAACAGAGGCCTTCGACCGAGACTCAGCCTGGCCTCTTGTATACCTGACACACCTGACACACCCGACACACCTGATTTACCACCGACGACCTCTGATTTACCACCGACGACCTCTGATTTACCACCGACGACCTATATTTGATATGCGCTGCTGCTGCGCGACCTCACCTGCCACGCAGCACCAGCCGTTTACGTTAATAGTACAGAAATCGAAGTACACTCCGAGCGAATCTGTGGGGAATTTTCCCCACACACTCCCGGCCCGCAAAATGCTTTTAAGTTATTGGCTTAATTTAATTTTACACAGCTCAGCTGCCTTTCGTAATGGACGAGTTTTGGTAACAATTTGATTCGACGCCTTCGGGTCATCACACGAAGGTGTAGCTGCGCTTACCGTATCCGCACTTAATTCTAATGGGTATAAAAGAGAGATTGCATAGTCTCCCACGGACCGGTCGGTTCTCATAACCTGGACAGAACGAGTTTTCCCATCCCTACCAGGGTGCAATTGCACAATCCTTCCCAAGGACCAGAAGGGTCGCGGTTTCACAGGTGAAGTAATTAATACAATATCATTTATCTTAACTCTCTCCTCCCAAGCAGGCTGGTATCTATCAACCTGTCGTTCTCTCAATGACACTAAATATTCCGTAAAAAATGAATCTTTAAATTTCTCGAACACAGTTTGTCGAGACTCTAAACCCGTTAGTAAGGCGGTACGAGATGGATTTAGTAATTCACTCCCCTGTTCACTCTCAAACGACAAGTTCCCATACGGAGCAATTTTAAGGAAAGAATTAGGAGTAATAACTTCATGGTTCAGATCAGAGGTACTACGATACGTAAGAGGCCTATTATTAACGGCCTCCTGAACATCAGATAATAAAGTTAGAAAACTGAAATATTCCATTTTTCCCCTACCAATAGCCTTATGCAGGCAACGTTTAATAACCCCTATCAACCTTTCCCATGCAGCCCCGACCCATGCCGAGTACAAAGGAATGCATACGTGCTTAATATTATTCCTAGCTAAATGTTCACTAAGCAGACTATCTGACGATGAACGTCCCAGCAATTCGGCACCCTGAGAAAATGTCGGGGCGTTGTCACTGTAAAGTACACGAGGTATACCAAACCTATTCGTAAACCGCACAAACGCAGCCTAAAGGAAGCAGTGGTCATGTCTGGTAGTAATTCCAAATGAACTAATCTCACGGTCATACATGTGAAAAGCAAAATGTACATTTTAGTTAAAGTCCCGCCTAAGCTTACGTGAAAATGACCGGTGAAATCTACACCAACCGCTTCGAAAGGCCTGTTGAAATTTACTCTATCACCTGGAAGATCAGTAGTCTTAGGGTATTTAAATGCGAGCGCGTTAACCTTTTTGCAGGTTATACACTCGCGTAGTACTTTTTTAATGCATACCCTGGCTTTGGGTAACCAGTAACCTCTATTCCTCTAAAGGTTCAAGGTAGATCCTACTCCTAAATGCAAACATTTCTCGTGACAATTTACAATTAACAGTCTTGTGAAGAAACTCTCCTTGGGAAGAAGCAAAGGATTAGAAACATCGTACGAAAGAGAAGCGCACTTCCCCAATCGGCCTCCCGCCCGGATCAACCCTTCCCTGTCAAGGAACAAATTTAAATCCCGCACCAGAGGAGGTACAGAAGTACGCTCCCCAGCATGGGCAAGAAAACTATACTCAACACTGAAATGTTCCCGCTGCTCAAATTTAAGCCAGTACAACCTAGCTTTGTTTATACAATCCAGGCGAGACGCGGACTTGCGCTTAGCAATGAACATTACTTCGAAGAGACGGGCGGTTACACCTATTAATTTGTCAAAGTTAGAATACCTTTCAACGGGGAAGACCGGCTGCGCAGCCGTCCCTTCATCCACCTGCACAGCGCAAGAAATTAAAGTTTGATTAAGGGAAGATATGCATCCCAAGGCAGCCTCCGGCCACTGGACCGGTCGCTGCAAGAAGGAGGGTCCGTGCGCCCAAAAGCTGAAACGATCCGTCAGTTTCTGCACCGTCACACCCCGAGTTACCAAATCTGCGGGGTTTTGGTCAGTAGGAACGTATCTGAAAAAGCAAGTGGTATTAAATTCATTTTTCAACCGCGACTGGAACAAGGTGATGTCCTTAACCCTATTATTTGCAAAAATGTTACCGGATTTCACACCTTTGTTCAATACCCAAGATAACGCAATCTGGGAATCTGTTGCAATAGTAATATTAGTAACCGTTACTTTATCCAAAGCTTTCAATAAATTAAACAAACACTTAAATGATAAATAAATGGCAAGCAATTCTAAAGTAGGCAAAGTTTTAGTTTTAGTGGGAGCCACCTTCGCCTTGCTAAATAGTAACGACGGCTTGTCACAGCCATCACCTGCAACATAGACACACAATCCGTAGTGCGTTTTAGACGCATCAGTAAATATGATCAACTCGACGTTGCTTTCATTTTCAAAGACCTTACGATGAAACTTTAATATATTCAATTTATTCAATTCTCCCTTTAAAAGTTTCCAGCTCCCCTCCAGCTCCTCCGTGAGCTGCTCGTCCCAACCCAATTGCTTACGCCAAACATCCCTCAGCAAAGCTTTCCCGGCAACTGTGACAGGCGTCACCAAACCTAACGGGTCAAAACACTTTGCTAGAGTAGATAGCACCGTACGCTTAGTAGCTTTCTGATCGTCTTCTAGACAAAAATTCACACTCAACAAATCATTTCCTTTGTCATACTTGTACCCTAACACTTTCTCGAAAGGTTCTGAATGCTCAGAACTTACCTGATCCACGTCGAAGACCCTTTCTAATACATCACTGTTACTTGACCACGACCTCAAGTCGAAACCCGCTTCTAACATCCTAGACCGAGCAGTACGATACAGGTTTTCCAAATCGTGCTCTCTGTTGCCTGTCATGAAAAGGTTGTCGACGTACATACGATTAAGTAAAAAATAGCTACACAAGTCATCGGGATAGTTCTTAACATGCTGTCTTATTACGTAGTTCAGAATAAACGGACTCGCGATAAACCCGAAAACAATTGTCGTATGCCGATAAACTTCCAAACCTTTATCCGTTTCCCACAAAATGCAAAACCTATTACGGTCATCCTCTGAAGCAAGTTTAATTTGTAAGAACGCCTTACTTATATCAGCGAGTACCAAAAAATCGTCAGATCTTAGCCCAACCAACAAGTTAAATAAATTGCCCATCAAGTCAACTCCGGGATATGCAGCTTCATTGAGCGACGGATTACTACCGACCTTCACACTACAATTCAACACCGGTCTTACCTTCGTAGAACACATTGGGTCATTTCGGACGACTTCCCTATGAGGTAAATAAATTCGTTTTCGGTCACACTGCAACGGTACTCTCTCGAGAATTCCACCTTGTAGTTGCTGCCGAAACACGGAATCGTATGCATTATACACACCAGTTTTCTTCAACCGTTGAACAACCTTACTCAAAACTGCTCTAGCTACATTATAATTATTGTGAACATCGGGTAAATTATCCTTCCAAACTAGTTGGACATGGTACTTTCCGTCTTTCATTTTAATTCCAGAATCAAATTCCTGAATTTTTACTTGATCCATATCCGAAACGACCTCTTCAGAAATTCCGATAGACTCCAATCCGTATATCTTATCTAAATTACCCTCCACATGGCCCGTAGACAACACACTGCACACAGGATCGATGCTACAGACACGGGGTTCCAAAACGAAATTTACCGCCTGAGCCTTTCGATTGATTATTTGTTTAGTAGACTATACATAGACTAAATTTTATGCTAGTTTAAACCTCCTTAATCGCTGCAAAACAAGAGCGTATCGAAGAGAGGACGCAGGAAAGCATTGTAAGGAATGGAGATACGGGAATGCAGAATCTATGCAGAAGAGGCATAGAAACAGTAAGTTGAGAAAGAAGTTTATGAAACAAAATAAAATTTGAAGAAGAAGAAAGTAGTACCTAACTCTCAGCTTGGGTCCTCACACATTTTCCCCCAATTGGTCCATATTCCCTGTTAACAATGGGAATACCAGCACCTGAAGCTTTCAGATTGCTATCCCTCGACGTCCGGCAGGTGCACGAAGGTAAACATGCACATCAAGGACTTGTAGCACGCAAGGTTGAGAAATATTTTTTGACGCACCAGCAACACAAAATTTTTCTTATGATAAACTCCGGGAAATTTTCACCATCAACATAGGTCATGTTGGCTTCAGGAGCAATCCATTTCGGTCCACTGATATCGTTGATAGCACCTCAACTACCATTAAGAGGCGCAGAATGGTTGAGCATGGGGGCGGACGAGCGTGACGGATGTTTCAGGAACTAGCAAATTCAAATTCAATTCACAATTGAGCTCACAAAATATTCGAAAATTCTTTTTTATGTGCAGTTATCTCGCGTAGAATTCTCGATTCTTTAGTAAAGGTCCCAGTGCACTTTTACGCAATCACATCGATCAAATTATCGAAAAATCTTAGTTTCAGATTGTGATACTGTCTGCGAGCAAATCTGGATAAATTTTTGCCGGACATTGGAATCATAAATAAATTCACAACAATTCATCCACTGAATTGTGAATACGCTTCCCCTGAAGCTACTTTCATCCACTGAAGATACTGTCTCTTGTTCTTTGATAAACTGATACTTTCGTCGAATTTGCTATTGTGCGATAATAGCAATCTGATTTTGTGTGCGAAAATTTTAATATGCACTGCTGATACACCCTTACTTCTGCTGATACACACTTTGTTAGAACAAGCTTTTCTGGGTGAGGAACATTTTTACCACTTTAGAGACAATAATTCTCAGTTAGATACGAAGCCATCATGTCGATGAACAATCAGAAATGTTGAAATATCCACATCAGCATACAACAAAACAGCCTTTTAGAAAAGAGGCTCGATTAAGACTATATAGACCTAAGAAGGTGTTCTTGAGTGTCCATGAAACTTCCAAGACTCATAATTAAGTAACTTTAGTCAAGGATAAAATGAAATAAACGGACGCTGACATTATTTGGGCTGGCATATAAAGGACCTCGACGAACGGGAAAGTGCGAACGAACTAATTAATTACGCCGTAGCCGTGGCGACTCCGCCCAAGAAATCGGACACGTCATCGTACTGTCTTCAGGAGCTAGCCCCGTCCCTTATGTTAACACGCCTAGAAAGGGAAAACACACAGAAATTTAGTTACAAAATTCGGTGGCAAATTAAAGTAATAAAACCTTTTAGAATTTGCTAACACTCCACGATCTGATGCATATTCCAGCCATCTCGCTCTGGTTTACTTGCTAAATACGATCCGCTAGGTAACTAAGTTAGAGGCCTAGTAACCTGCTAGGCTAATTAATTTTATCATGAGGGAATGGGACATTTTCATATGCAATGGCAGGTGCCTAAGCATAATGAGCTAATTAGCTCAGCCGACTCATTGCTTTTAGTGGTGAAGAAAAACGTCTTTTCACTGGTTTGCTGTAACAGCCAAGTACACCTGTGCGTCCTATCCCAATTAAAAATCGGCGCAGTGTTACTGCAGTGTAGGCGCAGGGTTAGTGCAGCGCTGAGTAGCGCGGCTGCGCAGAGGCTGCTCTCGGCCGCCACCTGAAGATGTCCGCCCATTTGCGCCAGTCGCGCCAGTGCAGCGCTGCTGCACTAAACCTCCATTGAGCAGACTGCGCTGCCGCAATGCAACTAGTGGCCACCACTCGTAAGCCGTTAAAAAAATAACGCGCGCAGTCGAGGATTACTGCGGTGAACTGCTCTTAGTAATTTACTGCAGTTCACCGCAGTAACCTCGACTACGCGCGGTAAAAAAAATTAGGGTAATAAAAATACTGTTTTGTTATTTTCACAACTTTACTCGTTCTTCGCTCACACTACGAAGAAAATTTGTTGTTGCATATCCTTTTTGCGTAAAATAATCGGTCAGTATAACGTTTCGCCGTCATCATCGAAAATGAGCGTCGTCCATGTATAAAAAAATTTGCGTAGATGGCGATAATTATCGAGGCTGACTGCAAAAATGTTAGTGGGATATGAAACATACGCACATTTTTAGCCTACCTACTTAGATTGAGTTTGAAAAATAACAGGACGGAAGTTCAGTCATTTGGTTACTGGCCCTTATAAATACTTCACCATACATCGGAGTTACTCTGACTGTCAGAGCAACTATGAACTAATTCTAAATATATCCCTAATACAAACAGAAGTAATTTTCGACAGGATATTTTTATAGTTGGAGAGTGGTTAGAAAATTGTATAAAGTTGTTTGTGTTCCATGAAAATATTCAAGAGCTATTGGATTATGTATTCAAGATTCGATAATTAAGTCACAGTATTTCCGACAGTCAGAGTAACGCCGATTTATGATATATCTGTCAATATTTTAACAACGCAGATACCTACACTAAACAATAAAATTCATTCAATGGCCCCAAAGCTACACATTTTAACAAATCTACAATTTATGCCCATTTATTTACGATGGAGGGCACAGAGTATTTCCGCAAACCTTGGTTACGAAATGGTAATATACCACGTATGGTTAGGTAAGCAGCTGTATTAGATAACTTGGAAAATATTATAATGATAGTTCAATTTCGGTAATTATTAGTTACTATAAAGAACCTCACACCTCTGAAGAATAAAATTTTTATGAACCCCTACCGATGGCCGGGATTAACAATATATTCGCGAATTCAAGCAAAATATTTAACACCGGCTATTCAATGATAAAATTCATCAATTGGATGTTTTTGATAGTAGAATTTACTTCCACGAATATGTTGTTTGGATGGGGAATGGCTTCTTTACTTAGTGCTCATGAAGTAATCATAAGTACAGATTAATCCTTGAGGCTCATTTAAATTATTAATTAACATTATTATTGGTAAGAATATTGGCATCCTACCTACAAGAGTATCAATTAAATGCATAACAAATGCATCAATGGAACGTTCCAACTGCAAATAATGCTTTCGCGAAAATATCGCATTACTCTCGAGAATGAATCATAACGATAGCAATGAAAAACTCATTATTAGGAATTATCATGAGCTTGGCGCGAACTTCATTTGTCGAAACTTTAATTGATTTTAAAAAGCCTTGCAGTCGGAACACTCCTACCGCCATTGAATCCACTGGCTCATTGAAGTATTCGCATGCAGAATAAACATCTACTCCTAGTGAATCTCCATCAATGTATTTAATAATCCCAAGTTCGCCACTCTTAAGAATAATCCCGTTATCTTTAGCACCAAGAAGTCCAGCTTTGTAACCAGTGTGACCAATGAAAATTCTTCCCTTTGAACTTTCGTTCTGAATTTCGGTCTTGTCGATTTTCTAATTTTCAAGACTCAAATGTTTCGCTAACTGTTCCAGTACTCTATCCTTGCCTGTGAGCCTATATTTTATCATGCCTAAATAATTTTCGAATGAGAAACATGAAATATTCCCTAAAGGCCCAAAATTTATATAACCGTCAACAAGATGGATAACACTGTGAACGTTATACGATAAAAAACTATCACCGTAAATTTTTTTTGAGCCTTGCACAAAATTTTTGAGCATCTGTTCTACAGCTGGGATGTTATCCTTTTCACCGTCTACCAACAGTGGTCTCATAGACAAACTCAAGTAAAGAAAGTTTACATATTGAGAAGTGGGTAGTACATCTTTAAACAAAACAATGCCTACGTAAAGCAATACAAAACGAAACTCTGTAGCTTTCCAAAATGAAACTGTGCGCATTCCTCCACTAAGTTTTCTAGAAAATTCTGAGGGAATGTGTTTTTGAAGTTCTTTTATGAATCCGTCAAGCGCAACAATTTTTTCGTCAGGCAAATGACACTTATTTTGATGCTTCTTACTAGATTTCAGCCTTAGCATGATCTTTTTTACAATCCCTAAACACACTAGGTGCATATAATCCAAGGGTACATTTGAAACCAAGCCAACGTTTAGATTTTCAAGCAATGACGTCACACCTGGTTTATGATGAGAAATATCGTACTTTGAGCGGAAGCTCTCATTGGTTCTTTTCGGTGCGTTCAAATTGGGTAATATTACATGCCCACCTGAATACTGGCCTTTTTGAACGCATCGTTCACAACTGTTATAGCTATTATGATTGACGATACACTTCAGGTCTGCTCTAGCAACAGCATCAGCTACAATAGCATGCACTACAACAGGGTGACACTTTCCTCCTATACGGATTCCGTTTCTCTCTAATATTTTAATGTCTGACAAAGTCTTTTCAAAAAGCGTATTGATGTGCGGCATTTTGTTGGGTTGTTGATTTTCAGACAGATAAATACCCGCACAAATTATTTTATTCAATTTGAACACTTTTATTAGTATTGGATATGCGTGATGTTTCCTTGAATCGTTAAACAATGGAATTCCATCGATGTTAATCAGCAATTTTATTACATTTGGAGCTTGGATCTGAGAGTCGAGATGAGCTTTTAAAGAATTCGGCCAATTTTCAAGGTGAACGTAGCGTCCATATTGCCAGCAATTATACGAAATGCCCGAAATATCCTTAGCTGTCAAAGTTTTTGCTGTTAGTGACAGTCCAGGAAAAAATTCATGAAGATTGTGCAGTAGTTTTGTGACTGTAAGAGCAGGAACATTGGGGCAATCTACAGTCCAATTAACAATTGCAGCTTCTATTTTGTCTTCAGTGTTGAGAATTGTATCCGCCATCAGTTCCTTTGTCTGACATGAATTTGAATTGACCTTAGAACTTGCATAAGGAAGATCTTCAAGAGTATCCCTCAACGAATTTTCATCAGCAGAAGCCTCCAACTCATTAGCTGATATTGAACCTGTAAGATCTGAAGAGGTACACTGGACTTCATGGCTAACAAATTCGTTGTTTTTCTTATTAGTAATAGCCAGAGGATTTTCAGGCGCAAAAACTTCGCACTCGTACTGCTGTGGTTTATGAATGATATTAGGTAAAGGGTCCAGTGAAGTATCGTGACGAGGAACACAGTCATGCTCAGAAGGCACATTTTCAATCGAAGAAATATGACCATCTTGGCTTGCATGCTGATATTGACGATCGAGAGCAGTTGTTAACAAATTTTGGTTGCCAGTATAGAGAGCAAGGGACCTTGTCTCCGCCGTCTCTTATGACGAGCTGACAGCGTGAGATAGGGTTTATATTTTTTCCCCATTTAAGATCGGTCTTAAATGTTCAGATAAACTCTAGGAAATAAATTCAATCTGAAAATATATACAAATGAAAAAATTAGACAATGTAACAAAGCACGTATGTGCAAGTGACTTAGTTTTGAATGCAATCGGCAACATCATCAACACAAATACGCTTGGTGCATAAATTAAAATAATGTGCTCTAATTTTCAACAACCTCGGTAGTAAAAAATATCTTATATTCGGCCTAAACCTCGAATCAATGACTAAAAATGTGTTAGATGTGATATTCCAAGTTAAATGAACAGGCTCAATAAACTTCACTCTTCATTCGCTGCGTTTCTAGTAAAATATATCAAATTTCAAATGAGTTCAAAGTATTAATCGAAATCAAAATAGAATGATTTTGAAAAGCAATAGTGAGGAATACTCACATTAGGTTATTAGAAAAGACAATGGTTGTTTACTTTGTAGAGTACTCGCAAAATGAAAAAAAACTTCAATTAAACCAATTTTTATCTTTAACGGTTGATTTGAGGAGTAATAGTGACGAGAGTAATAGTAAAGGAGAACCCTTGATGAAGATCAAATCATTATTTGCAATGGTTTATATTAAGAGTAATACGGAAGTGGAACGGTGTATAAAATCTTTTTCTTTCAATAAATGAATTTCATTTTCATTGGTGTTGTGTACGATTTTCTATTCAGGAAGTAATACTTCATATTTCATACGTCGTGATGGTATTAAAATGAATCGGATATAATTACTTGCAATAACATTTTTAGAGGGGTCTCTCACATCGTATCCTCACGATCAACCAGACAATGAAGAGGATGGATTGGTTACGCATAATGAATTAGAAAAAAATTTAAAATAACTGCTTGTATCTCTGAAAACTGTCCGTAAATAACCATAGAACACCATAAAACTTTACTGTTCAAAATTTAAAAATCCAGATTCCGAAAATGAATTATAAAATCCGAAAGATTCCAGCATAACTTTCTCAATGCCGTATCGGGAAATTTTATTTGCTACTGCATTTTATACCAGACTGCAAAAATTTGATGCAACAGCGAAAATTTAGCCTAGAATTATTCACTGCTCGTTTCTCGAACTTTCATCAAATGCAATAGTTTTCAAACCGTTAAGTTTGGAATTGCTGAGCATCATCGGGACATGATCGTAACAGTTTAGAAACCTACCAGTGTGCTTAATTCATCACACAGTGTGACTGCCTGAGAATTTCCTCACATCAGGCGCAATATTGATGAGGATGAAATGCTTTTCATCGATATGTTTATTGTATTCTCCGCCTGATTTTATCATATGGTATGCATACAGCCTACAGTCTAACCAACACTGCGTGCAGTCACATATACTGCCTATGGTCTAACGCACACTGCCTGCCGACTCACGTACATTGCCTGCAGCCTCAAAGACTTCAAGCTTAGAAGACTTCATAAAGGAAAAATTATCTACCTCATTTGGCCGATATCAAATTATATATTAACTGATTTCAATATGCATTTTTGACTATAGAATCCGATAATCATAACCATTTAATCGAGAAATCGAAACATTTTGAGTTATAGGTGTTTGAAGTTATTTATTTTCTATCTATTGCTAAAGGATAACAGACTTCAGAGATATTTATAGTCCTATTCTAGAATCCTAGAAAGAACGTGAGAAAAAAAATAAAATTCGGTGATACATATATTGTGCAATAATGACATCGTTTAAATTAACAATCAGCAACTTTTTCTGAATCAATACCTTCGGGAAGGCTCAAGTAGATTCCTGGCATAGGCAGTTTCTTCAAAAATGTATTAATTACACCAGCTCCTGATTTGATTAAATAGTTACGTAAAGTGCTAATATGTTCAACATTTTCTGATATTGTCGTTTTTCAGAAGGCCTAGTTGAAAATATTTTTTAAATTATAAACTATCATTTTCAATAAGGCAAAAATTTTACAAACGAGTAAATTAGGCCTAGTTGTTAATATTTTTTCGCTGTGAAAAATGGCAGGCTTAAATATTTATTCTGACAAATAAAATGTCTAGGCCCTAACGGTATAAAAAATGAATTATTATTGACTTAAAAGTATTTGGTATGATTTAGTGGTCTGCTGTGAATATTTAGTTGCCTTTCATCTAAAATAGACAAACGTTTGCGGTATGCGCAACTGACACCAATACTGCTACGGTGTTTGAATGTTGATACCACAACTACCAAAGGACGAACGGACAAAAACATAAAAAGATGCACTATGTGCAACTAAACTGGATTCATAATGCAACGTAAACAACTCAAAAACCAACAGCCAACACAAACGAACCGGGATAAAATTTATTAGAGAAAGGTAAACGAGCGATCTTTCAGACTAAGTTAAGTTGCGCTGAACTCTGACGTCACCTTACTTCCCGCCAGCCTTTCAACGGTCGCAATGCATGTGCTCGCGTGTACATAATTCGATGGACTCGAATGCACATACAAAGGAATGCTTTGGGGACATTCTACGATAAAAAGACAAAATATATACGAGGAAAAGGTTCTCAAACCCCCAAATGTCAATAAAATCCTAGTAACAGGATAAAAACTCAGTACATCTGACGTTAACATGATGCATGAAAAAAAAACGAAAAATATGCTTACGATTCGAAGACATGGATCATGCAAACCTACACTAACAATACAAAACAGCTATAGGTCCGTATATGATGAATCAATGTTAGAGTCTGACGTAAACAGCAATAACAACAACGACTTCCCTTCGCAAAATATCTCGCAAAAACCGAAATGTTCAATTTGTTACGACTTTTTAGCCTCTGACGACTCTATCAGTAAATTCTTGCTTAATCCACTTTTCAACACCTAACTTGTACGTTACTATAAAAAATCACTCATCTAAAAACTTTTTCTTTCTGTATGTTGAATTTCACTTCAGACAAACTAGCATTTCCCCTTAATCACATCAAAATCTAACCTAACCCTACACCAAGATTTCACCGGACTAACAATATCGATCGCACTACTTCTCTTCATTGACCCAAGATGACAACTGAAGTTAACCGGCGATCGGATAGGGGCATCGAAACTTAAAAATTTACTGCTTATGTTCATTCGTCGTTCGTAACCAGTATAATCGAAGCAAAGGAAGCACAATTCGGAGTATTTAATGAAAATTTATATAGTAGATTCATGGTTGATTTTCATTTATGGTATTAAAGGGATCCATCACCGAAATGCCAGTTAAAAACTTTTAATTTATTTGAAAAAATTGAGGAATGATGACCGATGGACGACCTGGTTCACTGCCGCTGTTTATCGTACCAAGAACCCATGTTGTCATACTACTTCCACAGTCACAATATTTTCATAACATTTTCGTTAAATTTCAATTAAAGTGTCAATATTGATAAATATGTATATCCTGAACAATTGGTAACAGCAACAAACTACCACAAGGGATTTTTTTTTAAATTGCACATTTTACCCTTAATGGAATGAGTACGTATATCAGGGCGAATGTTTTTAAAGATGTCATTAAGGGAATCAATCAATCCGTCATAATATGAAATTTTCATCATTGTATTAGAAAACTACGATCAAATAAAAGAATATGCTGAATATGATTCACTTCTTGATCCCAAGACCCTACCCTTTGAGCCATAAACGTTTAAAAGTTTTGTTTGTATAATAAATAGTTCATTACTCGTTATGAAGAATCAATGAAGTGTATAAAATAAAGTGTAACTACGATGTGTCCACATTACTTAAAATAAACCAGGAAATCATTCACAAATATTGTATTCATTTTATATGCCCTCAGGCGGTTCGTTCAATTAATGCATAACCATGTGGCGAATTTTTAGCATATTTCTTATTTTCACCACTTGGGCTACTTCGCAAATAAGTATTGTAAATTAAATTACTTTTCTATGTTCTATTAGTGGTGCCTGTGACAGACGCAGTGATTATTTTGGCATAGATGAAAAAATTATTTTCTGTTTTTTAATAACACACTCTCTTGCATATAAGAATAAAAAACCATTGACAATGGAAACAAGCATGAACATGACTATATGTAATTCAAAAAGAATATAGAATATAGAATAAGTTCATTATTCTATATGTAATTCAATATTAGAATGAACTTCAGTTGACCATTAGCGGCTCAACGCAGTGAGTGCTGCGGTAACGCGCGTGTAGTTTTCACTGCGCTGAACTACTAGCGGCCACAATTGATTTGCTGCAGCGACAACTACTGGAGAGAGGTGCTGCGCTGAACCTGCCCTAAACTCCACTTACTGCGCCGAACTGCAGTAAGCCATTCGAGACACTGCGCCGATTTTCAACTGGGATGGGGTGCTCAGCTTGAGCTCTACATCAACACCACAGAAAAGAAAGAAAGAAAAAGGAAAAACATTTATTTCAAATACAGCAATAAAGTTCAAACATGAAATACTGAAACATTGGTTTTAAAATACCTTAACGTTAACATTCATAATTGATAATAACACATTGGCGTCGTTATACCCACGTTAAATGTTGAAACAAAAAGTGAATGACAGGAAAATCACAACAAAAATGAGTTCCCTTCGTTGCGTAATCTGATTTTGACAGTGCATTTGAATATAAGTAACCAAGAGAAAACAATCCTCGCAACGCTCAGTTGAAGAATGCAATTCTTTGTGCTCACTTACATTGAAATAAAAGCGACAATCGTGTTCAAATACCTTAACTTAGAGATCATTAATTGCTATTCATACATGGTTATCGTAATACCCATGTTAATTGTTGAAAGAAATTATTCGGACCCTTAATTGCTATTCATACCTGGTTATCGTAATACCCATGTTAATTGTCGAAACATGATTCGTAGAGAAGCACAAAAAAATGCGTTCCCTTTCGTTGCGGTAGTCGGATTTCGGTAATGCATTTAAAAAAAAGTGCCTAATAAAACATAACGTTTGTGACGCATTGCTGAAAACACACTCTTTAGTACGTCCTTATATTGAAATATGAGCATACGAACATAGGAATTAGTGATACGAGCATGAGGGGTCGATGTTAAAAGTAAAATAGGCACATTTGATTTATTTTGCGTTTAAAACTATAAGGTCGACAGGCAGGATTTGGGACAATTTTAGCACAAGCGCATCAACAAGTTTGTCGAATGATGAGTTCGGAAATAATATAATATTTACTATAACAAAAAATATATATGATATTTCATACTTACGCGAATAGTACTGACACAAAAGAATTCACCGGAGTCAAAGACATGAAAAGGATGGTTGTACAATGCCAGCCGCAATATTTTCAACATAGCTGAAACCGCACAAAAAGTTAACTACCTAAAATAGTGTTGCCATGATGTACTCACGAGCGTAAGAAAATCAAAGTTGCTACACAAAACGAACAGGAGAAATTTAAGACTAGAAGAAGAAAATGAAACAGTGATGTTTCATTTTCCTAGAGTGTTGTTTTTCATAAAGTTATGACATTCGTGGAAACCGTAGCATTTTAAAAATGTTTTAATAGGAACAAAAAAAAGAGATGCTAAAATACCTTCACGTTTACACCTTTTCTTTCTTTGCAGGAAGTAATTTAGTGTTGAAAGTGCAAATAAATGAGAGTAACTAAGAAAACAACTCCCTATAACACATTGTTGAAAACACTCTCGTCAGGGCGCACGTATATTGTAGTATGTACAAAACAGCATAGGAACTAGTGATTAGCGGGATTAAGTTTAAGAGAAAAGTTTTCAGATTTAAATTATTTTGCGTCTAAGACCATGATATCGACATTTAGGGCAATTTTCCTAGTTTGATTTTGATGTATCAACTAGAGTGCTAAAATAATGAGCTCGAAATAATTAAAATGTTTCACAATTAGACAAATTTATAATATTTACTAATACGCTGATAATACTGGCACAAAAGAGTTCACCGGAGTTAATGGCATGAGGATTGTTGTACTATGGTAACCGTAATATTTACAGCACAGCTGGAACAGAATGAAAACGTAACTACCGAAAATAGTTTTATCATAACGCGCTCACGAGCGTAAGAAAGTAAAAATTGCCAATGAATTACGTCGCACTTTCGAGTGTTTTAATATTTTTTTAATATGAGCGAAAAATGCTTTCAAATATGTTAAAATTTTGACCTTGACTTGAGATTTACATATAGGGATCATAATACTCATGCAGGTTAATTGTTAAAACAAATTAGAAGAAAAGCACGCAAAAATGCGTTTCCTTCGTTGCGTTGGTTTGATTTTGACAATGCATTTTATTACAAGTGATCAAGAAAACGTTATCCAGGTGATGCATTGTTGAAAACACTCTCGTTAATGCACTCCCAAACAGAAATTTGAGCTTATGAACAAAGGAATAGTGAAATGAGGGATTAAGGTTGAAAGTAATACGGGGAGATCGCAATTAACTTGCGTCTTAGGTTGTAAGGTTTACATTAGAGGCAATTTTACATTGTTTCGTATCAACTAGTAAGCTAAACAACCGGCGGGGATAGATTGAAATATTTAACAATGACACAAAAATTAAATTCGGAAGGTAATAACATTGGCACAAAAGAGTTCACCGGATTCAAATACATGAGAAGGATCGTTGTACAATGCTAACCTTAACATTAGCAACTATGTATGCTGAGACAAAACGATAAAGTAGAACCAGGTTTATATAGTGTGGTCAAAATTTACTCAAAAGGTATAAGGAACGTTACATTGTAACACAATATTAACATGAGCATTTAAGGACAGGAATTTGTTCTACGTATGCACACTCACATACACATATAAACGTACATACAGATACATGTACATTCATACACATATATACATGTACATATATACATAAGTACCAGCGTCACATGAGAATACACACATCCCTATTGAAAATCGAGGACGGTGCACCGGTGGAATATGAGTGGAAACATGGACGATTTGAGGTTGGTTTACCGTCTATTTGAGGGTCAAATGTCCAGTCTCCGCGACCATACTGCGCCCTCAATACGTCCATACTGCGACCAACTTTGGTCGGTGAACAGCTTCAAATCAACCTCAAATCACCTCTAAAACCAACTTAGGCCGGAAAATGGTTTCAAATCAACCTCAACCCAACTCTACATCCAATGAATCGCTCGCTTCACAACCTTAATCAACTTCAAATCACTGGTGGCCACCTCTACGCAATCGCTTAAAAAACGCTCCCAGCTGCCAGTGTATGACGTCACGAGCATATATACATAAGGTTGTGACGTCATACACTGGCAGCTGGGAGCGTTTCTTATCCATCGTACAGAGATCACCTGTGGTTCTGATTTTGCTAGGGTGAAGAAGCAACAATATTAACATACCATGCTAACCGCACACCAATATTAAATATCATATACCCTTATTTAGGATATATGAATCAATTGCGCAACCTTAACCAATACATTCACGTGGATATTTGGTAGCTACGATCAGATATTTGGTAAACAAATCAATCTATTAATAAGCCACTTAGGCAAGCTCAAAAATTTAGCCCTGTCGAATGACCTCTAGCCTCAAGCCTGATATCAAAAAATATTCAATCGCCCCTTTGATAGGTCAGGTGCTTTACTCAAAAACCAACCTCTACGTCTGTCAAAAATCGAGTATTAGAATGAAAATAATTGGAAGGATATGAAACAAAATTCGTAAAATATATTTTTTCTATAAACTACAAGCGAATAATATCGATGTATGTATGTATAGCCGAGAGCTTTCTCTCTCCACAAGGGATGGGTAGCTACAAGTGCAGAGAACCAAAAAATTGCAAAAAACATAGACTAGAAAAATTTTTTTCAACGTTCATACACCTCCATCTAATCACAATCGCACATACTTTGCATTCCAGGCATATGAATGCAGCCAGGCCCGACAGCTACCGCTGGTTTACCCCGGCCGCATCATTAGTGGCGTGAGGGCCCCCGAACTTTTCGACGTGACTATCATTCACACTAATTTTATTAATAATTATTTATATCCAATACAAATGTTTCTTTGAACTGCAGCACATACATTAAAATAATTGTTTTTGAAATATCAAACAAAAATTTCACTGTAAATTGATAGAATTCAAAAGCTTTAAATAAACAGATGTGGGTCAGAATATTTTATGCATAATGAAAAAATTTTATTTGAATGGTGCAGTAAATAACAAAAGATAATAAAAATATGTTCTCTAAGATGTTGAAAATTAGTGATATTGCACATCTTGGAATAAGTTGTTCATGTATAATTCTATATCACTCTGTAAATACTGCATTCAAATTGATGTTTCTTTCTCGTGGAAGTTAGGCATAAATATAATCAAAAGAAAGATAAACGTTTCTTCATACCTAGGCATAGCTCAAGAATTTTTTTGGGGATTGTTTTTCAAAATAAGTACTGATATGTAAAATATTAAAAACTATGAACTGTTAGCAATTAGGGATCTAAAGCAGGTTTGTGCCACAATCATCCAAACTGACTGAACAAGACACTTTTGTATGTACCTAAATTATTTTCAAAATAAAAAAATATTCCAATCAAATATTAAAAATTAGACAAAAAATTAGTTACAATAACAGAAGTAACTTGAAATGTTTTGTGTTTGAGAAAAAGTTTCATGTAAATACCAAAGCAATGAAAAATGGTCAATATTTAATTTAATGTTGTCAACGATTTTCATAATTTCGTAGCCATAGATAGGTAATATAGTCGATTTTAAGACGTTTTACACGAATGACAATGTGCCCGGAAATGCTCAGTTTTCGAGTTATTTAAGTTTGAAGTTATACGAACGGCGGTCCTGAATGGCCTTTTTTGCGCAAAAACAGTCATTGTTTTTGCAATGGAAACGGAAGCTAACCTCCTATTACAAACGTAAAGAGGTTGAGTCGTGAGGGGTAGCCATAGTTCTTTTAGTGAAAATTATAAATAAAGGTTTCTAGTGACGTTTGTTTACATCGACTCCAAGATGGCTGCCGCCATCTTCAGTACCTGTTGGCGCCATGGCGGCAGCCACCTTGGAGTCGATGTAAACAAACGTCACTAGAAAACATTATTTATAATTTTCACTAAAAGAACTGAGGCTACCCCTCACGACCCAACCTCTTTACGTTTGTAATAGGGGGTTAGCTTCCGTTATTAATTAAATTACGCTAGCCGCGCGCGCTTCCATGGCGCGCACAAGCCAGCTTCAAAGTTGAATAATTCGAAAATAACACATCACTGCGCAGAATGTCATTCATGTAAAACATTCTTAAATGTGTTCCTTTATTGATTCTTCGCAACGAAATTATGAAAATCGTTGACAACATTAAAGTAAATATTGACGTGGTATGAACTAACTACAAAATAGAAAAAACCTTGCCAAAATTAGTAGATATATGTGAAAAATGTTTATGAATGTTGGAGTTAACCTCAATTGACTGTTAAAATGTTTAAAATCTGCCAATCCTGAACTTGTCCTTTCCCACTATTCAGTGGTAATTTCTAACTTAAAATACATGGCCAATATTCCCAATGAAAATGCATTATCAA
Source organism: Morinoia aosen (assembly GCA_030386875.1). Lineage (NCBI taxonomy): Eukaryota > Metazoa > Arthropoda > Malacostraca > Amphipoda > Talitridae > Morinoia > Morinoia aosen. Next base: position 10,158,224 of record CM059569.1, on the reverse strand, counting down.
AATGACTATTTCTACCAATAATAACTTTAAAACATCAAAATGAGAGTCTACAATTAGCCTACAATGTAGACTGACGAAAACGGTTAACTCGACAATCACTGAATCGAGTACCGCGCAACATTGAAAAGCCAAAATAACCGATTGCAATTTACCAGTTGCATTTTTCTGCTTAAACGTTCATCCGAAAACATAAACGGATAAGTGTGAGATACCATACTGTAATTTTTTTAGATTTATTTGAGGTCCTTACATGAAGTGTATAATAGCAAAGTGAATTTTAGAAGTACGAACAATCATTTGCTCCCCCGAAGGTGAAGAAATATTTTTGTGCACAAAACTGGGAGCGTGATATATTTTTGAGTTAAGATATTTTTTAAACCTTTGATGATATAATATTATATCGAAATAAGAAAATACTACACAATACTTGAGCATGATTGCCGTAGATGTATTATATACCAATAAACAACCTATTCTGCAGCTTAGAGTTGCCAAACATTTATGACATTTAGATGAGACTAACCTCAATTCAAAATATGCATAATTTACCGAGAGCAGCTTTTAAACGAACGAAGTATTTATTTTTCCGTTCACTTCATCATCCAAATTGGGAGATATATTTGGCATGGACGTTTTTGTCTTAGGCTAAATATCTAAGAAAGATGAATTAGTAACTCTGATTAGAGAATGACAGAAAAATGTCCGATATACTTCGTTTGCTCACTGCATCCTAAACTTCACGATTAACAAACTTTGCCACTAGGCGTTTTATTATGTTATTTCTTGTTCTAGTGAGTAACTTGAATTATAATTCTGTTACGAGATTCCAAGTTCAAATACCAAATATTATTCACAAGTAGAAACATTTACTATGCTTTTCGATAGGATCATAGAATTAGTATCTATTGCATTATGTTTATCATTTTAAATGAAACGACAAACAGTTGAAGTGTTTAGAATTAATATTTCTCCATGTATTGTTGAACCCCATCATGTGTAATCACAGCATGAAATACAGTATTCACCTCCGTTACATAAATAATAATTTTATGATATTGTTGAAATGTATTTGGCTACGCCTGTGCATTTATATCCCAACAAGTTAAATATAATTGAAACGTTCCACAATACACCTCGGCAATTTGATGCAGTTTCACTCGACCATAGAGTTGATCATATTTTAAAACGAGAAGTAAACTATTAGCATGAGTCATATTTACCGTATTTAGTTTGGGTGCACATTTAGCACCAGTTGCTGCAGCTACTGACGATTTGCGATAAGGATTAATTTATGCAATTGAGAATTAACCACAAATGCAGAGCAGTAATTATTGAATGGGAGAGGGCATGAGAAACAAGTGTCAGAAAAACACGGTATCAGCGATTCTGAGACAGATGGCCGTCCTTGGCCAAGTCAACACCTCGAATCGCTACTATATGCCGCGAATTAAAGACGGTGTATGGACGGGAGGCCACGGATGGCAGTGCCAATCATAACATGCTCGTAAATTGGGCGGTGTACCGTTGCTTTATCGGTCGGATGGCCGAATGACCAATAAATCGCGGATAATAAGCCCTGTCAACCATATTCCACCGGTGCACCGTCCTCGATTTTCAATAGGGATGTACTTAATATTCGCATACAAGCGATCGCATTGCATATGCATATAACAAAGATGTGTTGATTGTGGTATAATGTAATGAAAGATAGGATAATTAGCAATAAAAATTTCTGACTACTTTTCCAGTACGTACTGCAGTTTACACTTATTGTGTGGACGCAAGATAACGAGCGATTTTAGTTTTGAATTCTCTTAATGTTTGAGGGGTTTTGATGCCCTGGGGAAGTTGGTTCCATAGTATGGCGCCTGATACAAAGCTTTCTGCCAAGTGTGAGAAGAACGGTATTTGATTAAGAAATAATGTCTCCAATCCTGCTTCAGGTTGGTGACGGTAGAGAGATGGAATTTCACTATTTCAGCATTGCTCTGAAGAAGTACAAAGAGGAGAATTCGTATTGGGCTTTGTGTACCAGAATCCTTTCCTGAATAGGAGTCCAGCCGAGCTTATTCAGGAGAGATGTTACGTGATCACTCTTTTTGAATTTACCTTTGCATGAAACCTTAGCTCCGAAATTTAGGCCTTTTTGTAAATCTTTTTCAAGATATTGAGGTATATCTCCCATACCAGGGTACAATAGTGAGTACGTGATAAAACTAAAGATAGAACGGTAAATAATCTAGATTCATCGTCGAGCACACTTTTTATACGGTTAAAAAACATCAAAGTCCCGTGAATTGTGTTGCAGGTTCTATCAACGTGGGATTTGAAGGACATGTTTCTATCGAACCAAATACCTATATTTTTTCTTGTTTCTGATTGGTGAATTTTATAATTCCCAACCGAAAGAGTTAAATTTAGATTCTGAATATTTTTCATAGCATCTATTGATCTAAAAACACTGAATTGCATTTCACTCTCGTTTAGCTTGAGACGATTTTGGTCACAGCACGACTTGAGGCTGATCAATAGGACTTCAGCTCCAATTTGCGTCTGTGATATTTTTAATACAGAGTTTGTCATTGTAATTTGAACATCATCTGCATACATACATACATACATACATACATACATAGGGATTCGAGGGTTAGAAGGCATTAGAGGGAAATCGTTAACGAAAATTGAAAACAATAGCGGATCCAGAATGTATCCTTGAGGGACACCTAAGTTATTGTGAAGGAATGGGGACACTTGTTATCTAAGAGGGCTGCATGAGACCGGTTTGAAAGGTAGCTTTAAACCAATGCGTATCAACTCCTGAGCTCAATATTTTCCGTTAGAGTTGATCATGTTAGACTCTGTCGAATGCTTCGGAAAGATCGAATGGCAGAAAGAGTGATAAATTTTTTTTGTCGATATTGCTGTTATTTCATATAGTGATATTGAGCAGGGCGTCTTGAGTGATAGTGTTCCTCCCATAGGCATATTGATTTAGATGAAGTAAATTTGACTCGTCCAAGTGAGAGGACAGTTGATTCGTTACCACTTTTTCCAATAATTTTGACAGGACAGGTAAAAAACTTATGGGTCTGTAATTTGACGCTGTATTTATGTCAAAAGTTTTATGTATCGGTCTAATTATGGAGTATTTCCATTGGTTTGGAAATTTATTAGTTGCAGTTGAAGTGTTGATAATCAAACGAATCAATGGTGCTGTGACTGGAAAACTGTCTCTGATGTATTGAAGGCTGATTTCGACTGCTTTTGTGTTTTTCATTGAGTACAAGATATTCCGCAACTCTGGTAAATCGACAAGACGGGGTCTCCACAGGGCACTAGCCTTTGAAAGTGTAGTAGGGCACGAATTTTCAACTGACAGTTTATTTGGATTGGTTTTACATACTTCATTTAAAACTTGTGTACCTACTTTTTAAGAGAATGTGTTGAACTCAGCGGTCTAAATCTTTCTGTTGAGCCACCTCAGTCTAACTTTTTCACCGCCTCATCGAAAAGCATGCAGACGATTTGCCGAGTCGTATACATGTTTGTGCATGATTATCGTCACCGAGGCAACGATATATAACCGTCTTTATCGTCACCAAAGACCTCGTTTGCAGCGATATTTATCGCTGCCACGAGAGCATAATTGTGCATAATGTTACATAACAGGCAGCTAATGAAATTCATAAGCATACATACTTCTGCATACAATATGCCTTTTCATAGCACGGTACACAGACGTAGATACGTGTACTTCTGTGCGCCATTATTTAAATCCGTAGTGCCGTGAGAATTTCCCGCCATTAGAGAAGTATATCCCTACCATTCGAAGTTATCGCTGCCTCGAATGGATAAGTAAGTATAATAAAGCAAAAGGCGGCGATATCAGAGCATAATTATACATTTTTAATTGACTATTGAATTAATTAGGTTCAAATATTTCAACATAATCACATATTTTCTAGTTAGTCATCCATTACAAACTGAAATCAATAAATTTTCACAGAAAAAATAAAAAAGGATCACGAACATATGAAATGTTTTTTTGTTAATACGAATCACAAAGTTCAGGTAAAAAACTCACAGAATAATTAAAAAACTCAAGAAGAAAGTAGTATGTGCTAAAGTAAAAAATAGTAGTGAACTTAGCACATTTCGTTCGAAGTGACCTACCGGTGGTCACTTAGGTGATTTTCATAGTGCTGCTGACCCACCAGCAGTCACTAACTCATTTTTTATAAATAGTTATTGAAAGCTAAATCAAAGCCAGGTCCTGTTTATGTTTGCGATTTTCAAAGGTGATTACCACAATTATATTTAAATTTGAATTTTATATTGAACTTCCGTTTAACCCATCGCAGTGAACGTGTTAAAAACGATGGTCCTTAAAAACATAAACGCATACTATTTCAATAAAAAGGAGGCCTAACCACCATCAGCTCTGGCCCTAATTTTATCCCCCTGGTACAAAATCTTTTGAATTATTTTTATTTTTCATTGTATATCATAGTATGAGTTTCACTAATCACAGCAAGAATCCCCAAAAGAGGAATACTCCAGGGATCATTTAGTATAAAGTATTATACGGGGATTTTATGCCCAAAGTATGGTTTCGCACAGGACATCCGATGCTATGAAAGGTAGGAAAACAATTCCTGATAGAAGACAAACTTACAATAAAATCATAAAAGCTACTGAAGAAATACCAAACCAAATCAAAAAAATACTGCGTAACAAAATAAAAGACTTCCTATGTAACAAAAAAGCCTACCCTTCCAATTCAGATACATTCTCCCTGTGAAAAAAAACAGGGTCGTTGTAAAACACTTACTACTCAACATGAAAATTTCACCACATATACAAAACTCAGTTACTATTGATAACTGTTTGGATTTATGTAATCGAAAAAATCTTAAAATGAGAAATAAACATAAGCAGATTAGATTATCATGTAGTTTATGCCTCCCTAGCCACAATAATGGTCTTTCTACGAGACAAATAATGAAGGGACCATCTGGAATGGACACGTAAACCTGGAATCTATGTACAAGTGTGTTCCCACACAAGATTACCTGCACATAGAAACAGCAAGTCCGGAAGGAAGTTAAAACAATATAAAAGTTCAAGAAGAAAGTAGTAGGAGCTGATGTAAAGGATTGCAGTGAACCGAAAAAAGATGTTCCTTGACAGAACAATAAACTCATTATTTGAAAAAAAAGAAGGCCTGCCTAACCTTTAGCTTGGGCACTCACATTGTCCCTCTGGGAGTGCTACTTACCATACATACAATAGTATCTACCTGAGGAGACAAACCTACCCAGAATGTCAGAATTTGAGCCACATCCATTGGTGTGAACGAAACATTGCACACTTATTACACTGCCTTATTCTACAATTAGATCCGACGAAGGCGGCACTAGCTCAGCTGCATAATTGATGCTCGGTGAGGGGACAGTGTCAGTTGATACGGTTGTGGTGGTGGCACTGAAATTGGTGGTGGTTGCTATTTCTGCAGCCTCTGTAGCACCTGTTCCACGGTGATGTCTATTTCCATTCCAATCCACCTATCCACGCAGACCTCGTAGTGCGGCGACAGCGATTTCTTTGTGATTGGTGAACCCACCGGCTGCCAACACTTCTAAAAAATATGAGAACAACTTAGTTCTGTGATTGATAAAGTTGTACCTATAAAATAGTGAGTAAACAGAAATTACGTACGAGTTGTAGACTAAAGAATGATTTACCAATGTTTGTAGCAATGATCACTGTTTCGAACGGCAAGTTTATTAATGTTCTATAGCAATTGAGGCATAATAGATAATATAGCAGATATAAGATTATGAATTAGTTGAAGCTTCCTTAACTAAGAAAACGCTGCTCCAAATAAAGGAATAATGAAAGGACCACAAGAATGGACTGTGTACACGAAGAATCAAAGCCAAAGAGAGTTTCCACACAGTACATACTGCATGCGCATAGAAACAGCAAGTCAGGACGTTCAAACACTATAGAATTTCAAGATGGAACAAGTAGGTGCTGAAGACAAGGATAGCAGTAAACTGAAAAAATGACTAGCTGTCGTTAAGGTAATCATTATCCCATTTTTAAAACTCCTATACTATTCGACCGACCGTCATGAAATTTGGTATAGGTATGTGAAATTGAAAAAGGTTTAAGATTGGACTTGTGTTTTTTTCCATTTTCCCATTAGAAAACGAATTATTCAATGAAAACGTAAAAATCTGCGGAAAATCCCTAGACTCAATCACATTTTGAGATACAGAGATAACATTGGTATAAAAAGAAGCAGAATTGTATTTTCTACAACGTAACGTGGAGTTTTTTGAATTTTCAGAAAACTTTAAAAAAAATGAAAAATGCAAAAACTGAATCCATATTCACACTTTTTCCAACAAAAAAATGTAGCTAATTTTTTTTCCGAAAATGAATAAAAGCCGAGGTCATCTTGTAGAGGATTAAATTCCGGTTCTTTTGATACCAAAATCATCACTGTAGCTGAAAAACTGAAAACTACCCGAGGTGTAGAAGCTTGTAAATTGAAATTGTTCAGGAGAGTGCTGAACGCAAGTGCTGACGCGGCGGCCTTCGGCATGATCATAACCTCCCCTTAGCAGTTCAGGCAGGCGACTGACGCGTGGAGGGAATATATATGGAGGGAACATGGTCGTCGGTGAAGAGGACCAGATTCTAAGTTTTCTTTTACGTCTGTAGTAACCAACAGCGTTCTCCCTAGTGTGACGTCAGCACGGAAGTCAGTTACCTACTGACTACAATGGAGTGCGCACACGCTCGCTGAATGCTTTTCTAGCTGTTGAGATTATCGCACAATCGTTAATCATTAATTTGGGATTCCGAAAGATAATAAATTGTGTTTCTTCACTTGAGGACACTTAATTAATAATATCAAAATTACTAGCAAAGATACATTAAAAGTTTAAAACTATAAAGATTACAGGCCCTTGAATATAACAAATTACAGAGCGACCTGCACGCACACCTTCGCCTTTGACTTGTGGTGGGGTACTAATCTTGATTTGGAAAATGGGAGGCGGAATTGTGGAGGAGGTGGGAGGAGCCAACTTCAGCCAAGCGTCTGTGGTTGGCTCAAAGGTGGTGACGTGTCGGGCCTTGCCAATGCCCGAGTCTCTCAACTTTTGCAGCTAATTTGGATCTGATCGAAATCGGCTATGCTCCCTCCAGTATATTCTAGCTTCATGGACTGACGGATTACTCCACTAAAAACTCAAGCATACACTCATGGACTAGTTGCCAAACATCGCCAGATAAAAAAATTACTGAGAGAGAAAAAATTACATGCTGTAATGCAAGAACTGCGTAGCTTGTATACCCCACCGCTCTCGCCCCTCCCCCCTTTTGATCCACTTCCCGCAGTCCTCTGAGTGTAAAACTTCACCAATGTGTCCGCTCCATATAGTGAGTAAAAACGAATTCCGAACTCTTGTTGATTTTTTGGGATAATGCTTCCCTCAACAAAAGGAAAAACATTCTATTTCAACCTGTAGAGAGCCAAATTTTGAGCTCGAACCTTAAATTTTCATTCTAGGAGTGTTACTTCCCATAGGTACAATCATTTTATCTTTGTTAGGTTAAAATTCAGCAGAAAAATGTGTGAACTGTGAGTGACTGGCTTTGTATTCAAGAGGAAATGTAACAGTAGCAAAAAATATAAATATAGGTGCTCTATTTGAACAATACGTGAAGGATAAAGGAATGTCAATCTTTAAGTTTCAATTCTTTATGTGCTATACAGAATTTATAGCTTTCACAGCTGATTTCACATGATAATCAACAAGGAAAAGGAAAGTGGATTATTATTAAAAAGAACTACCGATTTCTGATACACTGGTATAATTTTTGTTTATCTTGTAGTGCTTTATTTAAATAGGTTAGTAATCTACATAAAAACAAGATTATCAGGGAGGGTAAGAACATTTCTCAGTAAAAACTGCTTACCATGAATGATGCGTATTGCACTGTGGTCCTTGAAGGCAATTTTCGACTGCTGCCTCCGATGATCAAGCCCTGAGAAGCCTAAGTGCATCGTCAGTTCTCTGGTGAACAGGCGCTTAAAAATACGTCTCACGGACTCAAAAACGCTTACTCGTACAAGACCTTTGAGCGCTACCGGCTGGAAAAAAACAATATCTTTCAATAGATTCACATTTCACCTAGGTTTTAACACAAGCTTCTTATTCACACTTACCGTGACTTGTACTATAGTCTCGAGACCAAAGATAAATCAAGAAAATGACTTCACGAATGCATAACTGATGTATTTGTTTGATTCAATATTTTTCCATTTCTTTTTGAAGCTTAACATTCCTGCTCTCAAATTTGTTGCAAGGTTATGCAAGGTTATGGGCCTTCATGTGAAATGCCTCTATTTGCCCTTATATAAGAAACTGTTTCTTGAAGGTAATAATTTAGTAAAAACTTCCGTAGACATTTCATCTTAGATATTTCTTATGGTGTGTACAATACTTCATTCATTCCAAGAAATGGATATTCCCACACTGTAACTCATTCGAACAATAAAAAAATAAACAATGAAAATAGTTCATTAGTACTGCTTAGATCTAACCTTTATATAAAAAGTAAAGTTACCTGCGCATACATAATTATTTCATGGACTTGGGAACAGCATTATTTAAGCATGAAATAAAAATAATTCTATTTAACTCACTAGTTCAAGTTACTTCACAAGAACGTCCAGTTCTTCTACTGTCTTGGATGGTCAAGGCAAGGGCTATTTGTTCGCAGGTCGGGGCTTTCTCACCTCGTCCAATTTTTGTTCAAAGACAATCGGCCGATTTGCCAACTTCTTAAATTTCTTTGACAGTATATCTGATAATTTTTCTTGTTGTTTGCTGATGCGCTTCAGCCCAGTTTGTAGATCGTCGACATTACTTGCCATATTGTGTAGCATGCCCATCACTTCAGTTAATGTGCATTCCTTTCTGTAGATAATAAAACTTCATCAACTACAGTAGGATATATCTAACTGCTCTGAGTTCCAAAGTGATAATGGTTAAGCAAGTGGAATACATAATTATTCAATTGCAATACCAGAGAAGTTGTTATGATACAATTGCAACCTTCCGATGTCATGATGATTGAAGAAAGGTTATGATAATTAGAAAGTTAGTATACAATTCAATGCTAATGTGAAAGAGGAAAGTTAGGGTAATGGTATCGTGCTTCATAGAGGATATCTCACCGTGACGAACTGGGAGGATTGCAACTTTGCACCAGTGATGAAACTTGAAACTAGGGAAGCTGTGTTTCGATGGTGCTGCGCGCAGAATCATCTTCGCTGGCTGAAGAAGAATAAGCTCCTAGGGACCCTTTTTCCTCACATCTGTCTTGGGAATCTGGGAGGTTGTGAGAGCATAATATATAAGAAAAAACACTGCACAACTAAAACAGAAATTCAGCTATACACCAGAAAAAAATGAGAAAGTTATGTAAAGATGAACAGCAGAGCACCCCTTGCTATAAGCTTACAGATGAATAGAAAGACAGTAAATGCTGATTAAGAATAATAAAGTTTTGTTTCGCCAATTGATGAAGAGCACAGAGTGACACAGAGTAGAGCAAAGAAATTAACTTTTATTCTCATTGGCCAAGGTGCTAATGCTAATTAGCGTGCATGTAGTAGCATTATTTTATATCCAATCTTATATGTAGAATATACCAATATCTCTGAAAAGTTGCTGCGTTTGAAAACAGTGTCCGTGGAAACAAAAATCTAAAGTAAACTACTTATCTCTACATACTCGTATTTAAGAGTAATTACTAATTACAGGATGCCTAACACATGATAGAGAGGGAAAATTCTTCACTAAACAAAAAATATGTATATGAAACACTGCTGCAGATCATGAATATTGCACACCTTATATATTAATTTAAATAACATACAATAATGATAAAGGAATCATGAACTAGATTAATATCATTATTACCATATAAGTTAAATCCTGCATAACTCCACAACAAAAGTGTTCCAAAGAGTGCATAGTGAAGGGGTCATCGAGTATGGACACACAGACACGTTCACTGGCAATCTATGCACCAGTGTACTCCCCCACAACATTCTCCGCACATACAAACAGCTTTTCAGGAAGAAAGTTCAAACATGATAACAGTTCAAGGAGAAACTAGTAAGTGCTGAAAAAATGATAGCAGTGAGACTAAAATATGATCTTCAACAAAACAAAATACATATTTCAACGAAGAGAAGGGATACCAAACCATCAGCTCTGTCCCTTACATTCTGCCACAAGAGGAACTACTTCCCATAAATACAATAGTTACATCCCCTGAGGAGTAAAAGCTAGATTATTTACCGAGTAATTTTCAGTGACAAAGTAACTGTACACTCACTTGAAGTTGCCGCGATGTTTGTGACCACATAAGTTCTCCAATGCGATGATGGTGCTACACAGTCTCCTATTTTCAACTCCAAATCTTCTGAAGGCCATTAGCAAAGAATTTTTTTTCTTTTGTGTAAGCCAGCTTTATGGCACCGCCCTAGTTGAGTTATCGCTAAATGTAACCATAGAAAATTTCTTTTTAGTCAAGGACATCACTGCTCTTGGTTTAATCTGCAACATAGATCATGGCACAGGTTGACACAGATGTTTATGTTTTCAATATTAAAAATGTTCATCACGCTATTTTTTCAAAGTTTAAGTAATGAATGGACTCAGTGTGGCACGTTCGATATTTAAAACAGCAAAATAGCAATATGCATTTTTTCTTGGCATGCGGTAACACCATGACTTTTTTCGAAAAATTTTGCAGACACACGATAAATACCAAATGAATTTGACTCCATAGGTTGTTGAAAAAAGTTCTGGCTGGCAGAAAATGCTTTAAAAAATAAATCTTAGAATTTCTTTGTTGTATCTTCCTAATAATTCAAATATCACCAGATTGAAGCATCACACAATAATTATTAGGCACTAAGTTTCCTCAGAGCACTTCCTGTTCTTCATCAGCATATATACTAGGATGTGACACGGACACTAACTCTAGTTACAAGTTAGAAATAGCTATAGAAACGTGTGAACAAATGATGAAAAAATAATCGACAAGTTGTGTATATAACCAGTTCAAGCACAATTGGTTAGATTTAGTCAAGTTTGGTTTATTTAAGCCTGGTCACTTATTACATTCAGATAAATGTTTACATATTATATTTCAGATTTTCACTGATTATTATCCCCAATTTACATACATTTTTGGCTATTAGCAAAAAAATGCTACTTTTTATTTCAATTATGTTTTATACAAGGAACATTGTTGAGTATATAAAGTACTTCAATATCAAAAATATGAGTCGTATAGCAAAAGTCCTATGCTTTATGGATATGATGTAGCACTAGCAGTAATTGCTGCTAAACGATCTGAAATGCTCAAATTACTTCTTTCAAATTGAACTGCACCAGTGCGAATTGAATATTTCTTCGTTTTAAAAGAGCCTAAGGCTCTTTATATATGTCAATGCAAACGAACTTATCAAAGATTGGAGAAACTTGCAATCCCGCCAAACTAAAACGCACCACTTACATATTCAATTTCTTCATATTTAAAGGTGTTTCCACTATTTGCTTGGAAATATCAGTACAGCTAATTTCCATTTAAGTTGTCCTGCACGATTAAGAGCGGTCATCAGCACCAAGGAAGTTGAATACATGGAAACGGCATCATCGCTCTAAAGTGAAGCCAATTTTCAGTAGCTGTAGGCAGACGGCCCCAGACACGGAGATGGGGCTCAGTTCGCAAGTGGCACTCGGCGTGGAAGGGTGCGGCTTATCCATGCTCCGTTCAAGGACTACTTTCCCCATATGCCGAGCTCATGCATTATACACATGTGCAGTTACTTTCAAAAATGATTCAGACATAAGTTTTCACGTGTACATACAGAAATTTCATGAATTGCAAGCGGTGTTCAGTTCTTGATGTTGGAGTGGAGGTGGTGCTACCCCTCCACTGCAACACCACCTCTACACTGGGGCCAAATGCCGGGTGGGCGGGGCTTGGGACGGCAAAAGTGGCTTCACTCGCTTGACTGGCAAAAGATAGGGGTGCCCGCCTCCATTCCATTAAACCTCCTTGATCAGCACTGATGGATCGACACCTCGCCACTGCCGTATCACCTTCACTGGCCGCCACAACCATTCCCACTTTTCCGCTGCTATCCTGAGCGAGTTCAAGATGTCAGCAAGTACCAAGGAAGAGTTTTTCTCCTATTTCGAGCAAGGTGAGGATAATTAATTTTTAATTAAGTTTTACTGCTTTTAAAGCATGGTTATACTTGGGAATAAAAATGAATGAATACGATTCTCATTTTACAGTCATCGATGTTTCAGTTCTGGCACTGCTATGCGGTAATTTGGGCATGTTCCTCAACTGAATCTAAGCAGTTACTTCTGTTATTTGAAACCGTTAAATCCGCATATCTAATAATAACTAGCGTAATGCATTAAAATAAATATTTCACTACGTCTGGGTTGATTATTTCTTATGAAATGGAAAAGAATGACAAACATTTGAACTATTAAATGATTTCATTCAGTCGAAAAGTGCATAATTCCACGGCTATTCAAATGTTTGATGGTATAAATATTTTCTTGCTTCACCTGAAAATATGTGCATTTGTAAATGAAAATTTTAGTTAGCTCTCATTTTTAAGGGCTAGGTTATATTGAAGTTGATAATGAGTTGTTCGTTTCATATATCTAGTAAATAAGTGCAGAGCCCCAAATTGTTGAAAAATGTGAACAAATTCAAAATACATAATAGTATGAACGAATATTTTACAGGCATGCTGGGTGCCCAAGCTCGGTGCCATCACCAACTGAAGCATAATTTTCAAAGTGACATTGCGCTGCTGGCCGACGTTAAGGCCCTATTATACGGGGCAACATTTTGCCTTGCTACGGTAACTGAAATGACGCAACTTGTGGGTGCGCTATCAGACGATGCAACCAGTGTGACGTTGCCATGGAGCTAGGATATATGGAGGGAGCATAGCCGTCTGTGAAGAGAACCAGTTTTTGAGATTTCTCCTATGCCTGTGGTAACCAATAGCCGTCTCGCAAGTGTGACGTCAGCACGGAAGCCAGTTACCTCCTGACTACGTTGGGATGCGCACACGCTCGCTGAATGCTCTTCCAGCTGTTGAGTCAATCGTCAATAATTAATTTGGGATTCTAAGACTCCGAAAGATAATAAATTGTGTTTCCTCACTTGTTAATAATATCAAAATTACTAGCAAAGATACATTTAGAGTTGAAAACTATAAAAATTACAGGCCCTTGAATATAATAAATTAGAGAGCGACTCGCACGCGCACCTCATCCTTCGATTTGTGGAGCGGAACTAATGTTGCCTTGGAAAATGGAAGGGCGAGTCATAGAGGAGGTGAGGAGGCGAGGAGGAGCCAACTTCAGCCAAGCGTCTGTGGTTGGCTCACGTGTGGGGCCTTGCCAATGTCCCAGTCTCCCGACTTTTGCAGCTAATTTGAACCCGATTGGAATCGGCTATGCTCCCTCCAGTATATCCTAGCTCCATGGACGTTGCCAATTGCAGAGGGAGGTTGTAGCTCGCAGTGACTGCGGCATGTGATTTCGTATTTCATCACTAAGAAAAGCATCAAGAACGTATAAAAAACTTAGATCCTGTTTTACGCTTTTAAATGTCTTTGCATTGTTTATTGACTTTATTCTCTAAACACGGATGAGATTGAAGGGTCATACGACTATTGATTCAATATAATTCTTTTGATGTATTATTGACTTCCAGGAAAATAATTGTTAATTTGTGAGAATCAATATTAAATGCAGTATAAAAAACATCATACTGTAATAAATTGTTAACATCTTTTTTACAGCTCATATTCGCATGTAAATATAATAATTTGTGTTTTTATACCGCACAGAAATAAACAAAAGGAACAGTGATTTAATTAATTAACACTCACTTTGACTGCGGCAACTAAATATAAATTTCAACACCAAACTCAAATTTTAAGTCAATTGTAGTAAACTATTTTGAAAATACCAAGCATGAACTGGATCGTGCCCTCATTTAGCGTTGTTTAAATGTTCATGGAAATGGAGTTTGCGTCGGTGAGCAGCATTATGAAAATTACCTCCGTGTACCACCGGTGGCGCACGTCGCAGTCAAAGTGTTAAGCACATTCATTTGGTATATTAATATAGTTAGGTTCAAGCCTAAAAAACATATTAAATTGTTTGATCATTAGAAGCTGAATAAATTATTGCCTATTTTTCTACCCGCTACCTATGATGGAAAATTAAAAATCAATGCACATTCAGTTACCTGACGTCATAGAGTCAATCTTCATTTTCCTTGCACTTTTGTGGCAGTTAGTAATGTTTTTCTATGTTTTTTTATGGCTTCGATAGTTACATCATGTTCAGCTAAACTGTTTAAACTTATAAACCTATGGATTATTCTTTTTCAACTTTCTGACAACTTTATTTATCATGAAATACTACCTGATAAACATTCCGATATATGGAAAAGTTACAGCATTTGAAAATGAAATGTCACGAATGTATGGTAAATGGTAATATTCCGCTTTATTTTGTGCAGAAATTACGACTAATTATATGCCTAAAATGATACGTAATTGCTTATATAAGACTTATTAGCATTCCATATTATAGGACACCGCGCCATTTATTAACACTTAGACTGCGACGTGCGCCACCGGTGGTACACGGAGAAAATTTTCATAATGCTGCTGACCGACCAATAGTCGCAAGCTCAATTTTCATAAATACTTAATCACAACTAAATTCAGGCACGATCCAGTTTATGTTTGATATTTCCAAAATAGTTGAATATAATTGACTTAAAAATTCGAGTTTGGTGGTGAACTTAATACCTAGTTGCCGCAGTCAAAGTGTTAAATCCTTCGACTTTCTGTTGAATGGTGGACCAAGTTTATGTTGGCTCAGTGGGAGGCGGTGTTTCATAGCATAGGACATAGATGAAAGGCTTCTATTATCAATTGTATGGCGGATCGAGACCAGGGTTGCGGAGTCGGAGTCGGAGTCGGGAGTCGGAGTCGCCGGAGTCGGATGTTTTAGGGTGGAGTCGGAGTCGGAGTCGCTTCTCTGAAGTGTGGTGGAGTCGGAGTCGGAGTCGCTACTCTGAAGTGTGATGGAGTCGGAGTCGGAATGTGGTGGAATGTGGTGGAGTCGGAGTCGGAGTCGGAGTCGTTCATTCGGATGTGGTAGAGTCGTAGTTGGAGTCGCTCTTTTTTTGGTGTCTTCGATTCTAATTTTTGCTAAAAATTATTTATCATTCTTTAAAACTAAAAGTAAACCAAAACAGAGTTAGAATGCTTTGCTGAAAAATCTAAAAAATACGCAATGTTTTTGTTGATTGTTTTGTTCTAAGTTTGAAACAGCGTATTTATTCCTATCACCTAATACCATAATGTTATCTAGTCATTGAGGGTTTGCACAGATATATATGAGAAACCTACGAGTGCGAAATATAATTTTTGTACCCAGCATTGATGTATATTTTGTAGTTAAAAGCAGGAATTAGTAATTGAAAGCATCGCATATTCATTCTGTATACTTCTGTTTTGTTCATTTTTCCTTCAATTAATACATAGGAACTGGAAAATAGTATTAAATGTGTTGCAAGTTAATTGTAGAACATTTCAGCTGATGCAATACATTGTACTCACATAAAAAGTGGTAACTCTGTATGCTCAAAATGATGCATTGATTGATAATGATCATAAACATTTCTAGTCTTTAGGTTATGATTCATTGCCAATGAGTAGTCTTTGCCGAAACCTGAAGCTATGGTCTAGTGCACAAAGACTTCTAGTTTTCAAATCATGTTATCAAAATTGATATGAATTCCGTGTTTTTAATTCAAGTTAGCATGTATTAATAATATAAATTTATGCTCATTTCTCAAGTTATTCCTTGAATGTAATTTGGTTCTTTCAGAGTTATATTGTATTTCACTGTATCATCATCATGTTTAGTTTTTTTCTTCGTATCACTCCCCAGTTTCTAAGCAAGCATACGCTGAAATGGAGAATATTATAATTATCTTGATACATTTTTAAAAACTGAAATAGTATTCGTTTTGTAGCATTATATAATTAATTACTTCTTGTTAAGGAAGATTTGGAATTGTTGTAAGGTTATCTATATCGGCATTGAGACACTTGAAAAAAACTAAAATACAATGTAAACGAGCTGCAATGAAAATAATTACACACACCAGCAAAAACATCACTTACAGTCACACACACACATTGTAACTGAAAACAATGCACTATCTCAGCTTCAATGGTTTTTGCATTTATGCGATAGTACAAATTCTCTTGCTGGAAACGTTTTAAATTGCTCCAAAAAACACGAAATGAGAAGAACCAGGGCGTTTATTAAAATAACAAAGTGTCCAATACAAAGTAAAAAGTTAGACGAAAATAAGAGATAGTATCATATTACACGCAAAGAAGCTAGAAGTGACTTTTATTCGTAAAAAAACGTTCCGAGAACGTCAGAACCCTGCGATGAAAGCAGAACAACTTTTGCTTATTATATATAGACGAAATGTAACATAGAGTTGGGCAATAATATGACACCTTTTCTGCATTGTTACCCTGCATAGTGTAGGTACAGAGAAGAAAAGGCAGTGTGCAAATCTGGCCTACCTTATCTACACGTATACATAATTTTGGGGATTTGAAGCATAGCCATTGAATTAACTATTATAATTTCACTGAATTAGTGCATACTTAGTAAAAAAAACTGTTCATACATATCTATGCTTCTCAGTGTAGACAATGCCTACATTACCTACTCAGAAAACACTTGTCAGTAATATACAGGGTGTTTCAGATTCAGAATAAGAGGCAAAAAATTGCACACCAACTAGAAGATATCCAAATAAAAACTTTTTCTTCTATGAAATTTTCCGAAGATAGAGACATTGAGTTAGCAGTTTATTGTTTTAAAGGGTGAAATTAAATGAATAAACTACTCGCAATATTTATTTTGAATTTACGTTGATCGGGCGAAATGTGCTAGTTGCAAGACCTCCTAGATCTCCTGACATGACTCCACTCGATTTCAATATTTTGGGACACGTGAAGAGCCTTGTCTATGCTACACCCATTGAGTCTGAGGAAGATCTTGTGGCCAGAATTGCATTGGCTGCAGGTGAGATACCTTAAATGCCAGACGTGTTTCCTAATATTCGGCAGCCGTTAAGGCCAACATTCGAAAAGTGCATAGATGTAGGAGGAAAACACTTTGAACAATTTTGTAAAGTAAATTCAGAATCAATATCGCGAGTAATTGTGCCATTTAATTTCAACCTTAAAAACAATAAACACCCAATACCTCCCAACCCCGATTTTTTGGGGGAGAATTTCATAGGACAAAAAGTGTTTATTTGGCCATTTTCTACTTGATGTGAAATTTTGTACCTCGTGTTCTGAAACAATCAGTATACATAATTGTGTGCACGACTCGTCAAATGACGGGATTCGATATCGTCTGTATAGAAATCTTCCAGATGTGGACCATAAAGAAATATTTCCATCCTAATAGCACCTGCGATTAAAATATTCTGATACTTGTGCACCGGTGAAACTCGCATCACAGGTACAGTAGTTAAATATCTTTAAGAGCGTGAAAGGGAGACAGATCAACCAACAAAGACGGACAGCCAATTTTGTTTGTTCAATGACATTTCCTGTTGAATATTTTCCGTATTTCTGATGGCGGCTTTGTGGAAGAAAAAGTTTTCTTCAGTTGGCCTCTCTTAGTTCACAGACAAGAATTTGAAACTGATGAAATGAGATCTTTTTGTTCGTTGTTTTTTGTTTTGCAGCTGCATCTTTTCTTTTCGATTTTTGTGTTTAAATTTAACTTTCTATAATTAAGCATGTTTGCGCTTCTAGCAGACCTGCATTAACCTTAAATAGCTTTAATTAAAATTACTTGTTACGCTTTGGCGTTCACTCATTAAATTATCTTTGAGCTTGCTCTGCTTGGGCAGCATGTTGTCCTTTTAATTAAAGTGAGTCTGTTGCCTCTAACTTATTTCTCTTGCGTAAAAAGTAGTCTCTTTCTGCGACTTGAACTCCTCGACCCGGCTTTTGCAGCGTCTTGAATAGGCACTTACTATTCAAGGTAATTAATTTTCAATTAATTGTTAAAATCTTAGTGCTATATGCAATCTTACAATAAGATACGATATTCAGCTAGTCGGCGACCAGACATCTTAAAACTCTGTTTCTATCTACTCAGAACGCCACTAAAACTTCCTACCGGAGTACCGTACTGATGACCGGCCGCGTCCATTGGGTGTCTTCTATTTTTAGCGAGTATCGTTTTAAAAACTAACCTTACGTTAAAGAAGATCTTTGGTCTCTATTTTAAAGGAATTTAATAATAAAAATATTACAGAGGACGCTGCTGAGCGTACTGTTGGAATCCTCAAGATCTACCTAACTTGGGTACGGTTTCTCTTTTTGCGCAGGAGAAAAGGGAAACGACTTGCTGTTGTTCCCTTGAAGTTCTTCTGTATTTGAAATAAATGTTAGAGCAGTTGCTCTTAAGTTTTAAATCCTAAAACTCCATTGTATTAACATAGGAGAGATAACGCTCACGAAATAGCTAAACCTATTTATTAATTTGTTCAATGGAGACACTTGACCATTTGTTGTATAAGAACAATCAATACTATACCGGGTGTCCCACAAAAATGTCCCGGACTTTTTTTTTTGAGAATATCTCTGCTTTAAATTAACGTATTTTAATTGTCTTTTATTTACAATTTAGTCAATTTTGTTTCCTTTCGAAATAATTTAAGTTCTTGAAAATCAGTTGAATAAACTTTAAGGTGATCGATTTACTGAAAGGGGTAGAAAAATTGTTCAAAGGGAAAGTTTTAAAAACAACACTGGTGTTCTTCTTCATTCCTCAATACCTACTGTTAAGAATAATTTCATAACGATGTATCGTACATACAACTAAGTATTTAAACCCTCTGAGAGGTTTCAAGTTTCAAGTGTTCTCAATAATAGTGTTTCAAGGACTGATAAAAAACGGTGGAATAATGGGTAAAACTCTTCGTTCAATGGTGGCTAGAAGTAATACTTGCCTTGAGAGAAATGGAGGGTATGTCGTTGGATACTGAAATTACCTCATTTATTTAAACGTTATATAAGGTAATGATTTGTTACTCTTCAAAATTTTTGTGCGTTCAGTTTTATGGACACTACAAAATAAGGAAGAATATCAATATTGTTTTAAAAACTTTTCCTCTGAACAATTAATTTTTCTGCTCGTTTCAGTAAATTGGACATTGTACAGTGGTTATTCAACCGATTTTCAAAAATTTAAATTATTCGAAAAGGAAACAAAATTTACTACATTGTGAAAAAAGGCAATTAAAATATGTTAATTTAAAGCTGAGATATAATTAATTAAAAATCGGGGACATTTTTATAGGACACCCGGTGTAATAAAAAGCCAGGTGTCCGTCAATGATAAGTATATGTTCTCGTGCGTAATTTCCCCTATCTCATTACAATGGGAATCTGCTTGCTTGGACAGTATCATAAATACCATCGAAATATGAAAAACCTGGCATCTGCTCACTTATGTTTATAAGTAATAAACATTGCGTGAAAATCGAATCAACTGTCAAGAAAATGCGACTCATCGCATTCAAATTTCAAAGGCATTTAAAAGCTTAAAAGGTATGGCAAATTTTTTAAAAACCTCTTGCGAACAATAATTTAAATTACAATTCAGGTAGGTATTATGTTATACAATTTGCTTGGTTGTTGTGTGTGTTTGTGACGTTTTTAAAGATGCTTAATGACCGTATCTGTGATACGAGTTTTACCAGTGCACATGTACGAGAATACTGTATTTTAATCGCGGGTACTATTTCAATGGATATATTTGTTTGCCATTTTTATCTTGAGATTTTTTTAAAACGATACCATTGGATCCTGTCATTTTTGACCAATCATGTACACTAGTATCTTGATTATTAGCAATCTGTAGTCAATTTAAAAGTCGTTTGCTAATAAAGAATATAATGAACATATACACAGGTTTCAACACATGCAACCGTTTACTACTAAGAATGAGTGTCGTGTGTTTATTTATACGTTTTGTGTCACGCTGTTAAGAATAATTGGTAGGAAAAAAATAGCACTGGCGGTCTTGGTTCCAGTTCACGGTCAATTAATACACTCATTTTCGTTGTGCAATAGCTCTGTAATAAGTCACTTTCATCACAATTAGAGCAATCCAGAGCCTTATATACTCAAGTTTGTATCGTGAATACCGAGTTCGGCGGGGTATTGCATATTGAAATATGCTGTATTGTATGTTATAATATACTGTATTGCAATGTACTGTATTGCATATTACAATATACATACACAAGTTCGCAGTTGCTTTCAGTAATGCTGAATTTCTGTATCTTGGATACGACACGAATGGCTATAACTACTTCTCTTGCGGCTCAAAAATGCTGTGTTCTGAGTGTTTATTACTCTTATAAGAAAATTAAGTTACCTTTGGAATAAGCTGAAAGCATGGAAACTCCACTCAAACGAAAATTTGTTGAAGAAAGGTATTGAATCTTGTCATTTTTTACGGTCTGAGTACACTAGTTAAGAAATAAAATATTCATCTTATAAATTATGAATAGGTAAAGTTGGAGTCACAAAATTGTGAATAGGCGGAGTCGGTGTTGGAGTCGCCAAATTCTGGAGAAATGGAGTCGGAGTCGCCAAATTCTGGAAAGGTGGAGTCGGAGTCGGAGTCGCAAATTTATTCCACCGACTCCGTAACCCTGATCGAGACCATAGTGAACCAGACGGAGACGGTGTTACAAACACCCTCACTCTACGACGCTTAGTCGAGCACTGCTTAGTCGCTCTGAGGTGCTGCAGGTGCACGACTCAGCACGAGATTTTTGAACAAGCGCGAAAACCAAAACTCGCCGAGCAAGTTCAGCAACTGCAGTCCATTGCTCTCAGGAGCATCCGTCGCTGCTTTTTGGAGCAATTGTTGCCCCGTGTAATAGGGCCTTTATACTCTGTAGTGAGTCTGAGGGCGAGGTGGATGGCACAGAACCACGGTAACTTCGATGACATGTCCGTCTTGGATGCCATGCAACGAACCAAGAACAAAATGCCGCAACATTTCATTAATTTTGCTGAAACTCCTGGTGGATATGTTGCAGTTCTTTTCACCGATTTCATGCATAGAATTCACAAGCAAATGCAATCAGCCAGCGAGGTGCTGTTTGTAAACAAGACCAACTGCTCACTCACTATTCTTGTCTGCTCGAGCGCAGCTGGGGGCCTTCCTCTCTGGGTCATATTGTCCTCTACCCAAACTAAAGAAGATTATGTCAAAGGTATGTCACTTACTTAATTTGAAATTAAAATTATATTTTACAATTACCACCATAACACCTAAAACTGTAACTAACACATAACTAAAAATCTGCTGATTAAGATATTTTATTCAAATTAGTAGCTTTATTTTTGACTTCATTTTCCCCTTTAACAATGTTGTGTAGGTTTCAGTCTTCTCCATGATGTGCTGAGTGACGTTGCGTTCAGCGGAAAGTTGCGCCCTGAGTGTTTCATCACTGATGACAGTGACGCTGAGAGAGGAGCACTGCGCGAGGTGTGGCCCCATAGCAAATTGTTCCTTTGCGTCTGCCACGTCCTGCAGGCCGCATGGCGCTGGTTGTGGAATGCCAAAAATTGTATCGCCAAGGAGCACCGCAAACCGCTGATTTCAGTTCTCAAGAAGCTGGTCTACGCTGAGTCCGTTTGTTCCTTTGAACACATATGGTCCGAGTTCCTGGATTCAGAACTCTCGCGGAATAACGTCAAATGTACCGAGTTGGTATCTGCTTCCAAAATCATTGAAATTAGAATGCACTGATGTCTATTGGACATAGCCGCACAATTAAACATAAGTGTGATATAATTACATGAATTTAGTATCAAGTTGTAGTGTGTTCACAACTGTTCTGGTTTCAGATACTTTAGATCAGCAGTGGAACGAAGAGAAGAGTGGAGCTTACTTTGGAGTTGTGGCTCTCTACTGCGCGGTCACAACACCAACAACATGTGTGAGAGCATGATGATGGTGATCAAGGGCATTGTCCTCAACAGGTACTGTACTGCTGAGGCATTTTGTAGCAGTAACCTTTAATCGATGGCATTGGCTGAATAGGGAGATAGCCTAATCATCATCGACCTCATTTGGCTGCATTTTTGATTGTAGTTGCTGCCAGAAATAAACTAAAATATAGGTTCCTTTTGTTTCTTTTCGCTGATAGTAATGGAATTTATGATCCTTCATTTATTTTGAAATAGTTGCTTATAATTGAAAACTTAAAGTATGAAATAACAAATTAAGTCCTACCAAAGTCAATGAAAAATTATAGCGGTGAGGATTAATTAAATTAATTTTCTATCAGCGTAGCTATGTCGTTTTTAAGTTGCAGAATAAAACTTACAGTCGAAACACAAATGAAACTTATACATATATTAAATTCTAAAATATTGCACGCTAGTGTGTTTTATAGTAACTTTTTATTTTACCCTGTTCATTACTGTGAAATAACTTTAAATACTTAGTTTTAAGTGTTCGAAGAAAGAAACGATTAGTGACAATTTATTCTAGATTTAAATTTTAGCATGATTCAAATCAAAATTTTTAATGATAATAATTTTTTGTGGGACATTAATTAATAATAGTATTTATTTAAATATATGTCTTCAGGAATAAGGGCCACAACGGTGCACAGCTGCTGCTGGTGATGGCAGATGTTTACGACAACGACCTTCGTTTGCGTCTGTCAGACGTCATCCTCGAAAAGGACAGTTTTTCCAAAACTGCCAGCAGTACCATTCCTCTGTCAGCTGTCACCCATAATGAAGGAGTAGTTCATGCAGATAATTCTGCTTCGCAAGAGGGCATTCAGTACACAGGGGACCTATCCATCGGCACGTGCAGCGGCATCAGTGGAAATACAGGCAGCGTGTGCAAACATCAACTCGCCGTGTCTCAGTACAGCGCAGTCCGCCTTCCACAGCTTTACACCTGCTTTGCTGCTTAGAAACAACACTTGTACAGGGTGATATACGGTAATAAAGCAATGCCGACATCCACTTTTTTCGATATTTCATTTGCAGGTGCGCCTGCTAATGCAGTCCCCCATGTTAATGGGCAAATAGCTACATGTGACAAAAGAGATAGATCTGCCGATACAGAACAAGTCATCGAAACCTCCACACACACATTAAATAACTTTCAACCAGTTGACGAGAGAATCGATGAATTTACACGCATGTTAAATAAGGAATTAAAGCGAACCAAGAGCCCCTCCATGTTTGGCGCCATTGATGTCTTCAAACAGAGGGTGAAGGCCTGTAGGAATCCTACGCAGGTCTCATCTTTCCTTCGCACTGCAGGTTGTACCCTTTTTAAAGGATCTGGGGCGTTAAGGAAAAAAATTCTATGTCAGCCAACGAGCATTGCCAGGCGCCAAACAGGACAACCAAGAGGAAAAGCTGCCTTATTGAAAGGCAAAATAGTAAAAAGAAAACGGAATTTATAGTTAAATATATCTAAAAATATACCAAATGCTAAATTCATTAATTCTCATAGTATGCAATAATGCTTTCAAAAGAAATTTTTCTTTCATAAGTTTCTTAGATATATTTGTGTACTGGTTAGCTCAATAATAAAGCAATCGTCACTAAATTAATAATAAATAATGAAAGGTATGATAAATAACAATAAATAAACAATGAACAAAGGATAATCTATTTTGCGAAGCAAATTTACAATGAAAGAAATAAAGAAGTACATTGAAAACATTTACTCTGAACGTTTCGAGCCTTGGCCATAAAATAATAGACAAGTCAGTACACCCAAAATTACAGAAGCGCAGAATATAAGCACGAAAAAAATATGTAAATAATAATAATAATAATAATTCATCGGCTGACTATTTTCAGAGGGTATGCACTCTGCGTTTCATTGAGAGAAGGTTTGAGTTCATGAATGAATAATGACTCTAAAATACGTAGGTTTAAGTTGCCGGTACAAGTATCTAATATTTTAAATTGGCTAATGTCAATAATCTGTTCACAGGAACCATTACTACACTGTTGTCTTATACTAGAATGAGTAGGAGAAGTAAGCAAGTAACTTTTACGATGGCTTCGATCTGCATCGTACATCGTACAGGTCGCTTGCTTACTTCTAATCATTCTAGTTTAAGACAACATTGTAGTAATGGCTCCTGTGAACAGATTATTGACATTAACAAATTTAAAGTATTAGATAGTTGTACCGCCAACTCAGACCTACGTATTTTAGAGTCATTATTCATTCATGAACTGAAACCTTCTCTCAACGAAATGCAGAGTGCATACCCTCTGAAAATAGTCAACCTATAA
This sequence comes from Morinoia aosen, assembly GCA_030386875.1. NCBI lineage: Eukaryota > Metazoa > Arthropoda > Malacostraca > Amphipoda > Talitridae > Morinoia > Morinoia aosen. The sequence continues at coordinate 10,133,644 of CM059569.1, read as the reverse complement.
ATTATTTTGATTATATCTTTTTCGTACTTAAATTATGCGCTTCTGTAATTTTGGGTGTACTGACTTGCCTATCATTTTATAGTTGCAGACTTTTTGTTGAGAATGAGCCAAGGCTCGAAACGTTCAATATCTTTAAAGTACTTCTCCATATCTTTCATCATAAATAATGAATAATGATAAGATAAATAAATGATGAAATAATGTATCACATATTCAAATAAATATTATTACATGGAATTGTCTTTAATTTATAAAATACTTTTTATTACTTCCTTAGGAAATTTTATAAACGACATTAAATATCGTCTAATATTTTCTTTTCTAACTTTTCAGCATTACGATATAGTCCAATTTCCTTGCGTGTAAGTTTGTTCAGAAATGCTCCTAGCATTTTTGTACTAAAACACAGCAATTCTATAAAATCTATATGTCTGTCTAATTATAAAATGCAACGTTTCGATGTATCTCACGTCCACTACTGTTTTCTATTTTCATTAATGATTTCCCTCCAATGCCTTCTGACACACGGATCTCAATGTATGCAGATGATGTTCAAATTGCAATAACAAGTTCTGTATCGGAAATACCACAGACGCAAATTAAAGCCGAAACTTTACTGACTAGCCTGAAATCATGGTACGACCGAAATGGTCTGAAATTAAATGCTAATAAAACACAATGCATTATTTTTGGATCCAAAGATGCAATTAAAAAAACTTCAGATCTTACTCTTGCAGTTGGAAATGATAAAATTAATGCATCAGAAAAAGTTAAAAATCTTGGTATCTGGTTCGATAGAAATATGTCCTTCAAATCTCACGTTGAGACTACTTGCAACAAAATCTACGGAACTTTAATGTTTTTTCATCGTATAAAAAGTATGCTAGACGAAAAATCCAGATTATTAGCCATTCAATCCCTTGTGTTATCGCGCATTGACTACTGCAGCCTAGTATGGGGAGACTTACCTCAATACCTTAAAAGGGACTTACAAAAATGCATGAATTTTGCAGCCAAGGTGGTATGCAACGGTAATTTCAAAAGAAGTGATCACGTAACCCCTCTCCTCAATAAACTCGGCTGGATCCCTATCCAAGAAAGGCTCCTCATGCAGAAGGCCCAATACGTATTCTCCTCGTTATATCTTCCTCAGAGCAATGCTGAGATAGTGCGTTTCCATCCACCCACTGTAACCAATCAAAAACCGAACAGAAACAATAATGTCTTAGTCAACTATCGTTCATCTCACTTAGGGCAGAAGGCTCTGTCCATATCAGGCGCCTTACTGTGGAACAAACTTCCCCTGAGTATTAAAGTCCCTCAAAGACCGAGAGAATTTAAAGCCAAAATAACTCGTCATCTTGTGTCTCAATAATAATCCTTAATTACAGAACATACTGAATGAGTACTGACGAATCTCATTTCCCTGGTATCTCCCTTGCTGAACAATCTCCCTCGCTCATTGTTTTATAATTCAAGACATCACACAACAGTTTTGAAGTATGCGTAGGTATTATGATTTGACCGCCTATACGTTGTCATTTGCAAACATGCTTACTTGTATATGTGTGTACGTATATAGGTGTATGTGCGCATATGGGTGTGTATATGTGCACGTACAACTGTGTGCACTAGAGTAGATCAACCAGTCGAAGGTGCATTTTATGTCATTCCTCTCCGTTTCTGTGCAAGCATCAAACTAGACCGACATGGTACCTATGTGTGTGTGTGTGTTGATCAATTGCAGACATTCTGCACCATATTAAAAAAAATAATGTGTTTTTTTCTAATATGAAATTGTAAAGCATCCATGTAAAAAAAAATAAATTCGTTGTGTGATCATCCATTTATACTGCAGTAATATACTTATTCGGCTTATAGTTATATGCTTATAATAATGTGATACCTATGTTTGTTTATCAACTGCCGACAATTTGCGCCATATTTCAAAGATAATGTGATTTTTTTTTTCTAATATGAAACCTTTATAGGACATTAATGTTTTCTTTCTTATTCACGTCCCACAATCGTTTTCATGTTTCCGACTTAAGTGGACTGTTTTGTGCCACTATTTTTAGTACGAAATATTATAAAATTCATGCTATAATAAAAGATATTTTCTCCGTTTCCCTCGATTGGAATTCTGGTTTATACGAACTAGTTTACGCTGATATTTGCGCACATGCTTACTTGTGTATATGTGTACGTGTCCACGCTATGCGTATGACACTCTGTAGAATGCGTATGTATTGCCTCGATGCATAGAAATGCATTTGTGTTTGCTTACGAGTTTGGTGTAAGTATGTGCGTGGGTATATGTGTGCATGTGTATGTGTATATATTTACATGTATACGTGCACATATGTGTATACTAGACTGACAACTAGCATTTTACCAGAGATAATGGTCTTTTTTCTGTGCACACTCAACTTGTAACATTACCTAACTCGTCATCTCTTTAGTATTGTGAAGCATTCATGTAAAAACTATACTTTTGTTGTACGATCATCCATTTATATTTATATAAAATGCTTGTTAACTAATGACCGTTATGTTAAAATTGTTGAATCAGTAATACAAAACTTATAATCATCTTGGTCCTCATGCTTATATGTATATATGTATTTGTGTGTGTGTGTATGGATATGCACACACGTGCATACGTATATTTACATATGTGTGCATATGGATATATATTTATATATTTTTTTTTCATGCTTCCTTAAAACGACACTTGTGAACATTGACCGAAACAAGCGATTTCATATATTATTTCCCGGCGTCAAGAATTGCGAAGTTTTATGTCATGTACATGTAAACTGTCAAAAGTGTTTTCACCTCACAACGAAAATGCATCGTCCATGAAATTGTGTTATCTCTTATAATTATCATTACATGTATTATCAAATGTAGATTATGCTAGATTAGGAGTTCATTGCCCTCAATCATTTCTTTTCGACTAGTGACACGAGTTTTTCAATACTCGTGTGTGTGTATCATCTAAGTGTATTAATTTTAAGATATTCAAAAACCAATGATTGTAATATTGTACAATCTCTATTGGAAATAAACTGTTTTCTTTCTTCTTTCTTTCACATCATCCTCAGGCTGGAAAATAACATATACAGAATAATTTTCAGTCAGATTGGAAAAACGCAAAATCTAGAACTTGAGTAATATAGACTAGAAATTTGGATCACAAAAGACGAAAGCGACTAGACAAAGGATCAATTTTTATCACAGAAATAGTAAGCATGGCTAGATATATTGTATAAAATCCTCAATGTTCACCACACGTTCCCTTTCATTCCGAAATGCTTCGAATTAAACTTTTATTTGTAAATAACAACTTTCCTAATGCCTTGATTGATAAAACTATTGATAAATTTTTCAATCAAATCATGAGTATTGACAATAATACAGTGAAAACAAACCGTATGAATATTTTTTACGAAAATTAAATGCATAATAATTACAAAATTGATGAACGGGTCTTTAAAAATTTGTTAAAACCTTTGTAAAGCCAATAAATCCTGAAATTTCTATTAAAGTTTGAATGTCTCATAATAATCGTAGAATCAGTGACCAATTAGTAAAAGATAATCTGTCTGCATCTGGGGTCAGCGATCTGAACAAGGCAAGTGTGATCTATCAATTTAAATGTAACAGAAGAGAATCTAAGTCTCTTCATAAGCGTTACATTGGCATGACTACACCTTTTTCACTTGAAATTAATCTAATTCAAGTTCAATTTAATCCAATTCAAGTTCAATTTAATCCAAGTCAAGTTCAAATTAATCCGAGTCAAGTTCAAATTAATCCAAATCAAGTTCAAATTAATCCAAGTCATGTTCAATTTAATCCAAATCAAGTTCAAATTAATCCAAGTCAAGTTCAAATTAATCCGAGTCGAGTTCAAATTAATCCAAGTCAAGTTCAAAATAACCCAACCCTTAGTTGAGTTAAAAAATGACATAACAATTTGTTAATTTGAGTTTTTTTGTGTTAAATATGTATCTATTGGATGTTATAAGCAAGACTGGTTTCGAGGGTTTATTTACACTCATAGATATTTATATACGTGAAATTCTACTTTACCACATAGATGAAATCAAATACATGCAAGTACAAAATATTATCATTGAACGATATGTAGATTTCATCTTTGAAAGATATATACAAGTGCGATTCACTGAGTACTATAATGTACGAGTCCGTTTGATTACAATTTATACTTGTACATTACTACCCAGATACATTCTTGCATTGGCAATAAAAATGTTGCCATCCATTCTAATTCCTTGTTAGTCAATGTGAAGAAATGTTGGATCCACTTAAAATACACAATAATAATACAAGAAACAATGTTTCTAAGTTTATACTGATTTTATTTGTGTGTGTTCACAAATCAATATGTAATACTTGCAAGACTTAACTATTCAAAAAATTGGATAATAAAAGTTATTGAAGTCTTAAAAGTATTATAGATTGAATTGTAAATACACAAAATAAGATCAGCAGTGAATTAGAAACATTGTTTCTTGTAGTATTATTATTGTGTATTGTAAGTCAATCCAACATTTCTTCACATTGACTAACAAGGAATTAGAATGGATGGCAACATTTTTATTGCTAATGCAGGAATGCATCTGGGCAGTAATGTACAAGTATAAATTGTAATCAAACGGACTCGTACATAATAGTACTCAGTGAATCGCACTTGTATATATCTTTTAAAGATTAAATCTACATATCGTTCAATGATAATATTTTGTACTTGCATGTATTTGATTTCATCTATGTGGTAAAGTAGAATTTCACGTATATAAATATCTATGAGTGTAAATAAATCCTCGAAACCAGTCTTGCTTGTAACATCCAATAGATACATATTTAACGCAAAAAACCCAAATTGACAAATTATTATGTCACTTTTTAACTCAACTAAGGGTTGGATTAATTTGAACTTGACTTGGATTAATTTGAACTTGACACGGATTAATTTGAACTTGACATGGATTAATTTGAACTTGACTTGGATTGAATTGAACTTGACTTGGATTAATTTGAACTTGACTTAGATTAATTTGAACTTGACTCGGATTAATTTGAACTTGACTCGGATTAATTTGAACTTGACTCGGATTAATTTAAACTTGCCTTGGATTAATTTGAACTTGACTCGGATTAATTTGAACTTGACTTGGATTAATTTGAACTTGACTTAGATTAATTTGAACTTGACTCGGATTAATTTGAACTTGACTCGGATTAATTTGAACTTGACTCGGATTAATTTAAACTTGCCTTGGATTAATTTGAACTTGACTCGGATTAATTTGAACTTGACTCGGATTAATTTGAACTTGACTTGGATTAAATTGAACTTGACTCGGATTAATTTGAACTTGAATTGGATAAAATTGAACTTGACTTAGATTAATTTGAAGTGAAAAAGGTGTAGAATGACCCTGAAGCGAAGATTAACAGCTCATAAATATCAAGGTTCCATCTTCAATCATTTTCGTGTTGACCATAGTTGCAAACCATCCAATGAAGATCTGTTCCCTAACACCAAAATTCTATATGATGTTATTAAAATGAAATATAAATATAATTAACGCATTACACATTCATGAACAAAAGCCTTCCCTTAATGAAAACACTAATGATTATTTCGCTCATAAACTGTTTAGCAGAACTTCAGCTCGCCGAACGAAGTTGACGAAGCTGCTCGACCATTTTGCTCCTGTCTCTCGTGCGGTGAACATTGAGGATTTTGTACAATGTAATATTATCTAGTCATGCTTACTATTTATTTCTGTGATAAAAATTGATCCTTTGTCTACACCTTTTTCACTTCAAATTAATCTAAGTCAAGTTCAATTTAATCCAAGTCAAGTTCAAATTAATCCAAGTCAAGTTCAAATTAATCCAAGTCAAGTTCAAATTAATCCAAGTTAAGTTCAAATTAATCCAAGTCAAGTTCAAATTAATCCGAGTCAAGTTCAGTTCAATCCAACCCTCAGTTGCGTTAAAAAAATGAAATATTTTGTTAATTTGAGTTTTTTGTGGTCAATATGTATCCATTGGATGTGATGAACAAAACTTGTTTCGAGGATTTATTTACACTCATAGATATTTATATACGTGAAATTCAATCTTACCACATATTTGAAATCAAATACATGCGAGTACAAAATATCATCATTGGACGATATGTAGATTTATCCTTTAAAAGAAATATACAAGTACGATTCACTGAGTACTGGTGTACGATTCTGTTTAATTACAATATATACTAGTACTTGTACATTACTACCCAGATACATTCTTTCATTAGCAATATGAATGTTGCCATTCATTCTAATTCCGTGTTAGTCAATGTGAAGAAATGTAAGATGCTCTTACAATACACAATAATAATACAGGAAACAATGTTTCCAATTCACAACTGATTTTATTTGTGTGTGTTTACAATTCAATATATAATACTTTTATGACTTAAATAACTTTTAAAATAACCATTTCATGAATATTTAAGTCTTGAAAGTATTATATATTGAATTGTGAACATACACAAATAAAACCAGTATAAAGTTAGAAACAATTTTTCTTGTTTTATTATTGTGTATTGTAAGTGGATCCTACATTTCTTCACATTGACTAACACGGAATTAGAATGAATGGCAACATTCAAATTGCTAATGAAAGAATGTATCTGGGTAGTAATGTAGTTGTTCTCAAACTGAATCGTGCATTAGTACTCAGTGAATCGCATTTGTGTATTTCTTTTAAAGAATAAATCTAAATATCGTTCAATGATAACCTTTCGTATTTGCAAGGATATGATTTCATAGATGTGATAAAGTAGAATTTCACGTATATAAATATCTATGAGTGTTAATAAATCATCGAAACCAGTTTTGCTTAAAATAACCAATAGATACATATTTAACACAAAAAACTCATAATAACGAATTATTATGTCCTTTTATAAATCAACTGAGGGTTGGATTAATTTGAACTTGATTCGGATTAATTTGAACTTGACTTGGATTAATTTGAACTTGGCTTGGATTAATTTGAACTTGACTTAGATTAAATTGAACTTGACTTAGATTGAATTGAACTGGACATAGATTAATTTGAAGTGAAAAAGGTGTAGTCGCTTTCGTCTTTTGTGATCCAAATTTCTAGTCCATATTACTAAAGTTTTAGTTTTTGATTTTTTCCAATGTAACTGAAAATTATTCTGTCTATTTTTTTTCAGCCTGAGGATGATGTGAGATTTTATAATTAGACGTTGCATTTTATAATTAAACAGAAATATAGATTTTAAGGAGTTGCTGTGTTTTAGTACAAAAATGCTAGGAGCATTTCTGAACAAACTTACACGTGAGGAAATTGGACTATATCGTCTAATATATTATAGTTGTCACGTAAAAAGAGAAAAAAATGAACACACTTTGTAGTATTAAGTAGTGTGGTCACAAGCATTAATATTCATTTCAAAACTGTCACTATCGCCAGCGCCACTGAAAAGAATTCCGTATTGATAAAGCATTATGCTTGTATGTCATATATGACAGGAGAAGTGGTGTGTACAGAGGCTGTACACAATTTCCTGACGCAAACGAAAAAGGCACAATATTTGTGATGAAATCCATAACATTTATTTCTTGGTGTCTAAGCGTTAAGCTTTCTTTGTCCCCACTGTGAGCATCGAGGTTCTTTTTTTTCACTTTATGAGCAAAATTATATCAAAGAAAGAGAAATGACAATTAATTAAACTGATATGAGCACATCAAATTTTCAAGTCAAATTTTCTAAGAAAAGTAATCGAATTCACTAGGCGTAATTATGCAAAAAATGCAACTTAGAAAAGGCTTCAGCACAAGAATATTTTTCAATTGATATAGCACTTGGTAATTTCTCAAATTAACTACCAATTTATAATAGAAACTGAATGAGATTTACATTGCTAACGATACATTTTGACATAAGAACAATACATTATGACTAGAGTTGTGCTAATTTGCACATGCATTTATGCACGCGCATATGAAATCATGAGCGAATAAAATATGCGGCTTCAGGTTAGACATATGCGATTGCGGAGTGTCGTATGCACAGTACTCGCATTTATATGCAAACAAAATGCGATCAAATCTTGCATATGCACGGCTGAATGACCAACTTCAGTTAGTTGAAATTTGTTCGATATTGTAAATATTTAACTCTAAGATAATGATTCACTACAGTAGTGTTCAATATTTACAATATTGCGCATTTGATACTGATGAAGAAAACATGGAAATAGGATTTCTCAAGATTTCAAAGTAAAACAAGATTTAACGTATGTGGTTACATTTAGTAATAATGTACTTTTTAATGTTTTCAAATAGGACACATTTTTATTGCGAAAACACTCTTTCTACATCGTACGACACCAGGGGAGCAAATTTAAAATTCACCATGTCAGATGGAAAGAGTGACCAACTACTTCGTTCGTCAACAAATTTGGTTGGTTGGGCTTCGTTCCTCAACAGGATAGCTATGCAAAATAGAGTTGACATCCTTAATCATGGGAAGATCTTCTCTTGCTAGAAATCTAGAAAAAACTTTATTCCAATCAATTAAGCATGAAAAATATCATCTTGAACATTGGTTTTTCAAATGCCCTAAACTACCACCAGGACGGTTACTCGAGCCGGTATTTTAATAAAATTTTGGTCGAGCCGGTACCCATTTCAGATATCTGGGTAGAGTGGGGTATTGTGTCTGAGTTTTCCTTTTACCCAACGGGGAAAATCGCCGCACAGCGCCGAGATTCGAACCCCTGACACTTTAACGGAAGGGTGCATTCTCAACCACTCTGCCACAGCGAGTACTAAAAGTTGGTTTCGTACCTTAAATGAGACATGGAGCTTAAACTGCCAGCTTTCGGTGATTTTATCGTAGATGAAAATGGGTCAATATCGGTTAACTTTATGCTGAACCAAAAGGATTAGCTTCGTTATTCATATCCATGAAGTCGCAGCTGATATGTAGACAATAACAGTGTATACTCCCATAATATGCTGCATGACAAACTTACAGTTTTCCGGCAATATAAGTACAATACAGATTTACGTCCCGAAAGTCATATTCTGGGAATTCATTGTTGAAAATTTCATTCCTTACACTTTGTAGTACTTTGGGATGGAGTAAGTAATAAATAATGGTAGTCATTAGAATACTAAAAGAAATTTGTTCATTTCTTCATTCATCAACATATTATCCAATACATCTGTAAAATTCAATAAAATAAATAATAAAAAAAAATATAAAAAGTCATATTCTTCCTCTAGGTAGTCCCCCTCATTCCAGACATCCTACGAATACCAAACATTTGCATTAGGTTTCGAATAACCAAATATTGCAGGAATATTCAAATCAGCATATGATCACTAAATGTCAATTACAGACTTGATTGTCCTCATGCAAGTCCAGGAAGTTAAATCACTGTAATGATGCAAATTTAGGGAATTTGTGGCATATTCGGAATTCGAGGGATTACCATATTGAGTTTCTTCTCATTTTTTATGAACGAGCAGAGCACAACAACGGTATTTATTACTAATTCACTAAACGCATATGTTTCGGGAATTGATACAAACTTCACAGTTGCATTTCCACTTTAACACTGTACGTATAGGGAGGCCTATGTGTAGAACAAAACAAGAAAACTATCACTAGGTGTACAAAAACTATACCATGCAATTCTTAAGAACTTCAAACTCCATTAAATTCAGTTCGGACACCTCTATGGTACTTTATTTATGAACCAAATTTAACTGAAGAACAGGTCAAGATGGAAACCTAGGCATCAGGTACTGAACACAGCGCACCGGGTAAAACTTGAGACGTTGCTTCAGCTAGTGATAGTGTGTATGCGAGAGGTCCCATCAACGTACAAAATTTCTGGATCAAGGAACAAATTTGTAGTTTTACATTAAATAAATCAAATTACACCGTTCGTATTACAGCATATATGCAATGATATCGTGCATATGCATAATGCATTTTGCATATTACATCTGTTATATAGCATATGCAAAATTGCACATCCGATTTTTCATATGCACAAGATAATTCTTTGCATTGCATAAAACATTCTGCATATCTCTTGGCGTGCATATATGCAAGTTATGCAATGGCACAGCTCTAATTATGACATACAGTTGTATCGCAGTAACTGTGCTATTATTTGGTCTAACTCATTTTATAATGTGTGTCATTTAAAACCGCAGTGACTTTTAAGTGTAAAATGAAACACAATGTATTTTATTTCATAGTTAAATGATACTTATATAGGCAGAGCTATACATTAATAAATGTCCGCACTAGAGTTATGTCACACAGCGACATGTGGCACTGTTGAAGTGCGCATGGTAGTGATTCTGGGTGGTGGTGACGAGCCATACACGTACACGGACTAGCACACGCACACTCAGAATGTGCGAGGTTGACGTGGGTGCAACCCGGCAGTTCCAGCCATGGTGCTATCCTACGTACGGCAGCCAGTGCATCGCTGCCGCGAGTGTGGTGTGGGTCAGGGGGTATGTGTGTGTAAACGTCATCAGCTCAAACGTCTCCAATTGGCTGGCTTGTCTAACGGTTGCAAGAGGCTGTTCCCTTTGAAGTGGACTTACCTGTCTTATGTATACCGTGCTGCTCACGCTTTATCGGAAGGGAGAGATGGGTAAGCCAAGAAGGAAAAAGCTGCTGTGAAGTCCAAAGGGTAGAGATAACGCTGGTTAACTGCGACGTTTACTGGTAGCGATGTTGTACAGGGTGGAGCACGGACCAAATGCGACTTTACAAGCCGAGCACGTCCATATATACCTTCTCGATTCTGCTAACCACACATCCGCAATGCGGCAACCGCACCAGGGCGTTGCATTGGCATACGTACTAACATATGTACGGACAACTGCGCACACACTGCGCACATATACCTGTTATAAACAATTACCTAGGTAATCCTAAAGTATTTGCGGAGGAGAGGACCATAATCGATTTCCCACTTTTCGGTGCCTAAACGGAGCTAAATAGATGTTAATGAACAATTTTTTGACCATGCACTTTCCGTCGGAAATGAATATTGAACAAGTTATGCGGTAAGTTTAGTTTGGGTAGAGTACGTTTGGGTACTTTGTAATTTATTTTTTACCGGCCCCGCGGAGCCTGAACCCACTTCCAGGATCTTTCAGTTAATAACACAATAGAAATTATCACCCAAAAATAACGAATTATAGCGGTATGTTCATTTTCGTCTTAGATGGCGGGAATAATCGAGCGCGTCGGAAGAGAGAGTCCATTGTAGTGTTGTCATCCGACGTGCGATTATGGTTCTCTTCTCCACATTTACCAAATTTAGTTACAGATGCTATTCTGAAAGTAATTATTCTCAAAATACTATAGCAAATTTGAAATATTTCAATTGGTATTTATTATTTAAGAAAAATTTCTTTCAGACTAGCACCTGTAACTAAATTTTGCATGAAACCCCAACAATATAATAATCTTAATGTCAATTAAATTTTTAGGTTGTCTACTGTTTTCTTTATTTTAGTTTCCACTACAATATTATATTTGCTAGGCCTGTATTATTGATAACATAAGTTGAAGCACATAAAAAATTTTTTCTTCATTAGCTCATGTTATCATTGGTCAATTAAAAAGCTATTCTTTTTTCAAATAATAGGATATAAGAAAGTCTTTATTAATTTATGAAGCGTTGATTCAGTGAGTTAATTGGGACAAATGATGTAACTCTAAGTTTCACATTACCTTGGACTTGTACAGATCTTTTTGGAACTGCTAAGATTTCGTAATCTTGCTAGCATTTCTGAAGGGAGAAAACATGGATTTGAAGTTCGAACGACAGAAAATATGCTCTGCACACAATACAAGACTTTTTCGGTATTTTGGAGATACTGTACCATCCATCTTCAACGTCGCATTCCAACATCGTTTAATTTCATCAATTATCGAACACTTTTTTTAACCGAACGCAAGGAGCCATTTTAACTCCTGTTATCCACGTCGTATCACTCACAGCCGCCATAACCAGATGTAAACAAAGTCACGCGACGATTCTTTGTCACGTGATAATTTTTGTTCTCCGTCATTGGTCAATTGGCATCTTTGACGATCTTCTATTATATGGTCTGTGACCGGTTGGACATTCAATTCCTTTGAAAGTTATTATTAATGCCATATAAATGGTAAATACCTTCAGTTATGCATTATATGTCGTTCACTACGCTGAATTCTACTCCGGGCACAGACTAAGGGACTAGTTTGTGACAGACGTTCGAAATAGCACACGAGTAACGAGTTCTTTCTACTTATGAAATATAGTCTACTCGACGCATACCTGGAAAAGAATGGAAGATTATTATAGCATTTTGGAGAGCATAAACGACTCAAATAAGGTTAATAAACATTTTCTCACATTAGTGCAAAAAATCATGAGGGTGTGTCAATTTGCCATCTCAAAAGCCTTCATTTACACATCTAACACTATTAGTTTATGTTGGAATTTGCCACCACCAATAAATTCAATAAGGCGACGACAGCGTCTCTTTCATTTCATAAACTGCTTCATTTTTCTTTATCTTCTTATTCTTTTTCGAAGAAGTAGAGAAATTTTAAAATTCATAAAAAATGAGCTCAACAAATGTGCTCGATATCAAACTTGAAATTGTTTATTGTTATAACTTGATACTCGTCTTCGCTCCCCTATGTATAGCCCCCTTTCCGTGCACGCTGTAGTAAGGCCTTCACACTACGTTAATGATAGTATAAACCACACAAGAAATAAACAACCCTATCCATAACGAATATGACACTAATAATTCTACGACAAAAAACTGTAATATAAATTCACCACGATACTATCTCTAAGGCAGGGGTTCTCAGAGTGGGGTCCGAGGACCTCCAGGGGTCCGTGGTACTTTGACAGGGTGTCCACAAAATTTAACAGTGAATGAATTCATACATTTAAATATATATATATATATACATTTAAGTAAACATTTTCCTGAGGGGTACACATGTGTGGGGGTCCTCAGCTTATTTTCTGTAATAAAAGAGGTCCTTGGGTGGAAAAAGTTTGAGAACCCCTGCTCTAAGGTATATTTGCGTTGATTGTAAATGGAGTCGTGTGATCTAATTTGTCCGTTGATCACTTACAAATGATTAACAGAACTTCTTTATGTATATGTTATGCTATAAAAACGATTCGTGCTTCATTTCACTTTTTCAACATTGAAACATTTTCGTGCGTAAATTAAAATACCGCATTATAATTTGTTCGATAATACAGAATGTGATGCCATTACTGTACGCCATGAATTATTAGACTGTGTCATGTATAAATAAATATATAAATGGGGATAAAAATGCTGCATGTTATCCTGTTTCTCTTTTCACAGATCACAGTTCATGCGTGAATCACAAAATGAGCATCCTCCCTGACACAGGCTCACTTGCAAATTCATGTAGATTTTAATGATCGCTTTTATGGTGCTTTTCATTTTTTCGTACGTATGTTTGCGCGTTTGTACTTACGTATATTTACACACACACACACACACACACACACACACACACACACACGAGTGAATAGACAATATATGCATGAGTGTATTTATGTACGTATAAACGCACAAGCTCCTAATTGATTCCTGTTCCTCACATCCATAAAGAGTAAAAATATACACGTTTAAGTACGGTTATTTGCCAACTTATATACGGGCTATCCAATCCTTGGGCAGAATACGTCAAATTGTACACAATCGTTACGCTGCGTTGTCGCATCGTAAATGAGAGGGAATGGGCACATGTTCTGAATAAATTTACACAGTTCTTTTATTAACGTTTCGCTTTCTGGCCATCATATATTTATAGTTGGCAAATTGATGTATTTACAACTTAAAACTCTTTACACATCGCTAATATTGTAAATGCCATTCTGAGAGGATAATTAATTTTATATATGCAGCTATTCCGCCCCAAATGTCAATTTCTTATCCCATACTTGGCAAACGCAAATTGGTAATGTGTTGGTTGAACAGAAAATAAAACGACAATAGAGTACAAGACATACTGCAACATTAACAGCAATTGTGACAGATATTTGATCATATTTTTACTGTTACGGACCATTGAAAAAATGAAAATTTAATCGAATTCCGTACAATCCCCTGAAAAGTCATTCGAATCTAAAATATTCAGTTTGTCTGTGAAAACCGCTCCTAAATGTGAAGAAAAGCCGTTGGATCAACAGACAACTTCCAAGATTCCGTTACGACAACGAAGAATTCAATTTAATTCCATAATATTTATTTGACCTTTGAGAACAAGAGAAATCAGCAAAAGTGTCCGTTGTGGAAACGAATTACGGATGAATTTGTTGATTTAACAGATATTATTCAGAAAATGGACTAGGAGTTACAATTTGTGTCAATTTAACAGACAATTGGGCTGTTTTTGTCTGTATTTTTGCAGTTTTTACAGTGTATACTAAGCCGTTCTCATGCAGTGTGCTTGAATAATAAAACGTCAATATTCATACAAAATCATTTTGGCGTTCCCTTAGTTTCAATCCTCGGCCTGCTCTTATTTTCAATTTTCATCAATGATTTCCCCACTATGCAGGCCAACACAAAAATCTCAATGTACGTATGCTGATGACGTAGAAATCGCCATAACGAGTTCGAGAGTGGATTTGAAAGAAACACAAGCAAAGGCTGGAAACCTTAGAAATCTGAAATTGTGGTATGACCGGAAAGGCCTCAAACTTAATGCAAATAAAGCGTAATGCATTTTTTCGGGATCACAGAATACGACTAGAAATTTACCACCATTTACGCTAACATTGGAAGACGAGAAAATTTAACCAGTAGATAAGGTAAAACATCTTGTTGTTTGGCTTGATAAAAATATGACTTTCAATTCACTCGTAAAAGCAATATGCAACAAAATTACCGGAACCTTAAATGTCCTTTCATCGCATCATGAACACACTTGACGAGAAATCCAAGTTATTAGTGATTCAGTCGATAGTTTTATCGCGTCTGGACTACTGCAGTCTAGTGTGGGGAGATTTACCTCAATATCGTCAAGAAGAGTTGCAAAAATGTATTAACTTTGTAGCCAAAATGGTATGCAAAGGAAATTTTAAGAAACACGATCATGCCACCCCTCTTTTAAAAAAACTCGACTGGACCCTAATACCGAATAGATTCATGATCCAAAAAGCTCGACGAGTGTTTTCATCTCTGTACCTACCTCAGAGTAATGCAGATGTGGTAAAAAAAATTCATCCAATATCCCAAGCAAAAATCCAAATCGGAGGAATGATATCTTTGTCAGTTACCGTTCATCTAACGTTGGACAAAAAGCTCTCTCAGTTTCTTGAGCTCTTTTGTGAAACAAGCTTCCCCAGCATTTCAAAAACTTTAAAACTGTAAAAGAATTCGGAGTAAATGTGTCACTTCATTTTGCATCTCTGTCATAGGGCCTGCAGCACTTCGGTGTGAATTTCAAATTTACCTGAAATTTTGATTTTCCTGAAATTTATGTTAAAAAATTAGAAATTTTTCCATTTTACGTTTTGCTAAGTCATCCTAATATTGATCTTAATTATTGCTGTCCACTATAATGAGCATCACAGCCGTCAATTCAATGCAGCGGAATGAATGTCATTTTTTCCAATATTAGTAGTATTTCCTCATCTTTAATTTTTATTTCCTCTTTTCTGTATTTTTACTCAACATCCGTATGACAAACAAACTTTGAAATCCATTTTTGTGTGTATATCAATATACATGTTTATGAATGTGGAGGTTGTGCTATGTTTTTAACAAATTAATTTTGGCTAACGTTGTTTCACTATTTCGAAATCATTCACGAAGATGTTTTGAGCGATTTCGGCTGAGCCGGAGGGGGGGGGGGGGGGATTACTCATTTTCTTTTTAATTTTTTAAAATTAATTTTTCAGTGCGTTCAGTGCACACTAGCACTGAACTTTCATATCAGAAATAACTCTAACTTCCTGAAATTAAATTTATTACGCTGGACTCCTGTGTTTAATCTACATCTACATGCCAAATTTTGTAAATGTTCGCCACTGAGAAGTGATATCCGGCCACAATAGTGTTCCATTTTATCCCGTGTACCCATCTCCGTATAATGCTGAAGAGAGTACCGAAAGGATGTGCAGCCGAGATGTTATTTTGTTGTTGCTGGTGTTCCTTGACTGGAACCGGAGTTTTCTTAAAAATGTCTCTTAGGAAATTAGAAACGAGTTCATTTTTACGCTTTTCGAAGTCTTCTTTCATTTTAGTTATTTTTTCCGAATAATTTCTCACAATTACAGTGAGCTCGACTGTCATTTTCGATGTAGTAGGAGGTAGATTGTTGTTTATCGTTGTATTTTATATGTATATTTTTCTTATATTCATTTTTAATACGTATATAGATATTATTATGTGTGCGTGTGTTTGTGTGTGCATACATTAGTACGCACGCACATGCATGGATATATCTGTGCGTACGTATGTAGGCATATACATATCTACATAAATATGTTTACTTGTTTCTATTTCTATTTTTACTTGAAAACAATCCGGTTCATTCATTTTATTGCACTGGCAAAATGATGGAAAAATAGATCTCTCACTTCCCCAAGGGGCGATTCTGTGAATCGGAAAAATGAAAAAACAATTAGTGTAATCAAGCATATGAATCGCAGTAAAATTATCATTCTGTCCGTATGTTGAAGAAGCTACGAATTTTGATCTTGAGTATATGATAGTTTACGCATTTCTGCAAAAATTGTGTAGATATTTGCTACCCATAGGTGATATCCAGCTTAAACTGTATCTCCATTTTATCCCATGTACCCATGTCCGCATGATGTTGCAGAGGATACCGAGAAGATATAAAATGTATTTTTTTGTGGATGTTGTTCCTCGACGGTAAATTGAGTTTTCCTAAAATTTCTGTTACGAAATTAAGAAGCATTTGATTTTCACGTTTTTCGAAGTCTTTTATCGTATTACTTATTTTTCTACATGTTATTTTTTACAATTACACTGAGCTTGACTGTCATTTTATATGTAGCAGGAGCAAAATTGTTTTCTATGTTTTTTATTGTTTTCCTCATATCCATTTTCAATACGTATATATACTTATATAGGAATATGTATGTGCAAGTGTGTGCATGTATGTGTGCGCACGTATACATGTATGTCTATGTATCTGTGTGCCCATGTACATGTTCACATATATATATATTCACACATATGCATGTATAAATTTCTATTTCTATTTTTTGCAAAGAAGCAAAACATCAGGCACATTACATTTCACCTAAAAGCTCTGCGAGCAGTTAACACTGAAACAAATTCCAGAAATAAACAAATTGATTGAACTTCCTTAATGATTCAAAAACAGATCTATCACGACCCCAGAGGGCATTTCGGTGAATCGAAAAAATGAGATATATAAACGGACAAATGAAATGAAGCGCTCGTGAAAAAAATCTGTCTGTATGCTGAACAGCTATGAATTTCATTTTGCGTGTTCGTGTGCGTGTTTCTAGTTGTGCGTGTCGTGTTGCGCGATGTACTATTATTAGTACGCCTCGTATGGTCTATCAATGCGTACGCCTCGTATGGTTTGTCTATATTTGTATACCTCGGATAGTTTGTACATAAGTATTCCTCGTATGGAACGTTTTTCTTAGGACGTCTTATATTAAAAAAATTTTTAAAAGACAATATGTTGGCATGTATCTTATGTGGCAACGTCTTTGGAAATAACCGGTTTTTCTTTTCTTTCTTTGCTTTAGCGACAGATCCGAGCGATTAATTTAAGCTCGAAAAATTATGTTCCAGCTAGTGATAGACGAAGGGTATTTCAAATTCAGTTTTGAAATATCCCCCAATCATACATTCATATCATACTGAAATGTGATTCATGGGCTTTGACACCATCCTAAAATTTCTTACTCGTTAGAATTATTTTAAATTCTTGGTGCTCATTTCAATTTTTATTCTCCTACAGATGCCGACGGTTTGCATCATACATATGTCAGCATTGAAAAATTAACAGCGATTAGCACTAAAAAGTTTTACCTTTTTCATTTTTTTAAATCAACTTCATCGCTGAACCACTTGGCTCTGTTATTAATTTTTGATAGGAGTACGTTAAATATTTCTGCTGGTACATAATATTACCAATGTTCCCTGAAATTGTTATCGTTACTGTAAACTCAAACAAAAATGATGCTCTATGCCCTGCCATTCCTGTTCTTCACTTAAGGAGGTCATCCAGGCCCCTGTCGGTCCGGTGAGCTTTTTTTGTTTCGTTGTTGGAAAAGGACCCTTGGGTGGTGGACTATTCGGTACCAAAATTTTATGGCGCTACGGACACTATCATCATACATATGTCGGACCTTGGGCCCCCTGGGGGGGGGGACTTTCACCCTATTGGGGCTTTCACCCTATTTCACCCTATGGGGGGGGGGGGTAAAAGGACTAAAATCTTGAATTTTCGACCCCATTTCGACCCCATATCAAAACAAAACCGGAAATGGAAAATTTGAAACGTAACTTTGCTTACAATGCTTCAAGGATTCTAAAACTGTCTACGGTTTTGTTCTAGCATAAGAACTCCATGAGTTCTATTCATTTGAAATCTCAATAAAAATGAACTAAAAAACCAATATGTCCAATTTAAAAAAAAAACTAAGGCCTGAATCGAAAAAATGAATGGAAGAAATTGTGCTTCTTTTCAAAAGTTACATATATAAGTCAAATTTCATAAGAATCTTACCACAAATATAAAATTTCATAATTCATTCGGATGAAAGAAAATATTTGTATATATTTTTATGCACGACATTTCGTATATGTTACATTGAACTTCACAAGGAAAATGTTGCACATTATTCGTACATAAAAATCGATCATGGGAACTGCATTCATGTACAAAAATTGTCCATGATATTGCAATTCAATTGTATATTCTTGTTAATGGGCTCTTCAGAAAAATCAAACATTTTACCATTCAATACATAATAAGTCATTGACTTTTGATGCTAGAACAAAACGAAAAACAGTTTTAGAATCTTTGAAACATTTCTGACAAACGTATGTAAGAAAATTTTCGAATTTTGGGAAAAAAATTAACTAGCTCAAAACCAAAAATAATGTACCATTGATAAACAAATCTCACTAAAATTTGATATCCAAATGTTGGAATTTTCGTACATACGTTTGTTAGAAATGCTTCAAAGATTCTAAAACTGTGTTTAGTTTTGTTTTAGCATCAAAACTCAATGACTAATTATCTTTTGAAATATCCATACAATTGTACCAAAAAACTGATTTTTCGTAAAAAATAAGGCCTAAATCGAAAAAGTTACATGAGTAAAAAAGTTTACTTTCAACAAATACATATACTGGCCAAATTTCAAACGAATCGTACGAAAAAAGTTGAAAAATCCGGATGACCCCCTTAAAAGGCAGACGGAGTTGCTGTCACCTCCACTGCCTTGAGTGTCGGTGAGTAGGACGAGTGCTTCCGTAAAATAACAAGTGTCTACTGAAATTTCTAGAGACGTTCAAGTGAGTTTCATTTATAATAAAAACCTTATTTATTATTTTATGATCATCTGATGAAATTCAGAGTTTAATTTTTTCAGATTAGATAATTTTTTTTTCAGATTAAAGAAAGTGTAGTACGGATAAAATCCTTGTTCCCGTTGAAAGAAAATGTGTGTGCTCTATGATTTCATTTTTATTTTGATTTACCTGTTACTAAGGTACTATGTGCACGAAGCTAAAGCATTTTACAAGATTAACATTGAACACTTGGATTTGAGAGGTGAAACAGATACTTCCAGTGGGTTTTCCTTTGGGTTTTCTGACAATTGCTCACGCTACGTACAACGAAATAAGCAAAGAACAACACTCTTTATCATCACTTTAAGAACACAGTTCGGGTCAACTTCCGGATAATGGTAGGTTTTCGGTTTACGTCTCAAAGAGAATTTTCTTGCAAATCCTACGTTATAATTGGCTCTCAGGGACGACCATTGGTTAGTCTCCTAGACGGGGTAGAAGACGCGCACTAGCGTGACCTTGGGGCGCGCAAATGGATGGGTGACCTCCCCCTTCCCCCCGTATCATGAGTCAGTTTTGAGTGTTCCTCTACGGGAATAGCGAGAGAGTTCATTCATGACTTTGCTTTAAATGCTTTCGTACTCAAACGAAACATTATATTACTCAGTGATAAATTATGATTATGCGACTGAGGGTTTGTTTTGATTCTGGTTGCTGAGTCACCAGCTAATTAGCTTGCTGTGTAAACGTATAATAGCCTCCCGGAGTTTTGAAGCTAAAGAAATGGCAAATATATCAATCGAAAAGGTTAAAAAAGCTACAAAGCAATAGAGTTGATTTAAAAAATCAGTTTGTAATGAGAAAAAAATCCTAAAAAACGTTGTTCTGAAACTTGCATTAACTGAATTTTGATATGGATCCTTAACCATAGTTTTGAAGGTAAAGGAATTGCTGATATATCAATCGATAGAACTCAAATAGAGCTACAAAAGCAGTGGAGCTTATTTCAAAAGGAGACTCAATTCAAAAATTAGGAAAATAGAAAAACAAATCTTAGAAAAATGACTCTCCTGCAAACTTACCTTTTTGGTTTTTAAAGTGATTCTTCTCCCACAATTATTAAGGTACAGGGATGGCAAATATATCAATCAACAGCGATTGATGAGATCCAGAGATCCGGTGCAATAGTTTTTTAAATTTGAATACATGGTTGAAATCATAAGCCAAATATTTTTAAAAAAGCGAAAAAGTGATCGGTTTTGTGAAAAAAATTCTTACATTAAAAAAATCATATTATCGAAAAAATTTTGCACCGGATCGCTAGACAAGACAATTAGCTATCTAGAAAACATTTTTCCAGTTCTTTAAGTTCAAAATTGTAGAAGAATCATTTTCCGCAACACCTATTTTTCCTGTTTAAAAAAATCAAATTTATGTAAATTTACGAAAAAAACACACGAGTTAAAAAATAGTCCTAACATTTTACACCTATGGTAAATATCTGCGAAGAATCTACTGGGAACTTACAAACTTGTTTTACCCCGAACCGGCCCTTATAGATAATGGAGGTTTGTTCGTCAACAGAAAACGCCACCTGTCAAATCCTTCATCTGATTTTAAGCGTTACACAAAATTATTTTCACCTTATCTTAACTAGAGCTAACGCCTTCACAACTTCATTTTCTACCATGAGTAATATCTTCACTTGGTTAATTAATTGAGATTTGTTATTCATGTCTGTCTCCACAAGACTTAAGCTAGCCGTACCTGATACTCCTTACGAGGGTTAATAACCTCATGTTTTGAGAAGAATGTCAACTGATTGATCTTTGCAGCTCTAGATAAAATGAATACGCCTCCAGCCGTATTGACCTTTCTCCTTCTAATATTCCTCCCAATATTTTTCCATTTTTTCCTAAAAATGTGTATCATTCCTATGAAAGCACAATGGTAATTATTTGTTATCGAAGCCAAAGACTAAATTTTTGCATTTTCTCTCAGGGCAAGGATGATCATTTTCCTCTCCCCGTTTTTTATTTTGAAGATCGGAAGTCGAAACAAAATAACTTTTAATGCTTGTTGTCATGCTGAATAGTTCAAAAGAACCTTAGTGTTCCGTTGGAAATGTGTAGAGCGACTGATAAACGTGATTAAAAGCTCGTGAACCGGATATCAATAAGTTGAATCGTACAAAAATTTTAAATCACATTATTTGAGGGACAGATAGCTGCGACAAACATTACATAGGATCTAACGAGTAGTGTCCCACCCCATGAAAAAATCCGTAATAGTAGTATTTTTTTTTCTTTCATAACTTACCATCAGATTCATAAATCGTGACGCTCTTCATATCACCATGATGTGCATTAATTTTTTTTAAAGACGTGACTAAGAGTTTTCAAAATGGCTGGCGCCTGCTTTAAGCTTCAGTCCAGATAATATCATAAATTTCCCAAAACATGCGCGACTATTTCTAATGTGATTTCATCCCATGCCTTCCATAGCTCAGTTCAACGATTCGATTGACTTGTACTGGATTTCCCAAGTCATTCCAGGCAAGATCCACCGCGCAGAAAAGTTCATGGGTACCGTGCTTATCGTGGGTGATATTGTAAAACGCATTGCTTCCAAAACCATCATCTACAAAAAAGTCGAGGCAATTGGGAGAAATAGAAAATCAAACGGCCGAGAGCATTTACTGTGGTAGTAACGAGCACGAAATTTCTTTTAACAGAAGTAATGAGAATAGGTGCTGAAGTGGGTTAAAATGCTTCGGAGGGCCACAAATTTCGGAGAAGACCCATGCGGCGCTGTCTTCTCCCTCCAGCTGCCGTTTAACGTCACCTGGTGAAGTAAGGAAAGTACGTCACCTTTAATATCTTTTAAAGGTACTAAACCTGATCATGCTGCAAAGGCCCAAACACTAATACTTATAATCGGGCGACAGTCGAAACAGTAATAGTAATAATAGGGCGACACTCCGAACAATAATAGTAATAATAGGGCGATAGCCCGAGTAGTAATAGTAGCGATAGGGCGACAGCCCGAACAATCACTGTTATAAAAGGAGCCGCGTCCGTCCGTCTGTGTGTCGCACCCACCAGCCCAAAGTGTGAGATGAGAGTATCTGTGATACAAGTTTCAACTCCACAATTTCCGGTGCCTTTAACACAGCAGATTGGGAGTCGGAATGAATATCACGTGTATTGGTAGGTTAGATTAGGTTGAATAGAATATCAGCGGTTGAGACTTGGGAAAGTATTGGAAGACCATACTGTAGAATAGCATGGGAAATCATGGGAAAGCCATGTTGAAGCTCAGTTGGTCCTATATCTAATCCTGTCATTTTTTTGACGGGGCGTGTGCACTCGTAATGGTAATTATATTTCAACAGCCAGAACAGAAACAGTAATAACAGGGCGACAGCCCGAACAGTGATAGTAATAAAGGGTGACAGCCCGCACAGTAATAGTAATAATAGGGCGAAAGCCCGAGCAGTAATAGTAATAATAAGGCCAAAGCCCGAACATTAATTGCAGTAATAGGGTGAAATCCCGAACAGTAATAGTAGTAATAAGGTGAAAGCCCGAACAGTAATAGTAGTAAT
This sequence comes from Morinoia aosen, assembly GCA_030386875.1. Taxonomy (NCBI): domain Eukaryota; kingdom Metazoa; phylum Arthropoda; class Malacostraca; order Amphipoda; family Talitridae; genus Morinoia; species Morinoia aosen. Next base: position 10,110,349 of record CM059569.1, on the reverse strand, counting down.
AAGGTGAAAGCCAGAACAATAAAAGTAGTAATTGGGCGACAGCCCAAACAGTAATAGTAGTAATTGGGCGGCAGCCCAAACAGTAATAGTAGTAATTGGGCGACAGCCTAAACAGTAATAGCAGCGATAGGGCGACAGCCCGAACAGTAATAGTAGCGATATGGCGACAGCCCGAACAGTAATACGTAGTAGCGGTAGGGCGAGAGCCCAAACAGTAATAGTAGCGATAGGGGGACAGCCCAAACTGTAATAGTAGCGATAGGGCGACAGCCCGAACAGTTTTAGTAGCGATAGGGCGACAGCCCGGACAGTAATAGAAGCAATAGGGCGAAACCCCGAATAGTAATAATAGTGATTGGGCGAAAACTCGAACGGTATTAGTAGTAATAGGGCGAAAGCCCGGACAGTAATAGTAGTAATAGGGCGAAAGCCCGAAAGTGATAGTACTCTAGTAGAGCGTTCCCCTATTCCCCAAGAAATAACATGGGTCGACCGGCTTAAAAGCTCCATGGACGCCAACTCATTAGCAGACATGCCTAGTCCAACAATGACGAACTTCCGTGTTCATAGAGTTGGGAGCTCCTCCGACGACAGGTGGTTAGAGCGAGCTTGCTGGAGTCGTGTCGGTGTATGGTTCACAGCTTCGGCATCGCATCCTGACACCGGGAGATGCATAGGATTCCCATCTCCCACCCAAGACCATGTCACGAAACAGATTAGAGGCTGACGCTTCCACTGTATTCGTAGTGAGGAATTTAAACTTCATAGTCAGAGAGAAAGATGAAAATCTATAGGGCGGAAGAAACACAGAAGGAGAAATAATAGAACGGGTGGAAGCTATAGATATAGTAGCTACTGATCTGCTCACTCACTTCAGTACCTCAGGTCAACACGGGAGAATAAAACACTTAATTGGACATTATTGATTACTATATTTAAGTCAGCTAATGAACACGTGAATTAGAACGCTGATTTAATGAAATGTATATGACGAAACAAATACGAAACCAATGCGAGAAGCCTACACTGATGCCGTGCATAACCTTTGCGTTACAATTGACGATACAAGGGAGCAGGAATATTATTGCCTACCAATGCCAAAGCACACTACGCAAATGAAATGCGCATCACTCCAAACGGTTAGCACTAAGTGAGCGCGCACAGCCAGCAACTTTTCTGTACATTGATTGCCGGTTCCCCAGTTTGCGCACAGGGGTTTTCTTGATGGAAACTTGAGGTGACACCAAACGGTTGAGTGATAAAGTTTCCATCTTTATTCTGACTGGTTCTCTCGCTCTCTCCCTCCTGTGAACAACAAAGGGGTTGAGTAATCCATTCCCCTTAAGCCTTCATTCCCTGTAATGTAACTGCTAAAACACCCCCCTCCGAATTGAATTGATTGATTTAATTTTAGTCCCCTGTAATTCCAAAACAATTTCAAAATATTCTCACTAGGTTCCAATCGAACGTACAGAATTTTTACTTGAACATATAATAAAATACAGAGCTATGTTAGTTCAGAGGTTTAGCATTTGAATTAGTTACTCGACTGGCCTACATGGCATCATCGGTATTTATGGCTGACTCTGGCCGTACAATGTGTTACCGACAAACGAGCTTTTTCCCCACACAATAGAATTTTAACTAAAGCTTTCCCTATGTTTTAATTTACTTTTCGTTGACAAAAGAATCCCATTTAACATGAATTCCATCTGAGAAACAAACCCATTTTACCCCATATTAAAAAAAAACAAATCACAGCGCCCTAACGAAAATATTATGGCGGGGCAACAAAAATATAAGCCAATTTAGCTTTATTTTTATGATTCATTTATTCTCTTACGGCGAATTGTTATTTATAGAGGGCCACATGTTAAGCATTGATATCTGAAAATAAATTTATCTAAATTGGCTTATATTTTCGTTGCCCCGCCATAATATTTTCGTTATGGCGACCTTGCCAGGGGAAAAGCTGTCCAGCTTGCAGGCTTCACTAGTGGAAGAACCGCGTGAGTTGGTGTCTGTTAGTGATTTCAGCTCACTGAAAAGGTTGGTTCTCGCATATCGAGGCGTTTTGACCTTCGTGAATAAATTGCGATGTAGATTGAAATTTAAGAACCCGGAAAAATATCGAACTACAATCGTTAGTGAACCACATTCTTTGCATCAGCAAGCTCTGACTCTTATAATAAAGGTCGAACAAGCTAAATATTTTTCGGATGTGCTAACATTCCTGGGTCAAAATAATCGTACGCCAAATAAAGATATTCCGCCTTTGATGAACCAACTTAATTTGTTTATTGATAGTGACAAGCTATTAAAAGTGAAAAGTAAGTTCAATCGATGGCAAAGTGATAAAAACTTTGCCTTTCCAGTTCTTCTTCCTGATAAGAGTCCTCTAACTGCTCTAATTATTAAAGATGCTCACGAGCGACTAGCCCATGCGGGTTGTTACTCGCTTCTCGCTCACTTGCGTAAACAGTTTTGGGTTAGCCGTACTTTCACGGCAGTTAAGAAATTCTTGAAAACTTGCATAGTTTGTAAACGATTCAATGCTCGCGCTGTAAAGTTGAAACAAAGTTCGTATAGAGACTTCAGAGCATTCCCTCCTTCTGAACCTTGCCGTTTCATCTTTCTTGACTATTTGGGACCTTTCTCTGTGAAAACAGAGGGAAAGCGATCAAAGGTGTGGCTGTTGTGCATAACATGTCTTTGGTCTCGAGCTATCAACTTGATAATCTGTCCTGACCTGACGGTCAAGAGCTTCCTTAAAGCTCTACAGATTCACGTGTTTGAAGAAGGTCTCCCTAGTAGGATTTTCTCAGATCTGGGGTCACAAATTACCGCTGGTGCTGCAATAATCTCGAGCTTTATAAATGAAGTAGAATCGAGAAATTATCTGGCCGAAAACGGGATTGGCTTGGTAAAGTTCGAACAGTACTTTAAGGGCAACAGTTCACTAGGAGTATTGGTTGAAATTTGCGTGAAATTCAACAAAAAACTGTTATTTGGGTCAATCCGAAACCATGTTCTAAATTATAATGATTTCTTTTTCCACGTAAAGCAATCTATTCACATACTAAATAAAAGACCAGTCGCCTTTAAAGATTCACTAAGAGACCAGTCTAAAACTCCCTGTGCCATTACTCCGGAATACTTGTGTAAGGGCAGAGAACTAATCTCTTTGAATATCATACCAGCCTTACAGCCTGATCCGGATATGGATGCCGATTGGACTCCTGCTATCGGTTCTGACGATGTTCTCAGGGCTCAACTTGCAAACTTACGCAAGGTCCGAGCTAACCTTATCAAGACTTACAATGACGAATTCAAGCAAGTTCTGATTGAGCAGGCAGTCAATTCTAAGGACCGGTACAAGCCCGTATATCATAATTTATTACAGGTGGACGATGTAGTGTTATTGAGAGACCCACTCTTGAAATCCAGTCATTATCCGTTGGCCGTTGTAAAGCAAACTGTGTTGAATGAGAATGACGAAGTGACTGGAGTTGTAGTGAAAAAAGGTAACACAGGCGAGTCCGTCAAAAGACACGTGAATTCAGTAATTCCCTTGCTGCGACCAAATTCACCTGATTCAGCTGAACCTGTAAATTTGAAGAAGGCTGCTGGCCCTGACTCGGTACCGCGTAGCGTACGTCCGAAAAGACGAGCGGCTCTCGCAAGCAGTCGTAGAACAGAGGCTCTCCTAAGAGCTCCATAGAAGCGGACCTTGCTTTGCTTTGGTTCACTTGTAAATATTGTTGATTTGTTAGTGTTCTTTCCTTAACTCTTGTTTTAGTGATAATGATCTAATTAGAATTAAGTGTTCTTTTCTTAATTCTTAGAAATAAATTTATTCGCATTCCACCCTTCTTGTTTTGGAATGCCGAATCCGGGCGCGCCAATGTATAATAAATCGGATTTTGAAGGCTGTATTTTTTTTGGTTTAATTTACTTGCCGACAAATGTAAATATCGGAATTCATATTTATTATTGATTTAATCTTTCTGCGGTCGCTGAGTATTCGACAATTGTCTCTGACTGCCTTCCCAACTTCTTCTTGGAAGAGTCAGAAAAATAAAATTCAGAGGTGACCTCAGAAGATTGAAGGCTGGTTAGGCAGACTGATAACGCTGGAGAGCCTGCCAGATATCTCTGCAGAACTGTGCCGTGGTCCGCTCCTCTCCCGGTTTGCCCTCGCTGGTACCCATGTTTGTGTGCGAGGTGGCGGGACTACTACCATGAGCGGCTAAGTCTCTCCTCTGCCTCCCCGGGTCATGGCTTCGTCGGCCTTCGTTCTCCTCACCGCCTCATCAGCGTCTTTACACTTCAACTTCATATCCAACTACGTAAGTCAGAGACATTCTGGTGTCGGGAATATTCAGCGACTGACTGTAGTTTTGAAGTTCTTGAATATACGTTTACAACCTGGTCTAATTTATTGAAGGACATTAATTAAACAAATTATTCATGGGAATGTTTTTTGTTACATTCATTCAAAGCCATTCAAAATCCGATCATTCTAAAATTGATTTTTTTTCCGATAATTCCTTCGAATTAATTTAAATGATACTTCTAAATCTAAATGATACTTCAAAATCTAAATGATACTTCTAAATCTAAATGATACTTCTAAATCTAAATGATGCTTCTAAATCTAAATGATGCTTCTAAATCTAAATGATACTTCTAAATCTAAATGATACTTCTAAATCTAAATGATACTTCTAAATCTAAATGATACTTCTCAATCTAAATGATGCTTCTAAATCTAAACGATACTTCTAAATCTAAATGATACTTCTAAATCTAAATGATACATCTTTGACCTGCGAATATCTTTTCTTTATTCCAGCAATGCCCGTGTCCTTCACTAACGGAATAAGGCGGGGACGTGCGAGAGCGCCGCGACACAGTCAGTTTTCGGCTGGCATCTCGCGCATCGGACGAATTAAACCTGTGCCGCACATTACGCCTATTTAGCTTTATTTTTTATGATTCATTTATTCTCTTACGGCGAATTGTTATTTATAGAGAGCCACATGTTAAGCATTGCTATCTGAAAATAAATTTATCTAAATTGGCTTATATTTTCGTTGCCCCGCCATAATATTTTCGTTACGCCCCGCTTGAGAGCATCAATTGACTAAAATACACAAAGACTGCCCTTACACGAATATTCTGATACGAACACGAATATTCTGATTCCCATTTTACCCCATGTTCAAAATAAAATCGAAACACCCCGCTTGAGAACAACAGTTGAACAAAAACACAAAGACTGGCGTTACTCTATAACACTTCCTAACCCACAACAGTATGTTTACCTCCCCTTGTTGAGCTCTGACTCCACATCTTGCACCAAACCAGGCATATGCCGAAGTAGACCGGCTCTTCCTTATCTCCACGCTTTTATAGCTCCCCGCACAATGGACGCGCATTGACTGAGCGGAGGCCCCGTGAAAATACGTCGGATTTTCCTACTGGATAACCTTCGAGCGTCACCTCTCTACGCTGACGTGTTCCTCGCTTTCATCTAATATTGCTACGTTCATCCCTCTAAAATATTTTGCGAGCCCATTAACAACTTTGTTCCCGTGCCCGTAGAGCATTTATTTTAACCCACTATTTTTCTATGCTACGCATTTATGTTGCCCTCGTCTTATTATGTATGCAGTTTTACGCACCAGCTTTCCATACCGTTGCTATCCCCTTCGTACTCCTCCCCTTCTCCTGATTTAATCCATCCCTATACCCCTCTCGGTCCGCCGACGCGTCCGCGTGAAAGAGTCTGGCGAGCCTTTATAATGTATCATTACAACCACCCGAAGAGCGAAGGCAGAGCACAGCAGCGCGGTGACGGTGGGCTTGGCCTCTTATTCTCCCGTCGCCTGTTCATTAAATACGTTGCAGAGAAGAAGCACCCAAACTCAAAGCCTAGGTTCGGAGCAACTTCGCAGAACAACGTACAACCTGCGGCGACAGGGAAGAGCCACCCGCACAATCAGGAGCCGGTAATTGTGTTCTGCTAATATTTTGGGCAGATGGCTAAAGCAGAGCTATTTCTGCTGTATCTATGAAAAGTACAGTAAACTGGATACTGCATTTCGTATCCAGTTAAACTAGGAGTTGTCTACTAGCGTGCCAGGACTACTCTCGAAAATCAGTCGACTTAACATCCATATTTTAGAAATCACCTTCAATATTACCTTCTAGGAATACAATTAACGTCAATACAAAGAAAAAAATAATCACAGAGCATCCGTCAGAAAATGTAAATATAATGAAGGTAATTAATCTCATTCTCAAAATATGGAAAAAACAATACATTGGGGAGTCCATGAACTATTTGATGTCTATGCTTGAGAAACTATTTCAGTAAATTAGGTTTATTCAGTCCCACGGTCCAAATCGGTGAGAATAAAATTGTTGTACTTTCTCCAGTGTCAGGAGTTCATATTGATTTCTCAAGTTTTAATATATGAATCAAATAAGCAGTCATTTGATTTCATCTTATCTCTATTGAAAAATTAAGGACGTGTCGCCTCCGAACTAAGAACAAGGCGGACGTTCATGAGCAGAGTTATTGCACGTAGACTTCCTTGGCTAAACACCGCTCCCCAGTGCGCATATACCAGGTAATCTGGAGAGCAAATCTTAATATTTTCACTGGACTGCGCTGGAAGCATAAGTGGGCTCATAATTTCGACTGCTCATCAGTTTGTTTATAGCACAGTATCTGTTTTACGGTGCTGATCTGCTACCGAGTTCATGTAAACGTGATGTTTTGTTTGTGTGACAACGAAGTCTTGTTTCAACCAAATGAAAAGCCTGTGGGGCTCAGTGTGTGAATTATTGCTTTCTCAGAAACAAAGAAAGCCTTCTTTCCCTTAGATAGTAACTGAAGACAAAAAATGGTTCTGCTTCTAGACCCAAGAACTGGAAAAATCCTGAGTTGCCTCGAGATAATTATCCACATCTGCCGCAAACCGAATCGTTTCGGGAGAATGACAAGGGTGTAAAGTAACATTAGAATAACAAGGGTGTGAAATAACTAAAAAACACTCAGATTTGGCTACGAGGTACGGAAAAATGATTTTGCTACGCGACACTGCCTCATCACTCAATCCTAAACACATGAGGGAAACCATATTTCTTTACTTGGTGTCAGGCAGCAGGTGGTTTCGAGTCCCGTCTTTTAGTTACCCATAATCTTAGACATTTTCTTTATGTGTTCAGCTCCCTGTACCCGGGCTAAGTCTGTTTCTCTACCCCGATGGTGCGTCTGTGCATTTACTTTAGTTAGATCTTAAGTGTCATTTGTATTGCATTTCAATATTCCAAAATTCGTTTGATTACCTAGCTGGAGGGCATTAATATTTTAAACGTAATTTTGCGTGTTATACCATGTTATGCGGTAGCTCATGTTTGTACGCACTGTTTTTACATAAGGAAATAAATCACTGTTTTTGCTGAAATGAATCTGTATATTTAAGATGCACTGCAAAGAGATTCTGCAGTAAACAATTCACATCCTGAGGTCAAAAGAGCTTCCTTTCTCCTTTTTGATACAGGCTTTATCCTATTACGACACCTCGCCTACAAAGGGGCTTAAGGAACCACCTTGGGAGAACAAACTATTCCGCATAGTTAGTGGTAGAGGAAGACGCTCTCGCAGTTCGGCGAGTCAGGGAATTACCTGAGGAGCCCTAACGGACTGATTACGGCGCAGACAGTTGCTCGTCTTCCTAATGTTACCGCCGTAGTTCGGCACGAACAGAATTTACTTTTGTTGCCCTAGTGGACTAATTGCGGCGTAGGCGGTACCCACACAAACCTCACTCTAGCGGTGCCACCGTAGTTTGGCACAAACAGAAAATACTTCAGTTGTCCTAGCGGACTAATTACGGCTTAGGCGGTACCCATACGAACCTCTGGAAAGGCAGCTGCGCGGAGAAGCTAGCGCCCCGGTAAAAGGTAGCTGCATAGAAGACAACCCCTTTTCCACGAACCCTCACGTCGACCGCACGACGGTATCGACTCTTGGCCAAGACTCAAGTCCTACCCGCCGTACTCCCCTGATTTTACCCCTTCGGATTGTTACGTGTTTTGATCGATGTTGCACACATTTTTCATGGAAAACTTCAAAAATAACGTTGTCTAAATTGTTTTGATGACTGGACGACCTCGAGAGGTGAATAATTCATCAGGGAGGGTAGCCATTATATGAGACTGAAGGGCAGAAAGTACAGGGTGTCCTTAAAGTCTCTATGCAATTGCAGAAATTAATTTTAAATGCAATTGAGAGGATATTTCATTCAGATTTGTTCTATTATATTCAGCTTTGATTAAAGTTTTTTACCTCATTTAGTATACTTCTACATAGGCACTATTAGTTGCACGGACCATAGTAAGACGGTACTCTATTTTTTCCCATGTTCACTATAGCCATTGCCTTCTCAATTTGCCGCCGTCTTCGTGTAGGGGTTGGTAGGGTAGGAAAGTGAATTTTTTCGATGCTACTTCACTGCTGTTGGTGTAGAAGCACACGAGACAAAATGCGCCTATGCATGTGCGACGAGAGCTTTTATGTGCTCCTTGGTCGGGCGACGCATACCTCCCCCTCCCCAAAATTAAATTCTAAAAATACAAAATAATCGATCAAAAATAAAGTATCCAATCGAAAACGCATGTACGTTAACACTTACCGCTAGTTAAAATTCCATAACACGCTCGAATATCGACAAAATTGTAATTGAAAAGCAACAGTACACTGAGAAACAATATAGTGTCATATTGACACCTTGAAGTTTGTCAGACGTTTGTCACAAAACAGGCACACAATAATTGTGTGTCATGGAGACGACATGACACACTTTAGTGCGTCACATGTCACACTTAGGGCAGTCATGACACATCTAGGGGAAATCTATGGAACATACAACATAGATTTAACTTTAGGGAAAATTAGTATATACAGAATCAATTCATTATTCGAGGATTATGTTGTACAACCCCATGAATAATAAATTTTAAATTGTCACAATATTTCCACAAAACAAAACTCAGTACTTATAAAGTCAGCGTGTTCTTCAACTTTACAGAAAACATTAAAACATTTCATACCGTTGTGTAGAAAAAATCCATTAATTTATTCAGAGCTGAACAAATTAATTGAAATCTGCAAATCAATTGAGGGCGTCTCCGAAATGTTCCTCCCACGCATCAGTGTTAAATGTATTTCGAATAATTCGAAACATTGTGACGGTTTCAAGGCCTATGCGTTTATCCAATGAAGAAAGCCCTTATTTCACGCTAAATTCCATTCTAGGTCACTCAAAATTTTTCATGCATTCGTGATAGGTTTCAGCATTACCACACCCTACATACATCCATTCAAATAAAAACAACATCATTTCAGTTCACCCATTTTATTCGACACTGAAATAAAACATTTTCTCTGTATTTACCTCTCGGAAAATTAATAATTGAACTCGAAACAATAAGAAAATGAACACAAATTCAGCACTGTATGTTTATTCACTTAAAACTGGAAATGATCAAAATTAATCTACGTTTGTGAGCACATTTCCGTATAGTCAAGAAATGTTCTAACAATTAAAAACAATTTTATTCTCCATTATCAGTTTCACATTTAACTTGAAAAGTTAAGGTCTCACGCTTCAGTACCTGAATTCTCCATTTTGAAACAAAAATTCCAACATCTGTTTTCACGCACAAATAAAATTCTAATTTATCACAATACCTTTAAAAATTTTAAGTCTTATTTTACACATAAATGAATAAAAATTCCTCTATTAATCGGTGATCAAGTTAATGAATGGTATCATATCAAAGAACTATAAATGGAAAAAAATATTTACATCTGTATGCACATTGCCAAGTAAATCTAGAAATATTCGAACGGACGAAAAAAGTTCTGCTATTGGTTTCATAATTAATTTAAGTTCTCCTAAAATTAAGCATGCCTAACACTGTGATAAAAAAAAGTTCAAGGCAATGGACACTATAAAATAGGATAATTCTATAGGTGACCATTACTTTTTTGTACAATTGTTCAAAAAATAAATCATAGAATGTTGGGACAGACGAAATTGGATCTTATTTACTTCAAGTTCACAAATAGTGAAGGTCTCATATACCACTAGGAAACATTCTCTATTCCGAAACTGTGGAATAATTTCTTAACACTTATTATCTGACAATTAAATTTTCATTTAGTGCGTCGTCAACTAAGTGAATAAGTGAATGAACATTGACATCTCTATAAATAACTTTTGTAAACTAATTGACCTAATAGACAACTTTGCAGCATAGTTCAGGCTACTCTAACCTGGAATTAAATTTGGGCCTCACTGAATTTTTACGAATACATGAAAATAAGAAAATGATTGTACATTTTTTCACACAAAATGTCTTTCAATAGAATTATGCCATATTAAAGTAATATTACACGAAATTCTGAGGCTTTGAACAGGTTTAGTTATTCAAAAGACCGTGGTTTGTGCGAAGAAATTCAAGTGAAAAATTTTTTGTAACAAAGTGATCCTTTCAGCTGCATTTCCTTTTTTGAAGCTGATATTTTATACGGCAGTCTACTCCAAAGCAAGGATAGTAATTTTCTGACAATACCTAACAGTGCTACGCGCAAGTAATCATACACAAAGCAATTAACCATATTTACTTTGTATGTTTTACAAGTATAATAATTATCGGATGAGTGTTTTATTTTAATTACTTAATATTGGGAGAAATTCTCCCGAGGTTACCTTTCAGGCACCTTCTATTTCACTGAAATAGAGGGTTATGATTATAGGGTTAGGGACCATCTTTTTTGGATTGACTTCTGTCCTGTTTTTTAGCACGTCTAATATTCTTCTTCAACTTTTATCCTGTTCCATAACCTTCCTTCTTATTTTACTGTTTTTATTCGCACGGGATCCCTTGTAGGAACACCGTTTGTGTATAGATTCCGTTTCCTCAACTCCATACTAAATGGTGCCTTCATCCTGTATCAAAAAAACCACTCGTTCACAATCAATTTAGCCTTAAAAAACTTTCGTTTCCGCAGAAAGCGATATATTCCAATTTTCTACTCAACTATCGTCTACAAATTCTTATCCAAACTCGTGAGCAAGCGAATATGAGTAGAGACACATCCTTCCATTCCATAAAATTTTTTCACATCCAACTGAAAAAAGAAAATAACAAATTGTTTTTTTTCATGTTGTTCTATCTACCTACCGTATCTGAACATGTTCCTTCACGTAATTGAAAACTGGTCGCCAAAACACGGCTATATCAAAACTAAAGGACCCCGTTGCATAAATTTAATAAACTATTTGTTTCACTCAAACTCTCGGCTTTAATATTTTTTTTTGCATCACCTTTTAATTATTTTACCGTTTTCCTTCTTAATCAACCGTGAAATTAGAATCTAAATTCACCGAAATAGAACTTTACTAACTGTATCACACTCACATACAAATTTTATTGTCATTCCACTGAAAAATAAGGGCGACCTTTGACAAATACAAGGGTTAGGAACCTTTCCTCTCTGCCGGATGTCCATACTGTGGTATCGTGCGACACACTGGGAAGTCATGCGTGATTATGTTAAATAATGAATGTCCGTTTTATCTAGTATGTTCCGCCTATAGTTGTTCGTAATAGAACGTCTCTATTGTTTTCCCGTTCTATCACGAAGATTTCCGTTTTCTAGTTCTTTTTTTCAGTATTTAATAGGCAAAGCTAAGAGGATGGAGCTGGTCTCAGAAGAGTTTTACGAAGTAGACGTATCTATGGGAATTAGCACTCCCAGGGGGAAATGGGAGGGTTCGAGGTGAGGGTTAAATAGGCCTTCTTTTTGTGTAACACGTTCCCCGCAATTCCGCGGCTATAACCGGTTAGTTTGGTTAGGTTGTAAGTGGCAAAATAGGTAAATCGATTTCCCAGCTTGAATAAATCATAGTTCTTCCTAATGAACATGAGAGATAAAATTGCACGATAACATTTCACCTCGTATGATAATTTTTTTAAAAAAATTCTCGAAACAGATAAAATGTCGCGCATTAATACCAGCATGTAAATAGGCAATTTACTGTAGGTACACACATGGCCCAGTACGCGGGGAACGTGTTGAACAAAATACTTCTTATAAAAACCATCTTTTTTCTGCTCACGAATGTGCTGTTTTTCAGTACCAACTACGTTTTTCTTCAACGTTGAGATCTTGTTTCATAATTTTCTTCATCAACTTGCTCTTTCTGTATAAGATTCCATGTTCACTGAACTCCATACTAAATGGTGCCTTCCTCCATCCTGACTTTGGATCGCCTCAGTGGTGGAGAGCGAATTTTTATTATAATTCATTCATCTAATCCAAGAAATTGACGAATTCTTTCTAGTCTAGGATAATTTCTTTTAGTCTAGGTGGTCGGTTGCATTACGATGAATATAACTTTCTGATGCATTGGAGATTTTTTAATCTCTGCATGAATCTTAACCCTCCATGACTCACCATCCTTCCTGAAGGACATTATAAAAATACCATTTACTTTCGCTCAGGTGAGCCTTTTCAGGCAGTGTAGCATGGTAGTGAAGAGAAGAGACTTAATGCTTCGATAAATGAGCGTAGTGTCATAATATTTCGTTAACTGTCACGTGTTTATTAGTTAGACGAAGCGTGAAATGCCTGCGGGTGATTATACACATCGTATATTTGTCTTAATTTCTTTCCTAACGGCGAACATAGAGTGCCACAATAATTCATGCACGCGTAAAAACCATTAAACTTTCATTTGAAAATGCTTTTCAACCAAATAAGCTGGTTTTGTAGCGTTATCGTGCCAAGTTTTCTTATGTCCATGTATAGGACAGTGGGTCGTTACGCCAAATCTTTCATGTAACAATGGACCCCCCCCAAATTCTATACCACCTCTCCTAAATGCCCCATTGCAGACGTTATTGCAAAAGAAATGGGTTCTGATGCGATGTTGAAGACGCTTCTTTGAAAACTGAACTGGCTGAGTATATTATAGTTTATTTATGAATTTATTAATACATGTACATAAATATGTGCAATATTCCAGCAGACGGATCAACATTGAGAATTGTATCTGAAAACAAATTCGCTTATATATTACAATTGAGACAGGCTCTAGACATGGCCCATTGAATTTTACATGGTTTAGATATTGTTTCGTTTCATTTTGGTAGTCTCTTTTCAAAGAATTATTTCTGATACATATCTACAGTTTCCTTTTCCATACGACATTGTACCACTGTATGAATATGTATTCATTATTTTCAATTTCTGATGCTAAAATGTGCAGACCAAACCAAAACTTACGTATTTCTACTGTATTATTCATATAGGACGTTAAGAATAAAAATAAAACTATGCTGATAGTTTGCTTGCCAGTCATCGAAATTACTTTGACTGGAAATCTCTTATCAGAAGAAAAAAAATTTAATGGCGAAAATTAATTTGGGTCATAATGGGTTAAGACTTGATCCCCTTGTGAAATGTAAGCCCAATTTTGACCCTTTTAGTTCTGTCACAGGACGATCCCACTGAGCGACACTGGTGCTTATGAACACCCTCATATTCTGCTACCGAATTTGTTTCCCCCTCTTCCGACTAATAATTATAAGCAGCGAACAACATTTCTGCTTCCCACTTCCAAACGTACATAAGAATAGAATATCAGAAGATTAGTTCCATTGAATTCTGTGATCGTGAGTCTGAATGATCACAGATACATTTCTACACCACACATCTTTAATAGTAAACGTTCTTAACTTTGTCAATTGACAAGGAATATCACTGCAATTAACAAAGTTAACGCACTTGGTTGATTCCATTATTTTCTTCGTCAACGCTGCCCGCAACAGTACTTTTTTCAGCTTTTTCATAATCCATGAATTCACTTCCTTATCCTTATTGGGATTAGTTCCCAACTGAATTCTTCATGTACACGTAAGGTGTCAGGACAAAATTCGGTATTAAAATTTTCATGAGTTATTTTGCCTTGTGTACATTGAAATTGTTTAACCGCTCCGGAATCATGCCGACAGCTTAATTCGATGCTCCTTGGAAACTTTCTCTCCTCTTCTGTGAAGGGTTATTTCCACTGCGGAGAAATCTCCACAGCTGGTGACCAATGGTTAGCAAACCATAACTATTAAAATGCAATTTGTGCAATAATTGAAATTTATATAACGAACCCCTCATGTTTGTGTTTAAAACATCAAGACTACGTGGAGATGATATTATTTTTTTCGGTAGCATTAACTTTCAGCAGCTTTCACATTTCTGTTCACAGAAAGACTCTTCAAACTTCTTCGGAGCCGAACACGCAGCAACCCTTGAAGTATACTCTTACACCGAAGTATTCAAAAATGCCCATATATTCTTCAACGGAAGATTTAAATGATCTTCCAAAAAGCTTCAGAGTTTCATCGAAGTTCGACAGAAGACCGTAGCCTCGTTTTTGAAGTACCACTGTACCTCAAACATAATAATCGCAACGAAGTATGTTATCCAGGATCAATACCACTACCCCATAGTTTTACAAAAGTAATTAGCAAGCTGTCGTTGATTCTAGTACTATTGACACTTACCGGGTATATAGCCCCAAAGATCCTAATCCCCAAGCTTTGGAAGGTCTTGAAGGTGTCATGATAATGCCATCAAAAGTAATATATAGAATTTTCCCTAAACAAAAAAACTTGACTGAAGAATACGCGAAATCTGCACCTTCTTCAGAGCAAACTTTTAAAAAAATTATATAAAAATAAAAATAGCCAAATTGAGCTTCAAAATCTTTCATCACCAGATACAACACTTATGGTCTTATGCAAATTCAATAATCCCTGTTACCCACTTTGCATAGATTTATCATCAAATGCCAATTGTAACTTCTTAGTCTGCATTGGCGAAAAACTCACCCATTTCCAGGTAAACCCTAAACCTGAGAGGAAATTGCCATCCCCTACGGGTGCTCTTACCGTGCATTTATCTGCATCGGGTAATATTTATGCGCTTCATGTTCCTTCGTTCGAGAATGAGGGAAGGATTACTTCATATCCAAGATCTTTTGTATATCTCGTTAAATTTTATTCGTCCCTAACGTCACTTGTCAGGGCAGAAGTCCCGTGCCCCCCCCCCCTATAATTATCTTATAGTACTGAACATATCCCATTAGTGTAAGGTAGCTACAGTCAATTAAGTTGGCCAGAAAATGATACGCCATCTGTGTTTGACCAAGGCACATGGAGTGCAAATGATTATGTCACAATAGCAAGAAAAAATTTAAATCCTTCTCCTAATCCTCAAGCTATCTCTAAACAAAAATGAAGTTGGGTATGAAAGGAACTCTTCTTACATTTCGAGATCGTAAACTCCATTTCATAGAGAATGGGTTATACAGGGTTATTTTGACAGAAACCAAGGATTAGGTTATATTAAAAAATTTTCTTAAAGAAACCCTCGCCGTATGTCCTGAATAAAATGTATTGTCCTCTTAAAAATTCCCTACGACTTAAACGAGAATTTCCATTTGTTGATTTTTAAGAAACGATACCTTTAATATAATGAAGAGAACAGTAAATACTTTAAACCCTCAGGCGTGTTCTAAGAGTTCTTTTACCCAACGGAGAAAAGTAACCGCGCAGTTCAATTTTCCGCGATATTAAGAATTTTTTTTAAGGTTTAAAATAAGTTTAAGCGACTTGCAAGTTTTACTATGGAAAGAGACATGTAACGTCACAAACGTAAGCCGCCGTAACGTACACAGGAACATGACGAGCTGTAGGAACCTTCATCTGTTCAAGCCAATGCCAGTGCGGAAAATTTACAGGATTTCCTGTATTCGTTGCATGCTTAATAAATTCAAGCCTTCTTGCCGATAAATTTTTATTGAAACCTAACTTATTACTGCACTGTAAAAACTTGATATTAAGTTTAGTTACAAATAATTTATCCATTTCAGTTATTTAATACACCACTTATCATTCTTCTTGTCTAAATTAGTACAACCCGGGCTCTATCGGTGGCATGTTCTTAACTGTTGCATGCACCGCTCATCCATCTTCTCGCCTGACTGCGCGGCATGTCTTGAGGCTCACGGGTACTTCGGAGGTTCGTGGAATGTAGTTTCATGACATATTCCTTGCCACTCCCTGAGCTGGGTATTTAGGACGACCTTTTCCGCATTCATTCCTAAAACTAAAACTTATAATTAAATCGAACTTATAACTAAAACTATAACTTAAAACCATCAGCAATACCCTCGATACTTATATCACTTTAACGATATATCTACTTGCCCTATAATTAAAACTGTATCTTGACCAACTATATCTTAACAGACCACGGGTGCAGCCCTTCAACTGAAAGCATCGTCGCGCTGCTAGTCAGGAGTCGGAACTCAGGACGCCCTGCCCTGCCTGTCTACCCGAAGTCTCGCTATCAAAATTTATTTTTGCCCTTAACCCTAAGGTTTAGTGCAGTTCGTTGAAATGCCGCATCGACATTTTTCCCGAGACTGAACGGGTAATCTCTCCATTTAATTGGATTTACTTGTTTTACTCTCATAAATTTGTTTATATGGTGGCCAGCAAGGGGAGCTACGTGTTATGCCGGAATTCCATGTTTGTCGGCGATGTGGTGCGCCAGCAGCATTCGTCTTCAACGTATTACTCTAATCCTTAATACTTCATTTAAATAATTCTTCATTATTTCACACCGGGAATCGTACTTGGCCTAACCAGGATTATTAGCGTTTTGAATAATCCTATAAGAAATCAAAAGCAAGGACAGTAACTCTTAAATTATACTATATTTAAGCAAGTAAGAGAATTAAATAATCGAACGTTTCGAGCTCTCAGGTCATCTTCAGCGTCTGAAAAATTGTTTATTAACATAAGTTCATCTGAAAAACATTTGAAAATTTAGAAGCTTTTTGTATTGGATAGGAGGATTGCATGTCGTTCAAAACTGGCTTGTCTTGCTTGATAAATCATGACTCTATGTAGAATACGGAGACCTATTTGACTAGATGCGGTAGCCACACTCTTAAAATCGTAAGCGAACGGGATCGGGGAGGTCCCACTTCTGTACGTGAGAGCCGACAGCTGAGTGAGGAGGAGTTTGAAGAGGCAAGTCCGTTCGATAGCTCCGTCCGGCATGCTCTGCTACACGAACACGAAGGGATCTGGTTGATTACCCCGTTTTCAGACGCACATTGTGCGCAACTGTACTTTTAAACAATGGAAGAAAGCATAGCCTTGGCAAGCTTATCTTCATAGTTAAAAATTGACTGCACGTTGTATTTATTCAGTAAGATAGCCCTGAAATCAATGTACATAAAATGGTTCGATCACACTGACATGACCTCTGGCTTCTATTTTTCCGATTGATTGGCGAAAAAAGGTAAACAAAATTAAATTGCTTTTTAGGAGCAGTAATCATGGAGTCCTCTTACAAAATACGACCATCGGGAAGATTTTATATGATTGTTCGACAAACCTGGAAGTATGCCGTTATTACAAAAATATTTTGCCAAGAATTCTATTTCATTAAGAAAGGTAGCAAAAGTTTAACTTACGCTAAAAGGTATTTGTAGAAGAGTCTTAATGCTATTAAGTTTATAACGGAAACTACAAGAACTGAAAAAACTAATAAAATGTGTGCTTACGAAAGACACATGTTATAAATTTCCGTACCCTGCGCGTTATCAGAGTGTCCAAAATAGGGAGACAGTCATTTGTTTCAACCTGCATCGTAAATTTAATATTAACATGTTTGGTATTCAGGTAATTTAAGAATAAGTTACAATGCGAACTACAGCTGTAAAGTAAAAAGGGTCATCAATACATTTCGTGTAAAAATCAGGTCTAATATTCTCCGGACAAGATTCAAGCCACTGTTGCAATGAATAATTCCCTGGTTCGACCGAGAACTAATTGGGACTTTGCGAACAGGTAGTTTAGGTACATTTCGATAGTTTTGTGAAGCGGTATATTTGTATATAAAGAGTCTACATCAAAAGAGGCCATAAAAAGATAATTAGTATCGCCGACAAAAACGACATCATCAATAAAAGATTTAATGTAATACCAAGAATCGATTGCGACTTGCATATGGTAGAGATGATGTGTGGAATTTTGAAGTGCATTTTGTGGATATTTTGCGATGAAATGTAATCGGAAGTCCAGGTGAACTTGTATTGTTGTGGTTTAACGTTGGCCTGATGCCAAAGCGACAGCTAAATAGTTAATGACCGAAGCTGTCGTTAAATGAGTTATTATTTTTTAGACTTTTGATCGGTGTAAGAACTAGTCGTGAATGAAGATAAAATAGGAACTGAAAATTTAGCAATACTGAAGCTATGGGTGCGGTAGGCTGCAAAGATGGGTCTGAACGGAAAATTTAACGGAAAGTTAGGGTTATGAATTTTTGGAAAGTCGTATAAAACACCCGGGCTAGAACAAGAAACAAATGAACTTTTGTATAGTTCTTCAAAAAATTTACCAGTAGATTTTAGTTTACGTAAGAAGTTAATGATTTTATCTTGTATACGTTGAGTAAATTTTAATATTGGATCAGAAATAATTCGGATTTAGACATGTATGTGCTTATATATTTTTCATACTACACAAATATTTTTCACGATCAACTAGTGCAATGCCCCAACCCATATCCGGACGAGAAATTATAATGCTTTTATTCCGGGCTAATTATTTCAGTAACGTAACATCAGTCTTACTAAAAATTTCTGAGGATATGAAGTACAGTTGAAGTTGAAATAATACCTAAGGGCAATATTTTTTAAAACATGTACAGTAGCAAATTCAGTAGATTCAATAGATTTCAAGCTAAAAACTAGTTTCTCAGATCATAAAAAGAAATTCGCATGGACTAATTTATAAGAAGGAAGGCAAAAATCCAATCCATAAGTTAATAAACAAGTGACACGGTTGGAGAGAATTACTGAGCTGAAGTTGACGACTTTACTGGGATCACATGGTCCAGTACCATTTAGGATACCGAGGGTTTTGAGCAAACGTTTCAGTGGCCATGATTTATAGAAGAGAGCCGACATCAACGATTTCTTCTATAGTTTAATACGTAAGAACTTCGGAACAGTGTCGTAGATCTCGCATGTCTCAGTATCCTCAATGATACCCAGCCATGTGATCCCAGTAAAGTAGTTGTCAACTTCAGCTCAGAAACTCTCTCCAACTGTGTCACTTGTTAGTTAGCTTATGGATTGGATTTTTGCCTTTCTTTTTATAAATTAATCTATACGAATTTATTTTTTGTTCGGGAAACTAGTTTTAAGCAAGAAATCTATTGAATCTCCTGAATTTGCTACTGTACGACTACACCTTTTCACTTCAAATTAATCTAAGTCAAGTTCAAATTAATCCGAGTCCAGTTCAAATTAATCCGAGTCAAGTTCAAATTAATCCAAGTCAAGTTCAAATTAATCCAAGTCAAGTTCAAATTAATCCAAGTCAAGTTCAATTTAATCCAAGTCAAGTTCAAATTAATCCAAGTCAATTTCAAATTAATCCGAGTCAAGTTCAAATTAATCCAACCCTCAGTTGAGTTAAAAAATGACGAAATAATTTGTTAATTTGAGTTTTTTATGTTAAATGTGTATCCATTGAATGTGATAAGCAAGACTGGTTTCGAGGATGTATTTACACTCATAGGTATTTATATGCTTGAAATTCCACTTTACCGCATATATGAAATCAAATACATGCAAGTACAAAATATTATCATTGGACGATATGTAGATTTAATCAATTCTATATTTATTTACAATTCAATATATAAAACTTTTAAGACTTCAATAACTTTTATAATAATCATTTTATGTATATTTAAGCCTTGAAAGTATTATACATTGAATTGTGAACACACACAAATAAAATCAGTATAAGTTAGAAACGTTGTTTCTTGTATCATTATTGTGTATTGAAAGTGGATCCAACATTTCTTCACATTGACTAACACGGAATTAGAATGGATGACAACATTTATATTGCCAATGCAGGAATGTATCTGGGTAGTACTGTACAAGTATAAATTGTAATCACACGTAATCGTACACAAGTACTCAGTGAATCGCGTTTGTATATTTCTTTTAAAGATAAAATCTACATATCGTTCAATAATAACCTTTTGTATTTGCATGTATATGATTTCATAGATGTGATAAAGTGGAATTTCACGTATATAAATATCTATGAGTGTAAATATATCCTCGAAACTAGTTTTGCTCATCACATCCAATAGATACATATTTAACACAAAAAACTCAAATTAACAAATTATTAGGTCATTCTTTAACTCAACTGAGGGTTGGATTAATTTGAACTTGACTCGGATTAATTTGAACTTGACTCGGATTAATTTGAACTTGACTTGGATTAAATTGAACTTGACTTGGATTAATTTGAACTTGACTGTGATTAATTTGAACTTGACTCGGATTAATTTGAACTTGACTCGGATTAATTTGAACTTGACTCGGATTAATATGAACTTGACTTGGATTAAATTGAACTTGACTTAGATTAATTTGAAGTGAAAAATGTGTTGTTTAAAAAAATATTTCCCTTAAAGTATTATTTCAACTTCAAACCGTACAAAATATTCTCAGCTATTTTTGGTATGACTGATGTTGCGTTACTGGAACAATAACTTATTAGCCTCGAATAAAAGCGTTATAATCTCTCGTTCGGATAAAGGTTGGGGCATTGTACTAGTTGATCATGAAAAATATTTGTGTTGTATGAAAAATATAATCACAGACTCGTCTAAATTCTGAATTATATCTGATGCAACATTAAAATTTACTCTACACGCATAGAAGATAAAATCAGTAACTTCCTGCGTAAACTGAAATCTTCTGGTAAAATTTTGGATGAACTATACAAGAGTTTATTTGTTTCTGTTTCTCGCCCGGGTGTTTTACACGGCTTGCCGAAAATTCATAATACTAACTCTCTCGTAAATTTTCGTACTGACCTATCTTTGCAGCCTACCGCACCCCTAGTTTCAGTCTTTCTAAATTTTTAGTTCCTATTTTATCTCCATTCACGACTAGTTCTTTCACCGTTCAAAACTCTAAATCTTTTATATGATGTTGTTTCGGTTGGCGATGCTGATAATCTTTTCATGGCCTCTTGTGATGTAGACTATTTACAAATATACCGCTTCACGAAACCCTGGAAATATGTCTAAACTACCTGTTCTCACAGTCCCAATTAGTTCTTGGCCTAACCGGGAATTATTCAAAACTCTGCGGCAACATTCTGTTCTAAATTAGTTTTTTGTTTTTGATGGAGTATTTTATCAACTAGATGAGCTTGGTATGGGCCTACCTCTGGGGCTAACTTTTGCAAATATTTTTATGTGTCACTACGAACAGTAGCTTGAGTCTTGTCCTGAGAATTTTAGACCTGATTTTTACAAGAGATACATTGAAGTTCATTACGTGTTAAAATTTTCAGCAAATTGCTTATCATTTTACTAAATCACACTATCGTCAATAGGTAAAATGCAACGTTTCAATGCCACTGGCATCATCCTCAGTGTAGCGTGTTGATTAGAATTCTATTCCCTTACAGTGTATGTGTATTGTTTAGTGTTGAACCAAGTAGAGTTGTTTGTTTTGTTGAAAGCCTGCGGTGTACATAAAATAAAGAACTATAGTGAAGATTGGAAAATAGACCTTCGGGGGAGTGGTTTGCGGACACTTGGTCTCTGTCACTGGTGCGGAGGGGCTGATGCTCGGGGTAAGTGTGGCCGTGGTAGGTGGAATAATGTCTTAGTGGAAACGAGTGTCTTGTTGAAAACGAATATGTTGTATCCTTGTATATTCCATAGGCATTAATTAGTGCTGTATCTCCTGTCTCAGGATCTGCTATGCCCACGTTCCGACCGCTCCTATCCGCTCTTGCGCACGCTCTTGATCTCGCTATAGTTTAGTTCCGCGGGATTATCCTTTTGCTCGTGACTTTGTAAATTTGTTAAAGGTGTTAGGTGGCGTTGAATCCTTGCGCATTAAGTTAGTAAATTTGTGATTGTAACTCGTGGAAGCCCAGTTGGGGCGTGCAAATAAATTTGTGCTTCAGTGTTCACCTATTTACTACCCCGGTTCCAACCTATCGCTACTGACTGTGCTTAGCACATCACACAATGGGGGCTTGACCAAGCAGTATTAACATAAATCATTCGTTGAGAACCGGTGGGGTAAGTAAAATTCCAGTAACAAATAATGGATTCACAATTTATTAAAGATGGTCAAAGTCTCGGTTACGAGGGATCCGAATTAAGGGCATATGTAGAGAAGAGCAAGGAAGAAAAAAAAATAGCAGACGAGCGGGAGAGAGCGGATAGGAAGCGACTGGAGGAACTCCAGAGAGAGGAGAGGCTACATCAGCGAGAGGTTCTCAAACTTGAAGTTGAGTTGGAGACGGCGAAAGGTCGGTCTTCCAATGGAGAAAACTCGAATGCTGCGGAAGGGAAATCTCTCATTAAACTAGCATCGTACAGAGATGGCGATGATGTTGCAGTCTACCTGCAGACTTTTGAAAGAGTCAAGGAGGCAAACAGATGGAATGCTGTAGTTGCCATGTCTGCACTGCAAAATGGCTTTGCAAATTCGAAAGTGGCGGCCTTCATAAATTCCCTTCCTTCTGACTCAGCGTATTCGTGTGTGAAGCAACAAATAATTGAAGCTTTTGGGTTCACTATTTATGACTACGAAGATCGTTTTAGGACTAGGAGGCAAGGACGTGAATCATATCGTCAATTTGCCTTGGACCTAACCGAAGATTTCGGAAAATTTTGTGAACAAGCGGCAGTCGGGAAAGACTTCACGAAGCTGAAGGAGCTGGTAATTAAAGACCAAATGCTCAACGCGGCAAGTAGAGATTTGTCTGAATACTTGCGGGAGCATGAGATTTTTAATATGACGTTAGACAAAGTCATCAAAATGGCAGACAATTATCAAGCTATCCATGGGAAAGAGATACTTGAAGAAAATTTTCCATTCAAAACACGTGACCCCAACTACAAGTCATGCCATATTTGTGGGAAATGGGGACACGTCGCGAAATTCTGTAAATTCAAACATGAAAATTCTTCGGCAAGATTGGGAGACTCCTCCAAATTTTCCATGTAGTTGCCATGTCTGCTTGTACCTCCTTTGTTACTGACTTCGGTCAATATGAATTCACTGTTGTACCCTTTGGTATAAGATTTGCTTCGGGCATTTGCAATAGAATTATTAGTCTTGTTCTGGGAGATTGTAAAGATTTCGTAGAAAATTTTGTTGATGATTTAATAATATTTAGCGAATCGTTCGATCAACATTTGTACCATGTGAAATGTGTTTTAAAAAAATTGTCAGATTCAGGTTTAACTGTTAATCCTGGAAAGTGTACTTTTGCTACGGACAAGGTGAAATTTTTAGGAGTAATTATCGGTCATAATGTAATTTTGCCTGATCCAGGGAAAATTGAAGCGGTCAAGAATTTTCCTAGGCCGATCATCAAAAAGGATATGCGCTCATTCTTAGGACTTGTTAACTTTTATAGGAAATTTGCTCCTAACCTTGCACAAATTGTTGCGCCTTTGAATGATACCTTGAAAAAGTTTGCTGCTGATGTAATTGTATGGACGCCGGAATTGTGTAAAAGTTTTCGTACAGCAGTAGAATGTATAGTTAAACATGTACCATTGTATATAGCCAATCCTTGTGATAGCTTTATAGTCCAAACTGACGCCTGTGATGCGGGACTTGGAGCCGTTCTGTTTCAGAGGGTTCATGAAGAAGAGAGGCCCGTTTCGTTTATCAGCAGGAAGCTAAACGCGGCGGAGAAAAATTACCCCATCATAGAAAAAGAATGTCTCGCTATAAAGTGGGCAATTGAAAGATTCCATGATTATCTCTACGGTAGAAAGTTCACTGTGAGAACTGATCATGCACCTCTCCAGTGGCTCAACGAAAACAAAAACAGAACTAGTCGCAGAATGCGATGGGCCCTGAGCCTGCAAGCATATTCTTTCGATATCCAATATGTAAGAGGTAGGGATAACCTTTTGGCTGACCTATTTTCAAGATACCCTGTCAAGAACTAGAATTCTTAGGGGGAGGGATTTGTAGCGTGTTGATTAGAATTCTATTCCCTTACAGTGTATGTGTATTGTTTAGTGTTGAACCAAGTAGAGTTGTTTGTTTTGTTGAAAGCCTGCGGTGTACATAAAATAAAGAACTATAGTGAAGATTGGAAAATAGACCTTCGGGGGAGTGGTTTGCGGACACTTGGTCTCTGTCACTGGTGCGGAGGGGCTGATGCTCGGGGTAAGTGTGGCCGTGGTAGGTGGAATAATGTCTTAGTGGAAACGAGTGTCTTGTTGAAAACGAATATGTTGTATCCTTGTATATTCCATAGGCATTAATTAGTGCTGTATCTCCTGTCTCAGGATCTGCTATGCCCACGTTCCGACCGCTCCTATCCGCTCTTGCGCACGCTCTTGATCTCGCTATAGTTTAGTTCCGCGGGATTATCCTTTTGCTCGTGACTTTGTAAATTTGTTAAAGGTGTTAGGTGGCGTTGAATCCTTGCGCATTAAGTTAGTAAATTTGTGATTGTAACTCGTGGAAGCCCAGTTGGGGCGTGCAAATAAATTTGTGCTTCAGTGTTCACCTATTTACTACCCCGGTTCCAACCTATCGCTACTGACTGTGCTTAGCACATCACACTCAGGCTGAAAAGACGAAAAGAAAACTGGTCACTCTATAGAAATGATACAACCATACAAGGAAAAACAAAGACCGTTAATAAAATGAATACAAAAACACACATGGATGTAAAATACCAAGACTAACTATTCCCAACAAATGTTCACTTGGCCGAAGAATAAAGCGAAATGGTGGACTGCAACGATTGTTCTAACAATTTACGGCGCGGTTTAAATGTATGAGGAGAGAATGTATGTCTCTCAACAACTGTTACATTGGCTTGACTAGAATGACCCTTAAGCAGCGGTTAAATGCACATAAGTGTCAAAGCTCCATTTTTAACCATTTCCGTATCAATCACAGCTCCAAGCCCTCGAATGAAGATCTCTATCCAGCTACTAAAGTATTGTATAATGTCCGTGTGGTGTATTGCTCCGCCAGGTGCGTATTCCTACGCGCGGCCAATCACAGGGCTGCACCCGTCGGCGGGTTGCTTGTGTACACATCGTAATTTGTGTTCACGGACGCTTTGGTGTCCCAATGTGTTTATTCTGTTTAGAATTACACATGCGACGTTTTTTGCGTTGTAAGCTGCTCCGTTTGAGTGGCAGGAGGTATTTTGTGGGATCTACTTCCTGACGTATGGAGCGTCGGTTTGAGCGCCGGCCTTGGCATTATTGCGTTCGCTGCTGCCGAGTGTGGTCGAGCGTGCTTGAGCTTCCTGTTGCGCTCTTGAAGTATCCTTGCAAGTTACTTGTGTTGTGTTTTATCTTTTTCTTTGCTGAGACACAAGCAGGTAGGACCTGCAGCCGTGAAGTGTTTTCACTAGCTCGGAGCTAGTGTGTGCTTCCGTTTCTGCCGTGAAGTGTGTTCGTTTCACGGCAGCGTGTGTTCACACTGGGTGTGCCCTTTGACACACGAGCTCAGGTGTGTGTCTGGTGTCGGCTGTAGGGGAGGTTTGGAGGCCGATCCGAGCTCTGGGAGCTCGGCCTTGAGACCTTGGGTCTCGGGATTTGCACATTCCACAACAGTGCGTAAAAACAGCATGTTCAAATTATTGAAGCCTTACATATCCATAAACTCAAACCTTCCCTCAATGAAAATATGAACGATTTTTTTGCTCTGAAATTGTTAAAAGAACCGCGCCGTAAATTGTTGGAACAATCGTTGCAGTCCACCATTTCGCTTTATACTTCGGCCAAGTGGACATGTGTTGAGAATAGTTAGTCTTGGTATTTTACATCCATGTGTGTTTTTGTATTATTTTATTAATGGTCTTTGTTTTTCCCTGCATGATTGTATCATTTCTATAGAGTGACCAGTTTTCTTTTCGTCTTTTCAGCCTGAGGATGATGCCAGTGGCATTGAAACGTTGCATTTTACCTATTGACTATAGTGTGATTTAGTAAAATGATAAGCAATTTGCTGAGAATTTTAACACGTAATGAACTTCAAATATATCGTGATGCCGAGAAATTAGTAAAGAGATACATTGATGACACTTTTTTACTTTTCTGCACTAGGTCGCATTGTATCCTATTCTTAAATTACCTGAATTCCAAACATGCTAATATTAAATTTACGATGGATGGTGAGAAGAAAGAGTGTCTCCCTTTTTTGGACACTCTAATAATGCGCAGGGACGGGAAATTTAAAACATATCATTCATAAGCATACATTTTATAAGTTTTTCCAGTTTCTGTAGTTTCCGTTTTCAACTTATCAAGACTCTTCTAAATATAGCTTTTAGCGTATGTTCAACTTTTTCTACCTTTCATAATAAAATTGAATTTTTGACAAAATATTTTTGTAATAACGGCTTTTCATCCAGGTTTGTCGAACATTCAATTAGAAGGTTCCGGATGGTCGTATTTTGTAAGAGGACTCCATTGATTACTGCTCCTAAAAAGCAATTTAATTTTGTTTTACCTTTTTTCGGCAACCAATCGGAAAAATAGAAGACAGGTCATTTCAGTGTTATCGAAACATTTTATGAACATTGATTTCAGAGCAATCTTATTGAATAAATACAAAGTACAATCAATTTTGACTATAAAGAAAAGCTCACCAAGGCTATGCTCTCTTCCATTGTTTACAAGTACAGTTGCGCATAATGCGCGTCTGAAAACGTCGGGCAATCGTTAGAAGAAACCATAGACAATTATTATTATTGTAAAGACTCTTTTCGTTACTCCAGCTGATGTAATTTCTGGTTTCACCCAAAATTATTTCAAAACCTTGCTTGAAATGTCTGTTATTAATTCAGTTTTTATCTTTGCTAATAAACTGTATAACCCAATTGAAAATCGAGGACGTCGCGCCGATGTGTTATGGCCTAGCAAGGGATAATGTAAGAGACGTATCGCCGGTAAATCACCTCCGCATCATAGGCGAAATGTCCACTTAGGGACGAAATTTTTGGCCCAGGGATATCGGCGGCCAACTGAGATGATCGACCATTTTACGTCTTTGCTCGTCTCCGGCATGTCTAATTTCGCCGGCGATACGTACATGATACGCCGCTGGCCATCCTTGAATTCTGCTTTAAAAAAAAAACTCTCGGCCACGCACAGCCGAGATTTATCGCCTCTGAACGACCCTCAAATTTATATATAGGGTCGTTCAGAGGCGATAAATCTCGGCTGTGCGTGTCCGAGAGTTTTTTTTAAAGCAGAATTAAAGGATGGCCAGCTGCGTATCTATATTTATAGATACAATTATATATTTATTTAGGTATTTATATAAGATATATATAAATTTCTGAGTCGTTCAGTAGCGATAACCTTGGTTGTGCGCTGCCGAGAGTTTTTTATTCGCAAAATTGAAGGATTGCCAGGCTCAAATCATACATACATTAATAGGGAAAATGTATTAATGTATTAGTAGAGTTTATGGGCGATTGCTCGTAACGGCGAATACCCTAAGCTGAAATGCCGTAAACCGGAGACTCACAGTATATATATATATATATATACATATATATGTATATATATAAATATATATATATATACATATATATGTATATATATGTTTATTTATATATATATACAGAAATTCACGATCTGTCGGCCTCTGGGAGAATATGAAGCCCTATTTGAAGGACCCTGCCAGTAGAAGGCTTTCTGCGCGTCCCATTTTGATTTTCATTAGCTAAAAAATGTATAATTGAATTTGAATTTAGCTCTAAAGGTAAATGGATAATAATATTGTCATCAATTTCTATTCATGAAAACAGTCCCGACAAAAGAACATCCTTAGTTAAAAATTAACATCCTCTTATATTTAAGAGGTTGTATGTAAGTCCACTCAATCGTGCTTTTGAGCTCATGATATTTTATCATTAAAATACATAAAATTTTTGAATGAAGCGTACTCTAAACGTGAAAGAATTTTAATATTGTCATCGATTTCTACCCGTACAAGCCGTCTCGACGAAATAACATCCTTTGTTAAAAAGCTATTATAACTTTTAGGAACAACGGCCGCAGATTCGCGCATTTTTAATTTTTCCGGAACACTGATGTGAACAGCACTTCATAACCACCAAGAACTCGATTGGGAGTTTAGGCCACTTCATCGTGCATTTGTCCATGTGATATTTTATCTTGAAAAACATAATATTTTTGAATGAAGTCGACTCTAAACATGGAAGAATTATAATATTGTCATCAATATCTCCTTTTACAAGCCGTCTCGACGAAATAATATCCTTTGTTAAATAGTTAATGAGAATTTTTTAGGAGCAACGGCCACAAGTTCGTTCATTTATAATTTTTCTATGTTTTATCATTTAAAAACAGAATATTTTTGAATGAAGTGAACTCTAAACGTGCAAGAATAATAATAATGACAACAATTTCTACCCTTGCAAGCCGTCTCGAGGAAATAATATCCTTTGTTTAATAGTTATGATAACTTTTAGGAGCAACGGCCACATATTCGTGCATTTGTGATTTCATCTATCGGACGATTTGTAATGCTTTGGAAGAGTGATCTGAACAGCATTTCATAACAGCCAAGAACTTGATTGAGTGTAGGCCGGCCACTTAATAGTGCATTTGACCTCATGATATTTTATTATTGAAAAACAGAATAAATTGAAGGAAGTGAACTCTAAACATGAAAAAATAACAATAATATCATCAAATCTCCCCTTTATGAGCCGTCTCGACGAAATAGCTATTTGACAAAGCGCGCACACTGTAATGCCTTCAGATTTCTACACCACCCACCCCTCTCCCACCACCTCAGTACCACCACAGAACAGATGCCAGTCGCGCCAATTTTGGAAGTATATGGTATGACTAAGGTTTATTAATTCATATGTTCGTTATACAGTTATTATTTATCACTCATTTATAAACAACACAAATACTTAGAAAGCAGATACTGCAGTATGATATGAAAGGTAACCTGCAATAAATCATTATAATCAGATATTACAACGAACGCTAGTGTTTGGAAGTTTAACACTCCATCTCGATACTCTAGGAAATTACAATATCTTCTTGTAATATTTTACTTACTATATTACATTCCTTACCTTTCGCACTAGCTATGCAAGATACATATATTTATACAAAATTTTTATGAATTATTATACTGATTGTGATAGAAAAGCAGTACCATAACTATGATAAAACACGTCAGAAGCCTGTATAGATTACTGGTTTGCATGAGTGCCAACTGTAGTATTCTCACGCCGTCTTGGTTGTGTGTATCATGGCTTTCAGTAATGATCAAAATATAACTTGGCCAGATGAATTTAAATGAGTTGAATTATGAATTAAATTATGCAAATTATGCATTAACAGCATAATTTCTTCAAGGGGAGACAACTATTGGATCTATTGGAATTAGCGTTCTCATGATAAAGCTATACGGTCCCGAGCTTAACGTTAATTACCTATGTGTTGATAGCAGAAAGTTTTTTCTAATATACTATCCCTTATCGGCTCACTGCTGTCCTGTTTTAAGCGTATCTGAATTTTTTTCCTGAACTATCATATTGTTTTATGAATTTCCTTCTCAAATTCGTGCTTCAAAGCGCAGATCATGAGTGGAAATGCCCTTATGGCATGAATTTTGCATTCCTCCAACTCCTATCTATATTGGGCCTTAATCCTTCCTCGTTTTACTACACCTTTGTCATGTTAGGGAGGCTGACTCACCGATACTGGCGCGCCATTTTAGAGAACCCATCTAAGATCCTTCCCGAGTTACCCTGACAAATAGGGTAATTTCTGAACTATAAGACGTAGAATCTTGAAATTAAAACCAAATTAATGCTCGTGATGAGTACAACATTTTTATGTATTTTAATAATTTTTTACCCCCGTGAGCGGCAGGAAGCGTGGCTCTCGTGGCCCCTCAATAGTCGGCCGATATTCTCGATTAACATCACTTTCCGCCATCATTTATTTCTAAACTATTGCACATAAAAATTTGAAATTGGTTTCATTTTAAACATCAATTCATTTTGCAACGGAGAGTGTATAATATAACTCTCAAACGTTTCTTGGCGAGGCATGGATGGAAGTTTTCCTCCCCTCGCAATGGTCGGCCGATATTCTCGATTAACATCACTTTCCGCCATCATTTATTTCTAAACTATTGCACCTAAAAATTTGAAATTGGTTTCATTTTAAACATCAATTCATTTTGCAACGGAGAGTGTATAATATAACTCTCAAACGTTTCTTGGCGAGGCATGGATGGAAGTTTTCCTCCCCTCGCAATGGTCGGCCGATTTTCTCGATTGACCTCACTTTCCGCCATCATTTATTTCTAAGCTATTGCACCTAAAAAATTGAAATTGGTTTCATTTTAAACATCAATTCATTTTGCAACAAAGAGTGTATAATATAACTCTCAAACGTTTCTTGGCGAGGCATGGATGGAAGTTTTCCTACGCTCGCAATGGTCGGCCGATTTTCTCGATTAACCTCATTTTCCGCCATCATTTATTTCTAAACTATTGCACCTAAAAATTTGAAATTGGTTTCATTTTAAACATCAACTCATTTTGCAACGGTGAGTGTATAATAAAACTCTCATACTCTTCCTGGAAGGATGACAGAGAGCAAGGTTCTCCTACCCCCATAAACCGCGCATGCTTTGGACTGAACAACTGCATTTTCATTTGTGTCCCCTCTTTATGATATTTTTTATACCTCTCTCGTTTCGTTTTCTTCGAAATCCAGGAACTACTGTTTTAAATATCAGTCAATTACTGTGTTTCATAATCAGAGATTCATTATCCTTGTTTCTGCCTTTCATTTTGCTTTCTCTACTTCTCTTGGCCGAACCTATACGCTACTTGATTATGCCTATTACGAACTCATCTAATTACTTTGGCGATACAATGATTCACATAGCTTTTCTGCGTCCAAAATACGGAAACACTTTTGGATCAAGTGTGTACAGTTTTCTTCCCTTTTTTCATTTTTATTTCCCTATCTTCCTCATAAAATGTTCTTGTTAGTCGTGACGTCCCAACTTCCGTTTTCTCACGCTGTTGAGTTTATTATCACAACTCTATTTTCGGTATTTAACTTTTTGCTCTGTTCCAGCAATGGTGCAAATGTTTTGGTTTCCATTGTACAACCATCCTTATTTCCCTATCTCCAGTGAACTCTTTTGTGACAGTATTATCAGCGTAGTTTGTAATTTTTTTAAATTTGTCTTAGGATAAAACATGTTATTCACTTCGAGCTCATTATTTCGGTAAACTAATCGATACTTAAGAACTAAAAAAAAATCATTCTGAATGTCGACCTCATAATCTTAGACGCAAAATAATTTAAATCTGTCCAACCTACTCTTAACATTAAATCCTCCAATCACCAGTTCCTGTGTTGATTAGCTCATATTCCAATACAAGTGCGCCCTAACGAGAGTGTTTTACACGTATGCGTTACGAGGATTTTGTTTTTTAGTTACTTATATTTATTACCTAGTTATTATTTATTATTATTATATAAATTACTGAGTGCTAGTGTGCTCTCAGCCCACACTAGCACTGAACTTTCGAATAAAAACATATATAAATTTCCTTTGCGTAAATTACCGGCTAGCCCATTTTCGAGATCCGATCTAAGACTCTTCGAAAGAACCTCTGAATTACCAGGACAAATAGAGTAATTTCTAAATTATAAGACGTGTAATCTTGAAATTGGTACCAAATTCATTCTCGTGGCGAAAACAACATTTTTACGTACTTAAAAATATTTTTGACGCCCCCGTGTGGGGCAGAGAGCGACGCTCTCGTAGCCCCTCAATGGTCGGTCAATTTTCTCGATTAACCTCGTTTTGTGCCAACATTAATTTCTAAACTATTGTACTTACAAGACAAATTAACCAAGTGAAATTATCGTTATCAAAATTAAGAATGAGGGGCAAACATGCTCAAACGAAATCATACGTCAATATGCACCTTTTTTACTTAAAATGAATCCAAGTCAAGTTCAATTTAACTCCAGTCAAGTTGAATCTAATTGAAGTCAAGTTCAAATTAATCCAACCTTAAGTTGAGTTCAGAATTGACATAGTCGCTCTGTAATTTCAGCCTCTTTTGTGTTATATATGTACCTATTGGGTGTGATGAGCAAGACAATCGGTTTTCATATCAGGAAGGAATACATAAAATTTCCACCGGTAATGAAATTTAAAGAAAAGCTGTCTCAAAATGTACCAAGTATCCAGCATCAAGAGGCAGATCGAGTGTGATTCATACATTTGAGCGACGTGATAATTACAAGTCAATTATAAAAACTTCGAATCATACTAGGCCTACTCATTACCGTTGTTCAAAATTTTCACATTAATGACAGAATGCATCCATTCAAAAATTTATGTTCAAAAGGTAACTTCTTGTTACGCATAGTAGTATCGAGGATTTATTTATACTTAAATAGAGATTTATATGCGTGAAATTCAACTTTTTTCACCCATTAGGCTTTGACTTGCACTAATTTGAACTTGTTATGGATTAAAATGAATTAGACTTGGATTAATTTGAACTTGACTTGAATTAAATCGAACTCGACTTTGGTTAACTTGAACTTGACCTGGATTAATTTTAAAAAATTAATCCTTGAAATTAAAAACACAATCCTCGAAACGCTAAGTTTAAAAATACTTTCGATAGTGCGTACTTATGAAATAAAAGACAAATTCGTTGACTTATATACAAACACCGCCATTACAATAGAAGCTAAAATAACTTAACACAGAGAATTGCTCTTCATACATGGTTATCGCAATACCCATGCTAATTGTCGAAACAAATGATTTGGAGAAATGCACGAAAAAAATGCGCACCCTTCGTTGCGGTAGTTTGATTTTGGTACATGCATTTAAATACAAGTGACTAAGAAAACATAATCCAAGTGACGCATCGCTTAAAACAAGCCGTGGATTGTGCCATGGCATGGCATAATCCATGTGACGCAAGCTGAAAACGGCATCTTCTGCAAAACTGGTGTTGCGATGTTTTTCTTTCATAAACGTTCACAACGCAGCCAATCTCTACGTTCTCTATGCCAGTCAGAAGAGCCTTTTTACTCTCATGTCCTAGTTCAAACATACTGTTAGGACTACAATTATTTAGCACAAACCAAAATCTTGTTTTAAGAATATAAGAATGATTTCTTTTACTTTCCAAGAAATAATTGAAATTTTCTTCGGCAGTTCTTTTTTATGATGGAAGTTTCTATTCTGACATTAGAGGTGATTCATAGCCCTCATTACTTCGAGTCTCAAACACTTCATTATTTTTTTCCCAAATACCTTCAGTGTTATATTCGAGCTCGAAGTAGGACTCTGAATCATTTCTAGAAGCAGCCGATGATTCATCGTTCAAGGCTCGTGCCTGAATCCTTGTTGCAATAATTTTTGTCTTTTCCCAAAGAATTCTGCATTGAATAAAAAATTACATAAAGAAACATGTCATCACTTCATAATCAAATGCAAGGCGTGTATGAATTTATAAATAAACTTCTCGTGAGTAATTTCTCCAACGTTATTACAATGAAAATGTGCGTGCTTGGTTGGTATCATAGATTCCATTTAAATTAAATAAAAAATTTATCATCTGCTTACTTGTGCATGCGTTAAAAAATAGAGCGTAAAAATTGAATCTAATGTTGGTAATAAAATGCAGTATGTCGCAAAAAAACGATACCGCAATTTCTTTCAGATACTTCTTGGCTGATAATATTCCATCCTTATGTAATAAAGGCCCCGTACCTCTGTTTATAAATACTAGTACACACGGCCCGACACAAGTGCCCGTCAAACAATTCCGTAGAGTTACCAAACGCCGTTCAAGGGTCAATTTAGCATCTCGTTGGCGAGCAGCATTGCTTCGTCTTGCCATTTCGCGTTGTTCATCCGATTGTATTCTGCGTTTTTCTAGCTGTCGAAGTCTTTCTCCTTCTCTCTTGCGGTTGGATACATTTCTATCCATGGTGGTCTCTTTTGCCGGAATTTTATTCTGAAATGTCGTCTATTATCTCTTCGAAGCTTTTCAAGAAAATCACAATTTTGAAAACAATAAATCATGTTCCAAAATTTTGGGCCTAATACTAAGTGGCAGCCAGCTTTCTGGTCAAACGAATTTTAAACATTTCTTTTTGCATTATCAATTAAAAATATAAAATTAACACCATGAATTTAAACAGGGAAAGCTCCAAAGAAAATTTCTATTTGTAAAAATAAGCCGATTGCGTATTCTGGATGCCATAATGCAAGTAAGAGGGAATTGAATCGCCACTGAAAAAAAATACAAGAGAATAATTTCCTGTATTTCTTTAAGCTATATCCTTGTTGCTATCAAAGCTATCGATTAGAAGAGGGGATCACACGGACGGCCGGACGCGGCTCTTATTATCATAGTGATTTTTTCACTTTTTGGTTCGTAATTTGTCCTGTGATATTGCAACGGGCCTATGTGTCTGCACTTACTCTCAGGTGTTCTTGGTTAGTTGGTTGGCCCGTCTCTTTGTCATGCTCATAACCTTCTGACCACAACGTGCGCCACCGTTAGCCACGGAGGCAATTTTCATAATGCTGCGGGACGACCAGAAGTCACACACTTTTCGAAGAAACTTATTTGAACCTAATGAGAGGATGATCGAGTTAAATTTTCAAAATATCTGATTACAATTAACTTTAAATTTGAATTGAATATTCAACTTCAGTTTTACCAACTGCAGTCAAAGCGTTTAGGATGCTTAAAAACTGAATCTGTGATTTGAAGAATATTTTAATTGACTGTACTACTCGTATTACGATGTATATATTGTGCCAAATGAAAATATCGAAAGCAGTCATTTTTGACGTATCATGTACACTAGTAAATAATGATACACAGTTGTTGTTTGCTTGGTTTATCCGTCTCTATGTGGCGCACATAAGAATGTGTAAAAGGTTCAGGATGACTCAAGTCAGGGGAATAACTATGCACAAGTTCTACGAATTTTATTAGAAAAACGATTTGACAGGAACGACAGTTAACACTTGACAGGAACGACAGTTAACACTTGACAGGAACGACCGATAGATTTCACGGAACAATACGTGAAAATAGAAGTTAAATAATATGATTTCGGAATATTCTCTCCTCTGCCAGACGCAGCACCAGACCCTATGGAGTGGCGCACGGACTGCCTGAGGTCACATGACAACCGGGTCAGAGAAGGTCGCGCTAGAATGAACACGAGACGAGAATATGATGTACGCTTTTACATACCTCCCTACGAAAGACAATTTTGTTAATGAACAAAAGTTAACCGCGTACATCGTATAAAAAGTTACAACACTCTTAAGTCTAGTCAAACATCAATCGAAACTTAGTTTTAAATAACATCTAAGCTTAGAAGTACAAGGCACACACAAATACTCAAAGAAATATAAAAGTTACACAGTTCACGTTTACTTAGTCGAACATACGCGAGAGATAGTCTGCGCCAACATTTTCTTTACCTGGTAGATAAACTACTGAGTAGTCCTACGGTTGCAAAATAAGTGACCAGCGGGCTAAGCGCATATTCAAATTCTTCATTTTGCTCAAGTACACTAAGGGTCTGTGGTCGACTTCAAGAAAGAATTTTTTTCCTAGTGAGTACACGGAAAATTTTTGTACGGCGAAAACTATCGCCAGGCATTCTCTTTCAATAGTAGAAATCCTACGCTCAGCTTCAGTAAGCTTACGACTGGCGTACGCCACTGGAAAGGGACAGTCGTCTGTATACTGAAGGAGCACCGCTCCCAGTGCGACGGCTGAGCTGTCGGAACGCACTACAAATGTTTTATTTAGATCCGGTAATTTCAACACCGGTTCAGCAACCAGGGAGTTTCGAGCCCGTTCGAAGTTCTCGAAAAGTTCAGCATCATAAATCAAAGGTTCACACACATTTTTTTTGAGAAGATCTGAGAGAGGTGCTGTCACTTCCGCCAGATTAGGCACAAACTTTCGGTAGAACGAAATTAATCCCAGAAATGACCTCAGTGCTTTTTTAGTGCGAGGAGGCGGAGCATTCGACATAGCAAACACCTTAGTCTTTTGGGGAGAGAAACCGTGCTCAGCCAATTGACGCAAAAGCGAATTTGCACTTGCTTGGTTGGGCAGTAAGACCATGTTCTTTCAGTCTACACAGTACTTGTTTCAAGACAGCTAGGTGAGATTTAAGATCTTTCGAGTATATCAGAATAAAATGATACATCAGCTAAACCGCTCAATACTATTCTCATTAGACGCGCGTATGTAGCGCAAGCCGAAACTAAGCCGAAAGGCATTCTTTTGTATTCCATTAGCCCGCGGCTGGTTGAAAAAGCAATAAGTGGGCGAGAAAGTTCATCTAGTTCCACCTGGTGGTAGGCTTTGGTCACGTCTAACTCTGAATAGTATTTACTCCCTCCAAACTTGTGGAAGTCTTCTTCTAACTGAAACGCAGGCTCAGCATCTACCTTACTGACACTATTCAACATGCGGTAGTCTACGGTCAATCTATAAGAACCATCAGTTTTCTTGACCAGAACTACTGGGGAGCAGAAGTCTGAGGTGGACCGTTGAATTATTCCTAGTTCTAATAATTTATCAACCTCCCTACCGAAAACTTCGCGCAGATGCACCGGTACCGGATATACACTAGCTCGAATAGGTGCGGACGTAGTCAAGTCTATCTTATGCACCACAGTTTTAGTGTGACCAGGTATGTCACCAGGTATACAGAAGGAAATTCTAAAATCAAGCTCTTTCCGTTCACAAGGATTTAACGAAGGTGAAATATTAAAGGATACGTTCTCGTTCGACACAGCTGTTAGCGGCAACTCAATCGACAGGTCTTTTTTCAACTCTATCGTCTGAGGAGTAGCCTCGGTAAAAGAGGAGAACAATTTTTCATCTATAACAGGGGCACAAGCACAGAAAAATATTCCTGACTGAACTAGTGAGATGACATCTCTACTCTCGCTAGGGGCAGATGCATTTTCGACCCCAGCCCGTCTAATATATTGCTTCAACAGATTGATATGATAAGTTTTTGACACTCCATCACAGTCGAGCAGGTAATTTACCTTATTAAGTCGCTTTACTACCTTGTATGGGCCTCTCCAGCTCATCAGCAGCTTGTTATGGCAGTCTGGGAGAAGAATTAACGCCTCGTCGCCCTCGTCCAAGCTTCGATTTTTGGCTTTCAGGTCGAAGTAGGTGCTGAATCTTGACTGGGAGACTTTAGCATTGCTCGCTGCCAACTTAGCAGTTTCTTCCAGGGTGTCCCTTAATTCTGTAATGTATTGAAAGCTGTTCCGCTGTTCCACCGGAGCCGATTTATTGACCCAAAGGTCGCGTAGCACACAAATTTGCCCCCTCACCTGCCGGCCGTACAGGAGCTCGAACGCCGAAAAGCCAGTTCTGTCGCTTGGCATATCGCGCAGAGCGAATAGTGTGGCGGTCAGATACCGGTGCCATTCTCGAGGCTTCTTCTCGCACAACTTCTTGAGGCAGTTTTTCAGAGTGGAATGAACGCGCTCCTGTCGTCCGTTCCCTTGACTATGGTAAACGGAGCTGAAAATTGGCTTTACCCCGAGCAACTTGTGTAGCTCTCCCATCAAGGCACTCGTGAAATTCGTTCCTTGATCTGACAGAATTGTTTCCGGAATTCCAACTCTTGAAAAGATGGTTAACAATGCCTCTGCCACAGATATGCTATCGATATGTTTCAGGGGGACTGCTTCGGGAAAACCAGGGGCCCAGTCTATGACGGTAAGAATATATTTGTGCCCGTCGGATGAAGCTGGCGTCAGCGGACCAACGATGTCCATTGAGATTCGGGAAAATGGAGTCTCCATAATTGGCATTTTCACAAGAGGCACGGGCTTTGTGCGACGCTGGGACATGCGCTGAAAATTATCACAGGACCTGCAATAAGCTCGCACATCCGCGATACTCCTGGCCAAAAAATATTCTGACAAAATCTTCGCTAACGTTTTAGAATGAGAGAAGTGCCCAGCTAACGGATTTTCACGAGCTGCATGAAGCACTACCGAACGACACACTATCGGCAAGACCAATTTCAATGTACCTACTGATTTAAAGGTCGACGAATTCACACAGTGTCGGTAGCAAGGAAGTTGGATACATGGAACCGGCATCCCTATCTTTTGCCAGTCAAGCGAGTGAAGCCACTTCTGCCGTCCCAAGCCCCGCCCACCCGGCATTAGGTCGCTGTGTGGAGGTGGTGTTGCAGTGGAGGGGTAGCGCCACCTCCATCATCAGCGACTGAAGACCGCGCTGTTAAATGGCAGACTTGCGCTACTCTGTGCTATACGTTTTTTTCTTAGGCATATATTTCAATTGCGTCCTCGCTGAATGATGCAGAAACTCATATTGAGGAAATTCGTCCTTGACCGCAGCGTGGATAGCGGCGCCCTGTCACGCTGAGTGTCTGACACGCACTGAGCCCCATCTCCGTGTGTGTGCCCGTATACCCTACAGCTACCGAAAATTGGCTTCACTTTAGAGCGCTGATGCCGCCTCCATTCTTAAACCTCCTTGGTCGGTAGAGAACAGAGTCTTTAACAATATAAGTGAATTCGGTGCCATCTTTACATTTCAAAATTTCTCCCCTTTTAGCTTTATCCCACAACCGTGCAAGGGAACTGCAAGTTTTTTGATTTTCCAGAAATTCACTATGGGAAAGATCAATGGATTTAATCTCGGGTAGTACGAACGGGTGAATGGTTTTAACTCTAGCCTGAGACCTAGTGACCGCAAGTACCTTGTTTATACAACCAGAGGGGCGTGAAAGCTTTTTATCACTTGCGTCTCTGACTCCATCAACATTTCCTACTAATACGCTACAACACTTAATCGGAGCAATAGCCGCCATTACCCAACCATCATAAAAATCACATTTCAAGTAGCATTTCGATAGCGGGAATTTCGACACGTTACCCAAATAATCAGAGAGAGAAATTGTGGGAGAATTAGACAAGTCTAAGTCCGGAAGAACTTCTGACGATACAATTACACAAGTACACCCAGTATCTCTCAAAATCGTCGATACGTTAACTCCATTAACGGTACCGCATGACAAATACCTCTGGTCAATTTTAGTCTGACTACAATATTTCACTGAAAAATTTGAATCACGAGAAGCGTTCTTCTCTATAAACAAAGCCGGACACTGAGATCTGTAGTGACCCAAAACTCCACAATTATGACACCTAACTGGTTTCATAACCTTCCAGCTGCGGCCATAGGGAGTGACTATATGCTGTGACGCCCGTGGTGGCTCAGGATCTGTCACAGGTGATGTCGCAGCCGATGCTTGTGCATTCGTACGTGGAGATGACTTGGCTATCGTCTGTTGACTGCGCGCCGTAGTCCAGTTGTCCGCACATTCGGTGGTCTGAGTCAAACTCATCATTTCCTTTTCTTTCAGATGCATACGCAGTTCTGGAGTTACTGATGACAACAGCTGATCTTTAATGATGAAATCTCGCAGGTCCTGGTAGGTTTCCGGAGTTTTCGTCGATTCTATCCAATAGTCTAATTTACGACCTAGACTTACTACAAATTGCTGGTAGGTTTCGCCAGGAGACCACTTCGCTGAACGAAAGTCTGTTCTATACGTGTCGGGATTTTTATTAAAACCCAGCAACAAAGCGCCCTTTAGCCTGTCGTAGTCTGACGTTACTTCGGCAGGTAATGAGGAGTAGATTTCTGCAGCCTTACCACCCATAGTGCTTCCGAGGCGGACGGCATAGGACTGTCGTTCTAACCCCAACAACTGGCACACTCGTTCGAAGCGAATAAAGAACGACGGTAAATCTTCACCATCACGGTAGGTAGGGAATCGTGGTTTTTCTACCCTTACGGATGCATTCGACGGAGGCACAAAATTTTCCCCGCCACAATTCAGGCGAGCCAGGTCTAATTCATGCTGCAGCCGCAAGCGCTCTTTCCAACTCGGTGTCGTCTTTCTCCTTCTCTCTTCAAACTTTCCGCTTCTAACTCACGTTCTTGGGCTCGCTCAGCACATGCGTGCGCTTGCTGCTCTGTTACGTACTTAGCTATTTCTGAGCCCTTCAGTCCCAAGCTCTCGGCTTCTTTTATCAAGTCTGCCACGCTAGCAATTTGGAATTTAGGACCACGGACGAAAGAACCGAAAGCAGGTGTACCAGCATTTAGCTCGGTACGGTTCGACAAGTAGTTGAAAGACTTGTTGAAAGCAATGATTCTGTGCAGAGGAGAGATCTCGAACTTAGTGCACTTCCCTGACATCATAACGAGCCCCCTGGCAAGGTCGCCTATGTAAAAGGTTCAGGGTGACTCAGGTCAGGGGAATAACTATGCACAAGTTCTACGAATTTTATTAGAAGAACGATTTGACAGGAACGACAGTTGACACTCGACAGGAACGACAGTTGACACTCGACAGGAACGACAGTTGACACTCGACAGGAACGACAGTTGACACTCGACAGGAACGACAGTTGACACTCGACAGGAACGACAGTTGACACTCGACAGGAACGACAGATGACACTCGACAGGAACGACAGTTGACACTCGACAGGAACGACAGTTGACACTCGACAGGAACGACAGTTGACACTCGACAGGAACGACAGTTGACACTCGACAGGAACGACAGTTGACACTCGACAGGAACGACAGTTGACACTCGACAGGAACGACAGTTGACACTCGACAGGAACGACAGATGACACTCGACAGGAACGACAGTTGACACTCGACAGGAACGACAGTTGACACTCGACAGGAACGACAGTTGACACTCGACAGGAACGACAGTTGACACTCGACAGGAACGACAGTTGACACTCGACAGGAACGACAGTTGACACTCGACAGGAACGACAGTTGACACTCGACAGGAACGACAGTTGACACTCGACAGGAACGA
This sequence comes from Morinoia aosen, assembly GCA_030386875.1. Lineage (NCBI taxonomy): Eukaryota > Metazoa > Arthropoda > Malacostraca > Amphipoda > Talitridae > Morinoia > Morinoia aosen. Next base: position 10,069,119 of record CM059569.1, on the reverse strand, counting down.
CAGTTGACACTCGACAGGAACGACAGTTGACACTCGACAGGAACGACAGTTGACACTCGACAGGAACGACAGTTGACACTCGACAGGAACGACAGTTGACACTCGACAGGAACGACAGTTGACACTCGACAGGAACGACAGTTGACACTCGACAGGAACGACAGTTGACACTCGACAGGAACGACAGTTGACACTCGACAGGAACGACAGTTGACACTCGACAGGAACGACAGTTGACACTCGACAGGAACGACAGTTGACACTCGACAGGAACGACAGTTGACACTCGACAGGAACGACAGTTGACACTCGACAGGAACGACAGTTGACACTCGACAGGAACGACAGTTGACACTCGACAGGAACGACAGTTGACACTCGACAGGAACGACAGTTGACACTCGACAGGAACGACAGTTGACACTCGACAGGAACGACAGTTGACACTCGACAGGAACGACAGTTGACACTCGACAGGAACGACAGTTGACACTCGACAGGAACGACAGTTGACACTCGACAGGAACGACAGTTGACACTCGACAGGAACGACAGTTGACACTCGACAGGAACGACAGTTGACACTCGACAGGAACGACAGTTGACAATCGACAGGAACGACAGTTGACACTCGACAGGAACGACAGTTGACACTCGACAGGAACGACAGTTGACACTCGACAGGAACGACAGTTGACACTCGACAGGAACGACAGTTGACACTCGACAGGAACGACAGTTGACACTCGACAGGAACGACAGTTGACACTCGACAGGAACGACAGTTGACACTCGACAGGAACGACAGTTGACACTCGACAGGAACGACAGTTGACACTCGACAGGAACGACAGTTGACACTCGACAGGAACGACAGTTGACACTCGACAGGAACGACAGTTGACACTCGACAGGAACGACAGTTGACACTCGACAGGAACGACAGTTGACACTCGACAGGAACGACAGTTGACACTCGACAGGAACGACAGTTGACACTCGACAGGAACGACAGTTGACACTCGACAGGAACGACAGTTGACACTCGACAGGAACGACAGTTGACACTCGACAGGAACGACAGTTGACACTCGACAGGAACGACAGTTGACACTCGACAGGAACGACAGTTGACACTCGACAGGAACGACAGTTGACACTCGACAGGAACGACAGTTGACACTCGACAGGAACGACAGTTGACACTCGACAGGAACGACAGTTGACACTCGACAGGAACGACAGTTGACACTCGACAGGAACGACAGTTGACACTCGACAGGAACGACAGTTGACACTCGACAGGAACGACAGTTGACACTCGACAGGAACGACAGTTGACACTCGACAGGAACGACAGTTGACACTCGACAGGAACGACAGTTGACACTCGACAGGAACGACAGTTGACACTCGACAGGAACGACAGTTGACACTCGACAGGAACGACAGTTGACACTCGACAGGAACGACAGTTGACACTCGACAGGAACGACAGTTGACACTCGACAGGAACGACAGTTGACACTCGACAGGAACGACAGTTGACACTCGACAGGAACGACAGTTGACACTCGACAGGAACGACAGTTGACACTCGACAGGAACGACAGTTGACACTCGACAGGAACGACAGTTGACACTCGACAGGAACGACAGTTGACACTCGACAGGAACGACAGTTGACACTCGACAGGAACGACAGTTGACACTCGACAGGAACGACAGTTGACACTCGACAGGAACGACAGTTGACACTCGACAGGAACGACCGATAGATTTCACGGAACAATACGTGAAAGTAGAAGTTAAATAATATGATTTCGGAATACTCTCTCCTCTGCAAGACGCAGCACCAGACCCTGTGGAGTGGCGCACGGACTGCCTGAGGTCACATGACAACCGGGTCAGAGAACGTCGCGCTAGAATGAACACGAGACGAGAATATGATGTACGCTTTTAAAGAATGGTAAATGACCCTTCCTATGATACGAGTTTCACCAGTGCGCAATTACAAGAACATTAAAATCTTGAGTACTATTAGGATGGATATTTTTGTTTGTCGTCTTGAGACGTAAGGAAACTATAGAACCCAGTGATTTTTACCGGGTCTTGTATTCCAGTAGTAAAATAACGTAGGAAAATTTACCTCTGGGTTTTTCCTATGTTCCGCCACAGAGCTATTCATGTAAATATTGCTTCAGAGAAACCCCTCCCACTGAGGATAATCGGTAAGTCTTGCACATACCTTGTTGAACAAGAGAAATGAATATGACTGCGTATGTATAGAAAATAAATCACATAAATGCGTAGAACGTGAAAAACAAAATTAATTTTCCGGCGAAGGCCTGAACACACATAGGTTCTTAGTTGGATGGCAGGCAACAATAGGTTTCATGATAGCTCCCAAAGTAGTTGAAGGCCCAGTGAAGGAAACACGTAAATACACCTCTGTGGTTTGATAACTTTTCGAGAAGGCCACCGTGACCGAGTGGTTAAGAACTTGCCCCGCACGGAAAGGTGCCGGCAGTACGAATCCTTGCAGTGTCGTCCGATGATTTCTCCCCGCAGGGAAAAGGGAAAACTCAGCCACAATTCTTCTCTCTAGCCAGGTGTCGGAAATGGGAACCGAATTGACCGGGTGTACCCGTCCTTATGGTAGTTATATTGGTAGGTATTTGCATGGTAGGTAGGTATGGTAGGTATTTGCAAAAACAATATGAAATATGATAGGTATTAAGCGTGATTGATTGGAATAAAGAATCCCTTTTTACAATACGGATACGAAAAAAAGGAAGGAGCTAAAAGGAGGTGGGTTGTAGATAAGATTTTCATTTGCATCAATACGAGAGTTAAATTTGCTAGTAGCCTCCAATGATGTTGAGATTAAACGAAGTAGAAATTAATAATTGAGCTGCTGTAGTGAAAGTTCGGCTGTTGGTGACGGCGAAGAAAACTTCTGTACTTAATTTTTTCTTTCCCGGTGCACAACTACCCTGGCGAACAAAGACACAAAAAGAGAGAGAGAAAGACATGGAAAGAGAAAGAAAGAGTGAGATTTCTTTACTTTCAATACTGTTCAATTAGAGATTTCGAAAATTTTTGTTCATGTCACTCGAATTCTGTGTTTTCTTACTTTTGATTGATGGTTTAGTGTTTTTGCACAATATTTATTACAGTTAAACACATTGTTTCATCAAAAGCGTCAACTTTATAGGGCAATGATGTATTTCCTCCGCATCACGTAGTCGTAAAATGTTTTTTTTTCGTTTTGCTTGTGTGATACAGTTAATCATTTTTTAGGCTCGTTAGCATATCATCATAACCTTATCTAGGGAGTTGATTTCACGTATAACAGCAGGTGTGTCATACATATTAGGGTTGCCGTTGTAGAACTTTCCTTTTCATGTTTCTGACTCAGATTGACTCTTTTGTACCATAATTATTAGCATGAAAATATCCTTAATTTTTCGTGTGATTAAATATGTTTCCTCCGAGCTCCTTGGTTGGCATACTAGTTGCTACATGGAAGTGGAAACATAGTACTGGATGTCGGTCTCATAGTCTCGGACGTAAAATTATATTAATTCACCAGTTTTACTCCCAAAAATAATTCCTTAAATAAATTTACGAGGAGTTCGCGAGACTCGAACTCAGGACTAGAAATCACCGCGCTAGAATCACTCGATAAATAATTCCTTGTATCGCAAATTCCTGAGGTCAAATTTCGATGTAAGTGTACACTAAAAAAGTGCTTTCAAAAATGCATTGTCTCTGGAATTTCTGCTTTCAAATTGTATCTACATATATTATCAAACCTAGATTAAGAGTGAAAGAATCCATTGTTCTCAATCCTCTGTTTCAGCTAGTGACATGGGTATTATAAAACCCATGCAAGTGTCAGCTTAGAATCCTTACTTCGAGATATTTCAAAAACGAATGATGTTTTTCATATCGCCTTTATTAGATATGTAAACTCTTTTTCTTTTCTTTCCATATCTACTGTAAACAGGTGATCAAAATTACGCCAGAGGTCAACGTATTCTCAAGTAAGGTAGGTCTTAATAAAATCAGAACCCAATCTGTTCTTACGATTAGAATTCTTTGAATCTAGAATTTCAATGCTTCGCAACTTTTTTCAAATAATCGAAAAACACTTCTTTCTTGGTAAAGTCTAAAGAAGTTAAGTGTTTTTGCTAAAAAAATTGTGATTGGCCTCTATACTTTCTATACTGTACGACGGGAGAGATTTAAATTTTTTAGATGGCATGTCATTTTAATTATGTAACTTCTTGCTTAGAAGAAATCTCTACGGTTGCACGATATTTTTGAGAGTTACAACACACATTGCACTTTCGACTCTCGCGAACTCTATGTTGAACCGAAATCTCACTTGCATTCAATGGATATGCGTACCATTTTAAGCGACAAAATAAAATAAACACCAAGAAATAGGAGAATACGGGCTTGAAACTTTTCGAGAAAGTTGAGTCATCAGTTTCCTCCTATATTTCGATTGAATTGTACTGAGCTGAAGTCATTATTCACCATCATTTCGATGCTTTCACGTTTATTTCAAATATTTTTATAAAGATATTTGTATTGCGTCTATACATTTATATATGATTTTTTGAAGGGTAATTACTTCAACCAATAAATCCTGAATTAAGCACACATCGTTTGATATAATGACAGGAGAAATTATATAATTTTTTTTTTATGTCTGGAACAGAACATATGTACTGGATTCCTTACCAGTTACCATCTCACTCAAACATGACCGTTCGAATGCATTCTACTAAATGAAATGAATAGCAAAATTTTTTACATTTTTCCAACTTCTTTTCCGAAGAGTTCTGCTCTCATCTAGACTGAGAAAAAAATTTGAGTGATTGTAAAGGCTAGAGGAAAGTGTTAGCTTTAAATTGAGACAAATTTCATGTTTCCAGATCCATTAGATCAGAATCTAGAGTCTGGAGAAATTGACCCTGCTTCTAGGATGTAAGAGTACATGCATATGATCGTTCGCGTGACTGGTCGAAAATTTGGCCATCGACTTTAATTTCGTTCTGGATCACCGAAGAAGAAAAAGAAATTGTGTATTCATTGGCGCGAAAAACAGTCGGTGTAAGGTGTCCAGAACATAGTTGCCACTCTAGCTATAAAATAGCTAGATCTAGATAGTTTTCGTTCAATCTAGATATCGAATTTGGTATTCTAGCTAATAGCTATAAATCTAGATAGTTTTTAAAATACCCTAGATAGTTCTAGCTAAAAGCATCAGTAATGAGTTGGAAGCTGAAAAGCGTTAAATATGACAACAGTTGAGACCGTATATTCAATGTTTGAAAGGCGTTCAAGCGTTGTTTGAGCGTCGATCGTTACTCGTTTAGTTACTTGAGTCTGTGTGACAGATTCCGCGCGGGAGTTAGTATGACTTGGGTTTAGTCGGGACGCGGGTACATCAGTGATCAGTTTCTCAGTTGTTGTCAGCTTGTGTGGATACTGTGACTCCCGTGAAAATACCGAAACTTAGCCTGTCACAGTATTTAAGATATGGAAATAGGGTCAAACTATATCGACTTTAGCTGTGAAAGTATTTAAATTTAATAAAGTATTCATGCTACATAGCTTTCACTTACTGACCGTACGTGACTCATCGGGAATTCAAATTGGTAAATTCAGTTACTGGGTCTGATTAAACGCTGTAATTCAACAGTTAGTTAACTAATTTACTAGGTATGAATAGGCTCTTAATTTGATTATATTTTTACTTTCCTGATTGATGACCATCATTTATATGATAAAATGAGTATTATTAATAATTGGTAAGTATCGGTGAAGTGTCAGCCGGATTTTGCCGATACTGATACCAGTAAAAATGGCCGATACTGCCGATACCGATACATCAGTACATCACTACACTCAAGGTCACATGAAAATGCATTGCACTAAGTGCTCGAACATTATTCAGAATGTGCTCTGTCCTCATTTTGAGGAAGAGCTAAATACCAAATTTAGTTTGTTATTGGAAGAATCAAATGATTTTTCAGTTAAAAACTGTTGGGCGTTACAATAATATATTTCAGTAATGTTGAAAAATTAGTAGGTGCTGAAAAACATGACAGCAGCAAACTGAAAAAAGATGAGCCTTAGAGAGATGGCAAACCAAAAGTTGAATCTACCTACTAGAATATAGTTGAATCTACCTACTTTGGACTGAATCAACTGGATTAATGTGATACAGATAGTATAGTCACAGTACTTATTGAGAGTTATTCATTTTTGTGTTTAGCTATTTTTCTAGATTATTTTTTATTGAAACTAGCTATTTCTAGCTATATTTGAAAACGATTCTAGATATTTTAGCACAGACAAAAGTGGCAACCCTGGTCCAGAACAGATCAGAGTCATCAGACTGCGATTGTAGGTGAATTTCAATATAAAAGTGAACTAAATTTTACCGAATATGTCTGTGTCATTCAGTATTCAAGCATAACAGATGAGGAGTACACAAGTTATTTACACTATTTGAAACGTAATCTTAAATGCCTGTAAATAAATTTCTCCTCATTAATTGAACACCCTTCATTTTAAATTAGTTAACTCTAACTTGATGATCAAACTATAAACTCATTAGTCATGCAATTAGGGCTTGAATTTAGAATTCTGTGTTGTAGAATGAATTCTAAAAAACGTTTTTAATGATCGTTTTTACTTCTAGATGGTACTAAGATCAAAACCATTTAATTAAGTGTATCTGCATTGCAGTAATTAAATTGACAATTTAAAGTTAGATAATATTAATTTGATCAATGCCAAAATCATTATTCTTGCAATTTACTTGACTTATTCATTGCTTCCTAGACTTTGAATTTAAAATTCTGTATTGTGAAGATTAATTTCATTACAAAAATTATTCATCAAACATTTTTGAATACTGTATCAATGTAGGGAGTTCCTGCCTACAAGATGTTTTTGTATGGATTTTGAAATATGGAATAAAAAATTAATCATAGTTTTCTAGATAAATAGACAAATTATTTACATATTATACAAATGTGTTATGATTAGCAACTCCTTGATCATTACTAATTAAAATATATAAATTTATCTCCATTGAAGTAATTGAATGTTTTATTTATTATCAGGCTATGATCTCTTTAAGTTAAAGTGGTTAACATATATATGTAATCTGTTGTGAATTGAGAGTGCATTATTTTTCAGTTATTTTTCTTACCATTTACCCATACTGTAATGCTGTTAATATAATTACATAATTCATCTGAATGTAGTTAAACTCAGCAGAATGTCAGCTAAAGTTAACATACAGTTGTGCACATTTTAATGTATGTAAACTAATCGTGTAGCGTGATCTATTATCACAATTTATTGAAAGAAATAGGAAGCCCATGTTCATATCATCTTAGGCAAGGAATTCAAATAACTATATGCCATGAATGATAAAATTTAAATAGAAAAGTGAATAAGTCATGAATGGTCCTACATCAAGACTTTATGCAATCATGTGTGATATTGATATAGTTGAACAATTAAAAATCCACATACAAAATTAGCCATAATAGATAGCAAAATGATACCTGCAACAAATCTAAATTCTATTTGCAAAGGCTTGGTCAATATTTATTTTAGGTGCTGCACGGAAATTAAAAATTTCGTTGCTTAGAATCACTAGAAGAGCACATTTAAAAACCTTTTACAGGAATGACATTCTGCTCGCTAATGCGTTATTTTTTAATAATTTTACTTTGAAGTTGGCGCCAGCGCAGTAATTTAGTTAATAAGAGTAGTTAACCCCCTATTACAAACGTAAAGAGGTTTGGTCGTGAAGGTTAGCCACAGTTCTTTAGTGAAAATTACAAAAAAAAGCTTCTAACCTACCCATTAGGGTGACGACCGCAATCTTGTTTACATCGGGTCCAAGATGGCGGCGCCCATGGTGGTCGCCATCTTTGAGCTGATATAAACAAGATTGCGGTCATCACCCTAATGGATGGGTTAGAAGCTTTATTTATAATTTTCACTATAATAACTGTGGCTAACCCTCACGACCCAACTTCTTTACGTTTGTAATAGGGGGTTACCTTCTGTTACTTTTTAAATTACGCTTGGCGCGGTCGCTTCGTTTGGCACGCGACAGCCAACTTTAGAGTTCAATAATTCAAAAATAATGCATCAGCGAACAGAATGTCATTCATGTAAAAGGTATTTAAATGTGTTCCTTTATTGATTATTTGCCCCCAAATTATTAATTTCCGTGTAGCACCTAAAATAAATATTGACCAAAGGCTTTAATAGCAATTTTGTTTTTATACTTTTGCAGAATTGTTTCATGTAGTAGAATTTTTCTTGACTTAAGTTATTAAAAATCAACTTCATTTACAAATTTATATTATTTATAATTTTTAAAAACTTGCAGTATAAAATTTCACCTCCTGCTTATATCATGAACATAGCATATTTCTCTCGATATGTCCTTCATATCAAAATACCATAGTTTAAACAAAATAAAGTACATTTATACACATCTTAAGCATAATGTAGAATCTCGGAATTTGTGAAGAAGACAATAATCGATTTTCCAGTTTTTGGTGCTTGGTTATAGGTTAATAGATTGAAATAAACAATTTTTCTTCTACGCACCTTCCGTCGCAAATGAGTATTTAACGAATTATAGTAGTGACGTAATGTAACGTTACTGAACTAATCTAAACTAAAGTAACCTGAAGTAACGATCATTCAAGCGCATTACAACCGTCGGAAGGGAGAGTCCATTAAGATTCCTGCCCTTAAGCCGATTTTTCCCGCACTTCAAGGACTAGAATTGTGATAGGTAACCTATAGTTATAACTCGTTAAATATTCATTTTTGACGGAAAGTGCATAGATGAAAATTTTTTCATTTTGATCTAATTACCAATAATCAAGCAGCAAATACTGGAAAATCAATTATTGTCCTCTCCTTTACAAATACCTCACTTTTCTACAGCCTTATTTAATATATTTAGTACTAATTCAAAATATTATTGCTGTCATTGACACTAAAATCAAACAAATCATGGGTGATGATCTTATTCACTATGATAGCAAAATAATACATTGTTAGCAATATCCTGATCAATGACTATTGAAATGCTCAAAGAAAACATTCATTATATATTACAAATATATTAACTTCTGAAACATCTATTAATAACATATACAGACCAATGATTCAGGAAAGAACAACAAAGAACGTTCTGATTTATTAAAAAAAAATTAAAAGAAATATTCAGAACCATGCATTGCTAGATCTCTGTTATAAACCATCACTACTCTCTGAATAATGGTTACAAAGTAGCATGAAGAATCATTTCCAATCTTACTTGCAAAAGCAATTTGTATTTTACGTTTAGAAACGTGTAAAAATACCATTTCTTACTCTGGATTACCCTTGTGTAATACTTCACTCTATAGATTACTGTAATATCTATTCAAGATTTATGTAATCTAATGAAATACACTATATTAAGATAAGTAATTTGGAGAATCTCTAATTCACTTCAGCAATTAAGATAAGAAAAAAACGAATGGTTATTTTGTCACCATCTAGCAATTATTTCTTATCCTAATAAATTTATGTTCATTTGGTTACTATAATTTCATTTTTCAAGATTTAGCTCTACATTATCCAACTGAACAGAAAAATCCCCTCGAATAAAATTCACATTAACATTCAATTTTAAATAACAATCTAAATAGGTCAATTTCAATTTACTACATTTAAAAATCCTCAATTATTCATAATCAAATAATATATATAATGCTATAACAGGATGTATATGTGTATCAGGTAGTAAAGTAGTAAAAATATCAAACTTTGCCTCAGGGGGTTTACTTCTCTTGCCAAGGTAGTAAAAAATTATGAAGTGGAATAATTCACTGAAAATTTAAAGGAATGTACAAATGTTTAAAAAGTATAAAGATTTATAAAGTAGGGAAATATTCTGTGAGGCTGTCTAACAATGTAAGGGTGTCTAAGGGTGTGTACTAATTCCTAGTCAGTTTATTTTTTGCTTATAATGAACTGTTGATCCCATAGTTGAAAGATGTTAAGATAAGGTCTTTGCCCAACATTTGTTGAACTCCCTTTAGGAAGGAGTACATTTTGAAATTATATAAATTTTTCGCATTATGCGTTGCTTGCTGTATTTAGTATTAAGTATTTCATTCTATATTTTAAATATTCATTTAGTAAAAAAGTAGGTTGTAATTTTTTGCTATTGAAGGAAGTAAAACGTATTTAAGAAGTAGTAAAATTTGGAATTGAAATTTCAGTAGATATCTTGTATCAGTAATTTCCATTTTTTCTTCAGTTATAATCTAAGTAATCTGATTCATTATTGTAACATTTTGCTATTAAATTCTAGTATTTTGATTCAAGAATATTAACCATCTAATAAATGATTAACACATTCATTTAATGTCCAAGGTTGTAAACAATTAATTAAATTAGGTTTTAACTAACCAGAATTTGGAAATCAACTTTAATGGTTAAATATACATTGATCCCTGTTGATAAATATGAAGAACATAATTTGATGAAACATTTCAATTAGTATAATAATTATTACTTTGTATAGACATTGTGAATTAGGAAAGAAGAGAAATCTCATTCATTTGGACATAAAAATATATGAAAAATTCACTTACTACCACAAAAAAAGTATCAATGTCATAATTTTGCTCCATATTATGAACTAATAATAAACTAATTTTACTCCACTGAAAAATATATTACATTGTTCACAATAATAGTGCAACTTATTCTGATATAAATGCATGAACTGAACCTCAAAAATTTTGCAGATTTTGTTTTCACCCCTTTAACCCCGAGCAAATTCCACGACTCATCAACGATGGACCACAAAAATCGGCGATCCAGAAGATCTCGGCGTGTGCAAGAAGATCATGAGGTGCTCGTTGATTCGCCATGCATCGCAGTAAAGCACGGTGAAGGTAACGCGTAACTAACATAAGTAACAATGTGCTGACCTGCTAAATCATTCTTCAAATAAGCCCTTCATTATTTTTAACTATGTATCCTCAAATAACCTAAGGTGGAAATGGAATATTAAGTCTTCAAATGTAATACCTAGCTTTCTTTTGATTCAGGAGTCCCTCAAGTTATCTCCACAATCGACATAGAACGAGGCACCTTATTAGGTGTTTTCGTCGGTCAAAAGGTTGAACATCGCGTCTGAGACCTCTCCTTTTCTTTCGAAGTTGAAGAAGCCCGCAAGACATACTGGTAAGTTTTAATCGATACTAAATTATTGTATTACGTATATACCTGTTATTATTCATACATAAACTGAAGGAGGGCCTCTTTCATTCCTCGGACAGAATTCGTTAATTTCTCACCCTTGATTATTGTTTCATTTTTGAGATGTATACCATTCGCGTCCATTTACCCTCCATCAAATGTGAAAAAGTTATTTCAAAAACAATACTCCTTCTCGGTTACCCATATTAAAGAACTAGAGATAGATATTTTTTAATTATTATAGACAAAACATGAAATGTTTCATGCTATTACTTCTCAGGAGTGATATCAAGTGTCTTATTGCATTGATATAACGACCCTTTACTTTTCCAGGATCGATGCAACTGCTTCAAACTGCAAAGTTAAGTACATCCGTGCAAACAAAAAACAATGCAACACCCGCATTCGCCTTGGTATGTACAAAGGAGAAAAATTCCCTTTTTTCTACTCGTCCAAAGACATAAAACAAGGCCACGAAGTCTTCGCGGACTACGGCAATTGGCGCACAAAAATTCAATGTAAGTTTGTGATATAAGTACAAATTTTAATAATGTTTAATTTTCTATATACTCCTTCCCTATTGCATGGACATCTTATCGTGCATCATATTTCATCTCGTGTTTTAATTTGATGAGTAAATTGAAACTGGTAGCTTAAATCCCAGCGAGTACCATCACAATGGTAAGGTCATGAACAATAAATTATCATACATCTTGAGGAAAGAAATGTCCATAGCATCTACATATTTTGTGCATCCATGTGAATGAAATATGTTCAGTTCTCGTCGTACTAATAATTTAAACCCCTCAGGTTCACCACTACCCATCCCTCTTGGTGAGGACGACCCATCACCTCGTCAAGAACCTCAGATCCTTGGTGCTCCTGCAACAACAGGTCAGTTACGTTACCACTCTCTTATTCAAAGTAAATCGATTTAGGACTACGTCAAATGATTAATTGCGTGATATAGCTTAACTCAGTGGGTGGGGGCCGTTAGGGAGGCCATTCAACTTATGTTGTAGTTATTTTTCTACGTAGAACTCTTCTCGTTTTCTATTGATTGCTATGGAGCTTTGTAAATAGACCTCACATGTTCAATTCTCGTCCTCGTACTAATTATTTAAAACCCTCAGGTTCACCACTACCCATCCCTCTTGGTGAGGATGACCCATCACCTCGTCAAGAACCTCAGATCCTTGGTGCTCCTGTAACAACAGGTCAGTTACGATACCACTCTCTTATACAAAGTAAATGGATTTAGGACTACGTCGAATGATTAATTGCGTGATATAGCTTAACTCGGTGCGTTACGGCCGTACGGGATGCCATTCAACTTATGTTGTAGTTCTTTCTCCACGTAGAACTCATCTCGTTTTCTATTGATTGCTGTTGAGGTTCGTAAATAGACCTCATATGTTCAATTCTCGTCATCGTACTAATTATTTAAACCCCTCAGGTTCACCACTACCCATCCCTCTTGGTGAGGACGACCCATCACCTCGTCAAGAACCTCAGATCCTTGGTGCTCCTGCAACAACAGGTCAGTTACGTTACCACTCTCTTATTCAAAGTAAATCGATTTAGGACTACGTCAAATGATTAATTGCGTGATATAGCTTAACTCAGTGGGTGGGGGCCGTTAGGGAGGCCATTCAACTTATGTTGTAGTTCTTTTTCTACGTAGAACTCTTCTCGTTTTCTATTGATTGCTATGGAGCTTTGTAAATAGACCTCACATGTTCAATTCTCGTCCTCGTACTAATTATTTAAAACCCTCAGGTTCACCACTACCCATCCCTCTTGGTGAGGATGACCCATCACCTCGTCAAGAACCTCAGATCCTTGGTGCTCCTGTAACAACAGGTCAGTTACGATACCACTCTCTTATACAAAGTAAATGGATTTAGGACTACGTCGAATGCTCTAATTGCGTGATATAGCTTAATTCGGTGCGTTACGGCCGTACGGGATGCCATTCTACTTATGTTGTAGTTCTTTCTCCACGTAGAACTCATCTCGTTTTCTATTGATTGCTATGGAGCTTTGTAAATAGACCTCACATATTCAATTCTCGTCCTCGTATTAATTATTTAAAACCCTCAGGTTCACCACTACCCATCCCTCTTGGTGAGGACGACCCATCACCTCGTCAAGAACCTCAGATCCTTGGTGCTCCTGTAACAATAGGTCAGTTACGATACCACTCTCTTATACAAAGTAAATGGATTTAGGACTACGTCGAATGATTAATTGCGTGATATAGCTTAACTCGGTGCGTTACGGCCGTACGGGATGCCATTCAACTTATGTTGTAGTTCTTTCTCCACGTAGAACTCATCTCGTTTTCTATTGATTGCTGTTGAGGTTCGTAAATAGACCTCATATGTTCAATTCTCGTCATCGTACTAATTATTTAAACCCCTCAGGTTCACCACTACCCATCCCTCTTGGTGAGGACGACCCATCACCTCGTCAAGAACCTCAGATCCTTGGTGCTCCTGCAACAACAGGTCAGTTACGTTACCACTCTCTTATTCAAAGTAAATCGATTTAGGACTACGTCAAATGATTAATTGCGTGATATAGCTTAACTCAGTGGGTGGGGTCCGTTAGGGAGGCCATTCAACTTATGTTGTAGTTATTTTTCTACGTAGAACTCTTCTCGTTTTCTATTGATTGCTATGGAGCTTTGTAAATAGACCTCACATGTTCAATTCTCGTCCTCGTACTAATTATTTAAAACCCTCAGGTTCACCACTACCCATCCCTCTTGGTGAGGATGACCCATCACCTCGTCAAGAACCTCAGATCCTTGGTGCTCCTGTAACAACAGGTCAGTTACGATACCACTCTCTTATACAAAGTAAATGGATTTAGGACTACGTCGAATGCTCTAATTGCGTGATATAGCTTAACTCGGTGCGTTACGGCCGTACGGGATGCCATTCTACTTATGTTGTAGTTCTTTCTCCACGTAGAACTCATCTCGTTTTCTATTGATTGCTATGGAGCTTTGTAAATAGACCTCACATATTCAATTCTCGTCCTCGTATTAATTATTTAAAACCCTCAGGTTCACCACTACCCATCCCTCTTGGTGAGGATGACCCATCACCTCGTCAAGAACCTCAGATCCTTGGTGCTCCTGTAACAATAGGTCAGTTACGATACCACTCTCTTATACAAAGTAAATGGATTTAGGACTACGTCGAATGATTAATTGCGTGATATAGCTTAACTCGGTGCGTTACGGCCGTACGGGATGCCATTCAACTTATGTTGTAGTTCTTTCTCCACGTAGAACTCATCTCGTTTTCTATTGATTGCTGTTGAGGTTCGTAAATAGACCTCATATGTTCAATTCTCGTCATCGTACTAATTATTTAAACCCCTCAGGTTCACCACTACCCATCCCTCTTGGTGAGGACGACCCATCACCTCGTCAAGAACCTCAGATCCTTGGTGCTCCTGCAACAACAGGTCAGTTACGTTACCACTCTCTTATTCAAAGTAAATCGATTTAGGACTACGTCAAATGATTAATTGCGTGATATAGCTTAACTCAGTGGGTGGGGGCCGTTAGGGAGGCCATTCAACTTATGTTGTAGTTATTTTTCTACGTAGAACTCTTCTCGTTTTCTATTGATTGCTATGGAGCTTTGTAAATAGACCTCACATGTTCAATTCTCGTCCTCGTACTAATTATTTAAAACCCTCAGGTTCACCACTACCCATCCCTCTTGGTGAGGATGACCCATCACCTCGTCAAGAACCTCAGATCCTTGGTGCTCCTGTAACAACAGGTCAGTTACGATACCACTCTCTTATACAAAGTAAATGGATTTAGGACTACGTCGAATGATTAATTGCGTGATATAGCTTAACTCGGTGCGTTACGGCCGTACGGGATGTCAACTTATGTTGTAGTTCTTTCTCCACGTAGAACTCATCTCGTTTTCTATTGATTGCTGTTGAGGTTCGTAAATAGACCTCATATGTTCAATTCTCGTCCTCGTACTAATTATTTAAAACCCTCAGGTTCACCACTACCCATCCCTCTTGGTGAGGGCGACCCATCACCTCGTCAAGAACCTCAGATCCTTGGTGCTCCTGTAACAACAGGTCAGTTACGATACCACTCTCTTATTCAAATTAAATCGATTTAGGACTACGTCGAATGATTAATTGCGTGATATAGCTTAACTCGGTGCGTTACGGCCGTACGGGATGCCATTCAACTTATGTTGTAGTTCTTTCTCCACGTAGAACTCATCTCGTTTTCTATTGATAGCTGTTGAGGTTCGTAAATAGACCTCATATGTTCAATTCTCGTCCTCGTACTAATTATTTAAAACCCTCAGGTTCACCACTACCCATCCCTCTTGGTGAGGATGACCCATCACCTCGTCAAGAACCTCAGATCCTTGGTGCTCCTGCAACAACAGGTCAGTTACGATACTGCTCTTTTATATAAAGTACATCGATTTAGGATATACTTTGCATCTATCACATGCTCCCCCGTTCAATCGTTTGTAGGTGAGGCATTACGTTAAATTGTAGTTATTTGCGCTTTTTAAAAGTGGATATTAACGATGTTAATAATGCACTATTCTTTTCCACCATACACGTGACCGTTTTCGTCAGTAAAAACACTTTTGAAACACACAGGATTTTCCTTGCTGGACGTTGGCTTCCGGGATGATGAGTTGCGCCAGAATCCTGATGCACCTGTCATTCTGACCCTGAATGGAGGTGCGGAAATATGTAAGTTTTTCCTTTTATTTTTCATTAACCTGAACCACAATTTTTTTATGTGCAGCCATCGTTCAATAACTCGTTTTTTAAAAGATCATTAAATTATTCATTAAATGCTAATAATGATATAATTTCACGCGAATTATAATACGAAAATTACTTCATTAAATTCTTCATTGTTTCAATAACCGGAGCGTTTCCTTCATGAAACATTCATTTCTACTTTTCTAGGAGTAGCTCACACTTCCTCGTTCAAATTATACCTAAACACTACTGTCATGCTGAACTCATTTTGATTAATCGTAATTATACTTAGTCAATACCCATTATATTTCATATGTGCAATCGCGTACGGTGTTCTTATAATTGTTTCTTTTAAGCCTTTTTTTAATAAGCGCGTGGTTATCAGCTTAGTATTAAGTTTAATTTCAGACCAATTATTCAAAGAGACTGAAAACTTAAATCTTTCCTCAAGCAGTGCTTGGAATCCCGGATGGCAACTTGGACGTTGCGATCGACAGGGCTCAAATACTCGAATTAGAGGTTGGTACCATTTGAATTACGAACAATACCACTTTCAAATCGTGTACAACTGTCTTAAATTCATTAAGCCATTCCCTTTCAGCTCCGCGATCATTTCTATTCTACATTCAATAACATTATGACGTAAACTATCATTACTAACTTTACCTAATTTATTTTCAAGTTCTTATTACTACTCTTTACTATTCTACTTATCGTAGAAAAATAATCCATCTCAGTTGGTATTTGCGCAACATCTAAAAATACTCATTTTTCAAAGACGTGAACTACGAGGCTATACACCCAGAATCGGCAGGTAGCCCCCTCAGGGGGATGCAATTATTGTATCTATGGGAATTAGCGCTCCCAGGCCGACAATGTGAGGGCCCGAGCTGAGAAAAAGGCCTTCTTTTTCTTTAAATAAAATGTTTGTTATGTTAAGGACCACCTTTTTTCGGTTCACTGCTGTCCTGTTCTTCAGCACCTACTACTGTCTTCTTCAACTTTGGTCGTGTTTCATAATCTTCTTTCACAACTTTCGGTTTCTATGCCCTTTCTGCGTAGATTCCACGTTTCCATAACTCCATATTAAATGGTGCCTTTCTCCTTCCTCGCGCATTTGTTGCTGGGTAGGGAGGCTAAAACTAACGACTAATCTAAGCGGCAGGTAGCCAGACCGTCTTTGTCCTCAACAAGTAACGTCATGACGTAGGTAAGTGCTAACGAAACTGATGCAACGTCACAGCACATCAATTTCTCTAGCGTTGAAAATAAATCGCACAATGAAGTAGAGCCACTAAATCTTGAATGACATCTCCATATCTAGTACAATTTCTCGTGCTTCAAAATACGGGTTTACGCTATGTGACCCTCTCTGCGGTCGCCCTACGTTCACTGAATAAGCTAAATAATGCAACATAACTCCAAAATCTATACTATAGTAAGAGCCGCGTCCGTCCGTCCGTCTCTCTGTCTGTCCGAAGCCAGCCTGCAGTGTGCGATGAGCGTTTCTGTGATACAAGCTCCCGGCCTATATATTTTGACGGGCCGTGTTGACGCGGCTTTATCGACTCTCGAGAGACTGTATTTTTTTTATTTCTTACGGCCTTTCTCTCATTTCACCCACTTTTTTATTTGGAAGATAGGGGGGTGGACTAGTTGAACATAATAAGCATACGCAACTGAAACAACACGATTTCCCTTAAGACTACGAACATCGTCATCGACTACTTACTTCCAAAATCGACAATGTTGCATCGTACAACACGGCTTCAGTACCTGTTACCAGGGATTGGATCCTATCTCATGCTCGTCCTCGCTCTACCGTAAACTAGATCACAATCGTAACCTCATCGTGAAGGTAGCATTGGTTACAAACTTCTGACATCCTCATCATAACAACAAACATCAAGCCATGTTTCTATCGGGATGACCCAAAATAGTCAACATATATTATCACTACCATAACATAATTATGTAGACCTACATTATATTGTGTTATATGTACATCACTTTTATTTTATTGCAGATTTCGAGCACGGGAGTGATTTACAGATTTCGAGCACAGAAGTGAGTGACGGAAATTCCGCACAAGTTTCAGGAGCGGTCGTCGGATCGGTCCCGAAGACGTCTCTTTATCAGAGAACATCTAAGCGTAAGTTCACTTAATTTAAATTTATTATTCTCTCTATTTGCTTATTTCCGATCACTGCAATTTCAATGTATAATTCTATCTAATTCTAATTATTATGAAAATGTTGAATGCTATCTAAGTATCAATATCGTCATAAGAGGGAGAAGGGACATAGGGTTTTTTATGTTCTAACTATAACTCGTACTAGCGCTCTTTTGAAGTGCTCAACGATTACGTAGAGTACGTACACTAGTAGGTAGACAATTTTCAACGAAACTTAGTCAGGCCATCAAGGGTAGGACTCAATAGTTTTTGCGAACGGAGACTTTATCTCTGTGTCTCGAACATTTGAACTTGTTATCCGCCATCTTAACCACCAAATTTACACTCCTAGAAAATTCTTAATATTTACTTGCGCGTTAGAGGACCGTCTATCCAAGAAAGTAGTCATTTCCCGACAGATTTTTCCGAAATTTTCACAACACGTGTGGAATCATGCAGCGATTTTTGTTCGGTGCTTTTATAATTTTAATAAAAAGTTAATTTTCTTTGAATAAAGGGATAAAGATGGATATTCGGAAAATTATATTCCTACAATTTTGAAGGTACAGAACTGGCATTATGTTTTATAGATAGCTAAATGTATTACCTAAAGAAATATTGCAGCGTAATTTCGACTGTTTGATTCCTTGAATTTTCGAAATGTTTTTTGTCAAACATTACTCTCCTATCAAATATTTTCAGTTTATTTCTCAATTAATTTTCTTAACACTTTACCTGCGGCTACAAAATATTAAGTTCAACATCAAACTCAAATTTAATGCCAATTGTAGTAAGCTATTTGGAATATACCAAACACGAACTAGGTCGTGCCTTCATTTCGCTTTTATTAAATATTTATGAAAATTGTGTTTGCGACTAATGGCAGGTCAGTAGCATTCTGAAATTTACCTCCATCTACCACCGGTGGCGCACATCTCAGTCAAATTGGTAATAAATCTTTATTTAAAAATCTACTCTAATGCTTCTGTAGTTCTTTTAAGCCCTATCGAATAATATGACTGTCATTCCTGTACCTCGAAAACTGGGAGGAGAAGCATTTTCAACGACAATAGGTTCAAGTGTTCACTAAGGCTCGTCACCTGTTTGCCTTGCAACGACGCATTTTACTGGTCTTTCGCTAGCTGTAGCGGACGAACGAACACATTTGTATGGCAGCAAAGCACGTTGTTTGATTCCTGAGAAAATTCTCTTTACCGTGAGCTAAAGACGAAAGAATTGATAATTTAATTGTTGCATTTTTTTGGGTATATAGTTCCCTAAATCATTCCCATGATTTATTCCTTTCAGTAAGATCATTTATTTCGCTTAATGAGGTCATTTACTAACTTAACTAAATATCAATCCATTTTTGAAACTCTATGGTTAGATCATGCTCGTATGTATTCCCATATTTATTATAACAGTCATAAACGTCTAACTCGTCATACTTTCTCACATAACAGAGCCCCAACGTCCGTGCCCGTTTTGTTCCTGCCTTTTCACAAGACTGCAACGTCACATCATGAGGAAACACAAAAATGAAAAGGAAGTACAAGCTCTGGCCAAGTTAAGCCCAATAAAACGTAGAATTTCAATGTCAAATCTCCGCAAACGCGGAATTAAAGACCACAATGTTCAAGCCTTAATGGCTGGAAAAAAGATTATAACGGAAAAAAACACAAATAAAAAAATTGAAGAAATAGTTATTTGTCCTACTTGTAAAGCATTCCTGTCCAAAAGACATTATTATGCTCACAAGTGCAGAAACACTCCACGCTATGGAGGCAAACAGAAATCCCTTCCGTCGACTCTCGTGATGCACGAAAAAAAAGATAGGAACTTCATATCGGACATTATAAGCAAAATAAAGGCCGACTCGGTCGGTCTAACGGCCGTTTCAGAAGAGCGAATTACTGCATTTGGAAAAGCGATGTTCAGAGAGAAGAACAATGCGCTAGACAAATATAATACTCATCGCAAGGTTGTGATGGGGAACATGAGGCGACTGTCAAGAGTTTTCCAACACGCATCACGCCTGTGCTCCAATGACGGAAAAACCATCTCTCTAGAGGACATTTTCGACGTTCAGTTCTTCCCTTACGTCACTCAAGCCTTGGATCTAATAGGAGACAGATCCAAACCGAGCGTGAGAATCAGCCACGGTTTCACGTTGATTCGAGCTGCAAAAAAGTTCAAGGCTATGGCCATAATAGCTCAGGACAACACCTCCAAAATAAAGATAGCAGATTTCTTGGAGTTATTCCGTGACCAATGGAATGCAATATTCAAGCAAGATGAAGAATCGATTACCCTGCGAAGAGAACAGGTGCTACGGCAGCCTACATCGTTACCCAATGAAGCTGACATTTCAAAACTTCAGTCCTATTGCAAGCGTAGAGTAGCAGAGCTTTTAGTAATCAAAGGAAACTCTCTGAACAAATTTGTGAACATTAGAAAGTATTTAGTCTGCAGAATCACATTTCTGAATGGTAGGCGTGGGGGCGAAGTAGCCAAACTATTAATTAGGCAGTATGATCTTGGAGTAGCTGGAACGTGGGTTGAAAACGTATTCCAACCCTCAAACCCCAGCATTCATGATTAGTATGTGGACTTCGTTAAAAATTACGTGCTGGTCTACATAACTGGTAAAAATAACAAGTGGCTACCGGTTTTAATTCCGAAAACAGCTATTCCAGCCCTGAATTATATTCGCAGTCCCGTAGCACGTGCTACCGCCGGCGTCAATGAACAAAACCCCTTTCTATTTCCAGCCACGGGCGGTTCTTTGTCAGCTGTTGATGGAACTGTAGAAATTTCTTCTAGCTGCCTTAGTGCTGGAGTTCCAACCACAATAACAGCGACCAAAAATAGGCACAGGGTGAGTACCCTATACGCCCAGTTTGATGTGAACCCCGCTGAGAGGGAGAAATTTTACAGTTTCCTCAGCCATTCGGCAAATATTAACAAGAACATATATCAATGCCCTGCTTTGGGCAATGTACTAGAGCCTGGGCTAGCCTTACACGCCATCGACAAATCTCAATCTTCTGACTCTGACGAACCCGAGGCCAATACGAGCCTCAACCGTGGTGAACAAACTAACAAAAACACGAGGAATGATGCAATGGAGTGCTCTGATTACAATTCGAGTCAGTCATCCGCATCCGTACTTGCATCCTCATCGTCTAGCGAAACTGACGATGAAGTTACTGCATTCGATTTGAAATCAAGATCATCGTCAGATTCAAATTCCGTGGACTTAATTGGCAGCGACAGCGGAACTTCCTCTGATGAAGCTCATCAACAAACAAAGAAAAGAAAGCCAACTGCCCGGAGAAAGTTATATGATGCAAGATCACCGCCTCCCTCTTCAGTGAAACAGTCTAAATCGCGTAGACTCCGATGGTCTACAGAAGATACGATGAATATTGAGACTGCCTTCAGCCCAGAAATAACACTGGATCGCTCGGGGGCCAAGGGAAGGCTTCCAAGCAAGGAAAAAATATATAAATTCCTACACGAAAATAATCTGCAGACGATAGAACATCTGTCCCTTGAGAACCAGTATAAAGCGGTTCGTCTGAAAATTTTCAATAGTAGGCAGTTGAAAAGACTAAAGGTACGAGGACAACTTGACTCAATGAATCCTAGCCGCAACTGAAATTGAACTAGTCCCCAACAACATATCCTGTGCGTGTGCCACACATTTCTTGCCAATTCTCAGTGTTTGCATGATCAAAAGGGTTTTCTGGCTATTGCATTTTCGCTATCGTGTTTGACGCTCTTTAATTCTCCTTAAATACGTTTTCAATGTACGATCGTTCACTGTTCCTTTCTTCAATTCTTACGTCAACTGAACAGTTGTTTCAACTCTAAATACAGAGTTTCAAATTGCAATAATTCAAAATGAGTGTGTATGATTAAAAAAGGGGAAAAAGCGATCCTGTACCTCCATGGTCATTCAGTGTTACCATATATATTTTACTTTTCCAAGTGGAGTGCGTGTTAACAGATGTGTTAAGTACATGTGAACCTAATATACGAAGGATTCGCATGGCTGAGTAACTAGCGAGGACTATCAATCACTTAATTGTAATTTGTTACTCTTTATGATATGCTTAGTCTACAGTTTAATGTAAAAGGGTAGACGTTGTGACATATACCATATTTCAATATTTCATTTTGTATTTCGATTTACTGAAGTGTTAGGATGTTTCATTGAACCAGCAGATAACTGTCTCCAGCATTAGCATGCACGTGAACTGATGTGAAATATACTACTGATCCGCACCTTCACAGAATCAACGCGTACGACCTCATATGAATTATACGTGCCCCTGCCAAATTACTGCAAGCTAGCTATCGTCATCGGATGCCAAGCATACGGAACTGCACACTAGTGGACCTCTCAGAGTCCAACAGTCATACTACTTACCTTATTTCCGATGTGCGCTGAAATGAGTGTTCGAAACCACACGAACTGATAATACTAACATCAATCCAGTTGTCTGTAGCAAGTCTCGTTGCTCATAATGTGATCGCCTAGCCGATGTGTGATTACCTAGCTGAAGCTAGGGGGGTCCATAGTTGCAAGTTGCTGGCGACCCTGGTGGAAACGTAACTCTAAACTTATTATTATTATTATTATTACTGATCCGCATGACAGAGCACCTAACGAGTAGTAATCATTCCTTATTTCAAGTTTATTGTCTGCTTCATTATGACGAAGGAATAAATTTGAGGGTTAATTAGAAATGCAAGGGTTCTCGCTGTACTACGTTGAGGATGTCCAAACGTTATTTTCATTTAATGATTTAAAACTTTATTCGATCTCGTATATGACGTTTGCTATAGATATAATAGCTAGAAGTGCTGCGTGTGCTGCTTTCCCTGCTCATTCATTTGACGCGGTTTATGTACACTTGTAGTTTCTTCTCCGATTAATCGATTAAATACGCACTGAAATAATAGCCATCTAGGCTGACGTTATTGTCTTAGATGCAAATTTTTATTTTTATTTACAAATGCACAGACGTCGGTGTTTGTTAAAGGACTGGAACGTAACCCGACGAAATTCATTTTGAATAATTCCAATGTTTGATTCCTGATTAATTTATGGTGGATAACTTTGAATGGTATATCACTCCTCTAGCTACTAAAACTAACCTGCATATACCAAGATTGGTTTTTAACAATAGTTAGTTAATTACTGCGGTTGCATTCTTCCTGTTCAGTTTGGTGCCATTAATTGTCTTTATGCACAACCTCTTTTACTGTACTAAGATTGTTATTATTTTTCCTGTGTTGTTTTTCAGCGGATTTTAATAATATAGTACTGATATGTGCAACATGTTCTTTGAAGATCATATATGCATCCGTTATAATGCTCTAGAACGTATCTGATTTCTTTTCTTGAATTTCAAGTTTAAAAATTCTAATACGTGTAAGAAATGCATTTCTCTACTATTGCAAAGTAATGCATTTAGTCGGATCGCTGTTAAGCTTATTTTCTTAGCGTAAACAATTATTATTAATTATTGTCAGAGAACGAGACCGCGAACATTTGAATGTACGTGTGCTGAAAACTGCTTTCAGTCTTCCTCTCGTGCGCCGTATGACACTAGCTCCCCGTGGGTACTACATTGTTAGGTCTCTTGCTATGCCTCTAATTTTTTCGAAACGCTTTTTGTAAATTCTATGTTTGCTGACTTTTTTGAGCAAAAAAATTCTCGATCTCGGTTTTCCATCGCCACCTGATATTGTTTTTCACGTTCATTTGTCTTCTATGTAAACTGAGTGTTTCAAATATTGTCATGTCATATGGGCTGATTTATCAAAATAAATATAAATCGGAACGAATTAAGTTTTCTTTATTTTTCTGGAAGGTAAAACGTGTTCAACATTCATAGAACGTAAAGTAGTGTTATTAGTTCATCATGCGATAGTTAACGTTGCGTGTTTTGATGATAGTGCAAGATTTTTCTCATCAGAATATATTTCGAATACCATATCAGCAGGATAGCATTTTTACTTTGCCTTGCAAACTCGAAATGCGTTCTCAAATCCTGCCATTGAACAACAATTTTTTTTACAGTAGGTTGAATGGACAACAACCGTGTTTTGCAAGCTGGTGGAATTTTCACTGGATGTAAACCAATATTAACTTATATTTAAAGTTAATTGAATTGGCATGGTCTAAGAAAATTTTGCAAGCAAATTATGAGTTTCTGCGATCAAAAATTCTGGAAACATTCACCAGAAGTCTAGGACATAAATATAGCTGGAATGAGTGGTATACACATATCATCAATGTTAAATATAAATTTTCTTCTTTGAACTTGGCACAAACTCCATTATTGATGCCAACAATGACATTCGTATCGTCAGTCTCTATTGCTTGCATTGCGATTATCAATGCTCAAATTCCTACTTATCAACAATTGTTTCAAGGCTGTCACAACTCTTTCTGCATCACTTTTAATAATTTTACAATTACTGAGTAAGTTGATTCCACTTTATTAGATGCATGATTTCAGCATACAAATGATACACGAAGTAATTTCATGATTAAAATAACATTGCCTCCATCCAACAATAAACTGAACTCATTGTTGCCAATATCATCGGTCAGTTTCGTTTAAATGAGGCCACAATACATTTTATAATGTATATGCATTTTATTCCATGATTTTTGACATCACTAGTTTTGCAATTGGAGACTATGCTTCCACTAATGAACCGTTCTATCACAATTAGAAGTTACACTATGGCAGCACAAAAACATTGAAATAGCCGTCTTGGTGTGGTTAATGAACTGAACATAACATGATAAAAATGTCAATTTGGTTAAGCAAAATGACAATTTGGTTAAGCAAATTAACATATATAATGAGAAGGAAGTTGTAACCAACCATTAGAGTGAATTCCTAAATCGAATTTACAGTAATATATCATATACATGGCTTGATTGTAATTCTAGCTAGAAAATATCTAGCACACTGAAAAAAATACCTAGATTTGTAGCTATAATCTAGATTCCAAATTTTACATCTAGGCTTGAGCAAAAACACCTAGATCTATCTATTAAATATGTATGAGTGGCAGCCCTGGACTCCCCAGTTCATCTAATTGCCAGAAGTCGTAAGATCATCTAACTACATTGAGTTGCCAGATGTCGCAATGCAGTTTTGTTAAGCGTTTAATATTTAAAAATTATCTAATTATCACAACCGCAACTGGAAAAGAATCGGTATTGATGAAGCATTATACTTGTATGTCTTATTTGACAGGAAAATTTTCAAGGGCAAACAAAAAAAGTGCTGCATATGTGATGAAATCTCTAACATTCATTAGTTGATGTGTTAGCGTCAGGCTTCTTTATCACCAATGAGAGAATAGATGTTCTTTTATTTTGCACTTTACGACCAAAATAATATATCTTAAACGCTAGGGAAGTAACAATTCAAATTGTACTGATATTAGCGCATACATTTTTTGGCGGGCGCGACCTAGTCAGTGCGTTGAACTCAGGATTTCTAAATTTTACATTGTTTGAAAAGTGCCATAACTTAATCTAGCTCTTATCTTTGTCTTAGTTTTTCCTCTTTAACAGAATGAACTGATTAGGGTTCTCTCTGTTTCATATTGGAGTATAGTAAAAGTTACCCTGAGAGTTCATCTTGTTATGAAGTTCTGTTTACTACGTTTACTCTACTAGTATACTACGCGAGTAACCGTAAAATGAGGAGCCCACTAAATCCTGTTTTTAGGAATATTCTTAGGGGTACTTGATATCGTGAGGTCGGTACTTCATTTCGTGCTGAAAACGTCCCTCAAATCGTGCAGGCCCTCATACCGGTAATTACTGAATATATATATATATATATATATAAAACTGCAAATATATAACATATTTGACGGCTGCTCTCCAGGATGACAATGTCGCTGAACGTAGCCGAGCTTTTATTGATAAGAGTGTCCTTTGGAAGGACACTGGGAATCCGTTTGACCAAAGCGCGTCTACAAGCCTTGTGCACAGGCACAAAATTGGAAAAAAATTATGAAAGATAAAAATTGGAGAAAAAAGTAAAAGGTGATGAAAAAAGACACCAGCGAACCGGGAAAAGATGTTTCGTTACAAGAAAAAAAAAAGTTCATTCCAATTAAGAGAGAGGACATAGAATTTTAAAACGCTTCAACTTGAAGATCCTTGGTTGATAAACATTTGTGTGAGGGTGCCATAATATCCGTGTTGCTTGTCGAAAAAAAGTAATTGACAGAAAATCATGAATGTGTGTTCCCCCTGTTGAATTATTTTGAGGTTTTTTATGCATAAACACTAAATGTACATGCACCTACATATTTGTATCTCTATCGATTCATGAATAATGCAACCGACGCATTGATGAAAAATATTTTTTTTAGTCCTTACTTCCATTGAAATATGAAGGCAGGCTTTAGCGATATCGGGGAGATGAATTGCGAGTAAAAATTGGTGGATGTACGGTCTAAAGGATCGACACAGTAGAAATTCGAAAGCGTCTTATGTTTGGGCTTGAACTAGTATACCAAGAGACTAGCTCGGAAAAAGTTCAACCATTCAACCAATTCATGATATTTCTTACACGAGCATAATAGGCTATGAATTTGCCTACAAAAAATAAAAAAACACTCGAGTCAGGACCAAGGAAATGATAGTCACATAATACTAATCGAAAACATTTTACAAACCGAATGGAAAATTTCGTGAATGCCTACCAAAATCATGAAGTCAAAAAGCTGACGTAATGAAAGAATTAAAACATCTTAATATTGAGATCCTTGGTTGATATCCGTACATGGGTATCGTAATACCCATGTCAATTATTGTCGAAACACAAAATGGTTGAGAGAAAGGCACGGTCTACGTGCCTCTATCTACGTTCCCTTCGTTACGTTAATCTGATTTTGATTATGCATATAAATAAAAGTGATAAGGAAACAATCATAGTGATGTATTGTTGAAAACTATCTAAGAAGTGCGCACTTACAGTGTCATTTTAGCATGCGAACATAGGACCTAGTCACATGAGAGATTAATGTTGAAAGTAAAATGGACATGTTTCAATAGTTTTGCGTTTAAGTCAATGAGGTCAACATTCGGGACAATTTTTCATTCTTGCGTATTTACTATTGTGCCAAAATAACGAGCTCGAAGTGAATAAAATATTTTACCATAAGACAAAGTTATAATTTCCTACGGTAATAATACTGGTGCAAAATAGTTTACCTGTCAAAAACATAAGGATCGTTGTACAATGCCAACCATGGCATTTGCCGCACAGCTTGGTCAACACAAAAAGTCAAACTACCTAAAATGGTATCGTTATAATGTACTCAAGAGCGCAAGAAACTATTTTGTGCCCCACAAGTTTAACAAGAACATTTTAGGACAGGGATATATATTTATGTATACATACAAAACAAAAAGCTCTAAGTATTGAAATAATATTTAATAACGAGTTCACAAAATTTGAAGCTAAAATATGTACAAATTTCCTCATCACCGTATTTTGGTTTAAAATTCCTGAACAAGTCAGTGATTTGCTTTAAACGCAACCTTATCAGAGACTTTAGGAAACTTTCCGATAAAATTTATCATCTTTACTGAGAAAACATTCCAGAGTCCTGCTCCATCATCGATTCAAAGGAAAAAAATCATTGCGTCTGAAATAAAAGATCTACGTACAATGAATTGCGGAGACTAAAAATATGTCATGCGAGTAAAAACAAAGCATGGCACGAAAAAAAAACACAGAAGCAAAAAAAAATCCATGAAATTGAGCTGGTAATGGCGTGGTTTCTACCTATTCAATACTTGCAAAGGGTACGAACTGTCCATATTGTTCAAATCAGGGTTTCGCTTAAAAATATGCAGGGACTTGAAAATTCTGAGGTCATACGGTGTTGAAGCAAAGTCTAAAATTTCGAAATCGGTAGATGTAGGGACATTACATTTCCGGCATGATTTTGCATCGCAGAATGCGATGGGTGTGTTGGTTGATACCCAGTACGCAAGCTTCTACCTCTATGCTTCGCCACTCTGATATAGAAATTTCGTAACGTAATACCAACGAACAAAGATGTGCACTGCACACACCAGAGTCCATTTGAGGCCTGTGCTTCTGTGTTTTGTTTTCCATTTTCCCGTGCCATACATTGTCTTTTTACTCTCCTGATATATTTTTGGTGCCTACAATTCACTGTTCTTTGATCTTTTCTTTCAGACGTAATTATTGTTTTCCTTTGAACTGATGATGGAGCGGGACTCCGAAATGTGTTCTTAGTAACGATGATAAATTTTATCCGAATTTTCTTCTTTCTTACGTTTCTAAATAAGTACATAGCGTCAGTTCTATTAAACTTTTCGAAGACCAGCTCCCTTAAATCATATCATATATTTCGAGAAATCTTTTAAAATACGATTTTAACACTTAGTCCTTTATTCGTTTCTAAATTCCCAAAGATCATTCACTTCAAAAAAAGTAACTTCCCTGGCTTCTTGAAAATGCTCTATTATAACAACTAATGAATGGCCTACCTAACCTCGTGCTTACGAATCAACCTGGGAGCGCTAGTTCTCATAGATACAATAGTTCTAAGGAAACTTTTATCACTCCAACTCAGAGCACGGCTAATGTCTTCCTGTCTAATTCTACTGACACTGACAGTGGCTCCACACCGGCTGGTGAACGATTCTCCACTGCTGGAGGAGAAGGAGTCTCTTGTCTCTTCCTCCACTCCAGTTTACCGATCCTGTATAAAAAGCATGGTTAATTGCCAAGCATTGGATTACGATAAAACAAATGAATATTCTTTCATTGCGAAATACCTTAACTCCAGTTTACTGATATTTCTGGCATTCTACGAACAGTTTTTATTTATGACTGGATCTTTTATACGAACCAGTTATGCAAAATGCAAGGAAAACTTCGGAGTATGGCCAAAATATCACCTCCGAAAAGCAGTGTGGTGCGCAGCTTCTTTTTCTTCAACTATTTCATTAATTGAATTTCAATGAGGATAAATGCTCATCACAGAAAGAGGTTTATCAAGTTTACTCTTCATTTTAGATCATGTACCAGCAGCTTAACTCATTCTAACACATTTCCTGCGAAGTGACCAACCGGTGGTCACCTAGGTGATTTTCACAGTGCTGCTGACCCACATGCAGTCACTAACTCATTTATTATTAATATTTAATGAAAGCTAAATAGAGGCTCGATACAGTTAATGTTCGCTATTTTCAAAGTTGATCACCACAATTGACTTGAAATTTGAATTGAATATTGAACTTCAGTTTACCCCATCGCAGTTAACGTGTTAATAAGGATATACTGGCTAGACAAAAACTCTGAAAGAGAAAAATACCGAATTACTTGTGTATTAAAAATTAAAAATATATCTTGAATATATTGCCAACCTTTCGTTTTAATTATATTCTGACGTACATATTAGAGACACTTGTAAAATTATGCTTTCACTACTATGATGATAAAATTGTATTTTTAAAAAGAAACTATACCATCAAATTCCTATGAAGCAATGAAGAAAAAGGTTATAGCAATAAAAAATTCTCTAGTGTGTATCAAGAAGTCAAGAAGAGGAGAGTCCCAATACATTACGCACCAAAATATCACAAAAAAATTAGAAAATAATAAAATAAATTAGCACTAAACATTAACTGGAATAGATTTCCTTCCAATACGAGGCCTCATATGAGCAGAACAAAACAAATTTTACACATCAATCTGAACGAAACAACGTTATCTGAGCGTTATTCTCACCGGCTTACGTCAGGAAAGAATTCATCCATTTTCATAATTGGGGCGGTTGAGTATCTCTCTCAGGGTCCTCAGATGAATTCGATTCATCTGAAAGTAAAACGCGGATATGAGATACTTCCAGATAGGTCTAGGTCAATGTAAGGACGTATCACGTATTTTTTTCTGAAAAGAAAATTTCTTTATTCCGCCTTAGTTTTTGTACAATAATAGTCTTATTAAAATTTCTTGCAGAAGATTAACATTTTCACTCCTATAGGTACTAGTGTGGATTACTGCTTAATAAGTAACCTCTAAATTAAAGATGTTGAATATTATTTAGGTTTCCTGCTGGACATATTCAAGTGTTTTTGTGTTTAAGCAGTCTACACGTCAAGCAAGGTTGAGTTAAGCTTTGCTAGGGTGAGTTATGACAAGCCATTTAATGTTCAATTGAACAAAAAAAACTTTACTGTGGACGGTGAAAACATGTTAATGGTACTGTTAGATTTTGCGTGGGCTGCAGATTTTTAATGTTGGATTTAATCCTACAATATCGATTGCAAGAGAACTAATGGGAGATTTTCATCAGAAATTGAACTGGCACCTATAAATGTAAGTTGTTATATTATCCTGTTCATATTCATTCATGTTTACACTAAAGTATTATATTCACAAATTTGTATTAGAAACACATACAATTTATGTCCACTGCTATAATTATAGAAATATATTCTCAAAAAGATACTACTCCAACAAATTCCTATGAAGATGTGCTGAAGAAAAAGGTTATAGCAATAAAAAATCCTCTAATGTGTATGAAGAAAGGGAATGTTCAAAAACATTATAAAATGAAGTACATTATTAGTATATAGTTAAATAAAAGGTATTACTGTTATTGATGCCACAGTACTTTGAAGTTCAACTCGCTCTTTCTTTATCATTAATATAAGAATCATAAAAATACGATTTTTGGTAAAGAAACATTTTCAGAGGGAAGCATATATGACGAGTATAATTTGTGCGCCATTCCACTTATTACGTGTTGTGGTGACGACAAGTTGACTAGTTCTCAACAAAAATCTCTTACCTCGTCTGCACACAATTACAGTCCCTCCTTTTCACTCTGATATTCTAATTAACAATAATGCTGCATAAGAACAGCCTATTTTTAATTGCATAAACATTTATACGCATTTTCAAGTTTGTAGCGTAGACCCTTGCATTGTCTGTTCACTTACCTCAATTCTCAACAGTTTTTGAACTTTAATTTAAAAAAGATCAAGTTCAATTAAAAAAAAACTCAAGTTTAATTTAAAATAGATTGAGTTCAAATTAAAAAAGCTCAAGTTTAATTTTAAAAAGTTCAAGGTCAATTTAAAAAAGTTCAAGATCAATTTAAAAAAGCTTAAGTTTAATTTAAAAAATACCAAGTTTAATTTAAAAAGGTGACTTTCAGATGAATCCATTACTGCCATAACACCCAGGCTATGTTTACGCTCCTAAAATCATATATAGAAGCATGTTGCTAGAATACTTGCGTTAGAAGATTTAAAGATGGGAGATACCGTATAAATGCACTTAGGTATGGTATAAAGGGGTAAAAATTAAATTATTAGTCGAGAGATTGGCCTTTAATTTGGTATACATTTTATGTGTAATACTATGTTATATAACATGATATAATAAGCCATTGTTGTAGAGCATTATGGTTTAAATATAATTTTGAAGCTATTTAATGTTCAATTTTTCAGTCAGTGCAGTTTGCTAATTGTCACACAGTTACTTATTACACAAAATTTATTTTGAATTTTTTTGTCAATGGATATACACTGTACGTACGTACCGATGATCTGTTTGTCAAATGCTTACCAAATGATTCATAGGTAAAACTTGAAGAATGTCATATTAAGTACAAAATCACAACAGCTTGGTTTGTCTGATTTTTGATTTACTCTATTTTCAGTGTCAGTACTTTAATACATATGCATTCCCAGAAATAAACTTTACTTATATTATTATTACATAAGTATGAAATTTTAGAAACAGGTTTCAAAATTGAAATTCTTTTTTTTTAAATATAGCCTGCTTGAGACCTTTCAAAATAAACTCGATCTTTTTTAAATTAAACTTCAGCTTTTTAAATTGAACTTGACCTTTTTTAAATTAAACTTGAGCTTTTTCAAATTGAACTTGAGCTTTTTTAAATTGAACTTGAGCTTTTTTAAATTGAACTTGAGCTTTTTTAAATTAA
This sequence comes from Morinoia aosen, assembly GCA_030386875.1. Lineage (NCBI taxonomy): Eukaryota > Metazoa > Arthropoda > Malacostraca > Amphipoda > Talitridae > Morinoia > Morinoia aosen. The sequence continues at coordinate 10,036,787 of CM059569.1, read as the reverse complement.
AGTTAAAAAGCTGCAGTATTCATATGTCTACTCAAATATTTATCAACTGCCTCAATAAGCACCTAGAAGCATTGAAACTCAAGTAATTGAAAACAATGAAATATTAGAAATATGTATAGGGCTATTTTAAAATAACCAAAACTCAAAACAATTATTCACACACACGTAAAATACTTACTTGATGTGACTTAAGTTTGAAGGTGTAAGAACGCCCCTGCCCTTGCAGCAGTTTTTTCAGGCAACAAGCAAGTTCTGTAACATTTCCTTCACTGAGCCACCGCACTTTTATCACGGCCTTCAGTAAATATTTAATTTGACAGAAGAACTTGCTTCTTTTTATTTTTTACTGAAAAAAACATTGTTTAATAAGAAGTAAATCAAGAAATATAATGAGAAAGCAATCCATCTTGAGTACTTTTACATAAATACCTCTAAAAATACCCTTCACATAACAGAATTTGAAAAATTAAACTTAGCTTGAACTCTCCTACCGATAAGGAAGTTCTAACGATGAGAGTAACTCGATCAACACAAAATCGTTTAAAAACGTTCATCCAGTACAAATTCTAAGTTTGCCCATGCATATAACGTTCAAACACCTGCATTACAATCAATCAAATCTCAGTTTTTAAGCAATAATTGTAAATTAGTCACTTCACGTCGGGCAACTTCACAAACTATTCAACTGCCAGTGCAACAGCGCCGTGGCGGTGAAACGGACTGCTACTTCAAAACTTCGAGACTTCGAGTGCTTCGACCAGCTCATAGGGCAAGTTTTTAGGGTAAATTAACTCAGAGACTTCATGTTTGAATGTTCGTCACAAATTTTTGAATGAGAACATTATTCTAGACAAAAAAAAATTATACATGGCACTTGTTCTTGGAAGGCTGTATGAGTGTAATACAAAACACTTTTTTGTTATTCCATTTTAATTCAAACTAGCAAGGATAGGGTAGTTTGTAGATTAGTCTTCGATTGATGGTCGATTGATCACATGTTTACCGAACTCTTTACAAATCACTTGTAAACTTATATTACAGACATGTTCATGTATTAAAAGTCTTCTCAGTATGTTTCGTTGATGATTAAGTTTTTGTTTTACATTGAGTAAAAATAGTAACTGATTTTTAGTTTTCGTTCTAGGTGCTGAGGTATGTGGCGAATTTGTAATCATTTTGCTTTTCAAAATGCAAGAGTGTAAAAGTGTCTCTAATTTTCCCATCTCCTCTTTCTCTCATCCAAACGAATGTTCATTTGTTCGGTCTCTAGAACGTAATAATTAGAACAACATTAATATTTTATGTATTATTTACATCTTACAAACACTCATATGTCTTGAGAAGAGACTTCAGCTTCGCACGACTGCCTCGGGAATAAAAAAGTTCAATAAAAATTGAAAGATCAACGTTACTTGAATTGCGAACCACAAAAACTTAGACTTGTATTGCTTTATTATTATAATTATTTTTTTCATTATCATTATTATATAAGAAAGTTTTAGCCTCCCTTAACCACGAGAAAGGTGTTCTAAGAGAGGAAGGAGGAAGGCGCCATTCAGTATGGAGTTGAGGGAACGCGGAATCTATGCACAAGATGCACAGAAACAAGAAGCTAAGAAAGAAGTTCATGAAACGAGAAAAAATTTAAGAAGAAAGTAGTAAGTGCTGAAAAACAGGACAGCAGTGAACCGAAAAAAGATGGTCCGTAACAAAACAAAAACCTATTCTATTTTAACAAAAAGGAAGCCTACCTAACCTTTAGATCGGGCCCTCATAAAGTCCCCCTGGGAGCGCTAATTCCCATAGATAGAACAGTTGTATACCCCTGAGGGGAACTTGTATTGCTTTACTTTTTCAAACAATATCAATTTGATTACTTGTTAGAATAAAAGTGTTTCTTATTACCACATGTAATTCTTTGCAACGTAATTAGCAAAGTTTTATGCGGTACTTCGTTTAGGAAACTACAGCGGGTGCTGTCAGGAAACTTGTTATTAGAAACTATCATAATTAAATGCGCTTTCTCTTAGCATTATTTGAAATCTTTGTGCTTCTTGAAATAATTAGCGTTGTCAAGATCACGATATCTTCATCCTTACAAAGAAAACGACCAAGAATAAAATTTAGAAATACGATTAATCTTAGGTTTAATTCTTAGGTATATTTTTCACGATTTATCATTTCCATTTCATGTTACTTCTTATTTTATAAATTTTCGAATGATGATTAAATTCATTAAAATGTATTTAGAACTAAAAAATAATTACACCGGTTTCACTCGTGAATATCATTTCTCAATGTAAAATCTTGCATAGATAAGAATCTCAATTGTTAAAATAAGGGACGTCTTGGCAGTGAAGTTTCCATTTTTTCAAAATTTTGGGATCAGCAAAGACAAATTTGATTTTTTGACCCAAGCTTTCGGCTAGATTAGCTCTAGCCGTCATCAGGGGAACGATGTATTTTTAAACAAACCTCTTATGGTATCCGCGGGTATCTAGCATTCAAAACATTTTTTTTTTTTTTACATGCAAGCCGAAAATCATTGATCAAGGGCGACTGATGAGCATAGGAAGAAACTGCGGGGGGACATCAAGATGACGATTAATTTTGTTAGGTTCCTAAACACTGTACATTGCTTCGACAATTTTTCGAGCGTATTAATTTTTAACATTTTATAATATACCTACATTTTAAAAATCAAAAGAATGGTTATCTTCTTCGGAATGCTAATAGACGAGGGATAACCTATTCTTCCTCTGCACATTCTTCGCATGCTCATCAATTCGTTGTTAAAGATTTCTACCCGTTTCCCCAATGTAACATGCTTCACAATTTTTACATTATAATTTATATATAAGATTACTTTTTTCAGAATTCTATCGTTTATCTTTAAGTCTGATTAGGCTGTTTTTTATTGTATTCGAAGATTTGAAAGCCAATTTAACATTGAATGGTTTTAAGATTCGCTGGACTCTTTCAGAACAACCTTTAATATACGGGACGCTTACATATTTCAGGGGGCGTTAGGAATTTTCGTTGCTTTATCGAAGTATGGGGAGGTTTTGATTATTTCCACCAATCATTCGTCGGTTGCTATTACGTAGTTCCGGAGGAAAATTATTCTATTTCAATAATTAATCCACTGTTGAAAGTTCTTCCTTCAAATTTTGCTCACTACAAATATTAACTGCTCTCTGATAAAGGGATTTCGCGACACTCCTCCTCTGTGATAAGGGATGATAACTGAAATAGTCTAAGTACCTGCCTGTGTTTGTTGGTTTCCGGTAGACCTGGAATTATAATCTATTATTGCTTAACCGATTAATTAATATATCTAAGTACGGGATGCATCCATTACTTTCTAATTCCATAGTAAATTATATGTTGGTGTTGAACCCATTGATATGCTGGAGGAATGTATCAGGCATATCTTCTGGTAGTGCAGTCAATATATCGTCAACGTAACGTTTCCAAAACAGTGGCTGGCACGGGGGTGTTGATAGGAATTAATCCTCCATTGCTTGCATTGTTATCTCGGCCAACGCGACAGAGATAGGGGAACCCATCGGTGTTCCTTCTACTTGTTGATAAATTTTGTGATTCCATTAAAAATGATTAGATTCCAGGCATAGGTTGAGGAGTCGCAAAATAGCTTCAGTTGAAATCGGAGTTACTTGAAGAGGTGAGTTGAAGCTCTGCAATTTTTCGGCGACACATTACTGAGCAAAATTTTGAGGTATACAAGTGAACAAACTCTTCACATCATAAGAAACTAGGATATAATTGTCCGGAACGTTGATTTCTTGCAAAAATTACTTGACTTGAAAGCTATTTTTTAGTTTTTGCGATGCCTCGTTTGTAATTGGGGTTAGAATTCCCGATAAAAATTTTGCAACTTAATCAGTTGGTGAATCAATAAAAGATACGATCGGACGAATCGGGTAGTTTTCCTTGTGAGTTTTGATTAGCGCGTAAAAGAGGGGGGTCACGCACTTGTTTACGTACAAGGCTTTACGCTATTAGTCGGTGAGTTCATTTTCATCTTTCAACTATTTTATTAGCTTGTTCACTTTCTTTACTGCTAAATAGGTTTTATTTTCGTTCATTATCCTATAGGTACTACTATTCGCTAAGTGAACAGCTATTTTTTATTCATAATCTCGTCGGTCAATAACTACCAGCGAGTTCCCTTTATCTGCAGGTGCGATGACGATTGAGTCATCCTCTCTTAATTCTTTAATGGCAACTTTTTCTTTTCTAGATATATTCGTGACTCGCTAGCTACTTTGTAATGCAGCTATTACTCGGGAGCGAAGAACGGCTTTTTCTTCCTCTGGAACGGTTAGTTATCTAATTACAGTTTCCGTGTTGCCAAGGAAGTCAATTTTATCTTTCTTAGAATGAGGGAGCTCAAAGTTTTTCCCTTTCATCAAATTTTTTTCTAATCTTCGGTTAGATGTTTGCTTGACAAGTTTTTTACGCAATTCATTTAAAAGGTAGGGTTTTGCTATTGAGATAGTTGATCATACTTTTCTTCAAGACGTTATTTTTCAAATTGTTACTTTCTTTGCAGTTTTAGCGTTGCTGCTTACTAGAGACTGTTTACTAATTCAATAGTAATTTTTCCTTGTAGTTCTAACTCAATGCATTCAATTCTTTTCCGATTGTAATTTATTCTTCTGTGGTCATCGTTGATCATGAACGTTAAGCATTTTCTAGCGACGGTCTATCGAAAATATTCTACGGCTTCAGCAGATCGAATTGGGGGTCGAATCCTTAGCGACTTGGGAATGATGTCATTTTTCTTGCATCGTAAGTTGAAGCGGAGCTATTCCCTTGCAATTCCTAGGCGTTCGTGACACTCGCAAAATTCACAGGAGGCTTTGTACACATCTTATCCTTCTTGTCTCAATTGTTAAAATAAGGGACGTCTTGGCAGTGAAGTTTCCATTTTTTCAAAATTTTAGGATCAGCAAAGACAAATTTGATTTTTTGACCCAAGCTTTCGGCTAGATTAGCTCTAGCCGTCATCAGGGGAACGATGTATTTTTAAACAAACCTCTTATGGTATCCGCGGGTATCTAGTATACAAAACATTTTTTTTTTAATTTTTTACATGCAAGCCGAAAATCATTGATCAAGGGCGACTGAAAAAAGTAATCTTATATATAAATTATAATGTAAAAATTGTGAAGCATGTTACATTGGGGAAACGGGTAGAAATCTTTAACAACGAATTGATGAGCATGCGAAGAATGTGCAGAGGAAGAATAGGTTATCCCTCGTCTATTAGCATTCCGAAGAAGATAACCATTCTTTTGATTTTCAAAATGTAGGTATATTATAAAATGTTAAAAATTAATACGCTCGAAAAATTGTCGAAGCAATGTACAGTGTTTAGGAACCAAACAAAATTTATCGTCATCTTGATGTCCCCCCGCAGTTTCTTCCTATGCTCATCAGTCGCCCTTGATCAATGATTTTCGGCTTGCATGTAAAAAATTAAAAAAAAATGTTTTGTATACTAGATACCCGCGGATACCATAAGAGGTTTGTTTAAAAATACATCGTTCCCCTGATGACGGCTAGAGCTAATCTAGCCGAAAGCTTGGGTCAAAAAATCAAATTTGTCTTTGCTGATCCCAAAATTTTGAAAAAAATGGATAGATAAGAATAAATATTCATGTCCTCTCAGTAAGTAGCACTTCTCTTCTGGGAGAGATAAACTGCTGGGACTGTAGTAATGTGTTTGACTTGTGTCTGGTATTGAATAATGAAATGCAAACATGTTTATAACAATGACATGGTAAAAATACATAAATGAACACAAGTAAACGCACCAATGCATTTATTCTGCAGTACAGTAAAGTCTTCAGTTTCAATGTTGGGAATATTTCTGGAAAAGCATGAAATTGAATGAAATATGTGAAATATAATTTCAAGCTTGATGCATTGTACGCCACAATGTCAGAGCATACGTTTCATTGCGATAGATCAATGATATTTTTATGGCTGTAAACAACGGATGGCCTCCTCAAATACTACGGCCATTAACCAACTTAAAAGTTTGCGCCCTCAAATTACAACTGGCCGGCTCAGCATATTACGTCCGAGCTCGACCGTTCGTGGTTTAAGCGCGCGGAGATAGAGTTATAAGGCCGAACCGGCCGACTCGCCCTTAATCCATATTTGATCGACTGTCGCGTCTTTAATTCACCGGCGACACGTCCTTGATTTTCAATTGGGTAATGCATGTATCTTCCTGAAGGGTCAAGCTGAGAAAACACGAGGAAAGTGAGGGAAAAACACAAAGAGGTTTCATGCAAGATTCACGAAGGAATGTACTATGATCTTGCGATTTACTGCGGCGGTATGAATGGAAATTTGGATAGATTTTCTCAAATGAACAAATTAAAACACGCACTCAAAGCTAACATCTTGCGATTTACTGCGGCGGTATGAATGGAAATTTGGATAGATTTTCTCAAATGAACAAATTAAAACACGCACTCAAAGCTAACATATATGCCATTTTTTTGAGCGTCGAAACGTTAATAGCTGATTCCACAAGTAAAGTTAAGCTGCAAAGATTTCGGGATATAAAGTAAAGGCAACAAATTTAAAATTTCAGGAGCTAATCGTTTATATGTCTGTCGTAAAGTGAGGGTTTGGGCAGCCATATCCTGGTATTCTGTCTGACTCATTTAAAACTTGCGTTGACATATTACTGCGAAGGAATACGTCATCATCTCATGCTGTAGAGTTTTGAACTACAGCGACTAATGCCGTGTTTGAATGACTGAGCCCGTATTGAACCTATTCAAATCACCCCGGACTCATAAACCAGCGCTAGGACTGTCACATCTTCCATGGTCTCTACAGTCACCATGCCTAAATATATCATTGAGCCAATGTGGTCATTGATGAAGAAAACTTTGTGCAACTGCTTCAGAGGAAGAATTTTACAGCTCTGAGACAATCCTACGCGGGCTGTGTTCTTTTATTATAAGTATATTTTGTGCCGTTCTGAGAGCCCAAGGTATTTACACTATCACTTCAGGCAATTGCATTTTTTCAAGTAATGTTTTATTTTTCACCAAACTCCGTTCAAAATTTTCAAAATGAGCTTATTTACTCTACAGAACGCAAGATCCAAAATATCTTCTCACTCAACACCTCCAAAACTTTTTCAAGGTACGAACAACGTGAATCACATCGTTCCCATGCAATGCAAAAATATTCGTATAAAGGCATACCTATCTCACGGAGAGAACTCTTGATGGAATGAGGGAGCACGAAGTTCCAGGTGGCGGCGACGCTGAAGCGTTTTGATACTTGGAAATTTTTTCCACAGCAGCACTGCAGTGCTCCATGATGTGAGGTAGTTCTCTCGCCTCTGCGTTGTCTTCTAAAAGAAAGTAAATCAAGAAATTAAATGAGAATGACTCAGACATTTTCAGTGACGGTTGTTCAATGACTAACCTCCTTCTCAGAACCAACATCTAATGAGCAGTATGCTGCTCATTAATTTCTAAACATTTCTGAATATATTTAATTTGTTTCATTCTGACTTTAAATGCATCAGCCAATTAAAAAACAATTCAGAAGAGTTTCGAACATTCCCCTGTATCACAGCGTTTGGCATTATATTTTATTTGTATCGAACATTCAAAATTCACTAAAACAACGAAGCAAATAATAATTCCATGATTCGATGGACCAGAGAGTAACCATAATTCTATGTGCCATTGGCTACAAAGTCTTCTAACATTCTGATGCAATTTTGGTTCAAGTGATAACTTCTTCCAACGAGGTGCTTCTTTAGTTTTGGCCATTCAACCAATGAAGCGAATTTTGTGTTCATACTTGTTACTGTTTATTATTTAGGGCATTGCATCGGGTTGTCGCATCACTGTTCTCAACTGCTCATTGCTGCTTCTAAGTTAACAAATAAACAAACTCATATTTCCCGTCTTACATGAGCACTGAGGGAATGCCATGGTGTTGCGACCGAGATAAAAGAATTAAAATTATGAATCGACCGGTAAATGTAACCTCTCTGCTTAGACTACTAGTCATGTTTAGGTAGCACCAGACCGAAACAAGTCGTAGTTATGTAGAAGAAATGAATAGAGACGTGCAACAAATTATATCAATTTACAAATTATATAAAGATATCAACTGAGCGCTTGCTCACACTGTATTAAATTAGGATTGTGGAAACAAAACTTCACATTAAAAAAACATATTTCATTTAAAAAGAGCAGCTCTCGACTGTAGATACAATAGAACGAGAATATGAAATGAACCAGTATAAATGAAGCAGAGTACTGAAAATAATAGATGAAGAAAAAACTAGTTGAAAAAGTTATAAATATTAAGTCAATTGCAAAAATCGAAACAATCAGCGAGATATGCGAAAAACTCGAGAAAAATATAATGTAAAATTCAGTTTTAAAATTGTTCTAAAAATTGAATATTATTGAAGACGTCCTTCTCATAACCTAAAATCAAATCAGAACCTAAAATAAAAACTTCGTCCATTTGAATAAAAAAATTAAAAGGTAAAAAAACGGGGCGAAAAAGAAGGAAACCTGCAAACCACTAATGAAATCATTAAAAAATAATCCACCTATGCATGGAACAAACAATCCGTAACAAATTGTTCAAATTAAAAAACTATAATACCAAATAATGTGAGGAAATATAGTGAAAAAGACATGCCAAGCGCCACGAAGTGAACTAAATGAATGAAATCTGTAGGATAGTCTCACTCAAATGAACGAACGGATTGAAGTGAAATGGCACGATATGGTCGGTGTGTGGTTCTAAGTCCCAAATGATAAATAAAATAATTTTATAACATAGAAAGCTATGTAGTCCATTAAGATAAGATAATTCTAGTACGAAGACAATTTGTAATGTAAAAAAAGAAAATATCGATGTGAACTGCTGCCATTAAAGAAGAATAAAAAATATTGTAACAAGTGCATTTGCGATTTGTTCCGAAGTTTCGAAGGAATCAGTTTGTGCTTATTTCTCAATTAGATTGTTTTGAAATGTTTGAGCGAGCGTGCAGAGGGCACTACAAACCAAATAAGGCAAAAATAGCGGGCGCAATGCCATATGCACAACGAGTGTGTCCCTGCATTATTTCAAACGTAATGGCATACCAAACGTTTCGAGAAGAATAGGTGCATAAATTTAGAGTACAGTTGCACTGGTCTTTGGTACTGCCGCTGATATGTAGTCTCCTAACTAGCTTCTAAGCTTGAGCTGTGCGTTCACACGTATGTACGTCTGTGCTCGGGCAGCACCTCCGTCAACCTCGCACATTCTCAGTGTGCGTGAGCTACGTGTACGGCACGTCACCACCACCAAGAATCACTACCATGAGCACTTCAACAGCTGCCTCTCGTCGCTGTATAACACAACTCATGTGCGAACATTTATTATTGTATAGCTCGGCAATATAACTCTCATTTAATATTGGAATGAAATACTTTATGTTTCATTTTACTCCTAAAAGTCACAGCCGTTTTAAACGACACATATTATATAAAGAATTACACCAAATAACAGGAGTTACTGTGATACTATCTTAGTCAAAATGTATTCTTCGTTATGGCGCATTGTATTGTTAACAATGCAAATCTCATTTAGTTTCTAAAATGAATTGATTAATTCGAGCAATTCCCAAGTGCTTTATAATATCAATTAAATAAAAAATATTCTGAAGCTGAAGCGTTTTGTAAGTTGTCTTTTATGCATATTTACGTCGAATGAATTCGATTACTTTACCTAGAAATTTTACTAACAAATTTTATGAGCTCATATCGGTATATTTATTTGTTACTTCTCTCTCGTTTAATATTTTACTGTTTTTGTCGCAAGGTGCAAAATAAAGGAACTTCTATGCTCACATTGGTAATAAAGCTGTACTCCAACACACCCAGTAATAAATGTTATGGATTTCGTCAAAAATATTGACCTTTTTCGTTCGCGTCAGGTAATTGTGTACAGCCTCTGTACACAGTCCTTCCCCTATCATTTACAACGTACAAGTATAATGCCTCATCAATACCGAATTCTTTTCAGTTGCGCTCGTGATGAGATAATTTTAAAATGAATATTTATGCTTGTTGCCACATTATTTATTAGAACAAAGTAAGTTAATTTTTTCCCTCTTTACGTGACAACAATAACATATTAGACGATATCTAACGTCATTTTCAAAACTTCTTAAATAAGTAATGAGAGGTATACCATTAATGGAAGAAAATTACACGTATTTATTCCATTATTTATTTAGCTTATCATTATTCATTATGAATAAATGAATTATGGCACTTCGTACATTTCTAGACATATTTAATCAAAAATTTCTTTCACAGTTTTTCAATACTCGTGTGTGTGTGTGTGTGTGTGTATCATCTAAGTGTATTAATTTTAAGATATTTTAAAAACCAATGATGGTACTTTTGTACCATCTATATTGGAAATATACTGTTTTTCTTTGTTTTTTCTTTTTACTCTTTTTAGTTTTCAGCATTTTTTCCCTTCGTCAGTAGACGCACGAATTTAAAACTATCTCGAAATTTAACTCCTTCCATATTGCATATAAGCTCGCACTGCGCAAAGCCATTTCCAAATCACGACTGGCGCTGTTTTCTAGCAAAATGCAAATGCATAAGCTAACTGCATTGAGACACCTGGTAACGCATTAGAGTTAGACGATACAGCGACTTCTGGCAATGAGGTAAACTCGGGACCAGTGCACAGGACGGACCCTTTACGCACAAGGACTAATAAGAATGATTAGGTTTCCGATTACTTTACCTAAATAATGAATGATTGAAACTGACTTAAATGTAACAGCTAAAATTACCTGATAAGGTTATTGTAAAATTTACTGAAAGAGGTGATTGTGTTTTTAAATAAAGAAAATAAATTACTCTGTTAACCCACTTCAAAACTTCAGCGACACGTTCGTACGTACATCTGTGCGGCACTGTCTACTCGCGTGCATCGGACTAACAATAGAATGATTATTATTTGGAATTCGCGTCGTAAATAATGCTGTCTGGAAGTACATTTAATTTGACTGCTTAATTAAATGATCAAACTCTCTAAGGGAAAAAAATTATTTATTGAAGAAATGGTTTCTTTTCTACGAATCAGAAGAAAAAACGCGCATATCATGAATTTACATGTCTAATGTTAATGACGTCCGCAGAGCAATAATAACTCGCAGAGCAATCAATAGTGAAAAATTTCAGTTATAGAAATTTTGAAAAATCAATGTAATTGAAAACATTTGGGAAAAATCTAAGCGATAAAGGAGGGAACTAGGAAACCGAAAATGAAATGATTAAAAAAATACACCTATGTATGGAACAGTCCGTAACAAATTGCCCAAAATAAAATAATTTAATACCAAATAATGAAAGAAAATATAGGGAAAAATACATGCCCATCATCACTAAGTCAGGAAAACTAAATGAAATCTGTAGGATAGTCCCACTAAAATGAACGAACGGATTAAAGTGAAAGCCTAATACATAAATCACGTACTTCACCAATCAAACGATAACATTATATAACCATAAAATCAACTGTGTTAATTTTTCCATTGCTATCATACTTAGCCTTCATTGTATTTCATCAACTTCATGACCCAATATGAACGGTTTGCGGTTTCAAGTCCCACAGGTGAAAATAAATATAACTCTATAGTACACAAAGGTATGCAGTCTATTAATATTACTTCATTCTAGTACAATGAAAACAATTTGCAATGTAGAAAATATTTTAAAAATATCGCGGTCAAGTGCTGTCTTTGAAGAAGGAAAAAAATATGGTAACAAATGCATTTGCGATTTGCTCCGAAGGTATCAGCCTTTGCCTGTTTCTTATTTTGAAAACTCTTTACAACTTGTTTGAGCGAGCGTACAGAGGGCACTAAAAAAAAAGAGAGAGGCAAAAATAGCGGACGCGAAGCCCTACACACACAAGCGAGTCCGTGCTTGATTTCAAACGCAACTGCATACGAAACGTTTCGAGAAGAATACGCGTATCAAATTTTGTGCAATCGTGCTGCTCTGTGTACTCCCGCTGGCAATGTTCTAACTAAGCTTCAGCTATGAGTTCACACGTACGTCTGTGGTTCTCTGGCCGCTCGGGCGCATCTCGGTTAGAATAATATGATTAGGTTTCCGATTTTAAACCGAAATGATGTATGATTTAAACTGAACTGTAGCTGTTAAAATGACCTGATCAGATTACGACATATTTGTTATAGATGATTGTAATTTTGGGCAAACAAAATAAATTACTGTGCTGAGAAACTTCAAAACTTCTGCGACGCGTTCGTACGTACATGTCTGATTTTAATGAAGTCGTGCAAAAAAAAAGTGATGCAATGCTTTCTATTTTTAATAAAGACATATTGGTTACTTACCTTCAAACAATCGACGTCTAACTTTGGCACGTCGTTCCAACGATTTTCGGAGTATTTGAAAACCCCGAGAGGTTTTCGAAAACTTGCCCATCACTCACGACGTTCGGATCAGTACTGATGAGATGTATTGTACAGTGCTACACGTTGCAAGCAGGGTTGCCAGATTTGGTTGATTTTACCAAACTGGCAAATTTTCATGAACTGTGGCTAAGGATAATTTATGAGAATTAGCCACCTTCATTTAGACTAATTGTTGCTAATTTACTGATCGTTAATAATATTTATTTAACAAATACGACACAATTATTTCTAATCCTAAACTTAACGTGTTTGATCCCGGTATGAACGGTAATGAAACGACTTTCAGAATTTACATCTGCACACATGTAGATTTGTGTAAGTTGATTAAATTGAGATCTTTAGAGGCTTCATCAGTCACTTAAACAGAAGATTGGATCAAAATATATTAGAACCAAATTTGAGCTTCTCAAAAAATCAACAATGACACAGAGAGAAGAGATGTCATAAATGCTCATATCGAGGCAAGCTGACAAGTTGAGTTTTGGTATTGGATGTCGATAATGTAATGAAGAGTCTTCATCTTTTCAAACCTGGAAAAGTTCTAAGTCAAATGAGACCAAATTTCCAAGATTTACCCAAATCTTTTCAGGCCTTCATAACGAGTTAGGACGTCTGGAAAATTAAAAATCAGCACGTGAATTTCCTTCATACAATGTCAAGGTTGGTTTGCACTAATTTCTTAGAAGTACTTTCGTACTTCCTCAGCACCTTCAAGCCGTCTTCACCGTAACATCGACGAACATAATTAATAATGTTAAGGTTCCAATCTTTGGAAAGTTTAACTATAAAAAGGAAGACTAAAGCCACGCTTCTTGAAACCATTTCTTATAAGAGAAAGACAATTCATAAAAGTGAACGTTTCGACCATTATCACTGGTCATTATCAACACTGAAAAGATAAAACAATAGTACAGCTAAATGATGATCAATTGCTACATTCTAAACAATATATGGTGATCGATAAAAAACTATAAATTAACAATTTGTAGAGGGTATGCTGACTGCATGTCGTTCAGACTAGGTTTTAATTTGGAGATGAACAAGGATTCTAGAATTTTGAGTTCAGTTGGATTAGAAGCTCTACCTAATATCTGGAAATCTGAAAGTCTGATAGGTAAATCACATTTTTCAGCGTGTGCACGTATGGCAGAATGAGATGGTGCGGATAACAGATTATTGGTTCGATGGCTCCGACCAGCATGCTCAGATACTCGAATACGTAGGTTACGCGAGGTAGAGCCCACATACTCTGATGCACCACATCGTGCACAACTATGACTGTAAACAACAGAGCTGAGCATGCCCTTCGGAAGACCATCCTTAAATCTGAAAAAAGACCCAACAGAGAGCGGATTGACCTGGATAAACTTGAATTCACACTGCATGAAATATTTCGACAGTAGCTGAGACAATTCTAATTTTAATTTTTCAGACTGAGCTCCAAAGTACAGTAACGGAACATATAACAGTTTTATATTGACATATGGGATTGGTTCAACTTTGGTACGAACAGAGAAGAGGAACTTTCTTAAAAAATTGTCATATAGTCCTACCGGAAATCCGTTCTTTACAAAAAAATTCCTAAGGAAAACAAATTCATTGTGAAGATTAGGATATGAACTGCATATGCTATAAGCCCTGTGAAGAAGGGTTTTAATACTATTGACTTTAAATTGGAAGCTGCAGAAACTAAAATAGCTAAGTCCTAAACCAGTAAAAGTGGGCTTGCGAAAGACAGAACAATCAAAGTTATTGCACTCCTAGTCACCCTCACATCTAAAAATGGCAAACAGTTATCATTTTCTTCGTCCATTGTAAATTTAATATTTAGATGTTTCGAGTTCAGGTGATCTAAAAATAAGGTACAATGAGTCTGGTCTCTAAATAAAATGAAAGTGTCGTCAATGTAGCGTTTGTAAAAGGTTGGCTTAAAATAGCTAGGACAATCATCTATCCATGATTTCTCATGGTGGCATATAAAAATATTAGCAAAGGTAGGTCCTAGTGGAAGGCCCATACCCAAACCATCCAGTTGTCTGTATAATTTTCTATTGAAAATGAAAAAACTATTTTGAACAGAAAGCTCAAGAAATTTTTTGAATAATTCGCGGGTTAGGCCCAAAACGGTAGTACAATCACTAAATAAACAATTCAAGCAAATAGTTAATGTCTCCTGTAACGGAATGTTTGTAAACAGATTTTCTATGTCAAATGATGCCATATAAAGTGAATTTGCATTGGGGATGCGAGGAATTTGCTCAGCGAATGATTTAGAATTTTCGACCGTATATGTATTAGTGGTGAATGGCGAGAGAATAGGAACTAAAAACTTTTTTAAAAAATTGTCATATAGTCCTACCGGAAATCCGTTCTTTACAAAATCCGTTCTTTACAATTTTTTAAAAAAGTTCCTCTTTGTTCGTACCAAAGTTGAACCAATCCCATATGTCAATAGAAAATTGTTATATGTTCCGTTACTGTACTTTGGAGCTCAATCTGAAAAATTAAAATTAGAATTGTCTCAGCTACTGTCGAAATATTTCATGCAGTGTGAATTCAAGTTTATCCAGGTCAATCCGCTCTCTGTTGGGTCTTTTTTCAGATTTAAGGATGGTCTTCCGAAGGCTCAGCTCTGTTGTTTACAGTCATAGTTGTGCACGATGTGGTGCATCAGAGTATGTGGGCTCTACCTCGCGTAACCTACGTATTCGAGTATCTGAGCATGCTGGTCGGAGCCATCGAACCAATAATCTGTTATCCGCACCATCTCATTCTGCCATACGTGCACACGCTGAAAAATGTGATTTACCTATCAGACTTTCAGATTTCCAGATATTAGGTAGAGCTTCTAATCCAACTGAACTCAAAATTCTAGAATCCTTGTTCATCTCCAAATTAAAACCTAGTCTGAACGACATGCAGTCAGCATACCCTCTACAAATTGTTAATTTATAGTTTTTTATCGATCACCATATATTGTTTAGAATGTAGCAATAGATCATCATTTAACTGTACTATTGTTTTATCTTTTCAGTGTTGATAATGACCAGTGATAATGGTCGAAACGTTCACTTTTATGAATTGTCTTTCTCTTATAAGAAATGGTTTTAAGAAGCGTGGCTTTAGTCTTCCTTTTTATAGTTAAACTTTCCAAAGATTGGAACCTTAACATTTTTAATTATGTTCGTCGATGTTACGGTGAAGACGGCTTGAAGGTGCTGAGGAAGTACGAAAGTACTTCTAAGAAATTAGTGAAAACCAACCTTGACATTGAATTTCTGAAAAAATGTAAGATATACAACGTAATTCCGAAATTTCTCCGTTTTAAACTGCACAGAAAATCTCTCCATTCTTCATCATTCTACAAGGCATGGCAATCCAAACTTCTCCTTGCTCAAATCCGAAGCAAAAAGAAAACTGAAGGTACAGTCGCCGCTCAGCTAAGTGACCTCCGCGCTTCAATGAGACAATCGTTCTCAGTTCTCTCTATGCTGTGGATCGAACGACATGTTCGAAATGTTACTGCTGCTTTCACAACCTCTACACAACTTGTTCATTCTAGGAAACTTGATAATTTAGGGATTAGTAACAAGATTGAACCGTGTGACCCAAATGATATTATTTTAAAATTATAGTTCAACTGTTTTATCATCTCGTTTAAAGTTTTTATTAGCATTTGGTTTAGATTTTGGCCTACCAATTTATAAAATAAATTTTACCAAATATTTCCTAATTTTCGAAAAGCTTTCTTTTACTCTGAAATCCCTGGATTCAATCTCATTTAATTCAATGAGGGATCAGCTCAAGTCATTGTCATATAAATATTTTTATAATTTTAAACCGTACAAAATTTTTTCCTCAGTGTTCACAAAGTCTGATGTAATGCTACTTGAAAATCTGGCTGCTAATGAAAGCGTTATCGTTGCCCGTCCTGATAAGGGTAGAGGTGTAGTCATTGTAGACCGTGATAGGTACAACGACAGCATGACTAGCATAATTTCAAATACCAGTAAATTTAAAGAGATTTCTGAGGAGATGAATGTATATACACTTAGAATAGAAGACAAAATTAACAACTTCTTACGTAAATTGAAGAAACTTAGCTTGATTCCTGAAGATTTACATAAACGTCTTTTTATCTCTGGATCAGCCCCCGGTATTCTCTATGGTTTGGCTAAAATTCATAAACCTAACTTTAACGTGTCTTACCCGTTTAGACCTATTTTTGCCGCGTATCAAACGCCAAGTGTTAAATTAGCTAAGTTTTTAGTTCCTATTCTCTCGCCATTCACCACTAATACATATACGGTCGAAAATTCTAAATCATTCGCTGAGCAAATTACTCGCATCCCCAATGCAAATTCACTTTATATGGCATCATTTGACATAGAAAATCTGTTAACAAACATTCCGTTACAGGAGACAATAACTATTTGCTTGAATTGTTTATTTAGTGATTGTACTACCGTTTTGGGCCTAACCCGCGAATTATTCAAAAAATTTCTTGAGCTTTCTGTTCAAAATAGTTTTTTCATTTTCAACAGAAAATTATACAGACAACTGGATGGTTTGGGTATGGGCCTTCCACTAGGACCTACCTTTGCTAATATTTTTATATGCCACCATGAGAAATCATGGATAGATGATTGTCCTAGCCATTTTAAGCCAACCTTTTACAAACGCTACATTGACGACACTTTCATTTTATTTAGAGACCAGACTCATTGTACCCTATTTTTAGATTACCTGAACTCGAAACATCCAAATATTAAATTTACAATGGACGAAGAAAATGATAACTGTTTGCCATAATTAGATGTGAGGGTGACTAGGAAGTGCAATAACTTTGATTGTTCTGTCTTTCGCAAGCCCACTTTTACTGGTTTAGGACTTAGCTATTTTAGTTTCTGCAGCTTCCAATTTAAAGTCAATAGTATTAAAACCCTTCTTCACAGGGCTTATAGCATATGCAGTTCATATCCTAATCTTCACAATGAATTTGTTTTCCTTAGGAATTTTTTTGTAAAGAACGGATTTCCGGTAGGACTATATGACAATTTTTTAAAAAAGTTCCTCTTCTCTGTTCGTACCAAAGTTGAACCAATCCCATATGTCAATATAAAACTGTTATATGTTCCGTTACTGTACTTTGGAGCTCAGTCTGAAAAATTAAAATTAGAATTGTCTCAGCTACTGTCGAAATATTTCATGCAGTGTGAATTCAAGTTTATCCAGGTCAATCCGCTCTCTGTTGGGTCTTTTTTCAGATTTAAGGATGGTCTTCCGAAGGGCATGCTCAGCTCTGTTGTTTACAGTCATAGTTGTGCACGATGTGGTGCATCAGAGTATGTGGGCTCTACCTCGCGTAACCTACGTATTCGAGTATCTGAGCATGCTGGTCGGAGCCATCGAACCAATAATCTGTTATCCGCACCATCTCATTCTGCCATACGTGCAGACGCTGAAAAATGTGATTTACCTATCAGACTTTCAGATTTCCAGATATTAGGTAGAGCTTCTAATCCAACTGAACTCAAAATTCTAGAATCCTTGTTCATCTCCAAATTAAAACCTAGTCTAAACGACATGCAGTCAGCATACCCTCTACAAATTGTTAATTTATAGTTTTTTATCGATCACCATATATTGTTTAGAATGTAGCAATAGATCATCATTTAACTGTACTATTGTTTTATCTTTTCAGTGTTGATAATGACCAGTGATAATGGTCAAAACAAAAACTCTGGAACAAATCAAAACTCTACTGAACATTCAAACTTTTGGTAATATACCTGTTAAAACTCAGATTGCCTGGGGAGCATCCACATCATGTGGTAAAATTTATGCTCCTGAATTTCTGTATGATTCGCTAGATGACTTGCTGAATCAACTTGCACCTTCAGGGGTGGTTGGAATAAGGAAAATGTATTTGGATCCTAAACGAGCACACTCGCCAATTTTTGTGTTGACATTTCTAGGACCGACATGTCCAGTAGAGATCCAGGCAGGATACTGTAACTATAAGGTAGACCCATACTATCCAAGCCCAATACGCTGCATAAAGTGCTGGAGATGAGGACACACAGCTTCTGTTTGCCGCAATAAAAAAATCTGCAGAAAGTGCTCCTCCTTTGATCATGAAGAACCAAATTGTAATTCAAATAACTATCACTGCCCGAACTGTAGAGGAAACCACACAGCAAGCTCAAAAGAATGCCCCATCTATATCAAAGAGCATGAAGTTTGCAAACTCCGAGCTAGTGACCGTATCTCATTCAATGAAGCCCGTAGAATTGTGTATTCGCAGGAACAAACAAACCAAGTACAAGAGATTATTGAAGAAACTTTCCCAGATTTACAATTACAACATACCTTTCCATCTCGAGCACAAACCAACATTCCTGCTAACATCAGAGGAACATCGGCGGTTTCATATGCTGCGGCCATATCATCAAGAAAAACCACGCAGCCAGTAAATAAAGGAAATCTACTAGCAAAAAGAAAAAATGTAAACCATGAGCAGCATATAGAAAACACTAATGCAATAGAAGTAAACCAACATGCACACTACTCAGATCCTATGGGATACAACCACAGGACCCTAAGAAGTAGCTCTAATACTCCTACAAATCCAGCCTCACAAGAAGCTATTCAGACCCAAGTAGTTTTGCAAAACTCAAACCAAGTTAATAAAATTGGTGGAAACAACACAGAAATGCCAAATGTGAATATTGAGCTTCTCTTCAGAAAATCTATCTTACAGCTACTACCAGTCATCATTGAACTATTAGTTGCAAATTTAATTACAGAGAAAATTGGGTGTTTGACCGAGCTAGGGAATATTCTAAATGCTGAAGAAGTAATCACGGAAACACTTGTCAAATTAAATTGCACTTCTCTAATCAATACACAATGAACTTAACTATATTACAGTGGAACATGAGAGGTTTTTTTCCTAAACTTCCATTTTTACAAGTAATGGCAGATCAACAGCAGCCCAAAATTATATGTCTCCAGGAAACTCACTTGAAGCAAAATAACCAAGTTAAATTAAGAGGCTACAATGTCCCTTACAGGAAAGAACGCACAGAAGGCCGAGGGGGTGGTGTACTTACTTTTGTTCACTACAGCATTCCATCCATTCACATATACTCAAGAAGTTTACTGAAAATAGTTGCATGTAAAGTTTTTGTAAATGATAAACCTATTACCATAATAAATGCATATTTCCCTCCGAATCTTGATTAGACTTTCCTACAAAATAAACTAGAAGAGATTAACAACCTAATCATGGGTTCCTGCATTGTTCTTATGGACTCAAATGCTCATAGCTACTCATGGGGTTCAGATTTCACTGATAGAAGGGGACAAGTGATTGGCACTTGGATAACAGATAATCACCTTGTGTTGCTCAATAATACCTCTCCAACTTTCTTATCCTCAACAGGAACATACACGCACATAGACTTGACAATTGTTTCAGAGGATTTGTACCCAATGCTAACATGGAAAACACATCCAGATACTGCCACTAGTGACCATTTTCCAGTATGGATTGAAGCAAGCATAAAAGTCCCTAGAGTAGAGGTTCCCAAACGATGGTTACTGAAATCTGCAAATTGGCCAAAATTTCAAGCAGCGCTAATATTTCCAGACTGGTCTGATAAACCAGTTGAAGATGCCTGCAGCATCATCACAAAAGCAGTAATAAATGCAACAAAGGAGGCAGTGAAAATGAGCTCCAGTGCTACCACCCAAAGGAAAAGCAACTGCTGGTGGAACGATAAGTGTAAAGTGGCCCACAAAAATTACCACAATGCATACAACAGATATAAAAACCATAGAGGAAATATAGACAGGTGGATAGCTTTTAAAAAGGCCCGGGCAGTTTTTAGAAAAATAGTGCTAGAGGAAAAAACAAATTACTGGAAAGAGTTTGTATTGAGCCTAAATGACAAAAGTCCCACAAATGTAGTATGGCAAAAGATCAGAGCAATGAAAGGAAGCAGAAATAGAAGTCAAATAATCTTTAAAGGTTCTCACAATCAAATCATCACTGGTACCAAAGAAATTGCTGACATTTTAGTTCAGCAATATGCTAAGAGTAGTAAAAATGAATCAAATGACCCAATATTTGATCATCACAGGCTAATCTGTGAAGCTTCCAACATCTCCTATGAAAGTTCAACTCCTCAGTACTACAATCGCCCCTCACTTTTACCGAGTTCAACAGAGCTGTAGAAAGTTCAAAGACTAAAACCCCAGGTCCAGACATGGTATCACTGGACTTCATTAAAAACATGAATAACACTCAGAAAACAAACATACTGAACTTTTATAATAAAATATGGGCATCCACAATACCAAATCAATGGAAAGAAGCTATCATATGCCCCATACTAAAACCAGGAAAAACTCCAACTGAGCCAAAGTCATATAGACCTGTGGCTCTCACAAATGTATTGTGCAAAGTCTTTGAAAAGATTGTCAACTGGAGACTTCTTACATATCTAGAAAATAAAAAACTCATCAGTGAAACTCGAAGTGGATTCAGAGCAGGACATTCAACATTGGACGCACTCTCCCGACTAGAAAACTCTGTACGAAATCGCTTATTACTCGAGATTTTTGCATTGCCATTTTTATAGACATTAAACAAGCATTTGATACTGTATGGCATCATGGGCGCATAAAAAACTTAAACTACTGGGACTTGAGGGAAATCTACCTGAAATAGTTAAGTCTTTCATCAGCAATCGTAACATCAAAGTCCGGGTCAACTCTACATTATCCGAGCCATGCCCTGTTTAATATTATGATTAATGACATCTTTCAAGATCTGAACTCCCTAATACAAACATCTCTTTATGCAGATGATGGGGCACTTTGGCTTGAACACACGGATATACATGAGGCATATGATATGATGCAGGATGCGCTAGATATTATCCTTGGCTGGTCACAACGCTGGGGATTCCAAATATCAGCGGAAAAAACTAAATATATGATCTTTACCAGAAAATGTGTCAAACCCCCTTACCCTTTGAGATATATGAACACAAACATTGAAAAAGTAAACAAACTTAAATTCCTGGGAGTCACAATGGATGTGCAACTGAGGTGGGGTCCACACATTAAAGAAGCAGCAAACAAATGTCAAAAAGATATCAGACTTCGCATGCTCTCAAACACCAAATGGTCTGCAATGCATGAGCTTTTAAAGAAAATATATACCTCGCTTATTTTGCCAAAGCTAGAGTATGCCAGCTTTTTATTAGACACAGCTTGTGCAACTCATCTTAAGCTGCTCGATAGGGTACAGTACGCAGCGGCCAGGTTGATGCTGGGGGCTTTGAGATGTACCAGAGTAAACAATCTGGAAGTAGAAGCAACCCTAATGCCTCTCAAGTATTCACGAAAAAGCCAACTGTGCCAATATGCCGTAAGAATACTAAGCATTATTCCAGAACACCCAGTGAGGACTCTAATACAAGATTATTATCCTTTTTTTGTTTTAGAAAATAGTCCTGACCCACTTCCTGTTTCTGGACGGATATACCATCTACTAAAAGAACTTGACATTGAAACAAAGAACATACCATGCATAGCAACAAAAGACAAATATGACATGTTTGAGGTACGTTGCCAGCACAGCCTTAAACTGCAACAAAAGAACACGCTGTCTCATAGCCACTGGACACTTTTGTTTCGACTCCTGCAGGAGTCCCATGCCAACAGAAGAGATATTTATACAGATGGCTCAATTCAAGATAATAAAGTTGGAATTGGTATATTTTCTGAAAATGACAGCATCATGGCAAGGTTATTGAATGGTACTTCAATCTTCACAGCGGAATTAACTGCAATTTTTTATGCTATCAAGTTCATAGAAAACAAACAAGGAAACTTTATTCTGTTTACAGACTCCTACAGTTCTATCCAGGCCTTGAACCAGCTATTGCCCTCCAAACACTTCCTAATATATGAAATTAAGAAGCTCTTGCATAAATTACCACCTAACAAACTATTAATAGAATGGGTACCAAGTCATGTAGGTATACCAGGAAATGAAAAAGCAGACGAGCTGGCTAAAGCAGCGTGTAAACTTAAGATGATCAGCTCCAATTTCTTAGCCCACCCAGACCTTAAACCTATCATCAAAAAACATTTCAATTACAAATGGCAACAGGAGTGGGACATGAACTCAACAGATTACCATGTTATAAAACCCAATATAATACCAACAGTAAGTACTACATTACCCAGAAGACAACAAATAATCCTTACAAGACTTCGGTTACTTACCACTCAGTTGACGCATAAGCATCTTTTCTTGAAACTTCCACATCCCCAGTGCCAATGGTGTAGATGTCTGACCAGCATAAGCCATGTCCTAATAGATTGTCCTATGTATGATGACCAAAGAATGTCGCTTAAAAAATGGGCTAATAAAAATGACGTACCTTTCAACTTGAAAACACTCCTTGATGACAAGTTTGATTCAAAGCTGCAGCTCAACTTCCTCAATGATAGCCAGCTTGCCAATGAAATTTGAAATGCCCCACATCCTAGAAGCTCAAATATCAGGCACTAATACCTTTAATTGGTGAAGAGTCTGAAGACCAACCAAGTAACTAAGTAAGTATATATGATGGTTGCTAAGCACTGAACGGCGTGCAGCGGCGCCGTGGCAGTTTCAAGCTAGCTGCTTGTGTAGGGTTGACGCCGTCTAAGATTCATACGTGATAGCGTTATTAAGTGAATGCTTGTGACATTTTTCTTTTAAACAATATCGTGTAAGAAAAACCACTATGGTATATGTAGAAAAACAACCGAATTCCGAAAAAAATTAAGAAATGTTGGAGTAAACAGTGGAGTAAATTTAGGTGGGGATAGCGTTCCTAGTATAGCGCCATCTTGCAATGAAGCTCTGGCAATACCTGGGACAAGTGCTGGTTCAAGTCATGCTGACATGAGTATTAGTGCTGATAGTGAACTTGATAATGTTTCACTTAACTCTTGTGAGTCTGAGTCTGTTTTCTCTGTGACTAGTGAACCTAAGATAGATAGGTGTATCAGGATAGGTGTATTTCTGATGAACTTCTTCCATCTCCTCCAAGGAAGAAACAAGTTAGACTTCCTTCAATCGGTAAGTCCTTATTTATAGCTAAGTAATGTCAAACCATTTTAGTTATTTAAATTATGAGAGAAAAGAATGAGCACAAAGCCTAAGTTTTTTTTTAAATTGTTTATCTTGCTGCTGAGACTGTTACAGATACTGATTATAAAAATGAAGAAAATGTGTAACCAATGATTTTAAAAATTGGGCACTTGACATAAAATTGGATATTTGCCTAGGTACTTCAATGATGTAAATAAACAATTTTAAAAATAGATAATCTAAATAAATGAAAATAAATAGCTTATATGAACATTTTAGCTTCACTGCTACTGAAATTTTCACCGCAGATACTATTACTGGTACTCAAAATTCACAGATAGCAAAACTCTATACCAATGCTAATACACTATTTTTTTTACAAATTTACAAAACTAGCATTACTTTCCATTCGTTGCTACTCAGATAAAATTATAAGTCTTATGGAATTATGTGTTGTTGAGCACATCTTGAGCAATGATACCCATACTTTGAATCAGCTCAAATTACATTAACATTATATTATCTGTGCTTGTCTATTTACGTATGATTGATATTTAAAATATTTTTTTGTATGTGCAGCACGTGCACCTGCAGTTAAAAGCGGCAATATACCGACGTCAACGAAGAATTGTTGTTGTGAGGCTGTTGCTGCCTTGAAATCTGAATTAGTAGAGCTTAAAAATCTTATTGTTGGAGGATTTTCTAATATTCACAAGGAAGTTGTTAATGGAAGTGAGGAAGCCAATAAGGCATATAAGACTTTCGAAAAAATTGCTCGTGCATCCAGTTCAGGTGAAATGTTACTGCAACATAGTAAGGAAAGTAAGTTACCATCATTTCCTATTAAAACAAATGATGATTTGATAGCATTGGAGGAACTTCTGAACAGTGAAGATGAAAAACTAAATCTTGTAATGAAATTACAAATTGTTGGAGGTACTCACACGAGAGCTATCATAAATAATATGATGAACTTCTGTCTTGCAAGAGAACTAGCACTGGACTTCAGTATGCATGGCAAAACTGGCAAAAAACCTTTTAAAGATCTGAAGCTGTTCAGCTGCATATTGGGTAAGCAACACTGATACTCTTTGTATGTAAAATTGAAAATTTTCTAACTACGGTGACAATAAATGTTACCTTTCTTTGGGACATCATGAAGTTAACTAGCTAGATGCTAGGTTTAAATAAGTTGTGCCAAAAAGAATCAGATTCAAAGTTTAATAATTACATTTACTGTGTAAATGATGAAAACCAGTTAAACCACAGGGTCCAATACTTATCAAGTTATCACTATTAATAATAGTAAAAAAGGCAATGGCTAAATATATCTTTGAAACTTGTTCGTTGCACAACTTCTTTCAACCTTTCTACTTTAGTAATTAATTAGTTGTAGACATGAATTTTTTTCCATTCTGTGTGCTGGTGGAAATTCATCTCTAAATTTCTTCTTCATTCTGTGGCTATAGTAAAAAAGAAATATACATATGTATTTGCATATGTTTTGATTTTTGTAGTCTGCTATATCCATAAATGTGATTGTATAAATTTATAATATAGATACTAACTAATATTTCATTTATACCTGTATAATTAATAAAATTTCATGGTACTTTTTTACAACATTTTTATTTTTTTAACTAAATTTTATGCTTCAACAGATGCCTTGAAGAAAAATGCGTTGTCTTCTGAAACTAGCACGAATCAAATTGTGAAACTCATGGCGTTGAACTTAACACATGCCAGAGACAGACTCAACAAAAAGAAAGGTGCTGTTCAAGAATCTGGTGCGCAGGGGCAAGATGAGCCTGAACCTGGAAGTGAACTTTGAACGAATTGTGAGATACATATCTGCAGCTGAAAGAATTTGGATGCATTCTTATGTTCTTTTTATTTCCATTGGGGTTATTGTATGCTCGTTTATATCTTTACATTGTTTAGGTCCGTTCTGTTTTTTAATTGCTAATTTGATTAAAGTTTCTTGAATTGCGGTCTCTTACTTTCTTCTATTTATTTTTATTTTTTGCATTCTGGTTAGACAGGTCTCCTTTATGTTCTAATAGATTAGGTTTTGTTGTGTTACGGATCATTCTTTTATTCGACCGGGCAACCGCTGTCCTTTATTTCAACACCTCCTCCTACCTTTTCTATCTTTTTCTCTTGCTTTATAAACTTTTTCTCCTTTGAACATCCTTGCTAGTGAGGGAGGAAGGCATAAGCGTTTATACTATGTACTTTGGTCTTTAGCCTAGAGTAGCTATGTGGTATAGATATATTTTACTAATAATATTTTTTATTTCCAGTATTGAGGTTAATGCCACTGAGCGTTTTGGAAGATGAATGATGTTCTTTTTTTCGTCGCAGTGTTAATTATTTCTAGTTGAAAGGACATAATTTACTCAAAGGACTGTGTAGCTACTAGCTATAACTGGCAATATCATATAGCTAGTTATTATATTTTTGTTGTAGGTAACTATGGTATTTCAAACTTAGTTATGTTCAATTCATTGCCATACCTAGTCAAACTAATCTCAGCAGTTAATTTTATTTTCCTAAATTTTGAAAACATGCCTAAACTTGAAAACAATTTAATTAATCTATCTATAAGTAGGTGATTTGTGAAGAAAGGTGTGCTTACTGTAGTTTTATTTTATTTTTATGATATATAACTTTTTTTCTACAATGTTGGCATCAGAAAATTTGTAGAGAATTAGCTATAGGATGAATATGAACCCTGGGTAAACAATTCATTTTGATTATACGTCTGAAATGGTTATTTACTGAATAAATGTTTATGCGATTAACCTTTTTTATTTTTAATTTAGATTCTTGTGTCGATTTGAAAATCTTTAATTTCGTAACTGGAGCATGTGGTTTGAACGACAAACTTAGAGGATAGATTGTTTATTAAATCTCATACAGTATTACATTACTATGTTGTGAACAAAGTACTGCACAGACACAAATATATACACACACACACCTGCACACACACACACACACACCTACACACACACACACACTGTCCTGTCATATTATTTGGTATCAGTAGCTACATATGCTAATTCAAGTGCTTTATGTAGGACTGTGTGAGTCTGTAGTACTCAAGTGAAATTTGAGGACAACCGATCTCAAATTTTACTAAAGTACTTCAGATTCATCATGGCTAGACTTCCACTTTAATATAAAGTCAACGACGGTTCACAGATGGGTGCCTCTTGGGAGACCGTGGAAATGACCCTCTTTACTCCACGTTTGTAACACATAGTTGAATTTAATTATAATGATGATTTCTTTTCGAGCCTTCTGTACTGTAAAATGTTTTCAACACGTAATTTATTTGATAAAATTTTTTTCATTAGTTAGACAAAGTGTTTTCAATTGAATATTTTCAATAAGCTCATTATTTAACTTTTATAAATAAAAATACTGTAGCTAATTACTAATTGTTTCATGTTTCAGAGATTCAGACGGTTTTGCAGAGATGATTGAATTGCGGGTGAAAATCAACCTAACAAACATCATTAAGGAGTGGGTATGAAATAATTGTTCATATAACTAGCTATAGAATTCTTTTACATGGAATCGAGTAGGTAAGTTATTCATTTTACCAAAATTGTTAGTTACATTGATATGAACTTATCGTCATTGACCTGTAATTGATTGCTCTTCTTCATAATTTTAGTAAGTTTAAATTTAACCCTTCCTAATCTGCGTGTTTTTAATTGACAATTTAAAAAAACAGTTCTGTTGGTAGTGTACTTTAGATGGAATATATCTAATTTACTATACCTAGATGGGTTCAAAGTCAAGTTCCTGCTGTTTTTATCCGTTTCTGTTTAGTGATTGATAACACAAGGAAGTGGAAGTAGGCATCTAGGGTGTTAGAATGTTTTGCAAACTCTACTAATATCACGAATAATGTAGTTAGTATGATTAGTAAATGAATTTTTGAATGACTTATTCTGTAGTGATATTATCACTATTATACTTTCAGAAAGTTCCGTAGACATTCCATTTAATATCAGTAGTGGATATTCTCTTAAGAGGTATGTGCTGGTGACCCTGGTGGAAGTTGATTTCTAAATTCCTGCCTTCTGAGTTGAGGGGGACACCATTGGAATATTTGTATATTATATTCCCAGGATATTTGATTCTGATGTCCTCGGGATGTCTGCTTGTAATATCCCCTGAATGTGTACAAATTTGTGTACCGCGAGGATGTTATCAAAGGACAATCCTGGGACATCCTGAGAGGATATCCTCTGAATATCCTACGAACAAACGAATGCTGCCTGGGTAGTTCCCAAACCATTCACGAAATAAATAACACGCTGTCTCTTACAGCTGCATTTCTCACTAAAGCTTTGTGACAAAATTGTCCCCCAAGCCCAGCGTTGATTTTTTTCACTGTGTCAAATATTAAAATGATTACAGAACAGCTTTTGCCTTTAAATTATTGTATCAGCGCTCATGATTTTACGCATGTGGTAGCAGCGAGTAACCATCCCTATGCGGAATCTTTTCTAGACACTTTTCTTGTTGGAGACTACAGTCTCACAAAAATCAACAGAGATGACATTGAGAGCGCATGCAAAATACAAACTATAACCTCTGAACGTCTCAATGATCTCTATGATAAGATTGAACCGCACCTCCTTTTAGAAACTATATAATTAGTTTCAATGGTTTGAGCCTCTCGTCTCATAACCTAGATTTCACTTGACTGACCTTGCTCCGCAGCAGTTGATAACGCCTATATCATTTTATTGAACGTATTTTTGTGCGGGTCGGTATACACCTCACTTGATAATCGCACGCAAATTTTGCACTGCACTTTCCACTTCACCATTAGTAAACTTCACGCCTAGCATTCCACTTCCCTGCAAGAGAAATACGGTTCCATTGAAAAATTCTATTTTAACTTCAACATATACAATGCCAGTCCGTTCTACGCACGAGGTAAATTGAAAGTTTGATCAATCACTAAATTTACCATTAGCTTTCAGTACAAGCTCGTTCTTGAATATCCGAAGTAAACTTTCTCGCTATATATTTCTGGTTTCTTTCCAGAACGAACAGTTCCCGACAGTTACTTCAATTTAAGTTGCCGAAATGTAACTTGCACGTTCTAAACCCCGAATAAAATTACTATAAAACTGAATTGTAGGTGATTTATTTATTTCGTAGCCACGTTTATTCTTCAATAAATCACTACGTGACTACATTCTGCACTCTTTACATTATCTCGTAAAGTAATACTCATGATCTCACGAGCTCCCGTCCTACCGCACTGATCGAAATAAATGAATAAACCTTTTACAGTACAGCGAAACTTTAATTTTCTGATTACTGTAAGGAGTTGTTCAGGAGCTGAACTCTCCAATGCCTCTTACTGGTGTCGATCTCCTACCACGTTTTATTCTGAAAGTTCGGCTAGATGAACATCTACAGTACACAGCCGCCCTGAGATCTCGCTTGCATGTCCTGAAAATTGAGACCCCTCTCCTATGTCTAATAATAGTAATGGAATTAGCGAGGCTCTTCAGTTTTCCCCCGTTCTCAAACGTAAAAACTTCTGATGCTAATCCCACACCTTCCTCATGTGCAAGTATCTTCTGAAAACGAATAACGCTTTTCTAATTTTCCCCCTTCAGATTCCATCCAGCCAGCAAATGTAAGTAAGCCATACATTTCACAGCCACATCATGATGAGCAAGTTTCCCAATTATTCACACTAACACTTGGTTTTGAAATTGCAGAAGTTCCTCAATTTACCCTTTATCTCGAACGTAAAAACTTCCCCATCCTCGAGTAATTTCAATATTCAATTTCAAATGTGCGATGAATTTATCGCACGACCTTCCATTCTGCAACATTTTATAAAAATCGTGCATACTTTACCTTGTGGACCTGTGGCTCCTGAAGCGGCCAAATATTGTACGGCAATTTACATTTCTCCACCATTCTCGTCTTGAGCAAAAGTAATCAGATAACGAATGAGTAAAAGCTTGCCCCCAATGATGGTTCTTAGTTTAAATCCAAAATGGTTGAGTTTCCTCGACTGAATACAAGGTTACTATTCTTGTGAGAATAAATTTTTTTCCCGCTTACTTTACTCGTATTTTTCTATGTCTCAAATTACGAATCGTCAACTGACTAAATGTTGCCTACAAATTAATACCAACATAATTTCTTGGCACTCGTCAGTTTTCCTAACAGTATCAACAAACACTAAATCCTGACCCCTCTCTCGTTATTAGTTTTGTCGGTAGTACAGTGGACGTCATATTGTGAACTTTGCCACGCAATTTCTTACCCTGTACAACTTAAGGGGTTATGATTTCTTACGTGCAAATCATTTTATCACGAATCTGGTCTCAGTTTGTACCATGCTCGACAAACGCACTGATAACGCTGGCTGTACTTGATTCTGACAAAACGTTACCATTTGCTCTCCGTGTTCTGGCAGCCTAAATCTCTCATCAGGGGTTCATAAATAACTAAAGCAAAGCGCTACAACTTGATCATAATTGCTACCAGTTTCTCCATGCACACGCCCTTTGTTTCCACAATTGCAGCAGCACAAACGCCCCAAATAAGGGGCTTACTTGGAAACTCTACTAAAACTTCCCACACAAGCGCACCGGCGCTGCTAAATTTTCTTCAAACTTCATGCCAAATTTCTTTCTAGATGATGCGAGAAATGGTTGATGATGGTAGAATAGACGAAGCCCTCTCGTGGCCATTCAGGCCGAATGTCCAGCCGACCACATTGGACATCGTGATCGAGAGCAATACCCTCGAGGACAGACGGCTGTCTGCGCTAATTCTCAGCATTAAAGCGCCTGAAGATAACGCAAGGCCCTAGAAATACACCAACAAGGAACGGCCCATAACTTACCACAGACTAATTCTCTGCAGGTCAGTTAATTGGTTAACCCATCTCAGACGAGTTAGTCCAGTTTAGTTCCTCAATTTACATTCGTTGGAGTATACGTTCCTTCTTTCTTTCTCTTGAAAGAAGTACTAAGACGTGCTCTTGGAAATTAAATACTTGAATAAATACGGAGTGTCAATAACTTTGAAATGCTTCTCAAATTCAAATAAAGACTTTAACAGATTAAATTAGATTAGATTATAAGTTAGTTTAAGCCTCCCTAACCGCTACAAAAAAAGAGCGTATCGAAGAGAGGAAGGAGGAAGGCACCATTTAGTATGGAGATGAGAGAATGGGGAATCTATGCAGAAAGGTCATAGAAACAGTAAGATGAGAAAGAAGTTCATGAAACAAGATCAAAGTTGAAGAAGAAAGTAGAAGGTGATGAAAAACAGGACAGCAGTGAACCGAAAAAAGATGGTCCGTAACAAAACAAAAACCTATTCCATTTTAACAAAAAAGAAAGCCTACCTAACCTTCAGCTCGGGCCCTCACATTGTTCCCCTGGGAGTGCTAATTCCCATAGATACAATAATTGTATCCCCCTGAGGGGAAAGACTTTAACAATCGCCTACACAACTTATAGCCAAACCTGATCCGTAGCAGTTGGCTGCTAACTAATTCAAAGCTGCTTCGCAATGTAACATTTAACATTCTTCAATAATTTGTCCTTTTAACTGATGGTTTTCCACTATTGCTCTCCTCTGACGTTCTCGACGAGATCCCTACGATCATGAGACATGCTTAATCTGGCATGTTTTGAAAACATTTTAAAACGATTTTTCTCCTTGCAGGGACCTCTTGTCAGGTAAAGACTTTTACCTCCTTACCGACGCTCCAGAGACAACCGACTTTTATTTCTCGCTACTGCGTAGCACCACTTTCTACGGGCAAGAAATGGCGCTCCTGGAGCCAGAGTACACGGGAGAAAAGATTCTCGGTGTACCGCTCCTCGCGCTCCAGGAGCCCATCGTGCCTTCTACATCGCAGGCCGATAACTATCGAATCGATGATGTCGTAGTAGACTCGGGCAAGAACATCGTAAGGACGTTTCTCATCTCTTCGCTAGACATAAACCTTCTCTTCGTGAAATTGCTAACCTCATGCCCAGCGCACTTCTGCCACTCGCCCCATGGGAAGAAAGCGTGTCCATCACATATCCCCTTGCCCGCCTCTGCTTCGCCCCGAAGGGTACTCGCGTTTTCAGTGTCGGTCCCCGACCGCTTGATCACTAGGATAAAATATCGAAGTGCAGCAACGTCCACATACTTCGTGGCTGAGAATCTTCTTTCGGTAAATGTCCATTAAATTATTTTGTTTATTTTGATTGAATACTTTTCTCTCTAGTAAATAATGTTGTATGTTCCTTTCTAAAATGGGTAATATCCCTGTCCTAATATCTTCTTCCTTCTCTTGACAGTCGCGCAACCTCGGCTTCAACCAAGACCAACTAAGAGCCTCGGTGCTTCGCACCCTCGAGTTCTACAGAAACGCGGACGTTCCGACGTTCCCTGGATCCTGTTCGGGTGGTACAAACGCTCGACAGATTCGGACACCCAGAAAACCATCTGAGCTATCTCAAGCCCCGAGATGTGCTTCTGGGTGCCCCAATCTTCAAGGCGAACCCGGACAGGATTCCTCCCAGAGCTTCATACCCAACCGCGCGAGCGCCGACGGCGGCCCGGGAGCACCCACGTCAAGTTCACACGTTCTGAGTGTGCGTTTGTGAGTCCGTGTACGTGTATGGCTCGTCCCAATCACCAAGAATCACTACCATGCGCACTTCAACAGTGCCCCATGTCGGTATACGACAAAACTCTAGTGCGAACATTTATTATTGTATAGTTCTGCCGTGTAAGTATCATTTAATAATGAAATAAAATACATTGTGTCATTTTCACTTAAAATTCAATGCAGTTTAAACGACACCCATTATAAAATGAGTTAGACCAAATAACTGCACAGTTACTGCGATACTACCGTACGTCATGATGTATTGTTCGTTGGTCAAAATGTATCGTTAACAATGCAAATCGCATTCAGTTTTATTATAAATTGGTAGTTAATTTGAGAAATTACCAAATGCTATATAAGTTGAATAAAAAATATTCTCGAGCTAAAGCGTTTAGTAAGTTGCATTTTTTGCATATTTACGCCAAATGAATTCGATTACTTTACTTAGAAAATGTGACAACAAAAATTTTATGCGCTCATATCAGTATAATTATTTAACACTCCCCTTTCGTTATTATAATTTAGGGAGTAAAGTGCAAAATAAAAGAACCTCTATGCTCATATTGGATACAAAAAAAGCTTAACACTTACACACCAAATAATAAATGTTATGGATTTCATCACAAATATTGCGCCTTTTTCGTTTGCGTCAGGAAATTGAGTACAAGCACTTCCCCTATCGTATATGACATGCAGGTATAATGCTTCTTCAATACCGAATTATTCTCAGTTGCGCTGGCGGTAATGAGACAGTTTTTGAATGAAATTAATGCTTGTGACCACACCACCTAATACTACAAAGTTTGTTCATTTATTCTGTCATTACGTGACAACTAGAATATTTTAGATGATATTCAATGTCATTTTCAAAACTTCCTGAGTAAGTAATAAAAAGTATATTAAAAATAAAGACAATTACATGTAATAATATGTATTATAATATTTGATTCATTATATCATTATTCATTTATCTTATAATTATTCATTATTTATAATGAAAGAAATGGAGAAGAAATACTTTAAAAACATCGAACGTTTCAAGCCTTGGCTCATTCTCAACAACAAGTCTGCAAATACAATAATAAACAAGTCAGTACACCCAAAATTACAGAAGCGCAGAATATGAGCATGAAAAATATAATAACAATTTATCGGCTGACTATTTTCAGAGGGTACGGCACTCTGCATTTCGTTGTGAGAAGATTCGAATTTATGAGTGAATCATGTCTCTAAAATACGTAGGTCTAAGTTGGCGGTACAAGTGTTAATATTTTTAATTTGCTAATTTCAATAATCTGTTCACAGGAATCATTACTGCAATGTTGTCTTATACTAGAATGAGTAGGAGAAGTGAGCAAGCGACCTGTACGACGTACGATGCAGGTCGAAGTCGTCGTACAGGTCGCTCGCTGAAGTTTCCTTACTAAGCAAGAGCATAATCTAAAGGCCCCCTCACACGTACAAATATGTCTGCAGACAATCTGAACTGAATTTGGTTTGTCGGTCTCAAAACCCCTCACACGATGCAAACCACGCATTGCAAACTTGACAAAGACTGGCACAGGGCTGACACTCCTTTGGAAATTTCCCAAGATCTTGGAAAATCACTATCATCCTGGAGATAATGGATTGGGAAATCCGAGTGAAAACTATCGAATTCTTGGGAATTCGACGCAACGACCTCATTTTTCATTAAATGTTCACTGAATAACAGTAGGATTCAAATAAATATTCTCCACAAACAGGGATATTTTTTTAATTAGTCTGAGATGAAAATAAATCTCGTAAAATACTCGATCAAAGCTCGTTAAACATTCGCTTGTAACAAGCGTGTGCCGGCTACAGGCTATCAGTTGACTTGGAACGATTTTGGAACGTATGACCCAAACTTCAAGGTCTGGCTAGAACAAGGTAAACACAACGAAACTTCAAGCTGTTGCAAACTTTGTTACTGTACCATGAAAAATGCAAACAAATCAGCTTTGACACATTCGTCAGCATCTGTTGAGAGGATCTTCTCTCAGATAAATTGCATTAGAACAAAAACAACGAATGCATTAACGGAAACAGCAAGAGATCGTTTGTTAGCAAAACAGTGCATGAAAAGAAGCTTTTTAAATTATCTAAACTGGGAGCCGGAGAAATCATTAATAAAGAAGGTTGAAGATGGAACAATTCATCAGCTGTCCGAATCCAGACTCAAAAAAAGAGAAAGAAAAGAATATAATAAGTCTTTGTGGTGTGGACGAGGAGGATAGTGAAGAAAATGATTATTAAACAAGGTAAGTGACGTTAAATTTTCCGTTTTTTAACATTTTTGACATCTAGGGAAATCTTGGGAAATTTACTTGGTCACCCTTGGGAATATCGTAAAATCTGAATGTCAGCCCTGGACTGGCACACGCTTCAGTATGCCAGTAGCAGCTAGGTGGAGAGTACGTTCAAAAATAGCGACTCCAGACGGCGAGTTCGTACAGTTGATGGGATTTGCTATAGTTGCAATGAATAAGAAATAAAAGAGATGTAAAAGCTCGCTCAAAATGGGCTAAAGAATGGTTCCTAAAAAGTAGTGAATATACAAATGTGAAATTGCTAATTGAAACGCATAAGGAGGGAGAGGGGCAGAGTACAGTCGCGCACCACCGACGAAGGCTGGCGTGACACTGACGTCATGTCAACTTGTCAAGGATTGCAGCCGGTCGCTCCAAAATTATCAAGCATAGCTGATCTGCCTCACACAGTCTGTACCAACCTGAATTCAGCGTACAAAGGCACGAATTCAGCACCAGATATATTTGCGTGTGTGCGGGGGCCTTAACCCTTTACGGACGTAGCAGACGAATTCGTCTGCACTTCTATTATGGCTCATATATTAAAAAATTTCTAGTATATGCTCTAAAGCCTATTAAGACGTACGCGTCTGTAGTTGGTCTTCAAATGAGAAGTATCAGAATCCGCCTAAGTTGCATCGTCGGCTCAGTGCAGTCTTAGACATAGCGTGGGGAGGTATTACGCTTGTCTACTACAAATCGGTCGAATTTGAAGGTTCATGGCAGATCATACAGGGGAGGTACAGGGTATTGAAAAATTTCATGATGAAATTAACATACGTTCTTCAATTTAGAGAAAGATTTATTTTGTTACAATGTAAACGAAGATAAAAATATACCTAATACATGACGAGACGTATTCGACCTATACGGATTGCTGTGCACTTGCTTTACTATAGACGAAATCGTCCTACTAGGAATGAAGATTTGTTCTGAAAAAATATTTAGCCAGAATTTGTCAAAATTCCGTGCATATACCGAGTTATGATAATAATTTTCCAGCTTCTATCATTTCAGAGTTCCAAGCAAGATTTCTCAATGGTAATGGACCAACTAATGCTCCCAGACTCCACCTTGTTATCGATGCCGAGAGTATTGCATGAGGCAGTGATGAAAGCATAAATAACTGTATATTTATTGGGTTGGACGGTTCAGTAGCAAACCCTGACTTTGTATTTTGAAGAACAGATTGAAATTCCTGATGAACATAATGAATTATCAGATTTTGAAAGCACGCAAACTATTGTACTGGAAGTAAATGAACCAGAAGAGGTTTCTATCCAACCAAAAAAAAAAATCCATTCAAAAACGAGCAACAGAACGAATTTTCCAATTTTTGAGTTTCTAGCACTAGCGCTAATTCTACAAAGATCCCAACATTTAAAGATGGAATTTACTATGATGGGACCATCTTGCATCCTCTAGAGTGTAGACTATTTGAAAATATTCATCAGTGAAGATATTATGGCCCTTATGGTAGAGCATAGTAATTTGTACGCCACGCAGAAAAATATAAAAAAAACTATGAAATCGATTCGTTCTGAACTACAGAAATGGCTGGGATTGTCTCTTTAATTATTTAATTTCAAAATTGCCTTACACAAGGTTGCACTAGAGCACAATCATTGGCCGATTAATTAAAAGATCAAATATCAGATGTTATGACCCGAGACCAATATGAGGAAATCAAAAGTTCTCTGCATTTAGGGGACAATACGAAGGTTAAAACAGAGAAACTTGTCAAGATACGCCCTATCGTTGTTCTTCAGGAAGAGTTCAGAAATATTCCAATACAAGAACTGTCTGTGGACCATGACAACTGGTTCTCTATTCCGCTGATGCAATACTTGGAAAGCCGGGTAGTCTGGAGCTGTGGGGCAATTCGTCCTTCGAGGCATCAAGGCATAAAAGACATAACACTTGACAAGAATCTCATGAAAAGAGGAAAAGGATCTAGTATTGAAAACAAGACGACAAATCTCGATCATGTAGTAACTTACGTCAAGCGGTACGATAATAAGATTGCCCGTGTTGTTTCAACTATGGTCATGACTCAACCAACAGAAGCTGTCTCAAGCTTCAACAGAAAACAGAAGCAGCTTGTTGAGGTAGTAAAACCAAACATCATTACGCAGTACAATCCAGGCATAGAAGGTTGATCTTGCCGATGCTCTGCTAGCTCTCTACAGAATGGATCTGAGGTCAAAGTAAACGTACCATCGCTCGATTTTCAATTTGATTGATTTGTCTATGGTGAATAATTGGATCCTATATCGGAGGTCTGGAAAATATTTATCACTGAAAAGAAAATAGATCCTTCCCCTCACAGCTCTCAAGCTTACAATTGCAAATACTCTGAAGCGAGCTGGAAAAAATGTCAAAATAGTAACCGAAGAGGCAAACCAA
The DNA here is from genome assembly GCA_030386875.1 of Morinoia aosen. NCBI lineage: Eukaryota > Metazoa > Arthropoda > Malacostraca > Amphipoda > Talitridae > Morinoia > Morinoia aosen. The sequence goes on along the minus strand of CM059569.1, from coordinate 9,999,672 downwards.
GTCCTTCGAAGGCAAAACGGGCGAAACGTCATTCGACACAAACGCCCGAAAGCTATGTCCGTCAGGACCGTATGGAACACTTCACTGAAGTTCAGAGCATTAGCAAAATTAAATATTTTTGACTATTTCGATTATATTTTTGTGTCATGCACGTCAGCACTAACGGACGCATTCGTCCATTGCATACTGCATGCATGGGATTCCTAGAGGGACGAATTCGTCCTTATAATATATTTTTTATAGAACTTCATTTTTTTCCAAATTTTAGTGTTACATGATCATAGCGAAGTGTTCATGGTTCAAAAACTCAACTAGTTATTTTTTTAATACAGAAGTCAATAATTCGTCCGTAAAGGGTTAACTGCTTACAGCGACTTCTGGCAATGACGTACACTCTGGACAAGTGCACAAGACGCATCCTTCACGCACACGGACGCTGCAACACACGTACATGAAAATGTGCGAACTTGACGTGGGTGCCGCCGGCACTCCAGTATTGTCGGCGGGGATGGTACGCCAACAGTATGCATCTCCTGCGTATTTCTCTAATCCCTAATACTTCATTTACAAAGCATGATTGTAGTTTAATCTTTTTCATAATCCTAAAAGAAATAAAAAGCAAGGAGAGCAACTCTCACCATTATATTTAATCAAACAAGAGAGTAAAAAAAATCGAACGTTTCGAGCTCCTATGGCACCTTCAGCATCTGAAAAATTGTTAACTAACATAAGTTCATCTGAAAAACACGAAAATTAAGAAGCTATTTGTATTATAGTAGATAGGAAGATTGCGTGTCGTTTAGAAATGGCTTGTCTTACTTGACAAAAAGCGATTCTAGAATACGGACACCTAATTGACTAGATGCGGTAACATCATTGTTAAAATCGTGTGAGCGAATGGGGACTGGGGAGGTCGCACTTCAGTGTGTGAGAGCGGACAGCTGAGTGAGAAGATCTTAGGAGCAAGTTCGTTCGATACCTCCACCCGGCACACTCTGCTACACGCACACGGAGGCATCTGGTTACTTCTGGTAGATTGCCCGACGTTTTCAGACGCACATTGTGCGCAACTGTACTTGCAAACAATGGAAAAAAGAATAGCCTTAGAAAGCTTATCATTGTAGTTGAAAATTGACTGTACTTTGCATTTATTCAAGTAAGATTGCTCTGACATCAATGTTCACATGTTTTGATAATACTGCAATGACCTCTTTCTTCAAGTTTTCCGGCTGGGAGTGGTTGCCGAAAAAAGGGTAAAACAAAATAAGATTGCTTCTCAGGACTCAGAAGCAGTAATCAATGGAGTCCTCTTACAAAATTGACCATCGAGGACCTTCTAATTGAAACAAACAAACAAACATACATCGGCATCTTTGGGATGCTTTATTTCCAATCAAGCCTGATACATATGATCTTGAGCATTGGTTTTTCAAATGTCTTGTAACTAACACTATAAATAGGACACCATGACAGTTCCCCGTAAAGCCGGTACCCATTTCCGACACCTGGGTTGAGTGGGGGGGTATTGTGCTTGAGCTTTCCCTTATACCCAACGGGGAAAATCGCCGCGCCAGCGCCGGGATACGAACCCTCGTCTCTAACATACAAAACCGATCCTTTAACCACTGTGCCACGCCGAGCATGTTCGTCAAACCTGGATAGAAAAGCCATTGTTACAAAAATATTTCGCCAAAAATTCTATTTCATTACGAGAGATAGCAAAAGTTGAACATACGCTATAAGCTCTATGTAGAAAAGTCACAATGCTATTAGGTTTAAAACAGAAACTACAAAGACTGAAAAACTCATGAAATGTCTGCTTACGAAAGACAGATGTTTTAAATTTCCCCTCCCTGCGCGTTATCAGTGTCCAAAAAAAACGAGTCATTTGTTTCAATCTCCATCGTAAATTTAATAGTAGGATATTTGGAATTAAGGGAATTTATAAATATGTTACAATGCGAACTACTGCGGAAAAGTGAAAAAGTGACAAAAGTTACAAAACGAAAGTAACAAAACATCAGTATAACACAATTTTTAGTTCCTATTTTAACTCCATTCACGACTAGTTCTTGCACCGTTCACAACTCTAAATCTTTTAGTGATGATGTCGTTTCTGTCGGCGATGCTGATAACCTTTTTATGGGCTCTTTCGATGTAGACTCCTTATGTACAAATATACCGCTTCACAAAACTATCGAATTGTGCCTAAACTACCTGTTCTCAAAGTCCCAATTAGTTCTTGGCATAGCCAGGGAATTACTCAATACTCTGTCGCAACATTCTGTTTTAAATTCGTTTTTTGTTTTCGATGAAGTTATTTATCAACGATTAGATGGGCTTGGCCTACCTTTGCGGCCAACTTTTGCAAATATATTTATATGTGTCACTACGAGCAACAGTGGCTCGAGTCTTGTCCTGAGAATTTTAGACCTGTTTTTTTACACGAAATGTATTGATGATACTTTTTTAATTTTCAGCTGTAGTTCGCATTGTAACCAATCCTTAAATTACCTGAATACCAACATGCTAATATTCAATATACGATGGAGGTTGAAAGAAATGACTGTCTCCGTTTTTTAGACACTCAGTTAACGCGCAGCGGGGGAAATTAAAAACGTGTTTCTTTCGTAAGCAGAATTTTTTTTTTTTCAGTTTTTGTAGTTTCCGTTTCAAACTTAATAGCATTAAGACTCTTCTACATAGAGCTTTTATCGTATGTTCAACTTTTGCTACCTTTCATAATGAAATAGAATTTTTGACAAAAAAATTGTAATAACGGCTTTCCAACCAGGTTTGTCGAACATTCAAATAAAAGGTTCCCGATGGTCGTACTGTGCAAGAGGACTCCATTGATTACTGCCCCTAAATAGCAATTTAATTTTGTTTTACCTTTTTTTCTGTAACCAATAGGGAAAATAGAAGACAGAGGTCATTTCAGCGTTATCGAAACATTTTATGAACATTGATTGCAGAGCAATCTTACTGAATAAATACAAAGTACAGTCAATTTTCAACCATAGAGATAAGCTCCCCAAGGCTACACTCTCTTCCAGGGTTTACGAGTACAGTTGCGCACAACGTGCGTGTGAAAACGTAATCTACCAGATCCCTTCGTGTTCGTGTAGCAGAGCATGCCAAATGGAGCTATCAAAGTCAAACGCACTTGTCACTAACAACTTCTCACTCAGAAATCCGCTCTCACACATACAAGTGCGACCTCCCCGACCCCGTTCGCTTACGCGATTTTAAGAGTGTTGCTACCGCTTCTAGTCAAATAGGGCAGCCCCCCAACTGATGCAATTCGCCTCAATCGGCGGTGAGTTAGGTAACACAATGCTATTCCTACGGTGCTACAATTGAACTGTGCGATTTCGCAGGGCGTCGCACCAATAGAATCGCATCAGTGGGCGGGCGGCTTAAGTTTCCTTATTCTAGAATCGGTTTTTATCAAGCAAGACAAGCCAGTTTTAAACGACACGCAATCCTCCTATCAAATACTAATAGCTTCTTAGTTTTCAAATGCTTTTCAGATGAACTTATGTTAGTAAACAATTTCAGATGCTGAAGATGACCTTAGAGCTCGAAACGTTCGATTTTTTAAATCTCTGGTGTGCTTAAATATTAATTAGAGAGTCACTGTCCTTGCTTTTGGTTTCTTTTAGGATTTTGCAAGAGGCTAAACTTGAATCTTAATTAGTAAATGAAGTATTAGGAATTAGAGCAATACGTTGAAGATGAATGCTGCTGGCGCACCACCCCCGCCGACAAACGTGGACCCTCGGCATCACACTTCGCTACCCAAACTGGCCATCATGTAGACAGATTTATGAGAGTGAAATAAGAAAACCCAATTAATTAAGAAGATTACCCGTTCAGTCTCGGGAGAAATATCAATGCGGCATTTCAAGGAACTGCACAAAACATTAGGGTTAAGGACAAAAATAAATCTTGAAAGCGAGACTTCGGGTATCTTGACTAGCAGTGCGACGATGCTGTCACTAGAAGGGCCTGGCGCCCGTGCTCTGTTGAGTTTTAGTTAGTCAAGATACATATATAATCATAGGGTAAGTATATTCATAATTTTAGTGATATAAGTATCCAGGTTAGTGCTAATCTTGTTGAAATATAGTTTTAGTTATAGTTATAGTATTAGTTATAGTTATAGTATTAGTTATAGTTATAGTATTAGTTGTAAGTTATAGTTTTAGTTGTAAAGTTAGATTTAATTATAAGTTATATTCTTAGGAATGAATGGGGAAAACGAATTCCTTAATACCGAGCTCACGGAATGGCAAGTAATAGGTCATGAAACCACAGTCCACGAACCTCCAAGGTACCCCGTGACCCTCAAGACATGCCGCGAAGCAAAGTTTGGCGAGAAGACGGATGAGCTGTGCATGCCACAGCTAAAAACATGCCACCGAAAGAGACCAGTTGACGAACCTCCAAGGTACCCCGTGACCCTCAAGACATGCCGCGAAGCGAAGTTTGGCGAGAAGACGGATGAGCCGTGCATGCCACCACTAAAAAACATGCCACCGATAGACGTTTTGTATAAATTTAGACAAAAAGAATGATAAATGGTGTATTGAATAAATGAAATGGATAAATTATTTGTAACTAATCTTACTATTAAGTTCTTACAGTGCTGTATCAAAGTTTAGTCTCGATAAATTTAATAGCAAGAAGGCATAAATTATTGAGCAACTAACGAAAACAGGAAATACTGTGAATTTTCTGTACAGGCATGGGATTGAACTGACAAAGGTTCCTACAGCTCGTCATGTTCCTTTACCCGTTACGGCGGCTTACGATTGTGACGTTACTTTTCTCTTTCCAGAGTGAAACTTGCATGTCGCTTAAACTTATTTTAAAACCTTTAAAAATTTCCAAATATAACGGGGTAAATTTTACTGCGCGGTGACTTTTCTTCGTTGGGTAAAAGAACTCCTAAAACACGCCCGAGGGGTTAAAAATATTTATTGTTCATTTCATCACAAAAAACATATCGTTGCTCAGAAATCAACAAATAGAAATTCTCGTTGAGTCGTTGGTAAATTTTAGGAGGACAAAACAATTTAAGCAACACCCCCGGCGAGGGTTTCTTTTGCATTTTTTTTGCAAAATGACCACACCCTTTGTTTCTGTCGAAATAACCCTGTAAAATCCATTCCCTATAAAATGGAGTTTGCGATCTCGATATGTAATTACTGTACCTTTCATACCCAAATTCATTTTAGTTTTGTGTTTGCTTGAAGAATAGGGGGATGATTGAAATTTTTTTCTACCTATTGTGACATAATCATTAGTACTCCATGTGCCATGGTCAAACACAGATGGCGTGTCATTTTCTGGCCAACTTAATTGACTAGCTACCTCACACAAATGGGATATGTACAGTACTATAAGAATATTTAAGGGGTGGGAACGGGACGTCAGCCCTGACAAGTGACATTAGGGACGAATAGAGTTTAATTAACGAGATATACAGTAGATCTTGGATATGGCGTAATCGTATCCTCATTCTCGAACGAAGGAACATGAAGCGTATACATATTTCTCGCTGCAACTAAATGCACGGAAAGGCTATGGTTACAGTGGATCCAAATTCGTCCGAACAATCAAAATAATGGAATACATAGGAAGTGGTTACACTGGCAGCATCTTTTCGGACGAACAATATGGTGTTTCATAAAATTCTGTTTTTTCGTCCGAACAGTCACGAACTACCACTAACTTCTCCAGTTACGCACAACAATGTGTACTACATATTCGTTGAAATTTTATTAATACCTTTACCTTTCCTCCAAGTCGTATTTTCTTAAATATTTGTCTTTGCTTCAATTATTCCTTTTATTTTGTTTTTAGCAGCTATGACTGATAACTAAGGGTTTTCTCATTGAATATGGAATTTAAGCAGTACTTTTGTTATTAGCATTAAATATGGAATTCAGTAATTTTATTTCACTTCACTAATTTATCCTCTTATATAATTCGAAAATCTTACCTTAGTGTTAGGGCAAGTCCTTCACACGGAGAAATGCAGGTGCTGAAATTGAATTTCTTTGTTATGCAATCTTCGACTGCATTAAGAATTGAAAAAAATATATGTGGCGTAATTCCATGATACGAAACTTATTCGGTTGACTTCGAAATTCTGGAATAAATTGATGGTGTTAGTGAATAATGGATTCACATTTTCAGTTCTTTCAAACAATAAGATTATTAACAGAGGACTTTCCAATAAGGTACAGATCCTTCATCCTATCACTCACTTGACTTCTCACCAGTTGACGAGATTCGTCCGAAGAGACGGAGCCTCACGGAGGCACTGAAACCACACAGTTCGGACGAAAATTTCGCACGAATTCGGTCGAACAATTTTTCGTCCGAACTCTGATCCACTGTAACCGTAGCCTAAGAGCACCCACCGGCGATGGCCGGTTCCTCTCGCGAGTCTCGAGTGTAGGGTTTACCTGGAAATGTGCGAGTTTTTTGCCAATGCGGACTGAGAAGTTACAATTGGCATTTTTGATAAATTGATGCAAAGTGGGTAAGAGTGATTATTCAATTTAAATAAGACCAGAACTGTTGTACCTGGTGGTGAATGATTTTGGAGCTAAACTGGGATATTTATACTTCCAGATAATTTTTTTTAAAGTTTGCCCTGAAGAAGGTGCAGATTTTGCGTATTCTTCAGTCAAGTTTTTGTGTTTAGGGAATTTTTTTTTGTATTACTTTTGATGGCATTATCATGACACGTCCATACCTTCCAAAGCTTGGGGATTAGGATCTTTGGGGCTATATACCCAGTAAGTGTCAATAACACTACAACCTAACGACAGCTTGCTAATTACTTTTGAAAAACTATGTGGGGTTGGTATTGATCCTTGATAACATACTTCGTTGCGATAATTATGTTTGAAGTGCAGTGGTACTTTGAAAACTAGGCTGCGGTCGTCTGTCGATCCTCGATGACACTCTGAAGCTTTTTATGATCATATAACTCTAAGGTTGAAAAGTATTTAGGAATTTTTGAATTTTTCGGTGTAGGAGCATCCTTCCGGGGTGCTGCGTGTTCGGCTCCGAAGAAGTTTGAAGAGTCTCTTCGTGAACAGGAACGTGAAAGCTGCTGAAAGTTAATGCCAACGCGACAAATTATATTATCTCCACTTAGTTTTAAGGGTTTGAACACAAACATGAGGGGTTCGTTATAAAAATTTCAATTATTGCGCAAATTGCATTTTAATAGTTATATTTTGATAACCATCGGTCGCCAGTTGTGAAGTTTCCTAAGCAGTGGAAAGAACCCTTCATGGAAGAGGAGAGAAAGTTTCCAAGGAGCATCGCATTAAGCTGAGGGGCATGATTGCGGAGAGGTTAAATCATTTCAACGTGCATCAAGCTAAATAACTCTTGAAATTTATAACAACGAATTATGTTCAAACGCCGTACGTGTACATGAAGGATTCAATAGTGAACAAATCCTAATAAGGTTAAGCAAGTGAATTCATGGATAATGAAAAAGCTCAAAAAAGTACTGTCGCGGTCAGCGTTGTCAAGAAAATACTGGAATCAACCAAGTGCGTTGACTATATTAATTGTAGTCATATGCCTTGCAAACTAACAAAGTCAAGGACGTTTACTAATAAAGATATGTGGTGTAGAAATAGTTAATAGTCTGTGTTCATTCAGTCCCATGACCACAGAATTCAATGGAACCAATCTCCTGAACTTCTAATCTTATGTACGTTTGGAAGTGGGAAACAGAAATGTTGCTCGTAGCTAATTAGTCGGTAGGGGGGGGGGGGGGACCAATTTGGTAGCAGATAATGAGTGTTCATGAGCACCAGTGTCTCTCAGTGGGATCGTCCAATGGTAGATCAGGTACAATTCTCAATGGTGATAGGGCTGCTGAAGTGTTGCACATATGTATGTACATGCATTGATAAATTCGCAAATATACTATAGTATACTAAGCTAGTTCAATTGTCTTAGAAGCATTTTCAACATCCCATGAGCACCCGTTTCAAGAACTTCTGCAATGCGGCATTTTGGAGAGGTCGTATAGAATCTGGAGTGATCCATTGTTATATAAAAGATTTGGCGTAACGACCCACTGTCGTACATGGACATTAGAAAACTTGCTCGATAACTCGACAAAACCAGCTTATTTGGTTGGAAAGTATTTTCAAAGGAATGATTAATGGATTTTACACGTGCATGAATTATTGTGGCCCTCAATTTTCGCTATTAGCACATAAATTAAGACAATTATAAGAAGTGTATGATCACCCGCTGGCGTTTTACGCTTTGCTTAACTAAGAAGCAGGTGACAATTGAGTAAGCGAAATATTATGACATTACGCTTATTTATCGAAGCATTTAGTCTCTTCTCTTCACTACCATCTAATACTACTTGAAAGGCTCACCTGAACGAAAATAAATGGGATTTTTATAATGTCCTTCAGGTAGAATGGTGGGTCATAGAGGGTTTAGATTCATGCAAGCAGGGTTAACATATTTCCAATTCAGCAGAAAGTTAAATTCATCGTAATGCAACCGACCACCGTGCCGTAATATATCCTTGACTAGGTAGACTTGGTCAATTTCTTGGATTAGATAATCGGATTAAATTAAAACCTCACTTTCCACCACATAGGCGATCCAAAGTGAGGAAGGAGGAAGGCACCATTCAGTATGGAGTTCAGGGAAAACGGAATCTGCACAGAAAGATTACAGAAACAGCAAGTTGAGAAAGAAAATCATGAATTAAGATCACAATGTTGAAGAAAAAAGTAATAGGTACTGAAAAACAGCAGATCAGGGAGCAGAAAAAAATGATATATGACAAATATTTTGCTTTGCACGTTCATCTCGTCCTGGGCCACGTCCGTACCAACAGGTAAATTGCCAATGAAGGTGCTGGTATTAATGCGCGACATTTTATCTGTTTCGAGAATTTTTTAAAAATAATTGTTATCATACGAGGTGCAACGTTATCGTGCAATTTCATTTCTCAGGTTCATTCGGAAGAACTATGATTTATTCAAGCTAGAAAATCGATTTCCCTATTTTGCCACTTACAACCTAAACAGCTGCGGAATTGCGGGGAACGTGTTACACAATAAGAAGGCTATTTGACCCTCAGCTCGGGCTCTCCCATTTTTCCCCCATTTCCTATGGGAGTGCTAATTCCCATAGACATGTCTATTTTGTAAAACTCTTAATAGACCAGCTCCATCTTCTTAACTTTGCATATTAATTACTGGAAAAAGAAAGAAACAGAAATGTTCGTAATGGAACGGGCAAACACAAAAGAGATGATCTATTACGAACAACTGTAGACGGAAGATACTAGTACAAACAGACCTTCATTATCTTAGAATAGTACTTATTGATTTTCGTTTCGGGAAACGTAATCTACATAAAAACAAAAGAATAAAGGAGGGTAAAAACGTCATTCATGAAGTTTTCTTTATCAAAATAGAGCTTTCGAGTAAAAGCTTTACTCATCTTCAGTATCTGGATCGAAAATAAACATTCACAAATTATAGCAGCACAGTATATAAACATAGAAAAAGTGATACAAGATTAGATGGGAGTCCTAATTGAAAATATACAGAGGTGCGACCGAATCTGCTTCATTTAACGTAGACCTAGTGTGGTGAATAAGTAAACTTTCTAACAAACGAATATCTAGTTTATTGCTATGGTCTATAATATCGAAACAATTTTCAGTGATTCGGTGGTCAGCTGCATGCGAGTGGTCTCTTATACTGCTTTGCAAAGAGTTGGTGGCAGCTCTCACAGTATGTACTGACACCCTCCTATGCTCTGCTATGCGCGTCACCAAGTGGCGAGTCGTCTCCCCACAATATGTAGCATTACACTGGCCACACTTATATTTACAGACGACGCAGCTTTGCAGGAACTCAGGCATCCTATCAGTAAATCTGAAAAAACTCCCAACACTGAACCTATTGCGAAAAATTATTCTAGGATTTATTTGTGGGTAGTATTTAGTGATAAATGTTTTCATTTCGTTTTTTACATAGCGATTGGTAAACATAGCCATATATGGTAAAGACACGTACAATTTTTTTTCGGCACACCAAAATTAGCCATCTTACGCACACGGTGAGAGTTAATTGTCCTACGAAAAAAAATTTCAATTAAAAAAAGGGGAAATGAATTTTTGCAAAAATATGAACGTTAAAATTTTAGCTATGTTGAACAAGTCATACGTCGAACAAATTTTAAAGGCTCTATCTTGGCAAGAAATAAGATTGCACCTGAAGTTGAAATGAGTCGCACTATAATATTTCACTCCTAAGCCAGTGTTCGTAAATTTATGGAATACGGTAGTTTTGAACGAGTTGGCAGTTTTTTCTATGCAGACGTCTTAAGAAATTGAGTTTATTAAGGTTTTCGTTCTCATGCGTAAATTTTATTGAGGGACATTCATTATTTAGCATAATCACGCATGACTTACTGTCGATACCGTCGTGCGGTCGACGTGAGGGTTCGGGGAAAAGGGCTGTCTTCTGTGCAGCTACCTTCTCCGGGGCGCTAGCTTTTCAGTGCAGCTGCCCTTCCTGAGGTTCGTGAGGGTACCGCCTACGCCGTATTTAGTCCGCTAGGGCAACAGAAGCAGTTTCTGTTTGTGCTGAACTACGGCGGTAACGTTAGGTGAGATTTGTGTGGGTACCACCTGCACCGTTATTAGTCCGCTAGGGCAACAGAAGTAGATTCTGTTTATGTCGAACTACGGTGGAACCGCTAGAGTGCGGTGTGTGTGGATACCGCCTACGCCGTATTGAGTCCGCTAGGGCAACAGAAGGAAGTTCTGTTTATGCCGAACTACGGCGGTATCGTTAGGAAGACGAGCAATTGTCTGCGCCGTAATCAGTCCGTTAGGGCAACAGAAGTAAATTCTGTTACTGCCGAACTACGACAGCGTCTTCCTTTGCGACAAACTATGCAGAATAGTTTTTCCTCCCAAGGTGGTTTCCTTAAGCCCCTTTTTACACGAGAATGTCGTATTAGACTAAAGCCTGTATCAAAAAGGGGAAAGGAATACTCTTTCGACCTAAGGATTTGAATTCTTTCTTGCAGAATCTCGTTACATTGCCTCTTAAATAGTCAGATAAATTTCAGCAAAAAACATGATTTTATTTATTTTCAGTGAAAATAGCGTACATAGACATGAGCTACTGCATAACACAATACAACACGCAAAATTACATTTCAGATGTTTGTGCCATTCAGCTAAGTATTCAATATAGTATGAGAATATTAAAATACAATACAAATGAAACTTAGGGGCTAACTAAAGTAAATGCACAGACGAATCTTCAGCGCAGAGACTCAAACCTAGGGCCCGTACCGGGAACTGAACACAAAGAAAATACTTATGATTATGGGTGACTAATAAAAGACTCGATAACACCTGTGCGGCCTGACACCCAGTGTGCGGTAGTGGCTCAACAAAGTGGTATTTCTCGCTGGCATGACGAATAAATTTTCTACGTGAGTGTGATTCAGTTAGTAGAATTCCATTTCGGGGAATTTAGATTCTAATTTCCCGGATGATTTAGGATGGAGAACTGTAAAAATAATTAAAAGGTGATGCACATAAATATTAAAGTCGAGAGTTTGAGTGAAACAAATGGTTTATGCAAGATGCAACGAGGTTCTTCAGTCTTGATATAGCTGTGTTTTGGCGACCAGTTTGCATTTACCAGAAGGAACATGTTCAAATACGGTAGGTAGATAGAACAAAATGAAAAAAGCCATTTGATATTTTCGTTCTTCAGCTGAATGCGAAAAAAGTTCGTGGAATCGAAGGATGTGTCTCTACTAATATTCGCCTGCTCACGAGGTTGGATTAGATTTTTTGAAGGTAAATTAAAATTTGGAAAATATCGCTCAATGTGAAAACAATGAAATTTTTTAGGGTAAATTAATTGTGACCGAGTGGGATTTCTTGATGAAGGATGAAGACACCATTTAGCATGGAGTTAAGGAAACGTGGAATCTATGCACAAACGGTGTTCCTAGATGAGATACTGTGCGAATAAGAACAGTAAAATAAGAAGGAAGGTTATGAAACATGATAAAAGTTGAAGAAGAACATCAGAGGTACTGGAAAACAGAATAGAAATCAATTGAAAAAAGATGGTCCTTAACCCTAGAATCGTAACCCTCTATTTCAGAAGCGTGAAAAGTAATCCCGGGAGAATTTCTCCCTATATTAAATAATTGAAATAATGCACTTATCCTGATAGTTTTCGTAGTTGGAAAACATACAAAAAAATATGGTTACCTGCTTTGTGTATGATTAGTTGCATGTAGTACTGTTAGGTATCGTCATAAAATGGCTATTATTTCTTTGGAGTAGAGTGCCGTATAAACTATTAGCTTCACAAAAGAAAATTATTGCTGAAAGCATAATTTTGATAAAAAAAAATTTTCACTTGAATTTGTTCGCAGAAACCACGGTCTTATGAAGAATTAGACCGGTTCAAAGGCTCAGATTTCGGTTAATATTACTTTACTATGGCATAATTCCATTCAAAGACATTTTGTGTGAAAAAATGTACAAACAGTTTCTTATTTTGATGTATTTTGTAAGGATTCTGTGTGACCCAAATTTAATTACAGGTTAGAGTAGCCTGAACTATGCTGCAAAGTTGTCTATTTATTTGGTCAAATAGTCATAAAAACAATTTTCAGGGATGTCCATGCTCATTCACTTATTCACTTAGTTGACGACGTACTAAATGAAAATTTCATTGTCAGATATTTAGAGTTGAGAAATTATTCCCCAATTTTAGAATAGGGAGAATGTTCCCTAGTGTTGTATGAAATATCAACATGCTACTACATAAGATTATCAGTGGACGATATGTAGATTTAATCCATAAAAAATGTACAAGCGAAGTCATTTTTCCGCTCGTCCAAACGATTTTCGTAGAAAGAAGTAACAATTTATTCCCCCGACATAGATGATATATTTTCCTTGGCCGATTATTTTGAAGGGATGGCAACACTTTTATTGTTAATGCAGGAATGTATGAGTGTAGAAATGTACTCCTATATATTGTATTTATACGGAATCGTTCATAGGTACTCACTGAATCGCATTTGTATATTTCTCTTAAAGATTAGATCTAAACAACGTCCAATAGTTATCTGAAGTATTCGCATGCATATGATTTCATACATATGATAAAATGAAATTTCATGCATGTAAATCGCTAAATGAGAGTAATTAAATCCCAGATACTGCTCTGTGTAACATAAAATTACCTTTTGAACATAAATATTTGAATGAATGCTTACTACCATTAATGTAGAATTTCAAAATAATTTCAATGAGTAGTACAATACAATGTGAACTGATCATATTTTATATTTGACTGGTGTCTTACGCCGGTCAAAGATCTGAATCACACTCTGCCCCTTGATGCTGGATACCTAGCCCATTTTACGACAGCTAGTCTTTAGATTGTACCACAGGCGAAAGTTTTATGTATTCCTTGCTGAAAGGAAAAACGATTGTCTTGCTCATCACGTCCAATAGAAACATATTACTCCTCAAGGGATACAAATATTGTATCTATGGGAATTAGCACTCCCAGAGGGACAATGTGAGGGCCCGAGCTGTGAGTTAGGCAGGCCTGATTTTTGCTGAAATAAAATGCTTTTGTTATGTTGACAACCATTATTTTTCGGTTCACTGCTGTCCTGTTTTTTCAGCACCTACCACTTTCTTCTTCAACTTTGATCTTGTTTCATGAACATCTTTCTTATCTTACTACTTTTATGCCCACAGATTCCATGTACCCTTAACTCCATACTAAATGGTGCCTTCTTCCTTCCTCTTTTTGGATCGCCTTTGTTGCGGATAGGGAGGTTTAAGCTAACTAATAATCTAATCTTATAATAATAGAAACATATTAAAAGCAAAAAACGCTCTAATTAACGAGTGATCGTGTCAATTCTTAACTCAACTTAGAGTTGGATTGATTTGAATTTGACTTGGATTGAATTGAACTTGACTTAGATCAATTTTAACATGACGTGGAGTAATTCGAACTTGACTTAGATTAAATTCAACTTGACTTGAATTAAAATGAACGGGACTTAGATTAAACTGAACTTGACTTGGATTAATTTGAAGTGAAAAAGTTAATGCTAACATTGGCGCGAACGTGGTATCATACTTTAGGTTTCAAAGTTTCTTCAAGTCCTTATAATTCCGAAACAAAGGAGTTTTGGGCATTTTATCATTCGTGAAATTGATTTATTTCATAAAAAAATATCCTATGTATATAATGAAACGCTAGGTGTCTCCATCAATTTAAAAATAAACATGCGTTTTTTGTGTGTAATTTACCCTGCATTATCACAATGCGAATCAGCTTGATTGGATGGTATCATAAATACCATTCAAATGATGTGGTCTGCTCAATTTTGTTTAGATGTAAAAAATTTTGCTTGAAAATTGAATATATTGTTGAGAAAATGCAGCTTATCGTGGTAAAAAGGCATGGCAAATTTGCTGAAAACATTTTTGCTAATTAGAAAAATATAACACAGTTGTTGCTTGCTTGGTTGGTGTGTGCGTCTGTGACGTTCGTAATGATTCTTTATCACCGTATCTGTGATACGAGTTTCACCAGTGCACAAGTACAAGATTATTTTAATTGCGAGTACTGTTTGGGTGGATCCATTTGTTTGTCATCGATATCTTGCGACTTTTTTAAAGGAAACTATCGAATCCTGTCATTGTTAAAAAATCGTGTACACTAGTAGATACACTTATATTAGTAAAACTTGTTTTCAACATTCCATTGTCAATTTAAAAGTTGTTCGTCCATAACGATCATAATAACCATATATACAGGTTGTAACACCTGCAAACAGTAGTATTCATCTAATAAATTGTGAATGGTGGAGTTGGAGTCACAAAATTATGATTAGGCGGAGTCAGTGTTGGAGTCGCAAAATTCTGGAAAGGTGGAGTCGGAGTCGCAAAATTCTGAAAAGACGGAGTCGGAGTCGCAAATTTATTCCTCCGACTCCGCAACCCTGGTTTTTAGAACTAGTCTTAAGTGTGTTTGTATCATATTGTTACAGAAACCGTTTGGATAAGCCTGCTCGTTTTCGAATACCCTATACTCACCCGAAGAACCACGAAGTTCTTTACAGTAATCTTTCCACTAATACTAAGTGAGGCGAAAGTCATTCGGGTCAAATGTCCTGGAGACCATTGTCAAAAGGGTTGGTTGGCAATAGTTCTCTCAGATCTGGAAAGAGTTAGAGAAATACATAGAAGTATAGGGTAGCTAATTTTTGGGTAAAGTTTCTAAGAAAACTTGCTCTCTATACATTGTCATTCGACATTAAATTTCAAATCATGACTGAAAAATGCACTGAATATGTACTGTAACCACTGTACACTTTACAACGTAAGTAAATTTGAATTAATTTTTCAATTGAGAGCCATAATATCTGCGAGAACACTGTTTTGTGACGACTGTTCAATTGCGTGCACTTGTTAGTTCTATCAATTTAAGAAAATGAACTTCGTCGACCGTCGTGTGGTCGACGTGAGGGTTCGTGGAAAAGAGGCTGTCTTCTGTGCAGCTACCTTTTGCGGGGCGCTAGCTTTTCTGCGCAGCTGCCCATCCAGAGGTTCGTGGGGGGTACCGCATACGCCATATTTAGTCTGCTAGGGCATCAGAAGTAGTTTCTGTATGTGCCGAACAACGGCGGTAGCGTTAGAGTGAGGTTTGTGAGGGTACCGCCAACGCCGTAGTTAGTCCGCTATAGCAACAGAAGTAAATTCTGGTTTTGCCGAACTACGGCGGTACCGTTAGGAAGACAAGCAACTCTGCACCGGAATCAGTCTGTTAGGGCAACTGAAGTAAATTCTGTAACTGCCGAACAGCGACAGCGTTTTTCTCTGCGACAAAGTGTGCAGACTAGCTCCTCCTAAGATTGTTTCCTCAAGCCCCTTCTCAGGCGAGCGAGTCATTTTAGACTAAACTCTTTGTCAAAAAGGAGAAATGAAAGTTATATCGTCGTCAGAACGTGAGTTGCTCTTGGCAGAAACTCGTTACAATCCCTCTTTAATAGACAGATACATTTCCGCAAAAAACATGATTTTATTTATATTCTGTAAAAACAGCCTACATAGACATGGGTTACTGCATAACACAATACAACACGCAAAATTACATTATAATGTTTGTGCAATTCATCCACGAACTCGAAATAGTATGGGAATATTAAAATGAAATACAAATGAAACTTGAGGGCTACATAAAGTAAATGCACAGACGCATCATCAACGCAGAGAAACAGCCCTAGGGCCCGTACCGGGAACTGAACACTTAAAGAAAATACTTAAGATTATGGGTAACTATAACAAAAGACTCGATAACACTTGCGCGGCCTGACAACAACGTTGTCTGTTTCAGATTCAGAAAGGTCGAATATTATTGACGCTTACCGTAACTTGAATCAACGTTCTCCAGAACCAAACGAAAAATGTGAATGGAAAGATACTAACTTCTTGCGTGAAAAAGTATTACTGTATCTTCTACTGTTGGTGACAGGAATAATTGTGGTGAGAAAACTTTACGAATCACGAGACGGATGGAATTGAAGTAAAACCCAAAAGCAGTGTTCAGCAGTTATCCAAAGCTATCAGATAAATAAATGGGGCCACTTTCGTCTCCTCGTGTGAACATAGCGGCGATGGTTGATTGGTCTACACGAGTTCAATATGTTCACTTCACATAAACAAAACCGTGTGCTCTCAAGGATCCATTTATTGTGCCGATTTAAATTATGCAGAAAGCTCAGTCATCCAAAAGTTTTCAACAAATGTCAAGCAATAAGTTGAATAATTGTGTATCACTCCAGTCAATCGAAGTCTTGACGGAACAAAACAAATATTCTCACTTTAAACTCTGAAAAAGAAAAAATGCCTATGCACGTCAATGCCCATTGTACACCAAACCCTTCAAAATTGAAGCGTCATCAAGCAGAGCTTTGAGTAACTCACCTGCTCACAGCGTGGGGAACGTAAATGAACCTGAGCTTTTCCCTAACTTGATCTCAGACCACTATAATGTATGTACGAACAATAAATTTGCCCTGCTTGCAAAAAACACGAATAGTGACATGCCCTCCTATTCAATCAATCCTCGACAATCCAATACGTACGAAGGAACAAGGGAAATTCATTCAAATAACGATGTTCAAAACCATTCAGAAGAAAATAAAAAACTCGTAAAAAATTATTGTTCTAGCCCAGCTCTTTCCAGTAATCAAAATCCCGTGCGCAGTCACGTAGAAAATCACTGCAATGGAAAACGCTCCCTGAAAAAATCTCCTCAGTCTGCGAGGCCCCCAACATACGACCAAACCGATACTGCAGTGCTTCCACTTTAGGGTAAAATACCCCATTTTAGGGTAATCGGGTGTTGTCTAGGGTAGAGTTTAGGGTAAAGCAAAATTCCATGGTTTTTAGGGTAGTTCGACTTCTGTCGGGGTAGCGCAGCAAAATTGTAAGGTAATGGCCAGTTTTCATTCCCAATATAAAGTTTGCTCTCAAGTACTACAAAAACCTCGTGTAAGGTACATTGCGGTAGTACGCTACCGAAGCATTTATGAAAATGTTCAATATGAGTCATATTTGGAACAGACTTGCCCGAACTCGCTATGAATTTAGTTTTTATTGCTCACTACGATAAGGCGCAAATTGTTGTGCACATCGCTGCAGATCTCCCAGAACTCAGATCTCTCTTCAGTATCATGTTGCCCGATTTGCTGCATAAGTAACACCTTGGTTAATTAAAAGTAACTACAATAATTAAAGTGATATGCAACTTGATATATTGTTGGGAATTTTACATTTTTTAGCTTTACATTACTAATACGTAACTGTATCAAGATTTAAACAAATACATCGATCATCGTCATTTACTGGAATTGAACAGCTACATAACGTGTACAGAAAGACACTGCCAGAGCCGAGGGTAGGTAGTTTTGTTTCATTCAGGTGCAATTAACTGTGCCAGGTGCAGTCACGTGCAGTATTGCTTCGTAACAAAATATTTGGTTACCTGCGTTTCAGTAAAATTGGTACTATTGAATAGATTCGGTGTACGATGGAGCTTCGACACCACCCATGAAGGAAAGCCAAATTGTATCGTCTGTTAAGCCCTTTTCACGAAAAGGGAAGGGAGGATAAAGACAACTGTTTCGAGGCTAGTTAGAAAAGTATAAGTCTTATACCGCAACTAAGGATATGGCATACTGTACTATATGCTCAACTATCATTACGTTTGGTAAATCTGAGATTATTCTTCATGCTAACACTCAACGCCATAAAAATCTCTCAGTGCAGAGAAGGAAAGCACAAACTATAACTTTGCTCATTTTATCACACGATCCAATTGACAAGTAAGGTATGAAAATTGAACTGCCAATAAGTGCAAATCTTTCTGAGCATGATTTACCTATTTCGTTACTACTGAAACAAATTTTTCTTAAAGAAAGTAAGTTTAGGGAAACAAAGAGCTTCAAACATTATTAGACAATGTTTGGATAAAGATCTACTAAGTGATCTTGTCGTTGTCCTTAATGAAGTTTATGTTATGTAATAATTGATGAAACAACTGATCGCAGTAAAGCTAAACAGCTCAGAGTCATCGTCGAATACTGGAGTGAGAGTGCAATTAAGAGCTCCTCTGTTCACCTTGTTGAAAAAAAGGATCGCACAGCTAATGGATTGTTTACTACAAAAAAGATTTCAGTGATAAAATAGATTAGATATAGTCGCAACAAATGCGATCCAAAGAGAGGAAGGAGGAAGGCACCATTTAGTATGGAGTTAAGGAAACATGGAATCTACGCAGAAAAGGCATAAAAACAGTAAGTTGTGAAAGAAGATTATGAAACAAGACCAAAGTTGAAGGAGAAAGTAGTAGGTGCTGAAAAACAGGACAGTAGTGAACCTAAAAACTATCAGCTCGGGCCCTCACAATGTCCCCCTTTGAGCGCTAATTCCCATAGATACCATAATTGTATCCCCCTGAGGCGAGTGATAAAAATATTGAATTGACGACATTGTAGGGTTTTGTTCTGACACGACTAACGTTATGATGAGGTCCAAACATTCTATGGCTTCTTTGTTAAAAAAATTGATTTTCGACTTCATAGAAGATATGTTGGCTTGGTGGAAATACACATATTGGGAGTGAATAAAAAAGGTTGTGAGATAGAAATCGAGGTTCTTCTTCTATTATTCTTGGCACTATGGCTTACTAACGTAGGACTCCGATTCTTGGAGGAGGTACAAGTATTCGACTGTAGGATTTCGACGTTTTTGGTATGGTGGCTTCTGTCGAAAAATAATCTGGCCATAGGCCGAGATTATTGATTGTAAGAAGGCTCGTATTTATAGCTCAATTGGGCTAATTTTGAGCCTTGAGCAACACCTGCTTCGCCTAACTCAACGTAAATTATCTCTGAGCAGTTTATTCGAGCCAATTAAGTATACTGTTCGCGAAAATTTTGGTGAAGTCGAAATTCTTCATTCAGTGCATTTGATTCTTTGCCCCGTTTTTTTGTAATTGCACGGAGAATTAGTGTTTTTATGAACTTATTTAACAACTAAATTCCTCCTAATCTTTCTGCGCAAAAATTTTGAAACTGTGTTTGTGTTGTGTTCCATAAGTAAATGTTTCGAGTATTACTTTGTCGTTTATTTCCTCTTCCTATGTCTTTGCTTCTCTCTGATAGTCAGGAATGGATCGCCTGGCCTCAAACTTTACGCTCATTAACAAAGTTTGCAACTAGGTACCCACACAAGGAAGATAATCTATAGTGGAAGCAATATAAAATGATGCACGTATCGTGACACATATGGCTCCGTAAAGTCAGAGAATTTCATTTTCTTATACCCGCATGACCCTGATGTCGTATCATTTCGACACATATAAACATGGAAACATTGAATATTTCGATGTAATACGAGCAATGGGCCTATTTGACATTTTAGAGTACTTTACGCGTTTTTAGGGTAATCCTGAACAAAGTTTTAGGGTAGGAACTTTCACACTCGTATAAGCCCTGTGATACTGACACGAAAAAATCAGCAGTGAACCAAATTTCCTCACGCGTTGCAGACACACTGGATGACTTGAAATGATATATCAAAATGGTGCCTGCTCACACTACAGGTGACAGACACTGTCTCCTCCACGCAGTAACGACACAGTTTGCAATACAACAAACCTCGCAATGAAATTATATATATCACTGATAAAAGCCATCAAAACTGAGAGCTCCAGAAACAGAGACCAGTATGCAAAATTTGTTGGCAAGGACAGTGGAAGTTTCGAACTACTTATGGATAAATACATCGATAGAAAAGTCTTCGGTCACGCAGCTGGGGACCTCTTACCCCAAATAATTTGTAATATGTCGAGAACACCAATTAAAAAATTTGATTAAAAAGACAATGGGGTTTGGAAGAAAACAGTCTCCCATGTATCAAATATCTTGATAAATTGTCCTCCGGTAAGCATACACCGGAAACAGGCCCGCTATTGCGCCCTCGTAAAAATGCGTGATGACAATCGTTCCGCTTCCGCCCCCATTTTATAACTTAATAATGTTATCAATTTGAATTTTCTCCTAAAACTGAAATCACAACCAGTGAGCGCGGCAATAATGGCCTAGAGGGTAATGTCATATGCTCTACTAGACCTAGCAAATGCAATAATACAACTAATGATCTGCCTATGGGGGTAAATAATATCAAAATGTTGCACACAAATGCTCGATCGCAGTCTAAATGGTAAAATGGATGACATATGGGTTATGTTGATCATAAGCGAAATCGATATTTTATGCTTATCTTTTTGCGTCCAACATTAGATTTAATTAAAAATACGCTTCAATTAGTCTCTGTTGCCCAAAATTCTTTCTATGTTTTCAAAGATTTTAACGTAGATCTGACAAATAAAAACTATCAGCTGAAGAAGATTAATCTTTCACAAATGGTTCATGAACCAACGCGCATTACTAACACTTCCAAAACTCTTCTTGGCCTAGCAATTACGAACAATCTCCAAGCAGTACTCAGCACAGAGATCTTACCATCGTTTTCTGATTCTGATCACCATTCGGTAGAATGTCTAATCAATACTGCATAAGAGGAATGAAAATTTTGTTACATTACATATCGCATGAAAAACTACTACTCCCCTGAAACATGAAGCTATTCGACAGATGGAATGAATTTCAAGACATGGAAAACACCATTGATGTCAATCTACAAATTTTCGCTTTTTAAAAAGTTTCGCTTTTAAAATGAAAATTTCCTATCAGCCCTTTATCAAATGCGCACCTTTCACTACGAAGAAAGTTAAGCCAAGAATTTCTAAATGGATAACAGACGGCATAAAAGAGTTGAGCAAAGCCAAAAAAAATTTCCAATGTGGGTATTAACTGAACAAATCAGACAATACGCTTAGAAAGCTATACAAAAATCATGAGAAGATCATACGAAGAAAAGTTAAGGAAGCGAAACAAGACTATTCGACAAAGAACTGTTGTCGGGAAAACAAAACTCAAAAATAACTTGGGAAATCATAGAAAGTTGCTCACTATAAAAAATCAGACTGCGAGAGCACTTTTAACAACCCCTCAAAAACGGCGAATGGCTTTTAACATTTTATTCTCAGAAGTTAGCAAAGATGTTTCCAATGAAGTATCCACGACAGTTTCAGACACATCTACAGGTGCAAATCTTAGTAATGTTTCATCCCCAAATTCTTCTTAAATTTCTTGCGATAACACAGAGCTTAACTCGTTTTAGATGCAGCAGGAGCAAGATTGTTTTTATGTTGTTTATGTTCATTCGTAATTTTCTTATATGTTTTCAATACGTATATATAAGAATATGTGTGTGTATGTGCATGTATGTGTATGTGTGCGCACGCATATGTGTATGTCTATGTATCTGTGTGCACATGTACATGTTCACACATATATATCCACAAATATGCATAGATTTGTTTCAACTTTTATTTTTTTACGTAGACACAAAACCTCAAGACACATTACATTTTACCTAAGGCTCAGCGACCAGTTAACACGACCAAATTCGAAAAATAAATATATTCATTGCACTTGCTTAATGATTCAAAAATAGATCTATCACTACCCCAGAGGGCATTTCTGTGAGTAGAAGAAATAAAAAACATAAACATCTCTCTGTCCGTATGCTGAACAAGCCATGAATTTCATTTTTGCATGTAGGTTTGTTTACGCATTTTTTGATGGGAGTGCTGTGTTGCGCGATGTTCTTCATAAATCATTTTGTGACTAACCTTTTCCCAATTTTGATAGTCATTTACGAGGGTGTTGTTTCAATCTGCTTCGGTATAGCTTTTTGTGTCATTTTCTTTCGTCGATTGAGCTAATAATTCTAGAATTCCGAAGAATTCTTTCGTAGTATCTGAATTATTTATATGTTGTCAGTCATCTACCTCTTGGAGCATAAAATATCCAAGAAATGATATTTATCATTCAACTTGCCCTTGACTGGGTTAATCTATCAGCACGCCACGTAAGTTTTGCCTATAAGTACGCCTTGTATAGTTTGCCTATTATTTGTACGCCTCTTATGGTTTGTCTATTTGAACACCTCGGATAGTTTTTCCATTAGTACTCCTCGTATGGAACGTTTGTCATAAGACGTTTTATATTAAGAAATTTTTACAAGCCAATATGTTGGCATGTATCTAATGTTGCAACGTTTTTTGAAATAAACGGTTTTTCTTTCCTTTCTTTTCTTTAGCGATAGATTCAAGCGAATAATTTTAGCTCGTAAAATTTTATTCCAGCTAGTGATAGGCTAAGGGTATTTCAAATTCTGTATTGTAGATATCTGTATATAAATTCCCTAATCAAACGTGCATATCATACTTAAATGTGATTCATGGACTCTGACACCATCCTAAAATTTCTTCCTCGTCAGAATAATTCAAAATTCTTGGTGTTCATTCCAATTTTTATTCATTTATTATGTCAACGTTGAAAAATTACCCGCGATTAGCACTAAAAAGTTGTTAACTTATTCAACTTTTTGGACAACATCAACTTAATCGCTGAACCACTTGGCTCTGTACGAAGTTTTTAATCGTCTTATTGCTCAGACGATTTGTGATATGAGTACATTAAATATTTTTGTAGGTACATAACATTACCAACGTTTCCTGATATTGTTGATGTTACTCTAAACTCAAACTAAAATGTTGCTCTATGCCCTGTCAATCCTGTACTTCATTCAAAACGCAAACGGAGTTGCTTTCACCTCCACTGGCTTGAGTGTCGGTGAGCAGGACGAGTGCTTCAGTAAAATAACGAGTGTTTACTGAAATTTCTAGAGAAGTTCAGAACAGTTTGATTTTAAAATAATAATAGTATTCTTTATTTTATGATCCTCAGGTGAAATTCAGTGTTTCATTTTTTTCAACGCTCGTGATCCAAGAAAGTGTAGTACGGATAAAATCCTTGCTCCTGTTCAAAGAAAATGTGTGTGCTATATGATTTCATTTTTATTTTTATTCACCTGCTATTAAGGCACTATGTGCAATAAGCTAACGCATTTTACAAGATTCACATTTAAACACTTGGATTTGGGAGGTGTTACAAGTACTTCCAGTGGGGTTTTCGTAGGGTTTTCTGACCCTTGCTCATGCTACGTACAACGAAATAGGCAAAGAACAACACTCTTTATCACCACTTTACAGATAATGAAGGTTTGTACGTCAACCGAAATTGCCACCTGTCAAATCCATCATCTGATTCAAGCGTTACACAAAAATATTTTCCACCTTATCTTAACTAGAGCCAACGCCTTCCCAACATTATTTTCTACCATGAGTAATTCACTTGGTTAATTGAGACTTATTTATCATGTCTGTTTCCACAAGACTTCAGCCAGCCGTACTTGATACTCCTTACGAGGGTTAATAACCTCATGTTTTGAGTTGAATATCAAATGATAGATCTTTGCAGCTCTAGATAAAATGAATGAGCCTCCAGCTGTATTAACCTTTTTCCATCTGAAATTCCTCCATATATTTCTCTATATTTCTTAAACTTCTTTGTCATTCCTATGAAAGCACTATGGTAATTATTTGTTATGGAAACCAAAGACTAAATTTTTGCATTTTCTTTCAGGGCAAGGTAGATCATTTTCCTCTCACTGCCCTTCATTTTAAAGACCGATAGTTGAAACCTAATAACTTTGAATGTTTGTTGTCATGCTGAAAAGTTCAAAAGAACCTGAGTGTTCCTTTGGAAATGTGGATGAGCAACTTATCAATGTGCCTAAAAGCTCGTGAACTAGAAATCAATGTGTTGAATCGGACAAAAAATTTAAAAAACATTAACGGAGAGACAGCTGCAATAAACATTGCATAGGATCTACCCAGTAGTGTCCCACTCCATGGAAAAATACCCATAACTTACCATCAGATTCATAAATCGGGACGATCTTCATACCACCATGAAATGCATAATATTTTTTAAGGACATGACTAAGAGTAATCAAAACGCAGCCACCTACTTTAATGCAACAGTTCAGATAAAATCATAAATTTCCAAAAACACGCGCGACTATTTCTAACATGATTTCATCCCATGCATTCCATAGCTCACTTCAACGGTTCGATTGACTTGTATTGGATTCCTCAAATCATTCCCGGCAAGATCCACCACGCAGAAAAGTCCTTGGGTACCGTGCTTATTGTGGGTGATTTCGCCAGACGCATTGCTTCCAAAACCATCACCTACGAAAAACTCGAGGCAATTAGGAGAAATAGAAAATCAAACGGCCGAGAACATCTACTGTGAAAATAACGGACACGAAATTTATTTTAACAGAAGTAATGAGATTAGGTTCTAAAGTGAGTTAAAATGCCTCAGACGGCCACAAATTTCGGAGAAGTCCAATTTGGCACTGTCTCCTCCCTCCAACTACCTGTTTAACGTCTCATGACGAAGTAAGGAGAGTACATTGCCTTTAATACCTTTTAAAGGCACTAAACCTTGCCATGCGGTAAAGGCCCGAACAGTAATAGTAAGAATAGGGTGACAGTCCGAACAGTAATAGTAGTATTTGGGCGATAGCCCAAACCGTAATAGTAGCGATAGGGCGACAGCCCGAACAGTAATAGTAGCGATAGAGCGACATCCCGGACAGTAGTAGTAGCGATAGGGCAACAGCCCGAACCGTAATAGTAGCGATAGGGCGACAGCTCGAAAAGTAATAGTAGCGACAGGGTGACATCCAGGACGCACCCACGTCAAAGTTGCTCCTCTCTGTGTGCGTGTGCGAGTCTTTGTATGTGCAAGGCTAGTCACCGTCACCAAGAACCACGCCCACTTCAACAGCTGCCACACGTCGCTGCGTGGCATATTAATAGTGCAAACATTTATTATGGTATAGCTTTGCCATAGAAGTATCATTTGATACTGGAACAAAATACTCTGTTTCACTTTACACTTATAAGTCACAGCCGTCTTAAACGACACATATTGTATTATGAGTTAGACCAAATAAGAGCACAGTTACTGCGATTCTACTGTATGTCATTGTTTTCTTCGCATGTCACAATGTATTGTTAAAAATGTAAATATCTTCAGTCGATATTATAAATACGAAGTTAATTCGAACAATTAACAGGTTCTTCATAATATCAAGTGAATGAAAGTATTCCAACAGGTTCTTTATAATATAATAAATTAAAATATTCAAGTGCTGAAGTGTTCTGTAAGATGCCTTCACTTATAAAATTTCAGGGAGAAATTTCATTTGCTCAAATTGGTATATTTAGTTGTCAATTCCCTCTCGTTTAACATCATACTATTTTGGTCGTAAAGTGATAAATAATGAAACTTCTATGCTCTCATAAGTGAAAAAGAAAGCTTGACGCTAACACACAGAGAAATGAATGTTATGAATTTCATCAAAAATGTTGAACCTTTTTAGTTTCCCTCTGGAAATAATGCACAGCCTCTGTGCACTCACTCCCCTTCCCATGTCATATATGGCATACAGGTATGATGCTTCATCAATGCCTAATTTTTTCCAGTTGCCCTAACGATAATGATATCGTTTTCAAACGAATATTAACACCTTGATTGCGACGTGCGCCACCGGTGGTACAGGGAGGTAATTTTCATAATGCTGCTGACCAACCAGTTGTCGTAAACTCAATTTTCAAAAATACTTAATCAAAGCTAAATGAAGACAAGATACTGTTCATGTTTGGTATTTTGAAAATAGTGTACTGCAATTGACTTTGAATTTGAGTTTGCTGTTGAACTTAATATTTAGTTGTCACAGTAAAAGTGTTGATACTCGTGGTCACACTATTTAACACGTTAACTGCGATGAATTAAACTGAAGTTCAATATTCAATTCCTATTAAAGTCAATTGTGGTAATTAACTTTGAAAATAGCAAAAATTAAATAGATTAGGGGTTTATTTAGCTTTCATTAGGTATTAACAAAAATGAGTTAGTGACTGCAGGTGGGTCAGCAGCAGTATGAAAATCTTCTGAGTGACCACCGGTGGGTCATTTCGCAGGAAATGTGTTAATGCTACCAAATTAGTTATTTTTTGTGTCTTTACGTGACAACTATAACATATTGGACGATATTTAAGGACATTAAAAAACTTCTTATATAAGTAATGAAAAATATATTTTAAATGAAAGACAACTGCATGTAATATTTATTTGTATATGTGAAACATGCTTTCATTATGTACGAGTATTATTAATTTAGTTACTATTGCTTTTTCGACTCCTCAACTCCACAAAATATTTTCAGTTCTTCACGTGTTCAAATAAAATAGAATTCACTTAACATTTTTTACTGCAAAATGTCAATCGTTAGAATTCTTTACCTCTCTCAATGTATAAAATGCAACTTTTCGATGAAACAATCATGATTTTCAGGCTGAAAAACCTAGTCTGCTGGTGATCGTTATTCCTACAGTACAAAATATTGCTCCTATATAGTCGTCTTGCAATGTGAATTTTGTGTTCTACTGGGTCTGCTGATACTTGAACAATTGATCATGATTTTCTATCAGTGTGACCGTATAAAAATATGATTTACTTCATTTTTCAGCCCGAAGATGATGAGAGTTGCATCGAAACGTTGCATTTCGTAGATTGATAGAGGTATAGGGGACGATTGACATTTTACAGTTAAAAATATTACGATTGTTTCATTATTAAGAAAACTTCTAAACAAATATATCTAAGAAACATTTGATAGAAGACTTTTTTGAAACATTATGGCTTGCTATGAAACATTTATTAATTTAAGCATTTGTAACATTTCTGCATATTTTGAGTGATAAATTCTTTTTTCTTTTTACTACTTTGCAAGTGCATAAACTACTGCATTGCGACATCTGGTAATTTATAATTAGACGATACAACGACTTCTGGCAATGAGTTCAACCTGGACCAGTGCACATGACGCACACCACACGCACACGGACGCTGCAACACACGCACACAGAGTGGAGCAACTTTGACGTGGGTGTATCCCGCACAGTGGCAGTAGCGATAGGGTGACAGCCCAAACTGTAATAGTAGCGACAGGGCGACAGCCCAAACAGTAATAAGAGCAATAGGGCGAAAGCCCTGAATTAATTAGTACTCTAGTAGAGCTTCCCGCCAGGAAAAAAAGCATAGGTCGACCGGTCTGAAAGCTCCATGGACACAAACTCACTAGCAGACATGCGCCTAGTCCAAGAGTGACGAACCTCCACGTCTATGGAGTTGGAAGCTCCTCCGACAACAGATGGTTAGAGCGAGCTTACCGGAGTCGTGTCTGTGTATGGCTCACAGCTTTGGCATCGTATCATCCTGGCGCCGGTAGATGCATAGGATTCTCATCTCTAGCCCAAGACCACCCGGAGAGCGAAGGCAGTGCGGTGACGGTGGGCTTAGCCTCTCAACCTCCCGTCGCCTGTTCGCCTTAAAAACGTTGCAGAGAAGACGCACCCAAACCCAAAGTTAAGTTCGGAGCAACTTAGCCCAGCGGCGGAGCAACGTCAACCTGCGGCGACAGGGAAGAGCCACCCGCAGAGTCAGTAGCCGGTAATTGTGTTCAGATAATATTATGGGCAGAGGGCTAGAGCTGA
Source organism: Morinoia aosen (assembly GCA_030386875.1). NCBI lineage: Eukaryota > Metazoa > Arthropoda > Malacostraca > Amphipoda > Talitridae > Morinoia > Morinoia aosen. The sequence continues at coordinate 9,971,398 of CM059569.1, read as the reverse complement.
GCTTTTTCTGTTGTGTCTATGGAAGCTACAGTAAACTGGATACTGTTTATCGTTAAACTCAAACTAGGAGCTATCTACTAGCGTGCCATGACTACCCTCGAAAATCAGTCGACCAAACTTAAATCCACGTTTTAGATATCACCTTCAGTATTAACTTCTAGGAAATACAATTAAAGTTAATACAAAGAAAAAAATAATCACTAAGAATCCGTCAGAAATTGTAAAAATAATGGAGTTAATTAATCTCATTCTCAAAATCGATACATTAGTGAGTCTATGAACTAATTGATGTTTATGCTCGAGAAACTATTTCAGTAAATTAGGTTTATTCAGTGTCGCGGTCCAAATCGGTGAGAATAAAATTGTCGTACTTTCTCCAGTGTCAGGAGCTCATATTGATTTCCTGAGTTTTATGATTAGAATCAAATAAGCAGTCATTTTGATTTCACCTTATCTCGATTGAAAAATTAAGGGCGTATCGCCTCCGAATTAAGAACAAGGCCGACGTTCATGAGCAGAGTTATTGCAAGTAGACTTCCTTGCCTACACACCTCCCCTCGGCGCGCATTTTCCTGGTGATCTGGAGAGCAAATCTTAATTTTTTCATTGAACTGCACTGGAAGCAAGAGTGGGCTTATAATTTCGACTGCTTATCAGTTTGTTGTTAGCACAGTATCTGTCATACAATGTTTTGACCACGAAGTCTTGTTTCAACCAAATGAAAAGCTTTTGGGGTTCAGTATGTGAATTGTAGCTCTCTCAGAAATAAAGAAAGCCTTCTTTCCTTTAGATAGTAACTCAAGAAGAAAAATGGTTCTACTTCTAGACCCACGAACGGGAAAAATGCTGAGTTGCCTCGAGACAAATATCCACATCTGCCGCAAGCCGAATAGTTTCAGGAGAATTACAAGGGTATAAAGTAACATTAGAATAACAAGGGTGTAAAATAACCAAAAAAGACTCAGATTAGGCTACGAGGTACGGAAAAGTGATTTTGCTACACGACACTGCCTCATCACTCAATCCTAAAAACAAGAGAGAAACCATATTTCTTTACTTAGCCAAGACTCAAGTCCTAACCGCCCGTACACCTCTGATTTAAATCCTTCGAATTGATATCTGTTTTGGTCGATGTAGCTCACATTTTTCATGGAACACTTCAAAAATAACGCGTGGGTCTAAATTGTCTTGATGACTGGACGACCTAGGGAGGTGAATAACTCATCAGGGAGGATAGCCATTATTTGAGACGGAAGGGCAGAAAGTACAGGGTGTCCTTAAAGTCTCTGTGCAATTTCAAAAATTAATATCAAATGCTATTACGAGGATATTTCATTCAGATTTGTTCTATTATATTCAGCGTTGATTAAAGTTTCTTACCTCAGTTAGTAGACTTCTACATAGGCACCATTAGTTGCATGGACCATAGTAAGACGGTACTCGATTTCTTCCCATATAGCATAGCTTTCTCAATATACCGCCGTCTTCGTGTAGGAGTTGGTGAGGCAGGAAAACGTTCGGTGCTACTTTACGGCTGTTGGTGGTGAAAGTGCACGAGACAAAATGAGCCTATGCATTGGTGACGAGAGCTTATATGTGCTCCTGGGTCGGGCGGTACAGACCTCCCCCTGTTCAAAATTATAAATTCTAAAAATTCAAAATAATCGATAAAAATAAAGTATTCAATCGATAACGCATGTACGTTAACAACACACCGCTAGTTAAAATTCAATACTACTCTCGAATATCAACCAAATTATGAATGAAAAACAACAGTACACTGAGAAAAAATATTGGGTCATTTTGAAACACTTAAGTGCGTCGTACGTTTGTCACAAAACCGGCACAGAATTGTGTGTCATGGAGGCGACATGACACTCTTTAGTACGTCGCATGACACACTTAGGACAGTTATAATACACCTAGAAGATTTGCCGGTGGATTAAGGAAAAGTAGCAGATGAAAAATCAATGAATTATTCGAGGATTTTGTTGTACCACCCCTTGAATAACTAAATTATCGCAATATTTCCACAGAACAAAATTCAGTTCTTATAAAGTCAGATTATTCTGCAATTTTACAGAAAACAATAAATATTTCATACCGTTGTGTATAAAAACTTCATGATTTTATTCGAAGTTGAACAAATTAATTGAAATCTGCAAATAAATTGAGAGCGTATTCAAAATTATCCCCCCACGCAACAGTGTTAAATGTATTTTAACACGATATATGAGTTCGAATAATCGTGATGGTTTCAATGCCTATACGTTTATCCAATGAAGAAAGCACTGATTTATTCATTCAAATAAAACCAGCATCATTTCAGTTCACCCATTTTATTCAAAACAGAAATCATACATTTTCTCTGTATATAACTCTCGAAAAATTAATAGTTGAACTCTAAACAATGAAAAAGGTGAACACCAATTCAGAATTGTATGTTTATTCACTTAGAACTAGAAGTGATCAAAATTATTCAACGTTTGTTAGCACATTTACGTATAGTCAAAAAATGTTCTAACAATCACAAACAATTTTATTTTCCACTTCCAGTTTCATATGTAACTTGAAAAATTAAGATTGCGAGCTTCGGTACATGAATTCTCTATTTTGAAACAAAAAATCCAACACCTACTATAACGCACAATTAAAATTCTAATTTATCACAATACATTTAGAAATTTTAACTTTCATTTTACACACGAATAAAATAAAAGTTCGTCTATCAATCGGAGATCAAGTTAATGAATGGTATTATAACAAGAACTCTAAATGGAAAAAATATCTACATCTGTATGCACATTGCCCAGTAAATCTAGAAATATTCAAAGGAACGAAAAAAATTAAGTTCTGCTTCTAGTTTTATAATTAATTTACGTTCTCGTAAAATTAAACATGTCTAACACTAACTATGATGAAAAAGTTTCATTTTGAAACGAAAATAAATTTCCAAACACTTATCTCGCACAAATGAAATCCTGATTCATCTACATACAGGATGGTTTCATTTTAATTCAAGAAAAACTTAAATAATGCTTACTTGTACAGGTAAAGTTATTCACTTTTACACAAGTAACAAAATAAAAGTGATGAATAAAATATTTGAAGAAGTATTTAAAAGTTGCAGAACAAATCCAAAAAATTTCGAAAAGCGAAAAATATTTTATTCTTCTCTTTGGGGTCCAAAAAGAGCAGGAGTTCTCACAAAGTTAGAGATAATCTTAGGCCGCCTGCCCACTGATGAGATTCTATTGGTGCGACGCCTTGCGAAATCGCACGGTTCATTTGAAGCACTGTAGAAATAACATTGTGTTACCTAACTCACTGCCGATTGAGGCGAATCGCATCGCATGGAATCGCATCAGTTGGCGGGCGGCCTCATACAACAATAGAGAAAATACTTTCTGAAGTTGTAACACTCAAAAGAATTCTACCATAATTGTCGCACATAAGCATTGTTATTAATAACTAAGGCAATACAGTTTGTTTGCACTATTTTTATACAAGACAAATAGAAAATTACATATTACTAATCGCAGCTTAAGGAAATGGACGCTTTAAAATCAGGTAATTCTATAGGTGACCATTAAGTTTTTTGTATAATTGTACGCACATTTCTACACAAATCATAGAATGTTGAAACAGACGAAATAGGATCTCATTTACTTCAACTTCACGAAAAGTGAAGGCCTCATACAACACTAGGAAACATTCTCTCTATTCTGAAACTGTGAAATAATTTCTAATCACTTATTATCTGACAATGAAATATTTATTTAGTACGTCATCAACTAAGCGAATAAGTGAAGGAACATTGACCTCCCTATAATTTTCCTAAAACTATTTGAACAAATAAATAAACAACTTTTTAGCTTAGTTCATGCTACTCTAACCTGTTATTAAAGTTGGGTCACACAGAATTCTTAAAATATACAATACATAAAAAAAGAAAATTCAATATAAAATTTAAATTTAATTTTTTGCCCGCAAAATTTTTTGGAATAGAATTTATAATTATGTCACAATAAAGTAACATTGGCTGATATTCTGAGCCTTAGAACCCGGTCTAATTCTTCAATAGACCGTGGTTTTTGAACAAATTTAAGTGAAAAAAATTTTGTTTTAAAGTAATCCTTTCAGCTATTGTGAAGCTGATATTTTATACGGCACTCCATTCTAAAGCAATGATATTAATTTTATGACAATACCTAACAGTATTACATGTAAGCAATCATACACAATGCAGTTAACCATATTTTCTTTTTATGTTTTCCAAATACAATAATTATCAGTATGAGTGTTTCATTTCAATTATTTAATATTGGGAGATATTCTCCCTGGGTTACCTGTCACGCTTCTGAAATAGAAAGTTACGGTTCTAGGGTTGAGAACCATCTTTTTTCGATTGATTTCTATCCTGTTTTTCAGCACCTCTGATGTTCTTCTTCACCTTTTATTTCATAACCTTTATTTTCATAACCATAACCTTTCATAACCATCACATATCTTTCATAACCTTTCTTCTTATTTTACTGTTTTTATGCGCACTGGGTCCTTTGTAGGAACACCGTTTGTGCATAGATTCCACGTTTCCTTAACTCCATACTAATTGGTGCATTCATCCTTCATCAAGAAATCCCACTCGGTCACAATAAATTTAGCCTAAAAAACTTTCATTGTTTTCACAGAAAGCGATATATTCCAATTTTCTACTTAACTATCGTCTACAAAATCTAATCCAAACTCGTGAGCAAGCAAATATAAGTAGATACACATCCTTCGATTCCATAAACTTTTTTCACATTCAACTGAAGAAAGAAATTAACAATTGGCTTTTTGCATTTTGTTCTCTCCACCTATCATATTTGAACATGTTCCTTCTGGTAAATGCAAACTGGTCGCCAAAACACGGCTGTATCAAAACTAATGAATCCCGTTGCATCTTGCATAAACTATTTGTTTCACTCAAACTCTCGACTTAAATATATGTATGTGCATCACCTTTAAATTATTTTACCATTCTCCTTCCTAATCATCCGTGAAATTAGAATCTGAATTCCCCGAAATAGAACTTTATTAACCGTATCACACCCACGTACAAATTTCTTTATAATGCCACTGGAAAATAAGGGCGACATTTGACAAATACAAGGGTATAAGAACCTCTTGTGGTGATCCCAGCGGCAAGCCGCGGACCTCCACAAGACCTGAGAAAAGCTGACGCCAGACTACAACCGCATCCGTTCCAGAGCACCTCCGGAACCGAAGCGCCTAGTCAACCAAACACGGGACCTGAGAGAAGCCGCCTCGCGACTATGAGAAAAGGTGCCCGTAAGCTACAACGGCTTCCTGCCTCCAGCACCACAGGCCCACAAACTCGCGACCAATCAGGACTCACGCCCGGACTCAAGGCTTGCACTCGAGGCCTACATAAGGCGACCCCAACAAGGCTCGCACTCACTCAAGCCCTCGTCCGCGTTCAAGTCACATCTCCAGCACCAGCCTCGTGTTCCTGCACCTAGCTTCCGAGATCGACTTTATCTCTCGCGTACCTGCACCAAGCTCCGGAGACCGTCCCTGCCTATCGACACCCCAAGGTGTTGCACGGTTTTAAACCTAGTAGCGTCTTGCTGCTTCAAGGTGTTTCGAAGCCTTAAAAAAGTCACGTTGCAACGCCCCGCGCCGGCGTCGTCGGCCAAGCCGCTCTACGACATCTCTCGCCCGCTCCGGCCGGCTAGCCTCGCCGTAGCTACTTACCAGCTACAACGGTGAACCGCGTGGCGGCTGGGCCCGACCCAGCTGACTAGCCTCGTCTCGGCGCCCCGCTAGCACCAGCTAACCTGTTCGTAACAGTCGCACGACGTAGCACCAATCATCACGTCTCGCCGCTGCGTCCGTAAGTAGCGTCCTCGCGGACGTTACCCCCTATTGGTGCTTGTTTCAATCATTACGTAATTTATGTCATTTTCGAATAGGATTGTATTTCAATCATCACGTATTAGTACTATTCTCGCATAGGATTGTGTTTCGATCATTACGTCATTCCCGAATAGGATTGTGCTTCAATCATCACGTATTTGTGCTATTCTCGCATAGGATTGTGTTTCAATCATTACTTAATTTATGTCATTTTCGAATAGGATTGTATTTCAATCATCACGTATTATTACTATTCTCGCATAGGATTGTGTTTCAATCATTACGTCATTCTCGAATAGGATTGTGCTTCAATCATCACGTATTTGTGCTATTCTCGCATAGGATTGTGTTTAAATCATTACGTCATTCCCGAATAGGATTGTGCTTCAATCATCCCGTAATTGTGCTATTCTCGCATAGGATTAAGTTTCAAGTTATATCATTCTCGAATAGGATTGTACTTCAATCACCACATATTTGTTCTATTCTCACATAGGATTGTGTTTCAATCATTACGTACTTCTCGAATAGTATTGTATTTCAACCATCACGTATTAGTGCTGTGTTCCAATCATTACTTAATTTACGAGTAACGAACAGTGCTCATAGTAGTCACCGAGGGCCCAGTGTAATGGTCCGTGTTCCGTGTACCTAACAGTCACCAATATAATTACCGTGTTACCCCCGTGTTGTCCATATCCTGCCGAATACGGTTGTACCTCAGGCACTCGCTTCGGGCTATCCTATCACGAAAAAGATAGCTCAAAGCCTGCCCGAAGCGTGTTGCAGCCTGGGGGAGAACACTACACTGGTTGACCCCAGAGGTATTCGGCAGGCAATAGGAGGCATGGCTGGGAAAGATATCTGGTTGCCCGCATTCAGCGGAGATGTGAAAGGATGGTTACTGCATTGCGACGTGTTCCTCGCACAAGTACCAAACCTGGACGACGGCGCAAAGTTCGGAGCGTTACTAGGAGGACTCCCAACACACATCGTATCCGAGATCCAAGAAATACTCCTGAACCCACCGGCAAACGACAAATACGACGCATTAAAAGCCGCATTAACGCACCGTTTCGTGCGACACGACGAGGAAGCAAACTACGACACCATCGTCAAAACTACCATGGGAGACAATACGCCATCAGAATTGCTCCTCGAAATGAAACGACTGAACAGCTGCAGGCAAGCACCCCTACCACCGTCCGTCATCCGTTCCATGCGCCTCGCAAAGCTACCAATCACAGCACAACCGCTGATCGAGGCACTAGGCAGGGGAAAAACGGACGAAGAATACAGAGTAATCGCAGATCAGATCATAGCAAGGCAAACCGCTTGCCAAACTGCCATGAGTGAACCCATCGCCGTAACTGCCATCAAACAACCACCATCTCTTACCGTCTCAAGAGCGGAATTTGACAAAGCCCTACAGGAAATAGCAGAACTCAAGAAAATGCTGGCAAACGCTTTACGCCCACAGGAAAACAAGAAGCAAGCAGAAAATTGGCGAAACCAAACCCCAGGACCTAGGTACGGAAACAGAAGCAATACAAGAATCAAGCAGGACCAAGCAATCTGTTATTACCACCAAACTTTCGGTAACCGAGCAAGAAACTGTACCCAACCTTGCAGTTTCGCGGGAAACGACGACCGCGGAGAATGGTAAACGCCCCAGTCTCCGCACAGACAAAAAAAGGCGAGCTAATGTACGTCACAGACACCGGCAACGTACGATACCTCATCGACACCGGTTCAGCCGTCAGCCTAGTACCAGCCAAAAAGAAACACACGCTCAAACCCCCGTCCTACGACTTACTCGCCGCCAACAACACCCCCATAGCTTCTTACGGGACGACTGAGTGCATCATCCTGCTCAACCCCCTATGGCCCGTAAGTTGGAACTTCATAGAAGCGGACGTGAGACAACCGATCATTGGCATGGATTTCCTCGCCGCACACCAGCTAAGCGTCGACACCGCAAACGCAAGCCTATACGCCCAAGCTTCCGGAACCAAAGTACCCTGCAAACGTGTCGTTTCAAGAAGCCAACGAGTGCACAGGATCGAACACCAAACCGCCCCGGAATTCAACACATTGTACGAGGAATACCCCGGAATACTACCGACCTCCCAACACATCCGGCACACACAAAAGAAAATCGACGTAGAACACCACATCGAAACAACCGGACCCCCAGTATATGCACGACCAAGGAGACTGTCTCCGGAAAAATTGGAAGCGGCGCGACAAGAATTCAAGGAAATGCTGGAACATGGCATCATCAGGCCGTCGAAGAGCGCCTGGGCATCACCCATGCACATGGTACCAAAGGCAGCCGAACCCGGGGCATGGAGAATCTGCGGAGACTACAGACGACTGAACGCAAGCACCAAACCTGACCGTTACCCAATACCACACTGTCAAGACTTCCATTACAAACTGCATAACAAAACAATCTTCTCCAAAATCGACCTCGTCAAAGCCTATCACCAAATACCCGTCAAAAACGAGGACATCCAGAAAACGGCCATCACCACACCATTTGGGCTGTACGAATACACCGTGATGTCATTCGGGCTGCGGAACGCAGCCCAAACGTTCCAACGATACATCGACGCGGTAACAAGAGACATGGACTTCGTAACGGCATACATCGACGACATACTGATAGCGTCCGCAAACGCAGAGGAGCACCAAAAACACCTCCGACAACTCTTCCAACGGCTACAAGGAGAAGGACTGCGCGTGCACCCCGCCAAGTGCATTTTCGGAGTGCCCGAGCTAGACTTTCTCGGACACAGAGTGTCAGCCGGCGGAATCTCACCACTCCCTCAGAAAATAGAGGAAATATGCAGTTTTCCCCAACCAGCAACAGTAAAAAAGCTACGACAATTCCTAGGAATAGTCAACTATTACCACCGATTCCTCCCAGCCGCAGCAGAAAAGATGCAAGCTCTGACCGGATTGACAAAAGGATACTCCAAAAACTCAAAGAAAATTATCAACTGGACAATAGAACTAGACGCAGCGTTCACTAGCCTAAAACGCGAGATCTCGCAACTCACCTTGCTAGCGCACCCCGCTCCAGAAGGCAAAAGCACCTTAATCACAGACGCATCAGGAACCGCAGTCGGCGCCGTACTACAACAAAAAGTCGGGCAAGAACAGCGCCCCGTAGCATTTTTCTCCAAAAAACTAGACGACACCCAACGTAAATACAGCACCTACGACCGCGAACTAATGGCGATATTCCTCGCAGTGAAACACTTCGAGCATTTCTTGGAAGGCCGAAGCTTCGAAATCAGGACAGACCATAAACCGCTCTGTTTTGCCCTGCAAAAAGCCACGGAAGGCAACAGCCCCCGGGTAGCAAGACAGCTCTCCTACCTCTCACAGTTCGACTGCGAAATCAAGCACATCAGCGGCGACAACAACACGGTCGCAGACGCGCTATCACGTCTCGTGTCAACAATAATACCTAAAGGACCCGCGATCAACTACGACAAAATAATGACCGAACAAAACAGAGACGCAGAATTAGAAGAACTGCTGCACCCAGCATCAAAGAACGCGCTCAAACTACGCCCCATAATCAGACAGACCGGTAAACCACCCCTCTGGTGCGACGTGTCAACAGGCCTACGGAGGCCATACATCCCGGAATGCTGCAGAAAGAACGTATTCCAGTTTTCCACGGGGCGGGTCATCCCGGCATACAAGCAACAAGGGACCTCTTGAGGCAGCGAGTAATCTGGCCCGGACTCGACAAAGACGTCGGCAAGTGGACACGCGAGTGCATTCCATGCCAGACAAGCAAAATAATAAGGCACACCAAATGCCCGCCCGGGAAGATGCCGGTACCCAAGGAACGGGTCCAGACGATACACATCGATATCGTCGGACCACTACCCGTGTCACAAAACAAACGGTACCTGCTGACGTACATTGACCGCTTCACCAGATGGTGCACCGCTACCCCAATGGCCGATTGTACGGCAGAAACAACAGCACGGGCATTCCTAAAAGACTGGGTAGCATCATTCGGCGCTCCAACAACAATCATCACGGAGCAAGGCGTCCAGTTCGAGTCTAACTTATGGAAAAACTTGCTGACGGCGCTGGGCGCTGAGAGACAGCGAACGACAGCGTACCACCCGCAGAGCAACGGACTGGTGGAGAGGATGCACAGAAGATTGAAGGAGGCGTTAAAAGCTACGGTCACTGACGCAGACTGGGCAGACGCACTACCCCTCATACTGCTTAACATCCGAGCCGCGCCACACACGGACGCAAACATCTCCCCCGCCGAAATGGTATACGGACAAACATTGCGCCTCGCAGGAGAGCTACCCGAGAAAGAAAAAGGAGACCGGCCCGCCAGAGAATTTCTACAATGCCAAAAAAACGAGTGACAAACCTGCAGCCAATACTGCCACGACAACAGGGACCCCAAAAAGCCAATGTCCCGAGCGCTCTATACAAGGCGACCAACGTCTTCGTGAAACACGGGGGGCACAGAAGACCCTTACAGAATCCCTACGCAGGTCCCTTTCCCGTGCTCCAAAGGACACCAAACTACATCACCGTAGATATACAAGGAAAAAAGCTAACATCGCGACGGAAAGGGTCAAAGCAGCGTACCTACCACCATCGAGGATAAACCTCAACAACAGGCTAAGGCAACGAGAGCAACAAACTACGAAGTATACGAGGGAGTTCCGTTCCCTGGAATAGGCACAGCAATCCCTGAAACAGCAAAACAGGCAGTATTCACTAAATACGGCAGAGAAAGCAGACCACCAGTGAGGTACTAAGTGTTTAAAAAAAAAAAAAAAAAAAAAAACACGAGAGGGACACCTGTGGTGATCCCAGCGGCAAGCCGCGGACCTCCACAAGACCTGAGAAAAGCTGCCTCCAGACTACAACCGCATCCGTTCCAGAGCACCTCCGGAACCGAAGCGCCTAGTCAACCAAACACGGGACCTGAGAGAAGCCGCCTCGCGACTATGAGAAAAGGTGCCCGTAAGCTACAACGGCTTCCTGCCTCCAGCACCACAGGCCCACAAACTCGCGACCAATCAGGACTCACGCCCGGACTCAAGGCTTGCACTCGAGGCCTACATAAGGCGACCCCAACAAGGCTCGCACTCACTCAAGCCCTCGTTCTCGTTCAAGTCACATCTCCAGCACCAGCCTCGTGTTCCTGCACCTAGCTTCCGAGATCGACTTTATCTCTCGCGTACCTGCACCGAGCTCCGGAGACCGTCCCTGCCTATCGACACCCCAAGGTGTTGCACGGTCTTAAACCTAGTAGCGTCTTGCCGCTTCAAGGTGTTTCGAAGCCTTAAAAAAGTCACGTTGCAACGCCCCGCGCCGGCGTCGTCGGCCAAGCCGCTCTACGACATCTCTCGCCCGCTCCGGCCGGCTAGCCTCGCCGTAGCTACTTACCAGCTACAACGGTGAACCGCGTGGCGGCTGGGCCCGACCCAGCTGACTAGCCTCGTCTCGGCGCCGCTAGCACCAGCTGACCTGTTCGTAACCGTCGCTCGACGTAGCACCAATCATCACGTCTCGCCGCTGCGTCCGTAAGTAGCGTCCTCGCGGACGTTACCCCCTATTGGTTTCTTGTTTCAATCATTACGTAATTTATGTCATTTTCGAATAGGATTGTATTTCAATCATCACGTATTAGTACTATTCTCGCATAGGATTGTGTTTCGATCATTACGTCATTCCCGAATAGGATTGTGCTTCAATCATCACGTATTTGTGCTATTCTCGCATAGGATTGTGCTTCAATCATTACGTCATTCCCGAATAGGATTGTGCTTCAATCATCACGTATTTGTGCTATTCTCGCATAGGATTGTGTTTCAATCATTACGTAATTTATGTCATTTTCGAATAGGATTGTATTTCAATCATCACGTATTAGTACTATTCTCGCATAGGATTGTGTTTCAATCATTACGTCATTCTCGAATAGGATTGTGCTTCAATCATCACGTATTTGTGCTATTCTCGCATAGGATTGTGTTTCAATCATTACGTCATTCCCGAATAGGATTGTGCTTCAATCATCACGTAATTGTGCTATTCTCGCATAGGATTAAGTTTCAAGTTATATCATTCTCGAATAGGATTGTACTTCAATCACCACATATTTTTTGTATTCTCACATAGGATTGTGTTTCAATCATTACGTACTTCTCGAATAGTATTGTATTTCAACCATCACGTATTAGTGCTGTGTTCCAATCATTACGTAATTTACGAGTAACGAACAGTGCTCATAGTAGTCACCGAGGGCCCAGTGTAATGGTCCGTGTTCCGTGTACCTAACAGTCACCAATATAATTACCCTGTTACCCCCGTGTTGTCCATATCCTGCCGAATACGGTTGTACCTCAGGCACTCGCTTCGGGCTATCCTATCACGGAAAAGATAGCTCAAAGCCTGCCCGAAGCGTGTTGCAGCCTGGGGGAGAACACTACACTCTCCTCTGTGCCGGAAGACCATACTGCCGTAGCTCACAACACACTGGGTAAGTCATGCTTGATTATGTTTAATAATGAATGTCTGTTATTCCTAGTATCTTCCTTGTACACTTCGTAATGGAACGTCGGTATTGTGATTGACCGTTCTATGATGAACATTTTTGTATATTTCTCTCTTTCTTTGAGTATTTATTATGCTATGATAAGGGGATGGAACTTGTCTCTTAAAGATGTTTACGTAATGGACATATCTATGGGGATTAGCATTCCCAGGGGGAAAAGTAGAATGGCCCAAGTTGAGGGTTAGACAGGCCTTCTTTTTGTGTAAAGCGGCCCATAGACGATCAACTAAATCGTCAATATTGCTCAGTGTCAATTAAATTGACCATAAAATTGATAATCTATGGGCCGCTTAACACGTTATCCCGCGTTTCTGCGACTGGTCGGGCTGGTCGGGACAGAACAGCGAAATCGAGTTTTCAGCTAGAAAATTTTTTAATTATTTCTAATGAACATGAGCAATGAAATTGCTCGATAACCTTATCACCTAGTATGATATGTTATTTTTCAAAATAAATCGCGTAAAGCATAAAATATCGTGCATCCCAATTGAAAATCAAGGACGTATCGCCGATGTGTTATGGCCGTGCAAGGACGAACCTAAGGGACGTAACATGGGTAAATCACCTTCGAATCGTAGGCGAAATGTCCACTTGAGGACGAACTTTTGGCTCAGGTACGTAAGCGGCCGTCCGCGATGATCAGACATGCTAAGTCCTTGCTACGTCCCTGCTCGACCCATTCCACCGGCGATACGTACATGATTCGCGGATGGCCATCCTTGAATTTAGCGTTAAAAAAAACTGTCGGCCGCGCACAGACGAGATTTATCGCCTCTAAGCGACCCTCAAATATAAATATAGATATGTATAATCACATATATATATATTTATATTTCAGGATCGCTTAGAGGCGGTAAATCTCGGCTGTACGCGGCCGAAAGTTTTTGTCAAAAGTTGTCGTTTTTAAAAGGAACACTCATATATATATTATATATACATTATATATATATACATACATATATTAATATTTCAGTGTTGCTTTTCAAACAACTTCGCTGAGCGTGGCAGAGAGTTTCTAATGACAAAGCTTGGTATTAAAACACTCAAATGTTTACCCCCGCCCGCTGTTTATTATGTAAAGTAACAAAAATACCGGCTCATCTTGGCCGATAATTAAGCACACCTGTCCAATTACAGCATATACTGCGCTGGTCGTGTTTCTACGATCACATACTGGACTCGCAGTTTTTAAAACATGTTTTGACATTCAAGTTATTTATTGCTTAAATTTTTCACGAAAATGCAAAGCACGATCGGCATTAAGCACCCAAAAAAGGTGAAAATGAAATATTTAATTAAAATTAATCCTTTATTTAAGCTAAATCTAGAATATTAGGATAAGCCTCCCTATTCAAATTAATGCGTTGTAGAGAGTGGAAGATGGAACACAAATTTGTGGGGAATTAAGCGAACGGGGAATGTATGAACAAGGCGTGAAACACCTTGTTTTCAGAATCAACAAGATACACAGAAGTTTATGAAACATGATAGAAGTTAAAGAACGTAATAAACAGCGTCTAACTCGAGTAAAACTGACTCGTCAAGGGCTGGTGCATTATTTTCAAATGCCCAAGTGATAGCTGAAAGATAAGTGACGGGTCTCTTGCCTCTCCTCCATCCCAGTCAACTGATCCTGTTGAAAAAAAATAGTTCGTTAACATGTATAGGATTGCTATCCAACAAATTAATATTCTGAGTACGAAATACCTTTAATAGTTTCCTGGTGAATCAAATTTTAGTGAGAATAAATGCTCTTCACAGCATAGTTTTGTGAGGTTTATCCTTCGTTTCAGGTTCCTTATCAGTAGCTTTACTCATTTAATTAATAAGGGTATACTGGGTCGAAAAAACAAAGTTAGAGAGAAATATCGAATTACTTGTGTTTCAATAGTTCTAAACATGTTAGAATACAAAGATAATCACTGATTTACGCTAGATTAGACAGAACAAAAATATTGGTAGCAAATATCACAATGCGAGAAGACTAGGTAGGGTAATTCTGTACATGATTGAAATTGCAGTTGACTAGTTATTGCCGCACACCAGATATTCGCATGTTAACGGCATCAGAGATAGAGGTAAAATGAATGAACAACTGGAGATTTCACTCGTCTACAAGCCACAGTTCTATTGAACAATTTTAGAACAAAAAATTATTTGTAATTTCGTTGAGGCTAGGTTTAAGTTTATGACATATTTGAACATGCTCCTTTCAACAACATTATACAAATTTTTTTGTATATGAGCACAGATCTTCATTTGAGGGCTCACAGCTATGTTCAATACTGAAATGATTAAAAATGGAACCTTAATATTTGTGCGAGGTTAATCTAACCTTCAGTTTCATCCTAGTCATGCCAAGTGTAGCATTGCAACACTTACTGAAAGACTTGCGTTCTATCCTTTTACATTCGAACTGAAATATCACATTGCCTCGGCCAAGGTCACTGACTCCGGATCTGGAAATATTGTTTCCAAGTAGATCACTGATTTCTTGATTTTGTAGAGCACACGAAGTTTTAATGACATATCTGGATCTATTGGTTTCACGAAAGTTTTCACAACATTTTTGAAGACACGTTTATCAATTTTGAAATTGCTATGCATTTGACTTTCATAGAATATATTTATGTTTTGCATATCCCGGGTTATGGTCCTCACTCAAAATTCGATTCACAAAGTTACCAATTCCATCAATAAGCGTATTGGAGAAATTTTTATTAACTAGCAACCGATTACATAGTAGCATTTCTGAATGAAAACTTGCCCAGTTGCTGCACACTTCATAAATGTTCTTTAATAAGGTATGGATAACACCTTCATAATACACATGCGCTGCATCACAATCACAGTTTCTGGTTCCACCAGCATGCAAGGGTGCCATACGCTGTTATAGGAAAAGCACCCTGAGATTCTTCAACTTAAATGTCATGAAATGGCAGCTTCCAACTTACACGCCCAGCTCATACGTAAATGTAACACCTGATTATCAGTCACCAAATTCCTCAACATCTCCAAATACTCTACCATCTCAATTTCAACGATAATATCGTCCACGTACCATGCGTATAAATCGGCTTCACCGGTATAGAATTCATGTTATAAAAGCACTGCAGATTTATAAACTGGAACCTACCCTCAACGAAAATACAAGTTATTTTTTGCTCTAAAATTGTTCTGTAGGACTGTGGCATAGACGTTTGGAACCTCCGGTAGATCGTCCATTTTGCCTTCATCTCTGGTGCCGTTAACATTTGAATATCTGTTGATCAATAAGTAGGCATCTGTAATTTTAATCTTGCACAAAAAAGTCCTACCTTGTCATAACGCAATGGGATTACCAATATTAATATTCAGTCTGATGTAGCATAATTTTTGGATTGTCATTGTTTTATCAAAGTAATTGTTTGTTTTGTCTTTGGCATCCTGAAGATGATGTTAGTAACATCGAAATGTTGACTTTTATAAACTGATATATGTAAAATTTTTAAGAAATTGAGTGTTCATTTCAGTGAAATGATATGTGACTATCTTTGTATTCTAACACGTGGAGAACTAAAACAATTTCGCAAAGTTTAAAAGTTAGAAAATGAATTGTGTTAGGATAATGTGAAAACATCTTTATTATACTATCAATCTATCGTTATAAGCACATGAAAAAATCTAATTTCAGTACTACGTGCGCAATGAGCTTAGTAAATGATGGTCAGTTGAGACAATACCCATATCCGGCACTCCCGTCATCCCCTATTTAATAACAGGCTACACTTAGTATCGCTCCAAATGACTACTATCATCATTTACACTTTCAGCGCAACATACTCTACCGGTGGTCTCGGAAGGGATATTCCTAATGCTGCTGACCGAACAGTATGACAAACTAAATTTTTAATGAATATTGAATTAAAGCAAAATGAAGGCCGGATCTGGTTATTGTTTGTATTTTCAAAATAACTAACTTTAATCGACTTCAAATTTTAGTTGAACATTGAACCTCAGTTTAACCAATTGAGGTCAACGTATTGAAATATATACTCATGAAGTCACGTTTCGGAATTGATGTGCATGCATATCACTCGCAACTGAAAGTGGGTGACTAATAAGTAGATACAGCACGAAGTCGTCTCGTCGAAAAGGGCGTTAGAACCTAATTACGGGGAGTGGGTGACTGGAGTTATTCATTAAACAATAAAAGTTTGGTACAAAATTTGTTATCTGTGAACCTACATGAGATTGCAAGTTTATCCTGGTGAAACTTCATAAAACATTATTCAGCAGAGCTTATCTATGAGATGAGAGCTTTCTGAAAGGCAGCTTTCACTTTACTCCTAGGCTCGTTTCTGTACTCGGGAATTTGAGCAAGAGCACCTGCATTGCAATGAAAGAAAAAATATGAAGAAGGTCGTTCGCAACAAATTATGGCAGGCTGTATCCTACTCTTCTATTTTACGTACTTAATTAAAAACAATCCAGATGTTGTGAACATGATTTACAAATATTAATTAGTTTTCTGTCACAATACTCTTAAATACATGGTATCATGGTTACTCACTTTTGATTACTGCACACGCGACGGAGCGCAGTTGGCAAACTTGATTTCAGTCCTCAGTCTGTGGGGGCCTAAACCTGGCATGGAGAATTCTGTCGCTAGGTTTCTCGCGAGTAAGATTTTCAACATCGCTGTCACTGTGCGACTAAGGTTTGCTTCCCTGGCGGTCATCAGATATGAAACCTGGAAATTTGAGAACAGGAAATTGTAGGACATGTTTAAAAATGTTAGTTTCTCCACATTTTCGAAGTACATTAGCTTACAATTTTGTTTGAATCCTCAGCAGCATATTAACTTGGAAGTCTCACTACGAAAACTTGTGACTACCGAAATGAAAGATTGTGTTTGTCCAAGTTTTTCGCGCATATTTCACGCCAACTCCCCATCATAACGAAGAAGCGTCAAATCCAGTGTTCACAAATATTTAAATAACAATTTGATATAAATGGAGGGATATATTAGCAATTATTTGACCACAATACAACTTACAAGATCTTCGCGCTGAAGTATGTAGTCCAGTCTTCCATTGAAGTCGCACGCGTGAATCCTCGAACTGGTGTTACGTTGGCAGATTTTTCTGATTAAAGATGCTCCTTCAGAAGCAAGGCGATCCCAGCAACTTGATCATTAAATATTTCAACTTTACACTCCCTGCGATCGAGTTGACTCTGAATGGCAGCTATTTCCATTTTTTTTGGCGAAGCAACGGAACTGGAAATGAAAGGAACGATAGAATTATTTACCTAGTAAGTTCTTAAATATCATATTATTTAAGAGTTCTTATGATAGTCTTGTAAAGTAAATGAAAGGATGTTCATATGTACATTATAGTACTCAAAACCGGAAAAACAAGTAAAGTTTTTGCGTCATTTCATAGAAATTTCTGCATATAACGAAATGGAAATTAAAATGCTTAATTTGAAGGAAGATGATATGCACCATATTTGGGTAAATGAAGTAGTAAAACACGTCAAAACATATTGGAATTGTTCCGCGCAGTACTATGGAACTAGATATTCTTTGTGAGCTCCCTGAAAAGATTGCATTTCTATGAATTAATATACGATTTTTCACGTGATTTACTTAATCGTTGATTTAAAATCGAATACCATTGATAAAAACGGAATCACATTCCTTGGCAGAGCCCTTTTACCGATATAGTCAATGGTAAAATAAACACTAACGATAGTGTAAAGTATGAATTTACACACACAGCTTTTACAATTAACAAAAGTAGAGATTCATTCCTTCTATTTTTCACAGTGTCATCGTACGTATCGAAAAGAAACTATTCCATCAAATTCCTATTTAGATATATCGAAGAAAAACATGTAAAGCAATAGTTGACCCTCCCAATAAATAATGAAATGAATAATGAAGGCATTTACGGATGCTTTATTTCCAATCAAGCCTGATACATATCACCTTGTACATTGGATTTTCAAATGTCTTATAACTAACACCAGGACGCCATGACGCTTTCCCCCGGTCAAGACCGGTTCCCATTCCAGACACCAGGGTAGAGTGGGGTATTGTACTTGGAATTTTTCTCCTTTACCCGACAGAGAAAATCGCAACTACCAGCGCCGAAATTCGATCCTGAGTCTGACGCACGGCGGCAGAAACCTCTAGCCACATGGCTATGGCGAGCACTATACATTACGCACCTAAAATATCACGCATAAAATTAGGTATACATAAAATAGATTAACACTCAACATGTACTGTAATAGATTTCTTTATGATGAACGGACTCATAAACAAAACAAAATAAAACAAAGTTCACATATCAATTTGATAATTATTATGATTATTATTATTATTATTATTATTATTATTATTATTATTATTATTATTATTATCAGCTCCCAGAGGAAAAATGTGAGGGCCCGAGCTGAGAAATAGGTAGGCCTTTTTTTTGTTGAAATAAATGTTTTTTGTTATGTTAAAGGACCACCTTTTTTCGGTTCACTACTGTCTTGTTCTTCAGCATCTCTGACTTTCTTCTTCAACTTTTATCTTATTTCATGAACTTCTTCCTCATCTTACTTTTTCTATGCCCTTTCAGCATAGATTCCTCATTTTCTTGACTCCATACTAAATGGTGCCTTCCTCCTTCCTCTCTTCGATACGCTCTATTTTTGCAGCGGTTGGGGAGGCTTAAACTAACTTATAATCTAATCTAATCAATTATTATTATCATTATTTAAGAAGGTTTTAGCCTCCCTTAACCATGACCAAGATGTTCCAAGAGAGGAAGGAGGAAGGCACCATTTACTATGGAGTTGAGGGAACGCGGAATCTATGCACAAGGTGCATAGAAACAGTAAGCCAAGAATGAAGACCATCAAACAAGAAAAAGCTGAAGAAGAAATTAGAAGGTGCTGAAAAACAGGACAGCAGTGAACCGAAAAAAGATGGTCCGTAACAAAACAAAAACCTCTTCTATTTTAACAAAAAGAAAGCCTACCTAACCTTTAGCTCGGGCCCTCACATTGTCCCCCTGGGAGCGCTAATTTCCATTGATACAACAGTTGTATCCCCCTGAGGGGCACATATCAATGTGAAAGAAACATCGTTATCTGAACGTAATTCTCACCGGCTTAGGTCGGGAACGAATTCAGCAGTTGGGAGACAGGTTGAGCACCTTGCTCAGAGTCCTCGGACGAATCCAATTCTTCTGAAAGTAAAAACGCGTGTATGAGATATTTTCAGATATGTCAAGGTAAGGACGTGTAGCACATTTTTCCTGATAGCTAAACTTCTCTATTCCTCCTTAGCATCTTAACAATAGAGCTTTACCAAATTTTCCGGCAGACGATTTACAATGCCACCCCTATAGGTGCTAGTGTGGATCACTGCTCAAAACGTAACCTCTAAATTATAATGTTGGAAACTATATAAGTTTCTTGCCAAACATTTTCATGCGTTTTTATATTTAAAAGCAGGGCATATGTAGAGCAAGGTTAAGTTAAGCTTCGTGAGGGTGAGTTAAGACAAGTCATGTTATGTACAATTAAATAAAAGGGAAACTCTTTAATGTTAACGGTTAACCTACAGTTAATGATATGGTTTACGGTGCGGTTAAAGTTTAAGTAGGTTGCAATTATATAATGTTGGATTTAATTCTATAATATAGATATCAAGTAAACTAATGGGAGTTTTTAGTAGAAATTGAACTGGCAACCATAAATGAAAGTCGTTATAATATCCTGTTCACATTCAATTATGTATATGTTAAATTACAATTACAATTATATCCACACATTTATATTTGAAGAAAATGTGTAATTGTATAAACATCATATAATTACAACAATTATAAAAAAATAGTTTGAAAAAGAAACTACTCCACCAAATTCCCATCGAGATCTGTAGAAGAAAAAGGTTATAGAAATAAAAGATCATCGAATGTGTATCAAGAATGGAGAAGTCCCAATACATTAAAAAAAGTATATTATTAGTATATAGTAAAAATAAAGCATATTACTGTAATTGATGCCACAGTCTTTATAGCTCGACTCGCCCTATCATCGTTATTGATATAAGTATCGCAAAAATATGATTTTGAGTACGTCATATTACTGTTATTGGGATTTTTGGAGTTTAACTACACCACAATTTTTACGAAAAATATCAGAGAAACTTGATAACTGCTATTAATGAAATGTGTTTGAAATTAATTTTATATAAAGTGTGCAAGTTTCATGAGAATCGGACCATATTTTAGTTTATTAAACAAGCAGAAACAACAAAAACATCCCTAATGAAATTAAACCAGTCAACAACTGTATGATCATCTAAACCCAATTGTTTACAGATCACAGTCATAGAAAGTTCCAATCACAAATAAAAATAAATTAGTTTCAAAATTTGTGGGATCGAAGGATGACTTTCCTGAAAAAAGCTCTTTCTCCCTGCGGAAACTAAAGTACGACACTTCCGTGTAAGAAATTATTTGGAAGTTGGATCACCAAAATTTTAAAGCCGAAGCATTTAATTACATGGGGGAGCCACATTTTACACAACTCCCATTAGTATGATTCAAATAATTGTAATACTGCAAATACGCTAATAGCGACACTTCACAATTCAATAAATGCTCAAGATCTTCTAATGTACTAACGAATATTTTTTTTTCTGAAAATTAAGAAGAAAAATATAAAATTATGTATATGATAAAATGTGTTCCAAATCTAATTTTACATATACTAGTTTCATAAAAATTGCACTATAATTAAAAAAATTCTGCGTGGGGTTGTTAAACTTTAGAAATTTCCTGATATTGAAGCCACTACTTTAAAGCTCAACTCGTTCTATCCTCGTCATTGATCAAAGTATCGTAAAAATATGATTTTGGATAGAAAAACCTTAACAGAGGGTAACATACATGACGAAATAATTCACTCACCATTTCCCAAATTACTAGAGGTGGTGAACTACAAGTTAGGCCATATCTCGAGAAAAATATCTTGTAAATGTGAAGAAGATGCGACTTATTGATTTTTGAAAGTTTGTTGCTTATAACATATCAATTACATCAAAATGAACAACTTTTCATCATTGCACTTTTGGGGGCAATTGAGTATTTAACGAGTTATAGCGGTAAATTACTGGCCGTAACTCTAGTGTTTGAAGCGGCAAGTAATTCAAGCAGCGTTTCTGACGGCAACACTGCAATGCCGTCTTGCGTCCAGCGCGCTCGTCATCAAAGACGAAACCAAACCTACTGCTATACCTCGTTAAATACTCGTGTACCGCAAAAAGTGTATTGATGAAAAGTAGTTTATTTCAATGTTATTAGTTACCAAGATTCAAGCAACAAAAATTCTAAAATCGATTAGTAGATGTTTATCCATCGCACCCATCATCATAGACGAAAATTAACATACCGCTATAACTCGTTAAATACTCATTTGCCCTAAAAAGTGCATAGAAGAAAAGTTGCTTATTTCGATATAATTACCATGATAGAGACAACAAAATTTCGAAAATCGATTAGTTGCATCTCCTTCACATTAACCAAATCTCTTACCTCGGCTGCACACTATTCCAGTCCGTCTCTTCCACTTTGAAACTTAACAATAAGACTGCGTGATATCACCCTATTTTCAATTTTATGAACACTTGGAAGCATTTTTACCTTTGCAGTGTAGTCCTTGCATTGTCTGTTCACAAACCTCGGTTCTTTAGTAGTCTTATCCATCTACTCAAACATTTTTAAACTGCCCCACAAACTATTTACTCAATATGTACCTAATAGGGTTAAAACTCAAGAGATTGAAAAATAATAAAATATTCGGTATATGTATATCACAAAATGACCAATACTCAAAACAACAACTATTCGCGTAGGCATAAAATACTTACTTGATGCGACTGCCTGCTAGGTTTGAAGGTGTAAGAACGCCAACTCGCCCTGCAGCGGCTTTTTTCAGGCAACAGGCAAATTCTGTAACACTTCCTTGAGTGGGCCACCGCACTTTTGTCACGGCCTTCAGTATATATCTTATTTGACAGAAGAACTAGCTTCGAGCACAATTTCAATTTTCTCCTCAAAAAAGCTATTTTCTAGCAAGTCAATTTCTAGATTACCAAAGAAATAGAGAAATATAATGAAAGAGTAATCTATCCTGAGTACTTTGATATAAATATCACTAAAACACCCTTCGCAAGACTGAATTTAAAAAATTGAACTCAGCTTGAACGTTCCAGTTGACGAGAAAGTTCTACGGATGAGAGTAACGATCGAATCTGGTCGATCAACATAAAATCGTAGAAGAACTTTCATTCAGTATAAATTCTGAATTTGCCAACATATAAAACGTTCAAACATCTGCACTACAATCAATAAAATTCACATTCCAAGATTTTAAGCAGTAATAATTGCGAATCACAAAGTCACAACACCTATGGGGACATTAAAAACTAACGAACTGTCTAACTAAGCTGCACCGCTGGTGCGATGACACGGACAGTGACAGACTGCCCCTTGCCAGATCGAAACTTCCACTGGTACTCGTTCGAACCAGATCATAGAGCAAATTTTTAGGGTAAATTTGCTTACAGACAGTAACGTTTGAATGTTCGAAACAAATTTTTGGAAGAGTTCTTTACACTAGACTGAATAATACTGAATATATATCACTTGTTCTTGGAAGGCAGTATGAGTGTAATACATCATACTTTTTGTTACTACATTTTAGTTCAAACTGGCATGGATAGGGTAATTTGTAGATTGGTCTTCGACTGGTCTTCGACTGGTAGACGATTCATCGATCTCGTACTTACCGAACTCATGACAAACCATTTGCCAACTTCTTTCCCAGACATGTTTTTTTATTATATTCCTTCTCAGTGTATTTCGTAGATGATCAAGTCTTTGTTTTAAACTGAGTAATAATAATAACCGATCTTTGGCCTACGTTTAAGTGCTGTGGTATGCGACGTTTGCTTAAAACGCATGTACGAGTATACTATTTACAAGGCAAGAGTAATATAGTGTCTAATTTTCTCACTTCCTCTCTCTCTCTTCCTAACGAAGATTAATTTGTGCGATGTCATAAGAACGTAATTAGTGTTACATCATTGTTTTATGTATAATTTTCATGATGCAAACACTCGTATATCTTGAGAGCAGACTTCAGCTACGCACGACTGCCTAGGAAATGAAAAAATCCAACAGAAATTAAAAAGCAATGTTACTTGAATCGCGAACAATGGAAAGTTTGACTTGTATCCTTTACCTATACAAACTAGAACTAATTTGGTTACTTGTTAGAATATAAGATTCCCTTATTACCATTAGTTATTCTTTCCAACGTAATTAGCCAAATTTTAACGACATGATGCGATATTTCGTTTCCTTTAAATTTCATTACCAGCTACAGTTGGTAACGCCAGGAAAGTTAATATTTGAAACTGTCATAATAAAATACGTTTTCGCTTAACACTGTTTGAAATCTGTGTTTTTCTTGAAATAATTAGCATTGTCAACAACACGATATTTTCACCATAAAAAATAGAACGATATAGCATTAAATTTATGAATACGATTAATCTTATGTATAATTTGAATCACAATGATACGAGATTTGTCAATTTTTTTATGTAGTTCTTCATTTTAGAAATTACCAAATCATAATTAAATTTTTAGAATGCATTTAGAACTAAAAAGTGATTAAACAGATTTCACTCTTGAAACTCATTTCTCAATTTGAAATCTTGCGTTGTCCTCTCAATAAGTAGCAGTTCTCTTCTGAGAGAGATAGATATACTGCGGGGACTGTAGTTATATGTTTGACTATTCTGGTATCGAAGAATGAAATAAAAACATACCCATTACAAATGTATGGTGAAAATCTATAAATGAACGCAAGTAAACGCACGGACGCATTTATTGTACAGCACAGAGAAGTCTTCAATTTCAATGTTGGCTATATTTTGGAAAACATGAAAATTAAAAAAAGTAGGCGAAATATAGTATCAAGCTTGATGCATTGTACGCAGCCATGTCAAAACACACGTTTCATGGCTTCCGTCCATTATAGGGCGAAAATTCAGTGATATTTGTACAGCTGCAAACCACGGATGGCCGTCAGCAAATGTTACGGCCATTACCCAACTGAAAATTGTGCGCCCTCAAATCATAACTGGCCTGCTTAGAATATCACGTCCGAGCTCGACCGTGCGCAGTTATGAGCGTGGAAAGAGAGTTATAAGGCCGAGACGGCCGACTCGCCTTTAATTCATACTTGATCAACTGTCTCGTCCTTAATTCACCGGCGACACGTCCTTGATTTTCAATTGGGATGAACACCAGCTCATAAGTAGGCAATTTCCCCTTTGATGCACATGTGGCCAAAAATGCGGGAACATGTTAAACCAATACTTCTACTTGAAACCATCTTTTTCTGCCCACTGCGGTGCTGTTTTATCAGTACCTACGACTTTTTTCTTCAACTTTGAGATCTTTTTTCATAATTTTCCTTTTGTACCTGCTGTGTCTATGATCTTAACATAGATTCCATGTTCCCTGAATTCCATACTGAATAGTGCCTTCCTCCTTCCTCGCTTTGGAACGCCTTTGTGGGGGAAATCGAGGCTTTAATGTAACCCAATTATCTAACCCAAGAAATTGACGAATTCTTCCTGGTCTAGAATATACTCGTATTACGACACCGTGGTCGGCTGCATTGCGATAAATGTTATTTTCTATTGAATGGGAAATTTCTGTTAATCTATCCATGAATCTTAAGACTTATTCCCCTTAAGAAATGCAAGCCCGATTTTTACCCTTATCGTTCTGTCATAGGACGATCCTCTGAGCGACACTGCTGCTGATAGAATCATATTCTGCTAACAAATTAGTTCCAAATCCCCCTTCCGGCTAATTGGCAATTGACAGCATTCATGCTGCAGTTTTTGCTTCCCTACATAAGGTTAACAGTTGAAAAGATCAGAATATCAGAAGATTAGTTCGATTGAATTCTGTGATTTCGAGACTTAATGAACACAAATGCTACTCGTATTTCTGCACCACACATCTTTCATAGGAAACTTTTTTAACCCTGTCAATTTGCAAGGAATAAGACTGCAATTAACATAGTTAACGCACTTAGTTCGTCCCAGTTTTTTTTGACAACGCTGACCTCGAATACTTTTTGAGCTTTTTCACAACGCATGACTTCACTTGCTTAACCTTATTGGGATTAGTTCACAATTGAATTCTACATGTACACACGTACAGCGTTTGGACATAAATCTTAATTATAATTTTAAAGACAGTTATTTTACTTGGTGCAAATTGAAATTGTTTATCAGCTCAGCAATCCTGTCAATCGGCTTTATTCGATGCTCTTTAATTGTCCACTCTCGCCTCTTCCTTGAAGGGAATGTTTCCACCACTTAGAAATCTTGACAGCTGGATACTTATGGTTACCAAACCATAACTTTTAACTTGGATTTGTGCAACGATTGCAATCTTTATGACGGACCCCTCGTGTTTGTGTTTAACCCATTATGACTACGTAAAAAGATATAATTTGTCTCGTTGGCATCAACTTTCAGCAGCTTTAACATTTCTGTTCACAGAGCTACTCTTCACACTTCTTCGGAGCCGAACAGCAGGACCCCTGAAGTGCAATCTTACACCGAAGTATTAAAAAACGGCCGAATACTCTTCAACGGATGAGTTCAACGAGTTTCAAAAAGCTTTGGATTGTCATAGAAATTCGACAGAAGATCGTAGTATTGTTTTTGAAATTCCAGTGTATTTCAAACATAATAGCAATCGCGATGAAGTATGTCTTCTAGGATCAGTTCGTCTACCACATAGTTCAAGAGGAATCCTTACGATGTCGTTAGATTCTTGTATTAGTGATACTTATCGGGCATATAGCCCCCAAGATCCAAACCCTCAAGTTTTAGAAGATTTTCAAAGTGTCGTAATAATGCCCTCAAAAGTTATATATAGAAATTTTGATGAACATAAAGACTTGACTGAGAAATACGTGAAATCTACACCTTCTTCAGAGCAAACTTTTGAAAAACTTCCTCAAAATTTAAATAGCCAAGTTCAGCTTCAAAATCGTTCGTGACCATATACAACAGTTCTGGTCGTATTTAAAATTAATAAACAGTGTTACCCGCTTTGCATAAAATTATCAACAAATGCCAATTGTAACTTTGCAGTCAGAGTTGGCGAAGAACTAAACCATTCCCAAATAAACCCTACACTGAGAAAAAATATAGGGTCATTTTGACACACTTAAGCGTGTCATACGTTTGTCGCAAAACCGGCACACAATTGTGTGTCATGGAGGCGACATGACACACTTAAGTGTGTTACATGACACACTTAGGGCCGTCATGACACACCTAGGGGAAATCTACGGAACCTAAAACATAGATTTAACTTACTCCTACCATACCGCTCTGACTCGCCCGTAGAACAGATTAATTGAAATCAGCAAATAAATTGAGAACAGCTTCAATGACTTCACAACAATGTTAAATGTATATTAACGATATATGAGCTTGAATCACTGTGACGGTTACAATACCTATACATTCATCGAACGAAGAAAGCCCTGATTTCATAACGAATTGTATTCTAAATAACTAAGAACTTTCACGCGCTAAAGGTAGGCTTAAATATGACCACATCCTTCATTCATTCAAATAAAAACAGCATCAGTTCAGTTCGCCCATTTTATTCAGCACTGAAATACACATTTTCTCGGTATTCATTGCTCAGAAAATTAATAGTTGAAGTCTAAACACTAAAAAAGGTGAAACAAATTCAGCACTAAATGTTTATCTACTTAGAACTGGAAGTGATAAAAAATATTCAACATTTAGGACAAATTCTGTGTACATCTGTGAGAACCTTTCCGCACGCGTAATCAAGAAATGTCCTAGCAATTAAAAACATATTTTTTCAATTTTAATTTCATATTTAATATGAAACGTAAAGGTCTCACGCTATAGTACAAGAATTCTCTATTTTGAAACGAAAAGTTCCCAAAACAAAAGTCACACGAGTAACATTCTACTTTCTCGCAATACCTTAAAGATGTTAAATCGCATTTTACACAAGAAAGAAATAAAACATTTTTCTATCAATCACAGATCAAGTTAATGTAGAGTATTATTATATTATGGAACTTTAAGTTAAATAAAAAACTTCTGCTCTATACTCATTTCCAGGTGAGCCTTGAAATATTCATCCGGAAGGAAATAATTTAGTTCTGCTATTAGTTTCATAATTAATTTAAGTTCTTGTAAAATAACGCATGTCTTAAGCAAAGGTGAAAAGATTTCATTGTGAAAATTAAAATAACTTTCCAAACACTTATCTCGCTCAAATGAAATCATGATTCATCTCCACACAGAATGATTATGTTTTCATTCAATAAAAACTTTGACAATTATTTATACCGGTCAAGTTCTCCACTTGTACACAAGTAACGAAATGAAAATGAAGAATCAAATATTCAAACGTCTGTTTGAACGTTCCCGAATAAATCCAGGAACTTTCGAACGAACGGAAAATATTATATTTTTCACTTTGGGTTCCGTAAAAAACAGGAGTTGTTACAGAATTGGACAAAGTCTTACACTGCTGTAGAGAAAATATTCTTCAAGTTGTACCAGCCAAAAGAATTCTATCCGATTTCATCACTTATAAGAATTCTTATAATAACTGTGGCTAAACAGCTTAATAATAGTATTTTTTATAGGAGTAATAGAACATTACATGTTACTAATCGCAGTTAAAGGAAATGTACGCTATAAAATCAGATAATTTTACTCCTTTTTCACTTCAAATTAATCTAAGTCAAGTTCAATTCAATCCAAATCAAGTTCAATTTAATTCAAGTCAAGTTCAAATTAATCCAAGTCAAGTTCAAATTTATCCAAGCCAAGTTCAATTTAATCAGAGTCAAGTTCAATTTAATCCAAGTCAAGTTCAATTTAATACAAGTCAAGTTCAATTTAATCCATGTCAAGTTGAATTTAATCCAAGTCAAGTTCAATGTAATACAAGTAAAGTTCAATTTAAACCTAGTCAAGTTCAAACTAATCGAAGTAAATTCGAATGAATCAAAGTCAAGTTCAAATTAATCCAAGTCAAGTTCAAATTAATCCAAGTCAAGTTCGAATAAATCCAAGTCAAGTTCAATATGATCCAAGTCAAGTTCAAATTAATCCAAGTCCAGTTCGAATAAATCCAAGTCAAGTTCGAATAAATCCAAGTCAAGTTCAATATAATCCAAGTCAAGTTCAATATAATCCAAGTCAAGTTCAATATAATCCAAGTCAAGTTCAAATTAATCCAAGTCAAGTTCGAATAAATCCAAGTCAAGTTCGAATAAATCCAAGTCAAGTTCGAATAAATCCAAGTCAAGTTCGAATAAATCCAAGTCAAGTTCGAATAAATCCAAGTCAAGTTCGAATAAATCCAAGTCAAGATCGAATAAATCCAAGTCAAGTTCAAATTAATCCGAGTAAAGTTCAAATTAATCCGAGTCAAGTTCAAATTAATCCGAGTCAAGTTCAAATTAATCCGAGTCAAGTTCAAATTAATCCAAGTCAAGTTCAAATTAATCCAAGTCAAGTTCAAATTAATCCAAGTCAAGTTCAAATTAATCCAAGTTAAATTCAAATTAATCCAAGTCAAGTTCAAATTATTCCAAGTCAAGTTCAAATTAATCCAAGTTAAGTTCAAATTAATCCAAGTCAAGTTCGAATTAATTCAAGTCAAATTCAAATTAATCCAAGTCAAGTTCAAATTAATCCAAGTCAAGTTCAAATTAATCCAAGTCAAGTTCAAATTAACCCAAGTCAAGTTCAAATTAATCCAAGTCAAGCTCAAATTAATCCAAGTCAAGCTCAAATTAATCCAAGTCAAGTTCCAATTAATCCAAGTCAAGTTTAAATTGATCCAAGTCAAGTTCAAATTAATCCAAGTCAAGTTCAAATTAATCCAAGTCAAGTTCAAATTAACCCAAGTCAAGTTCAAATTAATCCAAGTCAAGTTCAAATTAATCCTAGTCAAGTTCAAATTAACCCAAGTCAAGTTCAAATTAACCCAAGTCAAGTTCAAATTAATCAAGACTAGTTCATATTAATCCAAGTCAAGTTCAAATTAATCCAAGTCAAATTCAAATTAATCCAAGTCAAATTCAAAATTAATCAAAGTCATGTTCGACGTAATCCAAGTCAAGTTCAAATTAATCCAAGTCAAGTTCAAATTAATGCAAGTAACAATCAAATTAATCATACCCTCAGTTGAGTTAAAAAATTATACCATCACTTGTTAATTCGAGCTTTTTTGTGTTATATATGGATCTATTGGATGTGATGAGCAAGACAGGTTTCGAGGTTTTATTTACACTCGAATATATTTATATACGTGTACGTATATATTTATATACGCAAATACAAAAGGTTATCATTGGACGATATGTAGATTTAAACTTTAAAAGGAATATAGAAATGCGATTCACTGAGTACTAATGTACGATTCCATTTGAGTACAATTACATTACTACCCAGATATATTCCTGCACTAGCAATGAAAATATTACCATCCATTTTAATTCCTTGTTAGTCAATGTGAAGAAATGTAGGGTCCATTTACAATACACAATAATAATACAAGAAACAATAATTCTAACATAATGCTGATATTATTTGTGTGTGTTTACAATTCAATATATAATTTTATCAAGACTTGAATATTTATTAAATGATTATCATAAAAGTTATTTAAGTCTTGAAAGCATCATATATCGAAATGTAAACACACACAAATAAAATCAGCATTAAGTTAGAAATATTGTTTTTGTATTATTATTGTGTATTGTAAGAGGATCCTACATTTCTCCACATTGACTAACACGGAATTAGAATGGATGGCAATATTTTCATTGCTAATGCATGAATGTATCAGTGTAGTAATGTACACCTTTGAATTGTAATCAAACGGAATCGTACATTCGTACTCAGTGAATCGCATTTCAATATTTCTTTTAAAGATTAAACTACATACCGTCCAATGATAATCTTTTGTATTTGCGTATATGATTTCATACATGTGATAAAGTGAAATTTCACGTATATAAATATATTCGAGTGTAAATAAAACCTCGAAACCTGTCTTGCTCATCACTCCCAATAGTTCCATATATAACAAAAAAAGCTCGAATTAACAAGTGATGGTATAATTTTTTAACTCAACTGAGGGTTGGATTAATTCGATTGTTACTTGAATGAATTTGAACTTGACTTGGATTAATTTGACCTTGACTTGGATTAATTTGAACTTGACTTGGATTAATTTGAACTGAAAAAAGTGTGGTGACCATTAATTTTTTTTACAATAGTACGGATATTTCTACATAAATTAGAGAATGTATGGACAAGCGAAAAGCTACATTAATCCTTTTAGTATCATATTTACTTCAAGTTCACGAAAAAGGTCTCATGCAACATAAGGAAACATTCTCTCTATTCTGAAACGGTGAAATAATTCCTTACTATCGCACAAATGAAATTCTCATTCACTGTAAAGTAAGCGTGTTCCTTTGGATCTACATACGAGTTTGAACGAAAAATGTTTACACCAAACTAAAATTCCACAACGCAACCTTAAGCTATGTCAAATGGCCATGACTCGGATGTGTTGACGGCCACTGGCAGCGATACCGAGATCTTTTGGTGGAGGTGAGGACTGGACGAGGTTATCGCATCTCCTGGTCGAGTTACGGGCACCGGATCCTGCTAGCCTGTCCTGCTCAAGTAAGAATACATGCAATAAATTTTTATCAAAAATTAAAC
Organism: Morinoia aosen; assembly: GCA_030386875.1. Taxonomy (NCBI): domain Eukaryota; kingdom Metazoa; phylum Arthropoda; class Malacostraca; order Amphipoda; family Talitridae; genus Morinoia; species Morinoia aosen. The sequence goes on along the minus strand of CM059569.1, from coordinate 9,939,962 downwards.
ACATTTTTTATATGATGTTAGTAAAACTGTTGCTTTGATGAGCATCTATGGCATAGGTAGACACAACTTCATAACAGTGTAATTAATCTGTAGGGTCAGATTCGTGGTCTTGCTGAAGTTCAGTTATTAATTTTCAATAATAATTTATTCGTACGCTTAATATTAAGATTCTCTTAACCACAACATACGCGATCCAAAGAAAGCAAGGAGAAGAGACACACATTTAGTAGATTAGATTAGATCAATAGTTAGTTTAAGCCCCCTATCCGCAACAAATTCAATCCAAAGAGAGGAAGGAAGAAGGCACCATCTAGTATGGAGTTGAGGGATCGTAGAATCTATGCAGAAAAGGCACAGAAACAGTAAGATGAGAAAGAAGTTCATGAAACAAGATCAAAGTTCAAGAAGAAAGTAGTAGGTGGTGAAAAACAACACAGCAGTGAACCGAAAAAAGATGGTCCGTAACAAAACAAAAACCTATTCTATTCCAACAAAAAAAAAGAAGCTTACTTAGCTAACTCTCAGCTCGGGCCCTCACATTGTCCCCCTGGGAGCGCTAATTCCCATAGATATAACAGCTGTATCCCCCTGAGGGGACAAACATTTAGTATCGACTGTTAAAAAACATTGAACTTATGCACGAAAGGATTCCCACCAAGGGTACCCTGCACATTAAAACAGCAGGTTAGTATTGCAATAGAAAAAGAAAAGGCATGAAAGTCAACGAAGAGGATATGAAAACTAAAAATCCAGGCGGTTGCGAAAGAAAGAAGTCTCAAAGGCCTATCAATAGATGAGGTAACCCAGCAGTATCCTATTGCCTTTATAATGCCTCCTACAACTTATGCTATGAATTGTTTGATCTGCTCAGAGATCAGCTAATCAACACTGAACCTTGATCAGCTGATCAACGCAACCTGGAACTAGAAAGGGAAGTTCTGCTTTATAATGAAATTTTAATTTTTTTTCATGAATGATACAAAGGAGACTGTTTGAATAATTAAGAAGTTATACTAAATAGGTAAGTTTGTAGGGGACATGAGTGCCGTGAATTTCACTATCTTCGTTAGACAGAGTATAATGCGGAGTGTACCTTGAATTAAGAACTGGGTAGTCAATACCTAAATTTTCTGAACAAGTATTTAATCACAGTTGTACAGCTAATGACTTCGACTCCACCTTAGGGTTATATCAATTTGAATTTCACTTGGGTTAATTTAACTTTGGCTTGGATCAAATGGAGCTTGACTTGGATTAAACTGAACTTGACTTGAATTAATTTGAAGTAGGCTTGGATTATTTTAACTTGACTTGGATTAATTCGAATTTGACTTAGATTAATTTGAAGTGAAAAGGTGTAGTCTGAAGACGAGACCTAATTGTCACTTACTTGAGTTTTATCTTATGGAAAGTCGCGCAGCAGCATTTAGGATGGCAGCAATCGAAACCGTAGTAACTTCCAAGCCCGACTGCTATGTCAGCGTCCTTCAAAAGCGCAGACCTCTCCTCCTTCTGCCACAAGTCTCTCGCATGTGGCTGGAGCCAAATGGTTGGACCGTCGAAGATGATCATCGGTAATGGCTCCTGGGTGAAAAAAGAAAAATTTTAGTATGTGTGTCATTTATAATCTTGAGAAATTTGACCTGAATTCAATAAAACTTTTATAATTTAGTTTGTTTAAATGCTTGCTTGGTTGTTTGTATGCTCATAAGCAGCCATGATATGCTTATGATAATAACGTTCGACTACATTTTCAGTCATAACGTAGGGTTAAAATAGATTTCCTTGCATTGTAGTACGAACATGATGGGTTTAAATACCTATTTTTCTAGATCTTCATATCTCTAATATCTTCCATATGAAGACTGACTTGATGGGTAATTACTTGTTATGATTTAACACTGGGTCAATATTCGTTAAAAAATATTTATCTCCAAGACAGCAGCGAAATCCAGGATTCCTTCATTAGTGTAATAATTTAATCTATACTCTGCACGCCAACTCTACAATGAAGGAATAATGATGAAATTACAACAAATAATTTTCACTTTTTTCAAATGAAACTTTTGCCTTCATTCTTGCGTTCGCTTGTGGACTATTTTAACAACTGCCTTTAGAAGACAAATGTTTCATTTTCATTTTTTTCTTAATAATTGAGGGACAAAAACTGCCAAAATAACAATAGAATGAAATTCTTACCTTTTTACTTGTCTTCACAGGTCGAGGTATGGACACCTCACGAGACACTTGAATTATTCCAGCTGCATATTTTCAGGAGATTCCCTCGCATTGCATCGATGATATTCATCTCAGTGATTCCCACGAATTCAATGCATATCTGAAAAAGTTAAGGTTATGTTATTATTCAAGAAAGACAAAAAATATACTCTCGCATGATTTTTTTCCTCACCTAGAGAGTTTTCGTCGAACAATAATTATTGTGTTTTATTTTCATCATCACAATGTGAAACATCCGATAGCCAAAATTTTCATTTTGTGGACGAACGTCAATGCTCGCCCACCTTCGTTGTGTGCGGAATTCGCGAAACATACGTGCTGAAACCCAATGTTAAAATTTACGAATTTTTACGATTAGTTAATTCCAGTTACTCTGGAACATGGAAATGTAGACAGTAACTTTATATTGTCAGACGTAATTATTGGTTAGAAATTAATACTAAAGTACTTCTTCTAACAAACCTATTCAAGCTATTATACCTTAAACTATGTTCATTCTTCATTTATTTGTGCAGAAAACATAAGTGCAATCCACATCTTCTTATCAAAATCAACTTCTGATTGGATCTATTTTAGTTTCAAGAATTTCCAATCATGAATTATGAATTGGTAAAGCAAAATGGCAACTCTATGTTCAGCATATTTGTTGCTTTGATTATCTATACATATATACAGTATGAACTCGGCTGTCACATATATTGAAGTAAGTCAAAACATTTATTTTGAAGATAACAAAGAATTTAATTCTACTTTTCTTCATTTTGCATAAAAAAAATCCTCTGTAGTCAAAACATGTTAAAAAGAATTGTAGACTGTAACAAAGTTTTTAATTTTCATTGATTATCAAGCACTTTTGAGTTGGAAGTTGTGTACAATTATTTCATTATAACAAGCTTTTCTGAGGACAGTCTTCTCATATCCTATTCTGTAGGTATATACCCTGGAGAGGGCTGCTATAAAGTCATTATTTATAGATATTTACATTACCAATATTCTGTACAAAACATCAAACTACAGAAAATTAATAGAAATACTTTCACGTGCATGTTTGGGTCCTATATTACGCTTTAGTTAAAGCCTTTCTTTCCCATACCTACTAATCAGTAAACTCTACTGAAATTGGATTAGAAGAAAAACTATTTTCAATAATTTATGTACCATTTACAAGTTAATAACCTAATAATTAATATAGGCTAATCCATTAATCAATTATAATAAGAATTTCATGCAGAGAAAATTGAAGCACTAATAATATAATGAGCAGTAGTACTCACATGAGTTTTCGTCCTTGATTGAGTGAACTCAAAACCATTGGTTGATGGAGAAGGCTCACTCCAAGCACCAGTTGAAGGAACTGAGAATAATTTTATCAAGCCATTACTGGGCCAATGATCTGTTTAGTTGAATAATATTCAAGTAAAGCTATAAATCTGGACTTGCAAGAATAGAGGGAACACTGTTTGTAATTCATTTTCAAATGCTGAAAAAGTATCAAAAACTTTTAAAACAAATTAGGATATATTTTGGAAAAGAACATACCAAATGAGTATCAAGTAAGGTCTTAATGAAAAGCAAGCAAAAAGAAAACAGTTAGGCTATCCAACAATATGACTAAAGCCAATAATAATTGTAAAAAAATTACATTCATGGTTACACCAGGTTCTTTTAGTGTGACTAATAACTTTAACCTAACTAGTCCAAAAAATCAGGTAATATAGTTTTATACCAGCTTGTTTGGTTTTCTTCAAGGCTATTTTTTTTAAACATATGGCCATTGTTGAATATAATATTGAACTTGAAATTTCATGAGCAGAATTGGATAAATGAATTTTCCAAAGCAAGATACATATACCGTGGCTGCATTTAAATGAATTTTCAAATCAATGATAATTTTCAGTAAAATAATCAAATCATATCTGATTTTATCTAATCATAATACTTTTGCTGATTATTCATTCAATACCTTTTAAAATAATAACATGATTTAGACTGAAAAAGTTGATCCTTGTCCCACACACTTGAAACTGGAATACATGGTTTTATATTTCATTCCTGTTGCTTTCCATTCTAATTAATTACTTCTATCCACATTTGCATCATTGAAAATTAATAACCAGTAATTCAAACCCATTTATATATATGCCAACATGAATTATTAGGCACTATTTATTCTGCAAACGATCAAGAAATTCGAACCGTCGAGGACGCGACCTTGAACTTGAACGCCAAGGTCGCATGACGACGTTAGATGAGTCACCAGTAATCTATCAACTTACGAGCCCGTACTTCGGCTGATGCATAAAACAATCACATCTCACGCACAATTACATATCCTCTTTAGAAATGGAATGAAATCAAAACATTAATAAGGCTTCGGAACGAATGACTTTCAGGTTATCATCATGAAGCGAATGAACTAGCCCAGGTACAAAAATAATGGCGGCCAGAAATGAAGCCGCCAAATGAAGCCGAATAGTAATTGAATACAATTTGTCATTAAAGGTACACAAGTACATTTGGCTTTCTTCATACACCAAACAAATCCCTCGGATCTTGAATGAGACCACAAAGAAAGTGGACTCCACTTTCTTACGAAACTACGCTAGATATGGGTGCTTAGCGGATTACACTTGCACCCGTGACCACTCACAATGACAGGCTGACAGATACTAATTAGTCATACATTGCATGCATGCATGGAGGCAAGGCCGCGGGATATCTGCGTGAGCTGCGGTTGCTTCTCACGAAGTTGAAAACAGCACAAATGAGCTATTTACTTCGGTACTTTATAAATAGATCAGTGATCGACGAACTGGAGATAATTTCACTCATCATGCGCTATTTCTTAATAATTTTCATTCTAGCAAGCACTTCATTTTCTTAATGTGAAAGGCCACGTCTAATTTAACAGCATACTTCTGCTGAAAGTGCTAGTTAATTTATTACACCTACAAGCTTGAGTCGTGAACAAGTGTTGCATTATGAATTTTTCATAGTGAGTTCCTTCTCGTATATCGGCATTAATATCTTGCATTTTAGTTATTAACACGTTCACCGCGTTTTTGCGGTTGTAAATAGTTGGTTTGGTTACGTTGCAAGTGGCAGAATTGGGAAATAGATTTCACTGCTTGCACACATTTTATACTTCCTGAGATATGTGAGAAATACAAATGCGTGATAACATTTCAGCTCGTAATGTAAATATTTTTCTTTTGAAAAGATTTTGACTTAGATAAACTGTCAATAATTTAAACGGGTATGGAAATAAGTGATTTACCTAGTGGTACACATAGTCCCAAAACGCAAGAAACTTGTCACTTGAAGTGAAATCTTATATCTTGGAATGAACTGAATAAATTCGTTTATGCGTGCAAAAAAACGTACGCAATTACTTAACATTTTTCCATTATTCACCTCATTAACTTCGAAAAGTGAAAGAAACTGGACATATATTTGCCTACATATAGTTGTTATGACTTAATAATTGAATATTTTCTTGAAAATGTGAAATTTGGATCAACAAAACCCCCAAACAGGTAACTGATACTTATGTCTTCCTGGCCGTGACTTTACTCTCTCGCCCGACCTGTGAGTGCGTCAAGGTTGACACACCTGGGTGTGTCAAGATTTCTCTGAGTGTACACCTGAGAGGAACCCGCCGTCAACGGCGGGTGCTCTTACTGTGCATTTGTTCGTATCAGAAAATATGTATACGCTTCATGTTCCTTCGTTCGAGATGAAGGAAAAGATAGTTATATTTACGGTCTACACTTTATCTCGTTAAACTTTATTCATCAGTAACGTCACTTGTCAGGGCAGCCGTCCCGATCCGGCCCCTTTACTTCTACTAGAATACTGTACGTATTCCATTAGTGGAAGGTAGTTACACTAAATTAAGTGGGCCAGAAAATTATACGCCGCCTGTCGTTGACAGAGGCACATGGAAAACAATTGATGGTGTCACAATAACTAGAAAAGAATTTATATCATCCTCCTCATCCTCGAGCGATAACAAAACTGAAATGACGTTGAGTACGAGAGGAACTCTTGTTACATATCGAAATCGGAAGCTTCATTATATAGGGAATGGATTCTATAGGGTTGTTTTGACAGAAAGCAATGATTTGCAAATTTTGCAAAAGTAACCCTAGCCGTAAGTCTCGAATAAAATGCTTTGTCGTTGTGAAATTTTACTGTCACTTGCATATGATTTTTATTTCATGATTTTTAAGAAACTACATCTTCAATGTTATAAAGAGAACAATAAATATTTTAGTAACCTCAAGCATGTTCTATTTAACTTTATTTCATCCTTGTAAATAGATGTGTAAACTGTTTTATACCTTTATCATTCGCGGAGTAAGAGTACAATGATCGTGGTGTACAATGGTTTTCATGGTGTACAAATATTTCAGTGATCACCCTTGCCGGTACAATCCTTTTTAAATAAAGAACTTTGAAGGCTTCCGTGTAATAAATTCCAATCTTTTCTGATGTGGGCCGATTTCCATTGCAGACAAAAGTTTAACTATTAGTTAGAATCGTCAATAAACTTGGGACTCGTTTCAGCAGCTAGAAGGCTGAAGGTGGGTCGGTACCTGGCTTCGCTGGAGGGCGTTGCGGAAATAAAGTAACGGGAAGTTTATAATAAGTGGAGAAGTTAGAAGCTAAGGATGCTTTATTTCAATCGATCAAGCCCGATGCATTTCATCTTGTACAATGGTTTTTCAAGCCTTTAGTAGGGCTGTGATGTTGCACTAAACATCCTATCATGGCTCCATTACCACATACATGCGTGTGTTTGTGATTTACACATGTTTTTATAAATTGTATTGAATCAAGAGTATACCATTTTTCACTAATCGCAGACATAGGTATGTGGGCGATTCCTAGGGATGTGAAAATATGAGTATAGGATGTTGTCACAGCCCTACTTGTTAAGCCGTCAGACATCTGTGTAGAGTGGGATATTGTACAAAAGTTCTTATACCCAACGGAGAAAAATCGCCGCCGCACTGTACAATTTTCTGTGATATTAAGAAATTTTTAAAGGCTATAAAATAAGTTTGAGCGACATGTAAGTTTTACTCTGGAAAGAGAAGAGTAACGATCACAATCGTGAGCCGACGTAACGGACACAGGAACATGACGAGCTGTAGGAACCTTCATCAGTTCAATTGCCTGCCTGTACAGAAAATTTACAGGATTTCCGTAATGTATGTTTAATAAATTTAACCTTTCTTGCTGTTACATATAATTTAAGGCTACACTGAATTAATGCCACGCTGTAACAACTTAATAAGTTTAGTTAAACATTTCTACATTTCAGTTATATAATAAACCATTTATCATTGTTCTTGTCTAAATTTATACAATCCCACTTTATCGGTGGCATGTCTTCGGCTGTTGCATGCACCTCTCACCCGTCTAATCACCTGACTTTGCTTCGCTGCATGTCCTGAGGCTCACGGGGACTTTGGAGGCTCGTGGACTGTAGTTTCATGGCCTATTACTTGCCATTCCGTGAGCTGGGAATTTTGGACGACGTTTACCCCATGCATTCCTAGCTATTACTGATAATTAAATCTATAACTTATAACTGTAACTAAAACTTAAAACAAACTATAAGCTATGACCTCGTTACTTATATCACCATTACGATAAATATACTAAACCTATAATTAAACCTATTTATACAACCTAGGACTAACTCAACAAAGCACGGGTGCAGCCCTTCTACTGACAGCAACGTTGCACTGCTAGTCAGGATAGGAAATTTCACTGTTCCCTTTACCAATTTTGCTGGTACCAAATTATTGAATTATTGAGCTTAGTGAAGGGAAAGAAGTGGTAGACAAGGATTGATACAGTAATACCTACTCACGAGCAGGTATCCAGCTGACCCGGCACCTTCTCGTGGTGTACCGTTGAAATACCCAACAGCTCTTTTGTGGGAAATTCCACAACTTCATTTACATTTTCAATTTTAATTTCAATTTCAATTTCATTTTCACTAGTAATCCACAAGGAACAAAAGTCTTGCAAGTTTTAATATTTTATTACTAAGCCGTACAAGGTAGTTTTTTACCTTAAGGCTTTGAAAGCGAACACATTTGTGTCCGTAATTGGTTTATGTTCCAGTTTTTTAAGATTAGGTTTTAAAGTTTAAATAGTGTGCGACGGTCGCTCAAAGACAGTAGGAATGTTTCACAGCGTCAAGGCACGGAAAAAGCAACCGAGCGGCGTCTCAGCTGGGCACAGCAAGGTATGCTTGACAGAAACGTTGCCGCTAGAGCGTGAAGCCAGGGCAAGAGGCCACATGCCGACCTGAAGCGAAACAATAACAAGGTAAGTTCAGATCAGGAACAAAAGAACAAGACCAGGAACAAAAGTACTATTGTCAGAAGACAACTTCAGAATATCAATATAGACAACACACCTAAACGCAACCGCAAGGCCTAGGTGAAGTTGCACGTTAGAGGTGAGGAAGACGAGACGCCGGACTGAAGAAAGATAACTGCCAGTGGAGTGCCCCCAGTGTCAATGGCACGGAACGTAGAAATCATACTGAAGACAAGCAAAACCAAGTTAAACGAATGGTAGAAACAAAATATCGAACAAATAGAGCAAACAAAAACAAACAAATTCAAATGAGTCAGAATCAATATCGACAAATTAAACCTGCAATAACTCACTCAAGTTTATGGCCACACTTGGTGAGTATTATACCACTTTTAGAAGAATGTTAGGAAATTTAGAGGAAAACAGTCAAAGGCAGGTGTTCAGGTAAGGACAGAAAGAATAGTTTAAGGTTTTAATTCGGTTGAAAGTCATAGGCCCAGAGGAAATAAATTATTAAACAGCTCAAGGATGAGAGGTAGCGCATCCAAGTATTAGGAGCTAATGTTAAAGAATTTAGGTTCACTGAGATATAAGCAAAGCTCAATCTCTAATATAGTACGGCGAGATGCCGTTAGTTCAAATTAAGTTCAATGGGATTTGAGCAAAGCTCAATCCCTAACAGTAGCGGCACTATGCCGTCACTTCAATATTTAAAGTTCAATGTTTAAAGCCCTGAACACCTTTAAGAGATTTTAATAAACCCAAAATTAAGCAAAAACTGAATAACAGCCACAATCACGAAAACGTAAAAATAGTTGAAACACAGAAGCAGCAAGAAATTAGGGATACTTAGGTATTGTGACAAATTAGAGGGTTGACACCGGAAGGACGACTCCAATGCAGCAACAGACCAGGGCTCACCTTAAATCCTAACTAAAAACCAAAAAACTCCACCGACATTACTTCCCACCGACTGCCAACGACCGCAAACAATCGAAAGAAGCAAAGCGACTCGCCCAACTTCACGCCACGGTTCCGACTGACGAGTGCACCTCGCGAGCATGTGGGAGATTTTCCCACACTTTCCTCTATCTTTTGAGTTCTCTTTCGAGGGATAAAGATTTTAGTTTTTTTCCAAATCCCCGTTGTTGGGTAGAACTAAGTCGGGCGGCGGCCCGAGCTCTTCGGAGCTTGGGTCTCATTTGCGTAGTTATTTTCTCTTTAATTTGCCCTATACTCCAGGGCCCTCAAATAACCTATAAGAATAGACTTAAGTTACGCAGACCAATAGTCCATATTGGATTACTACTTTGGATCCCAAAGTAAAACTTTAAGCACTTCTGGCGACAATCAGCGAATACCTCAAACCCCGACTTCGAGGCGATGAAACCCCCTCTGAAGCCGGGAGTATGCACGCCAAAAATAAAAACAAATCAAAACAACGAACAAACCACAACAAAAACAACCTAAGCACTGCTACCAACGTAGGTGCAACAAACCCAAAAACTAACACTATCACTATCAAAAACCCAGGAAGATAAGCGAAAACAATGAAACGTTTGACCTAACAACCGAAAAAACTCTACCACCGGAACCAAACGGTGCTACCTGTAAAGTGGACCGATTGGAGGCTAAATTAAATGAAGTGCTGAATAGACTTGCGGCAGGTGATGCAAGCAAATGCATCAACCCCGATAGACATGAAGTTGAAAAAGAAACACAAAATATAGACGATCGAATAAGGAAAATCGAAATTATACTCGAAAAAATCCTAGAAATGACGAAAGCACAGAACATAGAAAAAAACAGTAAAATCATGGACTGCGAGAAAGAAAATGTGAGAAAACAAAGCAAAGCTAACAAATACACACCCATATCGTTGAACCAAGAAACGACGAAGAACGACCATTATACAAAGTTCTTCTCGGTCAAATTCAAAATCGAAGAGAGAAACCAAATAAATCCATTTTGCCTCCAAGAAGAAATAGTTAAAATAACTGGTTTAAAGGCGAAAAGAATAACTTATTCAGGTAAAGATAGCTTTATCATAGAAACTCGAAACAAACCCAAATCTGAGCGCATCACCAGACTTAATAACGTCGACGGCATTAATTGCCAGATCAGCGAACACCCGTACTACAAACAATCCAAAGGACTAATATATATATTCAAGAATACGATGTAGATAATATGGAAGATTTTGTGGAACGCCTGAAGAGCCAGTACAATATCAGTGACGCTGTCCGTGCCAGTTTCATTAAAACTCGATTCTTCCAAACCACCCCACTCCTACTAACCTTTAATAGCTACACTACACCAAACAAAAACAAAACAAAACCGTTTATTTCCAAGTTGTCACATGAGATACATATGCCAACATATTGGCTTTTAAAAGTTCCTTAATATAAGACGTCCTAAAACAAAAGATCCATACGAGGAGTATTAATTGACAAACCATCCGAGGTGTAAAAATAGATAAGCCATACGAGGCATAATAATCGACGAACTATATGAGGTGTGCTAATAGATAAACTATCAGAGGTGTACAAATAGATAGACCATACGAGGCATATTAATAGACATAATATACGAGGCGTACTATAATAGACAAACCACACGTGGTGTGCTAATAGTCTAACAAAGTTCCATACGAGGAATACTAATTGACAAACCATACGAGGTGTACAAATAGATAAGCCGTACGAGGCATAATAATAGACAAACTATACGAGATGTAATATTAGACAATACTATCATAGGTGTACAGATAGATAGACCATACGAGGCATATTAATAGAAAAAATATACGAGGCGTACTAATAGACAAACCATACGGGTCGTGCTAATAGTTTAACTCTGTCAAGGGTAGTTGAATGAGAAATGAGAAATATTATCTCTTGGATATTTTATATTCCAAGAGATTCCGGTACAGCGCTTCTTGCCTTTTTCCTACTTCGATAATTTCAACTAAGAACTTGGCAGTTTCGAAGAATTCTTTAGTATTTTTCGAATTATTTATAAGATCATCGAAGTAGGAAAAATACAAAAAAAACGCTACACCGTACTAGATTGAAACAACACCGTAAATGACAATCAAGTATTGAGAAAAAGATAGTCTCGAAATAATTTGTAAAGAACATCGCGCAACACAGCACGCACATCTAGGAATGCGTAAACAAACTTACACTCAAAATTGAAATGCATGGCTTGTTCGGCATACAAATATAGAGATAATTTTTGAACGAGTGCTTTATTTCCTTTGTCTGTTTATACTTTTTAATTTCTTCTGTTCACAGAAATGCTTTTCGGGGTCGTGATAGATCGATTTATAAATCATAAAGCAAGCGCAATCAATTTGTTTATTTCTGAAATTTGGTGCAGTGTTAACTGATCGCAGAGCTTTAGGTAAAATGTAATGTGTCTTGAGGTTTTGCTTTTTATGCAAAAAGTAGAAATAGAAACCGATATATGTACATGTGCGCATATATGTGTGCGAAACGTGTGCATGTTTACACTGATACATAAACATTTATGTTTGCGTGCGCACACGTACATACTCACGCACACACCAACACACATATTCATATATATACGTATTGAAAACGAATATAAGAAAAATGCTAATAGACATGAAAAATAATCTTACTCTTTCAATATTTAAAATGACAGCCCAAGCTCTGATGAATCGTAAGAAATAACCTGAGGAAAGATAAGGAATAGAAAAGGACTTCGAAAAACGTATAAATGGAATGGTTTTTTAATTTCCTAAAGGAAATTTCAAGAAAACTCAAGTTACCGCTGAGGAACAACAACAAAAAAAAACATATATCTTCAATATATCATATCATATATCATATCTTCTCGATATTCTCTGCAACATCATGCGGACATGGGTACATGGGATAAAATGGAGATACAGTGTAGGCCAGTTACCACTCATGATTGACAAATATCTACAAAATTTTGGCAGAAATGCGCAAACAAACATATACTCAACATCAAAATTTGCTTGTACAACATACGGACAGAAAGATAATTTTACCACGATTCATACGCTCAAATTACGATTAATTTCATTAATTGTATTTGTCATTAATCCGATTCTTAGAGACGTCCTCTGGTGTAAGTGGGAGATCTATTTTTGAATCATTTCGCTAGTGCAATAAAATTTATTAACCGGATGGTTTTTGTGTAAAGAAATGAATTAGAAACATGTATATCTATTTATGTAGATATATATATACCTATATACGTACACACACATATTAATATATGTACTAATTGAGAATGAAATATAAGAAAAAAAAATATAAAATAAGAGGATAGAAACAACCTACCATCTATTACACCGATAATGACAGTTGAGCTCATTGTAATCCTAAGAAATTATTCGAAAAAAAAATAACTAAAAGGAAAAGAAGACTTCGGAAAACGTAAAATGAACTGGTTTTTAGTTACTTCATAGAAATTTTTAAGAAAACTCAGGTTACAGTCAAGAAACAACACAACTCTTCAGCATTATACAGACATGTGTACATGGGATAAAATGGAGTAACATTGTGGCCGGATATCACATTTGAGTGGAGAATATTTACAAAATTTGGCACATATAGGTAGATTAAGCAATGGTCCAAAGTGATAATTTTTATAACAGAAATTAACAGTTTTTTTCGATTTTAAAGTTTAGTGCTGGTGTGCACTGAACGCACGGAAAAATATTAAAAGACTAAATGAAAATGCTTAAATTAACCCCTCCCCCCAGCTCAGCCGAAATCGATTGAAAACATCTTCGAGAATGATTTTGAAATAACGAGACAACGTTAGCCAAAATTTAATTCATTATAAACTTTGCACAATCCTCACATTTATAAACCTGTATATTGGTGTACACGCAAAATGTATTTCAGAGTATGTTTTCCATACGGATGTTAAATATTAACACAGAGAAGAAAAAATAACAAAATAAAGATGAGGAAATACTCCTAATTATGGAAAAAGCGTTCATTCTGCTGTATTGAACTCACGGCTGGGGTGCTCATTATTGTCGACAGAAATAGTTAAGATGAATGCACGAATGGCTTAGCAAACGTAAAATGAAATAGTTTCTAATTTTCTAACAGAAATTTCAGGAAAATTAAAATTTCTGGTAAATGGGAAATTCACACCGAAATGCTGCAGGTCTATAGAGATGCAAAATGACGTGACACATTTACTCTAAATTCTTTTACAGTTAAAGAGTTTTTGATATGCTGGGGAAGCTTGTTCCACAAAAAAGCTCCAGAAACTGAGAGAGCTTTTTGTCCCACGTTAGATGAACGGTAACTGACTAAAACATCATTCCTCCGATTTGGTTTTTTGTTTGGGATATTAGATGGAAAAAATTTTACCACCTCTGCATTACTTTGGGGGAGGTACAGAGAGGAGAACACTCGTCGAGCTTTTTGGATCATGAATCTGTTCGGTATTGGGATCCAGTCGAGTTTTCTTAAAAGAGGGGTGACATGGTCGTATTTATTAAAATTTCCTTTGCACACCACTTTGGTGGCGAAGTTTACACATTTTTGCAACTCTTCCTGACGATATTGAGGTAAATTTCCCCATACAAGACTGCAGTAGTCCAGGCGCGATAAAACTAAAGACTGAATCACTAACAATCTAGATTTTTCGTCAAGTGTGTTCTTAATGCGATGAAAGAACATTAAGGTTCCGTTTATTTTGTTGCACATTGTTTCGACGTGTGAATTGAAAGTCATATTTTTGTCAAACCAAACACCCAGATTTTTTACCGTCTCTACTGGTTCAATTGTATCGTCTCCAAATGTTAGCTTGAATGGTGGTAAATTTTTAGTCGCATTCTGTGATCCAAAAATAATGCATTGCGTTTTACTTGCGTTAAGTTTGAGGCCATTATGGTCATACCACAATTTTAGGTTTCTCAGAAGGTTTTCAGCGTTGGCTTGTGTTTCTTTTAAATCTGCTGTTGAGCTTGTCATGGCAATTTGTACGTCGTCAGCATACATTGAGATTTTTGTGTTTGCCGGCATGGTGGGGAAATCATTGATGAAGATTGAAAATAAGAGCGGGCCGATGATTTAACCTTGGGGAACGCCAAAATTGTTTGGTATGAATGATGACATTTTGTTATTCAAGCACACTGCATGAGAGCGGTTTAGTAGGTAGCTTTCAAACCATTGAGTGTCAATTCTGAAGTTTGAAATTTTTTGTAGAAGTTTCTTATGCTCAACACTGTCGAAAGCTTTGGAGAGATCAAGCAATAGTAAGAGAGTTAATTTTTTTTGGTCAATATCATTGTAAATTTTTTCTGTTATGTTTAACAGGGCGTCCTGAGTACTGGTACTCCTTCTGTAAGCATATTGATTGCGATGCAGTAGATGTGACTCGTCTATGTAAGACGAGAGCTGGTTTGTTATTACTTTTTCTAATATTTTGGACATAACAGGCAGGAGACTGATTGGTCTGTAGTTTGACGCTATGTCGATATCACCAGATTTATGTAATGGCTTAATAATGGATAATTTCCATTGGTCGGGAAACTTGTTTGTGGCTATAGATGTATTTATTATCAAACGAATGAGGGGTGCTGTGACAGGGAAGCTGTCTTTTATATGTTGGAGGCTTATGCCATCATGTCCAGTCGCTTTGGTATTCTTTAGTGAGTATAAGATTTTTCGTAACTCTATGACGCTAACCGGCTTTGGTCTCCATTTGTTTCTACTATTTGGGGATGATACATCGCTCGGATTTGCTCCTGTAGATGTGTCTGAAACTGTCCTGGATACTTCATTGAAAACATCTTCGCCAACTTTTGAGAAGAAAGTATTAAAGTCATTAGCCATTTTTGAGGGGTTGTCGAAAGTGCTTTTGCACTCCGAGTTTTTATACTGAGCAACTTCTCTAATGATTTCCCAAGTTCTTTTTGGGTTTTGTTTTGCCGCCAAGAGCTCTTTGTGGAAGTAGTCCCGTTTTGCTTCCTTAACTTTTCTTCGTAGGATCTTCTCATGATCTTTATATAATTTTCGACGCGTACTGTCTGATTTATTCAGTTTGTACTCACGCTGCAAATTTCTTTTAGCTCTGCTCAACTGTTTTATCTCATCTGTTATCCATTTAGAAATTCTTGGCTTAACTTTCTTCGTAGTGAAAGGTGCGCATTCGTTAAGAGCCGATACGAAATTTTCGTTGAAAAGCGAAACTTGTAGATTGACATCATCGGTGTTTTCCATGCCTTGAAATTCACTCCATCTGTCTAATAGCTTTTCTTGAAATATTTCAGGGGAGTAGTGGTTTTTCATGCGATATGAAATGTAACTAGGTTTCTGTTTCTCTTTTGCAATATTTATTTGGCATTCTACCGAATGGTGATCAGAAAAGGACGGTAAGATTTCTGTGCTGAGTACTGCTTGGGGATTGTTTGTAATTGCTAGGTCAAGAAGAGTTTTGGAAGTGTTGGTAATTCGCGTTGGTTCTTGGACCATTTGAGAAAGATTAAGCCTGTGCAGCATCTTGCTTAGCTTATTTTTTTATTTGTCAGATCTACGTTAAAATCTCCGAAAACATAGAAAGATTTTTTGGCTGCAGAGATTAATTTAAACGTATTTTCAATGAAATCTAATGTTGGACGTAGAGATGCTGACGGATGTCTGTAAAGACTGCCGATAATGAAAGACTTGTGTTTGTTTACTTGAACATTGAGCCAAACCATTTCTATGTCTTCGCATTTTTCTTTTATCGGAAATAAGGATGTAGAGTAGACATCTTTGATGAAAATGCATGAACCGCTACCTCTATTACTCTTGACTCCGTCATAACGGTACAATGTGTACCCGGCAATGCTGAGATATGAGCTTTCGACTCGTGAATCGAACCATGTTTCAGATACGCATAAAATATCGATATCGTTAGTGATCAACATTACTCGTACGTCATCCATTTTACCATTGAGACTGCGAGCATTTATGTGTAATATTTTGATGTTATTTATCTCAATAGGCAGATCTTTTGTGGAGTTATTGCATTTTTTAGGTCTAGCAGGGCATTTGGTATTCGTCTCTAGGTCTTTATTGCCGCGTTCATTGTTTGTGATTTCAGCTTCAAATTCAATTTGATCACTGTTATTTAGTCACAAGATGGGGGAGGGAGCAACACGATTTTCGTCAAGCATTTTCAAGAGGGCGCTATAGTGGTCCTGTTTCCGGTGTATGTTTACCGGAGGACTGTTTATCAGAGCATTTGATGTAGGGGAGATTGTCGTCTTCCAAATCCCATTTTCTCTTTCATCAAATACGTGAATTGGTGTTCTCGTCACATTAGAAAGTATTTGGGGTATGAGGTCTCCAACTGCGTGATCGAAGACTTTTCTATTGATGTATTTATCGATGAGTTGTTCGAAACTGCCACTGTTCTTGTCAACGAATTCTGCATACTGGTCCTTGTTTCTGGAGCACTCAGTTTTGATGGCTATTTTCAGAGATGTATAATCCCATTTCGATCTTTGTTGTGAAGCAAGCTGCGTCGTTACGGCGTGGAGGAGACAGTGTCCGTCACCTACAGTGTAAGCAGGCTCCATTTTGAGCGATCGTTTCAAGTCGTCCAGTGTGTTTGCAACGCGTGTGCAAATTTGATTCACTGTTGGTTTTGCGGTAGCAGTATCGGTTTGATCTTTCAACGGAGGCCTGGCAGAGGCAACAGATTTTTTTTGAATGATTCGATTTTTTTGGAATAGTTTTGAATATCGTTATTAGCTTGACTTTCCTCGGTTCCTGCGTACTCACTGGAAAGTTGAGAATTGGTTGAAAAGAAGGGCATGTCGCAATCACTATTTGTGTCTGTTGCAAGTAACGCAAATTTATTTTTCGTACTGACATTATATTTGTCTGAGATCGAGTCAGGGAAAGGCTCAGGCTTATTCATGTTCCTCATGTTGTGGGTGGGTGAGTTACTCAGAGCTCTGCTTGATGACGCAATCAATTTTGAAGGATATGGTGTACCATGTGCAGCGATGTGCATAGGCTTATATTCTTTTCCAAAGTTTAAAGTGAGACTATTTGTCTCTTTCCGTGAAGTTTTCGATTCATTGGAATGACCTACAATTCCAATTATTGCTTGACATTTGTTAAAATGAGGACAATATGGCACGGTGATTCGCAATGTTGATTTCATTGCAAGTTGTCCAAGAAAACAGAAGTTTTCTGCCTGGGTGCGAGGCCGTTGAATGTTATTGAGTGCGTCACCGTTTTCATTATCTGGGTAAGTTTGAAATTGAATCAAGTTTAAACCCAGGTTTTTGCAGAAATTCATCGCTTTGTTGAATTCTTTCGCACTGCAAGCATTGGCGATATAAATAGTAGAAAGTGCGTACTTCCTTACAATTTGTTGTTTGATTCGAGCAAGGTCTGAGGGAGAGTGGCAGAGACCATCAAAACTTAGTATATAATTTTTAAATCTAGGCATGCAATTTATAGCATGGAGAAGGTCGTCGAAGCGCCCAGATGGAACAGTTTTGATCCAGCAAGAGCGATCGATGTCCTTCCTTCTGATCGTGCTTAGGATATTGTCACCTAGCAGCAGAGTATCGTAAGGTTCTCGACAATTGGAGTCGACTTCACAAGAGATACTAGCAGGTACCGCAGTTGCAAGGTCATGAGAACTTATATGTGAATTTAAAGCAAAAAGTTCCTCGGTTAAGTTCTGAATGTTTGATACTGTAGAGAAAATCGACGACGGGCTAGGAGGCTCACGTTGTCTTAGGGATTTATTGAAAAACGCTGCTGTTAGAGACAAATTGTGAATAATTTCATGAATTTTTTGAGAACTTGTGATTTGAAGCGGGTGCAAGTAGCCATTTAAAGAAGTAACAGTGTTTTTTCTATTGCTCTGTACTGGAAATTTCATTTTGTTCTCACAGCTTGCGCTCTGGGGTAATTTACTGCCAGTATCGGTTTGTGCGCGAATATTATCGAACATATAATCTGGAGAATGAGGAGAGTCTACCACGCTTGAAATGTCCTTATTAATAACAAATATTCTGTCTTGTACCACTGATGAGGATGGCGTTTGTGTCCCCGTCGCTGGCGGACAGTTTGGAGCGTTGTTGTTGACGCAGAGCTGGGGAGCTGGCACGCTGTTATGCTTGTTCAGATGAGGAGCAGCAGTTGGTTGTGGTGCTGCGGCTGAGACTTCACTGCTTCGAACCTTCAAATGATTGCTGGAGGTTTGGCAGATATGTTTTCCCTCGTCCTGCGATATTGGTTGCATAGTCTTCCCTGACGTTGCTTCGGAAGGTGACACACATTCTCTGACGGAGTTACTGGCAGCGGTTAGCAAGTCTCCTGCGTTTTGAGCATTAGAATCTTGTGAGCGAGAGGATGTAGGTTTCCTACTTGCAGGCACTTTGCTTGGTAAGGTCGTATTTTTGCCCCTGAAAGAACCATTTTTCCGGGATGTTGTGTAGGGCAACATCTGTGCAGAGAACGGCACTTTCCGGCCTGCGTAGCGAGTCTCGTAGTGATGCATTGTGCGTTATATTTGCATAGCTATGACTGAATTATGAGAACGATGTAGTTTTTGTATATGTATCGCTGATACTGAGTTGCTAAATTTTACCTCGCTCAGCAAGTATTTTATGAAAAGTGAGGTAAATCCAAGCCGTTCATCGAGGTATTGAAGCTCACAGCTGAGAGAAGAGGGGTTGCCCTTTAATGCTGGAGGACAGAGGCGAGGAACTGGGAGGCTTGGGGTTGGCCGCGAACAATGACATGCAATTTTGCATTTTGCATTTTGTACGACTAGGTCACAGTCTCTGACACGAGTCGTGATTTTTTTTCTTTTTTTGGCCGAGAGTTTCTTCCTATTTGAGGGACGTTTTAAATATTCAACAGAATGAGATCTGGTACAAAATGTGATATGATGATATTGAGGGACAGCACAATTTTTAAATTTTAGTTTCATTGATTATAAAGAAAGCGTATCTTAGTATTCAGCCTCATCTTCAGTCTTTTCCTTCGTTCGGATGGGCTTCCTTTCGCTGCGGTAATTTTGCAGGAAATTTTGCAGGATCAAGAAACACATCGTCAGTAGGATGACTAACGCTTTTAGTGAGAACATATTTGAATTACAAATTCAAGGTTAGGTGCACTTTTTATAGTATTTTCCCTGGTGATTGTAAATGTTTTTCAACTTCTCGTTCACCCGTTGTTCTTACTGGTAGCTCACTTCAAACTTTCTGTGTATTCAAACTATTCGGTTTGAAGACCAGACTCTATATATATCCCAGGCGAAAAATCAGATACGATAGTATACCCGTTTATTAATAGACCAATGATTTGCCACAAATGTCAAAACTACGGCCACACAGCCAAACACTGCCATAACGAAGCAAACTGTAAACGCTGCGGAGAAGCAAGCCATGACAGCGAACACTGTGGCAGCGCCCTCTCCTGCATGCATTGCAAGCGTCAACATGAAACTGGCCACAGAGAATGCCCGAAACATACCATGGAAACAGAAATATGCAAAGTCCAACAAGAACAACGAGTTAATAGGCGTCGTGCTGTACAGATAGTCACAGGACACTCCGAGATACCAATATCAGATACGAACACCCCCACAACTCATTTCAATATAACAATGCAGGAAAACGAAAAGCGGAAAATTACTCCATGGCTCCTAGAAAAATGTATTGCAAACCAAATTCAAGGAAAACCCAAAACTATCCGATCGGGCGGCAAAAACACATTTATTGTAGAATTAGATCACAAACGACAAAAAGATGAAATACAGAAAATCAAAGACATAAACAACATCCCTGTGCAAGTAACAGAAAATACCTATGTAAACCTATCAAAAGGACTCGCCTACATCTATAACTACGACTTCATCAACTTTGAGAAATTCAAAAAAGGTTTAATGGAAAACCATATAATAAAAAATGTTGAACCAGCAAATTGGATAAAAAGCCGTAACACCAATACAAAAGCAATACATCAAACTTTCAGAGCCTCAACCCCCCCTCAGTATATCGACATCCTTGGCCAAGACTGCAAGAGTAGGATATATGAATACTTCGACCGCCCTATGATGTGTAAAAAGTGTTTAGAACACAATCACACAACTAAAAGATGTACCAGCGAAGAGTTCGTGAGCGGGAAATGCGCATCGCAAGGTAATGAAGCAGCTAATTGTACGGAAAAAAACTTGACATGCTACCACTGCGGGAATAACCACAAAAATGGAGACCGGAAATGCCCAGAACAACGCAAGCAACAAGAATTAATATCTATCCGTACTAAACAAAATGTCTCAAGAGAACAAGCCCTCATAATATACCACAAACGATCCCCACAACTCGATCAAAGCTACGCACAAAAAACCGAAATCAAACAAATGAAATACCTAAATTCCCAGCACCCCAACCATCTATTGTGACTACCAAAAACCATACGATCACCGAACAAAATATGTATCACCCATTTAATAACGAATCAGGTACAACTGATTACGCAGCGGATACACCAGAAGCCCAACTACCGCAAACTTCGCAACGCGACCACGAAACATGCGAAAAAGAGATACTCCGCATTAAACCCAACCCAACACAATTGCTCAAACCCACAATAAATATCGAAACAACTGCTGAACGATCTGAAAATGAGGAAGATGGCACGAGCGAATGCAACCCTATTATGAGACAAGAAGCCAGGCGAATATTTAACGAATTCAAACCCTCAAAGCAGCACAAACCTCCCAAAACCCAAAACAAGAAGCGATCAAGATCACGATCAAAATCACGATCCCCCACCTACAGCCGCAACAAACATGACAAACGACAAAATTACTCAGATAAGGAACGACCACACTACTCTCGTGACTCTAGGATTAGAGATAAATCACCCAAAAGAAAGTAACAAATTGAACGTTTGAAAAACAAAATCAAATCAAACACACCCCATGACTAACGTAGGAATCATGCAATGGAACTGCCAAGGCATCAGAGGAAAGAAAGATGAACTATTGGAAACAATAAACAACCATCAACCCAGTATAATAGCACTTCAAGAAACAAAGCTATGGGATAACTGCAAGTTTAGAATAAACGGCTACAGTAATGTGCTACGACACGGTCATTACAACAGAACACCTCATGGAGGTGTTGGAATATATGTCCATAGCTCAATACCTTTTTGTGAACTGAATCTACAGACTGAACTACAAAGCGTGGCCATTCAAGTTAAGGGAACCATGCTCTCCGGTCGGCCAAAATTTGGTTTTCCATCCGTAGATTTTTTTTCTATCGGACTTACGTCTATGAAAATTTGCAGACTACTAGATCTCTAGATTCCCAACAACTTTTCTTCTATAAGTTTTTTTGCATTGGGACATAGAAAATGAGTTATTCATGATAAATAAAAAAAAATATATATATATATATATACCATTCGTTATAACGGGGCCGAAGTTTGAAAAGCTAGAGCAATGCGGTTTGTTGCATGCGAAAGTACAACGTATTCTCCAAAAATGTTACTTACCGGTTTTTGAATTTGAATTCATTTTGAATTTATAGAATTTTCTAAAAAAAGGGAAAGTCAGAGTTTCAGTTTAGGGTAAAAAGTCTACGGAAAAATTTCACGTGAAAATTCTTGAAAATCAACCAAGTAACAGATGTAGATTACACATGTGACTTCCAAATGCAGCAAACCGCATTTCTCTAGCTTTGTAAACTTCGGCCCCATTGTAACGAATGTCTTGACAACCTACTTGTTCTATGAAACCTATTTTAAAGTAAAAAATGCTTCTCCTCTTACATTTTTTGAGCTTCAGTAATGATTTTGGCATCATTGGTTGCAGAAAAACAAGGGCTTTACAATGTATTAAGAAGTTTTTCAAAATTCTTTGTTTCAAAGTAATGACGTCATAAATTTGAATTTTCTTGGGAATATTTTTATTTATTTATTTATTTTTTTTTTATATTGGAAATTTCAGGAAAAGCATTCAATTTTTTGGAATGTCCACGTTATTCTGCATCCAATGATACCAAATTCATTACTGTAACTCAAAAACTATCAGAGAATAAGCATTTAGAACCCCCCCCAAAATGTCGTTTTCCATGATTTCCCATTTTCTTTTCAAGAAAATCGCATTTTTTCATGAATGATAGATGATTCTAAATTGAATTTCCTATCAGTATACCAAATTTCATTGCTCTAAATTCAATAATAAAAAAAAATATTCGAAAGGGGGAAGCTTACCTTGAGGAATATGAATGATGAACTAGCTATACAAAAAGAATAAAAAAATTTAAAATTTGAGAATTTTTTTTTAATGTCCACATTATTCTGCATCCAATGATACCAAAATCATTACTGTAGCTCAAAAACTGTAGGAGAAGAAGCATTTAGAAAACCCACCAAAAACGTCATTTTCTATGATTTCCCGTTTTCTTTTCAAGAAAATCGCATTTTGTCATGAATGATGAATGATTCTAAATTGCATTTCCTATCAGTGTACCAAATTTCATTGCTCCAAGTTCAAAAATGAAAAAAAGGTCCGTAAGGGGGATGCTCTCCCCCTCCCGGGGGGGGGGGGGACGTTAGCTCTGGGATACGTTCCCGATATTTTTACAGGCATTCGGTGACATTTCTCAAACTCATTTAAAACAAAAAAAATCGGGAGAATCGACCATTGGACTGCAGATGCCCCGAGCATGGTTCCCTTAACATAGTACAGCTGATAACCATCTGCAGCATCTACATACCCGGTAGACAAACAGTTACAAACGAAAAACTAAATAACCTAATTTATCAACTACCGAGCCCGTTCATCCTAGCTGGCGACTTTAACGGACACAGCACCATATGGGGCTGCAAGAATACAGATAATAGGGGGAAGTTGATAGAAACTGTTATTACAAATAATAACCTTTGCCTATTAAATACCGGTTAACCCACTAGAATAGGATACAATTCAGAATCAGGTATTGATCTGACAATTTGCTCACCTACATTGGCCGTGCTATTAGATTGGGTTGCTTTCGGCTCGCCGGGTGATAGCGATCATTGCCCAATTTTGATCACCTACCTTAACGAAAATCGTCCCAACCAACCCCCATCATTTATCTGGAACTACTCAAAAGCTAACTTAGATCTATATTCCAATAACAATGCATGGAACGAGCCGATGTTAAACACAACTAATAACGAACAACTACTCACAGACTTATATCAGCGGTTCTACTCAGCAGCTGAAAAGCCATTCCAACTTATATACCGGGAAAATACTACCCCAAACCATGGTGGACAAAAGAACTCCAAGAATCAAAAGAAGCAAGAGAAAACTTTACAAGAAATTACACCGCAACAAAAATCTTACTAACTTAATTAACTGGGAACGAGCAAGGGCAAATCATAAATAGAAAATTCGAGCAAGCAAACAGGAAACGTGGAAGAAATTCGTAAACCAACTTAATAAATATACACCAATGGCCAGATTATACGAAACAATAAGGAAAATAATAGGTCGAGTACAAAGAAAAGTCCATATATTGATCGAAAACAATATACACTACAGCACAATCCTTGACATTGTAAGTAAACTGGCTGAGAAGTTCAGCGAAGTGTCAAGCGATCAAAGCTATTCCCCTGAATTTCAACAAATAAAAACCGCAAATGAAACTATACCGATCCATTTCAGGTCGCCAAACGTAGAAATCTATAGCCAAACTTTCCATACGCATGAATTCGAATCAGCCCTAAGAAAAACAAAAAACACATCACCAGGAAATGACAAAATAACATACGACATGATCAAACACCTAAATCTACCAGCTAAACAATACATCTTGAACACTTTTAACAATTTCTGGACAACGGGCTACTTCCCACCACAATGGCAGCACTCAATAATAATACCAATCCCAAAACCTGGAGAAGACCACAGTAAATCGAACAACTACAAACCGATCGCACTTACGAGCTGTCTGAGCAAACTTATGGAACGAATGATCAATAACTGACTGATCGAATATTTTGATATGCATAACATAATAAGTAAAGCGCAGTGTGGATGCAGAAGGGGGCGTAGCACTATAGATCACTTGATCAGACTAGACTCAACCGTAAGATTAGCCTTTGCACACAGAGAACACTTCATTTCAGTGTTTTTTGATCTCGAAAAAGCTTGTGACAGAACATGGAGATATGGGATTATACGTGATTTATTTGACATTGGACTCAGGGGTAGACTACCAATTTTCATCACCAAATTCTTAAAACATAGAACCCTGAGTGTCCGAGTGGATAATTATAACTCAAACCCCTACGAACAGCGAAACGGAGTCCCTCAAGGCAGTGTCCTCTCAGTTACATTATTTGCCCTCAAAATAAACGACATAGCTAAACAGATTCCGCCGGACAACAAGTTCCATTACTCTCTATATGTTGACGACTTGCAAGTCGGATACCACCACCAAGACCTCCAGGTCATTCAAAACAAAATGCAATCCTGTATTGATAATATATTTGAGTGATCTCAAAATCATGGATTCAAATTTTCACTGAGAAAAAGTAAAGCCCAACACTCAAAATCAACAACGAAAACATTCAATACACAAAATCACATAAATTCCTAGGCCTAATCTTCGATGATAAATTGAACTGGCAACAACACGTCGCTGCTTTAAAGAAAAAAGGAAATGACAGCCTCAACGTACTGAAATCAATAACAGCTCAAAGCTGCGGAGCCGACCAAACCACAGTTCTCAGAATCTACAGAAGTATGACAAGATCAATTCTCGACTATGGATCAATAATCTATAACTCGGCCAGTCAAACAACTTTGAAACCCCTCGAGTCAGTTACGCGCGAGGCACTCCGAATCGCAACAGGAACATTTAGATCCAGCCCAACAAATAGCCTATATACTATCTGCAATGAAATGCCTCCCGATATTAGAAGAAATTATCTCTCACTCTGCTACTGCTACAAGGTCCGAAGACAGCACGGAAACCCCGCTTTTAGTTGCACTGTAACGCCGAGCAATAGACTACTCTTTCAAAATAGGAGAATAACCCCAACTTTGGCCATCAGAATGCAAATACTAATAGAAAAATTAAGCTTGAGGAAAAACCGAATTAAACCAGACTTTTCCTACCGACTATTAAACATTGATACCCCTACATGGGCTTTAACAAAACCAACTATAAATACAGAACTAACCGAACTCCAAAAGAACGAAACTCCCGAATACATAATCCGGCGAGAGCATAAAAGAATAACAAAAGAACAATATGATGGATACGTGACCATATACACAGACGGCTCACGAGGGGAGGGTGGCACAGGAGCGGCGGCAGTATGTGGCACTATTGTTCGCACTGCAACACTCCCGAAGGAAGCCTCAATATATTCAGCTGAAATATACGCCATTCACTTGGCCCTTAACATCATTAAAGACAAAAGAGATAAAAAATATGTAATTTACTGTGACTACTTAAGTGTCATTAACGGCTTAAATTGTGAGACACATCACCCAGTACTACGCCGAATACAACTCGAAATACACGACGTGCAAAAAAGCGGCGAACTCATCAACATATGCTGGATCCCCACCCATGTCGGAATAGGCGGTAACGACGCTGCAGATACCGCAGCTAAGGAACCCGAAGACCCGAAGAATTTATTCTGATTTGCCACTCAGACTGGAAACCATTAATACAACAAAAGATGATTGACCATTGAAAGACTAGGTGGGAAAATTCCAGAGACAGGTTGAGGGAAATACAGCCATCACCAGGCACGAAATTAGAATTAGGTAAAGTATCACGTAAAGAGGAAATAATAGTTAACAGACTCAGAATAGGACACACACTCTTAACGCATGTCTACCTGATGAACAACGATATTGAACAACCTGATATTACACCAGTATGCGAGTTTTGCAACAACTCAACACTAACTGTCCAACACCTAATCATAGAATGTGAAAGTCTAACAATTAGTAGAAATTGTATAAAGGCTTGCCAAACGCTACAACCTACCGTCGAGACGGTATTGGGACGCCATTTAGACGTCAAGGAATTAATGAACTATCTTCGTGTGATAGATGTCTACGACCTAATTTAAATGTTTCAGTAACTTTGCTTTGCAAATGACTTACCTTTAATGATGATTTTCTAAATTGATCTTTCGTTCGCAGACGACATGTATGAAGGGGAGCAGTAAAGGACCCGTATCCGTGCTTTAATGTTGATTGTATCAACACCCCTCATTTTTATTACTATTAGTCAGGACGCCCTGCCTGTTTACCCGAAGTCTCGCTCTAAAGATTTATTTTTGCCCTAACCCAGTTCGTTGAAATGTCGCATTGGCATTTCTCCTGGGAATAAACGAGTAATCGTTCCATTTCATTGCATTTCCTTGTTCTACTCTCATAAATTTTTCTTTATAGTGGCCAGTTTCGGGAGCTACGTGTGATACCGGGAGTCCAGGCTTGTCGGCCGGTGTGGTGCGGCAGTAGCATTCATCTTCAAAGTTTTTCTCTAATCCTTCATACTCTTTACTAACTAATGACTTGAATTGCAGCAAAAGCTTAAAAAAAAGAGCGCCTATTGGAGCGGCTGGAGTTGGCGATCTCAAAATTTTGAATAACACTCGAAAATATGTACGGCGGCGTGTAACCCGCTTGCATAATGCCGTTAAATCCACCGTTGATAATTACTCAACCCATAATAAAATACTAAACGTTTCCAAAGTTACTTCTTAGCAGAGCTGAAGGATTTGGACAAATCCATTTTTTACCTGCTGTTTATGACATGCGCCGTTCTGCTGATGACGTGCTGAGCAGAGTGAAAGCTCACACGCATGCGAAGTACAACGAAATAATAAAACCTAAAATAGAAAACACATTTCAAAGTAGAGTTTCAGAATTCTAAAATTCACTTCGGCAATAAGAAATCCTACCAACTTCAAAAACATAATGGTGAATGACAATCCTATTTTCGATTTACCGTTTTGCGCTTTGTGGAAAATTTTTTAAATAAACTAATAATAATCCACATTTATGCACAGCATTTTTTATTCTATATAATATACAAGCAGTAAATGAAGTACTTATGTTCAAACTGATTTCGCATAGATTATGGCTAAACGCGAGGATATATCGTATAGGGATCAAGTGATAAGTCTAAAAGTTAGGGGTTACCAGACCAATAAAAATAACAGAAATATATGAATTGAGCCACGATCAAAATAAATTCCTGAAAACAAGATATTAAGAAAAATTCCAGAATTGAGGCACGAAAAAGAAATTTCTTAAAACTAAATATACGAAGAAACTAACCCTATATGATCCCTATATTTTCGTTTTAGGAAATTTCTTTGTTTTGTGGCTCATTTCTTAAATTTTGGTTGTATAATATCTATTGTTTTGGTAACCCCTAACGTTTAGACCTATCACTTGATCGCTATATGATGTGCACTCATGCTTTGGTTCTACGAAAAACTCGACGCAATCGGGAGAAAAATATAATACAACGGCCGTGAGCATTTACTGTAAAAATCATGAGCACGGAATTTTTGTTGAGGGGACCGTACACCTTATGCACTTATTTCTTTATTTGTGAGCCAATGCTTATCAACTTTGACTGACTGATATAACGTATGAAAAAATTAGGGGTCACCCTATGAAAAAAAAATTATTTTCATTATTTGTTGATGATTGAAAAAGTTTTGAATGATTTGTTTTTCAACAAGTTAAAAGTTTTCAAAAATTTTTTTTCATTAAAAAAACCGCTCCCTCTCACCACAAGTCCACCCCCCATAGTGAGCGTTCTATTGCGTGCACGCCTTTTAAATTTTTTGCGGATGTTCAGCACATGTATAGCTTCAATTTAAAGCAAATCCATTTTTTATACATCTGGCAAAAAAAGGTGTACGGTGTCCTTGACGAAAGGAATGAGATTGGGTTCTCAACTGGGTAAAAATGCTACGGATGGACAAATCTCGGAGAAGACCAATGCGGCGCTTATTGAAAAAACCGAGTGGGAAAAATTTGAAGGTTTATTTTTTCATATGTATTCTTCAACAATAATAACATTAATTTGTTGAAGGCGAACTTTTGAATATTAAGCGAGAATTAATTAACATATAGTAAGTGCGTTAAGTGACGTTTGCAGATTTGGTCTCCGCTGGGAAATTCTGAGTTCGAAGACAAATAGCTGGCGGTTTAAGCTTGCGGCGATGCAACACGCAGGGCTGAGCGCTTCCGGCGGCAGTCCACTTACGGCCTCCTCAATAGCAGCTATCTGATGATTACCAAAGCTTTATTTACAAAATAAAGACAATCTATCCCTGCTCCAGTGAAAAACGGAGCAGGTTGTAGAGCATAGAAGAGATAAGTTGTTGAGTTTGAATAGTGAGATGCTTTTCCTTAAGTTTAAATTAAAATTCAATGTTCAAGTTCAGAGTACAAAATGTGATTCAGTTTAAACTACGAAGCTCACAGTAGAAAATTTAAGTTTAGAGAACAAAGTTCAATTTTAAGGTCAAAATTGTTTTAACTAATGAAAATTCAATTAGGCTGCAGTAATATGTGATAATAAGATCGAGAAACGGGACGTTTACCAAGGAAGAATTCCTTGGACCTACGGACAAGGGTGGCTGACAAAAGCGCTCATGCCGTCAGCACACTCACCGCATCCACCACATCCCATGGGCTCGCAAGTTGAGCAGCGGAGAGTCGACCACCCAGGTGCCCGACTGCAGAACTAGAGGTGTCGAGAGGCCGACGACCGGCTCCAGCACCCTCCAAGCGAGGCAATCAAAGATCCTAGAAGCACATGCCTAGGTGGCACTCCATAGTTCCACGGCTGAGGCTGAACGTAAAGACGACGATGACAGGCTGAACAAAGCTGAGACCTGCTTGCACGGTTGGGTTAGAGAGGTGCCTCACGACCCTTGAACAGTACGAGCTGACTACATGTTGGCATCGACGTAATAGTTTGCAATGGGAAAGCCACCGATAGGACGTAGTCAGACATCCAAGTATCCAAGTGTTTTTAGTCTTGTAGGATATATATATACGCTAAAGCAAGATAACTATATTTTATAACTGGATAATTGTATTCTATAACTGGATAATTATACTTTATACAGCGCTGTACTCCTCCTCCAATTGCCGTTTAACGTCTCCAAGCCAAATAAGGAGATTAAGTTAGTTTTAGTATTCAAAAGTTAATGTGGTTAACTCCCCGAGCCTAGTCATGCGGCAACAGCCCGAACAGTGATGGTAACAGGGCAACAGCCCGAACAGTGATGGTAACAGGGCAACAGCCCGAACAGTGATGGTAACAGGGCAACAGCCCGAACAGTGATGGTAACAGGGAAACAGCACAAACAGTGATGGTAACAGGGAAACAGCACAAACAGTGATGGTAACAGGGAAACAGCACAAACAGTAATGGTAACAGGGAAACAGCCCAAACAGTAATGGTAACAGGGGAAACAGCCCAAACAGTAATGGTAACAGGGGAAACAGCCCAAACAGTAATGGTAACAGGGGAAACAGCCCAAACAGTAATGGTAACAGGGGAAACAGCCCAAACAGTAATGGTAACAGGGGAAACAGCCCAAACAGTAATAGTAATTCGCCAGTAAAAAGCATTTGTCGACTGGTCTAAAGCGGCCCATAGACGATCAATTTAATTGTCAATATAATTGACAATGATAAATATTGACAATAATGATAATAAGTTTAGGGTTACGTTTCCACCAGGGTCACCAGCAACTTGCAACTATGGACCCCCCTAGCTTTAGCTAGGTAATCACACATCGGCTAAGCGATCACATTATGAGTGACGAGTCTTGCTACAGGCAACTGGATTAATTAATGTCAGTGTTCTCGGTCGGTGTGGTGTCGAGCACTCGTCTCAGCGCTCATCGGAAATAGGGCAAGTAGTACGATAGTTGACTCTGAGAGGTCCACGGGTGTGCAGTTCCATATGCTTGGAACTCGATGGCAATAGCCGATTTGCAGTATACTCATCTAGCAGGAGCACTGTAGTGTTCTCCCCCAGGCTGCAACACGCTTCGGGCAGGCTTTGGGCTATCTTTTTCGTGATAGGATAGCCCGAAGCGAGTGCCTGAGGTACAACCGTATTCGGCAGGATATGAACAACACGGGGGTAACACGGTAATTATATTGGTGACTGTTAGGTACACGGAACACGGACCATTACACTGGGCCCTCGGTGACTACTATGAGCACTGTTCGTTAATCGTAAATTACGCAATGATTGGAACACAGCACTAATACGTAATGGTTGAAATACAATACTATTCGAGAAGTACGTAATGATTGAAACACAATCCTATGTGAGAATAGTACAAATATGTGGTGATTGAAGTACAATCCTATTCGAGAATGATATAACTTGAAACTTAATCCTATGCGAGAATAGCACAATTACGTGATGATTGAAGCACACTCCTATTCGGGAATGCCGTAATGGTTGAAACACAATCCTATGCGAGGATAGCACAAATACGTGATGATTGAAGCACAATCCTATTCGGGAATGACGTAATGATTGAAACACAATCCTATGCGAGAATAGTACTAATACGTGATGATTGAAATACAATCCTATTCGAAAATGACATAAATTACGTAATGATTGAAACACAATCCTATGCGAGAACAGCACAAATACGTGATGATTGAAGCACAATCCTATTCGGGAATGACGTAATGATTGAAACACAATCCTATGCGAGAATAGCACAAATACGTGATGATTGAAGCACAATCCTATTCGGGAATGACGTAATGATCGAAACACAATCCTATGAGAGAATAGTACTAATACGTGATGATTGAAATACAATCCTATTCGAAAATGACATAAATTACGTACTGATTGAAACACAATCCTAGGCGAGAATAGCACTAATACGTGATGATTGAAATACAATACTATGCGAGAATTGCGTAATGAATGAAACAAGCACCAATAGCGGGTAACGTCTTCGAGGACGCTACTTCCGAACGCAGCGGCGAGACGTGATGATTGGTGCTACGTCGTGCGACTGTTACGAACAGGTCAGCTGGTGCTAGCGGGGCGTCGAGACGAGGCTAGTCAGCTGGGTCGGGCCCAGCCGCCACGCGGTTCACCGTTGTAGCTGGTAAGTAGCTACGGCGAGGCTAGCCGGCCGGAGCGGGCGAGAGATGTCGTAGAGCGGCTTGGCCGACGACGCCGGCGCGGGGCTTTGCAACGTGACTTTTTTAAGGCTTCGAAACACCTTGAAGCGTCAAGACGCTACTAGGTTTAAGACCGTGCAACACCTTGGGGCGTCGATAGGCAGGGACGGTCTCCGGAGCTTGGTGCAGGTACGCGAGAGATAAAGTCGATCTCGGAAGCTAGGTGCAGGAACACGAGGCTGGTGCTGGAGATGTGACTTGAACGAGGACGAGGGCTTGAGTGAGCGCGAGCCTTGTTTGGGTCGCCTTATGTAGGCCTCGAGTGCAAGCCTTGAGTCCGGGCGTGAGTCCTGATTGGTCGCGAGTTTGCGGGCCTGTGGTGCTCGAGGCAGGAAGCCGTTGTAGCTTACGGGCACCTTTTCTCATAGTCGCGAGGCGGCTTCTCTCAGGTCCCGTGTTTGGTTGACTAGGCGCTTCGGTTCCGGAGGTGCTCTGGAACGGATGCGGTTGTAGTCTGGAGGCAGCTTTTCTCAGGTCTTGTGGAGGTCCGCGGCTTGCCGCTGGGATCACCACAGCACGTATGAACAATTTATTTGTTCGTCTGTGGGTTCCATTGACCACCAGAAGATAATGGACTTGAGGCATTTAAGCAATCAAGTCAATTTGATTTTTTATTGATGGTTCATCAATATTCCATTCATAGTTCTGAAAGTCGTAATGTATAAACCAGGCAATACTGGGAATGTTATTTTTGTGTACACGCAGATCTGGTACTTTTCGCATGCTGGAGGACGCTGAAAAACAGAATGAAATTGTTAAATTAAATTAAATTGTTAACCGAATTGTTTAGATTATCTTGAAAGTAAAAACTTGGTACTTTTCTGTTTCTGGGTACTTCGTACTTGGTACTTTTTATCGAGTAACCAGATGCAAAAGTTCATCAAATGATGTACTGTCCATTCAAAGATAGTTCTTAAAATTTTCTGGCTCATTTGCACGCAATTCCTTGAGCAATGCGTCGGTTCAGAATATTCTGCCACGTTCCCTGAGCCAGTTTTTGGCCTATGTCTTGCGTTTGCGCAGGATTTTGAAAGCGCCAAGGCGAGCGCTACAATTGAAATTTCTTTGTCGGCCATCACGTAAGGCGTCCGCAGAGCAAATGACTGATTTTCATCAATTATATCGCTGAAAAGATTGACGCCATTCGTGGGCAACTAAAAATCTCATCAATATAGCGAGTCAATGATATTGACATTTAAATTGGCCTCTTAAAGGCTCCTTGGATACCAACTCACTAGCAGACAAGCGCCTAGTCCAACAGTGACGAACCTCCATGCCCATAGAGTCGGGAGCTCCGACGACGACAGAGGGTTAGGGCGAGCTTGCAGGAGTCTTGTCGGTGTATGGCTCTCAGCTGCGGCATCGCACCATCCTGACGCCTGTAGATGCATCAGATTCCCCTTTCCGATCCAGGACCACTCAAAGAGCGAAGGCAGAGCGAGGCAGCGCGGTGATGGTGGGCTTAGGCTCTCATCCTCCCATAACCTGTTCGCTTTAGAAACGTTGCAGAGAAGACGCACCCAAACCCAAGGTTTGGGTTCGGCGTAAATAAGCACAGCGGCAGAACAAAGTAAATTTGCAGGGACAGGGAAGAGCTGCCCGCAAAGTCAGTGGTCGGTAATTGTGTTCTGCTAATATTTTAGGTTGATGGCTAGAACAGAGCTTTTTCTGCTCTGTCTATGAAAGCTACAGTAAACTGGATACATTATTCCTTCAAATTCGAACGAGGAGCTGTCAACTAGCATGCTCCAGGTACTCTCAATCCAGTCTACTAAACCTAAATCCATATCTTAGATTCCCCCGGCGCATGAATTGGTTTTCCTAATCGGAAAACCAAATGAACTTAATTCCAAATTTGAGAATAAAGCCTAAATTTAAATCAACTACAGAAAATCAAACTTTAAAGAAACACTTCCCCTGAACCTAAATCTGGCCGTCTTCAGTCTGACGCCCTCTCCAATATGACGGGAATCAGGATCTGTGCTCTGAACCTCGTCTTCTGGTAATTTTGTACAGAAAGACGAAGGAATCAGGAAAATAATGAGACATGCCTCATTACTTCGCGAGTTCCACCTTTTAAAGTTCTAGCAGCAGTCACCTCACCCATTGAATTTTGCTGCAACGACCGGAATATTCCTAGAGGGTAAGAAGTTTGTTCTAAGTTCAGTTCTCTCAAAGAAACGACGTCGCCGACCTGCAAAGGACGATGCAAGACATTTTTACATCCGTTAGGTCGATCAGTTGCCTGCTTTATTAAACCAAAAATTCACTGTGGTACCATTCCGTCAGCCTCCCCAGAACTTTCCTCAATTTCGCATATACACTCTTCTCGAACACCGAAGTATCAAAATCCAGATCGTCGTCAGCTTCCTCCATCTGGAACAAAGTGCAAATAATTGTAAGAAATGCTAATCCTCTCCCTCTGATGAGCATATCTGGAGTGATCACACATGGAGTGTCTAGACAGGAGTCGCACAAGGTTTCCGAGAAGGCCACAGCACGCCGGTTAATGAGGCGAGTTGTCAATGCTATAACAAACAAATTCAAAAAGATTTGACACTGAATGTCTCAAACTACATAGGTTAAATTATCTTTTTAGATGGTTTAACCAATGTTTCAACGTGGGGCCAGGAGCACTTTCACCTTTAGGGTGTCTGAAAGTCTAAAGTTTTTATATTGTAAATCTTGAGAAATCTAATGGTCTCAAAACAACCTAAAAATGTTTTTATAATATTAGTCCCAGCCACAATTTGGTTTTATAAATCAGGAAAACAACGTTTAAACCTACCAAGATTGTATATGTGAAGCTCTAGTGCTC
This sequence comes from Morinoia aosen, assembly GCA_030386875.1. Classification (NCBI taxonomy): domain Eukaryota; kingdom Metazoa; phylum Arthropoda; class Malacostraca; order Amphipoda; family Talitridae; genus Morinoia; species Morinoia aosen. The sequence continues at coordinate 9,905,296 of CM059569.1, read as the reverse complement.
TTAAGAATTCTGCACATCCGCCAAATTCTTTAGATTCACCGCTCGACTCCACAGGCACGAGACGATCGGCGCTCAAACTTTTCGAGTCTGGTTGCCAAACTTCATTGTCCGAGGTCCCATGTGGTCAATGAAAATACTGACAAAAGAAAATCAACCCTGAAGCCTCAATAACTGTTTGGATTGAGCTTTATAGTTCTGGTATTCACTTTTTTACAAGCAAAGCAAATTTTCATGACCCTTTGAACGGTTGAAATGCACAAGGGATCCAATATTTTCGTCGAAGTTCTTCCATCGCCGAATAAATTTCTGCATGAGACAGCTGGATATGAATATTCATAAAGATCAGTTTTGGCAAATCACTGTTCTTAGGCAGGAGAATAGAAAACTCGTAATTATCGTAACTTGCTTTTGGCATATAACAATCCAGAACTATTTTTTACTAGACTCGGATTTGTCAACAGAGCACGAGGATTTACTGAAGCATTCCGTTCCAAGAAAGAAAACTTCACCGAAGTATTTTCAAATCAAGAAAGAAAGAAAGAGTACTTCGGGGAAGTATTTTCTTCATTCAGTTAGGATTATTTTTCAATTGCATCCCGATAAAAATCTAACACCGCAGAAAAGACTTTTTTGTACAATTCAATTTATTGTTCAGAGAATATTTCAACAGCGATGCAAGAAGAGAACTTAAAACGTTTACTGCGTTTCCGCGGCTGTTAACAGTTGGTTTGGTTAGGTTGTAGGTAGCAGAATAGGGAAATCGATTTTCCAGCTTGAATAAATTTTAATTCTTACTAATGAATATGAAGAATACAATTGCACGATAACATTTTACCTCGCATGAAAACAATTATTTTACAAAAACATTGCGAAACATAAAATATCGTGCATTTATAACGGCACGTAAGTGGGCAATTTACCTCTTGGTACACATGTGGCCCAATACGCATTGAACGTGTTAACCAGTGTTAGCTATCGTAAAGATGTAAATTTGTTAACTGGTACAAGGGGTTCCAAGATTAGGTGCGTTAATGCGAACAGTCTCGCCACCAGCAGTGCAGGTAGCAGTGACGCTGGGTATCTCGTCTTGTTTTTAGCAGGATTCGGTATGGTAACTACAAGCTCATCGGGTGACTATTAGCTGGCCAGTACAAGTATGAAAATTGCTCACCTTCAGCTGTTATTGCTAACTTTCCCAGTAACATAGTCAGCGGGATTTTGGTTACCTACTGTATACCTAAAATTTAGTGGAAATTTCCTGCAACGCTTATCCAAAGCTGGAAGCCTGTTTTGAAAGAATGCCGATTTCTCCTCTATTTTATCGTTCTGTGAGGCGAAGGAACTGAGGCAAAGGAACTGAGCCACTTTAAACCAACCAAACTATCCGTGAAGGGAAGCAGCTTAGTTAGTTTTATTGGCTTCATCATTGAGGCTCCAGAAAGTTGGAGTACCAGGTAGATCAAGTGTCGACCTCCATGCAAATGGATTGCATTTCCAGCATGGGAATGATCTTCGAAACTAAACTTTTACCCACTACTCTATTTTTTGGCTCGTAGGAAGTTTTCAGACTTCGTCGTTAAATTGTCGAGGTAAACTACTGTGCCGTATATCGACTTGGAGGTGTCCGTAAATGCTACTAGAGCATATTCGCCATTTCTCCTTCCTACACATCTTAGTAATTATTCCATGATTGTTCAACTGTTTGGACATATTGACCCATTCCTTTCCTCTTCTCTCACTTTCGTGCTCTTCAATTTCAAAATGTGCAGTCAAGAGCCCGAGAGTACAATACCCTCAGGTAGCAAAAATTTTTGGGAAAATATTGGGACAATGTTGGCGGTCAGTGTAGGGACAATCTTGATAACAAAGACAACTAAGATAAGAACAATCTTGATAACCAAGATTGTTCCAGTATTGGGGTTTCAAAAATGGGGATTTCTTATTGAAACGAAATTGGCACCGTAAATTGGGACGTAATTGGCGGCCAATATCGGGACGAAACTGGCGCCCAGCATTTAGGCGAAATTGATATCCACCATGGGGATAAATTTTAATACCGACGTTGTCCCAATTTTGGAAGTGCTTGTGTTGGGAAAACATTGTTTCTCTGGAATGTTGAATACACTTTTTCTTACGTCAGTTCCTTCAATCATTTATGAACTTTGGATCAGACAGGATTAAAAAGGATCCAATATTTTTTACTGGGCCAGCAAATGAAATAAAGACTATAATGTCAGAAAATAGCTCGAATATGAGAACCCTCAGGTATCAAGTTTGTTCGCGAGCATTATTATGGCAGAGCATAACTAAAATGTCAATACAAGAATATGAAATCGACAACAATCGAGCATCATTTTATTTCAATGATATCAATACAGCAAAATAAATTGCAGAATGCTTTGTGCTAGTAAGTAGTTACTGAAAAACTAACTACTGTATTATTGATTAGAGTTAAGAGTCACTTGCGTTATGATATAGAAAAGAGCCTATAGGGATTTGAACCCCAACCTTTAACTCATTTAGAATGAACGCTCTTCCGTTAAGCTATAAGCTCCATGACAGTCATTGAGCAAGTAACATTTTTGTAATAGTTGGATAAGAATTAAATTGTACTGCTAATTACTAGCACACTTTGCACGCATCATTTAAACTTCTGTACCTCAAATGACCTCAATGCATGCTGGCTGCCCATTAAAGTCCAAGAACGCAGTGGATGTTGTATTTCAGCAGCCACGGAGTCCATGGGACCAGATATGCAAATTGACAGGGGAGCAACTGAAAGACAAAAAATTACTCAAGAAAAATATAGATTACCAACTGTACTTACATGGAAATACAATTATGCTGACAATAGGGTATTTGTGAAGAAGAGGGCAATAGCCGATTTTCCAATTTTCGCTGCCTAAACGTAGTTCATTAGACCTAAATAAACTACTTTTCTTCTATACACTTTTTGCGGCAAATGAGTATTTTACGAGTTAGAGCGGTAGGTTTAGTTGTTGCGCATTGAGCTGTTGAGAGTACGTTTGGGTACTTTGTAATTTTTTATTAGCCGACCCCAAGGAGCCCTGCGTTGCCTGAACCGATTTCTAGGATCTTTTAGTTAATAACACAATAAAGGTTATCACCCAAAAATAACGAATTATAGCGGTAAGTTAGTTTTCGTCTTAGATGGCGGGAATGCGCTCGATCATTCGAGCGCGTCTGAAGGGAGAGTCCATTGTAGCCTTCCCGTCCAACGCGCTCGATAAATTTCTTTCCGCTTCCAACACTTTAGTTGCTGTGAGTAATTTTCCGCTATAACTCGTTAAATGCACATTTCCATAAAAAAGTGCATAGGTGAAAAGTTGTTCATTTAGATCTAATTAACCATGTTTAGGCCCCGAAACGGAGAAAATCGATTATTGTTGTCGCCTCAAGATTGACCAAGTATAGTCGAAAAAATTCATGGAGCATTTCCCCCAACTCCTTAGGCAAAGGTAGTGTTTATTTCCAATGCCATGAGGCCTCCTTGATGGTTTGTCGCTGACCTTATGGGCGGAGGTCTCACCGAGGTAGAGGCAATAGAGGTGCTCGTTCTTACCTCTACCGCAGTTCTGATATAACCGCATGTATATGAACTAACTCGTGCTTCTTTTGATCCCTATGATTCTATTTAAGCCTATGCTTTTCATTGGCAAACTGAAATTCAGGGAAAAACTTCACAACTTGCATTGAGTTCAAATGATACTTTGATGCCTTAGAAATAGTTCAATTTCTTCACGTGTAAGTTGGTTTAGGAATGCTCCTAGCATTTTTGTACTAAAACAAACCAATTCTGTAAAATATATAATTCTGTTTAGTTATAAATTGCAACGTTTCGACCTAAAGAAAGTGACTAGACAAAGGATCAAATTTTCATCACAAAACGTAGGTGGACTGGGTTTATTGTGCAAAAACCCTGACAAATAAAGTACCAGGCACTATAGCAGGTGACTGAAACGAATCAGGTTTACAAGAATGTATTTTGAAATAAAACAGAAACGTATTCTAATATCGGGTAACAGAATAAGGGGAGTGTTGTGCACCCCCATCAGTGCGCTCGAAAACCCCAGTGCCTGACACACAACTGTCGGGAGAGAAATACCAATACTATTAGAAATTACGTTTCAGAGTAATTGAGTAAAAAGTTCATTCAGGACGGTTGCCGACTAGCGGCCCATGCAATTAGAGTAATATAGTAACAAGTTAATCGAGTAATTATTGTTGAACAAATTAGTAGGCTGGATTCCTTCCTATTTATAATTTTGGTTGACGAGACCAACACAAACTGCTCGACAGACGCATAAGAAATGGCGCTGACCATAACTATGTCTCACCATCGAGAAACGTGCTTAGATGAAAAGTTGTTCATTAAGATCTAATTAACCATGTTTAGGCACCGAAAAGGGGAAAATCGATTATTGTTCTCGCCTTAACCGTTGACCGAGAATAGTCAAAAAAATATTCGGTGGACTATTCGGTCCTAAAATTTTATTCATGCATTCAAATACATAAATTGTTCATTATATGACACTTCAATAAAAAATAAAAAATCACCGACCGTGCAGTCCAACAGGCGTAACGCACCATTAGCACTGACGCACGCTGCAACAACACTCGGCACAGAATTAATATAATCGTAGGTCACATAGAACTCTTAGATGGCTAGAGTTCTGCTGCCGGTACAAGTCTGGGTAAATCTGAAGGATATGACAGTTATCGATTTTTCACTTTTTGGTGCCTGAACCTTATTAATTGAATCAAAATAAACAAGTTTTCTTCTATGCACTTTCCATCTGAAATGAGTATTTTACGAGTTATGTCGGTGGTTTAGTTTCGTCTCTGATGACAAATGCGCTTGAATAAACAGCTACTCATCGATTTTCGAATTTTTGTTGATTGAATCATGGTAATAACATCGAAATAAACAACTTTCCTTCTATACACTTTTTTCGTTAAATGAGTATTTAACGAGGTATAGCGGTAGGTTTGGTTTCGTCTTTAATGACGATCGCGCTGGAAGCGAGTGTGCATTGCAGTTTTGCTGTCCGACGTGCTCCTTGAATTACTTGCCGCTTCAAACACTGGAGTTGCGGTAAGTCATTTACCGCTATATACCAATAAAATACTCATTTGAGACGGAAAGTGCATAAAAGAAAATTTGTTTATTTCCATCTAATTAAGTGTGCTTAGGCATCGAAATTTACAAAACCGATAACTGTCATATCCTTCAGATTTTCCCAAGTCTGAGTTAATCAGTGTGGAGGTGAGGCTCACAGCGAATCTGCTTGGTGGCGCCGAGAGCGCTCTGAGGTAAGCAGCCGCGGCAATCTGATTCTTTTAATTTATCGTAACGATTAGAGAAACATAGAGGGTCACCGCCATAAATTGATAATTAAATTTGAAAATATAATGATGTTAAAGTTATTGAATATAAGTGAATTAGAGCGATTTGTATTAACCTTAAAATTGACTTTAGTGAATTTTCTTCAAACCTCGATGTTTACTAAGCGAAAGACAAGGGCAAACTGGTCGAGCAGTTCACCATACCTAGGAAGTTGAAGTTCTGTTAAACAGTTAAGGAGCGAAAAAATCATTGGTGTTTATTAAGGGAAGGTTTAAGTTCGTGGATGTGTAATGCTTCAATTATTTGAATATGATATTTTTTGGTAATGTTATATAGAATTTTGGTGTTAGGGAACAGATCTTCATTGGTTAGTTTGCAACTATGGTCAACATGAAAATGACTTAAGATGGAACCTTGACATTTATGAGGTGTTAATCTTTGTTTCAGGGTCACTCTGGTCACAGCAATGTAAAGTTTATCATGAGACTTACATTCTCTTCTGTTACATTTAAATTGATAGATCACACTAGCCTTGTCAAGTAATCCTGTAATTTGATCCTTTTGATCGAATTCAAGCGAATTAAATCAAAATTTAATTTCGATCAAGCGAATTTGATCCTTTGTCTAGTCGTTTTTTCTTTGTGATACACATTTCTAGCATTTATAACTTAAGTTTGAGTTTTTGCGTATTCCAACATGACTAAAAATTATTCTGTAATTTCCCACCCTGAAGATGATGTTAGATACGTCGAAACGTTGCACTTTATAATTAGGCAGGTATATAGATTTAAAAAAATTTAGCGTGTTTCAGTACAAAATTCTAGGAGCATTCCTGAACCAACTTACACGTGAAGAAATGATACTTCTCTATTCAACATAACTTCCTTTGATTTATTCAAAATTATCTAAGCCGTTGCCTTCCGATAATTAAAACTAAAATCAGGGAAAAATTCCACAACTTGAGATTAAGAAATTGTGTGCAAAAACTTTGAAACTTGAGATTAAGTTCATATAATACGTCTATAATCAATACAACTTCCTTTTATATCTTTAAATCTATTTAAACAGTTGTTTTCTGCTGACTAAAACTAAAATTCAGTGAAAAAACTTCACAACTCGATATTGAGTTCATACAATACGTCTTAATTCAATATAACTTCCTTTTATAACTATAAATCTAATCAAACCGTTGTTTTCTGCTGACCACAAATAAAATTCAGTGAAACACCTATGCAACCTAAAATTAAGTTCATAAAATAGGTCGCTATTAATTACAACTTCATTCCTTTCCATTGAGTAATCAAAATAATTCAGTGAGAGAGAATATTAGCCTTGAAATTAGCTTTATCTAAATTAGCAAACCACTAGCAGGATTTTCCTCACTTTCACTAAACTATTTTCTTCCGCAAATCGATATATTACATCTGTTAGATTCAGTGTAATTATCTTCTTTACTTCCAAAGCATGTGCAGTTTTGCCAGCTGGTGACCTCAAAGCAGCTTCTACAAAAAATAATCATTGGAAATGCTCATTCAATGTAGGGTAATTCATCAAATATCGAACAGAAACCACGTGTGTCTAGAAACAACCTTCATAAATCGGTAACTTTTGCTCTGAATAACTGTTGCGGGCCTCAAGATTATTCTTGAACAGTTGCTTTCTTGTTCTGTGATGTCGCTTTAAAGACAACGTAGATTGTTGGAATTAATTTATTGTTCTAAAAATCGAATTCTTCAATAACATCATTTCATCAATATCGAACATGAATCGAACAAGAATTTTGATCCGAACAGGATGGTTTGTCAATTAGTTCTCCTCGTATGGAACTTTTGTGAGAGTATTAGCACGCCACGATGGTTTGTCTATTAGTATGCCTCGTATATTTTGTCCATTAATATGCCTCGTATGGTCTATCTATTTGTACACCTCTGATAGTTTGTCTATTAGTACACATCGTATAGTTTGTCAATTATTATGCCTTGTAGGGCTTTTCTATTTGTACACCTCTGATGGTTTGTCAATTAGTACTTCTCGTATGGAACTTTTGTTTTAGGACGTCCTATACTAAGAAACTTTAAAACCCAATATGTTGACATGTCCCAGGCAGCAAAAATTATTGGGAAAATGTTGTGCCACTTCTGGCACTCAGCATTGGGGCAGTCTTAGTCACCAAAATTGGGACCCATGTTGGGATTTTACAAACCGGGACAATATTGGTAATTTTTATGGGGACGGAGTTGGCACTCCAAACTGGGGACGGAATTGGCACTCCAAACTGGGGACCAGTTTGGAGTGACAATTCCGTCCCCAGTTTGGTGTGCCAATTCCGTCCCCAGTTTTGAGTGCCAATTCCGTCCCCAGTTTGGAGTGCCAATTCCGTCCCCAGTTCGGAGTGCCAATTCCGTCCCCAGTTTGGAGTGCCAATTCCGTCCCGGAATTGGCACTCCAAACTGGGACGGAATCGGTTCCCAAAATGGGACGAAATTGGTAACCAAAAGCTGAAATGAAATTGGTGCGAAATTGGTTCCAATTGTATCAGACACAGGACATAGTCTTGAAAATTTTTCACTCTGCCAGCAAATGAAATAAATATTTTAATGTTATCACAGAAGAGCTAGAATCATATATGAATACCCTCAGGTATTAAATTTGTTTGCAAGTATTATTATAACAGAGCATCAATGAAATGTCAACACATGCATTTAAAATCAACAACAATCAAGCAACATTTTATTTTAATGACATCAATTCAGTGAAATAAATTGAAGAAAGCTTTGTGCCAGTAAGTAGTTGCTAAAACCTAATTAACTACTGCATTGCTAATTACAATTAATAGTCACTTGCGGTATGATATAGAAAAGAGCCCACAGGGATTTGAACCCCAACCTTCCACTCATTCAGAGTGAACGCTCTTCCGTTAAGCTATAAGCTCCATTAAAGTCATTGCGCAAGTAACATTTTTGTAATTATTTGCCAAGAATTATATTGCACTGCTAATTACTCGCACATTGCAAACATATTATTCAAACTTACCTCAAATGCCATCAGTGCATGCTGGCTGAACATGAAACTCTGAAGAACTTAGTGGATGTTCTATTCCGCCAGCCACCGATTTCGTGATACCAGATATGCGAATTGACTGGGGATCAACTGAAAGACAAAAAATGTTTCAGAAAAGTATGGATTGCCAAATTTACTATGTACATGGAAATACAAATACGTTGAGAATAGTCCCAACAAATTCAAGGAGCATTTCCACCACCTCCATAGGCAAAGGAATTGTTATTTCCAATGCCATGAGGCCTCCTTGATGGCTGGTCGCTGACCTTTCGGGCGGAGGTCTCACCGTGGCAGAGCCAATAAAATTGCTCATTCATGGCTCTACCACAGTCCTAGTATAACCGCATACATATGCACAAACACATGCTTCTTTTGATATCTATAAATCTATTTAAACCACTGCTTCCAAATGACTAAAACTAAAGTTCAGTGAAAAATTTCACAACTTGAGATTAAGTTCATGTAATACTTCTCTATTCAATATAACTTCCTTTGATATCTTTAAATCTATTTAAACTGTTGCTTTCCGTTGACTAAAACTAAAGTTCAGTGAAAAACTTCACAACTTGAAATTAAGTTCATATAATACATCTCTATTCAATATAACTTCCTTTGATATCATTAAAACTATTTAAACTGTTGCTTTCCGTTGACTAAAATTAAAGTTAAGTGAAAAACTTCAGAACTTAAGATTAAGTTCACATAATACGTCTCTATTCAATATAACTTCCTTTGATATCATTAAATCTATTTTAACTGTTGCTTTCCCTTAACTGATAATAAAATTCCCTGAAACACCTTCACGACTTGAAATTAAGTTCATAAAATAATTTGCTACCCATTACAACTTCCTTCCTTCCCATTGAGTAATCAAAATAATTCAGTGCAAAAAAATATTAGCCTTAAAATTAGCTTCGTATAAACTAGCTAGCTACTCGCACGCTGCTCGAGGATTTTCCACTCTTTCACAGTACTTTTTTCTTCCGGCAATCCGATCTTTGGCATATGTTAGATTCAGTGCAATTATCTTGTTTACTTCCGATGCATGTGCAATTTTGCCAGCTGGTGACCTCAAAGCAGCTTCTGCAAAAACCAACCAGTGGAAATGCTCATTCAATGTAGTTCAAATGAGCCATATTCAATAAACACACAGATGAAAATTTCCAATTTCTTATTCTCCTTTCGAATATGGTAGAACTTTTAAATTTTTTATTGCAAAAAAACAAGCACTCCATTAGATTCAGCGAGCCGTTTTACATCCAAAAACACTCAGTTTGAAATTTTTTATCATATGTAGAAAAAGGGCAAAAGTTCTGAAAACATTGGAGCTCAAAATCTAAGGATTTGTACACCTCATATCAAGAAAATTCAAATGGAAAACAAATAAATAAAAACAAAAGTAGAAAGTTCATATATGTTCTTATCCTTCATATAAATTTCATTTATGTGCTCGCAATAGTAATCACACAAGTAGGTTGGGAGAGGTGAACCAGGCTGTTTTTTTAATAACAACATGTTTTCTTACAAAAAAATAATAACTAAAAAACATTGCTATTAATAAATTTTATGAGACCAGAAATATCATGCCGTTTTTCTACATGTTTTTTTTTGTAAAAAATCATGAATAAAAACATGGATATTAATATTTTATGCGACCAAAAACCCAATGCTTTTTTTAGAAAACATTTTTTTACAGAAAAGTAATGACTAAAAAACAGCTATTAATAAATTTTATGGGACCAGAAAAGCATGCCGTTTTTTTAAAACATGTTTTTTACAATCAAACCATGACTACAAAATATGGTTATCAATATATATTTTTTGACCAAAAACAAGCATGCTGTCTTTGAAAAAACTTTTTTACAGAAAAATCATGAAAATAGCACTTAAATAAAAACATGTTTTTTTTTTATAAACATGTTTTCTTACAAAAAAATTAAACCTAAAAAACATTGCTATTAATAACTTTTATGAGACGAGAAATATCATGCCGTTTTTCTACATTTTTTTTGTAAAAAATCATGAATAAAAACTTGGATATTAATATTTTATGCTACCAAAACCCAATGCTTTTTGTAGAAAACATTTTTTTACAGAGAAGTAATGACAAAAAAAACAGCTATTAATAAATTTTTTGGGACCAGAAAAGCATGCCGTTTTTTTAAAACAGGTTTTTTACAATCAAACCATGACTACAAAATATGGTTATCAATATATATTTTTTGACCAAAAACAAGCATGTTGTTTTTAAAAAAACTTTTTTACAGAAAAATCATGAAAATAACACATGGAGCAATGACTTTTTGTAAAAAAACAATTTTTTAAAAATAGCATGGTTTTTTGGGTCACATATACTACATCAAAATGTATATTTTTTTTATCATGATTTTTTTATGATATGGTTTATGTGAAAAATGTGAAAAACAACGAATTTTCTAAAATCAAATTAAATATATTAATATTCATGTCGTGATTTTCTGTAAAAAAAAAACATTTTTTTTGGTATCATATATATAATAATATTCATTTTTATTAGTCATGATTTTTCGAAAAAATCACAGCCTGTGTTTTTCGGTCACATGAAATATATTAATGTTTTTAACGTAAGATTTTTTATAAAAAACATGATTTTCAAAAAAATCACGATTTCTTGTAAAAACAAAATAAAACATGTTTATTTGGTCACATATAATATATTAAAATGCATGATTTTAGTCATGATTTTTTGAAATAAAAACATCAAAAGGAAACCACACAGTAATAGTGGTGGCAGATAACCCACAATTACCTAGAGGAGTTCAAGAGGAACAGCAAGAGCAACAGAACTTACATTGATGGAGTCAAAATTTAGAGATTACTATCTCTAATTTTTGTGGTCATATAAAAATAAAATCAGACATGTAGAGATAGTAATCTCTAAATTTTGACTCCATCAATATAAGTTCTGTGGCTCCTGCTGTTCCTCTTAGACTCCTCTTGGTCATTGTGGGCTACCTGCCACCACTTTTACTGTATGTTTTCCTTTTGATGTTTTTATTACAAAAAATCATGGACATTAATATATTTTATTTGACCAAAAAAACAGACATACCTAACAAAATTTGAGTGTGTGCTAAAATGAACAAAAAAACACATAAAAAACATTTTTTTGCAAAAAACTGCCATCAAATAAAACCTTTTTTTGCATAACTAGATACTCCTCAACTGAAAGCAGAAACATGCAGGCAGCATTTTTTACATTCTTTTTTGAACAGTAGAACTTCATACAAATCATTAAAAAGAATTGATGTATTAAAATCTAGTCGCTAAACAGAAGCAAAGCACAATGAACGGTACGTACCACGTATGCAGGAGCAGAGCTTCAACTCTATGAACTGCCGTTTTGTTCCTTTGCCATGCATGGAGAACTGGACTGCCACTTCATTCTTTAAAACTTTCTTCATAATTTGATGCACAGTTGAATTTATACTAGCACCACTAAAGTTTGCCAGCATGCTAATCAAGCTCTGTTTTTGAACATCATCATTCAAAAGTGTTTCAAAATCTTCTACATTCTTCATTGATTCAAGTGGTAATTGAGGAAATGTGGTTGGGTCAGTGATAGGAGTCACGGCTGCTTTGTGTACTTTGTTAAGTAATTTTATTTCTTCTTTAAGGTCAAGAATGTCCTTGTGTAATTTTCCACAGGCTTCCACTTGTTTATCAAAACACTTTTCAAGTTTCTTCACAATTTGTGTTTTACTGTCTTTCAATTCTTCATGAATGAAAGCTTGCATTTCAGTAACATTCAATTTAGCTTCTTTTTTAGAAGGTCTAGACTGTTCTCGTTTTCTGATTTTTTGGGGAGGCTGGGGCACTTCATCATCACTACTGATGTCACTGCAAGCACTAATTGCACTTTCAAGAAGTTCACCATCACTGTTAGGTTCTGTAGCACTTTGGTCTGAAGCCTCTTTTGATTTCTGTTTACATTCATTGTAAGTAGATGCCGCTGAAATAACTCGGCACTTAATACAGCACCACTCATTTGATGGTGGTTCACATTTTTTAATCATTTTGGATATTTTATCCATGGATTTGTTTTCTGGCCAACGACAATACTGCTCATTGTCAAGTTTTTGGAGCCAAGAAAAGAAGTTGGAACACCTTCTACAGTGTTTTTCTTCTCAAAGTACACAATTGAATACATTTTGAAGATTCTAAGAAATCAATGAAGTCCAGCTGTCTTTGATTGGAAATTGAACAAAAAAATTCACATGACCCACAAACTGCAGTGTGAATGAAATTATAACATAAAAATTAATGCCAGGAATATGGGAACCTAACTAATGCACAAAATAAACACAAGAACATAAGCTTAAAATGAACAACGCACATAAACGACTAAAACATACACATCAACATTCATAGAAGAGGAAGTACAATATACCTTTTTTTGAACGGTAGGATCAAACATTTTTTATAGATGTTGTTTCTTTTGATAATTTTGGTTTCAGAACTTTTTCTAACAATAAAAACATCAAAGATTGAGGAAGAAGTTGGATATTTGGCAGCAGGTTTGATTTTCATCAGCTTTTTCATAGTAATACAGTCTCCTGTGACATTTGTAACCAAGCCAAATTCTTTGTTTTCTAGTTTAATACATGAATTTTCAAATTGATTTGTAATTATTCTATGGTTATTCACAGTTATTCCTCTTGATGTAATTTGATTACTATTAGAAAACTTATAACCCTCATTTACTCTTCTGCTAATTTGTGCTAATGGACTATTTGATGATCTTATTCTTCTCTTCATTCTGCCTAAGAAACTTTCAAATGGAAAGGCAGAAAAAGAGTCGAGTACACCATATTGTCGGACATCATCAACTAAGTGAATAAGTGAATGAACATTGAATGAAACATTTACATCGCTATAAATTTTTTTAAACTGTTTCACAAAATAAATAGACAACTTTTCAGCATAGTTCAGGTTACTCTCATCACTAATTAAATTTGGGTCACACACAGGCCTTCCACGCTCGTCAATCTTTGTACCCTAGGCTGGCATGAATTTTACCCTAGAATGCTCCTCGATTACCCTAGAAAATATAAGTGAGGGCAATCTAATAATTACCGTATAGTTTTTAATGATAGTACTGGCTTTGCCTTTAATTGAGTCGCATTGACAGCTTTTTTAAAGTTCCTGGGGATATGTTAAATAATAAATGATTTATCTGAACACCTTTATTTTGGAAATGTGAATGAAATAACATCATTCCATTAAAATTTCGAAGTATATTTCAAATGTAGATCGATCAACAACTCAAACAAACACAAAAGCGCCGCGGCCGACAAAATTTAAGTCCAGGTTTACAGAAGTAGTGTTCACAATACATAAATAATAACTGTTAAAAACCAAGTAAAAAATTTCGAGATGAAAAATGCAGACCTATGTAGTATATTTTCTTGTTTCCTGTACTGAGTCTTTCGACCGATCCAAAACAAATAAAAAATGGATGAACTTTACGTACGTTGTTAAGTGTAACCTTAGATCTTTATGCAAACAATTTTTATTCTGCAGGAAACTATATTACTCACAAAAATTAAAGTTCTGGAAATACATGTACAAACTACAATCTACAACATAATAAAAACGTTATCACGCTTTTCGCATTTCATGTTTCTAATGTATTGGCATTGCTGAAGATTCTGTGCACATTACATTTTTTCACTTCATTAATAGCCCTTCTTAAATTAGTATTAATTGGGACATTAGATGCAGTGAATACACTGCAGGCATTAAACCACACACGGCTTCATTTTTCAAACTAGTTCTTTAAAAAGTTTTGGTCAAATTAAAGGGGCCATCTGAGCGAATTTTTGTTTATGAACCGATTGATCCAAAATTTGACCAGAAAATGTAAGTTTTAAAAAGAAACATATTTCACTTGTGTTTTTGAGGAAATGGGCAATATTATCTCTTTATGCTATATTATCGGAATTTTCAAAGGAATCTAAGTCAATGAGTTTTCATGTTTGAAGAAAACTAAGGGCAGCTTTTGAATCCTTGAAATATTTCTGACAAAGTAACAGAGCGGAATTTTCCATATTATGTTCTAATTCGTTAGTATACGCGATTTTCTATCAGTATCTAAATTATACAAAGTTTTCGGTTTTGTAAAATGAAAAAAAAATTGAATGAAAACGTTTGAAAAATCAATCTGTTAGAATGTTGGAAATGTTACTATGATTCTAGAATTATCTTTTTTTCTTGCATGAAAACTAATTGACTTCTATTCATTTTTATGTAGAAAATTTCATTTTCACGAAGCAGACGAAATACATGAGTTATGTGGTGAAATATGATATAACGCTTATTTTTTACTTGAATCATTTATTCCCATTGTATTACCATCTACAAATACTATGCATGCGTAATTCCATATTTATACAGCGAAAAACATATCACATGTATAAATTACACGAATGAATTACATTCAACTCTCATTATATTTGTGCAGACGCGGTGAATTTTTTATTTGTGGACCGATTGTTTTGAAATTTTCCAAGTGTAAGTAATTTTTAAAAGAAACACGTTTTTACTCGTGTACGTTTTTCGATTTTGGCCTTAGTTTTTAGAAAATATGAAATATTCGTTTTTTATGTTATTATGTTCGGAAATTTAAAAAAAAATTAAGTCGAGAATTTTTCATGATAAAACATAACCAAAGACCGTTTTGGAATGCTTAAAACATTTTTAACGAATTAGCGAAGCAAGATTTTCCATTTTTTCTGTTTTCTTTTGATACTGGGATAAAAATTCATTTTTTTAGACCTTTCTTTGGGGGGAGTTTTAGTGCCCGAAGTCCTAAGATTTTTTGGGCATAATTGCCCACTACCTAAATCCTTTTCAAAAAAAGAAAAAAATCGATCATTAAGACCAAAATCGCTCAGACGGCTCCCTTAATCAACGAATCCATTTTAAAATGGGAGGGGCAAAAACGTTCCAATAATAGTTAGAAGATTTGGATAGCATGGTAGCCCGCAGGCATTTTTACGGCTCAGCGCTGTTTCCCAGTAATCAACGGCTGACATGACTGGTGTCGATTGTTCATCCATGTAATGTTTTCGCCACTCTTCATCAAAAAATTTCTTATCGACGAACTTTTCCATTGCGAAAATTTCATCTAACATATAAGACAAAGATTTTGCAGTCGGTGTTAAGCATTAAGCGCGGATTTAGACAGCGAACGAGGTCATGTTCAGGATCCTCGACGGAAAACCATTTTTGGAATTGTGAAACTGCTTCAACCAAGAAGCGTTTATAATTAGGAAAAAGCCCTTTCTCTTGTGAAGTAATGCCAGTTATCTCTGACGTCGTTTCAGTTGCTGTCATCCCAATGTTGTGCATCCTTTTTTCACATACTCGCACTAAAGCACCAGTGAATGTTGGATGGGATGGATTCAGCAAAGAAATGGTCGTTTTCTTCTCAAAAGCAACACGCATAAAATCCGAACAAAAGCTCTTAATAAGGCTACAAATTTTTGATCCCAGATCGAAGAAATTCGGATAGTCACATTGAAGCAGGTATTAAATGCGTTTCATTTCCCCAAATTATAATCTAAGAGATTCAAATAAGCGAGGGTTAGCTTGTTGTTGAAAGCATTGGCTATCATATCATATATCTGAGTTGGATCACAAAACGATAACTCAACAAAGTGTAAGTGCATCCTACTGCTCCAGCAATCGTCGTATACAAGCTTTTTTAGAAACTGCGCGCCGCACATTGCAAAAAAACGGAACTTGTTCAGTGGAACTCTTTGGCTCGTGCTATTATTACGAATCAAATGTCCATACGATCCATCTTTGAATGCTCGTGAAAGTTAAGTTTGCCTTCTGCTCATTTAATTCTAATTTTGGTTATTCAACAGTAGTTATTGACAACCTTCATGTTTTCTCATGACATTTACAAACCAGATTTGAAATATAGATTTTACCCTAGATTTCGCATTTTTTCCTCTTACCCTAGACTGTACCCTAGGAGGGGTCTGATTACCCTAAACTAGGGTAATTACCCTAGGAGTGGAAGCACTGGTCACACAGAACCCTTACAATATACATCAAAATAAGAAAATAATTGTACATTTTTTCACACAAAATGTCTTTGAAAAGAATGATTCCATAATAAAGTAATATTGCTCGAAATTCTGAGCCTTTGAACCGATCTAATTCTTCAAAAGACCGTGGTTTGCGAACAAATTCAAGGGGAAAAAATTTATGTATCAAAGAAATTCTTTCAGTTACAATTTTCTTTTGTGAAGATGATATTTTATACGGCACTTTACTCCAAAACAATGATAGTAATTTTCTGACAATTCCTAACAGTATTACATGCAAGTAATCATACACAAAGCAGTTAACCATGTCAATTTCTAAACTTAAAAATGGGCTGGCCCCAATATGGTGCTGTTCTTGCAATCTATTTCTAAATGACTCGTTATTTCGCTTAGAAGCACTAGTCTCTTCGTAAGAAATGGCTTTATTTTTATAAACACCTTTAGTCAGGCACCTGTCGCATGCAAAGTATCCTCCATGACTTTTGGTCTGCTTAAGAAAAGCACGGGCAGGAGCATCCGCTATAATGCAGCGTACTTGGACATTATACCTTTTTCCTTCAATGACCATTCCATTCTCTAACAAAACTTTCAAATCAGAAATGAATCTATCAAGAAACTCAAAAATATTTGGCTTTTTATCACCATAAAATATAGCAACCACAAATGGATGAACTGAGCAAAATTTATACGGAATTGAATTATCTAAAGAACACAGAATTGGCCAAAAAGATGTATTACGAGATTTAAATATTGGTATACCATCTATGTTGATATCCACTTTAATACAGTCAATATTTTCCAACTGAAAACGCAAGTTTTCTTTTATATTTTCCTCTAAGCCGAAGTAAACAAATTGACCATTTTCAACTGTTACAATATCTGAAGTTTTGGTTTGTAAAATTGTTCGTGGGTCAGAGGGCAAATCTGTGTGGACTACTTTCAAGATATTAAGTAATTTTTTGAATGCAACCAGTGTCACATTATGCTGCAGATACCAATCTCTTAGCCTATCCCTCAAACTTAGAGAATTTTCTACCAGGGCATTAATTCCTGTTGATGCCGCTGAAGAATGCAAAGAAGATTCTGAGATAGTTTCAATACTCACTTCAGAATGAGTTTCACATTCACTTTCACTGTAATCAAGACCAATTTCACTGTTCTGATTGCTTTCACTGTAATCATTATTAACATTACTAGATTTTCCTACCTCAACATTTTTGAGAGCTTCCTCATCAGTACTTTCCTCAGGAGGAAGCTCGTTTTGAGCCTCTTTTGAGTCAGCGGCAGTTGAGCTGTCCGAGTCACTATTTTGAATTTTCAAGCCACTGATGAACTCAAAATTGTTTTTCTTTATTACATAATAATTTTTTCGACCTGCCATTCACACGATGGATGAACGTTAATAGCAGAAGAGATTATTATATAATAATACAGTGGACAATAACTGAAAAAAAGTTCGTGAAACATGACGCTTGTGCGAACGTTCGATTCAGAGAATATCAAGCTGCATGGCGTCGAACGAGATTTTGCAAAAATATGTCTTTCTGATCTCTGAAATGCTAGAAAATAGATTTATTGTAATAAATCACATCCATAAAAACTTTCCACAGTAGTTATTAAACACAAAAATCAGAACACGCGAGAAAACATACCTAAAATACTTCAATTTAGCCACTTCAAGTTCACCGTATTGAGGTTCGCGCGCTTACTAAGAGACGCCAAGCGAATAGATGCCAAAGGCTACAGATTATTGTTGCTAAATTTCTTGATAATATTAAAATGGATCACATGTTAAAAATTCGTTTGGGAGTTCATGTAAAGAAAACATTTAATTCATGTTATTAATTCATCTTTTTTATTTCATGGTTGGTTTTCTGAATACTAAGTGTATTAAATAAAACTAAAATTGTTCAAAAAAGTAATAAATTAGGAATACAACACGATCGACTGCCTGTTTCGAATTTCTAAAATCGAAATTTTTTTCTTAGAGACTCACATAAATAATTAATTCTATCCTACTTTTCATCTGAAAGAAAATTATTTTGACTCTACAGATGAAATAATTCATTTGCAAAAGAATATACACATGTAGAAGGGGAAATTCTGGTTTAGAAATTTTAAAAAATAATACCAAACTAGTACCTAGAAGAATAATTCCGTTTTCCTTTAGATAAAATGTTTTTAGTTTTACTTAATTTTGCCCTATTCATTTTTAGAAAAATCCATTTACCTTTTGCAAAGTCAGCTCAAATAATTTTTTACCTGACGGCTGACTGGAAAACTCGAAAAAATTTCCGCACATTCTGACAGAATTACTCATAGAAACCCTAACTAACCAAATTTTATTTATTTATATGACTAGTTATTTCTATGAATAGTTTTATTTCTCCTTTTATGTGTAATTGAATCACAATAATTGGTTGATTAGAAATTAGTTTTTGCCGCCCTTCACCACAACAAAGTTGTTCATGGAGAGGAAGGATGAAGGCACCATTTGTTATGGAGGTAAGGGAACAAGGAATCTATGCACAAAGGGTGTTCCCGCAAAGGATCCCATGCGCATAAAAACAGTAAGTTGAGAAAGTAGTTTAAGAAAGAATATAAAAGTTGAAAAAGACATTCGGAGGTGCTGAAAACCAGGACACCAGTGAACCGAAAAACGATGGCCTATTAACATAAGAAAAATATTTTATTTCAACAAAAAGAAGACCTACCTACTCTAAGCTCAGGCACTTACACATTTTTCCCCTGGGGATTGAATCACAAAATGACTCATCTACCTGTTCCCTGCAAGATAGTAATATTTATAATCCGTCATTGAGAGCTTTTGCGTCCGGACAAGGTTGTGAAATCAAGGCATTGGAGCAACCACTTTACAATACTGGGCCACTTGATCGGTTCCAAGGTCTCTAATAAAAATATTTATAATCCGCCTTAGGGATTTTTTTGGGACAAGGTTGTGAAATCAGTGCAATAGTGCAATTTTTTCCCAATACTGAAACAATTGATCGGTCCCAAGGTCCCAAACTAACAAAAAAAAACCAACATTGTCCCAAGAGAAGCTTGCTGCCTGGGGTATCTCATGTGGCCACTTGGAAAATAAACGTTTTTCTTTCTTTTTTTTTCTTTGGTGCACTGGATTTTCTTGGAAGTGCTCGCGGTGGCACAGCGGTTAAGGGATCGGACTTGTATGTAGGAGTCACGGGTTCGTATCCCGGCGCTGGCGCTGCGATTTTCCCCGTTGGGTGTAATAGAAAGCTCAAGCACAATACCCCACTCGACCCAGGTGTCGGAAATGGGTGCCGGCTTTACGGGGAAACCGTCATGGTGTCCTATGTATAGTGTTAGTTATAAGACATTTGAAAAACCAATGCTTAAGATCATTTGTATTAGGCTTGATTGGAAATAAAGCGTCCCAAAGATGCCGATGTGTGTTTTGTTGTTTGTTTGTTTGTTTGTTTGAAATAACTGTCTCATTACTTATTTTCAGGAAGCATTTGAATGGAGAGTTATCAAAATTTGAATATGATGTCGATGTTTCATTTGCAGTGCTTGTTGACCCATCATTGTGATCATCAACCTGTGTGCCCTTTTTTGGAGTAGAGTGTAGAGCACTCGTCAATGAATTATTATTGATGCTTGCATCAGTTTTCTTGGCAATGGATTGATCATCAGTAAATGTAGCCAGACGAATCATTGATGATCTTGAGGGCCTTGAAACACCAGCAGCTGATTGGTCGCCATCTTCAACTATTCAATGTAATTATCAAGCGTTAATACAATATTTTAAGGAAATGAAACAGGCGTTCAATAGATGGATTCAGTTATTTAAAAGAATTAAGAACCGAAAAGCCTTGTTCAAGGCATAAATTCATGATTTCTAAGGAATTTTGATTCGAACACCTTTGTTCAGTATTTAATACTGACATGAAATAGGAACTGAATGTCGAACATGGAATAATTATCATGTTTTTATCAGGAAAGAAAAAAATACAGCAACAGAACATCATTTGGCAACACTACTCTCTAGTTATGACGGGATGTTGATGTTGGTACAACAACAGTTAAACCGTCGCAATTTTCCCGAGGTGCGTAAGATTTTTCAAGTGAAAAAATATGACCAATTTGTAAGGGTCGTACAGAAAATGTGTTCGTAACAGCTGGTAGCAGTTTGCAGCTCACAGAAATGAGTTCTTATCACAAAAATAGGAGTTTTAAATGTAAGATCACCGGCACTGTGCAAGTTTGGATGCTTACGAAATTTATTACGCGCATATTTTCAAAGTTGTTCGATAATCAGTTCAGTTCGATATT
Source organism: Morinoia aosen (assembly GCA_030386875.1). Taxonomy (NCBI): domain Eukaryota; kingdom Metazoa; phylum Arthropoda; class Malacostraca; order Amphipoda; family Talitridae; genus Morinoia; species Morinoia aosen. Next base: position 9,884,455 of record CM059569.1, on the reverse strand, counting down.
TGATGAATTACCCTAGTTCAAGTTAGCTATATTCAATAAACAAAGATATACAGTGGACCTCCGCCACAAGACATTAATCCGTCCCGGAGTTGGGATCGTGAGGCGAAATCGACGTATGGTGGGCCAATAGCATATCGGCATCTTAGTGACGCCGTCACACCGCTTTATAGCCGACTAGCATCTTAGTAATGTATGGAGTGGTGTATGAGCGTGATGTAAAGCTAGCACAGTCATACGTACGCACACCGACCGCCAAGTTTGAATTTTTGAATGTTTGGCCGCACGCGAGAAATTGTCGTTGATGCCGTAAAGCGGAGAAAAAGCCGTAACAAAGGAACAAAGAAAAATTTCACATTCCACTTCGTCACACGAAAAAACCTAACCTGAGGACGACGTAACCCGGGGATCCACTGTAATTTAAGACATTCCTAAAAGCACGGTTTTTTAATAGGATGATAGAAGGTCCTTCACTTGAAATTTTTGACAGTCCAACTCAGACACCTACATATCAAAAAACTCGTATTGAATTACGACTCTTGCAATTCCGCAACTATACTTGAAAGGGCTGGATTTCAATCAAAAAATAAAACAACTTGCTCAGAATGTGCAACATCTGTTTCAAATGGGACCCCCGGTTTGCGGCGTCCCTAGCTTACGTTTTTTCACGTTACGAAGTGGTATACAGAGTTTTTTCGTCCCCTTGTTATGGCATCAACAACAATTTCTCTCGCGCAGCCAAAAAATCCCAAAATTCAAACATGGCGGTCGGTGTGCGTAGGTGAGACTGTGTGAGTCACTCGGCTCAGACCCAGCTCACATTTGACTATATTCATCATTGTATACGTCTATACGTCACTAAGATGTTGATCTGTTTTTGGTCGGTGTCACGGCGCCACTAAGATGCCGATATGCTCGCAATACGACGATTTCGCCTTACGATCCCAACTCCGAAACGGATTGATGTGGTATGGCGGGAGTCCACTCCACTGAAAAACTACACAACTTCTTTTAACCCGTCTCGACGCTCTGGCCAACCAGTCGCCCACCGACCATGAGATGAATTTATGTGTTCATACCTATAATTTGTCGTACAGCATCAGAAGCGTCTCAGCAAGACCTTTCACCTCCACACGCCATTCAAACTGTGTGGGTGAAGGGGAGGGAGCTATTTGAGGAAGAATGTCGGTGCATGCATGCATGTTATGCAATGTGCTACCGGTTTCTCAGTGAACTGCTGGCTTTATTTCTTATTGTTGAGAAAAAAAGCATACAGTTGGATTCAGCATGTCGTTTTACATCCTAAAACACTCAGTTTGAACTCTTTTAGCATATGTGGAAAAAATGGCGCGAGTTCTCCTGAAAAAACTTCCGTAGCACCCGGAATAAACTGTTGAGGAGCACTCGGAATAAACCGTTTCGGAACGCCTGGAACGAATCGTTCTCGAGCACTCGGAACGAACCATTCTCGAGCACTCGGAAAAAATTATTCCGGAACATTTGGAACGAATCGTTAGGGAACCCTTGGAACAAACATTCCGAAACACTTGGGACGAATCGTTCTGGAGCATTCTGAACAAACTGTTCCGGAATACCTGGAACAAATCGTTCCGCAATAGACGGAACAACTGCTCTGAAATAGAAAGAACCAACCGTTTCTAAATAAACACAAAAAAACATTCCGGAATAGACGAAGCAAACCGTTCTGGAATAGACGGAACTAACCGTTCCGGAATATGCGGAACAAATCGTTCTAGAATGTACGTACCAAACCTTTCCGGAACACATAGAGCACACTGTTCCGGAACACCCGAAAACTGCGCTCCATCAAGACCAAATGCTCCGGAGCGCCCGGAACGACCGAAAAACACTGTTCCGGTTCTGGAACACGCCGCACCCGGAACGAAATACTAAAGCACAGAACAGTTAAGCTATTTTCATTTCTGTCCGACATAATGAAACTCAGCGCCGGTATTCGAACCCTCGGCACTTTAACGGACGGGCGGGTTCTTAACACTCGGCTACGACTAGCACGTAACAGAACACGTAGAACATGACGCTGTCGCGAAATGGTGCATCGGGACGGTGGGTCGGAATGATGGAACGCAGCTTGAGCTCGGAAATAGTTTTTAGGGCTTGAAAGATGTATGTGGAATAAGCGAAACACGTGTTTCGGGAATTCTGGAACACTTTAGTAACAAATTTATTCAAAGCTCGCGAAACATATTTCATTAAAGCACTCACAACTGTTCCGCAGCACCGGGCACAATCTGCTTCGGAGTCCTGAGAACACGAAACGGAAGAACGACTTGAATCGTGTCTGACGCCATGGAAAAACGACAAATTTGCACCTGTCAGGAACGTATCCGGAACAATTGTTCTAGAGAGCCCGGAACACAACACTAAAAACATGGAGCAACGTTTCATTCATTCCCGATACGAAGGAACTTGAGCAGCAAAATTTGTGTAGAGGTAAAGTTTGAAATTTGAATGATATCGTGGAACGAATGGAACGCTTGTTCCTAAATGCTCGGAACATTTCTGGAACAAACTTTGGGAACAGTTGAGTTGTGTGTTCGATTACGAACTCACTGGTTCGCTTCCAGTTCGCACTGTTGAGAACGTTTTCTGAACCAAAGACCGAACTGCGCGTGTGACAGAGTTTTGCACTACACGTGAACGGATAATGTAGGGAAAATTAAACCGTGTCTGGTACTCGCCAATAATATGTCTTCCTAAGGAGCAAGGTGAGCTGAATGAACCGCCCGTGACTTTCGTTTACCGGACATCTACATACTATACAGTGTTGACCTGGGCAATGGCCATTTGCTGAGTTTAGTCCCTTTCGTCTTCCAAGGGATAGTCAGGAAGATGTTCGCCTCTTTAGTTTCACAGTTAGTTGCAGGTATTAACCAGTGCAGTTACCCGTGAGTCATGTGTGGTAACGTTCAACTGGAAAGCTGCCCGTAATTTATGCTCGTTGACTGGAAGCTAGCATTGAAGTGGACGGCTTTTTGTGACTTTAGAATGCTAGGATACTGATCTATAGAGCTTACCTGGAAGGCTGTTCAAGACCTTTATTTGCTGACGTCTAACTGGGATCCTGCTATTGACCTCTGCTTGCTGGCGTCAAATTTTCTGACAATCCTGAAAATTCGCATTCAAAAAATATAGTCTCGGTTAAATACCGTTCATGACCTAAAATTAAGTTCATAAAATAGCTCGCTATTAGTGACAATTCTTAGGAGCTTGGAGCTTCTCGAAGACTAAACCCATTCGAAACCATGCATTCAACTGCACAGCTCAGACTTAATACTGGATTGATTTACCGTCTTAGAGGGCGGTAGCTGAGCTTTTAATAAAAAACAAGGCAAAAAAAATCTAAATGGTCTTAATAAGGAATAAAATGCATAAATAAAACAAAGGAATGAAACAATTTCAGCAGCAATCAACAATTCCATTACAGAGCTATGAAGCCGTGATCGCTGAAGTAATTATAATTACTTCAGCGTCAATTATTCACGTAGAAACAATTACTTGACATTTGAAAAACAAATAAGAAACAGAAAGTATAGTTATATTTTTTCACTCTATTTGCGACAATTAAAGGATTGCCCAGGAAGTCATTTAACTTTTAGCTTTTTCACGATATACAACAAAGCATATATATTTTCATCTTTATACTTCCTTTTACCAATGAGGCAAAGAGATTTCAAGTTTGTTCAGAACGATCGATAATGCATTATAAGGACGTCACTGAAGATACGGCACCTTATCTATGAATGAAAAATGTGCAGTAATCATTTATGTTTCGCCAGCGTGTGCGCCAGAGTAACAGCAGACAAAATACTTTTTTATGCCTTGCCCGGCCTCAATTTTTTTCTTGCATTGGTACCAAAGCAGCTAATCGGCTAATCTGGGCGAAACGCACACATTGATACAGCTATTAAAACCTTTGCTATTTAAATCCTCGAAGAAGGATATGCGATGTGTGTGAATAGAAAGCGCTACGTCAGTAAATTGTATTTTAAACTTCATTTTAACAGAAATTAATGTCTTACTCTGTAACACTTTGCTCAGGGCACATGTGGCAGAGTGAAGGTGCGCAACATCGCATTACTGAGCAGGCAAGCACTCAGTTTTAAGGGCTCTCTTTATTTTCATAAAAATCATTTCCATCGTACCTGGAGTGATTGTTTGGGCTCAGATTGCAGCGTAGAATGACGGTTTTGGAGCAAATCGAAGTGTGATTTATACTTTGCTGAAATCAGTTTCGGGTTTTGAGATTTTTTTGTAAATGAAGCTTGAGTTCTATGGCAATCTACGGAAGAGTATGTCAGTTTTTCATTTCTCCACAACAATGCCTTCCAACGGAAACGAAAATCAGTCGTTCCCAAATAAGGGCTTCCTTTAAACACCACCCTAAAATACAATGTACAATTACATCTAACGTCATGAATGACTATCATTATCTCAGTTTTCTCTACCAAGAATCACTTTGAATTTAGACTTATTTTTTTAAGAAATTAAAAGAACATCAATGCATAATCAATTTTCATTAGTTGCTTCATAGTTTCTCGCATTGAACTAATGAAGCTATAAAATTTGGCTAATAAAGGAGCAAAAGGAAACGCTGTGATAACCGAAATAGACTCTTAAAACAGAAAGGAATGGGAAATAGTCTCTTAATAAATCAGATTACGTAGAAAAACAATGCCATCCCAAGCTAAAGTCAGCATACATGCTGAGTATTATGCTCTCTACCATAACCTCGATCTTGAATACTCAGCAGAGGGCACTAGAAGCCCAAAAATGGTCAGTTATTATTTGAAATTAATGATCTACTTTAAAAGCTGTTTTGAGGGTCTACTGACTACTGTAGCGCAGCCAGGGGGAAGGAGCCCCCCCCCCCCCGAAATGTTGAGCTGGGGGCTTAAGTAAAACAATAAAAAAATTGCTGATAATTAATGTCTGGTCTCCCCAAAAATTATTTGTCGGAGATCCTGGTCCCTCCGAAACTTTGGGCTGGCTGCACCACTGATTGACTTAGCTCTTCAACTTAAGCTGGGTTTACACGGAGGGTGACTTCCCCAGGGTGACGCCCCCACCCTATCCCTCTCACCCGCTCAAGCTTCCCCACTTGCGTTTAGACCGAGGGTGAAACACAGATCATATACTAGAAGATCCTCAACTTATCACTAAGTGAGTTTCAGCCCTGTCGACAATGACGTAGGTGCCAATTGGCCAATGACGGAGCCGATAAATTGTTACGTGACTCTTGTTTGAATCTAAAGTCGTTAGTCGGCTGTGAGCCTGCGACAGAGGTGCATCGAAAATTGTGGCAGAAACGGCTCCTTACGTACGCTTGAAAAAATGCTTAATGGAAAATTGTGCTACTTATTTCTTGCAGTTTTAATATCACTCAAACATCATAATTTCTTCATTATCGTGTTGTTTCGACTAATATGAGAATCTGGTATTTAATGGTTTAAAATAGTGATGAACTTTTTCCGAAAAACTTAATATACGGCACCGATGTTTTATCACATTTAGATCCTGAGTCTAATTTAAATGCATCTTAGTTTTTAAATATAAATTGTAAATACATATGTTCATGAATGCACATTTACGTTTATGTATAGTGAAGGACAATATAAAAAGTGTTTTCAATATAATAGAAATGTACTACTTCGGCTTCCACTATCCTTATTACGCCAAGAAATGTTTCATAACTTTTGAATAAAAACTTGAGTTCCAATCCTAACGAATATCATAGTAAAGCCTGGATACGCAGCCAATTGAAAGCCTTGACAACAATGACGTCAGCTGCGAGTCATGGCTGCTTTAAGCTGATTGGTTGGCGTGCGTGCGTCCGTTTGTCTAGAGCGGGCTTGCGGTCCACCGTAGTTTTGATGTGTTTCTCATGTAAATGTTCTGTGGGTGAGAAGCACAGTATACTAAAGGAGGTAAAGTCACTTCTACGGGTACAGCCGCGCACATTCGCAAATTCGACTGGCCAATAGAAAGCTTCATAACAAACAAGCCGGATGACATCACTCGCACGCAAGATGACGTCAGAGGCAGCAGCGTGTGTTCTACCACGCAGCGTACTCTGCCTTCCAGACGTACGATCAACACCAATATTTGTAATTTTGGAAAATTTAATTCAGTCCGGCTACGTGCAAATTTTTCTATTTAATTATAACAGCAGCTTCGTAAATTGAAAGCCCTTTCCAAACAAATCAGAAAATTTACTTCAATCAATCAAATAAGACGTTTTATCATCTTTTCATGCGGATGAGCCTGACGATTGCGCACCGGATCGTAAGGATAATATGAAATTCTGTACTTATATGTTTATTTGGAATAAAACATGCTATAGGTTTCGCTTCACTGGAAAAGATTATACGCAAGTTTAAGCCTCCGTGACCGCTACAGGAAAGGGCGTATCGAAGAAAGAAAGAAAGAAAGGAGGAAGGCACCATTTGGTATGGATTTCAGAAAATGCGGAATCTATGCACAAGATGCATAGAAATAGTAAGCTATGAAAGAAGTTCATGAAACAAGACGAAGTTGAAGAAGAAAGTCGTAGATGGTGAAAATAGGACACCACTGAACTGAAAAAATATGGTCCATAACAAACCAAAAATCTTTTCTATTTCAACAAAAAGAAAGCCTACCCAACCTTCAGCTCGGGCCTTCACATAATCCCCCTGGGAGCACTCATTCCCATGGATACAATAGTTGCATCCCCCTGAAGGGAAGATACCCTGTACATAGAAATATTAAATTGAGGAGCAAGATTAAGACAAAATTAACGCTGAAGAAAATCATAGGTGATGATAAACGGAACAGCAGTGAATAAAAAGAAAAGAGAGTTTTTAAGAGAAGAAAACAAAGCTTTAAATTGTAACAAAAAGAAGCCCTACGAAACTCTAACCATGGGACTTAACATAAATAGTTTTTCAAGAATGGGGAGCAAAATCAAAGAGACAATAATTATTTGTCCATGGAAAAATATTTTCCTCACCTAAAAATACACTAAATTTATATCACATAAATTTTTGTCGATAATGAATGAAATAAACTATTTTCCTCTCCAAACAACATTTGGTATACCACCGCTCTATGCGCGCTTCGACATTTTGCAGTTATAAATTCAAAAATCTACACAAAAGAAACAACATAAAACTAATTACTTAAATCTAGGAAAGGACTTGAGTAATCACATACGACGAGTGACTAATTAATAATAAGCTACAGGACTCCCAATGCATTAGCGCTATATTCAAACATCAGGACACTCTCCGTGCCAGTAAGTAAAGAACTATAAAATAAAAATAACCTGAACACTTAAAATTCACAAATGAATAAATTTAGCTTAATGGATTATAAAGATATACTTCAGAATGACCAGTTAGTCAAAATCACAATTTGAGTACCAATTCTTTTAACTGCAATACTGCATGAAACAATATATATCATAGTTTTGCAGAGGTTTCCATAAGTTAGTTAGAAACAACCTTTCCAAAAAAGTCGCAGTGTAGAGGGTTATTATTATTATTATATAAGAAAGTTTTAGCCTCCCTTAATTGCACGACAAAGATGTTCTAAGAGAGGAAGGAGGAAGGCACCCTTTAGTATGGAGTTGAGGGAACGCGGAATCTATGCACAAGGTGCACAGAAACAGGAAGCTAAGAAAGAAGTTCATGAAACAAGAGAAAGTTGAAGAAGTAGGTAGTAGGTGCTGAAAAACAGGACAGCAGTGAACCGAAAAATGATGGTCCGTAACAAAACAAAAACCTATTCTATTTCAACAAAAAGGAAGCCTACCTAATTTTTAGCTCAGGCCCTCACATAGTCTCCCTGGGAGAGCTAATTCCCATAGATACAATACTTGTATCCCCCTGAGGGGAAGTACTGCCCTAACTCAACCATCTCTATCAGAAATACAAATGCACACAAGTCTTGACAACAATGCAATATTAGCAGCTACGAATGAAACTGAAAAGCCCACTAATCCACAAAAACGAACATTGGACCAAAGCCTTGAACCTGCAGAAAAGTAGCTTATGGGAAGAAGAAAAGGAACTTAAGCAACAACTTGGAGTTTTGTACAACTGACTTGTCCTTTGAGAGCAATCCATCTGCAGTGATATCTAGGGGTAGGTCTCTAAATACAACTATAGATACCATTCCAAACAACCAAGAGCAATTCACAAACAATCAAGCAACTTTCACAGAACCCAGATCTGCTAAAATTGATTTGAACCTGCCAGAAAACATAGATAAAATACCTGATTCTTCCAGGCATGTCATAATCTCTGCTACAGATGAACAGATCAAACTAACAAAACTGAGTCCATTCAGAGTGCAGAGCCTAATCAATCAAATTTGTGGCCCAGTGGAACAAGTGGAATACAAAAAAGACAGGAAGCTTAATAATAGAAGTAAAAACCTTTGAATAAACAAAAACATTACTCGCAGCCAAATCCTTGGATAAAATCTATATTAATACTCAAATAGCCTGGGGAGCCTCTACTGTATGTGAGAAGATTTGTGCACCTGAATTTCTTGGCGAGTCTCTGGATGAACAGCTGCTGCATCATGCCCCTACAGGAATAGTAGGTATCATGAAAATGTATATGGACCCAAAGCTAGCCGACTCTCACATGTTCGTTTTAACTTTTCTAGGAACAGAATGCCCTAAGGAGATTAAGGCAGGATATTTTAATTGCTAAGTCCATCTTTTCTATCCAAACCCAATCCATTGCATAAAATGTTGGAGGTGGGGCATACCGCTTCCATCTACCGGAACAAAAAAATTTTGCAGAAACTGTTCATCAGCAGAACATGACTAAGCAAGCTGCAAATCAGACAACTACCATTGCCCTAACTGCAAAGGGAATCATTCTGCTAACTCCAAAAACAGTCCAACATATGTCGAAGAACACGAAATTTGCAAAATCAAGGCCAGCAAAAATATTTCCTTTAATTAATCACGTGCCATCTACTCTCAACAAAAAAAAAAAAACTAGAGATAAACACTGAAGAATATATTGCCCTCGAATCACAGCACATATTCCCGGCTCTGACTCTGCCACAAAAGCAAAATTTCTCTCGGAATACATATGCAGCTGTAACCCGATCTTATAGTACACACCCACTTGACAACAGAACCACCTCTCAGAAGAGGTGGTTCTGCTTTTTTGCTAACAAAAAACATAAGCAGATGATAACCAGCCAAAGCTGCAGGAATCAATCTACACCAATACAAACCACTAGAAGAAGCCAACATGCTTCCCTGGGCTCAAATACATTGCCTGAGACTGATGTAGCCTCTGGTTATCCTCCGGATCACAGGAACATGCTAGAAAGACAATCTCAATTAAGAGATGTAGACAACTCAAATGCAACACCACATATGCCGAAAACCTCCCAGGAGAAACAAATGGTGGGCTGCTTGAAAAATCTAATCATCCAACTTCTCCCTGCTATTATCAAAATCTTACTGGCAAACACTATAACTGAAAAATAGACAGCCTAAAAGAAATAGAAAATATATTAGAAGCTGGTAAACTAATTTCCGAGTTACTCACAAAATTAAATGTTACCTCTCTCATCAGTCAAGCATGAACTTAACAATCCTACAATGGAATCTAAAAGGATACTTTGAAAAACTACCTTACCTTCACTTGCTTATTGATCAACATCAGTCAGGAATTACATGTATTCAAGAATCATTTTTACAACAGCGCCATAACATATAATTGAAGAATTACTTCAGCCCTTTCCGATATGAAAGAAGGGAAGGTAGAGGAGGTGGGGTGATTATTTTCATTCACTCCAACATACCAAACACAACAACACAATTGATTACTCCATTAGAGCTTGTGCTCTGCAAAATATTCATCAACAAAAAGCCTATCAATATAATAAATTTGTATTTGCCACCCCGTTTGGAAAGTTATAGTTTATTGCAGAAGTTACAAGACATCAGTTATCAGATTACAGGATCTAGCATTATTATGATGGACTCAAATGCTCACAGCTATAGCTGGGGCCCTGACTTCAGTGACACACAGGGTAAAATAATAGAGAACTGGGTGACTGAAAACAACCTAATATTACTGAATAATTCAGCCCCAACTTTCTTGTTCTCCAGAGGTACATATACACACATAGATCTAACAATAGTCACTGAGGATCTGCACTCCAAGTTTACATGGAGCACTTGTAGTGACACATTGACAAGAGATCACTTTCCACTGATTATTGATTCAGCTTTATCAATTCCCAAGGCCCAACTACCAAGATGGCACTTGCGCAATGCATATTGGCAATATTTGAAACTGCTCTAGTGTTCCCAAACTGCTCAAAATAGACAATATCTGATGCTTTTCAATCCATAACCAAAGCAATATTGGCAACATCAAGGCTAGTCAAAGCTTTACACAACAAAAATTATTATTATTATATAAGCAAGTTTTAGCCTCCCTTAATTGCACGACAAAGATGTTCTAAGAGAGGTAGGAGGAAGGCACCATTTAGTATGGAGTTGAGGAACGCGGAATCTATGCACAAGGTGCACAGAAACAGGAAGCTAAGAAAGAAGTTCATGAAACAAGAAAAAGTTGAAGAAGAAAGTAGTAGGTGCTGAAAAACAAGACAGCAGTGAACCGTAACAAAACAAAAACCTATTCTATTTCAACAAAAGAAAGCCTACCTAACCTTTAGCTCAGACCTTCACATAGTCCCCCTGGGAGCGCTAATTTACACAACAATAAAGGACAAGCAGCTGGTGGACTGATGAGTGCAAGATAGCCCATAGGAAATACCATAAGGCCTACAACCATTACAAAAATCCCCTTGAGAACATTGATAAATGGATCGCATTCAAGCAAGCAAGAGCGATTTTCCGGAAAAAAACAAGTACTAGAGGCTAAAGCCGTCAGTTGAGGGAAGAGCAGTTTCAGAGCAGACCGTTGCACTCTGGATGGACTCGCACGTATTGGAAACTCCATTCGGAAAGCAATAATCCTGCAAGATTTTTATGTTGCAGTATTTATTGATATAAAACAGGCTTTTGACACTGGCTGGCATTATGGGCTATTGAAAAAGCTACAGATTTTAGGATTTGCAGGTAACCTACCTCAAACCATAATGTCTTTCATCAAAGAATGCAAAATAAGAGTCCGAATCAATGACACCTTATCCAAGCAAGCAATGTTTCCTGATGTAGGGTGTTACACAGGATCAGTGATCAGCCCAACATTGTTTAACATAATGATACATGATACTTTCCAGGACTGTAACCCCCTACTGCAGACATCCCTTCATGCTGACAACGGAGCTGTTTGGGTAACTTGCTCTGACTTGACTGAGGCACTTTGCATGCTGCTGTATGCCTCAGATGCAATTCTTGTTTGGTCCTTCAAATCTTGTTTGGGGGCTTCAAATCTCTTCCACTTCTACAAAAGGAAAACTTCCTTCGATCTCGGTGGCTCCGTTGAACACCACAGCAGCCTTTTGTTCCTCTTCAGACACCTCAATGATAAGTGGAATCATTTCACTTTCTTTCCTGAAAGGCAAGAGAAAATGTGGGCTCAAGTTAAAAATTTTTTTAATGAAGTCTTTCGCTTCATAAGCAAGCCTTTCAGTTGCAGTTAAGGATACAGATTTAAATCTGTTAGTGAAAATGGAGCTAATATGATAAATTGAGATGCAGGCAAGAGCAATTAGAAAAGGGGACAGTTGTGAAGAATTACGCTCAACGGGAAGCACCATTGAAAAAGTATATGAAGAAATGGAGATGACATTCTTAGCTAGTTAAAGCCTCCCTATCTGCAACAAAGGCGATCCAAAGAGAGGAAGGAGGAAGGCACCATTTAGTATGGAGCTAAAGGAACGCAGAATCTATGCAGAAAAGGCATTGAAACAGTAACATAAGAAAGAAGTTCATAAAACAAGGTCAAAGTTGAAGAAAGTAGTAGTTGCTGAAAAACAGAACAGCAGTTAACCAAAAAAAGATGGCTCTTAAGATAACAAAAGCTTTTTATTTCAACAAAAAAGGCCTACCTAACTCTCAGCTTGTGACCTCACATTGTCCCCCTGGGAGTGCTAATTTGCATAGATGCAAAAGTTGTATCCCCCTGAGGGGAAATGGAGATGATGAACTATAGCATAATATTAAATGTAAAACTATAAGGAGTCTCAATGGAGAAAGAGAAGAAAAGAGACAAAAAGGTAAGATTAGATTATATGTTAGTTCAAGCCTCCTTAACCGCTAAAAAAATCCAGTTTAGAGGAGAGGCAGGAAAAAGGCACCATTTAGTGAGAAAATAAAAGAATGCAATGTGGGATATCATGGGGGAAATAAGATATGAGGGGAAAAAAGAAAACAAATGATTGATAGTAATAGGCAGAGAAGTATGAAATACATGGCCTAAAACAAAACTTAAGTTTATGCACTCTTATTTCCCACAATTCCTCTCTAACATTTATGTTGTCTAATATGTTTGGATTTTTGAGAGATGTTAAATAATAATCCTAACTTACACTTTTGAAAACTTTTAAAGAATAAGTAAAAAATGAAAAAATCTATTTAATAAGACTCCTAATGATTGAGTCAAGAAAATCTGTCTATAATCTGGACATCTTAAATTTTATACTGACATGTATGTATTCCTTAGCGGGATTCCAGACTCATCTCACCTCTGCTAAGAAGCCCAAGGTCTCTCTTAATTGCTCGTCAGGAGCTGTCTCGCAATTGGAAGCAAGAGGAGCTCGAATGAGAGAAGAGGCAGAGAAGAGCAGTGAGTGATCAGCAGCTTGATTGGATGGCATGTCAATTCCATGTCCTGAAAAATGAAACAATTCATATGAAACAGTACGTAGCAACACTTTATGTAAAAATTAAGTCTCTCTGTAATGAAATCTTGAATGAACATATGAAACAAAAAATATTGACCCTAAATGACAACACTTAATTTTAAAGAATTTTCAAAAATACTAAAAAGATTAGATTAGATTATTAGTCAGTTTAAGCCTCCCTATCCTCAACAAATGAGATCCAAAGAGAGGAAGGAAGAAGGCACCATTTAGTATGGAGTTAAGGTTACGTGGAATCTATGCAGAAAGGGCACAGAAACAGTAAGATGAGAAAGAAGTTCATGAAACAAGATCAAAGTTGAAGAAGAAAGTAGTAAATGCTGACAAAACAGGAGAGCAGTGAACCAAAAAAAGTGTTATTTCAACAAAAAGAAAGCCTACCTAACCTTTAGCTCGGGCCCTCACATTGTATCCCTGGGAGCACTAATTCCCATAGATACAATAGTTGTGTCCCCCTGAGGGGAAATACTAAAAAGAACTCAATACAATCTAACTAAGCTAATGAAGAATTTAAATTTAATTTTTGAAAAATAATTACCTTGGAAGAGAAAAACTAGACCAATGAAACCTAGAAGAATCTCAAAACACTCTTGATAACAAAAGTTCAATGGATTTAATCTTAGCTTATGACCATAACATACCTTGTAATGGATTAATGTATTAGATATTTTTATACTGCACTTAGAGATGTTACAAATCTCTATGAAGAAAAAGTTTATCAGAATCAATTAGAAACCTAAAAACTTACAACACTTACAGTAAGAATGGGCTCTTAAAATGCAGGCCCAGTAAGTCACTTACAGATTGAAATTTAATAAAGAAATTATGTTGTCAACTCTTCTTACTGAACTTTTACAATCAAGATCAACTAGCTTTTATAAAGAACCAACTTGCAAAAAGAAAAGAAATGTTTCATAATGTTTACATCCACCAATATGGATGAGTCAAATTTGAATTATGAAAATATAGATACCAAGAATATGTATGGATGAGTCTTGAACAATGGTTGCAGGTGCACCATTTGCAGTGAAAACACAGCTTAATGGAGTACTGTATAAAGTCATTAAGTGTGCAGAACTCAAATTTGGCATGAAATTAAATGGTGCTACACTGTGGATAATAACTGGATATGTATGCACAATATTTCCTTAATTCTAATATCATTACTAACAAGAGTCACCCATGATGAGCAATCCCAATACATAAAAAGAAAAGTATGTAGAACAGGATGTTTAATGATATTTTTCATTTCCAAAGTTCAATAGTTTTCTACTATTTTTCACTAATAATAGTTTTCTACTATTTTTTCTTCAACATCCAAGAATTACTACCTATTTTATACATAATGAATGTCATCAACGTGTAAGCAATTGGCCTATAATGAGCAGTTTGAGTCAATAATACACTCAATAACACAGGTTGAAAAAAAGTTTGAAGTTTGTTAATACTTGAAATACTTAATACTAAAAGCAGCAACCAACGCATTATTGCCAAAAAGTTACCTAAATTCCTAACATAACCAGTCCAAAATGTACTCTTAAGGAGACGGTCCCGGCTGTTCAACTTTTTTTCGTCCGATTGGTGGTCATTTTTCATGTTTTTGTTGGAAAAGGACCCTTAGGTGGTGGACTATTCGGTCTTAAAATTTTATGGCGCTACGGACAATAGATTCCCCAAAGGGGGGGGGGGTGTGAGGGGGCCAAAATCTTTAATTTTGAGCCAATTTCAACCCCACGTACAAAGAGAACAAATGGGAAATGGAAAAAAGCCCATGTTAGTTTGTTAGGAATGTTCCAAGGATTCTAAAACTGTGTTTTTTCTAGCATCAAAACTCAATGACGAGTCCCATTTTGAAATATCAGTACCAGTGAAGTATCAATACCTAAAATCAATATGACAATTTTTTCAAAAACTAAGGCCTAAATCAAAACAATTGATCGAATACATTGTGTTTTTTTTTCAAAAGTTACATATCATAGTCAAATTTCATATGAATCAGACTGAAAATAAAAAATTTCATATTTTTGAAAGAAATTTTTTTTTGGTTTGGAAATCACAATCCACACTGTGAATATGAAGTTATGTATGGAAATTATCGAAATGAAAATAAAACTATTCAAATGCATAAATTGTACATTATATGCCACTTCAACAAAAAATTTCGTTTTTTGCTGATACCCAACACTTCTAACTTTCAACATTCAAAATGGGACTAGTCCTCGAGTTTTGATGCTAGAACAAAACCAAAGACATTTTTAGAATCCTAGGAACATTTGTAACAAACTCTCACGTTTTTTTTCGAATTCAACGCTACTGACCAACGCTACACATTTACCAACGTTTCTTTTGTTTTTAACGAAAACATCCTAGAAGTAGGCTCTGGCTCCGCGGGGTTAGCAAATAATAAATTAGGCAATATATTGCAAAAACAACTTTTCTCCGGCCTGCCACGCTTGTTGCGTTGTTGGAGCGCACGCTCCTATGGCGCGAGAAAGACAGTTCATGAGAGACGCTCCTATAACCTCAAAGTTGAATAACTCTTAAAAAACGCATCAGCGAGCAGAATGACATTCAAGTAAACGCTTTTAAATATGTTCCTTTAGTGATTGCTTGGAATGGAATTATCAATTTCCATGATGCACCTAAAAAACATATTGACTGTAATTTTTTAGGTAATGTTAAGTAAATAACCCTTTGCACCAGAAATGGCATGGAAGAATAGTTGTTTATTCTGAAGTGATTACCATGATCCAATCAAAAAAATTTTGAAAATCGATTAGTGTGTTGTTCTGAAAATTTACCAAAATTTTGAACAATACCAGTGAAGTTTTTTCTTATTGTAAACCTGGTAAAATTTGACATCACATCCTACTTCCAGATTAATTTACACACAGAAATTTACATACAAATGAAGCTGATAGTACCCTACCACAAGATTTAGGGGTCAATGTGAAGTTTAATGCAACCACGGAAAATAAGAATTCCGATCTTAGGAATCACTAAAGGAACCCATTTAAGAACGTTTTACATGAATGACATTCTGCTCGCTGATGCGTTATTTTCGAATAATTGAACTTTGAAGTTGGCCTTTGCGCCAAAGTAAGCGAGTGCATGAAACGGAATTTAATTAATAACGGAAGCTATTACAAACGTAAAGAGGTTGGGTCGTTAGGGGGAGGCACAGTTCTTCTAGTGAAAGTTATAAATAAAGCTTCTAACCCACCCATTAGGGTGACGACCGCTATCTTGTTGACATCGGGTCCAAGATGGCGGCGCCCATTGTGGTCGCCATGTTAGACCCGATGTAAACAAGATTGCGGTCGTCACCCTAATGGGTGGGCTAGAAGCTTTATTTATAATTTTCACTAAAAGAACTGTGCCTCCCCCTCACGACCCAACCTCTCTACGTTTGTAATAGGGGGTTAGCTTCCGTTTTTAATTAAATTACGCTCGCTTCCTATGGCGCGGGAAGGCCAACTTCAAAGTTCAATTATTCGAAAATAACGCATCAGCGAGCAGAATGTCATTCCTGTAAAACGTTCTTAAATGGGTTCCTTTAGTGATTGTTTGGAATATAATTATTAATTTCCGTGGTTGCATTAAACTTCACATTGACCGATTTAGGTCACCTTTTTGGAATGAGAAGCTCCAAGATATTAAAAAAAATTGAAAATAAGCAGTATGTTTTTTTTTGGCATTGAATTGTGGCACATCATATTCCTAATTCTTTGTTTACTTTATATTTTAAATTTCAGGCAAGTCAACAGCATTTTCCCATGGAACTAGCATATCAAATTTGAACTGTTCTAATTGTATCTGGTTTCAAAGCTTTGATAAAGAGATGCAAAGAGATCCACTGAAAAAATTGGTTATGAGCCATCCTTTTTAAATTATATTAAAATAATATTAAAAGTTTAATTTCTTACCTTCCAGTTCCAAACTCCAGTGATCATATAACAACAGCAAAACACCACTTTTCATTGAAATGGGCGTCTTAATTAAATGCTGATAGGATTTTTCGGTAGTCGGTCTTTTTGAAATGGCAGCTGCCAACATAAATAAGTTATTAATTAACCTGAACATTTCAACTCGGCAAAATCCATTCTTTAGAATTGAAACCAAGACATTGAAATATCTTAGGTAAATTTTTAGAATTACTCCGACATTAAATTAAGGAACACTTATTAAATTTCACGTGAGGCCGCAACATTTCACTTCACTTAACGCCATCACACTTCGTTTCAACGGCATGCCAGATTGTGGTACCAGTAACGCTTCGCTTACAGTAATGCCAGATTTGGGGTTAAGGCCCGTCTACACTATCAATCTCTTCGTCAATCACGAACACACCAAAACGCGAACAAAAACACGAACTTTTCCGGATCGTGTCCAGACGTCCAGACTACGTGTTCGTCGGTGTAAAGTTGTTCGCGAACAATATGTAAACAAACAAGGCTGCTCCTGGAGTGCGTTTAGTCAATTGATAGATATTATCCATTGTGAAATTGATTTTTTTGGAAGATAGTAAACATAACTGAAGTGTGTGTGTGCATATATGAACAAACCTAAAACCTAGGTGCATTAGAAAGAATCAATGTGATTGAAGTGGTTTAAAAATTGATGATAATTTTAATTTCAAATATTGTAATTTTCTTATATTTTGTTCAAATTTTTTATAAGTGACCTCATATCAAACTTCTTGAATTATTTGTTCAGTTTTTTTTACAGAACAATAAACACTTCTTTAAAATTAGTTGATTTTATTTACATGCATGAGGGTTCAAACCATATTTTGATGTTTTTTAATTGGTTGCAAATATCAAGTTGATACAGTACTAGGCAGCATAGATAAATTTTGAACATCAGTCCCATAATGCATAGGGTTACAGACCTAATGCCTTGATGCATGCTAAACAATTTTTCTAATTTTTATTGATCCATATACAAGTAATACAGTGCCCAGATCATGTAAATAACTACAGAGTAGGCCATAAGTTTCCATACATACGTGGGTAGAATAATGTTACATATGGAGCAAAGTTATATTCATATGTGCTTCATATGATTATCATTATTTTGAATACTCAAGTTAATATATGTATTGGAAACATTGGTGATCACATAGAGTATATCATATGTATAAATTTTTGGTAAATGTTAAGGACTTGACCATAATCGATTTTCCACTTTTTGATCAGCAAAGATTGTTGATGAGAACAAAATAAACAAGTTTTCTTTAATGCACTTTCCGGCGGAAATGAGTATTTTAAAAGTTATGGCGTTAAATGAGTTACCGGAACTCCAGTGTGCATCACCCTATTACAAACGTAAAGAGGTTGGGTCGTGAGGGGTAGCCACAGTTCTTTTAGTTTTATAATTTTCACTAAAAGAACTGTTGCTACCCCTCGCGACCCAACCTCTTTACGTTTGTAATAGGGGGTTTGCTCTTCGTCGGCTTGGTTGGCGCGCGGGAACGCCTGTTTACTTTCACGTCGGACCGCGTGGTATATTTTTCCCCGCCTCAAACACCGGAGTTACGGTAACTCATTTAATGCCATAACTTTTAAATACTTATTTCCGCCGGAATGTGCATTAAAGAAAACTTGTTTATTTTGATCTCATCAATAATCTTTATTCATCAAAGAGTGGAAAATCGATTATGGTCAAGTCCTTAACATTTACTAAATTTTTATCCAATATAGAATGTTCAGTTTACTTTTGTATGGAAACTTATGACTTCCCCTGTAGTGGTGCAGAAAATGAGACTAAATTTTGTAATAAATATTCAACAGCATATTACAGAAAATCCTTTAATATAATTAATGACTGTTTTTGCAGATGTAGTTGATAACACAATGAGTACTCCTCAAGTTGCTTTAGAAAGTGCATGCATTGCCCTAATTTGTGGGGCATCTTCACTTCTATGTGATGAAAACCAGAACGAAGGTGCTCGGAGGTCACGATGGAGAAAGCCGTGGTTGGAATATCAAGGCAGTTATAATCAACTGCTGCCAGAATTTATGTACAAAGAAAAAGCAGACTTTCAAAACTATACCAGGATGAGTGAAGAAATATTTGGCATTCTACTGCAGAAGATAACTCCACTTATCCAGAAGGAAAACACTCATCTCCGTGAAAGTATCCCTGTGGGTGCTCGACTGGAAGCTACTCTGAGGCAAGTCATTTCATATTTCCGTAATTGTGCACTGTCTTTCAGGAAAATTCTATAAATGAATGTTTGGCTAGATAAGCATTTCCCTTCACCAAATTTCACTGTTCCCTTTACCAATTTTACTGGCGGGAGACGTGGCTGGTAAAGTGTGTTGCAGATCAACCCAGGCTTTACAGGAATTTGTTTGCGAGCCTGCACGTCTCTAACGTATTTGCCAATAAAAGTGTAATTACTACCCGTGGGACCTCGGTGGTCTGTGGTGCACGTTTGATGGCGCACTCCGCGGCGCATCGGCTCGAGCGAGACTCCCTGGATTCTGACTGGAGTGAAAATGACCTTGGTCTCGATGAGGACGTGTGTCGGATGGAGAGCCTCATGTCTCAGCTGACTTCTCGTCTCCGGAATTCTCAGCCGGGGAAGAATCGCCCTGGTCAACCAACTGCTGGGAAGCGATCTCGTGGGCGTCCAAAGAGAGGCGCCAAAAATACCGGCGGTGCTACTGCAAGTGGGGCTAGCCCGTGCAGTATGTTGAATGATGAACCCTCATCTCCTACTATGGATGACTTGCGCTCGTTCGACGAGATTTTCACCCATCAGTTGAGTTCCTTATTTTCAACGCTTAAAAAAACTATTGATTCCATCAAAAAACTTCAGTCCCAGTTTGATCAACTTAGTGCAACAGTGAAAGATTTTGGCTCTCCTGACTCGTACAGGGCAGCCGTGGTTTCCGGTTCTGGTCCGCTGCCATCTGCGGCTCCCTCTTCTCTGCCGTCCTCAGCGCTAGTGTCGATCAACCGGCTCTCGGTTGATGTCGACCAAGTTCAACAGGATGGCCTGTCTAATGTTTTAATGCTGAGGGGATCTCGCGTCGATGCAGCCATTGCCCAGTCACGTCGCTCTGGTGCGGGTGAGAGGTCTAGATGGTTGACCTTGTGTCTGCCATGATCAACGGGGCTATTCCTCGATTGGTCGCGGACTTAGATGTCATCTCGGCGGTGGTTGTCGGTCGTGAGTCCAAGAATCTGCGGGTGGAGTACCGTGACAAATACGCCATGCTGCGGGTCTTGAGGGAAATCAAGCTGATGAGACCTGTTGGTAATTTTGCTAACGAGTATCTGACACGAGCACGCTCAGAACTACTTTACAAAGTGCGTGTGGCCAAGCGGACTCTACCCTCTATATCGAGAGTGTATACCAGATCTGGCTCGATCTATTGCCGTGTTGAGGGCCGTATGAAACCCCACGTTGTCAACACTGTGAAGGATCTTGAGAAATTGAAGGAAGCCGTGTCTACTTCAGCTCCTAGTCCTGCTGCCTCCTCTTCAGGTGCTGCTGCTCCCTCCAGCGGCGTGGTATCGTTGAATGTATCTGCTGCCGGCGCGGCACCCGCGTCGTCTGTTGTTCTTGCGGATGATCCGGTTGCGGTCCCGGTTCCTGACTCGGTTAATGCCATTTCAGTCGTGAATACAGTACATGCTGATTGTGATGTATAGTCCTGTTAGTACTGAGGAGGATATTCCTGATTTTGTGTTCTCTGACCAATTTGATGAAAGTGTTCATTGTTCTCTTGGATCCATTGGTGATCTTGAAAGTCGCTGGGCATTAATGGGATGCAATGCGTTTGCTATATTGTGTGTTAACATTTGGAGTCTTCCGCGGAACTTTTGTCACCTGCAGGCATTCCTTAGTACTCTTTCCTTTCGTTTTGCCATCATAGTTATTACTGAGTCCAGGCTTGATGACAATGTGCAGGATTGCTTCATGATTGATGGGTACCGTAAGGTCTGTCTTAACCGTAATCGCAGTGGAGGGGGGATCTGTGTTTTATACCGTGATTTTCTTGCCGTTACAATCAATGCTGATATATCGCGGCTCTATGCAGTTGGTGAGATTCTTGTCTTTGGGGTTGAGATCAATGGAGTTCCAGTGGACGTGTGCTGTGTGTATAGGCCCCCCGAGTCTAGACATCTCAGTTTTCAATGAGTTTTTTGCTGATTTCATTGCATCTACATTCGCATCAGAGGCTAACATTCTTGTTTGCGGTGACCTTAACATAAATTTATTCAACCCATTTAATCTTAGTACTATTGAGAATTTTATTCAAATGATGGCTGCGTTAAACTTCCACCCTCTCATCTCGAAGCCCACGAGAATCAGTAAATGTCGCGGGCTTACAAGATATAGTCTCACTGACCACATCTGGGTAAATTTTTGTCTTGCTGGTTCGATTGCGACTGGTGTTTGTGATTATGAATTGGCGGACCATCTGTTGCCCTATGTAATTTTTAAACCTGAGACTCTAGAGCCCAGGATCTCTGTAACTTACCGACTGATCAGTCAGGCAAGAAAGCTAGCGTTCGTACGCCGTGTTAGTGAGCTTGACCTGGGGGTGATTGTGCGGGATAACCCTGATGTAGCCATGTCTCAGTTCATCCACTCAATTATGCAGGAATATAACACTAGTTGCCCGGTAGTGAGTAAATTAATTAATAAACGGTCGAAACCCTCTCCATGGATCACGCGGGACCTAAAATCTCTCATTCGTAAACGTAATAACCTATTTAATAGGTACCGCAGAGGCATTATTAGTCACTTATATTATAAATGGTTTAGGAACACTCTTAGGACTGTAATAAAACTAGCCGAAGAAATTTACTATATTAAGAAAATTAAATTGAATGGCAATGATCCAAGGAAGACTTGGCGGATACTGAATGAACTCATGGGACGTTCAAACAGAGACTCTAACATTACTTTGGTTGGGGATCAAGGTGTTGTAATTGGTTGCCCAAGTGATGTGGCGCGCGTGTTTAATGACTACTTCACCCAATTCGTTATGGAATTAACCGGAAACATGCCTCCGCGCACCCAAAATGTTTTGACTGGCATACCTGGAGTGAGTGTCGGCTGTAACTTTTATATGGTCTCATCAAGTGAAATAAAATCCATAGTGACTGATTTTAAACATAAGAAGTTCCACCATGGCGACTTAGACCCTTCGGTCTTGTTTGAATTGTTGCCTTTTATATCGGACACCTTTGCTGGTATAATTAACGGATGTATTAAGCGTGGTGTATATCCAAGCATTTTAAAACGAGCGAGAGTTGTACCCGTTTTTAAGTGTGGTGACCGTAACATAACGGGGAACTATAGGCCAATATCTACTCCGTCTGTTTTTAACAAGGTGTTTGAAAATGTTATTTACAAACGTCTCAGCTCCTATTTTAATTCGTGTGGTATTTTATCTCACTACCAGTTTGGTTTTAAAAAAGGTTCGTCAACATCGACCGCAATATTGTCAGTAGTTTCGGATTGTCTTGCAGCTCTCAACAAGAGAATGTTTACTATCTGCCTGTTTTTAGACCTTCGTAAGGCGTTTGACACAATTGACCCGATTCTCTTGATCACGAAGCTCGAGGCTTATGGAGTTGCTGGGCGTTCACTCGAGTTGATTAGGTCATATCTTACTGGTCGCACCCAATATGTTGCATGTGGTAACTCGTCCTCGTCTGATCAGCCTGTTTTGCTTGGTGTCCCGCAAGGATCTACTCTTGGCCCATTTCTTTTTAACGTCTTCATTAATGATATAGCCTCACTGCCTGATGTTAAGTGTGCCCTATTTGCTGACGATGCAGTATTTTATGTGAGTGACGATAAATTTGCAAATGCAGTTCAAAGAGTTAAGCATTTTTTGATACGATTAACAAACTGGCTTCAGCTGAACAGACTTGTGCCCCATGAGAAAAAAAACAAAGCTCATGCTAATCACAACCAGAGACAGCCCAATCCTTCCAGACATTTTTTTCAATAATGTTAAACTAGAGTGGGTGACTGAATTTAAATATCTTGGCGTATTCCTCGATTCGAAGTTACCTTTTGGCCATCACATATCGCATGTCTGTGGTAAGTTGAGCCGTGCTCTTGGCATGTTTCATTGCCTCTCTAGGAAACTGCCACTGTGCTCCCTTAGGAGCATCTACTACAGCCTTGTCTACCCACATGTAATTTACTGTGTTGAACTGTGGGGCGGTGGGCCACCCAGTGTGAGGTCAAAAGTCTCAATCCTGATGAATAAAATTCTGCGTGCAATTCTTAAAGTACAATATAATAACCATGTACCTGAAGTTCACACATCCAGCATGTACAAAGCATTAGAATTACTTCAATTTGACGATATATACAGATTTTTTTTATTAAAACTAGCTCGTAGGTTCCTTTTTAACGATGACATATCTTTTAATAAGTATTTGTTACCGCTTGTCCCAACGAATAATTATGAGCTAAGGAACTATAGATTCAGACTACCCTATGTACGACTTGACGTGGAAAAATGTGGAACAATTTACCAAATGGTTCAAATGTTAAATACGTTGGATTCTGAATGGCTAATGCCGTTGCCTGGGTACCGCTTTAAAAATGAATTTAAGAAATCAGCGATTGCGCAATATTAGTCTCGCTTCCTATTCTAATACTTTTAAATTTTACTTTTCTTTATGTGTTAGCGAGCGCCTACTGTGATTTAATTAGCCATAAATCTGTGTCAGTTCCTGAAATGGTTAGGCGCTTGTTCTTTAGCGTGTGAGGGTTGCTGGAACTTTTTATTATCCCCTTATGTCTTATCATGTCAGTTTTATAGTGTTTTCTCTTTTTCTTGTATTGTTGCAATTTTAATCTGGACCTTTGTTGTTAAGTTTTGCTTTGTGTCCAGTACTCTAGTCACTCGTACATTTCTTCTAGTCATTATGATAGCTCGTGACCGTGTTTATAACATTTTTATTTTGTTTTTGTCACTGCGATTGTACTTTTAGCGGTTTTATTATTTTCTGCGATTATCCCTTGTTCTATTAGGCCCAAGAATGTGAATGAGCTAGAAGTGACCCTTGTCACCTTTTAAGAAGACCTGTATTGTATAATAATAAAGAAGTCTGCGTCTGCGCATTATTAGGTACGCTTCTCTTTTTAATACTTTGAAATTTTACTTTTCTCTGTGTATTCTTGACAATTCTACTCTTACTTATTCCCTTGTCACTTGATATTTTCCTATTTTATTTTCCTTTTCTATGTTACCCTCTAATGTGTTTTCCTCTTGTTACTGTATCTATTCTCTGTTAGCTCGACTCGCTGGAACTCTTATTTTGGATGTTTAATAGTGTAGTCTTTATTTTAGCAGTTGGTTGTACGATTTTCCCCTTGTTTTTTATTAGGCCCAATAAGCGAATGAGCTTGACGTGGCCCTTGTCACCTTTTTAGATTACCTTTATTGTAATTTTAAACGTGACCTTGTGACAATAAATTCTATGGAGTTTCTATGGAGTTTCAATATGCAACATGAAAAGGTTTTATAGGTACTTGATGCTACATGTCAATTTACAATAATTTCTTAGAAATTTAGGAATTTAAAAATGAGGAATATTACAAAAAACTTGATCATATTTAATTTGGAACTGTTTTGGAGTCCAGCTCCTTCATAAGCTTCAAAATACAAGTCATTATTTTTGCATTAAACAAAGAATAAAACGTTGTAAACAGTCATTAAAAGAGGTCTCAAAAACAAAAAATTAGAACATAACACAAAGATAAAATTGACATAATTGCTATATAGTTACTATTTGAGATGGATGTGAACATAATTCTTTTATTATGGGTTCTTTATTTGTGTTGAAGAGAGTGGTTCTTTAGAGTGCCTAATCATTTACCCCTAGAGGGGAATATTATGTTTGTATCACATAATTTGTATTTTTCTTTTATTCTATCTTCCCATTCATGATAAATGGAAAACATTCCTTGTAATGTTGTATCCATTTTCCCTTATTTCATCATTATTAATGTATTGAGGAAATGCTTCTTTTTCATTTCATACTTTATGTAACCACTTATGAGCAGTTAGAGAAGAGCAAGTTTAAACTGTAGTACATGTGCATTATAATTAAAAAATAGAAAGTTGACAAATGACTTGCAGCTTGTGTTCCAATTTGCAATTGGGCTAATACATTTCCATTGTCTTTAAATGCAGTTATAAAGCAACAATTAAATCAATACACAGTTTTCCGTGTGCTATATGCTTTACCTATATTTTTGCTGCACATTTTGGAGGCATCCATTGCTTGGCCCAGCAAATCATATCTTATTTCTAATATAATGCTTTAGCATTTTGTGTGTTCTTTCACCAAGAGCTGTTTTACCTCCTGAACATGTCTAGAAGAATGAGATCCTTTGAAGGAAGAATGTGAAAACCCAATGCTAAATGTTAAGCATGCCATGTATTTGTTGAAATAGATTTTCCTTCTTGCGGATCATCTTTTTTGGTTGACTGTTTTCATTTTCTTCAGTCGCCAGTTGCCACTAACTTGCATATTTCATAGGAAATGTGAGAGTAAAATGTTTTTCCCTGGTGATTTTACAGTTCTTAATTATTGTAAGAGAACTCATAACTTATGTCGATTAGGAAATATTCGCTGTTACTCTGGACCTCATAGAAATTATATCTCAGAAATTCTGATGCTAGTGGACAACCATGTTTGTATTTCTCATGTATGGATTTTTTTACAGGTGGCTGGCAGCAGGTGGTTCTTACACTTCTCTACAATATTTGACAAGAATATCTAAGCAGTCACTCTCCATCATCATACCTGAAACTTGTGAGGCCATCTATACTGTTCTTAAGGATGAATACATGAAGGTAAGGATCTCGTTGTAGTGTCGTGTTCAAATATTACTCTGGAATGAGTATTATAATGTAATTCAACTGGTAAAATAAATGTTCTGAAATATGGCAAGCATTTTAAATTTGCAGTACATTGAAATCCCTCAAAATTTGGTAATGAAATGAGTTAAGTGACCCACGCTTCAGCATGAATACAGTATTGACTTGATACAATAACCGAGCTGAATATAACGAGTAAACAATGTTCTTCAAATGCAGTCTGGTCTTCGGGTGCTACTTGAATTATTGAACAATCGCTCGGAAAGTTGGTCGAGTGCAAAGCACTTATATGATTTCTTTGATTGCTCTTCAGTTTGTTGTAACCTCCGACTAGTTCCATTATCAACGAACTTTGAGATGCATGAGGTAAATGCATATTTATGGAATGAATTAATGCATGGATAGTAGTGGAATTAATGTAATCACTGCCTTCTTCCAATGAAATTGCTCAGAACTCATGAAAAGATGTTTTATTAACCATCAAATACAATTGTGGTGGACTTCAATCTGTAACTCCTTCTTTTTTACTCTTTTACAGACCCCACAAACTCAAGCAGAGTGGGAATCAGTAGCCAGTGATTTTTACCTGAAGTGGAACTTCCCGCACTGCATCGGAGCACTCGATGGCAAACATGTACTCATACAACCCCCAAGAGAGAGTGGATCTTACTACTTCAACTACAAGGGATCACACTCCATAATATTGCTCGCTCTTGTGAATGCAAATTATGAATTTCTGTACGCAGACGTGGGAATGAATGGCAGGGTATCGGATGCCAGTGCCTGGGAAATGTCAAATTTGAAGCACTACATTGAAACTCATAAATTAGGCATACCTTCTCCTCGAGCACTTCCTAACAGTGATGTGATTGCGCCACACGCTATTGTGGCAGATGATGCATTCCCTATGAAAAGTTACTTGATGAAACCCTATTCATTGCGTGTTTTGTCGCACCAACAACGCATTTTCAACTACCGATTGTCACGTGCTCGAAGAGCTGCTGAAAATGCGTTTGGGATTCTTGCCAATAAGTTTAGAGTTTTTCTTTCACCCATCAATTTGCATCCCAAGAAAGTTGAGAAAATAGTTCTTGCCTGTTTAGCAATGCATAACATGCTGCGCCGCACATGCCCAGATTCATGGAATGTTGACCAAAGTTCTGGTGTGTCAATTGGAGAACCTTGGCGCATGCCAACTCAGATGTTGGGCCTACAAACACATCCTCGCAATGTGGCAAGTGATGCTAAGACAGTGAGAGACTCCCTTGCCAAGTACTTTGTAGAAGAAGGCGCAGTATCTTGGCAAAATGATGTCTTGTGATGGTGTGCAGTAGCAGGAATTAATGTCCTTTAGACCTACTCATGTAAACTATTCTTCATTCCCAGTTTTCAAAATAATGTATTCCTGAATCTAAGCAAGGGGAGTAAACAGTTGAATATTTAACGTATTTATTATTCCAAGTGTACAGGACATTGATAGTTTACCTAAAAGAAGATAAACCTATTCCGAATAAACATTCCAGGCCCGGTGCCTACTACTATGTTGGTTTAAGAATGCATGTTCAAAAAAAATGATCAAGATGAGGATAACAACGAATGCAAAAACATGTTCATTAACAAACAAATATTCCTTTTAATAAAAAGAACGTATACATAACCATTATAAATGTACCACACATTTTCTCCCTGCAAGTGCTACTTACAACACATGTAATAGCTGTATTTTTCTAACTAATAAAGACGCACATTTATTTCGATATATAATTCACAGCAAAAATAAAAAAGACCGAATAAACACATCGCCAAAGGTGGAGGCTAAGGTTGAAGTAATAGAAATACCTTAAAAAGTTGAAAGTTACACAGGAGACTTATTGCGGGCACAGATCATGAATATATAATCATTCATTGACAAAACTAGTATTTAACAAAATGCAGCGCAAATTTCTAAAAATAATTCATTGCACGCCATCCACTTCTGAAAACAAAGTGATGCATTTTATGAATAAATATTTCATATGGAAAAGTTTGATTATTACTATTCCAGATGACTGACACTATTCTGAATAATTATGGAATGTCGGGCATTATAGGAAAATATGTCTTTGAACTATATCGTTTCATATCTGACATACCATATACAGATAATTTTATTGTTCAATTTCTGTAGTTGGGGGGGGGACCAATATAAAAAGTATAATGAAGAAAAACTTCAAGTGCCCCATGGCAGTGTTCATACCTTTGTCATGACAGCCCTATTGAACATCAGATTACCTTAAAATTGAACAGACAACAGCAAACGTGGTAATCCCGAGCAGCTATAGCATAACAAAATAATATTTAGAATTACTGATCAAGCACATGATAAGTAAGATAAACAAAAACTATAATGGCATCAATATGCACTTCACTCATTTCATTCAAATAACATTGTTTCCAGCATTGCCAAAACAATATACCAAATTTCCATATTTAAGTACTTTACAACATCTTACTACTAAAGTAAATACATACATTTTGCTCTTAAGTACATCACAGTGCTAATGGCAATAAAGTTGTTGACTTCTTGTTTGGTTTCCGTTCATGGCCAGAAAAAATTCCTTTACAAAAAAATAAAAGGAAATAATATAACAGCCAAATCATTTAGACTCACGATGAAGAGAAGGCATCCTACTCCATTCTATTGAAAATTCTTAACCATTACCTTTCAATTTGTATAGGTCTAATCAATGAAATACCTGATGCAAGTCCGCTTAGAATGATTCCAACTGTGATAAACCTATTTTTTGTACATACGTGGAAGGCCAGGTGATAGCAAATACCTTCCCATCGCACATGGTGCTTCAAAGAACTATACTGAGCAAAAAACCAATAAGTATCTTGGCCGTCAACACTATGGAACACATTGGTTCGAATTCAGTCTGACTGACACAAAGTTCAGAAGTGCATGATATCAGGTATTAGCATGTGATATGTATTAAACGTGAATGTTGAGCTTTATTACTATCACAATTACTTCCAAAAATATGACATTCCACATGACTCGGCACAATAGCCCTACGTTAATATTAAGCGAGCCTTTTCACTCAAAAAACCTCTCCGCCCATTGTACAAGACTTCAGATATGATTCGTTGCGCTTCAAGAGCCTGTTCTGGGTTCATTTTCAGGAGTGAATCGGTAACACTTTGGCCAGTGGTTGAAAATTCATTGGAATTTTTATTGCCTGCCTGAATTCTTCCCAAAGCTTCAGTAGCTGCAGAAATGAGCTGGTGAGCTTCACTCAACTGTTTTCTTCGCTTCTTCCGCTTTGAAGCAGAATCATCTTCAACAGACGAAGTGGACGGTTGGGATGCTGGTGCTGAGAAATTTTGGCAAGACATTGAATTTGCTGACAATGACCCAGATTGAACAACAGATTCTTGTGGCAGTGGTGTAGAAGACTGCAACAAATGTGCTGAAATTGCTGACAAGGACTGAGAAGAAGGAAGATCCAACTGTGGGGATGACACCAGCAGAGAAGAGGATGGCCTTGATGGTGGTAGGGATTCCTCAGAGATAGCCAATTCTAAAAAGTCCTGTGAATGGCCTTCAATGACTTGAATTCTTTCTTCGGTGGCAATGGACTGAAGGTCATCATCAACCTGATGGAAGAGAAGAAAATTATGTATTTATGAATCATACATGTCTTTCTAAAAATGAACAAAAGTCTGAAAAAATGCTGAGACATGTTGCATTAGAATTACACGCTTATGCAAACTGAGAGGTGATTTTGTAACATTTGAATCAAACAGATGAAGCTCTTCAAAATAGTTTTTGTAGGAGATGTGACAAAGCCAGAGTGTTGACAGAGCTTAAGCTTTGGCAGACTTTGGAACTGTCATGTAGTATTTGAAGTCAATGAACATTACTGATATAATTTAAATTTAATAATCTTTATTAACGAATAATTTATTCCATTTACAATCTTCATTGCAAGTTTGCTCATTAAACTAATGAATTTTCATTTTAGATATAAATGGAGAAATATTATATATAAAAAATTTTTTGCCTCCCTTTACCACAACAAAAATGTTCCACGAGAGGAAGGATGAAGGCACCATTAGGATGTAGTTGAGGGAATGCAGAATCTATGCACCAAGTGCATAGAAACAGTAAGCTAGGAAAGATCATGAAACAAGAAAGTTGAAGATGAAAGTAATAGGTGGTGAAAAACATGACAGCAGTGAACCAAAAAAATATGGTCCGTAACAAAACAAAACTCATTCTATTCTAAGAAAAAGAAAGCCTACCTATCCTTTAGCTCGGGTCCTCACATAGTCCCCCTGGGACTATGTGAGGGAGCGAATAAATGAAGAAATTAATTTCAATTCACACTTATCCACTACTTATTTTTGATCACTAAATGCCATGGAAACCAAATGCTCAAGAAGTACATTCTTTCATACCATGCTGGTGGTTCATTTCAACCATAATGAAACAGAAAGCATTTATAATCCTGGGTCTTTTTGTTTCATCATACAACAAATAAAATTACAACATCAGGAAATTGAAAGAATAGTAATTACAGCCATGTATTATGAATTATAACTATAGATATACCTTCAATTTTAGCATAAAATATATTTTAGATATTAGTTTAAGCATCCCTAATCACGAAGAGCATACAATAAATACAAAGATAAATCCAATAAATCCAAATCATCCAAAGAGCATACAATATAACCGTAAGATTTTCACAAATGTAACATTAATACATTTAAAAATTCAATTCAATAGAGTGCTTGTAATGATGCCTGTGGATGAGTTACAAATATGGGTGACTGTCATGACATGGGTCTTGGGTCTGTCATGACATGAGTTACTTCATGGGTCTGTCATGGGTGGGATGGGTTACTGGTTTGTCATGACGGGTCTTGGGGGGCGACTTTAGAACAGTTCAAGGAACTTACTTCTGCACCCATAATACACCCTATTTTATTCTAAAGACTAGACTTTTTATCTGAGGAAATAATTATGTAGGACATCTCTTCTGACGTCTTCATTATAATTGAAGTCTGGAGATATAGGTGCAAACAAAAAATATCCTGTTGACATGATACTGCATTAAAAGCCATCATTACACCACTGATCTCAATATTCAACAATGAATTTTTGGAGAAAAATTATGCAATGAAATAAAATACTAACCACTTGCGAAGAGACTGAAGGCCCAGCTGGCAGTTCCATAGTAGAGACACCAAGAGCCATTGTGTCACCACTGCTCAGGAACTGAAGTTCTTTGAAGCACTATAGGCGAGGTGTGTATATATCGTCAGCTCCTGCCCCGCTTCGATGGCTATTCTGTTGCTGACGAATTTCTCTCCGAAATTGCGTGCGGAGTATATTAATTTTATTTTTGACCTTTTCAACAGTTATTGATGGGCAAGCTTCTAGAAGTTGCGATGTTAAATCATTGTATGCCTGAATTTTTCTGGACTTTACCTTATAATCATTACATTTTACATTCCAAAGGCACGGAAAATGTCTTAGATTTTCAATTAAAAACAGGACATTCTCTTTAGTCCATTCTTTTTCACTCATTGCTTACTAACAGAATAGCCAAATATTTGCAAAAAATCTGAAAAATGCACAGAAATGGGTATAAAATTTAGTCTTATTTCAAAGGCTGGACAAATGATAGCTTACAAACAGTACTGAATGATATTTATCACTCAGTTACAACAAACAGCCTATTTAAAGAGACATCAATCCAATTCCAATTTATGCTTTTACTACAGCACACACTTTACCATTAGGATACTGTGATGCCCTCTACTTTTCTACATAACAGAAATATTTTTCATTCAAAGTAAGACATAAAAATTTGGAACAGCCAATTTATTACACTTCATTAAGACTATATTAAAGCATAAAACAAATGAAAACAATACATTAGCTAAAGCATAAGATACTAAGCAAGGTTTAAATAGGATTAGCTGTTATCACAGTTGTAAAGAAGGCTTAAGGGCACGGTTCGGGTCTATTTTCGGATTATGGTCATTTTTCGGTTTATAAATTCATCTTATAGAGATTTTTCTAGCGCATCCAGCGATATAATTGGCTGTCAAGTACGTCAATTGGTTAGTCTTCTGGACGGGGTAAAAGACGCTCACTAGTGTGACCTTGGGGTGCACCAATGGATGGGTGACCTCCCTCTTCCCCTCCCATTACGAGCCAGTATTGAGTGTTTCTCTACGGGAATGGCATGAGAGTTCATTCATGGCCTTACTTGAAATGCTTTTGTACTCAAACGAAACATTCTATTACTCAGTGATAAAATATGATGGTGTAATTGAGTGTTTGTTTTGAGTCCGGCTGCTGAGTCATCAGTTAATTAGCTGGCTATGTAAACATAAACGCCTCCCGGAGTTTTGAAGCTACAGGAATGGCAATTATATCAATCGAAAGGGCTTAAAAAGAGCTACAAAGCAACACAGGTAATTGAAAAAAAAAATTAGCCAGCTTTGAAAAAAAAATTGTTAAAAAAAACCCTGTTGTGAAACTTGTATTTATTGACTTCTGATATGGATCCTTTCCCACTGTTTTAAAGGTACATAAGAAGGTACAGAATCGCTCATAAGATTCAATTTAAAAATCAGTAATGAACGAAAAATTTTTTTTTTGAAAAATGGTGTTTCTGCAAACTCACTTTTTGATTTTCGAAAACCTACTCCTCCCACAGTTTTGAAGGTACAGAGATGGCAAGCATACCAATCGATAGCGCTTGAAAAGGAAAATAGATCCGGTGCAAAAGTTTTTTTAATTTCAATTCACCTTAAAAATTAGAAGCAAATTATTCAAAAAAGTGGAAAAAAGGTCATTTTTAGGGAAAAAAGTTCTCAAAGCGCAAAAAAATCAAATAATCGAAAAACTTTTGCACCGGATCTCTGGAAAAGACAATTTCCTATCTATAAAATATTTTATCAGTTCTCTGAGTTCAAAATTGTAGGAGTAGGATTTTCCGCAACACATGTTTTTTCATGTTTTTTTTTAAATAATCTTTTTCATGTATGGTTACGAAAAATACGCACAAATAAAAAAAATATTCAAAACATTTTACACCTACGGTAGATATCTCAGAAAAATCCACCGAGAACTTACAGACTTTTTTTTACCCCAAACCGTCCCCTTAATATTAAGCAATCCACTTTTTGATCCAGCAGCAAAAGCAGTAACAAGTCCCGGTTAATGTGTAGCGTTGGATAGGAATCAATTTTCTACTTTTAGGTTCCTAAATATCGTTAATTATGTCGAAATAAACGAGGTTTCTTCTATGAATTTTCCGTTTCAAATGAGTATTTTACATGTTATAGCGGTAAATTAGTTACAGGAACTCTAGTGTTTGAAGCGGCAAGTAATTCATCGACTATGTCGGATGGCAACATTGCAATGGGAGTCTTGCTTCTAACTCATACTCATTTGCCACAAAAAGTATATCAAAGAGAAGTAGTTTATTTTGACATTACTACTGTGTTTCAAGCAACAAAAATTCCAGAATTGATGAATAGCTGTTTATTCAAGTGCATTCGTCTTCAAAGACGAAACTAAACCTACCGCTATAACTCATTAAGTACTCATTTGCGACGGAAAGTGCACAAAAGGAAACTTGTTTATTCTAACCTAATTAACTATTTATAAGCACCGAAAACTGGAAAATTGATTACTACCAAACGCTACACATTGACCTAAGTCTCAACATGCAGTTTCTAGAAATGCAAAGAGAAAAATAAATAATAGGAGTCAAAATACTTTTCCATAAACATAAATAATCAAATTCTAAACAAATATGTAAATGACTACAAACAGCTAGTGTTTTCGTACCAACTAATTGGATCAACAGGTCAGGTAAATTTTTAAAATAAGTTGCAATTATGTTTATTTAAAACTACAAGTATAAGTTTGAAAAAGATTGTATATTTCTTCCTGATAATTCTTTTATATTACAATATCTTGAACTTGAACTTGAAATTGAGGGCCGACAGCATCGGGGCCTTTGTAACGGCCTACAATTCCCTCCACAATTTTCACACAAAGAGTTCAGCGCCTGGTACCAGACTTGTCCACTAAACTACTCAGGATCTACCAATCCTTGTCACAAGCTGCCATTGGATGGCATCACTGGGATAGCCAGTGTGTCAAAACACCATCCCCAGGCATATTGGGTCATTACTGACCACTCTACCTGACTGGCTCATTCCAGTCACTGTCTCTTACTCCAGGCACGCACAAGAAACATTTTCATAGCTTCAATGATACTCAAATTACATTCCTGATCCAATCCAGCAAAACAGCTCATACCGCAATCATCTTCAGCACATCTGGCATACCACTCATTCTCTCCATACTGCTCAAGCACCACATTCATAAAACTTTCTCTCTCTTGCTCATACTTACTACATTCCAGCACAAAATGCTCAATTGTTTCCTCCACTCCACTAATACACTGCTGACATAATCTGTTATTATTCTCATTCCACCTCCATGTACGTCTGTTCACACTCAATGACTCACATCTCACAGCAAACAAGAGTTGACTTCCAAAACTACCATCATAGAACATCTCAAACTTAGGTGCTTCTTTTTTCATATACCAGTCAAGTGTAGGCTTCCGCATCATGCTAAGCCTCCACTTATTCAATCCATACTCTTTTGTTTGTCTCTCAATCTCTTTCTTCCACCTCTTGCAGTCCCACTCAGGCCCTACACCTCCAGGATTTATTAAACTCCAGTCATCCACAGGTCTCCCAATTCTAACATGAATATTCTTTTGCATATTTTGATCTAATCTGGGGACTTGATTCTAATGTAAGCATCAGGCTATAAGGGAAATGAAGTATTTTATTAAAATAAAAATTTTTCACCAAGAAATACAATATATAAAGGCCATATATAGTGCGAATGAATTTTTGTGGCAATTTTATCATCATGTTAGTAGCTACCATTGTTGAAATACTACTGAAATATTTCCAAAACTTTATTTAGATATCAAAATCACTAAGCTTTGATAATTTTATGCATGTTCAGTTTCATTTCAGAGAGGTAATATTTCAATTACATTCACACCAATCAAATCCAAACTCACTTACATACTCAGCCATGTCTGAATAAAATGAAATAATCACGTAACGAAGTTCATTTGGTAAGTAAATGTCCGTGCCACCCTACAATCAACTAAATTTGCACCAAAAACATAATTAAATCGTTAAAATAGGAAAAAAACAAATAATTCACTCGCAGCAGAACCACCTTCCCAACACATAAACAAGCGAGTGTTCGCTGTTTGATGGAAAGTTCGTGTTCGTGTTTTCCAACATGATGGAAAACACAAACACACCGAAATCTGCGAACTTTTCATCTGTGTTCGTGTTCGCGGACTGCCGAAAAACACGAACTTCGGGCAAAAGATTGATAGTGTGGACGGGCCTTAGCAGTGTTGACATATGCAATGTACCTTTATGTAAGCGGCGCTGCTAATGGTGCGATGCCTTGACGTCACTCGCACGCAGCACGATTCGATAAAAGACTGGTTTACTGCTACCTCCTCTTTCGTCTACCATGCAGTGTTTCCACGAGCAGGGTAATTACCCCAGTTTAGGGTAATCAGGGGTACCCTAGGGTAATGTTTAGGGTAATGAAAAATATGGGCAAATCTAGGGTAATCAGAGCTCCGTGAAAGAAGTGACCGCCTAATCTACGAAAAATAGAAAAATGAAAGCAATATGCAAGCACACTACTGGTTACCACTTGAACGAAACGTAATGAAACGGGTCAGAATTTAGTGTTCACAAAACTGCACTGCTGCTGTGGTTAGTGTCTCATATTTGAATGTCATCAGTTATCGTTCACGAAAGACGGCGTCAAGATACGAAGCCATAATATCTCTGGTCCACTTCGTTTTGACAAAAGATTCTGAGTTGCATTTTACGAATTAAAACTTGATCGGTGTCAGCAACAGCCAATTGACGAAAGTCACTGTCCTATTCTGATTGCGCTAGTGGTTTTAAGCTTCAACAGATTATTGACAGGTATGTTTGTTGTATTGTTAAATTCCACAGCTAATATATTTCATCGTAGAAATAATTAATAAGTTCTTTCTTGTGATGGTCATTGAATTATCAGCTGAGTTACCTCACAGCGCCGGTATTTTGCCAGCTAATTAGATGGAAGGCGTCCTATTTCTTAGCCATGCTGCACGCCAAAGAAGCATGTTATTGTAGCGATGCAAACAAAAAAATTTAGACAGGGTTCTTTGACACTTCGAGTTACAAAAGGTGCTAAAAGCGAAAGGAAGAAGCTATAAAATTAGTTACAAAAATTCAAATAAACAAAAGAGAACAGTTATCGACTTAAAACTTGCAATATATGTTTGTATTCTCACTGTCTTTCTTAGGCGCAGTAGCACGGACGTAGAATTTGATATAGCTTCGATCATGCTTAAAATTCCGTCAACCAAAATTGAAGCACTAGGGGTTCTACAACTGAGTGTTGAGGAAAGTTTATGCATATTAATAACGGCAAGGTAGTTTTTTCCAAAACCCTCTGAATTTCCTCACTCGCCCTTCAGGAAATGAAGAAATTTTATAACTTTACGATCAACTTTTATGAGTTGATAAGTGAATGTGATTGCAACGAAGTCTCTGAGAAGCATATGTGGTGTAACAAGGTTGGATAAAATCCGTAATGAAAAGATGTGACGAAGGTCATGTGTGAGGGAAGCCAGAAAGTCATCGCTGAGAGTGGATCAAAGTGTTAGGTTAGATTGAGTATGTGGAAAGAATAACTGAAGTGCGTGAATGGATGGAAAATTAAATAAAAAATAAATAATTGTACTAGGGATAGGTACAGATATTATTGCATTTCTTGCAGCATAGCAGATGCTCGCGCACCGAGTGAGGAAGAGCCAACGACACCACCTCGACAAAAGGAAAGCTCCACTTGAAAGCTAGAAACAACCAGCAGAAATTTAAAGATTCGTTGACATCGGAACCTGGGTTGAGGGATGGTTAGCCAAGTTCTCAAAATCAACAGAGCAAAAGGATGTGGAATATTGCAAGGTTTGTTGAACCTATATTACTTGTGGGAAATCGAAGATCAGGCGTCACATGCTCTCAGCGACACAAACAACGATCCACGGTGGCAAAAAAAACATCAATTGCCGCTACGTGCTATCCAATGATCCTCTCGAAAATCGTGCTCGTAAAGTGGAACTGCAAGTTTGTGCATTTTTAGCTAAGCACCTCCTATCTCATTGTGTGAGCCTCTTTTAGTTTGATGAAAACAATGTTCCCAGATCAAGAGTCGCAGAAAAAAGGGCGCCTTGGAAAACAGCGGGCATCAAAATTTATTCGACAGGTTTTTGGCAAACACCTTGTACGTGATAACGCCTGGATATCAAACCAGCATTCTAACGTCGTTCGACTGGATTTCCCTTCTGACACTCATGCAGTATGTAACACAGGACTTATTCATACTGACAGAGCTCTGGAAACCAGTCCATTTACCTTTCAGTTAATTAATAGATTATTAGTTAGGATTAGATGTTTTAGGGTAATCTGGGGTAATCAACTTCTTCAGTTAGGGTAATTAGAGTCGCCTTGCGTGGAAACCCTGCTACCATGGTGAGAAGCCCACAGCAGTAACCCCGATACTGTGATTGAGTGAGGATGTCAACAAGAGCGCGGCATTTGACCTTGCTAGCGTTTCTTCTCTGTAAGAAGAAAAAGGAAACAAAGAAGAATATGGTGCAAGGATTATTTAAACCGGAGAATTGAGAGAGGCACCTACAGCAATATTTTCCGGATATTAAGATTCGCAAGCGAACAAGATTTTGTTAACTATACAAGATTTAATGTGGAAGAATTTCGAAATGTATTCGAGTTAATCGCTCCCAAGATCACAAGGTCTGACACCAACATGAGAGAAGCCATATCTCCTAGCGCGAAATTGGAAGCAACTCTTCGCTTTCTTGCTACTGGCGAGTCTTACGCAAGTTTGAGGAACTCTACGAGAATTTCGAAACCTTCTTTGTCTTTGTGATCCCTGAAGTTTGTGCCGCAATCTACGATTGTCTCCAAGAAGAATTCCTTAAGGTAATGAATTATTTTTATCAAACTACCTGCTGAAAATCACTTTAATTTAGGGTCTGAGGTCTATATAATTATGAAATTAATGTACGTATAGAACTTTTTCGTGAAATACTCTTTTATTTTTCCTGGGTACGTTGAGTATTTACGAGGTTTTGTTATAAAAAAATATAATTTTGTATTTTATTAACTGACTTATGTGGAAATGAAATTCTTTCACAACGTATTATGTTCATAATTGGAACTGAGATAAATTGTTACTTGTTATGAAATAAACCTTTATCATGTTTGAAATTATTGACGTTATCAATAGAGCTGAAACAATATGCAGCATAAACTATGTTGCATATTTGCTGATTTTTGTAGCGCTTATGCAGCATAAAATATGAAAGCTTCGGCAAGAATTATGCTAGTAAAACCATAACATATGCAGAAACGCTCGATGCATATGTTCTACACCTGAATAGCTCAAAATTTGTGTTTTCTGAGAGCAATATTATACAGAAACAATGACACTGGGTACAGTGTACTTCTTCATACGCGGAAACAATAATTTGTTTCATAATTTCTATCAATAATTAAGTGCATACAATTCTTAACTAAGTTTTATAACTACTTATCTGAACATAAATATCTTGGAAAAGTAACAATTGTAATCTGAACGAGTTAAGGACGATGATAGCGAACAAAAAAAGTAATCTAATCCAAGTTTGATTTTGAAGTATCTTTACGTTTTTCATGAATGCAAGGAATATTTTTTTATCACTTCTTTTATACGAGGAATATATTTTAGAATCAAATTCGAGGGTCGTACTTAATAATTGCATGGTATTTGAGATTTTCATAAATGAATGTTTTACGATTATCAGCCTGCAAAGTTTTATAATGCGAAAACTTCCGCTCGACATCGCAAGAAACAAGAGAAGAAGAGGTGAATCAAGTAACTCCGGAAGATGAATATTCCTTAATGGATTCATCCATTGCGTCAGGGATCTCACGAGTCAAAATTGAGTTGATCGTAATTATCATTTCAAAACATTTTTTTTATCACCAAAATGCATTTTAACTTTTGATAATACCAATTATCATATCTTTTCTTCAATGTTTCCTCTACGATATCCATTTATTTTATTGCCCTCGAAGTAGGAAGTCCCTGTGTAGTTATTCAGGAGCAATTTATTTACTTCGATAACGATTATTTCATTAAGTGTGCACTAAGCCTAACATGGTTCTACGGGACAATATTTAGAAACTCAAACGTTTTACCACGTAAAAGTTCTATAACATGTTCTGAATGTTTCATTCTCTAACATGTTCTGAATGAAACATTCTGTTTCTACCACGTAAAACAGTTTTGTATTGTACTTGTTTCTGGCAATAAATTCAATAGAGAAATCCTTCTTCGGCTTGGAAATCTTCAAATTCCTTGGAGTATTCTAAAAAAACTATGCTTTTTGTTCACCTTCGGCATGGTTGTAGATCACTACTAGCCGTACTAATCTCAAATACGCTTCATAAGGTAACTATACTTAGAAATTTTTTTGCTATTCCCGCAAATTGAAACAAAATTTTGAAGTAGTTGTAG
Organism: Morinoia aosen; assembly: GCA_030386875.1. Classification (NCBI taxonomy): domain Eukaryota; kingdom Metazoa; phylum Arthropoda; class Malacostraca; order Amphipoda; family Talitridae; genus Morinoia; species Morinoia aosen. The sequence goes on along the minus strand of CM059569.1, from coordinate 9,844,987 downwards.
CACCTTACAATTATAATTGATTTCCGAAAAAAATAAAACTTTACCTATTGTTCCAGTCATACAAAAGGAATTCTTCTATAAAATTGGACGAAAAAAGAACAGAATTTGAAAGTAATGGGAAGGTTTTACTAGTTTTCAGTTTGCTGCGGCTTAGTTCTTCATGCATGTTCGTCATATTTTATGCTGTTCCGAAAAAAATATGCAATATGCCCACACGGCATATATGCTTGCGAGCATTTTTTATACAATCTCACATATGCTCAAAATCATATATATGCAATATGCTTAATGTCGCATCCGTAGTTATCATTTAACTATGAAATCTATTTACAAAACGTCATCGGACAACTGTTTCTTTCTTTCCAGTTTCCCAGTTGTGAAGATGAATGGAGGGAAATTGCTCACAATTTCCAAGAAAGGTGGAACTTTCCCAACTGCATTGGGGCAATTGACGGCAAGCACGTCAGCATCGTCCCTCCTCCAAACAACGGATCCTACTACTACATCTACAAGGGTACGCATAGTATGATTCTCTTGGCTGTTTGCAACGCAAACTATGAGTTTATCAACGTGGATTTCGGCAGAAATGGAAGAGTTTCAGATGCTGGAGTTTGGGGGAATTGTTCGCTTCAATCTGCTCTAGAGAAAGGTGTCGCTAAAGTCCCAGACCCAGTTGCGCTCTCCAACAGTGACAGAGTTTTGCCTTTCGTTTTCGTAGCTGATGACGCCTTCCCTTTGACCACCTACATGCTAAAACCGTACCCTTTCAGAGGCCAGTCTGATTCTGAACGAATATTTTCGTACAGACTGTCAAGAGCTCGCAGGATGATCGAAAATGCTTTTGGTATCCTCTCTTCCAAATTTCGAGTTCTCAGAACAACTATCAACTTGAAACCAGAAAATGTAGAAAAAGTGGTAAAGGCATGTTTGGTTCTCCATAATTACTACAGAAAAACAAGAAGGGGAAACGAGGCAGTCGCCCGGGAAGATCATATTACAGGAGATGTAATTCCAGGTCCGTGGAGAGATGAGGACCCTTTGCTTAACCTGCAAACTATTCCACGACGGCCCGCACAAGAAGCACAACGTATCCGTGAAGACTTCAAGAACTACTTCTTGAACGAAGGCCAAGTGCCTTGGCAGAGACGAATGTGTCACTTAGTTAAGAAAGGAATGGAAGTAAATCAATAAAACGTTTCGCACCTATAGTTTCTCATTTAATCATAATGCTCAATAGTTCAATTTCTTCACGTGTAAGCTGATTAAGAAATGCACCTAGCATTTTCGTACTAAAACACAACAATTCATTAAAATCTATGCTTCTGTCTAATTATAAAATGCAACGTTTCGACGTATCAAACATCATCCTCAGGCTGGAAAAAAACAGAATGATTTTCAGTCACATTGGAAAAATGCATAAACTAACACAAGTAATATAGACTAGATAAGCCGATCACAAAAGACGAAAGAGACTAGACAAAATAACAACCTTTTGTATCACAGAAATAGTAGTATGACTAGATACATTGTACAAAACCGATGTTCATCACACGAGAGACAAGAGCAAAATGGTCGAGCAGCCTCGTCGCACCTAGCAAGCTGAAGTTCTACGAAACAGTTTGAGAGCGAAAAAATCATTCGTGTTTTCATTAAGGGGAGGTTTAAGTTCATGAATGTGTAATGCTTCAATTATATGAATGTGATCTTTTTTAATAACATTATAAAGAATTTTGGTGTTAGGGAACAGATCTTCATTGGATGGTTTGCAACTATGGTCAACACGAAAATGATTGAAAATGGAACCTTGATATTTATGAGCGGTTAATCTTTGCTTCAGGGTCATTCTGGTCATGCCAATGTAACGTTTATCAAGAGACTTACATTCTCTTCGGTTACATTTAAATTGATAAATCACACCGGCCTTGTCCAGATCGTTGACCCCAGATGCAGACAGATTATTTTTTACTAATTGGTCACTGATTTTACGGTTCTTATAATACACGCAAACTTTAATAGAAGTTTCTGGATTTATTGGTTTAACAAAAGTTTTATCAATGTTTTTAAAGATCCGTTCGTCAATTTTGTAATTATTATGCATTTGATTTTCGTAATATATATTGATACGGTTTGCATTCGCTGAATTATTGTCACTGCTCATGATTCGGTTCAAAAATTTATCGATAGTTTTATCAATCAATGTATTAGGAAAGTTGTTATTAACAAGTAAACGTTTGATTCGAAGCATTTCGGAATGAAAGTTTTCCCAATTACTGCAAACTTTACGAGCTCTATTTATCAAAGTATGTAGGTGCCGCCATAGCCATGTGGTAGAGGTTCTGCCGCCGTGCGGCAAGGACCCGGGATCGAATCTCGGCGCTGGCAGTGGTGATTTTCTCTGTTAGGTATAGGAGAAAAATTCCAAGCACAATACCCCACTCTACCCAGGTGTCTGAAATGGGTACCGGTCTTGACCGGGGAAAAGCGTCATGGCGTCCTGGCGTTAGTTATAAGGCATTTGAAAATCCAATGTACAAGGTGATATGTATCAGGCTTGATTGGAAATAAAGCATCCGTAGATGCCTTCATTATTATTATTATTATATGACGCCTTCTTTATAGATTTGAGGAGCTTCACAATCGTAATTAATAGTTTCCCCAGCATGGGAAGGTTTAACATGAACGGATCTATGGAATGTACCGTTAGAAGCTTCAACCAAAACATCCAAAAATGGGAGCTTACTGTGTCGCCCCCAGCCTGAGGATGATGTTTGATACGTCGAAACGTTGCATTTTATAATTAGACAGAAATATAGATTTTAATGAATTGTTGTGTTTAGTACGAAAATGCTAGGTGCATTTCTTAATCAACTTACACGTGAAGAAATTGAACTATTTCGTAGGGCTGAAAAGTTAGAAAAGACATAATGCTGAATCTTAGAAATATAGAAGTTTAAGCGTCCCAAGCAGAATATAAATTGGTTGATTGTATAAAGTTTTTGCCTCCTTTAACCATGACAAAGATATTGAAATAGAATGAAAAATAAAAAAATTAGAAACAGCATACTTCCAATAAAGTTCAAATATTAAATATTTGAACGGAGAGAAAGAATGAAGGCAAAATTGAGTATGGGGGTCAAGAGAATGCGGAACCTATGCACGAGGCGCATAGAAGTTCATGAAACAAGAAAAAAGTTGAAGAAGAAAGTCGTAGGCGTTGAAAAACATAACAGCAGTGAACCGAAAAAGATGGTCCGTAAGAAAACAACAAGAAAATTTCTATTCCAACAAAAAAGCCTACTTTACCTTTAGCTCGGGACCTCACATAATCCTCCTGGGAGTGTCAATTCCAATAGGTACAATAGGTGTAGCCTTTTGAAAGGTTCAAATAAAAATTAGATGAATTAGTCTATATAAAATATAATGAAAATGAACATCTAAGAAGTTCCAAAAATGCTATCCTTATCATTCCCATTACGAGCCATCCTGTTAATCATAACAGCACACAATTTGTATTCCAACTGTTAAAAGGAACTTTATCTTGAAGTTGAACCTATATGAGAAGAATAGCATTCAATTGCAGACAAACTTGAAGCACTAGTATCTTATTAGAAAGTTGTATTTACTGGCATAATGGCCAAAATTTGATGATGACGTGTGAGTTTATCTTGCCTTGCGAGGCTAAGTATATATAAAATTAAATGTTCAGCTAGCTCTCTCTGGTTCATATTTACGTTTGCCATTTTCTCACACACCAGTTTACCAAAGCTGTCCGAGTTTTTTTCTTCCCTTTGCAGTGCATCTAATGTGAGCTGAATAACATCGTCTATCTTCTTGCTTGATTTCTTTTTGGTGCCTTCATTGGATGATGTAGACGGCGTTGGAGATGGTGCAGGCCTCTTCATTCGCACTTCTTCTGGTGGAACATCTTGTACGATATCCTGAAAAAAAAATTAAATTGATAAATCTTTACTGATAATGCAAACAGTGCACGCGCGAAAAGTCAGGCCCCGACACTTTTTGCAGGCTCCAATTTAATGCACGCACGTAACCTTGATTTATTTCTGGTGTATCGATGATTGAATATTTAAACACACGCCATGAAAACATTTACTTATCTGGCTCAGGCATATTTTGTGCAAAATTTTTCTACGTTTGGTCGTAAATTCTGAAATGAATTTTCTAAAGCTTAATAATAATTTCTTATTTATTAATAATCAATCAATTTATAATTCATTATTGAAAAACAAGAACAGAGAAGCAAAGAATTATTTATAATTATTTAATTGATGCATACATTTCATTAAATTGTCAATGGCATGTTCACACTTCACCCTCTTGCCAAGGTTTCGATGTACGCAACAACTATATAGAACATCATTGCTTCATTATCTTATTCTAGAGTCAAGCTGTTCTTCTTGTGTGACAATTTTTACTTTCTTGCGTTCGTGAGTATATTATGACAACACTATTCTAGGTAGTTGACTTTTTGTATTGTTCCAGCTGCATTGAAAATATTACGGCTAGCATTGTACAACAATTCTTTTCATATCTTTGACTCCGGTGAACTCTTTTGCGCAAGTACTATTAGCGTCAGCAAGAAATATCATGAATTTCTGTTAAGGTGCATATTACATTCTCCCTGAACTCATCATTTGCCATACTAGTTAGTGCTTTATTGTGAAAAATTGTTCCGAGTCCCGAAGGTCGACCTCATGGTTTTGGTCGCAAAATAAACCAAATCTGCCCATTTTAGTTTTAAAATCAATCCCTCAAGCTCGTATCGCTAGTTCGTGCGTCCGTATTTTAATATATTTACGCACTAACGATTGGGTTTTCAGCAATTCGTCCCATAGGTCTCGTTTTCTTAGTCACTCGTATTTAAATGCAATGACAAAATTATATTACGCAACGAAAGGAACTCATTTTTGTTGCGCTTTTCTGTCAATGATTTTTTTGGCTCAAAAATTTACATGACTATTGCCATACCGATGTGAAATTTGCAAGTAATGATGTTAAAGTTAAGATATTTTAAAAACCAATGTTACACATTTCATGTTTCAACTCTATTGGAAATACACTGTTCTGCTTTTTTTTTTCGTTTCTTCAATAAAAATAGAAGTACAAGTTCCATATGCGATTTTTATAATCTTTTTCAGGTGCCTGAGGTGAACTTTATTTGCGGAGCTTATCTCGAGAATATCGATATGGTGCTTGACCACGCACACACTATGAGCGAAATATGTCGTCCACAACATATATGATTAGATGTAACACTCTTTATGGAATATTAAAATTATTAATTGATCGTAAGATAGAAATGAGTTCCCAGCAAAATTAGCACGCAGCACTGATGAAAATTACACAAGCACAGTCGAAAATTTCAATTTGAAATTATTATAAAGTACAAAGTATTTCCTTCAAAGAGGGCAATTTCAAATACAACACCTGCAAAAATTTTCTTATTAATTCGATGAAATTGAAGAACATATACAGACTATTGTTGCATTCAGCTTACCTCATTGAACTTGTAATTTGTAGATGAATCCCTGGGAAGATCGCAATCCTTCAAGAAAATCAGGTCTTCATAACACCAAAGTTTTGGGACATAAATGTCGTCAGATCCAATGCCTGACTTACGTGATTGCGTGATGTTCCGGTTTTCTTTCCGGAATTGAGACCTCAAAGTATGTATTTTGCTTTTTATTTCCTCTTGTGAATACAGCTCTAACTCGGTTTCTATTTCTTTCATTGCTTTATCTCTGCTCATCTTGTTCTCATAGTCTTTACTTTTACAGTTCCAAAGCACTTCTCTTGCTTTCAATAAATCTATAAGGGTTAAAACTTTAGTCCATGGCCATTTATCTTGATTTGGAGAAACTTTCGGGACGGGAACGCAAGAAGACATGATGGCTGAGCAGCTGACACACCCTACACTCATGACTGCCAGTACAGCACTGATCACTGATCAGTGATCACCCCTGTTTCCCAGCATTTGGGGCAGCAGCGTCGACACGCATGGGGTAGTAGTGGGAGGCGTTAGAACGAAGAGGCGGGTTTTTTGAAGAGGCGGGGAGGGAGAGAGGGCGTTGCCCCGGGGAAGTCACCCTCCGTGTAAACCCAGCTTCAGTGGGATCGTCTAGTGACAGATCTAGAAAGGTCAAAAGCGAGCTTACATTTCACAAGGGGTTGAAGTCTTAATCCACTCTGACCCAAATTAATTTTCGCCATTAAATTTCTTTTGCTTCTGATAAGTAATTTCTAGTCGAAAAGTAATTTCAATGATTGGAAAACAAATTTTCAGCATAGTTTTATTTTTTATTCTAACGTCCTATGTGAATAATAAAGTGGAAATACGTAAGTTTTGGTTTGGACTGCACATTTTAGCTATCAGAAATTGAAAATATGAAAAGGAAACTGTAGATATGTATCAGAAATACTTATTTAGAAAAAGGCCATCAAAATGAAATAAAATAATAGCTGAATATCAATGAAATGAACAATATCCAGGTGAAATTAAATGGCCGTGTCTAGAGCCAGTCTCAATTGGAATCTACGAGCGTAAGCGAATTTTTTTCAGGTACAATTCTCAATGGTGATCGGTCTGCTGAAGTGTTGCACATATTCATGTACATGTATTGATAAATTCACAAATAAACTATAGTATACTAAGCTAGTTCAATTGTCTTAGAAGAATTTTCAACATCGCATCAGCACCCGTTTCAAGAACTTCTGCAATGCGGCATTTTGGAGAGGTCGTATAGAATCTGGAGTGATCCATTGTTATATATTTGGCGTAACGACCCACTGTCCTACATGGACATTAGAAAACTTGCTCGATAACTCTACAAAACCAGCTTATTTGGTTGGAAAGTTTTTTCAAAGGAATGATTAATGGATTTTACACGTGCATGAATTATTGTGGCACTCAATTTTCGCTATTAGCAAATAAATCAAGACAATTATAAGAAGTGTATGATCACCCGCTGGCGTTTTACGCTTTGCCTAACTAAAGCTGGGTTTACACAAAGGGTGACTTCCCCGGGGCAACGCTCTCTCTCCCTCCCCGCCTCTTCAAAAAAACCCCAATCCCCCTGTTTAACGCCTCCCACTACTACCCCATGCGTGTCGACGCTGCTGCCCCCCATGCTGGGAGTGCCTGGGACTCAGTGCTGCCAGCGCTAGGGTTTTAAACCTAGATCTAGGTTGTTTGCTTCAGGCTAGGTTTCTAGGTTTTTTCTTGAAAAAGTTAGCTGAATCTAGGTTTTTAAAATAAGAATGGAGTGAACGCAAAAATCAAAGGAATAAATGAAACTTACAACACAATTTTATTTATAAAAATTAGGTATTCATATGTAACAGATGAACATGTCGAAAAACGAAAACACTTCTCGTTTCAAACGAGTTTTAAACAGCGTGATCGTTCAAACCGTCGATCGGAGTCCCGCACGGCGTGGGTCGCTATTCAAGTCACTGTATTGTCGGTGGAAGGCTGTTCGCAAGATTATCATCGGTGTGTTCCGTTGGCTTATTTTTGCCTATTTTTTGTAATTAGTTGGTGAAAACCGCGCAGTGCGTAATCATGAGCGAAGAATCTCCAAAGAAGAAAAGGAAAACATGGTACGTTCGGTCTTTTAGAGAAGAATGGTTGCGTGACGTTGAACTTAAGGACTGGTTGCAAAGAGACAAAAATAATAAAGAATTTAGCTATTGTAAATGCTGTTCAGTTACGCTAAAAAATGCAACCAAGTCTATGCTACTTGCTCATAAAAATACAGAAAACACAAAAAATGCTTTGAAAGTGCCAAATCTACTGTCTGTATTGACAATTTCTTTGCTAGCACTAGCAGTTCTAAACCTGAAACTGATCAAATTGCTACTGCTGAAGCATTGATTGCAGGTTTTTTTTCCGAGCATCATGTCCCTTTTGCGCATATTGATCATTTTCTTGGAGTTTGCAAGCGAGCTTTCAGTGACAGTACTATTGCCAAGAAGATCGACTTCAAAAGAACAAAGCTCTCCTACATCATTCAAGATGGCATTGCGCACCAAGAAAAAAATGAGCTAAACGACATTTGTAGGAAACAAAAATTTTCTGTGATAATTGATGAAAGCACAGATGTATCTGTTACGCAAGTGTTAGCTATTGTGGTGAGGTATTTTGATTTGAAAAAGTTAGAAGATGTTGATGCCCTTCTCGATACTGTTGTTGTAGAAAATGGGAGAGCAGCAGGGCTTTTTGATGCGTTTCAATTGATCCTGAGAGAGAGAAACATTCCGTTTGAAAATATAATCGGTTTAGGTTGTGACAACTGCTCTACCATGCTTGGAAAAAGAACGGATTCCAAAAGCTACAGAGAGATGTACTTCCAAGTGTTTTTGTGATGGGTTGCGTCGGTCACTCATTCGCATTATGCGCGAGCAATGCTGTATCCGTTTTACCTCACTTTTTGGAAACCTTACTGAAAAACCTTACTTCATATTTCTCTCGGAGTAGCAAACGTCAAAATGATTTCTACATGATACAAGATGTCGTCAACGTTGCTCGTCATCGCATTACAAAACTTGCTCAAACAAGATGGCTTTCAAGAGAACATGTAATTTCAGTCATCTTGGAACAATGGGATGGTCTTATTCTTTATTTCGAGTCACAGGCAAAGACTGATCGATTTGATGGCGCTAGTCAAATTTATAAGTTACTGATCAATCGTGGCACGAAACATATGCTTTGTTTCCTTCAATACGTTCTGAAGAAAGTTAATGCCCTCAACTTGGAATTTCAATCAGAACATTTTCGGTTACATCTTCTCCACTCAATGGTATCTACTGAGTACAAAAATATATTGAGCTTTTTTATTAAGGAGGAGTACTTAACACAATCAAAACTATGTGATGTAGATCCAGGTGACAACAAATTTTTCAAACCTCTAGAAGATATATTTCTGGGTGGGCGAACAATGGCATTGTTGGAGCAAGAACCCCTTCCCAATAATGAAATCCTCAGCAAATTTAGAAAAAAATGTTTGCATTTTTTAATAGCATTGTGTGTTGAAATTAAAAAAAGATTTTCATTTGATGAAAAAAGCATTATTTCACAACTTAAAATCTTGAACCCAAAAGCTTTATCAGCTAGTAATGCACCGATGTCCGTTGCAACATTGGCGGCGCAGTTCAAAAATCTGGTACCTCAAAGCAAATTAGACGATCTTGACGATGAATATCGAAGCTTCAAGATGAACAAAGACCTGCACTGCACGGGGAACAACGATGTCAGTATTCCTGAATTTTGGTATAACATTCGATTCATAAAAGATGGTCTTGACCAACCTAAATATGAAGAATTATCCAAATTTATGACAAGTTTAACAGTTCTACCGCATTCCTCAGCTTGCGCTGAGAGAATTTTCTCACAAGTTAATAGTGTGAAAACGTCACGGACAAACTCATTGAAAGCCACTACAACCAGAGACCGCATTTTAGCTATACAGCATATATCGAAGCATGGTCAATCATGCCTCACATGGGAGCCAGACAGAGAAATGCTACGCGACCTAGCCGACGGTGGAGTATACAGGAGATACGAGACTCGTTTGCAAGATGCAAAGAATGCCGAGAATGTTGTCATTTATGAGGGAGATGAAGAGGAATATTACACATTGTGGTAAGTAAACTTCATTTTTTGCATTATTTTCATGTTAACAGTCAAATTAATCGTTAAAAATTACATTTTAGAAGGCTAGGTATATTTGTTCAAAGCTATTTTTTTTCTGAAGCGTGATCTAGGTTTTTCAAAAAGTACTCGCTGGCAGCACTGCTGGGACTGCCTCGGAGCGGCGAGAGCGACAGTGCGCTTCAGACAGTCTTGAAGGCAGGATGTACGTCTTAGCTGCTCTGTCGTCATGTTCTCATGCGTAATCTTAATGCAAAAAGTCTCTCCTGATCTGGAAAAGTGGCTGAAGGCTAAAGTTTTCACATTGATAGATTTATTGAGAGCTTAGCGTCAGTCTGATTGTATTTATTGCGGCTGTAAATATATTTTTTTATCATGTACTATCACTGAAATGATTTTCGATCTAATTCAAAAGTAATTACCTCTAACAATAGTAGCACAAATTGTCGCTATCATGCTATTATTAACACAAGATGGCTCGTGATAGGACTTAGACTGTTATAATTTTTGTAACTTATTTCTATATCCTGTAATCAGACTCTATCGCGCATATTTCATTCATTTTTATCTCTATATACATTTGCTGGGCAAGCTGTATTTTATTATTCCTAAGTTTAGGCATTAAGTTCATATAAGAAGCTATATACGCGCTAAGTTTTATTGATTCGCCTCCATCCCTTAGTAATCTAATTGACACATTCGTTTCTGCCAAGGCACTTGGCCTTCGTTTAAGAAGTAATTCTTGAATTCTTCACGAATACTTTGATCTTATGCTGGCCTCTGTGAAATAGTTTACAGGTTAAAAATAGTATCTTCTTTTCTGCACGTACCTTGAATTACATTTCGACATTTTCACTCGGTCACTGATATCTCCAGGGTTGCCGATTTTTTTCAGATGATCGTACAAAACCTTCATGAAAACGTACCAAAAATTGTTAGAGCGTACCAAATCTATTTAACTAGCAATAAAACGGAAATTTTATGGTTTTACCTACTTTTCCTGCTAGAATGAAACTTTTTCCTCTTCTTCCTTCATCTGCCAATGTTTTTTATTTAATTTGTTGACTTAGCTACCGTGGTGGTTCCAAGTTTTGCAGTCTGCGTTCTCTAACGTAAATTTTGATCTCATTCATGCATTTAGTCTTGCTCTTTTTAACGAAATCCTGTTTTTGCTATTATGTAGTTAGTTAGGGTCGAAAATTTTTTCTAGCTGCTGCAAAATATTGCGGTATTGACAAAAGCTGCATCATGAACTCGGGAAGCAGCGAGTAACAAAGCTGCGTACCAGTATTTTTCAGTCACATTTTTTGTCTTGAAAGGAGCATCTTGACCAAACAGTTCTCGCCACTTCATTTTGATATTTTCATGCTGCTCCTTTTTCGCAAAATTGGAGAAATGCATTGAATATGGTATTATTGAATTACATTTATTAAGATCTTTCAACCCAAACTCGTCTAGTTTTTTGGTACATATTTTGTTGACATTTCTCAGGAGAATGCTTTCTGCAGCAGCACCAAAATAAATCTCATTTATATTGACATAGTTTGAGGGGTTGCCTACATTTATTTTGCAATTATTGTCATTCGAAATCAATAGATCCCTTTTTATGAAGTTGCCCTTTGTAAAATTCTCACTCCAGAGAAATTAAAATTCATTTTTGTAATGGAACTTGTACATTTGCTGAACGTACCAATTTCGGCTGCCCTGGGCATCTCACCCTCCGTCTAAACGCAAGTGGGGAAGCTTGAGCGGGTGAGAGGGGTAGGGTGGGGGCGTCACCCTTGGGAAGTCACCCTCCGTGTAAACCCAGCTTAAGAAGCAGGTGACAATTGAGTAAGCGAAATACTATGACATTACGCTTATTTATCGAAGCATTTAGTCTCTTCTCTTCACTACCATCAAATACTGCTTGAAAGGATCACCTTAACGAAAATAAATGGGATTTTTATAATGTCCTTCAGGTAGGATGGTGGGTCATAGAGGGTGAAGATTCATGCAAGCAGGGTTAACATATTTCCAATTCAGCAGAAAGTTAAATTCATCGTAATGCAACCGACCACCGTGCCGTAATATATCCTTGACTAGGTAGACTTGGTCAATTTCTTGGATTAGATAATTGGATTAAATTAAAACCTCGCTTTCCACCACATAGGCGATCCAAAGTGAGGAAGGAGGAAGGCACCATTCAGTATGGAGTTCAGGGAACACGGAATCTGTACAGAAAGATTACAGAAACAGCAAGTTGAGAAAGAAAATTATGAATTAAGATCACAACGTTGAAGAAAAAAGTAGTAGGAACTGAAAAACAGCACATCAGTGAGCAGAAAAAAAATTATATATAACAAATATTTTGCTTTGCACGTTCATCTCGTCCTGGGCCACGTCCGTACCAACAGGTAAATTGCCAATGAGGTGCTGGAGGTGCTGGTATTAATGCGCGACATTTCATCTGTTTCGAGAATTTTTTTAAAATAATTGTTATCATACGAGGTGCAACGTTATCGTGCAATTTCATTTCTCAGGTTCATTCGGAAGAACTATGGTTTATTCAAGCTGGAAAATCGATTTCCCTATTTTGCCACTTACAACATAAACAGCCGCGGAATTGCGGGGAACGTGTTACACAATAAGAAGGCTATTTGACCCTCAGCTCGGGCTCTCCCATTTTTCTCCCATTTCCTATGGGAGTGCTAATTCCCATAGACATGTCTACTTCGTAAGACTCTTAATAGACCAGCCCCATCTTCCTAACTTTGCATATTAAATACTGGAAAAAGAAAGAAACAGAAATGTGCGTAATGGAACGGGCAAACACAAAAGAGATGTTCTATTACGAACAACTGTAGACGGAAGATACTAGTATATACAGACCTTCATTATCTAAGAATAGTACTTATTGATTTTCGTTTCGGGAAACGTAATCTACATAAAAACAAAAGAATCAAGGAGGGTAAAAACGTCATTCATGAAGTTTTCTTTATAAAAATAGAGCTTTCGAGTAAAAACTATACTCATCTTCAGTATCTGGAACGAAAATAAACATTCACAAATTATAGCAGCAAAGTATATAAACATAGAAAAAGTGATACAAGATTAGATGGGAGTCCTAATTTGAAATATACAGAGGTGCGGACGAATCTGCTTCATTTAACGTAGACCTTGTGTGGTGAACAAGTATACTTTCTAACAAACGAATATCTAGTTTATTGCTATGGTCTATAATTTCGAAACAATTTTCAGTGATTGGGTGGTCAGCTGCATGCGAGTGGTCTCTTATACTGCCGTGCAAAGTGTTGGTGGTAGCTCTCCCAGTACGTACTGACGCCCCGCTATGCTCTGCTATGCGCGTCACCAAGGGGCGAGTCGTCTCCCCACAAGATGTAGCATTACACTGGCCACACTTATATTTATAGACGACGCAGCTTTGCAGGAACTCAGGCATCCTATCAGTAAATCGGAAAAAACTGCCAACACTGAACCTATTGCGAAAAATTATTCCAGGATTTATTTGTGGGTAATATTTAGTGATAAATGTTCTCATTTCGTTTTTTACATAGCGATTGGTAAACATAGACATATATGGTAAAGACGCGTACAAAATTTTTTTTTCGGCACATCAAAATTAGCCATCTTTCGCACACGGTGAGAGTCAATTGTCCTACAAAAAAATTTTTCGAATAAAAAAAGGGGAAATTAATTTTTGCAAAAATATGAACGTAAAAATTCTAGCTGTGTTAAAAAAGTTCGTTAATTTATGGAATACGTTGGTTTTGAACGAGTTAGAAGTTTTTTGTTTGCAGACGTCTAAGAAATTGATTTTATTAAGGTTTTCGTTTTCAAGCGTGAATTTTATTGAGGGACATTCATTATTTAGCATAATCACGCATGACTTACCCAGTGTGCGATAGTGGCCTGAAAAAGTGGTATTTTTCGCTGGCATGACGAAGAAATTTTCTACGTGAGTGTGATTCAGTTAGTAGAATTCCATTTCGGGGAATTTAGATTCTAATTTCCCGGATGATTTAGGATGGAGAACGGTAAAAATATTTAAAAGGTGATGCACATACTAATATTAAAGTCGAGAGTTTGAGTGAAACAAATGGTTTATGCAAGATGCAACGGGGTTCTTTAGTTTTCATATAGCCGAGTTTTGGCTACCAGTTTGCATTCACCAGAAGGAACATGTTCAAATACGGTAGGTAGATAGAACAAAATGAAAAAGCAACATTTGATAATTTCGTTCTTCAGCTGAATGTGAAAAAAGTTCGTGGAATGGAAGGATGTATCTCTACTAATATTCGCCTGCTCACGAGGTAGGATTAGATTTTAAGGACGTTACGTAAAAAATTGGAAAATATCGCTTAATGTGAAAACTATGAAATTTTTTAGACTAAATCGATTGTGACCGAGTGGGATTTCTTGATGAAGGATGAACGCACCATTTAGTATGGAGTTAAGGAAACGTGGAATCTATGCACAAACGGTATGAAATACTGTGCGAATAAAAACAGTAAAATAAGAAGGAAGGTTATGAAACATGATGAAAGTTGAAGAAGAACATCAGAGGTACTGAAAAACAGAATAGAAATCAATTGAGAAAAGATGGTCCTTAACCCTAGAATTGTAACCCTCTATTTCAGAAGCGTTAAAGGTAACCCCGGGAGAATATCTCTCTATATTAAATAATTGAGATAATGCACATATCCTGATAATTTTCGTAGAGGGAAAACATTCATAGAAAATATGGTTAACTGCTTTGTGTATGATTAGTTGCATGTACACTGTAAAAAAAGTGTTAAAACAACGGAAAATTGTCTGGCATCCAAATGGCTAGAGAGTTTTTTTCCATCTGTTAGTCCGCCAGATGCATCAATTGCTTTCGTCGAATTCACAGACATCTGTTGAGTTAACGGAATGCGATAGACGCACCGTTAGTCCAACGGAACTGTTGTTCTATCTCTGTTCAATTTACAAAAATTTTGTGAACGTTCTATATCTCGCACAGGGGACGTCTATATGTCCGTTGTTAGAACGGGTGAGGCCGGCATTGTGCCGGACGAAATATAGGTTCCCGTCTCTTCTCCAGAAACTATAAGAGCTTATGTTGAATTTACAGAAACATAAAAAAACCTCTGTTCAAGTGACAGTTTCAAGAGATTCTGTTACTACAACAGAGGAACCGGAAATTGGACGGTCCTCTGATGCATCTGCCACCTGCAGATACATTATGGTGCCCAGTATATATTACATACGATGTACTTTTGTCACATAGATGTATTACTGCAAGGCTATGTGTACGGGCCGCAGTGAACGGTGCAATAAAAGAACTAGTATCTTCCTATTAACGCGGAAGACTTCCCGCGTTCATACGAAGTTTCGACAAGTTCTTTTTTTTTCTTTTTTTATTGAATCGTTCACTGCAGTCCGTAAATATAGCCTTGTAGCTATACTTCTATGTAACAAAAGTACATCGCATGTAATATTTACTGGGCACCATAATGTATCTGTACGTGACAGATTCATAAGAGTACCGTCCAATTTCCTGTTCCTCTGTCGTAGAGTAGCAGAATCTCTTGAAACTGTCACTTATCCAGAGGCTTCTTTGTGTTTCTGTTGATTGAACAGAAGCTCAAGTGTTCATTTCTATAAACCTCATAACCGCTGACGATTCAGACTGCTTGATGAAAATTTTTCGTACACTTCGTATATTTAATAAGATTCACAAGGATACTTCTTGGGTTGGTCAAAAACGAATTACTTGCTTGAAAAGTGTACTGAAAAACAATTTGGTATACAAAGGGTTTTCACACACCGTATGACACACCTAGGAACGAATGATGAAAGACATGTATAACAAGATAAGGCATTCTGAAAGAAGCCGGAAAGCATCGAGAGCTGAAAACTGTTTTCTGCAAAAAAGCCTAACCCATAGCGCAACTCACTTCTATCCTCGCAGGAGCATTGTGAATGAAATATGCTTCACCGTTGGGTACCTCAATCAAATATGAAATTATATTTCAATTGAAAAAACAAAATTATTATTATTATATAAGAAAGTTTTAGCCCCCCTTAACCACGACAAAGATATTATAAGAGAGGAAAGAGGAAGGCACCATTTAGTATGGAGATGATGGAACGCGGAATCTAAGCACAAGGTGCACAGAAACAGTACGCTAAGAAAGAAGTTCATGAAACAAGAAAGAAGTTGAAGAAGAAAGTAGTAGGTGCTGAAAAACAGGACAGCAGTGAACCGAAAAAAGATGGTCCGTAACAAAACAAAAACCTATTTATCACTACAAAAAGGAAGCCTACCTAACCTTTAGCTCGGGCCCTCACATGGTTCCCCTGGGAGCGCTAATTCCCATAGATACAATAGTTGTACCCCCTGAGGGGTGAAAAAACAAAAAACTAAATAACTAAAGAACTTATAATGCACAAGCAATATTAATGAACCATACTGAAAAATCTATCGATGTTTCCAGTAAAAAACTATACCTAGTCTGTTGCTAAGAACGAAAAACTACACCGATTTAAAATTAATATAGTAGATGAAACTGAGTCTCCAGAGTAGTATTATTCGAGAGCTATAGAGATACTCTGCAAACAGAAAAAATATTAACTGCCGCTGTCAATGGTGATGCGATCCGCTTCATCAAAATACTAGCCAAACAGTTCAGAGTTCAAAGAAAAATATAAGTATAACTAGACACATTGTCTTGGTACGTAATGCTTACGAAATTTAGGCAGCAGTTCGTAGAGACAATAAAAAATCAAAACCTACACAGAAGTACGAAATTACAGGAAAATCAACTCATTGCTATACATGGATAACGTTATACATATATTACGCGGAGTGTACAAACTTTCTAATACATATCATTGGCTCACTCTATGATGAATCTGTACTGAACAATAAAATAAGCTCAACAAAGCGATGAACTCATTAATGAAATGAAAGTATATGGTTCAGAACAAACCTATTCTGACGTCAGTACTATTGAATCTCGAAGATTAGATTATTAGTAAGTTTAAGCCTCCCTATCCGCAACTAAGGCTATCCAAAGAGAAGAAGGAAGGCGGCACCATTTAGTATGAAGTTAAGGGAACGCGGAATCTATGCAGAAAAGGCATGGAAACAGTAAGGTAAAACATAAGATCATGAAACAAGATCAAAGATTGTAAATTATAAGTTAGTTTAAGCCTCCCTAGTCGCTACAAAAAAAGCGTATCGAAGAGAGGAAGGAGGAAGGCACCATTTAGTAAGGATATACGAGAATGAGGAATCTCTGCAGAAGGGGCATAGAAACAGAAAATGAGAAAGAAGTTCATGCAATAAAACAAAAGTTGAAGAAGAAAGTAGTACCTACAAATAAAATAGCAAGGATAGTCATTTTTATAATAGACATTATTACTTAGAGAGTTTAACAGGTCAGAACTAAAAATATAAACGAAAAAATGAACGTTTCGACTACAAGGGTCATCTTCAGCATCTGGGAAAACAAGAGATTTTTCATGGAGACAAAAACAAACAAAAAAAGAATATACACACATATGATTAACATTTGTAATTGCTAACAGGAAATTTGCAAGGGGAAGGAAGATTGGGCATCATTTAAAACCGGTTTGTCTTTCATGAAAAAAAGAGACTCTAAAATTCGAAGATCTGTTTGACTAGATGTTGCAATTATCTGGAAATCATCTGAACGAACAGGCAAGTCGCACTTTTCTGCATGTGCACGCAGAAAAGATTGAGAGGGAGAAGCAAGAGGCCTATTTGGTCGAAAGCTTCGTCCAGCATGCTCTGCTACACGAGTACGAAAGGCCCTTTTTGTGGACCCAACGTACTCAGACGCACACAGTGAGCAACGATACTTGTAGACGACTGAAGAAAGTAGTAGGTGCTGAAAAACAGGACAGCAGTGAAACGAAAAAAGATGGGTCTTAACACAGCAAAAACATTTCATTTCAACAAAAAGAAGGCCTGCCTAACTCTCAGCTCGGGCCCTCACATTGTCTCCCTGGGAGTGCTCATTCCCATAGATACAATAGTTGTATCCCCCTCAGGGGATTGAATCTCGAATGGCGCCGTGTCTCATGCAGGCTAGTTAACAATAAGTCCTCCCAAATGTTTCCAATGGATGAAGAAAGTAAACTTTTGATACTATATGCTCAAGACATCATCTGAAATAACTCCAGCAGTGAAGCTTCTAAGATTGACAATAAGAAGCAAAGTGAAAACCGCTACAGATAAGTCACTTTCATTAGGAATGATCAGATAAAATTGAACGTTTCGGATTAACAGTCCACCTTCAGCACAACCTCTGTAGAACGAAACCAAAAGAAGAATATTTAATTCAACAATGAAGTATTTACAGTTTAAACTTTGAAAAACACGAACAACGGTAAAAAAATAGAAGTTGAATGAAAAAATGGAACTGAACTATGCGTTGGCAACATGAAGCGGGAAAGCCCATTGGGTGTTATCCAGAGTAGGTTTCATTTTGTGAATAGGCAAAAATTCGAGAATGCGCAGATCTGTTCTGTAAGACGTACCGTACCGGCCATTATTTGAAAGTCATTCAGGGAGACCGAAACATTGCACTCTTCTGCATGATATCTAACAGAGGACAGATGGGGGGATCCAAGAGGAAAACCAGTTCTGCAACTTCGCCCAGCATGCTCGGAAACTCGAGTCATTAGAGGACGGCAGGTAGAACCAACGTACAGCGATTCACAACGTGAACAACTGTATTGGTACACCAAAGACGAGCAATGTGAGGATGGCAGTTTGTCTTTGAAACAGAATAGATAATCAATTGTAAAATTATTCACTAGGACCATTTGAGTTTCGAGTTACGGGA
This sequence comes from Morinoia aosen, assembly GCA_030386875.1. NCBI lineage: Eukaryota > Metazoa > Arthropoda > Malacostraca > Amphipoda > Talitridae > Morinoia > Morinoia aosen. The sequence goes on along the minus strand of CM059569.1, from coordinate 9,826,459 downwards.
AAAACATACTAATAAGGAACTTCACATCCTTAGCTTCAATGACTGATGGCCAAAATACGGCAACTTCACAAGGAAAGCTTGTTGAGCACAAGACTGAACTGATTGAAAGTAATAAATCTTTGACAAAATTCATGATAACTCTCAATCTGTTCAATCTTGTGCTCAACAAGCTTACTTTGTGAAGTTGCCGTATTTTGGCCATCAGTCATTGGAACTAAGCGAGGATTCCCTTGTTAATAAGTTTTCCTGTAACTCAAGATTAAAATGATCCTAGAGAATAATTTTACAATTGATTCTCTATTCTGTTTCAAAGACAAACTGCCACACTCAATGTGCTTGTCTTTGGTGTACCAATACAGTTGTTCACGTTGTGAATCGCGGTACGTTGGTTCTACCTGCCGTCCTCTAATGACTCGAGTTTCCGAGCATGCTGGGCGAAGTTGCAGAACTGGTCATCCTCTTGGATCCCCCCACTGTCCTCTGTTAGATCTCATGCAGAAGAGTGCAATGTTCCGGTCTCCCTGAATGACTTTAAAATATTGGCCGGTACATCTTACAGAACAGATCTGCGCATTCTCAAATCTTTGCCTTTTTACAAAATGAGACATACTCTGAATGACACTCAAAGTGCGTTTCCACTTCATGTTGCAACACATAATGCAGTTACTCTAATTTTCCTTTACTTTTTTATTTTTTTACCGTTGTTCGTGTTTTTTTCAAGCTTACACTTTATACAAATACTTCATTAGTGACTTAATTCTTCCTCTTTTGGCTTCGTTTTACAGAGATTTTGTTGAATATGGACTGTTAATCCGTAACGTTGTTTTATTTGATTATTTAAAAAAAAAAGACTTAACGTGTAACGACTTTCGCCTTGCTTTTTACGCTCAAGATAGTCACAATTACCTTATAACATATTACAATGTTCTATCAATTACATAACATTTGGCGTAATAACCGGTAAAAAAGTGGCGAGCGTCTCGTTTAACGGTCTTATTTGGCAAAAATAATTCAACGCGTAGACAATGAGAAAGCATGGAGACCTGATACACAGAATGTTCACGTACAACTTAAGACTCAAACATACCGCAGATCTATGCAAGCCAGGATTGCGGAGTCGGTGGAATAAATTTGCGACTCCGACTCCGACTCCACCTTTCCAGAATTTGGCGACTCCGACTCCGACTCCGACTCCACCTTTTCAGAATTTGGCGACTCCGACTCCGACTCCGACTCCACCTTTTCAGAATTTGGCGACTCCCACTCCGACTCCGACTCCACCTTTTCAGAATTTGGCGACTCCGACTCCGACTCCATTTCTCCAGAATTTGGCGACTCCAACACCGACTCCGCCTATTCACAATTTTGTGACTCCAACTTCACCTATTCATAATTTATAAGATGAATAATTTATTTCTTAACTGGTGTACACAGACCGTAAAAAATGACAAAATTCAATACCTTTCTTCAACAAATTTTCGTTTGAGTGGAGTTTTCATGCTTTCAGCTTTTTCCAAAGGTAACTTAATTTTCTTATAAGAGTAATAAACACTCAGAACACAGCATTTTTGAGCCGCAAGAGAAGTAGTTATAGCCATTCGTGTCGTGTCCAAGATACAGAAATTCAGCATTACTGAAAGCAACTGCGAACTTGTGTATGTATGTTGTAATATGCAATACAGTACATTGCAATACAGTATATTGTAATATACAATACAGCATATTTCAATATGCAATACCCCGCCGAACTCGGTATTCACGATACAAACTTGAGTATATAAGGCTCTGGATCGCTCTAATTGTGATGAAAGTGACTTATTACAGAGCTATTGCACAACGAAAATGAGTGTATTAATTGACCGTGAACTGGAACCAAGACCGCCAGTGCTATTTTTTTCCTAACAATTATTCTTAACAGCGTGACACAAAACGTATAAATAAACACACGACACTCATTCTTTGTAGTAAACGGTTGCAGGTGTTGAAACCTGTGCATATGTTCATTATATTCTTTATTAGCAAACGACTTTTAAATTGACTACAGATTGTTAATAATCAAGATACTAGTGTACATGATTGGTCAAAAATGACGGGATCCAATGGTATCGTTTTAAAAAAATCTCAAGATAAAAATGGCAAACAAATATATCCATTGTAATAGTACCTGCGATAATAGTACCTGCGTATTCTCGTACTTGTGCACTGGTAAAACTCGTATCACAGATACGGTCATTAAGCATCTTTAAAAACGTCACAAACGCACACAACTACCAAGCAAATTGTATAACATAATACCTACCTGAATTGAAATTTAAATTATTGTTCGCAAGAGGTTTTTAAAAAGTTTGCCATACCTTTTAAGCATTTAAATGCCTTTGAAATTTAAATGTGATGAGCCGCATTTTCTTGACAGTTGATTCGATTTTCACGCAATGTTTTTTACTTATAAACATAAGTGAGCAGATGCCAGGTTTTTCATATTTCGATGGTATTTATGATACTGTCCAAGCAAGCAGATTCCCATTGTAATGAGATAGGGGAAATTACACACGAGAACATATACTTATCATTGACGGACACCTGGCTTGTTATTATACCGGGTGTCCTATAAAAATGTCCCCGATTTCTAATTAATTATATCTCAGCTTTAAATTAACATATTTTAATTGCCTTTTTTTCACAATGTAGTAAATTTTGTTTCCTTTTCGAATAATTTAAATTTTTGAAAATCGGTTGAATAACCACTGTACAATGTCCAATTTACTGAAACGAGCAGAAAAACTAATTGTTCAGAGGAAAAGTTTTTAAAACAATATTGATATTCTTCCTTATTTTGTAGTTTCCATAAAACTGAACACACAAAAATTTTAAGGAGTAACAAATCATTACCTTATATAACGTTTAAATAAATGAGGTAATTTTAGTATCCAACGACATACCCTCCATTTCTCTCAAGGCAAGTATTACTTCTAGCCACCATTGAACGAAGAGTTTTACCCATTATTCCACCGTTTTTTATCAGTCCTTGAAACACTATTATTGAGAACACTTGAAACTTGAAACCTCTCAGAGGGTTTAAATACTTAGTTGTATGTACGATACATCGTAATGAAATTATTCTTAACAGTAGGTATTGAGGAATGAAGAAGAACACCAGTGTTGTTTTTAAAACTTTCCCTTTGAACAATTTTTCTACCCCTTTCAGTAAATCGATCGTCTTAAAGTTTATTCAACTGATTTTCAAAAACTTAAATTATTTCAAAAGGAAACAAAATTGACTAAATTGTAAATAAAAGACAATTAAAATATTTTAATTTAACGCGGAGATATTATCAATTAAAAAGTCCGGGACATTTTTGTGGGACACCCGGTATAGTATTGATTGTTCTTATACAATAAATGGTCAAGTGTCTCCTTTGAACAAATTAATAAATAGGTTTAGCTATTTCGTGAGCGTAATCTCTCCTATGTTAATACAATGGAGTTTTAGGATTTAAAACTTAAGGGCAACTGCTCGAACATTTATTTCAAATACAGAAGAACTTCAAGGGAACAACAGCAAGTCGTTTCCCTTTTCTCCTGCGCAAAAAGAGAAACCGTACCCAAGTTAGGCAGATCTTGAGGATTCCAACAGTACGCTCAGCAGCGTCCTCTGTAATATTTTTATTATTAAATTCCTTTAAAATAGAGACCGAAGATCTTCTTTAACGTAAGGTTAGTTTTTAAAACCAATGGACGCGGCCGAGGGAATTTTAGAGGCGTTCTGAGTAGAGAGATACAGAGTTTTAAGATGTCTGGTCGCCGACTAGGTGAATATCGTATCCTATTGCAAGATTGCATATAGCACTAAGATTTTAACAATTATTTGACAATTAATTACCTTCAATAATAAGTGCCTATTCAAGAGGCAGCAAAAGCCGGGTCGAGGAGTTCAAGTCGCAGAAAGAGACTACTTTTTACGCAAGAGAAATAAGTTAGAGGTACCAGACCCACTTTTATTAAAAGGACGACGTGCTGCCCAAGCAGAGCAAGCTCAAAGATAATTTAATGAGTGAACGCCAAAGCGTAACAAGTAATTTTAATTAAAGCTATTTAAGGTTAATGCAGGTCTGCTAGAAGCGCAAACGTGCTTAATTATAGAAAGGTAAATTTAAACACAAAAATCGAAAAGAAAAGATGCAGCTGCAAAACAAAAAACAACGAACAAAAAGATCTCATTTCATCAGTTTCAAATTTTTGTCTGTGAACTAAGAGAGGCCAACTGAAGAAAACTTTTTCTTCCACAAAGCCGCCATCAGAAATACGGAAAATATTCAACAGGAAATTTCATTGAACAAACAAAATTGGCTGTTCGTCTTTGTTGGTTGATCTGTCTCCCTTTCACGCTCTTAAAGATGCTTAACTACTGTATCTGTGATGCGAGTTTCACAAGTGCACAAGTATTAGAATATTTTAATCGCGGGTGCTATTAGGATGGAAATATTTCTTTATTGTCCACGTCTGAAAGATTTCTATACAGACAATATCGAATCCCGTCATTTATGACGAGTCGTGTTCACAATTATGTATACTGAGTGTTTCAGAACACGAGGTACAAAATTGCACATCAAGTAGAAAATGGCCAAATAAACATTTTTTGTCCTATGAAATTTTCCCCCAAAAAATCGGGGTTGGGAGGTATTAGGTGTTAATTTTTTTTAAGGTTGAAATTTAATGGCACAATTACTCGCGATATTGATTCTGAATTTACTTTACAAAATTTTTCAAAATGTGTTCCACCTACATCTATGCACTTTTCGAATGTTAGCCTTAACGGCTGCCGAATATTAGGAAACACGTCTGGCATTAAGGTATCTTACCTGCAGCCACTGCAATTCTGGCCACAAGATCTTCCTCAGACTCAATGGGTGTAGCATAGACAAGGCTCTTCACGTGTCCCACAAATTGAAATCGAGTGGAGTCATGTCAGGAGATCTAGGAGGTCATGCAACTAGCACATTTCGCCGGATCAACGTAAATTCAAAATCAATATTGCGAGTAGTTTATTCATTAAATTTCACCTTTAAAAGCAATAAACTGCTAATATCTCAATGTCTCTTTCTTCGGAAAATTTTCTAGAGAAAAAGTTTTTATTCGGATATCTTCTAGTTGGTGTGCAATTTTTCGGCTCTTATTCTGAATCTGAAACACCCTGTATATTACTGACAAGTGTTTTCTGAGTAGGTAATGTAGCATTGTCTACACCGAGAAGCATAGATATGTATCAACAGTTTTTTATTACTAAGTATGCACTAATTCATTGAAATTATAATAGTTAATTCAATGACTAGGTTTCAAATCCTCAAAATTATGTATACGTGTAGATAAGGTAGGCCAGATTTGCGCACTGCCTTTTCTTCTCTGTACCTACACTATGCAGGGTAACAATGCAGAAAAGGTGTCATATTATTGCTCAACTCTATGTTACATTTCGGCTATATATAATATGCAAAAGTTGTTCTACTTTCATCGCAGGGTTCTGACGTTTTCGGAGCGTTTTTTTACGAAAAAAAGTCACTTCTAGCTTCTTTGCGTGTAATATGATACTATCTCTTATTTTCGTCTAACTTTTTACTTTGTATTGGACACTTTGTTATTTTAATAAACGCCCAGGTTCTTCTCATTTCGTGTTTTTTGGAGCAATTTGAAATGTTTCCAGCAAGAGAATTTGTACTATCTTATAAATGCAAAAACCATTGCAGCTGAGATAGTGCATTGTTTTCAGTTACAATGTGTGTGTGACTGTAAGTGAAGTTTTTGCTGGTGTGTGTAATTATTTTCATTGCAGCTCGTTTATATCGTATTTTAATTTATTTCAAGTGTCTCAATGCCGATATAGATAACCTTACAACATTCCCAAATCTTCCTTAACAAGAAGTAATTAATTATATAATGCTACAAAACGAATACTATTTCAGTTTTTAAAAATGTATCAAGATAATTATAAAATTCTCCATTTCAGCATATACTTGCTTAGAAACTGGGGAGTGATACGAAGATAAAAATTAAACATGATGATGATATAGTGAAATACAATATAACTCTGAAAGAACCATATTACATTCAAGGAATAACTTGAGAAATGAGCAGAAATTTTTATTATTACTACATGTTAACTTGACTTAAAAATACGGAATTCATATAAATTTTGATAACATGACTTGAAAACTAGAAGTCTTTGTGCACTAGACCATAGCTTCTGGTTTCGGCAAAGACTACTCATTGGCAATGAATCATAACCTAAAAACTAGAAATGTTTATGATCATTATCAATCAATGCATCATTTTGAACATACACAGTTACCGCTCTTTATGTGAGTACAATGTATTGCATCAGCTGAAATGTTCTACAAGTAACTTGCAACACATTTAATACTATTCTCCAGTTCCTATGTATTAATTGAAGGAAAAATGAACAAAACAGAAATATACAGAATGAATTTGCGATGCTTTCAATTACTAATTCCTGCTCTTAACTACAAAATATGCATCAATGCTGGGTACATTACATTATATTTCGCACACTCGTAGGTTTCTCATATATAGCTGTGCAAACCCTCAATGACGAGATAACATGACGGTATTAGGTGATAGGAATAAATACGCTGTTTCATACCTAGAACAAAACAATCAACAAAAACATTGCGTATTTTTTAGATTTTTCAGCAAAGCATTCTAACTCTGTTTTGGTTTACTTTTAGTTTTAAAGAATTATAAATAATTTTTAGCAAAAATTAGAATCGAAGACACCAAAAAAGAGCGACTCCAACCACGACTCTACCACATCCGAATGAACGACTCCGACTCCGACTCCGACTCCACCACATTCGGAAAAGCGACTCCGACTCCGACTCCGACTCCGACTCCATCACACTTCAGAGTAGCGACTCCGACTCCACCACACTTCAGAGAAGCGACTCCGACTCCGACTCCACCCTAAAACATCCCACTCCGGCGACTCCGACTCCCGACTCCGACTCCGACTCCGCAACCCTGATGCAAGCCTATCTGACGCTTTTAAAATAGAATTGAGAAACTATTTGAAAATCGCACCCAGATTTGAAAAAATCGTCATCCAAACAATTTAGCATCTAACACGAGTCCAAAAACACTTACTTAACCTTTCGTCAAAAAGTTGAACCATATTTTATTATCTGAAGAACCTTAGCTTGGAAACCAGAATGAAAGTGAAATTCCTACAAGCATGCAAATCAAAACTAAAACGCAGGAACACATAAAAAAACACAAAATTTCAGGGGTATGCTTCATAATACTAGCTGTAAGTAATTAGCACTGACATTATTCAAGACAAGTATGCATGCGGCAGAAGGCGCATTGGCCATGTGGGAACTACGGATCTATAATGCACTCAGTGTTTTCTAGCGAAGTATTGTCTTAAGCATAGTAAAAAGAAAAAACAAGAGTAGGAAAAGAAAAGCATCATGATTGAAGTTGAGATGGGGAAAAGTGCAATACAGTCCAGAAGTCCTCAACCCATTGCAACGAGAAAGGAAGGCCAACTTGTCCATAAGTCAGGGCCAACACAGCCTATTAGTCACTCAAAGTGCAAAAAATACAAGAGGATTACCCATTTGTGTGCAGGGGAAGGGGGCAGTGATGAAAAAACAAGATTAAAATGAATAACCGGCTTCACATAGCCCACATTCCAGTCACGACATATAAAACCCCTCTCCTTCTAGGTATTAAATTGTATTGTGATAATGAGTAGTTCAATTTTTTACTATTAATTTATGAATGAACTGGGAACCTCAGTTTTTTGCTATCTTACTTGAAAAGACCTATATATGTTCAGAATAAAAAAACTTGTCAGAAAATTGAATTAGCTGTCACTTTAAACCTAACATAACATTCAATTGTGTCACTAAAAAATGAAGACATCAATCACACTTGTGGAATAGATCAGCAAGCAAGGGTGGCAGGGTTGAAGCCAAGAGACTCTTCCGTGCTGCTGAGGCACGCGACCGACAAGACATTCGGATGCGTCCCGCAGTGGCGTTTTCTTCTATTCGTGGATCTTATTTTGAAGCCTTGCTTGGGGTTGACTTTCAGTAATTATCTGGAATTGGAAAATACATTAGCGTTTGCAAGTGAAGTCATTTTCATACTACTGAAAATATAAGAGCCAACAGAAATTAAATATGTGAAACTCTTAGCTTGACCTCAAGTAAATGTTCGGTAAAGGAATGCGCAGGAACATGCAAGTATGTACCTCTCTGAACTTAAAATGTTATGTACCAATATGCATATATATATATGTATGCATATACACATTCATGTAGACCCATACATATAAACATTTAACCAAATTTGTGAGATAATTAGTCTTGATTCAGTTAGTTTTAATCATTTGAAAATGCTGCAGCACAAAAGTAATTTGTCAGCATTCTCCCACCATGATGTTTTTTTGAAAATCACTTTGAAAAATGATCATATTTGAGACTATTGATATTCTACTAAGAACAAGTGTTGTTCTTTAATTTTACGTCTGTAAATTAGTTTCTCCCATCCTGATGCTCAAGTTCCTTTCCTGCATCAGAGAAAAAACCCTTAAATGACATCACAGTGAGAATGTTGCAGCAGTGCTGGTTGCATACATCAAAATATTACATTTACAATAGTAAAAATCCTAATTTTAAACGAATAACAAGCTGTCTTTTTTGGATTTTGATGCATAGGGTAAACAGTAAATTTGAAACACCAGTCTAATAAAGAGTACTTTTACTGGTAATGATATGAGTTTTTAGCTTCTGTTATTTGTTTTTGCGAGTAGAAAATTTTCAACAAATAAATGCACCATTTTTGCATTTATTACAGCAGCAAAAGCTCTATCACTTTTCAATGCAGAAACTTGATCCAGGTTTGCTTAAACCCAAAAATAAACAATACATAACAAATAGAAACACAAATATCAATATTGAATTGAAAAAAGATACGTATTCAAAATCATAATTTTTGAAAGAACACGTATTTCTGGCAGCACTCAAGTTTAGAGTAGAACTTCAATTTTTATCCATTTTTGTAAACAGATCATTTCTGCATCAAATGAGAGTAGAATCAAGTTCCTACAAAGAGGGACGGAGCTTTTGTTGATCTTATTGTCAATAACCTACAATAGCAGAGAAGGGTTATTTGATAATTTCAAAAATAATCTTGCAATGCTTGTGAATTATTCAATGAATGCATACACAATGTATGGCTCAGGGTGTGTTAGCTCCTCATTAGTGCCCACACCATTTTAAAACACATTTCTTTGAGATACCAGAAACAAGTTATTTTTATGACTTCACATGTAAATTAATCCCATAAGATACCTAATAATTCAAGTAAACCACCCTATTCCCCAGCTGCTAACCTCTGTATCTTGAGAACCATTGTACAGATCTTAATGAATTTTTCACAGCTGACATTTGAAAACATTAACAATTTAGTTATGCAGAAAACAAAAATTGAATAACCTGTCATTGAATTCCACGCCATATTATGCTATTATGTGTAATGTTCATCCGTGTTTGAAACCAAATATCTGTTGTGTCTCTTTAGGCAACATTATAATAGTACATTTAGGATTTCCTGAAAAAATGCTGTTCAGGGTTCTATGCACTGAAATACACAAATGTTTAGGTATAAATGCATTAAAAACTACCCATCACCGCCAACTTAACATTTTTTTGGACTGACATTTCTTAATTATTTAGAGTGGTGCATAATAAATTTATGTGATTTTCAATTTTAACATTATCTGATTTTAAAATTCATTTCACTTTTCCAATATATCAATTATCATTTTCAGTGAGAACATTCTTATCACAATCTTTTTTCATTCTAACTGGATTTCAATTCATTCAATTATAGTCAAATTTCAATTTGGGACTCAAGTTCATGAAAATGGAAATTCCGTTGACCCTGAACAAAACTTTGCAGAAAGATCCCGTGATTATGTTTACCTTGAAATAACTAAAACAAATTATATGTGCACTTTGCATGGTCACCTTTGGTGGCCAACTCTGTATGGCTGCCTATCGTGAACAACTTTGATCACTTTTCATTGCATTAATGGCCACTTTTGAAAGTGACTAGGGTATTTGTAAAGGAGAGGACCATTTTATAATTTTTGCTGCCTAAACATAGTTAATTAGGTCAAAATAAACAACTTTTCATCTATGCAAATTCTGTCGAAAATAAGTATTAAACCAAGTTATAGCGGTAGGATTGGTTTGGGTAGAGTAGGTTTGGGTACTTTGTAATTTATTATTAGCCTACCCCACAGAGCCTGAATCCACTTCTAAGATCTTTCAGTTAATAACACAATAAAGGTTATCATCCATAAAATAACGAGTTATAGCGGTATGTCAACTTTCATCTTTGCGCTCATCCTTTCAGCGGCTCGGAAGGGAGAGTCCATTATAGTCTTCCCCTCTGCCCAATTTCTTTCCGCTTCAAAAACAAGAGTTGCGGTCAGTAATTTACCGCTGACACGGAAAGACGGAAAGTGCATAGAAGAAATTTTTTTTATTTAGATCTAATTAACTATGTTTAGGCACCGAAAAGTGCAAAATCAATTATGGTCCTCTCCTCAACATTTACCAGTGACCAGATGTAATATAGGAAGCTGGTATTCTCAAAGCCTAATCATTCATTTTACAACTAAGTAAAGCAAGAGTAGGTACACTATATTTCTCTACAAGGCTTCATAAGTGCAGAAGCCTGCATGATGTTATATTTTCAATTAAAGTTCAAGCCATGAGTAAAGGAAAAACAACTAAAATTATACATGTTCACTGCATTTCCACAGTTGTTATCGGTGGGTTTGGTTAGGTTGTAACTAGTACAATTGGGAAAATGACTTTAGTGCTCGAATACAATTTCATCGTTCCTCTAAGAAATATGAAAATACAATTGCATGATAACATTTCCCAATGTATGCTAACAGTTATATTTTAAAAAGTTTGTGAAACAGATAAGATGCCGTTTACTAACACCGGTACTTGAATAAGCAATTTACCGAATGGTACACATGAGGCCCAATACGCAGTGAACGTGTTAAAATCAAAACAATTTTAGAAATGGATCATGCATGGTTATCTAGTAAAATCTAGATGGCATTGTGAATACTCTACATAATAGATTTATATTAATCATTTTTATAATGCTATAAATAATCATATTATTTTTAGTGAGCTATATTTATTAAATATAGAAATTTAAAAATTGTTTGTTCGCAAGCAAACTGAAAGAACCGTGTAATAAACAATGGATGCACATCTGAAGTAAGTCACTCATTCAAACATAAAACTTTTAATGAGAGATTGTGATTGTAATTTAATACAAGACAGTTACTTCAGATACAAAATAAATAGGCAATACAGCCAATTCAAGACATTTCAATTATGAATAATTATTTAAAAAATTACTTCTAGAATGCATATGTTATTAAATTTTGTAGAAAAAGGCAACCATATATTAATCTTAATGTCAATTAAATTTTGGGGTTGTCTGTTTTTTATTTAGTTTCCACAAAAAAATCTTTAATTTTGCTAGGCCTCCATCAATGACAACATAAGTTAGAGCACATACAAATTTTTCTCTTCATAAACTCATGCTATTAAGGGTGAATTAAAAATCTACTCTTTTTTCAAACAATGGGCAATAAGAAACTCATAATTAATTTATGAAGCTTTGATTCTGTGAGTTAATCGGGATAAATGATGTAACTCTAAGTTTTACATTACCTTGGTCTTGCACAGCTCATTCTGAAACTGGATTCGAGGGACAGAAATGCTTGCACTTCACTCCACACAAGACTTCTTCGGCATTTTGGATATATAATGCATCTTCAATATTGCATTTAACATAGTTTAGTTTCATCAATTATCGAAAACATTTTTTTAAGCGTACGCAAGGAGCCATTTTAACTCCTGTAATCTACTTCGCATCACTTACGGCCGCCATAACCAGTTGTAAACAAAGTCACGTGACGATTTTTCGTCACGTGACGTTTTTTGGGCTCCGTCATTGGCCAATTGGCATCGCTCACGATCTTTTATTATATGGTTTTTAACCAGCTGAACGTTCAATTCCTTTGAAATTTAGTATCAATGATTTAAAAATGTAATATACACTTAGGTTATGGATTATATGCCCTCCACTGTCCTGAATTCCACTACGATGAATTCCACTCCGTGCCCAGGAACAGGGACTAGTTTGCGACAGACGTTCGAAAGTGGACACGAGTAACGAGTCCTTTCTATTGTTGAAAATATATTCTACTCGACGCATGACAGGACATGAATTGAAGATATTTCTAGCGTTTTAGAGAGCATAAACGACTCAAATAAGGTTGATAAACTTTTTCTAACATTCATTTTCACATCTAAAACAATTAGTTTATAGTGGAATTTATTACCACTAATAAATTCAATACGGCAACGACAGCGTGTCTTTCATTTAATAAACAGCTTCATTTTTCTTTATCCTTTTATTCTTTTCCGAAGAAGAAGAGAAATTTAAAAATCTATAATAAATGAGGTCAACAAGTGTGCTCTATATTAAAACTATATAACGTGGTTCTGTATTATTTGGTATATTGTTCACGAGAAACCAAAGTTTCTCAAAGAAAATGTTATTTCAGTGAAGCACCAAATGAACTAATCAAGTATGGGCGAGGGCAGTTCCAGTCACTACCAATTCCAGTTTCAGTCACAGCAGAAAAGTTTTAGTACCCCTGCTATAAGTTATATTAGCGTTGAGTGTAAATAAAGTCGTGTGATCGAATTTGTCCGTTGATCACTTACAAATGATTAACACAACTTCTTTATGTATATATTAGGCTATGAAAACGGCTTGTGCTTCATTTAACTTTTACAACTTTGTAACTTTTATTTGCGTAAATTTAAGTACCGCATTAACTTGTTCGGTAATACAGTATGTGATGCCATTACTGTATGCCATGCATTATTAGACTGTGTAGTGTTTAAATAAGTTTAAAAATGGGATAAAAACGCTGCATGTTATCTTGTTTTTCTTTCCACAGAGCACTGTTCATGTGTGAATAAAAAAATGAACTTCCTCCCTGACAAATGCTTATTTGAAAATTCATATTGATCTCAATGAACACTTTTATAGTATTTTTCACTTATTCGTACGTATGTTTACGCGTATGTACTTACGCATATATACACACATGTGAATAGACAATATATGTATGTACGTATAAACGCACAAGCCCCTAATTGCATTATGTTCCTCACATCCATAGAGAATGAAAATATACACGTTTAAGTACGGTTATTTGCCAACTTATATACGGGCTATCGAATTCTGGGGCAGAATACGTCAACTTGTATACCATCTTTACTTGCGTTGTCTGTATGTTAAATGAGAGGGAATGGAAACATTTTCTGAATAAATTTTCACAGGCCTTTTATTAACGTTTCGCTTTCTGTCATGGCCATCATATATTTCTAGTTGGCAAATTGATGTAATTGGAACTTGAAACTCTTTACGCAGCGCTAATACTATCAATTCTATTCTGAGAGTATTATTAATTTTTTAAATGCAGATGTTCCGCCAGAATTATTAATTTTATATCTCATACCTGGAAAACGCAAATCGGTAATGTGTTGGTTGAACAAAAAGTAAAACGACGACAGAGTAATACAAGACATACTGCAACATTAACAGCAATTGTGACAGATATTTGATCATGTTTTTACTGTTACGGACCATTGAAACAATGGGAATTTAATCGAATTCTGTATAATCCCCTGAGGAGTCAGTCGAATCTGCATTATTCAGTTTGTCTGTGAAAGCTACTCCTACCCAATTGAAAATCAAGGACGTTTCGCCGGTGGGAACGCGTTGGTTCCTAGGCGTTTTTTAGTTGTATTACGCGCGGTTTCAGGGTCAAATGTCCACTTTTTCGGACACAAAACTGCTCGTGAATCGCCGTTGTTCCGCCCTACCTAACGGCCGTTTACCGCCCTAGAACCAGATTCGAAACGCGGCTGGCCGTCCATTGATTGGAGGTTAAAAAATCGCTCCCGGTTGCACGTGCCTCGCCTCACGTGGTGTACAATATTGCACTGGAAGCTTTGGATCCTACAATACATTCACACTTACTGCATTGCGAATTTATTGACCCATTACGCTCAGTACAATATTGTACATCCAATGAGATCGATCCACGTGCAACTGGGAGCTCAGGTACATAAGACAATACATTAGAAAGGACATAGAATGTCGCTCTTTCTTCAACTTTTATTACAAAAATGAAACATTCTCTACACTATTATTTACATGAATATATAATTTCCATTAATCACAGCCAAAAGCACCAATAAAACACCAAAGTAATATAGGAATTAAAAATATAATCCCAATCCGTTTAAAATGCTGCATGTAACAAACAAATATCAACTGCATAAACATAAGAATGAGAATGTAATTTTCGTATCTCAAAATTCCCTTTCAACACTTGTTTACATTATAGATTAGATTATTGGCTAGCTTAAGCCTCTCTATCCGCAACAAATGCGACCAAAAAAGAGGAAAAGGAAGGCACCATTTAGTATGGAGGCAACACGTTCGCTACATTTTGGGACATATCATATGTGTACCATTAGGTATGTCGCGATACGTGAAAAGGGTTACTAATCACGCACGCAGGGGGAGTCTCAACCCCCAAACATGTTAAAGCATTATCCTTTATGCTTGCGTACACCTGCATACCAGACATGGAGAATAAAAGGATTGAAGATTTACATGAATTTATTTGGAAACACGTGGATTTCAATATGACACACACAGTATTTCAATGCAATGATTAAGCTCAGGGAAATGTTATAGCAACATGCGCATGGATTTAACGACATGGCAATCCCACACGACACAATGAGAAAACCACACCTTGGCTGTCTAGGCCGATGACTGCCATAAATCGTGTTTTGCGCACGCTCCGTGGCGGCATGACTGGGCCAACCTGAGCACCACATGAACGCACCAACATGAGCAACGTAATGAGCCACACAAAGAACGAGAAATCTACTCTCCTTATTACAATGAACGCTAGTACAACAATTTCCGGGTTACGACAAAAATAACTTTCCGCACTGTGCAAAAATCAGGAAACATAGTCGATGACTGGGCTAGCATGAATACGAAACATTTGGAAATAATGCAATATAAAATCAAGGAGCTTTGCTTACCACAAGGTGTTCAAATACAACATACCTCGCATCTTGCACAACGCAGAATTCGAACATGAGCCAATTTTCTGCATGACACAAATTACATTTGATTGCTCTACGCTCGGAGCGCACTATCACACTTTGTAGCACTGTTCCAAAATACTCTATCTGACGACATTAAACTTTTCTGTGATGCGCGATCGCTGAATGTTCGGTGAAGAATCTTTCCAACTTCGCGGGCTTTTCAACAGAGAAAGTTCCATCGCTGCGGCGGAAATCTTCAGGCTCTATCGGGAAGGTGTTACTGTTCTCCATTCTTCGCACATCTGAGTTTTGGCTGCGTTGAAAGGCTGGCTAACTGTATATCTTTTCTTGCTTCCTTCCGCAGGTACATTGCATACCGGCATAAATGAATAGCATTTCCATAATTTTACTACCTTTTTTAGAATTGATTTTAACATACCTGATACAAATTATAGTACACTTATATTGTTCACACTTTTTATAAAGGACATGAATGGACTTGAGCAGTACAGTCAGTATCTAAATTCTGCTACTCACAACTTAACCGAACCAACCGTCGCAATCGCACAAACGTAGTCGACGTTTTAAAGGGAACGCGGAATCTGTGCAGAAAGGGTATAAAAACAGTAAATTGAGAAAAAAGTTCATGAAACCAGATCAAAGCTGAAGAAGAAAGTAGTATGTGCTAAAAAACAGAACAGTAGTGAACCGAAAAGTTGAGGTCCTAAACATAACAAAAACATTTTTTTTCAACAAAACGATGGCCTACCTAACTCATAGCCCGGGCTCTCACATTTTCCTCCCTGGGAGCGCTAGCTCCCATAGCTACAATAGTTGTATCACTCTGAGGAGTGTCTACATTATATCGCGTGTCCCATAAAAATGTCTCGGAGTTTTTAAATGATTATATCTCCGCTTTAAATTAACATATTAAAAATGTATTTTTTTCACAATGTATTAAAATTTGTTTCCGTTTCGAAAAATCATTTTTTTTTTAAATCGTTTAGTAACCACTTTATACTGATCGATTTAAAGAAAGAGGTAGAAAACTAATTGTTCAGGGGAAAGATTTTAAAAACAACGCTGGTGTTCTTCATTTCTAAATACCTACCTTTGAAAATAATTTCACAATAATATATCCTACAGACCACCAAATATTTAAACCCTCTGAAAGGTTATTTACTCATTTATTTCAACATTTGAAGACACCTAAAATGCAGCTCACTAACGATCAAAGAATTTTCATCGCATTGGAATATGAAGCAACGAAAAACTGTGAAAAAGTTCGAGGTGCAATTAATGAAAAAATCCCGAAAGGAACTCGTCCGATAAGAAAACTGTGTACCGTTTGAGTTGGAAAATTAGAAAGAAAATTAAAAGCTCCTTCAGCTTTGTCCCAGTTTTTCGTTGCTTCATTTTCTAATACGATGAAATTTTCTTAATGGTTAGTGAGTTGTGTTTTAGGTGTCTTGAAATAATGAAATAAGAAAGTAAATAATCTCTACGAGGATTTAAATACTTCGTGATATGTAGGATACATCATTGTAAAATTATTTTTTAACAATAGGTATTGAGAAATTAAGAACACCATAATTGTTTCCTTTGAACAATTAGTTGCCTCTGAACAATTAATTTTCCATCTGATTCAGTAAATCGATCACTGTAAAGTTAAACGACTTGAAAAAAACTTGAATAACAAATGAAATTAAAGTTACAATGTAAGTTTTCAATACCCCTTTCTCAGCTGGGTCACCAATGAACCAGCACCGAATTTTTTTTTTGCAAAAGAAATGCATCGTTCATAAAATGCATAGGTAGGCACTTAAAATCAACTGAATGTGCTTGTTTATTGGCTGGATGCTGAACAGCATCTTTTATAACAAATTCAAACACTGAAAAATAATATTTAAAATATTTCATTAGAGAACCAAATGGAAAATAATGGCAGAAAATAGCACAAAAGAATTTCCTCGCATTACTAATGCGGTTTTAGAGAAAAAACTAGAGCACAATTAGCTAGCGAAATTACCTTCCAAAAAAGTATTTGCAATAAACCATACCCTCAAATGATAGATGAGCTTTATGCACTTTCAGGTGAACTGTTGCGCAGGACTCAATGCACAGGATTACAAATCTTGAAAAACAAATTAAACAAGAGAATAGTTGAAGACAGAAAGACGAGCTGACATGGACAGTAAGAAAATGAATAAAAAATGTCCATCATTAAAAGGCAAAACAATAATTACAATATAAAATGACCCAAATGCACATCTCTCGGACCCTGTATGAGTGCTAAGTCTCAAAAGTGCAAGAGTCATACAACGTTGTACTATTTTTTGGCCATGATACACATTTACAGCAATCGATTTTTCATTACAAACTCACAGTTTTGGTTTATCACCAGCGTTTTCCTCTATTCTTGTTACACTGATACAAAGCCCTGTGAAAAGCATATTGGTTTAATTTATTGTTCAATGTCAGCATTTGCACTTATTAATATCGTGAAATAAGTAACTTATTGTGACATCAATGCACATTTGAAAAACAGTCTTTGTAGCCACTCTGTGAAAAACTTGCAAATGAATCAAGTGAATGTGAACTGTTCTGTAAACTTGGCCAGAAATCTGTCCAGAGTACTTTGATATGAATACCACTGTTCTAGTTTCAAAACAGTTGAACGAACAACACTTCACATAACTATGTTTAAAAAATTGAACTCAGCTTGAGCTCGAGAAGGGACGAAAAATATCTGAGGATGAGCATAACGGTTGATCGCCACAACATCCCAGAAAACAATCAATATAATATCAATAAACATGTTTTGGGAATCTGATGCAATACTACGTCACAATTTGCCTAACGCAATGATTGTGAAGAACACAGTCGAAACACCAAACGCGACCTTTGCAGAGGCAGGAACCGCCAGTACGCTCACGATGACACGTGTCATTAACTGACAGATCGAGTCATGCCACTTTCAAATGTTACGGCCGTTAATCAACTGAAAATTTTGCGCCTTGGTATCATCCAAGGCCAACTATGAATTTCACGTCCGAGCTCGACCGCGCTTGGTTTGGGGCGCGTAGAGGCAGTGTTAAAGCAGAGCAGGCCGACTAGCCTATAAATCGTGCATAATCGACCCTCACGTCCTTGATACACCGGCGATATGTCCTTGATTTTCAATTGGGTAATGTAAAGAAGAGCCGTTGGAACAACGGACAACTTCCAAGATTCCGTTACAACAACTAGAATTCAATTTACTCCCGTAATTTTTAATTGACCCGTGAAAACAACGGAAAATAGAAAAATTGTCTGGTATCGATACGAATTACGGATGAATTTGTTGATTTAACAGATAATATTCAGAAAACGGATTAGAAGTAACAGTTTGTGTCATTTTAACAGATAATTCGTCTGTTTTTGTCTGTATTTTTGCAGTTTTTTTACAGTGTAGTACTGTTAGGTATTGCCATAAAATGGCAATTATTGCTTAGGAGTAGAGTGCCGTATAAACTATTAGCTTCACAAAGGAAAATTGTTGCTGAGAGGATTATTTTGATACAAAATTTTTTTCACTTGAATTTGTTCGCACAAACCACGGTCTTGTGAAGAATTAGACCGGTTCAAAGGCTAAGAATTTCGGTTAATATTACTTTACTATGGCATAACTATATTCAATGACATTTTGTGTGAAAAAATGTACAATCAGTTTCTTATTTTGATGTATTTTGTAAGGATTCTGTGTGACCCATATTTAGTTACAGGTTAGAGTAGCCTGAACTATGCTGCAAAGTTGTCAATTTATTTGGTCAAATAGTTATAAAAAATTTATAGGGATGTCCATGTTCATTCACTTATTCACTTAGTTGACGACGTACTAAATGAAAATTTCATTGTCAGATAATAAGAGTTAAAAAATTATTCCCCAGTTCTAGAATAGAGAGAATGTTTCTTAGTGTTGTATGAAATATAAACATGCTACTACATAGGATTATCAGTGGACGATATGTAGATTTAATATGATCAGTTCACATTGTATTGTACTACTCATTGAAGTTATTTTAAAATTCTACATTAATGGTAGTAAGCATTCATTCAAATATTTATGTTCAAAAGGTAATTTTATGTTACACAGAGCAGTATCGGGGATTTAATTACTCTCATTTAGAAATTTAAATGCATGAAATTTCATTTTATCACATGTAAGAAATCATATACATGCGAATACTTAAGATTACTATTGGACGTTATGTAGATCTAATCTTTAAGAGAAATATACAAATGCGATTCACTGAGTACTTATGAACGATTCCGTTTGTATACAATATATAGGAGTACATTTCTACACTCGTACATTCCTGCATTAACAATAAAAGTGTTGCCATCCCTTCAAATTAATCGGCCATGGAAAATATATCATCTATGTCGGTGAAATAAATTGTTACTTCTTTATACGAAAATCGTTTGAACGAGCGGAAAAATGAATTCGCTGGTACATTTTTTATGGATTAAGTGTGTTTGTATCATTTTGTTACAGAAACCGTTTGGATGAGCATGCTCGTTTTCGAATACCCTATACGCACCCAAAGAACCACGAAGTTCTTTACAGTAATCTTTCCAGTAATACGAAGTGAGGCGATAGGGGTCAAATGTCCTGGAGACCATTGTCAAAAGGGTTGGTTGGCAATAGTTCTCTCAGATCTGGAAAGAGTTAGAAAAATACATAGAAGTATAGGGTAGCTAATTTATGGGTAAAGTTTCTAAGAAAACTTGCTCTCTATACATTGTCATTCGACATTAAATTTTAAATCATGACTGAAAAATGCACTGAATATGTACTGTAACCACTGTACACTTTACAACGAAAGCAAATTTCAATTAATTTTTCAATTGAGAGCCCTAATATCTGCGAGGACACTGTTTTGTGACAACTGTTCAATTACGTGCACTTGTTAGTTTTATCAATTTAGGGAAATGAACTTCGTTTACAACTGTCAATACCGTCGTGTGGGTGACGTGAGGGTTCGTGGAAAAGGGGCTGTCTTCTGTGCAGCTACCTTTTGCGGGGCGCTAGCTTTTCTGCGCAGCTGCCCATCCGGAGGTTCGTGGGGGGTACCGCATACGCCGTATTTAGTCCGCCAGGGCAACAGAAGTAGTTTCTGTATAAGCCGAACTACGACGGTAGCGTTAGAGTGAGGTTTGTGTGGGTACCGCCAACGCCAAAGTTAGTCCGCTAGGGCAACAGAAGTAAATTCTGTTTTTGCCGAACAGCGACAGCGTTTTTCTTTGCGACAAAGTGTGCAGACTAGTTCCTCCTAAGGTTGTTTCTTTGAGCCCCTTTTCAGGCGAGCGAGTCATTTCACACGAAACTTTTTGTCAGAAAGGAGAAAGGAAAGTTCTGTCTGCATCAGGACGTGAGTTGCTCAGGGTAGAAATTCGTTACAATCCCTCTTTAATAGACAGATACATTTCCGCAAAGAACATGATTTTATATATTTTTTGTAAAAATAGCGTACATAGACATGGGTTACTGCATAACACAATACAACACGCAAAATTACATAATAATGTTTGCGCAATTCATCTAAGAACTCGAAAAAGTATGGGAATATTAAAATGATATACAAATGAAACTTAAGTGCAAACTAAAGTAAATGCACAGACGCATCATCAACGCAGAGAAACAGACCTATGGATCGTGCCGGGAACTGAACACTTACAGAAAATACTTAAGATTATGGGTAACTATAACAAAAGACTCCACAACACTTGCGCGGCCTGACAATAACGTTGTCTATTTCGGATTCAGAAATGTCGAATATTATTGACGCTTACCGTAACTTGAATCAGCGTTCTCCAGAACCCAACGAAAAATGTGAATGGAAAGATACTAACTTCTGGCGCGAAAAAGTATTACTGTATCTTCTACTGTTGGTGACAAGAATACTTGTGGTGAGAAAACTTCACGAATCACGAGACGGATGGAATGGAATTAAAAACCTAAAAGCATTGTTGAACAGTTATCCAAAGCTATCAGACAAATAAATGGGGCCACTTTCGTCTCCTCGTGTGAACATAGCCTGGCGATGGTTGATTGGTCTACACGAGTTCAATGTGTTCACTTCACATAAACAAAACCGTGTGCTCTCAAGGATCCTTTTATTATGGCGATTTAAATTCTGCAGAAAGCTCAGTCATCCAAAAGCTTTTAACAAATGTCAAGCAATA
The DNA here is from genome assembly GCA_030386875.1 of Morinoia aosen. Classification (NCBI taxonomy): domain Eukaryota; kingdom Metazoa; phylum Arthropoda; class Malacostraca; order Amphipoda; family Talitridae; genus Morinoia; species Morinoia aosen. The sequence continues at coordinate 9,804,962 of CM059569.1, read as the reverse complement.
AGTTGAATAATTGTGGATTTTTCCAGTCAATCGAAGTCTTGACGGAACAAAACAAATATTCTCACTTTAAACTCTTAAAAAGAAAAAAAAGCCTATGCACGTCAATGCCCATCGTACATCAAACCCTCCAAAATTGGAGGCGTCATCAAGCAGAGCTTTGAGTAACTCACTTGCCCACAGCGTGGGGAACGTAAATGAACCTGAGCTTTTCCCTAACTCGATCTCAGACCACTATAATGTAAGTACGAACAATAAATTTGCGCTGCTTGCAAAAAACACGAATAGTGACATGCCCTCCTTTTCAATCAATCCACGACAATCCAATACGTACGTAGGAACAAGGGAAAGTCAGTCGAATAACGATGTTCAAAACCATTCCAAAGAAAATAAAAAACTCATGAAAAGTTATTGCTCTAGCCTCTTTCGAGTAATCAAAATCCTGTGCCGACTCACGTAGAAAATCACGGCAATGGAAAACGCTCCCTGAAAAAAACTGCTGCCTCTGCGAGGCTCCAAACGTACGACCAAACCGATACTGACACGAAAAAATCAGCAGTGATCCAAATTTACTCACACGTTGCTGACACACTGGATGACTTGAAATGATAACTCAAAATGGAGCCTGCTTACACTACAGGTGACAGACACTGTCTCCTCCACGCAGTAACGACACAGTTTGCAATACAACAAATTTCGTAATGAAATTATATATCTCTGAAAAAAGCCATCAAAACTGAGAGCTCCAGAAACAGAGACCAGTATGCAATATATGTTGGCAAGGACAGTGACAGTTTCGAACTACTTATTATACATCGATAGAAAAGTCTTCGATCACGCAGTTGGAGACCTCATACCCCAAATAATTTGTCACATGTCGAGAACACCAATTAACAAATTTGATTAAAAAGACATTGGGGTTTGGAAGACAACAACCTCCCCTACATCAAATGTCCTGAAAAATTGTCCTCCGGTAAGCAGACACCGGAAACAGGACCACTATAGCGCCCTCGTAAAAATGCGTGATGACAATCGTGCTGCTTCCGCCCCCATTTTGTAACTTAATAGCATCATCAAATTGAAGTTTCTCCTAAAACTGAAATCACAACCAGTGAACGCGGCAATAATGACCTAGAGGGTAATGCCATATACTCTACTAGACCTAGCAAATGCAATAACTCGACTATAGATATGCCTGTGGAGGTAAATAATATCAAAATATTGCACACAAAGGCTCGCAGTCTAAATGGTAAAATGGATGACATATGGGTAATGTTGATCACCAGTGATATCGATATTTTATGCTTATCTTTTTGCGTCCAACATTAGATTTAATTAAAAATACGCTTCAATTAGTCTCTGTAGCCCAAAAGTCTTTCTATGTTTTCAAAGATTTTAACGTAGATCTGACAAATAAAAACAATCAGCTGAAGAAGATTGATCTTTCACAAATGGTTCATGAACAAACGCGCATTACTAACACTTCCAAAACTCTTCTTGACCTAGAAATTACGAACAATCTCCAAGCATTATTCAGCAGAGACCTTACCGTCGTTTTCTGATTCTGATCACCATTCGGTAGCATGTCTAATCAATACTGCATAAGAGACATAGAAATTTTGTTACAAGAAAAACCACTAATCCCCTGAAACATAAAGCTATTCGACAGATGGAATGAATTTCAAGACATGGAAAACACCATTGATGTCAGTCTACAAATTTTCGCTTTTTAGAAAAGGTTCGCTTTTTAAATGAAAATTTCGTATCAGCCCTTAACGAATGCGCACCTTTCACTACGAAGAAAGTTAAGCCAAGAATTTCTAAATGGATAACAGACGGCATAAAAGAGTTGAGCAAAGCCAAAAAAAATTTCCAATGTGAGTATTAACTGAACAAATCAGACAATACGCTTAGAAAGCTATACAAAAATCATGAGAAGATCATACGAAGGAAAGTTAAGGAAGCAAAACGAGACTATTCCACAAAGAACTGTTGTCGGCAAAACAAAACTCAAAAATAACTTGGGAAATCATAGAAAGTTGCTCAGTATAAAAAAAATCAGACTGCGAGAGCACTTTTAACAACCCCTCAAAAGTTAGCGAAAATGTTTTGAATGAAGTGTCCACGACAGTTTCAGACACATCTACAGGTGCAAATCTGAGTAATGTTTCATCCCCAAATTCTTCTTAAATTTCTTGCGATAACACAGAGCTTGACTCATTTTAGATGTAGCAAGAGCAAGATTGTTTTTATGTTGTTTATGTTTATTCGTATTTTTCTTATATTTGTTTTCAAAACGTATATATATGAATCTGTGTGTGTAAGTATGTGCATGTATGTGTATGTGTGCGCACGCATACGTGTATGTCTATGTATCTGGGTGCACATGTACATGTTCACATATATATATCCACAAATATGCATAGATATGTTTCTATTTTTATTTTTACGTTGAAGCAAAACCTTAAGACACATTACATTTTACCTAACGCTCGGCGACCAGTTAACACAACCAAATTCCAGAAATAAATATATTCATTGCACTTGCTTAATGATTCAAAAATAGATCTATCACTACCCCAGAGAGCATTTCTGTGGGTACAAGAAATAAAAATTTAAACATCTCTCTGTCCGTATGCTGAACAAGTCATAAATTTCATTTATGCGTGTAAGTTTGTTTACGCATTTTTTGATGGGCGTGCTGTGTTGCGCGATGTTCTTCATAAATCACTTTGTGACTAACCTTTTCCCAACACTTGATAGTGATTTACGAGGGTGTTGTTTCAATCTGCTTCGGTATAGCGTTTTGTGTCTTTTTCTTACGTCGATTCAGCCAATAATTTAGGAATTCCGAATAATTCTTTCGTAGTATCTGAATTATTTATATGTTGTCAGCCATCTATCTCTTGAAGTATAAAATATCCATGAGGTGATATTTTTCATTTACCTTGCCCTTGACAGGGTTAATCTATCAGCACGCCACGTATGGTTCGCCTATTAGTACGCCTTGTATAGTTTGCCTATTATTTGTACGCCTCGTATGGTTTGTCTATTTGAACACCTCGGATAGTTTGTCCATTAGTACTCCTCGTATGGAACGTTTGTCATAGGCCGTCTTATTTTAAGAAATTTTTAGAAACAAATATGTTGGCATGTCTCTAATGTTGCGACGTTTTTGGAAATAAACGGTTTTTCTTTCCTTTCTTTTCTTTAGCGATAGATCCAAGCGAATAATTTGATTTCGTAAAATTTAATTCGAGCTAGTGATAGGCTAAGGGTATTTCAACTTCTGTATTGTAGATATCTGTATATAAATTCCTCAATCAAACGTGCATATCATACTGAAATGTGATTCATGGACTCTGACACCATCTTAAAATTTCTTTCACGTCAGAATTATTCTAAATTCTTGGTGTTCATTCCAATCTTTATTCTCCTACAGATGCCGAAAATTTGCATCATATATTATGTCAACGTTGAAAAATTAACCGCGATTAGCACTAAAAAGTTGTTAAGTTTTTCAATTTTTTGTTTATCGCTGAACCACTTGGCTTTGTACTGCTTTTAATCGCCTTATTCCTCAGGCGATTTGTGATATGAGTACATGAAATATTTTTGTGGGCACATAACATCACCAACGCTTCCTGAAATTGTTATTGTTACTGTGAACTCAAACTAAAATGTTGCTCTATGGCCTGGCAATCCTGTTATTCATTCAAAACGCAAACGGAGTTGCTGTCGCCTCCACCGCCTATAGAGTGTCGATGAGTAGGACGAGAGCTTCAGTAAAATAACGAGTGTTTTCTGAAATTTATAGAGAAGTTCAGATGAGTTTGATTTTAAAATAATAACCGTATTTTTTATTTTATGATCCTCTGGTGAAATTCAGTGTTTCATTTTTTAAACGCTCGTGATTCAAGAAAGTGTAGTACGGATAATATCCTTGCGCCCGTTGAAAGAAAATGTGTTTGCTCTATGATTTCATTTTTATTTCGATTCACCTCCTATTAAGTCACTATGTGCACGAAGCTAACGCATTTTACAAGATTTGCAATAAACCCTTGGATTTGGGAGGTGTTACAGATACTTCTAGTGGGTTTTTCGTAGCGTTTTGTGACCCTTGGTCCCGCTACGTACAACGAAATGAGCAAAAAACAACAGTCTTTATCACCACTTTACCGATAATGAAGGCTTGTTCGTCAACGGAAATTGCAACCTGTCAAATCTTTCATCTGATTTAAGCGTTACCCAAAATTATTTTTCACCTTATCTTAACTAGAGCCAACACTTTCACAACTTTATTTTCTACCATGAGTAATATCTTCACTTGGTTAATTGAAACTTTGATGCTCCAGATAAAATGAATCAGCCTGCAGCCGTATTAACCTTTCTCCATCTAATATTTCTCCCGATATTTTTCCACTTTTCTTAAACTTGTTTATCATTCCTATGAAAGCACTATTGTAACTATTTTTTATGGAAGCCAGTGACTAAATTTTTGTATTTTCTCTCAAGGCAAGGTTGATCCTTTTCCTCTCCCCGCCCATTCTTTCGAAGACCGAAAGTCGAAACATAACTTTCAATGTTTGTTGCCATACTGAATAGTTCACAAGAACCTGAGTGTTCCATTGGAAATGTGTGTGAGCGACTGATCAATGTGTCTAAAAGATCGGGAACTAAAAATCAATATGTTGAATCGACTAAAAAAATTCATCACATCAAGGGGGTCATCCGCTAAAATCTGAATTTTGATCTAATAGGTCTGAAATTTGGCCAGTATGTTAGTTTTGCAAGAAAAACATATTTTACTCATGTAACTTTTTTAATTAGGCCTTAGTTTTTCCGAAGTATTTGAAATATTAGTTTTTCAGTCATATTAATACGTATTTCAAAAGAAAAGAAGTTAATGAGTTTTTATGCTTGAACAAAAACATAAACAGTTTTAGAATCCTTGGAACAATGTTAACAAAAGGATGTTCAGTTTTTTGTATTTGAATTTTTTGTTCTTATATATGCGATATTTTACCACAATATAAAGTAGAACGAAATTTTGGTTTTGAACTATGATAAAAAAAGTTCAAATGCAAAAATTGGAAAAATACGAACATAGATTTGTTAGAAATGTTCCAAGAATTCTAAAACTGTCTTTGTTTGCTTCCTAGCACAAAAAATCAATGACATCTATTCCTTTGAATGTTGAAAATAAGTAACTTTTCAGTACAGGCCATAAACAAAATTTTTTGTTGAAGTGTAATTTAATAAAAAATTATGTAATTGAGAGTTGTTTTCATTTTTATTTCGATAATCTCCATGCATACCTTCATATTCACACTGTGAATTGTAATTTCCATGAAAAAATAAATAGATGAATTTTTTTTCATATGAATTATGAAATTATTTAATTTCAGTCTGTTTTTATGAAATTTGTATATAACATGTACCTTTTGAAAAGAAACACAATTTCACCTGTACATTTTTTTTGATTCAGGCCTTAGTTTTTGAAAGAAATTAACATTTTGGTTATTAGTCCATTGGTACCTATTGCAATTTCAAAAGAATAGAACTCATTGAGTTTTTATGCTAGACCAAAAACATAGACAGTTTTAGAATCCTTGGAACATATTTGACAAAAGTATAGTAGCAAATTTTCTATTTGACAAAACAAAACAGGAAAAATGAACATCGGAGCGACAGGGGCCTTGCAGAGGCCTCGGATGACCCCCTTAACCCGCGCACGGTCGCGCATCCCTCAGAAAAGTAGTCAATTTACCCGCGTTACTCTGCCGTTCCCTGTTCACTTACCGTAATAGGCAGAGATGTAAAAATATGAAGTAATGAGTAAAAAATGTTGCTTTACACTTTGATGTTGTCAGATTTTTGATAACTTGAACCGTTTCTTTGTAATATGGAGTCAAACTCCGTAGATTTTTGCACAACATTGCTTCAAAGAGATCAATGGCCATTTTTGTGTTTTGGGAACAATGTAATGTTTTTCACTGCTATTTTATGCAGAAAATCCTTCCAAACCTGCTGATGTTTATATTTTTCCTCTACAACAATTAGAAAAAAAGTTATGACCATTTATGTCTACTAGGTGTTATCCATTCTTCGTTTTAGTTCCTACATAAATGCATGTTTGCATGTCTGGTTATATTACTGTAAGTATAGTGTTTCGAAACTTGTAATTTTCACACAATATGAATAAAATACTGCTCTACACGCTACTGACTTCAGATTTGTCTTATTTGCCATTTTTGCGAAATATGGCGAAATAAGGCCCTGGGTAGTTTCGCTGGTAACTGAGGCTGCCACTGACTGTTCGCACGCACACCCTCTCACGGTCACCTCATTTACCACACTGACTGTGCTTACCCCTCCCAACTTCCAAGTGGTTGGAGCTCTGTCTTAACCCCCACAATGTGGGGGTTTCTGGCTCCAGCTGTGTAGCACTCGCTGAGACGATCATTTTGGTGTATAACAACTTGGGGTTATGCCTTACGTCTGGCAACCAGTGAGCCTGGTAAATGAGGCGACCAGTTACAGTTCGCGGGTTAATGGAGGAACGATAGCTGGAATAAACATTACATAGGATTTACCGAGTGGTGTCCCACTCTATGAAAAAGTCCTCATAACTTATTATCAGATTCATAAATCGTGACGATCTCATATCACCATGAAGTGCATAAAATTTTGTTACGGACATGACTTAGAGTTTTCAAAATGGCCGCCACCTACTCTAATGCCACAGTTCAGATAATATCATACATTTCCAAAAACACGCGCGACTTTTTCTAACGTGATTTAATCCCATGCATTGCTTAACTCACTTCAATAATTCGATTGACTTCAGGAAAGGAATTTTTCTTCAATCGAATTATCTTTAGAAACTTATAAACGAAGAACGCGGTTAATATTCAAATCATATTTATTAAGCAGCCTTCGACGACGGCAACGCCGGAGGCGGTTTGCGAGTCGTAATCTCTAACCCTATTGAAAATCGAGGACAGTGCACCGGTGAAATATGAGTGGAAACATGGACGATTTGAGGTTGGTTTATCGTCTATTTAAGGGTCAAATGTCCAGTCTCCGCGACCATACTGCGCCCTTAATACGTCCATACTGCGACCAACTTTGGTCGGTGAACAGCTTCAAATCAACCTCAAATCACCTCTAAAACAAACTTAGGCCGATGAATGGTTTCAAATCAACCTCAACCCAACTCTACATCCAATGCATCGCTCGCTTCGCAACCTTAATCAACTCCAAATCACGGGTGGCCACCTCTACGCAATCGCTTAAAAAACGCTCCCAGCTGCCAGTGTATGACGTCACGCGCATATATACATATGGTTGTGACGTCATACACTGGCAGCTGGGAGCGTTTCTTTTCCATCGTACAGAGATCACTTGTGATTCTGATTTTGCTAGGGTGAAGAAGCAACAAGATTAACATACCATGCTAACCGCACACCAATAATAAATATCATCTACCCTTATTTAGGATATATGAATCAATTGCGCAACCTTAACCAACACATTTACGTAGATATTTGGTAGCAACGATCAGATATTCGGTATAACCACCCCTCACCCACACACACACACAAATATGTACCTGAACACATTGTTGATCACCTTCGAGAACGTCCTTCAATTCAGAGGTTGCTGAAGACGGACGAGGGACATTCAGGTTTGGTTTCCACATTTTGTTGCTTTTACATTGCCTTCACTACCAGCCCCACCACAACGATGAATCGTCATAAATATCAATTGACCGAGGTGGTGAAGCTCATAGTTAGGCCATATCTCGTTCCTCGTCAACAGGAAGAATCGCCGTTTTCCCCAGAAATCACGGGTCTGAACTCAAATACAAGCGAAATTTTAGAAGAAAACGACTCTTTGTGCGTTCCAGCGTCATTTTCTTATGAAGCTTCCGTTAGAGTAGCCAATGCAGCATACAACCGTCTTTCTTTTTAACCGTTGCAGATAAATGTAAATTGCTGTCTTTTTATTTGAAATTCGGATCGAAACGTTAAAAAATATTTATAAAATCCTGTCATAAAATTATTGATGAGGCGATGTATTGGTATCGGTCATTTTTACTGGTGTTGGTAAAATCCGGCCGATACTTTCCAATAACGCGTATTTTATCATAAAAATGAAGGTCATAAATCATGAAAGTAAAAGTATGATCAAATAAAGAGCCTATTCATAACTAGTAAATTAGTTAGCTAACTGTTGAATTACAGTGTTTAATAAGGCCCGCTAACTGAATTTACTTCTTCGACTTCCCGATGAGGCACGTACGGTCAGTAAGTGAAAGCTATGTAACATGAATAGTGGAAAACAGAAGCGACATATAATTATTATACTTAAACAACAAAACGGGCGAACCAAAATCAAACCAATTATGTAAATAAAGTTGAAGGTGTATTTTAAAGTTTTTGAAATTTAATGCAGAAAAAGCTGAAAATTCGATTTTTATTTATCTTGTAAATCGTCAAATACTACAAAGCGAATAATTTTATTTTAATTTTAGCATATGAATCCCCGTACAGTAGGAATAGAGCATTTTTCATTAATTTACGATGTTTGAAAAATTCACGAACAATCTTATAGTTAGTTGCGCGTGTTTGGATCTTTTTGGTTTCGGGGCCTATCGAATATTTATGTTTTTATCGCCGAAGTATGTATTTTGTTGTGGAAAACACAAACATGCTAACTATTTTGTGGATAAATTATTGTTTTGGTCCACTTTTGGAACTACACCTTTTTCACTTCAAATTAATCTAAGTCACGTTCAAATTAATCCGAGTAAAGTTCAAATTCATCCGAGTCAAGTTCAAATTAATCCAAATCAAGTTCAAATTGATCCAAGTCAAGTTCAATTTAATCCAAGTCAAGTTCAATTTAATCCAAGTCAAGTTCAATTTAATCCAAGTCAAGTTCAAATTAATCCATGTCAAGTTCAAATTAATCCAAGTCAAGTCACCGATACTTTTACAATTTTATTAAAATAAAATCACATGAGTAATGCAATAAAATTATTAACTAATGTATCTAATAATATAACAATATTAACAAAAAAGTTTTCGATTAGGAATAATAGAACTGCTCTAGCTTTGTTAACTATATTGTTGCAATAAAATAACAAAACGAAATCCTTGCAATAGATGTTTCAAACCGTATTGCAAAGTAATGTAGACTAGTTGTAATAGGAAATGTTTTCAAAAGTAGACCGAAAAAATAATTTCTCCGCAATATGGTTATCATTTTCATGTTTTTCACACCAAAATACATACTTTGACGAAAAGAAAACATTAAAATTCGATAGGATCCGAAACCGGAGAGATGCGCTAACACGCAACCAACTATAAGATTGTTCGTGATTTTTTTCAAACATCTTAAAATAGAAGAAAAATGCAAGATTTGTGATGAACGGCGATTTGCATGCTAAATTGAAATAAAATAATTAGCTTTGTAATATTTTACGACCTACAAGCTCAATTAAAATAGAATTTTCAGATATTTTTATGTTTAATTTATAAAAACTTTAAAATGCGCTTTCAACTATATATGATAGGTTTAATTTTTGTTAGCTAAAAATGTTTTAGTTGTAAAAGTATAAAAATTTTATGTCCCCATTGTGTATAACTATTTATGCCACAAAGTTTTGACACAGACCGTCCGTGACATCGGGAATTCAACGTAGTAAATTCACTTAGCGGGCCTGATTAAACGATGTAATTCAACATTAAGCTAATTTATTTGGTATGAATAGGCTCTTTAGTTGATTATACATTTCTTTAAACGAATTATCACCTTATTTTCATTTTTCACGATAAAGTACGTATTGTTGGAAAGTATCGATGAAGTATCTGCCAGATTTTGCCGCTACCGATATATCTGTACATCACTAGCCTACGATCACGCAACGTTTGCTAGTAGGAAGCTCCTCAATTCAAAATATAATTCAACTCTATCTCATCAATAATGTTAATGTTCATCAGGTGGTTAAGGAGTTTTATTCGGTTAGTATTTACTTTAATGCGTTCACGGAAATCACGACCTCTGTTTTAAAGAATCACTAAAAGAGCTCATATACGAACGCTTTACACGAATGACATTTTGCTCGCTGATACGTAATTTTCAAGCTATAACATGAATTACGTTCAGGTTAATTTAGCATTATATATTCGGCTGCATCGTACCTGCATTCTTGAAATACGCCCGATATTTTGGCGGTAACCATCAGTGTCAGTATGGCTAAGGTAAGTTATTTTAGGTTAGTTTATTCAGCTAATCTAACGTCACCTAATCTAATTTACCCTAGCATCATGTCATGCTGTATTACATCATATTTACGGGTCCATTTCTCCGCTTTTATATACAAAATTCCTATAACTTCACAGGTTAATAACTTAAACATTATGCATCAGTGAGCAAAATATCATTCATTTAAAACGTTCTTAAATGTGTTCCTTTGGAGATTCTTTGAAAGAGAATTCTCAATTTCCGCGAACGAATTTAAGTAAATATTGATGTTTTTTTCTTTAAACATCGTTATTCCGTAATTTTATAACGCAGCTCGTCCGATATTTATTGAAGTTTAATTTTCTTACTAATAAATTGAAAACTAGTGATGTACAGATAATAGAAAAATGCCGATACCGAAACTATCGGTACATCCAAATTGAAAATATTGCATATTGTTTCTTGTCAAAGGTTTCTCAAGTGGAATTATACTGCAACTTAGAAGTTTAAAGCTAAATTGTGTTAACACTTACTGTAAAATAAGAAAGGAATTAATAGTGAATAAACACATCATTACTATTCATTACAATTCATTCACACTAAAAAATTATTCAGACGACAAGGTTGAAGGCACTTGTCTCAATCGTCACCTTTATCTGCGCTTGACAACATGCCATACCGGCATAACGTCTTCAATGGAATAAGAAACTCACTTGAGAGCGAACACCTTATACCTTTTCAGAGCAAAAATTGTTTCAAAAATAAGATACACTCTAACGTACTTCACACTTGCACTGAAATACATTCTGACATTGCTTGAAACTTATTAAATGAGTCAGAAACCAGCACCACATCTGAGACTCACAACTGCCAAAACACAATTCAAATAACTGCCGCCGCCCGGCCGCCGTGAAACTTCGAAAGAGCTTGCCATCTTGCCGACGCGCGCGAGCAGTGTTGCCATCTCTAACTCGAGTGCAGATAAAATTTTTGGCTAAGATGAATAACAGGATAGTATTATTTAAATAAATGATTAAATTGCATTTAAATACCTTATTACATTATAAATATCCGCAAGTTAAAGTTTTAGGTAAATTTACCAATTTTTTAGCTGACAGCTTTGACTAGCAAGTATTCCTCGGCAGCTACCAACTGTAATTTTCATGGCAAATGAATTTTGCTGTCTGAGAGTGCTCAAGAATGTTGGCATGTACGATTTTCCATAAGAATGTTTTTTATCTTTCATTTGAGAGTAATTTGAACTCAATAGGTGAATCATTTCAAAAGTTACGAGTGGTAGACTGAAATCTAAAGTTGCACTCAAGAAATTCTAAAGAAATTTCTGTAGTTTCCAGAAGACCGTTCCCATACAGTCACCGCTGCAGCCTGACAGTATTATGTCCTATGAAAAGTTTAACTTTTTAAGCTATTAGTGTCTTAAAAATTTATAATTATCGGCTTTTCAATGTATTCATCGTATTTTGATTTTTATTGTAGGTATCTCTCACTGTTTCGAGACGGTATCTAAATAATAAACCGATGAACAGTTATTCTCATACTAAACTATTGCATTTCTTTTAATATTGTTATCATTGTCACAATTTACTTCTGTTTGTAGGCTATTACGTGTGGTTTTTCATCCACGTATTCTTTAAGATTTTTGTCTATAATGGATCTGTCCAAATTGTGCGAGCATTGAATTAATTTTCGATTTATCTGCAAGCCTCTTTTAAAATGAGCCAAGAGCTTGAAACGTTCATATGAATTCGTTTTTAAAATGGATCTTCTCTATCGCCTGCTTTACGGACTGTTTTTTCTTGTATGAGATTTGCTCATATAATTGTTCTGCCAATTATACATATTTTATTAGGCTTGATTGGAATAAAACATCCCCTCAGGGGGATACAACTATTGTATATGTGGGAATTAGCGCTCCCAGGGGAAAAATGTGAGGGCCCGAGCTGAGAGTTAGATAGGGCTTCTTTTTGTTGAAATAAAATGATTTTGTTGGGTTAAGGACCATCTTTTTTCGATTCACTACTGCACGGTTTTTCAGCACCTCGGACTTTTTTCCTCAACTCTTATCTTATTTCATGAATTTCTTTCTCATCTTACTCTCATATGCTGCTTAGATTCCTCATTCTCTTATCTCCATACTGAATGGTGCCTTCCTCCTTCCTCTCCGATTCGCTCTATTTGTTTGGCGGTTAGGGAGGCTTTAACAAACTTATAATCTAATCTGGAATAAAACATCCTATTCATAGAGGCCTGAATATTTTAATTTTCATCTCAGTGTGAAAGGTTTTATAATTAGTAAAGCAAAAATTTAAAATTTCAAAATAGCTTTTTATATTTATTTCATTATTATTTTGTCTATTTCATTTCAAAATCAAGAGGTTATTTAACATAGATTAATTTTAGTTGCTTGAGAGCATGAGAAACAAGTGCCAGAAAAACACGGTATCAGCGATTCTGAGCCAGATGGCCGTCCTTGGCCAAGTCAACCTCGAATCGCTACTAGATACCGCGAGTTAAAGACGGTGTATGGACGGGAGGCCGCGGATGGCAGTGCCGATCATAACATGCTCGTAAATTGGGCGGTGTACCGTTGTTTTATCGGTCGGATGGCCGAATGACCAATAAATCGCGGATAATAAGCCTTGTCAACCATATTCCACCGGTGCACCGTCCTCGATTTTCAATCGGGAAGTGGTTGAGTAACTCTCAGAGTTACGCGGGTTACTCGAACCGTCAAAAACAGTGTTTCCAAAGTTGATCCGTTACCTAGATTAATTTTAGAAACACCGGTTAGTGTCACCCGAGTAACTTTCTCCGCAACCTCGTTTAGAAGAGGATTATTACCGGGTTGGGTTTTGACGTCACTAATGTTTACAAACAAAGTTTTTCGCAAATCTTTGCTAATGAAGTGGCATTTTCGTATTTACTTACGAATGAGTGACCTTATAGGATAAAATTGAAAGATATATCCATAGTTTTTAGTATTTTAGCATATTGTGTGAAGTTTGAAGCATTAAAATGGAAAATTATTAGAAATTAGTGTTATATACACACGCAAATAGTGTTCATTTTATGCCATTTTTACAAAGCTGAGGAAAATGAATTGTCTTCCGAATTCAAATAGTTCCCATTGTATAAAAACTAAGTATGTAGGTACTGGTATTCATTTATACTCATTCAATATGAATTAGGGGCCTTAATTTCTTTTTACTCAGTTATTTATGAACCGACTCTTTCCTTCAAAGGATAAAAATTGTCATATGCATTTTCAAAATTCACTTCTTTATCAAAATGTCAAGTTTGAAAGATTATTAACAAATATTCTCCTACTGGTAAAGGCTAGAAAGATTATATCTCCAACAACAATGTTGGCTGGTTAAACTTTGATGAAATCTGCAACACAGTTCACATTGTGAGTCTAACATTTTTTAATTGGAATATTTAAGTTGCATATTGTAGTAGGAATATAACTCCTACAAGAGTTGAATTATTGGATGGCTTTGCCTAAGCTATTTGTGAGAGTTTATCATTGCATCTGCATAAATGTTCCCTGTACTGTTGAGATATAGAACTTACAATTAACAATTGTCTTTTTTTCTTGAGAGTAATTTCCAACTTATGAGGCTAATTCGAATTTTATATTATTTTAGGTTTATTAACTGATTTAACACATTTCCTGCGAAGGGACGCCTCGAAGGGTGGTCACTGCGAAGGGTGGTAACTTAGGTGATTTTCATAATGCTGCTGACCCACGTGCAGTCACTAACTCATTTTTTATTAAAACTTACTGAAAGTTAAATAAACGCCTGGTCCAGTTAATGTTTGCAATTTGCAAAGTTAATTACCACAATTGAGTTTCAATTTGAATTGAATATTGAACTTCAGTTTAACCCATCGCAGTTAACATGTCAAAGTAATGATTTCGATTTTGCCCTATATCAAATTAGGATATAATTCTCTTGTGTAAAAGATAAGTCAACTAAAATTAGAGATTAAGCTTGTGTCGCTCCTAAATTGGTTTAAATAAAATCAGAGCTTAACATTTCTTTTCGTACTGTATTTCTTTAAATTTGAAGGCTGAGATGAAATATTTAGTTTTTCATGGAAGTTATTTGCCATAGTGAAGTTTTTGTGAGTAATTATAATCTTGATTAATTATTGAACTTAGTTAACTGTTAAAAAAACTGATGAAATGAATACTCTCACACGGTAAAAAAAATTCAGGGCCCTTAGTTAAACATTTGGTCTACTTTTTTTTGTTAAAATAGTATATATAGTAATTTTTTCTTAAAAACAACTTTTTTTATTCAATTCTGAGATTTTCTTTGTCATATTTGCATCTATGACTTTTTTTAATTTTCTATTAGGTTTTAAAAGTTTTATAAAGCTGAATTTTTGTGCGTTAAGTGTTGGAACACATCTTGTTCATTTATTACTTTATTATAAGGCTTCTTCTCCCTTCTTGGTGGGATTTTAGTTAGGAAAGTTGGTTGTGGTGGGACAACTTTAATCAATTTACATTCTAGTTCAATTATCCTAGCCATATACAGGATTTGTAAATTAAAAGAAATTATTAATATTGTTTAACTCTGATCAACCATTTAAATTTGCTATAGATTTCATGGGTACGTTTAATATAGTGATAATTTTCTCCTGAATGAACTTTTAGATAATAAAAATCCACATTTATTTGCGTTAGTTATCATGGTCCTATGAAACTGTATGGATTTTTTATTGCGGAGGATGTTATACAATTTCACCTGTGAGCCACTCTTCAAGAACGCATGAACGTAGTTCCATTTTGTAACAAATACCTTAGTAACGGAGTGGCTAGCTGACAGGTGTGAGCAGCAAGCTGGGGCTAATATGCACAGCACGATGAAAAGTGAGGCAACAAGGACATAACTATTGCATCCCCGTATGTCGAGTACATTACTTGCATCATTATTGTATCCCTGTGCGATGGCTCTGGTTTAAATAGATTCATTTATTCAATGTTATATTTAAATAGAATTAATAAACCATATCACTAAATCTATTTGACATGGAACTTCTTGCACTGTGGAGCAACTCGCCCTCTTTTATCATAAAAAATAAAAAAAAATTCTGCATCCTTAGTGAATATAGAACTGATGAACTTCACATGTGTAAGGCGCTTGTCATAATTCACGCTTGTTTCAAAACAACATTACCGACTTTTGCTTCATATTGAGTGAGGTCACCTGCTTCTCAGAATAGGGAGGCGTATATTTGTCTTGGGAGAAGAAATTGTGTAAGCATACATTGACGACTGTTAAAATTAAAAATCCTCGATCTTTTTGAACCCAGTATTAAACAGTTATTTTGTTCATAAATATTTCAAAAATTGGGCTTCTTTCCATCAGGAGTTATTTTAACTTGAACCTGAATAACAGGAGAGTAAATTAGTGGTGTTGAAAGAATCTCAAGAGCAAGCAAAATATAGATTTTGGGTAGCTGAATAGCAAATGTTCAACCCTTGTAAAAGACTGAAAAGGAGTAAATGCTGATTCTGGTAGGCGTTTCATAAAGTTGGTGAATATATTACTCTATTCATTAATTAATCATTTAGGTTATTGAAAAATAGACGTACGAATATTTCTTGTATTCAAGAACAATTGAATGTCACGTGCCTATAAAACTAGTAGTTTTTCATATTCTGGGTTAAAAAAATTTCTCTGAGCAGGTATAAGCAAACATAACCTCATTCACTTCGGGTGGCTGGTAGTGTTAATTATAACGAAGTTCTTAAATATCTAATTCTTTTATTTGACAGTTTCTAAATTTTTCCTCGAATCCTAATTTTTGTATTTCACGCATACTTCATATTTCTAGTCAGACTAAATCATTTTTTTTGTTTTACTTACAATCTGAATGAAAACCATGATAAAAGATGCCTACCGAGCTGATTGTTTCATTATACAAATTTCATCTACATGGTCATTAAAGGCATGCTATCCCCCGTTTCATTGGGAAAGAATTGCCACGGTAATTTTTTTATATTATGTCGATTTATAGAGCATATGGTATTATGTAATTGTACTGAAGTGCAAGTTAGCTGTGATACTTCATTTCTTTTGCAAGGTCACATCATTTTGAGGCATTTTAGTGATGATTAAATTTACAATTGACATGTTATTTAAATAATAAACTCTGTTAACAAATTGCTGTGGGCTAACTAGAGCTTGAATGATTTTTCAACATAAATGGCTTTCCTTTATTTTCTATATTTTTATTAAGCTATCTGATATTCCTGAACCCAAAATAAATTTAGAGATTTTCGTTCATGAATGTACGGTCTCTAGAGGAAACTTTTCTTCGTTTTGTTTAATTTAGTCTCAAATTTCTGTTAATCAAAAATTTATTTTAAAATAAATCTCATGGTTAAACATTGTTTAGTTTTTTCAATTTCACTGTATACAACGAAGAACTGGACATTTTTTCCATACTAGGATTAAAATACTTATACTGAATTGCCAAGCAACAAAGTAATAGATCAAAATATGTTCTACAGTAACTGTGTCATTGCCGATTGATTTAGATGATTCAGAAATTAGCTGATTCTTGTATTGAAAATAAATAAACATAAATGATGAAACTAGGAAAGTAGGCCCAACACTGTGGTTATGGCCAGTTGCACAATAAAAAAGATTAGCTGCCGTGGAACTCAAACAGGTTAGGTGAGGCAGGTAGAAAATTTTTGAACAATTTTATAACCTCACGTGTTAAAGCAATTTAAACAATTTAAACAATTTATTTACCACAGAAGATGCAGAGGTGGAATGTTTCTTAATACAATGGTCAGAGTTGAGTATAGCTACCTGTGGGCCCGAATAAGTTCAGCGACTTCTAGGGCATCCTACCATTACATTATTCTAGGGCGTACAATAATATTTAACCTAATTCACTTAGCCTAGTTTCGCATTAGACTGATCAACAGGATAATGAACTCGATATTGATGTTTAATTTTACAATATAGGTCATATGGACAATATTTAACAGTATATTCGATAACGATTTGGGAGCAGACTGAAAATCGGCGATATTACTCATGGCAAATTGCATTATTAGAACCAGACATGTAGGAGGCAGGATTTGACTTGGTGATCTTACACGACTAATATTCTGATAAGAAGTGAGACTCAAGATTTCTTTTAAATACCTTGTAAGAATTACTCTCACGGATCTCCGCAGGTATTGAGTTCCAGGTTTTAGTTCCAACGAATAGTATACTATGTTGCGAGCGGGCCTTTGAATAATAAGGAAGCATGAATTTACTTTTATTTCGTGTTAAATGGTCGTGATGACCAGTTTGCGCAGTTAATAACTGTTGAAGGCTATTGTCGCCATCATTAGCTAATGTTTTGTAGATGAAATTGCAGATGGAGATTTTGTAGAGATCCGAGAGTTTAAGTATTTGTAAATTTTTGAATGAATCATTTGTGTGAGCATTATATTCTAGGTTCTTTACCGCTCTGATGGCTCTTTTTTGCAGAGTAAAAATTATATTGGTTTTATTTTTATCAGTTCCATGCCATGCTTCTATTCCGTATTGCAGGTATGGTGAAATGAGCGTTCGATAAAGCATTAGTAAGGCTGTTTCAGGCAGGAAATTTTTAACTTTATTCAGGATTCCGATGGATTTTGATAATTTAGAACTAATATGAGTGATGTGCTCTTTGAAGGTCAGATGTTTATCTATTATGATGCCCAGAAATTTACATGAGTTGGTTTCTTTGATTTCACCTTCGCCAATTTTAATGGATGGTAGAGATATATTTTTCTTGTATGAGAACGCAATATAATTTGTTTTATCGATATTGAGGCTTATTTTATTAGCTTTAAGCCACAGTGAAACCTTATGGAGTTCATTATTTATACTCTCCGCAATCGTAGTGGGATTTTCGTTCGGAAGGACCGCAGAAAGCGTACTGTCATCGGCAAAAAGTATGAATTTAAAAAATGATGTAGATTTAATAATATCATTGATAAAAACCAGAAAAAGGAGAGGCCCAAGAACAGATCCTTGTGGAACTCCATGGCTAATTTTCTGTGGGTCCGATTTTGCGTCGTCAATGACAACGTATTACTTCCGATTTGTTAGGTATGATCTGAACCAATCATGGGCAACCCCACGAATGCTATAACAATGAAGTTTCGAGAGTAATATGTTATGGTCCACACAATCGAATGCTTTTCGAAAGTCAAGAAATACAGAGAAGACAGTCTTTCCGTTATCTATATTAGAATAAAGGAATTGTAAATGATTTAATATTGCCTGTGTTGTTGATTTTTTACAGCGAAAGCCGTATTGTTTATCATAGAGAAATGATTTTTGTTCAAAATAAGAGTACACTTTTTTATACACAATTTTCTCGAATACCTTGCTAATAATTGGTAACATGGAGATAGGTCGATAAATGTTTACACAGGTTTT
Organism: Morinoia aosen; assembly: GCA_030386875.1. Classification (NCBI taxonomy): domain Eukaryota; kingdom Metazoa; phylum Arthropoda; class Malacostraca; order Amphipoda; family Talitridae; genus Morinoia; species Morinoia aosen. The sequence continues at coordinate 9,786,237 of CM059569.1, read as the reverse complement.
TTCACCATTTTTAAAGATAGGGGTTACTCTAGCAACTTTGAGGGAGTTCGGGAAAGTGCCCAGTAAGAGAGACTGCTTAACAATATTGGATATCAGCGGAGCCACAATATCAGCAATTATTTTAAGTATTTTAGTTGGAAACGTTTGTAACCCACTCGATTTATTTTTCATGTTGTTTATGCACGCAATTACATCGGAGGAGTTTGTAGGCGTAAAGAAAAAGGAGTTGTGTTCTCGAATATGATCCATAAATTCCAGGTGATCAGTAGGTTCACTTGGAATACCATTGGCTATAGTTTTACCTACGTTTACAAAGAAGTTGTTGCAGAGATTAGCAATTTCATTCTTCTCATGGTATTTTACATTATATTGAGTGATATATCCAATTTTCTTTTTATCGGCGTTATTCGGTTTATAACAAGAGTTAAGGAGGCGCCAAGTCTTTTTAACGTCAGCTTTGAATTGAGTAAACTTGAGGGTAAAGTAGCTCTTTTTTGATGTTCTTATCTGGTTTGTCACATAGTTTCTGAATCGGTTATATGTTTCTCTAGATATTCGCCCTTCGCAAAGGAGGGCTAGGTACGCTTGGCGTTTCTTTATATTTATCACGATGTCTCTAGTAATCCAGGGCTTTTGTTTATTTTTCGGGGTAACTGTACGAGTTACAATTGGGCAACACTGATGGTATGCGTTCATTATAGTTTCAGTCAACTTTACTACTGATTCATCAATGCTCCTTGTATTATTGTTTTGTAAGGTGATGTGCAATGTTGGCATTAAATCTTCTAGAACGGTGCGCATTTCTTCTAAATTTGATTCGTTTATTTTACGATATGAGTAAGTTTCAGCCCGTGCTTTGGTGCACGCAAGATAGACATTTTTCTTAATAAGAAAAACTGGAAAATGATCTGATAAGTCAGAAGTAATTATTCCAGCAAGAAAATCACTTGGGTCTGTCATAAAGATATTGTCAAGCAGCGTAGCACATTCTGAGGTTATTCGTGTTGGCCTTGTGATGATCGGAAGGAAAGATTTAGAATGAAATGCATTTAAGAAATTAGAGATTGGTTCATAGCTTTCATGTTTCAGCAAATCATAGTTGAAGTCACCGCATATTATTATGTCATTGTAGAAGGACCTGTTGAACTGAGAAATAATTCGATTTAAGCTCATTAAGGAAGGATATAGGACAGGCTGTAGGCGGCCTATACACCGTTCCAAGCACAATTCGTTTGCTATCTCTAGACAGTTCTACGAATAATGATTCTATATGATCCTGATTCAGTGTTGCACTTGCTATGATTCTCGAATCCATGTGCTTAGAAATGTATGTTTTGATGCCCCCGCCTCGCTTGTTTTTTCGTAGCGAATGGTAACTATGATAATTTTCAAATTTAATCATGTCTTTGGTCGAGTCATCTAGCCAGCTTTCGGTGAAGCTAATCACATCTAAGGTATACATAAGTTCAGTAATAGTGCATTGTATCTCTTCCAATTTTGGATAGAGTGACCTACAGTTCCAACACAGTAGCAAAAAATCCTGCCGGGTTATTCGTATAGATTCGTTGAATTTTGATATATTAGTATATCTGCAGTTTTCAGAGTCGTTTAGGTTTGGAAATATTCTGTTCAAATGATTGAGATCCGGGTCGATTTCATCTAATATATCAGCGTGACCAGTCATTCAAAATTAGTAAACAGTAGGCAGTAAGTACTATTGTATAACTTAAAACGAAATACAGAGTCAAGATTAAAAGGATATTTCTATCGAAAAACTAGCTTAGAAAGTATAGAAAAGAGTAAGAAATCTAGCGGGATTTCGAGAGTACACTCAATACTCAGCCAAGAGCGATTAATATTGGAGTTCAATATACAAAATTGATGCGTACAAATTGCTGAAGGCGTTGTTACAAAGTTCACATACAACAGGTAATAAGTTTTAAAAAAATAAAAATAAATAGAAAAAATTTAGCGACGATGATAATCTAATCAGCTAATATGTTTTACACATAATAATGATTTGTTGATTAAATATTACATACAATTTACGAGGAAAGGCGAACAAGGTGGATATCAATATTCCATCATAACATTGGTAGGTACAAATTGCTGATGGTGTTGTTGCAATTTCCAATACACTTGTCATAAATGTTCATATATATCTGTCATAAGATTGTCAAAATTGAGGTAAAACTGCCGTATATATCTTTAGAGGTTGGAACTGATTCATGACATGAAGTTATGCAGTTTGAAGATCTAGTGTAAAGTTATAGAATTCTAGTCGTTATTGGCATACGAGTATATAATTTGACACAGGTACATGTTTTGATACCTAATTGAGGTGAACACCCAAGACCTGATTCGATGATTTACCCAGTTGCCGCATCAGGTATTGGTCGAGCTCTTCTGGCGTGTTAATCTGACGTCTCGAGTCCGGTTGTCCAGGGATGAATGCGAAGATGTTTCCATCCTGGGTCCTCGGGGTTCCGATTTTTTCCGGGAAATTTCTCTTGGCTACTCTCAAGGTGTACATGATCTTGGCTCGTGAAGGTATTAGATATTCATTTATATAGAACGTTGGTTTATTTACTCGGCAGGCAGAGAGAATTTCACGTTTTTTGTTGTAATGTTTCAGTTCGAAAGCGATGTTTCTTCGATCCTCGTTTCCACTTAGTGGTTTTCTTCCCATTCTGTTAGCTGACGTGATGTCAGCATCACTGAGGTCAATGTTGATGTCCTTCAGAATTTTGCAGACTGTTTCTTCGCAATTTTCGTTGTTGTGTGAATGAGGTAGTTCTCCCCCGGAAATGACGAGAGTACATTTTCTATCTTCCAGGTCTCGGCGCTGATCATTTTTTTCCAAGCGATCGAGACGTGACTCCAAGCTTTGTATTTTCTCATTCTGCTCTTCAATCATTTGTTTGTGTTCTGCTTCTTTTCCTGCTATTGTTTCAGATAGTGTTTTAAGGCCGCTTATTTCACTTTTCATTTCGTCAATATCACTATTAAATTTTGTCATCACTGAGTCGAAATATTTTATTAGAACAGATACCACTTCTTTGCAGTCTTGCTTTAGGCTAGACACATCAGGATATTGACCAAACTTTGGTTGATACTCACAGATGTTATTGCAGCTGCTGATGTTGTTGCGTTGCTTTTTGGGTCCCATCTTGTAGGTTGAGAGAGTTGGCTTCCTTGTATAAACGAGGGTTGAACACCTTCACACTTTATGAGGGAATATTATATTCTTAGTTTGATGATTTATATGTTAATATCCCATTTGAATCCTCATGGCGAGAGAGGGTACCCATTCAGGCTAGAAGTACATTCTTTCTAACAATAGGCACTTTGTTTCGGAGCGAGCGGAGCGAGCGCAACGCACATCCTCACCATATGGAGTCTCAGAGGACACAGAGCAAGATGAGATTATATAAAATATTACAATACATAAATTTGAATGTAATTACTCATCAGAAAATATATTAAGAGAGTCAAAAGAAACCCTCAAATACTAATACAGGATATACAATAACCACCTAATTGCATGCTACCTAAGCGGATTATATAATTTGTTGTTCCATAGTTACATTTTTAAAATTATCAGTAACATTTAAAGTAAACCTAGTGAGAACAGAAAATTGTACAGAAAACCAACTCTCACACTCGAGTCATTATTTGCTCAATCTGTTATATTAAATACAGTGATTTTTTCTCAATTAAAAAAGGACTGCTAGCAAATTTATAGGCAGAACCAACGAAGTTTTTATCAAAAGTTTGTGTACAGTAAATTGAGCGTAGGATAAATGGAAACGAATGAGCTTGTGTGTTTGCTGATAAGAGTAATAACGACTAATGGTACATTGCTTAAGAAAAAGCGAACAACTTGTCATTCAATGAAAAATTCTTCGTTGCGTATAAAAAAGTCTGCATTTCTTTTCGATGCAGTAAAATAATAATTCAAACAAATAAATATACAACCAAAAATTCAAAATCAGGCATAGCTATATCCGCCAACGGTTTTTCACAATAACAGTAATGTTAAAAATTAATGACCATTGATTTAGGTACATGTGCGAGTGTAATAGATCGATTACTAAATGATACACAAATTCATTTTCAACACGCTTGTTCCACATCATTCCTTCAGCCTCAGCTGATGCAATCTGTTTGTAAACATTGCTCGAGTCGCCTCAAAATCGCGTTCACAGTTGCGTTTTCAGATCTTGACTAGAATTTCTCCGGTGAGAGTTACGCGGGTAACTCTCCAGGTTATGACTGGAAAATAGCCTCAGGATTGTTTCGACGACTGACCCAGTGGCACTAAACGAGCCGAGATCTGGTGCGAGACTGAGAATGCACGAATGGCGGTTCATTTGATTAGACATGCTTTCTCCGTCATAGTCACCCGACCAGAACTATCCACTAGCAACGCACAAATCGCGATTGGTCAATTATACAGAAAAAAACATTTTTTTGAGCTGTAGCTCATTAAGGCCACCGTACACCTTTTTTCGACCAAATGTTCACAAAAAATTATTTTGCTTTAAATTGAAGCTTTACGTGGGCTGAAGATGCTCAATAAATTTTACAGGCGTGCACGCAATAGAACGCTCAGTATGGGGGTTGTACTGGTGCTGAGGGGGAACAGTTTTTGCTGTAAAAGATTTTTTTTTAACAAAACTTGTTTTCATTATGAATAACAATTTTTTACAAACTTTTTCAACAATAAAAGCAAAATGACAAGAAAAAACAGTTTTTACGCTTAAACAAAATGTTTTATTATGAAAATGTGATTTTTTCTGCATTTGTGGAAACCTACAATTTTTCTCATCCTAAATGCTGCTCCTATAATTTTTGGTGTAAAAAAGTGGAGATAATGTTTTTCTGAAAGAAGAATAACAGAGCTACAGCCCCGAGGTATGAATTTGAGATCTTCAAATTAGGTAAAAAAACGGCAGGTCTTCGGAGTAAAAAAGCGAGCTTTTTGGCAATTTTTCAAAGCCTGTTTTTTTTAACTCGAAACATCTCCAAAACCGAAACGATTCTCAAACATTCCTACCTCAGCTGTGATGCCCAAATGTTCGTCTTTCAAATGACGCTTGTTTCATGTCCATAGGTCGAAATTTGTAGTATGGATAACGTTTGCCGTGCGCCCACTATTTTCCGTTTTCTTTACCGTAACTCATTTTCTAAGAAGAAAATCGAAAATTTTCGACAGGTTTATCCCTATTTTTTTCATACGTTTTACCAGTTTATCAAAGTTCATAAACATTGGTTCATGATTCAAAAACAGTATAAAAGCTGTACGGTCCCCTAAATAGGGTAATCTATCTCGATTTCCGCTCAGTATTTGTAAAAATTAGTATAACTAGGGAGAGGATGGATAATGAGATGTGAAACTGAAGCGAGGGAATTCGTACTGGTGATTCACTCTTATCTTCTCCGTGACTATGATTTTCCAGTTTATTGAAATTCAGATTTTGGCATCCATTACATTCTTGCTTTTCTTCAATCCAGGTCCTTAGTTCATAACTCCTTTCAGTCTCGCTGTTTCAATAGTAGGGAGTGGGAACACACCTTCAGTGTAGATTCTTCGTTCTTTTATTTTCATGGTAAATGATGCCTTCTTCGTCCTCTCTTGGGAACACTGTATTGTAGTTGGAGAGGAGCGACCTGTTAATGCCCGAATCTTTTCTTCATTTTAGTGGTATTACGAACACCGTCGTACGTCCGGCACAGACATCAAATTTTCATCGACATCAGAATGGAAAATCTACTCTGGCAGCGAATTTCCCAGGAGCGCATGAGAAAGCCGTTTCAACATGTAGAAAAAATTATTTCGGTGTATTTTTGAAGAGGGAGGACACCAGCGTCCACATGGTCGTTGAAGGCTGTAATTTAGATAAGGTTCATTAGGTTTGTCTACTCCCTGCGGTATCTCGTGAGTAAGAGCAGACATCTCACCCGCCTGTCTGAAGGGAAAATTTTACGTTCATGGACGAATAATAATTTTTGAGACTAATCCTCTAAATGGAATTATTAAGTTAGGAAAGAAAAGCGAATTGAAGAGAGACTTTCAGGTCGTATTTTTGTATTGCGTCTCTATTTGTTTTCTAGCTCAATGTTTGTCTCTTAAGAAATTAGCTACAGATGTGCATGACACTTGGAATAAAATGTAATGATTACTGATTTTGCCTGAATAAAATACTAAGCAAAGAAACTGAAAATTTTAGACCAAGACACACACTTGCATTTGATTAAAATAGCATTACTGTGCCAACTAAATAGAAAGAACCATTTTTTGAAAATAGGGTAAAAATCGTCTCAGTGAAAATCCTAGGCTGAAAATCTCCTCCTATCTATTAAAGCATTTTCCAAACACTTATTGCACGCCTTCCTTTCCTTATATACTGCGTAATAACTTCATTGTGAAGATTGAGCGAAAGTTGCTCGCTCGTTCCCGCATCCCTTATGGCCACCTAGTCAAGAATACCCTGTGTTATTTCGCAGCTTGAGTAGATATCGCTGTCCTCTTGTTATAAAACACTCAAAAACTTCACTCTCAATTCCCACTGTTCCTGGATACCTTTTATCTGCATTGTATCTCTCTATTGAGTTTAGGTTGTGTGCTTCTGCATTTTTATTGAAATGAAACTAGCTCATTCTGTATTGAACTCATTTTTATGGATTCGCAGTGTGTCTCGATTCGTCATCTGTTCGCAACAATAGCGCCGTTTAACCCCTAGCGCGTAGCAAAACTTCTTTTTTCTTAATGCCCAAATTTTCGGCTCTTCAATACAATGATTGAAGCTAATTTCTGATGTCTCGAGAGAACAATTTAACTTGCCCTTAGTCAGTTTTAACAAAACCATTTATCTCCCATTTGGGTGTATCAGAGCACTCATTTAACGCAATTTTCTTGGTATAACTTAATAAATCAATTCATTGCAATTCTCCTGCTAATGAATGAATCACTTCTGTTCTATCTGTCGAGAAAATATTTGGTATCAACCGAAGTTGTGGAAGTTCAAAAGTCATTCAAGATAGAGTATTTTCACATGTTTCTATCCAATTTACCTACATACATATACCAGGCTTCTTTTCCCTACGGGAGGGTAGCCGACAGCAGGCCACAAACCATCATTCACCCCTGAACTTGAACTTGAAGTTGAGGGCTGACAACGTCGGGGCCTTTGTAACGGCCTTCAATTCCCTCTGCAATACTCACAATATTCATACAAAGGAGTTCAGTGGCTGTGTACCAAACTTTTCCAATAAACTACGCATGGTCCAACAATCCTCGTCACAAACTGCCATTAGACAGCATCACTGGGATAACCAATGCGTCAAAACACCATCCTAAGGCATGGCGGGTCATTACAGTTCACTCTACATGACTGGCTCATTCCAGTCACTGGCTTTTACTCCAGGCACGTACAAGAAAAACTTTCATAGCTTCAATGATACTCAAATTTCACTCATGATCCAATCCAACAAAACAGCTCTCATCACAATCATCTTCAGCACATCTGGCCCACCACTCATTCTCTCCATACTGCTCAAACACCACATTCATGAAACTCTCTCTCTCTCTCACTCTTGCTCATACTTACTACATTCCAGCACAAAATTCTCAATTGTTTCCTCCACTCCACTATCACACTCCTGACCTAATCTATTATTATTATTATCATTCCACCTCCTCGTACTTCTATTCACGCTCAATGACTTACACCTCACAGCAAACAAGAGTTGACGACCAAAACTACCATCATAGAACATCTCACACTTAGGTACTTTCTTTTGCACATACCAGATTAGTGTAGGCTTCCGCGTCATGCTAAGCATCCAGTTATTCAATCCAAACTCTTTTCTTCGCCTCTCAATCTTTTTTTTCCACTTCTTACAGTCCCACTCAGGTCCTTCACCTCCAATATTCATTAAAATCCAGTCATCCACTGGTCTCTCAATTCTAACACGAATAATCTTTTGCACACCTGGTTTCCTTGCATGTCCCCAATATACTTTCTACCAATAGCTTATACTCAGATTCCATTCAAAAATTCGCTTTACCCACCTCCTATTTTGCATTCTCTCAATTCTTACCTTATAATTCAGCACTGCTTTCATCATTCTTTCTGGAAATAAGCTCCACCCTAGTTCACCTCTAATGGCTTCTGTAGCTGTCCATTTTGGAGCAGCCTATGCTAAACGTCCTACTTTATTTTGTATTACATCCAGCTTTTCAAGATCATTTCTATTCCAGGCAAGAGCATTCATATCATACATGACACTAGGTACAGAAACATACTTCCACATTCCTCTCACACATTCTTACTTGTTTGCTCTGTAACTGGGCACACTACTTAACCGTCCACTCCACTGCATTGCTTTTCCCCCTTTCTCACCCTTAGTTCTAGTGCATCCATCTTCACTTTTAATCCAAACTCGATATTTGTATTCTTTTGTTCTATTCTTATTTCTCCAAAATTCCACAGTCTGTCTCCATCAGTCACATCACTATTTACACTCCTAATCAAAAGTTTTAAGCCTCTTGGAAAATTTTAAAAAATGCCTACTTTTCAGTGATAAATAATTAAATGCATTCAACTAGGGATCGGTAATTACTAAAGATATAAGGTTAGAAAGGCAAAAAAATACCAGTAATTTTAACAATTTATTAAGAAATCAACACTTTTAATGACTAATGACTTTTTCAGTTGATTATAATTATGAGACCAGGGTAAAAAAAGTTTGGTTTAAGGATAATTTCCGGTATTTTAGATTAGTTACAGGTTGGCACTGATAGCGTAAGGTTTCACCATACCCAAAGCATGCAAACTTTCCGAATTTGAAAGTGGTCGAATTGTCGAACTGCATAAGCAAGGCTTGTCGCAACGTGCAATCGCAGCTGAGATTCTCCGCATTAAAACTGTTATTTGCAACTTACTAAAGGACACAAAAAATTATGGAACAGCAAAATCAAGAGGTAGACCGAAAAAAATTTGACCTGCATTGGGTAGGAGAATAAAACGGGTGGTTTCTCAAGACAGAGGACGGTCTTCCAAGCAGATTAAGGACAACGTCCTCCTAACGGACCTTTTTCTTTATTATTGAACCAGGAGCAATGAAATTTGGTATACTGCTTGGAAATGCAATTGAGAATCGGTTATCCTCGTGTAGAAAGTGCGATTTTCCTGAAAAGAAAATGGGAAATCAAAGACAACGACATTTTAGGGGGTTTCAAAATGCTTCTTGTCCGATAGTTTTTGAGATAAAGTAATGATTTTGGTATCATTGGATGCGGAAGGACGTGGACATTCCAAATCGCTAAATGATTTTCTCCAATTTTTCAATTGAAAAAAAAATCAAAAATTCGAAAACAACCTGCGTCATAGAAAAAATTCGGATTTATGATGTCATAACTTTTGAACATAAATTTATTGTTAAAAACTATTTTGCGATTTGGAATATCCACATCTTTCCGCATCCAATCATTCCAAAATCATCACTGTACCTCAAAAGCTGTTGGAGCATAAGCAATTTGAAACCCCAAAGTCCATTGTTTACATTATGAGCAAAACAAAGAAACGTAAACAATTGTAATTTAATTTTTTTCATTTTGAATTCAGGTGAGTTCCTTAAAATCATTATAGAGTAATAGAGAGACATAGGAGATGACATAGCAACGTCAAGCCGCGAAGAAAGTGCCAATGGGGAGGTGTAACATGATAAAATACCCCTTCCCCCTCTCCTCCCCCCATTCTTCAAACCCCCGTAGCGGGCGAACGAGTTAACGAACGAGTCTCATTTTTTCACTGTATGTACCTGACCTTTTACACTTCTTATAGCAGCAAAAATCCCAGTTTCTCCAGAACTCTCAAAAACATGGATTCCTATGGGGGGACGCTGTCCGGCCCTCACAGATGCTGATTGCAGTGCAGTAACGATCAGGCGGCACCGCTGATGAGAAAAAAATTCAATATGGTTGGTCCTGATGGCTTCCAACGGTACTAGCACGACCAAGAAATCCCTCCTGATATGTTTTCCACGCGCCATAGTGGTGGAGTCTCCGTTATGGTATGGGGCGCATTTTCCTACAGTGGAACCATGGAGCTTCAGGAGGTGCAGGGTCGTCAAACAGCTGCTAGTTACGTTGGAATGCTGCAAAGGTCATCTTCGTCAGCAGAGGGTCCTCGTCTGTGTGGGGATGAATGGATTTTTCAGCAAGATAATGCAGCAGCCCACACCGCCCGCCAGACCACGATTTTCTTTCATGAAAATGGGGTCACTGTTTTGCGTCATCCAGCATGTTCGTCGGACTTAAACCCAATAGAAAATGTTTGGGGGCGGATGGCAAGAGATTTTTATGGAAATGGTAAACAATTTGCGTCAGTAAACGAACTTCGTGCCGCCATCTTTAGGAGCTAGGACAACATTCCTCGAGCCCTCACGGAAACCTTCGTTTCTGGTATGCCAAGAAGAAATTTTGAGCTTATTAACAAGAATGTAGGCAGTACTCATTACAGAGTTCAACGTTTGCTCACCTCAACGTCGTTGAAGAAAGATTTCTTATGATTTTCGTATGTGGTCTTATCATTTCCATCAACTGAAAAAGTCATTATTCATTATAAGTGTTGATTTATTAATAAATTGTTACAAATGTTATTTTTTGTCTCTCTCACTTTAACCTTAAGTAATTACCGATCCCTAGTTGAATGCATTTGATTATTTATCACTGAAAAATTGGGTATTTTTCTATATTTTCGAGTGGTCTTAAACTTTTGATCAAAAGTGTATAACATAACCTTACTTTTATCAGCACCAAAGTTCATCTTGAAATTTGTACTCTATCCATTCACAATGTCAAGCATATGGAAGCACATGTCGGTTTGTATTTTAACAAATTTTAACTAAGAAAATAATAGCGAGGAATAAGGCTTTGAAACTTAACATTTTTTATTAAAGGCTTTACTGTTAAAATTGAAGGTTTCGACTCAAAAAGTCATTCTCAACAAAATGTTCTGGAAAAAATAAAATATTTACATATTGAAAATATCGAGAAAACAACGAACTCAAATGAAAGGAAAAAAAACAAAAAAAAATTACGTAAAAAAATAAATCAAATTCCTAAACTATTTGCAAAGGAAAATCCGATTGGGAGTCATTTAAAAAAGGCTTTCGTTCTAAAATATAAAGAGATTTAATAATGCGCAGATCAATGAGGTTTGAGGCAGCGGCTAAAATGTTTAAGTCCTCTAATTTTACAGGAAGATTACATCTTTCAGCATGGATTCGTATGGCTGAGTGAGAAGGAGCAGGAAGAGGACGGTTAGTGCGATAACTTCTGCTGGCATGCTCTGCAACGCGAATACGCAAGGCTCTAGTGGTAGAACCCACATACTCCGACGCACACTATGCGTAACTGTGTTCATAAATTACAAAAGAGAGCATACCTTTCGAAAGTTTATCTTTGTAGTTGGAAAAAGAACCAATTCCATAAATATTAAGAAGCACAAAATGTAAGGTAACATGAGTGAAATATTTAGATATAAGTACGTACATGTAGTTTTTTCCTTTCTTTTAAGTTTTTTGTTTTCTCGATATTTTCAATATGTAAAAATTTTACTTTTCCTGAGCATTTTGTAGAGAATGGCTCTTTGAGTCGAAACGTTCAAATTTAACAGTAAAGCCATTAATATAAAATGCTAAGTTTCAGAGCCTTATTCCTCGCTATTATTTTCAATGTCAAGCATCCTTTGTAGTTCATGTCCATATTCACTAACCACAACCACATCATCAGCATACAACAAACAACTCAGTCTCTCATTACAAACTTTCAGACCTAAAGGCCCCCTCACACGTACAAATATGTTGGCAGACTATCTGAACTGAATTTGGTTTGTCGGTCTCAAGGCCCCTCACACGATGCAAACAACACACTGCAAACTTAACAAAGACTGGCACACGCTTCAGTATGCCAGTAGCAGCTAGGTGTAGAGTACGCACAAGAAAAGCGACTCCAGACGGTAAGTTCGTACAGTTTATGAGATTCGCTATAGTTGCAATGAATAAGAAATAAAAGAGATGTGAAAGCTTGCTCAAAATAGGCTGAAGAATGGTTCCTAAAAGGTAGTGAGTATACAAATGTGGAATTGCTTATTGAAGTGCATAAGGAGGGAGAGAGGCAAAGTACAGTTGCGCACCACACACGAAGGCAGGCGTGACACTGACGTGGTGTCAAGGTTTGCAGCAATGGTAAACGTGGTTTGCAGCCGGTCGCTCCTAAATTATCAAGCATAGCTCATCTGCCTCATACAGTCTGTGCCAACCTGAAATGAGCGTACAAACGCACGAATTCAGCACCAGTTCAGTTATGTCTGCAGATATATTTGCGAGTGTGAGGGGGCCTTAAGCCACTCATTCTCAGTCGAACTGCTAATTCTGCTGTGTACAGCCCAAACAACAGGGGAGACAGAGTACAGCCCTGTCTCACTCCTCTAACACTTCTCACTTGCCCTGTTTCCAAATTTCCTATATACTGCACGCAGAGAGAATAGGTCTCATGGGTACGTCAGGCTTATGTACCTTAGGTAATGCATACAACACTCTCAGTCTAGATCCACTAGCACGGCTGGACTTATAAAATTCATCAGATAAAATTCCAGCGTCCTTATCCTTCTTAAGCATATAGTTAATTTTATTTTCGAGCTTTACAATAAGAGTCTCAGGCTCTGTGATAACTTTGCGAAACATATCCGGATCAGTCAATAGCCGTTCAACTTTTAAAATATGCTTATGTTTATCGAGTAGAACAACAACGTTGCCTTTATCTGGTTTTGTGACATGAAGAATAGAATCAGAGCTTAATTTCTTAAGGGTCAAAAAATCTTTACGACTTAACAAAGCACATTGATTATATTAATGCCATCAAATCTACTGTAAAATTTGTGAGCTAGGGTTTTCAATTTGTTTCTAAAAACAACCCTGGCATTATCAATCGCAAGGTTAATTTCTAATTTAGAGAACCTGTCATATATGCGTTCAAAATATAAAAGATACATGTGAAAATTCTATTTCGAAATTGGTCGGCCAAAATCTAAACCTAAGCTTAAAACACGTTTTTCATTATTAGAAAGTACCCTATTAGGGTAATTAAAAAATCACCGAATCTGGCTCTGTAAAATTGAGCAAGGGGGATTTCCGAGTCTGACTAGCTTATTGTTTTGTACTCTTTTTGTTGAGTTTACATATTGCGATTGCATCCTAGTTAACCATAATTTTACGCACGCGTAATCAATCGACGAAACATTCGCCTTAAAAACATCCAAACCCGTGCCACACAAACGCTGGGCATTCATCAGACAGCGCTCCTTATACTTCAGTTCATTCGCCAGAAGCCTGCGCTGCAAAGATCAGCACAGGCTTGAGTCCTCCAACTGACGACGGTAGAGACGAACACGGAGAAACTTTGGAATGTCACCATACTAACTGGAAACAGGCGTTGAGAAACTCCACGTCACACTGCAGCTTGTCTTTCTGTCTCCAGGTTTTTTCCAACGAACGGAAGTTACAAAGTGTTGGGTCTCCATTTCGACGAACTATAGTAGTACTTATAGGGCGATTTTTAGGGAATCTTATTCTCAAAATGATAAGAAGAACCAACGTTATAGAGAACATTAAAATTTGGTTAGATGTCCTGGTAAGGAAGTCTGACACTAAGTTTATTTCTTCAGTTTATAGAAAGCCGACATTTACCGGTCTTTGTACAAATTGTTTTAGCTGTGTCTACAGAGGTTATATTAAATCGTGTGTGATAACTTTATTAAATAAGGCCTATTGCATCTCGAGAACGTATCAAATATTTCACAATGAATTAGAATATCAGCAAAAAATGTTTACGCGTAATGATTATCCAAAATATAGTGTTAACCAAATAGTCAGAAAATTTCTAGGTAATAAATTCCCCCCCCCCCCTCCTGTAACATTGACCGTACCAAAACAGAAAATATTTATTGGCCTTCCATTCCTAGGTTACCTGAACAGTGATTTTCAAAGAGAGTTTCTAGTCCTTATGCGAACCTTCTTTACAGCGGTTGACGTTCATGTTTATTATATGAATACTTTTAAGATATCGTCTTTTTTAACTGGAAAGAGCGATAGGATGAGTGCCTGGTAAGTTGCAGTGTATATGTGTATGTTTGTGATTGCTGCCTGCAATCTTACGTTGGAAGCACTAACCTCCAACTATTTATCCGTCACAGCCAACATTCAGGTTTTTCTCATATTACTGGCCGCCCATTTGCTTGTCCCCCTCAGTCTGTCATTAGAAACCATTGCAATAGTTCCAATCACCCTTTTAAAATGTCTAATTTTTCTGTCCTATGCAAAGCATTCAATGAACAAGACCTCCATATTCTAGAATCTCTTTATATATTCACAAATAAATCTTCACTGAATAAGGATTTCAGCGCGACCAAATTATTTGTAGCCCCTACTTCCTAAATTGCGGTATGCTGAGGTGTGCTTAGTGTGTGTGCATGTAGTGAGTGTGTGTGTGTATGTGTGTGTGTGTGTATATATACAGGGTGTTTCAAAAATACACGGCATAATTTCAGGTATGTATTTCCCACATGTAGACAATCAAAATAGTTCATTACAACATATGTCCGGAAATGCTTCATTTCCGAGTTATGGCCTTCACAACATTGAAATTCACCGGAACGTTTTTCTTTCCGCCGGTCGTTGCCATTACAGAAGATGTTCAAAATGACCACCTCCTGCTTGAATACAGACCTCACATCGATGTCTCATTGACCTGCGAACACGATCCCACACTCCAGGAATGTTGCGTATGTCCTCAGAGCGTGCCACAATTCGATTCCGAAGGGATTCCAAATCAGGCACCGGAGACGAATAAACCAATGATTTTAAATGGCCCCACAAGTAGAAATCGAGAGGGTTCAGATCAGGTGAGCGTGGAGGCCAAGCAATTGGGCCACCTCTACCTATCCATCGATCAGGAAATCTTCGATCCAAGTACCGGCGAGCCGTACGACTGAAGTGTGCAGGAGCGCCGTCATGCAAGAAGTGAGCGTGCTGACGATCGATCAGTGGAGTGTCGTCATAAACATCAGGTATGATGTTTTCCAGGAAGTTTGTGTACGCCTGCCCCGTAAGTCTGTTTGCAAGTACATGGGGCCCAACTAACCGATCACCAATGATACCGGCCCACATGTTGAGGGAGAACCGCACCTGGTGATGAGATTCAACAGTTGCATTTGGGTTTTCATACGCCCATACATGCTGATTGTGGAGATTTGTTATGCCATCTCGTGTGAACTGTGCTTCATCTGTAAATAATACTAAGGCAGGAAAGTTCGGATTTGCAGCACATTGCTGCAAGAACCACTGACAGTACCTAACTCGTGCAGGGTAATCTGCTGGTGACAGCGCCTGTACACGTTGCAAATGGTAAGGATACAATTGATACTCTTTCAGCAGTCTCCAGACAGTCGTATGGGGAACATTCACTTGCAACGCTAACCTTCGTGTGCTGATAGAAGGAGTTCTGTTCACATTCTCCAGAATCTCCCCCTGTTCTTCTGGAGTTGTAGATCTTGGTCGTCCCCTTCCCAATCCAGGAGAGTCAAATTTTCCATACTCGCACAGACGCTGATGGAGACTTACAAATGTCTTCCGATCTGGACATTGTCGCTGTGGGTACCTCTCCTGGTACAAACGACGAGCCAGCGCAGCATTGCCGTCTGCCTTACCGTAGATGAAGTGCATCTCTGCCAGCTCCTGATTTGTGTACATGACACACAGTCGAACGCCAAACACTGAACCTTCGCCTAGGAATGATCTGTCAGAGTGCCCTCTTAATGTGTACTTTGCCGGCAACGACCTGCGGAAAGAAAAACGTTCCGGTGAATTTAGATGGCACACGAAAGTATTCAAGGCAAAGCCCTACCAGGTTGGGTGAGAAAGGCAGAGTTCAAGTCCTGAGGTGGTGCAGGCCCAAAAATGCCAAGTCCGTAGAGGTCTGGTTCGAGCGAGCCTAAGTACGGTACTGAAGTGTGGTGCGAGGCAAAGCCTGATGGCGTCCGAGGTGTGTAACGCACGGGCCCTACCAGGTTGGGTGAGGAAGGCAGAGTTCAAGTCCTGAGGTGGTGCAGGCCCAAAAATGCCAAGTCCGTAGAGGTCTGGTTCGAGCGAGCCTAAGTACGGTACTGAAGTGTGGTGCGAGGCAAAGCCTGATGGCGTCCGAGGTGTGTAACGCACGGGCCCTACCAGGTTGGGTGAGGAAGGCAGAGTTCAAGTCCTGAGGTGGTGCAGGCCCAAAAATGCCAAGTCCGTAGAGGTCTGGTTCGAGCGAGCCTAAGTACGGTACTGAAGTGTGGTGCGAGGCAAAGCCTGATGGCGTCCGAGGTGTGTAACGCACGGGCCCTACCAGGTTGGGTGAGAAAGGCAGAGTTCAAGTCCTGAGGTGGTGCAGGCCCAAAAATGCCAAGTCCGACAAGGTTGGGTCGAGAAAAGCAGAGTTCGGTCCTGAGAAGTGGAAGGCAAAGTCCGGAAACCATTGGGCGGAGTGTATGTACACTTGGGCGGAGTGTATGTTCACTTGGGCGGACTTTGAGGTGTGATTTCTGGGCGGAACTTTAATGATGATGTCATTTTTTGGAGTGTTACCATCGGTGTTGCCATTTTGGGCGATCTTGCCCAGGAATCCCTTCAAACCGATATCTTTTAACGGCATTTTGAGATGGAATTTGGCTGGAATTGAGCGATTCTTTTCTTGTTTCCAAACTCCATTGGCTTTGGTCAAGTGTTCGGGACTCACTTGTGGGCAAATAAGTTTCATACATGCCTCAAAAAGTCCAAAACCCAGTGGGCAGCCGACCCCGGCTGAACCCTTCATATTACAAGCATGTAAGCGCCCACGCACCCAAGCGTGCCCTCTTCATAGCGACACTCGCTATTAAGCGAGAATTTTCTGGCACGCCCCTTGCTCTGATTGGAAGAAGGCATTGGATGGGCGTTCCAGGCCTGAGAGTTTGCTCTGGGGTGGGCGGTCCCCTAAAGGAGCACGGAAGCGTTGGTCGGGACCAGCGTGATCCGCTAAAAAATGGACTGTGCTTGGCACACGAGAGCGCTGGCTAGCGGTGTGGTGTCCGCAAAAGGCCGTCGCAGCCGTAGTCTGACCAGGCCAAGTCGATGGTGGTGTCGGCAAAATCCCGTGGGAGCAGTACTCTGACTCTCGGAAACACGTAAAGTGTGTTCCGGAGTGGCGGCAATATGCTCCGAGAGCAAAGGCAAGACTCGGCTAAGACCCGGCAAAGTTGGTGGGGGTGCCCCAAAAATGCCTTGGGAGCCGTAGTCTGACTGGTCAAAAGTGTTGGTGGTGTCCGCAAAAGGCCGTCGCAGCCGTAGTCTGACCAGGCCAAGTCGATGGTGGTGTCCGCAAAATCCCGTGGGAGCAGTACTCTGACTCTCGGAAACACGTAAAGTGTGTTCCGGAGTGACGGCAATATGCTCCGAGAGCAAAGGCAAGACTCGGCTAAGACCCGGCAAAGTTGGTGGGGGTGCCCCAAAAATGCCTTGGGAGCCGTAGTCTGACTGGTCAAAAGTGTTGCTGGTGTCCGCAAAAGGCCGTGAGAGCCGTAGTCTGACCAGTCCAAGTCGATGGTGGTGTCGGCAAAATCCCGTGGGAGCAGTACTCTGACTCTCGGAAACACGTAAAGTGTGTTCCGGAGTGACGGCAATATGCTCCGAGAGCAAAGGCAAGACTCGGCTAAGACCCGGCAAAGTTGGTGGGGGTGCCCCAAAAATGCCGTATAAGCCGTAGTCTGACAGGTCAAAAGTGATGGTGGTGTCCGCAAAAGGCCGTGGGAGCAGTACTCTGACTCTCGGAAACACGTAAAGTGTGTGCCGGAGTGACGGCAATATGCTCCGAGAGCAAAGGCAAGACTCGGCTAATACCCGGCAAAGTTAGTGGGGGTGCCCCAAAAATGCCTTGGGAGCCGTAGTCTGACCGGTCAAAATTTTTTGGGGGTGTCCCGAAAAGGCCGTCGCAGCCGTAGTCTGACTCGGCCAAGTCGATGGTGGTGTCCGCAAAATCCCGTGGGAGCAGTACTCTGACTCTCGGAAACACGTAAAGTGCGTTCCGGAGTGACGGCAATATGCTCCGAGAGCAAAGGCAAGACTCGGCTAATACCCGGCAAAGTTGGTGGGGGTGCCCCAAAAATGCCGTATGAGCCGTAGTCTGACAGGTCAAAAGTGATGGTGGTGTTCGCAAAAGGCCGTCGCAGCCGTAGTCTGACCAGGCCAAGTCGATGGTGGTGTCGGCAAAATCCCGTGGGAGCAGTACTCTGACTCTCGGAAACACGTAAAGTGTGTTCCGGAGTGGCGGCAATATGCTCCGAGAGCAAAGGCAAGACTCGGCTAAGACCCGGCAAAGTTGGTGGGGGTGCCCCAAAAATGCCTTGGGAGCCGTAGTCTGACTGGTCAAAAGTGTTGCTGGTGTCCGCAAAAGGCCGTGAGAGCCGTAGTCTGACCAGTCCAAGTCGATGGTGGTGTCGGCAAAATCCCGTGGGAGCAGTACTCTGACTCTCGGAAACACGTAAAGTGTGTTCCGGAGTGACGGCAATATGCTCCGAGAGCAAAGGCAAGACTCGGCTAAGACCCGGCAAAGTTGGTGGGGGTGCCCCAAAAATGCCTTGGGAGCCGTAGTCTGACTGGTCAAAAGTGTTGGTGGTGTCCGCAAAAGGCCGTGAGAGCCGTAGTCTGACCAGTCCAAGTCGATGGTGGTGTCGGCAAAATCCCGTGGGAGCAGTACTCTGACTCTCGGAAACACGTAAAGTGTGTTCCGGAGTGACGGCAATATGCTCCGAGAGCAAAGGCAAGACTCGGCTAATACCCGGCAAAGTTGGTGGGGGTGCCCCAAAAATGCCGTATGAGCCGTAGTCTGACCGGTCAAAATTTTTTGGGGGTGTCCCGAAAAGGCCGTCGCAGCCGTAGTCTGACTCGGCCAAGTCGATGGTGGTGTCCGCAAAATCCCGTGGGAGCAGTACTCTGACTCTCGGAAACACGTAAAGTGTGTTCCGGAGTGACGGCAATATGCTCCGAGAGCAAAGGCAAGACTCGGCGAAAACCCGGCAAAGTTGGTGGGGGTGCCCCAAAAATGCCGTATGAGCCGTAGTCTGACCGGTCAAAATTTTTTGGGGGTGTCCCGAAAAGGCCGTGGGAGCCGTAGTCTGACACGCCAAAAGTTGAGGGGTGTCCGCAAAAGGCCGTCGCAGGCGTAGTCTGAAAATGCAAGGTCGATTTTGGTGCCGAAAAAATTCGGTGAGTGAACTGAATTTTCTTCACGGAACACGTAAAGTGTGTCTAAGAGTGTGGGTGATGTTCTCCCAGATCATTGGCAAAACGCGGAAAAATTTTTGGGGTGTCCCAAAAATGCCGTGAGAGCCGTAGTCTGACAGGTCAAAAGTTGAGGGGTGTCCGCAAAAGGCCGTCGCAGGCGTAGTCTGAAAATGCAAGGTCGATTTTGGTGCCGAAAAAATTCGGTGAGTGAACTGAATTTTCGTCACGGAACACGTAAAGTGTGTCTAAGAGTGTGGGTGATGTTCTCCCAGATCATTGGCAAAACGCGGAAAAATTTTTGGGGTGTCCCAAAAATGCCGTGAGAGCCGTAGTCCGACAGGTCAAAAGTTGAGGGGTGTCCGCAAAAGGCCGTCGCAGGCGTAGTCTGAAAATGCAAGGTCGATTTTGGTGCCGAAAAAATTCGGTGAGTGAACTGAATTTTCGTCACGGAACACGTAAAGTGTGTCTAAGAGTGTGGGTGATGTGCTCTCAGAGCATTGGCAAAAGGCGGAAAAATTTTTGGGGTGTCCCGAAAATGCCGTGAGAGCCGTAGTCTGGTTTTCGGAGGCATTTGAGCGTTTTTTTGGAGCGGCGTTGGAGCACGTGCGGAGCACCGCCGCCACTCCAGAGGCGTCCTGGGATACTGGGAGGGTGTCTGAACACTGCTGGGAGTCAACCCGTCGAGCACGAGGTCGGCACGCGCTCGCTTTCGAGGATCGAAATCGCGTGTCAGACTACGGCTTAGACGGGTTTTTTGGGACGCCGAAAAATGCAAAAATAGGGCGAATCTACGATCGTACAAAGTACTATGGGGAACTGGTGGAGCGTGCGTTGGGTCAATGACTGCTTTCAGACCAAACGTTTACTACTGCTCATGAGGGCTTTTCTGGGCATGTTTGCTGTAAATGGCGTGTGTTATACGCCTCTCGCTCCACCAGGAGGGCAAAATTGCATGCCCTGCGGACATTTCGAGGCGGGCTGGCTGAGATGCATATCTTTCGGGAGAACGTTGCCGCGTGCAACGACCTCGCTCGCTAGAGGCATTTCGGGTCCAGTGTTGTCCGTTCCCTAAGGCATGGTGGTATAATGCGGTGCCGGTGCACTGCTAATTGGGTGCGAGAACGTGTGATGAGGCGAGCCTCCCGAGATGGGCATCTGCGACGCGAACTTTGCCGCGTGCAACGACCTCGCTCGTAGGGGCATTTCGGGAAAACAGGTTCGCCTCGTACCATATCACGGAATCCTATTAATAGGAGAATCTAACGGACTGGTGGTGAATGAATAATGGATTTTGAACGGTTTTGGGCGCGAGCTGCGGCCCTTGTGGAAATGTCGGCGAACGTTGCCGCGTGCAACGACCTCGCTGACTGTCTAGTTCCGTAAAAGGTGCAAACCTTGGGGCGCTAGCTTGGGTGTCTGCCTCCATGCATGCTAAGAGCAACAATGGCAAACGCGTACTTGCTCGAGTTAATTGATGAGAAGTGTTTTACGTTGCGGTTTTTCACTTCTTCCTACTCGAGTCTGTATCGTGGATGCACCCCTGCTCTCGGCGCACTGCAGCATGGTGTCTCTTCTATGAGCTTGGCTTACACCCTTCGAGCTTTCCCCCCTGGGCTGTGACCTGTGATCATGGGAGAGTGCAAAATGGAGGCTTTTAAAGCTGATGCATGAGAGTTTGGAGTTCGCAAGCGGTATTTGCGTCCCTGCTCGAAGGCATAATGACGGTTTGGCATGTGAAAAAACGGAAGCTTGTCTGCGCTCTCGCTGTACGATGGGCAGGGCTGGTCGCGCGCACCCTATGTGAAATTCAGAATTGGGAGCAGAGTGTGTGTGAACGATTGCTTTTAACGTTCCTTGTAATACACCTCTGTGTACCCAGCATACATTTCTGATTGTGGGTGCTGCGCGGCTTTCTCAGAGTCAGTGTGAGAGCGTATGGCTTAGCAATTCCGATTGACGATTGAACGAAAGTGAAGTACGCTCAAAGGGAAAGTTTGTGCCCGCGAGAGCACACGTCTGAGACCCGCAGGAAGACGGGGGCTAGAGTTCTGGTAGTTGGGTGTGTTCTTGCTGCCTGTAAGCAGTCGCGAACCTCCATCCACACTTCCAATGCCCCCGCTCTGAGTCTTGCGCTCTCGATGACGCTGCTGCTGCTCTCGCGTGTGGCTTGCACAGACAAAGTACGTAAAGTACGTAAAGGCTAACGATGTTGACCTCCACGACTTGGAGAGAGAGAGAGAAAGGAGATGAGAACGATTCAAGCCTTGTGCGCATTGGCCGCAGATCTCACCCTGATTGACATTTGGTGCGAGTTCTGGAGGGCGTGTGTGAAACGCTCTCCGTTCTCACTAAGCCATCTCGATGAATGCTAAACATCGGAGGCTTGACGAATTCGGAGAACCATCGTGCACTCGTGCCACGCGGCCTTGTGACGATAGGTAAAATGAATAGACACTCTCTATTCTAGTTGTACAGGGGAGAAAAGCCATCTCGATGAATGCTCAACATCGGAGGCTTGAGGTAAACGAGAATTCTGGCATGCAGGACGATGATCTAATGCAAAAGGCAAAAACGAGAAAGCCACTGCAAACGAGAAAAGAGGGGCAAGACTCTTTTCTCTTTCGGGTGTGCTAAACGGATGATATTGGAACGTGGAATGAAAAGCCCTCTCGATGAATGCTCAACATCGGAGGCCTGCCTGACATTTGATGCGAGTTCTGGAGGGCGTGTGTGAAACGCTCTCCGTTCTCACTAAGCCATCTCGATGAATGCTAAACATCGGAGGCTTGACGAATTCGGAGAACCATCGTGCACTCGTGCCACGCGGCCTTGTGACGATAGGTAAAATGAATAGACACTCTCTATTCTAGTTGTACAGGGGAGAAAAGCCATCTCGATGAATGCTCAACATCGGAGGCTTGAGGTAAACGAGAATTCTGGCATGCAGGACGATGATCTAATGCAAAAGGCAAAAACGAGAAAGCCACTGCAAACGAGAAAAGAGGGGCAAGACTCTTTTCTCTTTCGGGTGTGCTAAACGGATGATATTGGAACGTGGAATGAAAAGCCCTCTCGATGAATGCTCAACATCGGAGGCCTGCCTGACATTTGATGCGAGTTCTGGAGGGCGTGTGTGAAACGCTCTCCGTTCTCACTAAGCCATCTCGATGAATGCTGAACATCGGAGGCTTGACGAATTCTGGGAACCATCGTGGCCACGCGGCCTTGTGACGATGCGCTCTGTGCGCTCTGTGCGAGAGACTAAAATCTCTCGTTTGCTATCCGATTTGATGCGAGTTCTGGAGGGCGTGTGTGAAACGCTCTCCGTTCTCACTAAGCCATCTCGATGAATGCTGAACATCGGAGGCTTGACGAATTCTGGGAACCATCGTGGCCACGCGGCCTTGTGACGATGCGCTCTGTGCGCTCTGTGCGAGAGAGTAAAATCTCTCGTTTGCTATCCGATTTGATGCGAGTTCTGGAGGGCGTGTGTGAAACGCTCTCCGTTCTCACTAAGCCATCTCGATGAATGCTGAACATCGGAGGCTTGACGAATTCTGGGAACCATCGTACACTCGCGCCACGCGGCCTTGTGACGATGCGCTCTGTGCGCTCTGTGCGAGAGAGTAAAAT
This sequence comes from Morinoia aosen, assembly GCA_030386875.1. Classification (NCBI taxonomy): domain Eukaryota; kingdom Metazoa; phylum Arthropoda; class Malacostraca; order Amphipoda; family Talitridae; genus Morinoia; species Morinoia aosen. Next base: position 9,763,239 of record CM059569.1, on the reverse strand, counting down.
CTCTCGTTTGCTATCCGATTTGATGCGAGTTCTGGAGGGCGTGTGTGAAACGCTCTCCGTTCTCACTAAGCCATCTCGATGAATGCTAAACATCGGAGGCTTGACGTTTGATGCGAGTTCTGGAGGGCGTGTGTGAAACGCTCTCCGTTCTCACTTAGCCATCTCGATGAATGCTAAACATCGGAGGCTCGACATGCGATGCGAGTTCTGGAGGGCGTGTGTGAAACGCTCTCCGTTCTCACTAAGCCATCTCGATGAATGCTAAACATCGGAGGCTTGAAGAACCCGGGGAACCATCGTGCACTCGCGCCAGGCGGACTTGTGACGATGCAAAATAAGTAGCCATTTCAGTTCTTTTCTGTTCAGTGTCAACATCGGTGTGCGCTCTGTGCGCGCGAGAGAGTAAAATCTCTCGTTTGCTATCCGATTTGATGCGAGTTCTGGAGGGCGTGTGTGAAACGCTCTCCGCTCTCACAATACCACCATACAACTCTGAGCGGTGGATCACTCGGTCTGTGGATGCTATGAAGACCATAGCAAAGTGTGAGAAGTCCAGCCAGCTGTCCCCTGGAAGGCTCTTTCACTTGTCGAACGCACATGCGCCCCGCAACCACAGTGGTCAGTTTGCTTATACGTCGAAATCGTCCGAGCGCATGGAGTGAGGGTGAAGTGACGCTCCCCTCGGGCAAAATGAATTGCATTTTTTGCACCATGTCAGCCCATTGCCGCACGAACACACGCTGGGTCTGTGTCTGTGTCCTGTGCGCGCAAATGGGCCTAAGCTCGAACTGTGAGTAGACGTCTGACCCAAGTGAGCGGGGCACTCCTAGTCGAGTGTGGTGTCAATAAGTGTGTCTGACGGCAATTGCGCGAGCGCTCTCTCTCTCTCTGTGTCTGCAATACCAGAGAGGGAGAGATAGTGTGAGCAAGGGAAACGCCGCAGGCCTCTTAGAAATATTTGGGCCGACATCAGTCGTGTCTGTAAGCAACTGCCTACCTGGCTCGTCACCTCTGCCGCATACCACTTTGCGGCATTGACAGGTCAACGCCAACAGGCAAGCACTCGTAAGCGGCCAGGGCACTAGACCTCCTCCTTTACCGGAGGAGGGCAGTGCGCACGGGTCCCGAGATATGTTGCATGTCAAAAAACGCCGAAAAACTTGCACGATGGCTGTGTGTGTCTCTGATGGAGGGTGCATATCGCAAGGTCTATTGAAGCATATGATGGCAAGGCACTTGAAGTGTGGCTGCGTTTGTGTGTTTACTCTGTTTCCACTCGAGCTCTCAGTAATCGGCTTTTTCTTGAGAGAGGGTATGTGTGGGACAGAGGCACGCGCGCATGACCACTATACTACTCGTGTCGCGGTGTGGGCTAACTGAGCTCTGTGCAAAAATGGGCGGGCAGCATGGGAGCCTTTGCTATATGCTTTCGTTGCTGTCCAACCACCAAAAACCGCACAGCACAGAGCGCCAAACAAGTTGTTCGAAGTCTGAGAGCAGCTTGGGCCCACCCAGATTTGCAGTCATCATCCATGCACCTTGCGTTGGATTTTATAGCTTACGAGCTTTTGATCGCACCCATATCCATCCAGTAAACGCACACACACAGCTTGTGGGCTTGAGCAAGTTGGTGTTCCATTTTGACTCTGTATTGCAACTTTGCAAAACACCACCTCGGCTTAGGAGCGGTTACCCGCCTGACTTAAGCATATCAGTAAGCGGAGGAAAAGAAACCAACAGGGATTCCCTCAGTAAGGGCGACTGAACAGGGAAAAGCTCAGCGCAGAACCTCCCGGGCCCAACAGCCTGCGGCGGAATGTTGCGTTAAGGGAGAGGTCGGTTTGAAACCCCACAGCCACGCGATCGCTAAGTCCTGCCACGAGTGGCGTTCCCGACGAAAGGAGGGATTGTGGCGCCGTGGAGGGTGACAGTCCCGTGTGGACGCGTGCGATTGCTGTGCATGGGTAAGGCCTTTCTCCCTGTGAGTCGCGTTGCTTGCACATGCAGCGCTAAGCAGGTCGTAAACTCGATCTAAGGCTAAATATACCCACAGAACCGATAGTAAACAAGTACCGTAAGGGAAAGTTGAAAAGAACTCTGGAGAGAGAGTCAAAAGACCGTGAAACCGCTCAGAGTATAAGCCGATGGCGCTAGAAGGCAACCGGTGGCACGGCGACCTGGGCTGCGGCCTGGGTCGTCCGAAATGTCTGAGCATTGTGTAGTTGGAGGAGTAGCATTGAGTTTGCTCACCCATCAGGCGGGCCCGTTCATGGTCGAACACAAGTGGTGTCGTTCCGCTGGCGGGCCCGTTGCTGGACGACTCTCTCGAGACATCACACGGTAATTGCCCACCACAGCTCGTTGCTTGGTCACCCGCTGGGTCTAAGAAGGCAGATGTTTCAACCAGGGTCCGGGCTTTGAAGGCGCTGGGATGGGCGATCTGCGTGCGTTTCCGTTTGCAAGACGGCGCACGCACGCCCGCGCCGTGCTCGCGCCATCCTGGCTCTGACTGTCGACACAGACGTGGTATGATCCATCCGGCGACGATGCTGCAATTGGCCAGACGCATACAACCCCCAGCTCCGCCACCATGTGCCGGTGGTGGAGTACCTGCGGGCAGGCTGCTTGCGTCGCATGCGAAGCAAACGCTCAGCCTGGGGGTTGGTCTGATTGGTGATTCTCTAGCGACCATCGGTCACGTCTCGAAACACGGGCCAAGGAGTATAGCATGTGTGCAAGTCTAAGGGTCTCACAAAACCCGAGGGCGAAGTGAAAGCAAAGGTGTGGCGGCGCTTGCGCCGTCAGCCGTGCAAATGGTTGCTAGTACCGAGCTGATCCTGCATCCCACGTTGGGAGCAGGCGCAAGCTCCGGGCTCACGCTTTCGTTCGGTTCGCTTTCTTCCTTTGTGGGGACTGTGGACTGAATGGTGAGCACCGCGGAGCATGCATGCTATGACCCGAAAGATAGTGAACTATGCCTGGCGAGGGTGAAGCCCCAGGAAACTGGGGTGGAGGCCCGTAGCCGTTGTGACGTGCAAATCCATGGCGTCAGTTGGGCATAGGGGCGAAAGACCAATCGAACTATCTAGTAGCTGGTTCCACCCGAAGTTTCTCTCAGGATAGCTGATCTGCTGCAAGTTACTTGCTCTGGCGGGCGGCCTCACAACACTCTTGCCCACGGGCGAGTGGCGAAATGGCTTGACACAGTTTCGAATGGTAAAGAGAATGATTAGAGCTACTGGGCTGCGGACGGGCGTGCGCGCATTCGTGTGTGTGTCGTTCGTCCGCGCACGTTGGGGCGGGGATGCAAAACACCTCGCACTATTCTCAAACTTTAAATGTTCGAGTGCCCCGGCAAGGTCGTGCTAATTGCCGGGTGCCACTCGTTCATGTGGGTCCCGACTGCCCCCTCGTGCAAGCTCGACCTCGCTCTCTAACGAACTGTGTGTTGGGCGTTCGCGTCTGACATTGGTACGCCAAGGTGTGTGAGTCGCTTGACCAGAATTGGCGGATTCAGTGGGTCTGTTCTGGTAAGCAGGACTGATAATGAGGGATGAACCTCACGTCATGCTAAGGGGCCTAAAGACAGCTGTCTCTTGATCCCATTGGAAGGGTGCTGCTGGCTGAAGACAGCAGGACGGTGGTCATGGAAGTTGACATCCGCTAAGTAGTGTGTAACAACTAATCCTGCCGAAGCGAGCAACCCTGAAAATGGATGGCACTAAAGCTCTCTCCCGATGCATGGCCGTCGGTGGCAGAAAAGGTTTCTAAGCATTGCCAAAAACTTTAAGCCTCGAAGCCCCGACGACTAGGGTGGCGTACCGGTGAGCGTTGAAGGTCGTGGCGTGAGCCCGACTGGAGCCGCCGGTAATGCAGATCTTGGTGGTAGTAGCTAATACCTCAGTGAGTAACCTGGGGCTGTGAAGTGGATAAGGGTTCCATGTCAACAGCAGTTGAACATGGTGTAGTCGTACCTGAGCCAGCTGTGAAAGCAGTGGCAGATCGTTAGCGGTCAAAGGCTGAGAAG